>CATIUR010000001.1:218202249-223002249 GCA_949592205.1 Helichrysum umbraculigerum | reverse complement strand
GTTGAGATTCCTTTGATGAAGCGTCCGAGAACGCTTACTATTCGAGAAGGTTAGTATTGATAATTAAAGTTAAATAATCTTAACTTGTTGTTTATCAGGAGTTGAACTGAGACAGTTAATTCTGTATACAGTTGCTCAGGATACACCACAGGTGGAGATAGATGCACCGGTGGTTACTGAATCGATGTCTTTACCGCTACAGGTAAGAGATATAAGTTCTATAACTATAAGTGTTATGCAATTAATTAGAGTTTGAGACAGAGTAATCTGTAACAATAACTGATTATGTAACATCCCCAAATCGGGCCTAGGAGAAACATATATTTCTTTATATTTAATTGTGATATTTAATTGTATTTTGTGTTTGATTGTGAAAAATTGTAGGTAAATAAGCCTCAGGAAATATTGTGACTAGTAAAATATAGTTTGTTTTAAATAAACTTAGGTGACGGTAAAATAAAATAATTTTATCGCAATTGAAACTGAGGTTCCAGACAATAGGTCAAGAAGGGGTATAATATTGCACTGTGAATTAAGTGGGTCGGTTTAAATGAAAGAAAAAGGCCGACTTATGTTTGTTCCCCAAACTTCTTGTGTGTTCTTCAGTGTGTTTCTCAACTCTCTCTCAAATCAAATCCCTAACAAAATTGCTAGTGATCAATTGCAAGACTTACACAAGATTGGAGAGTGAATCATAAGTTCATCATCATCCTTATAATCATCTTCTTGTCTACACCATGTAAGTAATTGTTGATAATCACTTAGATATAAGTTTAGTGATTTAAGTGAAGTTATATGATTTTGTATATATATGCTAGAATTCTTGATCTAATGATATGGGTGAATGTTATAAACTGATTTGGTGTTGATTTGATGATGATAACATGATCATTACATAAAGAAATTGATAGATTTCTTGAATTTTAGGTTGAATATGGATGAACTAGGTTATATGTGAGTTTGATTGATTTGTAATGATTTAAAGTTTGAATCTTTGTTATATATGGTTACTAGTAGTTGTGGTGGCGAAATATTGATGAAATTGTGAGTATATAATCAAGTTTGGTCGAAATTGGGTTTTTGGTTCGTAGTTGAGTTGTGCAGGAAATGGTAAATGTGCAGGTCTGGAAGACGTGGGAATACGGTCGGATTCCCCTGAATCCGGACGGATTCAAGGGAATACGGCGTATTCCCGGGGTGTATTCCCAACCGGATTCCTAAGATTGAGTTCTGGTTGAAATTGAAGCAAAAATGACTGGGGAATACGGGCGTATTCACTGGAATACGGCCGGATTCACCTGAATACGGCCGGATTCCAAGGAATACGGCCGGATTCCCTTGGTCTGGCAGAGATTTTAATTTAAACCTTAGAATGTGATATTTGTTTGCTTAATATGTTTATATAACTTTATACTTGTTTGATTGTTGATATTAAGTTATATACAATGTGATGTGAGGATTGACTTGGAATTCTTTTGTATTTCAGATCCGACCACGACTCAATAAAATTAGATCTTTGAGTGAAGCTTGAAACGAGACAGGTGAGTGACTGGTTCTCACAGTTTAAATTGGTGTTAACAATTTAGTTACATCAATTTTAAGTAGATCGATATTGTGAGTTATTGATAAGTTGATTGCGATTAAATGATTGATTGCTAGTGATTCATTCCATGATAGGTTGGAATGATAGAGGTCAATTTCGGTTGGGTTTAGTTGCTATAGGTTAATCTTTATGGTATTGATGAACATTCGTTGTGAATTCGTCCATATTGATTAAAGATAGCATTGAACTATCGGTAAAATCTCTGTATTGGCCTGCAGTGGATTATAAGTGTTCTTGGTGGGCCATCCGCGGGCTGAGGGTACCACAAGAACCACCGATCCTCTAATTGGATTGTTACTATTAGTTGATTGTTGTGAGTTGATTGTTTATGCTAAGTTAGATTGTTGGAATCGTTATTCACTTAGCTTCGTGCTAATCCCCCACCTCACTTTTGCAGGTTAAGTTTGTTTATGCTCGGTTGAGAGGTTTTGGGTGAAATGTTTGACAAGCTGGGCACTCTTGATTACTTTGTTTTGGCATAAACGTTTGTATAAATAACACCACTAGATTATGAGTTTGTAACAAAATAATTTAATGATAGTATGTGTAATAACTAACCTTTGATATTAGTATTATGTAAAGTTTGTTGAATGGGATAACGCTTCCAGGTAAAAAAAAAAAAAAATTTGGCTTGAAAATATGGGGTGTTATAAGTTGGTATCAGAGCGTAAGTTTAGGGGAATGAACATGCTAGATGTTTATACCTAAACTTAGTTCCGTTGGTCAAACATTTCATGTTATGGGGATTAGTTAGGAGAGGAAATTTGATTAGTTTGCTAGTACTAATGATTAACGAATTTTGAGATATGATGTGATTTCAGAAATGGCGGATAATGAGCAACCTGTCCATACTCTTAATGAAGCCTCTCAGATCAATGCACCACCAGAAAGTCAGGAGCACAATGGAATGTCTAATCCAAGAGGGGTGGAAACAGAAACTGACCAAGAGTACATTATGAGATTAGAGAATCGGGTGTTGGAATTACAGAATGAACGGGCTGGGCCTTCTCGACAGCCTATTTATACTCAGCCGCCTGTTATAACTACTGCTCCTCCTGTTGTATCTTCTGAGCGGATTCCAGTATCTATACCTTTTGTTTCTCAGCAGCAGCAACAAGGTTATAGTTATCAAGCTACTGTACCTTTTCCTTCTTCCGGATTTCCTAGTTATCAGATACATGCGATTCCTCCATTTCAGCAGTTAAAAGTGGGTTGTTCACTTAAGACTTTTATGTCCACCAATCCTTCTTCATTCTCCGGAAGTACTAATCCTACTGACACTTTGGATTGGTTACGTGATGTGGAGCGAAAATTGGAAGTTTGCCATTGTGAAGAAAAAGATAAAGTACCATATGCGGTTCAGCTGTTAAAGGGTCAAGCAATGTCATGGTGGGATGCTGTAACTGCTCCATTGACATCGGAACAAATCAAAATGATTAGATGGTCAGACTTTCATGCTGAAGTTTGTAAGCAATTCTGTTCAGAGTACAACTTATCACGTATCAGACAAGAGTTTCTCGATTTACAGAAGACGGATCAAATGTCGATTGAAGAGCTTATCAAGCAATTCTCTGATAAATTGCGATTTGTGAGACAGTGGGTTCCGACTGATAGAACTCAGATTGAGCATTTTGTGAAGACTTTGCCTCCAGATTACCGTACTTCAGTGAGATTAGCTGGTTCTCTTTCACAAGCATATGATTATGCTCGTTCGGTAGATGGTGATATTCAAGCAAAAAGGGTCATGAATAAGGAAAGGTATTCACAGAAACAAAGAGGAGATTCATCTAGTAAACAAAAGGGGCAAGGTGGTCAGCAGAACCGAAGGTTTAATCCAATGGATAGTAATTATTGTAACAAATGTAGGGCTAGACATAATGGTCCTTGTACTCCCCAAACTTCAAGATGTGTTAAGTGTGGAACTTTTGGACATGCTGCCAAGGATTGTACGTTTCCTAATAGCGTGTGTTGGAATTGTCAAAAAGAGGGGCATCGAGCTGGAGATTGTACAGAGGCTAAGAGACAGAGTATGGGTATGGCTAAGGGTTCCTCATCCTCCGGCCAAAAGAGGAAAGTACCACCAGTAGCTGCTAGTCGAGCTTTTCAAATGATAGTGGATGAAGCTGTCACTACTGAGGATGTTATAACGGGTACATTTCTCATAAATTCTGTACCAGCTCGTGTATTATTTGATTCTGGTGCCAATTGTTCGTTTATATCTGTGAAATTTTGTGATAGACTGAAATTGATTCCCTCTTTGATTGTGAAACCTTTAGAAGTTGAAATTGCGGATGGTAAGGTAGTTCCTGTTACCACATTGGTAACTGGAGCTAGTATACTGATAGAGGGTCATGATTTTTTGATTTCATTTCTGTTAATGCCAATTCCGAGTTTCGATGCGGTTATCGGTATGGATTGGTTGAGCTTAAATAAAGCTAATATTGATTGTCATAGAAAGATTATAAAAATTCCCGTCTCTGATGAGTCTCACGTCGTGGCTCGAGGGGAACGGGAAAGGGGTAACATTCCGTTGATTTCTGTGATGAAGGCTAGAAAATCTTTAGCCAAGGGCTGTGAGTCTTATTTGTGTTATGCGGTTGATACTAAATTAGAAAAGAAATCCATTTCCGATATCCGGGTGGTTTCTGAATACCCGGAGGTATTCCCTGATGAATTGCCTGGTTTACCCCCTGTAAGAGAAGTAGAATATCAGATTGATTTGATTCCTGGTTCAACTCCAGTAGCTAAGTCTCCTTATAGATTAGCTCCAGCTGAAATTCGGGAAATGATGGGTCAGATTCAGGAATTGTTAGATAAAGGGTTTATAAGGCCGAGTTCTTCCCCGTGGGGTGCTCCGGTATTATTTGTGAAAAAGAAAGATGGTACTTTACGTATGTGTATCGATTATAGGGAACTTAATAAGAGAACAGTGAAGAATAAATACCCTTTGCCCAGAATTGATGAACTCTTTGACCAATTGCAAGGATCATCTTATTTTTCTAAGATTGATTTGAGATCCGGTTATCATCAGGTGCGAGTACGTGAGGAAGATGTTTCTAAAACTGCTTTTCGCACCAGGTACGGACATTATGAGTTCTTAGTCATGCCATTTGGATTGACTAATGCCCCTGCTATTTTTATGGATTTAATGAATCGAATATGTCGACCTTTTCTAGACAAGTTTGTAATTGTATTTATCGACGATATATTGATTTATTCTAAATCTGAGTCCGAACATGAACATCATTTGAGGTTGATTCTGGAAATTCTGAAAAGAGAACACCTTTATGCTAAATTTTCTAAATGTGAATTCTGGCTTCGAGAGGTACAATTTCTTGGTCATATCATTTGTAATGATGGAGTTAAAGTAGATCCTTCTAAGGTAGAAGCTGTTATGAATTGGAATGCTCCTAAATCCCCTTCTGAGATTAAAAGTTTCCTTGGTTTAGCTGGGTACTATCGGAAATTTATCCAAGATTTTTCTAAGATTGCTGGTCCGTTGACTCGATTGACTAGGAAAGATGTTAAGTTTCAGTGGGGTGATAAACAAGAATCTTCTTTTCAGACTCTTAAGCAGTTGTTGTGTCAAGCTCCAGTGTTAGCACTTCCTGATGGTTCCGATGGTTTTGTGGTTTATTGTGATGCTTCGCATGCTGGGTTGGGTGCAGTTTTAATGCAACGTGATCGTGTTATTGCGTATGCTTCTCGTCAGCTCAAAACTCATGAAAGAAATTATCCTACGCATGATTTGGAACTTGCAGCTGTGGTATTTGCTTTAAAGATATGGAGACATTATTTATACGGTACCAAATGCATCGTATGTACAGATCATAAAAGTCTCCAGTACATGTTTTCTCAGAAAGAGCTTAATATGAGACAGCGCCGTTGGTTAGAATTGATTAAGGATTATGATTGTGAAATCCGATATCATCCAGGTAAAGCTAATGTAGTAGCCGATGCTTTAAGTCGAAAGGTATCTTCTAATCGAGTCTACTTTATGCGCTTGGAAATATCTTCTGATTTGATTTCTCAGTTGAGAGTGGCACAGTTAGAAGCGTTGTTAGATCAGAATTTAAAATCTGAGATTTTGTTGAAAAGAAAAGATTTATTGGTTGATGATTCTCGGGGGTTGAAAACTTTTCAGTCTCGAGTTTGGGTTCCATTGATTGGGGGACTTCGGGATTTAATATTGACTGAGGCACACAAATCGAGGTTGTCAGTACATCCAGGGAGTACGAAAATGTATAACGATTTGAAACCGTTATATTGGTGGCCAACGATGAAAACCGATGTTGCTAGAATGGTTGAAACTTGCCACATATGTTCCCAAGTAAAAGCAGAACATCAGAAACCTTATGGTACATTAAAACAGTTGGATATCCCTGAGTGGAAGTGGGAACATATTACTATGGATTTTGTTACTAAGTTGCCTCGTACACAGAAAGGGAATGATATGATTTGGGTCATTGTCGATCGTTTAACTAAAAGTGCTCATTTTCTTGCCACCAACGAGACTGCTTCTTTGACGCGGTTATCTCTTTTGTATATTAATGAGATTGTGGTAAGACATGGTATTCCTTTATCTATTGTGTCCGATCGAGATTCTCGGTTTGTTTCTGGTTTTTGGCAGAGTTTGCAGCGTGAGTTGGGTACCAGAATTAATCTCAGTACAGCTTATCATCCTCAGACGGATGGACAGTCAGAACGTACTATTCAGACTCTAGAGGATATGTTAAGAGCTTGTGTACTTGAATATGGCGGTTCTTGGGATTCACACTTACCTTTGATAGAGTTTGCGTATAACAACTCTTATCATTCTAGTATTGGTATGCCACCATACGAAATGTTGTACGGTCGCCGTTGTAGAACTCCAACATGTTGGTTAGAAGCAGGAGAAAAACAATTTGCGGGTCCCGATATAGTACAAATTACAGCTGATAAAGTTAAGATTGCACGTGAGAAATTGAAAGCAGCTAGAGATAGACAAAAACAGTATGCTGATCCACGTAGACGACCCGTTGTGTTTGTTGAAGGTGAACTTGTATATTTGAAAGTTTCTCCGTGGAAGGGTGTTATTAGATTTGGTAAGCGTGGAAAGTTAGCTCCCCGTTATATTGGTCCATTCAAAGTTCGACAAGTAATTAATGATCAATCGGTTTCTTTGGAACTTCCTCCTGAATTAGCTGGTATTCATGATACGTTTAATGTCTGTTATTTAAGAAAGTGCAATGTGGAGGATCAATCCCAAATCCTTCCTTTGCAAGATCTTAGAGTTGACCCAAGTAAGAAATTGGTGGAAGAACCTGTTGAGCTTTTAGATAGAAAAGTGACCAAGCTTCGTAGAAAAGAAATCCCGATGGTGTTAGTTAAATGGAAGCATAGCTTGGGTGCCGATTTAACATGGGAAACCGAGGAGAGTATGAGAACTAGATATCCTATTTTGTTTATGTCTAGTGAGATTTCGGGGACGAAATCTTCTTAAGGAGGGAAGATTTGTAACATCCCCAAATCGGGCCTAGGAGAAACAGGTATTTCTTTATATTTAATTGTGATATTTAATTGTATTTTGTGTTTGATTGTGAAAAATTGTAGGTAAATAAGCCTCAGGAAATATTGTGACTAGTAAAATATAGTTTGTTTTAAATAAACTTAGGTGACGGTAAAATAAAATAATTTTATCGCAATTGAAACTGAGGTTCCAGACAATAGGTCAAGAAGGGGTATAATATTGCACTGTGAATTAAGTGGGTCGGTTTAAATGAAAGAAAAAGGCTGACTTATGTTTGTTCCCCAAACTTCTTGTGTGTTCTTCAGTGTGTTTCTCAACTCTCTCTCAAATCAAATCCCTAACAAAATTGCTAGTGATCAATTGCAAGACTTACACAAGATTGGAGAGTGAATCATAAGTTCATCATCATCCTTATAATCATCTTCTTGTCTACACCATGTAAGTAATTGTTGATAATCACTTAGATATAAGTTTAGTGATTTAAGTGAAGTTATATGATTTTGTATATATATGCTAGAATTCTTGATCTAATGATATGGGTGAATGTTATAAACTGATTTGGTGTTGATTTGATGATGATAACATGATCATTACATAAAGAAATTGATAGATTTCTTGAATTTTAGGTTGAATATGGATGAACTAGGTTATATGTGAGTTTGATTGATTTGTAATGATTTAAAGTTTGAATCTTTGTTATATATGGTTACTAGTAGTTGTGGTGGCGAAATATTGATGAAATTGTGAGTATATAATCAAGTTTGGTCGAAATTGGGTTTTTGGTTCGTAGTTGAGTTGTGCAGGAAATGGTAAATGTGCAGGTCTGGAAGACGTGGGAATACGGTCGGATTCCCCTGAATCCGGACGGATTCAAGGGAATACGGCGTATTCCCGGGGTGTATTCCCAACCGGATTCCTAAGATTGAGTTCTGGTTGAAATTGAAGCAAAAATGACTGGGGAATACGGGCGTATTCACTGGAATACGGCCGGATTCACCTGAATACGGCCGGATTCCAAGGAATACGGCCGGATTCCCTTGGTCTGGCAGAGATTTTAATTTAAACCTTAGAATGTGATATTTGTTTGCTTAATATGTTTATATAACTTTATACTTGTTTGATTGTTGATATTAAGTTATATACAATGTGATGTGAGGATTGACTTGGAATTCTTTTGTATTTCAGATCCGACCACGACTCAATAAAATTAGATCTTTGAGTGAAGCTTGAAACGAGACAGGTGAGTGACTGGTTCTTACAGTTTAAATTGGTGTTAACAATTTAGTTACATCAATTTTAAGTAGATCGATATTGTGAGTTATTGATAAGTTGATTGCGATTAAATGATTGATTGCTAGTGATTCATTCCATGATAGGTTGGAATGATAGAGGTCAATTTCGGTTGGGTTTAGTTGCTATAGGTTAATCTTTATGGTATTGATGAACATTCGTTGTGAATTCGTCCATATTGATTAAAGATAGCATTGAACTATCGGTAAAATCTCTGTATTGGCCTGCAGTGGATTATAAGTGTTCTTGGTGGGCCATCCGCGGGCTGAGGGTACCACAAGAACCACCGATCCTCTAATTGGATTGTTACTATTAGTTGATTGTTGTGAGTTGATTGTTTATGCTAAGTTAGATTGTTGGAATCGTTATTCACTTAGCTTCGTGCTAATCCCCCACCTCACTTTTGCAGGTTAAGTTTGTTTATGCTCGGTTGAGAGGTTTTGGGTGAAATGTTTGACAAGCTGGGCACTCTTGATTACTTTGTTTTGGCATAAACGTTTGTATAAATAACACCACTAGATTATGAGTTTGTAACAAAATAATTTAATGATAGTATGTGTAATAACTAACCTTTGATATTAGTATTATGTAAAGTTTGTTGAATGGGATAACGCTTCCAGGTAAAAAAAAAAAAAAAATTTGGCTTGAAAATATGGGGTGTTATAGATTATAATTGTGTTTAACTTTACAGCATGAGGTTGCTGATCTAGTTCGTGGAGCTAATTTTCCAACGAACAAAGCAGCTAGATTTGCGACAAGTTTGCTTACGCAAGCTTTGTCTCAACCTCATACACCGCTTACCAGAGACTGGCATATTGAGTCTCTCACACCGCCTGGACCAAGAACGATACCTGTTACTCCAACGACTGATGCTGAAAGGATTACATCCTTAGAGTCGAGGGTAAAGGATTTAGAGAAGCTTACTTCTCAGATTCCAGAGCTGGTGTCGAGCAATCTTCTTCTTTCACAACAGATTCTCAAGCAGAGTGAATCATACAATCTGTTGATGAAGACTCATGAGACTTTGCTTGCGGACTTCAACGTACAGAGACTGAAGTTATCTTCTTTAGAGAGTCTGGTCTTGAGATCGCATTCAGGACAGTCTGTTCAGGGGGAGATATTGGTATATCTGGAGTCTTGCAGAGAAAATGAGTTGAAGAGGAAGAGAGATTCAGACAAGGACGATGATCCCAATGCACCGAGTGGTGAGCAGACTGGTCCTTCAAAGACTGGTGAGCAAGCTACTATTCAGGGGGAGTCTGGTGGTAATGCTGGTGCGAGTGGTTCTGGTACTGGTACAGGTCAGACTGAAGATGAAGCTGGTGAGACATTAGCTTGACTTTAGTATAGACTGTAGTTAGTATTTGTGAACAATTGTAAAACTTAATATTATTGTGTAAATATATTTGGCTTAAAGTTATTATTATTTTAAGTAAAATATGTTTTATGTAATTTAAGTTTATATAATTATGTTAAGATAAAATAGTGATCGAAAGTCTTCTGACTCATTGAGTAGTCGAGCGGCGTGTTCCGATTAATTTCGGCAGTCAAAATTTTATGATAACATATGCATTTTAGATTTGATTATGGACTTAAGACCGTAAGGTATATAAGTAATTAACAAGTTAAAAATGTATTAGTGTTAACTAGACAAATGATATATAATTTAAAGGTTAAGTTGATAATAAATGAGATCAATTAACACTTGAAAATTATATAAGGTAATTAATAGTAAATTTAAATGTTTGGTGATTATTCACAATGCATTAGAATTTAAAATTAATTAATATTTGTTAAGTAGACTTAAGAAATTTTGGATTGATTCAGGGTAATCAATAAAAGATTTTATAAGTTATATGTAAATTGCGTTTATATGTTAGGTTAAAATATACAAAAGAATTAATAAAGAAATTCTTAGATTGGTTCAGGGAAATCAATGAAGAATTTGAATTATTAATATATTTGTATTTATGTTTTTCTCTTAGGATTGGAGATGCTTGATCTATCTGAATCGGAAGATGATATTTTTGATGAGATAGATGAAGACATTGATTTTGATCTTGAGGATGGAGAATTTCTACCACCTACAGATTGGACTGCTGTACCTGAGAATGTGCAAGACATGGGTGTAGATCTAGATGCAAACATTGATGAACACCATGTGAGCCCATCTAGGACAGAAGTTGTTATTGAAAATGAACAAGGTCCAACAATTGTCGATATAGATGAAGATATTGATGATTCAACCTCTGATGAAGAAGAAGAAGTTCTTGTTCAAACCAAGAATCCTGCTGTTGTACTTAGGAAACTTCCAAAGAAGAAGAAGAAGATTGGAATTTCTGAAGTTGATGTTACGAAAAAGCGTGTACCACGTAAAGGGATTATTGGTTGGTACTTTGACTCAGAACTAAAGCTTTTTGCGATCAAAAGGTTTGACGGAGTTCAATATTTTGAAAGAAAGCTTGCAGTTTTTAGTTCTCTACCACGTTATGAAATACGTGATTTGGCTAGATTAGAGATTAACAACCCAAGTCGTGATGATTATGCTGATCGTGTTGAAAGAATCATTAGACATGAGGTTGGTACGAATAAGTTTGTTCAGATTAAGCCAAGAAAGGGAAAGACTGTGAAATTACAAGAGAGAAGTCAAAGAACAGGAAGAAGAAGAAGGAAGAAAGTTTACCCAGCTGTTAGATGCATACAGCAGATTCCACTGAAGACAATGCCACAGGATATTTTGGGAAATATGAAGAGTTGGCACGTGGATTCAGGAACTGGAGAAGCTGTTATGGTTGAAGCTGATAATGAGGTTGAAGGTGGTGAAAGAGAAATCTTTAGAGTTTATGATCATCGACACCTGATGAATATGTCGAGAAAAGATCTGTTAAAGTTGAATGAGAACAGAATTTTGACGACTATTGAATGGGCTGATTTAGCAAGAGATTATCAGTTGATGGTTAAAACTTGTATCAAGATGAAGATTTACGCAGGCAGTAAGATTTACAAATGAAGACCAAAGACAAGCGTGAAGATAAAGATGCTAGAGCTATTGTCAAGGGGGAGTCTGTTGGAACATAGATTGTGACAACAGATCTAGCTTGAAATAGGACTGGTGTAATTATTATTATGTTTGTATATTTAGATTTGTAAATAAATATTTGTTTTGTTAGTAATATTCGTTAAACATATTATGGTGTTAAGTTGGACGAATGTTAAATACGAAATAAATACATTATGTGCGAGTCGAGTTCTCAGGTCGCGAACTTTGCGAGCCGAGATGAGAACTGAACTCGTGGAAGTCAGTAGCGAGTCGAGCTTGGTAATGGGCTTGGGCTGCAAGGCGAGTTGGGCTGAACTCGCTGGCCCATGCGAGCCGAGTCGAGACAAAATATAAAAGGTTGTTTCAATCGTGAAAAACCTTAACATCTTTAACACTTTTGCATTCTAATCATTCCTGCGATTCCAGAAAAACCAGAGAAAACATAACCTACGGCTAGACTTTGACGATTCATCGTTTAAAGTTAAGCTTTATTAAAACGCAATACGAACATATTCGTTGTTAGTAAGATAACACCGTATTGAGGGATTCCGCACCTTAATACTACAGATAACGAAGTTATCGATCCTAAAACTAGGGGACTTACAGGAAGAAATCATTGTTTATTATCCGACATTGTATCAAGAATGGATTGTGAGGACACAATCCTAAATAAGTAGGGGAGAGTTGTAACACCCCTAAAATACGTAAGTTTTTATAGTTTAATATACGTTTACGTTTCAGTTTTTATATGTATTTAATATGTTAAATGTTTAAAGTAACTGAATGGTTAGAATTTGGTTAGAAGGACTAACCAAATTAGAGAAAATCTGTTAGAAGGGTTAGATGTGTAAAGAACTAAAGTTCAGGGGGTTAGTGTGTAAAATGTTAAAAGTTTATTTCCTACACATTCTGAAAAGTTCCAGATTATAATCATATACGTATGTGTGCGTGAGAATTGAGAGGGAAACCAAGAACAAGAAGAAAATCAGAAATTGAAGAAGGAATTGAGTGAACTAGGGTTGCAAATTCGAATTTAAACATCTCCAAGGTATGTATGGTTTCTCTAGTTGCTCAATTTAAGTTAGGGTTTTAGTTTCATAAACCCTAGATGATAGAAAGATCATGTATGTTAATTGTGTTGTTAAATTAGTGTTCCATGGGTGTTAGTAAGTTAGTTTCTATGCTTAGTTTATGTTGAATCAGTTAAATAAATCATGTTCATATGTAATTGGGTTTTTGTAGATTATGAGTTTATGAGAATTTAAGAATTAAGATCAATTGATAATGATTATGCTTAGATAAGTGATGTTTACCCAACTACATGTGATTAGAAAGCTAAATCATGGAACACTAGTAATGAATGATAGGTGTTAGTGAGTAACACCTAGTTATGAGATTAAGCTAAGGAAGTAAAGAGTTATGTTAATTGATCATGCTATGTGTTTATATGTATAGGTGATCAAGCAAGAGAAGTTTGTTCAAAGTTTCAAGATAAAGGTAAGTAGATGGATATGAATGTGGAGTCAAGTAATGGGTGAGCCATTAGATTGACGGTTTTCCAAGTAATGGATCATGACCATTAGCTTGGTATAAATGTTAACTAGTATTAGTTAACATGATGATGTTTAGGGATCCTTAATATGATGATGTTTATGTTTAAGTTGAAGTTTCCATTACTTACTAAGCAATTGCTTACGTGTTATGTTTAAATGTTTCAGGTGAGCCAAGTGTCAATAGAGGGGACTTGGGTAAAGGGTACGTGTGAAGCTTTTGGTGGAGCTTGTTACTTAGTTCGGTAACAAGTCTTATCCCTCTTAATCATGCTCTTGATATATGTACACCCCGTTTTGTAAAGTTTATGACATGTAGTTTGATGTTTTGAAAATGATATTGTGACACCCCGCAAATTTGGGTACAATTAAGAACAGTAAATACATGCATTTTACGCTAATTTTCTGACCAAAGTTTAAACAAAACTTTCATTGTGAAATAAACCTAGCAAGCCCAACACTTTTAAACAAAAAGTATTACGTATTTCGTAATTAACTAAATTACGTACAAACTTATCGGGACGAACTCGACAAATTAAATACAATGAAGTTGATGATACAAAAATAATTAATAAATCGAAAATTATTAATTACAATTACTATTATAATTATATTATGGAAATAATATAATATATTATACGTTTATTATTTAACGTATAGGACACGTTACAAATGTCCAAAAAGTATCTCAAAATACTTTTGAACAAAATTGTTGGAAACTATTATAGAAAATAGTTGGAACAAAAGTTGTTCGAGAACTTTTAGACGACTATTTAGGACACGTTATACACGAACAGAAACAATTATAAAACGTGCTTAAAAGTCAAAGATAACAAAAGTGTTATTTTTGCCATTCCTGTTTTAGTATTTGGAACATTACCTCAAAATATGAAATCATAATTTAACTGAAATTTGGCACCCAATTGGATGCGCGCAGTAAAATGTATAAGATTTAATAATTAGAAAATATTCAGTTGAAAACCTTATACTACATAACGATCGGGTACACGAACACGGGCATTTTACACTACGAAGTGGAGGCAACCGACTCCAATAATTGGAGCCGGTGTATTATTACACACACACACTCTACCAAAAAAAAAAATTATTGGTCTCTCTCTACTCACTCTCGGCACAACAATCAGGAGCAAGGAAGAAGGGGTTTGAGCTTCATCTTCATCATCATCTAGCACAATCATCATCATCTTCATTTGGTGTTCATCATTTTCACCATCATTTCATTATTAACATCATCATTCGGCATCATCATAATCATCAAAAATCAACGTAAGAAAACACTTTCTTTTTGATTTCTTTTCTTCAATTACGTATACATATGATGATTACCTAGCAAAATGCATGTATATAACATCTTAATTTGAATGTGGATGATTTTATTCTTAAAATTTAGTTTATTAAAACAAAATATAAATTGCAAAATTGGGATAATTCGATCCTGTTATGAAGTGATAATCTATGTAAAAATGTTGTATATACTTGTTAGAACTTAGTGGAATCGAATTACAATAGATAGGGATGAAAATCAAACCAATCCGTGCACCCCCTGTTCCTGCGAACTGATGCTACAGTGCCACACCAAACGACGCGATCGCGTCGTTTTCAAGGAACAAAACACGTCAAAACTTTATGATATTCACGCGATCGCATGGAATCCAAAATGGAAGACCATCGAATTCTAAAACTACACGATCGCGTGGTTTTCAACCACGATCGCGTAATTTTTCATTCCACGATCGCGTCGTTTTTCAAGCTCACAATCAACTTTGAAGGTGGCTCCACACATTGCACCCTCACTGTCAACCCTTGAAATGGCTTTCATTTTGTGCTTTGGATGCTCGAAATTCATCAACTCTCCTCCGGTATGGTACAAGCAACCTACAATATTTCATCCATTTTCATGGTTATGAAATTAACTTTTTGTATGTACCTAGATTTTGAGATTTAAGTCATCAAGTGTTATCCTGTTAACAAATTCACATGCTAATGATGGCCTAATAAATTGTAGTTATTTCTATGTTAACGAGTAGTTTAGGAATTTCACAAACACCTAACCGTCACAAATCTTATTGGCATATTCAAAAACCAAGCTCGTGAACAATACGCCCACAATATATGCTTCATATTTTTGGTTTAAAGACATGGTCATGTCGATACCAATGCTTTTAATGCCTACAATACAAGTAAGTGAATGCAACAGTACTTCTGGTACATAAAGATTAACTTTGAAAAGAAGCTTGTATCCTAATGGTTTCCTAAACAAATGATAGTTCTTAAAATCTAGGGAATTGCTAATTTGCTATGTTCCTAGATAGTAAGGTTAGAGCTAGCTAGTGTTATAAATAGCTCAAAGTAATTGCAAGGAGGGTACAACCCATGAATGCAAATAAAGAAAGACATAATTAGAACCATGGACATTGGACGAGTAAACGATATATATATATATATATATATATACCTACGGACATTATATATACAAAATATAAACGTGAATCTCGACACGAGATCAAAGACAATAAAATGGATCGAACATACGATGACTTTTAAAACAATAATATTTACTTTGTAAAAACGATGACGAGTTTTATAACAAATAAAACTTATAATGATTTATATACGTAAACAACGTGTTATATTACATATATATAAATAACGACACGTACTTATATATACATCCGACTTTAAAGACATACAACAAGTATATTAGTATACATATATATGTAAAACAAATATATATATGTACGACGATAATAAATCGACATTCACTTGTATATATATATATATATATATATATACATAACAAGTTTGGACTTGAGAAATACTAACGATATTTCAACCTAACGTCACCAACGAAAATCAACCACGTGGATGATCAAGAAATTAACCCTTTCTTCAAACAAACAAACGAATCGTTAACATAAGTTGATTTAACAAATCAAACGTACTTATGTTAATACATTTATGTGAATAGCTTAACAAACCTTGGGCGACACTTTTGGCTGCTAGCATTCATACCGAGCAAACCACCGTGAGTTCACAGCCCCTACTTTTACTGTTTTGACTACTTTTAATCAGGGGTGAAAAACATAGCTAATGTTTTTGCTATAAGATGCAATATCTGTCTATAATTGCTTATGTGCTTATATGCTACTGATTATATGAATGATTTCATACCATGATTACGAACTATCTGTGAATACTTGTATGTTTATGTACGGTCATAGGATATTACCTTCCTACAAACTGTTGTGAACGACCTTATTTGACTTACATTGTCAACTCTTTTACTAAATGAATATAGTTAAACAAATCATTCTTACAAAAACCTGTGAATTCACTCAACATTATTGTTGACCTTTTACTATGTTTTTCAGGTAAATAACAGCACTATTAAGTCTGCATACGCATGGAGTTAGGCAACCCACAACGAACTAGGATGCCACATTTTGGGACAAAAACTAGATTTTCTTCGTATAATTGATTTATATTAATTGTACTTATGAAACTACTTTTTGAGACAATGTATTTTATGACCCTATTCTACGACTTCGCTAAGTCGCAGATATTCTATAACAAATATATATTCAAATTGGCATCTTAGGTCACTGTTCAGCAATAATCATACGCTCTGATCTGGCATGAGTGTCAAATGTTGACGTCAACACCCCCGTCTAAACTAATGCTTCCGCTAATCGCGCGTTGACCGCGCTGACCGAAATTGGGGGTGTCATAGTTTGGTATCAGAGCCATTGGTTATAGCGAACTAGAAGTCTTTAAGTGACTTGAAAGCCTTAGAGACCTAGACTATAGCCTTTGCTAGGACACTCATGCATGCTCATATATGTATATGTCTAACTCACTATATGACAACTATTGTAGCAATGCGTTTAGATGAATAATTGCGTGTTCCTACGCACGACTTTTCAAATATGGTTGTGATAACAATGGCACCTCGGTACACGAGAAACCATCAACCAATACCATCACACAATTAATCTATTTGCCCACTATACGGACATTATCGTATGGTGTATAGTTAATCTTGAACTCTTCTCATACATTACAATCTCCCGCTTTTACGGGAAAACACATATAAAACTAATGGTCCCTACCTTAGTTACTATACTACACACACTAGTCAGGAAACTCCCTGACACACGAAATAACGTTTAAAGAAATCACAAAGCAATGCCCCCGATTGGATGGAGACATGCTCCACATATGAACGCCCAGAACCTGTTGAAGGCCACACGAACTTGGAAAACGAAACCGCCCATGCTACCTATGCCCGAGCACAGATGCTAGAAGAGCATGCTCGAGTGGCAGAAAGGGTAGCTGGGGTCAGCAGGAAGATGACTATAACAGGACAACTGTAGGAACGTATTTATCTTATCTTCATTAAACCTACGTACGGTGGGCCGTACCTCTGCTGTACTGTATTAAAACCTCTATCTGATGGATACATATAAAACCCATCACATTGTATATGAACACTATCATACGAATGTCATGTTTGACGCACTAGGTCATGGTTGACCACTATGCAAACAAACTCTCACTTTCTAAGGGATCGAACAAATCCTCACTAAACATTTAACGATTAGGACTGACAGCTTATCAGTCGAGTGGATGGAGAGAACAAATGGAAGTGTGATACATATAGGAGTAACGAGCCTTAAGTACTACAAGAACAAACATAGTACGGTGTCGTTATACACTAATTGAAATAGAGTCTCAAACAACCACTAGGGTAGCCAGACCCAATTATGTGTAACAAACTCCTCCCCACAAATGACAAACTTATCTTGACAATTTTTATAATATTTGTCTACAAAAAAAAATGTTTTACTATATTTTTAGATAACATTCCAACAAAAACTATATTTTGGATAACATTCCAACAAACTATATTTTGGATAGCGTTCCAATGGAAACAATAACTTTGAATAACATTCCTACAAACACTTTGAAAGGGATACTGGAAAACATACCAGTACGCATTTATGAACCGGAGAACGACCGGTATCATTTTGAATTAACCAGAGAACGTACCGGTAACGTTTTGAGACACTGGAGAACGTACCAGTAAGGCTTTAAACCGGAGAACGACCGGTGGATTAACTGGAGAACAACCAGTACTATGATTTGCTGGAGAACGACCAGCAGTATTACAAACCGGAGAACGACCGGTAGACTTTGGAAATGTTGATCCTTAGTTGGATCAGCCTGCGTTTCCTACGATAACATTTTTGGGGAATGTTATTTTATTTAAATAGCCTGTGTTTCTTGCTATTACTTATTTGGGAAATGTTAAATCTTGATTGAATTAACCTGTGTTTCCTACGATAACTATTTTGGGAAATGTTATTTTTACTAAATAACAGGTGTTTCCTATAAACCATTACTTTAGGAAATGTTTCTCTTAATTGATAAACTTGTGCTTCCTACAAAGCAAACAACTAAACTATATTAGGGACAGACATCCCACTTAAGTTGTAATTTGAGTAGACATCTCAACTAAACTGTATTTTGGGTGATATCCCAACGAAATCTTACTTTCGGATGACAATTCAACAAAACGAAATTTATTGAACCCTAACACCGTCACCGAGATGTCGTGGAAAATGGTGACTTAACTTTTAAAAGTTGACACATGTAAACTAGATGACAAACACGCCATAGAACTAGTCGATGATAAGTTGATCGAATCAGGAGAAATAGTACCGGGGTGTATCCTAACGTTTGGGGATCATCTCTTCGATATAGACTTGCGATCGGTAGAGTTGGGGAGTTTCGACATCATAGTCGTTAGGGATTGTGTTTGTCGAGAATTTGAGATAAGATTGTATGTTCTTATAAGTTGGTACGAGTACCTCTACTCACTATCTATCTCTAATGAAGATAGGAGATATACATTTTGTATTTGACAATTACTGCAACAGGCTGTGAACATTGGTCACAATATGAGTACCGCCTACTATTCACAAAACTAACGACCAAAACAAACGAACGCTACAAACGATTGAGGACTCGTTGTGAGCTTGTGTAATTAATTATGGAGGAAATTGGGATGTTCGTCTCCCACTAACCGAATCCTACTACAACAATAATTACCACCCTAGGGTACAAATGACGCCATTAAGGCACTATACGAAACAAAATACCGATTACCACTATATGGGATAGAGTGGGTGATAGACAACTTTGAACGCCACATTGACAACCTTGCACTTCCTCCAAAACTTAATTCATTGATTTCAGTTAGCACTAACGCATGTTGCTCATTCCTCAATACCACTTTCACTGATTTGACATCAAGTGCAGAATAGGGATGACCTATCTAAGTCAACGATAAACTCAGGGTTTGCATTTAGCAGACAAGTCAAATTACTGTTTGGTCAAACTAATTAGTCATGAAAGGACTACTGTATATATATGGCTACCTTGCAGCCACGATATAACTACGATTTGAACCATAAAATAGTCAGGACTCGACTACTACGATAAACATGCTAGGCCCAATATCAGTTAAATGACTTAATTACAACTGGGACGTGAGGAAAAGTAAACTTGTAACAAACTCTTCTTACGTACATTTCTCCCTATACCATTACTAACTGGAGAAACCCTGGCGATATGAGCGGAAAAACTTAACCTCCGCCACGTAGGACCGTTTGAAAGTCCTTACAAGAAACCCTGTCACATACAGGTTTGAACTAACACGAGAGTTCAACAACATTCACGACATTACCCATTTCTAACATGAAAAGGGTGTTCTCTAACGAGACCTTAATCCCTTTTTCCCGACATAATTACTATTTGCATAAAAATTTAACTTTGTAAAGGAACTTTTCAAGACGTCGACTAAGGTTTTGCAGCTAGCAAACTAGACACTCTATCAGGTATATAATCTGCAAAAGTGAACTATACTCGTACTACAAGCCGTTAGGATTGTTACAACAACTTGAAACGTCGCAACCGAACTATGAACGCAAGAAACGAAACACGAGTGTTAGACACTCACGACTTGATTCAAATTTCGAGGACGAAATTTCTTTAACAAGGGGAGAATGTGAGACCCCGCAAATTTGGGTACAATTAAGAACAGTAAATACATGCATTTTACGCTAATTTTCTGACCAAAGTTTAAACAAAACTTTCATTGTGAAATAAACCTAGCAAGCCCAACACTTTTAAACAAAAAGTATTACGTATTTCGTAATTAACTAAATTACGTACAAACTTATCGGGACGAACTCGACAAATTAAATACAATGAAGTTGATGATACAAAAATAATTAATAAATCGAAAATTATTAATTACAATTACTATTATAATTATATTATGGAAATAATATAATATATTATACGTTTATTATTTAACGTATAGGACACAGTACAAATGTCCAAAAAGTATCTCAAAATACTTTTGAACAAAATTGTTGGAAACTATTATAGAAAATAGTTGGAACAAAAGTTGTTCGAGAACTTTTAGACGACTATTTAGGACACGTTATACACGAACAGAAACAATTATAAAACGTGCTTAAAAGTCAAAGATAACAAAAGTGTTATTTTTGCCATTCCTGTTTTAGTATTTGGAACATTACCTCAAAATATGAAATCATAATTTAACTGAAATTTGGCACCCAATTGGATGCGCGCAGTAAAATGTATAAGATTTAATAATTAGAAAATATTCAGTTGAAAACCTTATACTACATAACGATCGGGTACACGAACACGGGCATTTTACACTACGAAGTGGAGGCAACCGACTCCAATAATTGGAGCCGGTGTATTATTACACACACACACTCTACCAACAAAAAAAAATTATTGGTCTCTCTCTACTCACTCTCGGCACAACAATCAGGAGCAAGGAAGAAGGGGTTTGAGCTTCATCTTCATCATCATCTAGCACAATCATCATCATCTTCATTTGGTGTTCATCATTTTCACCAACATTTCATTATTAACATCATCATTCGGCATCATCATAATCATCAAAAATCAACGTAAGAAAACACTTTCTTTTTGATTTCTTTTCTTCAATTACGTATACATATGATGATTACCTAGCAAAATGCATGTATATAACATCTTAATTTGAATGTGGATGATTTTATTCTTAAAATTTAGTTTATTAAAACAAAATATAAATTGCAAAATTGGGATAATTCGATCCTGTTATGAAGTGATAATCTATGTAAAAATGTTGTATATACTTCTTAGAACTTAGTGGAATCGAATTACAATAGATAGGGATGAAAATCAAACCAATCCGTGCACCCCCTGTTCCTGCGAACTGATGCTACAGTGCCACACCAAACGACGCGATCGCGTCGTTTTCAAGGAACAAAACAAGTCAAAACTTTATGATATTCACGCGATCGCATGAAATCCAAAATGGAAGACCATCGAATTCTAAAACTACACGATCGCGTGGTTTTCAACCACGATCGCGTAATTTTTCATTCCACGATCGCGTCGTTTTTCAAGCTCACAATCAACTTTGAAGGTGGCTCCACACATTGCACCCTCACTGTCAACCCTTGAAATGGCTTTCATTTTGTGCTTTGGATGCTCGAAATTCATCAACTCTCCTCCGGTATGGTACAAGCAACCTACAATATTTCATCCATTTTCATGGTTATGAAATTAACTTTTTGTATGTACCTAGATTTTGAGATTTAAGTCATCAAGTGTTATCCTGTTAACAAATTCACATGCTAATGATGGCCTAATAAATTGTAGTTATTTCTATGTTAACGAGTAGTTTAGGAATTTCACAAACACCTAACCGTCACAAATCTTATTGGCATATTCAAAAACCAAGCTCGTGAACAATACGCCCACAATATATGCTTCATATTTTTGGTTTAAAGACATGGTCATGTTGATACCAATGCTTTTAATGCCTACAATACAAGTAAGTGAATGCAACAGTACTTCTGGTACATAAAGATTAACTTTGAAAAGAAGCTTGTATCCTAATGGTTTCCTAAACAAATGATAGTTCTTAAAATCTAGGGAATTGCTAATTTGCTATGTTCCTAGATAGTAAGGTTAGAGCTAGCTAGTGTTATAAATAGCTCAAAGTAATTGCAAGGAGGGTACAACCCATGAATGCAAATAAAGAAAGACATAATTAGAACCATGGACATTGGACGAGTAAACGATATATATATATATATATATATATATATATATATACCTACGGACATTATATATACAAAATATAAACGTGAATCTCGACACGAGATCAAAGACAATAAAATGGATCGAACATACGATGACTTTTAAAACAATAATATTTACTTTGTAAAAACGATGACGAGTTTTATAACAAATAAAACTTATAATGATTTATATACGTAAACAACGTGTTATATTACATATATATAAATAACGACACGTACTTATATATACATCCGACTTTAAAGACATACGACAAGTATAATAGTACACATATATATGTAAAACAAATATATATATGTACGACGATAATAAATCGACATTCACTTGTATATATATGATAACATATATATATATATATATATATATATATATACATAACAAGTTTGGACTTGAGAAATACTAACGATATTTCAACCTAACGTCACCAACGAAAATCAACCACGTGGATGATCAAGAAATTAACCCTTTCTTCAAACAAACAAACGAATCGTTAACATAAGTTGATTTAACAAATCAAACGTACTTATGTTAATACATTTATGTGAATAGCTTAACAAACCTTGGGCGACACTTTTGGCTGCTAGCATTCATACCGAGCAAACCACCGTGAGTTCACAGCCCCTACTTTTACTGTTTTGACTACTTTTAATCAGGGGTGAAAAACATAGCTAATGTTTTTGCTATAAGATGCAATATCTGTCTATAATTGCTTATGTGCTTATATGCTACTGATTATATGAATGATTTCATACCATGATTACGAACTATCTGTGAATACTTGTATGTTTATGTACGGTCATAGGATATTACCTTCCTACAAACTGTTGTGAACGACCTTATTTGACTTACATTGTCAACTCTTTTACTAAATGAATATAGTTAAACAAACCATTCTTACAAAAACCTGTGAATTCACTCAACATTATTGTTGACCTTTTACTATGTTTTTCAGGTAAATAGCAGCACTATTAAGTCTGCATACGCATGGAGTTAGGCAACCCACAACGAACTAGGATACCACATTTTGGGACAAAAACTAGATTTTCTTCGTATAATTGATTTATATTAATTGTACTTATGAAACTACTTTTTGAGACAATGTATTTTATGACCCTATTCTACGACTTCGCTAAGTCGCAGATATTCTATAACAAATATATATTCAAATTGGCATCTTAGGTCACTGTTCAGCAATAATCATACGCTCTGATCTGGCATGAGTGTCAAATGTTGACGTCAACACCCCCGTCTAAACTAATGCTTCCGCTAATCGCGCGTTGACCGCGCTGACCGAAATTGGGGGTGTCACAGATATGGAGTCTCACTTGTAGTATATGTAATGTTTTGAGAAAAGTCAACTCTATGGTCAAAGTCAGAGATAGAGTTGAAGTCAAAGTTTGTGTGGTGAGACTTGTAATGTAAAGTTTAATGTATGAAAGTTACTTGAATGTTTAAAAGTTAGTTATGAAAGTCAAAAAATGTCAAAAGTTGAAGTTATGGTCAAATGTTGATGTTAGTAAGTTAGTTTGACTTAGATAAGTCAATTGGGTGAGAATTTACCAAAAGAATAGGTTGAAAGGGTCAAAAACCCAATCGGGTCATTTGGTGCCCAATTGGGCGACCAATACTATAAAGAGTCAAAACGAGTTATACTCGATAAAAGTTAAATGTGATTATGCCCACAAGTCTTAAATGTGATATTGGAAAAGTGGTCAAAAGCCTAAAAGCAGAAGTGGTGTCATTTGAAACTTAGTATGTCAAAATTTTGGTGAAAATATGCCGAAATTGAGTTAACGGGTCAAAACGAGGGTTATCGCGAAATTTGAAAAAGTGTGAAAGTAGAAACGTTCTTATAGTCAAAGTAAAGTTGCCTGCAAAATTTCAGGTCACCAGGTGTTATCATTCAAAAGTTATGCACGTTTAAAGTTCGAGTTTTGGGACATAAGTGCACAAATCTGCTGTTCTGGGTCGAATCAGGCTGCTTCCTATTGAAGCCGGCTGATTCAGCTTAAGGCCGGTGGCTTGGGCAACCGGCTTGGTTTTAAAAGGGTCTGGAAATGAGTTTTCGACCAAAAAGGGTTGAAGCCGACGGCTTCAAAAGGAAGTCGGCGGCTTCGTCAGTGTTTTTCGAAGGTGATTTTAAAACGGTTATAAAAGATGAACCGTAACTCCGTTTTTGACGTTCTTTATACCGTCGGAAAGCTTGAAGAGTCTACTTTCTGATGGTCAAGTCCTTTTAATGAAATTTAAAATTTTTCAATATATTAAATTAGGAGTAAATGTGTTGGTACAAGGGTAATTGAAAAAAAAAATGGTACGTTTTCGGGGTGTTTCATAATCGGACATTATATATGAATATAAATACTATTTTACGGACTACCTAATACATCTCTATGCTACTATATGTATGCAAAATATATATAAATAAAATCAGTGGTACCATAAGTAAAGTAACTTACGAAACCAAAAAGAAGAATGCCAATGACTCTTTTTTAAGTTTCTCCTCATACTTTTTGTCCTTAGCGGCATAATCATCCTACAATTTGCAGTTCAACATTGAATTAGCTAGCTGTTACATCCTACAATTTGCAGTTCAACATTGAATTAGCTAACTGGTACATCGATATTAAATTATCAAAAGCAGACTTTTCATATCGAACTCAAGAAAACTATAACTCACCAAATTAACTGCCTTAAACATGGCTTTCTCGTATAATAAGCAATAACATTTACAACTATATAAACATATTGAAACTATAATCAACACATTTAACAACTTAATGTATTGTGTAACACAAACATGGTCGGTAAGGGGGTAAACTTCTGCGTGACATTTCGTCAAACATGTTGTCTGCTTCAAAGCAACATCCAAAATCACAATATCACAACAAAACTGCATAACTGGAGAATAAATACATAATAAAAAGAATAGAAAACTGAAATTAGTTTAACAAAAAGTAACTAAAATTAATGATATTATATATATATATATTAATATAGGTATAGATATCAGAATTAGGAGATACCGAGGAGAGATTAATACAAGTGATTCATAATGGAGATCACTTGCATCGGTTTGTTCCATTTATGATTTCACATGGTTGTAGATGATCTGGTTCCGGTGGGGTGGTGGTGTGTATGGTGCGGGTGGGTTTGTCACGACAGGGGGTGATGGAATTGGTTTGGCTGAGGTGGTGGGCGGGATGGAGGATTGGAGAGGTGAGTTGGAGAAGAAAGGGAAAAATGCTAGGGTTTTGTTTAATCAAGGGTATAAGGGTATATTGGTATTTTACTACACAATTAATAAATTAAATGACGTCATGAATTGATCTAAGGGTTGATTAGTGAAGGATTAATTTAAAACTAATAGGGAGGATTCTTTTAGGGTTTTTCTTGTATATATTAATTAATATAGAATATAGATAATAATAATAATAATAATAATAATAATAATAATAATAATATTTGTCATGATGGCAAACTTGCAATTTAACTTGATACAGTTGTACTCCACTATGCAAGAGTGATATCAATTAAAGAGTAGGAAGAAACGATTGCAAAAGATAAAAGGTAAATTTTGTTATGTGGCCCACCATCAGCAATTCCCATGCGTCTTAACATGAGTATGTATAGACTTGAATGGTTCTTTGAGCGCTATTTTACGTGGATTGTTCAGAGTGGTATTTAACTTGTACAACTCATTTTTACCTTTCCATTAAACCATGCCACCTATTAGCACTGTAGATGCTCTATGTAATACCGTTAATAATATCAATCACTTCAACAATGTCACTTTTGGTGACTTATGAAACCAAACCAAACAAACATAAAGTATATAAATGGGGTTAGTCATATTCATACTCATTGTCTACAAGGAAATCCATTGTACCATCACTAAATTACAAAAACCTCATGAACCACTTTTAATGCATTACAAAACCAAACTACTCACACATCACTTCACACCCTACTATTTGACAGAAAAAGTATGCAAAAGACAAACTTTCCTTTTAGTCATTCAATTAAGCAAATCTATATTGTTAAATAATTAAAAAATTAATGAAAAAAAAAAAAAAAAAACCCTATCAAATAGAGGAACTTAACAAGACTAGCCAAAACATTGCATTCATACCGGTTCATATCGTAGTGTTAAAAATAGACCTAAAGATCTGGTCTGTGAAAACTATAAAATGGTTGGTGTAAAAATAACTGACAGTATAATTGGAATTTATGCGACATATATATCATAGGGACCGTAGTTGTTAATTGTATTTTCTATACTCATATTTAGCATTTCTTGTACTATGGTTGTTCTTGTGGTACCATGTTATATTACTTGTTACATTATTATTCGAATCATGGTTGAAAATATATCCTCAATTAAGTAATTAATCTCTATCATTACAGTCTTTAAATCAAACAAAACACTTTCTTGCAATATACTCCGTATTAAGGGCACTCCCAGCGGTGTCATTCGGTTGCAAACCGGTTGGCTATATGGTGCCATCAGTTGCACCGGTTACAAACCGAACCGCTTAACCAATTGATAATTGGTTGAAAATTGTGGGCCCGAGTGTTTTTTTTAGTGCATATAAATGGTGGTATATTGGTAAATGTGGGGTCCAGAAAAATGAAGTGGTTAGTCATTGATGACAGTGGGTAATCAGTTAGTGGAAAGATGGGGTGGCGTTGAGATGACAGAATTGATTTGGAAATGGTTCAACCACGGTTGGGACCGACCTAATTAAGCTACACCACACAACCAAATTGAACCCACCAATTAATATTGTAGAAGTCAATAGTTGACCCACTAAAAAACCAAGCAACTTCTGAATAAGAAAAGCACATAACTTTTTAAAGAAAAAGAAAACAAAAGTGATTATTATAGTTTATACTTTATACTAATGGACCATGAGACCACACCCTTGGCTCCCAAGTCATTCTTTTTCTATATATATAACACAATAACACATACCTTGTATTGTATTGAATCTTAACTAACAATGGCAAACCCTTTTAGCCAAATCTCAATTGAAGGCATTTGCAAGCAAATTCATGATTCTTTGGACAATGTTAGCCTCATGGTCCAAGTTTTCACACATCAATTAACGCGACATGAATGCCAAAAGACTCGAGAAAAGTACATGGAGATGTATGGAGAAGATTTATCTGATCAATTAGGAAACAAGATTGATGGTCAAATATCGAAAACTTGCACGATCTTGTCGTTGTTGATGCTTAATCCACACGAGCACGACGCCATCGTAGCGAGAAATGCTATTTTTAAGCAAAGGGATAGTGTCAATTACAAGGCTCTCATTGAGATTTATGTTGGTAGGAAATCAAGCCATTTTTTCCTAATTCAACAAGCTTATCAAAGTAAATTCAGAAGGCATTTGGACCAAGATATTCTGAGCATTGAACCCCCACACTCTTACCAAAAGGTACATATTTTCCTTTCTTGGTGTGCATATGTTGTTGTACTTTGCTCATGAGTAGTTGTACCTTGAAAATATGACAACTTTTTACACACAGGATAAAACTCATAAAAGACCATCTAACTATCTAAGAAATGGTTGGTTTAGAAGTCCTAGACTTTTTGTCCCCACTCATACCCAAAGTTTGATCATTCTTTTATTGTGCTTTAGTGGTTGTACTTTACGGATGAATAATTGTACCTAATGAAAAAGTACAAATTTTTTTGCTACAAGCCCACATGGGAAATGGTCAATTAGAAGTGGGCTTTTTGTGCAGATGTTAATGGCATTGGCTGCATCACAAAAGGCTCATAGTGATGATGTTAGTGTACATATTGGCAAGTGTGATGCACAAAGGCTATTCCAAACAGGAGAAGCAAGATCTGGTGGGTTCAAGATTGATGAAGGGGTTGTGCTGGAAATTCTAAGTAAAAGAAGCATTTCACAACTCAAGCTCACTTTCTCAATTTATAAACATATTTATGGCCATAGCTACACAAAGGTATAAACTTTATGTTATTTGAATTTTATAATATTGTGTGCTTAAGATTAAGTTTCGTAATATTGTTTTGCTATAAAAGATTTTTTTTTTTTTTTTTTTTTTTTTTTTTTTTTTTTTTTTGCAGCACTTGAAAAATATATATGATGGGGAGTTTGAAGATGCACTAAAAGTTGTGGTGAAATTTCTAACCAATGCACCAAAGTATTATGCAAAGGTGATCCAGTTTTCTTTTTGCTTTTCAAGTAAATGTTAAAGAAGAGTCCTTTGAACTTCAAACAAGTTTCAAGCAATCTATGTTTATTCTAAAAGATACTACTTTTACTATAAATTACTCCAATTTTACTTTAGTAGTAATCAGATATCCAAAATGACTTTAATTTATAAGTTTATAGTGGTTAAAGTAACCCAACTTCCTTAACTAATTGGTTAAAGCACTTTATACCATACATTGATGATTGATATATTTTTAACCTTATGCTATAATCTTTGATAATTTGATCAACTCTTATGATTATGTGATTTATTTATTTATTTCGTTTGATTCATTTTGTAAATCTCTAATTTATAAATTCAGGCTCTGGAAGCAAGCATCAAGAGAAACACAAGTGATGTGGGCGATTTGGAACGTATAATCGTAAGTCAAAGTGAGATCGATATGAGCAAGATAAGGGAAAACTACGAGAACATATACGGGATGGATCTAAAAGACGCGATAATAGATAGTGTTCCAATTGGGGATTTTAGAGACTTGCTCGTTGCATTAACCACGAAACCTAGTAGCGATTGATGGCAAACAATCTCAACTCGACTTACATCCAGCATATATGCATATGATGATTAGCGATAGGTTCATATTTGGGAGATTTTGTTAGAAAGGAAATTTTGTTACATATATGAGTTTGGAATTAGGGTTGAACCAAGACATCTTGATATGTAATGTAATATATTAATTAATGAATTAATCAATTAATTAATATAAATATAATGTTATTATTATTATAATGATTTTGGTTCATGAATGAACTCTCAAAGAACCATATTGTCTTATTTTTACATCAAGGGAATTGATAAAAGTACATAACGAACATTTAAATTCAAAACATGATGATTAAACCCAAAACAACGACGATTGCCATGAAAGCTTGATATCCGTACTTGGTTGCACTACTTGGAGCGGGTGCAGGCATCGTTCCTCCTTCAACGTTGATGACCAACTTTTGGCCCAACTCGGAACAATGGTTTGCTTTACTACAAATGTACCACTTTTTGCCCGGGACTAACAAGGTCACGACGTCATTTCCAGATGTAAGGGGCGGCGTGCCAAGTACAGGAACGGTACAATTAGCAAAGTCAGAAGCGTTTACTTTGTTCACGTTGTGAATGCCTTGTGGGTACTTGAACACTAAATTACATAGAAAATCATATGATAGATAGAGTTAGAGGATATAATCTTTATTGTTAGCTGCATAAATGTTACGTGCAGCAATAACAAAAGTTTAATTTATATTTGTACGTTCTTAGTACTTGAAATTTTAGTATATAGATAATTTTCCCCTAAATTTAGCTTTGTTACTTGCACAATTGCACGTAACGTCAGTGCAAATGTCGCAAAAAGTTATAAGTTTACGAGACGAGAAAGTTTAAACAAATTTAAACAGTTTACCTAGCGTATCACCAACATAGAAAACTTTGTCTTTGGCCCATGTTGGATAATCGTAATTAGTTGTCCAACCGCTATCGCCTCCCACGACATATTCAGTTGCGACGGTGGTCGCGGGTAGTAGCACTACAACTAAAATGGCCAAAGCAAGACAAACGCGGCTAAAAGAGGCCATTGTTGCGTTTAGGATGCTAAAAGAACTATTATTTGATAGATATATGTTGTTTTTTGGTTGTTGAGCTTGATAACTAAGATTTCAAAATGTCTATTTATAATGATTTATATTTTCTTGAAGATATCTACAATACTACAATGAGATTGGTATCCTCGGCAATGATTTTGCAATCATTTGGGTTTTCTTTTTTTTGTCGTTGTCGTGATTAGAATTTTGTACGACTATAAGAATATACCTAGATAACACAAGGCCTAAGTAGCCGATCGTAAGTATAAGAATAAAAATCAAATCACAAAAAACAAAATCTTTCGGCAAAGAATTTTACCAAAAAGCTCAATTTGAATCGTTATGCTCGATAAAAGGAAGAAGAGAAGCATTTACTTACGTTCTTCCTAAGAGGCTTTCATTGATAGATCGATGGACTTGGTAATTGGTCTGTTCGGATTTCGGAAAGGAACTGTAGTGATCTTGAAAAGAAATGAACACTTTGCTCAGAAACTTTTATGTAGTCACTGAATATGGCACTACTTATGATATAGAACTCCTCCTACTCGATGAATCACGGAGCACTCCATACACAACAAACAAGTCTTGGAAAAAAAAAAAAAGCCCTTCTTGAGTTTTTTTTTACTAAAGTTTTTTTTTTTTTTTCCTTCAAGTCCATATGAGATCGTGAAAATCGTAACTCGTCTTTCCAACCTAATATGGTTTATGTTATGTTGTATTTACAATTATCCGTTGCATTACATACAATGTATTTTTCAAATCTAAAATGTGATTCTTTGTTCGGAAATTTCAAAATTGATACGATGTTAATGGTTGAATCATTTACGCAACTACTCCGTATATTACTAATAATACTTTTAGAATCCTTGTACACACACGCCGTTTAAGCATTAAATCTGAAACTATTATTAAGTAGTAGAACATGTAATTGTGTTAGCACCATTAGTTAATTAGGATTTGGAGATGATAGATATAGTTACATTAAGAAATTTATTAAAAACACCTATCAAAGAAAACTCATAAGATTAAATAGATATGCTAATGTGATTATTTAGGTCAAGTTTAGACTAAATAATACGTGGATATTATGAAATGAAAAGGTTGTATTAATCAAAAATCTTTGTTTTGGAAATTCTGTCTTTTTTTTTTTTTTCCTTTTCTTTTTCTTATTCTTTATTTACTAGTTTAGGACCCGCGAAATTCGCGGAATCGTCCATGAAAAATACTTAAGTAATCCATTAACGTATAATTGTCATTATTATCTTGAGTTTTATATACTATATATACAATATTTTTTATATATAATAAGATAATTTACATATCAAGGGATGAACCTTATACCATACGCTATTATATTTGAATTTTCATGAGTATTAGATTTTAATTTTGTATGATATGAAAATATAAAATTGTTCGTTATCTTGAACGTACCGAAACTTTGAATTAGTAAATTAAAAAGTTAAATTGTTAGCTTTAAAATTTAAAATGTTGAATATACTATAGTTTATGGTATCTTGGTTTCGTTTTTTTGGTCGTGTTTTAAATTTGCGTCGCATTTTCAATAATTAGATTTTTTTTGTTTGGCCAAAGTTACATACATTGGGATAACTTAAACTCACGAATAAATATGAAAAACCGATAGGTAATACCAATTGGGTACCCAACGGGTATTGGGTCAGGTATGAATACGAATATTCTAAACGGGTATGGGAACAGATACACTAAAACCCACTGGAACCTGACCCGTTGGCATCATAATCAAATAATTGCAAATTAGAAATTCATAAAAGAATTCAAAAAAGACGTTAGTATAAGAATTTAAATCACTGGGCGATGGAATGAAGTCATAAATTTTTTGGAATTGAAAATAACTTATTAGGGCTTTTTTTAGAAAAAATAAAATAAAGAAGATTGTAGGAAGAGTTTGAATTATTGAAGAAATAATTAAGTATTTATTAAATTAAAATTTCCATAAAATATTTGGAGGATTATATACAATTAAAGAAAAAATAAAGGATTTATATTGTAAATATTGAAGGGTCTATATTGTAAATATAGAAGGGTATATTAGTCTTTTAGTCATATAAAAATGGGAATAATGATGTCATTAAATAAATGAATGGTTAGATCTTAATTGTTGATCTCCATCTAATGACTATTATTCTTTCAAGATTTTTCTTTTAATATATAAGATAGATAAGAGACAGAATGGAGTAAAGGCGTAATTTGAAGGGTAAAATATTGGTTTTGTGTGACATTTTAAAACTTAATGAGTTTATATAAAATTCAAAAATATAAAAATGTTGATATAAATTACGGAATGTGTGGCCACCACCAGCTTAAACTCGATAATCGCAAATTGTTTTGTCATCAAACTTAAGGTATTGGATGGTATTTGTTGTACTCAATCCTTTATGAGGGCCCAATACAACGGCCTAATCCAAGTTTTACCTTCACATGATCACATCTCAATGAATCCAATAAAATGAGTCCAATAACTATCACAACCCATGAGTTTAACAAGTTGATCGTTCAATAGGCAACATACTGAAATACGAATATTATCATTAAGAATATCATTAAAAAAAAAAAATCAATACTCACTCTTATTCAAAAGTAATTGATCAATGACAAGTAAAAGATGAAATCCATGAAAATTTAGCACCCATATTTGGAAATTTGTCATATCATCATTTGACATTGATAGCGAGCTTTTGGTTATATGCGGAACAATGATCCCCTACACCACAAATAAACCACATTTTGCCCGGAACCATCAACCCTATCAAGTCATGTCCGGAAGTGTAAGCTTCACTTGGTGGTGGAATTATGCAATTAGCACACGAAGTACCATTCACTATGAACACGTTATGCTGACCTTCGAAATAGTAGAACGCTGTCACATAAGCATTTAAACCATCTTAGTATTAGAATTTAAAACGTAGAATTATTTACAAAGGCAAATTGATTGTGAAATCTACTTAGCGTGTCGCCAGCTTTAAAAACTTTGTTTTTAGCCCAAGCTTGATAATCATAACCAATGGTCCAGCCACTTTCATCTCCCACCACGTAGTTTGTTGCTGTGGTGGTGGTCGGAAGTAGCACGACAACCAAAATCGCTAAAGCACAAGTATGTGATTGAAGACCGCCATTAGTGAGTCGGATTTGATTTGGTAGAAACCGTCACTTTATCGTCCTCGAGTGTGGTTAAAGAATATGCATGAAGACTTTTATTTATATCAATTTTTATCTTGTAGAAATCCAAGGGAAATACAGGCAAAAAGACAAGCACCAGCCAGGTTCGACAATCGACAAGAGCAAAAGATTGTTATTTACAACAATTATTTGGGCTTTACTATGCATATATGCCATTACATAAATAAATATTTTGATAGGCATAAACTAAATGATCAATGACATTAATTGGAGTAGGCTACTATTTCACAAGGCGTTTGGCCCAAATTACTACACACTTTGAAACGTTAAAAGAATGTGGTTCTCTGTTTTGTTTTCTTTGCAAACAACGAAAGTTACCTCTGTAGAATATGATTCATTGAAGGGTGGGTATGCAAAAGCCCTCAAGAAGGTAAACACCAAAAAACAAAAAAGCCGGAAGAACAAGATTAAACAAAATACCATCTTCAACAAGATGGGACCGAATACAAGACCTAAACAAACGCAGTTATTCCATTACTGTAACATAAAATTATCTCCTCAACATCCCCTCTACCGTTGACTACTTAACTCAAATTCCTCACTTGGCACTGGCAAGAGCAGCACGGAGCTTCTTGGCGGCTGTAACCATGTTCTCAAGAGCGGGCTTGACCTCATTGTACTTTCGGGTCTTGAGCCCACAGTCAGGGTTCACCCACAAGGCCACAAGATGTTGGTCTCCAAACTGCAAGCATCTTGTTGACTCTGTCATGGATCTCCTCCATGGATGGTATTCTCGGAGAGTGGATGTCGTAGACACCAGGCCCGATTCCAGCACCGTACTTGACTCCCTCACGGAAGACAGACAAAAGCTTCTCGTCAGATCGGGAGTTCTCAATGGTGATGACATCAGCGTCCATGTTGATGATGGAGTGAATGATGTCACTGAAGTTGGAGTAGCACATGTGGGTGTGGATTTGGGTTGTGTCCTGAACGCCGACGTTGGTGATTCTGAAACAGTGAACAGCCCATTCCAAGTAGAAAGCATGTTGTTCAGCTTTCCTTAGTGGCAATCCTTCTCTGAAAGCATCCTCATCGATTTGGATAACGGTGATTCCAGCCTTCTCAAGATCCTCAATTCATCCTTGATAGCCAAAGCTATCTGGCAGCAAGTTTCATATCTGAAATATAGATAAGCAATTAGTCTTTTGTCAAAGTTATTGTTTTTTACCAGAGGCATGTATAGAAATCGATCATGATTAAGTAATTATATTATACCTGGGTTGGTCATTACGGACAAAGGCAGTGGCGGATCCAGGATTTTGTGTTATGGGGGGCATAATTTTTTTTTTAAAAATCGTACGTTTTGGTGTTGTTATTTGACTATTATAAATTATAATGATATTGATATCATAACCCATAATAGTGCATGAAAAAAATTGCAAAACAACTCTTTGAAATAGTGCTAAATAACTTTATCAATAACAGCACAATCGAAAAAGAAAACAATAATAAAACTGTACATAACTAACTCAAAAAAGCTAAATAAAAGTTTTCATAAAACAACCTACAACTAGTTCAAACTTTACACCAAAACAACATATAATTTGCTCAAATAACTCTATAAATAACATCTTATTTACAAAACATATAATCGGCTAAAAAACAAAATGATCATAATACACATAACAAATAGTTTAAGTTTTTATTTAACCTTAAATTATTTTTATTTTAAGTATTATTAAGCATTTTAAGTATTTTATATTTAATAATTATTAAGCATTTTAACTTTTTAAAATTTAATGGTAATCTTTAAAACTCATAATGATATATTTTCGTGGAGTTAGCGTTAGAGGGTTTTTATTAAATGATATCTGTGGTCAAAATTCAAAATGGTCCTTTGTTTTAGAGGGTTTTTATTAAAATTATTAATAAATAACAAGAAATGCACTAAAAACTAGTACAAATCTAGAACTGTAAAATTATTGAATGAATATGAAACGTACAGGGTTTAAAGTGTCACAGTGTATATATCAAGAGGGTTATTTTTAAAAGGTATGTACAAAACGTACAGACTCCGGAGTGACTTTTTCCTTTTGGTCTTTCTTTTGGATACCTTCTCCCCCATCAACACCTAACTCCTTCCTCCATTAAAACACACTGTCAAGCTTCTCCTTTTTCTTCTTTCTTTCTTTTTTTCCTTTTAATTTTACTTTAATAGGGTAGGGTTCAAATGAGAATAGGAATTTGTGTGAAAATTAGGGAACCAATGATATCAAGCCATGTGTACAAAGAGAATGTTCCACATGTACAACACCCCCAACATCAATTATCTCACAAACGACAAATCGAAAAATTATGAAAATTGCACCATTAAATTCGTCGTTTTCTCCTTTTCGATTTGCCGTCCCTCAAGACATACTTTCGAAAAGTTTTTTTTTTTTTTTTTCATTTTTTTGGTGGTTTTCACATTTACTAACACATGTGTTAAAGTGTTGCGTTTAGGGTTTAGGGTTTGTGGTTTAGGGTTTGAGGTTTCTCCCCGAAACCCCAAACCTCAAACCCTAAACCCTAAACCCTAACCCCTAAACCACAAACCCTAAACCCTAAACGCTTTACAAAACGCTAAACGCTAAACCCTAAATCTTTCTAAACCCTAAACCTTGAACCCCTTCTAAACCCTAAACCCTAAACCCTTATAAACCCTAAACCATAAACCCTAAACCTAACCCTAAACCCTAACCTTAACCACAAATTAAATGTACAACTAATCACTAACACATGTGTTACTAATTTGTGAAACCCACCAAAAAATGAGGAAAAAAAAAGTTGTCAAAAGTATGCCTTGAGGGACGGCAAATCGAAGAGGAGAAAACGCTGAATTTTATGGTGCAATTTTCATGATTTTTCGACTTACCGTTTGTGAGATATTTAATTTTTAAAAATGTGGAGGAGAGAGAATAAAGTGTGGAGGAGAGAGAATAAAGTGACACATGGCAGAAATCTGTTGGTTCCCTCATTCTCACTCAAAATTGGTGTACTCATTTGAACCTTACTCTACTTTAATACTTATAAAAGGTATTTATGTACTTAAGTAAAAGATGATACATGAATTGGGGGCATTTTTTTTTCTTAAGCGAGGGCATAAATCAAAATATATATAAATTAACCTTTAAGTTTGTTGAGTCATTGGGGGCATCTGACCCCCCTTGCCCCTTGTTGAATCCGCCCCTGGACAAAGGACCGGTTGAGAATAGTGACTGGACCAGTGAGCATACCCTTCATTGGGCACTTGGTCATTTCTTGAGCCATAGTGGACCAGAAGACGGTCATGGCCTTGGGTCGGAAGACATCACCATAGATGATTGGTGGCTTCACACATCGAGAACCATACGATTGAACCCATCCGTTAGCAGTGAAGTCAAAACCGGACAATTGCTCACCGAAGTACTCAACCATATCGTTCCTCTGCAACAATAAAATGACTATCAGCCTCCCATAATTTAATCTTTATTTTATTGCAAATTAGTATGGTGTATTGGCGTGTACTTCAGGCTCTCCATGGACGAGCACATCAATGTCAAGCTCTTCTTGAAGTTGGACAACCTTGAAGCTCTCCTCCTTGATGGCCTTAACGTACTCATCCTCAGAGATCCTATACAGGATTAAATTTGTGAGAACGAAAGCACGGGATTTTAGAAAAATTCATATGTTTATTTATTTTGGGAATTACTCACTTCTTAGCCTTGTACTCATGGCGAACTCTCCTGAGCTCAATGATTTGTGGGAAAGAACCAATGGTGGTGGTCGGGAGGATTGAAAGGTTGAACTTCTTCTGCTGGGCAGCCTACCTGGCACTCACATTGGTGTCACGACGGTAGTCAGAATTCCACAAAGCTGGGATCTATGAAACCCAATACGGCAGATTCTTATTGTTAAATGTGAAAAAGTCAGTTTTTCTCAAAAATGTGTGAAGGACCGGGAAATATACACTTACAGCTTCATGGACAGATTCACAGTTCAATGTTGGGGAGCTCTCCCTTAAGGCCTGAGCAGCATCATTAGCATTAAAAATTGCTTGAAAAGAAACACACATAACAAAAATAGCAACCCTCGCGATTTATTCTACGAATTGGATGTATATCCAAACACAAACTTAAAATGACTTTTACCTCAATTATTTGACCAGCATACGTGCGTAACCATTGGCCTGAGCTAAAAGATCAACCAACCATTGGCCGAAAGATGATTTGATCTCAGGGTCCAACTTGGTCTCGTTCACACGATTCGCATTGGTCGCACGACGGTGGTCAGAAACCCTCAAAGCAGCAGCCTGAGAAACCAAAAGAAGCAGACTTTTGATCAGTAAATGCAAAAACAGTTAAAATTCAACGACCTTTTAGGCAGCAAATGCGAGCCACGATTTGATCTCATCGTCCAACTTAGTCTCGTTCACAAGATCAACAGCAGTGTGTTGAAGTGATGAAGAGGTAGACACAACAAGCTTGTCGGCACAAGTTAAATTCATATCATAAATAACTCAAACTAGTTGTAGCAATAAACATGCACCTGTATATTTCATTGAATGTTCTAAACGAGGATGTGCGAGGGGGCAAATCCGAAGTACTAAAACCATTAATGATAGACCATACGGTTGCCAAATTTAAAAAAGTAATAGTGAAACATACCAATATTTAGTTATTAGGTTTACTACTCGTATTAAACAGCATTTTGTGACACTAATTCGAATTAGAAACTAATGAGATTAGACTTTCAATCTGGCATCTTCAACGCTTGAACGTCCACTACATACAATTTTACTGTTTTTGACATAGTTTTCTATTGTTCAACATTTTATTCTGTTTCATTATTTAAGGTAAATATTCTAATTTTATTTTATCTTTTAAAGGTGTTGCTCATATTCAACCCACGTTCCCAACTCTTCAAATCTTCTTCCAATATGCTTAAATATTTAAAAGTTAATATATTTATTCATCTATCACCACCAGTCACCATAATCCACAACCCACGGCCACCAACACCAATCATTGAGGTCAATCTAAAACAAACACAATCAAGTTGGCCCTTGCGAACAGCTTTATGCACTATCTCCCTTCAATCCTTTGAGCGAAATGCGGCAAAAGGAAGGAAAATCCATGGACCGACCCCATCATCTCCACCCCGTAGGAACTACGAGATTACCCCAAGGACGCCTTCGGCATCCAGGGGTCACGGACCGACCACAGAACCCTGTTCAATAAGTGAAACGCATTAGCTGTCCGCTCTCAGGTTGGGCAGTAAGGGTCGGAGAAAGGCAATCACTCATTCTTAAAACCAGCGTTCTTAAGGCCAAAGAGTCGGCGGAAAAGGGGGGAAAGCTCTCCATTATATAATAATCAAGCATTTGTGATTTATGATTTGGGAAAAAAGAAAAAAAACACAGAAACATTGATTCATTGAAGCTTAAAAAACCCCAAAACAAACCTTAGTTCATGAACAAACAAACAAACAAATATTTTATAGGGCAAACAATCGGTGGATTCAAACCTGGAACCCGAAAGTCTACTAAAAAGGGCTTTTCTAGAATCTATACAAATTAGAAAGAAAAAAAAATAATTATTATATCAACCCTAAAACTTTTTACAAACATTGATTTTATACAATAGTCCTTAACAATATATACAAAATCTAAGGCATTTAGAAAACCCTATTTATTTTTTTATTTTTACCTTTTGAGAAATAGACATCTAAGAGGTATGAGCTGTAGTATGGTGAATACCGGATTGATGGGGCTAGTAGATGTTGCAATCGTTAATTGGCGGCTTTCATGACTTGTTGTCTGGTTGCCTGTGTTTGGTCCGAGAGATGAAGGAGTAAGAGAGATGGAGTTAGCGGAGAGATATGGAAGTTGAGAGAGAGAGAGAGAGAGAGAGAGATTGAAAAAAAATGACTTATAAAAAATAAAAAAGATATATTTATGGTTTGAGGTAAGAACATAAAGTAGAGTAATATATCAGGAAAAACTCATTTTATAACGAGTTAAGATAGATTCGTGATATATTGCACAAATTCTCGCCGAGAAGCGGACGAGTCACTCCATTTGATATAAGGGATAATATTATAACTATGAATCATAATAAATACCTTTGCCAACAATGGCCTGAAGGGACTCAAGAACGCGAGAGATCCGGCAAAGGTCATTAGCCCAGACGTTCCTTCCATCAACAACTCCAGCGAACATGTATTTCCCTTTGGGGATGCTGGTCTTGATTTAATCAAGAGTCTACTCACCGCGAACCAAATCAAAAGTGTAACCGCTAACTCCATGAAGGGTGGTGAAGGTTTCGTAACCGATTTCACCACCGTTCCAGTTGTACCTTGGTGGGACAGCACCGAGCATGGTGGTGGTGTCAAGAACTTGATGAAATCAAGGTACAACTGGAACGGTGGTGAAATCAGTTTCGACACTTACTTCTCAATGGCCAGAGGAAATGTCTCTGTCCCTGCTATGGAAATGACCAAGTGGTTTGACACCAACTAGTAAGTTGGTTTCTGCTTGTAGATCTTAATGTTTTAATTTATGATGTTCCTTAAATAACATGTAATTTAATGTGGTTGGATGAGTAATAACTGTTTCGTTTTTATATATATAAGTGAATAAGTGATAAGTGATAGTGATAATCAATAGTAAAAAAGTTCATAAAGAGAAGGTAACAACTAAACATAAATAGGATACAACAGAGAATGAGATATTGTATTTGAAAGGTGATGTAAACAATAGCAATTTAGAGTGTAAAAAAATAAATAATAAAAAAGAAAAAGAATAAATGAGTGAAATAGGGAAGATCCGGGTGGAATCGGATCGGGTTGATCCAGGAGGAGATTAGATGGATGGATAAAGAGTAAATGAGAGAAGATAGAAAAGGTGGACACGAAACGGAATGAAAGGGGAAGAGGAGTATTTATAGAAGAAGAGCGGGTGAGTTTGTGACTACTAGATCTTATGCTATTTCTCATAAGCATTTTCACGTTGGTGTGCTATTTCTCTTTCACGCTAATTCACGCGCCCTTACTTATCACGCTAATCTCTTTTTGGTTGTTTCGATACTTTTTGGTTGTTTTAATATTTAGTATTTCCTCCGTCCGATCACAAGTGTCCACATTATTATTTTGGGTTATCTCAAATAAGTGTTCATTTTCAAGTTTAAACCAATCGAAAGAGACTTTAGTAGGTAAATATATTATGTGATTGGTGGAAACTTTAGTTAGTGGAGAATCCCAAAACTACGTGCCCAATCAAAGTGGACATCTTGACCGGGACGGAAGGAGTAATTTTTATGATGATTGGTACATCAAGTTCGTTAATACGTAATTATGTATACTAGAAAAATCATTTGATTCACACGACTCGACGCATTACTTTTATTAGAATATCCATATCCATAATATGACAAATTAAAAACGTATGAATTTGTCAAACGATTAGTTGCAAAATATTAGTTAAAATTTCTTCTATGATTTTTAATGATAATCACTAAGCGTTATATAAAATGTCATACTAAAATTCATGTAAGAAATTAAACCATATGAAGAAACTATCTACGAGTTTACAATCGATTCACATGAAATTCAGTAAAAGGTTAAAATAGTAATTTTTGTCATTCAGAACCATTATCAAACAGTCATTTTTTGTTCAGAACCAAACTCATTCAGGATCTTTGAATCATTCAGCGCTAAATCATTCTGTTTCATCAAACGCAGCTTAAGTTGCTAACAGTTTGTGTGTTTGCAGTTATACTTATCTTAGAAGTTAGAACCCAGCCCGGCCCGGCCCGGTGCAACATAGACAAGTGCACGTGGCCCAATCTTCGTAGGCGGCCCATTTTGTATAAGTCAATATTACGTATGTAGAAACTTCAGCCCATTGCTTTTGCTCCAGTCCACTTCCTTTATAATTTCTGTTTGGCGATTGGCCTTCTTTTCTTTTTGTTACTACTGTATTACCTTTTTTGTATGTATTTCTCTTATTTAATCTTGAATTGAATGAATAGATACAAATTCCACAGTAAATCTGTTTTATAGTTTTGTAGTTGATGGACACAAAATCTTACTATCATCAAAGCCTATATTTTTTAAAATCAAAATTGCAACCAATCTACAAATTTTGCCAATCAACATGTATGCATTTTTAATTCTTTGTATCAAGTTTAGATTTTAAATAATTTGTTAGTTTAATCACTAAGATTTTAATGATCTAACATTAATTAATATTATATAATTCACTTTAACATATTATGGAGTAATAATTATAATTATTATTATAGAGTAAGGTTCAAATGAGTACACCAACTTTGAGTTAGAATGAGGGAATCAACAGATTTCTACCGTGTGTCACTTTATTCTCTCTCCTCCACATTTTTAAAAATTAAATATCTTACAAACGGTAAGTCGAAAAATCATGAAAATTGCACCATAAAATTCAGCGTTTTCTCCTCTTCGATTTGCCGTCTCTCAAAGCATACTTTCGACAACTTTTTGTTTCTTACATTTTTTGGTGGGTTTTACAAATTAGTAGCACATGTGTTAGTGATTAGTTATACATTTAATTTGTGGTTAAGGTTAGGGTTAGGGTTTAGTAGGGTTTAGTATAATTTAGGGTTTAAAGTTTTATAAAGCGTTTAGGGTTTAGGGTTTGAGGTTTGGGGTTTACTAATTTGTAAAACCCACCAAAAAATGAAGAAAAAAAAAGTTGTCAAAAGTATGCCTTGAGGGACGGCAAATCGAAGAGGATAAAACGCTGAATTTAATGGTGCAATTTTCATAATTTTTCGATTTGTCGTTTGTGAGATAATTGATGTTGGGGGTAAATGAGTTTTGTACATGTGGAGCATTTTCTTTGTACACATGACACAATATCATTGGTTCCCTCATTCTCACACAAATTCCTATTATCATTTGAACCCCACTCTATTATTATAGTATATAAATCAGTTGGTTTGACAATTGACATAACACTTTTGAGATAATTAAATATAATCTTTTAAACACCTTTAAAGGGCCTACCTTTTTTTTCACCTCACCGCGCCACCAACATTCACAGGCCGGCCCTGAGAAGAGTACTAAACCAAGGACACCCTTCGGTTTCAAGTCATCAATTCAGCAGTATGTATTTTTTTAATTTAATATGTATTTTTTTAATTTAATCCAATTAAGAAATATAATAATGTATGGTCGTTAACAAAATGATAAGTGTCATCTGTTAGAGTAGGCGACTACTCTGTACTTGGCAACAAGACTTTACAGGCATTCGGTCCAAATTACTCTATACTCTTGTTGGATTGATCTTCAAATTTTTAAAACATTGAATGGATGAGTTCGTTTCTTCGCAAAACCAAGAAAGTTACTTCTCTAGAACTTGATTCATTGAAGGGGGATGCAAAAGCACTCAAGAACAACAACAAAAAATAAAAAGCCCCAAAAACAAGATTAAACAAAATGCCATCCTCAAGAAAGATGGGACCAAATACAAAACCTAACCATCAATAATAGTTATTCCTTTCACTGTAACATAAAATTACCACTTCAACATCCCGTCAACCATTGACTACTTGACTCGAATCCCTCACTTGGCGCTTGCAAGAGCAGCACGGAGCTTCTTGGCGGCTGTAACCATGTTCTCAAGAGCGGGCTTCACCTCATTGTACTTTCGGGTCTTAAGACCACAGTCGGGGTTCACCCACAAGATGTTTGTCTCCAAAACTGCAAGCATTTTGTTGACTCTGTCGTGGATTTCCTCCATTGATGGAATTCGTGGAGAGTGGATGTCATAGACACCAGGGCCAATACCAGCACCGTACTTCACTCCTTCACGGAACACAGACAAAAGCTTCTCATCAGATCGTGAATTCTCAATGGTGATGACATCAGCATCCATGTCGATGATGGAGTGGATGATGTCGTTGAAGTTGGAGTAGCACATGTGGGTGTGGATCTGGGTGGAGTCCTGGACACCGACATTGGTGATTCTGAAAGAGTGAACAGCCCAGTCCAAGTAGAAAGCATGCTCAGCTTTCCTAAGTGGCAAACCTTCTCTCAAAGCAGCCTCGTCGATTTGGATGACTGTGATTCCAGCCTTCTCAAGATCCTCAACTTCGTCCTTGATAGCCAAAGCAATCTGGTAGCAAGTCTCAAATCTGATACAAGGAAATTTAATTAGTCATCAAAGTAGACATTATTTTAACAGATAAAAAAGTGAGCATGATTAAGTAATTATACCTAGGTTGGTCATTACGGACAAAGGACCAGTTGAGAATGGTGACTGGACCAGTGAGCATACCCTTCATTGGGCGCTTGGTCATTTCTTGAGCCATGGTGGACCAGAAGACTGTCATGGCCTTGGGTCGGCTGACATCACCATAGATGATTGGTGGCTTCACACATCGAGAACCGTAAGATTGAACCCATCCGTTAGCAGTGAAGGCAAAACCGGACAATTGCTCACCAAAGTACTCAACCATATCGTTCCTCTGCAACAATAAAATGACTATCAGCCTCGCAATAATTAATCTTTATTTTATTGCAAAGTATTAGTATGGTGTATTGGCGTGTACCTCAGGTTCTCCATGGACGAGCACATCAATGTCAAGCTCTTCTTGAAGTTGGACAACCTTGAAGATCTCCTCCTTGATGGCCTTAACGTACTCATCCTCAGAGATCCTATACAGGAATAAATTTGTGAGAACGAAAGCACGGGAATTTAGAAAAATTCATATGTTAATTTATTTTAGGAATTACTCACTTCTTAGCCTTGTACTCACGACGAACTCTCCTGAGCTCGATGGTTTGTGGGAAAGAACCAATGGTGGTGGTCGGGAGAATTGGAAGGTTGAGCTTTTTCTGCTGGGCATCCAACCTGGCGCTCACATTGGTGGCACGACGGTGGTCAGAACCCCTCAAAGCAGCAGCCTGAGAAACCAAAAGAAGCAGACTTTTGATCAGTAAAAGCAAAAAAGTCTGTCCTTTTCTCACACAAAAAATTGCATAGGAATTGAACTTAAGTGACTTACAGCCTTCTGGACGGATTCATTGTTCACTCTTGGGGAGGACTTCCTTGAGGCCTGAGCAGCAGCATTAGCTGCAAAGAACGCCTGAAAAGAGACACTCAGCAAAATCAATCACTACACTTGTGATTTGATTTAGGAAGAGACCTATATACAAAGACAAACATAGATCAACTTTTTACCTCATCCTTTTGACCAACAAGAGCCTTGGCCAAAGCACCAACTTCAACGACCTTTTGGGCAGCAAATGCGAGCCACGACTTGATCTCATCGTCCAACTTGGTCTCGTTCACAAGATCCACAGCGGTGTGTTGAAGTGATGAAGAGGTAGACACAACAAGCTTATCTGCACAAGTCACATTCATATCATTAATAACTAAACTAATTGTAGCAATAAACGTACACTTGTATTTCATTGAATGTTCAAAATATTATATTTATGAGTTATTAAATACCTTTGCCAACAATTGCCTCAAGGGACTCAAGAACAGCGAGAGATCCAGCAAGGTCGTTAGCCCAGATGTTCCTACCATCAACAACTCCAGCGAATAGGTATTTGCCTGCGGGGAAGCTGGTCTTGATTAAATCAAGAGTCTGCTCACCGCGAACCAAATCAAAAGTGTAACCGCTAACTCCGGGAAGGGTGGTGAGGGTTTTAAATGCCTCGGCAGGAATATCAGCAAAGTAGGTGGCAATAAGGACGTTAAGACCAGAGCAAGCTGGTTCAAGTGCTGCGTAAGCCTTGGTGAAAGCTTGCAATTGGTGGGCTTCAAGATCCTTCACAAGAGTAGCCTCATCGAATTGGATCCATGTTGCACCAGCTTCCTTCAACTCAGCAATAACTTCCCTGCAACATTAAGTGGCAATGTTCAGTATTCTAAATTTGTAAAAAAAAAATACGATATTCAAGCCGAATCAGATTTTAATGATTGAAATCGAATCAGTTTTTCAATGAGTTTGGAACCAAATCAAATTTATAATTCGGTTATCAAATCACTAAATTTCTATATGAATCGACCTGATATTCAAATTCAAATATAAAGAGATCTTACAAAATATTTTAAAATAAAAATGATAAAATGTAAAAAAGTCTCGTACTTGTAGATGGGAAGGATCTTGTCAAGAAGGGAGAGAAGATCAAAAGTTTTCTCAACACCCTTTGCAGGCTTAGATAGCAACAAGTAGCTGACTGGACCAACAAATACTGGGACGGTATCGACTCCAAGCTGCAGTTACAAAAAAATGAGCAACCAACAATCCAACAAACATTTGAATATCACATATATCCAATTCCTTAAATACTTATCAAAAACACATACAGCTTTAGCCTCCTTGTATTCATTCACAGCCTTGTGTGAAGCATACGAGAATGTAACTTCAGGGCCCAACTCTGGGACAATGAAATGGCTGCAGATCAAATAATAAAAACGGTTATTATTCATTCTTTATACGATAAAATCAATCCACACTTAACACCAACATTAAGATCTATGAAAAGGAAACCAACTTACTAGTTGGTGTCGAACCACTTGGTCATTTCCATAGCAGGGACAGAGGCATTTCCTCTGGCCATTGAGAAGTAAGTGTCGAAACCGATTTCACCACCGTTCCAATTGTACCTTGGTGGGACAGCACCGAGCATGGTGGTGGTGTCAAGAACTTGATCGTAGTAGGAAAAAGTGTTGCTGGGAATATACTTGATGCCAGCATCAGCCATCTGTTTCCAGATTGATGATCTGAGATCAGCAGCAACAGTCTGCAAATCCTCAGCACTGCTCTTACCATCCCAGAATGATTCGAGAGCGAATTTCAACTCTCTTTTGGGTCCCATACGGGGATAACCGACAATGTGAGATGCCATTGTTCTGTTCAACCACAACTCAAACAATTCAATAAACTTGATCTTAAACTGTACAGGTCTAAAATTGATTGATCACAAAGATGCTGAACAAATACCGATCAAATCAAGAAACTCGATTAGGTAAACTAAATATCTAAATTAAGATAAATTAATTAAAAACTGATAGTGGATTTCATTACTTAGAACACTTGACCAACCCACCAACCCTAAGAAGTACGGAGTATTTGTTTATTTACCAACCCTAAAGGTTAGTTGCTTGCACTACAAATAGTCATAACATTTTGAGTATTGTCGCCTTCAATAACATCTAACTTCAATTTCACTACATCAATCTCAACAACCATACACATAACATGTTATACATATATACATATATATATATAATATAATTATTACTACATTAGTTAAGTCAGCTACGTAAATGCAGTGGACCCTACCAAGCACTAAGTAAAAGCACGCATTTGTAGAGTGATACGTAAATATATTTATTTATAGATAAGAACACAGAAAATGAGGAATTGAAAGAGATCATGAACGATTTACGATTAGATCTAACTGTAATTAACTATAGCAGATTCAAATTAAGTGATTATTAATTAATACTCCGTAGTAATAAAGGAAAAGGTGATTACTACAGTCTACAGATGATGATGATGATGATGATGATGATGATGATCGAAATTGGATTCGGTAAACAGATCTAACGGAATAGTATGCGGAAGTATAGTAAATTGAGTGATGAAGTGACGTGCGTACCTGTAAGGTGGCGAGAAATACGGAAGATCCGCGTGGAATTGGGTCGGGTTGTCACCGACGGGTATAGAAATAGATAAAAGAGTAGAGAGGAGATTTAGAAATGGTGGACACGAATCGGAATGAAGGGGGAAGCGGATTACTTATAGAAGGAGTGGGGGTGGGTGAGATGGTGACTCGGTAGATCTCATCACCAATCACCATTTTCATACGTTATGTAAAAATTATGATTTTTAATAATAAAAGAAAGTTTGAATTTAATAAATAGAGTAGAGTTGTTTTGAGTAACAATACGGAAATTAATCTCAACCATTTATTTTTATTAAATATCCATTTTCTCACATTTTTGAAACTCAAATATCTCATAAACGGTAAGTCGAAAAATCATGAAAATTGCACCATAAAATTCAACGTTTTCTCCTCTTCGATTTGCCGTTCCTCAAGACATACTTTTGACAACTTTTTTTTTCTTCATTTTTTGGAGGGTTTTACAAATTAGTAAAACATGTGTTAGTGATTAGTTGTACAATTGATTTGTGGTTAGGGTTAGGGCTAGGGTTTAGGATTTAGGGTTAGGGTTTAGCAGAGTTTAGGGTTAGGGTTTAACAGGGTTTAGGGTTTAGTATGATTTAGGGTTTAGAGTTTTGTAAAGCGTTTAGGGTTTAGGTTTAGGGGTTAGTGGTTAGGGTTGGGGGTTTGGGGTTTCGGGGCGAAACCCCCAACCCTAAACCCTAACCCCTAAACCTCAAACCCTAAACCCTAAATCCTAAACGCAAAGCTTTAACACATGTGTTAGTAAATGTGAAATCCACCAAAAAAGATGGAAAAAAAAAACTCGTCGAAAATATGCCTTGATGGACGGTAAATCGAAGAGGATAAAACGCTGAATTTAATGGTGCAATTTTCATAATTTTTCGATTTGTCTTTTGTGAGATAATTGATGTTGGAGGTAAATGTGTTTTGTACATTTGAAACATTCTCTTTGTATACATAACACAATATCATTGGTTCCCTCATTCTCACACAAATTCTTATTCTCATTTGAACCCCATCCAATATCAATATTTTAAAATCTACACTATTTTTCATCACTATCAATATTTTAAAATCTATTTTCATATATAATTAACTTATTTATGAAAAATTAATAATACATGAGATGTATTAATGGAAGATCGAAGATGAGTACGAATTCGCCATGGTTAATTGAAAGGACAAAAGAAAGTACCCTGGTTTTGGCCGTCTGACGTATGAAGAAAACAATCCACACATTCCTATTCAAAAGTCACAAAACTTCTAAAAAACAATAGGTACATGCTGAGTAAAAAAACACAAATAAATAAATTTGAATGGCATGATCATGAAAACACACTGATCTTTAATGGAGCACGCCATGAAAGTAATATGCAGTCGTGGTTGTTGTCGATCAGTGTATAAAGTTAGGGTTTTGAAAAGGGAGTTATGATGTCGACCGTGTTTTTGAAATATAATTGTTATTTTTTTTATTGATTTTATTTATATATTTAATATTTGAGGAATGTGAATATGGTGTTGTCAACCATATAACCTTGTATGACAAACACCCAATACTACTACGTTTTGAGCCCAAATTACATAACTAACCCATCCTAAACCCACGTGCTCACCATCCTGTACCATAATCTCCTCCTGATTCTGACAGCGGTAATTGATTATAAGAAATAGTAATTGATTATAGAATCAAGGCAGCATGATTATATATAGTCAATAATGGAATAATCGATCATACCTATGGTAGTAAGGAGTTTATGGTACAGGATGATGGTACAAGATGATGAGCACGTGGGTTTAGGATGGGTTAATTATTTAATTTGGGCTCAAAACGACGTAGTATTAGGTGTTTGTCATACAAGGTTATATGGTTGACAGCACCATATTCACATTCCTCTTAATATTTAATCTAATTAATATTTAGGGGATTTATTTAGGGTGCTAAGTGTAAATACGGAGAGCAAATCTAGATGGTCGGATCAATTTGGGAAAATCTAATTAAGGGTTGGGATTACTCCATGGTATTTTGCTTTAGGTATAGTTTATAGATAAAAGAATTCGATTTTTTGTTGTTTTCTTATTAGTACAAGATCAAGATAATTTTGTGTTTGTATAACATTTTCAAGTTTGATAATAGTCCATTTTTCCGAATTTAGTTGACGTTGTAACCAATTTTATCTGCTAATATCCTTCTCCTTTTTTTGTTTGATTTTCTTTTGTTTAGGGTTTCTATTGGCGTTATTTGATTGTCGCCTTTTATAAGCCCTAACATATTACTCTTTAAAGGTTTTATGCTTTACTATTTAAAATCTTTTTGACGATCATTTAATGTTTCAACCTTCGTTAGTTATCTATGACATCGAATCGATAATCCACGAGTTAGGATTTTATTATTGATAATTGTATCCTAGAAAACCCTTATGTTAGATATAAGTTAATTGAGGGTTTGCACCAGGAAGTAGAAAACTTGCAAGTAGAAAATGAAATCCGTACAAGAAAAGTACGTCGTAAAACACAAATTTCTGTGAGTGAACGATTTCTGAAAGCTACCTGCTTTGTTAATTGTAGTGTTATTAGAGTAAGTGAGGTAGGGGTGTAACTGTGTACTGGTCAAAACAGGTTGGGTCAACACGATACACTTTTTACCGATATATTACAGTTCATAAAAACAATTAAGGTGTCAATATTAATACAAAATTTGTTTGTTATTTATAATATTCCAATCTTTTGAGTAAAAGATCTAGGATGTTTTATGTTAGATATATACTTTTGGCCAGTTGCGATTCACTTGACCTGTTCTTAGCTTAAAACGCAAGCTGAATCACCCCATCACAAGTAAAGTGGTCGAAGTTGCATTTAATTGTGCCTACTATTAGAGTATTAGGCACATTTTATTAGGAATCTGGTTGCCTAAACTGTTATACATCTATTCATGAATATGGTTGTTATTAGTCGGAATGTTAATTTGTTGATGTATAGTGATGCTACAGAATTCTGCTGCCTCATTTGTCACAACGTGATGAATTTCCCTCTTACTACTCCATGTATACACACTTTTTGCAAGTCCTATTTGAATGATACCTTTTGCTCGACAAACATCAATGAAGGAGAGGACATGTGAAGGTAGCTGTACATTAAGGGCACAAAAGAACATCATGAAATGTCCATCATGCTCAAACGACTTTTATGAATACCTTCAAAATCCACGAGTAAATGGAAATCTCTACTGTATTTTATCTTCCGTTATTGTTGTTTTTCCATTTATATAAAGGTATAAAATCAAGAGAAATCTGAAAAATGCTACAGATTTATCAGAGAGAAAGGGTACCCCATCTTGGGATTATGATGTGAGACACTGCAACTTCTTGCTATAGCATGTAGGATACGATTATTACATGTACTTCAAGCTTCTTTGTGTTACTTGCCAATGATGTCACTTGGTACGATTATTTAGTAAGCATAAATAAGGCATTAATTATTCATCAAATGAAAAAAATGGATGGAAGTGTTTATGGGTCAACCCAGTCCCACTCCACCTGTTTAGGTACGATACTATAGATTTTGACCCGACCCACCCATCTTGACACCCATATATTTCTGTAATGACTTTTCCTTAGTTTCCTGACATATAAGGTTTGCAGTCAATAGCTTCGATAGAGGGCCATGCAGCAGGGGTCAAAAAGGATAGGAATGGAAATGTCAATCAAGATGATCAAATGATCATTGTTGTTGTAGTAGTCGGTCTAGCCAAGACAAAGGTTCCCACAAAGCAAGCACGGTACTAAATGTATCCCTATTATTGATAAAGCTTATACACTATAATCAAATGCCCACACGAGTTGGACTTTCGGTAGAAAGAAATGATTTAGGAGTTTTATATACCTGATCCTTCCGTTTGACTGTTTGACATAATATATATAAATCATTACCTTCAGGAAACATACGATATTTTTGTAAGGCTATTGTCATATACGGTTTTGATAAGTGATTCTAATGTATTTTTTGTAATATCATTGCGGTACATTTTTGTAAAATAGTAATATGATCGTTGTAATTAAGCTCTAATTGTTAGTGCATATTAGTGCATTTTATAGGCTGTTTGATGACTTTATGACCATAAAAGATGTTGAAACTATAGTTTGTTTCATTTTGAGTGTTTTAGCAATGAGAAATTTGATTACGGGCTCAACAAATTTGTTTCCATAAATTATGGTTTCACGAAATTATAGAAAAGATATATAATTTGCAGCTAAAAACTTAGCCACTCAGCTTGGTTGTAACACCCGCTAATTTAGGACTATGATCAGTGCCTAAACTACTTGTAATTACGTGTATTTAGTTTATATTAACCTAAATATATGCAACCTTTTGTGTAATTACATACACGTTTATACGATTTGTTTAAATCGTAAACTCATGAACCGGACGAGGTCCGACACTGTTTACTATGGACGTTGGTGACAAACTATCTAAAATAATGTGGAATTATCCAAATAAACATTATTTACCTTAATATATTGCGATAATTTATTACACGTTTTAAATATCGTATAAAACACTTCGTACTCGACAAAAATGTACGAAACGCGCCTGATACACGAAATAAACTTAAGTTATATTTTTATAACTTCATAATAAGTATTTTGATAAAATACTTCGAGTAAAAGTGTCGCGATTACAAGCGTACAATTAAAACATTTGAAAACGTTACACGATTCAAATAAACGTACAATTCGCAATCGACGACCGAACGGAAACCGGAATATATTTTAATAACTTAGAATATATTATTTGAGTAAAACTTTCATTAAAAATATTGTGTTTTAAATCGTTAACAAAACGTATCATATAAAACGTTATACGATTTATTAAAACGTTAAACGATCAGGAAAAAGAACACCGCACGGAGCGTAAACTTTGGGGAACAAAATTTGTGAAGTCCACACTCTTGTGGACCGCACAAGAACTGGCCAAACCATAGAGTATGGCCTCCCACCCTCATCTTTGGTTACTTACACACTTAAACTTTCCATACCTCACCCATACTTCTCATTCATTTCATTCTTCACCCAATCCACACTCCTCTTCCACGAAATTCAGCTGGTTTTCCAGCCCTCACAACAGCCACCACTCCACCACAAACAACCACCATCATCCACCACTTGTTCTTGAAGAAAAACGAAGGAAACGGAAGCTTATAACACTCCCGAGTTCAAACCGAGTTAGATTCTTCATCTCTTTGTAAGGAATCCGCTTCTTTAACTAGATTTACTTGGTTACTACTTATTAAAATGTTATCTTACTCATACAGCTTGATAATGTCCAAAAACTATAACGAAAAACATTTTTGAAACACATATATATATGTACCAAAACTGTTCCAGAAAACAGCCTCACGAAAATAATCATATAAAATCGTACACATAAGATAAATATATGAAACCAATGCCAAAATCTTCTTATTTTCGTTATCTACAACTTTAGTGTTTTGCTCGAATCTTAGAAATACACCAATTCTCCTAGAAAACCCGATTTGTATGACTATCACTGTTTTGGCCGGATTTTGGACCCGACGCCTCTTGATTTTTATTTAACTAATTAGATGGACACAATAATTCTTGGGAAAATTATGTAAGGTACTAGAGATCTAGTAGAACACATGGTAATTTTTGTGGAACTTGATTCGGACTAGAAACCATCGAAAACTATAGGCGAAACAAACCGACAAAACCGAATTATTAACTAAAGGGCTGTTTTGGACATTTCGTAAAAACCGACGCTTCGGGTTAACCCCGACACAAACCGACAATTATTATAAGCTCTATAAACTTATTTAAGACATGTGTAAAAGTTGCGGGTTGAACGGAGACCGTTAAACACGTTTTCGATAAACACCAAAACTGACCAGACGGAAGTGTCGCATACAGCCCAAAAACAGTATGCGACACTTATCCGAGTGACGCATGGAATCTCTAAAAACGCATTATTTGCGTCACTTGCCAAAGTGACGCCACCCCTTTAGTGACGCACCCTACCCGACACTTGCCTAAAGTGTCGCCTCACCTGAGTGACGTATCTTATCCGACACTTGGCTGAGTGTCACCCCTAAATTAAAATACGTATAGTCCGACACTTATACCGACACTGACCTCAGTGTCGCTATCACAATACAAGTGACGCATCTAGTGTCGCATAAAACAGAAGGATTAAAGCTCTTTTCACACTAAGTGTCGAACAATTACAACCTCAAACACGGGTACGACACAACTTCTAAACACTTTACATATACTTCGAGAGTATATGTTACACATGATTACACTTGGGACACATTTACCTATTACGAGATTATACTTACGCTTAATTGGGATTGCACCCACGCTGCTACGAGCTTACACTCGAACCACTTATTACATAAAGACGAACTTACACTCGCACGGATTTACATCCGAACAACGGTTACACGTCACAATACAAACGATTGACTGATGTATATACTTTACAAAGTATACAACACTGTGATTTACATAATGATAATATTTGAATTATTATTACACCTCCGTCACCAACGGGCCACACTTATTTACAAAATGATTACAAACATACAAACAAATACTTGGACATTACCTAGTTGCGTGGATAACTAGCATGGGTGTTCTTTCGAGACGCCAACTTAATTACTTATTTACTTACAACCTTGTGCGTGTTGTACGCCAAAAGGTTGCAGGGTTCGGAGAACCACACTACGGAATTACATCCGACACATACTTACGGACTTACATCCGCTATACTTGTTTGCTTACACAAACGTACTTGCTAGACTCAGGTGAGTCTTAAGGCCCCACTTTTACTGTTTTCTAATTTGAGGTGAGATATTTGCTACCGTTTACGTATGAACACAAGTACTGAACTGTTTACACTACTTTTCATGCATTACATGAGTTACTTTTATCCACTGAAAGCCTCCTATCATAAGTTGTTAGTTATGGACTTAAGCGCGATTACTAGTAGATGGATCCATTTGGGACTGACAATCCCTGCCTGGGGTAGTAGCGCTACCACGGATTCCACCTTAGAAACGGGCATATTAGTATTTGTTACATATGAGTGTTCGGATAGCACTCACGGGGGTACGTGATACTGTACTTGATTGTACCATTCACACTACACTGTTAAGCTTCAACTTGTGAGCTCATGGTTAATGTGTCGACTTACTGATTTACTGAGTTACTGAATTACTTACCTGGTTCGAGGTATTACTGGTACTTACTTGTGGTTCATAAATGATTTACTTTACTAAACCTGTAAGATTCACCAACCTTTTGGTTGACACTTTTTAGCATTTATCTCAGGTTTACAGCAGCAGTAGGACTGCACAACCTCAGGACTGATAGCTTGAGTCGCATGCATACAAACTTGTGGAGATTCTCTCGCATTAATTTTTTTTTTTTTTTTGTATATCAGTTATGTATCAGAATCTCTAGGAAACTATTTTCGAACTTGATACTTGTTATTCTGATTTTTAACATTGTAATACTTTTGTACTATTATACGACGTTGCATATAGATGTCGTTTGCTTTACTTTGGTGCTTGATTATTGATTAGTAACACCCAAAGCTTGCTTCTGCTAAACAGTGAATTTGGGGGTGTTACAGATTGGTATCAGAGCCAGGTTATAGCGAACTAGGTTGCATTAGTGGGCCTAGACTATGACCATTAGGCAGTATTTCCTTATTAGGTATGACTGGTTCAGAAATTTCATCATACGACTTTAATTTAACATAGCATGATCAACTATGTACAATTAAGGAAACATGATGTGAGGTCTGAAATGGTTATGTTGAATAGGAATACAATAGTTGACTCTGACCACGAGAGAAACGGGACTATTACTTGTTTGTGCTAGACACCCTAGGCTATATTATATGCTATATATATATAGGCCTCACGATACTCAACATTCTTGCCACAGAAAATGGCAGACATCACTAATGTAGCACCAACTGACTCCACTACTGAAGGGACAACTCCTATTCCTGTCTCACCAATGCGGGAATCTCCCGAACCTCTTTACTACATAACTGGTGAAGCACGAGTGGTACGTACTCGCCAAAGGAGTTCCGGATCATCTCGAGCAAACCCTTACTCGAATCCTGCTGCTAACACCACAACTGGTACACGCCGTCCTACATACACCCGCAGATGGGATTGGCTACCCACAACCTTAAACACTTGGAGGTCTGAGGAGGAAATTCAAATTCCTACTGACCCCATGGACAACTCTCCGTACACCCAGGAACCAACCCATCACACTGTACCGGTGTTAGCCGCCCGACTACACCGCCATGAGGCAAGACTTGAAAGTTTAGAACGAGAACAATACATAGTACAAATATACTGGTTACGCCAATCACACGACCGCATCGCACAACTTTACCAAGAACAGGAATACGTGACGCGTACTCTAGAAATGGTTCATCAGCAAGTGATCAACGACAGGGGAGCGGTCGATCTCTTACAAGCAAGATTAGAAGAATATGAGCAACGCTCGCAAGAAGCTGAAGAATACACTCAAGTGCTGGAACAACGACTAACTTTGGCTGAAGATAACGCCAGACAAGCCAGTAGACTTGCAGGAAATGTGGACCGACTGGTCACTCTAATGGAACGAATAAACCTGCGTCAAGACTAGTGTAGTCTTTATCTTGTAATCCGTTAACTATCTATGTAGAACTCATGTAATTCGGCCGGATGTAACAATTCCCGGTATCTTTTGTAAACTGGAATCTTTTGGAAACTCATGTATTGTACGGGATCTAATCTTATTATCTAATGAGTTATGGTTATCACTTCGTGTTGTTGTATATTACCTCCTTGTATATATACATATTTGATATATCGTAACCTTGTATAACCATCTCACTTATCTCTTTTCCTTATTTATTTAAGCACTATGCCTCCAAGACGTACGTTTAATCAAGCTGATGTTGACCGACTTGTTGCCTAAGGGGTAGCGGATGCTCTAGCTGCCCGACAGCAACGATCTGAAAGCGATGAAACACTAAACAACACCCCTCCAGTAAAACCATGCTCCTACAAAGACTTCTTAAACTGCAAACCCTTGAACTTCAAGGGAACTGAAGGAGCTATCGGTTTGACATGGTGGTTTAAAAAAATGGAATATGTATTCCGAATTTGCAACTGCCCAGAAGACTGCCGAGTCAAATACTCCACCTGTACCTTTTTGGAAGGTGTTCTTACTTGGTGGAACACCTACATACAAACGGTGGGGATTGATGTTGCTTATCAACTCCTCTGGGATGATTTAAAGAACATGTTGAAAGATAAATACTGCCCTAGAGAAGAACTACAGCAACTCGAGGTTGAGTTCTGGAGCCTCGCTGTCAAGGGTAATGATATTGCATGGTATACCACCAGATTCCATCAACCGGCACTTTTGTGCCCCACCATGGTCGATCCGGAATACAAACGAATTGAGCGATACATCTGGGGACTTCCTACTCAGATTCAGGGAATGATCACTGCTTCGAACCCTGGAAAAATACAAAGTGCCGTCCGTATGGCACACAATCTGATGGCTCAGGTGCTTCGCTAAGGAACACCTGCTGGAAAGAATACTGGAGGCTAGTCCGGGGATAACAAACGGAAATGGACTGGGAACAACAACCAAAACCAACAGTCAAACAAAAGGCCTGAGACTGTTAAGGCCTATACATTGGGTTTTGATAACAAGAAAGGGTACATTGGGAACAAACCATACTGCTCTATATGCAATCTTCACCATGACGGTTCTTGCCCCTGTAGCAAGTGTAAGAGATTTGGACACTTGGCTAGGGATTGCCGATCAAACACCACTGGCACTAACACTTCTGCACCAAAGACCTGCTATGGGTGCAACGGTACTGGGCATTTCAGAAAAGATTGTACAAAACTGAAAAGCGTAACGGCATGATTAAAGCATAACTACCCTAGCATAACGACTATCATAGCAAACACAGATTTGTTCAGCTCAGCATGGCAATAATTCTAGCAAGCATTTCTAAATTAGCATAGCAACAGCACAACATATTAAAAATAACAAGATAGAGATAAAACATGACAGAGCGTTATTACAAATCTTTCGTAACCGCAGTCTCGGAGCACCTTCGTTACAAGTAAGCTACTAATCTACTAGCTTAACTAACCTAATTAACTAACTAACTATTTTAGAGAGAGAGTAGAGAGAGAAAGATGAATGAAGTGTGTTTAAAATGGTGAGGAGGTGGTTGTATTTATAGGCAACGCACAGCCGTATTCTTCAACCGTATTCCAACCCCTAAATGCACAACCGTATCGCACAGCCGTATAAAAATATGATTTTTATTGCCTGAATACGAAATACGGTTAGTTTTGGCCGTATACGGGTGGACTGGAGCAAATACGGGTGGGCACCAATCGTATACGGCTGGGCACAGGCCGTATACAGTCTACACAGGCCGTATACGGTCTGGTCCAGCCGTATACGGTCTGGGACAGCCGTATTCGGTCCTTTCGGTTCTTCATTTCTTTGATTTGGCGTAACTTCGTCGTCATTTATCCGTTTTGAGAAATCTTTATATCAACGCGTTCATAATTTCCTAACGAAGAAAATGACATAAGTTAGAGGTCATAATTCTTTGTGTAACTCAAAAAGTGCTAGAACGAGTGAACGAGAATGCTTATGATCGTATTCGTTAGATTTATCGTGTTTTTCGACCATTTTAGTTGATTTTTGAAACGTTGTCTATATTTTGGCCCATGTTATGAGTCTTAATAATATAGTGCTTATTTTCGATAATTTCATCATAATTTGGCCAAAAAGGTGAGATAATGACATTTAAAAACTTGACTTTTTGCGTGTGTTTTCTATCTTTTGAAAACACACGGATGATTCTACACATTTAAGAATCGGAGTTTCCGGGAGATTTGAAGCACTTAGCTTTATTTTATTTTTGGGCTCAGAATTTCTTTCAAGAGAGCTTCAAGGGAGATTTTTCTTTTATTTATTTTCTTGCCTTCTGTGCATCCTTTCTTACTTTTCATTTTTTCTAAAACCTTTGTCACTTTTGAACTTACTTGGTGCCAATTTTTCGCACCATCGGACTCTCGATTTCTTTTGAGTTTTAAATATGGAAGCACACATGAGAAACTTTCAGTAAACACGAACTTTTTTGTGATTTTGGGGTAGAAAGCAAAAAGAATATCTAGATAGCGTTTTTCAAAAAGATTTTAAAAATTCTAAGATAAGTTTTTGGTAGGTAAGGGAATAAGTGGGTTTAATAATATGGGTTGAAAGAAATGAAAAGGCTAAGGCTCAACAGGGTTATCTAGGCGGATCATCAACGCTAAAGATAAGTGTTGGAAGGGTTTTGGGCTTGAAAGAGATATGTTGAAATGGGGTTTAATCCTAGGGAATGTCAAGGTCCTCTAATTGTACCTATGTCACGTATGACACCCATCAATGTGATTTTTACACGTATACATTTAAACCCGGGGCAAGTTCTAATTCAGAAGTACATGCACCGGTCACACACAACAAACGAACAGTGAAGCATTTAAACTAAATGCTTATAAGGCTCAAAGTTCCTCACCGCAAAAATGGGTTATATGTGTCCAGTCGTGCGATGCCCCTCTTAGATCCTCATCTTAAATTGTTTGGAATCTAACATGATTCGGCCTCTTTTTACCAACTTTTGAATACTTGTAAAAAAAATCTGTACTCTTTCTTACATAAATTTTCTTTCATTGTGACTCAAAAAGGTTTAAAATTTTGGCAAAAATAAGGATTGAAAAATCATTCGAGGACTTGCATGTCTCAAAATCAACTTTGACAGATAATTAGACGAGATATACTGCTATCCCACACTTAGAAATAAACATTGTCCCTAATGTTTCTACACTAAGCGGGGAGAATCCCACACTTAGGGTTTTGTTTTAGAAAAAATGTGAATTTAAAAGTTTTAAGTATGGAGGATCCCACACTTAGAGATTTAAGTGGGCATAAGCGTATCTAAGTTACGCAGAAACTAGAAGAGTTTAGGAGAGGTACTTCCCTACGGTCAAAGAATACTGGATTTAGGACCAGATTCGTGAAGGAGTGGTGCTAGTGATCTGCTGGATTTGTAGACCAGTCTCTGTTTAAAGCTCGTCCATTCCACACGAAGCTAAGTTCAGCAAATACCATAAAATATAGTCATAGTACACCATTTCAACAACATATCAATCTCATAAATAAAGAACATAAAATAAACTAAAAGTCGTCTAGTAAATCATCCATGTCTGGGTCAAATGCTGCGAGTGTGTCACTATCCGGAATGGAAGTAGGTTACGTGGCAACAGTGGCACCAGGCATCATGGGTGCAACAGGGAGATCAGGAGATGTAACATCAGCAGTAGGAAAAGTGGGCTCTGAAGTAGGTGCAGCTGGAAAAAATGACCATTACGGAAGAGGTGGTCTGGGACCCTGACCAAGTCTGAAGGACTGGTCTGGAAGTCTCGGGAGTCCAACCATCTCCATGATGTCAGAGTGAGAGTCATGCTGGATGGAGAGCTCTAAGAGAATCGCCCAAGTCACTGCCGGGTTGGCAGTGGTGATCCCCTAGTCAAAGACTGGAGCGCTCGTCACATCTGTCGCATGCTCCTCTGGAACAGTGGTCATCTTCTTCTTCTTTCCTCTGCGGTTCTTCTTCTTCTTTTGCTGGGAAGTGTGTCCTAAGGTCTCAGCTGAAGCGTCCATCCTGAAACACAAAGAAAGCAGGTAATGCTATAGTTTATAAGGTTATACAAATGCAGCAGAGTCAGATGACTTTTAAAAGATTTTTATAAAAGTTTGAATCATCTGAATGGTTGCACTTTGATTGGACGTAAAAAGTCACATTTTTTCGTACATAATTCTCACCTTTTTAGCCCCAAAATGGATGAAAACATTCAATATCAATACTTTTACACCATAATTCATTATTAAGGCTAAAAATAAGGCGTTGCTTCAAAAATCAAGAAAAATGGCTAAATAACGTACAAAATAGAGCATAAACGAAATGGTCACGTTCTACAAGCACTTTTTAAGCATATTACCTCAAAATTATTCTTTGATTATCTCATTATGATCTTCAGGTAAATACGAACGCGTGGATATAAAGAACGTTGAAAACGGACCAAGAATGAAGAAGTTATGGCCAAACGAATTACGATCAAGCATGCAAGACTTATGATCCAGTGCACAAGACCACGACCAAGGGGATATCACCCCACAGGGGCCGTATACCCCCTTATGGGGCCGTATACCCCCTTCTAGGGGTGGTATACCCCCTCTATGGTGCCGGATACGTCCCGTTTGCTACCAAATATGCCCTATTTGCTACCAAATATGCCCTATTTGCTACCGAATACGCCCCTTTTGATGTCGAATACGCCCCTTTTGGTGTCGAATTTCATAGCTCGAGGGTGTATTTCAGTGTTAAATTGGGAGCGAGGGTGTTGAGTGTAAATTTGTAACTTGTAAGCCTATAAATAGAGGCTTTCACCTCCTCATTTCAACACACCAATTTCCACCAACAATCAACACACTCACTTCACACACACTTTCTCTCTAGAGTTTCTCTCTCTAGCTTTCTCTATCTAGTTTCTCTCTCTAGGGAACTAGTGGGAAGATTAGGAGAGAATCCTTTCTTCTTAGAATAGCTATGTAATATAATTAGTAGAGGCTAGCGGTTGTAATGCTTGGATATTAATCGAAGAAATACACGATGTTATTCTGTTCGCAACACGTATCGGTATTATCTATCCTTTCTAATATTAATTTATCATAATGTTCTTGTTTGATGTTTGTGATTTATTAATGTTAGAAATGTTTGTTGGTATGCTTTGTGATTAGTTGCTTGTATGTTTGCCATGATTTAAATAGTTAGGAATGATATTACATTAATTCTATATCTGTATAAATGGGAGTTGTTATACTTTGTTATCAGTATAAGCTTTACATAAATAGACCTTATCATTCACCCTTTCCAGGCTTTCACATGACTATTGCCCTTAGGATAGGACTTTGCAAACCCGAATACTACGTAGATATAGTTATCTGTGTTTTTTTTGTATGAAGCTGTGGACGTGCCATAAAATGGCCCAGTACTTAGTATAGCGCTGGAAACACCTCTGGTGAAGTACAAATGTGTGGAAGCTACGGACCGGTCATAAGCATATGACACCGTGGATTACCTGGAAGTTACCCTTCCTGAACATGGTCTAGGACACATAAAACTGTGGAAATGCTAAACCTTAACAGTATTATACACCGTAAGTATACATAGATTTATACAAGCTGTGGAAATGTTGAATGCATTATACACCGTAAGATACCTAGGGATGAACGTCTGATCGTAAAGGAGGGTCTATTTCATGACGGAAGTACTTGAGCATAAAATAAGTAAAAAGGGAGTTTTGAAAGAAAGCGAGGACTTAGCTAATGTCCAAAATGCTTAAACATGCTTAACCTCACATAACCGTAGGTTTAGAATAACAAAGTAAACAGCCAGTACACAATTAGGTAATAACATTTAGACATAGGTGTTAAGAACGGTCAGAGATTAAATATCGGTCTGTTGCCTTATTCATGCACCCAGGGGTTAACCCCAAGAAGGGTCACTTGTCTTCATCAGACAGTGTTGGGGGCTGAGCAGCCTGATCTGATCAAAATCACGATAACCTAGGTACTCACTGACATACTAATTTAGAACCGGAACTAAATAAGTAGGGTCCTAGTATTTACACCGAAGTTTATTTGTCTGTTAGATGATTGTGTCCCCAATAATCATCATTCCAATAATACGCTATCCTAAATCATGGTGAACCACGTCTTTGTTATCCTTAAGTGTTACATATCTGCTAGCCTCCCTTTACTTTTATGCTTTCTTAGTATTTTAAATAAATAAAAATCTAAAAACAATCACCCTTGAATCTATAAAAGCCCCAGCTTAATTACTAAGTTATCAGAACTAGCTCTGTTTCAATTCTACCATCGTGAGGAACGACCCTGGATCATCCTCACCGCATACTAGTATCAGGTATTCATACCTAGTAATAGTAGGTAGTGCGGAAGGTTTTGGCTCCCCCCGATTATGATAAATTTAAAACTACCCACTCGATCGTGTGCCCCGACGGAAAGTCCGCTACGACAGGAAGCGATTTCTGAACCGACCGTTCGGGCGCGATCAGGTTTTTGGCCCCGCTGCCGGGGATGGTAGTACGATTCGGAGCCTGTTTAGGTAATTTAGTTTTTAAGTGATCCTTTTACTTTTTGCCCGTAGAATAGCGTAGTTAGATTAGAATTAGCTTAGCTTAACTTAGTTCAGATTAAAATGTCATCTTTGCTGAATACTTGGGTAGGAACAATAAAAGATCAATTGCAAAGTCTTGCTCAAATATTTCAAATTGGATGTAGGATATGCGGTGTTCCTCACTTTGACGGAGAATGTGAGGGACATGCGATGTTAGGCATAGGACACTTAGATTCTCAATCCAACCCCTATTGCCCCACTCAACATCAATCTCAATCCTTATCATTCGAAGTTAACCCACACTCCACATCTAATACACTCAACACAGACTTGCACTCTCATGAGTTTGGCCACATCACTCCTTTACCTACACAACCTTCTGAATCCTCACTTCCACCTATTCTTAACCTTTCATCATCTGAGACCAACGAAGAGTTCGTCCTGGAAGAATTTTCCGAACCACTGCAACTTGAAACTTCCGGCCGGAGTGACGAGTATGACGAGGTAGACGAGGAGTTAGAAATGGACAACCCGGAGGAGGATATCTACACAGAAGACTCAGTTTTAGAAGGACTGGAGGAATACGTACCAACTTTAAGCAGTGATCTCATCCCGAATCAAACCAACGTGGTTGATACTATCCCACAACTAGTTGTGATTGATTATATCCCACATGGTCTTTCGGATGGATCACCCCTTGATCAATTTGAACCTTTTACCCAAGTTGTCGATGAGAATGTTGTTACAAGGTTGGAGACGTTAATGGACTCTGTCCCACCTCCATGCCCAATGGACAACATTATCATCCAATCAAAGACCATAGGAAGCAAGGTGGGTTTTGCGTTAGGATTGCCCTACAAACCATCTCTCCACTACATAATGACGTATACGTCATGGAGTGATAAGGACATCTCTGGCCAACCCATTCTGTCAATCCAAAACAAGGAGGTATTAAAAGTTGAGAGATTCGTTATACCTCCGGTAGAGCAATTCCCTCACTTTGAACCATCTCCTTATATTGTACATACCCTAGCCTTAACCTGCCTTAAACTCTTAGGTATGTACCAATATTACCACTTGTGTCTACTAATGGATGCAAGGAAGCCAGGGTTGTCTGATAAATAGTGCTGGAGCCAAGCTAGAGACTCAAACAAAAACAAGCGCTTCTCCCGGGGCAACCCGTGTCTAACGTAGTTTTAATAGTATTTAATTTAGGATAGGGCGTAAGCTAACCCAAATAAGTAGAAAATGATCACTAAAAATAATTGTTCCAAGTTTTCTTTGTTTTTATGAACAAAAAGGATGGTTTGCGAAATTACTTCATTGAATTTTTTGTCAAAACCTTAAAAGTTCCTACTCCCACTTGTTTTTCACCATTATCTGAAGTTCTTAAATGTCCCTTCACTCACAAACATGGAAATCTGCTAAGAGTTAGGAGCCTTAGTAAACTTACACATCCACTGACATGTGTCGAGAATTTGAGGTACTTATATGAACATACATGAGATAACAATGCTTAATTTGATAACATGATTTGTATGTCAATATGTGTATTATGCTCAAACTCGTTTAAAAAATATGTGCTTTGGATATGTCTATATTTGGCAACCTGATTCAACTGATAATACTAGTATTTCCATATCTGCTGTTTGTGCTGCGACGAAATTATAGGCCATTAATATTTTTAGTGTGAGATTAGACTCCAAGTCATACACTGGTTTGTTTCATCTTCAAAGTACTAACTTTGATAGTTCTTCTCGCAAACCAGTGAATCTATGATTTGGAGAATAATCACTTGTTTGTTAGAAAACGTTTGTTTGTTCTCTTTGTGCAAATACCTAACAAACAGGGATTTATGCCTATAGATGAAGAATCTTTGAGAATGATGGAAATGCAACAAGGGGAGCTTACAGTTCATTAAATTTGGAAATCTTTGGAGCATTATTTTGCAGGGGAGGAGATGGTGCTTTCAGACACGTATATGATTTCTAGTTGTCTATGACTAGTTCATCAAGGAGAGGCCTTCAGAGGACGCCATCATGAGCTCTCGACTATAACAGCAACGCTTCTCGGGAGGCAACCCGTGAATAAGACATGTTGATAGTTGTGTGTTGATAAGTGAAGAAAATATCTGAATATCCTTCACACTTGGATATACCAAAAAATTATTTTCAAAATATTTCAACTAATTTTTTGCAAAATCACTTGTCTCGGAAAAATAGGAAAGTTTTTAAGAAAAATTAGTTCATGTGTTTCGAGCATTTGAGGTAATTGCATACTACTTTTATGCATTATGCTCGAACTCGTTTAAAAATATATGTTCTATAGAAAGCTTTGTAGTAGAAAACATCTTTTCATTCTGAGACAGTGAATCCTTTTGATTGCAAAAATATGAAGTTGAATGGAAAGGTATATCCAACGTGTTCACACCTACGAGATTACTTCACAAATGTTTTGGATGAAATGAAAGGCGAAGCCCGTATTTATAAGCATACCCCTAGAGCTAATGGAGCTGCCACAAAATGAAGATTTCAAGAATTCTTCTCATGGCATATTCAGACCTTCAGTTTTAGCTGCCTGGGGAGTTTCTTTATCCTTTCTCCGTTTTTATCATTTTGCTTTACTTAGTACTGTTAATTAATCAAAGTAATCTATACCGTATCCTAAGCTTATCACTAAGTGTGGGATTCCAGCCCAAAACAAACATTTGAGAAACATTTTCTTATATGTTTAAACTCTAAGTGTGTGATTTTACTTCCAGTATAATCTCCGTTAAAGAGAACATTAGGGACAATGTTCCTATAAGTGTGGGATAGTGGTATAGAATACCTTAGATAGAATTTTATGTCTAAATAGCAACTCAGAAAATGTTCCTCACTTTAAAAATTGATTAAATTTTTCAAAATTTTTGCTTTAAACAAAGAAAAGCATGAGCTTAACCTCGACAGTAGATAGCTACTCATTAAGTTAGCTTTGCTATTTTTGAATTTTAATATTTTTAAGAAGAGCCATTTTGATTATGAGTAAGTTATTTTGGAAAATAGTGTAAATAAGGTAGGAATTTCTCAAATTAAGAAATGATAATCTTAGGGGCAGCGCATGACTAAGCACATACAACCCATATTTACTGCAGTGAGGTATCTTGAGCCTATAAAGCATTCATTTTAAATGCTTCACTATTCATTTGTTGTGTGTGCCGATGTATGCATTTCTGAGTTAGAACTTGCTCCTGGTATGCATTTCGAGACCATATTGGTGAGTACCGTACGCGGTATAGGTGCAATTAGATGACCTTGACATTCCCTAGGAAATAAACCCATTTTCTCATATTTCTTCAAGCCTAACCCTGCCGATACTCACTTTTAGTGTCGATGATCCATCTAGTAAACCCTGTTGAGCCTTAACCTTTCCGTTTCTTGAAAACCCAAGTTTTTAAAACCCATTCATCTCCATACCCACCAAAATATTATCTTAGAATTTCTAAATTTTTGAAAAATGCTATTTAGATGTTCTTTTTGCTTTCACTCAAAAATCATAAATTTCGTGTTTTACTCAAAACTTCTCGTGTGCGTTTTCATAATCAAAATCTCAAAAGATCGAGAATCTTGTGGTGCGAAAAATTGGCACCAAGTAAAATTCGAAATATCAAAAGATTGAAAAATGAAAGTAAGAAAGGATCCCAAAAAGGGAAGTAAGAAAAATAAAAATTCCTTGGCAAAAAAATTCTAAGCCAAAAATATGTCATAGAAATAAAGCTAAATGCTTCAAATCTCTCGAAAACTCCGATCTCAAAAGATACAATCTTCCATGAGTTTTCAAAAAGATAGAAGTCAAAATAGCTATCTTCCTCCCTTTCCGTTATCCGTTTCCGTTTTCATTAAAAAAACGTATCTAAGTAAATTTTTTCATGAGTTTAAAAGTTCTAAGATAAGCATACCCCTTTTAACTAAAAACATCCCACTATCCATACCCTTTAACCCTCACCTCACACAAAACCCCGATGAATGTCTTGGGATAATTAGCACCGTCCTCACCTAAGTGGTAGAGATTTGATTCTCGATCAAGCCTATGACGATAAATGCTGCATGACTGGATTTTGAGCGATTTCGTTTGTTTAGAATGATAGAAAACCCGATACACTTTTGAGTGAATTGAGTGACCACCTAGTGAGATTGCCTAGTCATGTGTATGCCAAAGATCACGAGAATCAGAAGCATGCCCAAAGATATTTATTTCTTATTTCTGAAACAAACATCTTATTTGTCTCGATTTTCTGAAACAAGTTACTTGCATGAAGAATGGTTGTTCTTAGAAATATTTTAATTCGCAAAAAAATCGGGCCTAAAAACATCTTTTTAAGTGAGGATAGTTGAAGTGTTGCTTGAGGACAAGCAACGTCCAAGTGTGGGATATTTGATTGGACGTAAAAAGTCACATTTTTGCATACATAATTCTCACATTTTTAGCCCCAAAATGGATGAAAACATTCAATATCAATATTTTTTCACCATAATTCATTATTAAGGCTAAAAATAAGGCGTTGCTTCAAAAATCAAGAAAAATGGCTAAATAACGTCAAAATAGAGCATAAACGATATGGTCACGTTCTACAAGCACTTTTTAAACATATTACCTCAAAATTATTCTTTGATTATCTCATTATGATCTTCAGGTAAATACGAACGCGTGGATATAAAGAACGCTGAAAACGGACCAAGAATGAAGAAGTTATGGCCAAACGAATTACGATCCAGCACGCAAGACTTACGATCCAGCACGCAAGACTTACGATCCAGTGCACAAGACCACGACCAAGGGGATACCACCCCACAGGGGCCGTATACACCCCCTAGAGGGCCATATACCCCCCTTATGGGGCCGTATACACCCTCTTTGGGGCCGTATACCCCCTTCTAGGGGTGGTATATCCCCTCTATGGTGCTGGATACGCCCCATTTGCTACTGAATACGCCCTATTTACTACTGAATACGCCCCTTTTGGTGTCAAATACGCCCATTTTGGTGTTGAATTTCATAGCTCGAGGGTGTATTTCAGTGTTAAATTGGGAGCGAGGGTGTTGAGTGTAAATTTGTAACTTGTAAGCCTATAAATAGAGGCTTTCCCCTCCTCATTTCAACACACCAATTTCCACCAACAATCAACACACTCACTTTACACACACTTTCTCTCTAGAGTTTCTCTCTCTAGCTTTCTCTCTCTAGGTTCTCTCTCTAGTCTCTCTCTCTAGTTTCTCTCTCTAGGGAACTAGTGGGAAGATTAGGAGAGAATCCTTTCTTCTTAGAATAGCTATGTAATATAATTAGTAGAGGCTAGCGGTTGTAATGCTTGGATATTAATCGAAGAAATATAAGCTGTTATTCTGTTCGCAACACGTATCGGTATTATCTATCCTTTCTAGTATTAATTTATCATAATGTTCTTGTTTGATGTTTGTGATTTATTAATGTTAGAAATGTTTGTTGGTATGCTTTGTGATTAGTTGATTGTATGTTTGCCATGATTTAAATAGTTAGGAATGATGTTATATTAATTCTATATCTGTATAAATGGGAGTTGTTATACTTTGTTATCAGTATAAGCTTTACTGCTTTACATAAATAGACCTTATCATTCACCCTTTCCAGGCTTTCACGTGACTATTGCCCTTAGGATAGGACTTTGCAAACCCGAATACTACGTAGATATAGTTATCTGTGTTTTTTTTGTATGAAGCTGTGGACATGCCATAAAACGGCCCAGTAATTAGTATAGCGCTGGAAACACCTCTGGTGAAGTACAAATGCGTGGAAGCTACGGACCGGTCGTAAGCATATGACACCGTGGATTACCTGAAATTACCCTTCCTGAACATGGTCTAGGACACCTAAAACTGTGGAAATGCTAAACCTTAACAGTATTATACACCGTAAGTATACTTAGATTTATACAAGCTGTGGAAATACTAAATACATTATACACCGTAAGATACCTAGGGATGAACGTCTGATCGTAAAGGAGGGTCTATTTCATGACGGAAGTACTTGAGCGTAAAATAAGTAAAAAGGGAGTTTTGAAAGAAAGCGAGGACTTAGCTAATGTCCAAAATGCTTAAACATGCTTAACCTCACATAACCGTAGGTTTAGAATAACAAAGTAAACAGCCAGTACACAATTAGGTAATAACATTTAGACATAGGTGTTAAGAACGGTCAGAGATTAAATATCGGTCTGTTGCCTTATTCATGCACCCAGGGGTTAACCCCAAGAAGGGTCACTTGTCTTCATCAAACGGTGTTGGGGGCTGAGCAGGCTGATCTGATCAGATCACGATAACCTAGGTACTCAGCGACATACTAATTTAGAACCGGAACTAAATAAGTAGGGTCCTAGTGTTTACACCGATGTTTATTTGTCTGTTAGCTGAGTGTGTCCCCAATAATCATCATTCCAATAATACGCTATCCTAAATCATGGTGAACCACGTCATTGTTATCCTTAAGTGTTACATATCTGCTAGCCTCCCTTTACTTTTATGCTTTCTTAGTATTTTAAATAAATAAAAATCTAAAAACAATCACCCTTCAATCTATAAAAGCCCCAACTTAATTACTAAGTTATCAGAACTAGCTATGTTTCAATTATACCATCGTGAGGAATGACCCTGGATCATCCTTACCGCATACTAGTATCAGGTATTCATACCTAGTAATAGTAGGTAGTGGAGAAGGTTTTGGCTCCCCCCGATTATGATAAATTTAAAACCACCCACTCGATCGTGTGCCCCGACGGAAAGTCCGCTACGACAGGAAGCGATTCCTGAACCGACCGTTCGGGCGCGATCACACTTGTATAAGTCAAATAAAACTTATCTCCGATGTATATGTTAGTGTGTGGTGCTGTCGGGTATCTAGATTATCCTGCATCATTAGTCCAGTGATGATAATACTAAGGAAAAATTAAACTGAGAAATAAAATTAAAGCTATTATAAAGATAAGCAATGGGGTGCCTCCCAAGAGCGCTTGTTTAACGAGTCACCAGCTTGACTCTTTTACCTACTTTGTCGGCTCAAGGTGGTTCAAAGATATAGACTTCCTCATTGGAAGGAAAGTCTTCGATGTAGTGCTTTAAGCGGTGACCGTTGACTTTAAAATTATCGTCCGGTGCCTCGAGTTCGACTTCTCCGAATGTAAAGACCTTTGATATAACGAACGGTCCGCTCCACCTTGATCTGAATTTGCCTGAAAACTTTTCGAGGCGTTAATTGAAGAGAAGAACTTTATCTCCAGGTTTGAATCGAGAATACTTGAGTTTGGCGTCGTGGGTATTCTTGGTTCGCTCCTTGAAATGTAGAGAACTATCATACGCTTGGTCTCTCAATTCGGCCAGTACGTTCAGCTGCATCTTTCGATGTAATCCTATTATGGAAGGGTCTAGATTACAATCTCTTAGCGCCCAGTAAGCCTTATATTCCAACTTGATCGGCAGATGACACGCTTTTCCATAGACTAGTCTTTATGGCGTGGTCCCTAATGGTGACTTGTATGCAGTTCTGAATGCCCATAGAGCATCGTCTAACTTGTCGGCCCATCTCTCCTTATGATTAACCCCGGTTCGTTCCAAGATCCTTTTGAGAGCTCTGTTTGTCACTTCGGCCTGCCCATTCGTCTGCGGATGATAAGCCGTTGATGTCTTATGGGTAACACCATAATACTGTAATGTCCTCATAAACTGAGCACTACAGAAGTGCGTGCCCCGATCATTGATGATCGCCTTTGGAGTTTCGAAACAAGAAAAGAGTTGTTTTAGGAACTTGATCACTACTCGGGAGTCATTAGTAGGAAACGCTTGTGCCTCGGCCCATCTGGAGACGTAGTCGACAGCTACTAGAATGTATTCTTTTCCAAAGGATTTTGGGAATGGTCCCATGAAATCCAATCCCCATATATCGAAGATCTCGCAGGCCTGGATGTTAGTAAGTGGCATTTCACTCCTCCGTGAGATACTTCCAAACCTTTGGCAAGCATCACAACGTTTTACCAAGTCGTGAGCGTCTCTGAATATAGATGGCCAATAGAAACCGGAATCGTATACCTTCCTTGCGGTCATATTTGCTCCATGATGTCCTCCAGTTGGTCCGTGATGACTATAGTGGAGAATGTTTCTTGCTTCCCTTTCGTCAACGCATCTTCTAATGATTTGGTCCGGGCATACTTTAAACAAGTATGGATCGTCCCAATAGTAATTTTTTATATCTCTGAAGAATTTGCGCTTTCTAGAGGTAGGCATTCCTTTCGGCACAATTCCACCAACCAGATAGTTAGCGTAGTCTGCGTACCAAGGGTTATGATTGAATTGTGATCCCCTCTGGTGGCTTCTGACATTCATGAGTTGTTCTTTAGGAAACTGATCTTGAATTTCTCTTTCATCAAGTTTTTCCATCGATGGGTTTTCCAATCGACTGAGATGATCTGCTGCGACGTTTTCTACTCCCTTTTTATCCTTGATTTCTATGTCGAATTCTTGGAGGAGTAGAATCCATCGAAGTAGTCTCGGTTTAGCGTCTTGCTTTTTGAAAAGATACTTCAAGGCTGAGTGATCTGTATAGACAATAGTTTTGGACAATATTAAGTAAGAACGAAATTTTTCAAAAGCAAAAACTACCGCAAGCAGCTCCTTTTCTGTAGTAGTGTAATTCTCTTGAGCATCGGTGAGTGCCTTGCTGGCGTAGTATATAGGCTGAAACTGCTTATCCTTCCTTTGCCCTATGACAGCTCCAACCGCAAAGTCACTGGCATCGCACATGATTTCAAATGGGAGACTCCAGTCAGGAGCAATCATGATCGGTGCATGTGTGAGCTGATCCTTCAGGATGTTGAAAGCTTTCAGGCAATCATCTGAAAAGACAAACGGAGTGTCCTTCTCGAGAAGGTGCGTCATAGGTCAAGAAATCTTAAAGAAATCCTTAATAAAGCGACGGTAGAATCCGGCGTGACCTAGAAAATTGCGAATGGCTTTAACAGAGGTAGGTGGTGGAAGTTTGGCAATGCTCTCAACTTTAGCTTTGTCAACTTCAATTCCAGACTTTGATATCCGGTGTCCTAAAACTATTCCTTCCTTCACCATAAAGTGGCATTTCTCCCAGTTTAAGACAAGGTTTGATTCTTCGCATCGGGCTAGCATTCTTTCAAGGTTAGAAAGACAAGAAGTGAAAGAGTCTCCAAAGACTGAGAAATCGTCCATGAATACCTCCATGCACTGTTCAATCATGTCGTGGAATAATGCTACCATACACCGCTGGAATGTTGCAGGTGCGTTGCATAGCCCAAAAGGCATGCGTCGGTAAGCGAATGTTCCGTAAGGACATGTGAAGGTCATCTTTTCCTGGTCCTTAGGATCGAGAGGAATCTGAAAATAGCCAGAGAAACCATCAAGGAAACAATAGAACTCGTTCCCAGACAATCTCTCCAACATTTGATCAATGAACGGTAGAGGGAAATGATCTTTTCGAGTGGCTTCGTTCAGCTTCCGATAGTCAATGCACACCCTCCAACCGGTGATGGTTTGTGTTGGAATGAGTTCGTTGTCTTCGTTAGCGATAACCGTCATTCCTTCTTTCTTGGGGACAACCTGAACTGGGCTGACCCATGGGGAATCGGAGATAGGATAGATCAAGTCAGCATCCAAGAGTTTGATAACCTCCTTTTTAACCACGTCTTGAATCTTCAGGTTAACTCTCCACTGTCTCTGTATGGAAGGTTTGAAGTCGTTCTCCATGAGTATCTTGTGAGTGCAGTAGTTTGGACTGATCCCTTGGATGTCAGAGATTTTCCATGCAATCGCCTTCTTGTGTGACTTCAACACTTGGATGAGTCTTGCTTTCTCTTCGGAGGTAAGACCTTTTGCAATTATAACGGGTAAATGCGAGGTTCCTTCAAGAAAATCATACTCCAGATGAGAAGGTAGTTCCTTCAGCTCCAACTCTGGCGGTTCTTCAATGGAAGGTTTCATTCGAGCAATCTCATCTCTTTGTAACACGTCATACTCCATTTGGAAGTCTGGTTCATTCGGAGATGAGTCGGCTGCAGTGGCTGATGCTATTTCTATTAACTTTGTCTCATTAGGGGGTGCGTTCTTCTTCAGCTCGTATTTTCTTGTAGATGATGAGGAGGTTGCACTATTTTCAGTAAAGATGATATCGTTGGTGTCGGTAAATGCAAACCTCTGAAATTGAGCTGTTGAAGATGTACTTATGGTGATTTCTGGATTTTGTGTCGCACAACCTTCAGATAGTTGCGGCTCAGCTGAGATTTCTGATTCCATCTCCTCAAAGGATTTGAGAATTTCAGCTACTGAAGGAGATGAATCAGTTTGAACCCTTTTTAAGATTGGTATAGGAATGCCTTTGCCTAAGGGAACAGCAACAAATAAATTATTCGTGAAAGTGTTGTCAGGCGGTGCAAGAGGATACTTCATTTCAGATAACGGAGATAGCAACTCCCTAGAGTGTGCTGATTTGTTAGAGATAGCAGAGCAGAGTCCAACATCGTCTTGGCATAGTCTCCTTGTAGTGATGACTGTGTTGGGAAGATGGTCGTGATTGCTAAATGCCAGAATCTCTTCCAAATACTTGTCGTATATTTCCTGCATGGAATCCACAAGACCAAGATCTTCTCCCACAGGTTGTTTCATCAATTTATCGACATTAAATGTGACTTCCTCCGTTCCGACCCTCAGTTTTAAAGATTTTTTGTTTACGTCAATAACAGCCTTGGCAGTGTTTAGGAAAGGTCTGCCAAGGATGAGGGGAACGTGGGCATCTTCCTCAATATCCATAATGACAAAGTCAACTGGGAAGACGAATTTACCTACTCGAACCATAATATCTTCAGCAATCCCCCTAGGGAGTTTAACTGATCTATCAGCTAATTGGATGGTCATTTGAGTGGGCAGCAGTTCACCTAATCCTAGTTTCTTATATAGTGAGTAAGGCATAAGGTTGACACTAGCACCTAGGTCAGCTAAGGCATTACTAACTTGGGTATTTTGAAGGAAACAAGGAATAGTGAAACGGCCAGTATCTCCTAGTTTTGGTGGAAGACCATGTAGCATGATTGCAGAGCATTCAGCATCTAAGGGTATGTTAACTATTTGTCTTAATTTTTCCTTATTTGAAAGAAGTTCTTTGAAGAATTTTGCACGACTAGGCATTTCTACTAAAGCGTCTAATAATCTAACGTTTAAGTGCAGGCTTTTAAAATTTAAACATCTCAAGATACTTCCCGAACTGCTCTTCTTGCTTCTCCTTCTTAAGCCTACCAGGAAAGGGTATTCGAGTACGAGGAATAATTTATGAAGCTTGAGAGGGTACTGGATCTGGTGTAGTGACAGGAGTGTCACTAGGTACTGGATCAGTAGAAGTGGAAGGTTTGTTCGAAGAATTATCTGAGGTTTGTTCAACTCTGGTTTCTTTTCCTCCTCTAGTAACAACTAAGATAGTGTTACTGATCGTGATTTCTCTTTGGCTCTCCTCAACTTTTGAAAATAGTTGTCTAAGACTAACTTCTATTTTTTTGATTAAATCTTCGGAAATTCTAAGTAAAACATCAATTTTATCTTGAAAAGCTATTACTTGTCTATTTACGTTATTTTGTTCAACCATGAAGTTAATCAAAGTTTCGTTATAGTGTTGTTGAGAGTTGAAGGAGGAATCGGACGGAGTGGATGGTAGAGTAGACAGAGGTTGAATAGGAGGGGTTTTGATTGGCCACTGAAAAGAAGATGTGGATTGAAAGTTTGGTTCAGGGCTCTTGAAAGTTGTTCCAAATTTCCAGTCATGTTGACTAGTCGTCATGGCTGAAGAATTTGGGGTTTTGGTAGAAAAGAGAGTTTTGGAAAGGAAAGGGTACTGGAAAGGAAAGGGTACTGAAAAGGAAAGAATGGAAAGGGAACTTTCGGATGATATTGATCTTCCGAAAGGATCGCTAAATAACTAAGATAACTAAATTCCTAAATCGGTCGTTGTAGTCCCCGGCAGCGGCGCCAAAAACTTGACGGTGCCCGAACAGTCGGGTTTTTTAGCTCACCTTTCTCACGAAGGGGGAACCGTCCTCGTTGTCGAAGGACTTGACCAAACAGGTCGGACGCGGGTCAGTGGAGTTTTATATTTTATATTTTGCTGGGCCTAAGTGTACTAAAGCTATGGGTGAGTATAGCGATAGGTATGACCTAGGGTCGTTCTTCAAACTACAATGGGCATGGGATCTAGGTTATCAATTATCCTTCGTAATTTAGCTGGGTTTTATCAAGAGTTGATAGGGTTTTGTTTTGTTTTCTAATTAACTACCTAATTTAAAACTAAAATACTAAACTAAGGTAAGGGAGGTGAGGTGAGGTGGCTACGAGAACTACAGGTTAAACGCGTGTGTTTACTATGACAGTCATGTATGCTATTTATGGGTAGTTATTTTGGTTAGGGCCTTAGTTATGATGACGGGTGTAGGATTTAGCAGACGTACTCGGAATAATCAATGAGGTATAAAGTAATCTACCTACAACCTTTCCATGGCTTCCACATATTTGTACTACACCAGAGGTGTTTCCAACGCTATACAAGGTACTTGGCTGTTTTACGGTATTTCTGTTGCTTCATTTGAAAGGTCCTTGTTGTCTATCCTAGACTAATTATACTTCCTAATGAGCCACATCTACTAGCATATTATCTATCTAACGTAGAGTTGTCCGCAATCAGATAAATAACATGTCACGAAGATAATAGCTATGAAATGTAAACTACACTGGAAGTTGTCCCAAATGTAGAAACCAATTTAACCAGCAACCATCCTCGAGTCTTGTTCCCCAATTTCGGACATTTGAGATATCCGAATCATGGCATGAATTGTTGAATAAACAAAAACATGAACAGGGGTTTCCTACCGGAACAAATTGGGATAGTCGGGTCTAACGGCTAATTAAATTGTTCATCATTATGTCATATAAATCATCATAACTATTCTATGCATGTTAAACTGGTGTATGCAATCAACATATATTTGAAAACCTAATCATATATCCAATAGCACAAGTGATACTAGTATGCAAACCCTAAAGCAACAATCAAACAAGAACATGCAGCAGAGCAGCATACAGGGATCAGCTTATTTCATGCAGAGTATCTGGATAAGTGTTTAAGTCACAAATGTTCCGAAAGTTCTCTCAAAAACATTTGTTATATAAAATGGATCTAATCTATCTCTAATCTTACGCTCCGTGTCTCCCTCCGGTCTTATTTCAACCAGGAGAACACCGGCCATGTCAAGTTCAACGATCATCAGACATAGAATAATTAGCGGCGTACTATTAGAAGTTGGCCAAGTTCTTAGTAGTAAGTTACTAACCACAACATAAGTTGGATAGAGATTCATTTCATAGATTCAAATATATTTTAATAGCATACAGACAGAGTAACGGCATGATTATAGCATAACTACCCTAGCATAACGACTAACATAGCAAACACAGATTTGTTCAGCTCAGCATGGCAATAATTCTAGCAAGCATTTCTAAATAAGCATAGCAACAGCACAACATATTAAAAATAACAAGATAGAGATAAAACCTGACAGAGCGTTATTACAAATCTTGCGTAACCGCAGTCTCGGAGCACCTCCGTTATAAGTAAGCTACTAATCTACTAGCTTAACTAACCTAATTAACTAACTAACTATTTTAGAGAGAGAGTAGAGAGAGAAAGATGAATGAAGTGTGTTTAAAATGGTGAGGAGGTGGTTGTATTTATAGGCATCGCACAGCCGTATTCTTCAACCATATTCCAACCCCCAAATGCACAACCGTATCGCACAGCCGTATAAAAATCTGATTTTTATTGCCTGAATACGAAATACGGTTGGTTTTGGCCGTATACGGGTGGACTGGTGCAAATACGGGTGGGCACCAACCGTATACGGCTGGGCGCAGGCTGTATACGGTCTACACAGGCCGTATACAGTCTGTGTCCAGCTGTATACGGTCTGGTCCAGCCGTATACGGTCTAGGACAATCGTATGCGGTCCTTTCGGTTCTTCATTTCTTTGATTTGGCATAACTTCTTTGTCGTTTATCCGTTTTGAGCGATCTTTATATCCACGTGTTCGTAATTTCCTAAAGAAGAAAATGACATAAGTTAGAGGTCATAATTCTTTGTGTAGCTCAAAAGGTGCTAGAACAAGTGAACAAGAATGCTTATGATCGTATTCGTTAGATTTATCGTGTTTTTCGACCATTTTAGTTGATTTTTGAGACTTTGTCTATATTTTGGCCCATGTTATGAGTTTTATTAATATAGTGCTTATTTTGGATAATTTCATCATAATTTGGGCCAAAAAGGTGAGATAATGACATTTAAAAACTTATCTTTTTGCGTGTCATCAGCCCCGGTCCTGTTTGTGAAAAAGAAAGACGGTTCCTTCCGCATGTGCATCGACTACCGTGAACTCAACAAACTAACCGTTAAGAACCGTTACCCATTACCTCGCATTGATGACCTATTTGACCAACTCCAAGGGTCGAGTTTTTACTCAAAGATCGATCTACGGTCAGGTTATCATCAACTACGAGTTCGAGACGACGACATTCCTAAAACAGCTTTCCGAACTCGCTACGGGCATTACGAATTCCAAGTGATGCCATTCGGCTTAACCAACGCACCGGCTGTATTCATGGACCTTATGAATCGGGTGTGCAAGCCGTACCTTGAAAAGTTTGTTATCGTCTTCATCGATGACATCCTAATTTACTCGCGCAACGAACAAGAACATGCGCAACACCTGAAAATCATCCTAGAGCTACTCAAGAACGAGGAGTTATATGCCAAATTCTCCAAGTGTGAGTTCTTGATGCAAACCGTTCAATTCCTTGGACACGTCATTGACAGTCGAGGGATTCATGTTGATCCATCCAAAGTTGAGGCCATCAAGTGCTGGCAAGCACCTACTACACCCACTGAGGTACGACAATTTTTAGGACTCGCCGGATACTATAGGCGGTTCATTGAATTTTTTTCAAAAATAGCCCAACCTCTCACCACACTGACTCAAAAAGAAAAGAAGTTCGATTGGACTGACAAACAAAAGTCGGCTTTTCAGCTACTAAAATAGAAACTTTGCAGTGCACCCATCCTATCCTTTCCTGAGGGTAACGATGACTTTGTGGTGTACTGTGACGCCTCACACCAAGGTCTCGGTTGCGTACTGATGCAACGAGACAAGGTTATTGCTTACGCCTCTCGACAACTCAAGGTCCACGAAAAGAATTACACAACACATGACCTAGAGTTGGGAGCAGTGGTATTCGCTCTCAAAATATGGAGACATTACCTATACGGTACCAAATGCACCATCTTCACTGACCACAAAAGGCTCCAACATATCTTTGATCAAAAGGATCTTAACATGAGACAACGTCGCTAGGTCGAGTTGCTAACCGATTACAATTGTGAGATCCATTACCATCCGGGCAAAGCTAACGTTGTGGCCGATGCCTTAAGTCGTAAAGAACGGGCAAAACCCCTCCGAGTTCGAGCGCTTAGTATGACTATACACAACGACCTTATTATCCAAATTCTTACCGCCCAACTCAAAGCACTCAAAGTTGAAAACGTGAACCACGAGGCCTTGCGGGGCATGGATAAACAATTTGAAATCAAACCTGACGGGGCCAAATACTTCTCTAACAGAATCTGGTTACCAAGTTTTGGGAACCTACGAGACTTGGTGATGGATGAAGCATACAAGTCTAAATACTCTATACACCCCGGTGCCGACAAAATGTATCATGGCATCAAACATTTGTATTGGTGGCCTAACATGAAAGCCGACATTGCAACCTATGTTAGCAAGTGTCTTACTTGTTCCAAAGTTAAAGCTGAACAACATAAATCTTTCGGTTTGCTGCAACAACCAAAAATTCAACAATGGAAATAGGAGCAAATCACTATGGATTTCATTACTAAACTCCCGAAAACACCTAGCGGTTGCGATACCATTTGGGTGATCGTCGATCAACTCACTAAATCTGTTCATTTCCTGGCTATCAAGGAAACTGACAAGATGGAACGTTTGACACGGATCTACATGAAAGAGATCGTGTCAAGACACGGCGTACCCATCTCAATTATCTCTGATAGAGATAGCCAATTTACTTCTCACTTCTGGCAATATTTACAAAAATCTCTCGGTACTCGTTTAGATATGAGTACTGCATACCACCCATAAACTGACGGCCAGAGCAAACGAACTATACAAACACTGGAGGATATGTTACGAGCCTGTGTAGTTGACTTCGGTAAAAACTGAGAAAATCACTTACCATTGTGCGAATTCTCGTACAACAATAGCTACCAGACCAGCATTAAGGCTGCACCCTTCGAAGCACTTATGGTCGTAAGTGCCGGTCACCCATTTGTTGGACTGAGGTGGGGGATACACAACTCACCGGTCCAGAAATCATACACGAAACAACCGAAAAGATCGTCGGCATACAAAACCGACTGAAAGCCGCGCGCGATCGTCAGAAAAGCTATGCTGACGTGAGACGCAAACACCTCGAGTTCCAGGTTGGAGATCGAGTACTTCTGAAAGTATCGCCTTGGAAAGGCATCATCCGTTTTGGCAAACGTGGGAAACTAAATCCCAGATACGTTGGACCGTTCGAAATCCTTGAAAGGATTGGTCCAGTAGCGTACAGACTGCAGCTACCTCCGGAACTCAGTAGCGTGCACCCTACTTTTCACATTTCTAACTTGAAGAAATGTCTGTATGATGAGACACTAATCATACCTCTTGATGAGATACACATTGACGACAAACTACACTTTGTCAAGGAACCCGTGGAAATTATGGACCGTGAGGTCAAACGCTTAAAACAGAGTCATATTCCCATTGTTAAAGTCCGGTGGAATTCGAGGCGAGGTCCTGAATTCACTTGGGAACGGGAAGACCAAATGCGACTGACACATCCACACCTGTTCACAGACTCTACTCACACCGCGACTTCGAGCTAATTTCGGGATGAAATTCTCCTAACAAGGGGAGAATGTGACACCCGCTAATTTAGGACTATGATTAGTGCCTAAACTACTTGTAATTACGTGTATTTAGTTTATATTAATCTAAATATATGCAACCTTTTGTGTAATTACATACACGTTTATACGATTTGTTTAAATCGTACACTCATGAACCGGACGAGGTCCGACACTGTTTACTATGGACGTTGGTGACAAACTATCTAAAATAATGTGGAAATATCCAAATAAACATTATTTACCTTAATATATTGCGAGAATATATTACACGTTTTAAATATCGTATAAAACACTCCGTACTCGACAAAAACGTACGAAACGCGACCGACACACGAAATAAACTTAAGTTATATTTTTATAACTTCATAATAAGTATTTTGATAAAATACTTCGAGTAAAAGTGTCGCGATTACACGCGTACAATTAAAACATTTGAAAACGTTACACGATTCGAATAAACGTACAATTCGCAACCGACGACCGAACGGAAACCAGAATATATTTTAAATTTTAGAATATATTATTTGAGTAAAACTTTCATTTAAAATATTGTGTTTTAAATCGTTAACAAAACGTATCATATAAAACGTTATACGATTTATTAAAACATTAAACGATCGGGAAAACGAACACCGCACGGAGCGTAAACTTTGGGGAACAAAATTTGTGAAGTCCACACTCTTGTGGACCCCACAAGAACCGGCCAAACCATAGAGTATGGCCTCCCACCCTCATCTTTGGTTACTTACACACTTAAACCTTCCATACCTCACCCATACTTCTCATTCATTTCATTCTTCATCCAATCCACACTCCTCACTCTCTCTCCTTCTCTCTCCCACGAAATTCAGCTGGTTTTCCAGCCCTTAAAACAGCCACCACTCCACCACAAACAACCACCATCATCCACCACTTGTTCTTGAAGAAAAACGAAGGAAACGGAAGCTTATAACACTCCCGAGTTCAAACCGAGTTAGATTCTTCATCTCTTTGTAAGGAATCCGCTTCTTTCACTAGATTTACTTGGTTACTTCTTATTAACATGTTTCTTGCTCATACAACTTGATAATGTCCAAAAACTATAACGAAAAACGTTTTTGAAACACATATATATATGTACCAAAACTGTTCCAGAAAACAGCCTCACGAAAATAATCATATAAAATCGTACACATAAGATAAATACATGAAACTAACGCCAAAATCTTCGTATTTTCATTATCTACAACTTTCGTGTTTTGTTCGAAGCTTAGAAATACACCAATTCTCCTAGAAATCCCGATTTGTATGATTACCACTGTTTTGGCCGGATTTTGGACCCGACGCCTCTTGATTTTTATTTAACTAACTGGATGGACACAATAATTCTTGGGAAAATTACGTAAGGTACTAGAGATCTAGTAGAACACATGGTAATTTTTTTGGAACTTGATTCGGACTAGAAACTATCGAAAACTAGAGGCGAAACAAACCGACAAAACCGAATTATTAACTAAAGGGCTGTTTTGGACATTTCGTAAAAACCGACGCTTCGGGTTAACCCCGACACAAACCGAAAATTATTATAAGTTCTATAAACTTATTTAAGACATGTGTAAAAGTTGCGGGTTGAACGGAGACCGTTAAACACGTTTTCGACAAACACCAAAACTGACCAGACGGAAGTGTCGCATACAGCCCAAAAACAGTATGCGACACTTATCCGAGTGACGCATGGAATCTCTAAAAACGCATTATTAGCGTCACTTGCCAAAGTGACGCCACCCCTTTAGTGACGCACCCTACCCGACACTTTCCTAAAGTGTCGCCTCACCTGAGTGACGTATCTTATCCGACACTTGGCTGAGTGTCACCCCTAAATTAAAATACGTATAGTCCGACACTTATACCGACACTGACCTCAGTGTCTCTATCACAATACAAGTGACGCATCTAGTGTCGCATAAAACAGAAGGATTAAAGCTCTTTTCACACTAAGTGTCGATCAATTACAACCTCAAACACGGGTACGACACAACTTCTAAACACTTTAAATATACTTCGAGAGTATATGTTACACATGATTACACTTGGGACACATTTACCTATTACGAGATTATACTTACGCTTAATTGGGATTGCACCCACGCTGCTACGAGCTTACACTCGAACCACTTATTACATAAAGACGAACTTACACTCGCACGGATTTACATCCGAACAACGGTTACACGTCACAATACAAACGATTGACTGATGTATATACTTTACAAAGTATACAACACTGTGATTTACATAATGATAATATTTGAATTATTATTATACCTCCGTCACCAACGGGCCACACTTATTTACAAAATGATTACAAACATACAAACAAATACTTGGACATTACCTAGTTGCGTGGACAACTAGCATGGGTGTTCTTTCGAGACGCCAACTTAATTACTTATTTACTTACAACCTTGTACGTGTTGTACGCCAAAAGGTTACATGGTTCGGAGAACCACACTACGGAATTACATCAGACACATACTTACGGACTTACATCCGCTATACTTGTTTGCTTACACAAACGTACTTGCTAGACTCAGGTGAGTCTTACGGCCCCACTTTTACTGTTTTCTACTTTGGGGTGAGATATTTGCTACCGTTTACGTATGAACACAAGTACTGAACTGTTTACACTACTTTTCATGCATTACATGAGTTACTTTTATCCACTGAAAGCCTCCTATCATAAGTTGTTAGTTATGGAGTTAAGCACGATTACTAGTAGATGGATCCATTTGGGACTGACAATCCCTGCCTGGGGTAGTAGCGCTACCACGGATTCCACCGTAGAAACAGGCATATTAGTATTTGTTACATATGAGTGTTCGGATAGCACTCACGGGGGTACGTGATACTGTACTTGATTGTACCATTCACACTACACTTTTAAGCTTCAACTTGTGAGCTCATGGTTAATGTGTCGACTTACTGATTTACTGAGTTACTGAATTACTTACCTGGTTCGAGGTATTACTGGTACTTACTTGTGGTTCATAAATGATTTACTTTACTGAACCTGTAAGATTCACCAACCTTTTGGTTGACACTTTTTAGCATTTATCTCAGGTTTACAGCAGCAGTAGGACTGCACACCCTCAGACTGATAGCTCGAGTCGCATGCATACAAACTTGTGGAGATTCTCTCGCATTGTTTTTTTTTGTATATCAGTGATAAAAGCCAAAATGTACTAAATTATAGTACTAATTACCCCTTCGTTTAATAGGTTTCTAATGAATTTTGTGTGAATAAGATACTTATTTCGTTCATATTTGCATTTAGGAGTTTATTTGAAGCTTGGATTGAAAAGAAACGGAAAACGAGCTTATTTGGAAGAAAAGTTGCTAAAAGAATAAAACATTGGACAATAGAAGATTGGATCGAAGAAAAGAAGCTAAGAGAGTGAAGATATGCAAGATTGGATTGAATTTAAGTGTAAATGAAGCTCGAATCGGAAAAAGAAAGAAAGATGAGCTGAAAATGGAGGAAGAATGTAAAAGCTGAGTTTTCGGCTATGCGTTAGTATTTTGGCCATAACTTCTTGATACGAACTCCGATTGAGGTGATTCAACTTGGAGAATTTAGCTAACTCAGAGTACTACAACTTTCGTTTTTAGCACTTTTTATGAAAATGCATCCATACGGCGTATGGATGTCCATACGCCATATGGATTGAAAACTGGGCTGAAACTTGTTATCGCGGGCTGAACTTATGGGCTTTTGCATCCATACGCCGTATGGATGACTTTTTCAGCTATTTTAGTCCGATTTTAGGGTTTTCACTTCATAACTTCATCACCAAACCCCTAATTCGATCAGAGACGACCTGAAGGGGTTTTTCCTCCATTTGAGAGCACTTTTGAAGGTAGAAAGCAAGAGGAATCAAAGTTCTTTCAATTGGTCAATCAATTCTTCGGTTTATTGGTTCGAAATCGTTATTCTATCTCATTTGATTATGATTTCAGTTTCGTTTTCAATTCTGATTTTCTGTAATAACATGATTGGCTAAACTTTTTATGCATTTGTTTGCATAATGATACTTAGATGATAATTTGATTATTGGATTGTGGATTATATCGGATTTTATGAATGTTTATGTGTTTATTTAATGATCCTTGGTTATTGATTGATTATTAGTGATTACCTAACGTGATTTTATAATTAATTAAGATTGAGTTCTTTTTGATTATAGAATTATTGGTAGTTGTTGATTTAATTGGCGATTATTGCTGAATATATTGAGTTTGACAGGTTAGGATTAATAATTGGTAATAATCATTGATGAACAAGATAACTTTAATTAGTTATAGACTTTGTTGATTCAAGTCAAGAGAATAGATCACATAAACGGTGTTGGTTTAATTCAGAATACAATTTGGTGGGCAACGTTAAATTGAACTGTTAGCGTGTTGAAAACAACCTTGTGTCTTTCTAAATTGGGTTTAATCAACTTATCTTGTAAGGAGGGTTGGTACAATTGTCATATCACAATAAAATCCGTATGTTAGCAATTCAATAAAGTGATAATCGGATTCTAAGGAAAGTAGTCCAAACAAATGCATCTTTCTTACCATTTGAATCAAGTATCTCTATTTGATTAATTGTTTTCTTTATTATTATTTATTTCATTTCAGTTTTAATTTACAACTATATTACATAATTGTTAGCCAATTGTTCGATCGGAACTAAAACGTCCCCCTTCTATCTGTATTACTTTATTTGTGTAACAATTTCCAATTTATTTGTAATTGACATCCGTTCCTCGTGTTCGACTCGGACTTACCAAGTCTATACTGACATTCGATCAGGTATTCTTGCCTGGTTGTGTGAAAGGTATTAATAAGGTATTTCCATTTCTAAATAATAAAACAATACGCGCTTTCACACGCATCAATCAGTTATGTATTAGAATCTCTAGGAAACTATTTTCGAACTCGATGCTTGTTATTCTGATTTTTAACATTGTAATACTTTTGTACTATTGTACGACGTTGCATATAGATGCCGTTTGCTTTACTTTGGTGCTTGATTATTGATTAGTAACACCCAAAGCTTGCTTCCGCTAAACAGTGAATTTGGGGGTGTTACAGTGGTTAGCTTCTTTTCATCTTTATTGTAACTATGACCTATAAATACGTTTCGTTAACATATTTTTCTTTAAATGTAAATTGCAAAAGTATCATTATCATTAGTTAGAGATAGTATGGAAGTATACATAATGTATAAAGCAAGGAAGTAACTGGTACACTTTTAGCTATAATGTCAAACCAAATGCTTCTGATTATGCATTCCAAACCATATAAGATGTTTTCTTCAGCTTTTGACGGCTAACAATAATTTGATTTCGTTTAAGGATGAATGCATTTTTGATAACGATCATGTTTAGAATGTGCTTCATCTTTCTTTTTGTGGCTTTGGTGCTGCATAGGCGATTAACGGTCATAACCGACAAGGCATGTAAGTAGTTGAACTGTTATCATTCTCCAGTTTACTTTATTCATGGTCAAGGCTTATGCAGACCAAGATACAGTCAGGAGTAATTATCAATTACCGTTACTATAAGACATTTTTCAGAGTTTTATATGTGTTTTAATATGCCTTTCTTCCATGATTTATTGTTAATTTCAGAGTCCGATGACTGAACACCAATAAAAGAGAGAGATCTTGAGACTGAGCTGCTAAACGATGACTAGGACCCTCATAGAATTGTCAAAAGTTATGAAACGAAAAGCATTTTTAAAACTCGGAACACATTTCTTGCAGAGAGTTATATTGACACGGATTCTTGAGAAAATTGTTCACCTGGCTACACAAAGATAAGTTGAAGTAGCCTTGCAGGGATTCTCACAAACCGCCTTATCTTTACAATGTATAATTTTTTTACTTCTTTCTACTATTATGAAAGGTCTCGGGTAACAACATATATATTTGACCTTAGTTTTGTCCAATAAATCTGCTCTTTTAGTGTGATTTAAGTACATATGATTCTTTTATAGCATAAAGTCTTACTATTATGCCTTCGGTATACTATGATGAACTTAAATGACAAAACTTCATCTCAAAAAATTAATATACAAATTCAAATTGTCGTAGCCCGCGTTATCGCGGGTCTTCAAGTAGTTTTAAGATAAAAGAAAACAACTTTTTTTTATTATAAATATAAAATTGTAGTCATGACACATGAAAAGTTAGTACTCCGTATTTATTTCTCTTTAATACCGTATACTTTTAATTAATGAGTAATGCTATAGAGGACTAATTACATAGACCTAAAAACAAACCTAACGTTTCTATTGGTTGATTTTTTTTTCTCTCTTAATCTCATTCAATCAATTTTTCACATTTACCAATCATATCTTTAGATCAAGATTTAGGCTTATATATTTAGGCCTCTCAATCATTTTTCATAATTAATTAAGGAAATAACGAAAAATAAAAATTAGAGTAAATTTCATAGATGGTCCCTGTGGTTTACAACGATTTACGAAATTCATCCCTGAACTTTTTTTTTTTTCAATTTTTCGATCTAATAACTTTACGTTCTACTCGCAAATGGTCCTCCCTCCTACTACAATGACTAAATTACCCTTTTCTCTGATTTATTCATTTTTTGTAATTTTATTTACAGTTTACAAAATTAATATCATTTTATTATTGATTTTTTATATAATATTAATTAATTAACATGAGATATCAAAATCTCATGATCAGCTTACCACAACCACATTAATAACCATTTCATTTTTGTTGCTAGGAAATTGGCGGCCAAAAAAATTCGGTGACCACACACGTAAATTTCAAAGCTTGAAGTACCCACCACAAGAACGAACACTAAGAAATCGAAAACTATATTGTAGATCTTTTTCATCCTGATCTCGACGCATTCACTACCACGCATCGAAACCCCTATTGTAGATCTGTAAAAGGAAAACTTAACTCTAGGTTATTACGATCGAAGAAGATGAAGCGGGTGGTTGTCTTTGCCGAATCTTCACTAGATCCAAACTTCCAGATACCACCAGCTCAATTATATACAAAACCCAATTTCACGATTTACAAAACCCTATTTCCGTCGATCACAATCACTCGTCAAAATATGCTATTGTTGGTCGACTTTTGTTTTTATCGCTAGCCGTCAGAAACCCGCAAAAACCGCTGCCGGAGTTTCAGATATGTTACCGGAGTTACTGGCGGCGGTTAATGCCGGAGATCGAGCACGAATTTGTTGACGCCGGTCAACGCTAACTGGTAGTTAATCGGGTTTCTTTTTTCATGTGGTGGTTGGTGCCGGATTTGCAGGTTAAGGGAGGAAGGTTTTGGTCTGCTTTTTCCAAAAAAAAAGGGAGGAAGGTTTTAACGATGGTTTGGTCCGTTTGGAGGAGGTGCCAGTGTGGTTTGAGTGATGTTTTGTGTTTTGGTAAAGTCAAATAAAAAAGAAATTAAATCCTGAAACAAAAAGTTAGATTCAAAATACTCGGTAATATATAAATAAAAATAATGTTAAAAATTCAATTAAATTAAAGGAAAATAAAAAATAAGGGTACTTTAGTCATTTAAGTTCTGGAGGGACCATTTTCGATCAAAATGTAAAGTGATTGGATTGAAAAAGTAAAAAAAAAAAGTTCAGGGACGAATTTCGTAAATTGTTGTAAATCACAGTGACCATCTATGGAATTTACTCTAAAAATATTACTGTATAAGGCAATATGAAAGCGACGTGATAGACATGCGCCTTCATAAGAAACCGTGATTGTCAATTGAATAGCCACCGTAACTTTGAGATATTTTCAATTGCTACCGCTAATTTGTTTTTGTTCTCTAAATTAAATAAATTCGTTTTTGTTCTCTAAATTAAATTAAATTCTCCCTCCATCCCATTTTTATTGTCGTGTTTTAACTTTTTAAGTATTTTTTTTTAACGTTGACCTTAAATATTTTTATTTGTGTTATATAATACTTGATGCAAAATAAACCCAATAAAAATACATTTATATAGTTAATATTATTTGTTAAATTTATGTTTAGCTCAATCCTTAATTTTATATTGATAACCTTTTATGCTATTTCACTTTGAAGTTTGCCGAACAGTTTTATACTTCTCCAAAAGTTTTATTAAAGTGTCTTTGAGGTAACTTTTTGAATAACTTTGAAGGTGTAACGGCAACTGCCTCCTTAAATTCTCAAAAAAGTATATCCTTTATAGTCTATACTAATCGATATATTATTTCTCTAGCAACATTTCAGATAATACACAATGTTAATCTAATTTTAATTAGACCAGCTAACAACCTAAGATAACAACCATTACATACATTTTTTGCATCAATAAAACTCTCAATTATTATATCCCAAATTTCCGACCTAGTTAATTTGCTGATTGAAATAACAGTATGTAACTTATAGGATTGATTTTAGAAGTATACAGATAGAGTAAGGTTCAAATGAGTCTATGATTTTTGAGTGAAACTAAGGCCATTCCCAACCCAAAATGCAACTGACTGAAACTGACAGAGACACGTCAGCGCCACATCAGCTTTTTAAGAAAACTGACCGAAACCGACTGAAACTGACTGACCACTCCCATCCCTGCTCCGTCACTTTAATTTTTGGGTCTCGCATTTACCAATTTACCTCTCATTTTATACACACAAAAAACCCACAAAAAACCGATGGAGCACTTCGGTTATCCGAAGCCCCCAACCGACGATGGAAGCCGACGAACCCGTCCCATCCCCATCGGTTCGTCGGTTTGAATCCGACGAGAGCCGACTATGTGGGTTGGGAACCGTCTAAAGGAACCAATGATATTATGCCACATGTACAAAGAGAATGTTCTATACTACAAAACTCATTTACCCCAAACATCAATTATCTCACAAACGACAAATCGAAAAATCATGAAACTTGCACCATATTTTTCAGCGTTTTATCCTCTTCGATTTGCCGTCCCTCAAGGCATACATCCGACGAAGAGGATAAAACGCTGAAAAATATGGTGCAAGTTTCATGATTTTTCGATTTGTGGTTTGTGAGATAATTGATGTTTGGGGTAAATGGGTTTTGTAGTATGGAACATTCTCTTTGTATATGTTGCATGATATCATTGGTTCTCTTAGTTTCACACAAATTTTTAGTCTTATTTGAACCTCTCCCTATACAGATTTATAGGTATAATAAATTTAGCATGATAGTAGGCTATTATATGTTGTTAGATGATCATGCAACAAAGTGGGCTTTGTCATTGTTTTTATGTAGATTAAAAAATATTATAGAATTTTCAAATGATAAACAAATTGTAAGCAAATGATTTTAGAAGGCCAGTTGAAGTTATTAGTAATAATTTAAAGTTATTTTAATGAAAATAGAAATAAAAAATAAACATATTAGTGAGTTGTTGAGGTTGGTGAGCATGGTCGTGCCATCGTAGTGAGACTCCATTAGATGATGATGTTGAAATAATCTACCAATAACATATTTTGACTTTTGCATTACTTTATTCGATTGCCAATTTTTTGGTCTTACATGAAGTCAACAAAATATGGAAATGCATATTGTGGCCACCATCGAGCTTTAAATCCTTACAGCTGGCTTAAACTTGAGGATCACAATTGTATTGTTGTCATCATACTTATTTGGTTTGTGGAATTTATTTTTAATAGAATTTGAATTCATATGAATGAATTGTAATAGTAAGGATTTTGAATTTCTTTAAGCGATGGAATTTGATGACTTACTATTCAATTCATTTATGAACCAAACACCCTTATGAAATAAATTTGAGATTCCAATTCCATTTACTCACAATGCTAATAACAATTAATGCGAATATTATCATCAAGAATCAACCATCATTAAACAAAACAATGTTAGTTCTTATCTGAAAGTAATTTATCAATGACAACTAAAAGTGAAAATACATGAAAAATTGACCGCCCATATTTGGTAAATTATCATATCATCATTTGACATTGATGGCCAGCTTTTGGTTAAATGCGGAACAATGATCCCCTACACCACATATAAACCACATTTTTCCCGGAACCATGACCCGATCACGTCATGTCCGGAGGTGTAGGCTTCACTTGGTGGTGGAATTATACAATTAGCATACGAAGTACCATTCACTATGAACACGTTATGTTCACCTTTTGGATAATTGAACGCTGTAACATAAGAATTTAACATGTTTTAGCATTAAGATGTGAAAGTATTTACAAAAGCAAATTGATGGAAATCATTTACTTAGCGTGTCGCCAGCTTTAAAATCTTTGTTTTTAGCCCAAGCTTGATAATCGTAATCAAGGGTCCAGCCGCTATCATCTCCCACCACGTAGTTTTTTGCTATGGTGGTGGTTGGAAGTAGCACGACAACCAAAATCACCAAAGCAACAATAACGTGATTGAAGAGCGCCATTAGTTAGTTAGATTGATTGTGCATAAAGACTTCTATTTATATCAGTTTATATCTTTCTTGTACAAATCCAAGGGTTATACAAGGTAAATGGACGAGCACCAGCAAGGTTCGGCAAGAACAAAGATTGTCTTTTACAACATTTATTTGGGCTACTATTAGTGTTTCAAATAACACTATTAGTTGGATGTGTTTCTTTGTTTTGTTTTCTTTGCAAATCAAGGAATTTACCTCTTTAGAATTTGATTCATTGAAGGGTATGCAAAAGCCCTCAAGAAGTACACAACAAAAAACAAAAAAGCCCCAAAAACAAGATTAAACAAAATACCATCCTCAAGCAGATGGGACCAAATACAAGACCTAATCAAAAAATGTTATTCCATCAGTGTAACATAAAATTATCTCCTTAACATCCCCTCCACGGTTGACTACTTGACTTATATTCCTCACTTGGCACTGGCAAGAGCAGAACGGAGCTTCTTGGCAGCTGTAACCATGTTCTCAAGAGCGGGCTTGACCTCATTGTATTTTCGGGTCTTGAGTCCACAGTCAGGGTTAACCCACAAGATGTTGGTCTCCAAAACTGCAAGCATTTTGTTGACTCTGTCGTGAATTTCCTCCATTGACGGAATTCTTGGAGAGTGGATGTCATAGACACCAGGGCCGATACCAGCACCATACTTCACTCCTTCACGGAACACAGACAAAAGCTTCTCATCAGATCGTGAATTCTCAATGGTGATGACATCAGCATCCATGTTGATGATGGAGTGGATGATGTCGTTGAAGTTGGAGTAGCACATGTGGGTGTGGATCTGAGTGGAGTCCTGGACACCGACATTGGTGATTCTGAAAGAGTGAACAGCCCAGTCCAAGTAGAAAGCATGCTCAGCTTTCCTTAGTGGCAAACCTTCTCTCAAAGCAGCCTCGTCGATCTGGATGACTGTGATTCCAGCCTTCTCAAGATCCTCAACTTCATCCTTGATGGCCAAAGCAATCTGGTAGCAAGTTTCAAATCTGATATGGGAAGTTTAATTAGTCAATTTGTAAAATAACCATTTTTTTTATTGGAGGCATGTATAAAAAGTGATCAATGATTAAGTAATTATACCTAGGTTGGTCATTACGGACAAAGGACCAGTTGAGAATGGTAACTGGACCAGTGAGCATACCCTTCATTGGGCGCTTGGTCATTTCTTGAGCCATGGTTGACCAGAAGACAGTCATGGCCTTGGGTCGGCTGACATCACCATAGATGATTGGTGGCTTCACACATCGAGAACCATAAGATTGAACCCATCCGTTAGCAGTGAAGGCAAAACCGGACAATTGCTCACCGAAGTACTCAACCATATCGTTCCTCTGCAACAATAAAATGACTATCAGCTTCGCATTAATATATTTTTATTAATTTGCAAAATATTAGCATGGTGTATTGGCGTGTACCTCTGGCTCTCCATGGACTAGCACATCAATGTCAAGCTCTTCTTGAAGTTGGACAACCTTGAAGATCTCCTCCTTGATGGCCTTAACGTACTCTTCCTCAGAGATCCTATACAGGCATAAACTTGTGAGAACAAAAGCTCGTGTTTTATAAAAATTCATATGTTTATTTATTTTCGGAATTACTCACTTCTTAGCCTTGTACTCACGACGAACTCTCCTGAGCTCGATCGTTTGTGGGAAAGAACCAATAGTGGTGGTTGGGAGGATTGGAAGGTTGAGCTTCTTCTGCTGGGCATCCAACCTGGTGCTCACATTGGTGGCACGGCGGTGGTCAGAACCCCTCAAAGCAGCAGCCTAAGAAACCAAAAGAAGCAGACTTTTGATCAGTAAAAGCAAAAAAGTCTGTCCTTTTCTCACACCAAAAAATGCATAAGAATTGAACTTAAGTGACTTACAGCCTTCTGGACGGATTCATTGTTCACTCTTGGGGAGGACTTCCTTGAGGCCTGGGCAGCAGCATTAGCAGCAAAGAAAGCCTGAAAAGAAACACTCGCATAATCAGTCGGTACCCTTGTGATATAATATAAAAACAGATCTATACAAACACAACATAAATTAACTTCTTACCTCATCCTTTTGACCAGCAAGAGCCTTGGCCAAAGCACCAACTTCAACGACCTTTTGGGCAGCAAATGCGAGCCACGATTTGATCTCATCATCCAACTTAGTCTCGTTCACAAGATCAACAGCAGTGTGTTGAAGTGATGAAGAAGTAGACACAACAAGCTTGTCTGCACAAGTTAAATTCACATCATAAACAACCCAAACTAGTTGTAGCAATAAACATGCACTTGTATATTTCATTGAATGTTCTAAATATTATAATTATAATTATGAATTATAATAAATACCTTTGCCAACAATGGCCTCAAGGGTCTCAAGAACAGCGAGAGATCCAGCAAGGTCGTTAGCCCAGATGTTCCTTCCATCAACAACTCCAGCGAACAGGTATTTGCCTGCGGGGAAGCTAGTCTTGATTAAATCAAGAGTCTTCTCACCGCGAACCAAGTCAAAAGTGTAACCACTAACTCCGGGAAGGGTGGTGAGGGTTTTGAATGCATCAGCAGGAATATCAGCAAAGTAGGTGGCAATAAGGACGTTAAGACCAGAGCAAGCTGGTTCAAGTGCCGCGTAAGCCTTGGTGAAAGCTTGCAATTGGTGGGCCTCAAGATCCTTAACAAGGGTAGCCTCATCGAATTGGATCCATGTTGCACCGGCTTCCTTCAACTCAGCAATAACTTCCCTGCAAAATTACTCCCTTATTAGTTTCTGAACAAGAGTACGGTTTAGTATTCAAATGCAATTCGAAAAACTCTAAATTCCAAAAAGAATCGGATTTGAATGATTAAAATCGAATGGGATTTAGCCCAAATCAGATTAATTTGCCATAAAGATCACAAACCTAAACTACCCATCTTGGGATACCCGAATTACCCGACTTGGAAAACCCAACCCCGACCAAAAAGTATGCAGATTGATATATTCTTAAGTAAATGGTCAAAATCAACAATTCTAGGATAGTTCAATGTAAAGATTAAAAAATAATAAAGTGTAAAAAAGATTTGTACTTGTAGATGGGAAGGATCTTGTCAAGAAGGGATAGAAGATCAAAAGTCTTCTCAACACCCTTTGCAGGCTTAGATAGCAACAAGTAGCTGACTGGGCCAACGAATATTGGGACGGTATCAACTCCAAGCTGAATTAACAAAATTATTTAGCAACCAACAATCCAAAATGACACCTCAATACCACATATATCCAATTCCTTAAATAACATATCAAAGACATACAGCTTTAGCCTCCTTGTATTCATTCACAGCCTTGTGTGAAGCATACGAGAATGTAACTTCAGGGCCCAACTCTGGGACAATGAAATGGCTGCAGATCAAATAATAAAAACGGTTATTATTCATTCTTTATAATATAAATCAATAAACGCTTAACACCAACATTAAGATCTATGAAAAGGAAACCAACTTACTAGTTGGTGTCGAACCACTTGGTCATTTCCATAGCAGGGACAGAGGCATTTCCTCTGGCCATTGAGAAGTAAGTGTCGAAACCGATTTCACCACCGTTCCAATTGTACCTTGGTGGGACAGCACCGAGCATGGTGGTGGTGTCAAGAACTTGATCGTAGTAGGAAAAAGTGTTGCTGGGAATATACTTGATGCCAGCATCAGCCATCTGTTTCCAGATTGATGATCTGAGATCAGCAGCAACAGTCTGCAAATCCTCAGCACTGCTCTTACCATCCCAGAATGATTCGAGAGCGAATTTCAACTCTCTTTTGGGTCCCATACGGGGATAACCGACAATGTGAGATGCCATTGATCTGTTCAACCAAAACTCAAAACCATTTAATAAACTTGATCCTAAACTGTATACATATAAAATTGATCAGTTTGGATTATAATGAAACTGTTGATGTGGGATGCCATTGATCTGTTAAGCCATAACTCAAACAATACAATAAACTCAATCTTAAACAGCATAGGTCTAAAATTGATTGATTTATATTCTAACAAAATAGTTGATCACAAAGTTCTGGAAGAAATCCAGATCAAAGCAAGAAACTCAATTCGGTAAAGTAAATATCTAAGTTAAATTAAAATAATTGATTAATGCGATTGAGTATTCCATAATTAAGATCACTTCACCAACCCACCAACCCTAAAAAAGTATTTGTATATTTACCAACCCTCGAGGCAAGTTGCTTGTAATACAAGATCAATTCAAACGAACATTTTGACTATTGTCATCTTCAATAACACCTAACTTCAATTTCACTAAATCAATCTCAACAACCATACATATATAATAATACCTAATTGATAATTTAACTTTAGAAATCTGAATCACGTTGTAATTTCGCTCTTTAACAGTGAAGCAGAGTCTGAATGATGATCCAAATAAAATCATATGTAATTTAGTAGATCTAAAAGTAAAACCCTAAATCCAAGAGCAGATCTACGGTTCACAAAACCCTAGCAACACCAGATCTTATCCTAGGGTTTATAATAATCGGAAGGCAACATCATAATATACAAAATGACAATAAAAACAAATTCTTACTTTACATTTTTTACTGAATTTGTATTAATATTAATATAATATATATAAATAATAATGATACACTAGTACCAGTACTAGTTGAGTCAGCTACTGGGCCTACCATGCACGCATTTCTAGAGTGATTACGTTTATATATTTATATATACACAGAAAATGATGATTTTACGATTAGATCTAACTGTAATTAACTAATTAAGTTTAGCATATTCATATTAAGTGATTATTAAAGGTGATTTATTGATTACTAATGATTGAAATGTGAATTCGGTAAGCAGATGTAACGAAGTTGTAACGGAATAGTATATGTGAAGTGACGTGCATACCTGTAATGTGGCGAGAAATACGGAAGATCCGGGTCGGGTTGATCCCGGAGGAGATCAGATGAATGGATAAAGAGTAGAGAGAAGATAGAAAAGGTGGACACGAATTAGAATGAAGGGGGAAGAGGAGTATTTATAGAAGGATCGGGAGTGGGTGAGATTGTGAGTCGGTGGATCTCATCAACATTTTCATTTTGGTGTGCTCTCTCTCATTCACGCTCGTATTTTTTAGTATTTATAATGGATGGTGATTTGGATACACTATAAAGTATTGAGTTACTGATTTACGTTTATTTTTTTTGTAATGTATGGATCACTTCCCATATATAATACGTAAAATGTAAATCTGTAAATCTGTAAATCAAGGTCCTTAACGTTTAGAGCATAATTTTAATACCTTTTAATTTTACGATCTTAATTAATAAATTTTATTTTGATATTGAACAAAATCTTAGAAATAAAAAATTATATCGAGAATCTCAATATGTTATTACGTGATTGAACTAATGAGCTAGTATAAAAATCTAGAAGACAATAGTAAATTTGATTTTCATCGTGTCTAGTTAAACATTCTAAACTTTTTTAAGTTAGCACATCTTATCGAAAGATGTTTAGTTAGGTAATTAAGACAATCCATTAAGTATATGAAAATCATAATTACAACTTTAGGGGAAGGTTCAAATAGAATTAATAATTAAGGTGGTAATGGTAGGATTCAATTAGAAACTTCCACGTGTCGACTTCCTTTTTTGTTTTATCACTTCCAAACTAAAATCCACCCATTTTCAGATCTGAGATATTACATCCTCTTCTTTTCTCTCATACTTTCCAGATCTAAAATTGAATACTCCGATACTAATGAACCGATAAACTCCGACGATCGGACCTACTACTTGCGGCGGCGGCAATACAGCAGGCTCTCTTACCTCGGTTCTTAGTCACCGTCGATCTCTGATTTTGCTGCTCTACACGGGCGTGCGATTTGGTTCACCATCGTACCTTTTGTGTTCGCCACCGTGACTCAAGAAAAATACCGGCGATGTACTGGCGGCGTTACTCGCCACCACCTTCGCTTCCGGTGATCTACCGGCAACAACAACCTGCGTTTTTCCGACGATGTAACACGAATTTTTTTACAAGAATGAAGATGTTGATGAGTTCTTAATATGCTTTTGTTATTTAGTTTTAAACTTGCAGACATTAGTGATGGATTTTATAAGTAAGTTGTGATTAGGTTTTAAAGTTAAAGAGCTGTAGAGGTGATGGTTTCTTGGTTTTGAAATTTTGCAAGTGATGAGCTGTAACCAAAAATGGGTTATCTTGTGTTTTCATCAATAATACGAGTGTTTTTAGATCAGAAAATGGAATTTTGGTGGACTATTTTTATTAATTAATGTGTATCTATTTGTAATTTATTATGTATTAAGTTGTGTATCTGTATCTGTATGTAAATAAAAGTTGTGTATCTGTATGTAAATAAGTTTTGTTTAGCAAGTGTATCACGAAAATAACATTGTGTATCACAAAAATATAGTTGTGTATCATGAAAATAAAATTGTGTATCTGATCATTTATTAAATCTTATCACATATTAAAAGTATAAAGTTCTAATTGTGTCGATATAAATGTTTTTATAAAAAAAACTCTACTTAATACGTTATATTTAAATTAAAAAATACAATCCTACCATTACTACCATAAGGAACTTTACTACAATAACCACTCCCTACAACTTTATGCAAACTTTACTTAAATTTGACATACTAGAAATCAAGTGATATTTATCTTAAAGGCGTGGACTATTCACTATTTTTTTTGAAAGACAGTTGTGTAATCATTGATGGACCTTTGGTCCACCCGTTCATCTTCCACAAACGGTTACTCCCCGTTCATCTTCCACTATTTTTTATCATCATTTTCCTACACCTACAGGGGTATTTTTACCCTTTTTAGGATGACAAAGATACATTTTTAGTATAAGTAACATTTCACGTACAATCTCTTTTCCTACTACACTTATACAGGAACACATTACTCAAAATAATGCACAAAGTTAAGTAGAAGTCATGTGTACTTTAACATGATGTGTAGTGCAACCATATGTTAATGTGTGTCAGTTTTTGATGATATTTTTCATCATTTCCTACATAGTTAGGTACTTAGACTTTTTTATGTTGACCTTTCCTATTTGTGAACGTGTTTAAATTGTAGAAAGTGAAAATTTCTTTTTGAAGAAAAAGGATGTCGATATATCAAGTGTGAAATAATGAGTTTTATCAAATAAGAGTACTCCCATCAGGTGCATCACTTCCTAATCAGTTGGCAACCGATTAGAGTGGTGGTGTCATCCGTTGCATCACTTCCTAATCAGTTTTCCATCCAATCTGTTGGAAAAAGTGGGGCCGTGTAATTTTTTTGTTTTTTTTTTGTGTATAGAAATTGTGGTATATCGGTAAATGTGTGGTCCAGAAAAATGAAGTGGTTAGTCATTGATAGCAGTGGGTAATCAGTTTTGAAACAGTTAGTGAAAAGCTGACATGGTGATAATATGACGGAAATTATTAGGAAACGGATGGGAGTGGTCTCATACTGAAATAAGGGGGAACATGATTTATTAACAATTAGTATCTATTATTCTGTTAGTTATAGTTATGCACGTTCTACATAAACAAAAGTTGTGAGGAATCGTGCATTTACCGTCAACCACTTTATGATTTTATTGTCAGTCTAAATTTGTACTACAAGTCATGGTGTGTAACATGTTAATAATAACATTATTGTGATAATTTGGAATAAAGTATACTTAATATGAGAGGTGACAATTTTAGACTCATTGGTTATTTATGGGTCAACTTGGTTAATATTTATGAGGGGATGTGTTTGTTGGGTTCCCCCATTTTCTTGGATGGGTCTAAATGGGTATTTAATATAACCTCCAATTGTATAACAATTAACCAACGGGTGTAGACGGGTCTAGCGGGTAAATTTTTTTTTTTGGTGGAAACCTGATGGGTCGACCCGACTTGAGACCCATTTGACCCGTACCCGTTTATACCCATCCTCCTAAATGGCCTATTTAGACCTAGACTCATTTAAACCCAAACTCATTTAGACACGTGACCCAACCCGACCCATTCATTTTACCATTTATACTTAATATCATGATCGATGAATAACGATGATCATTCATGAAATAATATTACCTTAATTAATAAGAGCTTGAAAATATAAAATAGAGGTAGTGATACTTGAAAAGTTAGTATTTAATTTTCTATATGAAATAAATTAAAAATTACAAGCAAAACGAAAGGGACGTGGTGGACACGCGCCTGTATAGGAGATCTTTTTTTTTTGCAAGACAGAGATATATATATAAACCGACTACTAGCAAGATACTAGATAGCCATAAAGGTCCAACTTACATGCATCAAATACAAACCTCTATTATTTAAACACCAAACTCCAGATCTTGACTGCGAGGGTACTAAAATGGATGGAAAAAACCTGAGAAATCCCAGGAAAAAATCCTCGAAAATAGGGGCCGAGCCACCGATTTTCACCATATTTCGTTTTTGATAATACCCCATACAGACCTGGAGAATAAACAATCACAATTACAGACCATTTAATGACTTGAATAGCAAAAGGAGATAAGTATTGCTTTTAATAAAAAAGCAAAATAACATATGTTGAGTCCAAGCTGTTGCAGACTTCTATCCCATATGCATCGCTTTAATCACACCTTGACAAACTTTTGTAAGTTGCAGACGAAATAAACTATTAGCCTTCAACATTCCATATCGTGCCTTCAGCAAGCCCCAATTGTTACTCAGAAAATCAACTTTTGATATTGTCGCACCCCCAAATTATGATGCGAAAGCGATTTGGGTCGGGGCGCGACTAATTACATATCACAGCACATAAGATATAATGAACGACTACTATATGCGTCGTTTTGAACTTGCATTGATAAAACAAATGTTTACATAAAAAATATAGTTACATTAGCTCGGTTGAAATTGAGAGATTTAAGTACATAATTAATCTATACAAAATATAATAATGCAGTTAAATCTCTGATTGTTTGCATGCTGACTCGAGCTAATTTGCCTTGATTGAGCAGTCCAACCTACTGCTGATTACCTGTGATACATGCTAAAATGGGTCAGCGAAACGCTGGTGAGCTCACATGTTTGTATGTCAACACATATTTGTATGAACCGCAAGATTTATAATTGAATTTATAAAGCAATTAAGCCAAATAAAAGTTATACAGTCATGAGCACATAGTCTGAGCTTAACTTGAGTTGTCAGGTCCAATTAAGGAAACCCAACTTGAGGTGCCTCCTATGAGTGCCTAATCTACACTCGTCTTCCCAAATGCTAATACGTCCGTTTGACCAGTTAGTGCGTGCTAACCCGGACGAGGATTGTCAATCCTATATGATATCATATACTAACATTCACGCTACTACGTATTACCAGACTATGCTATGGAGGGCTTTAAATTGATTAGCTTGGAACTCATGTAGTATTTGATTTGATTTGTACTTGCGTTCAACTTGTAAAACAAAACGAGCAATAATATCACACCCCTGATTGAAAAGCAGTAAAATAGGGGCCATGAGACTCACCTGAGCCTTGAGTGTTTATCGAAATAACTTGAATTGGTTAGATGTGAATTGATGTCCGAAGACTTGTAACCTGAGGGCGTCCAATACGCGCGATGGTTATTAATTGAATATGTATCTTAAAAGACTACCTTTGTAGTTGTTCGTTCAACTATAATGTCCAAATTATCCACATTTGGTTGATTGACTTGTCCAAATTACTACGATTTGGTTGTTTAACTTGAGTTTAGAAAGTGTGTACGGCCCGTTGGTGGTTGTTTGTAATAATAATTTTCAACATTATTATTTTGATTTTGAAGTGTTGTACTTAAAAAGTGCTTACAAACTTTTAGGTGACGGGGGTCTGGGGGCAGCGCCTCTGGTTAGCGGGGTTCCAGGGGTGGCAACCCCTGGCGGGGTCCAAGGGGCTGGCCCCTGGTTGGGGTCGAGATGCCAAGTCAGCTCGAAAAATTTTTATTTCTACTAAATTGCTTTGGTGAAAAACGCATCTGGACTTGAATTTGGGTGAAATCAAGTGGTAAAATTTTGGTCTCGACACTTAGTAAAAATGAGTTGCAAACCTTCTGTTTTTAGCGTCACTTATAGCGACACTTAGGATTTAGGCGACACTTAGGAAGTGTCGCATGAAATGACGGATTCTGATCTAATGGCGTCACTTGTGTAAGTGACGCATAGAGGGCGACACTTAAGGAAGTGTCGGTTGTAAGTGTCGGTATAAAGGTCATGAGTCACTAAGGTTAGTGACGGATGAGATCTGTTCTCGATTATAGGCGTCACTCAAACAAGTGACGCTATAAGTGTCGGTTTATAGTGACGGGTATTGAATTTGCGACACTTAGGCAAGTGTCGGGAAAAAGGGGTTTTATGCGGCACTTAGGCAAGTGACGCAAAATTAGGGCTTTTAGCGACACTCAATGCGTCACTTAAGTGACGCACGAAGTGACGCTATACTGCAGGCTTCGTTGCGACACTTAAAGCTGTTGACGGGTTTTTGAGCCAAAAACGAGTTTTCCGGCCATAGTTTGGTCAGATTCTTTTACCCAACCCATATAAGGACATTTTAAGTTTATATAAACAACTTTTATGTAAAAATAAACGAAATCGGAGAGTTTCGGGTTTTTGTCGGAAACTTACGCTGTGTCGAAATGAAATTTCGGAAAGATAGAAGTGTAGATCGTCGCGAGGTGGTTCCTTTTCTACAAAAATCTTGATGATCCGAGTGTGTTTGGTGGTGTTATTTGGTGATCGTATGTGATGGTGGTATGTTGGTGGTAGAAATGAGAGAAAAGAGAAAGAAGGAGAGAGAAGGGAAAGATGAGAATGAGGAGGGGAGTGGGTTCCCCACCCATTTTGGGCAGATTTCGATGGGGCCCCACCACAGTGTGGGTCTCCACTTTTTAATTCCGTGTTTGCGCTCCGTGCGGTGTTCGTTTTCCCGATTGTTTATACGTTAATCCGTTGTTTTATACGTTTAATTATAGGTTTTAAAAATGCATTTTATTACTCGATATTTTTGCGAAGTATTTAACCAAGTACTTATTAATTGGGTTATAAAATATAACGTTAACTTGTTTTGTTTGTTTGCGCGTTTAATAATTTAATCGCGTAGGCTTTGTTTGTACGATACGGAGATGAATACGAAATATTATAAAATAATATTTTGGATATAATTGTGTCATTAAATAATATTGTATTACTTAATAAAATTGTCCACCAACGTCCGTATTTATTTGAACCGAATTACATTCGATTTGAAACTTGTACGATTTGATCAAACCGTGTAATTGTATATATTCAACAATATATATATTGATACATTAATTAGCCTAACACAGAACTAATTACATGTATTAAAACTTGATTAGGCACTAATTTCTAGTCCTAATTTGACGGGTGTCACATTCTCCCCCCTGTTATGAGAATTTCGTCCCGAAATTTAGCTTGAAGTCGCGTTTGAAGTAGCATTAGTGAATAACTGAGGATACTTGAGTTTCATTTGATCTTCTCGTTCCCAGGTGAATTCCGGACCACGCCGCGAATTCCACCTAACCTTGACGATGGGAATACGACTTTGTTTGAGTTGTTTGACCTCACGGTCCATGATTTCGGCGGGTTCTTCAACGAAGTGAAGCTTGTCGTCAACTCGAATTTCATCGAGTGGAATGATAAGTGTGTCATCAGACAGACACTTTTTCAAATTTGAAATGTGAAAAGTGGGGTGCACACTGCTTAGTTCGGATGGCAGCTGCAGTCGATATGCCACTGGACCTATCCTTTCGAGGATTTTAAATGGCCCAATGTATCTTGGGTTTAGTTTACCGCGTTTGCCGAAACGAATGACACCTTTCCAAGGTGAAACTTTGAGTAGTACTCGATCCCCAACCTGGAACTCGAGTGGTTTGCGTCTCACGTCAGCATAACTTTTCTGACGATCACGTGCGGCTTTGAGTTTGTTTCGAATCTCGAAGATTTTATCGGTTGTTTCGTGAATAATTTCTGGACCCGTGAGTTGGCTATCCCCAACTTCAGTCCAACAGATAGGTGATCGGCACTTACGACCATACAGTGCCTCGAAAGGTGCAGCCTTAATGCTGGTATGATAGCTGTTGTTGTACGAAAATTCGCACAAGGGTAGATGTTGTTCCCAGTTTACACCGAAGTCAACTACGCAGGCCCGTAGCATGTCTTCCAGTGTTTGAATCGTTCGTTCACTTTGGCCGTCGGTTTGAGGATGGTATGCGGTACTCATATCGAGATGGGTACCCAATGATTTTTGAAGTGATTGCCAAAAGTGAGATGTGAAACGACTAACCCTATCAGAGATAATCGAGATTGGAACACTGTGTCGGGAAACAATTTCTTTGACGTAGATTCGTGTGAGGCGTTCCATTTTATCGGTTTCCTTGATCGCCAGGAAGTGCGCAGATTTCGTGAGACGATCGACGATCACCCAAATGGTATCGCAACCGCTCGATGACTTGTGTAGTTCGGTTATGAAATCCATGGTGATTTGTTCCCATTTCCATTCAGGAATGTTGGGTTGTTGAAGCAAACCAGAAGGTTTTTGGTATTCAGCTTTGAGTTTCGAGCAAGTAAGATACTAGCTGACATACGTGGCGATTTCGGCTTTCATGTTCGGCCACCAATAAAATTCCTTGATGCCGTGGTACATTTTATCGGATCCCGGATGAACAGAATATTTAGACTTGTGAGCTTCATCCATCACCAAGTCTCGCAGGTTCTCGAAACTAGGCAACCAGATTCGGTTTGAGAAATACCTAACTCCGTTAGGTTTGATTTCGAATTGTTTATCCATGCCTCGCAAGGCTTCGTCTTTGATGTTTTCAGGTTTGATAGCTTCAAGCTGAGCAGTGAGAATTTGAATGTTTAGATCGTTATGAATAGTCATGCTGAGGGCTCGAACTCGAAGTGGTTTCGATCGTTTCTTTCGACTGAGGGCATCGGCAACAACATTTGCCTTGCCCGGATGATAATTGATTTCACAATCATAATCGGTAAGCAACTCGACCCAGCGACGTTGCCTCATGTTGAGATCTTTTTGATCGAATATGTGTTGGAGACTTTTGTGGTCGGTAAAAATTGTGCACTTAGTGCCATAGAGGTAATGTCTCCAGATTTTGAGAGCAAAAACGACTGCTCCAAGTTCGAGGTCATGAGTGGTGTAGTTCTTTTCGTGAATTTTGAGTTGTCGTGAGGCGTAAGCAATGACCTTGTCTTGTTGCATCAGTACGCAACCGAGATCTTGAAGTGAAATTATTGCTTGTATGACCTGCCTTTCCAAATGCACCAGCAGGCCGAAAACATTATTGCTTGTATGACCTGCTTGTTTTTCCTGGGCACTTTATCCAACAAACAAATAATATCTCGGACCGAGAGAGCAGAGATAGGGGCTATTTTTACACCACGAACTTATAAAACACCACAACGTATTAGTGAATTCACAAGAAATTAAAAGATGATCTATTGTTTCATCAAATTGCTTACATAAAGGGCAAAGAGGAGAAGAGACCTGAATTTTTCTTCGTATCAAAGCACATTTCGTTGGTACACGATCCATTTCCGCACGCCAAATAAAAATATTAACTTTGCCCGGTACCAGTTTGTTCCAATTGAAGTGAAATTCTTTAGCACGAGCAAAAGAGTTTATAAGATTCTGCCTGGCCGAAGCTACTGTAAATTTGCCCGAAGCATCCCCCTTCCAAACCCATGAGCCATTTTCGGAAACCATCAGCTGTGATACATTTAAGTTAAAAGCCCATAACTCCTTTTGAACTTTACTAATTGTAACACCCGGTTTCTGGGCCTGGAAATAAATGATATTTTATTAAGTTTTAAATGGTTAACTTGAAAATAAATAAGTAAAAGAGTCACAGGTTTTATTGTGACTAATAAAATTGTACTTGTTTTAAATAGTGAAACCTAACGGTAAAATAAAATATTTTGACTTACGGGTATTTCCGGGTTCCAGACAATAGACTTAGAAGGGGTATAATACTACTTTAATAAAATTGGGGGCTGATATCGCGTAAAAAGTCACGTTTTTACTACCGATATCTCTCTCATTCTAGAACGATTTTTGGCATTTTGAACTCAAATATGGTTCAAATCATTGATATTATGTCAAGACGTTCAAAACAAGGTTGCACGATAAAAATCAAGCAAAACGGATGAAAAACGAAGATTCCACACACGTTTGAAGATTCAAGGCATCAAAACGAGATTTCAAGACTAAAGTGCCCTCCATCAACATCCATTATTTCCAAGATGTTCGTTTTCAAAATACGAATCCAACAGAAGAAGAATCAACTGAAACGGGAAAAAATGAAGATTTCGCGCCCGCCGGAAGATCCAAATGATTCGCACGCAATATCTAGAGCTAGGGACCTCATCTCCGGGCCTATCCTATGTCAAAATCTTCGTTTTTGAATTACGAATCCAACAAAAAAAGAATCGACACAAACGGACGTATAACGAAGAAAACACGCACGAATCAAGAAACGAAGCAACAAACAACGCAACGGGGCGGGGGTGGGCCCACCGCCGCCGGCAGCACCACCACCGCCGCCGGCAGCACCACCACCGCCGCCGGCCACACCAAGGGCGGCGCCGGCCCCCCTTACCCCGTCCCGGTTTCCGTTTTTGGTAACTTTTGGTTCCTGGTGCGGCCACTTTTCGTGTTGTACGGTACCCGGTTCGCCTACTTTTCGTATGGTACATACCACTTTTGGCATGCTTTCTAACATGCACCTCAAGGCCAACTTGTGCTAATGTGAGCCAAAGCTCACCTATAAATAGGAGGCTCTTGGTTCATTTGAAAGACACACCATTCTACACACCATATGCACACACTTTAAGCATATTTCTTTCTTTCTTTACTTTCTCATTCTTTTGTATTACTTCAAGATTAGTATTAGGCAAGTTAGGAAGCTTGTTCAAGGTAGAACGAAAGTAAGAAACACATTGTAATCTTCGGTGTATGCTCGGAATTGTGTCAATTAATTAAAGTCTACTTTCTCCCGCATTTAATCCTGGTTCTTTCTATCCTTATCTATCTCAATTAATTACGTTTATATTGATTATGCTAGATTTAGTTATTGCCATGATTGGAGAGTAGTATACTTGTTGTGTTTGTTTGAGATGTAGTTAGTTAATTATGGGATGATTTATAATTACATATTAAAGATCGATAGTATTACTTTGATTGTCTTATTGCATGTTCTTGTTTGATTGTTGCCCTAGGATCATCATAGTAGTAAAATATAAATGGTCTTAATTATCGTAAAGTAATATGACGGCCCCTATTCGACTGTTACTCGATATAGTACTGGAAACACTTCAAGGTGGAGTACAAATGTATGGAAGTCGAGGAACGACCGAAGGTAGTCATATTACGAAACGATACAATATTATGAAGTAATATGATGGCCCATATTCGACTGTTACTCAGTATAGCGTTGGAAACACTTTATGTGTAGTACAAATACGTGGAAGCTGCGTAACGACCGAAGGTAGTTATATTACGGACTAATATATATAAAATGAGAAACCTAGTTTAATTAACCTTTCTAAATAGACTTTTAAACTTCAAATTAATCTATCGCCTTTCCACCAATAAATGTGATTACAACACCTTTTTAAGACGTCCAATTAAAAGGTAGTCAATTATCTGTGTCAATATAATTTGTCAAAGGTATGAAACTATGGAACCGCAAGGCTACATGGGGGATTATCATAGGATAAGACATGGCCAAGGTTTGAAGCGGCGGAACCACTTAAAGTGAGGAACGCTGTGGATAACTAGGGGATTTATTGGGTAGTCTAAAGCAAGGGCTGGTTTAAAGTCATAAATGAACTTTTTATATATACGAATCTGTTAGGATGACGAGGAATCGTTATATGATTCAATTATGTCTAGTACCTTAAGGTTCAGTTATCCGTTCATATGAAAGTATTGTTAAACCATAATTAAGATTTTGTTTATTATTCTAAATACTTTGTAATGTTACCATAACCTAGCTCCCGGTGTGACATGCTAATGGGATTTTAATTAGTAGGGAATCTAGTGTTTACATACAAGTATTCAAGAATGATAATTAACTAATATCTTTCAAAACAGTTTCTCCAAATATCATCCCATAACTTAATTAACAAAGTCTCAGCAAACACTATCTTTATTTTATCTGCTTTACGTTTTATTTCTATTTCGCTTTTATTTATTTACTTGCCTAAGTTAGTTAATATAAAAACCAAAACCCCCACTATTTTATAAACCATTCACTAGTTTGAAAGCCCTCATCTGCCACGCCTTAGTTTCAATTCAGTCGGTTTGAAGAACGACTCTAGGTCATACCTACCACTTGCTTACCCTTAGGATTAGCATCGTTAGGGAAAACTTAGCCCCGCAATTACAAATTTAAAAACAACTCCACTGTTGCGCGCCCGGTTAGCTATCGTTAACGACACCGACCTGATCGGGCGCCAACAAGTTTTTGGCGCCGCTGCCGGGGAACCAACTGTACGATCCTTAGGCGTCAAGACGAACTTACTTACTAGTGAACCTTTAGAATTCCTTAAACCCCTACCTCTTTCTTTGTTTTTCCTTCCTTTTACTACTTTTATAAATTACCACCCCTATCCACTCAACTAGTCAACCACCTGCCAACGAGACTATGACTACTGTACGTATCACTCTCGCTGAAGACTCTAAACCTTTGATTGAAGGTCGAGGAGGACCAATCATCTATCCGGAAATTGGTAGAGGATCATTCGAGTTAAAGCCACACATTGTTCAGTTAGTCCAAAACCTCTATCAATTCCATGGCCTACCAAATGATGATCCTAACTCACACCTTGACAAATTCATTTCCTTATCCAACTCTTTTAAGCCGATTGGGGTTAATCAAGACATAGTCTATCTATACCTATTTCCCTATTCACTCACTCTCAATGCAAAAACCTGGTTTGAGGAACTAGAGATTAACTCTATAACCTCTTGGGTAGAATTAGCAACCAAATTTTTGGCCAAATATTTCCCCCCATCAAAACAAGCCACGTTTAGGTCCAACATCATAAACTTTCGTCAAGTGCATGATGAATCAATATTCGATGCATGGGAGCGCTTTAAGAAATTGCTTAAGAAATGTCCAAATCATCGTTTTGAGCGCTCAGACCAGTTGCGCATTTTCTACAATGGTCTCTTCCCACATCACCGTCCTTTAATTGACACCGCCTCTCAAGGCAGTTTCATAGACTGTACGGCAAATGAAGCTTGGAGCCTTATTGAGAAAATGACCGCACACAACCATGACTGGAACAGTGAAAATCACTCCTCAATAGTGAATCCACCAACTACACTCGAAAATGAAGCTATCAAAACTCTCGCTCAGCAAGTGGCAGACCTAACCAAAGAGATTAAGGAATTGAAAAGTCAACAACAACAAGTCTGTCAAGTTCAAACATGCCTTAACTGTGCTAACATGAACCACTCAGCCCAAATTCCACAATCTCATCTAACTTCACCCAATACTAACCATTCTCCTTACCCACCTAGGAATAGCCCACCAACTTACCAATTCCAACCTTCCGAACCCTCTCCCTCACAAACCTCTAGTTTTGACGACACCCTGATACAAGTCATTCAAGGTCTCTCGGCTAGACAAGACCAAACTGATCTCATCTTAAGAGATCATTTGACTTTGTTAAAAGCTCTCGAATCCCAGTTAGGACAATTAGCACAACGTATTACCGCTAAACCTCAGGATAGTCCAACTAGTTGCCATAAGAAGGCTTCTCATATTCTAGACTCTCAGGTAGCACATAGCCCACCTACGGTTTCTTCTCCGGTGAAGGAACCGCCTATTGTCCCATCGACAATGGATTTAGAGTCTACACCAAATAGGAAAATCCCATTTCCGGCTCGTCTTAAACAACGACCCGACAAGCTTAAGTCTTTTAAGCTTGATAGGAAATTCCTAGATACCGCCTCTGAAGTTCACTCCAAAAAGTACTTCAGAAAACTTCTTACAACCAAGGATAAGGTACCCGAAGTACCCAATGTCCCGCTGAACGAGGAATGTTCAGCTATCTTGAAAAATATCATTCTTGAAAAACTCGGAGATACTGGACGTTTTACTCTTCCATGTTCCATTTACAATTCAGGCATCATCTGTTCTCTTGCCGATTTAGGAGCTAGTGTTAATCTTATGCCATACTCGCTTTTCAAGAGGCTTGAGTTAGAAAGTCTTCGACCTACCAAAATGACCATACAACTTGCTGACCACTCGGTCAAATACCCTAGGGGAATAGCTGAAAATGTTTTAGTTAGGATTGACAAATTTCTTTACCCAGCAGATTTTGTAGTAATGGATATGCAGGAAGACGTACACATCCCAATCATACTTGGAAGACATTTCATGAATACGGCCAAGGCAATCATCAACGTCTTCGCACAAACCATCAGCTTGCAGTCTCAGGGAGAAACCATCACTTTCCATATCGACAACCCAAACCCTGGAGAGCAAGCCGATATGTAAATGATCTCCATGAACAAGACCGCGGAGGACAAAGAAACTGCAAAGCCAACAACTGAAAGTAAATCTAGTAAGGAAATGGTAATCACGCCATATTCCCCGATTGACCTTCGACGAATAGGACAAGAGATGAAAAATGCATCAACAAACTAACCAACGATGGAAGAAATTGGAAAGATAATGATTGAAGAAGAAAACAAAAGAAGCACACCGCCAACTAATCCATTTACCACGGAAGAAATGGCGGGAAGTAACCACAATCATCCCACGAAAAGAGAAACACTGGAGGAATATTCCAAACGCACAAGATACCAAACGCAACCCATCATAGAACACAAAGTGCTCGAAGAATTCATCCAAAGATTTGACAAAGTAGTAGGAGGAATAAGCGGCGTAGTCAACATGCTTGCTCTTTCCCCTGCTGAACTGCAATTCTGTCTACAACAGAAACGGACTTACGCTAGGATCTACAATGCCTTTAAAAGATCTAACATCCCATTCACCTCAACGCAATGGGAGATGTTAGGTTCTATTAGAGCGCATATGAAAGAAACTACTGGACATCTGAGCAGTCGTGCCGACATCTTGACGATGAATGACCTCACATCATTGCTTAACTTGCTAAGTAGAGAAGATCATCTCAGTTCCAAAGAAAGCGAATATATGGTTATCAACTCCACTATGGAAAAACAAATTGAGTTAATGATTGAAGAACTTAGTGATCTTGTTTGGGAGGAATCAAGGCGCGAACGACCTTTTAGGGATACATATGAATCACCACTTGATATCGCTACTTTTGTTACGATCCATCTACGGGAGATTCAACAACGGAAAAGTAACTCCAGAACGAAGTTCATATTCTACTCAGGATGCAAGGAGATACTTCGTCAACTTACTCTAGTTTTCTTAGAATCCGACTTTCCATTCAACAACCATCAGCACCGCCAAATAGAGGACCTGTGCACGTCCATCAGAAGATTCAACGGAGACCCCAAGACCGAGAATTATGAAGACATAAAACTGCAATTCTTGGTGTTTGTATGCTCTCTCTGGCAAAACCCACCGCCAAGAGAGGTTGTTAAGATAGACACAGCCACCATGACCGACCCTAGTGGACTTGTCACTAAAGCAGTTGACCACATCACCTTCGGACTTCACGGACTTGCAAGAACAACTTCAGAGCATCTTCAGAACTACAAGGAAGAATCGAAAGATAGTCCATTTGAATTGATTACGATAGTAGTCAATCATTTCATGAAAATCTATCCACCTCGATACACCTTTCCGCAACCTAGGGCCCACAACATCAACAAAGAGGATCCCACGGATGCATCCATCTCCATCTAGATAGAAGAGAAGAAGTCGAGCTCTCGACTTTAAAAGAGCGCTTCTCGGGAGGCAACCCGTGTTTTACATTTCCGCAATTTTACATTCCAAGAAGTGATAAAGTCTCCGACTATCTTTCACACTTGGATATACGACCAAGTTTTAGCCCGACGCATCAAGTTTTTGACGCCGCGCATTAAAGAAAAGTATATCCAACGTGTTCACACCTACGAGACCAATCACAAGAAGACTTGATCAAGAGTGAACCCAGCAAGACGAAGTTCGGCAAACGCATACACTGCAACTACTGGGGAGTACTTCTTTACTAGTCCCTTTCATTCATTTTAAATATACCATATCAACTATGCTTATCACTAAGTGTGGGATTCAAACCCAAAACACACCGCTAAAAGAATACATCTAAGATGTTTCAAATCCTAAGTGTGGGATTTTACCCCATTCAGAGCTTAGTATAACATCAAGGACGATGTTCCTTTAAGTGTGGGATAGCAGTAGTTGCACTACTGTTAAATGGATAATGGTATATACTTGATTCTAAACTCGCTGCTCTTTATAAGACCTTGCTTCTCCATAAAAGTAAACAAAATTTTCAAAATTAAGTTAAAAATATGTTGAAAATGAAAAAATTTTAAACAAAGAATGATTTACTTTGGGGAAGAAGGAAAAATAAAATACAAATTCTTTTGAAAAACAAGTTTAGTAATCCCATAAAGAGCATCGCATGACTAAGCACACAACAACCCAACTTTCGATTCGTGAGGTATCTTGAGCCATATGAAAAGCATTCACTTTTAATGCTTCACTTTTTCGATTCTTGAGTGTGCCGATGTATGCGTTTAGAATCAGAACTTGCTCTTGCTATGCATTTCGAATCCGAACTGGTGAATCAAAAAGGAGATCGAATCACATCATTCTTGAACCCATCCATACACCCAAAAATAAGTACGTTAACCCCTTTACCTACTCAAAAGCATCCCTCAAACTTCATAGAAAGTTCCAAAGATGAAAAAAGAGAAGTATTAAGGATATGACGTCGAAAAAAAAAATCTTAGAAAATTCGAAGAAAAGAAAGTCAAATGGAGAAAAAGACTCCTCCCAAAAGAAAAAGGCGTCAAATCTCCCGAAAATTCAAAAATTTCAGCTTTCCGCTTCACCAAAAAGAAAACCTATGAAAAACCAACACAACCCCCTCTCATACCACCAACACTCCACTCAAAACCCTACATCACTTCCTTTAGAATGATTGTGGCTAGATCGACTTCGCGCTCACCTAAAAGGTAACGATTTGATACTCGATCAAGCCTATGACGATAAACGATACATGACTGGCGTTCTGAGCGATTGATATAATAGAATAGGAAACCCTAAACACTTTGAGTGATTTGAGTGACCACCTTGAGAGGATCGCCTAGTCATGTATCCAAGATCAAAAGCATGCTCCTAAAGATTACAAACCGTCCTTTTTAAAGAACAAGTATTTTACTTTTCCAAAACCCCCTTAGTAAAACGTCAGCCTTAAAATATTTCATTATCTGCTTATTTTTATCTCTGTTGAATGTTAGTTTGCTTGAGGACAAGCAAAGTTCTAAGTGTGGGATACTCAAAAAACTTGTTGGCGCCCGATCAGGTCGGTGTCGTTAACGATAGCTAACCGGGCGCGCAACAGTGGAGTTGTTTTTAAATTTGTAATTGCGGGGCCTAAGTTTCCCTAACGATGCTAATCCTAAGGGTAAGCAAGTGGTAGGTATGACCTAGAGTCGTTCTTCAAACCGACTGAATTGAAACTAAGGCGTGGCAGATGAGGGCTTTCAAACTAGTGAATGGTTTATAAAATAGTGGGGGTTTTGGTTTTTATATTAACTAACTTAGGCAAGTAAATAAATAAAAGCGAAATAGAAATAAAACGTAAAGCAGATAAAATAAAGATAGTGTTTGCTGAGACTTTGTTAATTAAGTTATGGGATGATATTTGGAGAAACTGTTTTGAAAGATATTAGTTAATTATCATTCTTGAATACTTGTATGTAAACACTAGATTCCCTACTAATTAAAATCCCATTAGCATGTCACACCGGAAGCTAGGTTATGGTAACATTACAAAGTATTTAGAATAATAAACAAAATCTTAATTATGGTTTAACAATACTTTCATATGAACGGATAACTGAACCTTAAGGTACTAGACATAATTGAATCATATAACGATTCCTCGTCATCCTAACAGATTTGTATATATAAAAAGTTCATTTATGACTTTAAACCAACCCTTGCTTTAGACTACCCAATAAATCCCCTAGTTATCCACAGCGTTCCTCACTTTAAGTGGTTCCGCCGCTTCAAACCTTGGCCATGTCTTGTCCTATGATAATCCCCCATGTAGCCTTGCGGTTCCATAGTTTCATACCTTTGACAAATTATATTGACACAGATAATTGACTACCTTTTAATTGGACGTCGTAAAAAGGTGTTGTAATCACATTTATTGGTGGAAAGGCGATAGATTAATTTGAAGTTTAAAAGTCTATTTAGAAAGGTTAATTAAACTAGGTTTCTCATTTTATATATATTAGTCCGTAATATAACTACCTTCGGTCGTTACGCAGCTTCCACGTATTTGTACTACACATAAAGTGTTTCCAACGCTATACTGAGTAACAGTCGAATATGGGCCATCATATTACTTCATAATATTGTATCGTTTCGTAATATGACTACCTTCGGTCGTTCCTCGACTTCCATACATTTGTACTCCACCTTGAAGTGTTTCCAGTACTATATCAAGTAACAGTCGAATAGGGGCCGTCATATTACTTTACGATAATTAAGACCATTTATATTTTACTACTATGATGATCCTAGGGCAACAATCAAACAAGAACATGCAATAAGACAATCAAAGTAATATTATCGATCTTTAATATGTAATTATAAATCATCCCATAATTAACTAACTACATCTCAAACAAACACAACAAGTATACTACTCTCCAATCATGGCAATAACTAAATCTAGCATAATCAATATAAACGTAATTAATTGAGATAGATAAGGATAGAAAGAACCAGGATTAAATGCGGGAGAAAGTAGACTTTAATTAATTGACACAATTCCGAGCATACACCGAAGATTACAATGTGTTTCTTACTTTCGTTCTACCTTGAACAAGCTTCCTAACTTGCCAAATACTAATCTTGAAGTAATACAAAAGAATGAGAAAGTAAAGAAAGAAAGAAATATGCTTAAAGTGTGTGCATATGGTGTGTAGAATGGTGTGTCTTTCAAATGAACCAAGAGCCTCCTATTTATAGGTGAGCTTTGGCTCACATTAGCACAAGTTGGCCTTGAGGTGCATGTTAGAAAGCTTGCCAAAAGTGGTATGTACCATACGAAAAGTAGGCGAACCGGGTACCGTACAACACGAAAAGTGGCCGGCACCGCCCTTGGTGTGGCCGGCGGCGGTGGTGGTGCTGCCGGCGGCGGTGGGCCCACCCCCGCCCCGTTGCGTTGTTTGTTGCTTCGTTTCTTGATTCGTGCGTGTTTTCTTCGTTATACGTCCGTTTGTGTCGATTCTTTTTTTGTTGGATTCGTAATTCAAAAACGAAGATTTTGACATAGGATAGGCCCGGAGATGAGGTCCCTAGCTCTAGATATTGCGTGCGAATCATTTGGATCTTCCGGCGGGCGCGAAATCTTCATTTTTTACCCGTTTCAGTTGATTCTTCTTCTGTTGGATTTGTATTTTGAAAAAGAACATCTTGGAAATAATGGATGTTGATGGAGGGCACTTTAGTCTTGAAATCTCGTTTTGATGCCTTGAATCTTCAAACGTGTGTGGAATCTTCGTTTTTCATCCGTTTTGCTTGATTTTTATCGTGCAACCTTGTTTTGAACGTCTTGACATAATATCAATGATTTTAACCATATTTGAGTTCAAAATGCCAAAAATCGTTCTAGAATGAGAGAGATATCGGTAGTAAAAACGTGACTTTTTACGCGATATCATGGGCGGTGGGAATAAACCGACTACCCTTTTATTTCTTTTCTTCATTTGGTGAATATTAATCTTAAACAAATTCTCTCAAAATCTTGAATCATTTCAAATAAATCAAAGGAGGTTAATGAACCAACTTGTGTTTTAGATTCTAATGGCTTAAAAGAAGATCATATTCATCTTGTTCATCATCATCTCTATCTTGTTCTTCACTAGTGTAATTGTTCTTGAGGTTTTGTGAATTATTTGAATAAGTAGATTATTAAGTGACTTGTATGTGAAATTGAGGTTGGAAAGTGCTATAGAATGATTATATGAAGTATATGTATGCAAAGTAGTTGATAAATCTTCAAGTTTTAAGTTTGATTAAAGTTAGGGTTCATAAGTTAATTTATAGATTATTGGGAAATTGAGTTTGTATGTATTAGATGTTGATATATGATGATTGTTGTTGTTATAACATGTATATGGTTAAGGTTTGAGGATAATTATATGATAAAAACGTGTTTCTATAAGTTTTTGGTGATTTTGAATAGTATGTTCGTGTTGTGTTCTTGCTGAACTGTACAGGGCTGGAAAACAAAGGGAATCCGGCTGGATTCATGAGAATCCGGCGGATTCGGGTGAAAGATGGGGGAATCCGGACGAATTCAGGGGCGGATTCAAGAACGGATTCCTTAGATTTTTGACTGTTTAAGATTTGGGACTGAGAATCCGGCGGATTCATGGGAATCCGGGCGGATTCCCTCTGTGTTATGCTTTAACATTCAGTTTTAATACTTGTGTTATTTGATTTATACATGGAGTTTAAATATGCAAATGTTACAGGTTTAATGATATGTGACTTTGATGATTTTAACTAAATTCAATTACTTATGCTATTTGATGAGTAATCTGAGTTTATAGTTGAATTGCGTATACGATATTAATCATGAATGATGATTATGTTTTGGATAATGTTATGGTTTATGATAAGGACTAGGATATGGAATAAGATACTAATTTGTTATCTTTGTGTTCTCAGATAAGCGGGCGGCAACTCAGTAACATAAGACCACTGAGTTGAAGATCTGGAATTATCGGTGAGTGGTAATTGTATCCCTCGGTTCAATTCCGTTGTAACAGGTTTGGTTGCAACGGATGAACTATGGGTTATTGGAATTGATTATTTAATCATTCGAGATTACTTTGCTTGTTGATATAGTGGAATTGGGATAATTAGTTGTTATTATTTTATTGGGCATGACGATTATGCAATATGTGAATTTGGGCCGTTGGGCATATTTGGATTCAGAGGTCAACATTGGTTGGGTTTGTTGCTATTGTTTGGCTGGCGGGGTTTCCGATACATATAGTTGATGGATGAACCCTAGTAAGTGAAGATAGCTTCAAACTATCGGTAAATCACCGTTATGGCCGACAGTGGTTTAAGAGTTCTTTGGTTGGCTAACCAGGAACCGCCGGTCCTCTTTGACAATACGTGTTTATATGTTTACGATGCTTTAGGGGGTAAACATTGTTTGATGTGTTTGTTTGGTGCATGGCTTGTTATTTCTGAATTGAACTGTCGGATACAGTTCCATTCACTTAGCTGTGAGCTAATCCCACCATGTTTAAAATTTTGCAGGTCTTGGTTAGATTATGGATCGGGATAAGCATAATATGAAGGAATGTTTGACTGGGATACTCTGACTTTTTGGAAATATAAGTCAAGTTTTAGTTAATTATATAACACCCGATCTTGGAACATGTTTTGTAATTATATATGTTTAAGTGTAAACTTTAAATCTTACCATCTTTTTATATTTGTAAATGCGGTTAATATGTTTTGGGATTCGCTTCCAAGACTTATAATATAAAATATGTTTGTCAAAATTCTGGGGTGTTATAAGTTGGTATCAGAGCATAGGTTTGGGTGAATTGGACATTGATAAATGTTAAATCCCAAATCTATTTGGTTTTAGTCAAACATTCCGGTAAGTGGGATTAGCTATTGAATGGGGGATTGATGGTTAGTATAGGTGATACTAACGATTAACAAGTTGTGAGTTATTGTTTTGAGTACATGAATGGCAGATAACGAGAACTCGACTCCCAATAATGCTTCTAGAAATGAGCTTCCACTTCCAGGAACACAAAATAACAATAATGGACAAACTGGTACTTCTAATGCAAATCAGGGGGATACTGAGAGAGATGATTATCAGTTGCAATTAGAGGATGAGGTGATAAGGTTAAGGAAAATAGAACAGCTGTATTTGCAGGAGCAACAGGCTAGGTCGGCTCAACAAAGAGATTTTGGTTATCAGTTCCAATCATCTCAGCAACCGAGAAAGATGTGTTCTTTTAAGACATTCAAAGCTAGTGGTCCAAAAGAATTTGAGGGAAGTACCGATCCTGCAGTGACTCTGAATTGGTTAAGGGATACTGAACGAAAATTTGAGGTATGTAAGTGTGAGGAGAAATTAAAAGTGATATATGCTGTGCAATTACTGAAAGGGCAGGCCATGGTATGGTGGGACACAATAACGGCATCTTTGACACCTGAGCAGAGATCATCTATCCGTTGGGCAGATTTCCATAATGAGGTTTGCAAACAATTCTGTTCTGAGTTTGATATGATTAGGATTAGACAGGAGTTTATGGAGTTGAAGTTGACTGAACAAATGTCGATTGATGATCTTATTACTCAATTCACGGAGAAGTTACATTTTGTTCAACAATGGGTCCCAGACGATAGGATGAGGATTAATCATTTTGTAGGAACTTTACCACCAAACTATCGGACGTATGTAAGATTGTCCAATACCCTTACTCAAGCTTTTACTTTAGCTAGATCGGTGGATAGTGATACTCGGGCAGGAGAAAAGTTGAATAAGGATAAGACATTGCATCAGTATAAGAATAGTTCATCTGGAAGTAAAGGAAATCAGCAAAATAGGAGGATAAATTTCACTGAGGATACAAGGGATAGGATTGCTTGGTGCGTGGACTGTAAATCAAGACACCCTGGACCATGTACATCGGAGACGACTAGATGTGTGAAGTGTGGATCATTTGGGCTCAATATTAGAGATTGCAGTTATCCTCGAAATTGAAACGCCCTGAAAATCTGAACATTTTTTTTTATACTCTTACTGACTCACTATTCTTGTTTATACATCATTGTAACTCTTACCCTCTTTAACCTAAATAGAATATTAAAAAAAATTATCTTTCCTGAAAAACTGGGGAATACGATCGTATTCTGGGGAATACGATCGTATTCATCAACTCTATATGCACAAATTTGGGACAGAACCAATTTAAGGGAATACGGTCTCGGAATACGCCGTATTCCCGGAAATCCGATCGTATTCATGGGAATACGATTGTATTCCCATGACCTGCAGATAAAACCTGAACCTGCACTATTTCATACCAAAAAGCAAACTTTGAGCACGCATATCTTACAAACGACAAGGAATTAAAACATGAAACTTTGCAGGCACTTTACTATAGTCAAAATGAAACTTTCTATTTTCGCACTATCTCAAAATTCTCAATATTCCGGGTTTTGAACGTATGGGTCATTTCCGGCTAAAATAATCAATTTTGCTAGTATACTAAATCTCAAACCATTGAGACTTAGGAGCTGAGCTTTTAAACACACATTTCTATCATCACAAAAAAGTTGTGAGGCTTATCACTATACTTCAAATCTTTATCTAATTCAATTTGGTTCATAGGTGTCATTAAGACCCATTTTGACCCGCTGATCCAAAAGAGCAAATTTAACCCATTCAATGGCTAAACGCCCTTCAAAATTGACTAATAACATCATTGGTTTTCTTTGAAACTTTCAAATATGTACATAACCAAAATATCACTTTTACTACAACTTACAACTTAACACATTCTGAAACCATATCTACTAGTCATTCACAAATTTATACTATTACAACATAGTCGATCTAGTTGTTGCTTTCGCAACCGAAACATGTCAAGACATGGTTTGGACGATCTTTCAAGGTTTCAAAACGATAATTTAAAGAGAAGCTTGTGTGACTTACAACAAGCTAGCAACTCCACTTCTAGCCTTTTGCAGTATCTTTCCCTTTTCCGCTTTCACTTGTACCTACAACATAGCTAGACTAATTAAGCAATTTGCTTAGTGAGAATATGAAAACTAATCATTACGATGCATTATTAAATAAAAACAATTAATAAGCAAGGTAAAGAAATTACTTCCCTTTTCTTGCAACTCCACTCACAAATCTAATCATATGTGCACATTTCTAATCAATAATTTAGCTAACATAAGTTAGCTACTAATCAAAACAAAGCTAACCTTGGTTAGCTATTATAATCAAATATGGCTAATTTCTATTAACCATTCTAATCATAACCTTTCTTCATAATCATGTTATAATCACAACTAATCACAATCATTTACATAATTATGATCTATTCATTTCATAACTCACCTTAATTTGTGGCACAACTTGTAATAAGATGATCAAACAATAATAATTCTTCTTGAGCACCTAATACAAATATGCATAACACAAAATCAATAACTAATCACAATTTCAACTACTAATCATTTAATTCCCTTCTCCCCCACTAATTACATACTAGCTTAATTCTCATGATCATAATCATAACTTTAAGATATGATTAAACTATTTTCTTGTAACTACTAACATCCACTAATATTCTACAATTACAATTTAAACTAGTTTCATAGAATTCATGGAAACCCCATGAAACCTAATCGAAATCTACTACTTCTAATATGAAATTGAGCTTCAATTCGTCATTCATAGACTAAACTAACATTAACTAATCAATTACAAGCCCTAATTTTGGATTAATTCATAACAATTAGCTAAAACCCATGAAAACCCAATTTCTAGGGTTCTGGAGAAGGAAGAACAACTTACAAGAATTAGAGAGTGATAGAGGATGATGATTCTAATTGATTAAAACTTGAATTGGAGATTAGTACAAAACTTGAAGATTGATTCTTGGGTTTTCTCCTTCCTGCGATTTTACTCTGTTTATTTTGGGGTTCTGGAATGTTTTGAAATCATAGGGACAAAACACGTATCAGTGTTTATATCTTTTATTTATTTACTATACTACACAGTCTGGAACTGAACAACTAATTTACGTTTTCTATCATAACTTATTATTTAAAGATCTATAATTAAAAAGATGTATATATTATTGTACACTAAAATAATACGTTAAAACTGAGCTATCAAAACTTATTTTTATTTACTAAAATCATACCTTGAAAATTGGGGTGTTACAGAAATGTATGTTGGAATTGTCAGAAAGAGGGTCACAAGGCAGGACAGTGTCCGGAGAAGGTAAGGCAAGGAACAGGTTTAGCAGGGAGTTCAGGCACGAGTTCGTCGTCATCTGTGGGCCAAAAGAGGAAGAATATACCACAAGCGACTACTAGGGCTTTTCAGATGACTGTGGGTGAAGCTCTTGGGCTTGACGACGATGTAGCAGGTATACTTTAAGTTAACCTTATTATAATACATGTTTTATATATGAATGATATATAGAGTTGTTTATGAAGTATATCTCGTTAAGATTAGAATTATGGATTAAACCTGTATGATTAGATTTCGGGGACGAAATCTTTTGAAGGGGGGAATATTTGTAACACCCGGTTTTTAGGCCTGAAAATAAATGATATTTTATTAAGTTTTAAATGGTTAACTTGAAAATAAATAAGTAAAAGAGTCACATGTTTTATTGTGACTAATAAAATTGTACTTGTTTTAAATAGTGGAACCTAACAGTAAAATAAAATATTTTGACTAACGGGTATTTTCGGGTTCCAGACAATAGACTTAGAAGGGGTATAATACTACATTAATAAAATTGGGGGCGGTGGGAATAAACCGACTACACCTACCCTTTTATTTCTTTTCTTCTTTTGGTGAATATTAATCTTAAACAAATTCTCTCAAAATCTTGAATCATTTCAAATAAATCAAAGGAGGTTAATGAACCAACTTGTGTTTTAGATTCTAATGGCTTAAAAGAAGATCATATTCATCTTGCTCATCATCATCTTTATCTTGTTCTTCACTAGTGTAAGTGTTCTTGAGGTTTTTGTGAATTATTTGAATAAGTAGATTATTAAGTGACTTGTATGTGAAATTGAGGTTGGAAAGTGCTATAGAATGATTATATGAAGTATATGTATGCAAAGTAGTTGATAAATCTTCAAGTTTTAAGTTTGATTAAAGTTAGGGTTCATAAGTTAATTTATAGATTATTGGGAAATTGAGTTTGTATGTATTAGATGTTGATATATGATGATTGTTGTTGTTATAACATGTATATGGTTAAGGTTTGAGGATAATTATATGATAAAAACGTGTTTCTATAAGTTTTTGTTGATTTTGAATTGTATGTTCGTGTTGTGTTCTTGCTGAACTGTACAGGGCTGGAAAACAAAGGGAATCCGGCCGGATTCATGAGAATCCGGCGGATTCGGGTGAAAGATGGGGGAATCCGGACGAATTCAGGGGCGGATTCAAGAACGGATTCCTTAGATTTTTGACTGTTTAAGATTTGGGACTGAGAATCCGGCTCGGGCGGATTCCCTCTGTGTTAGGCTTTAACATTCAGTTTTAATACTTGTGTTATTTGATTTATACATGGAGTTTAAATATGCAAATGTTACAGGTTTAATGATATGTGACTTTGATGATTTTAACTAAATTCAATTACTTATGCTATTTGATGAGTAATCTGAGTTTATAGTTGAATTGCGTATACGATATTAATCATGAATGATGATTATGTTTTGGATAATGTTATGGTTTATGATAAGGACTAGGATATGGAATAAGATACTAATTTGTTATCTTTGTGTTCTCAGATAAGCGGGCGGCAACTCAGTAACATAAGACCACTGAGTTGAAGATCTGGAATTATCGGTGAGTGGTAATTGTATCCCTCGGTTCAATTCCGTTGTAACAGGTTTGGTTGCAACGGATGAACTATGGGTTATTGGAATTGATTATTTAATCATTCGAGATTACTTTGCTTGTTGATATAGTGGAATTGGGATAATTAGTTGTTATTATTTTATTGGGCATGACGATTATGCAATATGTGAATTTGGGCCGTTGGGCATATTTGGATTCAGAGGTCAACATTGGTTGGGTTTGTTGCTATTGTTTGGCTGGCGGAGTTTCCAATACATATAGTTGATGGATGAACCCTAGTCAGTGAAGATAGCTTCAAACTATCGGTAAATCACCATTATTGCCGACAGTGGTTTAAGGGCTCTTTGGTTGGCTAACCAGGAACCGCCGGTCCTCTTTGACAATACGTGTTTATATGTTTACGATGCTTTAGGGGGTAAACATTGTTTGATGTGTTTGTTTGGTGCATGGCTTGTTATTTCTGAATTGAACTGTCGGATACAGTTCCATTCACTTAGCTGTGAGCTAATCCCACCATGTTTAAAATTTTGCAGGTCTTGGTTAGATTATGGATCGGGATAAGCATAATATGAAGGAATGTTTGACTGGGATACTCTGACTTTTTGGAAATATAAGTCAAGTTTTAGTTAATTATATAACACCCGATCTTGGAACATGTTTTGTAATTATATATGTTTAAGTGTAAACTTTAAATCTTACCATCTTTTGATATTTGTAAATGCGGTTAATATGTTTTGGGACGCGCTTCCAAGACTTATAATATAAAATATGTTTGTCGAAATTCTGGGGTGTTATACTAATGTTTACCCACGAACTCGAGAAACCTTTTTTGATGGGAAACAAAGACACATTATCATTGCACGAGTGAATCGCACTAATGGCCTGTTTCCAAACAGCAATTGTTTCCTGATGGAATCTCCACCACCATTTTAGTAGTAAACTAATATTGGTGTGTTTAAGTGAGCCAAGTCCAAGACCCCCTTCTTCCTTAGGAGTTATCACCCTTTCCCAAGAAACCCAATTTATTTTCGATTCACTTTCTGTCCCACCCCATATAAATTTTCTCCTGATTTTCTCCAACGATTCAATGACTTTTGTATGGGCTTTAAATAATGAAAAGTAGTACAAAGGTAGGCTATCAAGGACAGATTTGACAAGAATCACTCTCCCTGATAAAGATAATCTTTTAGCTTTCCATGTTGATAATCTACACTTAAAAGTGTCAATTATATCTGACCAATGATTCATGTTAGCCCCCATTTTAAACCCGAGATATTCAAAAGGAAAAATCCCCACATTGCACCCAACCAGACCAGCAGCTACTTTGATCACATCATGATCAACATTAAGTCCAAAAATGTTACTTTTGGCTACATTCATTTCCAACCCTGATACTAACGAGAAGCATCGCATAATTCGCATAATATTCATTACGTTCATTATAGACCACTCGCCTAAAACAATTAAATCATCCACAAACATAAAATGAGTGATATTGGGTCCTTGATTTGGAAGACGAATACCCCTTAGAATGCCCAGATTTCTGGCCTTAACAAAAATGCAGTTAAGAGCCTCCATTGCAATGATAAAGACAAAAGGGGATAACGGATCCCCTTGGCGAACACCTCTAAAGCATTTAAATACTTTTGAAGGTGACCCATTGATTAGTACAGAAGCTGAAATAGAAGATAATATACCTGATATCCATTGTCTCCATTTAAAGGGAAATCACATTTGCTCAAGGATTGAGTCAATAAAGCTCCAACTTATAGAATCAAAAGCTTTGTTAAAATCAATTTTGAACATGGCTGCTTTAAATTTTACTTTGTTAGCCCAAGATATGATCTCATTTACCACTAAAGGTCCATCTAGAATGCTTCGTTTTTCCAAAAAACCCGTTTGGGCCTCAGACACCAATGAACCAATGACCTTTTTAAGTCGATTTGCCAAAAATTTTGAAATCAATTTAGGAATACATCCAAGTAGGGAAATAGGCCTAAACTCATTAAAAAAGATTGGGTCACTAGTTTTAGGGATGAGCGTGAAAAAGGATGAATTACATACCTTGCTTACTGTGCCATCTTTGTGAAAACCCTCCATCATTCTCATTAAGTCATCTTGAATCAAGCTGCAAAACCGCTTTATAAAAGCAAAATTGAAGCCATCAGGACCCGACGCTTTGTTGCTGCCACAATCCCATATTGCAGCTTTTATTTCTTCCTTTGTGAATGGAGCAATAATATCATCAGCCTCATTCTTAGTAAGTTTGCTGATAGCATCTAGATGAACTTTAGGCCTGACACTCATAGGTTCTTTGAATTTATCAGCAAAAAACAACACAGCCTCTTCTTTAATTCCTTCTGGATCGTCCACCCATGTATTATCCGCCCAAACGCCATTGATGTTTGATAAGCATCAAATAGATAGTATATTTTATAGTAATTTATCCCTATATTTATATACATTTTATTGCATTTATATGATTTTAGATACTTTTTGTTAATAATTGCAGAAATGTATTTTAATTAAAGAATGAAAAAAAAGGAACAAGAACGAGACCAGAACTGAAGAATTAAAGCACTTAAAGAAATAAAAAATAAAGACCTTGAAGAAATGAAGACTAAAAGAGTTGAAATGAAGAATTGGGCCAAGAAAACAAAGAAATCCGGTTATGAAGATTGAGAGTCCAAAAATCAAGCCCAAGCCCGAAAATAGAATATTCTGAAATTAACATTCAACCGGCGGTTGAGCTTTAGGGTTTAAGGCGGTGCAGACACGTGGAGTTGGACCCGGATTCAAATAACTCCAACCGGCGGTTGGAGTATCCAACCGGCGGTTGGAAGGTCGGCCAGTAAAACCATAAATAGAGGCTCAAATTAGCTTAAACCATATACGATTCAAGAATACTAAAACCGAAAGTTAGGGATTTAGGACGACTCTAGGTGCGATTTTGGAGGCCAAGGAGCTAGGGTTTGAAGGTTTTTAACCCTAGGAAAAGCTGGTTTGCTAATTGGTTCGGTTTCTTTACCCTTGTAACTTTATTAATCTTTTGGGTTATTTTGGATATTGTTTATTTGAATTAATTGCTTATTAGGTTTTCATTATGAATGTTTAAATGTATGTTTATTAGATTTATTATATGAATTATATGTTTATGTTGGAACTATATTATTGAATGCTTATTATACAAGAATTGTCTGTGTTATATTAATATTGATAACAGTTAATTGATTTATATAGATAGCTTTACTAATCTTGTGAGTTTTATAAATTAATTAATGATTGTCAATTATTAATGTTAAGTAACATTGTAATTCAATCTAATCTTGGAATTGCATTAATAAACTGCTGATAGATCTTAATAAATAGTAATACTTTACTTAATCTTTGGGAGTGTTGCTATATGAAAATTATCTTAATCTTTGTGATTTTCTACATTAGTAATTCACCAATAATAATAGCCAACAAAGCAAATAGACATAAGTTGATATAATACGTTTAATAATAATTGTTTAAATAGTTATAATCTTCTATCCAACTGAGTATTCTTAAGTTGTTTCTTAAAACTTATCTATTAGAATCTGTATCAAAAATATAAATATAAATATGTTCGTTCGGAACTAAAACGTCCCCCCTATCTTGTATATTATTTGTATATTATTTGTATAATAGTGTAATTAGGAATAAATAATTAGTTAGAAATTAAATCACGTTCCCTGTGTTCGAACTTGGACTTACTTAAATAGCTATATTATACGAACAGGTTAATACTTGCCTGAATTGTGTGATAGTATTATTTAGTATTTCCTTATTTAAAACTTGTTATTATAATTGCCTATACTTTCACCACATCAAGTTTTTAGCGCCGCTGCCGGGGAGCGGTGTATTTTAATTAAACTAATTATTTTTCCCTGTATAATTTTGATTTCTAATACTTTGCAAAATCAATATGAAATATCGGCTCACCCATTGAGAATACTGACAAAAACAAAGGTATAAGGAGAGTAAAGCCCTACTTCATTGATTTATCATATAAGAGGTAAGGTGCTTCTCGAAAGAGATAGGTTTTTAATAAGCTTCGCGCTGACCTGTTTCTCCGCTTTTGTGTATTATCTTTGGAACTACCGAAATCTATTGACTAGCTTTGTGGAAGAAATTCAACAAACTAACTTTAAAAAAAAAAAAATCATTTGTATAACAACTAACTTGCATTACTAATTAAACCATTTCTAAAGTTGGGTTAGGTATTCTTTTTCAATCATTTAATTTTGAATGTGTTTTATTATTAGATTATTGTGATTAGTCTACACCAACCTGATTCTAGCACATCCGGATCTATCAATTTTAATTTTTATTATTTTTTTTCTTTCCTACTCTTTTTCTTTTTCTCTTAGTTTTAACAGGTATTTACCATGGATTACATTCAAGAGGATTTTCAAAATTCGATCAATGAGCCTATTTACCAAATGACGATTGAGAATCAAGAGATTGATGAATATATTTCGACCATCAATTGTATTAGCTACACAATTCCTGGAACAAGTACAAGAATGGAAGAAACTAAAACTAATGGCCATAGTAAAGGAAATTTCAATCAAGAACTTGAAGAGATGGATAATCAAATCAATAAGTATACTTAATTTTCTGAATCCTTATTTTCTAACAAAATTTTTAGTGAATCTAAACAGGAAGAAGATTTGGAGGTGGATAACACATCATTATAAAGAATTCTATATGAAATACAATATCCAATGTGTCATGATGCCAATAACATGAATAACGGTTCATGTCGTGCATACATTTCAACAATGAATTCAAAAGCTTACAAACAAACGTACTATACAATGTTAAGGCAAAACAAGCCTTCACAAACAACCTTAATGATGTAACACAAGTCTTGAATAACTCTTAATGCAACCCTAAAGGTCCACTAATTTCTCTTGTCCACTGCTTTAAGTCCACTAGTATAACCTGAAAAGATATGCTCGAAAACGTCAACACGAATGTTGGTGAGTTTCGTAGGTTTGAAACCAGACACCAGAAAAATAAACATTTTGCTGTGATAATAATAAGTTAGGACAATGCATATAGAAATGGTACATATAAATGAAATTAGTGTAAATGAACAAATCTCAACAAAACAACCAATACTGACGAGGAGATACTTGAATTGGAAAACCGGAATGGGGTAATGAAAGAAGAGGAAATGATGACGATTATTGATGAATTTTTATCATTACACCCAGAGGAGGAACAATTAATGGAAGATGATCAAGGGATTGGAAAAGAAAACAAAAACAGAATTTGCGGTAAGCAGATATCAAACAACATTCGGATTGAAACAATGTCAACAGTTGAGATTCGAACGGTGGTTGAGTTGACACAACCAACGGTTGAAATATCTATAAACACAGATTCATTGTTTTATAACTATGAAGATCCTTTTTGGCGACTAAATCGAAAGGAGAAATTCTTGCAATTTTTGGATAATCATGGAGCATTCCAAAATGGATATTTATCTGCCTTGCACGATAAGTATTTCTATCTCTTTATTATACTAAATTTACAATTAATAAATAGTTATCGATATTATCATCCATGCTTTACGTTAAGTGTGGGGAAAATCACCGGATTTTCAGGTAAGTAACGTTAGAGTCAAGCTAGTGACTCGAACAAAAACAAGCGCTTCTCGGGAGGCAACCCGTGCTTGTATATTATGTATAATCATTAAGTAAATTTAGATTTAGGTTTAGTACATTTTAGTATTATTATAAGTATTATTAGTATTAGTATCATTATTTATTATTATTATTATTAGAACTAAAAAAAAAAGATTTTATATCGGGTCAAACCTACTGGTCAAACGGGTCAACATTCGGGTCAAAACAACAAATCGCGACGCGATTTGTTGTAAACCGCGACGCGATTATACCAAAATCGCGACGCGATTTGGTGTCCAGCGGATAAAACGCGTTTTTCCTTCTTTCTTCTTCATTTTCACTCCTCTATTCTCATTTTTCTCTCTAAAAACCGAAATCCTAATTCTATAATCGCGAAATTCGGCCACACAAATATGAGAAGGGTATGAATTCTTAAACCTTAACCTTTAATTTATTTATTTTTCATGTGATTATCATACATATATGTGTTTAGTCCGAAAATTAGGGGTATTAAACCCTAGGTGCAAATTAACCATATTCTTATGAATCTTATGCTTATTTATGATTATATTGCTTGCATTTTCAATATATAACATTATGCTTTTGTTAATTTGGTGATTACATGATTGATTTTAACTTTGAGAAATTAGGGTTCATATGAGAAATTGGGGATTTGATAGACTTTTGATGATTGATGCTTATAATAGGTTGCTTAGTCCTACATTGTTATACTTAGCAATTACTTTTATTAGGATTATGTGATTTCGGTGTTTAATTAGTAATTATTATATGAGAAAAAAAATATTTAGGAGTCTAATTCTTTCTAATATAGATTTGTTATATATGCTAATATAGTGTTATTAAGAGTGCACGATAATTGTTAAAGAAGGAATTAGGAAACAATTATTGCGGATATTGAATATTGGAATATTAATTTGTTAGACACATATTTATAAAAAGAAGAGAATATTGTTAATTAGTAAAGAAAAGTTTGATTGCGGTTATGAAAACGTTTGAGGAAATATTCGTTATAAGTATCAGATATGATGCCATAGATATATAAACTTGAAAAATAGATGATCTGATACGCTACCTTACTAGTATAAGTTTTTGATTTATATATGCTTTTCTTATTATAAATTGGATTATGAAAGGTGATGTTGCTTTACAAAAACATACTAGTAAGTATTGTAGTAAGTAATTATTTATTATAGTGTTTGATATTTATAAATGACCTATTATCCTGTTAATGCTGTTTTTATTGGTACTAACCTGTTTATGAACTCATATATTTGTTGTTTTTGCCATTACTTTTATATTTAAATTTCAGCTATTCAGAGGTGGTAGTAGCAAACGAGGACGTACTAGCACTAGTTCCACACCAGATTTGGAGCATTTCTGGCACCTGCAAATAATCATGAGTGGTTACAGTTTCCCAATGATATTTCTTGGGATATTCGTGAAGTTTGGTATGTAAATTTGGTATCTTTGCAGGATAAATCGATTGAGCCAGGAAGATCTGTTTCTTGGGGAGTTTTAGCTGAGCTAGGATTAGAACAACGGGTTAAGAATGTGCTTTCAAATGGATTTGTTTCGGATGATTTTGAGATTAGTGATGAAGCTTGGATTAAACTTTTAGGTATCAGGGAGCCATCTTATACCATACTTTGTTATGAGTTCTTCGCTACTTTTGTCTTTGTTGCTGATTATGAGGATGTGACCACACCTGGCACGATTACTTTTCGTTTGGGAGGTAATCCACACAGTTACAGTTTAGCTGGGTTTGGAGCATTGTTGGGTTTATATGAGGATGACCAGGTCACTGATGAGGATTTTCTTGATTACTTCCGTACTGCTCTTACTACTGCTCCATATACATTTGACTTTAGAGCAGCTTGGAGTAGGTTTTCGGATACTGAGTGGCATTCTGGTAGTTCCTTGGAGAGTCAGATTACAGATCCTTTTCATCGTCTTCTTCACAGGATTTTTGTGCATTCTGTAGCTGCCCGTGGATCAGGGATTGAAAAGATGAATTATACTGATTTGTGGATTTTATCCGTTGTTACCAGTACAGAGGATATTTTAAATGTTCCTTATATGGTTGCATCATTTCTGAGTATAGCTGCGGGTGATAAGTCTAGGAGTCCCATTTATGGTGGACAGTATATTACTAGGATAGATAAGAGATTGGGGATTAGACTTGCTGGGCTTCACAAGGAGCCGGATATGGGTTATCTTGATAGAGGTTTAGTACAGAGGATTATTGGTGGAGCTCAGGCAGCAGGACAGCAGCCACAGAGATGAGCAGCTGGGCCCAGAGCTACATTGCAGTCGGTACAGGATCAGATGCAAGAAATGAATAATAGATTGGTGTATGAGATAGGGAGAATGAGTTTTGATATGGGATGACAGAGAGAGTATTCACAGCGTTGGGCAGATTCACAGCCAGAGTCGCCTCCAGGTTTTCATATGCCATCATACTATCCTTCTCCACCATATGGTACCGATTGGTTTACTCAGACACCTCCACCTTATGATCCTTCAGCCGCGTATAGCTTGGAGTATTGGCAGCAGTACCACCAGCAGCAGCAGCATGATGATGACCAGTAGAGTTATCGACCTAGTTTTTATTACGAACTTGATTATTTATGTTTGACATTTTTATTTGTGTGATGTTTTGTAATAACTAACTTACACTCTGGATAAGTCTGTGTTTACTTATGTACAACACTACTTTACCTAGTTTATTATTATTATGTTATGTTTTAGGATTGCATGCTTGGAGTTACCAATTGGGAAAAAGCTGGCAGTCAGTTCAGCTTAATTTTTAGAAATTTAATAAGTTTATCTTATTAATTATGAACTTTGTGGGTGTGTTCCCTGGAAACCTTCACGAGACTATAACTCGTCCACTTGGGATACCGAGGGGTTTAAAGGCTTATTGCATATGCTAAATGCAATCGTGATTAACTACGAAAGTGTGGATGTTGTATATTTTTGAATAAAGATCGAGGAAACCAATACGATGAACTACAAAATGAGAAGATGAACCATTATGCCGAATCAGATAACGATAATTGCTTCTAAGTCAGGGGAGTTTTTCTGTTCTATTTTTCTTTCCCTTACTCACTTTTGTTTATCATTTTTATACAATGAGGGCATTGTATAATTTAAGTGTGGGGATAGGGTTCGTAAGAAAAAGAATTTCTTTAATTAAATTATTTAAGTTTCTATTGTTCTTAGATTTTATCAAAATTTAAAATTTTTAAGTGAATAACTAAGTATTTATTAGTTAGAATACTTTTGTTAAAATTTTTGTTTTGTATTAGACTTTAATGTGGATTAACTGTTTTGTATAAATAACGTAAGCTACTTAATAATAAGTGATATATAGTTATATGATATGATGTACTAATAGACAATCTATATGAGAATTTCTGAATTTTAAAAAATTAATAAAATAACTTGTATATTATTTTATGATACATAATATGATGTATGACATAAAAAGTCTTAAATTTTAAATTTATTATACGATACTTTTATATCTTTTTACTTATGTGAAAACATTTGGGGGTATATATTGATGGTTTCCTCTGTTATACGAAAGTATAGACCTGGTCTCTATTAATATATACTTAAAAATTAAGCAAACACAAGTCAAAAGTACTTGAAAAGTCTTAAAAATAAAAGATACATAATGAGGTCGCCAAAATAGTTTGACCAAATCTGATTTTGCTTAAACCTGAATCAAGTTATGTCGCTTTGTTGCATGAAAATGCAGACCTGTCACCAATGTCTTGATTCTTAAAATTGTATTTCATATATTTAATTGGAATATAAAAGTAAATTGTATAATTAAATTTAAAGGTATATCATATATGGAAATCATAAGTAATATACATACTAACAATAAAGGTATATTCAGAAATATGAGTATAGATTGTTTAAAGTGGACAAATATATTAGTAATCATTCATGAACTATATATTGCACAAATAATAAATAATTTTATTTATACATTATAGTTATCCATGTTAATTAAATTGTTTAAATTTTTAATTTATGAAACATATTTTTAGTATTGGTATTCTGATTCTTAAATATTAGTTTGATGCTTATTTTTAAATTAATATTCAGTTTTCTACTTGAGGACAAGTAGAACTTAAGTGTGGGGATATTTGATAAGCATCAAATAGATAGTATATTTTATAGTAATTTATCCCTATATTTATATACATTTTATTGCATTTATATGATTTTAGATACTTTTTGTTAATAATTGGAAATGTATTTTAATTAAAGAATGAAGAAAAAGGAACAAGAACGAGACCAGAACTGAAGAATTAAAGCACTTAAAGAAATAAAGAATAAAGACCTTGAAGAAAAGAAGACTAAAAGAGTTGAAATGAAGAATTGGGCCAAGAAAACAAAGAAATCCGGTTATGAAGATTGAGAGTCCAAAAGTCAAGCCCAAGCCCGAAAATGGAATATTCTGGAAATTAACATTCAACCGGCGGTTGAATTAACCAACCGGCGGTTAAGCTTTAGGGTTTAAGGCGGTGCAGACACGTGGAGTTGGACCCGGATTCAAATAACTCCAACCGGCGGTTGGAGTATCCAACCGGCGGTTGGAGTATCCAACCGGCGGTTGGAAGGTCAGCCAGTAAAACTATAAATAGAGGCTCAAATTAGCTTAAACCATATACGATTCAAGAATACTAAAACCGAAAGTTATGGTTTTAGGACGACTCTAGGTGCGATTTTGGAGGCCAAGGAGCTAAGGTTTGATGGTTTTTAACCCTAGGAAAAGGTGGTTTTCTAATTGGTTCGGTTTCTTTACCCTTGTAACTTTATTAATCTTTTGGGTTATTTTGGATATTGTTTATTTGAATTAATTGCTTATTAGGTTTTCATTATGAATGTTTAAATGTATGTTTATTAGATTTATTATATGAATTATATGTTTATGTTGGAACTATATTATTGAATGCTTATTATACAAGAATTGTCTGTGTTATATTAATATTGATAACAGTTAATTGATTTATATAGATAGCTTTACTAATCTTGTGAGTTTTATAAATTAATTAATGATTGTCAATTATTAATGTTAAGTAACATTGTAATTCAATCTAATCTTGGAATTGTATTAATAAACTGCTGATAGATCTTAATAAATAGTAATACTTTACTTAATCTTTAGGAGTGTTGCTATATGAAAATTATCTAGATCTTTGTGATTTTCTACATTAGTAATTCACCAATAATAATAGCCAACAAAGCAAATAGACATAAGTTGATATAATACGTTTAATAAATAATTGTTTAAATAGTTATAATCTTCTATCCAATTGAGTATTCTTAAGTTGTTTCTTTAAACTTATCTATTAGAATCTGTATCAAAAATATAAATATAAATATGTTCGTTCGGAACTAAAACGTCCCCCCTATCTTGTATATTATTTGTATAATAGTGTAATTAGGAATAAATAATTAGTTAGAAATTAAATCACGTTCCCTGTGTTCGAACTTGGACTTACTTAAATAGCTATATTATACGAACAGGTTAATACTTGCCTGAATTGTGTGATAGTATTATTTAGTATTTCCTTATTTAAAACTTGCTATTATAATTGCCTATACTTTCACCACATCAATGTTGTTGTTCATATATCTAGTATTGATACACCCATGAAAAAATGAAGTATTTTCATCCCCTTCAATTGCCCACTCGATTGTCGTCTTCAATTTTCATTAAATCACTTTTTGCTTTAGCTTTTTCACATATCTCCTTATCAGTCAAAACTCTCGATTCCGCCACCTGATCTATTTTTTCCATAAGCTTTTCCAGCTCCAGCACTCTCCTTCTTGTTTCATGGTTACCTTTGACTATCCATTCCTTAATTGCCACTTTCACATTTTTGAGTCTAGAATGAAACATGTAATCTGTTCTGCCTTGATTTACCTGCTGGTTATAAGCCGAAACAACAACATCTTCTAACCCATTTCTTGACAGCCAAGAAGAGAAAAATTTAAAAGGTTTCGGCCCAAAGTTTTTCTTTTCCACACTAAGAAGCAAAGGATGATGGTCTGACCATTTTTTTGGCAAAGACATAAGCGTAGCATTTGGCCATTTATCCATGAAAGAGGAGCAAACCAATACACGATCAATTTTACTCATTTTTTCACCGTTTTCAAGCGAGTATGTAAATTTATAACCCCCCATGTTGTATTCCAAGAGCTTAGCCTCTTCAATGAAATTATTAAAAATGCGAGCACCACGTATATTAAACACTGAATTCTTCCTATCGGATGGATACCCGACTTCATTAAAATCCCCCAATATTACCCATAATCCTTATCTTGTTTCGCAAAAATTTCCTAACAAATCCCAAATCCTTGATCTTTCTTTAATTGATTGGGGAGCATATATGTTAGCAATGTTTATTGGCGAAGCATCACCACAACGAAAACCAGAAACAATTAAGACATTTTGAAGCTTAAACACACTTGTAAGCTTGAATTTAGAGGTATCCCACATACTTAAAATACCCCCCGATTTACCCTGTGCTTCGACTTTTGCATAATTAAATGGGTTTTTACCCCAAAGATGACTCAAAAAAGTCTCATAGAAAAGGCTGTGATGTGCTTCCTGTAAGCATAGAAACCCAATTTTGTTTGATGTAACCAGCTTTTTAATCCATTCCACTTTCCTGGAATCCTTAACCCCCATAATGTTTAAAGTTAGAAAATCCATTACTTACTTTTTACAGCACCTTCACCACTAATGATTGATCTGACATTGCTTTCAAAACCCTCAAGGTTAATGCCGATGCACCTTCCAATTTCCAGGGTATCTTGAACTTCATTCTTCAAATTCAATTGCTCCTGAGGGTTTTTATCATTATCGATTGAAGGTTCTCCATTGTTATTAACCAGATGATCATTGCTTTTAGGAGTCCTATTCAAATCAACACTCTCACTCCTTGATTCCTCAAGATGCATATGTTCGCTGGACTCTCCTTGTTGCCTACTGCTCTTGTCTTGCTTTGATCCATCGCTTTCTTCCATGTTTACAACCGTTTCTTCCATGTTTACAACCGTCTCCTTCATTCTCTTTACAGTCCGAGTGCCATTTACTTCCATTACCTCCAGAGATTTTTTATTCGTGGCCCTAGGAACTGATTTGGCAGGGGATTTCCCCTTCCTTTTTCTTTTTTTATTATTTGACTTGCCCCAGTTAAAAATTAAATCGTGCAGCCCGAATGGATCTGAGTCAACTGTCATTGGGCTTGTTATTGAATTATTATTATTCTGCAGATTTTCACTTGGGCCAGAATGAGACAAGCCCACAGGGTCTAAAAAACTGCTATTGCCAATTGGGCTAAAAATTGGCCCATCACCTTTACTTTGACAACCGGATTCTTTGCAACGATTTCCTTCGAACAAGCTGTTATTTCTAGAAACTGAATCATTGATATTTTCATATTCATTTAATGAATTATCATTTCCAAGGATTTCCTCTTCCCATGCATTCACTTTGTTCTCCTGATGTTTCATCTTCCCTGCCGACTGTCCAACTGCTATACCGTCATTTCTGTTGGGCTTTTCCGGCGAATGCTTATCGTAACTGAGTTTTCGATCTGTTTCTGATTTCAAGAAGTCAGGGATCCAATCTTCATCGCTTTCCAAAAGATGTATTTTGAAATTGTGCCCTTTCCATTTAACCACACAAGTTGGGGTGATTACGTCCCCAGCTTTTAAAGTAATTCCCAACCGTTTCTTTGATAAATCTGCGTCGTTTGTATCGGCATCTTCAAGAAATGTTACTCTTCCGAGTGAGCAGCCGATTTGGAAAAATACATCTGAATCCCAGGCTTGTGGAGGCACACCATGTACTTTGATCCAAGCTATGCGTTCCATGATTATTTCCTGACCATTCCACATCTCCAGTGAAGCGAAAATCTTACTCCAAACTTCTGTCTTGTTGACAATTTCTTTGGCTATGTGTTCTGTCTCAAAAGTTAACAAAACTTTGAAACCTCCCAAATATCTTATTTCCATATTTTTTTCAATTAGTTTTTCCACATGCTTGTCAAGTTCTTGCAATATGTCTATTGATCTAGTATCTCCAACTAGAGATCTACCCTTGCTACTCTCCATCAATTTTGATTCACCACTTGCTTTCACCTCTATGAAATTAATACTGCAGTTATCCCTGTTATTATTGTCCCCTGCAAGTGCATCTTTGAAAGACCTTTTACCAACATTGACCATTTTGGTTTGAATCATGTGCTTGACATTCGTATTCGAGACTTGTTTGTAACCCTCATTCTGTATTTTGTTCCCTCTAACATCAAATCTAGCTAGATTTGCGGTCAGTTTTTCCCCTTCCATCTTAATATTTCCTAATGCTTTTTCCGTCAACTCTATACTTCTAACTCTCTTAAATCTTACAAAAGCGAATCTTCCACCGTTTCTATCCTTTTTGTTCGGTATAAAAACATCCGCCAATATCCCCACATTTTTGAATTACATCCAAAGTTGCTTGCTGGTAATCTCTTCGGGAATATTACTAACGAAGAAAGTTGTAATATCTTGCTGATTATTATGCATATGATTGTTCTTATGCGTTTGGTGATTCGATGTAGTTTGATGTATTGTATTTGCAATTCTTTGTTTCTTATATTCCACTCTTCTCCATTCACCTTCTTCAAAAGCTCTATTATTCTTCTCCATTCTGTCACCTGACCGTTCCCTGAGATCTTGATTCACAATTGAATAGCCAACGTAACTTTGTAAAATGATTTGGTAACTTTAAAAAGAAATAAGGAGTATGAAGTACGAGAAGAGTATTTCATTTCGAGAATTACTAAACTTACATAAATTTTACAAACAAATACCCACAAAATGATATGGACATGAAGATGAACCAATCAAAATTGTTTATTTTTTCTCTTTCTTATTTCTATCTCATCAATTGATTGGTCAAAGTCATTGTGTGAATATTTTTTTGTAAATTTTTTGTGAGCCTACATTTACAATTACGTTATGTTCATATGCCGCTTTGTTTTTGCTATTTTTTAAAATAATTAAATACGCACATTTGTTGGGGTGTCTTTAGATGAAGAAAAAATTGGTTACTCTTCTAGAAATTATTTTTTAAGAAAAGTGAAAATTTGAAAAACGCATTTAAAATAGGTATTTTCAAGAAAAGCTTTCTAAGAAAATGAAAAACTCATTTTTCTATACTACAACTAGAAGTTGGAAAACAAGAATAAAATTTTGTCCTAATTGTTTTTTATTTGGCATCATCATGATATATGTGAATTTGTGCTATATTATAAATTATACCCCGTATTATATAGTTATAGATAATAAAAATGAGAATGAGAGTCTTAAGGATCTCATCAAAGTCTTAATACATATCTTAATTATTATTTATACTTATTATAGCATAACAAATTAATGTCTCCCTAAATATTAGTTGACCACTTTAATTTTGATTGAAATACAACAAATTAAAATATACTTACATGGACAAATGAAAAAGAAAAATGAATAGAAGTTTTTTCCCTTCAAATGATCTTTCATTCTCTATAAAACTGTGTTTGAAGAAGTAATTTTTTTGCTACTAAAACAATGTATAAGCTTCTTTTAGAATTAAAGTATAACATGAAGGTAGTAAAGTATATATATGCATAATAAATTTTAAAATGTGTCGTAAATTTCTGTTGCTTGTTAGAATTACTATTTATGAATTCAGATCTTCTTAAAACTCAAAATGAGAGGTCACGTTCTTTATAAACAAAAGTTAAATAAATTTTAAAACCCATTTTTATGAAATGGGTATTTGGACCACCCACTGGAGCCGCTTAGTAGTAGGTATTGTATCATATACCTACTACTATCATACAATAAAATGTTCACCTAGTTTTAGTTAAACTGGCTAATATAAGCCTAATTTAGTTAGAGAGGCTAACCTCCTAACGTAATCCATATGTTACCGTTATTTGCATCAAATGAAATCTCTTTTGCGTTTGGTTCATGGAATTCAACGGAATTCGATGGAATTGAAATCTCAATTTCATTTCACAAACATGTTAGGTTCACAAATAAATTGATTTGTAAGTTATCAAATTCCCCCATTCAAATGAAGTTACATTCCATGAAATTCCAATTCCTTTGATGAATTCCAATTCCATCAAGAAAATTACACGAACCAAATGCAACGTTAGTTGTTATCCCTTTCACACTTCACGCTAATTAATTTCTTGAAGCTGAAAACTTCAAATCAAATATAAGATAATTTAACTCGCATGATTGATTAATGTTAGAAGTATACATATATATGAAAGGAATTTCATGCTGTTAGTAGGCTTATGTTGTTATATCATATAACAAAGTGGGATCAGTTATTGTTCTTTTTATGTAAATTCAAATATAATATAATATAATATAATAATATAATATAATAAAAATAATAAATGATAAAACAAATTGTAAGCAAATGTTTTAGAAGGCCACTTGTTCAAGTTATTAAGGATAATTTAAAAATATGGATGTGAATGGATTGTAACGGCGGATTCAGGATTTAGGGTGACCAACGATCTTTTAATTTTTATGAATCTGTAGCACAAATTAAGAATGTAACAGTTTTTGTAAAAAAATTTCTACCACATACTGTGAATGGATATGTAGCTACTACTAAGACCACTCCCATCAGTGACAGAAACTGACTGAAACTGACTGAGCCACGTCAGCGCCACGTCAGCTTTTTCCCCAAACTGACTGACCACTCCCATCAGTGGTCCGTCACTTCATTTTCTGGGACCCGCTGCATAATTAATTAATCAATTTAAATTCAATAATTCAAATAAACACAACATTTAAAATAAAAACACACTTTATTAAAAATATGAAAATTACAAATTCCTAAAAATTAAAAATACATTAATTTTAAAATAAAAAACTACAAATCCTAAAAATTTAAAAAGTACAATAATTAAAAACTAAACGTTACATAATAAAAGTGCAACATTTTAACGAATACGGAAATTTGGTGGTAGTTGCGCAATGTGTTCGATTAGCGCGTTGCGGAGTTGATGATGAACGTCCCGATCACGTAATTCCTTGTCCATCCGCAATGAAGTTTCAACTCTTTCTTCCCACGTTTTTCTTGGCCTGTTTGACGGATCAGAGGGGTAATCTTCTTCTAGTTGACAAATATTTCTCCCGTTGTCCTCAGTTATTATGCAGAATGACACAAGCATACATGATTCTTTTGATCTTGTTCGTGCTATATGGCCTAGCCGGGTTCTTGATGATTTGCCACCTACCTTGAAGCACACCGAATGCTCGTTCCACATCTTTCCTTGCCGATTCTTGGTATCTCTTGAAACGAGACTCGGCTGCAGTTAGTGGATGCCTAAACGACTTTACGATAGTCGCCCACTCTGGATATATCACATCCGCTAGATAATACCCTCTGGTGAATTGTTGTCCGGCAATAGTGAAGTTAACTTGTGGATCTCTATCTTGCATCAAATCGGAGAACAAATCCGATTGATTAAGTACATTAATGTCGTTGCTCGACCCTGTCGGACCAAAAAAAGCATGCCAAATCCACAAATCATAAGAGGCAACCGCCTCGAGCATGATTGTGGGACGTCCCTGATCACCTCTGGTATATTGACCCTGCCATGCAACTGGACAATTTTTCCACGGCCAATGCATACAATCTAAACTGCCGAGCATACCAGGAAAACCATGCAACTCGGCATGTCGTTGATGCAAATGAATAACATCTTGTTCAGTGGGTTTCCTTAAATACTCCATAGAGTATAAATGAAAAATGCATTTGCAAAAATTATCCAAACACAAATATGAGGTTTGTTCACCCATATGCAAGTATTCGTCAAAAGCATCCGCCGCACAACCATATGCCAATTGACGTACGGCGGAAGTGCATTTTTGAAAAACATTGAAACCGGGTCTACCGGTACAATCTAAACGTTGATGAAAGTACTGAAAATATTCTGGGACCGGTTCTTGAGAGTATGATATAATATGTTGACATATACTGATAAATAATGGCTTACTCATCCGATACCGGCGTCGAAATACATCCGCCGGAAATGTTGGCTCGTCGGCAAAGTAGTCCAGAAACAAACGTTGCCCCATTGCTTCGCGATTTCTCGGAAAGTATCGACGTAGAGCTCTCGGGATCGGAATTATTTCTTCGTTGTCGTCGGACGATTCGGAGGATATGGCATTAATAACATTGATCGCGTACTCCGGATCAAAAATGTCATTAAGCGCTTGCAAATCTTCGAGATCAGAATCGGAAGACATTTTATAAATATGTGAAAGTGGTAAAATGTATAAAAATTTAGAGAGTAGATGGAATTTGTATTGAGTTTGGTGTGAATTGTTTGGAAAATGGGAGGTTATTTATAGTTTAAAAGTTGGATTTTTTAAAATTTAAAAAAAAAAAAAATTTAAAAACCAACGGCTTTGTTCCCAACCGTTGGAATTTTTTTTTTTTCAAACGGCTAATTTTTTTTAAAAAAAAAAACAAAAAATGGGCCCACTCCTCACCGTCACCTCTCGTCGCCAAACCGAAGGGCCGGAACCGACGGCCAAACCGACGAGTCCGTGCCATCGGCGTCGGTCTCGTCGGTTTGAACCGACGGCCACCGACCTACCAAACAATATTTCAATAATTTGACTTTAGAATTATCATTCGATTGCCATTTTTTGGTCTAACATGAAGTCAGCAAAATATGGAAGTAGCAAAGATATTAGTAATTTATCTCTCGAGATGATTAAAATAAGTCAGTGGAAAATACATAAGGAAAGGGTCGTTTTTTAGCTTGGTGGGCTAAAAAGCGCGGAGTAGAACTTTTAACAATATAACAACAAATGTGTATTGGGATTTCATGTAAGAATAAACAATTTCATGAGCTTACTGCTACCACACTAATTACTGACTTCAATAGTACTTTGTTCTATGAAACAAAAGCTCATCGATCATAAGAAACTAGTCGATTTAATCAATTAGTTCACAGTCAATGCCGCAACCGATTGATCAAAACTACCACGGATGGCTCGAGCCCGAGTGCTCCTCTTCTTCATCGAACCCGTCTCATTGCCATATTTACTACCAGTTTTACTGGAATTTGTGAGTTCATGGGTCAAAACTCTTGTGATTCCAGTATAGTTCAATGTATCTGCTATTTGCATTGCTGTGATACCTTTATTTGTTCTTGCATCAACATCTGCACCATTTTTTAGTAATATTTTAACCACATCAACATGACCTGATTCCACAGCACAATGAAGAGCAGTGTACCCGTCTTCATCTCTTGCATCAATATCTACTCCTTTTTTAATCAGAATTTGGACTATATCGGCCCGACCCTTATATGACGCTCGATGTAAAACGGTCCATCCATGTTGGTCCTGCCCATTTATAGTGAGTACACTTTCAAGAAGCTTATTAATGGTTTTAACATCTCCTTTTCTTGCAGCTAGACACAAATTATCGGCTAGCCCAAGTGAGTCAAGTAGACGTGTATGCCCGTGCTCGACTGCAACATCATATGGGCTTTTACGGGCCCGGTTTTGGATGTTTTTGTTAGCACCCTTTTGAATTAGAAGCTTAACCATGTTTTCATCCCCAAGAGCTGCAGCTATATGTAATGGAGTCTCATCTCCAATTGAATTACGAATATCGGTTCGTGCACCGTGGGTCAGTAACAGTCGGGCACAGTCTCGTCTTCGCTCCTCCACGGCTAAGTGTAAAGCAGTGTTCCCGTCTTTTGTAACCGCATCCACGTTGACTCCTTTGACTAATAGTAACTTCAAAATGTCAACATGCCCACCCCCAGCCGCAAGATGAATCGGGCCCCAAGCGGACGGGTCAACCTGCTCCTTGTTAGCTTGGTTAGCTAGTAAGAGCTCCACAATCAAGCTTTCACCTGCTGCTACTGCAGCCTCAAGTGGGGTTGACCCTAATCTGGCCCGTGTTGACCTGGCCTCCACATCGGGCTTAAAATCGAGTAGCACTTGAACCAAGTCAGGTCGACCTTGACTAATAGCCAAGTGAAGTAAACTTTGACCGTCGGAGTTGACCGAGTCAACTGCCTTCCAAGAAGGATCACTCTTTTCTAACACATCCCTTATTTCATCCAATGAACCATTACTAACAAGTTTAGTAATAACCATTGACCCAACAAACATAACCTTTATGCCACTATCAACAAACACTTGTTTCTTTTTTGTAGTAAACCAATCACTCGGGACCGAATCATTCATAGAAGTGGTCTTAATCACGGCTCCAGGAGCCACCACACTATGCAACAAGAACAAATCGTCACAATAAGGGTATGATTCCGGTAGGCTTGAATTCGGAGGCAAATCATATATGATTTCTATAGTGACGGTTGTTAAAGGAGATATGATCCCAGTTTGTGGTCTAACCATGTACCGAACCTTATTAACAGGTTGTAGCCGAAAGGCCACGGGCATGGTGTACATAACGTTTCTTAACGTGACCTGACCGCAACATTTTCCACCTGGCTCGAGTCGTATTGCAACCACATTAGATGGCTCCAAACTTATCAACCGGTCCATGGATGTTTTGTTGTGAAAACTAGTACATAAAATGTGGTTTTAGAAGTTGATGTAAAATGTTGGATTTAGTATATGTATAAAGAGTGCCGGCTATTACAATGAAATGTCAGATCTTGGTGTTAACAACAATGTTTGACTTGTTCTATTAGGCGTCCAAACTTGTATAATTTCAAAGAGATACTATTGGTTGTTAATTACCATGTTGAATATATAAATTATGATATGATTTGAAATTATAACCAAGTTATGAATTAATTAAAGTTGATCAGTTAGTACGTAGTTAATAATTGTAACACAGCTAGATCTTCCCTAATGTCACTTTCACTAGTGACCTTGTTATTTTACCTTTGGCATACCTACAAACATGTATACATTTGTTGATCCCTCATTCTTAGTTAAGCCATCTTTTATGTTTACATAAAGTAATCGTATAATGCATTGCTCATGTAACATTGTATTCTTTTACATGAGTAGTACAGAAGTATGTTTATATTTTTAGGGGTGTTTATAATTATTTGAGCATATCATTTATGCTCTTGTGTGCACAAAGCATGTGTTTTGTTGACCAATGAGAAAGCTCTATAATTTACGGTATATATTCAGGTATATTCGGCTTTTTTTCATTTGTTCACAAACGATCAAGGAATCATTTGTGCAATTTTAATGCATGGATTATTTGCCCTTATTAATCTAGAATGAGTAGAACATATTTTTGTTTATCCATCAATGATTAAAGTTAAGTACAGGTATAGGTGTATATTAAAGTTGTTGGTTGCTTTGTAGGGATTCTTGTTTTATCAGCAAACACTAAAAAAACACATAATATAACATGGAGGAAATGATCAAAATAATCAAGTAAATAGAGTACTTAAAGCATGAGACTTTCATATTTGACATGGTAGTAGAATGTGACATGATTAATAATATTTCCATGTTGACATACAAAATGCAAGTAGTATTTTTAATTACTTACTCCAATAAGATCAACTTATTGTAAAGATACACATGTACCAACCATTTTTGGAATATTGTGTCTTATGTGGGATTTATACATTTGTTCCATTTGCAACATTGTAGACCAAACAAGACATAATCTATACGTATCTTTCTTTGTAGTTGTTTGACTATATCACACCTTTTGGACCCACTTGGTATTTCTTTGATTTTTCTTTATATAAAAAATAACAAAATAAAAGAAAAAAACATATTCGACCCATAATACTTTTATAATATATTTTCTGATTTATTTGATGTGTATATTATATAAGTTTGGACTAAAATTAAACTCTGGTATCACTCATTTTGTATATATTTATTTCGCACGATATCGTTGTTTTGATATTTGTTTTGAGTTAATTTCGTAAACTTTCGGTACTTATTTGTGTTGGAAATTGATTTTAGGCATTATTGTTGAATAAATGATAAACGGATCGCGAATGATGAAGTTTTGGTAAAGATTATAGTTATGTGATGAGAATTGGCAGCAACATCGTGGTAAAGCACTAGGATTGTGGATCAGGAGAGATTACGCGATCTCGTGTACATTAGAAGATCGCGTAGCTTACAAACAATTTGTCATAGTAGCTATCAAGCATAAGGTACGCGATCATACTAAGATACCAGGATCACGTGAATTGGTAGAGTACTCGTTAGCGTGAGTTGAAGCAGATTGCGTAGACATAACTAAAATGGTTACAGAAGACACGAAGCTTAAAGGATGCGATCGCGTGAAGTTTGAAGGGATCGCGTATAGAGCACTAATACGCGATCGCGTATGTATGGTAGGATCGCGTATTTTGGCGGTTTCATCAGTTTTCAGAGTTTAGTATAAATACGAATTTTATTTTCCTTATACCTAACTTTTGATATCTTAACATTGGTGTAACACCCTGTTCTCGGGTCTGGTAATATTTTAATATTTTCTGACTTTGAATTATTATTTAATTATTATTTAATATGTCAGAAAATAGTTTTGGCATGTTTTAGTCAAATAAATAAGTAAAAGAGTCAAATAATTTATTGTGGTTAATAAATTATTAACTGTTTTAATTTAATTTAGTTGACGGTAAAATAAAATAATGTTTCCCCGCAAATGGTTTTTAAGTTCCAGACAATGATAAGCACGGGGGACAAAACTAGTACACAAAGTAACTAATATATGTGTGTAATACGTATGAAACATAATGAATGATCCAGTATAATCGATTCTTACGGGAGAAGAAGTCAGGAACCAAAACTAAACCCTAAATCATCATCAATCATCAAAGTTCTTGAATTAAATCACACCTTGTTCCTCTATTCTTGTTTGGCCGTACAAACCACACCACAGGGACGATTCTAAAACTTCAAAACAAGCTGTGAGATGAAATTGAAGCCATAGAACTTGAATTCAAGCTCCAAAAACATGAAGTAATCATCTTATAATCCTTCTAAGTATTTTGTAAGTCTTAATTCTTTGATCTTCATAAACCCTAGAAAATGGGTTTTGGGTATTTGATTGAATTAGGATGAGTAATGTTAAATTGAAGCTTGTAATGCTTGTATAATTGTTAGTTGATGTTTAATTCATGATTATAAGTGAAACCCTAAGCTAGAAATGATAAAATTAAATGATGATCATGAAGAAAGTCATGGGTTTAATTGATTATACATGAATTATGATTTCTAAGCCTAAGCTAATGATGTGTAATTGATAAAGTGTTGTTAATAATCATATTAGGGGTGATTATTGATGATGATTAGCATGATTCAAGCTAAAAGGCTATAACTTGATTAAGTGTTAATGAGGATTATTATAATTATGGTAGTTAACAATGATTAAGATGGATTAATATGATTTTATGATCATGATAATCATAACTTGGCAAGTAAATGATAACTCAATTGAATTGCAGTCGCAAAAGTGATTAAGTGATAAGTTAAGAAATTCGATAATTGAGTTAAATATCATGTTGTATCATATGGTAGTAGCATATCACAGTTAGTGAACATGTTGTTGAAAACTATGATATGAATCCATGTAAGTATGGATTGAATAACATAATTGTGATAATTTAGTAAATTCATATGAATTGAGTATTTTGGAATTTTGATGTAAACATAATTGAGGAATGTTGTATATAATTTGAGACAAGTGACTGACTTGTGTTATTCTGTGATATTCTCAGATATGGAGAAGACTCAGTGACATTAGACTACTGAGTGGACAACTGAGGTATCGGTGAGTGGATCTGTAACCTTGGTGTAATTTAGTTGTAACAAGTTTGGTTACAACGGGTAACGTATTATTACTGTTTAGTTTTCCATTAAAATTATGATTGTTAGTAATAATACTGTTGATAGACTGTTTAGTCTGATATGTTGACCTGATTGAATATAGAAATATGTGATCACTTGATATTTGGCCTTCGTGCATCAGTGTATTGAGGTCAACATGTTAGTTGGGTTTGGTTACTATTGTAAAACGACAGGAATTTCCTTGTACTTACCGTTAATAGGAAATTAGGTCATATGTGATTAGTACCAAACTATCGGTCTATTCTGTATTGGCCTTACAGATTGTGGTAAGTGCTCTTGGTGAATTCCCGGGTATTATGATATCTCAAGAGCCACCGATCCTCATTGACATGTTGTGTATTGAGATGTTATCTCATTGATATTATGTGATATTTATTGTGTGTTCTTGGATGAAGGTTTTCCCAAAAACCATTGATAAACTGTAATGTTTTGTTTACGATTATTTATTGTAAACAAAGTTGTTATGCTAAGTTGGGCTGTTGATTATAGTTTCACTCACTTAGAGTTATGCTAACCCCACCACAGTTCTTCCTGCAGGTTATTATTGATGAGACATATTGGGCTGGGCAGAAAGTTCTTGGAAATGATGGAATGTTTGACAAGCGGATTACTCTGACGTCGTTTGATAATTAATCACATGTTTTGAATTATATAACACCTGTGTTGTATTATTTTAGTTTAAAAGAACTAAACTGTTGTATAATAGTAATGTATGTTTAAAAATTGACGCTTCCGAGTCAAAATCATTATTATAATGGTTCGGTAAAAGCAGGGTGTTATAATTGGGCTACGAATTTCTTATGCACTTTTAATGGTTTTTCATCACTTTTGAAGATCTTTCACTTGTGTTAAGCTAATCGGTTACGAGGATCGATCATCAAAACATTGTAATCATTTGTTCAACACTTTTATTTAATATAATTATGTTTTCGTTGATTTCAATCATTATATGTGTTTGTTTTGATATAATTATGAGTAGCTAAATACCCTAACACTTGCTTGGATTAAATAACTAGTGATTATGGGTGTTATCTTTTGATGTTTATATGATTTAATTGTGTTCAATCGAGAACCTTACGTATTTAGGTTTAATTAATAGTTTTAACTTATTAGGTGAATGAATAAGTGATTATAGCGAATGTTTGTCACTTAGGAATTCATTATCAATTATTTGTTTATGAACAATTGAACTTTGTTTGCGGACGCAGATAAGGAATAAGTAGACAATTAAACCGAAACGTGTAAGTTAGTGATTTTGGTGAATGTCTTTTACTAGATTAAATTGTAGTTAGTAAATTGGACTTAAGGTGTAGGAAAAGTGGACACTAATCCTAGCTTAATAAGATTTACATTTACAACTCAAATTAACTGGTTTTGACTAAGCACCCCGAAGTCATTAGTGAAATAATCCAAGTGAGTGTCGTTTTAATATCTTAAAAAGTTAATAATCACATTTGACTCTTCCTGAGTCCACTTGCTTTTAGTTTAATTAAAAGTAGTTGGTTAAGCAAAGTGACAATTCGGTCACAAAACCCCCACATTTACTTTCTTGTCTAAATTAGTTGCATTTTAAATATAATTCTTTAATACATAGTCCATGTGGAACGAACCTGGATTTACTGTAGCTATTCTATACACGATAGGTGATGTGGTGAAAGTATATGCAATTATAATAACAAGTTTAATTAAGGAAATATTAAATAATACTATCACACAATTCAGGCAAAATTGACCCGTTCATGTAATATAGCTTAATAAGTAAGTCCAAATTCGAACACAAGGAACACAGGAAAACGTTATTCTTATTTATAACTAATTATCTATTTATTCTAATTACAAATATTTACAATTATAGTACAATTAAATACAATTAAATACAAGGATCCAATTTACAATAATCTACAAGATAAGGGGGACGTTTTAGTTCCGAACGAACATATTTATATTTATATTTTTGATACAGATTCTAATAGATAAGTTCTAGAAAACAACTTAAGAATACTCAATTGGATAGAAGATTATAACTATTTAAACAATTATTTATTAACGGTATTATATTAATTTATGTCTATTTGCTTTGTTGGCTATTATTATTGGTGAATTACTAATGTAGAAAATCACAAAGATTAAGATAATTTTCATATAGCAACACTCCCAAAGATTAAGTAAAGTATTACTATTTATTAAGATCTATCAGCAGTTTATTAATACAATTATAAGATTAGGTTGAATTACAGTGTTACTTAACATTAATAATTGATAATCATTAATTAATTTATAAAACTCACAAGATTAGTAAAGCTATCTATATAAATCAATTAACTGTTATCAATATTAATATAACACAGACAATTCTTGTATAATAAGCATTCAATAATATAGTTCCAACATAAACATATAATTCATATAATAATTCTAATAAACATACATTTAAACATTCATAATGAAAACCTAATAAACAATTAATTCAAATGAACAATATCCAAAATAACCCAAAAGATTAATAAAGTTACAAGGATAAAGAAACCGAACCAATTAGCAAACCAGCTTTTCCTAGGGTTAAAAACCTTCAAACCCTAGCTCCTTTGCCTCCAAAATCGCACCTTAAAGTTGTCCTAAAACCTTAACTTTCGGTTTTAGTATTCTTGAATCGTATATGGTTTAAGCTAAATTGAGCCTCTATTTATAGTTTTAAAAACCGACCTTCCAACCGCCGGTTGGATACTCCAACCGCCGGTTGGAGTTATTTGAATCCGGGTCTAACTCCACGTGTCTGTACCGCCTTAAACCCTAAAGCTCAACCGCCGGTTGGTTAATTCAACCGCCGGTTGAATGTTAATTCCATAATATTCCATTTTCGGGTTTGGGCTTAATTCTTGGACTCTCAATCTTCATAACCGGACTTCTTTGTTTTCTTGGCCCAATTCTTCATTTTAACTCTTTTAGTCTTCATTTCTTCAAGGTCTTTAATCTTTATTTCTTTAAGTGCTTTAATTCTTCAATTAAAATACATTTATGCAATTATTAACAAAATAAGTATCTAAAATCATATAAATGCAATAAAATGTATAAAAATATAGGGATAAATTAATATAAAATATACTATCTATTTGATGCTTATCAAATATCCCCACACTTAAGTTCTGCTTGTCCTCAAGTTGAAAACTGAATAAAATTTAAAAATAAGCATCAAACTAATATTTAAGAATCAGAATACCAATACTAAAAATCTGTTTCATAAGTTAGAAATTTAAACAATTTAATTAACATGGATAACTATAATGTATAAATAAAATTATTATTATTTGTGTAATATATAACTTATAAATGATTACTAATATATTTGTCCACTTTAAACAATCTATACTCATATTTCTGAATACCCTTTTTATTGTTAGTTTGTATATTACTTATGATTTCCATATATGATATACCTTTAAATTTAATTATACAATTTACTTTTATATTCCAATTAAATATATGAAATACATTTTTAAGAATCAAGACATTGGTGACAGGTCTGCATTTTCATGCAACAGAGCGACATAACTTGATTCAGGTTTAAGCAAAACCATACTTGGTCAAACCATTTTGGCGACCTCATTCGGTATCTTTTATTTTTAAGACTTTTCAAGTACTTTTGACTTGCGTTTGCTTAATTTTTAAGTATATATTAATAGAGACCAGGTCTATACTTTCGTATAACAGAGGAAACCATCAATATATACCCCCAAATGTACTCACATAAGTAAAAAGATATAAAATTATTGCATAATAAACTTAAAATTTAAGACTTTTATGTCATACATCATATTATGTATCATAAAATAATAAACAAGTTATATTATTAATTTTTTAAAATTCAAAAATCTTCATATAGATTGCCTATTAGTACATCATATCATATAACTATATATCACTTCCTTATTAAGTAGCTTACATTATATATACAAAACAGTTAATCCATATTAAAGTCTAAACTTTTAAATACAAAACAAAACTTTTAACAAAAGTATTCTAACTAATAAATACTTAGTTATTCACTTAAAATTTTAAATTTTCAAAAATTTTAGAACAATAGAAACTTAAATGTTTAATTAAAGAAATTCTTTTTCTTACGAACCCTGTCCCCACACTTAAATTATACAATGCCCTCATTGTATAAAAATGATAAACAAAAAGTGAGTAAGGGAAAGAAAAATAGAACAGAAAAACTCCCCTGACTGAAATTATAAATTTCATCATCGGCTAAGAAAAATCTTCTTGGTTGATTCCTTCATCTCTTGAAAAATAATATACAACATCCACACTTTCGTAGTTAATCACGATTGCATTTAGCATATGCAATAACCCTTTAAACCCCTCGGTATCCCAAGTGGATGAGTTATAGTCTCGTGAGGGTTTCCAGTGAACACACCCACAAAGTTCAACCTAAAAATAAAAAGAAAAACATAACATATAAACATAAACACGGGTTGTCTCCCGAGAAGCACTTTTGTTTAAGTGTCGGTAAGTTCGACTTAATCATATCTCCTATTCTTCTAGAGATATATCTGAAATATGTTCAATAACATTATCTTCATAGTATTTCTTCAAACGATGCCCATTGACTTTAAAAATACCCCCATTAAGCGATATCAAATCTACATTCCCATTTGTATTAACTTGATGAATAACATATGGTCCGCTCCATCTCGATTTCAATTTACCCGGAAATAACCTAATACGTGAATTATATAAAAGCACCCGTTCTCCAGCAACGAATTCTTTATCTCCCCGAAGTCTTGCATCATGCCATTTCTTCGTTCTTTCTTTATAAAATCTTGAATTCTCATAAGCATTTCAACGAAGCTCATCTAGCTCATGTATCTGTAAAAAGCGATGCTTACCAACTTTATCGGTATCCATGTTGCATTCTCGAAGTGCCCAATATGCTTTGTGTTCTATTTCCACTGGTAAATGACAAGCTTTTCCATAAACTAGTCTATACGGAGTACAACCTGTAGGTGTTTTAAATGCTGTCCTATACGCCCAAAGTGCATCATTTAATTTTTCCGACCATTCTTTTCTGTTATATACAACAGAACGTTCCAAAATATGTTTCAACGCACGATTGGTATTTTCAACTTGTCCACTTGTTTGTGGATGATAAGGCGTAGCAATTCGATGAGTAACTCCATATTTATTCAATATTTTCTCCAATTGAGTGTTACAAAAATGAGTACCCCGATCACTAATCAATGCCTTAGGAGTTCCAAATCTCGAAAATAACTGTTTAAGAAATTTTACCACAACTCTTGCATCATTCGTAGGTAATGCCTTTGCCTTTGCCCACTTGAAAACATAATCCACAGCTACTAATATATACTTATTACCGTGACTCATAGGAAATGGTCCCATAAAATCAATAACTCAAACATCGAATATTTCACAAACCTGTATACCAGTTTGTGGCATCTCATCTTTTTTAAAAATATTCCCAACTCTTTGGCATGAATCACAATTCCTAACGTAAGCATATGTATCTTTAAAAATTATCGGCCAATAGAATCCTGCATCAAATATTTTCTTCGCAGTGTAACTTGGTCAATTATGACCCCCTACTGGTCCTTCATGACAATGCTTTATAATCTGTTGAGCTTCTTCACCATGTACACAACGTCTGATTATGCCATATGCACAGTATCTGAAAAGAAATGGATCTTCCCAAAAATAATACTTTAAATCAGAAAAGAATTTCTTCTTTTTCTGGTAATCCATCTTGGGTAAAATTTTAGTAACCAAATAATTTGCATAATTCGCAAACCAAGGTATATCCATTACTTCTTGTATAGTCATTAATTTCTCATCCGGAAATGTATCTTTAATATCTTCTTCATCCAACACTTCTAATCCCAGATTTTCCAACCTTGACAAATGATCAGCTGCGACATTTTCAGCTCCTTTCTTGTCTTTAATTTCAATATCGAATTCCTGCAATAAAAAAATCCATCGCAATAAACGAGGGCGCGCATCCTGCTTATTAAACAAATACTTCAAAGCAGAATGGTCAGTATAAACCACAGTTTTAGTTAAGACAAGTTATGAACGAAATTTATCGAAAGCAAAACCTACTGCCAAAAGTTCCTTTTCCGTAGTTGTGTAATTTTCCTGAGCATCTGTTAATGTTTTACTGGCATAATAAATTGGCTTAAACTTCTTATCAACTTTTTGTCCTAGAACAGCTCCAACTGCATAGTCACTAGCATCACACATCAATTCAAAAGGTAAACTCCAATCTGGACTCGTCATTACTAGAGCAGATACCAACTTTTCTTTCAATGCATCAAACGACTGTTTGCATTCATCTGTAAACTCAAATTTTGCATCCTTTTATAGTAAATGATTAAGCGGTTTTGCAATTTTTGAAAAATCTTTTATAAATCTCCTAGAAAATCCAGCATGTCCTAGAAAACTTCTTATTCCTTTTACATTTGTAGGATAAGGTAGTTTTGAAATAGCTTCAATCTTCGCTTGATCTACCTCAATTCCTGTTTTGGATAATTTATGACCTAAAACAATTCCTTCTCTAACCATAAAATGACATTTTTCCCAGTTAAGAACTAGATTTGCTCCTTCACATCTTTGCAACATCTTATGTAAATTTTCTAAACAAGCATCAAACGAATCTCCAAATACCGAGAAATCATCCATAAATACTTCCATGAAGTCTTCTACCATATCATGAAATATTGCGATCATGCAACGCTGAAATGTAGCTGGTGCATTACATAAACCAAACGGCATTCTTCTATAAGTGAAAGTACCAAACGGACAGGTAAATGTTGTTTTATCTTGATCTTCAGCTGCTATCGGTATTTGAAAATATCCTGAAAATTCATCCAGAAAACAATAGAATTCCTTTCCTTATAACCTTTCTATCATCTGATCAATAAATGGTAATGGAAAATGATCTTTCCTCGTAGCATCGTTTAATTTCCTATAATCAATACAAACTCTCCATCCCGTTACTGTCCTTGTTGGTATCAATTCATTCTTTTCATTAGGTACCACCGTTATTCCACCTTTCTTTGGTACGACATGTATTGGACTTACCCATGGACTATCTGAAATAGGATAGATTAACCCTGAATCCAACAATTTAATGATTTCTTTTCTGACCACATCTTTAACATTCGGATTCAATCTTCTTAAAGGTTGTACGACTGGCTTAAAATCTTTTTCCATCAAGATTTTATGAGTACAGTACGTAGGACTGATTCCTTTAATATCCGTTATTTTCCATGCTATTGCTTGTTTATGCTGTTTAAGAACCTGAACTAATCGTTCTTTCTCTGATTTTGACAATTTTGAAGATATTATAACCGGCAAGTCTGATGTTCCTTGTAAATAAGCATATTCTAAATGTGCTGGTAGCTCTTTAAGTTCCAACTGTGGTGGTTCTTCAATAGATGTCTTGATCTCAAATATCTCTTCCTTCAAACAAGGAATATTATTCACAGAATATGGTATCAATTCCTGGTTAATAATTTTAGCAATTGGCTGTGTTTCTCCCTCTTCAGGATGTTGTTGAATAACCACGGTTGCTTCTTCCAAATCTTCATCTTCCTCTAATAACTTATCAAATTCTGCTAAATCCTTTGCAGTGTTAAACTCTTCAGTCCATCCATTAAGGATTCCCATATCTGCTTGATCTTTTCCTAAAAAATCTTGAAAAGAAGAGTTATCCATATATTCATATGAATTTAAATAATAACAAGTATCATCCACATAATCAGGAAATTTCATGGAATTATTAACATCAAAAACAATTTTATCATTCCCTAAACTCATGGTAATCTTTCTATTAAAAACATCTATTAAGGCATGTGTAGTTGCTAAAAATGGTCTTCCTAATATAATAGGGACTTTAGGGTCTTCTATCATATCTAAAATTGCAAAATCACATGGAAAAACAAATTTATCAACTTTAATCAAAACATTTTCAACTATTCCCTTAGGATATTGCACAGATCGGTCAGCTAATTCAATACACATACGAATAGGTTTTGGTTCTCCTAATCCTAAACGCATATAAAGAGTATATGGCATTAATGAAATACTAGCACCTAAATCTGCTAATGCATTTTCATATCAATTTCACCAATTTTACAAGGTATAGTGATACTCCCTGGATCTTTGACTTTTGGAGGTAGCTTATTCGGCATTATTGCTGAGCATCTCGCATTCATAGTCACCTTTGTCACATTATTCAATTTACTTTTGTTGGTCAGCAGCTCCTTAAGATATTTTGCATACTTCGGCATTTGAGCTATAGCTTCAACAAAAGGAATGTTAATATGAAGTATTTTCAGATTTTCCAGAAATTTGTGGTATTGTTCATCTTCTTTGTCCTTCCTCAGAGCAGCTGGATATGGAAGTGGGGGTGTATAGTCTTTAATGACTTCTTTAACCTTACTTTCTCCAATGCTCTTTTTATTTGGTTGTATGTCTTCATCAATTGTTTCTTTTTCAACCTGTTCAGACTCAACAATTTTATTAGTTATAACAGGAGAGTCAACATTCTTACCACTTCTGGTAATTACTGCTTTAGCTTGCTCCTTTGAATTTGTTTCAGTAAATCCTGGCAATGTTCCTGGAAATCTCTCCTGTAGTGCTTTAGCAATCTGATGAACCGATCCTTCAATTTGTTTGATCGATGCTTCATTATTACGCATTCTTGTATTAGTTTCCTCTTCTCTTTTATTACTTGCCTCAGCCATTTTTCCCAATGCATTTTCTAGTATTATCATTCTGTCATTATATGAAGTATTTTGTCCTGTTTTGACATAATAACCTGGTGCTCCTTGTTGATACTGTTGTCTTGGTTGATTAGTTCTTCTAAAGTTAGAAACTTGACGATAATTTGGATTTCCTTGAAAATCCCCATACATAACCTCTTCAGTGATTATTTCACTATCATTATTAGGACATTCTGTCTTTAGATGATTTCCTCCACATATTTCACAACCAATCCTGATTGCATGAACTTGTTCATTTACTTTCTTAATATCTCTTCCCATACTTTCCAATTTTGCAGTGATAGCTGCGAGACCATCACTATCTTCAGATATTCTTTTTCTTCCAGATGAACCATCATCCCATAATTGAGAATGTTTTGCTAATTCTTCAATTCCGGCTTTTGCTACTGCTGGAGTTTTCTTAGGTAGTGGGCCTTGTGCATCTAACTGTTGACGTGTTGCTCGATCAACTCCCTTATAAAATACCGTTATTTCTTGTTGGACATTTAAATCATGATGTGGACATTTATGTAACATCTCCTTATATCTTTCCCAAGCTTGATATAAAGATTAATCGGTTTTCTGCTTAAAATTCCTAATCTCGTCGATCATCTTTGACGTTTTTGAAGGTGTACAATACATTTTCTGAAATTTTCTACGAAGATCTTCCCAAGTAGTAATAGATCCGGCTGGTTCATTATTAATCCATCTCTTAGCTCCATCCTTTAATGTTAAAGGAAATACCCGTAACATCACCTGATCTCTTGTAACATTAGAAATATTAAACATATCTGCAATTTCTAAAATTATCTCAACATGCTCGTTTGTATCTTCTTTATCTTCTCCCTTGAAAGGATTCTCTCTCAATTCCTTCAGAAATTGTCCCTTTAATTCAAATTCTACTTCTCTAGCTATAGCAGGCCTAACCACTCCCGGTCTTGGATCTCCACGAGTTTGAATCGTGTAATCCTCAAGCGTCATGTTAGCTATGTCTGCCATCTCTCTTTGTTTTGGTTCAGAATCTCTTGGAAATACTGTATGTTGTCTCGAATGTACTCTATCTAAATCTGAATAGGAGTAATATCCTCTTTTAGCCGTTTTGACTAAAATGTTATGAATTATCAAGTCTTCTTCGTCAGATGAAACTCCTTGTTCTGGCGAATTAGGTGGTGCATATGACAATCGTCTTCTAGAATGAAATTCTCGTTCTGGTTCGTCAAATGGACTAAGTGGATCCGGATGAAGTGTGCGGGTCATACATCCATCTGCAAAGAAGAACAGAATTTTAGTAGTACTTTAAATTCAAAAGTAGATGTTAGTAGTTTGTTAGTAGTATTCAAGTTGGTAAATATGAATCCCGATAATTTAATAATAAAACACATTCAAAATTAAATATTCAAAAAATTATACCTAACCCAACTCTCCTATTTGTTAGTAATGTAATTTAGTTAATTATACAACAATTCGAAACTACAGTGATTTTTGTTAAGTTTCTTTTACAAAGCTAGTCAATAGATCTCGGTAGCTCCATTGATAGTACACAAAAGCGGAGAAACAGGTCAGCGCTAAGCTTATTAAAAATCTATTTCTTTTGAGAAGCACCTTACCTCTTATATGATAAATCAATGAGGTAGGGCTTTACTCTCCTTATACCTTTGTTTTTGTCAGTATTCTCAATGGGTGAGCCGATATTTCTTATCGATTTTGCAATGTATCAGAAATAAAAATTATACAAGTAAAATAATTAGTTTAAAATAAAATACACCGCTCCCCCGGTAAAACAAAAGTTCAACCGGTTAAGTGATCCCCGGCAGCGGCGCCAAAAACTTGATGTGGTGAAAGTATATGCAATTATAATAACAAGTTTAATTAAGGAAATACTAAATAATACTATCACACAATTCAAGCAAGATTGACCCGTTCATGTAATATAGCTTAATAAGTAAGTCCAAATTCGAACACAAGGAACACAGGAAAACGTTATTCTTATTTATAACTAATTATCTATTTATTCTAATTACAAATATTTACAATTATAGTACAATTAAATACAATTAAATACAAGGATCCAATTTACAATAATCTACAAGATAAGGTGGACGTTTTAGTTCTGAACGAACATATTTATATTTATATTTTTGATACAGATTCTAATAGATAAGTTCTAGAAAACAACTTAAGAATACTCAATTGGATAGAAGATTATAACTATTTAAACAATTATTTATTAACGGTATTATATCAACTTATGTCTATTTGCTTTGTTGGCTATTATTATTGGTGAATTACTAATGTAGAAAATCACAAAGATTAAGATAATTTTCATATAGCAACACTCCCAAAGATTAAGTAAAGTATTACTATTTATTAAGATCTATCAGCAGTTTATTAATACAATTATAAGATTAGGTTGAATTACAGTGTTACTTAACATTAATAATTGACAATCATTAATTAATTTATAAAACTTACAAGATTAATAAAGCTATCTATATAAATCAATTAACTGTTATCAATATTAATATAACACAGACAATTCTTGTATAATAAGCATTCAATAATATAGTTCCAACATAAACATATAATTCATATAATAATTCTAATAAACATACATTTAAACATTCATAATGAAAATCTAATAAACAATTAATTCAAATGAACAATATCCAAAATAATCCAAAAGATTAATAAAGTTACAAGGATAAAGAAACCGAACCAATTAGCAAACCTGCTTTTCCTAGGGTTAAAAAACTTCAAACCCTAGCTCCTTTGCCTCCAAAATCGCACCTTAAAGTTGTCCTAAAACCCTAACTTTCGGTTTTAGTATTCTTGAATCGTATATGGTTTAAGCTAAATTGAGCCTCTATTTATAGTTTTAAAAACCGACCTTCCAACCGCCAGTTGGATACTCCAATCGCCGGTTGGAGTTATTTGAATCCGGGTCCAACTCCACGTGTCTGCACCGCCTTAAACCCTAAAGCTCAACCGCCGGTTGGTTAATTCAACCGCCGGTTGAATGTTAATTCCAGAATATTCCATTTTCGGGTTTGGGCTTAATTCTTGGACTCTCAATCTTCATAACATGACTTCTTTGTTTTCTTGGCCCAATTCTTCATTTTAACTCTTTTAGTCTTCATTTCTTCAAGGTCTTTAATCTTTATTTCTTTAAGTGCTTTAATTCTTCAGTTCTGGTCTCGTTCTTGTTCATTTTTCTTCATTCTTCAATTAAAATACATTTCTGCAATTATTAGCAAAATAAGTATTTAAAATCATATAAATGCAATAAAATGTATAAAAATATAGGAAAAAATTAATATAAATATACTATCTATTTGATGCTTATCGATAGGATATACTTACATGGTTGTGTACTAGTCTAATTGTGATATTTCTAAGTTTATTTTTATAACTAAATTTTACACATCAAATTCAAAGGAAAATCCATAAAGTCTTTCAAACATCATTTGAATATCTATATACCAAAATTTTTTGTGATATATTGTCATTGATATATATGATATTTGACCTTGTTAATAGCATTGTTTTTACTTATGGTATATTCTTTCCCTTCATAACATCTTTTGTTTTGTGTATTTTGTATATACTTGGTGACAATGACTTATTATTTTATTTTTACCAAGTTAGTGGTAGAGCAATGGGCATCAACAAGGTTATATTATTGAGATAATTTTTTATTAGAATATATTACACTTACAACTTTAAACAGACTTGCAAGCAGTTTTTGGTTGGCAGATCATGTTAAACAAAGTTGATTTTAAATATAATTGTTGCTACAAATTAAGCTAATCATTAGATTAAACATGCGTTTTTTTTCTTCCTCACCGACGAGGCAAGTAAAAGAGGAATATTGGCATTTAATGAGTTGTAGATGCTTCAAGTACCTTTAGATCTAGCTTTTGGCAAAGCAAATAAATATATATAGTACGTTGTTGTTGTTCAATAAACGTATGTACATGTGATTATTGTACCAAAAATACATAGCTTTTTCTTTAACAATAATATTTGGTACAGTTTGATTGTTAAACACAATGCCACACTTGTTATGGATTATTCGATCCATTGATATTTTAATTTAGAGTAAGGTTCAAATGAGTACACAAATTTTGAGTGAGAATGAGGGAACCAACAGATTTCTGCCATGTGTCACTTTATTCTCTCTCCTCCACATCTTTAAAAATTAAATATCTCACAAACGGTAAGTCGAAAAATCATGAAAATTGCACCATAAAATTCAGCGTTTTCTCCTCTTCGATTTGCCGTCCCTCAAGGCATACTTTTGACAAACTTTTTTTTTTCTCATTTTTTGGTGGGTTTCACAAATTAGTAACACATGTGTTAGTGATTAGTTGTACATTTAATTTGTGGTTAAGGTTAGGGTTTAGGGTTAGGTTTAGGGTTTAGTAGGGTTTATGGTTTAGGGTTTATAAGGGTTTAGGGTTTAGAAGGGGTTCAAGGTTTAGGGTTTAGAAAGATTTAGGGTTCCCGAAACCCCAAACCTCAAACCCTAAACCCTAACCCCTAAACCCTAAATACCAAACCCTAAACCCTAAACGCAACACTTTAACACATGTGTTAGTAAATGTGAAACCCACCAAAAAATGAAAAAAAAAACTTTTTGAAAGTATGTCTTGAGAGACGGCAAATCGAAGAGGAGAAAACGACAAATTTAATGGTGCAATTTTCATAATTTTTCGATTTGTCGTTTGTGAGATAATTGATGTTGGGGGTAAATGGGTTTTGTACATGTGAACATTCTCTTTGTACACATGGCTTGATATCATTGGTTCCCTCATTCTCACACAAATTCCTATTCTTATTTGAACCCTACCCTTTTAATTTATTCAAATAAGTGTTCATTTTTATATTACAATCAATGAAAAAAATTTAGTAGGTAAACATGTTATTTCATTATGCACAATGTAGTTAGTGAAGATTTCAAAAACTTTGATTGAGACGAATGAAGTTTTATTTTTATTTGAATTAAAATAACTGAACTATATTGAAGTCATAGTATATCTATAATCTATAACTACTTATAATGCATGTCCAAGTATTGAATCTTAAAACTCTTAAATTAAATAATGTCAATTTTGCCCCTCGTATATATCCCCCTTTACTAAACACTTCTATTAATACCCTCATCCCACTATCTATTATCAATTACTACTTATTCTCCATTAACTCCACTTCCATTAATACCCCTATCCCATTATCTATTATCTATTACTACTTATTCATCACTAACTACATTTTTCATCCATCAAATATTAAATCTACTCAAGTCTTTTTTGGATAATTAAATATCAAAATGGACACTTATAATGAGACATCCAAAAATAGTAATGTCGATATTTTAAATGAGACAGACAATATGTTTTTATTTTAAAACTTTCACTCGCACAACCATCTACCGTAACTACTTTCACCGCTGCATTTGCGCGGGTATTGTGCTAGTTTATAGAAAATCATTTCTCAAATTTTTTTTTTTTTAAAAAGAAAAAGAAGAAGAAGACAAATTACATGTAAAAATAACATTTACGCATATTCAATGGGTTAGGGTCCACTTCCAAGTTATAGGGATATAATTTTTAATGTTGAGATTATAATTGAACTCTAAGACCACTTTCAATAGTGACTAAAACTGACTGAAACCTACTGAGTCATGTCAGCGCTACGTTAATTTTTTCAAAAACTGACTAAAACTGACGAACCTCTGCCATCAATGACCTGTCACTTTAATTTTTGGATCCCGCATTACCAATTTACCTTTATTTATACACACACAAAAAAAGCAAAAAAGAAAAATGAGACGACCGTCGGATTTCCGACGGGAAAAACCGACGGACCGAACCGACGGCGAGGTGCCATCGGTGTCGGTTTCGTCGGTTTTAACCGACGGGAGCCGAAGACAATTGATGGGAGGAGTCTAATGTTAACCAATCATAAACAAATAAAATTACACATTTTATATTTTTGATCCTTTAATATTTTAATATTTACATAAATCACCCATCTTTTAATACTAACATCATTTTCAACCATATAGCTAAACATTACGGATTATTTTTCCCAAAGTTATTATACGAAAGAAAAGAACGGAAAGTAAAATAAAAGATAGAATATGAAAGAAAAGAAAGTATAATTTTCATCTCAAAAGTTTGAATAGAAAATAAAGGAAGAATTCTAAAAATTTTTAGACATAACTTCTCTCAAAATCTTCTCTATTTGAGAAGAAAATTATAAAAGAAAACTTAAAAAGAATCATCTCTCCACTTGTTTTCTCTTCCTTTTCTTTTCGGTAGAAATCTCAAGAACACGAATTATATAATTTTTTTGCCACCTCTTTTATTTTCAGGTAGTGATATTTTCACCATTAAAATCAATAAATTTACCGTAACTGTATATTAAGTATTTGTATCATACACAAAGTCATACACAATTATTATAATTTATCAATTTGAATTTCAATGGTGTAAATAAACGCTATTAATTTTGTGAACAATAATATACAGATGAGCAGGTTCTTACCGGTGGTAAAAATAAGAAAATGATTATTAATTAACTATTTGCTCCGTACAATTTACGAAGTACACAACTTAAAAAAGTGCGGAGATGGCACCCTCGAAATCATGCATGTCCTCCACGTGTCACCACTTTTAACATCACACAACAATTACACTCCTTCGGTCACACCAAACTCAAAATTCTTCAATTCCATATTCACAGATCCGTTACAATCCAAATGTATGTAATTCTGTATATCTATCGCTTTCGTATATTCAAAACCCAATAACCGAATCCAAATCATCAAATGGAGAGAACGAGACACCTATCTTCAATCGCCGACGACGTTCTTCAGCGTTGCGCACTGTACGTACCTACTTATTCCTCTTTTAATTAATTTTTTACTTAATTGATTGATTGCAAAATTGATGAATTAATTGAATTTAAATTTGAAATTGAATGAATTCACAGGAGATTAGAGACGCCGGTGAGTGGATTGGTGGAAGAATTTGAGAGCGGATGGAAGGGGAAAAAAGGAGAATATTCCAGAAAATTAGTGGAATATTGTTCATCAAAAGCGTTGTATGAAATGTGTAAAGACGTTGAACAAACGGTTAAAGAAGGAACGTTTAGTCAGTTAACGTTCGATATGATGCTCGCTTGGGAAACACCTACATCTGCTAATGAACAATCTCATTCGGTATATATATACACATCATTTTATTATTTATCTTAATAAACATTCAGCAAATTGTCACTGTACGTAATGAACTACTATTTTTTTTACCTTTTGATGTAACAAACTTTTATTCCGTTACAAATGTATGTAACTGACATTCTATAGTGTACGTACGAAAGTGACATTCCGCAACAGGTTATATTATGATGTGGGGTGCCCCACATCATAAAAAGCTGGCGTCATGTCATTGTTATAGCTGTTGTAGAATGTCACTTAGATACACTTGTAACTGAACTAAAGATTGTTATATTAACAGTAAAATAGTTCATTATATACAGTGGCAAGTTGGTGAGTGTTCGTTACATTCATGAGCTATTTACACAAATATAAGTGTTTGATTTAATTGATTCCAGATTAATTTCAATTGTGATTAAATGCTTGAGGGGAAGTTGTAATACATTTTCATATTAGAAATGCAACTACACATCTATGTGTAATGAATCATTTAAATTTTTGATCAATGACCATACAACGGTATGAGTTTTACATAGGAGGGTATGGTGCTATTGTGTTTGGTTAACAATATATGTTGGTACTTTTAGGTTCTACTTAGCGTGTTCTGTTATGAAGATATTAAAAACTAAGAATAGTTATGCAACCTATTACTACGAATTTTAAAGCTTTGTCGTGTCAAACGGATGGTCTTGCGGACATCGGATGTTTTTTTTGCCATTTGTGGATTTTCGATTTTGCCATAGAAGTTTTTTATATTATTTACTTTATATTACACTGTTCAATATCGTTTTTCAATGTTGCCTTTTCTTCTAATGGATAGGAATGTGTGGCGAAGGAGAAAGAAGAGCGGAAGCATCAGTCAACAACAAATACATCCAACAAACAAGATGAAATTCCTCTGTTCTATTCAGACATTATGCCCCTCCTTGTAAGACACCTTGCTAGATGCATAGTGCTTATTTTGTGTTTTTATGCCATTTTACATCCCTCTATTTTTTCAACAATACACTTAATTACTAATTGCATATAAAATGTTTCCAACATAAAAGACCCGTGGAATGGTTGTAGTTTAGCATGTGTCTTCTACTAGCTTTTACATGCCTAAATGGTATCTTTTGTAATTTTATATTCTGAGTTGGCAGGTTAACAATAAACCGAGTGTTGGAGAACATGCGTTTGTATGGTTGGGATCATTGGTTCCTTTGGTGGCTGATTTCATTAATGGGAAGTTTACTTTCGAGACTCTAACAGCATCTACAGAAGGCCGTCTTCATTTTCCTGCTTATGACAAATTCCTTCAAGAGATTGACAAGTAAATAATCTTTGATATGTTATGATACTGTATAAAACTAGTGATCTAAGAGGAAATGCGAAGATATGCACAAATGAACATGACATGTTATTTATTTATGTATCATTTAACTTGATAGATGCGTACACCATTTGCAAAAACAAGCAACACCGAGGAATGTGGACATGGCAGATGATGAGTTCATTCTTCACGTTGAGGGGACAGCAAGTTCACAGAGAGTAATACGCCATATCGGGAAGCAAAGTTGGCCTGGTTTGTGTTCAATTTCTAATTCTGTATCTTTTCGCTCTCTTACACAGAGTTGAATTTCTTGACTTTATGAATGGATAAATAACAAAACTAATTAAAAAGTAAATGGTCAAACAAGTCAAAAGTTTCCCAATTTTTAATGCATAGAACCTACTAAATCTGTTTAACTAAATTATAATCATTTTGTGTAATAATAGATTTTTGTGATTATATTTAACTAACAAAATGGCTTGGCCAGTTTGACCCGTACAAAAGATGTTTTCTTGACGGCTGCTGTCCCACCCATTTTCCATCCTCTACTTCCACATGATAAAATATTTCGCGAATGTGATCTGATACGTCTTCCTTCCTATTTTCATGCATCTGAATCTTCTAGGTAGGCTTACATTAACCAATTACGCACTCTACTTCGAGGCCTCGGGGTCAATGTCATATGAAGACGCATTCAAGCTTGATTTGTCAAAGGACATCGAGCATTCAATAAAACCAGCAGCCACCGGTCCTTTCGGTGCTCCGCTTTTTGACAAAGCCATCATTTACGAGTCTGCTGAGCTGTGAGATTAATTACCACTTCATGTAATAATGTGAGATCAATTATGTCCAACAAAGCCATTACCTTTATTTATTTTGTCTCTTTTATTTGCAATCAGTGAAGACGGTTTTCAGATCGAGTTCCCAGAGTTGACTAGCTCCACTAGACGCGACCATTGGCTTGCTCTCGTGAAGGAAATAATGTTATTGCACAAGTTTTTAGCAAAGTTTAAGGTGGAATCACCTCTACAAGCATGGGAGATGCATGCAAGAGCCATTTTAGGGATTATAAGGCTTCATGCTGCCCGAGAAATGCTAAGGATATCTCCACCAAATCCCAAATGTTTTTTAATTTTTGCGTTGTTTGACGAGCTGCCAACAGGAAGCAATGTGTTAGTGCAACTTGCCGAGAGTTTAAAAACAGTGAAAAGTGGACACCCGTGCAGTGCTAGCTCAATATTACGAAACTTAAATGTCTCCCAGGCTTGTATCCCGTGTGCGGAGTTGGAAGTTGGGCCTGAACAATCTGAAACTGTAAGTAATCAACCAGAAAACCTAGAGTCTTTGGAGACGGCTGTTGAACAAGTTAGAGAAGAAGCAAAAGAAATCAATACTGCTAAAGCTACTACCGATGAGGTGAAAAATGACGGGATTGGTGACAGTGCCCTTGTATTGATGGTATAGTGCTTGTAAATCTTGTAGCCTAGATTAGATACGGTAAATGGGCAGGCCTGGCATTGGGTTAAAATGGGTAAGTTTAAGTCAACATGGGCAAGTTCAGGTTTCAACACCAACACTTTTTTATCCAATTCATTTTTGAAATTTACATATGTAAGTAATGCACTAAATTGGACGGAGTATATAAATAATAATTATCTGTTGAAATTATTGTTTAGGAGGTTGAAAACATTCTAATAACACTTTGTGTCGCTTTTAACCCTATTCCCGCTCTGCCAATTTGTTCTGTTTCATTTTAGCTAAGCTTTTAATTCAGACTACTTGTTGGACCAAAGACATAACTGATATCAACCCATTTTCAAGTAAACGGATTGAAGTTGCGAACACATATGTCTGTGCATATCACCTACATGTTTTTGTGCTTTTTGTGGTCACTAGCATAGTAGCATGTACCCCTACTTCACATTAACTTATATCTCCATTTTTTGTTATTGATCACAGGAGCTTATGAAGCCATTCAAAAGTGCACTGCCATGGTTTCAAGAGGTTCTCGAGTGGCAAAAACCTAGAACCACTGCTTTGGTGCTTGGAACTTCGCTGCTGGTTGTTTACAAGTAAGTGATTTCGGAATCAAGTAAATGAGTGGGTTGGCCATGTTGAGTAACAGGACACTTTTTATGTACAGTTCGTTTTAGCTTGACCAGCTGACCTGAAACACTTTTTCTCCGATATTTTAGTTTCGTGCTTTCTAATTTTTTATATTTATAATAATTTATAAGTGTGCCGAATATTATTTCAAAAATAATTTAGTTTTTATTTAAATTGTACTTCGGGAAAATTTTATGTAAGTGGTCGTCCCATTTGGCTTGTTTTTTCCTAAGTGACGTCTGTATTAGACCCATTTGACCCGTTAGAGATAGAAAAAACGATAACCTGACTTGACACATTCAGAAGTAAATAGATGCAAAGCCACACCTCTAAAGTTTTGTAGCTGTTCCTTTGCCAAAAAGGTGTCATTGTCGTTAAATGATACTTTGTTTGCAGAGAGTGGATTGGGCTGGCCACAGCAGCATTCCTCCTGTGGATGGTTTCAAAAATGATTTCGGCAAAAAAAGACGAAGTAGGAAAACGGACCAAGCTTGTTGTCCCTACTCCTTCTGACCAAACTACAATGGATAGTATAGTAGCAGCACAGCACGGAATTAACACTTTATACAACATTACCCAGTTGATCAACATTTCACTGCTGAAAATATGGTCTATATGGCTTGCCAATGCCCCCAAGGTATTAAACAACAAGTTTATTTTACTTTATATCTCTAACTAGTCAAATAAGTAATATCACATAAATAAAACGGATAATAATAGACCAAACCGGTTAAAAGTTTCCACAAGTTTACGTTTTATTTCCCTTTGTTTTTCTTGTTTTATGTATAAAACGATGTTCTTAAAGAAATTCGATTGTAGTTGAAATAATAAAATTGCTCGTCATCTTTGAGGCTAATTAATTATACTAAAAAAGTTAGGATTGTCAAATATCTTTCCTGTTTTGACCGAAACCCATTTTGACCATATTCCCAAATAGCCCGACCCACCCATTTTGCCACCTTTACAAGTTTAAAAAATTTAGAAACCATCTTAAAGACTGCCTTTAAGATGTTTCTTTTACTACATTTCTTCATTTCCTTTTAAATGTCAATTCTACGTTTATCCAACACTTATATCATGGTCTGATGTCCATGTATTCCTGTTATATCGGTTTCCATGCAGCACACGGATGCGGTGATTATGGCTATGCTTGGAGGCGCAATCGTATTACTAGTCATTCCTGTCAAATATATCATCATGACAGTCATATTATCGACCTTTGCAATGAAATTGAAACCTGGAGATCGTTGTGACAAAAAAAATGAAATGGGAAACCGACGATTGCAAGGATGGTGGGAATCTATCCCAGTTATCCCAGTTGAGGTTGTTGTCCAAAAGACCGACGAAAGTCCTAAAGAATCAGAGAAGAAAAATGAGTAATAAATTCTTCACTTTAGTCCCATTTTTCTTTTTTGGCAATAGATATATTGTGGAACTATACTGTTACCTAAATAAGTTGAATTTTAGAGTGTAGACATAGAAATTTGTTGAAAAACGTAGGGTGGTTATTTGCATAAATTTGTTTAGGGTAAGGTTTTGTACATTTTCATTAACCAAGTTGATATAGGAACGGTTTGGTAAAGCTACATATTATTGTTGGGTTTTTTCCAGCTACTTTTGATTAGCACTTATACGTTGATGTATATCGTTTTGCCAAATAATTATAGAGATATATGTAGTCTTCATCTCCTCTGTTCGAATTCAAACCAATATCCAGCCAACCAAATCTAAAAGTTAATAATCTGTAAATAAATTGGTGGAGCAAAATAACAACTGAAACATAGAATTCTAAGTTCGAACTTTACTAATTTAGAGTTTGTTCTCATGGAAGATAGTTTTGATGATCATTTTCAGTTATTTGATTTCTCAGATCTTTTTTCAGGTCTGGAGATGACAATAGGTTGAGGGTGGGATTGGTGATATGATATTCTGATACATGTTTTCCCTTAATTAATTAATTAATTATAATTATAATTATCAATGTTAATTATTATTGTACTATTAACTATTAATCTGAATATTACAAATTTAAAATGAAATAAAATTTTAGGTGGACGAGGGATCGTTTACGTTACAAATGTAAACTTATTGGACTGAAAACCTGAAATAAATAGTACGGGGACGGGTTTCATAAATCGGTGTAAACCACTTGAACCATCTTTGGAATATACTCTATTTTAAAGGACAATTAATTTTTGAATTCATTTTCTATTTTGTTGAAATGTATTATAAACTTGACCCAAGTTTTAGTAATTTTTTGTATGAAATTATGAATGATTCATATAAGCTATTTGAAGTGTTAAGGTTTTTATATTAGATTTGCATGACTAACCTTTGAAATTATTGTTATACAAAACTTAAAGTTTATTATAAGATGTTTCTATATATATACACTGCTTAAAGTTATAGTTATTACTTACAAGGTTACTGATCCGAAAGGTTGAACTAGTAAATCCGTAGGTCGACTGGTTCAATGACCGGTTTGGTGTTCCAAACATTGAAATATAAAATACTTCACTTCGTAATATAACAATCGAATCGAATTATAAGTACAAGTATTATACATTTCTCTAGGGGTGGCAATTCGGGTTGGGTCGGGTTGGCGAGTCAGAAATGGTCAACCCGAACCCAACCTAATCTTAAAATCGGGTTGGGTATTTCAACCCAACCCAAAACCCGACCCAACCCAAAACCCGACCCAACCCGAATTGCTAATAATTCAACAAATTTTCACGTTATTTTCGAGTTTTCAGGTCGGTTTCGGGTCAGTTAAGTCACATTGATCAATCTTTTGAAAAAAATAGATAATCATTTATAAGCATAAATAATAATAAAATTTCAAAAGTAATAAAAATAAATATTATATTAATTTGAATTGGTCATCAAAACATCATTAATTCACTAACTTATATCAAAACGTAAAGATATCAAATAAAATGTAATAAATCAGTAACTGAAAAGGTCTAAATTATGTGTCATATTTAAATTTAAATAAATTTATAATGATATTAACTGAATTTCGGGTTTTCGGGTTCAATCCAAAAATGCATTTGCTGACCCAGACCAGACCCAAAAAAATATCGAGTTGGCAGGTTTCGGGTTGACGGGTTGGCGCCTCAAAAATCCCGACCCTAACCTTATAATATTCAGTTTGGGTTCGTGTCGGGTTTCGGGTTCACGGGTTGGTTGCCAGCCCTACATTTCTCTCTCTATAACTACAAAACACTCATGTCAAAGTCAAAGTCAAACTCAAAATCAACTATTGACATAAGTTTGCCATCGGCGTCTAAACCATTGCACTATGTCTTCATGCCCATGTTTCTTTCGTTTTGAGCTGTGAGATGCTGATTGAGAGGTGGTTATCTGGACTTGGTGAGTAGAACTAGGGATTAAAGGTGTGGTAATTAGTAAATTTGCGCTAGAAGTTTGTCACGGTTTAATTTGATTATGAATCAAGTGGGTGGGAAGATATAGTTATTAGTGAAAACCCACAAAATGATTCAAACCATTGGTATCGAAGGATATAGATATTCTGACTGTGTTCGATGACGTTATAGCTGATGTAGGCGACATAATATCGATTTCAATCAACCACAACGAGACACATGATCATTGATCTTTGATTACATATAATTCAATTGCAGTTGGTGCATGTCATGGGATGCTTAGAGTTATTGTGACAGTCAATTCAGTAGGGAACCGTGGTCCTGGTTTGTCTTCTATCACAAATTATGCTCATTGGATTGTTACTTTAGGGGCAAGTGATATCGATAGGAACATTATCGATAAACTCATCCATGGGAAGGATGCAATTGTAGTGGTGAATATCGAAATTACTTCCTAGTTGACTCTCATAACTTGACTGCTAATATATATATGATTGGGAGGAGAAAGTGAATCATATTCTCAACTTCTCTATCCATGAAGAGATTGAAATACTCATAAAGTGTAATACTTTAAATTATTATATAATCTTAGTCTATATAAATAAATGAGTTATTATAATCACACAACCAAATTATTAATATTGACAAATTATATATATAATGCATTATGCGTAGAAATTTTTAACTCTATGTTGTAGTTTCAAGTTACAATCGAGTCATATATAGACTATATATGATAAGTATTATAGTTGACACATACATAAGTACGATTTGTAAATAAGTATGTACGTATAATAAATTCGACTTATAAAGTAAGTACTAAAGATTCAGATAATCTTCTTCGTATTGATTTCGAGGACGAAATGATTTTTAAAGTGATAGAGATGTAATAACAAAAATTAATTTACAAGGGAAAGTGCAAGCGGGTCTGTCGAGTGTCGAACAGGGCAAATGTTTCAAAGGAGGCCCATTTTATACATCCAATCATTCAAGTGTATATGTTGTCAGTTTAGTCCATAAATTGAGCCCAACCTTTTTTGTTCTATACTTCTACCGGCCTCAAAATTATAACATTTGTTTTTTCTTTTTAAATAATCGACGATCAAAAGTGCTTGGCCTTTTTTAATTTTAATAGTTTTTTTTTTTAGAATGCTACGCTCAGCAAATACAGTTTTATTAGAAGTGACAATTTAAGACTCATTGGTTAAATTTGGGTCTAATTGGTTACTATTTATTATGTGATGGGTTTAGTTGGGTTTTGCTAATTTTTATAAATGGGTCTAGTTGAATAATTAAAATAAGGCACAAGTATATTATAATTACCCATTGGGTCCATACTATAACCACGTGGGTATCCTCAACTCAAATTTTAATCGCATCAATTTCGCAACTCAACTTTTGTCGATTATTCCGTCTACTCCAGTTTATAATTCGCAAGTTCACAAGTTATGAGATGGCAGCTTACTAATTGGTTTTTAATTTTTTATTATAATTGTAGACGTCATAATTTCCGTCAATTATTCCTGTTGGGTTTTTTTTTCTTTTTTTTTTTTTTTCCTACTTCACCTTTTAGCATTGAGATGGCAGCTTGATTTTGCAGGGTTCAAAGTTCAAACTTTGTATCTCTTTAGTTTTGGTATTTTTAAGTCTGCTGATTATGAATATATATATATATATATATATATATATATATATATATATATATATATATATATATATATATATATATATATATATAATGTATGTATATGTGCGTACTATGTTGAATATTATTTGTCTTTGTTTACGGGAGTGTAATTAACATATGTCCTCTGATAAAAAAAATTGTTATAAAAAGACCCAAAAACACGACCCAAACCCATTAGACCCAAACCCGTTTAGACTCATCCTCCCAAATGACCCATTTAGACCCGGACCCATCTAGACCAAAACCCAATAAGACTTGAGACCCGACCCGACCCAAACATTTTGCCACCTCTAAGTTTTATCAAGGTTTCTCAGTCGTGAAACACAAGACCAACATGTATGTGCAGTTAATCTTTTTATCTATTGATTTATTTGTTTATAAATTTTAATTGCATTGTTAAAAAAATTCAAGTATTAGGGTTCCAACAATTTGATGTCATAGATATAGAATTGTACGCTCACTTGTGGACTTGAGATGTATAGGATTTATTACGCCTGACAATTGGGTCGGGTCGGGTTGGGTTTGGGTTGTGTCAGAATCTTCTATGTTCATACCCCATCTAACCTCCATGACAGTCAGTCATACGGCTCAAAATCTCAATTGGGGATACACTTTATCTACAAAATTTAGGTAAACCTTAGAGTAGCAATATGCAGAATTGATCAATTTTTATAGAAAATGCAGCATACCTGTTGAATCTGTGATGAGAAAATCGACAAGAGATGGAGTTCGCTCACAACTTCGTACGTCTTTTTGTCTCTTCGTTGCCTTCAATTTCACGTTCAACTCTTCAATGGAAGATTTCAATTCACTATTTGCTTGGACCCGTTCGACCCATACATACGACCTGTTGGACCCATCTTTATTTATTGGACTTTAGGGAGGTACAAATTGGACCCATTCTTTTTTATATTGTTTATTAGGCAAATGGACCCAACAGGTACCCATTGGACCTGATTTAGAAGTATTGGGTCTGGATTGCCAGGCCTAGGATTTATATATGAATTAAATTTATACGATTCAGTTTGAAATACTAGTTAGCGAGAAAAGTTCAAAAAGGTACAAGAATTTTTAGAAGTAAGGAAGAACCAATTTGAATGCTCCACATGTACAAAGAGAATGTTTCACATGTACAAAACTCATTTACCCCCAACATCAATTATCTCACAAACGGCAAATCGAAAAAATTATGAAAATTGCACCATAAAATTCAGCGTTTTCTCCTCTTCGATTTGCCGTCCCTCAAGGCATATTTTCGATGATTTTTTCCCGTTTTTTGGTGGATTTTATTAATAATTAACACATGTGTTAGTGCTTGGTTGTACATTTAATTTAGGGTTAGGGTTTAGGGTTTAGAAGGATTTAGGGTTTAGAGTTTAGAAGGGTTTAGGGTTTTTGGTTTAGAGTTTAGGGTTTGGGGTTTAGGGTTTATGGTTTTGTGTTTAGGGTTTGGGGTTTAGGGTTTTGGTAAAAACCCTAAACGCAATACTTTGACACATGTGTTAGTAAATGTGAAACCCACCAAAAAAGAAGAAGAAAAAACCCGTCGAAAGTATGCCTTGAGGGACGGCAAATCGAAGAGGAGAAAACGCTGAATTTTATTTTTTTTGCATCGAGCAATCAAATTCTACGGGCCGGTCCTGTAATTGAAATATATATGTTTAATGAAAATAATCTTGTCACGATGTTAGTAACCATTTGGAATAGGAGCTAATCTTGTCCCAATATACAACCTTAGATCAACACCTTTTATAAAAAGATAGGAATAGGAAAATATGTATATGTACAGAATTTGTTTGTGCAGCTAAGAAACATCAAAGTTCTTAAAAAGAAAATAAAAGGAAAGAAGAAAGTATTTAATGAATGAATTACATTTTAGAACACACAAACACACGTATAATCTTATAATTTAAGAACTTCATATTATTACTTAAAAACTTCTTTATATATGATCTTGATAGAGCATATGGACGAAACAAAAACAGAAGAAAACTTCTTTATATATGATCTAAGACGTTCATAGTGACAATATTAACCATGTGTTGTTTTATTCATCATAACATTCTACTGATGGATGTACGCCTTCATCACATGGACAATCCGGGAGATCATGACTTAATTTGCCATACCTAATTGGTTTGTATTGCGCCTGTTAGCAATGCGAACATGACTGTGGATAACAAGAGTCTCATTTTAATCTAACAAGAAAGAATCCATATAGTAAGATTAGTGTCTGTATAAATATATTTTATATTTAGATTAGATGATTTAAGGAAAAAATAATATATTTTTACGTTACAGATAATGAGTGGAGTTCAAATGAGAATAAGAATTTGTGTAAGAATGAGGGAACCAATGATATTGTGCCATGTGTACAAAGAGAATGTTCCAAATGTACAAAACCCATTCACCCCCAACATCAATTATCTCACAAACGACAAATCGAAAAATTATGAAAATTGTACCATTAAATTCAGCGTTTTCTCCTCTTCGATTTGCCGTACCTCAAGGCATACTTTCGACGAGTTTTTTTTCATCTTTTTTTATGGGTTTCACATTTACTAACACGTGTTTTAAAGTGTTGCGTTTAGGGTTCGAAACCCCAAACCCCCAACCCTAAACCCTAAACACTTTATAAAACTCTAAACCCTAAATCATACTAAACCCTAAACCCTAAACACTGCTAAACCCTAACCATAAACCCTGCTAAACCCTAACCCTAGATCCTAAACCCTAAACCCTAGCCCTAAGCCCTAACCCTAACCACAAATCAAATGTACAACCAATCACTAACACATGTGTTACTAATTTGTAAAACCCACCAAAAATGAAAAAAAAAATGTTGTCAAAAGTATGCCTTGATGAACGTCAAATCGAAGAGGAGAAAACGCTGAATTTTATGGTGCAATTTTAATGATTTTTCGACTTACCGTTTGTGAAATTTTTGAGTTTCAAAAATGTGGGGAAATGGGTATTTGATGAAAATGAGTGGTTGAGATTAATTCCCCTATTCTCACTCAAAATTGATGTACTCATTTGAACTATACTCTACAGATAATATATAATGGTTTGAATAAGAACATACGTCAATTAAACAATAATACGTGACAAATGTTTATATGTATTCGTTTTGAGAGAATGATATGATAAGAAATTGCGCAATCAATTAAAGATATTGTCATGAAACTACAAGTCTACAACTACTATTGAGCCCGGTCCATCTAATTTTATTTGGGTGCTTCTGCCACTATAAGTTTAGCCCAGTCAAAATTTGCGGGGCCCTATTCCATTTATCCCCTGTAAATAAATCTCACGCATCACAATCACAATAATATATATATATATATATATATATATATATATATATATATATCAACTAGTTTTTTTGACCCGTGAAAACACGGGTTTGAACAAAAAAAATCATAATTGAATATGCATATATGATGTGTTGGTTAATTCATTATTTGCAAAATGTTATACACATGATGTATTGAAATTAAAAAAAAGGACGTTGTAACATACATAAAAAGTGAGTTGCACTTGAAAGGGTATTAAAATTTGAATTACATTAATGATTTTTCTAATTGATTTGGTAATTATATGTTGGAGGATATAAACTATATTATGAGATAAATAGTTTTTAGAAGCCATTGTATAGATGAATGTATGTAAACTACAGCGTAAATATGAACAATTATTTAGTCGGTATAGATGAATGTATGTAAACTACAGTGTAAACTACAGTTACAGTCCTGGATATAAATGAAGACCTTCCACTAATACCTATTACCTTCAAGACTGTTATTTAGTTGCTTCTTATATTCTTCTCCTTCCGCGATCTCACGTTGTAAAGCTTCAAGGTTTCCTTCATTTCTATCTCAAACCAACATAAAAAAAATAAAAAATTATCTCATTAATTATAATTAACCATTTATATTATTTGATTTATATATATGTATATAAAGGAATAATATAAGAATTCAACTTTATAGATGAAAGTTAAAAGGAAATTAAGTGTAACTGCAATGAATGACAAATAATGAATAGATCAAAGAAAAACTTAAACTTAAAAAGACATTGATTCATTCATACGATTAGCAGTACATGTTTCCAAAAAAAAAAACATCATAGCAAACATATGTCATAAATAATTAAAATGCAGCTATTTCTTAGATAAATTGGCCAGGTGACCATTCTTCTCTTCAATACTTTTTTCAAGTGATGTTATAACGTTTGTGAAGACTTCCTCAAAATCACCTTCCATTCCTTTGTACTCTTGAAAAGCACACCAAGAAATGATTTTCTTGTTGCTCTTACGTAGAGGTTTAAGATCGTCCAAACACTTATCAACTTGTTTATATGATTTTTTTATATCTTCATATATCGCCTGCCATAGATCCTTTCTTTCCTTCTCCTTAGCGATTTCAGCATTCAAATTGGCAATCAATTCAGCTTGTTTTTCACTCGTAGACTTTGTTTAGTGATGGTGACAGTGGGGTTAATGTTTAGAGAGAAATAGCTTAAAAAGGTAAGTGGTAGTACACATGAATTGAAAAAGAAAAATATGATAAAGTGGGGTATTTAAAGCAATGTGTATTAGTGGATGGAGATGGATTGAGATGAATTGTCGTATTATAAAGAGAAGTAGATGACTCGCCAAATTCCAACATTGAATAACCAATTAAAGATGATGGTAAGGAGTGACCAATGGTGACCTGAAGCATGGAGTAAGTAATAATTTCATTTCTTGTATGCAAGGCATGGGAACTCAAAAAAAAATGCAGCTTTGGAATATTAATTAATTAAATCCATTAATTAATTAAATCGATTAGATCTGGTGGGACTCCCGATGTCATGCATATTTCAGCGAAGCAATATGATGTAGCCAAGTCAGCACTAAAAATAGCCTTAGAGATTGCCAAGTCAGGTTTATGATGTCAGCCTTAGTGTCCATTAATATATAGTTAGATTTCTTTTATTATTTATTTTTATTATATTTTTAACCTTTTTAACTTCATTCAACTACAAAAATAAGAAAATTTTTGATGGACCTAATGTCCTATTTACCAACTCCAACATGTGTGTTTTTGCCATTATTTATTTTTACATTATTGAATTTGCTTATAAACTTTAATTATCATCTTCAAAAATCATTTAGTAAATTTGATCATTCATTTATGTACTAGGATTTTAATTAATGTTTTAATGTATTGTAAGCTAAATTTTTTAAGTGTGAATGAAAACGAATTACTTTTATCAATTGTGTGATGTTATTATAATAATAATTAATAATTAATTAAATTAATTATAGTTCATAATCCAATTTGTCAATTCTTTGTGCATCTTATCTTATCTTATAAATCTTAAATATAATATAAGATTAACCTTTATGATGTCATCATTTTAATTAAGTTTCAATTTGTCAATTAAATCATTTAATTTTGGTAAGTTTTAAAATAAAATCCATAACTTATTAAAAAAAGTTTTAATCAACCACTCACTGACATATAAAAAGAAATTTAATTAAATAATTAAAACATTATCAAAATCGATCTGTAATGTTTCTATTATCAATTCACCGAGTAGGAATAAAATTACTTGAAAATGTTAATATAGACTTTAAATAATTATTTTTTTTACAAACTTGGTTTCAAAAAGTTTTAAATTTTTTTAATCTATACTTATATAAATCAATTTACATACAGTAATATTATCATGAATCCAACTAAATACTTAATATACATATTAACTTACACCTTTATTATTAAAAACAAGAAACTAAATACGAAATTTTATATTAAAAATCAACGACCCGTTTGTATACACGCGTTTAAAGTCTAGTTTAAATATAAGATAAAACTTAGTTACAATCAATTTGATAATTTTATGTTTATAACAATTTCGTAGCAGTGACGAACTCTTTATAACAATGTTGTGTTTAAAGAGCCATTTTTTAGTATCGCACACGACCACCAAATTCTACGAGCAGGTGATCATAACTATTGTATATATTAATTAATTATTTATTTATAATTATCAATAAAACATCTTTTTATGTAGCAAAAAACAGCTAAAAACATACATTTTTTGTTTTTTTTACCCATTTTGAAGGGAATCGTTTGTTACTCCTTCGGTTTTACCAAGAAGTGAAAGAAACCAAAAATGGACTTCATTTGACAATCTAGTTTTTTAATTTTAAAATGAGTTAATTAATAAATGGTCCTTGAGATTTATTGGTTTTTGCACTTATTAGAGTCTCTTAGTCTATTTACTTTGTACCCTAGGTCCAAACACACAAAATTTGTTGTGCGTTTGATCCGTGTTGCAAGCAAATTGACAGACACATTTAAACTCTTTGTTATTCATTAATTAAACTCTTTGTTATTCATTAATCTTGCTAACAAATCGTATGTATCAAACGGCATGAAACTCGTGTTTTGATGTCGTTGCGTTAATGTGTCATGTGACTAGGTAACCGAATGCATACATATAAAGTTTCAAAACTTTGATCAGGACAGTAGCACGAGTAATTTTAAAGTTTCGCGTACCACGAATAAAATGTGTAAAGTTTCATAACTTTAATAATCCCCTTTAAAAAATCTTTGATAATACAGTTTTACTTGATTTTAGATCCTTTCTTGCGTTGTCTCTTCAATTTCGATAGTCGTCTATTATTAAAATGCTCTAAATACGGTTGACATAGGAAAAAATATCTATGAAAGATGTAGTAAATTTTAATTAATGAGTCAAAATTTTATCTATTCACAAAGTTGTTAGCCCTTCGTTGGTTCCGTAATTGTGAAGAATTTCATGCAATATATATATTTAATCGAGTTACGTCTATAATTGTTACTACTAGCTTAAGACCCGCGGCTTCGCGGGATGCATAATAGATATTCGTAAGAATCATACGTAATGATTAGTTAGGAATGTAAATGAATACATTGACGTGTATGATTAGTTTCGATTTTCATAACCCGCAAAATTTGCGGGATTGACCACTTGATACAGACAATGTATTTTTTGTAAAAAGTAATTTCTGCAAATAAACTTCCTTCAATCGTATGTAGCTTTTAATTTTGTTGGTAGTTGGTGACTAACACGGGCACCATGCATAACGTAGATATGTAGGAACGATTAAACACCAAAAGAAAACGGTATGTAAAGATAAAGCGTGTACAATGTTTGTAAGTAGTTTATATACGTGTGTTTGGGTTTGAGGTTTGTTAAAATGACTTGGACAACTACTTATAAAGTTTGATAACTTTCAATTGTTTGTAAGTAGATATACGTGTGTTTGGGTTTTATTTTTAGGGTATTATGTAGTCAGACTGTAAATTTGATAACTTTGAAATAGCATTACTCTAATAGAAATAGTATACTACAATAAGGCCGTTAGTAGCTAATATGACTACTCCACGTGAATAGTTTAAATCCCTTATGTAAATCAATAGTTCAAACTTATTTAAATAGCATAAGATTCATATTAGCATGAATCATTAATCTTTAAACATTTGAAAAAAAACTAATAAAGCTGTTGATAAAGTGTGACATAGATAATTGCTCTTCAATTTAGAAGTCCCATTCATAGTCTTCTTCGACAACGTCACCATCTAAAACACGAGATTTATGAAGTCGTTGAACCGCTTTCTTTTCTTTAGCTTCTTCTTTTAATATTTCTTCTAGCACCAACCACTCCTCTGCGTGGTCCTAAGTATAATATTGTAGAACATACGTCTGTATATGGATACTTATGAAAAGCGAATATAGAATTAGCTAGTTTTTGCTTATTACATCATATAGTCTTGGTTCGTGTGATTTAAGAAACTGGTATACATCTAAATCTAAATTCATTTAAAGAACCATGGAGGTCTTATAAATACAAAATTAAAACATTGATCTTATTGCCTTACCTAGAAGTTTCATAGACATAATCACATACATTGATATTTACCTTACGCACCACAAGTTGTTTAATCCTACTAAATTTATTGAATTATAGATATGTAGAATTGCATAATTTTGACCTGCATAATAGGAAAACACATGTGCATATATTTTGGAACCCTGTTCGTAAGGCTTCCCATTGTTCCCATGTTTCATAGCTGCAATATCATCATTGTATTTTTCCACAAAATCAACAAATCGCATCATATTACACGACCTCTTTGGTAATATAGGGAAAAAGTACAAAATTGATGATTATTAATTTTATGTGTCACGGAAAAATAAATAAATGTAAGGATTAGTTAGTTGACGTACCCAAAGTATCTGCAAAATGTTATAAAGAATCTAAAAAAATACAAATAAAAGTCAAAGATGATATTGTACTACATAGTGTTGTATCGTAATTTTAACAACTACTATTTGCTAGACAAAAGGCTATAACAGGTATCACGAAGAGAGTATAATCAGTATCACAATAATCTCAGCTCATCACCAAAAGCAGCTTACCCTTTATCAGCTGATATTGCCTATCATGTGATATTGAAGGAACGTTCAAGCATGTGAAATCATCCAGAGCTCGTATATTGGGCGTCGTTAAGTGAAAACCTTGGCCAATTAAAGAAATGGCAGCCCATGATGTTGAAATCTGTACCAAATTTTTGCATTAATTAATTATTTAATATGGCTCAAAGTGGGTAGTGTTTAATCTTAAACTGGTAAAATAACATATAGCTAAAAGAGGAACTGATCAGATTGTTCGTAAGAAGCCGAAAGTCTACCTTTATCCTGAAATTATTTATACAAAATAAGATTAAAATTGCAATGACTTTGTTTTGTAATCCTAACAAACACATTAGTTTTTAGTTTTTAGAAAAACTAAAACGTTAGCAAGTAAATGCAACCTAACTCAGCCCGTACAAAAAGTGACCCATTTTGACACATCTTTTTACCCAGGCACCCAGCCCGGCTACGTTGCCACTTCTAGCACTAATATATAGATGATGCAATACCTGAATACACTTATTGCTCTATGTAAATAAAATACACCCCACACTTTCGATTCAAGCTTTGTGTGACTCAAAATCTCTAATCTCTTCCAAGCACCCAGAGATGTTAGCACATCTTTGGAACATCTCAAAATTTTGTTAACTTCCTCGAGGGAAATTGTTTCCTATATGATTCAATTTTGAAGTTGTTAATCATATTACAAAATGCAAGAAAACAAAATTACGCATTGCTAAAAGAAACAACAACGAAATAGTCCAGAAAAGTCACCATGCCTGTGTGATAACAATGGCATAAGAGAAATCAGTTGTAGTAAGTCCCTGGCCAGATTTATTTTTACCCCAAGTAGTTTCCTAACGTTAGATATTTCTTCAGGTCAAGTCTATTTATGAATTAATCTGGTGGGTCCATATCTACGTCATCAAACCATAAAACACCTATTTACCCTATGTTAATCATAGCATTTGTAAAAGCAAATCAAGAATTTAAGCCAACCCCTACCAAGGCAGCTGTACATCATTGCAAAGAACTTAAACCCTTAGGGAACGCTTGCATATTATTTTTCCATCATTTGGTCGAATCAATAAAATCAAAGACTTCTACCTGGTAACACTTTTTACTAATTAGAGGCTTAGAGCTAAAACTTGTTTGGTACATTTGAACCAAAAGTATTACTATCAAATTAGCTCAAAGCATAACTTCACAAGTGTTTTACCTTAGATTAGTAAATTTTTCCGCACCATTATGGAGCCATGTACCATCTGGTTGCACATAATCCTGTAATCAAATCATGGATAGGTAACAAATTTAATGAAATTGAAAATCTCAATGTAAGTTTATAGAAGATGTACCGTACTGAGGCTTTTTACATTCTGCTCATTTTCATACCATCATGACCTAAACAGATGGGTGTCCAGTTGGGTATCTCAAAGCATCCCTCTTCCAATTCAATGTGGGTCATTGATGCTTGCTCAACATGCCTTGAAACAGCTGGTGGTGCATGATATATTTTTATTCATGTTCAACCATGAACACAAGTGTTGGGAGTTTAGAAAAGTTTCATAATCAACCCTTACTATTTATGAGTTTCAAGAGACATAATCAGTGTTCATGACTAAATGCGCTGTTTGGGTGAAAAAAGTTTTTTTTTTAATGATGTTTAACACATGTTACAAACTAATCTTTTGCAAGCATTAAGAAGCACTTTCACGGACTTTAGACCCATCTGATCAGTTTTCGTTTAGCTGATTTTTTGGCCCATTAGACCCATTTGAGATAAGTGAAAAACAAATCGACCCCTTTATAAACAGATCAGGAGAAATTACCATAAGAGTGAATAGATGATACACTGACATATTAAATTGCGTAAATATTCAGAACAGAATTTGATCATACCTTAATATTGTTGTGACAAACCACTTCAACAGAGCATCCGTAAAACCTTTTTGTGAGCTTTAGAAATCCTGATACCGTACATTTCTGTAAGATAAACTAAAAGTCTAAAATATACAAAATTAGTTGGTATTAGTAAAACTATATAGCAGCAAAAGAATCTTTCAGACTTTTTAAAACATACACACACAAATAAGTTCACAATATGCTACATGGTACTAACTGGATTCTATCTAAACATAAACAGCTACACTATTTTCGAAACTCATTTAAATTAAAGAGTTACATGACACATAACAAAAAAGATACAAAACCTTTTATATCATTGTTTTGATTTAATTAATACATATTTCATTCTTATTAAAGTAAATGTAACACCCTGTTTCTGGGTCTAGTAGTATTTTAATATTTTCTGACTGTGAATTATTATTTAATGTGTCAGAAAATAGTTTCGGTGATTTATTTGAAAATAAATGGGTAAAAGAGTCGAATAATTTATTGTGACTAATAAATTATTAATTGTTTTAAATTTAATCTAGTTGACGGTAAAATAAAATGATGTTTGCCCGCAAATGGTTTTTAAGTTCCAGGCAATGATAGGCACGGGGAATGAAAATTAACCAATTATATGGTACACTCCATATTTGAGTCGGTTTATAACAAAAACATATATCCATACATACATATGTACGACATACATACATACACATGAATGAAACCCTAGATAATTAACAAATACATGATGAAATCTTAAATTGAAGCCTTGAAACTCGAACTCAAGCATCAAGATCATGGATTATCAACTTCTAATTCTTCTATTTATCTTGTAAGTCTTGATTCCTTGATTTTCATAAATCTAAAATTTGGGGTTTTGTGGGTTATTGATTATAATCCGAGATTAAGGCTTGAAGTTGTTAAATTGAGGTTTATTAAACTCATAAATGATGATATGTAACATGATTCAAGGATTATCTTGTAAATTTAAATTAGGGTTTGTGAAATTGATTTGTGTTCTTATGATATATGATGAACTTATAATGATTGAGATGAAATTGAGACTTATAACTATGTTAGAATTGTTAGTTGATGTTAGTTTCATGGTTATAGTTGAAACCCTATGTTAGAAATTGTAGAATTGAATCATGATCATGATAAAAGTTGTGGGTTTAGTTGATTAGTCATGAATTATGATTTTAAAGCCTAGAGTAATGATGTATAAATGGATAAGTATTGATTCATGATGATGATTATTTGTGTTTAAGCTAAAATGTGTAAAGTTGATTAAATGTTAATGGTAATTATGATGATTATGAGGTGTTTTGATGAATTAGTGATACTTGAGGATTATAACCTTGGTAATGGTTAACCATGTTGATTAGTGACAATTAAAGTAGATTAAAATGATGATGTAATACTACGATCATAATTTGATAAGTGATGGTAAACTAAGGATGTTAAAAGTGATTATTCATACTCTTGGAATGTTTTATGTGAAATTACTATAAGTAATAATTTTGTTGATGTGTAGTTGAAAAGCGGTTATCATAATATCAAATCATGATTAGGTAATAATTCAAGAAGTATGAATTTGGAATGTTGGTGTAAATCCATTTGATTGATGTTATATAGATTTGAGACAAGTGATTAACTTGTGTTGTTCTGTTGTATTGTCAGATGTGCAGAAGGCTCAGTGATATTAGACTACTGAGTGGATGCCTGAGGTGGTCGGTGAGTGGATCTCTAATCCTCAGCGTAACTTGGTTGTAACAAGTTTGGTTACAACAAGTAACGTGTTATTACTTTATTATTTGCATTGGTGTTTATGCGGATAGTAATAATACTGTTGATATGTTGACTAGTTGAATATGTGACTTGTTGATTACGTGATCACTTGAGTTAATTGGCCTTCGGGCATCAGTTGTTAATGAGGCAACGAGTTGTTGAACTGTTGGTTGGGCTAGTTGGTTATCCAAAGTTTAACACACCTCCTGTGTTAGTTGAAGATAATCACTAGCTATCGGTCTCGTCCGTATGGCCATACGGATAGGTTGGGTAAGTGTTCTTGGGGAGCCTCCCGGGTTAATGGTTATCCCCAGAGCCGCCGATCCTCATTATGGTGTTGTTGATTAGTTGAATTGTTGCATTGTCGAACTGATGCATTGTTGATGTGTTGTATTGGGTACTTGCTTGTTTAGTGCTAATTGTTGTACACAAAGTTGTTGCGCTAAGTTAAGTTGTTGATTAGTATCTGCTCACTTAGCGTTATGCTAATCCCCCACATTATCCCTTCTTGAAGGTTTTGGCTATTGTATTGGGTGGGCAAGAAGTTGGACTTGAAGGAATGTTTGACATGCTGACGTGACTCTGACATTTGATTTAAATAAATTAATGATATCTTTTGTTTTATATAACACCCATGTTGATAAACTGTGTTTTGAATTAAGTTGATTTTATACCTATATGAAACAATGTATCTTATAAATGTAGAAATTGGGATAACGCTTCCGGTACAATATATTTAAATGTTTTCAAAATGAGGGGTGTTATAGTAAATTTAGGTAATCATGGTACAATACATATGAGCTCGAAAAAAGGTTATGAAACTAAAGTTTATACATTTGCAAACATATATCCAACTCGAAATATTAATAAGTAAATGGGTCGGAATTGTTTCACCATTATCTCAAAAGTGATGATATACCAACATTTCACCATTGTAAATTGAGAATGCTTTGGCAACATCCTGTATTTTTTAGCAACTACATCATGGATTTCCCTCCCTCCTGTTAGACACAACCTGCATCATCAGTGACTTTTGAACCTGGACTATCAGTCTTTTCATTAACTCTTCTGAACTCATCATTAGTCCAAGTCTTCGCCATAAGCATCAACTTGAGTATTAAATCAAGAAAGGGACCAATAAACAAATATAAGGTTATACCTTGAGTATCTATTACTCGCCAATTTCTCGTAAAAATATGTTGCAATTTATCAATATTACATGAAATCTATGTAATGGATCTAACTGTAACTGAAAAAATTAAGTGAAGGTCAAAAACTAATATTAGTATTAAAAGCTACAGGCACACATTTAAGGTCTGGAATCATAAACCTATTGGAATAAAGGTCAAAAACTAAAACATTATCGCCACCAAAGCCAATAAGACATCACAAAGGACTCAGTTTGAAAGTCAACCAAAATGCATTTTTAATGCATAAGACGTTATTAATCAATTTTACTGTTTAAGATAATAGATTCTTATTGTAATAATATAATGTATATTCCTATTGTAACATATTACTTATTTATGGAACAGATTCACCAAAAAAAAAATTATACCGCCCACACTACCAGACCCATTTTGACCCATACATTATATTAACAGTTTTGAGTGAAGCCTATTACGACCTTTTACTCAATTCACCCGACTGCCAATTTCACCACCTCTACGCAATTCTATTCATTACAGTATCAATTTTACACTGAAGTCTGAAACGAAGTGTAACATTTAAAAAATTAAGTCAATTTCGCGCCTAAAAACCCAATAAGTAAACAGTAGCAAAGCAGTGCAGTCCAAATAATATTTTTCAGTATTGAGCGTTTAGGGTGTTACAACAATTGTTTCCTGTGCAGAAAACAAATAGCGGATAGAAACTGCACAAGAGTCTGTTAGTACAATATTGCTGTCATTTACTGTCCATTACTTTATAAGAAAAATGATAAATGAAATCAAACGATTCCCTAAAACGATAAATGAAATCATCATGCCATCAATCAGATGAAGGCAAGGGATTATTGCTAATAGGCATAACAACCAAAACCGAACTGATCTAGTTTATTGATATGTCGTATATCAAAATATATGAAGATTAAAGATAAAATAGTTCATGTCATGATGGTCCTAAGTACCGCAAATCGCTTAGCAGATCTTCGGTAACTGGTTGCTACAAATGAAAGCATTTAAATTTGGATTCTTGTCTTATGGATGAATAGAGTTAATCTCATCAGCTTGTCATACAAAGTCAAACAGTTAATCTCATCAGCTTGTCATACAAAGTCAAACATCTATTTTCGATCAACAAATAAACATGGGTTTGATAAACCATAATCAGTTTGGGAAAAAAAACACCCAAAAAAATCATTGTGATTCTGTTAAGGGCTCTTAATAAATAATAATTGATCGGATAACCAAATTAGATCAGAATTTGGTATGACAGATAAACAAAATGCACCAAATTAGATATGTTATTGTTTGATCCTAAAAATGCACCAAATTAGATCAGAATTATTTCTGTTGGATTTATGATCCCATTTGACCAATCAGAGTGTTATGAGAGATAAATATCAAACATCTAATCGATAATGACATATAATAAAGATCAGACAATAACATAACACAACTGGTATGACAGGTAAACAAAAAAAAAAAATTAGAACCATTTATGTCAACATCCATGAGTTCATAGGAAAAAGGCATAAATATAGTAGCATGAATACGAAGATCGAACAACAACATAACACAAAAGGCATGAGATGAAAATAAAAATTAAAATAAATAAAGTCTAAAACCGAATACCTCAACATCCATGAGTATCAACTCGTGGCTGGCAATTTGCTTGGGGTTGTTCATGTAATTCTGGCTCCACATCAGAAACACCTTGACACAAATCTTCCAAGAGTCCTTGCCAAAGGAGTGTAAAAATCATCAACATGGGTTGCCATTGATTGGTTTGATTCTGAGTTGAAAGTGATTGGAATCCCTAAATGGCTGCAGAAGAGAAGCCGTGGTTAGATATGTATATATAATTGAAATTGATAACAAACTCATGCTACATTTTAGGAGCTAAATTCAAATTTTGAATTTATGAGTAACCACAGATTGGATAAGGATGTTTTTGAATTTAAAAATCCTAAAATGTAGCGGAATAATTAAGAATTAAAACTTATGATAGTGATCCTATTTTACCTGCACCAAAAACTATGTAACCTCGTTGCTAATATTGAAACTCATACTTCAAAGGAAAAAAACTTTACCAAATAAAAAAAAAATCAACCATCTTTATATGCAAAAACAGATTGGGATTATACACCAATAATAGTAAACATCTGAACTCTTCTTCATGAGTCAATATCAAATATTTGTTCAAGAACCAACATCAATATTTGAAACATAACCTACTTGACCAAGCAAGCAGATAACTACAATATGTAAAAACTGGCAAGTGACATCAAACTATTCACAAGCCAGGGATATAATCATTTCTTAAAGCCATTAACTAATCAGTTCTAGAAGGAAAAAACAGGAAACCAACCTCATTACTGTCCTTCGTAGCTTGTAAAGTGGCAACTACATCTAAGCAGTTCTCGATATCAGGAATCTTCGCCTGGTAAGCAGAATACAAAGCACAAATTTTAGGTCCAAATTGTATAAGAAGCGAAACATTAATGTGAAATCTTAAGGTTTCTTTCGATGTCATCTTCCACATACCCACATATTGATGTAAGATACAGAAAATGTCGAGTTGCTTATGGAATTAATCAAGAGTAAAAAAAAAAAACTTTGTTTCCAACTAATGCTTCAAAATTTTGAAAATCAAACCTGACCTCACACAGAGGAAAGGGTAAGGCCTTCATTGAGGTTATAAATAATCATTCCTTGAAAATGACTTGCTTTAACACTTGCATTGATTCAGAAAGACAAATAAATTGATATACTAATCTAATTAACACGCACTTCACTAATCTCAATGCTCAGTTCATTACTATTGGTCATCTTAATATCATTATTTGTTCACATGAATGTAAAGTTAATTGGAATATTGGATAGTACTGAATAGTACCTAAACCTCTCTTTGTTGAGCAAGAAGTTTCATCTCAACCACTTTGTATTGCTGAAGCCTGCACATACATCAAAGTCAGTAGATATGATATAAACCCTAATAAACCGCTACAGATTTTTTGATATATTTTTAAGAAATCAGTTAGAAATTATATTAGGATTGAAGGGAATAAAAGAAGAAAAATGAAAATTAAAGCTCCTAATGTTTTCCTTGGCAACAATTTCTTCGTTTCAGCCTTAATTATTTATGAACTGCTAATCACCAAACATCATCATTAGATCGATTACTGATTTGTGAAATCGTCGAATCTAACGAAATCACTTACATAATCGTTAGAACTTTCATTCTCATATGACTGACTAAAATCGAGACCGTAATCGAATCGAACCAAACCGCTTACCGAATTCACATCGCATTGATATCGTTAGCCGCGAGCCATCGATTGAAGCCTTGAATAATTGCTTTACTTTGTTCGATCTATGATTTTACATGGAGGATGATCAACAAAGTAATTCCCTTTTGTTATTATATAAAAATGATCTAATCCAAACAATCACACACAACAAAGTTTAGATCAATTGATACATCGTCAACAATAATCATCGGATAATATAAATGGAATCACCGCAAAACAAATAACAAAAGGAATTGAGTACGGGATAAAAATTAAGCCGGTGAAAGTTTTAATAAGGGTATCCCCTCGTCATCTCCCAAAATTGACTATCATACCTTTGGCGGCCATTGACGTTGATTTTGTAGGGGGCATTAGTGTCTTTTTGATGAAAACATTATGATGTCAGCAAATAAACTAATGGATGGATTTACATGTTGACTTTTGCATTGAAGGGTCCAGATTTACCCATTTTAAATTTGGTCAAAGATTTTTGAACATTTAAACTTTGTTATTATAATATAAGTAGACTAGTGTTAAGGTGTCTTGATTTTCTCACAATTGTAATTAATATCCGAACCTTCATAGGTAAACATCTTGAGATGACCAGAAAAAATGTCAAAAACGGTCACGCTAATACCCGATTAGGCCGCATATATATGAGTAAATAAAACTCGCACTCCCCGAGTAACCTGAAAAAGAGAAGCCTAATCCGTATTCCGTTTAATCACATTATTTCAATCACGACATCATACGTAAATATTTATGTTCGATTGTATCTAACTGAGTTATGTCAACTAATTCAACTACTTTTCATTATCAAAACAACGTTAACTCGTACCATCTTTAGTATATATATATATATATATATATATATATATATATATATATATATATATATGTCAGTTTTAACAAAAAATAAGACGAGTCATCTCTCTCCTCCGAGCCTTATTTGCCCCCATTAGCGATAATTATCATTCGTTATTGACTCCCTCCTTCGTTACCTCGTCTAGCAAGTAAGTTTTATTATTATTATTATTTGAAGTTATACATCCTCCATAGACAAATCTTTTAAGTTCATCTTTGTTTTTTTTTTTTATATGATAACGCATTAATCATGTTTTATCACATAGAGTGATATGTGTTGGCACAATTACTTTGTACTTTTTTTGTTAAAAACATCTTTTCCATATGTCTTCTTCGTATCCGTGTGTCACATATAAGTTGCAAATTCATCAATTACGTATATAATTCACAATTTACAATTTAACATGAAAAATCGATGTATCAACTAATTTGCATCACCGTTTAATCTAATATATAATCGAAACAAGCAAGTATCGTAATTCGTAATGAAGTAAAAAATGAAAAGAATTGTACCAAACAAAATTGTCTCTACAATTCTTAAACAGTTTATGTATTGAGAAATTGAAATCCCTAAATTCACATTTTATTACTTATACTTATTCAATGCATTACAAGTTTACAACTAATAAATAAAATGTGAATTAAAAAATGGTTTATGAATAATTACATAGCATTATTGAATTAATTAATTGTATTTATCAAGTTTGACCACTTTTTATTGGGGTAAATGTTTTACCCAAAATAGACATAGCTCGTTTTCAAATTTAAAAAACACTGTAAAACTTTTAAACCATGATGATGACTCCGTATTAAATATCATAACAACTTTTTGCTATCTAAAAGATATTTTTACCAAAATCATATCTTATCCAAAAAATAATAATTAAATATATATAGAATGTATCAACAACCTAATATAATATAAAAAAGGAAAGAATAATAATATAATATTAATTAATTATTAATAATTATACGGAGTAATATATAATCAAACATACTCCATAAGTCTACCGAACACTATAAAGTATCGTACGTTTTGTACAATATTTTTTCACACATACACACTCCCTAGTTCCTATAAAGTACATAAAACCCTCATTAAACGTGAACAGCACACATTCTTCGTTTATCCAAAACATATATAAAATCCATAAACCCTAACAATTTCTCCCACCATAAAATTATGCCAATTCCCATCAAGATTTCTTCTTCCCAAATTGTATGATGAATTCCTCATTAATTCAAGAACCCCAAACCCAGAAATTTTCACTTACTTCTTCCGTAAAAAACAAGCCTTTTTCTTCTTCAAGATCGAAGGGTTCTGGGCTTTCAAGAGACGTCTCTTGCAATAAAGATTTTAATTCCAACTTCAATCGTCAAAAAGTAAAAAACCCAACTCGAGAAATCAAAAACCCATATCAAGAAACCTATAAAAAGCCCCTAATGGTTCTTGAATCAGTTGGGTGTGAATATTTATGTCCGAATAATCAGATGGGGATTCCTGAGTATTACAATTATGATGATAATAATAATCAAGCTTACAATTATCTGTTAGTTAATGTTAATCATTGGTATATTGATGAGTTTATGAAGCCCAGAACTAATGAACAGAGACTACCTGAAGATGATAAGTATCATCAGTTGGCTAAATTAAGGGAAAATAATTGTTATGAAAAAGATTTGTTACAAGAGAATTATCATTGCAATGTGAGCCCTAATTCTCCGTTTATTAATGTGGTTTCAATGGATGAAAAGGTGATGGAAACACAAGGAACAAAATTCCCCTTTCATATAGCTTCAATTCCAAAGCCACAAGATGAGTATAAAATAGTGGTGAATAATGTGAATCAACCTTTTGAGCATGTTTGGTTGCAAAGAAGCAAGGATGGGTCAAGATACATTCACCCTTTGGTTAGTTTCTTTACCTTTTTTTTTTTTTGTATTCAATATCATGTTTCTGCTTCGATTTTATGAAAATTTTAGTTATTTTAATGATAGATTGAAAGCAGGGAGAATATTAGAGTGGTTGGTCTGTAACTTATGATTATGATCAGTAGTAGAGTAAATTTGTTTGGCTTAAATTAAGTTTTAGATTTTTGAAAACTATGAAAGTCATTTGATGTTTAAGTGATATAATGATTTGATTAAAAACAAGAAAAACATTTAGTTGGTTTCTGTTTTACTTGTTATGTATGAATGTATGATCATGAAAAGAAGTTAAATTTAGAACAAAAAAAATATTTGTACTGTAGAGAAATCTCTTATTTATGTGTTTTACTTGTATTTACAGGAGAAATATACAGTTAATGACTTCGTCGATAAAGATGTGGGCAAATTCGAGCCTGTCATTCCACCTCCAATTGATAATACACCGTTTAAGTTTGTGCAAGAAGTGCAAGAGCTTGAGGAACTAGTTCATAAGCTGCATAATGCCACTGAATTTTCGGTAATTGTCCTTGTTTGACTTTTGCGAGTCAAACTCTCTAATTTTCACTTTGAAAAGTTGCCTGTTTTTATGAAATTTCTTGTTTGCGGTTAAAACCATAGTCACCATGCAATAAAGTTCACCAATATTTTTACCAAGAAAGGTTTCAAAACTCTAAAAGAATTCACTCGGATTTTGAACTTAAAGTATACTCCGTATATCATATTTGACTTATCATTTTTTGTTTTGATTAGGTGGACTTGGAACACAATCAATATAGGTCTTTCCAAGGGTTGACATGTTTGATGCAAATATCTACAAGAACTGAAGATTTTATTGTTGATACACTCAAACTTCGGGATCATATTCGTCCATATCTGCGAGAGGTTTTTGAAGATCCAACGAAGAAAAAGGTAATCTTGTACATAGAAAACGTTACTTGTATTATATCCAAATGTTAAGCTGTTATAATAAGCTAATAACATAATGTTTCAGGTTATGCACGGAGCAGATAAAGATATCGTGTGGCTGCAGCGTGACTTTGGCATATACGTTTGCAATATGTTTGATACTGGACAGGTTGTCTTTCTTTTACATAAACTCTTATTTCAATTGGAGAACTTACGAATATTGATTTTGATTTATTATCTTGGTGTTAATTCAAATACTGTGAATCTTGATGTTAGGCGTCACGTGTGTTGAAAATGGAGAAAAATTCTTTGGAGCATCTATTGCTGTACTTTTGTGGAGTACCTCTTAATAAAGAGTATGTATCTTCTCTCTTTTGAATTTCATTTAGAAGATTATATTCGTGCTTGGTTTCTTAAACTTAAAATGGGGGACTTAACTGAGTGCAAAGTCTAGCATCATTCTATTCACAAGTGCACAAAAAAATACCTTATTGTGAAAGAGATACTAAGGGTGTAAAATGGGTGAGCTGGGAAATGTTTTAAAATGGGTTCAGGACTAAACATGCGGTTCTAATAAGGGTTGGGCCTACCTACAAAAATTTATTTGTATATTTTTTTTCTTGCTGCATAAATTTTTTGTGCGTTATAGATGTTCCTAAAACCATACGATTAGTAATTTGATTTTTTCTATAAAAATGTGTTAGAAAGTCTTTTGCATATAATACATTTAGACGAATTATAAACTGTTTGATCCGCCTGACCCGTTTGGACTATTTCTTTTTTAGTACAATTTTTTAGTAGACCCAAATTGAGCCGTCAGAGATAGAAACCTAAGCCAAATTGACCCATTTCTTTATAAACGGTTGAAAATTGTCTCCTTATCAGTTATGATATGCTACTTGATGCAGATACCAAAAGGCGGACTGGCGATTGCGCCCACTGACAAATGAAATGCTCAGGTATGTCAAGCTCAACTCACATTTGACCCGTTGACCAAACGTCTATTCTTTTACATATCTTTTTTTTTTTTTCTTTTTTTAATATCCACAGATATGCTAGAGAGGACACACATTATCTTTTATATTTACACGATCTTATGAAAAGAAGGTTGCTTTCTACGTCAACTGATCCGAACTTCCCAGAATCACCTGTTATGGAAGTAAGCCTCATTTCTGTCCTTTGCATATTTCATGAGAATTGTAATACATATATGCATGTATAATGCTACTTTCAATCAGAATTCTGACTCTTGTTGTTTTCAGGTGTATCGACGCAGTTATAATGTATGCATTCAGTTGTATCATAAAGACCTTTTCAATAAGTATTCATATCTTAACACATACGGGTATGTTATTCATGATCGAATATCAAGAACACATTTCTTTTTATAATTATATTGTATTATGTTCAATTTTATTAAAAAATCTACTTGTAGATGACACTGATTTTATGGTGATATAGGTTACATGATGCTGATCTCAATGGTCGACAACTTTCCATTGTTTCAGTAAGTCGTTATATTTTCTTTTCATTTTGCAGTGAAACTTTCACACTCACACGTGCACACACAGAGAGTCAGGTAATAGATATATTTGAACGTTTTGTTTGTAAATGGCACACAGGATCTTTGTGAATTGAGAGATACTGTGGCACGCACAGCAGATGAAAGTACTGGATATGTATTGTCCAACAAAAATGTTATCGAAATTGGTAACTCAAATATAAACTCTCCTCTTTTTTTTGTGTGTTTTTGAGTAGTTGTATTCAACTATTGTTAACATCACATTAGAGGTGCCAAATCTGACCCGTTTATAGCTGAACGGGTCGATCGGGATATTGTTTTCTAATTAGCCTCTTGTGTATATTCTAAATGATAAAAAAATGGAAACAGTTATCTAATAAATTTCTTATCTAATGAAACCAAAAAAGAAGAGAGAACAATTTTACCCATTCTGACACTCACATTTTAACCCATTAACCAACCAGCCCATTTTACCAGTAAAGAATTGTCAACTAAACATGCGTTTCCCTTTTCTCATTTTCTTGTATAGCGAAGCAGATGCCGACTACAACCGGTGACCTGTGCCGCCTGCTGAAATTCAGGAACATCCATATTCAGCAATATATATGCTCTATTCTTAGCATCATCCGAAACTCTGAGCAGCGTGCAGCTGATTTTGATGAAACTGCCAAGAAACTGAAACAAGAACGCATAGAAATGGTAACATATTTCTTGTAAATTTTCTTCATTATTTTAATACACTTGAATACGATTCTTCATTCTAATGAACAATATGTTTGTGTTATTCAGGAAGCTTCACGAACTGCTAATAAAAGGTATGAAGAAGCTGCATTTATGCCGAGTGGTAGTATTGTCGCAACTCAATTTTGCAGTGCAGCTGAAAAGCAAAGATTAGATCATGATACTGCCAAGGTAATAATGCAAAATTAAGACTGAATATTGCAATGTTATCAAAGTTATCGTGTTTATATTTACTCATCAATTTGGATTGTTTTGGTTGACAGGCGCTGTTGAACATATCGTTTGATTCTTATAAAAGAAATCCCGAACCACTGCATCCGACCATGAAACAGCATGCGAAGGCTCGAGAAATTGTGAAGCGTAATGAAACAAATGCAGTGGAAGAGAAACGTGGCAGTGCGGTTGACTCAAGAGCTGCAAATGAAGTTGAAAAGAATGTGTCGGTTCTGTCATCGAGCTTTCAAAAGTGCTTACAGACCACTAACGAGACGAAAATGTCACGAACTGGGCTCGAGAAGGGTGGTCGTAGCTGGGCTTTTTAGTTTGGGTCTTGGGTTGGGATCGGGACCGTTTAGGGACTAGTTATGTTGTTTCTCTAGTGACATTTTCTGTTAAACTTAAAATCTTAAATAGATGATAACATGTTTATTATCTTTAAATACCTTTAACTTTGAAGTTTAGTTACCGAAATATATCCAATATAATTTAGAGAAGTCTATTTTTTTTAAATAAATGTGTGTATCAGTGTATGTGTAATGAATCGTCTAATAGAACTGAACTTTCTACTGATAATAGAGGATTTATATCTTGCCTTGAAAACTTCATTCCAGTAAATCATATATCTTGCCAAATCACAACATATCCAAACACTAGCTAGATACTCAAGAACCACATATGAACACAAAAAATCAACTCAACAATATCACAGCCTACTTTATTTTTCCTCTTGGAGGACGGAGTACTCAAGTAACCCAACGCAGACAGAAGCTTCATAGGCAAAAGGATATGACTTTTCAGCTATTTATAAGAAACCACAAAATAGTCGTTCAACAGAAAGAGAACAAATATACGTACGTACCTCTGCATAATACACATCAATTTATTTGCAGTGGTGATCACGATGTGACGTTTCCATATGTTGGTATCCAGCAATGGATAGTTGCTCTTAATCTTGGAGTTAAGATCCCATGGGCGCCCATTTTACGTTGACACTCAAGTCGGAGGTTGAGAATCTACTCCATTCAAGTATCCCTAGCTATAATTTGTATTTTCTTTAACTGCGGTTTTTTCTTGCAGATATGAAACTAAATATTCACAAGATAATATCTACCTGACATTTGCTAATTGTTATTGAAACTAAAGATGTAATTTGATAATTTCTAATGCTTTGAAAAATGCATATGCTCTGGCTTGCTTAATTATTATTCTAAATACATAACTCATTTGAATATGAGAAATGACTTCATAATTTCATGTATCTTCATATTTTTAATATCTTTTTGATAATTTTGTTATAGGTTCCGGTAATTCGGTTCCACAATACAAGCCTAAAGAAGCTATGGTTCTAGTAGATAGATGGTTAGGTACAAAGATGTGTCAAGTTCCATCTGACGTATTAAGAATTAGGTATATAATTAAATGAAGGGCAAAATGGACAAATAGTCGGAACATGTATCAAACTTGTCATGAAATCTTATTGTACGTATCATACTTTCAAAATTTCTATTGTGTGCACTCAACTTACTAATCCCTCCTATTATATGTAGTCATTAACCTTAAACATGTTCTTTACTTATGACTACCTAGTTAATCACCTTTTTTTTCCATGTCACCATCCACTTAGGAGTCACGTAAGACCAAAGAAATGTATCAAACATAATAAATGTATCAAACTTTTAGTTATAACATTTCTTTATCAGAACTTTCAGACCGATTCACACCATCGTGCCTTCATCTTCTTCGAGAGCCTATATCAACACTTAGCAACGCTTAGATGGTGAAGACGCGGGAGATGGTGGGAATGTTCGTGATTGTAGTGAGTTAAAAGAGGGTAGTGATACCAAAAAATAATGGTGATCTTTGGAAATGACTGTGAGGTGCAGATGATAGGTTTGTTGATTACCGTGGTGTTAATTGGTTGCGGTGGTATTGTTGCCGGAAAAAATATTGTCATCGAAAAAATGAGATGGTGTTGTTGTGGGTAGTTTTTTAGCTAATCTTGCAAGATCTTGAAATAGCATGCATCTTATTGACAATGGAGATTCTGGATCGCATATAAATAAGTTATGAGCAGGATACTGGAATTAGGAGTATGCTAAGGTAACATATAATAGTTATGTATGATCCTAATTAATACACTACGCGGGATCCCCAGGTATGAATGAACTATCTTCATAATTAGGAAGATATGTGGATACTGATTATATAAAGGTTCTGCTTTAATGACTATATTGCAGGATCCGGGTAGGGATATTATCATATTTGACAGGTGTGAAAGATCATGGATATGTTGTGATCTCGATTTATTTAAGTCTGAGATATTAAAATATCTCAGATATATAAGTGGCATTCTTAATATTTGCTTATATTGAGGATCCCGGATATCTAATATCTCAGGATCACTTGTTGCTAACCGATGTTTGCGTTTATTCTGCTTTGACCAGGTCTTATGCGACGCGGATAGTGGCTCCGAATAACTTAGATCAAAGAATATTTGAATCATGAAGAAAAGGAGTCAACACGTGTTATTTACTCGGTCATGGGAATGTTGGGGGTCAATCCAACATAATCTGGATGATCCCGAGATTCTCGGGAATATCGTTATGTACCTTTAGTATTTGAATGAGGCAAGAATGATCGATTAGGTTAACTTCTACTCACTACTTGCACTCTAAACACTCTCTGCAACACTTCATTACGTTCATACTTCATCGTTAACACGCACACCAACACTTAGACGATCATTCTTGAGCTCTTAGTTTGTAATTCATTTTATTTTAATAAGATAAACATAAGGCAATGATCGATTGATCCTTCCCGAGGTTTTGTGCCGGCGATCTATCATAGATCAAGGGTTTTCCTCGTACATCATCGTGTCAATTGCATTTACTTTACTTTTACATCATTTAATTTGCATTTTCATCGTTAAATCTGCATTAAACCGAAACTGTTTTGCATTTTACTTGATATTTTGCATCTATTTTATTATAGAACACTTGTTTTATATAAAATTAGTCTTTTTATTAGACTCATGTTAAATTTCATCACGGTCTCATTTGTGATCATACTTTTAATCATCAAAACAACATTTCCTTATCAAAAACTTATATTTCAAGCAAATTATCCTAAAAATCAATATAAGCATTCTACCTCACAAACTAGATTTGATCACTTAATTGTCTTAGGAAATTTTTGGTCAAAACAGGTGTGATGTCGGAGTTGGAGATGTTTTGAACATAGTAGTGAGGTGGAGATGATAGGGGTTGGTGCATAAGAAGGTGTAAATAGTTTATAGTGGTATCGCCGGAAATAATGGTAGAGATGGTGGTGATGTCAAAGATAGTCATGTTGTGGACATGTAGTTGATAGGGTTGGTGGTTAGGGAGGTGTTGCCGGAAAAAATGGTGGCGCCTGAAAAGATGGTGTCACCAGGAAAATTGAAGATGGTGAAGTTGATGATTGTTCGATTTCAATGTGAAAGTTGTTTGGATGGTCGAGTTATTTAACATACTAAAAGAAGAGAATAAGAGGATGGTTCTAAGATCAGGTAAAAATATCTTTAAATTCGTTTTTAGGGTTTAGGATGATTATTCATGAAGTAAGTGAATTGTTAGTCGATTATACGGTTTGGTGATGTTCCAGAATTCAGTTGTGTTTAAAAAATCGTATAAAATCGAATACATGTCTAATTGATACGAAATTTGGTTTCTGAGTAGAACTTTATGTTTTTTACAACTTTGAAGTGTTAAGTTTTTGCTAATTCAGACTCGAAATGGGTCAAATAGGTCGTTTTACGAATCTGGACAGATTGGTGACGAATCTGTGATATGGTTTTGAATAAATTCATATTAAATTGAATTCAAATTTGAAATGATTGATTTTCTGGAAATCGATAAGTTGATGTGTTGTCTAGTGACCTGTGAAATATTATAAAATATGAATGAGCAGAAACTGGTCAATTTGTTGGATAACTAGAGATCTGCAAAACTGAATCATTAATCGGTTGTTGTTGGTTTGGTTAGAGAATCAAAGAATGAAAGAATAATAATGATGGTTCCAAATCAGTAGCTAACACCATAGAATCATTAAATTTAGATATAAAAGGTTTGGGTTCCAATATGATTGACTTGGAATGAAGTGCGACGAGATCAATTATCTCAAATGATTGCTAGTTAGTTTGGTTGTCTCTTGTATTGTGTGCTAAGTTTGTATACTTTCTAATTTAGGTTGAGAAGATTTGTTTGGCGTGTTTAGCTTGCTTGGAGTACATGCTTAACGAGGTAAGATAATGTTTACGAAAACCGAGTGCACAATCAAAACCTATAGACTTTTGATTAATACTCAATTGCTTTCGAGGTGATGAATTGATTAAGAAATTCAACCAAGTCAATGCACTCGGTTACTTGGGTATTTGTTTACTACTGCATGCGGGTCGGGTCGATTATGGGTAGTTAGTTAATACCCTATTATTGTTCGTATTTGCATGATTTGGGGACGAGTTTGTGTATGATGGTTTGTTGATGTCGATGTTGATATTGTTGTTGTCACATTGACTTATGACGGGTTGTTGATGTTGATGATGTTGATGTTGATGTTGTTTGTGTTGCCTTAGAGTTAGTACACTAGTACCTTTGCATGATGCTTAGGACATACGCACGACGTAGTGGCCCTAAATGTGACGATTATGATGAGAGACAGATGAATTAATTTAATAACTTAAATTACATGAGTTCGTAGAGATATCTCGAATGATGGCCCGAAAAGGTCTCATAGTGGCTTACCGTGAGGGGGTCACGCAAGCGACGACGATGGGCGAATGATAAATTCTAGACACATTCATTTGCCAGTGACAATTAGGGTGATGTAGGGTGACTTAGTTACTCCTACCCATCGGAGGAGCAATACGCGGAGGTTAGCTACCTACGTATAGTATCGACTCGTGGAATGTAGTATCTTTATGATATCTCATTCCCTAACGACGCCAGTGGATTGTATTTCTCGTACCTTCCACTATGTCGGGACTAGTAGGTTTCCCCCACTTAATCCTCTAAGAATCCAGGTTCACCCCTTTAGTTCTTGGTCGATTGTGGACTAACCCTACCCGAATTGACGGAAATGACGATAAGATGATGAGATGATAAGACGATTGTTGAATGATGAGTTCGTAGGCACGGCTTTAGGACTTTTAGTTGAGTTCTTGCCATGTTGTTTGTTCATATTGTTGATTAGTTAGTTACTAATGACGTAATGTTGCCATTTGTGTGTATTGATGATTTGTTGATTATTGTTAACATGTGATGATAGTATTATAGTAATACTTTAGTTAATGATGTTTTCCATGCTTTATATTGTTATAAATGCATGACTAGTGTTGAATATTTGAATATTAAGGGTTTTAATTGGTGTTTTATATATCAACCCATTATGCTTACTCAGCTTTAAAAGCTGACACTTGTTTTCTACTTGTGAATTGTGCATTCGCAGGTTAGAAATTTAGGAGTTGATGACGAGCGTGGCGGGTAGTTAGGCTAATTCTAATATAAGCCTTAGTCCGTTAATGAAACGTATAATAGTTTGATTCTGTTAGACATTATATATATGGGTTTCATTTATAACTGTGATTTGATGTGACGAAGTAAGACCGTAGATGTTTTAACTAAACATTGTTTGGTATAATTTAATAAGTTTGGGACGTTTTCCTTATTACTCTGTGATTTAAATAAAAGTTTTTGAAAACCCATATTTTAAAATTCAGGGTGTTACACAAAGGGAGTTCAAGTTAAGTTATAATATGAGTTTGGATGTGCGGTGTGCACACTCATATAAGCTAACTTGTCCTTAGGTATAATGAATGGTAAAGATTGTGATGTAGATCAAGAGGTGTGGTTTTTGATTATTTGCTATAGTGATTGAATTCTTTGGTCACTAAATTGTCACAATGGTTCAAAGGTGTAACAATTATATTAGTGACAGAATTAACTGTCGCTGTTGAAAAGACACATATATTCAAGGGATGCAATTTGTGACAGTTTGGGAAAACTGTCACTAAACGTCCATATATACTTGAAAGGGTGTTGTGACTATTCACAAAAGGATGTAACCATTCATCAAAGGTTATGACTTTTCACCAAAAATCTGTTTGTTTGTACTATATATAAACATGAGATTTGGTCTTTCATAACAACAAGAACAAATACATATGAACCGCTTCTATGTTTTGCTATAGACTTTTGACTGGCGAAATCTAGAATGTGGACTTTGTCTTATCCGATTGTGGATTTCATGTAACCCGGGGCAATAGTGGTTCGAAATACTACAATATGAAAGCGATTGGTACACGATTAAAAGTCTTATCCAAGTTATTCATGATTATCATCATACCCAAACCCACAAATTTCCAACATGCCCTTCATAGAATCCATGTTTATTTCTTGAAACTGGCCTGCCAAACTACATGCCTTCTATTTTGATAAGGTCTCATTCAATCGATTTAAATTCGAGCCATCTTTTTTGAAACTAGTCTTTGAAACTGCCATTCTGCACCATAGACTAGAGCCATAAGTTCCCGCCCTATATAATTAAGCACCATATCTATATCCAGAATCAGAAGTATACATGGAATAAAATTATATGGTTAAACCTTCTAATAATTGATTGTTTTGACCATAAATTAACAAATATAATTTCGTGATCAAATCCGTTAAGTGAGGTAGAGTGCTTAAGTGATTTTCAAGATAATCAAGTAGAATTACGATAAAAAGTTGAGATAACACAAGTCAAATAATGAAAATGTAAAGTAAATGAGAATGACACGATGATGTACGAGGAAAGCCCTTGATCTTGTTAGATCACCGGCATAAAACCTCTGGAAGGAACAATCATTCCTTGCCTTTGTTGCTTATATTGATCAAATTCGGAATAACACAAACTAAGAGCGCAATATGATCGAACTAGTGTGAGTGTGGTGAAAAATATAAGTGAACGAGGGTGTTTGATCGTGAGTAGTGAAGTAGAAGAGCGTTAATAGTGATCCAAAAGTGTTTCCGATCGATCATTTGCCTCATATTTATACTAAATACAACATAACGATTAGTTCCGAATCCGAAATATCCGGGATCCTCCGATATACCCGAGATCACCCAACGCTCCTCTTGACTCATTATTCTCCCACGTTTGAGTTAATTCCCATTTGAATTTGAATAAGTCTCGTTCCATGTATCACGGAGGAAATAAGTCACGTTTACTTCCTGATATGACCTAGTCAAAACACACAAATAAACACAAGTTATTAGCATATGATCCCGGGATATTGAATATCTGGGATCCTGAGTGTATCCGAGATCCGAATCATGTTCAGGATCCTTAATATAACTGGAGTCCTGAATGTATCCGGGATCTTAAATACCTATAAAAATAAATTTGTAATTTCGGGATCCTGCACTTTTAACATAAAAATCAGCCCCTAACAATGATGACATTAAATTTAACTTGAAAATTTTACAAAAAGTTTTAAAATTTATCTCACTTTATATGTAGAAGGATATATTATATATACGTATATACATACGTACATGCATATGTGTGTTATGAGATTACTGCAAAAACATTGAGAATAGAACCATTTTTTTTTATCACACGTGTCTTGCTAATGTTTTTATTCAAATGTGATTAAGATATGTCTCATTCACACACACATAAGCAGGTTCATATGAGGGTCATAATCGTATAAGCACATGTGAATCACATGTGAACGACATTGTAATCACATGTGAACGATTGTAGTCGCATGTAATTGAAGACATGCACATTCGCATGGGTATATTTACATGATATTTTTAGAATCTTGGTCCTTCATTTTTATCTACATGTTCAAATCGGTGCCCTTTTGTTTTCAAGTTTCTTTTGGTTCTCAAATGAAAGTACTTCTATATATATGCACGTATGTATGAACTAAAAGTTGCATTACTTACTATTGTATATCAATTTATATTCCAATCTTGGAGAAAAAGCGTGTTAGAGGATTTCTGAGGGTGATGGACGATTTGATGGGCTTGATGACATTGTGCTACTCAATAACAAAGCTCGTTCCAGAAACTCGGCAACCCAATCCAAAGGAAGCTCTCTCTCAGTTTGTAATTTGCTAAGAAGGTGTCACAGCTCAAGGAATACAATTCCTAAGCTATAGATATCAACCTGGAGAACAAGAAGATACATAATTCAGAAGAGTTGCAAGTCACACCAATAAACACCTATGACCTATGGTCACTACCGTTGTGACAAAATGGATGGGTTGGCCAACGCTTCATGTATAATTTGGTGTGTATCACTTGTATCCAAAAATAATTCAATTTCATATATAAATTATTCTTTCAATTACGATTACAAACTTATGTTACAGTACACTTTGGGTGACTTTAAACATGTTCAACCCATTTGATCGGTTCTCAATAGTCAATTTATCTTCCCAATGTAAGTAGCATAAATCAACCCCTTCATAAATCATAAGCTAAAATTGGGTTCCCTGTGACATGGCTTGTTAAAGAATTGACCTATTATGTTCCATAGGAAGCAACTTGTAAAAGGGTAGACCCTCTAGTTCTACCAAGAAAGCTGAATGAAAAATGGTAAATCTCCACATAGAAGGCAATTGTTCATTTGTAGCTCCTAAGTCTTGGTTTCTGAAATATATATAGTGACGATGAAGGAGATCAAGTTAAATGATGATACATCAATAAGATAATGCATGTTAGCTTTTCATATCCATCTTTTTACCACCAACCACATAATGTCCATGTCAGAAAATTTAAAACTTAACGGATACATCAATTAAATAATGAATAATGGAAAATAATAGTGAGTTCAGTACTTTCTCCGGCCTAAAATTTATGCTTTATTTTGAAAATACTCACTTTCTCATTATTTTTGCACTATAATATATCGCTAATAACTGACACTCCACTTTCTGCAGGATTATCCTCTTTTAACTTTAGGAACTTAGCTGAGTAAAAATTGAAGACTAATCGAAAGAATAGGTCATTCGGGGTTATGTTTATCTCTAAAGTCTAGAAAATGTAAAATTACAAAACTTTGAATAAATGGGCCAAACGGGTTGAACGGTTCCAGCAGGTCGTCACCCAAGGTACGCGCGTATATAACCTTCAATGTCATATTATAGGATTAATTTGATTAATACTAAAATAATACTACTGTGATTCACTTATTATTTATATTATGTTACTAGTTTGGACAATTGTTGTTCAACCTGACACGTTCCTGAACAAAATTAGACGAAACAAAGCTTTTACAAAATTCTCGTTCCCCAAGTAACATACAAAACATGAAAACACTTACCTAGACCACAATCCCCAATTTTGATATCATTGTGAGCATCGAGTAAAATCTTTTTAGGAGTCAAGTCAGGGTGGAAGACTCCTTGACCATGTATGTATGCTACACCTTCAACAATTTGATGAAATAAATACCATATATGTCTGCTTCTTGTCAACATTACTATAACAAGTAAACATTTCTTGAAGAGTCCTTTTTATACACAACACGAATAGAAAATTTCAATGGAATGCTAAATGAGCCACAAAATAGTTTTCACGTACATGGTTGTATGGTATAATTTGGTAACAAAGTGATCTAATAGATTTGCATTTCTAATATATTGTGTTATAATTTCCCTTTACTTCATTCAACTATAATTTGCTCCGTGTAGTATATTTTGAAAATAGGACCGTCGTGAACCAATCGAATTACCGGCTCACTAGATTTGCGTTTCTTATTTATGTTGTAGTTAAGGTACATCAATTATATTCACCATACCATCTCTTTTATAGAAAAAAAAAAAGGTTCATCCTTGTTAGTAATGTAGTAGTGATTTTACTATCATTCATCCTTGTTATTCACCATGTTTTAAGCTGTGAGACGCTAATTCGTGCCAATCGAAACAAATCAGTGAGCAGGTTTTATGAAATGTTTAATATGAAAATCGTTAAACTGGAGAATGTAAAACTAGGGTTTAAACATGTTTGTAGGGAGAGAATTTGGGCAAGTAATTTGTTAATTTTGGTTCGAAATGAAGTAGGAAGGTATCGTTATAAGTTCTGAAAATAGCATCAAAGAGACTGACGAGTAATTGAACGGAGCGCGGAAGGAATATCAGTAATTTTAGTACATTACCTCCATTGCACTGTAATTTTGGGGAAAGTGGTTTAATGTTAAATCCAAAGTTTAGATAGTTTCACAAAAATAGTTTTTAATCAATAAAAAAAGGAAGAATAAAAAAAAACACTTGCACATTGCTTTCAATCTAGACTTTTTTTGTTGTCCCAACCATTCTTTTAATCCTAAGCATAATAAAGAAATGGATAAATTATAACAAAGTCCAAAAAACTACCAAATAAAATGCGTCCCAAGCCAAAATATCACAAATACCGCCTCGTCCTGAGCCATCGTACGAAAAACTATAACTGAAATCCTTTTTATCCGGAACTTGGAACCATGTTCATCTAACGCACCAAACTTGAACACTGAAGTTGAACATTGGGTTGGAACGGTGAACATCGGACTTCAGTGTTCAAGTTAAGTTGTTGAACATTAGCGATTTTGTTCTCCCACTCCTCGTGCTCTAATTGTGCATCACTAAAAACTTATCTGAAAGTTTGATCAAGACTTCTGTATTTTATTCTTTTTTGAAATTATTATTGCAAACTTTATATTAGAGTAATTAGGTTATCATCCTAAAAAAAATTAAAAAATTCAGTGTTTTCATTAAACTGTATTATTTTGAGACGTGGGAGTATTTGGTAGCGAACAATTTTGTTATTGTTATTTGGTTATTTGATATTAGGTGCGGATCAACTATTTAATTACACACTTATTCTACTCAAACTAATACTACAATCCCACATAAATCGGTTTTATTTTTCCAAATATACCCTTTATCTAATCTATAATCTCCATATACTTTTCTCCTTTTTCACGTTTATTCATATACAAAAACAAGAAATTATACTTACCATCTTCAAGTTGTTATTTTTTTTATATATAAACCTACTAGTGATTACCAATACGGTGTCTTAATTTATCATTCCGTGCAATGATCTCTTAGTAAAGGATTTTTCTAAACGTAACCCTTAGGGCTATTGTTAACATGCATAAAAGTATTGTACATAACCGTTTTTTTTTGTGACGGTTATTTTATTGTACAACATTTTTCTACGTGTTATGATAGCCCTTATAGCAATGTTTAGAAAAATACTTTTTACTCATCATTATTACAGCCACCTGATGTATGAAATAAAAGAAATGATTTTCTAATACCATTTTATTGTCACTATTAGAATTATCCATTAATGATCCTTAGCTTTATTGCCAACAAATAACAGATTATTCTTCATATATGTATCTATAAACATAAAAGCAATTCCGTTCTGTTTATCAGTTCCAATAACATGTCATAATAACAGATGATTTATTTACTCACAAATACTAATTTTTTAGAAACGCGCAATTCTTATCGGACACCTCTTTTACATCTAAGTACCCAACATCCAAAATTCCAAACCATTATCATATACTTGCCAGGTGGGAATCTGCTCCATGGTCAACAACTTTTGTACATTTTGTTCAGTGATCTGTTATTGGTAAATCATATGGAGTATTAAACAAATAGTCATGGAGGAATAGAATATGATGGTTTCAATTACTACAGGAAAAGGTTAGCAACTAGACTGGGATGCCAGAGTTAAAGACTTAAAATTTGCATCGGCTCTGCATCACTGTGCAATATGGCCGGCGGATTTGGGTCATGACTGATTGTATCGAATTATACACCAGGAGATCAAAGCAATTGAACTTTGGCTTGATGGAAATTTGGAGGCTAAGGTTTCTGATTTTGGACTTGCAAAATTTCTTGATAATGAGGAAATCTCACATTACAATCTTTATTGTTAGAACTTTTGGATATATAGCTGCAGGTAAGAAATCAACTATGCCTGCCAGAGTTAACTGGCGGGTTAGTTACGCGTCAAAACATGAAATTTTGGTTCGGCTCGTGTTGGGTTGACCCAGAAATATTTCTATTACACTTTTATTATTAATAGTTGGCATGCCATGTATGATTAAAGAATAATATATGTTGATCAGGAAAGTTATTTGTTTTGAATACAATGTTATATTATATGTGGCGTTATGCATTAACATATGAGTATAAGTACTAATGTTTTACTACACAGGAGTGTGTGATGGGAACAACTGTTATCATTCTGTTGGATCACAACATATGAGTACAAGTACTAATGTTTTACTATACGGCTAACCAATTTCACCCATTAGGCAGTTAGTGATAAAACGTACCCGTAATGTATTCATTTAAAGCAGATGGCTCAAAACCGTCACCTCTAAGTATCTAACAGACGCAAAACGGATACCGTTTGAAACTTTTTATTTTTGTTTGAGGTTGTATTATCTTTCGTTCAAGAATGTTACTACTCCTCTGGTAATGCATAAAATCTCTCTTGATGAAAATAGAGATGGAAACAAAATTCATAAGTTATCTCATTTGAACCTCCATCTGTTGTTAGTTTATTGATCTGTCGATGGTTATTTAACTCTTTATGAACCTAATTAGGTTATTCAACTCGCTTTCGGATTCAATGTGTCGAGTGTTAGAAGGTGCAAAGACAAGTTTTTGTGAACCATGATTGGTTCATCTCTACCAACTTAGGTTCTGTGTTCACATCAGATTGCCAAAATAAGCATATGATGTTCACATATCAGTGTCTCCCGGGTTAAACTCGTAAACTCTTATATTTTACAAAATTGGTATTCTTATCTCCGGGGCATTATTTTGTACTGTATAACATATATGCAGTTTGCATGCACCTTGACCCATGAAGCTCTTCATGTCGCATCTTTTGATGAATCAATCATCCATATAAATATTTCAGTGACAACCAAAAGAATAGAAGATCCCAATGATCCCAAAAATATATGTTGATCTTTATGGATCTGGTTATTCGTGTTGGTTTCACCTGAAATTGGTTTTTGTCCAAAAACTTCTTGTGTTAAGTCTCGTCAAAGACTATACTTACGAAAATGATGCAAGTTTTATACCTTTTTTAATGATTTTAATATTAACAAATCAGGTCCTACGTCACATAGTTTGGTTAGCAATGGTAAACATATTGCATTCGAAATATAGTATAACAATTGTATTTTTTATCTTATTTTTGTTTGCACTTTATGCTGCTTCAACCACCAGTAGTTTTATCATGACTTCTCTACCCTCAACTACAATCTCAACCTGTATGACCATTTTACAGAAATAACCGTAGGTATTTAATGCATATATCTTACCATTGCAACAAGTTAGGCTACGTAGTAATTTTCCATCATATGTTAATCTCTTGAGCTGTTTAGCGTATGACATTTCAGACCATCTTAACCTCCCTTTATAATCTAGCCGGCAAAAAACAAATGTGGATTCATCCAATCTGGTTAGCAAAAGGACTGAAGTGGGATCATCAGGAGGAGCCGTCAAACAACATTCGTCGATAGATTCACCATCTCCATCTTTCAAAATCAAATGGGGAAGATGCATCATCTCTGAAGTCACAGGGTTCCAAAGAGACCACATAAAGTTATGTGGATGGTTGGAGAGAATCAACCAGCCATGGGAACACCCTCGAATACGGCCTCTCCCAGGGATTTGACATTGATATTTTAACAACGGATCATGTAGGGTGGAGAAAATCTCATCACCAATGTCATCTTCATCTTCCAGGTTTTGAACAACAAACCATGGATATCTTGAAGATATAGGAGGCAATTTTAAACCACTATAAACCTCCATCTAACATGTTCATAACAATATATCAGTTTGCATTTACTAAACTATAAAAGTAGCAAAAATTTCACAAAAATAAATTCACATGCTACGGTATGAATCAGTGGGTTTAAGAGTCGATTGCTTTTTCATATGTCAAAATATTCACCTGCAAACACATAACCCGCCACCTAAAACTACTCGTTTTTTATCAAAAAATGATTTTTTTTTTATTCAAATCAGACCACTACCAGAACCCACTTTACCACTACCTGATATATGGCTCAAACAAATAAAAGATAAAATTCATTTTTACCACTACTTAAATGTGTTGGAAATAGTGTCCAATGTCATAACTAATTGGTAAGACTATTCTAAAGGTAGAGTCCTTTTTGGGTTGCCCTCGATGAACAGTAAGAGAAACAATGAGAGAGATAATATTAATTGGAATTAATATCATAAGTTAATTGATTGGTTTGTTAATTTATCAATGTTGATAAATTAATTAGAAGCTAAAAGTAATTAACAGAAACTATAAAGAATGTTTAGTTAGTTTATTAATCGAATATTAATTAGAAACTAAAAGGAACATTCTGGAAGCGAGTTCCAGCCGGCGGTTGGAAGGTTCAACCGGCGGTTGGAAGGTTCAACCGGCGGTTGGAGGCTAGGGTTTGTAAGTCGGTGCGACACGTGTTTGACTTGGGAAAGGATTAATCCCAACCGCCGGCTGAAGGCTTCAACCGGCGGTTGGATGCCAAAATCAGGAATCCCATATCGGCCAGAAACAAAACCCCAAGGCATCCTCTTCCTATATAAATAGGGGCATAGCCTAAGCTTTCAGATCATCCCAGTTTCGAATTGAATTCGTTACTTTCTCTCTTTCTCATTCCGAATCCTTGTGAGAGTTTACACGACGTAGAGTCGGGACCCTAGGATTTGGAGTTTCTCTTGGTTCACGGGTGTGACGCATTAGAGGTATTCTATTTTGGGTACTTTCCATCCAGAGCATGGAAGGTCGAGCAAGGAGTCTGCGTGAAGGTTCTGCGAGGTGGTCTGCGCGTGAGAAATTGGTTTTCTCAAAGGTTAGTATTTTCTCGTTTATCTATTTATTTTGTTATTGTTAATAGCTTTATTAAGTAGCAGTCCTTTAGGGTTTAGTTTCCTAGTGGATCTAGATTAATTGTTATTTTCCGCTGCATATGTTAATCTAGTTAGGGAATAGAAAACCCAACAGTGGTATCAGAGCGTAGGCTTAATAAGGTTAGCAATACAAAATGTAGATAATATGTATTTGGAAATAAAACTGTCTTTTATTGTGTCCAAATTACTAAATTAAATATATATGTATAATAGATTTATATATGTGTACAGTTAATTTATTTACTAATCAGACCTTAGTATTTTAATGGTTTAAAATATATGCTCAATTTTAAAATGTTTTAAAATAGAACCCTGAACCTTAAATGTTTAAGAGAGACCTTATATATAATATAATTTATATATATGTATCATTTAAGTATAAATACATCGTCAGTCAATTGATAAATCGGCTCACCCATAGAGAACAAACTATAAGAGAGGTATAAGGCGGGTCGCTCTGCTTCCCTAAAGAAGTAGGTTTTTAATAAGCTTCGCGCTGACCTGCTTCTCCGCTTCTTTGTGCGTTCAATGGAGCTACCGAGGACTTTTGATAGGATGATGTCAAGATTAAAAGTAGGCTTAAAATAGTAAAACAAAATTCCGTTTTAGCTATAGAAAAATGTGAAAAGTATGCTAACCCATGAAAACCGCACATTTCTCGTATGGACTGTTAATGGAGCGTGTGTGGTTTACTGGTACATTAATGTGAGGACATATTGAGAGGTGATGTGGGACTCGCGATTCTCGAGCGTACTCGAGCCGGGCACCACGCGGGGTTTGCATGGTTAGTTCACCATCTAGTTCATGATCCTCGGCATACCAGTCATGAATGGTAGATGAGCATAACCGAGATTAACATGTCATTGATAGGTATCAATGAATCTCAAAGATCTAGGAGTTTCATAGAAATGAAATAGACAAAAGTATTTTGTTATATGATTACGGCGACCCTTTTCATAAAACTGAAAATATAGATCCTAGCCTTAATTAGAAATTGGGTAATTAATTAAGGAATAGTCAGACTAACTAAAATAGTTTTTTATCTCAAAAATATCTGTTGAAAATGGTTATAATCCCCCCGTTCCCAATTCCGCAAATAACCTAAACTTCTCACAACTCTCAGTTCTTGGGAGGGAAAGACTTACCAATTCAATCTGTATGGACGGGTGATGTAACCCTAGGTTCACTCTAAGGAACAAGAGTATGTTCTCGATGAGCTGTGAAACCGTATGTACGAGAACAAGGAATATGTTCCCGACAAGAATAAGGAGTATATTCTCAATATAAGTAAATTCCCACTATTGATAATGATTCAACCCAAGAGGAGATTGAAGCTCACCAGAAATATTATGTTCGTTGATCAACATAATTCTATCAGGTTAGCCAGCTGTCTACAAACAGTTTGTAACCTCATGTCAAATGGTTTTGAATGAGAAAGAGACCTGAATAATGGAACTCCAAAATTACTGAGCAAAGGATCAAGAAGATTGATGTGCCTTTTTGGCTCAGCAGCTCCTGTGTTTTCAATTGGTCGTGATGCAAAGGAAAGGAAGAGATCTGGAATAGCTACGAATGGAAAGTCCAATCGTGGGGCTAAGAGAAAGATTGATTCTGAAATTGCACCAACAATGATCCAAAGGAATCAGTGTGTTATACTGCAACACAGAGGAGCACTAGAAGCGTTGCAGCCCAAAAATATCTGAAGGACCTTAAAGACAATAAGGTTGAAAAGGATTCAGGTATATATATAAATAATCGAACTTCACAATACTACGACTTATAATTCATAGGTCTTGAATATAGGGTGTGGTACTTACATTTGCACTATATTGCAAGGCCTAAAGGAAAGTAAAAGTCTGAGGCATAAAGAGCTCAACTTAGTCATGGGAGACAGGAATGTCAAGCCCATTGGAAAGTTTGAGCTCATGCTAAAATCTGGGGTTAAGATGCATTTAAATAATTGCTGTTATTCGTCAGAAATGACAAGTAACATAGATTCATTTCATGCTTGTTTAAAGAGAGTTATCAGTTTTCATTTTATAATGAGAATGGTGATAAAAGCTTCTCCTTGCAAAAGCATGTATGAAAATGTTGAATATGTCAGTAAAGAAATTTAAATGTTGGTTCGTCTAAAGAGCTTGATCCAAAATTGTGGCAATATCGTCTAAGGCAAGTAAACAAGAAAGAAATCGCCCAAACTCCAAAAGTATGGAGTATTGGAATCATTCGACCTTAAATCGGATGATGTGTGCAAATCTTGTTTATTGAGCAAGATGACTAAATCACTATTCACATGTTATATGAAAGAAGTGATGGATTGTTCGACTTGGTATACATGGATGTATGTCGACCATTCCGATGCGCCACAAAAGATGGAAATCGCTACTATGTTGCTGATTACTTTAGTAGACATGGATATGTTTATCTGATTAAACATAAGTCAGACACTTTTGAAAGTTCAAAAGGTGTTAGGACGAAATAGAGAACCAAATGGGCAGAAAGATAAAGATACTCCGATCCGATAGGGGAGGAGAAGACCTTAGTATCGAGTTTCTTGATCATCATAGACATTGTGGAATAGTTTCAAAAACTAACTCCTCCTAGAACACCATAACTGAATGGAGTAGTAGAGAGGAAAATAGAATCTTGTTGGACATGGTTTAATCAATGATGAATCAGGTAACACTTCTAATAAGCTTATGGAGTTAGGCATTATAAACAGTCACACATATCTTAAATCTAATACACCAAGAAAGTTTCAAAGATGACTTATGAGATGTGGAAGAGAAAAGGTTCTTCTCTTGGGCACATCCAGATCTAAGGTTGTGAAGTTATCGTTAGACGAGAAACTTAGCACAGACAAGAAGCTAGATCTGAAAAATATCTTTTCATCGGTTATCCACAGAAGTCGTTTAGATATTTGTTGCTTAAAAGGGAGTGTTTCTTGAAAGAGAAATAATATCTAAAGAGGACAGTGGGAGTACAATTTATCTTGAAAAGATTCAAGGATCGACCGATGACGAAACTATGGTAAACACTGACACTCAACAAGAGGTGGTAACACTTGTTGAACTTGATGGCATATTATTTCCCGCTCGCAGTTGTAGAGTTAGCAAATCTCCTCGGTTCTATTATGGTTTCCATAAAGAATAACATGATAAGATTAGTGACAGTACACTAATTGAGTAAGATGTGTCTGCTAACTACAAGGAAGCGATGGCAGGTCCTAAGGCTGCTAAGTTCAAGGAAGCTGTGAAAAGCAACATTCAATCTATGTCTAACAACCAAGTTTGGAATTTCGTTGGCACTACACTCAGTCTCAAGACGGTGAGGTGTAGGTTTATCTTTAAGAGGAAGATAGACATGGATGGGAAGTACACACTTATGAAGCTATAAAAGTAGCGAAGGGCTATACTCAAACCTTCGGGATTGATCATGAGGAAACCTTCTCACCAATAACTGAAATAAAGTCAATTAGGATATTGCTTACAATAGCTGCATTTCATGGTTATGAAATTTGGCAGATGAATATCAAAACCACTTTCCTTAACAGGAAACTGATAGAGGATGTGTTCAAGGCACAACCGGAAGGTTTTGAAAATGCAAAGTATCCTAATAGAGTGTGTAAGCTTTAAAAGGTCATTTATGGACTTAAACAGGTTTCTTGTAGCTGGAATCTCTACTTCCATGAGAAAGTCTAACAGTTTAGATTTTCTAGAAGCAAAGATAAGTCCAGCAGATGTGTCAAAGTCAGTGGGAGCATTGTAGTCTTCCTGGTATTATATGTGAAAGATATAATACTCATAGAAAATGTAATCACAACATTACAAGGTGTAAAGAGTTGATTGGGAGAATATTTCGCTGTGAAAGATTTGGAAGATACAATATATTCTTGGTATAAAGATTTACAGAGATATGTTGAAAACGTCTCAAAGGACTTAACCAGGACATATACTTAGAATAAAATTTTGAAAGGTTTTAAAATGGAGAATTCTAAGAAAGGGAATCTATCCTTACATCATGGCATAAAGATTACTAAAAGATTAGTGTCCAAAGACTGCATAAGATTGGACTAAATGAGTCGAATCCCATAGGCTTCGGCTATAGGATCGATCATACGTGCCATGAAGTATACAAAACCCGATGTCTCATTTGCTTGGAGCATAGTGAGTCGACATCAGCAGAATCCTGGTAAAGGTCATAAAACAGCTGTAAAGAATATTCTTAAGTATTTGAGAAATACTAAAGACAGGTTCTTAGATTATGGTGGAGAAGAGAAACTTAAAGTTACGGTTTATATGGATGTAAGATTACGAACAGACAGAGATGATAGTCATTCAAAGTCTGGTTGGGTACTCTTACTAAAAAGGGGAACAATAAGTTTGAAAAGTTCAAAGCAAGATACAATAACAGATGAGAATCTGAGTGTATTGAAACTTGCGAGACTTTAAAAGAAGTCATCTGAAAGAGGAAATTCAAATGGTGATCTTGGAGGTGCTCCAATAGTACGAATCCCATTGAAATGTTATGTGGTGATGGAAAGTCCAAGGCACATTTAAGAAAATACCATTTTGTTCAAAGGAAGGTAAGGGACACATGATTGTGATGGACACACGGTCAGTAAACGTGCTAGGAGCATAGGTTTACAAGATAAAGTTTTAGTTGTTTGATTTTGAAACATTACAAAAAATGATGGGAACTAGAATAGACTTGGTGATAAATAATGGAGATTATTTACGGGAAGGAGTTCTACCATTTACTATCGTTTATCATTGTGTTTCAGTTTAGCATGTTTAGACACCACTTCCAGAGTAATTAGAATTACTCAAACCTCCCCAGTCGATCACACTATAGGAAGTATGTGGTGAATGAAGACTGTCATGGAGTGTTAGTAGATTGTCTATGGAGATTAGACATTGCATGGAGATTACTGCAACACTCATGGGTACTTAATGGGGATTTAAGTATAGGAGAAACCCGCACTCATGGAAGTTACTTCATGGATTGAAATCACGAGTAACTCTGAGATGATAATATCTTATATTCTTAAAATGGAGATACATGAGTTTCTAGTTTTCAAGTCTGTTATACTTTAGTTTATTCTAACACTGTGCATAAATGTCAGTTATAAAGGATACGCTAGGTATGACATGATGAGTTGACTATTACTATGTATGCGAAATTTATTTGTTCCTTTTGCCTAAATGGAAAAGGCGATATCCCTGGGCCCTCTGATGATTAAATGTTGACTCATAAAGTGCTTGGCCAAGCCAGGACTAAATTGATATGTACAATTCAGTAGTCCCATATAGTCAAATTGATCGGAAATCAGAAAACATAATCTTGAATCTGGAGATTGATTAAATCCATGTCCCAGTTTCATACGATATCAGAAACAAAGGAAAATATGATCACTTATGAGAGTCCCGTAATCACTATTAATTAGTGATTTGGAAACACACAGTGTAAAGTTTAATTGTAGAAAGGGAGGGTTGAATATAATTTAAAACAATTTCAGATTTTACCAAGTATTTCAGTTAATCTTAAATTGATTATCTATAACAGAGTATGACGGTATTGAAATAACAAGTTAAAGATATAACAGAATCAAGGAAAGACAAGTAATAGTAGCTGAAAGTGAATTGTATTTATTAAATTCACAAAGTGTTGAATGCGGAATGGATTAACCAAAGTTAATCCAATTCAAACACTTAGCTAGATTATTAGAATGAAGAGAATTAACTACAGTGGACATACACGCTGATAGTTAACCTCGCTGAGTCTTAACATACACCTAGACAAACTGGTTCTCTGACAAACAGAAGAACGGTGCATGTAACGACTAGCCTCAATAGTACAAAACACTGAACTATTTATACTACAAGAGTTCCTAAAATATCGCCTACAAAATAGGATCTCGGAAGGACACGTGTTGCTGCTTGATTGGTTCTGATCTCTGATAAACCGACATTCTGTGGGTCCCAATTCTGTTACCGCAAATATCTCGCTACCATAAAACCAATCACTTGCTGCCACGTAATCTTTCGGACATTCTTTGAACTGGATTACTCTTGCTGATGTATAGATAAGAACAGTACTTTTTAGTACTTGGTGATTGAGAGGCTTTATTGAATAGTCACTGAAGATGCAGCAATCCTCCTCACTCACTGCGAGCTAACATGCTCTTGTAGAATGAATTGAACAACGGATCTTCAGTGACTAGCTGTTATTCTGGCAGTGACTTTTGCCTTTATTGATATTGAAGAAGTAATGCTCTCGCTGACGTAGGTCAGCGACACACCAAGTTGAGTATTAAATCTTCCTCAGAATATCGACCAGAATGAATGACGATCAGCGAAACTTTATCATTAGCAACAGCAGCTTCGATACAATCCATTTCTTTATTGAGTAGTGTATAGTTGAGTTGGTCAGCGACTAGTGACTTCATCATGGTCAGCGACCAGTGACTCAGCAATCTCCCCCTAAATGATTGTGATTGAAGCTCCCTAGACAAACTAGTTGCTGTGAAAGTTTATAGTCAGTGTTTAAGAATTTAAACATTCAGTGACTGTATACTTGTGATCCATTCATCTTTCTGATTTGATTCTTTTGATATGATCTGAGTTTTGCACTAAGTTAAAATATTATTGAAACTGAAAAAAAAATACAGTACATGATCATTTTTAGTTACAATACTCTAATCTGATTTAGATAAGACAATCTTCTTCAGTGATCAAGAGATTCAGCAACTTTTGATATATTCAGTTTTGACTCACATTCCTTTGATAGATGTCATTTTGTAAACGGGAAGACCTTCAACCAGAGAGAAATCAGGCCAAACATTCATCCTTCTTGGCATATGATTCAAAGCTTTATCAGGAAGAGATATAGAGACGGCGTCAGTGAATACAATCTCATCAGTGAGAATATACATCATCACAGTGCACTTGTCATCAGAGAGAAGATACTGTGAAGGAAATTTTATATGCAAATATCCTTCTTCATGTAGCTTTAACCGACTGAAAATCAATGAGACATATTTGAGCTGCAGTTGATGGAGAAGGATTCATTGCTAAGCTGATATGAAATAAAAATTGCCAGGAAAATTGTAACACCAATACATGGAATATGTATTTTTGAGATAGAAGCCGCAAAGATGATTCCCATGTATTAGTAACTTTCATAGCGTCAGCAATTTTTTCGTATAGCGTCAGCAACTTTTCTATATGGTTCTAATAGCGTCAGCAACTTTTTCATATGAGTTGTAGATATGTTGACCCTGTAATATGAACCAAATAGATGATTTCCAATCAGCAACAATTCTACATATGAACACCATTGATTTCTGCATTCATTTGCACGTTTTCTCCCCCTTGATGATATCAAAAAGTGGATTAGTATTTTTCTGTAAGCATCAGCAATTTCTTCATATAGATATCTCTCCCCCTTGATGATAACAGAAAATGCGATAGTAACTATGTGATCATGTTGTGAATCAGTTTTGGTTTTCTCATCATCAGCTTGTGTTTTAACTGATGGATCTTTAAAAACAGAAAATGCAGCCTGTATCACTCCCTGTGACTGGAGAGCGACATTGACAGCTGGTGTGGTGATAGAAGAGAGTTGGCCCAGGTCTGTAGCCAGTGATGTGACACCAGATATGAGTGTGTTATCACCCACTGATGTCACTCGCCCTTTGAATGAATCAGCATCCTTTTGTGAGGATGATGAGTGGCTCATGGGTTGACTCGATAAGAAAATTTTGTTTTTGGCAAGAGTGCTCATAGAGACTGAACGTTCAGTGACTATTTCACTCTTGATCCCTGGATTTGTTAGAAACAGGGCCTTTATTTTCAAACTTTTGGAAAAAGAGTTTGAGTTCTTCTTAAATGGAGGATGATCAGTTTTGGTCACTGGAGGTGTGAGCAGTGACATGATGGATGGTGGGGCAGAATCAGACGAATGTACAGTAGTTTCATACTGGATTACAAAAAAAATAATCCTTGCAGAGTAGATAAAGATGACATCACTAGACCAAGTAAAAACAAGGTGATTATGGACCAGGTTGATTTTAAAAGAGAAATTTATCCTGATCTATCAAGTGATGAGATTAATTTCATACTCTGTTTTTTTTTTTTTTTTTTTTTTAAATTTATGGTGATGAAAGTGATTTTGAATGCTGTAATGACAAACTTCCTTATCAACTGAGAGAGGTAGAAAATTTCCAGTTGATGTATGAAGATTTTTAAACGTTTTGAGTTTGCCGTTACAGAAATCGGAAAGACTTTTATTGGTTTGGGTATTTGAAAAAGAACATGAAAACCAAGAGTTTGTTTTGATTTGAAAAATGAAATCATTTTATAGAAACTCTTGATTAAACAAGTGGTGATGATTTGGAAAACGTGGATGATGGTGGTGGTAAGTAGGGGTGGCATAGGGGTGATAATTTATGATGTTTAAATGGAATAGGGGTGATGATTGTGGAGCTTGGTGGTATTAATGGTGATTTGAAAGGTGCGCCGGAAAAGTATATGTGACGTAAGGAAGAAATAGTGTCAGAGATGCAATTTTTGTGACACATCCCTTCAAATAATGATGAAAGAATCAGAGAGACCCTGAAAGTAAAAAAAAACTAAAAAAAAATTTATAAGATTCAATTTGCCAGAGAGGTAATCTCACTGATTTAGTCACAACTTAGAATACTAACGAAGTCAGAGAGATTTATCACTTGGTAAATTATGAATCATAATTTTTATTTATATTTATTTAGTATGAGTGATTTATAGAGACTTATCTTTCGCTGAAAGAGTTACAGCTTAGAATACTAACAAGATTAGCTAAAGAATAGGTCTCCTTAGTTTTTTTTTTTTTTTTTTTTTTTTTTTTTTTTTTTTTTTTTTTAAGATTATGTCTGATATGAACTATGTAATATTTTACTATATTTATCTTTCACTGATCTAGTTATAACTTAGAATACTAACCAGATCAGCAAAACAAAATACAGGTAAATAACAATATAGGTCATATAGAGACATACTAGATACATAAAAAAAAAAACTTTAAACAAAAATAACTAACTGAGCTTGATAGCTGAGTTAGTCATTTAAGTTTAACATGCCAAACTCGCTGATAAGAAAATTAAATCTTTTCTCGTCTAAAGGTTTTGTAAATAAATCAGCGAGTTGGTAATCAGTTGGAATAAAATGTAATTCAATATCACCTTTCATCACATGGTCCCTGATGAAATGATATCGGACATCAATGTGCTTTGTCCTTGAGTGCATTACTGGATTGTTGGCAATGGCTATAGCGCTTTGACTATCACAGTAGATTGGTATTTCATTGAAGTCAAAACCATAGTCAGCAAGCTGATTTCTCATCCAGAGAATTTGAGCAGTACATGCACTTGCAGCAACATATTCAGCTTCAGCAGTTGAAGTTGAGACTGAGTTTTGTTTCTTGCTGGACCAGCTTACGAGCTTTTCTCCAAGAAATTGACAGCTACCAGATGTACTTTTTCTATCCAGTTTGCATCCAGCATGATCAGAATCAGAGTACCCTTTTAGGGAAAAATCTGAACCAGATGGGTACCAGAGACCAAGATTAGGAGTACCCTTCAGATATCTAAAGATCCTTTTAACAGCGAGCAAATGTGATTCCTTAGGATCAGCTTGATACCTAGCACAGAGACATGTAGCAAACATAATGTCTGGTCTACTAGCAGTTAGATACAGCAACGACCCGATCATTCCTCTGTAAGCGGTAATGTTTACAGATTTACCATCAGGATCAGCATGTAGCTTTACTGCAGGTGACATAGGTGTAGCAAGGGTTGAGCAATTAGCGAATTCAAATTTCTTTAATAGGTCTTTAACATATTTTCCTTGACTAATGAAAATTCTAGTTTTGATTTGTTTAATTTGTAAACCAAGGAAAAATGTTAATTTACCCATCATGCTCATCTCATAACTTTTGGTCATGAGATCAGAAAATTCCTTGCACATATCGCTGTTAGTAGACCCGAATATGATATCATCAACATAGATCTGGACTAATATGACATCTCTCTTATCTCTTTTGATAAATAATGTGCTATCAATTTTTCCTCTGACGTAGCCACATTTTATCAGATAGACAGAGAGAGTATCATACCACGCTCTGGGAGCTTGTTTTAGTCCATACAGGGCTTTATTGAGTTTGTATACATAACCCGGATGTTTTGGATTAATGAATCCAGGTGGTTGCTTGACATACACTTCTTCCTGTAGCTTGCCATTCAGAAAGGCACTTTTCACATCCATTTGATATACTTTAAACTTCTTGTGAGCTACATAAGCAAGAAATAGCCTGATTGCTTCAAGCCTAGCTACTGGTGCAAAGGTTTCGTCATAATCGATGCCTTCTTGCTGACAGTAACCTTGTGCAACTAGTCTAGCTTTGTTTCTTGTAACCACGCCATCAGCATCCATTTTATTTCTGAACACCCATCGTGTTCCAATTACTGACTTACCAGTGGGTTGTGGTACAAGCTTCCAAACTTTATTTCTTTTAAACTGAGATAGCTCTTCTTGCATGGCAGCTATCCAGTGATGATCAGTAAGTGCTTCATCAACCTTCTTTGGTTCTATTAGAGACACAAAACTTACAAACAAACAAAAGTTAGCAGTTGCTGATCTTGTCTGAACCCTGGATTGTGGATTACCAATAATCAATTGATTATCAATATGTTTTGTCCACTTAGTCATTCGCTGAGGTTCAGCAGTGACTTGATTACTTTGTGAGGGTTCAGAGGGCAAATCAACATCTGTAGCACGAGTATTATTGTTATGCGAGTTTTGGTTTGGACATAGAGTTGATGATGATGGGACATCTGTAGGTAAAGATGATGTTCATGAATTATTCACAGCTAAAGTAGAACTGGAATTGTCTTCAGGAATATTATCTTCTGTTGGGTCAAAACTGTTTCAGGTCTGAGTTGAAGTTCTGATGAGAAGACAGAGTATAAGTGATTAAAACTGTTTGTTTTGAAGGTTAAAACTGTCTTTATGAAGTTACAACTGATAGAAGAAAACTGATGAGAAGACAAGTGTTACAACTGATTGAAGATAGATTACAACTGATAGTTATGTGTCTGTAAGTAGTTAAAACTGCTTATGTATTAGTAACTGTTAGTTATATATGAAACAATTAACACTGATTATATATTTGTACTTAGTTGTATATTACAATTGAAGCAGTTACCACTGAATGTGTAACAGTTACAACTGTTTACATCAGAATGGTAGTTAAAACTGTTTATGATTTTGTGATAAGTATGAGTCGGTTATGGAAGTTATTTTATTCCATATTTGTAGGAGATTGTATAGGACTCTATATGTAATAAATAGAGATCCTTTAGACCTAGATAGGTTAATGATTTTTGCGCAGCTTCAAGGTTTTTTGTAACCCTAATACATCAAGTGTATTCGTCTTATATCATTAATAAGATTGAAGCTATCGGTATATTATTGTGTTCATTAAATTAATTAATATTCATTGATCTTCTTAATATTATTGAGTGTGATTCCGCAACTTCTCAATAATATATTCAAAGCTTATTACATAAGATTGTTTATTAAGTTAAACAGGGACAAACATCTTCATCTTCAGAATCAGATGAGAAATTTTTATATTTCTTATCATTTGATTTGATTTCATTTGATAAGTCACTATCCATTTTGTTAAAAACAAGATTTCATATTCTTTTGGATCAGTGAGTGACTTATCATATGATTCATCAAAAGTAACATCCATTGACTCCTCAATACATTCCCTTCGTTTATTATAAATTCTGAAAGCTTTAGAAATGATTGAGTAACCAACAAATATTCCTTCATCAGCTTTGGGATCAAACTTTCCTAAGTGATCTCTTTTGTTTAAAATGTAGCAGGTACTACCAAAAACATGAAGAAAACTTATATCAGGTTTTCTCCCCCTTAATAGCTCATATGCTGTCTTACAGTGCCTTTTTACAATCAGTGACCTATTTTGAGTGTAGCAGGCAGTACTCACTGCTTCGGCCCAAAAATAGGTCTTGAGACCAGCATCAATAAGCATTGATCTTGCAGATTCAATCAAGGTTCTATTTCTCCTTTCTGCCACCCCATTTTGTTGGGGTGTTCGTGGTGCTGAAAAATTTTGAGAAATACCTTTTGAATCACAAAAATTTTCAAGGTCAAAATTTCGAAATTCAGTACCATTATCACTTCTCAGATGTTTTATCGTGACATCATTTAGATTTTCCATCTTTCTGACAAAGGATATGATCTAGCTGGTAGCTTCACTTTTGGCTTTGAGAAAGAATACCCAAGTGTATCTGGAGTACTCATCTACTATGACCAAACAGTACCTTTTTCCTCCAAGGCTTGATGTACTCACTGGTCCAAATAGATCCATATGTAGCAAGTAAAAACATTCTGTTACTGAAGAAGTCTGTTTGCTTTTGAAGGACGAGCTGTGATGCTTTCCCTTTTCACATGCTGAACAAAGCTTGTCTTTGTCATAAGACATCTTTGGTAGTCCAGTGACTAAACCATTCTTGCTTAGTTTATTAATTGCTTTGAGGTTTAGATGAGAAAGTCGCTTATGCCATAGCCATTTTTCTTCTGAAACGGTTCTGGAGTAAAAACATGTTCCTGATTGTGCTGAATCCATATTGACCACATAAGTATTCCCTTTCCTGTTTGCAGCAAGAACAGCACTTCCCTTTTTGTTGTAAACAACACCAGCTTCATGATCGAAAAGTACTTTGTTCTTTGAATCACAGAACTGACTGATGCTTAATAAATTGTGCTTCAAACCTTCTACATATGCTACTCGTTTGAACATTACATTACCATTGGATAAGACACCGTACCCTTTGGTTTTCCCAACTTTGTTATCACCAAACACTACATCAGGACCTTTTTCATCCTGATAATCACTGAGCAGCGACTTGCATCCTGTCATATGCCTGGAACATCTACTATCCAAATACCAGATGGTTTCTCTAAGAATGCTTTTGTAGATGCTGTCAGAATCTCATCCTGATGCTGAACATTTCTGAGCAACTTCCTTGATATTTTCATGGAATTCAGCATCATTAGCCATTAAACAATAATCTTTGTCTAGACAAAGCATTGCTTCTTCATCATCAGATGAAGAGGATGAATCAGAGTCGCTGAGTGAACTTTCTTCAGCAACAAATCCTTTTCTCTTCTTCTTTCCAGATTTAGACAATTCTTTCAACTTCTTGTATTTTGCCTTGTACTTGTTGTACTTGTCATTTCTGACATCTGGCATGGGTTCAGGAACTTGATGCACTGACTTTGATCTGCATTCAGCTGCAAAATGACCAATTCTGCCACACTTGTAGCACTCACCTTTAGATTGAAATTTATTAGATGATGGAGCACCAGCGAATCTTCTTGATCTGGTGTTCCTTCTGAAATTAGCAACCATCATGGCCATATCCTTCTCAAGCTTCTCCAATCCTTCATCATATTCATATTCTGACTCTTCTTCATTCTGACCTTCTTCTTCTTCAGCTATCAGTGACTTCGAGCTCTTCTTGGACACCTTTGACTTCTGTCTTTGATCGATTTCATCAAGCTCTGCTACAAGGGCATTGGATATCTTCTGACTTCCAAGAGTAGCACGAATATGCTCACTCTGATCAGCTTGCTTTTCTGACTGCTCCCAATTCAGCAAAATACCATAGACCTGAGTTAGATTCAGCATTGAATAATCATTTCTCTGTCTGGTACACGTTGCAATAGTTCCCCAGATTTTCCTTGGCAGCAACTCAAGAAACTTTTCAACAACAAATCTCTGTTCCTTGCCTATACCAGCCTTCTCCATTTTGTTCATCAGTGACTGGTATCTGGTGTAAGTTGAAGACAGAGATTCATTTGGTTCCATTGCGAACAGCTCATACTGGCGAGTGAGATTGACTTCCCTGCAGCGAATAATATCAGGAGTTCCAATATATATATTCCTAAGGGTATCCCACATATCTTTAGCAGTTTTACAAAGCCTAATTGATTCGAACACTTCATCAGGAAGTGCCATGCCTATGTAGATTTTAGCTTGTTTATCAAGTCTAACCAATCGCCTATCCTCATCAGTCCATTGTTCCTCTCTTTTAGGTAAAACCATTTCTGGTATAGCTGGAGTAGTAGCTGTTGCAATTACAGCAGGAACAATAGTAGTTGGGATATGGGGACCATTGGTTATGATATTACAGAGACGGTCATCAACTAAGTCCAAAAACATCATCATCCGGGACATCCAAGTTTCAATCCTTGAAGGATCAAAAGCTGGAGGTTTGGTTGTAGAACCATTTCCCTTTTGATAATCAGAGTCAATACAGCTGTACTTTACTGATTCCATAGCAGACCTGGTTAATTGAATTTAAACCAACTCTGCTCTGATACCAATTGAGAGTCCCGTAATCACTATTAATTAGTGATTTGGAAACACACACTGTAAAGTTTAATTGTAGAAAGGGAGGGTTGAATATAATTTAAAACAATTTCAGATTTTACCAAGTATTTCAGTTAATTTTAAATTGATTATCTATAACAGAGTATGACGGTATTGAAATAACAAGTTAAAGATATAACAGAATCAAGGAAAGACAAGTAATAGTAGCTGAAAGTGAATTGTATTTATTAAATTCACAAAGTGTTGAATGCGGAATGGATCAACCAAAGTTAATCCAATTCAAACACTTAGCTAGATTATTAGAATGAAGAGAATTAACTACAGTGGACATACACGTTGATAGTTAACCTCGCTGAGTCTTAACATACACCTAGACAAACTGGTTCTCTGACAAACAGAAGAACGGTGCATGTAACGACTAGCCTCAATAGTACAAAACACTGAACTATTTATACTACAAGAGTTCCTAAAATATCGCCTACAAAATAGGATCTCGGAAGGACACGTGTTGCTGCTTGATTGGTTCTGATCTCTGATAAACCGACATTCTGTGGGTCTCAATTCTGTTACCGCAAATATCTCGTTACCTTAAAACCAATCACTTGCTGCCACGTAATCTCTCGGACATTCTTTGAACTGGAACACTCTTGCTGATGTATAGATAAGAACAGTACTTTTTAGTACTTGGTGATTGAGAGGCTTTATTGAATAGTCACTGAAGATGCAGCAATCCTCCTCACTCACTGCGAGCTAACATGCTCTTGTAGAATGAATTGAACAACGGATCTTTAGTGACTAGCTGTTATTCTGGCAGTGACTTTTGCCTTTATTGATATTGAAGAAGTAATGCTCTCGCTGACGTAGGTCAGCGACACACCAAGTTGAGTATTAAATCTTCCTCAGAATATCGACCAGAATGAATGACGATCAGCGAAACTTTATCATTAGCAACAGCAGCTTCGATACAATCCATTTCTTCATTGAGTAGTGTATAGTTGAGTTGGTCAGCGACTAGTGACTTCATCATGGTCAGCGACCAGTGACTCAACAACTTATCGAAAAGGAACGTCACTGAATATGATCAGAGTTCGGCAGATGCATTGGATGGCACCTCTACTTAGGATAGAGACGGACCAATAGTAGTTAATGACTTGTCCAAGTGGGAGACTGTTGAAAATAGTGTCCAATGTCATAACTAATTGGTAAGACTATTCTAAAGGTAGAGTCCTTTTTGGGTTGCCCTCGATGAACAGTAAGAGAAACAATAAGAGAGATAATATTAATTGGAATTAATATCATAAGTTAATTGATTGGTTTGTTAATTTATCAATGTTGATAAATTAATTATAAGCTAAAAGTAATTAACAGAAACTATAAATAATGTTTAGTTAGTTTATTAATCGGATATTAATTAGAAACTAAAAGGAACATTCTGAAAGCGAGTTCCAACCGGCAGTTGGAAGGTTCAACCGACGGTTGGAGGCTAGGGTTTGTAAGTCGGTGCGACACGTGTTTGACTTGGGAAAGGATTAATCCCAACCGCCGGCTGAAGGCTTCAACCTACGGTTGGATGCCGAAATCAGGAATCCCATATCGGCCAGAAACAAAACCCCAAGACATCCTCTTCCTATATAAATAGGGGCATAGCCTAAGCTTTCAGATCATCCCAGTTTCGAATTGAATTCGTTACTTTCTCTCTTTCTCATTCCGAATCCTTGTGAGAGTTTACACGACATAGAGTCGGGACCCTAGGATTTGGAGTTTCTCTTGGTTCATGGGTGTGACGCATTAGAGGTATTCTATTTTGGGTACTTGCCATCCAGAGCATGGAAGGTCGAGCAAGGAGTCTGCGTGAAGGTTCTGCGAGGTGGTCTGCGCGTGAGAAATTGGTTTTCTCAAAGGTTAGTATTTTCTCGTTTATCTATTTATTTTGTTATTGTTAATAGCTTTATTAAGTAGCGGTCCTTTAGGGTTTAGTTTCCTAGTGGATCTAGATTAATTGTTATTTTCCGCTGCATATGTTAATCTAGTTAGGGAATAGAAAACCCAACAAAATGATACATTAAAATTAAAAATAAATCTCTTTTAATATATAAAAGAAACTTCTAATTAAGTAGTCATTCCTAAATAACTATTTTTAAATTAATCTTGACCTTCCATTAATTAAGGGTAATTATTTATAACCCTTAGATTATCCTCCTAATTTTGTCTACATAAATAGCAAAGTCAACCCTACACAAATGACAATATTACCCTCCAAATTAAAAACTAATTACTCTTAATTAGCTTAACTATTATTATGTATGTAATTAAAAGAGATTTAAATAAACATAAACATTATACTAAATATACTAAAATGAATTACTCCTACATTTTTTTTATAGTGTTATATTTAATCATCATTCCCTTAATTCTCTATTCCTTATTCTTTATTATATTTGGAATAAAAAATAGTGTTATTTATGATTGGTTGAAATCAAAAGTGGGAAATAATTTTGAGACATCCCAAAATGAAATCATGGACGATTAAAATAGGACGAAGGGAGTAATTAAATGTGCTTATGTAAGCTTCTAAAACAAATAATTATCATTGATCAATACCTGATTGTTAATTGAAATGTAAGTAAATATTTTTTACGTTTAAAAAAGATGTATGTGTATAATTAAGAGAGATTTAACTAAACAAGATTTAAATAAACATAAACATTATACTACATATTAAAATAATAATTATATATTATATATAAACTGTCATGTTCATGCTTAAATTTTACTCCTACATTTTTATATAGTCATAAAGTTTTATTAATTCATCATTCCCTTAATTCTCTATTCCTTATTCTTTATTATATTTGGAATAAAAAATAGTTATATTAGGATTTAAATATACAATAAACACTAGAACTCATCTTAATTCGATTTTGACGGAAAATGGGCACATCTTCAAGTCGCTTCTCCTCCGACTTTTTCTCCGTGACGTGTGCGAGGATTGCCTGATACCCCTTTCTAAGGTATTTGCGGGTTTTTATGCACGATATGATGTTCAATCTCGTCCCACCGGTCTCCCCTTGTATGATTACAGTACCACCGGTGACGAGAGGAATACATACGATTTTATCAAAGCAGATAATTTCGGCTCGGTGTTTGGACAACCAGTCCATGCCAACAATGATGTCGAAACTTCCAATCTCGACAGGAATCAAATCAATGGGAAAGAGTTCATCGGCTAGGTTTAGAGTGCAATTAGGTATCACACTATCGGTTTCAATGAGTTTGTCGTTAGCTAACTCTACTATGTACTTAGCATCCAATGCAACAGGTGTAATGTCAAGAAATGGGCAGAATTCATCAGATATGAAACTCCTATCAGCACCAGTATCAAACATAACAGAAGCAGTTAAGTTGTTGAGGAGGTACGTACCCGAGACCACATTCGGGTCTTGGCGGGCCTCCCCTGAGTTAAGTACAAATGCTCTACCTCGAGAGTTGTTGTTGTTGTTGCCCTTGTTCTTCAATTTCGGGCGGTCATTCCTGAAATGCCCTGGGTTGCCACACTCGTAGCAAGTTCTTGGTTGGTTGGGGTTGGTGTTGGTGTTGTTGTTTGTTTTGGTGGCCCTGCAGTCCTTGGCGTTATGCCCATATCGTTGGCAATTGTTGCAAGGCATACCGCAAGAACCATCATGATGATGACAACACTTGGAACAGAAGGGCTTACTTCCAGTGTAACTCTTTTTCGGATCAAAACCAGATGAGTAGGCCTTAATAGTGTCAGACCTTTTGGATGATGATTGGGTTTGGTTGAAGTTTCCAGACCACTTTCGTTTGTGATCTCCAGACTGATTTCCAGTATTTTTGGCAACAGATGTCCCATGACGGACAATCTGAGCCATGAGATTGTGGGCCATGCGTACAGTTACTTGAAATGTGGAGGAATTTGATGCAGTAACCATTCCTTGAATTTGTGGGGGAAGTCCCCAGAGATAACGTTCAATCCGTTTGTATTCCGGATCAACCATGGTGAGGCATAGGTGTGCCAACTGATTAAATCGAGCGGTGTAACCGGCAATGTCATTGCCTTGAGTGGTGAGGTTCCAGAATTCTGCTTCTAGCTGTTGGATTTCATCTCTAGGACAATACTCGTCCTTCAGCATCTTCTTCAACTCTTCCCAGGGAGTTTGATAAGCGATGTCAATACCCACGGTCTGAGCATGAGTATTCCACCATGTCAGTGCACCGTCAAGGAAAGTGCAGGTGGAGTATTTGACTTTATGGTCTTCAGGACAGTTGTAGATACGGAAAACAGATTCAGTCTTCTCAATCCACCATAACAAACTAACAGCACCTTCAGTGCCTTTGAAACTTATAGGCTTGCAATTTAGGAAGTCCTTGTATAAGCAGGGTTTTATTATAGAGGTGTTAGTTGGCGTTTCACCACTCTCGGAACGTTGTTGTCGGGCAGCGAGAGCATCCGCTACTCCTTGGGCAATAAGTCGGTTAACGTCAGCTTGACTAAATGATCATCTCGGAGGCATGATGCTTGAAATAACAAAGAGAAAAGATATGTAAGTCAATTGTGTAACGATTATGATATATCACACATGTATATATAGAGGGTAAAATACAATAGCAAGAAGTGATAATCATATTTCATTGAATAACAAGGTTGAGTACAAGGTACGAGTTCAAAAGAGTACGACACATAAGGATTACAAAAGTGCCGGGAGTTATTACATCCGGTTGGATTACATAGGTTTTGTTTAGGTAGACACTAGATAGATTACAAGATAGCGACTACACTAGTCCTAACGTAAGTTTACTTGTTCCATAAGAGCGACAAGGCGGTCCACGGTGGTGGCAAGTCTGCTGGCTTGTCTGGCGTTATCTTCTGCCAAAGCTAGTCGTTGCACTAATTTTCGGGAGTAATCTTCAGCTTCTCGTGAACGTTGTTCACATTCCTCTAGCCTTGCCTGCAGGAGATCAACTGTGCTCCTGTCATCAATCACCTGTTGGTGGATCATATCCATGTGTCGTGTCATACTTTCTTGTCCTTGAAAGAGTTCCGCAATGCGGTCGTGCGATTGGCTTAACCAGTACATTTGTGCTATGTATTGTTCCCGTTCCAAGCTTTCAAGCCTCGCCTCATGGCGGTGAAGTCGGGCAGCTATTATGGGAACAATATGATGGATGGGTTCTTGTGTATACGGAGAGATGTCCATGGGGTCAGCAGGAACTTGTATAGCTTCCTCGGACCTCCATGTGTTTAAGGTTGTGGGTAGCCAATCCCACCTACGAGGGTAAGTTGGATGGCGTGTCCTGGTTGAGGTATCACCAGTGTGATTGAGGTAAGGGTTAGCACGGACAGATCCGGTACCCCTCTTGTGATTTCGTGTGACTCGTGCCTCTCCAGTGATATAGTAGAAAGGTTAAGGAGAAGTTCGTATCGGTGAGACAGGTAACGCGGTTATCTCCTCAGTAGTTGGTAGAGTTTGAGTCTCGTCATTTGTGTTAGCTGGTGCTAGATGAGGAATGTCTGCCATGTCTGTGGCAAGAGCGTTTAGTGAATATCGTGAGGCCTATATATATCATATCATATAATATAGCCTAGTGTGTCTAGCACAAACATGTATAGGTCCGGTTTCTCTCGTGGTCGGAGTCAACTAGTATTTTCCTGTTCAACATAACCGTTTCAGACCTTACATCGATTTTTATTTAATTGTACATAGTTGATCAGGTTATGTTAAATTAAACTCGAATGATGTTATTCCTGAACCAGTCATACCTAATAAGGAAATACTGCCTAACGGTCATAATCTAGGCCCACTAATGCAACCTAGTTCACTATAACCTTAGGCTCTGATACCAATCTATAACACCCCCAAATTTACTGTTAGCGGAAGCATACTTTGGGGTGCTACTTGATGTGTTGTGAAACGTCTCGTTTTATACTTTAAAAATGGAAATACCTAATAAATACTTTTCACACAACCAGACAAAATACCTGATCGAATGTAAGTATAGACTTGGTAAGTCCGAGTCGATCACAGGGAACGGTGGTATTTATATAAATAGAAAGTACTAATTAACTAGAAAAACAGTAATAAGGGGGGCGTTTTAATTCCGTTCGAACAATTTTTTTTTATAAAATAATAAAGTAAAATGAATAAACTAAATAAAACTTAAATTTAAATTAATAAATAAAGAATAATAGGAAGGAATAAGTAATTGTATAATTAACTTCACTCAGATTCATATATCCTGATTTATTACGTATTGATTATCTAATTGTGATTTCTTTTATATCAATTTAATCACTAATCAAAGATCATAAATTGAATGTGAACTAGCCAACTTTCCGGGTCCAACTAATTCCTACAATCTAGGGTCCAACATGAAACATCGATCCAATGTCACAAGATGATCAGTCAATTGTGTGCCTTTCCCTAAACTGAGCATTAAACATTCACAACTCATTATAATTAACTCTATTGGTATGACTTAACAATACCCAATAATTACTTATTGTCGTATTCATTTTAAAGTAGATAATTATCATTTACTCAACCTATCAAACTCAATCTATTTAGCAATAGTCACAAATTCTAAAATAGTAACTATCAATAATTAATAACATTAAAGGAACTCAATCTCATCAATCTTATTAACCACGTTGAGCAACAATAACTACTAGTTACTAATAAACAAGGATCCACGAGCAATATAATAGTTTTCAATTAAATAACTTAGTCAATACGCAATTATAATCATTCAATAATCATAATCCGAGTTACATCAATCATACAACCACTTTTAATATTCAATTCATCATACAAACAGTAAACTCAGATTTATTCAAGATCAAAATCATCAATGAAATCAAATAAAAGAAATTATACAGAATATAAAAGATGAATCACGAAGAATCAACACGAACTATCCTCAATCTTGACTCTACGTGCCTCCAAAACGCTAAATAAATTCATAAATAAACCCTAAACTTCGAAAACAGTCGGCTGGAAAGTAACCCTAAACGAATTCTCTGTTTTTTAGGGGGGGTTTTTTCGCGTTTTTGTACTTCCTGGAAAAGCCATCCATACGGCGTAAGGATGAAAAACAAGCCCAGCCCAAGTCCGCGTCATCTGGGCTTCCACCGCCTCAATCCATACGGCGTATGGATATTCCATACGGCATATGGATTGAGTTTTTCAGCCGATTCTCATATTTTTCTTCTTTTAATCTTTTCTTCACTTCGGCTTCGTTTTATTCTTTAATAATGCATCATTTAACTCGATTATTGACCACTTTCTGTTCCTTTCTTCATAACGCTCCATTTCCACATCTAATTGCAAATATGAACGAAATCAATATCTAAACTTAATTAAATGCAATAGAAACATCCAAGAATAGGGGTAAAATACTACTAAAATATAGTACTTTTGAGCGTTTATCAAACATCCCCCACTTAAATCCTACTTGTCCTCAAGTAGACTATCGATTCAAAAATCAAATTCTTAAGAAAACAATCATCTCCATTAATCTAAATAACTAACGAAGGAATTACACAACATTACCCTTGTTCAACTCAAACATTTAAATTTAGAAATCTGTTAATTCTAAAAACAATTATTAAGAAACTACGAGATTGCAAAAATAATCTACACATAAAGTTATTATTCTCAAAACATCAAATAGTTCACGATGATTACTGATATTATTATCCACTTAAACAATCTATATTTAAATAATTGAGCTCAACTTATTATTATTCACGTAGATTTTCCCTTAATCTCCCAAAAGCAATATACTCTCATACTCATAACATGCCAATATTACATATTTTGAAATTTTAATCAAAACAATCATTTTTCAAATCAAGACATAGGTGACAGGTCTGTGCCTCAACACAACAAAGCAACATAACTTGATTTTGGTTTAGCAATATAAAATTTTTAGTCAAACCATTGGTGACAGGTCTGTACCTCAGTACAACAAAGCGACTTAATTCGACTACATTTTAAAATCATGAGTTATTAAACTCTTTTGCTCTTTTTCATTAGATATACTAGCGGAGTCCAGGTCTGTACTTTCGTACAACAGAGGAAACAACACCCAGTATATCCCCAAATGATGTTAATTAAAATTCCAAAAATATGACATATTGCACATTATTAATATGAAAATTAAGACAACCGTCATACATAACTAAAGTTCATCTAAAAGTAACATCCACTCCTTTATTTTCATTTCTTAAAAGCTCGAGAATTCTCACATAGATCGCCTATCACTACATCATATAATGAAACTAAATAACAGTTTCCACAATTTAATATTCAATTAAAAGGGTAGAAAATTTTTAAATTAACCTACATTGTTACAAAATAATTATCTCTAGAAAAACAAAAAATTTTATTTAAAAATTTGGTTGAAAAATGGGCAACTTATAACCTCCTAGTTACGTATCTTAATGAGATAACTATTAATCCAAATTTCACATTCTCTACTTACTTAACAGGACAATTATATGGAAAGTCAACTCTTTTCTCTCCCATCCCCCACTTAAAGCTATACAATGTCCTCATTGTACAAATAATGAATTGCTAAAACGGGAAAAAGAGAAAAGAAATAAAACAGAAAAACTCCCCTGAAATAGTGTGCTTAACGGTCATGAAAAGGATGATATGAAATTCCCACATCCTCTCGATTCAATTTGTTGCGCTGAACTTACTGCCGGCATAACACGTACTCAAAACACAATTCTGAGGAATCAATTAACACACAAAATTAAACAATACCAAATATAAACATCCTAAATAAAAACAACCAAACCTAAAGCTACCAATCCAACATAATTAAAAATCCTACATATAAAATCAGTCATAATAATAATAAAAATAGAAATAGTGTCTGGAATCATAAACCACATAAGATGAACAACATCCTAATCACTGTCCTCCTCCTGATCATACATGCTCCGGTACTGATGGGATGGCTCCGGCTGCTGATATGTATAAGATGGACCAGCCTGATCTGGCTGTGGTGGTGGTGGTCGCATAAACTCCTGCGGCATATGGTACTGGAAAGGCTGATAGGTAAGATCAGCAGGATACTGACCAAACAGCTGCTGAAACAGGGCATCCTGATAATCCAAATGAGCACTAGTTTGATGGAAGTGATGCCTCTGCATAAACTCAATCTGGTCAAATCTCTGGGTATGGCGGAGGTCAATCTGCGCAAGCTGCTGCTGTAACGGATCAAACTCGGCAGCATAACCTCTATTGCGGCCACGAGTCACTCCTCGACCTCTACTTGCATCACTCCCACTAGTATCTCCTCTGCCTCTACCCTACCTGGGCTGCAAAGTCTGCCCCACAGCAGTGGTAGGAACCCAATAATACATATCTGCAGCACCACCATAAATACTACACGGCTCAATAAGAACAAAAGCCTCCAACCGTCGTGCAGTCAACCAACCCATGCCAGGCTGAACAATCGTACATGAGCCCATCTCATCTTGAGTTGCCAACCCAAAATGTCTAGCCAACCTAGTAACAAAATGACCTCCACACAAACTGCTCCCATCTCTAGTACTAGTGGCTCTCTTGGACATCCACTTCGCCAATCTCCAGGGCACATTCACTAACCGCTTCCTGATAATCGAGCTCAAATAAAACAAGTCAGGCCTAGAAACTTTCTCAGGCCCCTCCTTACGACCAACGATGGTGTAAGTCAACAATCTGTAGATGAGTCGATGACGAGGATCTCGAATAGCTCTATAAGAAGGTGTCGAACTACCATAACTACCCTGGGTAATAAACTGCCACTCCTGCTCAACCTCCAAATCAGTGAGCTTCTTCACAGCTTCTGCAGAAATATGATTTAGAAAGTGGGGATTATTAAGCTCGTTCGGCTCATATAACCTAATCCCAAGAGCAAACTGAATCAACGACATCTGTCTAGGCTGTCCTCCCAGCTGAAAGTAAATAGAATCCTCAGTCCAACGAGTCGACCTGTGATCGAACCTGAATGTGCTATAAAACTCTACAACCAACTCTCTGTAGATATCCTCCCTGATACTGAACAACCGAGACCAAGCGTATGAAACAAACCCAATGTTGCCATCCGCAAGTACGTATGGGGTGGCAAGCAAATTCCTAATAGCCTCAGCACCATTAGTAAACCATTCTCTAGCAATTACATGCTCTAAAACATTCCAATTTATAGCATCAAAAACCTCAATCGACTGGCCAACATTAGCTGTCAGACGCTCTCTAAACTGATATCTGGTGGTCTCAGAGTATGAATCATGAAAATTGAGATATCTGTGGGGTCTGATCATTGGATTCCCCAGAGTCTGACCACCTCGAGCTCTCCTGCTAGCCATTACTGCTAAGAAAAACAATTATTAATAAAGCAAGAAATACAAAAAAGGTACTAAAAGAAATTTCGGCAGCATTTCGGCTTAATATGAAATAATCCACCATTAAGGTTTAGCCTAAACTAACGCAACAAACAGAATTCATATACCCTATATTCGCATTATGAACACAAATTACTCAATTTGCTAAAACATAAGTACTTGATTAATAATCATGGCAATTGTCGATTCAAAGTGAACTATAATAATTTGGTACCAAAATGAACAATAAAATAATTACTTTTTATCATCACTAATAATTAGTCTCAGTAACTAGCAATCATTAATAATATTCAACTTGAATTATCATAATCACAAAATCGAAAAACGACAATCTTATTACACAACCGTAATCACAAACATATGTGTACCAAACAAATATTTGCATTAATCATCATGTATCCACAAAATTAACAAGCATTAAAATAAAACATAGCAAACTTGAGTACATATCATAACCACATTCCATAAATACTAACGGATAAATCGAATAACATAACATATGTAATACATTGTAAAAATGAGCATGGCATTACATCATATAATCCAATGTAAACATAATTTAATCAATTCATGCCTAAAAACATACTTCAATTCGAAATACCCAAATCACATACACAAACCCTAACTTTCAATTGCAAAAAGTAATCAACGAAAATTAAAATCGAAAGTTATGCCTTGTAGAGGAGAGTGAATGGAACACGAAAATATAAAAATGAGAGGGAATGTGTGGCCGGAAATGGTGGTTGGGTGGTGAACAGCCGCGGCAGTGGTAATGGTGGTGGTGTTTTAGGTTTCAAAAATGGAAGAGAAAGGGGCTATGGCCGGTTTATTCCTTTTTCATCCATACGGCGTATGGATTAAAAGGCCCAAGTCAAACCATTTTAAATCCAGTCAACACGGCCCGCGGCCCAACTTCAATCCATACGGCGTATGGATTGAAAATCAGAAGAAAAAAAAATTTCAAAATCGATTTTCATACCACTTTTTAACCTAAATCCATCACTTATTTAATATAATTAAATACCAAACCTGGAGGAGAATCACGACTTCAAATTCTTCATAATTCCACACTATACATAAACAAAATAAATTAACAATCTATAAAATAAAAATGCATACTTAATTAACACTCAAAATAATATTCAAAATCCAATCACACATATAAGATAAAATCCAAAATAAACAATGTCTAATATAATCCAAAATAATCAAAATGTCAGTAGTTCAAAGCAATGATAAAATGATGCAAAAGATGAAATCAATGCATAGGATAGAGCTCCAGAAAATGCTCAGTGACTTGTGCAATGACATTCTCAATTCCATGACCAAAACTTGGAAAATTAGCCAAGTGTTCAGTAGCCACGGGTTGAAGATAAACCAAGTCCCAGCTTATTTCATTTATTGCCCTATTATTCACTCCCTCAGGTGCCAACACCAATTTATCATCTTCCAACTTGTACTCACGGTCGAGGTTATTCTCCTCTAACTCACTCATAAACTCTAACAAAGTTTCCACTATCTCATGATGCTTGCTCATCAGTGGATCCTTTTTCAAAACCCTAATCATTCTTTCAACCTTTTGAAGAACTTTCTCTTGTCTGTTGCTGAAGTCTAGCCCCGAATGTTTGAAAATATCAACCAGCTTAGTGTAAATCTCTACCATTCCATGATGGAAATGCTCCCAAGGGGTTAAAACCTTACTCATGTCAATCAGAACATCTAAGTGAATTGCCAAATAACTAGCCAAATCAATTTCACTGTGAGGATGGATAAAATCAGGGTGTAGTCTCTTTGCTTCCTCCTTGGCAAGATCATCCACTTTAGTTAACATCCTATGAAGGTAGTAATGAAGAGTATGAGTTACTAGGAAACGGTGAGGTGTCGGGTCTCTAAAGTGGTCGTCTGACTGCATCAATCTAATCAAATCTCGCAAACCACTCGTAAACTCCTTATCTGCCTCGGAACTAGGATGTCCGGTCATCTGATAAACTGCCGTCAACATACGATGAAGACATGATGCCTGATTAGCTGAAAAAGGAAAAGAAGAATGAATCAAAGCCTCATAAATCTCAGTGCATCTCTTCTTCTGAGCAGTGAAAAATTTCTTTTCTTCATCAATCCTCGAATCTAATGATTCCCCTAATTCAGCCAGTGCATTATAATACTGTCGGATAAACCCATACTTAATCTCTATCTCTGCACCCTCAAACACATCCTGAATCATAACAGACTGATTATCAGTGAAATCCAGTGTAGATTTCTTCAACAACTCAACCATAAAAGGAACATCCTCTCTGAATTCCTCGATAGCACAAACCCTCGGAAGATGAAATGACAGGAACGGGCTTACGGCCCAAATAGGTGGTAGAAGGAACTGTGTCGGTGGAGCTTGGACCTGAATTAGCAGAATCAGCAACCTTAACCAAATTATTATCATTTGCATCACTCTCGTAACTCCTAGCCATTGGATTATAAACCTAAATAAAAATTAACTCTGAAACACAAACACTATTAACGAAAAGTAAGTTAGTTCACACAAAATAAATGAATAAAAATTAATAGCATATACAAAATTTTAACAACTAAAACTCCAACCGGCGGATGGGCTTCCATCCGCCGGTTGAAACTTATTACCCAAAGGTTTAACCAAATAAAGGTAATTTGTTTCAACTAAATTATTAACAAAACTTATTATTACAATTTAATAAACTAATTTAACAACTTTATCAAAAATTTATTTAACAAGTATTAAAGTATAAAAGTTTACAATAACTAATTCCTATTTAAATAAACAACGCAACCGTTCCCTGGCAGCGGCGCTAAAAACTTGATGTGTTGTGAAACGTCTCATTTTATACTTTAAAAATGGAAATACCTAATAAATACTTTTCACACAACCAGGCAAGAATACCTGATCGAATGTAAGTATAGACTTGGTAAGTCCGAGTCGATCACAGGGAACGGTGGTATTTATATAAATAGAAAGTACTAATTAACTAGAAAAACAGTAAATAAGGGGGCGTTTTAGTTCCGTTCGAACAACTTTTTTTATAAAATAATAAAGTAAAATGAATAAACTAAATAAAACTTAAATTTAAATTAATAAATAAAGAACAATAGGAAGGAATAAGTAATTGTATAATTAACTTCACTCAGATTCATATATCCTGATTTATTACGTATTGATTATCTAATTGTGATTTCTTTTATATCAATTTAATCACTAATCAAAGATCATAAATTGAATGTGAACTAGCCAACTTTCCGGGTCCAACTAATTCCTACAATCTAGGGTCCAACATGAAACATCGATCCAATGTCACAAGATGATCAGTCAATTGTGTGCCTTTCCCTAAACTGGGCATTAAACATTCACAACTCATTATAATTAACTCTATTGGTATGACTCAACAATACCCAATAATTACTTATTGTCTTGTTCATTTTAAAGTAGATAATTATTATTTACTCAACCTATCAAACTCAATCTATTTAGTAATAGTCACAAATTCTAAAATAGTAACTATCAATAATTAATAACATTAAAGGAACTCAATCTCATCAATCTTATTAACCACGTTGAGCAACAATAACTACTAGTTACTAATAAACAAGGATCCACGAGCAATATAATAGTTTTCAATTAAATAACTTAGTCAATACGCAATTATAATCATTCAATAATCATAATCCGAGTTACATCAATCATACAACCACTTTTAATATTCAATTCATCATACAAACAGTAAACTCAGATTTATTCAAGATCAAAATCATCAATGAAATCAAATAAAAGAAATTATACCGAATATAAAAGATGAATCACAAAGAATCAACACGAACTATCCTCAATCTTGACTCTACGTGCCTCCAAAACGCTAAATAAATTCGTAAATAAACCCTAAACTTCGAAAACAGTCGGCTGGAAAGTAACCCTAAACGAATTCTCTGTTTTTAGGGGTTTTTTTCCGCGTTTTTATACTTCCTGGAAAAACCATCCATACGGCGTATGGAAATCCATACGGCGTATGGATGAAAAACAAGCCTAGCCCAAGTCCGCGTCATCTGGGCTTCCACCGCCTCAATCCATACGGCGTATGGATATTCCATACGGCATATGGATTGAGTTTTTCAGCCGATTCTCATATTTTTCTTCTTTTAATCTTTTCTTCACTTCGGCTTCGCTTTATTCACTACTAATCAATAATCAAAACACACAAGGTACATAATGAACGACTCTATATGCATCATTTTAACAAATTACATTGATGTGATAACAGTTTACATAGTGTTTACAAAATATCGAGTTCACATGAATTCCCTGAGAGATTCTAATACATATCTAGTTAATACAAAAGGTAGAAATGCAGGAAAATCTCTTGATATTTTAGTGTTTGCATGCGACTCGAGATCCTAAGCAGTCATACTACTGTTGAGTACCTGAGAATACATGCTAAAAGGTCAGCTAAAAGCTGGTGAGCTCACAGGTGTAATGATGTAACAATAGTGTGTGAACCACAAGATTTAATCATGTTTGAAATCAATCAAATAAAAGTGTATATTTCTGCCATGATCTCATAGTTTGAGCTTAACTGAGGTGTCAGGATCACAATCAAGTACCTGATCGAGGTTGCCTCCTGCATGTGCCTAATCAAACACACGTATGAACAAATGATAATGCGTCCGTTTGACCGCAGTCGTGGTAGCGCGACTACCCCGGACGGGGATTGTCAATCCCATATGGTACCATACACTAACACTCGCGCTAAATCCATACTAACAAACTATGATGTGGAGGACTTCATGATTAGTAAAATAACTCATGCAGACAATATATCGAGTTTTGTACTTGTGCTCACATGTAAATGAAAACTGAGCATGTATCCTCACCCCGAGGTAAAAACAGTAAAAGCGGGGCTATGAGACTCACCTGAGTCTGAGCGTGTTGCTAACAAGCAAGCGATAGTGATATGAGCAAATGAGTCCGCAGACTGTAACCTGCCGAGCGTCCTAGACGCACAAGGTTATAATAATGAGTAGGTATCTCGAAAGATCACCCATGCTAGTTGTTCATTCAACTAGTTATCTCCAATGTTATGTTATCGTTGTGTTTAGAAATCAAGTGTCGCCCCTTGGTGATGTTATGTGATAATAATTCCCGAAGACATTATTATTAAGTTTTGTGTTGTTTGATTGTATACTTCCATAAGTATGTGTTTTGCAAATACGATTAGTATTGTATAATAGCTTCGTAAACGTTGCGCGGAATCGAGACTTAGAGAGAGAATGTATTTTGAACTTTCTGTTTTATGCGACACTCAGGTTAGTGTCGCTATGGCGACACTCGACTTTGTATGGCGGCACTAGGGAAAGTGTCGCTAGTTGCAGTTTTATAGTATTTGGCGACACTTGAGTAGTGTCGCTAGAGGCGATATTCGAACAAGTAGCGGCACTTGGGTAAGTGTCGCTAGTAGGGATTTTGCTAGAGGTAGCGACACTCAAGGTTAGTGTCGCTAAATATGTTAAATCGATGAGTAGCGGCACTAGAATTAGTGTCGCTAGTGTGGTTGGCGACATTCATCGAGTGTCGCTAAGTCGGGCTGTGATGAGTTTTGATTTCGTGTCTTTGGTCAAAAATGCTCGGTTTGACCCGAAACTTTTACACAACACTTATTATTTTATAAAACTTATAGAAAACAAGTTTTATGACCATTGGCCACTTGCACGTGTCGTTTTTAAACCGAATACGAAAACAGCCCCTTTTGTTTATATATGACAGATTTCGGTCTTGTTCGGGCCTCGTTTTAACTAAGTTTTAGGTCGAGATGGAATCTGGAAAAATTATATATTGTTCCTACATGTCTCATCTTTAATTTCCATATTCTTACATGATCTTTAGCCAAACGAAACTCGTGATATTAATTTATAAAGGGTCAAGCAGCCCGTTTTTGTGACATATGTTCAATAATCTGGTCATAAGTTGAGTTTTACAAAACTTCACAAAAAGTTCCAGTAGGATTTGGAAACTAACAAAAATTGTGATCTTTTCCCACCGGTTTCAAGTTCTAATTCGTTCCATAGCCCAAGATATACCCATTTTGATTTGGTCAAGATTCTGGTCAGATTCATCAGATATGTTATGTACTTTTATTTCAGTAGTTAAAAATAGCAAATGAACTTCAATTTTCGTGAGGCTTACAGATTTGAAAAGTAGACTTCTTAAAATTGATTTTAGGCTCAAGAAACGTATGATTTGGTTAAGAAATGGTCCGGTTAAACCGATCTAAAATATTGTCCAGTGGATAATACTTTTATCCAGTGGTTAATCGTGTTTTGGTTGTGGTTTTCGAGTTTGTTTTTGACATAATCAGTGAATAATGAACAACAAACATGTATACAAACGTTATCTTAGTATATATGAGGAAAAAGAAGGGATTTATACCAAGTAGAAACTGATCTAGAGGCGAAATACGAAGGATGGAGCTGCTGCTGCTCGATCTTGCTTCTTCCTAGCTCAAACGATAGATGGAGGTGCTAGATGATGATGGAAGTGCTTGAGGATGCTTGGAGGAGGTGTATGCAGGTGGTGGTGGTCGTGGTTTTGCTGGAGAATCAGAGAGAAGTGGGTTTTTGGTGGTTAAAGTGTGGGGTTATGTGTTAGAATGAAAGGATTAAGGTTTTTGGTGGTTTATATATGGTAGTGGGTTAGGGTTAAGCTTGTGGGCCGACCTTGGGCTTGTGTGGGCCGAGGTCTGGGCCTAGCCCATAATGGGTTGGGCTCGGGTCTCGGTCCTCGAGCTCAGGTTACGTTTGTTTGTCGGTTGAACGTTAAATCGCGCGGGTTATTTGACTAAGTATTTTAAGATACATCATTTTGAGTTATCAAAAAAAAATATTTTGTGTTTCGTTCGGGTGTCGAGCTCGATTCGCGCGTTTCCTCGCGTACGTTACGTTTAATATCAAACGTAATAGTTTTTCATGTATATTATTATAAAATAGTCATACAAGGTAATTAACGACTATTTTAATATAAAAATAGGTTTACGTTACTTATGAATTGTTTCACCAACGACCGTGTGATTCGGAATCCATCCGAATAAATCGCGTAATTCTCATTAATTACGTATGTGTATATATACAAATATACATGATGATGCATATAATTAGCCAAACATTAAACTAATTATATGTTATTACAAAGTGATTAGGCACTAATACTAGCCCTAATTGGTCGGGTGTCACATTCTTCCCTTGTTAAGAAAATTTCGTCCCGAAATTTAGCCATGAGTCGGGTTTCGAGTGGAGTCTGTGAAAAGATGTGGATACTTGAGTCGCATTTGGTCTTCCCGTTCCCAAGTGAATTCCGGACCACGCCGCGAATTCCACTGGACTTTGACGATGGGAATACGACTTTGTTTTAGTTGTTTGACCTCACGGTCCTTGATTTCTGCTGGTGTCTCGACAAAATGAAGTTCATCATCGATGTGGATTTCGTCGAGAGGGATAATGAGTGTCTCATCAGACATGCATTTCTTAAGGTTAGAAATGTGAAATGTGGGATGCACGCTACTAAGCTCGGGTGGTAGCTGCAGTCGATATGCCACTGGATCAATCCTTTCAAGGATCTCAAAAGGTCCAATGTATCTGGGGTTTAGTTTCCCGCGTTTGCCGAAGCGAATGACACCTTTCCAAGGTGAAACTTTAAGAAGGACTCGATCTCCAACTTGGAACTCGAGATGTTTGCGTCTCACGTCAGCATAACTTTTCTGACGATCGTGTGCAGTTTTCAGCCGGTTTTGGATACTAACGATTTTCTCGGTAGTTTCATGAATGAGTTCAGGACCAGTGAGTTGGCTGTCTCCCACTTCGGTCCAACAGACAGGTGATCGGCACTTACGACCGTACAGTGCCTCGAATGGAGCAACTCCAATACTGGTATGGTAGCTGTTGTTGTACGAAAATTCGCACAAAGGTAAATGAGTTTCCCAATTTGCACCGAAGTCGACTACGCAGGCTCGTAGCATATCCTCCAATGTTTGAATAGTTCGGTCACTTTGGCCATCGGTTTGAGGATGATATGCAGTACTCATATCTAGACTGGTACCCAATGATTTCTGAAGTGATTACCAAAAGTGAGATGTGAAGCGACTATCTCTATCTGAGATAATCGATATGGGAACGCCGTGTCGTGATACAATTTCCTTGAGATAAATTCGTGTGAGGCGTTCCATTTTATCGGTTTCTTTGATTGCGAGGAAATGAGCAGATTTTGTGAGCCGGTCTACAATCACCCAAATGGTATCGCAACCGCTAGACATTTTTGGAAGTTTTGTGATGAAATCCATGGAGATCTGCTCCCATTTCCATTGAGGGATTTCCAGTTGTTGGAGTAATCCGGAAGGTTTCTGATACTCGGCCTTGACCTTAGAACAGGTTAAGCATTTGCCGACATACATGGCTATGTCAGCTTTCATGTTAGGCCACCTGTACAGTTCTTTGATTATGTGATACATCTTGTCAGATCCAGGATGTACAGAATAGCGAGATTTGTGAGCTTCATCTATCACCAAATCTCGTAAGTTGCCGAAGCTAGGTAACCATATTCGGTTAGAGAATTGTCGAGTACCGTTAGGTTTGGTCTCGAATAGTTTGTCCATGCCTCGCAAGGCTTCGTTTGTGATGTTTTCGGGTTTGAGTGCTTCAAGTTGGGCAGCGAGAATTTGAGCAACAAGATTGTTGTGAATGTTCATGACGAGTGCTCGAACTCGAAGAGGTTTCGTGCGTTCTTTTCAACTCAAGGCATCGGCGACAACGTTCGCTTTGCCTGGATGATACTTGATTTCACAATCATAATCGGTAAGCAACTCGACCCATTGACGTTGCCTCATGTTCAGATCCTTTTGATCGAATATATGTTGGAGACTTTTGTGGTCGGTGAATATAGTACTTCGAGTACTATACAGATAGTGTCTCCAGATTTTGAGTGCGAACACCACGGCCCCCAGCTCGAGGTCGTGTAGTTCTTTTCGTGAACTTTGAGTTGTCGGGAAGCGTAGGCTATGACCTTGTCTCGTTGCATTAACACGCAACCGAGACCTTGGTGAGAAGCATCGCAGTATACCACGAAGTCATCGTTGCCTTCGGGTAATGATAGAATAGGAGCACTGCAAAGCTTGTGTTTCAATAGTTGGAATGCCGACTCTTGTTTATCAGTCCAATCGAACTTCTTTTCTTTTTGATTCAGTGTCGTGAGAGGTTGAGCTATTTTTGAGAAATTTTCAATGAACCGACGATAATACCCCGCCAATCCCAAGAATTGGCGTACCTCGGTTGGAGTTGTAGGCTCTTGCCAGTTTTTGATTGCCTCGATCTTTGATGGATCAACACGAATCCCTTGACTGTCGATCACGTGTCCAAGGAATTGAACGGTTTGCATCCAGAACTCACACTTGGAGAATTTGGCATATAACTCCTCGTGTCTGAGCAATTCTAGGATGGTTTTGAGGTGTTGCGCATGTTCTTGTTCGTTGCGCTAGTAAATGAGGATGTCATCAATAAAAACAATGACGAACTTGTCGAGATATGGTTTGCACACTCGGTTCATGAGGTCCATGAATACGGCCGGTGCGTTAGTTAAACAGAAAGGCATCACTTGAAACTCATAATGCCCGTAGCGAGTTCGGAAGGCAGTTTTCGGGATGTAGGTGTCGCGAACTCGTAACTGATGATAACCTGACCATAGATCGATCTTTGAATAAAAACTCGACCCCTGAAGTTGGTCAAACAGGTCATCAATGCGCCGAAGTGGATAACGATTCTTGACGGTTAGTTTGTTCAACTCTCGGTAGTCGATGCACATTCTGAATGAACCGTCTTTCTTTTTCACGAATAAGACCGGAGCTCCCCATGGTGAAGAACTCGGTCAGACGAATCCCTTATCCAGGAGTTCCTGTAACTGAGTGGACAACTCCTGAAGTTCGGATGGGGCTAAGCGATAGGGTGCTCGTGCCACAGGTGCAGCACCTGGCATGAGTTCGATTGAGAACTCAACCTGTCTAGGTGGTGGTAGACCAGGTAGTTCTTCGGGAAAGACTTCTGGAATGTCTCGGACAATGGGCACATCCTCAAGTCGCTTCTCCTCCGACTTTTTCTCCGTGACGTGTGCGAGGATTGCCTGATACCCCTTTCTAAGGTATTTGCGGGATTTTATGCATGATATGATGTTCAATCTCGTCCCACCAGTCTCCCCTTGTATGATTACAGTACCACCGGTGACGAGAGGAATACAGACGATTTTATCAAAGCAGATAATTTCGGCTCGGTGTTTGGACAACCAGTCCATGCCAACAATGATGTCGAAACTTCCAATCTCGACAGGAATCAAAGCAATGGGAAAGAGTTCATCGGCTAGGTTTAGAGCGCAATTAGGTATCACACTATCGGTTTCAATGAGTTCGCCGTTAGCTAACTCTACTATGTACTTAGCATCTAATGCAACAGTTGTAATGTCAAGAAATGGGCATAATTCATCAGATTTGAAACTCCTATCAGCACCAGTATCAAACAGAACAGAAGCAGTTAAGTCGTTAAGGAGGTACGTACCCGAGACCACATTCGGGTCTTGACGGGCCTCCCCTGAGTTAAGTACAAATGCTCTACCTTGAGAGTTGTTGTTGTTGTTGCCCTTGTTCTTCAATTTCGGGCAGTCATTCCTGAAATGCCCTGGGTTGCCACACTCGTAGCAAGTTCTTGGTTGGTTGGGGTTGGTGTTGGTGTTGTTGTTTGTTTTGGTGGCCCTGCAGTCCTTGGTGTTATGCCCATATCGTTGGCAATTGTTGCAAGGCGTACCGCAAGAACCATCATGATGACGACGACACTTGGAACAGAAGGGCTTACTTCCAGTGTAACTATTTTTCGGATCAAAATCAGATGAGTAGGCCTTAATAGTGTTAGACCTTTTGGATGATGATTGGGTTTGGTTGGAGTTTCCGGACCACTTTCGTTTGTGATCTCCAGACTGATTTCCAGTGTTTTTGGCAATAGATGTTCCCTGGCGGACAATCTAAGCCATGAGATTGTGCGCCATGCATACAGTTGCTTGAAATGTGGAGGAATTTGATGCAGTAACCTGTAACAACCCCAAAATTAGGACCAATTTAAAATTTTCCTAATTACGTGTTTATTACTTTTATATAATATGAAATATGATTATATACGTTATTTACTTATTATGTATATGTATGGATGGAATATATATATATATATAAACGCGTATACGATTCGTACAAATCATATAAAACTACAATTGTACAAACATACGGACGTTGGTAAAACAAATATTAAATAATGTGAAATTATTTAATTACTTTGACTATTACTTTATATTATGTTTATAATATAACGGAAAACGTACGTTTTAATTAAAACGTCACCGAACTCTCCGAAAACTCGACCAACCGACAAAACAAAACAAAGTTAGGTTTTATAACTTAAAAAGCTAGTATTTTGATAAATACTTCAACTTAAATATCGAATAATATTTCGTATTTTAAAACGTATATTTAATCGCGTATAAAAATCATTTTAACGTTTAAACGACCGGGGAAACGAACACGGGTATATACGCAAACTTGGGAGAACAATTTAACCCACCCACATGGGGTGGGGCCCAGCAGAAAATCAGTCAAGGGGGGGGGGGGGGGGGGGATATGGCACCCCATACCCTTGACTCTTACACCACCACCTTACCACCTCACTTCCATTTCCATTTCACTCCACCTCCCATCTCCTCTCCTCCCTCTCTCTACTCGGTTCTCTCTCTCTCTAAAAACCTCCCAAAACCGCCACCATCATCCACCAAATAACACCACTAAATCACCTCGGATCGTGACACGGTTTGGAGCAAAAACGATCACCACGCGAGCCTTTACGTTTCTATCTTTTCGGAATTTTAATCCGACTCTTGTAAGTTAACAACACCCTAAAACTCTTTTAAATACTTTTATTTACTACTCTAGTTGATAATCTAGCTAGTTAATGTCCAAATCATAAGCTAAAACTCGTTTTTAGAACTCGAAAATGTAAACCGAAAGCTACCACTGAAAACAGTCCCCTTTCGCAATTTTTATAAAATCGTACGATCGAAACTAGCAAATATACTCTAAACATGAAATCTTCGTTTTTCCGTTGCCTACAACTTTCGAGAAGAAGGTTTACCTCCAAAACGCTCCCATTTTCCTAGAAAAATAGATTAGTGAACGTATGTTTAGTTTTAGTGGCGTTAAATGAAAACCGACATCTCGAGACCGCCCAAAACGAAACGACAATTTTTCTAATGTTATTTAGCCATTTTAGAACTTGTGTAAAAGTTTCGGGTCAAACCGAGGTCGTTTGACCCAAAACCGAGCTTAAAAACGAAGTCAGCCGATGTACCAAACTTTCATGTGACACAAGGCTTGTGTCACATGTTGTGTCGCATGGCATCCATGTGACACAAGGGTTGTGTCGCATAAATCATGTGACACAAGGGTTGTGTCGCATATTGTGTCGCATTAAGTTGCATCCATGTGACACAAGGGTTGTGTCGCATAAATCATGTGACACAAGGGTTGTGTCGCATATTGTGTCGCATTAAGTTGCATCCATGTGACACAAGGGTTGTGTCGCATAAATCATGTGACACAAGGGTTGTGTCGCATAAATCATGTGACACAAGGGCTGTGTCGCATTTAGTGTCGCAAAAACCTAAAAACAGAGGCCAAAAACATTCTAAGTGTCTAAAAATCACTTTTCAACAACCAAATCAAATACGATACGACTTATACATGAAAATACTATATTTTTGGAAGTATGCACAAATACTCGAATACGTACAAGATTATACTTAACTGAACGTGAGATTTCACTCACACACACGAGACTGCCCTCAAAAATACTTAGGAAATTACACTCCAACGAACATACACTTGTACACTACACGGGATTGCACCCGATACGAACTTACAAATTCACTCACTAGTTACGTGTTGGATTACACGTTAACTGATACGAACTTACACTCGAACATTTACAAGGATTCACTTGTACCCTTTGGGGATTAAGCCCATTGGAACTTACGCGAACAATACACGTTGTAATACAAACAATTATACACGTACGCTTTACAACTGTACATCTACTATGAATACATAATAATAATGGATGGAATTATTATTATACACCGATACCAACGGACCGTACAACTTTTCTACAAATTACAAACGATTTACAAACATACGAACAAACTAATGGACATTAACTAGTTTGGGAACAACTAGCATGGATACTTTACAAGTATTCCATTTACTTACTAAACCTTGTGCGTATTAGGACGCTAAGGGTTGCTAGTTCGGGAATACTACTTGCTTACTTACTGCATTGTCTGCTAGACTCAGGTGAGTCTTACAGCCCCTACTTTACTGTTTTATACTCAGGGGTGAGATGCATTACTGTTTTACATGAACACACAAAACTTACTTGCTGCCGTGACTTACTTACTGTACGAAATTACGGATACGCCAATTGCATGAGTTTTCGACTAATCCAATGAAATCCTCCTAAATCATAGTTGTTAGTTATGTGATAAGCGCGAGTTTTAGTATATGGATCCATATGGGACTGACAATCCCCGCCCGGGGTAGCACGCACTACCACGAACCGTTCCTGTAGAAACGGGCGTTTCTTACTCGTTTCGAATGAATGTTTTGGATTACATTCACGGGGGTACCTATATTTACTGTACGTTAAGCTTCAACTATGGTGGCTCATGGCGATTGTATCAAACGGTTGCATATCCTGCAACCACCCACTTATTAAAACTTAAGTAATCGATGAGCATAACCTGTGATCGTTACTTACTGGATGGCTATGATTTACAAATACTACATGTGTGTTCAAACTATTTACTTACTTACAAACCTGTGAGATTCACCAACCTTTTTGGTTGACCGTTTTAGTAATGCTTCTCAGGTACATAGCATCAGTAGGGATGCCCAGCAGGATAAGCTTACTTAGCTCGAGTCACATGCATTACAAGCTTGGAGATTTTATTACATTACTTTTGTACTTACTGTTATGTATTAGAATCTCTAGGAATTTACTTGAACTCGAGCTTGTATTTTGAAACTACTTATGTATTAATGTAATAACTTTTCGAACGTCTCATTTAGAGTCGTTCACTGTATCCTTTGTGCTTGTGATTATTGATTAGTAACACCCAAAACATCGCTTCCGCAAACTGTCAAAATTGGGGGTGTTACAGATTGGTATCAGAGCCTAAGGTTATAGTGAACTAGGTTGCATTTAGTGGGCCTAGACTATGACCGTTAGGCAGTATTCCTCATTAGGTATAACTGGTTCAGGAATTACAGCATACGAGTTTAATTTAACATAGCCTGATCAACTATGTACAATTAAATGAAGATGATGTGAGTTCTGAAAGGGGTTATGTTGAACCGGAATGCATTAGCTGACTCTGACCTCGAGAGAACCGGGACTTTTACTTGATTGTGCTAGACACACACTAGGCGGTTATGTGTTATATATATATATACATAGGCCTCTTTCCCCGATACGATACTCTCTCTCGACTACTACGAAATTCACTTTCAAATTTTATCAAACAAACGACAACCCGACTCTCGTCGTTCCATCCTTATTCGATTTTTATAAATTCACAACTACCGACTTACGTCCGAAGACTTCCACACCGTTATAACTGACAACCATAGTTACTCGAACGTCCTTCGATATAAAGATCGAGACCTTGTTTTCATTTACTATTCCTACCTAATTCGACGTTTATACCATTCTACAACGTACCCCACCGTACCGTTATATGTATCCCAATAAAATCATTTTCAACTCAAGTCTCCGTCAGACTTCAAATTATTCAACCGATTTTTAACATCAAAATTTTATAACAAATGTATTTTTGTCAAACATGTTACAAAATTTCTTACAAAATGTTTTATAAAATTTTCAAAAATTTCGAAACTGTATAAACTTATTTATAACCCACAAACTTTGAACCAATTTCAACCGTTGACGAAATTTCTTTAAACGTACTAAATCATCACCGCCATAATTCTTATTCAAATCCTCACATGTTTTTATTATTGTTTCAAGGAACATGCCTCCTCGACGTCAAATCATGCTTACTGAAGCCGAAGTAGCGGGTATAATTGCCCGTAGCGTGGCTCAAGCTCTAGCTACCCGGACTTCAGCTCCTGGTAGCGAAGATACCGCTAACAATGGACCACAACCCAAAACCTGCACCTACAAGGACTTCCATAACTGCAAACCCTTGACCTTTCAAGGTACTGAAGGAGCAATCGGTCTGATACGTTGGACCGAGAAAATCGAATCAGTGTTCCTCATCTGCAACTGCAAGGAAGAGGATAAAGTTAAGTTCGCCGCCAGCACTTTTTCTGACACCGCCCTAACCTGGTGGAACACTTATGCACAAACTGTGAGCGTTGCCGATGCTTACAAACTACAGTGGGATGAGCTGAAGAATATGCTGAGGGGCGAGTACTGCCCAAGAGATGAACTGAAACAATTAGAAGTGGAATTTTGGAATCACAAGATGCAAGGTGACGATATCACCGGTTACACCAACCGCTTTCACCAGCTGGCACTTCTGTGCCCATCCATGGTTGATCCTGAGTATAAAAGGATCGAAAAGTACGTTGATGGACTTCCTGAGCGAATTCAAGACTTAGTAACTTCGTCCAAGCCGGGAACCATTCAAAGCGCCATTCGTATGGCTCATGAGTTAACGGCAAATTCTGTTCGCCGTGGCTCGACTTCGACCCCACCTGCGAATAACAAACGTAAATGGGAAGTGAGTCCTCACTCATCCAACTCTACCTCTGACAAAAAGCCTGCGACTGTCAATGCCAATGACTCAAAGGCTTACAAGGGGAGCAAGCCTTACTGCTCCAAATGTAGTCGTCATCATAACGGCTCCTGTCCCTGCACTAAGTGCAAGAAATTCGGGCACCTGGCCCAAGACTGCCGAACCAACCCCACTGGTACTGATACTTCTGCACCCAAAACCTGCTATGAGTGCAACGGTACCGGGCACTTCAGGAAGGATTGCCCTAAGCTGAAACCCCGAACCAACAATACAAGGAGTAGAGCGTATGTAATCAATGCTAGGGAGGATGACCCAAATCCGAGACTCTGTGATTTACTCAACCCGGGTACGCTTATTCTTTGACCACCCGAATCTGCTTTCTCATAAATCTCTCGCTTAATGACTTATGTATAACTGTATTTTATTCTGTGTGTTTTCTTTGATCCTAAGTACACAATAGGATTAGGAAACGACCGACTACTTAAATCCCGACAACACAATTTGCCTTACACTTTAGATACAGTAACCCAAACTCCCTTCCCAATTATCTCACACTGGTTGAGACCGGGAGCTCGTATGCTATTCGTTACTTTAAACAGATAAATTAATATAACTTCACTTACTTGAGGCAAATTCTTAAATAGAACACTTATTTCGTAGGAAATGACAACTCACTCCATCAACAACCCTACACTGCAAAATGAACTGCTCAGTGAGGAACCGAAGATGTTTCCTTACCTCCTCGAACTCGAGTGTGATACAGAACACTCCGCTGAATCAGCAGCAGCACCTGCCCCTCCTGCTGCTCTAACTGCTGCAAAAGCATCAGTTGATGAAACCTTGACTGCTGAATCAGTCAGCCACCTTAACCAAACTATTGATTCGCTGCGAAAACAACTTACTGAAGCACGGGAAGACATTGATGACCTACGACGAATTGCTTTCCAAGATGACATACGTATGCGTGAGTACGAGCTACGTTTGATAGCTTTAGAAAACCCTACTTCACCACCAACTTCACAAAGTACTCCTACTGAAGAGGATACCGACACTGACTGTACGTCACCCCCAGCAAAAAGGGTGAAGATTTCTCCCTCCAACTCTTCAGGAAATTACTTGGGAAAGAAACCTTTCTGTTCCCGATGCACTCGGCATCATGAAGGACCGTGTACCATACCCACCGGTCGATGCAAATCCTACCCTAAAAGTACGAATCCTCCCAAGGTGAAACTCTGCTTCAACTGTGGGAGTGCTGGCCATCTCAAGGCCCAATGCCCACTACCATCAGGCAACAAAATTTAGGGTACGTTACCACTTAACGATTACTTAATTTCAAACACTGTAGGACCTACCCTACAACTGTAGGCTGCTAGTACACATTGTAGCTACCTGACTAGTATAGAACTACCGATTACTACTTCGAACAAATTTCGGGACGAAATTTAAATAACAAGGGGAGAATGTAACAACCCCAAAATTAGGACCAATTTAAAATTTTCCTAATTACGTGTTTATTACTTTTATATAATATGAAATATGATTATATACGTTATTTACTTATTATGTATATGTATGGATGGAATATATATATATATAAACGCGTATACGATTCGTACAAATCATATAAAACTACAATTGTACAAACATACGGACGTTGGTAAAACAAATATTAAATAATGTGAAATTATTTAATTACTTTGACTATTACTTTATATTATGTTTATAATATAACGGAAAACGTACGTTTTAATTAAAACGTCACCGAACTCTCCGAAAACTCGACCAACCGACAAAACAAAACAAAGTTAGGTTTTATAACTTAAAAAGCTAGTATTTTGATAAATACTTCAACTTAAATATCGAATAATATTTCGTATTTTAAAACGTATATTTAATCGCGTATAAAAATCATTTTAACGTTTAAACGACCGGGGAAACGAACACGGGTATATACGCAAACTTGGGAGAACAATTTAACCCACCCACATGGGGTGGGGCCCAGCAGAAAATCAGTCAAGGGGGGGGGGGGGGGGGATATGGCACCCCATACCCTTGACTCTTACACCACCACCTTACCACCTCACTTCCATTTCCATTTCACTCCACCTCCCATCTCCTCTCCTCCCTCTCTCTACTCGGTTCTCTCTCTCTCTAAAAACCTCCCAAAACCGCCACCATCATCCACCAAATAACACCACTAAATCACCTCGGATCGTGACACGGTTTGGAGCAAAAACGATCACCACGCGAGCCTTTACGTTTCTATCTTTTCGGAATTTTAATCCGACTCTTGTAAGTTAACAACACCCTAAAACTCTTTTAAATACTTTTATTTACTACTCTAGTTGATAATCTAGCTAGTTAATGTCCAAATCATAAGCTAAAACTCGTTTTTAGAACTCGAAAATGTAAACCGAAAGCTACCACTGAAAACAGTCCCCTTTCGCAATTTTTATAAAATCGTACGATCGAAACTAGCAAATATACTCTAAACATGAAATCTTCGTTTTTCCGTTGCCTACAACTTTCGTGAAGAAGGTTTACCTCCAAAACGCTCCCATTTTCCTAGAAAAATAGATTAGTGAACGTATGTTTAGTTTTAGTGGCGTTAAATGAAAACCGACATCTCGAGACCGCCCAAAACGAAACGACAATTTTTCTAATGTTATTTAGCCATTTTAGAACTTGTGTAAAAGTTTCGGGTCAAACCGAGGTCGTTTGACCCAAAACCGAGCTTAAAAACGAAGTCAGCCGCTGTACCAAACTTTCATGTGACACAAGGCTTGTGTCACATGTTGTGTCGCATGGCATCCATGTGACACAAGGGTTGTGTCGCATAAATCATGTGACACAAGGGTTGTGTCGCATATTGTGTCGCATTAAGTTGCATCCATGTGACACAAGGGTTGTGTCGCATAAATCATGTGACACAAGGGTTGTGTCGCATATTGTGTCGCATTAAGTTGCATCCATGTGACACAAGGGTTGTGTCGCATAAATCATGTGACACAAGGGTTGTGTCGCATAAATCATGTGACACAAGGGCTGTGTCGCATTTAGTGTCGCAAAAACCTAAAAACAGAGGCCAAAAACATTCTAAGTGTCTAAAAATCACTTTTCAACAACCAAATCAAATACGATACGACTTATACATGAAAATACTATATTTTTGGAAGTATGCACAAATACTCGAATACGTACAAGATTATACTTAACTGAACGTGAGATTTCACTCACACACACGAGACTGCCCTCAAAAATACTTAGGAAATTACACTCCAACGAACATACACTTGTACACTACACGGGATTGCACCCGATACGAACTTACAAATTCACTCACTAGTTACGTGTTGGATTACACGTTAACTGATACGAACTTACACTCGAACATTTACAAGGATTCACTTGTACCCTTTGGGGATTAAGCCCATTGGAACTTACGCGAACAATACACGTTGTAATACAAACAATTATACACGTACGCTTTACAACTGTACATCTACTATGAATACATAATAATAATGGATGGAATTATTATTATACACCGATACCAACGGACCGTACAACTTTTCTACAAATTACAAACGATTTACAAACATACGAACAAACTAATGGACATTAACTAGTTTGGGAACAACTAGCATGGATACTTTACAAGTATTCCATTTACTTACTAAACCTTGTGCGTATTAGGACGCTAAGGGTTGCTAGTTCGGGAATACTACTTGCTTACTTACTGCATTGTCTGCTAGACTCAGGTGAGTCTTACAGCCCCTACTTTACTGTTTTATACTTAGGGGTGAGATGCATTACTGTTTTACATGAACACACAAAACTTACTTGCTGCCGTGACTTACTTACTGTACGAAATTACGGATACGCCAATTGCATGAGTTTTCGACTAATCCAATGAAATCCTCCTAAATCATAGTTGTTAGTTATGTGATAAGCGCGAGTTTTAGTATATGGATCCATATGGGACTGACAATCCCCGCCCGGGGTAGCACGCACTACCACGAACCGTTCCTGTAGAAACGGGCGTTTCTTACTCGTTTCGAATGAATGTTTTGGATTACATTCACGGGGGTACCTATATTTACTGTACGTTAAGCTTCAACTATGGTGGCTCATGGCGATTGTATCAAACGGTTGCATATCCTGCAACCACCCACTTATTAAAACTTAAGTAATCGATGAGCATAACCTGTGATCGTTACTTACTGGCTGGCTATGATTTACAAATACTACATGTGTGTTCAAACTATTTACTTACTTACAAACCTGTGAGATTCACCAACCTTTTTGGTTGACCGTTTTAGTAATGCTTCTCAGGTACACAGCATCAGTAGGGATGCCCAGCAGGATAAGCTTACTTAGCTCGAGTCACATGCATTACAAGCTTGGAGATTTTATTACATTACTTTTGTACTTACTGTTATGTATTAGAATCTCTAGGAATTTACTTGAACTCGAGCTTGTATTTTGAAACTACTTATGTATTAATGTAATAACTTTTCGAACGTCTCATTTAGAGTCGTTCACTGTATCCTTTGTGCTTGTGATTATTGATTAGTAACACCCAAAACATCGCTTCCGCAAACTGTCAAAATTGGGGGTGTTACATAACCATTCCTTGAATTTGTGGGGGAAGTCCCCAGAGATAACGTCCAATCCGTTTGTATTCCGGATCAACCATGGTGGGGCATAGGTGTGCCAACTGATTAAATCGAGCGGTGTAACCGGCAATGTCATTGCCTTGAGTGGTGAGGTTCCAGAATTCTGCTTCTAGCTGTTGGATTTCATCTCTAGGACAATACTCGTCCTTCAGCATCTTCTTCAACTCTTCCCAGGGAGTTTGATAAGGGATGTCAATACCCACGGTCTGAGCATGAGTATTCCACCATGTCAGTGCACTGTCAAGGAAAGTGCAGGTGGAGTATTTGACTTTATGGTCTTCAGGACATGATGTGACTCAAATAGTCATGTTTTTAAGGGCAATATTCCGCACTTTTTGGACGTATCTTTAGTGAAAACATTCCAAAATGATCATTATTTACTAAAATTCACTAAAGTGGTCTAAATATAGGCGTTGCTGCAAAAATCACCTAAAACGTCCAAATAACGAGCAAATCAGAACGAATAAACGTGCACAAAATCATCCGGCCTCATTTACCTTATATAGATCACATTCTAACTTCATCATATGATAAAACAGGTAAAATCGAGACGGGAAAATCAAGAATCATGCAAATCGGATAAAGAACGGAGAAGACTGAGCAGTATAAGACCCTATAAAGTCATTTCGGCTATGCTTGAGCTATACACATCCAATTTCAGTGAAGTTGGCATCATTAGAAGCGTAACGGAATTACGAAACCACAGGCGAAAGAATCGGGTCAAACGGACGCATAACGAAGGAGATACGCGCGTTTTAAGCAACGAACGAAATCAGACAGACACCGTATACGGCCCTGGGAACCGTATACGGCCCTATACAGACCGTATACGGCCTTGTATACACCATATACGGCCCTACCAAGGCCGTATACGGCCCCCTTGCCCCCGTATGCTGCTTCGTTTACTTGTACGTGCTGTTTCACGAGTTGTACGGCTGATTTTTGAGCTTTGCCTATAAATAGGGGATCACTCCTCCTCATTTTACACACCTCAACACATTCACACATTTCTCATTCTCTCACTTTTCTTATTTCTCTCTTTTCTTTCACTTTCTCTCTCTAACTTTCTCTCTCTAGCACTACTCTTAGGAATTAGAGGAGAAAGGTTAGGGTTGAGCTTACGGTTCGAGTCTAGAGGAAGTTTTAGCTTGGTAATCTTGTTGTAACGAGTTTTTCAAGTTCAGACTATTTGTAATCCTCAGTATTACGCTGCTGTATTCCCGGTGATATCTAAACTTTACTTACTGTTATAATGCTTATGCTTTATGTTATTTCAGTTTGTATTCTGCATATTGCCATGTTTATAGAGTAGTTTAATATTGTGATTGTTGAAATGTAGATATTAGGAGTAGGGATGATGTTAAATTAATGTTTCATTTATACGATTGGAAATTGTTATGCTGTGTATCTGGTTAAGCTTATCCTGAATATAGATCTAGTCTCTCATCACCCTTTCCAGACTTTCACGTGACTGTTGCCCTAGGATAGGATCTGATCAACCCTAATACTATGAATATACAGTTATCTCCAGTTACAGTATGAAACTATGAACTTTCCTTTAAAAAGGCACGGTACTTCGTATAGCGTTGGAAACACCTCGTGTGGAGTACAAATACGTGGAAGCTAAGGAAATGCCATGGATTGTTTCATCGTGAATTACCTAGAAGTGATCCTTCTAGAACTATGGTCTAGGAATCAAAGCTGTGGAAATGCTTGTTGCACTGTACACCGTTAGTACACCTAAGATCTGGAACACTGTGGAAATGCTTAAATGCCCAGTACACCGTCAGTACATCTAGGGTTTGGAACACTGTGGAAATGCCTAATCGCCCTGTACACCGTGATTATTCCTAGGGATGAACGCCTTATTGTAAAGGAGGGTCTATATTTATGATGGTTGAGTATGTGCTTCAATAGAAACAATACAGGGTAGTGTCAATCATATACCTAGACATGCAAAACCCTAATCACACCAATAGTTTAACATACACAGGATACAATCAGTATTTGCTATAATGAAAGTAAATAGACGATTAGGTGTTAAGAAAGGTCAGTAAATACAATTGCGGTCTGTTGCCTTATGCCTGATCCCTAGAACATTTAGGGTGACTTTGTCTTAGTTAAGCAAAGGCTCAGGAGGGTTTGAAAACAGCCTGATCTGATCAGAATCATGATAACCTAGGATTCCAGTGACATATGTTTCTAGGGTTTCACCTGAACGTAGGGTCCTAGTGTTTACACCGAAAGTATGTCTACTCTTTATTTGGTGAATCTCCAATCAATTTTATAATGAACATCATCCCGAAACCCTAATATCCAAGTTTCAGCAATCACATCTCTACCTGTCTGCTTAAACCCTAATTTCATTTCTCGTTATTTACTTTTCTGCATTTAGGATAATTAGAAAACCAAATCAATCCAAAATCTATCTACCTACCCCCATCCTAATTGCGACCATAATCTTTGGTGACCCGCTTTATTTCAATTCGCTCCGATTTAAGAACGACCTCGAGTTATACTTACTGCTTGCTCCCAAGGTAGGTAGTACTTATAGTTTGAGCCCCAACTCATATAAATTTAAAACTCACTGTCCGCCGCTTCTGTTGCTGTTGGAACAACGACCGGAGTCAAATCCGACCGACCGATAGGGGTGACGACAAGTTTTTGGCGCCGCTGCCGGGGATCGTAGAGCGTTTCGATTTGAAGCCGCCTTAGATATTCTAGCTTTTAGGAGATCCTTTCCAATTAGGTTTCCCAGACTTAGTTGGTAGTTATTTGCTTTCCGTAGTTTAATTTAGGTTAATTAAAAAATGAAAAATACAAAAACATCTTTCTATGATTCAATTCCGTCTAGCCCCATTTCTCCACTCGCCCTCAAGACGTCCGAAGAAATGATGGCCATGGATGACGCTGAGTTCTTCGCCTGCTTAGAACAAGAGTTGGAATCTGACGTCTACTCTTCATCTTTATCCTCTTCCGAAGTTATCTCCGCTAATTCAGACGATGAATCTAGAACCATAGGGCAATTCTTAGATCTTGACTTAGGAAACCATGATTCTCATCAGAAGATCTCAACTTCTGCATCTAGCATTCTAAGCTATCAGGTTATGCCTGCTCCTGAGATTTCATATTCCTTAGAAAACTTCTTTCAATTCCCTACCTCATCTGGTTTTGTCGAGAGTAACTCTAAACATCTTCAACCCTTTCGTTTTCCACCCATTGAAGAACGTCTTCCACCATGGGACGAAGAAGTTTACGAATACCCTCCAAAATCACCTATCTTTTTGAACCTCGTACCCGAACCTAAGTACACCATCTATCGTGTTATTGATAGGACTTTACCAATCAAACCTGAAGAAAATATCCGCTACGTAGGTAACTCTTTTGATCCTGATAGGAGATTAGATGTTTGTCGGGCATTTGCCAGACAACTCAAAACGTCTGACTTTCCTTTTTCAGTTGAACAAAGAGAAGTCGCTCGTAGGATAAAGAAACAGATTGGTATTCTCCACCATCTTCCAAATCAAAAGGAGGAAGGTATCTTCACACATTATCGAGAGCAAGAACTAAAGCTTAAATCAGAAATAGACCTACTAATGGATCTATTCGCCTGCACCGATTATCAACCGGTTTCCCAAACCCTAATTAATCGTCGTGTTGCAGCTATGATTTATGAGCTTGAGTTCTGGATCAGCAAAGATCCCGCTATATCTCTCGTCATTTCTGATAAAATTCCATTTTTCGTTGACCCCGCTACTTATATGATCGACAAGTTGTTAGAAATATTCCCTGGAGCCACTGACGATAACATGGAAGCTACTTTCTTTGCTGAAAGGAAGGATATTAACGTCTCACTCACTTTGTTATTTGCTCAGTCAAAATTCCCTTTCACCGTTTCACAAACATCTTTAATCAAAGAAATCACGGAGTCAGTTCACACTACCACCGGAGATCCCGATTCAAGAGAAGAATGGAAATTTCAACAAACCCTAGGAATGCTTCTTCATGACTTAAACCATATAGATGACGGATCACGAAACGGAATTTCAAACCCTAAGAAAGTTAGAAAGGAATTTAACAAGTTTATTGACAATCTTCTAGATTTAGGCAAAAAGGAACGTATGTTTCTCACTGAACACGAACGATTCTCGTTACATCCCGCAGACCTAGTTGATTCTGTCATTAAGATTCTCACTTGTGACTTTATTCCTCGCTACACTTTCCCTCAACCAAGAGCACCAAATTCATTTAAACAATTGCTCTTGGGCAATATTCAATAAATTTGTCCAAAAGTCGAGCTACCGACTTTAACCAAGCGCTTTTTGGGAGGCAACCCAAACTTTAGTTAATTTAGTTTTATTTTAAGTATTTAGGATAAGTAATATTAGTGGTTTATTTTTAAATTTAAAAGCTTGCATTTTAAAATACAAGAAAACGTTCTTTAAAAATTCAAATTCGCACAACACAGTAACGAATTTCAGACATTTTCAGAAAGTTCGAAAAAGTTTATTTTTAAATTTATTTTGAATTTGTCTTGGATTTTAAAGAACACAAAAAGATTGTCTTGTTTTAAATAAAAACGTATACGATTTCGCATACGATTCGCAATATCTTTTCAGACTGCGCGTAAAGATTCAGAAAATTACGAACATACTTTTTAAAATTGTTTTATTAAAAATTTTTAAACTTTGAAATTTTACTTGTATGTTTCGTATCTTTCGCAAATTTTAAATCGCGTGCGTTTGGAAGGATATAAAAGGGACTTTTGGCCACACACATAAGACAAAACATTAAAAACTTCATCTTCTTCCTCCTCCCCTACCCCATACCGTCGGCCACCATCACCACACCACCAAATCTCCATTACTCAACCATTTTGCATGATTCCAAGCTCAAAATTCATCATTTTATGATCTTTCTTGCATCCACAACATCATTACATCAAGTTTAAGATGGAAAATTGCCCACCTTCACTCAGCTACTTGGCCAAATCTTCAAAGAATAGGTCACTCATTCGCCAGTGGTTGCAACGACCGATAGGCAGTAATCGATATGTGGTATGGAAAGACATGATTAAGCTAGGGATCAGGGATGAGTTGAAGAGTTTGTTGATGTATGAGACCGATGGTCAAGTGAACAATGCCTTTCTCCGTCTCTTCGATATAGATGAGTATGCATACCGAGAAGTAGTGACAGAGTTCATGATGACTTACAAGCTGAACCCAAAAATGAGCGTATCCGACAAAAGAAAGATTTCATTCAGGTTTCAGGAACAGATTCATCATATCTCAGTTGCCGACTTGGGAGTGTATCTTGGTTTATATACAGAGTCTCAGGTCAACTCTGCATGGTTCAGAAACAGTGTTCAAGACATCTCCAGCCTACCAAACAGGAACCATAAGGATATTTGGATGGATTTAGCAGGATCAAACTTTAGGAGCTGTGTTAAGTCATCCACTTTCATCAAGCCGGTTCATCACATCCTTCACAAGTTGTTAGCATGTTCTATATTTGGAAAGAAGGAAGCTGGTGCTGTGAGTGCCGAAGAGTTGAAGTTCATGGAAGCAATCATAGGAGGAAAGAATCTGAATGTTGCTTTCTTGACCGCTGAGAGACTTGGAGCTGAGACAGACATGGATAGGCACATGTTCATGGGGTCGATTATTACTAGATTGCTTTATAGTATGGGATTATTGACTGAGGCCCACACTGAGGAGTTTACTGTTTGTTCTCGTTCTTTGCCATTCAACTTAGACTACTGCAAGTTGATCCATCTTGTTGAGGTAGATGAGCAGAGACAGTGCCTATGGAAGAACACCAAGCAGATCATTCCAGGATGTCGTCTCCCTGGGAAGCGTGTTAGAGGATCCTCACCTGTTGCAGATACTGAGGATGGCCCATCTGATAGAGCCCGAGCACCTACTACTCATGCTAGTGTCCCGCATAGAGGAGCTGAGACAGCCGAGACACCAGCTCAGGCTACTGTTCACTACACAGATCCAGTGACCTCGCTGACACAGTATTATCTTTTGCATGCTCTTCAGGTTAGCCGCTCCCATCAGCTGCTGATTTCCAGGAAACTTGGTATTCCTGACCCAGAGCCTTACATGTACCAATGCGGCCCACCACCACCAGCCATAACACCACCACATACATCCATCCCATCACATACCACCCATACACCATCACCCGCTATCCGGACCACACCAGTACCAGAGCAGGTCCAGTCAGTTGAGACCGAGATACCTGTAGTTCAGCCAGTGATTTCTGCACCTGTGATTCCTCATCCTGCCCAGCCAGTCGCCAGTGGATCTTACCGTGCTGACACAGTCTACTTGGGCACTGATGCTGTATCTTTTGACACTTCCGGGATGCTATTTAACTTGGGACCGATCTCTTCCTCAGCTGTATCGACAGAGAGCATGCTACGTCAGGCTTACATGACCTTACTAGAGTAGGCAGGGGTTACTTCGGCTATTTTGCTAGAGTGGGGCTACACTGATCCGATGAGACTGCCAGCAGCTACCCTCAGAGACATATTGATTCAGCTAAAACTGATCAATGCTGAAGAACAGGGACAGAGAGTATCTAGTGGTCAGCAGTCAGTCGTAGGACCATCCACAGCACCAGCTCCTACTCAGCATATTGATGCACCTGACCAGGGATCCCCAGCTTCATAGTTCTACCCCATTTGCATCATCTGACTTTGGTTTCAGACATTATTACTATTATTATCTTGTGTTTGTTGGCTACAGTTAAACCTTACTTTTGGAACTTATTTGTATCAGCCACTAGTTGGTTGATCACTCTATCCGTATTTACATTATGCTATTACTTATTATGTTTTATTTTCTTTCTGTTTAATAAGTAGAAATGTTGTGATGTATGAACGTGGAAAAAGGCGAGATGACGCACTTTCAAGAAGAAAATCCGTGAAGTCAAAAGGCAACCCGAACCAGTTTTTAATATTTGCAGACTGCGGAACATTCAAACATCTCATGGAGGGGCCTCGTTCTTCTCAAAACTTCCTTGTATCCAAGCACTTCAAAGAACTAAGTGTGGGATCACTCCCCACACCGCAAACACTTATCAAAATCACTCCAACTTCTTCAAAAACCTAAAGTATGGGATTCTACACCATAAGGATCCCCACTTAAAAAAAATTGGAGTTGATTTTTGATAACGTTGGATACATGACACCGGATAACCCCGTATGAAGCTTGATGTCCTTCAAGAAGAATGCAGAAGAAAGCTCGCTTCAACTCTCTCTCTCCTGCAAAATTTCACATGCTTCAAAACGTTATCTGGGGAGTTTCTTAACCTTCTATCCATTTCGTGATCACATATATTCTGTCTCGTTAGCTTGTTATATTATATACCCTATCCTGAGCTAATCACTAAGTGTGGGATTCAAACCCAAATTTAACACTTAAGAAACATTTTCTTACATGTTCAAACTCTAAGTGTGGGATTTTACCTCCAGTAAAAACTCAACTCAAGAGAACATTAGGGACAATGTTCCTCTAAGTGTGGGATAGCAAGGTATAGAATACCTTGGATAATTTTAGGCAATTTTTATGTACAAAATAGCATTACTCAGAAAATGTTTTCCCAAACAACAAATTTTTCAAACAAATTTTTTCAAAAATTTAAAATTATGAGTTAAATTATGACTAAACTCTAAGTTTTTGAGTTAAATACTTTCGAAAAAGAATCATTCTCGAAATATGAGTAAGATATTTTGGAATATAGGGAAAATAAGGTAGAAATTTCTCGAGCAAGAAACAATAATCTGAAAGGAGCATGGCTAGGCACATACAACCCTATTTTGTAGTGAGGTATCTTGAGCCTAAAAGCATTCATCTTTAATGCTTCACTTTCATTTCTTGTGTGTGCCGATGCTTGCATCTCTGAATTAGAACTTGCTCCAGACATACGTTTCAAGACCACATTGGTGTGTACCGTACGCAGTATAGGTGCAGCTAGATGACCTTGACATTCCTTAGGATTTAAACCCAATTCTCACATATCTCTTCAAGCCCAAAACCCTTCCGATACTTATTTTCAGTATCGATGATCCGCCTAGTAAACCCTGTTGAGCCTAAACCTTTCATTTCTTAAAAACCCTCGTACAAAACCCCTACTCACCCAAAATTCCCAAAACCTTATCTTAGAATTTCTAAGGTCGTGAAAAAACATCTTTTGGAACATCCTCTTCAATTATGCTCTAAATTCTTCCTCTTCTGTGTACTCTAAAAAAGTCAAAAGTGCGAAAAATTGGCACGATAAAAGAAATTGAAGTTCAAGATCAAAGATCATAGTTCCGAAAAGGATTTCTGAAAGGATCAACATAAAATATCCTTAGAAATTCTCTGGCAAAGAAGTTCTGAAGAAGAAAAGAAAAATAAAAAGTAGAAAAATCAAGAAAAGAAAAAGAAACAGTTCCATCAAATAAAGCTGAGTGCTTCAAGTATCACCTTCTCAAGAAAAATTCGATAGAAGACGAGCAGCTACAAAATCCCCCGTTCCGTTCTGAAATAAAGTTTTTCAGTATCTTTGAGTTTTAAGATAAGTCAAACCCTTACAACCAAACATATACCACTACCCATACCCTTAAACCTCACCAAACACTACCACCCGTTGAATGTCTTGGGATAGTTAGCACCGTCCTCACCTAAGTGGTGGAGATCCGATTCTCGACCAAGCTTATGACGATGAGTGCTGCATGACTGGCTTATTTGAGCGATTTCAATTGTTCTAGATTGTTAGGAAACCCGATACACTTTGAGTGAATTGAGTGACCACCTATAGTGAGATCGCCTAGTCATGTGTACTCCAAGATCACGAGAATTGGTAATATGCTTGATGATAATTGCTTCTTGCTTCTGAAAGGATCATCTTATCCTTTCCCTTATTCTTAAACAATCTTAATCATATTAGAAGTGGTATCATTTTGAAATTATTTTGACTCGCCCCTTAAAGACCCATTTTAAATGTTTTTCTAACTGAGTGTTGCTTGAGGACTAGCAACGCCTAAGTGTGGGATAACTTGATGTAACTCAAATAGTCATGTTTTTAAGGGCAATATTCCGCACTTTTTGGACGTATCTTTAGTGAAAACATTCCAAAATGATCATTATTTACTAAAATTCACTAAAGTGGTCTAAATATAGGCGTTGCTGCAAAAATCACCTAAAACGTCCAAATAACGAGCAAATCAGAACGAATAAACGTGCACAAAATCATCCGGCCTCATTTACCTTATATAGATCACATTATAACTTCATCATATGATAAAACAGGTAAAATCGAGACGGGAAAATCAAGAATCATGCAAATCGGATAAAGAACGGAGAAGACTGAGCAGTATAAGACCCTATAAAGTCATTTCGGCTATGCTTGAGCTATACACATCCAATTTCAGTTAAGTTGGAATCATTAGAAGCGTAACGGAATTACGAAACCACTGGCGAAAGAATCGGGTCAAACGGCCGCATAACGAAGGAGATACGCGCGTTTTAAGCAACGAACGAAATCAGACAGACACCGTATACGGCCCTGGGAACCGTATACGGCCCTATACAGACCGTATACGGCCTTGTATACACCGTATATGGCCCTACCAAGGCCGTATACGGCCCCCCTTGCCCCCGTATGCTGCTTCGTTTGCTTGTACGTGCTGTTTCGCGAGTTGTACGGCTGATTTTTGAGCTTTGCCTATAAATAGGTGTGACACCCGTCAATTTAGGACTAGTAATTAGTGCCTAATCAAGTTTTAATACATGTAATTAGTTCTGTGTTAGGCTAATTGATGTATCAAGTAATTTTATATTGTTGAATATATATACAAGAAATCACGGTTTGATTAAATCGTACAAATCTCAAATCGAATGGATTTCGACACAATTAATACGGACGTTGGTGGACGATTTTTATTTGGTTAATGCAAATATTAATTAATACCATTGACATATTTCAAATATTATATCAATAATATTTCGTAATCCAAGCTTTATTACACAAACAATATAAACGCGATTAAAAATGTAAGTGCGCAAACAAAACAAAACAGATTACCTTTTATTACGTAATTTCTAAGTAAACTAGTAAAATACTTCAACAAAATAATTGAATAATTTTTCGTAATTTAAAATGTAGAACTTAACTTATAAAATAAATATTTAACGTTAAACAATCGGGAAAACGAACACCACACGGAACTCGAAGACGTAGACTGAAAATGGGTATTTAAACCCCATTTCCACCTCCATCTTTCTCATTTCATTCTTTCTTCTCTCTCTCTTCCATCTTTTCTCTCAAAAATTTGCAAAACCACCACCACCCTCAAATCGCCAAAAACTAGCATCAAACGACTTCGGATCTTCAAGATTTTTAGAGATTCACGACCACCACGCAACGATCTATCTTTCTATCTTTCCGGAATTTCATTTCGGCGATTTGTAAGTTTCCGACACAACTCCGAAAACTCTCGTTTCTAAGTATTATCACTTGCTAGTTGTTTGTATAACCTTGTAATGTCCTAAAATGGGTTGGGTAAAAATATTAGGCTGATCGATGGCCGGAAAATGCGTTTTTGAATTTGAAACTCCGATCAGATCCCGTACATCGCATTTGGCCTGGAGCAAATGCGACGCAGCGACTTACGTCGCACGAATCCTCGACGTCGCATATAGCGACGCAGCCTATTACGTCGCATTGACTTGCGAATGTCGCACATAGCGACGCAGACCTTAACGTCGCCAACTTAACCAACGTCGCATTAGCGACGCAGCACCCTACGTCGCATTGAATTGCGAACGTCGCAAAATGCGACGCAAACACTCACGTCGCACCCAACGTCGCACAAACCAGAAAACACAGATTTTCACTAAGTGTCGAGACCCTAAATTTTATCACTCGATTTCACCCAATTTCAAGTCCAGATGCGTTTTTCCTTAAAGCAATATAGTACGAGACCCTAAATTTTATCACTCGATTTCACCCAATTTCAAGTCCAGATGCGTTTTTCCTTAAAGCAATATAGTAGAAATAAAAATTTTCCAAGCTGACTTGGCAGCTCGACCCCAGCCAGGGGCTCTGCCCCTTGGACCCCGCCAGGGGCTGCCGCCCCTTGGACCCCGCTACCAGGGGCGCTGCCCCCGGACCCCCGTACTTAGATTCCGTAACGGCTTCTAAAACACAATCAAAACACATTTTTCAAGTAAAACGCTACGAAATCAAAATAATAATAGTTGAGATTATTATAACAAATCCGTCACCAACGGGCCGTACACGTTTTCAAATACTAAAATCAATCAACCAAATCTTAGTAATTTGGACAAGGCAATCAACCAAATCGGGGTAATTTGGACAAACAACTACAAAGGTAGTCTTTCGAGATACCTAATCAATTAATAACCATCGCGTGTCATGGACACCTTCAGGTTACAAGTCTTCGGACAACACATCACAGCTAATCAATTCAAGTTTATTTCAATAAACACTCAAGGCTCAGGTGAGTTTCATGGCCCCATTTTCACTACTTTTACCAGGGGTGTGATATTACTACTTCATTTTGTTTTACAAGTAGAACGCAAGTGCCAACCTTCAAATACTACATGAGTTTCAAGCTAATCAATTAAAGTCCTCTATAGCATAGTCTCTAATATTTTAGCGTGAATGTTAGTATATGATATCATATGGGATTGACAATCCTCATCCGGGTTAGCACGCACTAACCGGTCAAACGGATGTATTAGCATTTGGGAAGACGAGTGTGGATTAGACACTCGTAGGAGGCAAACCAGTTAGGTTTCCTTAATTGGACCTAGCACTCAAGTTAAGCTCAGACTATGTGCTCATGGATTGTATAACTTTTATTTTGCTTAATTGCATTTTAAATTCAATATAAATCTTGCGGTTCTGACAACTATACATTGACATACAAACCTGTGAGCTCACCAGCGTTTTCGCTGATCCATTTTAGTATTTATCACAGGTACCCAGCAGTAGGTTGGCTGCACAAGCAGGGATTATTAGCTCGAGTCAGCATACATACAACTAGAGATTTGATTGCATTATTATATTTTGTAAAAGTAATTATGCCATGTAATCTCTCAATTTCAGGAACCGAGCTAATGTGACATTGTTTTGATGTAAACGTTTACTTTATTTATACAAGTTTAAAACGACGCATATAGTGGTCGTTCATTATTATCTTATGTGCTTTGTATATTGATTAGTGACACCCAAATCGAGCTTCCGCAAATCAATCAAATTTGGGGGTGTCACAGATTGGTATCAGTGCCTAAGGTTATAGTGAACTAGGTTGCATTTAGTGGACCTAGACTATGACCGTTAGGCAGTATTCCCTATTAGGTATAACCAGTTCAGGGATTACAGCATACGAATTTAATTTAACATAGCCTGATCAACTATGTACAATTAAATAAAGATGATGTAAGATCTGAAGAAAGTTATGGCTGAACAGGATACACTAGTTGACTTTGACCTCGAGAGAACCGGGACTCAAAACATGTCTGTGCTAGACACTCAATAGGTTATTATTTGATATACGTATATATATACATAAATAGACCTCACTTACAATCTTAGGCTATATTATATTATATGAATATAGACCTCATTCTTTCTAACACTTTGTCTCAGAATGGCAAACACACCACCTAACTCATCTCGTTCTCATCCGTACGAATCACAAAGTTCAAGGGTAGCTAGGAGGAACCCTAGGTTGCCTCGAGCGGGCCCATACTCCAATCAATTCACACTAACGGATTTGGCTACTAGACTACACCTTCATGAGCAACAACTGCGTGACATGGACATCGAGTTGCAAGAGACCCGTGAAAACTGGACACTCACCCTAATGGGGCAAGTGGCTCAGGTCTCTGAGGACCATGTAAACGCTATCAACCATATGGGCGTTCTCGAAAATCGAGTGGGTGAAACCATGGAGACCATGGAAATCGTCCACAATCAAGTGACTGACAATCAAAACGAAATCACTGTCCTGCGATCAAGGTTGACTCAGTGTGAAACACGCCTGAGGGAAACCGAGGAGGCACTCAGAATGGTTAGCCGACTTGCAGAGTCCGTTGACCGTCTCACCGCCTTAATGCCACAACTCAATATTCGTCAGAATTAGCTTAGGCTGAATCTGCACTCGATAACGCTTTCATAGGATTAATGTAATTTGACCGGATGAAGCAATTCCCGGAACTTTTGGCACAATATCTAAGTCTGTAACTTTTGAATTCAACAAACTCGAAATTGTCTGTAATCGTTTAACAACGTAATATCAATTGACGATTTCTTTCGGTTTAAATCTATATTATGGAACTATTACACTTGTGATGTGTACATTGTCGCTTTAATACATACATCTACCACAATTATCATTCTGGTACAATTTCTTACGTACCTATTGTTTCTTTTCTTGAAGAACCATGCCGCCGAAGAAAAAGAGTTACAGTGAAGCTGAACTCGCTGCTGCCGTTACTCGGGCCGTAGCCGATGCCTTGGCTGCTCGGGATTCAATCCGAACGACTGAGGAAACAGTCAGTACCACCACCACTACTCCTGCTGTAAAGCCTTGTTCCTACAAGGATTTCCTCAGCTGTAAACCACTATATTTCAAGGGCACGGAGGGTGCCATTGGCTTGATCCGTTGGATTGAGCGTATGGAATCTGTTTTCAGTCTCTGCGACTGCACTGAGAACAACAAGGTCAAATTCGCTGCTTACACCTTTCAGGAAGGTGCACTCACGTGGTGGAAAACCCACGCAAACTCTGTAGGTCTTGAGGTTGCAAATCGGCTTCCTTGGGCCGAACTGAAGAAGAAGCTGACAGAAAAATACTGTCCTGAAGAAGAGCTGCATAGGCTGGAGGAAGAATTCTGGCACCTGGTGGTGCAGGGAAATGATGTTGCTGAATATACCACCAAATTTCAGCAGTTTTCCTTACTATGCCCAAGTTTGGTTGAACCGGAAAGTAAGGGCATCAAGAGATACATCCGCGGACTCCCTGAAAGCATCCAGGGAAATGTCGCCTCATCCAAACCAACCACCACTGAAAGTGCCATTCGTTTAGCCCACGAACTCATGGCCCTAGTTGTCAGCCGTGGGACTTCCAACACCTCATCCTCCAACAACAACAAACGCAAATCCACTGAACACCACCACAACTCAAACAAGAAAAACAACGCCATCCAAGTCTACACCACCAACTCCGAAACCAACCGCAGCTACACCGGGGACAGGCCTTATTGTCCCAAGTGTAACTATCATCACTTTGATTAGTGCAATACCCCTTGCAACAACTGCAGGAGGTACGGGCATTCGACTAAGGATTGCCGAGCCCCCAGATCCAACAACAACCCCTCTGACAAAAATGCCCGACAACCTAAGTCCTGCTATGAATGTGGGAATCCAGGACACTTTAGGGATACGTGCCCAAAATTGAAGAATAAGGGCAACAACAACAACAACCGCAACAACAACAACAATGCCAAAAGTAGCGCCTTTGTGATCAACTCAGGGGACGCCCATCAAGACCCGAATGTGGTCACGGGTATGTTCCTCCTCAACAACTTAACTGCTTCTATTCTGTTTGATACTGGTGCCGATAGAAGTTTTATTTCCGATGAATTTTGCCCTCTACTTGACATCACACCTGTTGCTTTAGACGTTAAGTACACCGTAGAACTAGCAAATGGCAAGTTGATAGAAACCGATAGTGTGATACCTAATTGCACTTTAAATCTAGCCGACGAAATCTTCTCCATAGATCTTATGCCCGTTGAGATAGGAAGTTTCGATGTCATCGTGGGCATGGACTGGTTATCCAAACATCGCGCCGAAATCATTTGCCATGACAAAATTGTTCGCATACCTCTCGCCGTCGGTAGAACCTTGGTCATACAGGGGGAGACCGGTGGGACGAGGCTTAACATCATATCTTGTCTAAAAACACGGAAGTTTCTGAGAAAGGGTTATCCAGCAATCCTCGCGCACATCATGGAGAAAAAGTCGGAAGAGAAGCGACTTGAGGATGTTCCAATTGTTCGAGACTTTCCAGAAGTCTTTCCCGAAGAACTACCTGGTCTACCACCGCAAAGACAGGTTGAGTTCTCAATCGATCTAGTACCAGGTGCTGCGCCTGTGGCCCGAGCACCATACCGTTTAGCTCCATCCGAACTTCAGGAGTTGTCCACCCAATTACAGGAACTCCTGGAACGAGGATTTATCAGGCCGAGTTCTTCACCTTGGGGAGCTCCAGTCCTATTTGTCAAGAAGAAAGACGGTTCTTTTCGAATGTGTATCGACTACCGAGAGTTGAACAAGTTAACTGTCAAGAACCGGTATCCACTCCCTCGAATCGATGACCTGTTCGACCAACTTCAAGGTTCAAGTGTCTACTCAAAAATCGATCTGCGATCAGGATATCATCAGTTACGAGTTCGCGACATCGATATTCCAAAAACGGCTTTCAGAACTCGTTACGGGCACTACGAATTCCAAGTGATGCCCTTTGGTCTAACCAACGCACCGGCTGTATTCATGGACCTCATGAACCGGGTGTGTAAACCTTACCTCGACAAGTTTGTCATTGTCTTTATCGATGACATACTCATTTACTCGCGCAACGAGCAAGAACATGCGCAACACCTCAAAACCATCCTTGAACTACTTAGACACGAGGAGCTTTACGCCAAATTCTCTAAGTGTGAGTTCTGGATTCAAACCGTTCAATTCCTTGGTCACGTGATCGACAGTCAGGGAATTCACGTTGATCCGTCAAAAATCGAGGCTATCAAAGACTGGCAATCGCCAACCACTCCAACCGAAGTACGGCAGTTTTTGGGACTGGCCGGGTATTACCGGCGATTCATTGAAAATTTCTCCAAGATAGCCTTACCACTCACGACTCTGACCCAGAAAGACGAAAAGTTTGACTGGACTGATAAACAAGAGTCGGCATTCCAACTCTTAAAACAAAAGCTTTGCAGTGCTCCTATTCTATCATTACCCGAGGGCACCGATGACTTCGTGGTATACTGCGATGCTTCTCATCAGGGTCTCGGTTGCGTACTTATGCAACGAGACAAAGTCATAGCTTATGCTTCCCGACAGCTCAAGATTCATGAAAAGAATTACACCACCCACGACCTCGAGTTAGGAGCCGTCGTTTTCGCCCTCAAAATTTAGAGACATTACCTCTATGGCACTAGGTGCACAACCACAAAAGTCTCCAACACGTATTCGATCAGAAGTATCTCAACATGAGGCAACGTCGATGTGTCGAGTTGCTTACCGATTACGACTGCGAACTCAAATATCATCCAGGCAAAGCAAATGTTGTTGCTGATGCCCTCAGTCGGAAAGAGCGAGTGAAACCACTTCGGGTCCGAGCACTCAGTATGACCATTCACAACAATTTAAACGTTCAAATTCTCACTGCTCAACTCGAAGCCTTGAAACCCGAAAATGTCAAAGATGAAGCCTTACGAGGCATGAACAAACAATTCGAAATCAAACCTAACGGGATTAGGTATTTCTCGAACCGAATCTGGTTGCCTAGTTTTGGGAACCTGCGAGACTTGGTGATGGACGAAGCTCACAAGTCAAAATATTCAATTCATCCGGGGTCCGATAAAATGTACCACGGGATCAAGGACTTCTATTGGTGGCCGAACATGAAAGCCGAAATCGCCACCTATGTCAGCAAGTGCCTTACTTGCTCGAAAGTCAAAGTCGAATATCAAAAACCTTCTGGTTTACTTCAACAACCCAGCATTCCTGAATGGAAATGGGAACAAATTGCCATGGACTTCATAACCAAACTACCCAAGTCAACGAGCGGTTGCGATACCATTTGGGTGATCGTCGATCGTCTCACAAAGTCTGCTCACTTTCTGGCAATCAAAGAAACCGACAAAATGGAACGTCTCACTCAAATATATCTCAAGGAAATTGTAACCCGTCATGGCGTTCCAATCTCGATTATCTCTGATAGGGATAGCCGTTTCACATCTCAATTTTGGCAATCGCTTCAAAAGTCATTGGGTACCCGTCTCGATATGAGTACCGCATATCATCCTCAAACCGATGGCCAAAGTGAGCGAACAATTCAAACACTGGAAGACATGCTACGAGCCTGCGTAGTTGATTTCGGTGTAAACTGGGAAAGTCACCTACCCCTGTGCGAATTCTCGTACAACAACAGTTATCACTCTAGCATCAAGGTCGCACCTTTCGAGGCACTTTACGGTCGTAAGTGCCGTTCACCAATTTGTTGGACCGAAGTGGGAGACAGCCAACTCACTGGTCCTGAAATCGTTCACGAAACAACCGAGAAAATCTTCGAAATTCAAAACAAACTAAAGGTCGCACGTGATAATCAGAAAAGTTATGCTGACGTGAGACGCAAGCCACTCGAGTTCCAGGTTGGGGACCGAGTATTACTCAAAGTTTCACCTTGGAAAGGTGTTATTCGTTTTGGCAAACGGGGTAAATTGAACCCAAGATACATTGGACCGTTTGAGATCCTTGAGAGGATAGGTCCGGTGGCATACCGATTACAACTGCCCGCTGAGCTTAGCAGCGTGCACCCCACTTTTCATGTTTCAAATCAGAAGAAGTGTCTGTCTGATGAGACACTTATCATCCCACTTGATGAAATTCGAGTTGATGAGAAACTTCACTTTGTTGAGGAACCCGCCGAAATCATGGACCGTGAGGTCAAACAACTTAAACAAAGTCGTATTCCCATTGTCAAAGTTAGGTGAAATTCGTGGCGTGGTCCGGAATTCACCTGGGAACGAGAAGACCAAATGCGACTCAAGTATCCTCAACTCTTCACTGACTCAACCTCAAACACGAATTCAAGTTAAATTTCAGGACGAAATTCTTCTAACAGGGGGAGAATGTGACACCCGTCAATTTAGGACTAGTAATTAGTGCCTAATCAAGTTTTAATACATGTAATTAGTTCTGTGTTAGGCTAATTGATGTATCAAGTAATTTTATATTGTTGAATATATATACAAGAAATCACGGTTTGATTAAATCGTACAAATCTCAAATCGAATGGATTTCGACACAATTAATACGGACGTTGGTGGACGATTTTTATTTGGTTAATGCAAATATTAATTAATACCATTGACATATTTCAAATATTATATCAATAATATTTCGTAATCCAAGCTTTATTACACAAACAATATAAACGCGATTAAAAATGTAAGTGCGCAAACAAAACAAAACAGATTACCTTTTATAACGTAATTTCTAAGTAAACTAGTAAAATACTTCAACAAAATAATTGAATAATTTTTCGTAATTTAAAATGTAGAACTTAACTTATAAAATAAATATTTAACGTTAAACAATCGGGAAAACGAACACCACACGGAACTCGAAGACGTAGACTGAAAATGGGTATTTAAACCCCATTTCCACCTCCATCTTTCTCATTTCATTCTTTCTTCTCTCTCTCTTCCATCTTTTCTCTCAAAAATTTGCAAAACCACCACCACCCTCAAATCGCCAAAAACAAGCATCAAACGACTTCGGATCTTCAAGATTTATAGAGATTCACGACCACCACGCAACGATCTATCTTTCTATCTTTCCGAAATTTCATTTCGGCGATTTGTAAGTTTCCGACACAACTCCGAAAACTCTCGTTTCTAAGTATTATCACTTGCTAGTTGTTTGTATAACCTTGTAATGTCCTAAAATGGGTTGGGTAAAAATATTAGGCTGATCGATGGCTGGAAAATGCGTTTTTGAAGTTGAAACTCCGATCAGATCCCGTACGTCGCATTTGGCCTGGAGCAAATGCGACGCAGCGACTTACGTCGCACGAATCCTCGACGTCGCATATAGCGACGCAGCCTATTACGTCGCATTGACTTGCGAATGTCGCACATAGCGACGCAGACCTTAACGTCGCCAACTTAACCAACGTCGCATTAGCGACGCAGCACCCTACGTCGCATTGAATTGCGAACGTCGCAAAATGCGACGCAAACACTCACGTCGCACCCAACGTCGCACAAACCAGAAAACACAGATTTTCACTAAGTGTCGAGACCCTAAATTTTATCACTCGATTTCACCCAATTTCAAGTCCAGATGCGTTTTTCCTTAAAGCAATATAGTACGAGACCCTAAATTTTATCACTCGATTTCACCCAATTTCAAGTCCAGATGCGTTTTTCCTTAAAGCAATATAGTAGAAATAAAAATTTTCCAAGCTGACTTGGCAGCTCGACCCCAGCCAGGGGCTGCCGCCCTTTGGACCCCGCTACCAGGGGCGCTGCCCCCGGACCCCCGTACTTAGATTCCGTAACGGCTTCTAAAACACAATCAAAACACATTTTTCAAGTAAAACGCTACGAAATCAAAATAATAATAGTTGAGATTATTATAACAAATCCGTCACCAACGGGCCGTACACGTTTTCAAATACTAAAATCAATCAACCAAATCTTAGTAATTTGGACAAGGCAATCAACCAAATCGGGGTAATTTGGACAAACAACTACAAAGGTAGTCTTTCGAGATACCTAATCAATTAATAACCATCGCGTGTCATGGACACCTTCAGGTTACAAGTCTTCGGACAACACATCACAGCTAATCAATTCAAGTTTATTTCAATAAACACTCAAGGCTCAGGTGAGTTTCATGGCCCCATTTTCACTACTTTTACCAGGGGTGTGATATTACTACTTCATTTTGTTTTACAAGTAGAACGCAAGTGCCAACCTTCAAATACTACATGAGTTTCAAGCTAATCAATTAAAGTCCTCTATAGCAAAGTCTCTAATATTTTAGCGTGAATGTTAGTATATGATATCATATGGGATTGACAATCCTCATCCGGGTTAGCACGCACTAACCGGTCAAACGGATGTATTAGCATTTGGGAAGACGAGTGTGGATTAGACACTCGTAGGAGGCAAACCAGTTAGGTTTCCTTAATTGGACCTAGCACTCAAGTTAAGCTCAGACTATGTGCTCATGGATTGTATAACTTTTATTTTGCTTAATTGCATTTTAAATTCAATATAAATCTTGCGGTTCTGACAACTATACATTGACATACAAACCTGTGAGCTCACCAGCATTTTCGCTGACCCATTTTAGTATTTATCACAGGTACCCAGTAGTAGGTTGGCTGCACAAGCAGGGATTATTAGCTCGAGTCAGCATACATACAACTAGAGATTTGATTGCATTATTATATTTTGTAAAAGTAATTATGCCATGTAATCTCTCAATTTCAGGAACCGAGCTAATGTGATATTGTTTCGATGTAAACGTTTACTTTATTTATACAAGTTTAAAACGACGCATATAGTGGTCGTTCATTATTATCTTATGTGCTTTGTATATTGATTAGTGACACCCAAATCGAGCTTCCGCAAATCAATCAAATTTGGGGGTGTCACAATAGGGGATCACTCCTCCTCATTTTACACACCTCAACACATTCACACATTTCTCATTCTCTCACTTTTCTTATTTCTCTCTTTTCTTTCACTTTCTCTCTCTAGCACTACTCTTAGGAGTTAGAGGAGAAAGGTTAGGGTTGAGCTTACGGTTCGAGTCTAAAGGAAGTTTTAGCTTGGTAATCTTGTTGTAACGAGTTTTTCAAGTTCAGACTATTTGTAATCCTCAGTATTACGCTGCTGTATTCCCGGTGATATCTAAACTTTACTTACTGTTATAATGCTTGTGCTTTATGTTATTTCAGTTTGTATTCTGCATATTGCCATGTTTATAGAGTAGTTTAATATTGTGATTGTTGAAATGTAGATATTAGGAGTAGGGATGATGTTAAATTAATGTTTCATTTATACGATTGGAAATTGTTATGCTGTGTATCTGGTAAAGCTTATCCTGAATATAGATCTAGTCTCTCATCACCCTTTCCAGACTTTCACGTGACTGTTGCCCTAGGATAGGATCTGATCAACCCTAATACTATGAATATACAGTTATCTCCAGTTACAGTATGAAACTATGAACTTTCCTTTAAAAAGGCACGGTACATCGTATAGCGTTGGAAACACCTCGTGTGGAGTACAAATACGTGGAAGCTAAGGAAATGCCATGGATTGTTTCATCGTGAATTACCTAGAAGTGATCCTTCTAGAACTGTGGTCTAGGAATCAAAGCTGTGGAAATGCTTGTTGCACTGTACACCGTTAGTACACCTAAGATCTGGAACACTGTGGAAATGCTTAAATGCCCAGTACACCGTCAGTACATCTAGGGTTTGGAACACTGTGGAAATGCCTAATCGCCCTGTACACCGTGATTATTCCTAGGGATGAACGCCTGATTGTAAAGGAGAGTCTATATTTATGATGGTTGAGTATGTGCTTCAATAGAAACAATACAGGGTAGTGTCAATCATATACCTAGACATGCAAAACCCTAATCACACCAATAGTTTAACATACACAGGATACAATCAGTATTTGCTATAATGAAAGTAAATAGACGATTAGGTGTTAAGAAAGGTCAGTAAATACAATTGCGGTCTGTTGCCTTATGCCTGATCCCTAGAACATTTAGGGTGACTTTGTCTTAGTTAAGCAAAGGCTCAGGAGGGTTTGAAAACAGCCTGATCTGATCAGAATCATGATAACCTAGGATTCCAGTGACATATGTTTCTAGGGTTTCACCTGAACGTAGGGTCCTAGTGTTTACACCGAAAGTATGTCTACTCTTTATTTGGTGAATCTCCAATCAATTTTATAATGAACATCATCCCGAAACCCTAATATCCAAGTTTCAGCAATCACATCTCTACCTGTCTACTTAAACCCTAATTTCATTTCTCGTTATTTACTTTTCTGCATTTAGGATAATTAGAAAACCAAATCAATCCAAAATCTATCTACCTACCCCCATCCTAATTGCGACCATAATCTTTGGTGACCCGCTTTATTTCAATTCGCTCCGATTTAAGAACGACCTCGAGTTATACTTACTGCTTGCTCCCAAGGTAGGTAGTACTTATAGTTTGAGCCCCAGCTCATATAAATTTAAAACTCACTGTCCGCCGCTTCTGTTGCTGTTGGAACAACGACCGGAGTCAAATCCGACCGACCAATAGGGGTGACGACAATGAGCAGAGACAGTGCCTATGGAAGAACACCAAGCAGATCATTCAAGGATGTCGTCTCCCTGGGAAGCGTGTTAGAGGATCCTCACCTGTTGCAGATACTGAGGATGGCCCATCTGATAGAGCCCGAGCACCTACTACTCATGCTAGTGTCCCGCATAGAGGAGCTGAGATAGCCGAGCCACCAGCTCAGGCTACTGTTCACTACACAGATCCAGTGACCTCGCTGACACAGTATTATCTTTTGCATGCTCTTCAGGTTAGCCGCTCCCATCAGCTGTTGATTTCCAGGAAACTTGGTATTCCTGACCCAGAGCCTTACATGTACCGATGCGGTCCACCACCACCAGCCATAACACCACCACATACATCCATCCCATCACATACCACCCATACACCATCACCCGCTATCCGGACCACACCAGTACCAGAGCAGGTCCAGTCAGTTGAGACCGAGATACCGGTAGTTCAGCCAGTGATTTCTGCACCTGTGATTCCTCATCCTGCCCAGCCAGTCGCCAGTGGATCTTACCGTGCTGACATAGTCTACTTGGGCACTGATGCTGTATCTTTTGACACTTCCGGGATGCTATTTAACTTGGGACCGATCTCTTCCTCAGCTGTACCGACAGAGAGCATGCTACGTCAGGCTTACATGACCTTACTAGAGCAGGCAGGGGTAACTTCGGCTATTTTGCTAGAGTGGGGCTACACTGATCCGATGAGACTGCCAGCAGCTACCCTCAGAGACATATTGATTCAGCTAAAACTGATCAATGCTGAAGAACAGGGACAGAGAGTATCTAGTGGTCAGCAGTCAGTCGTAGGACCATCCACAGCACCAGCTCCTACTCAGCATATTGATGCACCTGACCAGGGATCCCCAGCTTCATAGTTCTACCCCATTTGCATCATCTGACTTTGGTTTCAGACATTATTACTATTATTATCTTGTGTTTGTTGGCTACTGTAAAACCTTACTTTTGGAACTTATTTGTATCAGCCACTAGTTGGTTGATCACTCTATCCGTATTTACATTATGCTATTACTTATTATGTTTTATTTTCTTTCTGTTTAATAAGTAGAAATGTTGTGATGTATGAACGTGGAAAAAGGCGAGATGACGCACTTTCAAGAAGAAAATCCGTGAAGTCAAAAGGCAACCCGAACCAGTTTTCAATATTTGCAGACTGCGGAACATTCAAACATCTCATGGAGGGGCCTCGTTCTTCTCAAAACTTCCTTGTATCCAAGCACTTCAAAGAACTAAGTGTGGGATCACTCCCCACACCGCAAACACTTATCAAAATCACTCCAACTTCTTCAAAAACCTAAAGTATGGGATTCTACACCATAAGGATCCCCACTTAAAAAAATTGGAGTTGATTTTTGATAACGTTGGATACATGACACCGGATAACCCCGTATGAAGCTTGATGTCCTTCAAGAAGAATGCAGAAGAAAGCTCGCTTCAACTCTCTCTCTCTCTTGCAAAATTTCACATGCTTCAAAACGTTATCTGGGGAGTTTCTTAACCTTCTATCCATTTCATGATCACATATATTCTGTCTCGTTAGCTTGTTATATTCTATACCCTATCCTGAGCTAATCACTAAGTGTGGGATTCAAACCCAAATTTAACACTTAAGAAACATTTTCTTACATGTTCAAACTCTAAGTGTAGGATTTTACCTCCAGTAAAAACTCAACTCAAGAGAACATTAGGGACAATGTTCCTCTAAGTGTGGGATAGCAAGGTATAGAATACCTTGGATAATTTTAGGCAATTTTTATGTCCAAAATAGCATTACTCAGAAAATGTTTTCCCAAATAACAAATTTTTCAAACAAATTTTTTCAAAAATTTAAAATTATGAGTTAAATTATGACTAAACTCTAAGTTTTTGAGTTAAATACTTTCGAAAAAGAATCATTCTCGAAATATGAGTAAGATATTTTGGAATATAGGGAAAATAAGGTAGAAATTTCTCGAGCAAGAAACAATAATCTGAAAGGAGCATGGCTAGGCACATACAACCCTATTTTGTAGTGAGGTATCTTGAGCCTAAAAGCATTCATCTTTAATGCTTCACTTTCATTTCTTGTGTGTGCCGATGCTTGCATCTCTGAATTAGAACTTGCTCCAGACATACGTTTCAAGACCACATTGGTGTGTACCGTACGCGGTATAGGTGCAGCTAGATGACCTTGACATTCCTTAGGATTTAAACCCAATTCTCACATATCTCTTCAAGCCCAAAACCCTTCCGATACTTATTTTCAGTATCGATGATCCGCCTAGTAAACCCTGTTGAGCCTAAACCTTTCATTTCTTAAAAACCCTCGTACAAAACCCCTACTCACCCAAAATTCCCAAAACCTTATCTTAGAATTTCTAAGGTCGTGAAAAAACATCTTTTGGAACATCCTCTTCAATTATGCTCTAAAGTCTTCCTCTTCTGTGTACTCTAAAAAAGTCAAAAGTGCGAAAAATTGGCACGATAAAAGAAATTGAAGTTCAAGATCAAAGATCATAGTTCCGAAAAGGATTTCTGAAAGGATCAACATAAAATATCCTTAGAAATTCTCTGGCAAAGAAGTTCTGAAGAAGAAAAGAAAAATAAAAAGTAGAAAAATCAAGAAAAGAAAAAGAAACAGTTCCATCAAATAAAGCTGAGTGCTTCAAGTATCACCTTCTCAAGAAAAATTCGATAGAAGACGAGCAGCTACAAAATCCCCCGTTCCGTTCTGAAATAAAGTTTTTCAGTATCTTTGAGTTTTAAGATAAGTCAAACCTTTACAACCAAACATATACCACTACCCATACCCTTAAACCTCACCAAACACTACCACCCGTTGAATGTCTTGGGATAGTTAGCACCGTCCTCACCTAAGTGGTGGAGATCCGATTCTCGACCAAGCTTATGACGATGAGTGTTGCATGACTGGCTTATTTGAGCGATTTCAATTGTTCTAGATTGTTAGGAAACCCGATACACTTTGAGTGAATTGAGTGACCACCTATAGTGAGATCGCCTAGTCATGTGTACTCCAAGATCACGAGAATTGGTAGTATGCTTGATGATAATTGCTTCTTGCTTCTGAAAGGATCATCTTATCCTTTCCCTTATTCTTAAACAATCTTAATCATATTAGAAGTGGTATCATTTTGAAATTATTTTGACTCGCCCCTTAAAAACCCATTTTAAATGTTTTTCTAACTGAGTGTTGCTTGAGGACAAGCAACGCCTAAGTGTGGGATAACTTGATGTGACTCAAATAGTCATGTTTTTAAGGGCAATATTCCGCACTTTTTGGACGTATCTTTAGTGAAAACATTCCAAAATGATCATTATTTACTAAAATTCACTAAAGTGGTCTAAATATAGGCGTTGCTGCAAAAATCACCTAAAACGTCCAAATAACGAGCAAATCAGAACGAATAAACGTGCACAAAATCATCCGGCCTCATTTACCTTATATAGATCACATTCTAACTTCATCATATGATAAAACAGGTAAAATCGAGACGGGAAAATCAAGAATCATGCAAATCGGATAAAGAACGGAGAAGACTGAGCAGTATCAGACCCTATAAAGTCATTTCGGCTATGCTTGAGCTATACACATCCAATTTTAGTGAAGTTGGCATCATTAGAAGCGTAACAGAATTACGAAACCACAGGCGAAAGAATCGGGTCAAACGGACGCATAACGAAGGAGATACGCGCGTTTTAAGCAACGAACGAAATCAGACAGACACCGTATACGGCCCTGGGAACCATATACGGCCCTATACAGACCGTATACGGCCTTGTATACACCGTATATGGCCCTACCAAGGCCGTATACGGCCCCTTTGCCCCCGTATGCTGCTTCGTTTGCTTGTACGTGCTGTTTCGCGAGTTGTACGGCTGATTTTTGAGCTTTGCCTATAAATAGGGGATCACTCCTCCTCATTTTACACACCTCAACACATTCACACATTTCTCATTCTCTCACTTTTCTTATTTCTCTCTTTTCTTTCACTTTCTCTCTCTAACTTTCTCTCTCTAGCACTACTCTTAGGAGTTAGAGAAGAAAGGTTAGGGTTGAGCTTACGGTTCGAGTCTAGAGGAAGTTTTAGCTTGGTAATCTTGTTGTAACGAGTTTTTCAAGTTCAGACTATTTGTAATCCTCAGTATTACGCTGCTGTATTCCCGGTGATATCTAAACTTTACTTACTGTTATAATGCTTGTGCTTTATGTTATTTCAGTTTGTATTCTGCATATTGCCATGTTTATAGAGTAGTTTAATATTGTGATTGTTGAAATGTAGATATTAGGAGTAGGGATGATGTTAAATTAATGTTTCATTTATACGATTGGAAATTGTTATGCTGTGTATCTGGTTAAGCTTATCCTGAATATAGATCTAGTCTCTCATCACCCTTTCCAGACTTTCACGTGACTGTTGCCCTAGGATAGGATCTGATCAACCCTAATACTATGAATATACAGTTATCTCCAGTTACAGTATGAAACTATGAACTTTCCTTTAAAAAGGCACGGTACTTCGTATAGCGTTGGAAACACCTCGTGTGGAGTACAAATACGTGGAAGCTAAGAAAATGCCATGGATTGTTTCATCGTGAATTACCTAGAAGTGATCCTTCTAGAACTGTGGTCTAGGAATCAAAGCTGTGGAAATGCTTGTTGCACTGTACACCGTTAGTACACCTGAGATCTGGAACACTGTGGAAATGCTTAAATGCCCAGTACACCATCAGTACATCTAGGGTTTGGAACACTGTGGAAATGCCTAATCGCCCTGTACACCGTGATTATTCCTAGGGATGAACGCCTGATTGTAAAGGAGAGTCTATATTTATGATGGTTGAGTATGTGCTTCAATAGAAACAATACAGGGTAGTGTCAATCATATACCTAGACATGCAAAACCCTAATCACACCAATAGTTTAACATACACAGGATACAATCAGTATTTGCTATAATGAAAGTAAATAGACGATTAGGTGTTAAGAAAGGTTAGTAAATACAATTGTGGTCTGTTGCCTTATGCCTGATCCCTAGAACATTTAGGGTGACTTTGTCTTAGTTAAGCAAAGGCTCACGAGGGTTTGAAAACAGCCTGATCTGATCAGAATCATGATAACCTAGGATTCCAGTGACATATGTTTCTAGGGTTTCACCTGAACGTAGGGTCCTAGTGTTTACACCGAAAGTATGTCTACTCTTTATTTGGTGAATCTCCAATCAATTTTATAATGAACATCATCCCGAAACCCTAATATCCAAGTTTAAGCAATCACATCTCTACCTGTCTGCTTAAACCCTAATTTCATTTCTCGTTATTTACTTTTCTGCATTTAGGATAATTAGAAAACCAAATCAATCCAAAATCTATCTACCTACCCCCATCCTAATTGCGACCATAATCTTTGGTGACCCGCTTTATTTCAATTCGCTCCGATTTAAGAACGACCTCGAGTTATACTTACTGCTTGCTCCCAAGGTAGGTAGTACTTATAGTTTGAGCCCCAGCTCATATAAATTTAAAACTCACTGTCCGCCGCTTCTGTTGCTGTTGGAACAACGACCGGAGTCAAATCCGACCGACCGATAGGGGTGACGACAGGACAGTTGCAGATACGAAAAACAGATTTAATCTTCTCAATCCACCGTAACAAACCAATAGCACCTTCAGTGCCTTTGAAACTTATAGGATTGCAATTTAGGAAGTCCTTGTATAAGCAGGGTTTTATTATAGAGGTGTTAGTTGGCATTTCGCCACTCTCGGAACGTTGTTGTCGGGCAGCGAGAGCATCCGCTACTCCTAGGGCAACAAGTCGGTTAACGTCAGCTTGACTAAATGATCGTCTCGGAGGCATGATGCTTGAATAAACAAAGAGAAAAGATATTTAAGTCAATTGTGTAACGATTATGATATATCACACATGTATATATAGAGGGTAATATACAACAGCAAGAAGTGATAATCATAGTTCATTGAATAACAATGTTGAGTACAAGGTACGAGTTCAAAAGAGTACGACACATAAGGATTACAAAAGATAAGGATTACAAAAGTGCCGGGAGTTATTACATACGGTCGGATTACATAGGTTTCGTTTAGGTAGACACTAGATAGATTACAAGATAGCGACTACACTAGTCCTAACGCAAGTTTACTTGTTCCATAAGAGCGATAAGGCGGTCCACGGTGGTGCAAGTCTGCTGGCTTGTCTGGCGTTATCTTCTGCCAAAGCTAGTCGTTGCACTAATTCTCGGGAGTAATCTTCAGCTTCTCGTGAATGTTGTTCACATTCCTCTAGCCTTGCCTGCAGGAGATCAACTGTGCTCCTGTCATCAATCACCTGTTGGTGGATCATATCCATGTGTCGTGTCATACTTTCTTGTCCTTGAAAGAGTTCCGCAATGCGGTCGTGCGATTGGCTTAACCAGTACATTTGTGCTATATATTGTTCCCGTTCCAAGCTTTCAAGCCTCGCCTCATGGCGGTGAAGTTGGGCAGCTATTATGGGAACAGTATGATGGATGGGTTCTTGTGTATACGGAGAGATGTCCATGGGGTCAGCAGGAACTTGTATAGCTTCCTCGGACCTCCATGTGTTTAAGGTTGTGGGTAGCCAATCTCACCTACAAGGGTAAGTTGGATGGCGTGTCCTGGTTGAGGTATCACCAGTGTGATTGAGGTAAGGGTTAGCACGGACAGATCCGGTACCCCTCTTGTGATTTCGTGTGACTCGTGCCTCTCCAGTGATATAGTAGAAAGGTTCAGGAGAAGTTCGTGTTGGTGAGACAGGTAACGCAGTTACCTCCTCAGTAGTTGGTAGAGTTTGAGTCTCGTCATTTGTGTTAGCTGGTGCTAGATGAGGAATGTCTGCCATGTCTGTGGCAATAGCGTTTAGTGAATATCGTGAGGCCTATATATATCATATCATATAATATAGCCTAGTGTGTCTAGCACAAACATGTATAGGTCCGGTTTCTCTCGTGGTCAGAGTCAACTAGTGTATTCCTGTTCAACATAACCGTTTAAGACCTTACATCGATTTTTATTTAATTGTACATAGTTGATCAGGCTATGTTAAATTAAACTCGAACGATGTTATTCCTAAACCAGTCATACCTAATAAGGAAATAATGCCTAACGGTCATAGTCTAGGCCCACTAATGCAACCTAGTTCACTATAACCTTAGGCTCTGATACCAATCTATAACACCCCCAAATTTACTGTTAGCGAAAGCATACTTTGGGTGCTACTAATCAATAATCAAAACACACAAGGTACATAATGAATGACTCTATATGCGTCGTTTTAACAAATTACATTGATGTGATAACAGTTTACATAGTGTTTACAAAATATCGAGTTCACATGAATTCCCTGAGAGATTCTAATACATATCTAGTTAATACAAAAGGAAGAAATGCAGGAAAATCTCTTGATATTTTAGTGTTTGCATGCGACTCGAGCTACTGATATCCTGAGCAGTCCTACTACTGCTAAGTACCTGAGAATACATGCTAAAAGGTCAGCTAAAAGGTCAGCTAAAAGCTGGTGAGCTCACAGGTGTAATGATGTAACAATAGTGTGTGAACCACAAGATTTAATCATGTTTGAAATCAATCAAATAAAAGTGTATATTTCTGCCATTAGCTCATAGTTTGAGCTTAACTGAGGTGTCAAGATCACAATCAAGTGCCTGATCGAGGTTGCCTCCTGCATGTGCCTAATCAAACACACGTATGAACAAATGACAATGCACCCGTTCGACAGCAGTCGTGGTAGCGCGACTACCGCGGCCGGTGGGGATTGTCAATCCCATATGGTACCATACACTAACACTCGCGCTAAATCCATACTAACAAACTATGATGTGGAGGACTTCATGATTAGTAAAACAACTCATGCAGATAATATATCGAGTTTTGTACTTGTGTTCACATGTAAATGAAAACTGAGCATGTATCCTCACCCCGAGGTAAAAACAGTAAAAGCAGGGCTATGAGACTCACCTGAGTCTGAGCGTGTTGCTAACAAGCAAGCGATAGTGATATGAGCAAATGAGTCCGCAGACTGTAACCTGCCGGGCGTCCTAGACGCGCAAGGTTATAATAATGAGTAGGTATCTCGAAAGATCACCCATGCTAGTTGTTCATTCAACTAGTTATGTCCAATGTTTTGTTATCGTTGTGTTTAAAAATCAAGTGTGGCCCGTTGGTGACGTTATGTGATAATAATTCCCGAAGACATTATTATTAAGTTTTGTGTTGTTTGATTGTATACTTCCATAAGTATGTGTTTTGCAAATACGATTAGTATTGTATAATAGCTTCGTAAACGTTGCGCGGAATCGAGACTTAGAGAGAGAATGTATTTTGAACTTTCTGTTTTAGGCGACACTCAGGTTAGTGTCGCTATGGCGACACTCGACTTTGTATGGCGGCACTAGGGAAAGTGTCGCTAGTTGCAGTTTTATAGTATTTGGCGACACTTGAGTAGTGTCGCTAGAGGCGATATTCGAACAAGTAGCGGCACTTGGGTAAGTGTCGCTAGTAGGGATTTTGCTAGAGGTAGCGACACTCAAGGTTAGTGTCGCTAAATATGTTAAATCGATGAGTAGCGGCACTAGAATTAGTGTCGCTAGTGTGGTTGACGACATTCATCGAGTGTCGCTAAGTCGGGCTGTGATGAGTTTTGATTTCGTGTCTTTGGTCAAAAATGCTCGGTTTGACCCGAAACTTTTACACAACACTTATTATGTTATAAAACTTATAGAAAACAAGTTTTATGACCATTTGCCACTTGCACGTGTCGTTTTTAAACCGAATACGAAAACAGCCCCTTTTGTTTATATATGACAGATTTCGGTCTCGTTCGGGCCTCGTTTTAACTAAGTTTTAAGTCGAGATGGAATCTGGAAAAATTATATATTGTTCCTACATGTCTCATCTTTAATTTCCATATTCTTACATGATCTTTAGCCAAACGAAACTCGTGATATTAATTTATAAAGGGTCAAGCAGCCCGTTTTTGTGACATATGTTCAATAATCTGGTCATAAGTTGAGTTTTACAAAACTTCACAAAAAGTTCCAGTAGGATTTGGAAACTAACAAAAATTGTGATCTTTTCCCACCAGTTTCAAGTTCTAATTCGTTCCATAGCCCAAGATATACCCATTTTGATTTGGTCAAGATTCTGGTCAGATTCATCAGATCTGCTATGTACTTTTATTTCAGTAGTTAAAAATAGCAAATGAACTTCAATTTTTGTGAGGCTTACAGATTTGAAAAGTAGACTTCTTAAAATTGATTTTAGGCTCAAGAAACGTACGATTTGGTTAAGAAATGGTCTGGTTATCACAGATCTAAACCGATCAAAATTTTGTCCAGTGGATAATACTTTTATCCAGTGGTTAATCGTGTTTTGGTTGTGGTTTTCGAGTTTGTTTTTGACATAATCAGTGAATAATGAACAACAAACATGTATACAAATGTTATCTTAGTATATATGAGGAAAAAGAAGGGATTTATACCAAGTATAAACTGATCTAGAGGCAAAATACGAAGGATGGAGCTGCTGCTGCTCGATCTTGCTTCTTCCTAGCTCAAACAATGGATGGAGGTGCTAGATGATGATGGAAGTGCTTGAGGATGCTTGGAGGAGGTGTATGCAGGTGGTGGTGGTCGTGGTTTTGCTGGAGAATCAGAGAGAAGTGGGTTTTTGGTGGTTAAAGTGTGGGGTTATGTGTTAGAATGAAAGGATTAAGGTTTTAACTAACTTTAATTACGTAGGTGTATATATACAAATATACATGATGATGCATATAATTAGCCTAACATTAAACTAATTATATGTTATTACAAAGTGATTAGGCACTAATACTAGCCCTAATTGGTCGGGTGTCACAATACTGGCGGAAGTCATACTCCAGACCGAACCCACCATTTAAATAATGAAACATTTTTATTTTTAAATCTTACAATTTTTTTTTTCTACACTACCGGATATACACCCATTGTCAAATCAAAATTCGTATAATTTCCTAATTTATTATAAGGCGATTTGGAACCGGGTTATTTAACATGATTCATTAAGACTTGATTCCGAATAGGTATATATTTAATATATTTATATGTGTATTGCAATCAAATTTGCTTCTTTTACTCTAATTGCAATCGAATTTGCTTATGATTTCGAAAATCAATATCAATCAATATAATGTATTTAGTTACAACGATTCCAAATCATGATTTCTAATTGAGTCTAATTTTTTAATTTTGAAACTGACATACACTAACAATTTCTCTCCCAATGCGTTTGTACACATCGATGATTACTTAATCAGCCTTTGTTGACCATATATAGCTTATCATTTGGATCCTCCACGAGCAATTGCTAGAAAATTACAATTAGCCAATATATATAATCAACATATGTTACAAAACTTACTAAATAAAAAAACTATAGAAACTATAATAAAATTGAAACATTTATTAATTTACTTACGAATTCTTCTTGGTATTCTTTCTTCCACGCTAAAGCAAACTTGAAATTAACTGATCGATTATCTATACCTACATTATGTAAATCAATATTTTAAAATTAGTTTATCTTCAGAAGTTTAGCGCTCTTTTTATTACATTATCATTCAGTTGTTAAACTCAATTTCAATACCAAACATATATATTTTACATAATAGTATTATTACTATATGAAAATATTTTGTAATGTTGAACTACGCAAATAAAATGTGTTGTTATTATTATTGGAGGATCATTTATGTCTCTATTAAAACATTGAAAAATCAAAAATATAAAATATGTAATTTTGGGAATATGATGATTGACCAACTACACACTATTGAATTGTGAAAGCAACAACACAATTTATTTGCTCACTTACCATTTAGTAAACAAATTTATTAAGGTTTTGGGCTTCCTATTTATTTATTAAAAAATTGATCATACCCTATATTGTTTATGGGCCCATTTAAGATATAGAGTAAACGTACAACATACATCTTAGCAAATTTTATGTACATATTTAAGACTTTTGTGTCCATCTTTGATCGAGATTGCGTTTTGAATATTTACAAGGTTGACAGTAATGAAATCAAAATTATATTATTTCAGTCATTGTAATAGACGAAGGCGCAAACAATAACCAAGATAATTAAGACTTTATTTTTTTAATTCTTTTCTAATTGTCTTTAAGGACCATTTAGTTAACGATTATTCTATCTGCTTTTCTGACTATATAGTTAATTATTTATTGGTTTGCAATCTGGTAAAACATCTTCATTACTTTTCAGCTTGATTTATGTAATATATATATATATATATATATATACACACACTATGTTATAGCCCGCAAATATATATATACACACTATGTTATAGCTCGCAAATTTTGCGGGTTATAAACTGGTAAAAAAAATAAAATAAAGATTCAACTTTCAAGGTTCAAACTTTACCACTACCGAAACCAACTTACAAACTTAGTGTGAAAAAAAGTCTTGATTTTTATCAGATTACCATCTAAAAAGTCTTGATTTTTATTAAACAATCATCTTTAAATGACTCGATATTATCAAAAGAATTGTAAATAGTAGTTGCACAAGCACAACCATAGTCACATGGAACTGGGAACGTTTCGATACGGGAACACGGAACGGGAACGCGGTTTGCGAGGTCTTAAAAATTCGGTACGAAGGGGTAGGTTCATTTCGGATCGCTCGGGTACGTCAACCCAAATGATGTGGTACGATGTACCCAATATTAGCAATAAGATACTAAGGAGTATAATACTTTATATATTTAAGAAAATAAACTCGAAAGAAAGCTGATAATTCCAATACCATAATAAAAATAGTTGACAAAGTAACATAAAAAAGATAGTACTTGAATCCAAAAAGAACAGAAGACCTGAGTACGTGACCCATTAAATCTGATTTTGATGTGTATAACGTTATAGAGATAATAATACGGACGAAATTATTTAATTTTATTAAGTATATCTCAAACTCCAATAATTAAGGTATATCAGTAACAAACTTTGGAAACCCAATTATCAGATTTGGAAACCCAATCGTCCCTATCTTTTCTGAAATTTAAAATTCTACGAACCAAAACTACATAATCACCGTACCAACCCTATTTGGTTCAACGTTTTATGGGGAAAAAAATGCGTTCCACTGCTAATTCGGTACAGAGTTTCAAAATTTTTGGTACGCTAATTTTACCGATCCAAGGCGATCCGGACCGCAAACGTACCGCGATATCAATATAATAAGGTATGGGATGAATGTTTTTTTGTAGCTTGCATATACCAATCTTATCTTATAAATTATACACCTATAGGAAATACTTTTATGATGTCATCATTCCAATTAACTTTCAATTTGTCAATTAACTTCTTCAACTTTAATAAATTTTAAAATAAGATCCTTAACTTATTAAAAGGAATTTTTTTGAATAAACTACTCACTTACATATAAAAAAAATTATTTATTGATTAAAACATTATCCAAATCGATTTGTAATGCTTCTATTTTTAATTCGATAAGTAGGTATAAAATTACTCGGAAAGGTTAATATAGACTTCAAATAATTATTTTTTTCACTGACTTGGTTTCAAAATCTTTTCATTTTTCAATTTATACTTATATAAATCCATTTACATATAGTAGTATAACAATGAATCCAACTAAATGCTTAATATACATATTAACTTGCACACTTTGTTATTAAAAACAAGATACCAATTATAAAATTTCATATTAAATATCAACGGACCCATGTATATACACGGGTTTATAGTCTAGTATAATAGCATGATATAGACTTTGTTCGAAAAATCCTACGATATTAACAACAAGAATATAGTCAGATTGTAATGGGATCGTGCATTTTATATATGATCAAAATTATGATAGTAAGATGATATCTTAATCTTAAATATAATATAAGAAGCACGTTATGATATCATCAAAATTTTAATTAGCCAATAGGATTGTTTGATTTTATCAAGATAACAAAATGACGCCACGTGTGCGAAGGATTCCACGGTCAACGTATATTCCCGCAAGTCAAGCAAAAATCCAGCAGGTGTTTTAAAAACACAAATACCACACTGATCCTGCAGAAACAAGCCGAGCGGAGCAGTGCGATTTTTTGGCCAACAAAATGACGCCACATGTGCAAAGGATCCTCCAGTCAAGCAAAATTCCGGTAGGTGTTTTAAATACACAAATACCAGCAGCTAAGCTAACCACAAGAGATGATTGGATCCGTTGACGGACCATGTCAAAAAAAAATTCTTTTTATACTCCGTAATTTACAAAAAACATACTCTTTGATGCAATGATATTTCTACTCGATGTGATTAAGTTCTACGTAGAATAACTTGGTAATATCTAAAATCCGTGCGATAGCCTAACTATGTTGAAAAATTGAATCACTAGTACATTAAAATTATTTTGCTTATGAAATGTGCATTTATTATTTTACATATGTTTTACCCAAAATAGATGTAGCTCGTTTCTCAAATGCTAACATAGTAAATCTAGAACAATGTAAAAGTTTATAAGCAGTTATCTTAATTGCCATTGGGGTCTTAACCCAGTGGTTAGGGAGTTTTCTACTAAAGTGATTTCTTCCTGAGGTCACAAGTTCGAATCTTGCCCATGGCATTTCGCCTGGGGGAGGGGAGACTCCGCGGCGCGATACCTAAGAGCAATCCCTTTAGAGCGTCACCGAGATTATGAACTTGGATGCGGTTCTCATATCAGGGAGTAACGGCATGGAGATGATCGGATTGACTAAAAAGCCTTTCTGTGATCCAAATGATACCTTTCAAAAAAAGATATCTTAATTAGTTTGAACCCCGTCAATTTTAATTGAAATACAACTGTTTTATACACGTAGAATTCTTAAGAAAAGCTCTAAAGCTTTCCTTCAACAAATCCCTAAACTCAATTTAATAAACCAAACTTATATCCTAACCACTTATAAAACCAAACTGATTATAAACAAACAAATTGAATTTCCGAATTCAATTATTCAGTGCAACTTCTCAAAATTCACATTGTCTCGTCTTCAATGGCCGTAGAAGGTGGAGTGACGTTATCGGGACTGTACCAAACCTCAAGAAGATTACTACTAAAAACACGTGACGCCTTAGAACGTCTCGAATTCTCGTCCTCGGCCGGCGCCGTTGATTCGCCGGAGCTTCCAGTTTCCATCCGAAAAGATATATCTCAAATTCAAACCCTATGTTCTGATATGGACGCACTCTGGCGATCTATTGCTTCCAAACCTCAACGCGATCTCTGGAAAAGGTATTCTAGGGTTTATGATATCACATATTTCTATTCGATGTAAATTTAATATTTACAATTGTATATATCTGTGATCTGAATGTTAAATTGTGATTGGAGTCTTATTTTATACCTTATTATCCAAGTTAAGTTCATTGTAGGATTAGCTAACAAATAGGTTAGACAATCAGGTGAGGCATCCTACTGTATATGCACACATTAATTTGGTGATCGCCCTTTGTGGCAATTGCACAGCGGACAGTATATTTTATTTGAGTTCAGAATAATGCTAGTAGCATTTGCTATAGATTTTGTATTATTTAAGGTTTAAGGTATTAATTTCTAAATGCTTTATTATATACTTCGTAGTATATCGACATGGGAGAGTTATAACAAGATATTAGATAATGATGCTGGCAAATTAATGTGGTTGGGAATATGTTTGATGAAGAATATGAAAGTAAGAAGCTGAAGTAAGTCAGTAACATGATCATGACATATGAGTTTAGTTTTAGACTTTTAGATTAGGCAGAATTGCAGAAAATGTGAATGATGTTTAAAATGTGGCAGAAAAGTGGAGCAAATAGCTGAAGAGGCTGATTCTCTAAGAGAAAGTTTAGATAGGTATTTTCAACGGCGGCAGAAAAGGATACAAGAAGCACAAGAGAGAGCAGAATTGCTTGGAAGAGCTGTATGTGGATTACTTTCTGAATTTGTTTAGTACTATTTTATTACAGATTATGCTTTAAGGGATTTTTTTAGATGTATTTCTGACTGTGACTAGTTTCAACATTGATTTAGAATGGGGAATCGTCGCATGTTTTGAGAATATTTGATGAGGAAGCACAAGCAATGCAGTCTGCTCGTAACTCGTCTCGAATGTTGGAAGAAGCAACTGCAACTGGAACAGCCATCCTTGCTAAATACTCTGAACAAAGGGATCGCTTAAAGGTACATGCACCGTGTTTGCATATAAATGAGCATACATAATCCACTTTTAAACTTATGTATTATGCTAATGTACTTCCTAATACTCTGTCTGAGAAGGACTGCAACCTATAGGTTCCTGATATTCTTTTATGAAGGTAAGGCTTAACTTTAATGTGAGTCTGTGACTATCAGAATAATATATTTCATTTTCTCCTACCAAGTCCAAAAAATCCTAGCACATGCTTAGCTTTAGTTTAGTTTCAAATGTTAGTCATGATTAATAAGTATTTTCTTAGATATGGATAATTAATTTGGGCTATGATATGACATTCGATCAGGCCACTCTTTGTGCGCTTCTTGATACATTAGTTAATTGATTCCCCATCTTTCTACTAGGTAGTGTAGTTAACGATGTTATTGGCAGTTTGCTAGTTGAATGCATATAAGATATTTTACGAATTTCCATTTACATCTTAGAGAAGAAAATTTTGTATATTAATTGATCTTATAATTTGGCAGTGGTTACTTGCTAATGTAGTGACAGCATATATTCCAGAGTCATGACAGAAGACAGTTTGATTTATGTTTCTCTATTCTATAGTTACTAGTTAGTAATTGTCTTACACAAATATTGGCCCATTCATATCCGTCTTGGAACCTATAATCCTTTGAGAAGAAGCCTAAAGTACTGAAGTATGAATTCCTCAAAGTGTATTACTTCTCACCATAAATCATAGTAACACTTAATAAGAATTCCCTGCAACCAATAGCGATTGTCTCCCTTTCCATGCTTGGATAATTCCACTACTCAGAACACGAAGCTTCTTAAAATCCTTTAAGTTTGAACAGCTACAGTGGCCTCCCTTCAATTTTTCAATGTCCTCACTATGAAACAATTTTGAAGGATAAAGAGAACATTGATAGACACATAAACGCAGTTGGGCTAACTTATTAGCTGGAAAATGCTCACGTGGGCACCCAAGTGGAAGTAGTATCTGACCTATGTAGTTTTTATAAGGCACAACAATGTCTTTGCCGCTTCATTATTTAGTTTTCTTTTTAGATTCCGTAACCAGATATGATCTTTGAAATTCTAATGGACATTCAGTTAATTAGACACACTGTAAACCAGTTTGGCTTAGTTAGTGGCTAGTGCCTAAGCTCAAAAGTGGAATTGTCAAGGAAAAACCTTGACTTACAAGGCCATTTTGTATCAATGCCCAAACGCACTTGTCCCTAATATCTACACATTTTATATGCTATAGCATGACTTAAGTTTTGGTACTGTAAAAAAGATGCTACATAGTACCACTATATTTTAAATTTTCTATTTGAAATTTAAGGTCTATTCATACTGCAAAAATCAGAAGAAATAAAATGGTTCATAATTCTAGGCCTATTGCAGGTGATCAAGATGGCATGAAGTACTTGTTGCCTTATCCATCCTATTTCATGTTTCTTAAAATCTTCCATATCTGCTAACATACTTGCTGTCAAATGCTTGTGTGATAGGTTCTTGTTCTGTTATTGGCATATGCTATTATGAAAAAAACAGATGTTAAAAGATGGGCTATTCTACTTATAATCTTTTATGTTGTCTGTTGCAGAGCGCTCAACGGAAAGCATTGGATGTGCTGAACACACTGGGACTATCAAATTCTTTATTGAGGGTGATTGAGAGGCGGAATCGAGTTGATCAAAGGATAAAATATGCAGGCATGATCCTTACTTTCATTGTAGTAATTGCATTCTTGAGGTGGACTAGGTGATTTATTTGATTCTGTTTTCCATCTTGAATGTCTCGTGGGTTTGTACATCAAACACATTTTTGGAGGATCTGGATAGAACGGCTTATATTATATAAAAGGTTACTTGTTATGAAAGCGCTGTTTAAAAGGATAAACCATATAATTGTCTTCTAATCTTCTAAGGGGGTGTTTGGATTTGCTTATTTATAAGCACTTATATGCTTAAAAAATAAGTAATTGACTCATTACTTATTTTTAAGTCCTTATTCCTTAGTAAATAAGCAGTTTTCAAAAAGGTGTTTGGATCTGCTTATCTGCTGTCAAAACAAGCAAATAAAAAGAAAGTACTTATTTAAGCTATCCTAAACACTCCCTTGCTCCAAAATATATTGAGTAAGAGGTTAATAACATTTTTATGCACTTTTTGATTTAACTTCATATATTTGTGATTTGTGTAAGTTTTGTTTTAATTTTCACTCTTCATATTAACTGTATTACCTTACAACATTGATTAGTTACACTGTGACACACTTTCGACGATAAAAACCTTGTTACCATTTTAACTAATGATAGTTTCAAAAATCTTGGATTAATTATGAAATATACATTATAGCGGTATTGGTTACCTAACAATTTTCCCCTTGCTTTATTCCAAGAAATTACTATCGCAACAACATATCTGTGATCTGTTGCATTATATATTTACAATTTTCTCTCTATCTAATGTCAATACAAGGAATTCTAATAGTGTTTTGATTGATCCATGACGAATGAGGTGACTCAGTCTGACCCAAAATGGAGGATTAATGCTAAGGTTGATTACGCGAATAAGAAAATTAGGAAAAAGAGATGTCGTGAAACAAGCATGACAATCAATATCAGTTATGTTTCAGTTAGAAAGACTTTATATGTTGCGTTTTAGATGTTTTTAAAGGTGTTGAAACAGTTCCTTCATCTTCAGGTAACCTCAAACTTCGTTATATTTCCAGTTATACAAAATCAACAATTAAATTCAAAGTAACAAAAAGTTATATCATTTCAACAACATAACCAGTCATTCTAAAGATGTAACCTCAAACCGACAAAAACTTACTAGTTTTCTTGAATCACCTCATCACAACCATCCATAAATGACTAGTTTTCTTAAATAAGCTTTTGCTGGACGAAGTGCACATAAAAGCATATGATTTGGTTAACCATAATATTACAGATAGTCTATCACCATCTCAACGTAAGCCACATTGTCATCTGCAGCATGCTTTTTGGTTGCATTGGATAGAATGATATCACTTAGACCCCTCATATCGGTTCTTCACTTTGGCGTCGGTTGGCAACCGACGGTGCCATCGGTTGGTCGGTGGGCCGTCAGTTTTCCACCGTCGGTACCATGCGTCGAGAAACCGAAGCCAAGTGACGGAGGGTCGGTGGGCCAGCTTCATTATTTAATTATTATTCTTTTGTTTTTGTTAATTTGTTTAGTGTGTAGAAATGAAGATATATTGGTAAATGTGGGGTCCATAAAAAACTGAAGTGGTCACTGATGGTAGTGAAATATTATGTAGTTGTTCATTTTTGTATTCTGCTAACGTGGCGCTGATGTGGCATAAACTGAAGTGTTCGGTTGATGTTCACTAATGGGAGTGGTCTTATGAGTACATATATTGTGCACCAAAATTAGCCATTTAACACTTCTGTGTTGTATCCAACATCAGGCAGCAACATACACGCATTCATAGCACATATCACACATTGTAACATCATGTAATTATACTCGCTGAAGAGAGAGAGTCATCAGTCACAGTATTAATCTGTTATACTTCGTAACCTAAACGCAGAATCACGAATCACTCATGCTCATGTAACTCTCACCAAAAGATAAAGTTTTAATGGCTTGTGAAAATGGCAATTCATTTAAGTTTTTCGAGCTTTTCAACTGATATAACCTTACTCAGTACCTATACCTAGCAAATATATGTTACATCTTCGAATGTAGATTCCTCTGACCAATCTAATCTAACAACTAAATAATCAATAATAATTTTTTTTTACACGAACACGATTTTTCATGTAAAAAATATTGATTATTTAGTTGTTATATTAGATTGTTCTAAGGTAAACTTGTTCGTACATATCCGAAGATCCAACGTATATCTATTAGATATAAGCACTAAGTTAGTATTATATCAATTGAAAAATGAATTGCCATTTCCACAAACCATTAAAACCTTACCTTTTGAGAGTTACATTGCGATGCCAATCAGCAAAGGATCAAATCGAGTATCACAGTCCTAAAATCACGTCCATAAGTGTTGATCACTTTCACTCACCATTGTTCAAACCTCATTTGCCCTGTCATCTTCTAAAAAGATTGCTACTTTATATATCAATCATGTATAAAAATCAGTACTTTATCTAGGAAATTATATAAATTTGTAAAAATAACTCAAAAGATTTACATTTCATCATGGTAATATAATCAAATCTAATTAGAAATGCTCAGAAGCCAAGCGTAACAAAAATATTTCATGGAAAACATTCAACACAAAGTTAAACATTTTCTTACATGTTAGCTTCCTCATCACTGCATTTTCCTTCATCATTTTCTTCAATAAATAAATTTAATAAGATAAAAAAAGACGGTAAAAATGTATGTGGCTACTTGTAATTTGAAGAAAAATACAAAAATACGTTTCCCCAATCGTGTTAAGTAGCAGGAATTTATCGGCACCGTGCAAAAGGTTGCTTCATTTGATTTGTAAACAAAAGCACCCGTGTCTAAGTATGCCTTTATTTTCCTATTATTATTTATTAAAAGATGATCAATTTATATATAAATAAAATATATATCCGATAGATTGTGTCATGAAAACAGAAAATTTTTAATTTCCATGGGTCTTAAAACCGGACTGAATTTGAATATAGGCTCTAAGCGGCAGTCAAGTCGCCAATAAATCGACGCCTGCTGTTGACTCGATTAATAGAGCCCTAATTTCAAATTCAAATTATTAAATCATACTCCCTATGTATCATCGGATCACATACAAACACAAACACAAACACAAACAATTAATAAAAATAGAGGAGATCGCTCAGCAAAAGAGATAGGACTAGTTTCAGACTTGCGAGTCTGAGTGTTACTTTTGAATCGATAAAAATATGTAAAGACGATGATATGAAAAATGGAGGAAATCAAAGAGTGGTGATGAATTTGGGTTAAGGAAGAAAGGGATGGTGGCTGAGAAGTGGGTAGGGGGATAGTTTATATATATATAGGGTTTTAATTAGGGTTTTGTTTCTAGGCCACACATGATTTTTTAGTTTGGGCTTCCGTTGCATCTTTAGTTCTTTACAACATGAGGAATCATTAATTACTAGCTTAGTGACCCGTGACTACATAGGTTTATAAAAAAAATATTTTAAGATTATTTGACGAACAACACTTGTTGTAGAAAGGCCCGTGTATCCAACTACATAGTGCCAAGCATCATGCATCCATATACTTTTGCATCATAACAATCGAGAACCTCCTATAAATGAAGACGACATATTATATCATCGGGTATATCCAAAAAGTAAATATCAAAACTAACCAAATTCACCAACGCAAACTACATACAACGTTATATGAAAAACCAAGTTTGATAAACTAAGCAAATTGACCCATGATATCACTCATTTGTTAAAAACTTTCTAAAATTTGTTTAATGATTATACAAACAAATTTGTGTGATAAAATTTCTTTTATAACATTATGTATGATATTTACTATTTAGTAACAACACCAATTTAACTTAAGTATTTGCATGTAAGATAGAGGATTAACTTAAGAAGGTTCACAAATAAGCATTCTCGTTTCTTCAAAAAATTGTTAAATGTATCTTCTCATGGCTATAGTCATGTAGCCTAAAGCTTTCTTTCCAAATTAGTTTTAGACATATTATTAGAATGATATAAGAGTAGGCGTAATACATCAATATCATAGACATGGAAGCAATTTGTATACAAAATAAGTAAGAAATATTTAGAAGTACCAAATAGACCAAACTAAAAAGAACAACATGTTGGTTCATATACAAATAGAACTACCAATTCACTTCTGTCGAATTCACATACCAAATCTTTTGATATGGGTTGAACCAGATCTTTCAAATTCACAGTTTCTTACTTAGGTGGCTGAAAACCTGTGGATGAAAAGCTTATCCCACTTGCTACCACCATCTGTTACCAATTAGCTAAGAAACATGTCAAGAACATTGGTTTTTAATACTACTATAACTATCATTGTCATTTTCGAAAGTAACTAATAACTTATATATACTACATGAATCATATCGGTCTGAATAAGCCTGAAAGATCATTTAGAAATGCATTTTTTTAATGAAACAAAAACAATAATGAAATACAATTACTTACCCTTTCATCCATTGTATCATGTCAATCTGAAATGTAGACTTGCACAATCGATGGATGCACACCTTTAGTTTCAATGAATCCCTGAAAGTGTCAAGATCAGAGATGAAATTCAAATTTTGATCCTCCATTTTCTAAGTTGAGAAAAAGTTGGTACGTGTATGAGTTTGTGATAAACAAGCCAAATGAATGGCTTTTATAGACGATACGAACGGGAGGAAAATAGAGAGCAGTGAGTGATATCGCACATTTTATACATGTTTATCATACGCGATATCATTGCTTTTGATAGTCCCTGAATCACTATTGCTTAGTGATTTGGAATGTCAATAAGTAAAGTTTAATTGTAGATTAAAAACTTTTTCTGATTTTATCTAAGTTAACTTATCAAGTTTTTAATCAAATTAACACAAACAGAGTATGATGAATATTAAGCAGAGATAAACAAAAAACGCAATAATAGCTAAACTGTGAATCTTATAAATTATAAAACTCACTGAGTGTTGATTGCGGAATAGACTAGCCAAAGCTAATCTAAATCAAACACTTAAGCTAATTATTACAAATGAGATGAACAGTAGTGGACAAACACGCTAACTGTTCACTCGCTAATCGCTGGTACGTGCTTAAACAGACTACTCACTGACAAACAAGTGATTAACACGTACACAACGGCAAGTTTCTAAGTACAACGTACTACTCTATATATACTACAAGTATCCCGTAAATATCTCCTATAAAATAGGATCTTGGAATGACACGTGTAGCTGCTTGATTGGCTTGATCACTGATGAACCGACATTCTGCGGGTCCCAATTCTGTTACCGCAAATATATCTTCTTCCTTAACACCAATCACTTGCTGCCACATAACTCTTCAGATATTTCAAGTACGAGGAACACTTGCTAACGTACATATGAAGAGCGACTTGTACTTGTAAAGAAACTTTATTGATATAGTCACTGAAGATGTAATAATCCTCCTCACTCACTGCGAGCTATCATGCTCTTGTAGAATGACTTGAATTATATATCTTCAGCAACTAGCTTTTATTAGGGCAGTGACTTTTGCCTTTATTCATTTGAAGAAGTAAAACTCTCGCTGCTAGTCTTGAAGTCAGCGACACACCAAGTTGAGTTTAAAACTTCCTCAGCAGATCAGTTTCCTTGAGTAGCATGAACAGCGAGCAGCGAGTACATACTTTAGCAACAACAGCTTTGACTTAATCATTTCCTTCATCGAGTTTGATATCTTTGAATTGGTCAGCGACCAGTGACTCAACAGCTTTTATATGTGTTTTGTGGTTAATTTCATGAACTTTCGGTACTTATTTAGTTTGAAATTGATTGCATGTGTTAAAGTTCATGATTGAGGATGAAAAAATGAAAAGATGGATGATTTAGCAGATTTGGCGAGGCTTCACCATTTTGACCATATATCCTATATACGGACTCGAATTTAGTTGATTCAAAAGCCCAAACGACCGGAACTCGAAGGGCTACAAATTTGCAAAATATTGGGTTTGAAATGCAGGTTACGCGATCACGTACCTTGTGAAGAAATCAGCACAGAATCTTTGAAGAACAAAGTACGCGATCGCGTAGTGCTTGCCAGGATCGCGTATTATGGCGGCCAGAGCTGGAAAACCGTAACACCCCATCGCGATTTTTAAAGTTTAAAAGAGTTAAACTGTAAATATTATTTTATATTGAGCAATTGCATTTTAATTTGAGTAAAGAGTTTAAATTAGAGAAACCGAACTTTACGGTTTTTAAAACTTTAATACCGAGACTAGATGGGTGTAATAGGACAATAGTCCAAGTCGGATACACTTAAATAACCCCCCACCTCATATAGTTGAGGGAAGGTCGTGGGTTTTTGTAACACCCATCTTTAGGGTCTAGTGGCATTTTGGTAATTTTCTAACTTTAAATTATGGTTTAATGTGTTAGGAAATTTATTTGTTGGTTTTATTAAGTTTATTGTGAAGGATTAGTCAAAAAGTCAAATGACTTATTGTGACTAGTAAATTATTGTTTGTTTTAACTTTATATAGTTAACGGTAAAATAAAATTGTTGGAATCGTACATGGTTTTTAGGTTCCAGACAATAGATTTAGAAGGGGACTAATTTTAAATGGATACGAAGTCAGCTAAAAGTTAGGCCGACCTATTTTATTTAACTTTTCCCATTTGGAAAGTTTGTTCTTCAAAAATCAAAAACCCTAAGAAAACTAAAACCTTAAAACCCAAATTGAAATCAAGTTGTGAGCTGTGATTTAACTCAAGTTTCATTATTATCATCTTATTGTGATCTTCTAAGTGTAAGTGTTCTTGAACTTTATTTCAATGGAAAACTTTAGGATAAATGATTCTTGATGAATTGAAGCTCACTTTGATGATATTGATGCTATATAATGTTGGTTGTTGTTGTTGTTTGACATGCTAAATTGATTACAGATTTGAGTTTGTGATTTGGTTGTGAATTTTCGGGTCTGGGTTTTTGGAGCAGATCGAACAGGCCTGGAAGATGGGTTTACCCGGCGGGTAAAACCCTTACCCGGCGGGTAGTCAGGCTAAACGGGTATCCGGCGGGTAAAGGTTTACCCGGCGGGTAAAACGGGTTTGAAACGGGTACCGGACAAATAGTGTGTTTTGCGAATTTTGAAAATGCGTAAGTGTTTTCAGGGTAGCGAATTAGTGACAAAATTCATTAACTCGGATTAGGTTTTCAGGGTAGCGAATAAGTGACAAAATTCATTAACTCGGATTAGGTTGAAATTCGCATGGTCACTCGAAAACGGCCCAATGATCAAAGCTCTATCTTAAAAGCCTAGGCAGTTTTTGGCCATTCGGGGCTGTCTTGGGGCCGGAAAATGGCATTTTTCAGTTCTTGTACCTTATATCGGGATTTTTTGATTACATTTCAAACTGGACTTTTGTTTCTTTAGATCTCAGGGATTACCTGCTTAGGTAAATATCTTATGATAATGATTTGGAACTAGATAATTGAATAAATGATTATATAAGTTGACTTGTTATAATCTGGTTAAAATCATTAGTTGTAAAGTAATACGATTTTATTTACAACCTGGTTTTGATTTGTATTATGATACTATGTATTGAGATATGTTATATGATTATAAAATGAGTTATATATTGTGGGACGAGTTACTAACTTATTATTTATTTGTTGTATTCTCAGATATGGAGAAGGCTCAGTAATATTAGACTTCTAAGCTTGCGGCTGAGGTAACGGTGAGTGAATCTGTAATCCTCATTGTGATTTAGTTGTAACAGGTTTGGTTACAACGGGTAAACTTAGTTTACTGCTTTGATAGACTGTTTAGTCTGCCATGATGTAATTGTTACTTGATAGACTATTTAATCTGACATGAGGCCATGACGATTATGGCTTATGTGATTATCTGATACATGGCCTTTGGGCACTATATGGTGAGGTCAGCCTGGTGTTGGGTTTGATTGCTATTGTTTGGCCGATGAAGGGTTCCTTGTACATATCGTTAATAGGGACCTTAGTCGTATGGGGAATAGCATTAAGCTATCGGTAAAACGGCTGTATAGGCCTACAGTTTGTTACAAGTGTTCTTGGAGGGCCACCGCGGCAATAAGGGCGCCTCAAGAACCACCGATCCTCTATGAGATTATGTGTTTACGATGCTTTATGCTGTAAACAGAGATATTACTTGTTTATGATTATTTGCTGTAAACAAAGTTGTTATGCTAAGTTGGGCTGTTGATTATTATTTACTCACTTAGCTTTATGCTAATCCCACCACCCCACTTCTTGCAGGTTTTGATTTGATATAACGGAATGGGCAAGAAGCTTATGACTGGACGGAATGTTTGACGATTGGATGTTACTCTGATATCTGATTTGAATAAATCAGTGTTGTCTTTGGATTTACATAACACTCAAACTGATAAACTATGATTGAAATAGTGGACTACATATATTATATAATGTAAATTATTAATGTGTAATTGGACTTGCGCTTTCAGGAAAAAAAATGATTCTAGAAAATGGGGTGTTATAGTTTTGTTCCAGACAAAAGAGAAAACACAGAGAAAGAAAATGAGAGAGAGAGGTGAAGAACAAAGAGAGAGATCATCAAATTGAGCTCGAATTCTTGAATATTCAAGCCTTAATCTTACGTATTCTTGATCCTTGAGGTAAGAACAAATCATTTAACCTTTCAATTTGATGAATTGGTGATTCTTAAGATGAACCCAATTTATGGGTTTTGAGAAAAATGATGATTTTGTTAATTAGAAGTGTTAGTTGATGATTATCGAGTATAGATGAACTTCTTTGAATATAAATGAGTTGTTAATATGTTAAAGAGATGAGTTTTGGGTGTTATTCATATGATTTGATGAATGTGATGAAACTAGAGGTTCATATGAATTAGTTGATGATGATGAGGTGTTATTGTTGAGTTGTGATGCGCGCTACAAACAAGTGGTTCGTAACGGCGATCGGTGGGTTTTATAATTTATAATTGCTGGGGTCTAAGCGTGACTTACTAATACTGAACCAAAGGCTAGTAGATGGTAAGTATGACCTAGAGTCGTTCTTAAAGAGAAACTGAATTGAAACGGAGGTGATCCAATCAATCTTTCTTTTCTAGTAAATGTTTTAAAAGAGTGCGTTGGGGGTTTTGGTTCAGTTAACTAGGTAAACTAAATAAAGCGAATAAAATCAGATAATAAAAGTAGTATTTGTTGTGAGTTCATTAGCTTATAATGTGGGACGATGACTTTTAGGGAAAACGTTTACTAAATTTGGAATGTTCACTAGACTTGGTAGTTTATGGTATAACCAATAGATTCCCTATTAGTCGGTTATCAACTAATATGTCACGAGGAACTATGGTGTCATGATTCTGATTAAACAGACAATGCTCAACTCTCCACACTCTCCTATGAGGGAGTCAGTGGCCCTTATTATTGAACGCATTCGCTCGTGGGCGAAGGAATATAGTAGCAAGTCCACAACAAGTCTAACCGTTCTTAATACCATAATGACTATAAATCCGGCAAACAACTAACTTAGCAAATATGTTCGGACTTAGTTGATCAATTCCTATTAATGAAATTCAAGCATAGTAAACAAGGGAAAGTGTTGAGGTTTCTTGCGTACCTTACTTTAGATTTCATAGGTTAAGGAAAAGTATCACTTTAGATTGGATTTTAAATTTGCCTTTCTTAATACAACTAACAAATCCCTAGGTTTTCGTAAATGGTTATTTAGCCTATAGCCTACCTAATCTAATCTAATCTAAACTAACTAATCTAATTAAAATGCAATTTAAAATGCTGACGGCTTTTTGCATAAAGTTAAACCCAGACCATGTTCGAAAATACTATGGTAGTTCACAATGTATTTAATCGTTTACCGATGTTTCCATTGTGAATCTAATTGCTTCGCGATGTTTGCATGATAAGTACATTGTGATTGGAAGTGTACAATACTCATGGCAATTCCACGTAATCACATTGCATTTTATGATGCTTGCATGACGTTACAATTAAAACCATAGTTTTTACACAGATAATAATTGACCAAGTATTAATGTTCGCGACTCCTCTTTACAAGGTTACAATCACGTTTGTTAACCGAAAGGAGAATGTAAGTTTTAGGTTTAAAATCATAAGATAAGTCCGTTCATAAAGTTTCCATTTCAATAATGTCGATCCATAATACAATTACCTTCGGTCGTTACCGGCTTCCATGCGTTTGTACTTTGCTCGAAAGCATTTCCAGCACTATACCAAGTAAACAGACGAATAGGGGCCGTCATATTATTTCACGACACATTTAAAGTCATCCCACAATTATATATGCTAACTACATCACAACAAATACAATAGTAATCTACTCGCTAATCATGGCATAAACGATCTCTAGCGTAATTAAAGCATACATATTTAATTAAGATAGAAAAGGATAGAAATAACCGAGATTAATATGCGAGAAGGAATAGACTTGAATTAATAAGCGTATCTCCATGCGTACACCAAAGATTACAAGATGTTCCTCACCAAAGATTACAAGCACGTTCCTTGCTTCTATTCTAACTAGCCTAATACTACTTTAAAGTAAGAAAATAAAGAAATAAAGAAAGAAAAGCTAGAGAAATAAGAAAGATATAGAAAGTGTGTTTTCTAAGGTGTGTCCTCAAATGAATCATGGTGCCTCCTAGTTATAGGTGAATTTTGGCTCACGTTAGCAATCCAAGGAGCACATTAGCAAAAGGTGGAAAAGGTGGTGCACCGGGTACGAAAAAGCATGTAAAGGTGGTGCACCGGGTACTAAAAAACATGTAAAGGTGGTGCACCGGGTACACGCAAGGACCAAAAAGCGGAAACGAGGTGGGGAACAGGTGGCCGACGCCGCCCCACCTATGGCCGGCGGCAGCTGGGTGGTGGCCGGCGGAGGTTGGCACCCCCCGCCCCGGTTCGCCGTCTTTTGCTTCGTTTCTTAAATCGCGCGTGTTTTCTTCGTTATGCGTCCGTTTGTGTCGATTATTTTTGCGTTGGATTTGTAATTCAAAAACGAATACTTTGATGAAAAGATATCCCAAAAATATGTCTCCCATCGTTGGATGTCTCGTACGAATCGTTTGGATTTTCAGCGTACGTAGAATCTTCATTCTTCGTCCGTTTTTGTTGATTCTTCTTCTATTGGATTCGTAATTTGAAAACGAACATCTTGGATGAGATGGATGTTGGTGATGGGCACTTTTGTCTTGAAATCTCGTTTTGATGCCTTGAATTTTCAAACGTATGTGGAATCTTCGTTTTTCATCCGATTTGCTTGATTTTCATCGTGCAACCTTGTTTTGACCATCTTGGCATATACTATTGGTTTGTATTATTTTTGAGTTAAAATGCCAAGAATCATTCCAGAATGAGAGAGATATCGGTAGTAAAAACGTGACTTTTTACGCGATATCAAGTTGTTTTGTTAAAATATAGTTAATCTAAATATATACATGAGAATTTGATTGAGAAAAGTGATTAGCTACTAGTTAGATTAATCTTGAATTATGATTGGAAATATGGAAGTTTGATTTCGTTAGTGTCGTTTTGTTGAAGACACATGAGTTAATATGAGAAATGAGTGTAAGTAATGAGTTTAAATAAATGGTATGCCATTGAGATGATTATACGTGTTCACATTAGAATGTGAGGATGAGTTAGTAATGAATAAGAGTGTTGGCTTGTTTTGATTAATCACTTTGAGTAGTGAGTAACCATGTATGTGTATGATTATTGATTAGGTGCTAAAAGAGTTGGAAAGCTTGCTAATCACTCTTCAAATCGAGTTCGAGGTAAGTAATGGTTCCTTGAGCTTGATACATATAATTGTATCATGTATGAGACTAAATGATGAGTATAGTTGATTAGTGCTTTTGTATAATGAGATTAAAGAGAATTCAAATGAGTATAATTGAGTAATGGCATTGAGACACGTGAGAGTGCTAAATGTATGAATCCTTAATAGTGTAATTCAAGGGTGGTCATGAGACTTGAGAAACCTCAATGATCATGCCTTGACATAAAGAGGTTGAAGCCTTTGAGTAAAAGAGTTGAGCACTGAGATTATGTTATGCCTAAGAGAGAAATCGGGCAATAAACTAAATATGTAAATGTTCAATTGTGAAACTTTGAGTAGTTACCATTCGTTGTTATTGAGTTATCATGAGTCTTGATTATGTTGATATTATTGAGTATTCGATTATTATTATTGATGAGTTGTTGATATTGATAAAGAGTTGGATATAATCTTAGAATTAGCGTTGAAAGAGTAAAAATATCATACGGGTCAAAAGTGTCCATATGGTTCGTAAATGGGCACTTGAATTAGACTGGGTTGGATTTATATTATGGTTGATATGTTGCTAGTTCTAAACTTAGATTGAGTTGTTTATGATGTGGGCAAAATGCCCAAACCGGATTGTATATGGTTTGCAACGTGGGTCGTCACAAAAAATGGTTCAAAATGATCGTTATTTAGTCATACGTCCAAAGTGGTCATTTTTATGAAATTTGGAAAAGTATAAAAAGAGAAACCTTTATTTTAGTAGTGTGGAGGTGTCCACTAAATTTGGTAGCCTAACTATAAACGAGTTAAGAGATATGCGCGTCAGAAGTTGGTTTAAAATCTGAGTTTTACTCATGGCTGATGTCAAGTGTAAATACGCGATCCCAGAGTAATCCTAGGATCGCGTAACATAAGGGAAATTGGTCACAGTCGAATCTAAGAGTAAATACGCGATCCCACATGATTTCCAGGATCTCGTATTATAAGGGAAAAGGTTAAGAGTCGATTTTTCAGTGTAAATACGCGATCCCAGGACTTTTCCAGGATCGCGTACTTGTGAAGAAAATTGTGCAGATTTCAGAAATTCATAAGTGTTCCTAACACTTTTAGTGACTGTTTTAGTTCACAGTTTCTGGTTTCAATATTTGAGATATATGATATAATTGGATAAGTTTGGTTGAGTCCAAATTGAAATACTAATTATTTATACTGCGATATAATATTTTATACATAGATGAGTTATTTAATGGTATTGGAATTGATCACTTGATCGTGATCAATATTGCATAGTAGTTGGGTCACTTGCATGTGGCCGACATTCGTTGTAATTAATCTTTCGAGTAAGATTAATATCTCGTTATTAGAGTTGATCATTTGTGTATGATCAATGTTGTTATGGTTTTATAAAATTGAGAATGAGGTTGTACATTGTTCATGAGATTATGGTAGAGTTCAACATTTCATACCAAGCATTATTGCTTACTATATTACTGTTGCGTTGTGATGTAGGTAATTGTGGGATAATGGTATCACTTTGGGACGAGGACCCGAGGACGACTATTGGTGGGACTTACTGTGGCATCAATAAGTCAATCCCTTTTTATAATCATGCTCTATACGATGAAGGTCCCATTTTGTGTGAGTACGAATCAATTGAGTATTGTTAAAAAAATTGGGACGTTTCAAAAACCGATATAAAACCAAATTTTAAAGCCCCAAAACCTAACTTTTGGATACCAAACGGTCAAGGGACGAATTTTATAGCTTTTTGAAGGGTTTTTCATCATCTTGAAGATCTTTAATCAAGCTTAATCATTCGGTTACGAAGAATCATCGTTAGAACATTGTAATCACTCGGTTTGCATCATTTATTTAATATAATCATTTTTGCTTCGATTTCAATCAATCTTTGTGTTTGTTTTGATATGATCATGAGTAGCTAAATTCCCTAACACTTGGTTGGATGAATTAACTAGTGATTAGGGGTGTAATCTCTAGAGTTTAATGCAATTTAATATACGTTTAATCGAAATCCTTATGTATTTGAGTTTAAATGATTTGTTGAAACTTATTGGTGATTTAATTAGTGATTATAGCGAATGTTTGTCACAAAGTTATTTCATTTATTGATCATATATGTCTATGTGTGATTGAACCAATGATTGCGGACGCAGATTTGGCATAAGTTAGATAATTAAACTTAAATGTGTAAGTTAGTGATTTTGGCAAACGTCTTTCACTAGATTAAATTGTAAGTTAGTAATCAAGATTAGAGTGTAGGTGATAGCTAACGTTAAGCCTAGTCTAATTGAGATGAACCTAAATTGCTAAGTAAACTGATTTTAACTAAACATCCCGAAGTCATTAGTGAAATAATCCAAGTGAGTGTCTTTTTAATATATGAAAAAGTTAAAAATCACATTTGACTCTTCAAGAGTCCCCTTGTTTTATTAATTAAAATTAGTTTTAAGCAAATTGACAATTCGATCACAAAACCCAAGTCTAATTTCTTGTCTAAATTAGTTGCATTTTAATTAAAATTCTTAAATGCATAGTCCCTGTTAAACGAACTTGAACTTACTGTAGCTATACTATATACGATAGGGTATACTTACCTAGTTCTGTAATAGTTTAAGTCACGGTATTTCTTTGTTTATTTTTATAACTAGATTTACACATCAGTGAGTATACATGCATTTGGATATCATTACACTCAAACATAGATTTTTAACCAATGCATGTCATTTACTTGAAAAAAAAGGTCAGTTATTTGAACCAAGAAAGTGAGATGCATGTTTACCTATGCTGTTTAACCTATGCATGTTCTTTACTTGAACCAATTCAAGTAATCTAAAGTTATTTGCATGTACCGGAAATAACATGCATGTAGTGTGGTTGTATCATGGTAGATAACTTGCATTAAACAACAATGTTTGCATTTCAATCATTTCATTTGTCATAGATTCACAAGTTTGGTCATATCATATATTGTAGATTACTTGAATTACACAGCACTTCATGCATTTCAATTATTGACTAACTTTGCAAGACAAATCACATTACATGCATTTCAATCATTGCACTTTATTTGCAAGACCACTCATACTACATGCATTTCAATCATTTCAATAACCTTACAAGCTAACTCATTCAGACGTATTGATAAAAAGCTAAAAAACTCAAAAACCGCAGAAAGTTTCTTTCACCACATGTACCAACGTAAGCTCCGTTCCAGTGATCGAATGATTGGGGGATAGCAGCTGAATGGTGTCAACTTAATCCCCCGTTTAATATATATATATATACTAGCATATTACCCGCGCAATGCGGCGGTAACAGTTATTTCATACCATGTGCAATAATATGTTAAGGTTATCTTTATATATTTCATGTTACATATTTCAATTTTATAAAACAAACATGCCAAAATTTTTACAAAAAAACCTTAGTACATTTTGGATTCATTAATATCATTTCATAAAACTATGAGTTGTTTGAGTTTATCATACAAATTAAAAAAATTAGTAAAATAAAGTATACAAAATAAATAAATTAAAAAAATTAGTAAAATAAAGTATACAAAATAAATAACGTTTAACCAAATTATTATTAGTAAGTAATAATGTAGTTAAGGCAAAATTGCAAATATTATTTCCTTATAAGTAATAGGGGTAAAATGGGGGAAAAAAGTTAAGAATTAATATTCAACATACTAAGATGCTTTATAAGTAGTATTATATATATATAGTGGCATGATCCAGAGGGAAGTCCATTTTTTTAGGGAAGGGGGAAGCGTTAGTACGCATCAGGAAGCATATTACCTTCACCTATACTAATCTCGAAAAAAGCAAACTGAAATTTAGTAAATGTTAATCAGAATCGATGTTATAAATGTTAAGCTTCCTTGATAAATTTTTTCTTCAAGTTATAGTATCGATTTATGAATATTTGATCCAAATCCGTTAAGATGCATCGCGGTGCATATTAGTTAATCTGCATTGTGATGCATCTTAACAATAAAAATATTTTTCAAATAATGTGAAGTTTTATGATGCATCGCGATGCATCTTAGTTAATATGCATCACACTGCATCTTAACAATTAATTAAATAAATATTCATCAATTAATGTTATGACTTAAAAATGAAATTCATTCGTTAAAATATTCTTTATAGCATCGATTCTGATTACTATTTACCGATAAAAATAGTTTTTTGTTGACGTTTTGATTGATAATTGTAATATGTTTCATGATGGGTACTAACGCTTCCCCCCTTCCCCCTAAAAAGATATTTCCCTCTTGATCACTACCATATATATATATATATATATATATATATATATATATATATATATATATATATATATATATATATATATATATATATATATATATATATAATATTCTTATAGACTACTAGGAGTGGTAAATGCTAATCGTGGGTCGGCTAGCTGTCACATCACCCATGACTAACAGTCGTGGACTACGGGCAGGAGTGGAGAGTTCCACGACAAGCCACTAATTGTTGGGTTCCACAATTTTATATAATTTTCATTTTCTTTAAATATTTATTACCTTGAATTAAAAAACACTACATTTTACTTATAAAAGTACTTAATTAATTAATAAAAACAAAAACATTGCAATACTAAAAGAAAATACATTACTTAATATTTTAAAATACGATAACAATACTTAAAGAAACAATTCTTAAGATTAAACATTGTTTGTTTTAAAAAAAGTGTCGTGAGAATTGGATAAAATATTGGATTTGTATGTATTTATAGTGTAAAATTAAGCTTAAAAAAAATAATAGCCACATTTTTTCACCGTTATGAACTGATGTGCAAAATCTAGTTATAAAATTTATCGTTGAAAAGTAACCAAGAAAGTACCGTGCTAGACCAAAACACAACCGGGCAGTGGACCCTATCGTGTAGTAGTATAGTTTGGTAAGTTCGGGTTCGAACACAGGGAACTTAGTTTAGATGATCGAGATAAGTGTGAGCAATTTAAGAAAGTAAATAAAATGTGGGTGGTTGGTGTGACCGAGTTGTCACAATGCTTAAAACTACAATTCTTAATTAAACTAGGTAGGTGGACTCTGAAGAGTTAAAGTGATTGATTTGAAACTTTCAAATATTAAAAACAATACTTGCTTGGACTATTTCACTAGTGATTTCGGGGTGTGAAGTTAGAACCGGTTAAATATATGCCAGAGTAACATCCATCAAACATAAGCTTAACGATCGCTAAGACCAAATGTTCAACTTCAATTAACAAACCTATGATTTAATCTAGTAACGGACGTTCGCCATGGTTACCAACTTGCACAATTTAGCTTAAATCATTTAACACATTCCAAAACTACATTCGCAATTTTGTTCAATTATTTATAGACAAATAATCAATAGCAATTTACTTGGTTGAAAACGTTTGCTATATCAAGTAGTAAATCACCAAATAGTCAAATTCATGAAATTAAGCTCAAACACACAAGGTTCTTCGATTAAACATAAATTAAGATTACATGAGTTTACAATTCATCCACACGACAAACATTCTCTAGAATCGCTAACTTATATGTATTTAGCTCATTGTTGTTACAATCACCAAATGTTTTCTTCCACAAATGATGGTTCATTCATAATAAACAAACTACTTTATAGGTATTTTTAATAAGCAATAAGCGTTCGCTATAATCGCTTAGCTAAAATGCCACAAGTTTAATATCAACAACAAGCTAACACATACAAATTCATGGATGATTCACAAACTCAAAGCATAAATTAACACCAAAATATACACCCCTAATCAACTAGTTAGTTCATCCAAGCAAGCATAAAACTACTAGCCACTCATAATAACCATAATCAAACAACAATCACAAATACTTAAGGAAATCATTAAGAACTTGTAATTAAATTAGATAAAGATTATACCAAGTGATTACACCACAAATGAAACAATTGTTCTTGATGAAATGGTGTTGCTTGATGTTCTCCTCACAATCTCCAAGTGAAATGCAAGTAAAATTTGAGAGTGAAAGTGATGATTTTTGGTTGTGAGATGAAGTGGTGGTGATGGGTTCCTTGTTCTTTGTTCTCTAGAGAGAAAACTAAAGAAAAGATGGTTAAGTAGTGAGAATATATGGTTGTGTGTGTTCTGTCTGATGACTCTCCTCTTTTTCCAGATGATCGTATCATATATAAAAGAAGAAAAGGTTGAGATCCAGCTAGGGTTTTTATAACCCGACCCATCAAAAAGGTTCCAAAACCTATGGATAAATCTTGAGCGGGAAGTGTTTGGACCATAAAATGGTTGGAGCATTAATTGCTTCTCCATTAAAATCATCACACGCACTTAATTTCCTCCAGACATCGAGCTCCCTTTTATCCAGGCTGAAGAGATGTACAGTGCTCCGCCAAATTACCCGATCGGGTGGGTTGGCTTACCCGGATGGGTGAGATGCTAGAATTCCAGTCTTTCAACATAGGCCCGTCGCTGAAACCGTTTTGAACTAAAATACCCGATCGCGTCATTTTACCCGATCGGATGGATCTCCTTACCCGGACGGGTAAGAGTCCATACCCGGACGGGTATGATCCCTTCCATTCCTTCCAGACTTCATCTCCACTTTTTGCTCCAGAACTCACCCAAACTTCACCATTTTGCATGCCTTTCCAAGTTTGCAACCCGGGATAGATTTTCGAACAAAATAAGTACCGAAAGTTCTCGAAATATACTCAAATACCAATTGCAAAACCATGATATCGCGATAGATTTATATAGACAAAATGAGCGATATCATGAACCAACGATTATATAAGTTGTTTTTTAGTTTTTTTTCTAAATGTTTGCAATTGCAATGGTCAGAAGTTTTAAAGGATCAACCTCTGCCTTTAAAAAAAAGAAGGTTTAAAGGATCAAACATTTAAATATTGTTTTCTTGTTTGCCAACCGTCATCGCAAGAGAAAAAAAAAAAGAATAATAAAAAGAGGTGGGGCCAAGTTTCCATCCGTCCTCACTTATTTAAGGGAGTTGATATATACAACACAAAAGTTGATGTTTACATCATGCTATATAAGCTTTTAAGCACACTATACAAGTACATTATAACACAGTTTTGGTGTATGCATCAAATTGTGTGTTGTAGATATCATCACCCCTTATTTAAGGGGATAACGAACTTTACAAAACTTGATCCCCACTCCGCCCGTCGTGATCGTGTTGGGCCTGTATTTTGGCTCCCACTCCGGACGGTCTTATGTATATAGTGAAAGCTTGTAATGCACATTTTTCATGAATTTAGTGAAAAGTTAAAATTTGAGATCAAAGAGTACTACTACCTTCGTCCCATTTTTATTGTTAACCTTATTATTATTATTATTTGTTCGAAAAAATTATTTATTTGTAAAAACTAATTATTAATAGTCATTAAAATCTCTAATTTACCCTCATTTATTACTCTCGATAATTTATTTCATTAAAATTCTCAGTCAAACTTACCTTGAATATAAAGTCAAAATGAACATTTATTCGACATATCTTAAATTCAACAAATTAGGCTATATGACAATATAAATGAGACGGGAAAAGTAATTAATTAGATGATGCCATTGTAAAAACTCACTTAACCAGCAATTAAATGTATTTCTTCACAACTTCTTATCTATACTATTATATAATACATTTGTGATATTTTTTAAGAGGATAATTACTAATATTTGAAAAACCTACTTGAAATTACTAACATATCCCTACATCTATTAAAATCTCATTAATACCATCATTATTAAACTTAAAGTATTAAAATATGACATTAAATTCTGATTAATTAAACCTTTTTCTATATCTATCTATACTGCTATATAATGCATTTCAATATTTTTTTAAAGATAGAATTTACTAATTTATCCCTAACATTATTATTAAGATTTGAAAAATCTACTTGAAATTAATAACATACCCCTACATATATAATTAATTCTTATATAGACTATCATCATTAAACTTTAATGTAATCAAAATATGGCATAACTTTTTAACCGTGAGGGGTTACGAAACGTGTCAATTATGGACGGAAAGGTTGAAACGATACGAACATATTAGCAAACCGCCGTAGGCGGTTTATCCACCATTTGCAGTCAAATTACATCTCTAAAGCCTCCAAAACTTTTTTGAGGATCGACGAATCAAATGATATTTCTGAAACACGGAAAAAAATCATTGGCTTATCAAATTATCTATCGAGCCGTGAAATTGTAAGATATTAAAAACGAACTCTCGATAGTGTTTTTTTATGAAATTGTAAATTTAAGCGATTGTTTATATATTTAATTTAATTTTTGCACAATCAATTTCTATATTAGAGAGGTTCAATTTTTTGATCAAATTTTACGATTTCAATGTGGTATACATAATGTTTTGTATCTAATAATACCCACGTAAGAAATAGTCTCGAAACAACCCACGATTTCACAAATCACAACTTGAACGTAGCAATTGTGAATATGCAATTTAACAGCCGTAACTCGAAACCCGAGCATCGATTTCGCAACGACATTTTTTATATATGTATATATTTTTTGGGTATTTTGTTTTTTTTGTTTTTAAAAAAATAGTAAAGAGGTGATTTTTTCCATAAAGAAAAACTATATCGTAGTGTATTGTAATATATAGATTTTAATTATGATTTACTTACTACATACAGAATAAAATAAAACAAAAAAGCTTGTTAGTGGTCTTTTCTTAATAAAATTCTGCCGTTCAAAAAAAAAAACAAAACAAAAAAGCTTGTCCCGCTGCATCGCGCAGGTATTCTGCTAGTAATTAATAAAGTGTCTCCAAGATTTCACAAAAAAAAAAAAAAAACCAATTAATGGTAAGATTTTTATTCTTAAGTATGAGGGTCAATTCGACTGTGCTTTTTACATTACAATTGTTATTCACCAACTTTATATATATGTTTCCTTGTTATATAAGGAAAGCCTTCAACTTAAGATGATATATCAAAGTGACATGTGACATTAATTTTTCTTAATTGGTGTTCTTTTGTTAATTCATTTTATATTTTATATGTTATATAGAAATTATAAATAAATTTAAATATTAACAATAATATACTACTTATAATCTTAACATAAAATATAATACATCCGTTGTTAATTCTTTTCACATGTTAAACTCATCATTAACATTAAAAAACAACACATCTCAAACCTTAAAACAATTTAAATTTTTCTAAAAATTATTTAATAATCCTCCATTTGTGTAGTAGTTTTTCAATAGTTTTCAATATCGTCTATAATTTTGTTTAATTTAATATACCGTGAATAATGAATATTTGATAAGTCTATTTATTATCTCATTCCCTTTTGTAATTTACATTTCATTTAATTTAAGATGATTTTATCATTGTTTTTAAATTTGTACGAATCACAACTCATTTTTCCTGTTTGCGTATCAACATATCTTCGGACTCAATCTCGAACTCCGAAGTTCTTTCGTAATGTTTCTCTCCAAATAACACAAGATTCAACGTTAATCAAACACACTTACAACGATGTATGTGTTTTACAATTATTGAAGAGAAGACATAAAAGTTATTGCTTTCGGTTTCAATCAACTATCATTTTAAAAAATAATATACATGTAACATTGCAAATTTAAAATTAACATTTCTGAGCGTGGGCTGTGCATCGCACAGCCTAGAAGATTACTAGTATATATATAAAACGACTCATCCAATATAAATGTTCTAAAAGCGTTTACTATAGCAACATCAAGAACTTGAGTTTTGAGTGCCACATCAACATCATATCACATAAAGTCACCTAGGTCTTAAACAACTTCATTTTACTATCTATCATATCTATAACTCGCAAATTGTAATCCAACCATGAAAAAAGGAAAACAAAGAACGTCTATCATTTATGGCTGCACTCGACAACTACATTGCCATAACGGCTCACTGGCCATGATGATAGGCACTCTGCCAATCGAGAACGCACCAGAACATTTTCCTTACAAGGATTTAGTCTAAGAATATTATAATGCTCGCTCTAAGAGACGGAACACACGCATAATAAGTTATACTAATAAGTTTGCATGTCAAATGGTTTCGATGTCGTAGCAACAGGGACTGTAATTACGTTCAATTCAAATTATATTATCGTCTTAGAGGTATCTTAATTTGCTAATTGTTTATTAGTTTTAACTATATTATAGACCCGTGTATACACGGGTTTTGTAAGATAATTTAATTATCCAAATATAAGTAACATTTGCCATTGCTAATATGTAATCGTTGAATAATGTCGATATTAGTTAAGTAGGTACTAATTATCGGTTAAATTGCGTAATTATAGATTATATGTCAGCAAAATATGTAGACAATAATATATTAACAATGAAAATAACAGTTGTAGAATACTAATGAAATATCCAACGGTACATGTAGAAATAAGAATATTCCGAGCATGAAAAATGTTAATCGATAAAATGGTAATAGAGTAGTCCCGAGCATCGATTGTAAGGCATCATATTTTTTTGTAGTACCTTCGTGTATACTATATTTGACGTATTATTTGTAAGTTGATCGTGTTCGTCACAAATTTGTATATTCAATCATTTTTGACATTGTCACATTCAAAACTGATACATATAACTACATTTTGTTTATGTGAATGTTAAACCATTATTTCAAACGGGTGTCGAAATAAACTATCTTTTGTTTATGTGAATGTTAGCCCGTGTATACACATGTATGTCTAATTTATTTGAATGTAAAACCCATGAATACACACACATGTTGAATCAAACTATTTTTTGTTTATGTGAATGTAAAATACGTGAATACACGTATATATTCTTCGTTCATTTGAATATTAAGTCAAACCCGTGATTATGCACGGATTTCGAATCAATCTCTTTATTTATTTGAATGTTAAACCCGTGAATATATATACATGAATGTTACATAAAATAATATTTCGTATATTTGGATTTTAAATTTTATTTTCCCTCACTTGATTTTATTATCCGGTGGTTCTTAAACCATATTATTAGAGTGAAATCAATTAGTTAAGAAAATGCTTTTTATATTTTATTATTGTTATTATTATAGGGATTTATAGCTAATAATCATTACATATATGCATATATGCAAAAGGGTTAGATCGTATTGATATGAGAATTTTGGGGCGCCATATAATAATGTTGGTCATATGGTCATGAAAACATATAGAACTAATGATGATATAGTCACTCAATGATTGAAATATTGTTGTTATATTTATGCAGGAAATGTAATCTTCATATAACAATATATGTGTTAGTTCCATGATTAGATTTAATTTTCATTCATATTCATAGTAACAAATATATTACTCTATTATTTGATTCTTTTGAATGAATTGTGAGTTGAGTCTCACGAATTGTGAAAATGATAATTATTGAGATTCAATAAACATATATACTATATTTAGATTGTCGTACTTTAGTTAAAATCTAAATAATATGCTCATTAATAAATACCTTGTTAGAATAGTTAAATAACCAATACAACTATTAGGTTTTAAATGATTAATTGTATATTTTGTTTAAAAGAATATATATATATATATATATATATATATATATATATATATATATATATATATATATATATATATATATATATATCTGTGTGTGTGTGTGTGTGTGTGTGACTTTAATAAATTTCAAAAGAATTAAAGTACTGCAGATTAATAATCACTATGTAAGGAGTTCAAAATATTTAAAGTTGATATATAACAACTAATGAAGTTTTTAACTTAGAAGTTTATAACAAACCCGTTCATATGTTTCAATTATCTCGATTTTATATATCCGATTTGAAATATGTTTGTAGATAAGTGAAATAATAACTTTTGATGGTTAAAATTAGTTGTTAATTAGGTACACAATTATTGTTTTCTTTGGAGAAGGATCACATTTATCTACAATTTTATTATTTAGAACTTTCAAGGAATGAGAGGAATTTGATTCATTAATTAAAAGTTTAATGAAATTAAAGTATTTGATTGATTAATAGGTTTTAATTTTTCAAAAAAATAGTAAGCAAGATTTTAAACCCGTGTATAAACATAGACATCAAATTAAAATACATTTTATTTATGTGAATGTTAAATCCATGCATACACATATATGTTGAATTAAGGTTTCTTCGCTTATATGAACGTAAAATCCATGAATACACAAAAAGTCGAATAAAACTATATTTATTTATTTGTATACAAAATAAAAGAATTTGATTGGTTGATAGGTATTTATTTTTCAAGCAAATTATGTTTGAAAAAACATGTGTGCACAGGATTTATGTAAAGTTTCCATTTTAACATGCTTAATTCTCATGTATTACCACTTTAAGTGAGCTTTAAGTGGTTTCACAATAACATATGAAAACGTTGTATATTACTCTTTTCGTCTCAATTAAATTGTTCAATATTTTTGGAATGTCTCAAAATTATTATTCACTTTTGATTTAGATCCTATTAGTTGACACAATAATCAATACATATTTTTAAAATCGTATGCATTTCAGTAGTGAAAAATTAAATTAGAATGGAAGGAGTATGATTTTTATGAAAAGTAAACATTTTCAAAAATAATAATAATAATAATAAAATAATAAATAAAAAAAAAGACGTTAATAAAGTATAAAATATTAAATTGCGAGTAAGGATGTTTGGTTAGACCACTTGCAGTCGTGCAGCCCATTCTGGGGCGTTCTCAGCTTTACGTCAGCGTTCTCAGCTCCACGTCAGCGTCAACTCCACATCAGCGCTTGTAGTGGTAAACCCAGAATGCCCAGAACGCCCATCATCTTCCCTAATTCTAATAAATTATATTTAAAAACAAATTATTATTTTTTATATAAATCGGATCAAAAAGAAAAAATAATTAAATATTGATGGGACCTACCAAAAAGCCTCAGAATTGGGCGTGCTTTCATGCCAGAACGCCCCGAGAATGCCCCCCAGAATGCCCCATTGCACCCGTGTAGGGGCGTTCTGAGTTCAATTTTACGCCCAGAACACTGCGTTGCAAATTGTCTTAGTTTGTGATATGGGGTTTTCGTTGTTACTTTTAGTATAATTTAGATTTAGATGCCCATTTATTAACTCAAATTAATATTATCGGCAAGGGATTTATATATTATTTAAAATAATTTAAAATTTATTTTTGAAAGAGTTTTTTTAGGTAAATTAATGTATTTGATTGGTTAATTAAAAGTTTGTTGAAATTAAAGAATTTGATTGGTCAATAGGTTTCAATTTTGCTAAAAATTTCTATAGTATAAGTTTTCTTTTATTAATATTTAGATTAGATTTAGATAATGATTAATATAAATATAAATAAATATAGTTATATTGGTTTGAAATGACATGATTAAGTTACAACCCATGGAGTAGTTTATTATCGGCCCATGGCCCAACCTAGTTTTATGTGAATAAAATCATCAAGTTTTAACCAAGTAATTATCTTTACATCTCTTTTCAATCTTGTTTCCCTAAACCCTAACAGCCCCATCTCCCCTTCAACGTATCACGATATGCCGTACAGAACCATTGATATAAAAGCACACATCCCACTTGTTCTCGAGTTAGATAGCCTCAACTACGTTGCATGGAGGGAGGTTTTTCGAACTCATTGCATCGCTTATGGAGTTATTCACCATATCGATATTGATGAAACCAATCCATCTGATGATCCGGAATGGAAAGAGATTGATTCGGTTGTAAAACTTTGGATTTATAACACAATCTCTCAATCTCTATTGCAAATGGTTTTAAAACAAGATTTATCGGCTCGTCAAGTATGGGTTAGTCTTGAAAACCTTTTTCGTGCCAATAAGGATACTAAAGCCGTGCGAATTCGGAATGAGTTGCATAATCTTGTTATGGGTGAGTTATCGGTTACCGAATATTGTACCAAGATTAAGCGTATGGCCGATTTTCTTGAATATATTGACGCTCGTGTGCTTGATAAAGATTTGGTTTTTTACATGATGGACGGACTCTCCCCCAAGTTTAATTGTGTTGCAAACGCCGTATTGTGTCGTTCTTCATTACCAACCTTTTTAAAAAGCTACTCCATGTTAATTCTCGAGGAACAGCGATTGGCTAAAATACAGCAGCAACAACTCTCTTGCACCCCAGGTCGTAATAATTCTGATCGACGCAAATATACTTAAAACCATATACTAGTATTTTTAGTTATTTGATATTCGATCGATGTATGTCCATGAATGATTTATGTGCAGTACTCCGTATTAGCTTAGATAATTATAATTTTTTGTTATATGTTCATCACAATAGTACAAGGTTAGGCCATGAATATACACAATTATGTATACACTAACAATCTAACCTTGTAGTTCCAATATGATATATTTGAATATAAACAAGGTTATATATAATGCATAACATAGAAATACCCATTATATTGCAAGTTTTTTCATGCACCAAGAACCGAATAAACTTGTACTCCGTAATTTTGAGAAGATCGAAGTTCCCTTAAACTAATGTTATTAATTGCATGTTAAGTTAGCATTGACGTTCATAGTGGTACATTCTACCCGTTTACTTATTACTTGATCGATTTCTCCTGAATGAGTTAAGTAGGACAGAAGTCGCCTATAGTGTATTTTTAATGCATAAATTACTACTAGTAAAGTATTTTACTCAGAAAGTTAATTTACTAATGAACTAAAATAATTTATGTAATCTTCTTATACACAAATTACTTCAAAATATTTGTTACTTTAGGACAAAAGGTGTTTTGGGCTAACCCAACCCTTTCTTACCTACCAAAGCATCACGAACTCTTCTGGCCCGTTATACAACCTGCCTAACCTGCCCAATCCTCCTCTGCCTTGTTTGGACTGAGATTTTCCTGCACAAGGTCAAGCGAAACAATCGAGCTCAAAAAGGGCAGCAATGCCCATATCTTGAGTTTTAAGCTCCTTCATGGACTTTACTAATTTATTCACATGATCAAACTCGTTCCAGAATGCATCATATATAGGCACTTAGAATGCTGATTCAAGGGTACAAGCACTTGATTAATAGAAATGAAGTATAAATATGACTTATATAGGTGGAAAACAGACAAGTTGTGTAGCACATCAAAACATGTAGTTTTATGTGCAGGTGAAAATCGGTCTGGTTGGGTCTGACTGTCATTACTTTTATGTCCCAAATGTTGTGATTTATTTACAAACACTACATTATACACATAAGACGACAATTTCTTTTATTTACAAACACTATATTTATTTACAAACACTATATCATCAAAACATGTAGTTTTATGTGCAGGTGAAAATCGGTCTGGTTACTGTCATTACTTTTATTTATTTACAAACAACAATTTCTTTTATTGTAAGGACATTGTAAGCATTTGAATATTAGGCGACTTTTTATCTGTTTAACAAGTTTGACCCATTTGATCAGTCATCAGTTTTAGCTAATTTCTATGCTGACCTGTTATCAGTAAAATATGAAAAACAACCCTGTATGGCTGTATCAATTAAATTCCAACAAGTTAAAGGGGCAATTCCCTAATCTATCAAATGTTCATTGTCAGTCCATGCATGAAAGATAGAATGAAGCTTTAGCTTGGTCATTGATAACTAGTCTTTGCTTTTGAACTGGAAAGTTAGAGTTTAGTGTAATGGGGCTTGTATAATATCTATATCGAAATTGTACAGCCTAGTATTTCAAATGAACAAAGGGGTCTGTATCTAACAAGTATATTTTACAATATCTTTAAGCCGAATAAAAGTCTCAATAGCACCTTGTGCAAATAGCCTTTAACCCATGCCCCTAAATGTCAACTATATCATTTTGACCCTTGTGATTTATGAGTCTACTAGTACACTTTTAATCAACAAAATTCTGCAATGATTTTAGAAGTCTTTTGGGCTTTCAAAATCTTAAAAGATACTGAATTTTGAAATCATCCATCCTTTTATCATTTTATTATATACCTATTTATCTTTATATTATAAAAGAAAGGCACTAAAAACTGTTTGCTTCTCAAATAAAGCCACGTAAGCATGAACAGTCTGAAACTTTTCATACTTCTCCATGCCATCTAGGAAGGGAAGCGATTTGTACACCATCAAATTTTAGCCATACACCACCAATTATGCTTTAAAGTATTGTACAGTACAACAGTTTGATGCATAAATGGTGATGTATAGCTAAATTTGGTGGTGTACAAATCACCACCCATCTACGAAAGTCCCTTCCATACCCCTCTCTCTAACTCTGTCTGGTTTGCCAAAAAATTATCAGCCCACACTTGTTTTCTTTATCGGATATGAAGAATTGAAGAAACAAAAGCCTCCTCTTCATCTTCTACATGATCAGCATCCTTTTGGTCCATTCAAGTTGAGCTAACTTCAGGTTTCTCAAGGTCTATTTCTTCATTGTGGTTGGTTGTTTCAAAAATTTTGGTTGACATCCACCTATCTTAAAATCATGCGATGTTAATAATCAGGGTTATGTTTTTGGTGACCAACACACTCATTTATGTTTGGGCTTTGTTGATTTCTCACCTCCGGTAAGCCTTTTTATTTTTTATTTTTTATGTTCTTGAGTTTCTCTGTAATCTGTAATTGTTTTGTGTCTTTGTATCTATATCTTTAGGGATATCAACTTCTACTTGCGAATATTCTTATAGCCTTTATAAATAAAGATTATTGCTTAAACGAAATCAATATTGGTTCTTTTTTATGCTAAAGCCTAAATGGGTATGGTATGTTTATTTCGGGTTTGTTGCTTAATTTAAGTTGCATTCTTGGATTTCAGTTATCTTTAGTTTGTTAGGTTTGGTCGTTTGAATATGGATTCAAATCGCTCATCTATTGCAGTTACTATATTTTGTTGTTCTTTTTTAGGTTCAGAGCCTTTGTATAGAACTGTTTCACATTAAACAGAAACTGCTACACTACTACCTTACAATTGGCTCTCAATGGAACTCAATAACTACCAAGCTAAATATTTAATGAACAAATAAGCTGGAACACTAAAAACAATAAAATACATGATAGTCTGTTAGATGTCAATGGTACAGACCTTCTTACAAGTCTTACTTCCTTTAGAGCTCCATATGGGACTCGGGTCAACTTGGAAGAAATTCAATACAAGTCAAAGTTTTTAAGAAGTTAATAGGGTTTAATTCAATATAACAGATGTCTTGCTAGAAAACAGCAATCCAGTAGTTAATCATCTTACAATTTTGGACTCACATCTTCTTTGAATATATATCCTTTGTTTATTTACCAAGTTGTCACATATCTTTTTCAGTTGTAGATACCTACAGATTATTCTATGTAATTTCTTGAAATAAGACCTCCTGTAGGGTAGGGCTGCAAAATTTTGACCCCTATGGGCCTTACGGCCTTACCTCTATGTTTAGTTTCTCAGTGAAGGTATGGGCCTAACAATGCTTATAATTTTATAAATATCTTCAAAATCTGATTATCAGGGATTTTCTTGTCCTTGTGGTGCTAGCCATTTTAAAAAACTTCTATATATGTACCTTCATATATGGATATGGATACTTATTTATAAGATGGTTTTATGTTAGTCATTTATATATGTACATAATGATATTCCTACATTATTATTTTGAAGTACGGAGTATATACTTTAACGACTTTGCGTACAAATATATCACAATTGTATCTTATAAATGATATATTACTATTGGTTAGGTTTTATTGGATTTTTGTAAGGAGACACATACGTTACATGGGAAATTTTCCTATTAATTTTCCATCAGTAATCTACCATTTGAAAAAAATATTCTCTAATCACATTCATAATAGATGTGAACTCTAATTGTCATTTTAGAGCTAAATTTGTAGAAACATAGAAATATAAAACATCAACGATCATGGGCTAGCCTTAAAAGCTACCTAGTTTTAAGTATAAGAGCACGCGGAGTGGTTACCGTTCAGGCACCGTTTTCCGACGAGAACGCCGTTCGACGGCGTTCTGCCGCCCCGCCTCGCCGTCCAGCCTTCACCGTCCAAATCCGGATGTTGCTTTAGCTCGCCGTTTTCTTTTTTCTTTCTTTCTTTATCTTTTATTTCGTAAATAAATTATATTTTATATGTGTATTTTTTCTACTGTGTATTGAGGATGGGTGAGGATGGATGTATTGAAGATGGATGGAGAGAGCCAGAGAAACGATAAGATAGAGAAAAAGAAGATAGAGAAAAAGAATAATTTAATGATGTATGTATCATGTACAGAGTATCATCATCATGCATATATAATATATAATATTATGATAGAGTAAGGTTCAAATGAGTACACTAATTTTGAGTGAGAATGAGGGAACCAACAGATTTCTGCCATGTATCACTTTATTCTCTTTCCTCCACACTTTATTCTCTCTCCTCCACATTTTTAAAAATTAAATATCTCACAAACGGTAAATCGAAAAATCATGAAAATTGCACCATAAAATTCAGCTTTTTATCCTCTTCGATTTGCCGTCCCTCAAGGCATACTTTTGACAACTTTTTTTTTTCTCATTTTTTGGTGGGTTTCACAAATTAGTAACACATGTGTTAGTGATTAGTTGTACATTTAATTTGTGATTAAGGTTAGGGTTTAGGGTTAGGTTTAGGGTTTAGTAGGGTTTATGGTTTAGGGTTTATAAGGGTTTAGGGTTTAGAAGGGGTTCAAGGTTTAGGGTTTAGAAAGATTTAGGGTTTAGCGTTTTGTAAAGCGTTTAGGGTTTAGGGTTTGTGATTTAGGGGTTAGGGTTTAGTGTTTAGGGTTTGAGGTTTGGGGTTTCAGGGCGAAACCCCAAACCTCAAACCCTAACCCCTAAACCACAAACCCTAAACCCTAAACGCAACACTTTAACACATGTGTTAGTAAATATGAAACCCACCAAAAAAATGAAAAAAAAAAAAACTTTTCGAAAGTATGTCTTGAGGGACGGCAAATCGAAGAGGAGAAAACGACGAATTTAATGGTGCAATTTTCATAATTTTTCGATTTGTCGTTTGTGAGATAATTGATGTTGGGGGTAAATGGGTTTTGTACATGTGGAACATTCTCTTTGTACACATGGCTTGATATGATTGGTTCCCTCATTCTCACACAAATTCCTATTCTCATTTGAACCCTACCCTATTATAATAATAATAAATTTACAATAATAGTAGGTTACTTTGTTTTATTTAATAGTTGTCGAATTATATAAAAGTTTTTTTAGTTTTTAAGATTTTTACATGCAACTTTGTTTTTATTTAATTTATTTGTTTTAAATATATTAAAAATTTTCAAAACACTGTCCAGAACACTGTTACCACTCCACAAAATCCTCACCACAAAATTCTCACTCAGAACACTTTGTTTAAGCCGTCACCACTCCGTGTACTCTAAACAATCATGAGTAGTGGTGCACAAAACCCGGTTTTTGAAAAACCCGACCCGACCCGACCCGAAACCGGTTCGGGTTCAACCCGATTTGGGCACCCCAAAACCCCAACCCGACCCAACCCGGTTTGGGTAGGGTCCAAACCGGTTCGGGTTAAAAACCGGTTTCAAACCGGTTTTTTTTATAAAAATCGTATTTTCGCTCGCACGTCTTCGTTTTAAGGAAAAGCAACGTTTGGGCCAAATTTTTTTCATTAACTTTGTAGAACATTAGTAATGGAAACATAATTGATCAATAACATAACCAAAAGGCTTCTAAATCTCCTTAAAAATATTATTGAATCCGAAAATTCTATATAATTCATAAACGTTCGAGCGTTAAGCGTTTTAATGAAAAGCAACGTTTGGGCCAAATTTTTTTCATTAACTTTGTAGAACATTAGTAATGGAAACATAATTGATCAATAACATAACCAAAAGGCTTCTAAATCTCCTTAAAAATATTATTGAATCCGAAAATTCTATATAATTCATAAACGTTCGAGCGTTAAGCGTTTTAATGAAAAGCAACGTTTGGGCCAAATTTTTTTCATTAACTTTGTAGAACATTAGTAATGGAAACATAATTGATCAATAACATAACCAAAAGGCTTCTAAATCTCCTTAAAAATATTATTGAATCCGAAAATTCTATATAATTCATAAACGTTCGAGCGTTAAGCGTTTTAATGAAAAGCAACGTTTGGGCCAAATTTTTTTCATTAACTTTGTAGAACATTAGTAATGGAAACATAATTGATCAATAACATAACCAAAAGGCTTCTAAATCTCCTTAAAAATATTATTGAATCCGAAAATTCTATATAATTCATAAACGTTCGAGCGTTAAACGTTTTAATGAAAAGCAACGTTTGGGCCAAATTTTTTTCATTAACTTTGTAGAACATTAGTAATGGAAACATAATTGATCAATAACATAACCAAAAGGCTTCTAAATCTCCTTAAAAATATTATTGAATCCGAAAATTCTATATAATTCATAAACGTTCGAGCGTTAAGCGTTTTAATGAAAAGCAACGTTTGGGCCAAATTTTTTTCATTAACTTTGTAGAACATTAGTAATGGAAACATAATTGATCAATAACATAACCAAAAGGCTTCTAAATCTCCTTAAAAATATTATTGAATCCGAAAATTCTATATAATTCATAAACGTTCGAGCGTTAAACGTTTTAATGAAAAGCAACGTTTGGGCTAAATTTTTTTCATTAACTTTGTAGAACATTAGTAATGGAAACATAATTGATCAATAACATAACCAAAAGGCTTCTAAATCTCCTTAAAAATATTATTGAATCCGAAAATTCTATATAATTCATAAACGTTCGAGCGTTAAGCGTTTTAATGAAAAGCAACGTTTGGGCTAAATTTTTTTCATTAACTTTGTAGAACATTAGTAATGGAAACATAATTGATCAATAACATAACCAAAAGGCTTCTAAATCTCCTTAAAAATATTATTGAATCCGAAAATTCTATATAATTCATAAACGTTCGAGCGTTAAGCGTTTTAATGAAAAGCGACGTTTGGGCCAAATTTTTTTCATTAACTTTGTAGAACATTAGTAATGGAAACATAATTGATCAATAACATAACCAAAAGGCTTCTAAATCTCCTTAAAAATATTATTGAATCCGAAAATTCTATATAATTCATAAACGTTCGAGCGTTAAGCGTTTTAATGAAAAGCAACGTTTGGGCCAAATTTTTTTCATTAACTTTGTAGAACATTAGTAATGGAAACATAATTGATCAATAACATAACCAAAAGGCTTCTAAATCTCCTTAAAAATATTATTGAATCCGAAAATTCTATATAATTCATAAACGTTCGAGCGTTAAGCGTTTTAATGAAAAGCAACGTTTGGGCCAAATTTTTTTCATTAACTTTGTAGAACATTAGTAATGGAAACATAATTGATCAATAACATAACCAAAAGGTTTCTAAATCTCCTTAAAAATATTATTGAATCCGAAAATTCTATATAATTCATAAACGTTCGAGCGTTAAACGTTTTAATGAAAAGCAACGTTTGGGACAAATTTTTTTCATTAACTTTGTAGAACATTAGTAATGGAAACATAATTGATCAATAACATAACCAAAAGGCTTCTAAATCTCCTTAAAAATATTATTGAATCCGAAAATTCTATATAATTCATAAACGTTCGAGCGTTAAGCGTTTTAATGAAAAGCAACGTTTGGGCCAAATTTTTTTCATTAACTTTGTAGAACATTAGTAATGGAAACATAATTGATCAATAACATAACCAAAAGGCTTCTAAATCTCCTTAAAAATATTATTGAATCCGAAAATTCTATATAATTCATAAACGTTCGAGCGTTAAGCGTTTTAATGAAAAGCAACGTTTGGGCCAAATTTTTTTCATTAACTTTGTAGAACATTAGTAATGGAAACATAATTGATCAATAACATAACCAAAAGGCTTCTAAATCTCCTTAAAAATATTATTGAATCCGAAAATTCTATATAATTGAAAGTGAGTTGATACTTTCAAGGAATGTTTTACTAAATGCAAGGAAACATGTGCATAAAAAGTGATACTGTAAGCATAAAGAGTTGTACTTTTCCGTGAATTTAGTAAAAACTTCCTTGCATTTATCAACTCCCAAATCAAAGTTAGACTTTTTAAGGAAAAACTATGTTTGGAGCAAAATTTTTTTATTGAATTCGTAGAACATTAGTAATACAAACATAATTGAACAATAACTTAAACAATAGTCTTCTAAGTCTTCTTAAAAATATTATCGAATAGAAAAAAGTCTTCAAACATCTTCAAACATTTTATAATCTTCAACTTGTATTAATCTTCAAGTCTTCAAAAGTCTTCAAACATCTTCAAAGTCTTCAAAAGTCGAAATCTTCTTCGGAGGTAGCCTCGCGCGAAGGTTGATCAAGAGCAATTTCTTCGTCGGAAAGTGATATTGTTACACCTTCTTCCACCTCGATATTGTGTATGTCTTCTTCGTATTCCATTTCACCTTCAAGACTTGATACATTTTGTATGCGTTCCGCGGCGTCCAAGTGATCCTTCAAGCAAATGCACATCTCTAAGGAGGCCGGTGTGAGTCTTGTTCTTCGTATAGATAATACCCTGCCACTAAGAGAAAAAACGGATTCCGAAGCTACCGTAGAAGCTTGGACGGTTAGTAAATCTCGGGCCATGATGGCTAGAACGGGAAATTGAGATTCCCTCTCTTTCCACCAAGCCAAAATATCAAATTGTTCGAACTCATTGGGTAGAATAGTGGCCAAAAAATCCGTAGTCGTATATCTCCCATATTCGTTAGTGGTATTTTGGTTACCATCACCCCTTGCCCGTTTATTGTTTTCTTGTCTTAAACTATTATAAAAGTTTAGCATTGGATTGCTAGAAGAAGATGAAGAAAACATTGGGTTAGCCGTACTACCGGACACATGTGTGGTTGAACTATATTTTTGAAAATATACGCCAAATAAATCTCCCAAACATTTGTTAAAATCCGTTTTTGCATTATGTGAAAACAATGGGTCGGCCTCATTCAAATCCAAATTGTGACAAATGTTATCGATAAGCATTTTCACCCCGGTAACGTTCAAACAAGGGTTCATTGCGGCGGAACAAGTAATTACCGGTGGCATTTCTTGAAAATATTTTTTTAGTTTTTCTTTCATGGGAGCCACCATTTCTTCAAATAAAGGACCTTCATACAAGTAGTCGTTTAATTTTGTAGTCATTAACCAAATTTGATTAAGCACCAAATGACTAGTTGGATAATAAACACCCGATAATAAAGTAGTCGCGGTTTTGAAAAGTTTGAGCAATTCGACCATCTTTTTAATATACTCCCAATATGCGATTGGAAATGGTATTGCAAGACCTTTTGTAACAAGATGATCATGAAAAACTTGTAAAGTATCGCGTTGGCGTAAACCACATACAAACATATGGTAGGTCGAATTCCATCTAACGGACATGTCCCAATTAGGGGTTAAAAAAATAGAATTCGTATCCTTGCACAATTTCATATAAGATTTGTATCTAGCTTTACCCTTTTGAAAAACGTCTTGCAACATAATTTTAGACCTCGTTTTTACTTCGTCTACATCTTCAACCGCTAGTCCGGCTTGCACAACCAAGTTAATGATGTGTGCAACACATCGACTATGATAAAAAATGCCCTTCAATGGTGGTGCTTGTTTTAGTATTAATTTTGAAACGGCAAGTGTATTATTACTAGCGTTGTCAAAAGATATTGAAAAAACCTTTTCTTCCAATTTAAACATTTTAATCACACTTCGTAACATGTAAAATAAGTTTTGACCCGTGTGAGGATACTCAAAGTCTTCAAAAGCAATGGTACGTTTCATCATTTGCCAAGTTACGGGATCAACCCAATGTGCGGTTACACAAAGGTACGAACCGGGCAAACCATGAGGAGCCGACCAAACATCGGTTGTTAATGATACACATGTATTTAAATTTTCAAAACCGATTTTTAGTTGTTTTTTAGCATCTTTCCACAATTTAAGGGCATCGCGTTTAAGAGTAGTACGACTTACATTGTTATATCGCGGTTGAAGAGTGGTTTGAATCACCCTAGTAAGCCGAGGGTTGTCGAAGTGGTTGAAAGGCAAAGCTTCTTGAATAACATAACCCGCAAAAGCTTGTCGACGCCGTTCCACATCGTATGTAAATATAGAACCATCTCGTGCCATCGAAGATTGACCACTTGCTTCCGGATTACCTTTGAGCGCCTCACAATGCTTTTCGGTATGATTTTTCAACGTTGTGTTGGAGTCGGGTTTGAAGAATTTCCGACAACGTTTACAATGCACTTTTGTCGTACCATCCGACAACAACACTTTGTCGAAACCACCCCAAATCTCCGGATTTCTTTTGTTGGGCAATTGTTTCACAATCGTTGGTGCATTTGAAGAACCAATACCATGAGAAGCGGAAGAAGATTGAGTTGCCATTTTCGAAACGAAAATATATATGCGTTTTTGAGTATTTGTATATAAATATAAGTGTGTAAATGTGTGTTTTGGTTCCTAAATGATATGATATATATATACTTGAATCATAATGGCAAAAACGTAATTAAATGGCAAAAAAAACGGCTAGATGGAGTACCAACGGATATATTAACGGACAAAACATAAAAACCGGTTTCAAACCGGTTTTCAAACCGGTTTTTCAAACCGGGTCGGGTAAAACCGGTTCCAACCCGGTTTCAACGGATAGAACCCCAAACCGGTTTCAAACCGACGGTTTGAACCCAAACCGAACCGGTTTTGGTCAAACCCGGTTTTGACCGGTTTCAAATCGGTTTCAAATCGGGTTGGGTTCTTGAACCCGGTTTCGATGTGCATCTCTAATCATGAGTGAAAGCTTTCAATGTGGTTTAATCAGATTGATGTCATGGTTGGGCTGATCTTTATGTTTAATATGAGCCCAAGAAGTCTGGGTTACAGAGATGTGTAATTTTTTTGAGCCCAATGATTGGGCCTTTGATCAGGAAAATATCTACATATTTAAGAATCGGACCCCAATACCATCGGCATCAGTAATTAGAGATGGTAAAAAAAAACCGGTTTTTTAAAACCGACCCGATCCAAACCCGAAAAACTGACCCGGTTATAACCGGGTACGAACCGGGTTTTCTACTACCCGGCGGGTACATACCCGGTTTGGGGTTTTGGATTTCAAAAGCGGTCTGGACCCGGGTACACTACGGGTCGGATTGGAAAACCCGATGTAAAACCCGAAAAAACCCGGTTTAAAAACCGGTATTCGTGGGTCAAAAACCCGGTTCGGGTCGGGTCGGGTAGGTCAACAACCCGGTTTTTCTTCCTTTGACCTAAAACCCGGTTCGGGTACCGGGTCGGATCGGGTATGCCCGAAACCCGACTTTGTTCACGCCTATCAGTAATTATTATTATTATTATTATTAAATTAAAATTAAAATAGCAAGTCGGACAATAACTTTATAATGATACAAGCCTACTACATGCCTACATGTAATAGTTTGTGGGGTGAGACATTTGTGAGGGTACATGCATCACTTAAGGTGGTCGATGCGATTGAACACTCAAGATAAAAGTACTACAACTAATGTTGATGTTCATTTCTTACCCATTAATTCTAACACCAAAATTATATATTTTCTTCATATATCTATACTTCTATACTTCTATTGGTATTTTGAATATTGATCTTTCGTCTAATTTTATTTCAATTATAATGCTCAATTACTCATTATAAATAATAAGAATCAAATTAAGATGATGACACACCACAATCTTTAGAACTATCAAACTAAACATTCTAACATGCATCAACGACTCAACATCGATACTTTAAACGATAACAAATTGAATATTTTTCATGAATATTGGTTGGAGTATGAATATTCATACATGTTCAAGTTTATTACGTACCTATCACTATTAAGCTTGTCGTTAATGAAACCTTATTTTTTATAAAAATAATAAATAATATGTGATGTTAAAAACGTTGACACAAAGGGAAAATTTGAACTGACAATTACTTTTTGTTGTTTCACTGCATTTTTCTTAATTGGCAACATTTTAACCTGTTAAAGCTTACCTTGAGATAATAGAGATGCAGATATGCAATGCAGTTCTTCATTTGCGTATCATGAGGACCACTAACATCATAAAGCTCCCGTGCACTAAGGCCAGGGGCGGAGCTAGAGGGGGGCATTGCCCCCCTAAAAATCTAGAATTGTGGAAAAAAATAAATTTTTTAAGGTTATTAGTGACAGTTTTGGAGTTTTGCCCCCCCAAAATGATAGAAAGAAGAAGAAATTTTTTTTTTGCCCCCTATACAAAATATCCTAGCTCCGCCCCTGACTAAGGCCATTCCCAACGTTCAGTCCGTCGGTTTTCCGCACTCCATCGGTTGAGGTGTGGGGTGCGTGAGAGAGCCGTTAATAGTAAAAAAAAAATTGAAAATTAAAAAACTAACGGCTTTCTAGCCGTTTTTTAAAAATAAAAAAATAAAATTAAAACCCACATTTTCACTATAAATAAACACCATCTTTACCCATTTTATACACCACAATTCTCACTATTTTTAACATTTTCATACACTACAATTCACACAAGTTTTACACATTTCATAAACCTCCATTTCAAACACAAAAACACTACACTAAATGGATTCCGATTATGATCTTGAAGATTTGAAAGCGCTCACGACTATTTTCTATCCGATGGCTTCATCGATATTATTAATTCGATAGTCACCGTTTCGGTCGACGAAGACGAAACTCCGATCCGTCCACCAAGAGCACAAAAAGTTGAATGGACCGAGAATGAGTCAATAATTTTGAGCGAAGAGTGGCTCGAAGCGTCCAAAAATTGTCCGGTTGGAGCTTCACCATCGAAAAAAAGTTTTTGACAAACCGTACAAAAAAACTATAACTCCGAAGTTGAGATGAAACGTATAACAGATCAATTAATCACCAAATTGAACAAAATAAAAAAAAACTACCACTATACTACTAGTTTACATTTACTATCTTTATTGTAGTGTTTTTTAATTATTGTAATGTTTATTTTTGTTTAATTTTAATGAAATGTGTTGTATTTTAATTATTGTGTTTTGTTTATTTAGTTTACTAGTTGTGGGTCCCTGAAAAAAAACCTGACGGACCGCTAATGGTAGTGGCCTGTCAGTTTTGTGAAAAAGCTGACGTGGTGCAGACGTGACACGTCGGTTTCAGTCTTCTGTTGTGAATGGTCTTTAGGTCATTGTTCTATCGGTATTGAGGTGATATTTCAATCATTAAGTTAGGGGTTCAAGTTGTAAGTATAGAATAAATGTATATATTCGTTAATATATATATATATATATATATATATATATATATATATATATATATAGGGAGGTGATCCCTACACCACCAACATTTTGCCATTCATCACCAAATTTTTTGTTTGGACCATTTATAACACCCCTCATTTATAATCATTAAATATAGTAAATCGGAAGCGTAAGTCCAAATAGATAGTCATAATTTACTTCATTGTATTAAAATATAAAATTCAACCTTTTCAAAACTATAATTTCTTCAACCGAGGTGTTATTTAAAAACATGATGAAACATTATTTTATACAAATCAACTATCAGAGTAGAGCCTCGTAGTCAAACATTCCTTCTAGTCCAACTTCTTGCCCACCCAAATTATATGCAAAACCTGCAAGAAGGGATAATGTGGGGGATTAGCATAACGCTAAGTGAGCAGATAACTAATCAACAGCCTAACTTAGCTCAACAACATTGTGTACAACACTTAACACTAAACAAGCAAGTACACAATACAACTAATCAACTAATCAACAACACCATAATGAGGATCGGCGGCTCTGGGGATAACCATAAACCCGGGTGGCTCCCCAAGAACACTTATCCAACCTATCCGTATGGCCATACGGACGAGACCAATAGCTAGTGATTATCTTCAACTAACACAGGAGGTGTGTTAAACTTTGGATAACCAACTAGCCCAACCAACAGTTCAACAACTTGTTGCCTCATTAACAACTGATGCCCGAAGGCCAATTAATTCAAGTGATCACGTAATCAACAAGTCACATATTCAACTAGTCAACATATCAACAGTATTATTACTATCAATATAATTATCAATGCAACTAATAAAGTAATAACACGTTACTTGTTGTAACCAAACTTGTTACAACCAAGTTACGCTGAGGATTAGAGATCCACTCACCGACCACCTCAGACATCCACTCAGTAGTCTAATATCACTGAGCCTTCTGCGCATCTGAGAATACAATAGAACAACACAAGTTAGTAACTTGTCTTAAATCTATATAGCATCACCCCAATAGATTTACTTCAACAAATCTAAATTACTCAATTCACCCGAATTAGCACAATCACCACAATTATCAATATGTTAACATATTTAGTAACTATAAGTTTCATAGTCACTAATCACAATCATATTTAATCTAATGAACACTTAATCACATTAGTTTACACAATGCTCTTTAATTATCAATTTAAGTGTTCTAATGAGTAAACAACACTCGATACACCATATAACCCATTAAGATCATAATGATCATTGTAACCCCCATGAACACTTAATCAAGTTATAGCTTAAATTATGTTAATCATCATTAGTAATCAACTATTATCAATTATTCACTAATAACATCAACTTAAAACATTGATTCATCCAAAATCAACTAAACTCACAAACTTTATTAAGGATTATATATCAACTTCATCACTTCAAGGTTAAAGATTAACTTATAATCATGATTCCATCATCAATCAACCATTCTAATATAATTACAACTTTCAACTCATGAATAATCCACTAAACCCATCACTTTATATACAATTATACATGAATTTACATTTCTAAGCTAGGGTTTATATTACTTGATTCATATAATCATCAACTAACAACTAATAAAACATTACAAGCTTTAATTTCAAGTTGTTCATCATTATTTCATCATAAGCCACAAGAACACTAAACAAAATAATAACTCTTAGCTTGAATCTTGCTACTTATCATCATTAGTGAGTTTATCTCACATCAATTTCACCAATCTAAACCCTATTTTTGAATTATAATCAAGAACATCAAAAACCCCAAATTGTAGGGTTCATAAATTTCAAGAAATTGAGACTTACATGTTGATTAGAATGATTAGAGGATGCTAACCCTTGATCTTGAAGCTTGAAATCGAATTTGGCATCATTAATTTGATGGAAGGAAGTGATTTAGGAATTAATCTAGGGTTATGTATGTGTATGTATGATCGTGTATATGTACGTATGTAGATATATGATGAAAACAATAAACCGACCTAATATTTTGGTGGTATACTAGAAGTGTCCAAATTTTATTCCCCGTACTTATCATTGTCTGGAACTTAAAAACCATTTACGGGGAAACATCATTTTATTTTTACCGTCAACTAAGTTAATTTAAAGCAATTAATAATTTATTAGTCACAATAAATTATTTGACTCTTTTACCCATTTATTTTCAAATAAATCATCGAACCTATTTTCTGACATATTAAATAATAATTCACAGTCAGAAAATATTAAAATACTACTAGACCCAATACTGGGTGTTACAAATCTCCCCTCCTTAAAGAGATTTCGTCCTCGAAATCTGATCACACTTAATCAATTTATTGAAATAAGATCACTTACTCACTCCCATTTCAATTTACTAATACTATAGCTCCCATACACTTCTGATAACATATTTACTCATTATTACATGCACACGAAAGGTGAACAAGTTAAAATAACACATATATATATATATATATATATATATATATATATATATATATATATATATATATATATATATATACAACTGTCATGCATACCCCTAATTACATAACGTCAATGTGTATACATTCCAATCTACTTACACAAATATGTATTATTTTACCAACTCACACACCACCAGGGTGTATTTCAATTAAATTCACTTAAACACATATATTGTGTCTTAATTTTGTTATCACAAATTACACTATCCAGCAACAAGGGCAACTCATAAGTATATGTACACAATTTCAATTCTTTCTTCATGCACCTATCCACATGTACATGTTTCTATATGTTCCAATGCACAAGCATTGCTCCTACATCCTGTCTCTGATAAGTTTAAATGACCACTTACATGACCAGTCATACTTAGTCATGTAACAATTTAAAACACGTAATCACCAGTAATCAATGTAACACATATCCATGTGAACATTTCAACTTTACACTATTCACAACAAGTGGTATTGAATACCACAACATGCACATTAACAATAAAAGTTCAGCTCAATTTACAATTAGCAATTTAGCTAACAACTTGCTAAAAATTTTCACTTTTGCAACTAGCTAATTACAACTTTACAACTTGTAATTATAAATACAACTTGATTATATGAAACTCTTATTCGAAAAGAATCACAATTCATATAATCATAATCACATATAGAATAAACAATAAGCAGTATCTAGAGGTCAATTCTTATGGTTAAAATTACTATTATATAATCCACTAGCATCCTATTACACCAATTGGATGCTAAGACAACACCTGTAAATACCATGTATCATCATCAATGGTATTTCAACAACACAAGGTGTAGTCATTAATCATCTTTTCAACAATATTAACATAATATTATTCATAATCAACTGACCTCTACTTTGCTTAAATCATCTTTTAATGTTTACTATTAATAATGCATCATATATACACATCACTTGTACAGTACCACATTAGTAAAAACAACTTAGTGGTTTATCACTCTTTCATTTTAGTCCATCATTGACTATTTCTCAACTACAGGTCAACATATCTTACCTATTATTTTTAAAACTACTTAACTTTACCTGGTACTTAGTGACCTCAACAACTCCATGTGAAATGGCATAATATAAATACGTTGGCCAGACGTCGTCATATTATGTCAGTCACACCTCATTCTCAGGCCACTTCGTACCATAAATCTTCAAAGTTATTAATGATTACTCTTATACCTTATAACCACGATATCAACAATTTACACAATTTACACAACCTGTGATAGCAAGTATATCACCCAATATTAACTTGTCACTATTTTCAACTTATCACTTTTAATATGAACTACTCATATTATTATGTACTCCCTCCGTCCCAAATTAAGTGTCCTGTATCAGATTTGGAAGTCTTTCTTTTTCAACTTTGACCTTAAATATTTTTGTTTGTGTTATATATTACTTTATGAAAATTATACCAATGAAAATATATTTAAAATCCAATCCATACATATATTTTGCACCAAGTATTATATAATACAAACAAAAATATTTAAGGTCAAAGTTGAAAAGGAAAGACTCAAAAAGTCAAACCAGGACACTTAATTTGGGACGGAGGGAGTATATATTAACAATATAAGCATACTACACCAATGTCTGACACAAATACATCAATCAACTTCTTTATTACCCGATTCAATATCAAGTATTATTTATACAACTTAATACTTATAGTACATATGGTACTAAACAATTCATCAATAATATATGTAATATTCAACACATAATCATCAATCTATATACCTTTAATCAAATTACAATTGAGTATTTCATGCTCAACTATTACATCTATATAAGCTTATTTCGTAATTTCTTAAAACGCTTAATTCAACATTTTATAATACTCTAAGTAATTTAACTAATTCATCACATTTCAATTAGTCCACATAATATAGTTCATATGATTATCTAATCAATGTTTACTAATTCTTGCCAGTAGCAATCAACAATACCATTTACTGGTATATTTTGCAGTTAAATAAACTGCCTACAACCGACGCATACACCATAAAATATGTGGACCTCTTAAAAACAACTTTTAATATTGCATATAATCACAGGAAAGATCTCTGGGCTCAAAGAAACAAAAGTCCAATTCAAAACGTAAACTAAAAGTCCAAAATAAGGTCCGAAAAACAGTAAAATGCCATTTTCGGGCCCCAGACGACCCCGGATGGCCAAAAACCACCTAGGCTAAGGTACTTAGCATTGATCATTGGGCCGTTTCCGATTGACTGTGTAAATTTCAGCTTAATCCGACGTCGCTAAAAACACTACTAAAGTCATACACTTTTGGAATTTGCAAAAATTTGTCAAATTTATTCATGCAAACGCGATCCGGACTAAGGTGGCTGGATCGCGTTCACCTTTAGAAAACTTTCTGTGATCAATTTACACATACGAGCGCGATCCGGAAACATATTTGGGATCGCGTTCCCATGCCTTTTTCAGATCTGCAACTTAAGCTGAAAAATACGAAATTCAAACACGCATATCTCACAAACCGTAAAGAGTTAAGGTCTGAAATTTTGCAGGCACCCCCACTATGCCAAAATAAAACTTTCCCTTTTTACACTTTTTCAATTTACACGTTTTACGAGAAAACAGACGTGTGACTCGTTTTAGGCCATTTTGACCACTTTGGTTGACACGCCATATTTCAAATGGCTTGGGTACTGACTTTCACCCTTTGCCAACATGTTCCTATATACATTTAAGACGTGTGGACATATTCATCACCCCCATATACCCTTCCTATCGTATTTTCACTCGTTGACCCGTTTAGGGGTCCAATTGGGCACTTTTTAAGAAAATAACCACTTTGACTACCCAAATCATTTTCATCACCTTTTACTACTATCTTTATGACTTAAAGTCACTTTAACATTCTTTTTAATCAGACCACTACTCATTTTAACCTTTTAACCATCAAGTGACCCATTTGGGCACTTTAAGAACCCATTTAGGTTTCAATCTATGCATCAACCATTTCATTACCCATTCCACATTCGTTTGACTATTCTAAGTCAAACTAACCTCGTTTCAATATTGGTATCGTATTATCCCCTTAAAACACCAATTTCACAAAAGTTCATCATATATAAACCAATTTCAACAGATTTTCAAATTTGACTTTTCACAAACTCGTCAACACACAATTAGACTCGTTGACCACTTTGACTTTCTCACTACACTACTTTTAATATAAAGATCATAATTCAAACCATTCATGATCAATGTTAAACACATAGACATTTAGCCACATTCATTACTTTATAACACAACTATCATCAAGTTTGACACAACCACATTCACTTTGACCTTTCCAAGTCAAATGCACACCTTCCATTCAATAGGCACTTTCTAATTTTGATAACCACACAACTCCAAACTTATTAATTGGGATATATCAACATCTCATTAATTTCACGAGTCATATTAATTTAATTATCATATATCAAATTAACAAAGATCTATAATCACACATACTTTATTTTCATATTGTAGATACATTTATTTTCCATAACACAACTATTACATCTTAGTCAACAATATATCTACACAGTTTCAACACTTTCTCTAAAATTTCAATTTCCTTCATAATTACTCGTAAATTTTCACATCCTCACATTACAAGTAACTATCACCAATAATTCAATTTACTCTACTAACAAGCAAAGTAAATAATTCAAGTTTATTGATATTCACCAAGTTTATCGAGAATTACCTGGTATATCTAGGCCCACGTGTATTGAGGAATCATTGAGAATACCAGACGGTTCCTCATGTTCCTCCGTCTCTGCAACAAAAACAACAATCTTGCAACTTGTTATAGGTTAGTACACATTCACTAACAACTTTCTCATGCAACCACTAATCTCCACACCCTGAAATATTTGACTTGACACAATTCTAAGTTTGGGATTGAACATCTTATAATGTACAATTCACCCAAACCTATGCTCTGATACCAACTTATAACATCCCTCATTTATAATCATTAAATATAGTAAATCGGAAGCGTAAGTCCAAATAGATAGTCATAATTTACTTCATTGTATTAACATATAAAATTCTACCTTTTCAAAACTATAATTTCTTCAACCGAGGTGTTATTTAAAAACATGATGAAACATTATTTTATACAAATCAACTATCAGAGTAGAGCCTCGTAGTCAAACATTCCTTCTAGTCCAACTTCTTGCCCACCCAAATTATATGCAAAACCTGCAAGAAGGGATAATGTGGGGGATTAGCATAACGCTAAGTGAGCAGATAACTAATCAACAGCCTAACTTAGCTCAACAACATTGTGTACAACAGTTAACACTAAACAAGCAAGTACACAATACAACTAATCAACTAATCAACAACACCATAATGAGGATCGGCGGCTCTGGGGATAACCATAAACCCGGGTGGCTCCCTAAGAACACTTATCCAACCTATCCGTATGGCCATACGGACGAGACCGATAGCTAGTGATTATCTTCAACTAACACAGGAGGTGTGTTAAACTTTGGATAACCAACTAGCCCAACCAACAGTTCAACAACTTGTTGCCTCATTAACAACTGATGCCCGAAGGCCAATTAATTCAAGTGATCACGTAATCAACAAGTCACATATTCAACTAGTCAACATATCAACAGTATTATTACTATCAATATAATTATCAATGCAACTAATAAAGTAATAACACGTTACTTGTTGTAACCAAACTTGTTACAACCAAGTTACGCTGAGGATTAGAGATCCACTCACCGACCATCTCAGATATCCACTCAGTAGTCTAATATCACTGAGCCTTCTGCGCATCTGAGAATACAATAGAACAACACAAGTTAGTAACTTGTCTTAAATCTATATAGCATCACCCCAATAGATTTACTTCAACAAATCTAAATTACTCAATTCACCCGAATTAGCACAATCACCACAATTATCAATATGTTAACATATTTAGTAACTATAAGTTTCATAGTCACTAATCACAATCATATTTAATCTAATGAACACTTAATCACATTAGTTTACACAATGCTCTTTAATTATCAATTTAAGTGTTCTAATGAGTAAACAACACTCGATACACCATATAACCCATTAAGATCATAATGATCATTGTAACCCCCATGAACACTTAATCAAGTTATAGCTTAAATTATGTTAATCATCATTAGTAATCAACTATTATCAATTATTCACTAATAACATCAACTTAAAACATTGATTCATCCAAAATCAACTAAACTCACAAACTTTATTAAGGATTATATATCAACTTCATCACTTCAAGGTTAAAGATTAACTTATAATCATGATTCCATCATCAATCAACCATTCTAATATAATTACAACTTTCAACTCATGAATAATCCACTAAACCCATCACTTTATATACAATTATACATGAATTTACATTTCTAAGCTAGGGTTTATATTACTTGATTCATATAATCATCAACTAACAACTAATAAAACATTACAAGCTTTAATTTCAAGTTGTTCATCATTATTTCATCATAAGCCACAAGAACACTAAACAAAATAATAACTCTTAGCTTGAATCTTGCTACTTATCATCATTAGTGAGTTTATCTCACATCAATTTCACCAATCTAAACCCTATTTTTGAATTATAATCAAGAACATCAAAAACCCCAAATTGTAGGGTTCATAAATTTCAAGAAATTGAGACTTACATGTTGATTAGAATGATTAGAGGATGCTAACCCTTGATCTTGAAGCTTGAAATCGAATTTGGCATCATTAATTTGATGGAAGGAAGTGATTTAGGAATTAATCTAGGGTTATGTATGTGTATGTATGATCGTGTATATGTACGTATGTAGATATATGATGAAAACAATAAACCGACCTAATATTTTGGTGGTATACTAGAAGTGTCCAAATTTTATTCCCCGTACTTATCATTGTCTGGAACTTAAAAACCATTTACGGGGAAACATCATTTTATTTTTACCGTCAACTAAGTTAATTTAAAGCAATTAATAATTTATTAGTCACAATAAATTATTTGACTCTTTTACCTATTTATTTTCAAATAAATCATCGAACCTATTTTCTGACATATTAAATAATAATTCACAGTCAGAAAATATTAAAATACTACTAGACCCAATACTGGGTGTTACACCATTTTACCCTTTGGACCCTTTAACAACTAGTGACTTGATTTAGATTGGTAAAGGGCAAAAGGGTCTAAATATAAAATTTGGTGGTGAATGGCAAAATGTTGGTGGTGTAGGGATCACCTCCCATATATATATATATATATATATATATATATATATATATATATATATAGGAGTAGGATCTAGAGAGAATGTTTTTTAGGGAGAGAAGAGGGAGAAGTATTTTTTGTTACTATGATTCAGTATATTTATTATAAGATTCAGTATTTTTATTCTAAGATTCAAATTTGTATTACTATTTGAATCATAGCAACAAAAGACTAAATCTTATTAATAAACTATTGAACCAAAGCAATAAAATGTAGAATTATATTAATAAAAAATTAAATCTTAGCAATAAAATATTGAATCATAGTAATTAAAAATCCTTTTCCCCTTCTCTTCTTAAATTTCATTCTTTTTCGATCGTGTTACTGTATATATATTTGTGGTGTGTATAAATCTTTTGTTTTTTAAAACACGAAATATAGGTCCCGTGGTCGACTTCCTTTGTGTGGTACAATCGGCTACTTTTGTTGTACCCTACCAAATAAATGGGTTATTGATGCAAACGTGATGGGTTTTCTTTTCCCTTTCATGTTTTGGTGGGATCACAACTTTTCGCACTTTCAAACAAGAATTATTAAAGGAACTTGTCTCAACGTAAATAATGTAATCGTTGATGATTTTATTTATATATACGAAGTACTTGATATAATCTAATGAAAATAGTTTGTGTGATTTCACTAACATGTGCTCCGTCCACACGAAGATAACATTGAATAAACTTAAATCTTCCTTTATATTGTAACTAATATGCGATAATTACAGTATTAGTCTTTAAGTTTATTATTCGTCGATCTAAAAATAAAACTTTAGTTCACCCGATAATTTATATCATCCGAGACCCACGTTAGTAAAACTCATAAAATTGGAGACTTATACTCGTAAAATTTATGATATACGGAGTATAAACTTCCATTTATTAATGCAAGTACAATGTAAATACGTCATGACAGGTAGTGTTTATGTCCTATACGGTGAGTGCATTGAATAAACAAGCGGTCGTGTATTTACAACATTATATTTTTGAAATAAAATGTTAAAAGGGTAATTATTTTGGAGCTACCTCACTTTATTAATGTAATAACTTTTTTTTAACTTCAAAATTTTGCACGAAATTAACTAATTTTATATATATATATATATATATATATATATATATATATATATATATATCTTATATATATAAAAAGAAGCATATACCTTCAAAACTTGACACATCATACCTTCAAAACTTGACACATCATGTCTTAAAATGATGCCACATCATTTCTTTTTTATTTTTAATTCTTTTTACTTTTATTTATTATTATTTTGTTTCTTTTTATATTTGCTAAAAATTTCTAATTATAAAATATATTTTATATTTTTGCTTTTTTCATAAAATTTAGTTATGTCATTCATAATTTGTCATACTACTCTTACGAGATACTACGTATTCGTTTGCATCTTTTTTTAGCAAACGCTTCCACCTTTTTAATATATACTACTATTGCAATTGACAGTGATGATGAAAATATCTTATGCAACCACTTGAATTACACAACTCTTTCGACATGTTTATATCTTGTGCATTTTTTAAAGCATACGTTTCACTTTCTCAATGTACATTTCTCTTTCTAAAAAACTACGTCCTCTTAGATTACTTAACTCTTTCGACATGTGTGCTTCTTACTTCACATTTTTTTTAGCAAATTTTTATACTTTTAATTTATAGATCTCTTAATTGTCTAAAAAAAAGGATCTCTTAGATAGTAGATAGTTAGAAGTATACTTGAATTACTCATTATGAATACATTAACTTCTTAAAAACGATACTTAATACCCAAAACATTTATAAAAAAAAGTTTAACAGAACCAATAGAATGTCCGCTTTATCATTATTAAAACTTTTAATTTTTAAACAATATGAGTAGTTGGTATTAGAATTACATACAAGCAGTAATGAGACTATTCTTGTTTAAATCATATAAACTAACTTAAGTTAGTTTTTAAGTTAGTTGCAGAATAATAGAGAAAATTTCGGGTCTTGAGATATTATAAACAAAAGTACTTATTTACCCCTATTACATAAAAGAAAACTAATATTTGCATTAGCTAAATCATTATTTACATGATAGTTTTAAAATAATTGATACTAATTGATAATTATATTTAGCTAAAAAAAAGTTGGACAGTTCTATTATTGATTTATTATATTTTTGATGAAGTACTGATCTATTGAGTTAATAATGACAATGATAAAAGATTATATAATTTGTACAGTTGTTTTACGAAATATTTATAATAAACCCAATCAACTTTCTATTCTAGCTATCAAATAATATTAATGACTCTATAGTGTATAGAAAATTTATATGTAAAATATTTGGCATGTTTGTTTTAAAAGATTAAGATATGAAACATGAAATATTAAAGATAACATGCTATCCAGTGACCAAATTATTGCACGTAACAATACAGATGGAATAGTCATCATTTATCACCGTCGTATTGCGTGGGTAGCATAATAATTCTTACAAAAGTTTGTTTTTCATTTTGATCAAGCAACAACTTTGAAGACGATATACATAAAATATTGGATTAAATATTAAAATAACCATTTCGAATATGGGCCGTGCATTGCACGGCCTTGACATTTACTAGTTATATTATAAGATCATCAAGATACCTTCAAATGTTTACACCTAATGCCATATAATGCTTACACATAAGTATCCTAAATGGTGACATGTGTCAACCCAATTAACTTCATAATTATTAACTAAATATTATTTTATGTAATATATAAATTAAAATCTTTCAAAATCAAAAAATGAAGTAAAATCTTATTAACAATGTTTAAGTAAAAAACAAATACAAATCAAAATATGTTATAAAGAGAATTAAAAAACAAATTTATTTCTCTTAAAATTTTTAACTATCATTATCACCATGACCTCAAGGTCATGGGTTCGAACCCGGATGTGAGCAAAATGCTCTCCGGGATGGAGACATGGGTTTTCTCTCGAAATATTCGGGTTTCCCCTGGAATTGGTGATGGGTATATGAAGAGGCAATGCCACTGAGCCCAATACTGCCTTTCAAAAAAAAAAAAAAAACTAGAAAGCAAAATATATTAAAAACCATAATAAACGGTACCAAATACAAAGCTAAATTCAAGATTAGCACATTTAATGTTTGATTTGATTATTTGATTCCACCAATTAAATTTTTTAGAGAAAAGGATACCTATTTCTTAAAAACTATTTGCAAGATTATAGATATTAGTAGATTTATTTTGGTTAGTTGATTGCATTAATTAAAACCATTATTAAAGAAATGGATGAAACTGGGCTTGATTTTTTTGAAACTTTAATTTGTGTGTTAAAAAATATGTATCGGATTAGAGGTCAACTGCATTTTATAAGGGTAGACGATCTCAACTAATGATTTTTGTGATCAACGATATAGATTTGTAACACTAAATTTTATGTGAAATGAATTGTTGTTAAGATGCAACGAATATGAACCATTGATTAAAGAAATTGATGAATGAGATCGTCTACCAAGCTTTTCTCTCATGGTGTGAATGCCTTCAAGAACCTTACCCTTATAGCAACACAAATTCTTTGTACATGACAATAACAAGTGACATTTTCTTAAAAAATATACAATTTACGGGCCGTGCATCGCACGGCGAAGAAACTTACTAGTATATCTATAAAAGCTTATAGCTTTTTAGGTAAGCTTTATACCCCTTTTGGGAAGTCAATATTTGAACACATAAGTCAATTTTGTATATAAATTGTGGAATCTTGAATATCCCAAATCTCATTTTATATGGATGCAATAATATTTCCCTTTGATTCATATGTAGTATTAGTACATGAACTTACCCAATGTCCTACGCTTACAACTATGTAGAGTGTTTAACATACATTAGAAGTTATTTCAAAATTTGTTCTAGTATATATATATATTTCCTTCCGTTAGTTCCTAATTGGTATGATGGTATCATTCCACGATACCAACTCTTGGTGAAAAGATAAAATATGTCCGACGTGTAATTGATACCTTACCTTCCTTGTTCCTTCACATCCACATCCAATGTGCTTTGCTTAATTAGAGTTGCTCATGGTATAGATCATCAACTTTAAGGTAATTTTAAATAGTGCTTATGTCGGATAATGCCATATTTGTGGTTGGGGCAAATTAGTGATGATTAGTACATTATTAAAAATTCTCAATACATAATTGAAAGTGAAATTTAGTATTTCACTATACAACACCGTAAAACATAGTTAATTAGTGTACGAAAAAAAATAGTAATGTACGCATCAGTCTCCAATTACATATGGACGGCATTTTATTTTATTTTCTTTTTTTTACTAAAAATATATTAAGAATTTAAAGATAATGCAAATTGCAAATATGGTCCCCCGGTTCCTATATTTGTCATTTTTCACTTGTTATTTGGGTGGTTGTTTAATAATGTATCAAGTTATATTTAATCAATCTTTCCCACTAAAATATAGGGTAATGATATTTCCACCTCTAATTTTGTTAGATCCACCATGAATACGAAGTATAGTGTTGTACAGTACAAATAAATAATGCATATTAATGGTGGATTTATCAAAAATGGTAGTGGAATTATCAACCGCCTAAAATATATGTATTTGAATTGGATATATAAATAGACCTACTCATGCATGCGGGATCTTTTTATTTAAAGGTTTTCAAGCTTTTAATCGTATATATTATTCGATACACCAACAATTATATATGGTACGGTAAATTGTGAGAAATTATTTCACACCAATTTTTTTTAAGGTATAACAATTATTTTTGTCAATTCAAGGTAATCAACTCTATAATCACTATTAACTCAAAGACTTTTGACTTGTTGGTAGTCACTAGTTAGTAATAGATAGGGTCATAGGGATGGTAATAGTCACCCGATCAGTGGATATCTACCCGATCCATCCACTTTATGTTGGATATGGATGATCTAAATTGATGAATAGTAGATATATAGATGTTGATGAATTGTGGATCGGATGTGAATGACAATTAAACATCCACGGATCCATTATCATCCGAAATACACACACAGAGAGATATATACATATATAAAATTGTATATCCACATACACATAAACTATAAACTAATTAACGCGTAATTGAATATATATAAATTCGTAAAATTTAAATATTATAATTTATAGAGATTACACATTTAGTTGTGTCAGAATATATGTTTATTATGTATATGGCATGTCATATACATATAGCGGTGCTCTTTTAAGCTTAGATAGTGCTTATCTCGAGGTTGATGTGAACCCAACCTATTATTTTATTCCTTTTTCCAATTTGTCCAGTATAATGTAGTAAATCCTTTTTCATTACACATTTTTTTTGCTTTACTTTTATTTATTTATTCAAAATAAAAAAAGGTTTGGCCTTTGTAAGTTTTATATATGTTCTCTAACTGTTTTATTATATAATTAAACCAATAGTCTTGAAAATTCTTGATAAAAACAAACAAACAAAAAAGACAGATTGCACATATAGAATAACATATCACATTAGACTTGACCATATACTAGAAATACATTGCTGTCTAGATTATGACACCTAAATATATATAGATCAAACCATAAAATAAAGTGAAGCCTTAACTCTAAACAAATTTTTTAATACATAAACGATACAAAATAGGCAACGTATGAAGGTCCAAAAAATTATGAATCGCATATCTTCTGATCACTCTTTCTTGACTTTATAATGATGCGAAAAATTATGTAATTTAGGGAAGGGAAGAGTTTTACATAATTCACCAAAATCTATTAAAATGATTCATTATCATATTTAGACTATCAATATACGGAGTAGAAGGTTTGAGCAATTAATAGTAGGGTGCGGATCAGAGAGGAACACCCCATACGCAAGAGACAAAAAAGCAAACCATCCAACCATTCACTGTGCGCCACATGTCAAAAAAGCAGAGGGCATTTTTGTAATCTTCCTACCATTAACAATCTGACCTAACTGACCAAAAAACAGAACCACCGCAAAAAATCGTTCGTTCGTATCCCTCCTTCGTAAACAGCTGCTATAAAAAATCAAAATTGAAAAAAAAAACCCTAACTCGTTCGTATCTCTTCGAAATCGTATGCACATCAAATACGAGTATTCAAAATCACGTAACAAAACCGAGCACAATGTTCATCGAAACGACGTCAAATTCTGGCGTAATTGAAAAGACGACGGAATCCACTAGAATTGAAGAACACGATTATACGGTTTCAAACCAACTTGAAAAACACGCAACAGCAAATGACGACTTGCAAATCGAGTGTAAGCTTCCTGATATCGAACACACATACATGTATATATATATGTGTGTGTGTGTATATATATATATATATATATATATATATATATATATATATATATATATATATATATATATATATATATATAAACTGAACTAATGGATATAAAACTCTGTTAAACTCTACTTATCATGAAACTAACGTTCTTCGTTTAGTATATGTCTCTAATGTATGTATATGTATATCACTTTCTCAAAAATCAAACATCTAATGAAAACAGGAAAAATTAAAAACTCTTATACGATGTAAATTTCGCATGATGCAGCAATATGTGTTTATTAATACAGTGTAAAACTCTGTCTATAATAAAATGAATTTATTTGTATTATGACGCAGTTGAAAAAATATCTGAATCAAATAGTAATATATGCATATTGATTACATCGTAAAAAAAACGCATGATGCAGTACTGTATGTGTATTGATGAATTATAAACTATGTCTGTAGATAATTTTTTTTGTATTAAGATGCAGTTGACAAAAAATATGAATAAATAGTAATATGTGTACATTGATGCTCTGTACAAAATTCGCATAATGCAGTAACATGTGTAAACTGTGGCTACAAAATAAATTGTTTGTATTATAATGCAGTTGAAATTTTTTTTTTAAAACCAGCTGTAATAGGTGTATATTAATGTAGTGTAAAATTCGCATGATGCAGTATTATGTGTATATTGATGCAGTATAAACTGTGTCTCTATATAATTTTTTGTGTATTATGATGCAGTTGACAAAAAATCTGAATGAAGAGTAATATGTGTACATTGATGTAATGTAAAAAGATTTGCATGATGCAGTAATACGTTTAAAATGTGGCTATAAAATATATTATTTGTATTATGATGCAGTTGTAACAAAATCTGAATCAGGTGTAATATGTGTATATTAATGTACTGTAAAGATTTGCATGTTGCATTAGAATTTGTATATTGATACAGTGTAAACTATGGATTATAAATTATTTAACTATCAACGTGTTAATACTATCATCGTGTTAGTAAAATTTTTACTGTACTATGATGCAGCTGAAAAAATTGTTTTGTATACACTTGCAGGCACTCCTAATGCAGAAACTACTAATGCAAATGCACTTGAAGTTGAAAAAAATAAAACTTTCCCACCATTTTACAGTCCACAAGGAACAAGGACATGGTATCCAGATGTGGAGGATAAACCAGTTGTTGGTACAGTATACAAAACATTGGATGAAGCTTTTATGGTTTACAAGGAATACTCAAGAAAATCAGGATTTGCATGTAAGAAAAGTTCATCCAATAACCCAGGGAAATCAACAAATCCAAAAAATAAGTACTTCAGGTGTAATAAAGAAGGGAGAAAATATGTGAAGCCATCTTCACAGATAATTGAAGTTGCTAAAGCAAATGCAGTTGCAGTAGCAAATGCAATTGCAAAAAAAAATGCACTTGCTAATGGAGGTAAAGATGCAACTGGAATTACAAGAAAAATTAAGAAAAAAACAAAACAAAGAAGAACTTGTAGTTTTAGAACAGGTTGTAATGCAAAAGTAGGACTTAGAAGGCTTGATGATGGTACATACAAAGTTATTACATTTGAAGAAGGTCATAATCATTATCTAGTGGATCAAACAGACATGAAATTTGTTAGATCAACTTCAAATTTGGGATTCATGAAAGAACAATTTTTATTTCAAGTATCAAGTGTAAACATCGGTCCGGTAAGGGGTTTTAAATTGCTCAAAGAACTTTATGGGGGTTTTGATGAAACGGGTGTTACAGAAGTAGATTGCAAGAACTTTCGAAGAGATGTTAATGTTTTTGTAGGAGCTTCGGATGCACAAATGGCCGTTGAAAAACTTTTAGGCAGGATGCAGTTCATCAAGGATTTCTATGTCAACTACTTTTGTGCACCTGATGGCACATTGGGTGGAGTATTTTGGGCTGATCCTGATGCAAACAGGAATTACTCCTATTACGGAGATGTTGTCTCGTTTGATTCTACATTCAAATCAAACAGGTATGGAAAAAAAAAACATCTATGATGCAACAACTATTTATTAACATGCAGTAAAATTTTTAGTATGCTTAGCTGGTATATCAAAATATATGGTAATACTAATTTTCATACTAAAATAAACAGATATGGCATGGTCTTCGTACCATTCACTGGTATTGACAATCACAACAGATGTGTAACATTTGCATCCGCTCTACTTACCCGAGAAACGGAAGACTATTATGTTTGGCTTCTAGAAACTTTCCAAAACACTTTTAAGAAGGATCCACTTGTTGTTGTCACCGATCAGGATTCATCAATGTTTGCGGCTATAAAGAGAACTTTTAAAAACACACGTCATCGTTTGTGTATGTGGCACATCATGCGTAAAATAACAACAAAGGTATAACACCCCCAACAAACTGTTTCTGCATACTCACTGATTATTGCATTATGATATTACTTTTTGTTAGTATAAGTATGTTTTAATATATATGTTTTTAAAATTGCATCTATAATTATTAACTACTGCATCTTTTGTTTTTTTACTGCATCATGATTTTTTGTCAAAAAAATGTAGGTTGGTGCCGCATTGTGTAATAACACTGACTTTAAAAAGAAAATATGTGGCATTGTGTGGACTGATAAAATCTCCCCTGAGACATTTGAGAGACGGTGGAAAAGAATACTAGATGAATACGGGCTGTTAAATCATGAATGGCTAAATGAAATCTATGGTATCAGAAAAAGATGGATACCAGCGTACCTTTTAGATGAACCATTGGCTGGTTTAATGCGTACGTCGTCAAGATCAGAAAGTGAGAACCATTTTTTCTCAAAATTCACTCATCAGTATTTAACTTTGGTAGAGTTTATGCAACATCATGACACTGCCATGGAGTATCAAAGGTACGTTCAACAGCAAAATGACCATTTCACAAGGAACACAACTCCTGACTTTAAAACAGATTTGAAACTAGAACAGACTGCATCTATGCTATACACTCGCTCAATATTTTTTGATGTACAAGACGAGTTGGTTGCAAGCTACACGGAGTGTGGATCAATAACACATACAACAAATGAAAATAACCATACGTATATGATAAGAGATAGAGAATGTAACGGCAGAGTTTATCAGGTATGTAAACAACATCTTATTTTTACTGCATCTTACTGGATACATAAAAATATATATCACTGCATCTTGTGTTTAACTACATCTTCATTTTCACTACTCATCTTAAAACCGCTGCATCTTATAAACTACAAAATATCTTATGTTGCTTTTAAAAACAGGTTGATTATATTTCATCAGAGACAACAGCAGCTTGTTCGTGCAAAAAATTTGATTTGTATGGCTTATTGTGTCGCCATATATTTTATGTGTTTCGTATGCATAATGTGGAAGATTTCCCAAAGAAGTATGTGCTAAAACGATGGTCAATAGAAGCAATGCCAGCAAAAGAAGATCAAGTGCTAAAAGAAACTGATGAGGCAAAGAATCCAGTTGATGGTGTAAGAGAAATGATGCGCATCGTAGAGGAAACAGCAAATAGATTGGTGCACAACACTGAAAAATTTGCTCAATATAGGGAAAAACTGAATCAGATACTTCAAGAAACAATTGCTGAGTTCCCAATTGCAACACCAATGAATAAAGAAGAAGCAATATGTTCATTTTATGGAGTAAAAAAACCAGCTGAGCTCTACATCAAGAATCCAAAAGATGTTAGAACAAAAGGTCGTAAGAGAAAACAATCAAAGGGTGATGAAGCTTATGACAAAGCCAAGAAAAAAGGAAAACAGTGCCAAAAATGTAAAGAATATGGTCATAACAGCAGGACTTGCAACAATCCACCAGCAGGATCTGCAGCAGCTGATACACCAATTGCAGGAACACCACTTGATAATGCACCAGCTGCATCGTAGAGTTTATAAAATTATTTATTTTTTACATATTTACGTACTTTGTTACTTTTTTATAAGATACATTAGACAAGTTGTTTGTTGATTTTAATACGATACATAAAAAAACATGGTGTTTGTTGATTTTTATAATATACAAAAATTAGCATGATACAGCATTAACTTTTCGCATGATGCAGCAATATGTGTACAATGATGCAGTTAAAATATGTGTTTGCATTTTGTGAAAGAATATATGTTTCACCTGTAATATCTGTATACTGAAGTGTATACTTTCCATGATTCAACAAAAATATGTGTATTGAAACCTTATAATGCATATCAAATTTAACATGATCATCCATATCAAAATTTTAAAAAAGACATCCAATACTCTGTTTTTGATAATTGCTTAAACATAAGAAGATTACCACCAAAAAACTATTATAAAAAAGTTAACTTTAAAAAGTTTATAAATCCTACACCATACACATATTACCATAAAAGAAAAACAAAAGTCAAACCCATACTTAAGTGTATGCTTAAACATTGTTTAAAACCATCAATTGTTCTAGATGACAAAAGATATCATAATACCAAAAGGAAACAAATTCAAACCCATACTTAAAAAAAAAAGATCAACCACCAAGTGTCTGTTCAAGACGATTCATGATTGCCGCCTTCGCTCCCCTCTTATACTTTGTCCTAGCTTTCTCAGTCAGTCGATCATACGCCTTCACTTCACCACGCACGAATTCAGCAACATCATTCAACTCAGACAGCACAATTTTTGCAACATATTTCTTCCTCAGATCATCAAGCTGCCTTTTCTGATGTGTACCCTCGACATCAAATCCCGAATTGAAATCATTTAAACCATTACCATAGAAACATTCCATATGGCGCATTACAAAAACACCACAATCAACTGTGTTTTCTGAGGTCTCCCAACTAATATCAACTATGTCGATACCTGCAGAAAATAAGTTTACAACATTCGGGTGTTTATCAACCTTCACAAGATACTGGACAAAATTCTGTTTCTGCAAAACGAAAAAATGAAAAACATACAAGTTATTATACAAAAATAAAACAAAATCACATGTGATACAACCCCACTAGATTATATACAAACACATTTTAATTACATCCTAAATAAAGGGATAAAAAAATATTAATTATGCAGTAACCAAAAATACATGATGCGGTTAAAAAAACATAAAAGATGCAGTTAAAAAAATCTGTTGATTTATTTTCTTACCAATGCATTAGGCAGATTCCCATATATCGCAAAAACTCTGTTATGAATATCTTTATCATCATACTTCACGTTGTCAATGATGTCGATCTTTGACTCTTTAAGGTTGAAACAAATCAAATAGTAATGATTTGATGATGCTTTGTTGTTGATAGAAGGCTTAAGAATTGGGAAAAAAACCTATACACATAAGAAAACAAAATTTGCTAAAAACATCAGAAAACTTCACTTCATTGAATTCAAAAACCATTAAACCTACATGAAACAAATCATATAAACCATTGAAGTAGATATAAAACATACCAACTTCACATCATTGAAATTCGCATAAGGAGTTTGCATGAGACTTATGTTAACACCGTGTTCAAAATTAGAGTATATGTTGGATTGATCTCTGCTTGGATCAATAGCATAGTAAGCCTGCGAAAAAACCATAAAAAATGAAAAAAAAAAATTAAAAAAATTAAAATGTTTAATTATTTCAAATGTAGGATAAAAAACTAACCAGAGTTTCAGTGTTACAACAAACACGTCGAGAACCCTTCGCCACATCCCGTTTCGTTTCCTCAAAATTTAGAATCTGAGCCCAAATATCTAGGATCCCAGATGCTATTGGCATACCAGGAAACAAACTTTCCAAAAGACAAAGCTGAACATTGAAATCATTTACCTTGAAGTAGACTGATCTGTAAAACAGTAATGATGCAGTAAATATATAAGAAGATGCAATTAAAAATTAAAAACATTTTTTGAATGAACATAAATAAAGTAACAGATGAAACACTTACTCAACAGGTTTTGATGCACTAAAAACAAATCTAGAAACCCTTTCCTCCTCGACAGTTCTTCTAGCCTGAAGATTTACAGGTTTGGCACCATGTGGTGAAGAAAGATGATCAGAAACATTAACAGACACCTTATAATCTTCATACTCAACAACTGTTGTTTCAGAATCAAGAACAGAACCATCAACACTCTCAACATTATACTCGGCTTTAACATCATCAAACGAATCTTTAACTCTTTGTGCTATATGAGGCAATTCTTGCTGCACAGGTAAAACAAATGAAACATGTTTCAAAACATCATTAGTTGATGCAATTTGTTGAGTTAGTCTTTTTAAAACAGGTTTCTTCGTTAGTTGCTTCGGTGTAGCCAACGTCCCATAATCAAGAGGTTTTTTCGAAACCGTCACCTTAAGATTCATCTTTTTTGAAGCTATTACAGCACCTGCCAATGCTTCAACCGCAAAATCTTCTTGATTCCTCTCAATACCACTCTGCCTCACGACTGCACCCTCAAACTCAGACTTTTCAACTTCTGTAGAAATTATATTTTGTTGCACATTGGACAAAGTAGATGCAGCCTCACGTTCTTTATCCCCAATATCATCTTCCAACCTGCTCCTCTCCTCAGCTTGTTTTTTAGCATTAGCAACTGCAAGATCACATAAAGCTATATCATCTTCTGTTAGAGTTGTGTGAATCTCTGAAAACAACACATTTGGAACTCTGGTAGATACATCAGAAATAGCTGATTCAGACTGTTTTTCACCTTCACTATTACCTTCACTAGGATTTAAAAATGGGTTGTCAATCAACAAACTGTCAACGAACTTAAGTTTGTCTATTGCTTCTTCATCATCGCCTCTACCCTCTTGATCAGCAACAGATACACGACCCTCATTTGTCATATTAACACCAACTTGATTACCATCAACTGTATCTGGAGAAATTCCCAAGTCAAAAGAAGGATAATCATCCAGCTTCCGTTGTTTCAGCACACGGACAATATTTTCTTTACCCTCAGCATTTGGAACGCTGACATCCAAATTTTCAAGAGAAACAAACATTTCAATTGATTCTTCTTCAACATTATCAGTATCAACCTTCATATCCCCACTCCCAATACCACCATCAACATCTTTGACAAGCTCATTGGGCCCATCTTTGACAACCTTATCAGGCACATCTTTTATTACCTTCTCACCTACACCTTTAAACACATCATCGGTACCTTTGGCTTTCTTAAGTAACTTAACAACAGGTTTCTTCACACCGACAGCATCAAGTGGTTTCTTTCCAACAACATCATCGACAGGTTTCTTACCAACCACAGCACCCACAGGTTTTTTACCAACCACATCATCAAACGGCTTCTTACCAACCACATCATCAAACGGATTCTTACCAACTACATCATCAAATGCTTTCTTGCCAACTACAGCATCGACATCTTTCTTACCAACCAGAACCTCAAACGGCTTCTTACCAACTAAATCATCAACTGCTTTCTTGCCACCTACAGCATCGACATGTTTCTTACCAATCATATCATCAAACGACTTCTTACCAACTAAGAAACCAACTGTTTTCTTACCACCTACATCATCAACAGGTTTCTTGCCTACACCTTCGCCACCCTTTTTATCACAGTACTCAACAACTTTGTTATGCAACTCTGACATTGTATGCTCAGATGAACCAGAATACTGAACCAACGGGAGCACATTAATTTCAGAAACATTCACCATATCACTCGCGTTAACACCAAAATTAGAATGATCATCAGACACCCTAGCAGAACTACTACCAAGTCCAAACAACTTGTTCCTGTGTTCCTTAAGCATAAATAGCTCAAAATCAGCAGGACTGAATGAAAGAACATTAGACAAACTACTATCAATATCAACCTTCAGCTTATCGACATGCCTAAGGTTTTTCTTTATCCTCTTCTTCTCAATCTGGTAGATAAAAATAAGTATTAGTATCATTTTTATAAAGATGCAGTTGTAAGACACACACAAAAAAAAAAAAAGATACAGTTGTAACAAAAAAAGAAAAAAACATACCCTAAGAGCTTCATCACCAACAATGAAAACATCATTTGGATCGTCGTCATCTTTAATCAACCTTACATTTACTTTATCAGACGATACTTTTCTCTTTTTCTGGGTACTAGGCAACTTTTGTTCAACAACCTCTTCCAAACCATTTACAATCATAATATTCTCCAGACCAAAACCCCCAAAACTAATCTCATAAATCTGTCGATCCTTAAGCTTAGATGAATTCCAAGAACTAAACGCAGGATACACTCTCAAAGCAACTTCATCAACAAACTTTGTAGAGTTCACATAGATAAGCTGCCAAAAAATGTACATATTACATTATATATTAAAATATATAAATATATATATAAGAAATTAGTACCGCAAAAACACACAAAAAAAAATGAAAATAAAAAAGGTAAACATGTTATAACAAAAAAAAAAAATACTAACCATCATTATAAGCAAAGGTCCATTGAAGCTGGTCTTGAAACTCAAAGTATTCCTAATCATAGAATCCAATATATACTCACACCAATCCAGACCTTTGATTTCTTCATTACTCTCGGGTATACAATCTAGAATTGTTTGAAGAACAGTACCCATCTTTGTGCTCTCTATTAACCCAGATGTAACAAGAACCAAAAAATTCAAGCAAAACAGTCTATCAGCACGAAACGTGCCCACTATTTTATCCATAACGATATTACAATAAAACCTCTCAGCATTTGGATTAGGAAACTGATTTCTAAACTCCATCACACCCGGATCTTTAACAGATGACTTCGCCTTTGGCCTAATAAGTTTACCACCAACAGGAAATCCAGTGATATCATGTATCAATTCCTTTGTAATCTTAATAGTACGCCCATTAGGAAACCTAAACTTACAAGTCTTAGGATCAAACATCTTAACAACAAACAACCCTAGCTTAACCGGCATGCTTTCATAATCAAAAGACCCATCAAGCAAACTACCAAAACCCATTTCTCTAACAGCCTCCCGTTGTACAGAATGCAACGCAACTACAGTGTTCATCACCCACTGCGGAGAGCATCGAGCCTCAATGGATGGCAATTGTTTACGCACAGACACTCCCTTCGTCGTTTTCTTACCAGCTTTCATACCTTGAAGCTCCATCTTCACAGAAGTCAACTTAGTGGACTTCTTATCATCATATTCTACCATAGATGAATCTACAAAATGTACTATATACATAAATAAGATACATAAGATGGGAAAAAAACACATGTATAAAATTGCAACATAAAAATATGCAACATACCAAAAAAAAAAAAAAAAAACAAGGGGAAACATTTTTTTGTAAAAAAATCAAAGATGCAGTAAAACCAATAACACACAAAATTTTAAAAACCAACTGCATCATCTTTTAAAAAACAACTGCATCATATTTTTTAAAAAAAAAAAAAAATTCAAGATGCAGTTATATAAAAAAAATTTACATACAACACAAAAAAAAAAAAATGCAACAACATATACATACAACACTAACAAAAAATGATGTAGCAACATATACATACAACACTTATTATATAAAAAAACATATAACACTGACATGTATCACACCTAAAAACAAATAGTTCATTTCACACATCCATAAAAACACACATAAAAAAAATAATAATAAAATAAGATGCAGTAAAAATTAAATCGCCAAAAAAAAAAAAAAAATCATCAACATATACATACAAACATTTTTTTAAGGGAAAAAACTCATATAACTACTAAGTTACATCAAACAAACCACACAAAAATGAACATGCAAGGAAAAAATTAAAAAATACCTTTCATCAAACTACTGACTTCGCCCTCATCGCCTTCATAATCGCTAACATTGATAGGATTCTCATTATCTTCATCACGAACAACAGATCTGTACCGAGTTTTTCGAGAACTTCTTCTAGTGGCTATAACAACAACAACAACAAAAATCAGTAAAAAAAACTATGAAAAAAAATAAAATAATAACATCGACACTATAATACACAAACGAAGACGATTATCCGGTTGATCTACAAAAAAAAAAAATTTAAAAAAAAAAAAAAAACTTAAAAACAATGAAAACGTATTTAGTAACTTACGAGATACGACCGTCTTTTTACGCTTCTTAGCCGGAGTCGCTTTGCAGGCTCCTTTAGGAGCTTTACCTCCGTCGTCCATTTTACTCAAAAACAAAATTAGGGTTTTAAAAATGGGGAAAACAGTGAAATAGTGAGAGAGAAAGTGTGTGAAAAAGTGTGTGTAATGTGTGTAATATGGCGGTTTACAAAAACACGGTCAACTATTATGAAAAAAGCTGCCCGATATGACTGATGGCGTCACACGCAAAATGACGAAAGTACCCCATCCATTTAAAGCGCTTACACACATAAAAATAAATAATATTTTTATTATTATTACCCCTAAAAAAATAACGGCCGTAGATAACTATATCGTACGATCAATATGGGCTTGCCCTCCGTTCCCTCATAAAAGCCCATTCTCCTCTGATCCGGAAACTTAATAGTAATGTATAAACTCTTCTTTCTAGTTTCATAAGTCACTTACATTGAAAACAAGGAGTAAAAAAAAAAACACTTTCGATTAAGATTCATATTAGGGAACCTTATCTTGTTTTGTTTCATATTAGTTTATAAAAAAGTAAAAGCTTAGGGTGCGTTTAGCTACCGAAAACTCCTCACTTTTCCAGAAAATTTTTCTAAGAAAACAAGAAAATTATAAAACGTGTTCAAATTCGAGTTTTCAAATAAACTTTTCAAAGAAAAGGAAAATTTTTGTTTTCCTTTTTATAACTATAAAATTGAAGACTACTTTGAATGGTTTTCTAAGTTTTCCATCCATACTCTTCATTGACAAAGGAAAAACTCCATCCCTTACAACTGAACACGTTTTCTAGATTTTCCATGCTATTTTGGAGAAGTAAAACACTTCCCATTCTCTAGAGAAATGAAAAAAGAAAAATGAAAAAAAAAAATTCTGTAACTAAACGCGCATTTATTTTCTTTGTTTGCTTCACCAAAATTTATAGAGTGAAACATTATTTTTAAGATTCATTGTATTTGATACGCTATGAAACATAGAAATCAAACTTTACCTCTTCATACACTAATAAGCTCGGGGTTTTTTTTATACCCACCCATGTGCTGATGTGCATATATTTTTTGACCCGACGATTCAAAAGTATTTATTTTATTGGGAATAGATTAGAGGAGCAAGAGGAAGAAAGGGAATGACTATTTTGCAATTTTGATAAAGTTATAAATCTGTATGTAAAATTGTCTACATGTAAAATTGTCCCAAAAAATACTCAAAAATTGTCCAAAAATTTGTACAATCATAAAACTTTATGATACACAAGATTCATGATAAGAAACGTAAGATGCATTAACAAATATACAAGATGCATTAACAAATATATAAAGATGCAGTAACAAATATACAGGATGATGTACACATGATAATACTAATTTTTTTAATTCAAGAATAAAATCAAGATTTACAAACACATCAAAATGCTAAAAGAATACATAAGATGCAGTAAATAAGTACTAGTAGTTTTTTCAAATCTAAAAAGTACGATGCAGTAGAAAAACGGTACGATGTAGTTGATTTTTTTTTTCAGATCTAAAAAGTAGATCTACTTTCAGATCTAAATCCACGAGTTTCCGGATCTAGATCTATATAGTGGTGGTGGCGGTAAATGGTTGTGGCGGTGGAGCGGCGGTGGTGGCGGTGGAGCGGCAGGAGAAGATGGAGAAACGACCACGGTTGGTTACGTCCGATGGAGGCTGGTTCACTAACGGTGGTGGTTCACATATCAACTCTTCGGCCACAAAATCCACCGTCGTATTCTTCGCTTCTTTTCTCCAGTCACGACGACGGTGACGGTGGTGGTGGTGGTGGAGCGGCGGCGATGGATGTGGTGGAGCGGCGGTGACGGATGTGGTGAACGGTGGTGGTGGTGATTGTGGTGGTGGTGGTGTGTTAGTGTTTGTGTGTGTTTTGTGAAGAGAGGGAGCGAGTTGAGAGTGTTTGTGTATGTTTTGTAAAGATAGAGAAAGAGAGTTAGCTCCCCCTTATTCTTATGTTGCATAAATTGCAAAATAGTCCATTGCCCTCCATACCCTCCCTAACTCACATTCCTCTCTAATTCTAAATCTATTTTATATCTTTATTTTCATCGGATATGATCTCCATTATTCTAACAACATGAAATACCATAATTAAGTAGACTTTTACCTTTTAACCCATCATACACCAACTCTTATATCCAATAAATCATAAGTTAGAATCTATATGATAAGATTATATCATCATCGTTGTATGACATAGTAGTGAATTCAAATTTTGATTGATCTGCTACGGTATCTCAATTTTTGTGAACTTGTAATACAAATAAAAAAATAATGCATCAAAAGATGCAACTTTTATAGAAAATTTACGTTGTGATATAGTGAATAAACCCTTAGCAACAGTTATCAATGTTTTCATGGGCCATTTTATGACACATAAAATATGAGCTAACATATTTGTACCCTCAAAAATTAGATATTTTTAAATAATGAACAATAATTGCTAAAAAAGAATATATAAAAAATACTAGTAGTACATTCGTCATAAACAGAAACACATGTACACTTTATACAACCTCTTTATCTTTTTTCCCGGCAAATATAGATATACACAGTGTGTATCTTGCAGACTTTCTGCGGGTGCATTAAACACTCACTCAAATGAATGTGAAGGAATTAAAGTTCAAGAATCTTGATCTTTTTCACCTCATGCCTTCACCTTCATTAAAGTTTCTAACTTTTTAAGGATCACTTTAACTGTGTGAGTGTGTGAAAGAACTCAGAAATTGTTCATGAATACTTAACTATGTATCTTTAATAAAAAGGAAGCAATGATGATAAATGTTGAAATTAGAAAACCAAATTGGGTTATTGTCATTTTAGATTGAAATTGAAGTCAAATATATTATATTAGACTTCATTTTAAAGACACTCTGTTTACTCTGTTTTATGATATTTTTCCCAATTTGTTGTCTTTTTATGCACATGTAATCATGTGGATTGAATCTAGTTTAAATCTTAATCTTCCTAAAAATGAATTTATATTCAACTGGACCCACTAAGCTTCATCTTCATACTTAGTATCTTAAAGTGTGAAGACCTTTGCTTCTGGTACACTCATATTCAAGAGGTAACCCTTCAATTTAATCTAATCATATTCCCATATATGAACATTATGAATTATTTTTTTCATAATATTGAATTTTTTTCATATGGATCTTTGATTATTACTGTGTATTTATGTTGTACAATCATATTGCATAATATGCATGATGTTTGACTTTCAAGGATGAGTCTTTGACCTTGAATTTGCTTGAACATGATACTATGATAGTTATCATTTATGCATTTAAGGCTTACCCATTTCATTCCTCACTGTTTCTTGAATTGGGTAAGTCTTCATTTCTTCAAATTCATCCAAAAGTTTGATAAAAATATGTTCTTGTTTTTAAGGTCTTGAACAATCCAGCCAAGAATCTTGTAATCTTCTAAATGCAATGGCAAATACTACTTATCAGTGGCTAACACCAGTTGTACTCCTTGCTGTTTTGTTTGTACCGATTGTACGTTCCAATCAACAAAATGCCTCTCAAGAACAAACCCTTTTAAGAATTCAACACCTTTTGTATTACCCTGTTGTTCTTAGTAGCTGGAATAATGCCACTGATTTCTGCAACACAGTTCAAAGTTCATCGGTTACTGTCGTTTGCTACGAAGATATAGTAACACAACTTCACATAATCAATAGCGACAAAGCGCCTCCATTGCCTAGAGATTTTTCGGTAGATACGTTTTTTACAACACTCGTTAGCCTTCCGAGCATAAAGGTCCTGACATTGGTATCTTTAGGTCTATGGGGACGGTTACCCGCGACAATTTCCCATTTGGTGTCACTAGAAATACTTAACATTACTTCAAACCACTTCAACGGTGCAATCCCACCCGAAATCACATACTTAACTGATTTCCAATCACTTGTACTCGATGACAACAAGTTCATGGGTAGGATCCCGGCCCGTGTGGGTTTTTTAACCCGTTTGTCGGTTTTGAGTTTGAAAAACAATTCTTTAAACGGGATGTTGCCCGAGTCTTTAGGGAATTTGGTTGATCTTCGAGTTCTTATGCTTTCTCATAACAATTTCTCTGGCCAAGTGCCCGATCTTCGTAGTTTGACAAACCTCCAAGTTCTTAACCTTGAAGATAATTCTCTTGGGCCTGAGTTCCCTAAAGTCACCGAAAGAATCATGTCCATTGTGCTAAGAGATAACAAGTTCACCAATGGTCTACCCGCAGAACTACATTCGTTTTATCAACTTCAAAAGCTAGACATTGCTTTAAACCGATTTGTTGGGCCATTCCCGACTTCTATACTATCATTACCATCTATTACTCATTTGGATATCGAAAGGAACAGGCTTACAGGTATGCTTTTCGAGGATCTTGCTTGTAATCCTGCTCTTGAATTTGTTGATTTGTCTGCTAATCTTTTGACCGGAAGATTGCCAAAATGTCTGGTGTCTTCAAAGGCCCAAAATGTTGTCTATGATGGGAATTGTTTGACTACAAATGATGGGAATGAAGTCAAAAGTCAAAAACCAGTATCGTTTTGTAGAAATGAAGCTTTGGCTGTGGGAATTATCCCGAGACATCAGAAGAACGGTAAAGTCTCAAAAGCAGCTCTTGCTTTCGGGATCACAGGAGGGATCATTGGAGGGGTTTTATTACTTGGTGTCGTATTCTTGATTTTCAGCAAATTTTATGCTAAGAAGACGTTGAAAATGCCTGCCACAAGGGTAATCTCGGAAAAGGCTACTGCTTCTTACACTTCAAAGTTGCTTTCAGATGCAAGTAAGTTTTCTCTCTGTTTTGGTGTTTGAATTCGCATCATGATCAGTTCTTAATGTTTGGATGACTCATTATCTAAATGTTATGACTTCAATCCGCAACAGCTTGTCCAAGGATAAAGTGTTTGAGAATGTGTCAAACTTTACTCAGAATCTTAAATATATGTATCTACTTTTAAAAGCTTTACATGCATGTATCCAACTTTAAATGTTTTAATTGTATGTATCAAACCGTCTGTTATTGTAATCATATGCATTGGATATCGGTAATATTTAATGACGTGGCAGGCATATAAGTTGCCACATCATCTGTCACGTCACCAGTTTACTAGTCATAAGACGTGAGATACATCAAGCACTAAAGTTCATCTTTGACTCTTTCTGTATTGTGCCGTGTTTTTAATGACTATCGGGTCCATCTTGTAGGATATGTTACTCGAGTAATGAAGCTAGGAACACTTGGTGTTCCACCTTACCGCACCTTTTCACTAGAGGAACTCGAGGAAGCTACTAATAGCTTCGATACATCTACTTTCATGGGTGAAGGGTCTCATGGTCAGGTACATTTCACTTACATGAACAACACTTTTCATTTCTTTGAAAACAAGTTCGATAATCGTGACTTCTTTTTCATCAGATGTACAGAGGTAGACTTAAGGACCAATCATATGTCGTTATCCAGTGCCTAAAAATGAAACGAAATCACAGTACACAAACGTTTACGCATCACATAGAGTTAATCTCAAAACTTAGACACCAGCATTTAGTCAGTGCTCTTGGGCATTGCTTCGAATTTTACCTTGCTGACTCAAGTGTCAGCAGACTATTTCTCGTGTACGAGTATGTACCAAATGGGACACTTCGGGACTCAATTTCTGGTAAACTCGTTGTAAACTTCTAATAGTCATATGAATCCAAGATTTCAAATATACCAGCTAACTCATGACATATAATAGGGATGAAAAGTGGAAAAACATTACCATGGAGTCAAAGAATAGCAGCTGCAATCGGCATAGCGAAAGGCATCCAGTTTCTTCACACGGGTATAGTGCCTCGGGTCTTTTTGAGCAACCTGAAGATAACAGATGTATTGTTGGATCAGAATTTCGCTGCGAAAATCAGCTGCTACAATCTACCATTGTTGGATCAGAGCATTCAAAAGGTAATGTGATTAAATTTTTCATGATCTATTTAGCTTATATGTCAAGGTCAGGATCAGGAGCAAAGGATGATGTCCCATGTTTCAAAGTGATGCGTCAAATTTTTAAACTTTTAATTTTTGATGCATCAAAGTGTAAAATGTTGTGCCTCTATTTGAACAAATTAGTGCATCATCCTTCACTCCCTTCCACAAGAAGCCTTCGCTCTCCATGACCCTATACGTCAAGCGCGTACCATGATCATGATGTCTCTATATTCTCAATTCAGCAGGATGGCGTTCAAAACTATTTCAACAGATTCAAAGAGCCTAATCGTGCAAGGTGAGCAACATACAAGTCATGATTCATAGTTCATAGTTAAAGACAAAGGCTATTAAACAATCATTGAGAATAATACATAAATAGCATTTTTAAAAGAAGTTATTATTCACAACAACATCCGAAGCTTCTTTACAAAATAACACTAAATTTCAAAAAATCTTTTTAAGGAATAAGCTTTTTAGACCTTAGTTATATTTGCGAATTTAAGTCTTTTTTCCAAAATAATGACATTTCTTGTAGAATGTTGACTTTTGACTCTTGTCAAAGAATGTAATTGAAACTTATTTTGTTAAATAAGCTTTTAAATAGTGTTAACCAAGTAATTTTACATAATCAGTGCATATTTCTTATGTTTTTTTCCCAAAAAATCTAGAGCTAGCAAACCAGAGAAAGCTGATGTGTACGATTTTGGTGTCATATTACTCGAAATGATTTTGGGGAGACCACTATGCAAGCAAAAGGAGGTAGAGTCTATTATACAACAGTTTCAGACCAGAATGACAGCCGATGATGTAGCTATAAAGGACATTGTTGATCCAGCAATTCGTAACACATGTTCTGATCAATCATTAGCAACAATGGCGCAAATCTGCAGTAGGTGTTTTGTCAATGATCCAGAAGAAAGACCGTCTGTGGATGACATGCTATGGAATTTGCAATTTGCTGCTCAAGTTCAGGGCGAATGGTAAAGTAGTGAAGGATCACCGGATTCATTTTCACAAACTGCAGTCGCATAGCAGTAGCATTATTGACTTATTTTCTGTATGCAAAGAGGGTATATATCAAAATCATAAAATGGACTTGCAATTATAAAGAGCGTTTAGATCGTTCTTGCTTGTTGATTTCCATCTATGAGTTGATAGATAGCTTACCGGTGTATGTAATTTTTGTAACATTTAGATGTAACAAGAATGTGTGATAATAGGTTCTGGGATACTTTTATCGATTTCTAGAAATCAAATACCAAAATCATTTAGTAATAGAAACCAACTCTCAATTTCTTCATATTTTTAGTCATATTTTACCAGCCTACCAGGCGTGTTATACATTTAATCCCCATTTCTTAGGGAATGTGTTACTAGAATTTTAAACTATCTATTAGTAGATTTCTTTTATTAATAATTTTGTTAGTGAATTGTAAGAATCGATAATCACACGATTGTTTGATTCTTTTTTTGCACTTTGCCCATTATTGTGAGCAAGTAATTGAATTCTAGTTTTTTTAGTGATTTTGTAAATGTAAACCCGTTCCTCTGTAAACTTTTCCTTACAAGACAAAACTTAAAACGTCAAAACAATCGTTTGGAATACATTTCTATCTCATGACTCAAAAAAGGGTGATTTTGTGGTAACGAAACCAGCCCGTATTACGGTCCAAGGCCCATCAAATGAGGTAGCGGAGACTCATTTGGCGGCCCATTCGAATAGTGGTTTAACAACCCAACCCAGCCCATGCGAGTTGAAGAGTTGCATCTTCTCAAAGTGTCAAGTTTCGATGTATACCAATTCATTTCATAGCACTGTCCCATGGAGTTGATATAACTTTGAGATTAGAGAATACATGTGAAAGCGACTAAAGTACAAAGACCATTTATGAAATTAACTCTATAAATAAATTTAAATATTGGGCCAGTAAAGTAGTTTGGGCTTAAATTGTTAAAGTTAAAATTAAGATTAAAAGAATACATGCAGGGCTTTACTTTACAATTAGAGATGCGCAAAAACCGGTTTTAGGAATACCCGACCCGACCCGACCCGAAACCGGTTTTGGTCAAACTTGGTCAAAACCGGTTTGGCCCAAAACCGGTTCGGGTTCAACCCGATTTGGGCACCCCAAAACCCCAACCCGACCCAAACCGGTTTGGGTAGGGTCCAAACCGGTTCGGGTTCAAAACCGGTTTCAAACCGGTTTTTTTATAAAAATCGTATTTTCGCTCGCACGTCTTCGTTTTAAGGAAAAGCAACGTTTGGGCCAAATTTTTTTCATTAACTTTGTAGAACATTAGTAATGGAAACATAATTGATCAATAACATAACCAAAAGGCTTCTAAATCTCCTTAAAAATATTATTGAATCCGAAAATTCTATATAATTCATAAACGTTAGGGCGTTAAGCGTTTTAAGGAAAAGCAACGTTTGGGCCAAATATTTTTCATTAACTTTGTAGAACATTAGTAATGGAAACATAATTGATCAATAACATAACCAAAAGGCTTCTAAATCTCCTTAAAAATATTATTGAATCCGAAAATTCTATATAATTCATAAACGTTAGGGCGTTAAGCGTTTTAATGAAAAGCAACGTTTGGGCCAAATTTTTTTCCTTAACTTTGTAGAACATTAGTAATGGAAACATAATTGATCAATAACATAACCAAAAGGCTTCTAAATCTCCTTAAAAATATTATTGAATCCGAAAATTCTATATAATTCATAAACGTTAGGGCGTTAAGCGTTTTAATGAAAAGCAACGTTTGTGTCGCACCCCCAATTTATGATGCGGAAGCGGGTCGGTTCGGGGCGCGACTAATCATGACACAAAGCACACAAGATTACATAATGAACGACCACTACATGCGTCGTTTACGAAATACATTGATATTATAAAAGTTTTACACTGTTATAATATAGTTTACAAAAGCTCCTGAGTTCAAATGATAGAGATTCTATGGCATAACTAAATTATACAAAATATAGTAATGCATGACAATCTCTTGATGTCTGAATGTGACTCGAGCTAATGGGCATCTTGAGTGGCAGACCTACTGCTGCTGAGCACCTGTGATACATGCTAAAGTGGGTCAGCGAAAACGCTGGTGAGCTCACAGGTTTGTATGTCAACACATATTTGTATGAACCGCAAGATTTAATGATAATTGAATTTAAAATGCAATTAAGCAAAATAAAAGTTATACAGCCATGAGCACATAGTCTGAGCTTAACACGAGATGTCAGGTCCACATTTAAGGTATCCTGATCGAGGTGCCTCCTACGAGTGCCTAATCAACACTCGTCTTCACAAATATTAATACATCCGTTTTACCAGTTAGTGCGTGCTAACCCGGATGAGGCTGGTCAAACCTATATGATATCATATACTAATATTCACGCTACTAAGTATTACCAAACTATGCTGATGGAGGGCTTTAAAATGATTAGTGAAAATAACTCATGTAGTAATTGATTTGATGGTACTTGCGTTCATATTGTAAAACAAAACAAGCAATGGATCACACCCCTGAGAAAACATATTTAAAAAGGGGCTATGAGACTCACCTGAGCCTAATGAGTTGCTAACACGCAATAATGATGTTGTTCAAGAGTAATGATGTCGTCTCCAACGACTAAAACCTGCCGGGCGTATTTTGAAAGATGTGTACGGCCCGTTAGTGAGTTTTTGGTAATAATAATCTCAACTATTATTATTATACTTTGATTGTTGTATCGTATTTAAATTGTTATAGTTAAAACTGCTAGTTATAGGTTTCTGCCGAAAGTTATGGTTTCTGCCGAATAGTTTCTACCGAAGGTTAAGGTTTCTGCCGAAGGTTATAGTTTCTGCCGAAGGTTATAGTTTCTGCCGAAGGTTATAGTTTCTGCCGAAGGTTATAGTTTCTGCCGAAGGTTATAGTTTCTAGATTTTGAACTCGATGAACACTCTGTTTAACCAACTTCTAGACCGATTCAAGTCTAACCAAATTATAGTTTCTAGTTTCTGCCGAAGGTTAAGCAACGTTTGGGCCAAATTTTTTTCATTAACTTTGTAGAACATTAGTAATAGAAACATAATTGATCAATAACATAACCAAAAGGCTTCTAAATCTCCTTAAAAATATTATTGAATCCGAAAATTCTATATAATTCATAAACGTTAGGGCGTTAAGCGTTTTAATGAAAAGCAACGTTTGGGCCAAATTTTTTTCATTAACTTTGTAGAACATTAGTAATAGAAACATAATTGATCAATAACATAACCAAAAGGCTTCTAAATCTCCTTAAAAATATTATTGAATCCGAAAATTCTATATAATTCAAAGTGAGTTGATACTTTCAAGGAATGTTTTACTAAATGCAAGGAAACATGTGCATAAAAAGTGATACTGTATGCATAAAGAGTTGTACATTTCCGTGTGTTTAGTAAAAACTTCCTTGCATTTATCAAACACGTTTTAGCGTTAGACTTTTTAAGGATAAACAATGTTTGGAGCAAATTTTTTTTTATTGAATTGGTAGAACATTAGTAATACAACCGTAATTGAACAATAACTTAAACAAAAGTCTTCTAAGTCTTCATAATACAATTACAACTAACAATATAAAATATACCAACGAATACATTTCGAGCTTCGGCATGGCCATCACCCGAAAATGTAATCGTGTAGTAATCTTCAACTTGTATTAATCTTCAAAAGTCGAAATCTTCTTCGGAGGTAGCCTCGCGCGAAGCTTGATTAAGAGCAATTTCTTCGTCGGAAAGTGATATTGTTACACCTTCTTCCACCTCGATATTGTGTATGTCTTCTTCGTATTCCATTTCACCTTCAAGACTTGATACATTTTGTATGCGTTCCGCGGCGTCCAAGTGATCCTTCAAGCAAATGCACATCTCTAAGGAGGCCGGTGTGAGTCTTGTTCTTCGTATAGATAATACCCTGCCACTAAGAGAAAAAGCGGATTCCGAAGCTACCGTAGAAGTTTGGACGGTTAGTAAATCTCGGGCCATGATGGCTAGAATGGGAAATTGAGATTCCCTCTCTTTCCACCAAGCCAAAATATCAAATTGTTCGAACTCATTGGGTAGAATACTGGCCAAAAAATCCGTGGTCGTATATCTCCCATATTCGTTAGTGGTATTTTGGTTACCATCACCCCTTGCCCGTTTATTGTTTTCTTGTCTTAAACTATTATAAAAGTTTAGCATTGGATTGCTAGAAGAAGATGAAGAAAACATTGGGTTAGCCGTACTACCGGACACATGTGTGGTTGAACTATATTTTTGAAAATATACGCCAAATAAATCTCCCAAACATTTGTTAAAATCCGTTTTTGCATTATGTGAAAACAATGGGTTGGCCTCATTCAAATCCAAATTGTGACAAATGTTATCGATAAGCATTTCTACCCCGGTAACGTTTAAACAAGGGTTCATTGCGGCGGAACAAGTAATTACCGGTGGCATTTCTTGAAAATATTTTTTTAGTTTTTCTTTCATGGGAGTCACCATTTCTTCAAATATAGGACCTTCATACACGTAGTCGTTTAATTTTGTAGTCATTAACCAAATTTGATTAAGCACCAAATGGCTAATTGGATAATAAACACCCGATAATAAAGTAGTCGCGGTTTTGAAAAGTTTGAGCAATTCGACAATCTTTTTAATATACTCCCAATATATGATTGGAAATGGTGTTGCATGGCCTTTTGTAACAAGATGATCATGGAAAACTTGTAAAGTATCGCGTTGGCGTAAACCACATACAAACATATGGTAGGTCGAATTCCATCTAACGGGCATGTCCCAATTAGGGGTTAAAAAAATAGAATTCGTATCCTTGCACAATTTCATATAAGATTTGTATCTAGCTTTACCCTTTTGAAAAACGTCTTGCAACATAGATTTAAATCTCGTTTTTACTTCGTCTACATCTTCAACCGCTAGTCCGGCTTGCACAACCAAGTTAATGATGTGTGCAACACATCGACTATGATAAAAAATGCCCTTCAATGGTGGTGCGTATTTTAGTATTAATTTTGAAACGGCAAGTGTATTATTACTAGCGTTGTCAAAAGATATTGAAAAAACCTTTTCTTCCAATTTAAACATTTTAATCACACTTCGTAACATGTAAAATAAGTTTTGACCCGTGTGAGGATACTCAAAGTCTTCAAAAGCAATGGTACGTTTCATCATTTGCCAAGTTGCGGGATCAACCCAATGTGCGGTTACACAAAGGTACGAACCGGGCAAACCATGAGGAGCCGACCAAACATCGGTTGTTAATGATACACATGTATTTAAATTTTCAAAACCGATTTTTAGTTGTTTTTTAGCTTCTTTCCACAATTTAAGGGCATCGCGTTTGAGAGTAGTACGACTTACATTGTTATATCGCGGTTGAAGAGTAGTTTGAATCACCCTAGTAAGCCGAGGGTTGTCGAAGTGGTTGAAAGGCAAAGCTTCTTGAATCACATAACCCGCAAAAGCTTGTCGACACCGTTCCACATCGTATGTAAATATAGAACCATCTCGTGCCATCGAAGATTGACCACTTGCTTCCGGATTACCTTTTAGTCCCGCACAATGCTTCTCGGTATGATTTTTCAACGTGGTGTTGGAGTCGGGTTTGAAGAACATCTTACAACGTTTACAATGCGCTTTAATCGAACCATCCGACAACAACACTTTGTCGTAAGCACCCCAAATCTCCGGATTTCTTTTGTTGGGCAATTGTTTCACAATTGTTGGTGCATTTGAAGAACCAACACCATGGGAAGCGGAAGAAGATTGAGTTGCCATGAGAATATAGTATGCGTTTTTGAGTTTTTTGAGTTTTTGTAGATATGTATGAGTATTTGAAAGTTGTGAATGAACCTAAACTCAAGCCTTGTATTTATAGTGATTTTGGGATGGCAAAAATGTAAAAAAAAACCCAAAAAAACGGCTAGAAACGGATTAAAACGGCTAGTTTTTTCAAAAAGGAAAAAAACCGGTTTCAAACCGGTTTTAAAACCGGTTTCTCAACCCGGTTCCGGATAAACCGGTTTCAACCCGGTTCCAACGGCTAAATCTCCAAACCGGTTTGAAACCGCCGGTTTATGGTGAACCCGAACCGGTTTTGGTCAAAACCGGTTTTGACCGGTTCGGTTTCGGTTTGGAATCGGGTCGGGTTCTGAAACCCGGTTTGGATGTTCACCACTATTTACAATCACCCAGTGTAATTTAATCACACTTCCCAGGCTTACTCCTATATATAGATATTTGTGTTGGAAATTGGTGTATTTGTAGCATTTCACACGCCATGGCCGATGTATCTGATAAATCTTGTGCTGGTTCATATGGATAAACCATGAGGCATGTTTTATAAATCTACCTTTAAATGACAAGTATCATTATTTTCATTTTCTGATGTCACAAAGAGACTGAAAGTTTTATGAAAGTGTATTCTAAGCATTTTATCAATGATTACAGAACACATTTTTTTAACTATTTGGCCATATCCAAACGTTACAATTCTCGCCCACCTCTCACGGAACTTTTGTGCCCCCTCCTTTACATCATTAATATATAACAGCTTTCACTCTAACAACTGTTCTATAGACTAGCATTTGCACCATGGAAGAGACGAATGATGTAAAGAGTTCATCGGATGGTGGCCAGAAGGCAACCCGAAAGCGGGCTAGAAGATCAGCTGAATTGACAGCAGAAGATTCAGGCTCAAGTGGTGTCCCATGTGGGGCCTGCAAGTTTCTGAGGAGGAGGTGTGTCAGTGAATGCATCTTTGCACCCCACTTTAGCACAGACCAAGGTTCTGCACTGTTTGCTGCAGTGCACAAGGTGTTTGGGGCCAGCAATGTGTCAAAGCTGTTGATGTACCTTCCAGTGTGCCACCGCCGCCATGCGGTTGAGACCATTTCATATGAAGCTCAGGCTAGATTATCTGACCCTGTTTACGGTTGTGTCTCAACTGTCATCGCTTTGCAACAACAGGTACAACTGAACCATATTGCAATCCAATATGGTGATGTACTATAACAGTCATTTTTTCTTTTTATATTTTCTAATAACTAAACATGCATTTACACTATAAAGGTGTTATGATGTTCGTGTATTGTAGGTAGCAGCTTTGCAGATGGAGCTAGCAATTGTGCAGAACCAGCTAATAAACAACAGCCTGACAGTTGCAAACACACTCCAAGGGTCACTACAACAACAAGAGCCGTTTCACCACCTTGAATTGCAGCAGATGTACTCAAATGGTTCATCTTCTTCAAACAACATAATCAATATGAACACCTTTGATTCAAGTCTGCAAAATGTTGCAAGTGACAACCAGTGGGCGGTTCATTCAGAGTTGAACATTGATCCTCTTCAGTTTTCTCCATTTTTTTACGAAGACGGGGAAGAAAACGAGGACCCTTTAGCGTTTGCAGATCAAATACTTCAATATATATGACTTCCATAGGTCTTAATAATCATAGCTGCAGCAGTACCGTTATCATGAACACAGTGTTCTTTTGCCATGCCAAATATATGGCAATATCCAATAAATAAGTGCAAAACAAGAACTATTACAAAAAATACATTTTAGTTGACATCTTCCTGCTTCTTTAATCAGACATCTCTGCTTTTCTTTACCCATTATGGCTATACTTCTATACCTAACGCAGTCTAATATGATGGTTTCAGAATCAACTTGAAAAAAGTAACAACAAAAACTTACCGCCTTTCACATATATTTGAACTTACAATTGTATAACTAGTTCTGTTATTATCGTTTAAAATGTGGTTACAAGACCAATACCCAACTCTTCTGCTAGCTCATCCCATACCGGTAGAAGTATTAAAACAACTAGGAGTACTGCCACCGTCACCGCTGTTCTTCTCCATGTTCCGACTTCCGTCACGTCATTCAGGCAAGGTTTTTCCGGTGTCCTCTGTCATAATTTAAAATCGAATACCAATTATAAGCTCATATTACCGCTAACTAGGAGGGTAGTGGTGCAAATCAATTCACACACTGAAAAAAAAATACAAAAAAATTGTGTATTGAGAAATACCTGGCATATCAGCACGTATAATCCCCAAGGAAGCGATAAAGGTCCACCGAGCTACATTTGCAAGAAAATACAAAATAAGATTAATACTTTGATAGCGTCGTCATTGTCTGATTTTCTTGGCAACGAAAACGACTTATTAAAATATCCGACTTCAAATAAGTTAGAAGTAGAGATCAAGATGGGTGGGTAGTGTAAGAATCAAAACAGAAAAAGATATTACGAGTCGGGGTTGACCTGAAACAATTTTTGTCACAAATTTTGATTCTTATTCCAATAATTATATTATTTCAATAACGATCTAAGTTTTAGAATAGAATGACTTAGCAGGTTGGAACTTTTAGCATTTAAAATACACTTTCGGCAACTTTTGGACCGCTAGGCCCTTTTCCTATTAGAAATACCTTCTATTTACCCGTTGGATGTAAAATATAGTCAAATTGACCCATCCGTAAGTAAATGGCTCGAAAAAAATTCCCACCTCAAATTAAAAGTGAGCAACATTGGAAGGAACTAAAAAGAAGACATACCACTCCGAACCCGAGTAATGAGTAAGTTGTTAACCCAAATCCAATGAGTGCATCCTTCCCAAAAGCACCCTGTTGGATGCACAACGGTAAATTTAAGGTTACAAACTTACAAAAAAACACATAGTATAGTTTGGTCACGAACAAAATCAGGGATTCAAACAAAAACCTGAACCACTCTTCCGCCATCGAGGCATCCAACTGGAAGCATATTGAAAGCCGAAGTAGTCAAACCACACCTGCAAAGACAATTTCAGTACAACATTAAGAAAAAGCGATTTCAAAAAACCTGTCTTATAATACATGCCAAATGGCCCAAATCTAGAATGCACCTCAATAATGAAGAGTAAAAGAATCTAGCGGACCAACATTAGTGCTATCATTATTTTGTAGATATTAGTAATCAGAAGGAGGTAATTCTAGGTAGACTTTGCCAATAAGTAGAGGTAGCAAAATGGGCGATTCAGGCAGGTTGGATAAAGGTTCAAAAGGCGTAATTCTTCATACAGTCACGTTGGGTTGAGCATATAAACACATTCGTCCAAAACTATTACAATTTTTGTAGAAATAATCAGTGTGTCAAATATTATTACGAAAATATTATGATTTTAAATTATTTCAAAATAATAATAATAATATCATTTTAAAATTATTAAATGATTTAGGAGGTTTAACGCATCGAACACACTTTGAACAACCTCCCCATTCGATCCATTTCTTTTAAGAAAATTTTTTGTACCCTTTTGACCGGTTATAAATAAAACATAACCTGAATCAATCCATTCATATGTACATTAGTCAATATTTCCACATCTACCGGAAAGAAAAATGTTGTAGTGGAAAGTAATAACATCCAAGAACAGTACATCACCAGCCAGCGATTACAAGTGGATGGATTGACACTGTGGCTCCATGCATTGCACTGCATAGATTGCAGTTAAAAGTGTTAAACATCAAATAACAATTAAGAACTAACACTATAATCTCATTTCGGAAATTACAGTGTGGTGAAGTAGAAAACTTACGCATAGCCTAGAGTGGCTCTGCTGATGAGCCCCAGAAGTAATGAGCCCTGGAAAAGCATGCTAGGAACCTGCACCATATCGGCTGCAGCATCTGGTTTTGATGAAAGCAGCAGGCCAACAGCAAACATTGAAAGTGATAGTGCAGCCCCTGCAAAGGGGCCTGCTAGAGAGATGTCTACTTTTGTCTTTCTATCAGGAAGAATCGATTTAAACTGCAAGATTTAACAAACATACATCGTTTTTGCTTCAGTAATTACTATACATAAGTCACTTTTGCTTCACAGTAATTGAACACATCTCTAGCAGTTACTGAATGTGTGCACCTGTGTGATTGCCCCAAAGCTTCCAAGAGTGATATTAGGAATGAAGAAGGGAATGCTCAACTTCACTTTCTTGGGGAATGCAGCAAGAAAATGGCCAACTTCCTGCAGGGAATGTACTCTGTAAGCAATATCGAAATTAAATAAACTATAAATCATTGGAGTTTGTTAGTACTGCAAAAAAAAGGAAAAACAAAGAGTGCTATATTTTGCTGGAATGAGTATCTTGTATTTACATTTTCACAAGTTGTCAACCACATAAGTGTAATCACTTTGTTTAAAGCAACCACATAAGTGTGTGCCATTAAATTTTTTGCGTCGAACTAACATAACAAGGTAAGCCATAAATTAAGTATCAAAAACTTTTAAGAAATGGAGTCTTACGTGAAATAACTGAACACCCAAAACTCCATATGCTAGTGGCAAAGCAGCATCAACAAATGGATAAAGCAGTTGCATATCTGGCGGGTCAATGGCATTAGGATCTGTGAAGTATTTAACTACCTCGGGAGGTAGACGATTAATCTGCTTGACAGATGATATCAATGAACAAGATGATGTAAGTTTGATTCATCAGATAGTAGAAGTAAAGAAAGACAACATATGCATAAAATTTCTTCTTTCAGCTCTCCCAAAGATGCAACATTTCCTTTTGGGTAAGGTAGCAATCAAAATTACGCGATCTTGAATAATAATTAGACAATATCAAAAACATTGATTTTGGTTCAAAAGATTTCTACTAGTTTGTTCTAACCAAGGTATCTACCTCGTAAAAAAATATTTTGCTAATCACATACATAAATTCTCTTATTTGAAGTAGAAATATCCAAATTCAAGTGCTAGATAGTCTAGTGCCTATAATTTAGTTCAGAACAATGGCCTTCTTTCATTCAATTGGCTAACTAAACTCCCTGCATCTCATATTATATTGAATCTTTGATTTGGATGGCAACTACAAAGAACGTATGTAACTGACATTATTATGATAATCTAAGCACGTGATTGACGAATTGTTTTGACATCTAAAGTTCCATGACCGCTAAATCAATTTTGCCTATTGAGAAAAAAATTTCTGATAATGTAACTATAATCAAGCCTACTAATCTAGATAACCAACCAAATCTTGCATTTATCTTAGGATTGAGGGAGTGCGATAATACTCGAGGTGGCAAAATGGGTGGGTTGGGAATTGGTCAACCTGGGTAAGTGTCAAAACATGTAACTTTTGGTACATGTCAAATAAGTTTTGGGTTGCAATAGATATTTCAATAATAATCTAATTTTTCAATGAAATGGTATAGGAGGGATTACGCATTGAAAATACACTTTTGGCAAATTTCAACCCATTTGACCGGTTTCCTTTTAAGCTAACTTTTTTTACTTTATCCATATGACCTGTCATAGATAAAATATAAACAGAATCAACCCATTCGTAAGTGAGTGGTCAAAATTGCCACCTCAAGATGAAATGTTTGCCAAAGCATATTAGAAAGTAAAATACCTGAGATGCAATTCCAAGCTCCACCGATGAACCAATGGTGAGAACAAACAATAAGAGAGCAATAACATACTGCCAAAGTGTTGTTGGCCCAGGTTCCGAAACCTCTTTCCGCAGCATGCCAAAGCTAACCCGTGGGCCACCACGTGGGTCTGGATCTTCTGAGTTGGGTTCCTCTACCATGAATAGGTTATATTTATCACCCATAATTTCAGCCAATTGACTCTGGAGTTTCGCAAACACGGCTTCTCTATTTCCCCTGAGATTTCCAAGAAAAAGAATACCCTCACCCAAGTCTCCAAAAGGCTCCTCCTTTGTTACCCAAAAGGTCGAATAGCCGAAAAGTGTGTCCTTTATGAGTTTTACATCAGCAGGATCAACTTTTTCTGGTCCAAGAAGTTCCATAAGCTTAAAAGAGTCAACTTGAAAGTTATTATATGGTCCCATTGGAGAAATTGTTGGCGGCTGTAGAAGGAAAAGATCCAGCATTAGATCCAGCATTTCATGAATGCATTTTGGTGTATGTAACAACTATCTTCATGCATTAAAACTCACACTTGTAACTTATAAGTTATAATTATTGTTAAATTTGCAACATGGATAATATTCGCTATTGATCCTGAAAACTATAGCGTTTTAATGACATGCCAACAAAACTAGTTTCTGGTAAAAACGCAATTACCATCTCTCACGTATATATATCACTCTTTCCTTAGTTACCCGTTTCCAAGTTTTGACTTTCTTCTGCTTTGTATGATATACCATCTCTTTATCTTTTACAACAAACAAAACTTCGTAAAAAAAACAAGTGATTTCCTTTCCGAATCAGTATACTTGGCTTTTTATCACATAAATAACCATTAACAATTAACAAATTAATGATAAATCACTATAGCTTGTGCGCATGAACAATCCAAAATCACTCAGTTCTTTCGAATTAATTAGTCATATTTCCACCAATGGTCCTTTTTAGTGGTTTAAGAATCCAATCGCTAGATATAGGTAACATTACGAGTAAAACTTGGAACTTTTCATCTTAACTTTTTCATTTTTGCAAGTACAACGGTCATTTGCAATGGTGTAAAAAATTCAACACAAGTGTAGCTATTTACACAACATACTTTTTAATACTAAAGTATGCAACGGCTAGTGACATGTCTTCCACCCTTTAAAAATGCAATAAATTAGGGATTACCACGGGGGAACACATTGTACAAATTCAATGTCCAGCACGAAAACAAAACACTTGCAAACGTAAGTTGCTATAACGTACCAATATCCCCTCAAACACAATCCAAATCAAAGCATAAACATATAACATTTAAACATTGTAGAAACTAGAAACAGTACTAATCAAATATGGATCAAATAACCTCACCCTAGAAGAAACAGAAGCAGGAGTGCGCACCACCGGCTTCTCAACCTCACCATCACCACCACCAGCTTTATCTTCCGGCGAAATCGTTGCCAAATTCGAATCCTTCGACACATCATTCTCCTCTCCTCCTCCATTTTCACCACCATCATTATTATTGTTATCACTACTAGCACAACACTCAAATCCACCAATAAAAAAACCCTTACTATTATTCTTATCGCTATCTAAACCTACGATTCCCCGTCTGTTTTTCAACAACAAGTCACTACTAAACAAAATATTATTGTTCTTCGTATCATTTCTCCTATCATACAGTTGCAATCGGGCTGCGAAATCGATACGATTAGGTTTCAAACGAAACCCTAAGTTTAATGTACTTGTAAAACTACAGCTTGACAGTGTGCTCATGATGAAACACTTGATTTAGCTTAATGCTGATTACTACTGCCGCACATTTAATATACAACAGATGATACAAATTGAGAAATCAAGGTACAAGTTATTCGGGTTTGCAGGCAGATTAAAATATGAATTTGGGGAAATTATGAGCGATGAATGAAGAGGTAATTGTATTGTATTGGTTGTGTTTTGTTTGGGCAAACGGAAAAGGATAAAATGGGGGTTTATTTGGGGAATTTTGGAAAAAAAGATTCTTTTATTTGAAACGATGGCCAGAAAATAGAAATTGTATCATCTTTTTAAGAAATTTTATTTATTGTAGTGAAACGGGCCTCCTCCTCGCGGCAAAAAGTTACAAAGTTTTACTTTTCACCAGTTTAATTTAATTTTTTGTTTATAAAAAATAAGATGCAGCCCCATACGAGATTCATGAATAATCTCAGCCATTGATTTACTCGTAACGGTTTAAATTCATTATATTTAATTCATTATATTTTATATACACTGCATTTTATATCAGATTCATTACATCCTGTTTTACATTTAAAATGCAATAAATCTGAACCGTTGATCAAATTGATCAATAGCTGAAATTGAGAGTTGGTTATCCCTCATGATCCTCATATAGGGACTATAAGTCTGTAACTCTGAACGTTACCCAAATACTTAAATATCAAGAAGATAGGTTGAAGTTACAATCGGGCCATTCCATTGAAATTGAAATAATGTCTACTACCCACAGGATGATAATGAAACTAGAACTTGAGCATATAAACCAAATCTTTTTTTTTTTTATGTACGCACTTACCCAATAGCGAACTTTAAATATACTCGACTTAAATATCTGAATGCTTGTCTACCTTCCATCTCTATTACAACAAATGGATTTCCTTGATGAGATATGTCAGATTGTTCAAGCTCAATAAACATTCATGTAGGTACACGATGAATGTTTTATAAATATTTGTACAGATAAAGATCGTCGATCTACATGTAATATTTTTTGACGAAAAATATTAAACAATTATTTTAATTTAAAATGCAAAGCAAAGGTGGTTATTAACAATCAAAGGAGCCCTTATAAGTCTCCTAAGAAGAAAAACATCAAAAATCAACAACATTGCGATTGACGAACCGCAAGTGAAGATAATTTATGCGACTCTCTCGGTAAACTATCCGAGGAGGAGACCTCCACAACATTGGTGTTGCTGGAAAGCTCATTAACATGAAGGAGAGACCGAGGGATGAGATGAGGAATTTTGATATGTATACTTAAGAATTAATTTTTAGTATTCGTCTTATAGATAGCAATAAAAATATTGATTTAGTAAAAGATGGTGAAAGAGGAAAAGAGATACGGCTTTTAAGATGTTTGTTTTTGTTTGTCATGTGTGTCTCAAGTTTTGTATGAATAAGCGTAGTGGGGGAAAACATTTCATCACGAATCGACAAGTTTTGATGATTATATGCTACTCAATTATGTTAAAGCTAGTTCACACCCTATATTGATGGTGCCAAGAGTGGATTCTGCCTCAAAATCATTATAATTTTTTTAGCCTATTAGGTGTTGAATTTTAAATATAAGTTTACAAGTCATCCGGTGTTGTGTAATACTGTCATGACTATATGTGTATCTTTATGAACTTCAACAACATATCGGTGAGAATTTTTTATATTTAAATGTTTCATTTAAAAAAAAGAAAAGAATTTCCTTTATAGTAAATTACGTTTAATGGACTATCTAATCTTACTCCTTACATATATACCAACTAAGTATCTCATAATCCATGTGACAAACTCTTACAATCTAGGATCTTATGTGTCAAGTTTTCTTTTTTTATCAAAATTCTAATTGGTTTGTGGTGTCAACTCATCAATCATCAATTTAAATAATCAAGTCAAAACTAATAATAATTCGTTATTAATTAATAACAGTTCATATAAGAATGATATACTCCGTAGTATATTAATATTATCGATTTATCATAAATAAAATATAAATCAACCAGATCATTCTTATATTAACTTTTAGAGAAGAGTTCAATTGAGACCATTTATTTTGTATGAGAATGGGGAACCAACCACAATATGCCATGTGTCACTTTTTTCTCTCTCATCCACGTTTTTAAAAATTAAATATCTCACAAACGACAAGTCGAAAAATCATGAAAATTGCACCATATTTTTCAGCGTTTTATCCTCTTCGATTTGCCGTCCATCAAGGCATACTTCCGACTAACTTTTTGTAACACCCGACATTTTCACATCATATTTTAAATTATAAACCATCCAGAAACGTTAGTCCCAAAACATAAGAACCGTTATTTACACAAAAACATACATCCAATATTTACCAAAAGACCCTTCCTTAAATTTATATAATTACAAACCATAATAATTACAACCCATATAAACACAAAACGGGTGTTATATAAAACTTTTCCAAACATATATTTATCAAAAGATCAGAGTCGGCGCGCATAGTCAAACATCCAGTCATCCCATCACGACCCGCATCAAACATCTAACCAAAATCTGCAAAACATTCAACAACGAGGGATTAGCTCACGCTAAGTGAATGGAACCGTAACCGACGGTTCAACCCACGAGCAACGAGTCTTACAACTAATAAACTGCAACAAGTAAACATATAATCACGTATCGTCAAGAGGACCGGAGGTTCCTGGTATACCATCACAGAAACCTACCGATAGCTTGAGTACTACCTTCACTGACATAAGTACATCCTTAACTATGTGTATCAGAAGACCCAGACAGCTACACAATAGTACACAAGCCCAACCAACCAACGTTGACCTCTGAATCAACCACATTGTCAAGCAACCAATCAACCAACAACCAATAGCAACTGATAACAATTAAACAACTGAATAACCAACTTCCATTGATAACTCAACTAACTACAATATAACTAATAACTGAATATAACATAACCAATATCTATCCTGGTTTACCCGTTGTAACCGAACCCGTTACAACTGGGTTGAACCGAGGATTACAGTAACCACTCACCGATAGTCCAAGATCTTCAACTCAGTGGTCTAATGTTACTGAGTTGTCGCCCGCTTATCTGATAATACAACAATAACAACAAGTCAGTACCAATTCAATATCGATACTATATAAACATATAGCTTATCTCAAGTACAATTCATATCATCTACATATTCACTAGTATATAGTTATCACCAAAGTATAAGTCACAAGTTAACACATTTGACAAATTTTAACACACCAACGCGATCCAGCAAGGGAGGCCAGGATCGCGTTCGCCTTTTATAAATCAATCGACTTTCAAATTCTACTTAGCAACGCGATCCAGGAAAATGGGGTGGGATCGCGTTCACCTTTAGAAAAACATTCTGTTACTAAATTACACTAGGCAACGCGATCCGGGAAATGAGACAGGATCGCGTTCATCAGAACAAATCGACTCGGCATCAAATTATAACTAGGGAACGCGATCCAGACAAGGCTTCTAGGATCGCGTTCGAGCGAATTTCAGCAAAGCCCAGACCTGCAACTTGCATACTCGAACTCTAACCCATATTTTCACCAAAACCAGTTTGCAACTCAAAATTATCAAGGAAAAGACCACAAACTTGAACTATAATCATATTACAACTACAAACAAGTAATTCTATCATGAATTTCTAACATGCATCATCATCAAAACCATAATTTGACTAAACCCTAACCTATAAACACAAACATGGAAAAACATATATAAACCCTAACATCAATCTGCATATTATCATCAAATCTCATCATATAATCAGTATCTATAATCATGAAATCGTCATATAACATGTATTCAACCTAAATCTCATATACACATCATAAATAATCAATTTCTTTAAGTAATTTATAATCTCAACTTAACACTTACAATTTCAATGAAAGAGGAAGCTAGAGATAATGATAGTGAAGCTGATTTTAAGAGCTTAAATCCAATTGCAAGTTGTTTGATTTATTTCTTTTGATTTCTAGATAGAGATTTGTGATAGAGAGAGCTTGAGAAGTGAAGAACAAATTAGGTGGAGAAATGATCCAGATATCCCACCGCCCCATTTTTATTTTAAGTAGCATTATACCCCTTTTTAGCCTATTGTCTGGAACCCGAAAATACCCGTGTGCCAAAACACTTTTGTTTTACCGTCAACTTTGTTTATTTAAAACAAGCAATATTTTAATAATCACAATAAAATCGGTGACTCTTTTAGTCATTTATTTTCAACTAGACCAAATAAAATATTTTTCATTATTAAAATAATCCTTTATTTTCAGGCCCAGAAACAGGATGTTACAAATCTTCCCTCCTTAGAGGATTTCGTCCCCGAAATCCAATTACACCCAATTTAAACCAAACATACCCAATCCTCCTATAATCATACAATTTTAATCGCATTACTATATGTTATAACAAGGTAAACATCAATTATACCTGTCGCATCGTCGTCAAGTCCAAGAATTTCCCCCACTGTCATCTGGAAAGCTCTACCCGTCGCCGGTGGAATATTCTTCCTTTTATGCCCAACTGACGTTGCAGAACCCGAACCCGAACTTCCAGCTAAACCCGAACCTTGCTTTACTCTTTCCGGACATTGCCCTGCCCGATGTCCTTCCTTTTGACAGTTCCAGCACACAAACTGAGGGAAAGTACAGTCTCTAATACCATGCCCAAAAGATCCACACTTAATACACCTAGATGTCTGCGAAGTACATGGACCCGAATGCCTCGACTTACAACTTGCACACCATGGATTACTACTCACTGAATCATCACCAAACTCGATCCTCCGGTTACGTCCCTTATTCCCGGTAGAACTACTCTTAGATTGTTGCAACGCTTTATCCTTAATCAAATTTTCTGAAGCTCGCGTATCACTGTCCACCGAACGAGCTAATGTAAAAGCCTGAGTCAAATTATTGGCTAACCTCACTGACGTCCGATAATGTGGCGGCAAAGTTCCAACAAAATGGTTAATTCTCGTCCTTTCATCCGGAACCCATTGCTGAACAAAACGCAACTTTTCCGTGAAATGATTAATAAGGTCATCCATGGTCATTTGCTCAGTCAACTGCAACTCCAAGAACTCCTGCCTAATCCTGTTCATATCAAACTCTGAACATAACTGCCTGCAAACCTCACTATGGAAATCTGCCCAACGAATACTCGATCTCTGCTCAGGCGTTAGGTGTGCTGTTATAGAATCCCACCAATTCATTGCTTGACCTTTCAGTAATTGCACAGCATAACCAACCTTTAACTCGTCCTCACACTGACACACTTCAAACTTTCGCTCCGTGTCCCTTAACCAATTTAATGTTAATGTAGGATCATTACCTCCCTCAAACTCTTTGGGTCCACTAGCCCTGAATGTCTTAAAAGAACATAACTTCTTCTGTTGCTGCGGTGAAGGAAACTGATTACCAATGTCTCTCTGCTGAGCCAACCTAGCTTGCTGCTCCAAGTACAACTGTTCTACTTTTCTAAGTCTTATCACATCATCCTCCAATTGCAACAAATAATCCTCTTGACTAGTTTCTTCCTGATTAACATTTGAAGTACCGGCTTGTCCATGATTACCATCATTATTTTCTGGAGGTGGAAGCTCAGTTCTAGAAACATTGTTGAGAGTCGGGTTCTCGCTATCTGCCATTCCTGTACTCAAACAACAACTTACAACTTTGTTAATCGTTAGTATCACCTATACTAACCAATCAACCCCCATTCAATAGCTAATCTTACTTACCGAAATGTTTGACTATCACCAAATAGATTTGAGATTGAACATTTTCCAATGCTCAATTCATCCAAACCTATGCTCTGATACCAAATTGTAACACCCGACATTTTCACAACATATTTTATATTATAAACCATCCAGAAGCGTTAGTCCCAAAATATAAGAACCGTTATTTACACAAAAACATACATCCAATATTTACCAAAAGACCCTTCCTTAAATTTATATAATTACAAACCATAATAATTACAACCCATATAAACACAAAACGGGTGTTATATAAAACTTTTCCAAACATATATTTATCAAAAGATCAGAGTCGGCGCGCATAGTCAAACATCCAGTCATCCCATCACGACCCGCATCAAACATCTAACCAAAATCTGCAAAACATTCAACAACGAGGGATTAGCTCACGCTAAGTGAATGGAACCGTAACCGACGGTTCAACCCACGAGCAACGAGTCTTACAACTAATAAACTGCAACAAGTAAACATATAATCACGTATCGTCAAGAGGACCGGAGGTTCCTGGTATACCATCACAGAAACCTACCGATAGCTTGAGTACTACCTTCACTGACATAAGTACATCCTTAACTATGTGTATCAGAAGACCCAGACAGCTACACAATAGTACACAAGCCCAACCAACCAACGTTGACCTCTGAATCAACCACATTGTCAAGCAACCAATCAACCAACAACCAATAGCAACTGATAACAATTAAACAACTGAATAACCAACTTCCATTGATAACTCAACTAACTACAATATAACTAATAACTGAATATAACATAACCAATATCTATCCTGGTTTACCCGTTGTAACCGAACCCGTTACAACTGGGTTGAACCGAGGATTACAGTAACCACTCACCGATAGTCCAAGATCTTCAACTCAGTGGTCTAATGTTACTGAGTTGTCGCCCGCTTATCTGATAATACAACAATAACAACAAGTCAGTACCAATTCAATATCGATACTATATAAACATATAGCTTATCTCAAGTACAATTCATATCATCTACATATTCACTAGTATATAGTTATCACCAAAGTATAAGTCACAAGTTAACACATTTGACAAATTTTAACACACCAACGCGATCCAGCAAGGGAGGCCAGGATCGCGTTCGCCTTTTATAAATCAATCGACTTTCAAATTCTACTTAGCAACGCGATCCAGGAAAATGGGGTGGGATCGCGTTCACCTTTAGAAAAACATTCTGTTACTAAATTACACTAGGCAACGCGATCCGGGAAATGAGACAGGATCGCGTTCATCAGAACAAATCGACTCGGCATCAAATTATAACTAGGGAACGCGATCCAGACAAGGCTTCTAGGATCGCGTTCGAGCGAATTTCAGCAAAGCCCAGACCTGCAACTTGCATACTCGAACTCTAACCCATATTTTCACCAAAACCAGTTTGCAACTCAAAATTATCAAGGAAAAGACCACAAACTTGAACTATAATCATATTACAACTACAAACAAGTAATTCTATCATGAATTTCTAACATGCATTATCATCAAAACCATAATTTGACTAAACCCTAACCTATAAACACAAACATGGAAAAACATATATAAACCCTAACATCAATCTGCATATTATCATCAAATCTCATCATATAATCAGTAACTATAATCATGAAATCGTCATATAACATGTATTCAACCTAAATCTCATATACACATCATAAATAATCAATTTCTTTAAGTAATTTATAATCTCAACTTAACACTTACAATTTCAATGAAAGAGGAAGCTAGAGATAATGATAGTGAAGCTGATTTTAAGAGCTTAAATCCAATTGCAAGTTGTTTGATTTATTTCTTTTGATTTCTAAATAGAGATTTGTGATAGAGAGAGCTTGAGAAGTGAAGAACAAATTAGGTGGAGAAATGATCCAGATATCCCACCGCCCCATTTTTATTTTAAGTAGCATTATACCCCTTTTTAGCCTATTGTCTGGAACCCGAAAATACCCGTGTGCCAAAACACTTTTGTTTTACCGTCAACTTTGTTTATTTAAAACAAGCAATATTTTATTAATCACAATAAAATCAGTGACTCTTTTAGTCATTTATTTTCAACTAGACCAAATAAAATATTTTTCATTATTAAAATAATCCTTTATTTCCAGGCCCAGAAACAGGATGTTACACTTTTTTTTTTCATTTTTTGGTGGGTTTTACATATTAGTAACACATGTGTTAGTGATTGATTATACATTTGATTTAGGGTTTAGGGTTAGCGTTTAGGGTTAGGGTTTAGAGTTAGGGTTTAGCAGGGTTTAGTGTTAGGGTTTAGCAGGGTTTAGGGTTTAGTATGATTTAGGGTTTAGAGTTTTATAAAGCGTTTAGGGTTTATGGTTTAGGGGTTAGGGTTTAGGTTTAGGGTTGGGAGTTTGGGGTTTCCTCCCGAAACCCCAAACTCCCAACCCTAAACCCTAACCCCTAAACCCCAAACCCTAAACGTAACACTGTAACACACGTGTTAGTAATGTGAAACCCACTAAAAATAATGGAAAAAAAAACTCGTCCAAAGTATGCCTTAAAGGACGGCAAATCGAAGAGAATCAAACGCTGAATCTAATGGTGCAATTTTCATAATTTTTCGATTTGTCGTTTGTGAGATATTTAACTTAAGGGGTAAATGGGTTTTGTATTCTCTTTATACACATGGCACCATATCATTGGTTCCTCTATTCTCACACAAATTTTTAGTCTCATTTGAACCTCTCCCTTAACTTTTATTGATTATTAACGAATCATTATTGGTTTTATAATATTTCTTGGTACTATTTAAGTCATGAAAGGTTTAGGGATTAATGATAAAAGGTCATTAAGGGTGATTGTAATAAAAACTCACATTAATATGCCGCGTACTTAAAAAGTCCGAGTATAGTTGGAAAGATGTGGTTCACTCTGAAATCTTATCCTCGTCATATGACATTCCTTCTCTCGCTTCTCAGCCCAAATCAATAGTTTGACGATTTGTTGTACTTAATTTTAGTGTCATTATGTTGTTTTTGTCGGGTACTGTTTTTTTGCCATGTACAAATTTTAGGTTACAAATATTATTTTGTTTGAATACTTCCACAATACATCGTTATTATTTGTTTATTACAACAATCACAAACTAAGATGTTTATGCATGCTATTTATGTATATGAGATTACTTATTGAAAAAAGATTTGAAATTTATTCTCTTAAATTGTTGATATAAAAAAAATGTAAAAACATAAAATACGTTAGTTTTTAACTATATAATATATGCTTAAATGCGATGTCTTTCATTAGTTTTCATGTAGACATTTTAAGTTTTTAACTGTAATCTTATCTTAATACTAGTAAATGTGAAGGCTGTGCGATGCACAGCCCTCACGAGCGGGATTCGGTTTTAAGAGTTTTATGTGGTTAGTAAACAATTTCAAAATTATGATTCGCTGGTTTCAGGTTTGATTATTTCAACTTGCGGATGATCAATCATGCGTTAGTCCATTATTCGGCACTACACCTCACAATACCCGCCACTCGGTCTGATTGTGTGGCCGAGATGTTTGGTTTGAAGTTTCGAGTGGGTTTATCTTAGGTGTTAAGGTCACGGTTGATTTCCACCTTCTATCATGTTTTCAACCATGTGATTGCCCTTAAGTGATGTTGTAATGTGTGACGTTTAGATGGCGGGGTACCCACCATTGATCTATTGGATTGTTGTACATTTAGAGTTGTTTTAACCGTAATCATGGTATATCGTCGTTTTGGTATGATGTATAGTTGTTTTTTGGGTCAAGTTGTATTGTCGGTTTGGTTCAAGGTTGATGTCAAGTAGTATGATCATTTTAGTAGGGTATTGTTGGTTGGAATGAAAAATGTAGTTTTGGCTTAAATTTAGCTTTTGGATTGGTGTAGTTTAGTATGGTGGTTTTAATTGTAATATCTAACATCTGGCTAGTTTTTTTTATTACTAATATTAAGGTTTGCTGTTTCCAATTTTTTTTTTTTTAAGTTTTGATCCATAAAAAAGAAAAAAATAATAAGAATAAAAAAATCATGTGCTTACAGTAATTTTTTGATCATATATAAAAATATACAATCATATACGGAGTATTAATTCAACACAAGATTTATTTAATTATCGTATTTTACAAACTCCAAACTTTATTGATAAAACACATTGAAAATTAGCACATTATTGTTTTCAATAGTCTAATCTGCCTATCCATCGCATTCTTCTGTTTGCTTCAACTACCTATTTGGAGTTCCATAATCTTATTTTTATTTTTGCCATTCTCTTAGTTGGAGCTGGGTTATTTAATACTCCATCCGTTTCACCACAAGTGTCCACATTACTATTTTGGGTTGTCCTAAATAAGTGTCCACTTCCATGTTTTAATCAATCGAAAGAGATTTTAGTGGGTAGATATCTTATTTGATTGGTGGAAAATGTACTTAGTGGAAAATTCTAAAACTGTGTGCAAAGTCAAAGTGGACACTTTAATTGGGACGGAGTGTAACACCCGCCAAATTAGGACTAGTAATTAGTGCCTAATTCTCTGTTAATACATGTAATTAGTTCTGTGTTAGGCTAATTAATGTATCAAAATATATATTGTTGAATATATACGAAAATGCGATTTGATTAAATCGTACGCAATTTAAATCGAATGTACTTCGATTCAATTAAATACGGACGTTGGTGACCAATTTTATTAAGTAACACTAATGTGTTAAAAATATTATTTTAATAATGTTCAAATTTCAATTCGCGTCGTACGATAAAAACTTACCCAATTAACAACAAAATATGCAAACTATCTAAATCACATTTTAAATCTTTAAATTATTAGATAATTAGTAAAACAATTTAATTAAATTATTAAAACAAAATTCGTATTTTAAACTGGTTAATTAACGCGCAAAATAATTATTCAAAATGTTAAATGACGGAGAAAATGAACACCACGCGGAGCGCGGGGCGAAACCGAAAAGTGGAGGATAACCTCCACCTTTCTTCCTCTTTTTCTCATTTCTCTATCATTTCTCTCTCTCCTCTCTTATTTTCTCCAAAATCACCAAATCACCACAAACTCACAAAATCGCAAAATAACATAATCATACGCACTCGTATCATCAATATTTTTAGAGATTCACGACCACCTCGCAACGATCTACATTTCTATCTTTCCGGATTTCCATTTCGGCAATTTGTAAGTTTCCGATAAAATCCCGAAATCTCTCGATTTTTAGTATTTTCACTTGTAGTTGTTATTATAACTTGTATATGTCCCTTACTAAGTATAGAACACGATTTCATAGCTTAAAAACGGATTTGAAATGGGTTTTTGGCCGGAATAATTTCGACAGTCGGACTTTCTGGGCTGATGTTCTTCCATGCGACACAAGCCTTGTGTCGCATGTTGTGTCGTATTTTACTTGTTGTGTCGCACGCTATGTCGTATTTCAAATCTTGTGTCGTACCAAATAATTAGTGTCGTAAGTTTTGCGACACAACCATTATGTCGCATTCTATGTCGTATTTCCATACGACACAATCACTATGTCGCTGTTGAATCAGCATCTCGCATCTATGCGACACAACCCTTGTGTCGTATAGATATTGTGTCGCATTTCTATGCGACACAACCCTTGTGTCGCATATCAACTTTTGTGTCGCATATTGTGTCGCAAAACACAGAAAACTCAGATTTTTACTAAGTGTTGAGACTCGAAATTTATCACTCGATTTTACCCGAATTCAGATCCCAGATGCGTTTTTTGTCAAAGCAATATAGTAGAAATAAAAATTTTCCAAGCTGACCTGGCAGCTCGACCCCAGCCAGGGGCTCTGCCCCTTGGACCCCGCCAGGGGCTGCCGCCCCTTGGACCCCGCTACCAGGGGCGCTGCCCCCGGACCCCCGTACTTAGATTCCGTAACGGCTTCTAAAACACAATCAAAACACATTTTTCAAGTAAAACGCTACGAAATCAAAATAATAATAGTTGATATTATTATTACAAATCCGTCACCAACGGGCCGTACATGTTTTCAAACACTTAGCAAATCAACCAAATCGTAGTAATTTGGACATATATATAGTTGTGTAACAACTACAAGGGTGATCTTTTGAGGTACCCAATCATGTTTATAACCATCGCGTGTCGTGGACACCCTCAGGTTACAAGTCTTTGGACTTCATTCTCGGCTAATCAACTCAAGTTTATTAAGTTAAACTCACAAGACTCAGGTGAGTCTCATGGCCCCTCTTTTTACTGTTTTTACTCAGGGGTGTGATATATTGCTCAATTTTAACATGTGAACGCAAGTACAAACATTTCATATACTACATGAGTTTTTCTCAACTAATCATTTAAAGTCCTCCGTCAGCATAGTTGTTAATATGTTGTAGCGTGAATATTAGTATATGGTACCATATAGGATTGACCCTCCTCGTTCGGGTTAGCAAGCACTAACCGGGTAAAAGGATGTACTAATATTTGGGAAGACGAATGTTGATTAGGCATTCGTGGAGGCACCTCGCCCGGAATTCTCTATAGGGGACCCGGCCCTCGAGTTAAGCTCAACTATGTGCTCATGGCTGTATACACGAGTATTATCATTTTATTTGCTGGATGCAAATAATTATTAAATCTTGCGGTTCATACTTGATTACTTGATTTCAAACCTGTGAGCTCACCAGCTTTAGCTGACCCATTTAGCATGTATCGCAGGTACCAAGCAGTAGATTGCTTCGGCTTCAGGACTTTTAGCTCGAGTCAGCATACAGACGATTGAGATTTTCTTGCATTAGTATATTTTGTACAAGTACTTATGTACTGAAATCTCCTTTTATTTAAACTCGAGCTATGTAAAGCTATAAATGTTGTAAACATTTCAATAGTAATATATTTTGTTGAAACGACGCATATAGAGTCGTTTACTATATATCTTTGTGCTTTGATTATTGATTAGTAACACCCAAATCGTGCTTTCGCAAATCATTAAATTTGGGGGTGTTACACGGAGTGAGTAAATTTTTCTCCAAAAATATATAACAATACTAAAATGAAATGAAAATTTACTTTTTACAATATTTGAATGTCCATTAGTATCACATTATTTGTAAATAAAAATAATTCTCAAGATACATCTTGGAACATCTTATGTCTTAAGTTGATTCTAAGTTATGCTTAACTTTTATACACTCATGTTGAATTGATTATATAAAGTTATTGTAAACATGAAGGTAATGTATAAGAACTAAATAATTAAATAGAAGGTTATTTTAGTTTTGGTTAAACAATTTGGAGTAAATTATTGTATTATTTATAAGATAAAAGTGGATTACATGTGTCACTCACTTAAAACATTATGTGGAAGCTTAAGATGATCTTATGTGGAAGCTTAGGAATGAATTGGTTGATCTTATACATATAAGAGATAAGATCAGATACTAGTTTTAAGACCCGTGAAAACACGGGTTTAATAAAGAATAATATTATAAATTTGTTTCTTATGTTTCATACAAATCGTTAGAAAATATAAAAATATGACATTATTTTTATATTTGCTCGAAGTTATCCTTCGTTTATGTGGCTGAAAATTGTAATTGTTCCTTCATAACAAAATCTCACACATTGGTAAGGATAGAAATGGTATCATGCTTCTTTAATCTGCAACTTGGAATTAATTAAGATTGAAATATGATGTCAGCTACATAAAGTCAAAAGTGATTAGGAGACAACGCATGTTCACAATAAACTTATCGGACAAAAAGGAATGGGCATATTCTGATTCCGTAGCTTTCTATTAACTTGTAGTTAGCCCAAGTCAAACTTACACATTATATTTGGCAAATCTCATTTTCAGTTGTGATCAAAAGTGTTGTTCCCAAAAGAGAAACAACATCATGCAGTCAAACACTTATTACATGTAACATGACCGGCCCATATTTCCACCTATAGCTTTCGAATACAGAAGCACCAAAATTCCCTTGTATGCCATGGTGTCAAATAGTAAGTGTCTAATAACTTAGCTACGGAGTGTATGCCATGGTCTCAACGATAAACTCAAGAATGTTTCTTCTTGTAAATGCTGCAGCATCAACGCCACCATGTCTATCAAACACCTGAAATTATCAACATTTTTTTATAATGAACGACCAATTTCTAACTTCTTTCCGGTTAATAGCATCTTTTATGTGGTACACAATTCTTACTATATTTATTTATCATACAACATATAATGATCCATAAAGAAGTTTAGAAAATGGAGAGTACACAGCTAGAAGAAACTTACCTCATAAGATGCTCCAGTTAAAGGGTGCTCTGATTTTGCATCTAAATGTTGTTGAAGGTCATCGATACAAATAAACTCATCCTCCATGTATGGTTTTGGACCAATCTCAGAACAACTTCCTGAGCGGAATGTAAGTGCAAAGGTAGAGCTTACATTCTGTGGTGACTCCGGCCCATAATTTTGGTTTAATTTTTATAAAAATAAAAATGGCATAAAAGAATTATTAGATATCCTCAAAGATCAAATAGGAGTGATCCTCATTTTAGTTTTAACATGAAAAGCACATGATGATATGCATAGAGGACACCGAGACTACGCCACACTTTCTTTAAAGACACCAATTGCCAGTCAAATGAAAATGACCCATTAACCATTCCCATACCCGCATGACCCAAAATAACCTTTTTGGCTCAATTTTTATGTTTGATCCGTTTCACCCAGGCAGACCAAAACAGCCCCAACACTCCAATGAATTGATAACCATATTGTACAAAGCTTGATACAGTAATATGTTAATGGGTACCATATATGATATATCTAACTTGTTGTATTTCTAATGCTTTGTAATAACAAATGACTCTATTTACAGGACTCGGTTGTCGAAATAATAGATGTGACCTACAAAAATATTACCGGATTACTTCAATAATGATAAATTACATGTTGGTTAACCCAAAAAATTAATACAGGTAATTTTGGTACATGTTGGTTAACCCAAAAACCTTATCGTTCACATAACTTTGTAGTATGTAATAAATCAGTGGGTTATATATTATCACGAAGACCAATTACTCCATGATCCTGATCATGAAATTTAACATCTTGGCACATTTAAACAACCATAGACTTTAAGCATACTTTTAAGCTTCTTTCCTTATAATTATACCACAGTCAAACAAACATCATCTAATATGATGTATTGCTAAGCTATGCGAATTCATACTTTTGAAATATATTTTCAAGATTCATAAAGCAACCAATTCCATTTCATAACTAATGCGCATACATATATTTGCAGTAAGCAATAGATTCCATTACAAAACTACTCCATTGATAAAGATACCATAAATCGCAGCTAATAGAAACTGTAGAAATATAAAATAGATCATGAGTTTCACCTGAAGGATCAGAATTTGAGAGAACTTCTTAGCTACGGAGTGTATGCCATGGTCTCAACGATAAACTCAAGAATGTTTCTTCTTGTAAATGCTGCAGCATCAACGCCACCATGTCCATCAAACACCTGAAATTATCAACATTTTTTTATAATGAACGACCAATTTCTAACTTCTTTCCGGTTAATAGCATCTTTTATGTGGTACACAATTCTTACTATATTTATTTATCATACAACATATAATGATCCATAAAGAAGTTTAGAAAATGGAGAATACACAGCTAGAAGAAACTTACCCCATAAAATGCTCCAGTTAAAGGGTGCTCTGATTTTGCATCTAAATGTTGTTGAAGGTCATCGATATAAATAAACTCATCCTCCATGTATGGTTTTGGACCAATCTCAGAACAACTTCCTGAGCGGAATGCAGGTGCAAAGGTAGAGCTTACATTCTGTTGTGACTCCGGCCCATAATTTTGGTTTAATTTTTATAAAAATAAAAATGGCATAAAAGAATTATTAGATATCCTCAAAGATCAAATAGGAGTGATCCTCATTTTAGTTTTAACATGAAAAGCACATGATGATATGCATAGAGGACGCCGAGACTACGCCACACTTTCTTTAAAGACACCAATTGCCGGTCAAATGAAAATGTCCCATTAACCATTCCCATACCCGCATGACCCAAAATAACCTTTTGGCTTAGTTTTTATGTTTGACCCGTTTCGCCCAGGCAGACCAAAACATCCCCAACACTCCAATGAATTGATAACCATATTGTACAAAGCTTGATACAGTAATATGTTAATGGGTACCATAGATCATGAGTTTCACCTGAAGGATCAAAATATGAGAGAACTTCTTAGCACATTATACTGACTTCGACACAATAGCCATTTCAACATGCTTGAGCCAAGAATCTGAAAAGTACAATGATACAAACCTTCACAAAATCATCTATATATTAGTAGTTTTTTGGATATTTGAAGGTTAGACTACATGATCAAGCATTAGATATCCAAAGTGGTGTGTAATTACCATAAGAGAGAAAAAACAAACTGAAATCAGCAATTAAAACGTCTTGACTCATTACTAAATCATCCAAAGTCCCCAATCTGGAAGTGGCTGACCTGCCCAGAAATGTTTCAAGTTTGCAACGGAACTTCTTGACTTTTAGAAGAAAATTTAGCTAATTCGGTGGTGTGAATACCTTCAGTTAATACAATAAGAAGCACATCAGCTGGTGCTACCAGATCCAATTTCTAAATTGTTGTGAATCCACCACAAACCCATAAATAAATGTTGCCATGTCGTGTATGAAATTCCTCAACTGCCATATACACACAACATCAAAACACACAGTTAGAAGACATAAGTCCCAAAATATATACACCTATTAAACTAAAAAAACTAAGTATGTCTAACCTTTAAATTAGCAGCAAGATTATTGTTGGCCAGAATGCTAGGAACATATAAGTTATTCATCCCAAGCCCAAATGTAGGGGTTGCACCATATACAAATGAGCCAATTTGAATCATTCCACATCTGCAAGATCAAAGCACATGGAGAATAAATTAGCAGCAAGACTATTGTTGGCCAGAATGCTAGAAACATATAGATTATTCATCCCAGCCCAAACAGCAAGTTGGAGCTCAACCATCTAAAAGTGAGCTAATTTGAATCATTCCACACCTGCAAGTTATAATTACATTACAATTATAATGAGTACTGTATTGGGTAGAATTTTCACTAACCATGCAGGATCCCGGATTAGCTACTACACAGATTATTTGTAAGGATCCTGGACTGCTCTTAAATAACTTGTGCACAGGATACTGAGCCTACAATCGGGATAAGGAAAGGTATGATCCTGACTTGCTATATTATGCAGGATCCTCAGGTAAGTCTATAATATCCTCAAGATTATGTTGAAACAGAAATAATAGTAATATAACTTTACTGTTAAGATTATCATGTTACAGGATCCCGATAGGGACATTATCTTATATTTCAGGATCACTGACTTATAGTTATCCTGGATATAACTAAGTCTGAGTTAATGGGATGTCTTGGATTCGATATTATCTTATAATATATGCTTATTATAAGGATCCCAGATATCATATATCTCGGGATCCCTTTGCTACTAATATTTCCGCATGTTTAATGTATTTTGACCAGGTCGTATGAAACGTGTGGAGGTGGTTCCGATTTCCTTGGATCGTATCAAGTTGGAAGAATATTTGATTTACGAGGAAGGAAGTCAACACGTGTGGAATACTCAGTAATATGAATGATGATCCCAGCTAGAGATCTTAGTATGTATTACTTTGATTGATTATTAATAAGCTTGCGGAATAGTTTATTAATAACTTGAAGAACAAACTTGTATATAACAGAATATCTAACCAAAAGCTTCAATATTATTAACAATAATACGAACACACAATTTGTGTTAGGGTTTACAACCTTGAAGCTAATAACTAGAATGAATTCGTTACTCTCTAGGGTTTTACAGGATCTCTATTTATAACATATAGAGTCCTTTACAGAATCAAACTATTATGGAATCATATCTATTCCATAATTCTCTCTATTCAACTATATCTAACCAACAGTGGTTATCTATATCACTAACAGGGGTAGTACTCGTATATTATCAACAGTGGTTGAGTACTTAATACAAAATACAAACTACACACTAACAGTGGCACTGTTAGACAAACTACTTGACATCGGCAGCTACTAACTAGCAGTGGCAACTACTAACAGTGGTTGTACTTCTAACAGCGGCACAATACTTGTATTCTGAGCAAATCTAGCAGTGTCTCAGTTCTCAACAATCTCCCCCTAAACTTGATCATTCAGAGTAATGATTCAAGTTTCAATCCTTCTTTTCTTCTTCTATCTCCTTCATCGTTTGCCTCTTATGCAGTTGATTGAACACCATGTATAAAGCTCTGTAAGCTCCTTCAGTAATGATGGTTGTAGATAACTTCAAATCAACCAATCTATTCAACAGCCCTGTTCCCAGCACATAGTGTCGATCATCAAACATGTAGATCACCTGCCCATTGTTAAATACTACCATGTGTACTCCAGCTCTGGCAAAATATCTCCAGGTTATAACCCTTTGATGACAGTGAAAGAATAAGTGATACATGCTTGCTGGTTCAAACATGCTTTGCAATAACTCCATCATTTGTCTTTCAATCACAGCTTCAGAGTTCTTTCTATTCCTGATTCTGCTCACTTGATACAACTCCATAAGATCATCTCTTGTACAGATTCTGAGCAAATCAATCATACTCCCAACATGATCATCAAATCCTCTTTCCCTTTCAATCTTGATCTCAAGGATCATTTTTCTGAAACCATAATCAATTGATACTCCTTCCCAATTTATAATTCTAGCCTTTCTTGGTCCTTCAGAAATCTCCTTGCTATCAGTCAGAATCTTGATTCTCTTTTTCAGCTCTGGATCAAATCTTGGAATGTCAGGAATAACATTGTCTTTAGAAATCTGATTTTTCCATGAATTTCTTCTGACTTCATTCTGCTTATCCTCTAAGGCTTTCTCTGCTGCCTCAGCAGCTGCTTTTTCTCTTCTTTCTTCTTCTTCTTTCAAAAACTTTACCATTTCCCTATCTGCCTTTTCTTTCTTCTCCTTCATTAATGCATTCAAATGCCTATTCTCTTCCATTTTCTTGGTCCACTCATCATCTCTTCCCATATACCTATCATATGCCTGTTCCAGCTTCTGCATATTCCATCCTTTAACAATTTTAGCTGGGGCATAATTTTCAGACAGAGCATTGATCATTTGTCTTCTCCTTTCAGCATATGGTAAAGGTTTACTCCTCTTCTTGGCTAATTCCTCTTGCTTTTTCTTTCTAGCCCTTTCCTCATTTGACCTTTTCATCAACAAAAATCCAGAAGATAACTCTTCCTCTTCATTACCTTTCTTCTTCTTTAAATAATCATGAACTCTCTGAGCAGGAAGCTTTAATCCTTGTGCAGTCTTTTCTTTAACAATCTCTGCAGCTTTCTGTGTAATAGTCACTACACTCAGATCATCCAAAATCATTTTAACATCATCACCCTCTTCTTCAGCTTTAGCTTCTGCAGCTCTCCTTATCAACCTTTCCCTTTCTTCTACTTGCATCCTTAGCATATCATGAGACTCAAGATGAGGTTCTTTAATTTCTTTCACTTTTGATTTTTCTTTTAACTTTCCTTTACCTTTGTCTTTTGGATCAATCACAGGCAATTTAGACTCAGGCTTGAGTGGTGAAGTTGGTTCTCTTATTGTAACAGGTACCTCTCTTGGTCTTGTTGTTGTGGTAGATGTGGCAGGGGTTGATATGACAGCAGTGGTGATTGGTGTATCAACAGTGGTAGGTGTTGGTGTACTAACAGGGGTAGATGTAACAGTGGTAATGTTAGTGTTGACAGTGGTTGAAATTGTGACAACAGTGGTAGAAGTTTTGACAGTGGATAAAGTATTAGTTGGCTTTCTTCTGTGAATAGATTTCTTTCTTGTAAAGGTCTGCAACTTCTTCTCTTCATCAATTGACTTTGATTGCTCCCCCTTAATCTCAACTTCTCCTTCTTTCATCTCTTTTTCAACATCATCAACCACCTCATACACTGGCCTATCACTGAAACTGACTCTTTTCTTATTTTCCAGGTTAGCACCCATCACATCCCAAAAATATAATCTAAGTGCAGCTTTCTCAGGCAACCCTTTATTCAATGGAAATACCTGATAAACTGTTTCATCTGTTTCATCAGTCTGCTCTGCTCCTGCACCATCACTTGTATTAACATTTTCAGAAAAATCTTCACCAGTATATACCACCATTCTTCTGTCATCTGCAGCATCTACCATCTCATCATCTAAACTTTCATGTATCACATAATCAGAGACATTGAGCTCCTCCTCAGCCTTATCCCTGCTCTGCACATAATCATCATCTTTATCATCAAACACTAACTCCACAGTGTCTTCTGATTGTGCCTCATTATGCTCACATATATCCATCTCAACTGTATTATCATCAAGCTCAAGCACCTCTGTAGCTGCAGAATCATCATGCATTTCATCAATATTTATCATTGCTCCACTCATATCATCATGAGGTCCATGTGAATCATCATCATCATCATCATCATCACCTGCTTTTCTTGAACCATCATCTTCAGGCATATTATCATCATCTGCTTTCTTCTCCCCCTTGCCTGAAGATTCCTTTAACTTATTCGCAGGTAGAAGAATATTGTTGACAGCCTCCTCAAGCATTACCAATCTATTCTGCACATCAAGCAACTCTGCCTTCTGATGATCAATGATCTCCTTCTGCTTAGCAATTAACTCATCCTGAGCTTGAATTTTCTGTTGAGCCTCTTTTCTGTAAGCCCTTTCCCTCTCATATTTGCTCCACAGTTTATTGATATCATGTACAAGATAGGAAATCGTCAATTCATCAGTATCACTAGGCTCATCAACATTAGAGTGTGACCTCTTAGTTGAATCCTTGCCCACATCTGCCACTGCAGATGTCCCTTGGTTATTGGTACTGGGACCTACATTTGAATCATCACCCATAGGTTCATCAAACATAGTTGCCTATGGTTGGGTCTGATTAATGTTACCACTATCCTGCCCTGCCAGTGGGCTAGAAACAGTAGTGGCAGCCCTTCCAGAATGAACATTTTCATCAAGTATGTTCACCTGTTGTGTTGGGACAGTTGACTGAGACTGTGGAGAAACAGGAATCTCCATAGCCTGTGTAGCCTTCTTGGATTTCTTGGCTTTAGATTGGGTAGGCTGTTTGTTCCCTTGTTTTCTTTTGATGCCACCTCCTGATGTGTGTTCAGAACCAACTTGTGTTGTTGGTCTGTCATCATTTGGTCCAGATGGTGTTGGTAATACACCACCAGTGGCAGAAGGAGTAACTAGCATTGTAGAAAATAATGCAGTTTCCTTCTTAGAAAAAGCATTCTGATACTGATTCATAGCCTTAATAGTCCTCAAAGATAGAGTAGAACTAACAATCACACTATCCTCTGCTGGCAGATTTGACAATTGATTATTCAATAAAAGCTGAACAAATCTAGGGTACATAACGAATGTATCACCCTTTACATTCCTAACCATATTATCTAAGATAAATCTAGATATATTAAATTTAATACCCTGTGCCAAGCAGATAATAGGATATGCAATAGTAGAACTAAATTCATTAAAACTAGTTCTCTTTTGAGACAAACATACCAGAAAAGTATGAATGTAGAACTTCCATTGAGGACAAAACCATGACTTCAAGAAAGTATATTCTGATCTTGTCTTTCCTGAACCTTCATACCCCATATCCATAATGCCTTTAAACAAATCTTCTCTCGATAACTCTAGAATTCCACCTTCATCATCAAACTGTAAAAGCTCTCTTAGAACAATCTCAGTAACCATTACCTTCTTACCCTTGACAGTGGAATGAATGTGAGTAATGCCATTAACATTCCCTTCCTTTGCATTCTGCCAGAATTCTTGAATATGCGATCGAATTAATCGTGGACAAACAGTAAGGGCATGTGTAACTGGACAATTTCTCAAGAAATCAATAATAGGGTGAAAATACTCATCGGCAAGTTCTTTATTCAAGAAAGCCCTCATATTGTGTTCAGAATGAACACTTAGCGTAGAATGATCAGAATCAGATGACAATGAAGATGCCATTGATGTAATTGATGAACGAACGACGAGTGAATTACAATAAACAACTCAAAGCGAGAGCGATTATTGAAGGGTTTTGAAAATTTTGAAAGCGTAATTGAAAAAGTGTAGTATTTGAGTATTTATTTGATGACAGTGCCAAGCCCTAATAATAGAACTAGCAGTGGCACTGCTGGTTATACCCAACAGGGGCACAATTTACAAACAAACCCAACAGGGGTACCTCACTTGGTCAATTTATAGTCAACCCTTTCTAACCATCTAACAAAGCTAGCAGCGGCTGATAGTCTAGCAGGGGCATCCGACAAAGGAAACTCCAACTTAGAACTAACAGGGGCATAAACTTAGCTTAGTTAGACAACGAATTTTTTTTTTTTTTTTTTTTTTTTTAACCAAAAAAATAAGAAGAAACACATAAAACATTAAATTCCAGCTCAAATGATGTCTCTTGACAGTGGCTGAAACCTGCAATATTAAACTAAGAAAAACAACTAGCAGGGGTTAAATTACACACATATACAGCAGGGGTTTAAAATACATTGACATTGGCAAAGGTAAACTAACAGTGGCACCATCTGTTATCATGATGAAGCTAACAGTGGCAACACCTGACCCTGTCACATACAATATATTTTACCCCTGTTAGTATCAAATCCAGACCAAAACACTACGTGAGATTGATCATACCAATATTAGTTATCAAAAATGTAAATCTTCCTACATCAAATGCTTTTGTAAAAAGATCTGCAAGTTGATTATCAGTATGAATTTTAAAAATATGAATCAATCTTTTATCATAACAATCTCGTATAAAATGATATCTGATCTCAATGTGTTTGGTTTTTGAATGCTTAACTGGATTCTGAATGATACTAATAGCAGAAGTATTATCAATATAAATAGGAGTGTTCATGAAAGTCAAACCATAATCCAGCATTTGATTCTGAATCCAAAGAACCTGTGCACAGCAACTTGATGCTGCAACATATTCTGCTTCTGCTGTAGAAGTGGAAACTGTGGTTTGCTTCTTGCATTGCCATGACACTAATCTATTTCCAAGAAATTGACAACCTCCACTAGTCGATTTCCTATCCATATTCTCACCACCATAGTCACTATCTGTGAAGGCCTTTAGCTCAAAATCTGATCCTTTAGCATACCAAAGGCCCAAGTCTGGTTGACCTTTCAAGTATCTAAAGATCCTCTTCACAGCATACATGTGTGACTGCTTTGGATTGGTTTGATACCTAGCACAAAGACACACTGCAAACATAATGTCAGGTCTAGATGAAGTTAAATACATCAAAGAACCAATCATTGACCTGTACAAGTGCACATCTACTTCCTCCCCCTCAGGATCAGAATTAAGATGTTTATGTGCCTCCATGGGAGTGCTAGCTACCTTCACATCTTTATAACCAAATTTATTCAAAATATCTTTCACATACTTCCCTTGGTTAATAAAGATTCCATCTAACTTCTGCTTGACCTGCAATCCTAAAAAGAATGTGAGTTCACCCATTGAACTCATCTTGAACTTCTTATGCATTAAATCCTCAAACTCTTTGCACAATGAATCCCTTGTAGACCCGAAAATAATATCATCAACATACACCTGTACCAGCAATATATCTCTTTGAACCCTCTTGGTAAACAATGTCTTGTCAATAGTACCTCGCTTGAATCCATTCTTGAGCAAGTACTCAGACAGAGTATCATACCAAGCTCTTGGAGCTTGATGTAATCCATACAATGCTTTCTTCAATCTGTACACTCTATCTGGATATGTTGGATCTTCAAACCCTGGTGGTTGGCAAACATACACCTCATCATCAATTAGACCATGAAGAAAAGCACTCTTCACATCCATTTGATAGACTTTGAAATCCTGATAAGATGCATAAGCTAAAAATAATCTAATAGCTTCTATTCTAGCAACAGGGGCAAAGACATCATCATAATCTATGCCTTCTTCCTGTGTGTACCCCTGTGCTACCAACCGAGCCTTATTCTTGATCACTATCCCTCTTTCATCTCTCTTGTTCTTAAAGATCCATCTTGTGCCTATAGCTTTCTTTCCTTTTGGAAGATCAACCAAATCCCACACATCTTGCAGTTTGAATTGCAACAATTCTTCCTGCATAGATTCAATCCAGCTTGGATCTTTGAGAGCCTCCACTGCCTTCTTTGGTTCCATCTGAGAAAGAAAACATACATATAATGAAGTATGTACATCTTCTTCTCTTACCTTGGTTTGATGTCTTGTCTGAACAGGAGTCATAATATCACCAATAATCAAATCCAAAGAATGATCTTTATGAACCAAATACTTAGAGGTAGAAGTATCAAGTAAATCTCTTTCCAAATTAGAACCCAATAGATTATCTACCTCAGAGTCTGAGAAAGACTCTCTTTCCTCTCTTTCTTTTGAAGGCTTTGGAGTTGCTTCAGAATCTGACAAAGAAGTCCTTTCCAAAACTTGAAATGGAGGACTTTGTTCAACAAATTTTGGAGAATCGGGCTCTCCTTCTGAATCATGCTCTGAAACTATATGAGAACCCTTTGAAGTAAATGGTTGATTTTCTGTTGGAATTGAACCATCTTCATCCTTTGAACCATTTTTGCTACTTGACCCACTTGAATCATCTGAAGGTTCATCTTGCTCTAACTGGAATGCTTCTGGAGGATCTGGAGACCAAATAGGAAACAATACATACTGCAAGTCATCCTTTTTAGTCTGACTTGAGGTTGAATTCCCATCTTTACCTGCATCATTACCTGCATCTGTACCTGCATCTGTATCTGCACTAATAGACAAATCTGGATATCTAAAAGCATGGGTTAGTGCATCAATATCAAACAAAACTTCTGGACCTTTTCCTTCTACATTTGATGTATGTTCATTAAAGGTCACATCCATGGTCTCATCTATGATCCTAGTCCTTTTGTTAAATACTCTATAAGCCTTGCTTTGAATAGAGTATCCAACAAATACACCCTCATCTACCTTACTCTGAAACTTACCAAGATGATCTCTGGTATTTAAGACAGTACAAGGACATCCAAATGGTTTTAAAAAGCTAACCAAAGGTTTTCTCTTAAAGAATAACTCATAGGGTGTCTTGTTATGAGGTTTAATAATCAAAATCCTATTCAAAACATAACAAGCAGTGCTAACTGCCTCTGCCCAAAAGGACATTGGAAGTTTAGCATCTGCTAGCATGCTTCTAGCAGCCTCAATTAGTGTCCTATTCCTCCTCTCAGCTACTCCATTTTGTTGTGGAGTCCTAGGTGCACTATACTGTCTTTCTATACCTTTATCCTCACAGAACTTATTCATCTCATGATTCTTAAATTCTGTCCCATTATCACACCTGATGATCTTAACCTTTTGATTAGTTGAATTCTCAATCCTAGTTATGAATGATCTAAGTATTTCACCTGTCTCATCCTTAGTCCTAAGAAAGAACACCCAACTCATTCTAGAGTAATCATCAGTTATTACCAAACAGTAAGATTTCTTCCCTTGACTAGCTACATTGGTAGGGCCAAACAAATCCATATGTAACAGGTGTAAGGGAGTGGTATTGGTATTCACAAGCTTGGTCTTATAAGAGGTCTTGTGTTGCTTGCCTTTGAGACATGCTACACAGTGGTCACTACATTCAAATAACTTTTCAGGTAAGCCTCTCACTAGCTTATTCCTAACAAGTTTATTCATGGTCTTGAAATTCAAGTGACACATCCTCCTATGCCATAGTTCAGATTCAGATACAGTAGCTTTAGAAATGAGACAGTTAACATTTTGAGATTCCATCTTGTTTAAATCACTACAGTATACATTATCCTTTCTTGGAACTCTCATTAAAATCTTATCTTCAGGTATTTTGAGTTTTTCAGAAAGTATAAGGCATTCTGTGTCAGTGAAATATACAGGATTTTGCTTATCTGTGATTTGACTCACACTAAGCAAATTGTATCTCAATTGCTCAACATAATAAACATCATTGAAAGTGAGCTTACTGCTTTTTACCTTACCTTTACCTGTGATTTTACCTCCTTTAGGATTGCTTCCAAATGCTACATCTCCTCCATCAAACGCTTTAAAGTCCTGTAGCTTTTTCCTGTCTCCAGTCATGTGTCTTGAACAGCCAGAATCAATATGCCATAAGCTTGGTGGCTTGCCCTGCACATATATGAGAAAAACAATTAGTTTTTCTTGGGAACCCAAACCAATTTGGCTTTGGGTTTCCCATGAGCACCTTTGACATCAACCCTTTTGACAGTGATTGATCTCAGTGCTGCATTGGTTTTGGACACTTCAGATTTACACTCATTTTTATGTCTCCAAAAACAATCAATTTTTGACCTAACAGGGGTTAATGGTCTGACAGTGGTCACCTTTAAGTTTGTATTGATTACCCTGGCAGTGGTAGCTTTACTTGGTATATACATTCTTTTGAAATGTTTAATACCAGCAGAGGTACCATGCCTGACAGTGGTCAAACCCTCCCCTGTTCGTGTCTTGCCTCTGTTAGCCGTTGACAGGAGCACTGCTGTAGCATTAACAGGGGCTGCAGCCTTGCCTCTGTTAGGCTTATTTATCAACACATGACCTGTACCACTGTTCCTATTATTTTTAGGATTGTAGTAACAGTCCTGTTGAAGATGATTATATCTACCACAAATAAAACATGACTTTCTTTTCACACATTCAAACCCATTACCCAACCTTTGTGAAACCAATTGGTTCCAATTTCTTTGATTACCCCTGGGAATGGATTTATTCACATTACTTGCAGTATGTAACTCAGACTTCTTTGATTTACATGTACACTTATCACACTCAGATTTCAACTTGTCTTTTGATTCAGTATTGACCTTTTTGTGTACATACCCTAAACCTGAACTAGCCTTGTTGGTTTTCCTGACTTGATCTATTTGAGCTTTTGCTTTCTCAACAAACATCTTTTTACCCTCTTCTAGTTTAGTACTATTAAGTTCAGAAACTAGACCAGTAATAGGCTTAGCACAATCATCCCTAGAATTACCACTAGATGAGCTATCACTATCACTCTCATCTTCCTCAGTCCAATCAGATACCTCAACTTTATCAAAATTCACATTATCAGCACAATTAACAACTGGATCTACCTTTTTAACCTCCTCAGACACACCTACCTTAAGTTTTTCTAAGTCAAACTCAAGCTTAGATGGGAAGTAAGTATGATTATAAGGTGGGGGTACAGCATTAAGGTTGTAACTTAATCCAAGTTTTAATTTATCATGAATTTGAGACTTGATTAAGTTTTGAACACCTTTTGAAGCATTTTACAATTCATCAACTTTTAATTTTATTGACTCTTTATCAGAAATTGCCTCAGCCAACTTTGCACTTAGCATATCAACTTTTGTTTGTAAAGCTTTCTTTTCCCAATTCAGATATTTAATATCTAAGTGAAATTGTGATTCATTCTTTTCATAAGCTTTTATCTGATTTTCTAAGTTTTCAATGGCTAAAGTTGAATGTTGACTCTTTTTCACACAAGCTTTTAATTCATTACACACAACCAGATTATGATCCCTATAAAATTTAACCATTTTCTTACATGCAGGAGAACATAATTTAGATTGTACCTCATATGGAATGTCTGAAGGCTCTGGTTCTTCTGTGACAGCCATCAAAGCTTGATTCTGAACTACAAGCTCTTCTTGGTCACTCCAGTCAAATCCTCCCATCCCATCTTGTGCAACCAATGAATCAGAAGTGGTGTTCTGAACAGGTACCAATCTTCTTTGTGGAGCAGAACTATTTCTCATAATACCATTCTGAGATCCTCCAGCCTGTGTGCTCTTGCATTCTCTAGCAAAGTGTCCCATCTTGTGACAGTTGAAGCACTCCACCTTGCTCTTGTCAAATCCAGCTACACCATCTCTCTTGTAAGTGAAGTTTCTGTTCCCAGACCTCTGCATAAACCTCTTTGCCCTGATTGTAATCATGGCCATCTGCCATCTTAAATCCATCTCTTCCAGGTCCTCTTCACTAACCTGCTCCAAATCTTCTGTAGTTAATGATGAATTCACATGGCTTGCAAAGAATGCTTCCAATACATTATCATTAGCACCAGATGTGCTACAACTACCAGATTCACCAACAGAAACAAAAGCAGCATTGTTAGAGCTACCATTGGACTGTTTCAACGCTAGAACTTCAGGTTCAAAATTCCTCAGATCATTGTACAGGTCTTCAATCTCTTTCTCTTCAAGATCTGGACTTTGTCTAAGTCCCACAGTGTACATATTCCAATCTGTACCAAGTGATCTTAGAAACTTCCTGTTCAAGTCATCTTTATCAATCTTGACACTGTGATTTTCTAAATCACCCACAAGTTTTTGAAACCTATCAAAAGTCTGAGTCAGAGTTTCAGACTTTACATCTGCAAAGTTTTCAAACTGTTGTTTGAGAAGAGATCTCTTATTCTTCTTGGTGTTATCATTACCACCAAATCTCTTAACAATTGCTTGCATAAGAACCTGAGCATCTTCACAGTTTTCAAACTTCCTTTGATACTCATTAGGAATAGACAAAAGTAGAGTACTTAATGCCTTCCACTCTGTTGCTCTTTCTTTTCTCTCTGCATCAGTCTTTGGTGGTGGTCTTTCTTCCTTTTTACCATCTGCATCCTTAGTATAAACTGGTCCATTAGTAACCACCTCCCACATCATATAATCAGTCAGCAACATGTATTGTCTAATCCTAGTCTGCCATAGCTCAAACTCATCGGGTTTGAGCATGGGGATTTTTGTAGCTTGAATACCTTCCATTGTTTCAGTAGACATGTTGTTGTTTGTTGAAAAAGCTGCAAAATTTAATTACCTTCTTCAAGATCAAAGTAATACCAAGCTCTGATACCACTTGATGATCCCAGCTAGAGATCTTAGTATGTATTACTTTGATTGATTATTAATAAGCTTGCGGAATAGTTTATTAATAACTTGAAGAACAAACTTGTATATAACAGAATATCTAACCAAAAGCTTCAATATTATTAACAATAATACGAACACACAATTTGTGTTAGGGTTTACAACCTTGAAGCTAATAACTAGAATGAATTCGTTACTCTCTAGGGTTTTACAGGATCTCTATTTATAACATATAGAGTCCTTTACAGAATCAAACTATTATGGAATCATATCTATTCCATAATTCTCTCTATTCAACTATATCTAACCAACAGTGGTTATCTATATCACTAACAGGGGTAGTACTCGTATATTATCAACAGTGGTTGAGTACTTAATACAAAATACAAACTACACACTAACAGTGGCACTGTTAGACAAACTACTTGACAGCGGCAGCTACTAACTAGCAGTGGCAACTACTAACAGTGGTTGTACTTCTAACAGCGGCACAATACTTGTATTCTGAGCAAATCTAGCAGTGTCTCAGTTCTCAACAATGAACGTTGGGACGCTCCACCAAATCTCGGGGATGATCCCGGATATTTCGGGATTACTTGTTAACGACTTGTAGTATATAAATGAGGCTGGAATGATCGATTAGGTTAACTCATCCTCACCACTGACACTTGAAACACTCTCTGCAACTCATTCACACCTTCACACTTTATCATTTTTACACTTAGACGATCATTCTCGTGCTCTTTAGCTTGTAAACCACTTTTCATTTAATAAGATAAACAGAAGGCAAGGATCGATTGATCCTTCCCGAGGTTTTGTGCCGGTGATCTATCATAGATCAAGGGTTTTCCTAGTACATCATTGTGTTCTTGCACATTTCATTCATTTACTTTACTAAAATTGCATTCTTTGTTATATTTACTGCATTATCCCGGAATTATCCCGGATTACACTTGCTTTTCTGCATTCACTTTAGTTTATTGCATACAAATTCATCATTTACAAAGTTCTAGATCACATATTTAGCAAGATTTAATCTTAAGTTAACCCGTATTGGCAAAATCATAAGTTTTTATCATCAAGTATAATTTTCAACTAAATTATCACGAAATCAAATTTAAGCACACTACCTCACTTTACTAATTTGTTCATTAAATTGCATTGAGTAATTTTTTGACCAAAACAATTTGGCGCCCACCGTGGGGCAAGTGGTGCTTTTTCATAATCAAACTTTTGAGTAAACCTTCATTAGAGTTGTTTTTTGCATAAAATTTATCAAAAAATGTTGACCCAAGGCCAAACCACCTCTTCTGCTATACCATAATCATCTGCTGCTAACATACCACCATACATGCCTATTTCATCCTCGCGGCCAAGGCCTCAGCCTGTTAGTTCAAGAACGACGACCACTACATCCACCTACGTAGGATCAGGTTCGAATGATAGTGATCCTATTATTATCTCTAACCGTGAAATTATGACTATGTTTTCAGAAGTAAGGGAACAAATGAGCCGCATAGAACGCAGCAACGCGTCACTGAGAAGAGATGTGGAAGGCATGAGATCTAGAGAAAGTGTTCATGTCACTCAAGTTACTACCCCCATTCGGAGCAGGATCCTGGATTTCAACACTCCTCCCTCATCAAATTATTCTGGAGATTTCATATCTATGCAAGGGAGTACCGGGATCCCGGGATCCACACATGCTACCAGAGTCTCTACATATAGAGATCCTGAACAAGCCTCAGGATCCCTACCAAGGGCGACGAATGGTTGTAACATACCTTCTGGATATTCTTTTGGTTCTAATGTTTTGCAGGATTCTGGAGTAAGCCCCGTTGTGGCGAGGGAGTTGCAAAAGCTCAAGGACATGATATCTAGTGTCCCAGGTATAGTGCAGCTTATCCCAGAGGTAGCACCATCTGCACATAGGATCTCAAGATTTGCACCACCAATATGTGATACCGAGATCACGAAGAGATTTCAGACTCCTAACATGAAGCTGTACGATGGTACCACGGATCCTGAAGAACATATAGCACAGTACATGAAAAGAATGGAGATTATCCCGATTCCTGCGGATCTAAAGGAAGCTTGTCTATGCAAAGGATTCGGATCCACTCTTACAAGATCTGCACTTAAATGGCTGCTTAATGTTCCTGCATACTCTATTACATCTTTTGCTCATTTGGTTAATCTTTTTAATAATCAATTTTCATGCAGTAGGACTTTTGAAAGACTAACCACTGATTTATATAGGGTTGTCCAGAAAGATAATGAAACTCTTCGAGATTTTGTAGGAAGATATGGCAGGGAATCCTTAGATATCCCGAAGGTAGATATGGCAACTGCTGTTCAAGCTTTCAAAATGAGAATAAAGAGAGATTCACCTTTCTATGAAGATCTTGTGATGAACCCATGTAGAAGCTTGGACGAAGTTAGAAATAGAGCTTTTAGATTCATACGGTTAGAGGAAGATGCAGTGATCCAGAAGAAATCAAATACTTCTTCAACATATGATAAACCCAACAGGAAAGCCGAGATACCCGTATTCAAACCAAGCAGAAGCAAACCATACTCCAGAAATAAGGATCGCATGATCAACGCTATGGATGAGGATGATGAAGATTGTCCAAAACTGACTGATTATTGTTTTGCAGCTGATACCACAGAGATCCTCTATGCAATGAGAAACCTTGGAGATGGTGTCAGATGGCCGAAGAAGAAGGAAAAGAGCACTGGATGGAAAGACAGATAGGGATGGCACCTGCGGGCGACGGGCACGGATCCCCCTCACCCATGACCCGCGACATGTGACTTTTCCTTGACCCGTCGGATCACGGGTACCCATCAGCGGGTTGATTATTTTACCCATACCCGCGATCTGCGGATACCCACGGGTAAATCCACGGGTTAAACAAAAATTATGAAACATATGAAATTGTAGTCAATATTTTTGGATTCATCACAGCATCAATCAAACATTACTTGTTTCAAAAACCACAAAAGTCAAAATAAAAATGGAGCAACACTCTTAAATAAAGGGTTCAACCAAATTGCAAAGGTTTTAGAAACAATACCATTACACAATAATAGGAATTATTACTTGGGTGACGGTTGGTTCAAGCCTTAAAGGGATTAAGATTTCAAGGTGTGTAATTATTAATAGTAATTGGAAATATAAATATAATAAATATACAACTAGATGCACATATGCGGGTTCACGGATCATCTAACGGGTATAACCGCGGGTTGCTCAAATGGGTATCACGGATTCACCGGTCGGATTTTACCTGCAACGGATCTCCTATATCCATGACCCACCCACGACCCGTCGACGGGTTCAAATTTTTACCCGACCTATACCCACGGGTGAAGTTTTTTGAATTTACCCACCCGTCATAGGTGCGGATACCCGTGGGTCGCGGGTTTTTTCTCGCCCATTGCCATCCCTAAAGACAGATCAAAATGGTGCGCTTTCCATGAAGATTTCGGTCACATAACTGAGGATTGCATAGCTTTGAGGAAAGAAATAAGCTATTTGCTCGGAAAAGGTAATCTGAAGGAGCTCTTCAACAGAAGAAAAGATCAGGCTCGGGATCATGATAAATCTCGCGATTCTGAAATTCAGGATCATACCGGGATCCCGCAGAGAGCAGGATCACCACCCCCGAATGCTAAGGTAATTAACTTTATATCTGGTGGTTTTGACATCTGTGGTACATCTTATTCAGCAGCAAAAAGACATGCAAAGGAGTCAAAGTCAGAAAAGCGTGATAAGCCCATGAGATCAGTAACCCTGAAGGATGAGAAGGTGGTCACTTTTAGTGAAGATGACAAGGAGAATGTTCAGGATCCTCACCATGATGGTCTGGTTATTACTCTATATATTGCGAATCATTTTGTACGCAGGATCCTGATTGATGGCGGCAGTTCTGTGAACATCATCCAACTGGAGACACTCAAGAGGATGGGGATCCCTGAGTCAGAGATAATTGCAAAATCAACTATCCTCGTTGGGTTCAGTGGTGGAGCCAAAAATACTGTGGGAGAAATCAAACTTCCCATCTATATTGAGGGGGTAAACTCTATGCAACGCTTTTGTGTTATGGATTCATTATCTTGCTATAACATTATTCTAGGTAGACCATGGATTCATGACATGAAGGCAGTTCCATCAACGTATCATCAATGTGTGAAGTTGCCCACTCCATAGGGAGTTGTTTGGATTAACATTGACCAACAGGAGGCTAAGGATTGCTACACAACATCGATGAAACCTACTACCAAGCCCACGCCAGCATAGCAATTAAAGACGCGAGCACGGGGTATCTTGGAAGCAATTGAGCAGGATGTCAAATAAGTGCCGCTGAACATTGATGATCCTGAGGAAAAAGTATTCTTGGGATCCTCAGTCCCTAAGGATCTTGAACAAGATCTTGTGAAGTTCCTGAAGGATAGAAAAGCAACTTTTGCCTGGAAACCCGAGGATATGACAGGTATATCTAAAGATATTATTACACATAAACTTGGTATTGACAAAAGTTTCAGGCCAATTCAGCAAAAGCGAAGAAAGTTCACCCCAGAAAGAAATGCAATCATATAAGCTGATGTAGAAAGGTTGCTCAAGTCTGTTATGATTCGGGAAGTTAAATTCCCAAGATGGTTGGCAAACGTGGTAGTGGTGCAAAAGAAGAATGGGAAATGGAGAGTATGTGTGGACTACACTGACCTCAACAAAGCATGTCCAAATGATCCTTTCCCATTACCTCACATAGACTCAATGGTGGACGCAAATGCTGGACACGAGATCCTGACCTTTATGGACGCATCTTCAGGATTTCAGCAAATACAGATGGAGCCATCTGATCAGGAAGATACAACCTTCATGACACCAACATGTATATATTGTTATATTACGATGCCTTTTGGCTTTAAAAATGCAGGTTCAACATACCAGAGGCTTGTGAATATGATGTTCAAAGATCACTTGGGTAAGACCATGGAAGTCTACATTGATGATATGGTGGTTAAATGCAAGAGAGCTGAGGATCATCTTCAGGATCTTCGAACTGCTTTCGATATCCTGGACCAATATAACATGAAGCTTAATCCTGCCAAATGCCATTTTAGAGTGGGGGCAGGAAAATTCTTGGGCTATATGGTGACTAAAAGAGGAATCGAGGCTAGCCCAGAACAAATTAAGGCTATCCTGGATTTGAAGTCCCTGGTCAACACCAAAGATATTCAAAGATTGACTGGAAGGATTGCAGCTCTTAATAGATTCATCTCGAGATCCTTAGATCGCTGCAAAGAGTTTTATGATATGTTGAAGAAGAACAAGAGATTCGAATGGGGAGATAAACAGGAAGCAGCATTTTTGGAATTGAAGAATTATCTGTCATCGGCTCCACTGTTAATGAAACCAGAAGACGGAGAACCATTATATCTATATATGGCAGTATCCCGAAGTGCAGTGAGTGCAGTACTCGTTAAAGATCATGAAGGTCAACAGCATCCCGTGTACTATGTAAGTAAAAGTCTACTTGATGCTGAAACCAGGTATTCTCATCTTGAAAAACTTATCCTTGCATTAGTAATGGCTTCCACTAAACTTAGACATTACTTTGAAACGCATCCTATTCATATAAGATCAAATTATCCCATAAAGTCAGTACTTAGAAAACCAGAAATGTCATGTAGAATGGCTAAATGGTCTGTGAAATTAAGTGCGTTTAACTTAATATATGAACCAAGAAGTGCCATAAAATCCCAAGCTTTAGCAGACTTTATAGCTGATTTCACTAGTGATCTTCAAGAAGAAGTAGATTTAGAGGTACAACAATTAGATGAATCGAAAGATAAATGGATTCTATATACTGATGGAGCCTCTAATATGAACGGAATTGGATTAGGGATAATACTAAGATCACCACAGGGAGACATAATGCCACAAGCAATTAATTGTGAATTTCAAGCTACTAATAATGAAGCAGAATATGAAGCATTAGTTGTTGGATTACAACTAGCTAAAGATATAGGAGTAAAACATCTACAAGCTTACATGGATTCTTTATTAGTTGTTAATCATTATAATGGTACTTATGCTGTAAAAGGCGAAAAGTTGGCTTTGTATTTGGATGTTGTTAAAAAGCTTACAGGTAATTTCGAGACATTCAGTATAGAGCAGATACCAAGAGAAGCCAATTCAGAAGCGGACGCATTGGAAAATTTGGGATCAACTCTCAGGATCCCGCCTGACATCAGGATCTCGATTGCTCATATCATGTCACCGGCTATAGAAGATAAGAAATAAGAGCAAGTATGTGGAATTGATGATCATGAGATTGGAGATAATTCAGATACATCAGCTTCTGGGGGCAAATCGGGATCATGGATGCAACCAATCATGGAATACTTACAAAATGACGTGATCCCGAAGGATGAACCAAATCCTAGGATTTTCAAGCTTAAGGTATCTCGTTTTATAATTCAAAATGGGATATTGTATCGTAAATCTCTTGCAGGACCATTATTGCGATGCCTTAAGGATCCTGAAGCGCAAGCAGTACTTAAGGATATACATGAGGGAGATTGTGGAAATCATTCTGGGGGCAGAGCATTATTTTCAAAGGCTTTGAGAACAGGTTACTTTTGGCCAAATATGAGGAAGGATTCCATGGATTTCGCTCGCAAATGTGATGCTTGCCAAAGACATGGGAACATCCATCATCAACCGGCAGAACCGATGTGTCCAATTATCTCTTCATGGCCATTTATGAAGTGGGGAATGGATATTGTTGGAAAACTACCTACTGCTCCTGGAGGAAAAGTCTTTATGCTTGCAATGACATACTACTTTTCGAAATGGATTGAGGTTGAAGCATTTGTGCAAGTAAAGGAAAAGGATGTGATCTCGTTCATCAAAAGAAATATCCTGACTAGGTTCGGGATCCCGGCAGAGATAATATGTGATAATGGATATCGGTTTATTGGAAAGAGAACAACCAAGTTTTGTGAGAGTTGGGGGATTAAGATGATTATTTTAATGCCAGTTCATCCCCTAGCTAGCGGACAAGCGGAATCCAGTAACAAGATCATCATCAACAATCTTAAAAAGAGGCTGGACGTTAAGAAATGGAGATGGGCTGAAGACTTACCATTTGTTCTATGGGCTGATAGGACTACTGAAAAATAGGCAACCAAAAAAACTCCTTTTGCTCTGGTGTTTGGATCTGAAGCCATGATCCCAACAGAAATGGTGATCCCGACGGCAAGATCCCGAATGCAGACTGAAGAAGCGAATAAGGAAGCATTGATCCAAGATTTGGACACTGTGGATGAGATTAGGGATCGTGCTAAATTCAGGATTGCAGCTTATCAGCAAAGGATTTCAAGATCCTACAACAAAAATATCAGGATAAGAAGATTTCAAGTTGGGGATCTGGTATTAAGAAAGGTGTTTCAAAACACTAAAAATCCCACTGAGGGCAAATTAGCACCGAAGTGGGAAGGTCCTTATTTGATTGATTCAAGTGCTGGAAAGGGGGCATACTGGTTAGCAAACATGGATGGAGAGCTATTTCCGAGATCTTGGAATGCTATTCATCTAAAGCTCTATCATATGTAAGTTAAATATTTATATTTGACATAAGAGGTATTCCTGTGATCCTTAACTTTTCATTATACTTATTTCTCTTATCTATATATATATATATATATATATATATATATATATATATATATATATATATATATATGTGTATGTGTGTGTGTGTGTGTGTGTGCCATTAATATATGTATGTATATGTCTATGTATGTGTATGATTTATCTTCTTTCATTATTTTCATATGAATCTTGTACTAACTTAAGCATCGGAGGGGTGTTAGGCAAACTAACACCTACCTTTATCCAAGATTTTGTGTTTGATGTAGTTGACACATTTGGGAATCATGCAACGAGGATAAGAGGTTGGCCACCTCTCTCCCCCGATTAGGAATCCCAGGGATTCCTCTAAAGGTTTTGAGGATGCTGAAAACGCATAATCACCTCTCTTTCATATGGGTTGCCACACTTACGCCTGGAGCGCACGTGTTTGATTATAGAATCAGGGTTATGGGACCGGTGATGCCTCTGGTACCCGACAATTTCATGACCATTGACCTATAGATCAAATTCTTTTTTGTTGTCGTCACTGAGTGCACTAGGTGTCGACCCCTGAGATAGTAATGTTTTCACATTACACTTAGCAAAAGGTTTGTAATGTTTTCACATTACCTAAAGGTTTTGGCGTATTCACGTCACTAAAGAACACAAGGCTTATCATGTTTATACACTGAATATCGCGCAAGGTTTGTAATGTTTTCACATTATCTAAGGACATTGGTATCTTCATACCATGCAAAAGATGGATTATCCCGAGACACGGATTACCCCATGATTTAATGTGATGATAATACATTGCAAACACTTGGTTTTATTGGTCTTATCCAATCTTAAGTCTATCGGTTATAATGTTTTCACATTATTCAAAATGTTTTATTGAAACATCCGAAAGTTTGTAAAGTGTTTTATGAACTTATTTTAGGATTTCAAAATTGATTTATAAGATTAGTTTTGAACAAATAAAGATGACTTGTCGTAAGAATAAACATTTGTTCAATGCAGGATATGGCTTATCTTTGTTACTATTATTTTGAAGCATACTTCAGGATCCTGAAATCTTGATTGAACAAAGTCATCCTGAGGGAATCTCCTCAGGATCCCAGAGTTGCAAAGATCCTATTAAATATGCAACACAAATGATGGGGGAATATCTCTGGCACCCTCAAAAAGAAAATCATCGTTATCAGTTGTCAACACTTCCGAAAAACAAATGATAGTACTTTGAATAATATCTAGAGATACATGGGATCCTAAGATTTCCAGGATCCTTGACCTTTGAGGATATCCAATCTATCCTTCCAAATCTCGTTTTTCCAAGAAGAGATGTTGAAGCAAGGAAGCGAAGCCTCATTTGCCATTGTAATCCTGGTTTCAAGTACAGAAATAGCAGCATCTTTTTCTGCTTGGGCGAGCAGCTTCTGTTTCTCTTGTACCATCTCTGCCTCAAAGCCTTCAATTCTTTTCTTGAGCTTGGCTATTTCATCGGCATTATCCTGAGCGATTTTGTTCTTGATAGAGATTATTTCATCCATTGCATCAATCACTTTCAGCTTTTCGAGATAACATTTGGATGCATGCTCCATGCCCTAAAGATAAAAAAGGTCATTAGATCATAATTTTTAATTGGAATTAAGAGAGAAGAAGATGTACTTGATAGAAGAATTCAAAGGCGTGATCGAAGTTGGGCGAAGGTTCGTCTGTCACAGGGATATGTTTAAATTTCCTTTCTCTTATGATGGAATGAAGCATCTTGCTACATGATTTATTGTCTTTCTTTACTTTCTTTTTGCTAAGGAAAGTATCATTATCAATATCCTCTAATGTAAAATGAACTGAAGGTTTCTGGCATCCTGCGAAAATCAATGTGAGATAGTGTATGATGCAGATTGTGAAGAACACATTTATGTACCTCTCTTAGTTGACTTCGGCATCAGGGATAATGGAGATGTCTCGGGATATTGGAAAGTCCTTTCTTCTTCAGGTACCTCCAGAAATTTTTCAATTTTATTATTAGAATCTTGATGAGGTGGAGCTAATTTGGTAAGATTCACTGCAAAACAAAGTAGTTATTTTAATAACAAAATTGTTGAGTATCCAGAATTAGAATTATTTCCTACCCTCGGAAACCCAAGATGAGTGGATGAGATCACCACTTGAAAGAGAATCGCGAAAGATGAAAAAGAATCTTCTTTCCCAATTGGGATCGGTATCAAGGATATTGAAGACCGCTGATTTATAGTATGGTTTAGGGTTGAGAACAAAGAAACCTGAACCAGAGTTTCGAAGATTGAATATATATAGGACAGTTCAGGTATATCAAAGGCTAGTCCATAGGAGTCTTTAACTGTCTGGATAATTGATAAAGTACGCCAAATTATTGGAGTGGTTTGAGCGTAACACATTTCGGTGACGGAAAAGAATTCATTGAAAAAAGACGGGAATGGATATTTTAATCCGATTGTGAACGGGTATTCAGGAAAACAAATCCAATTATCGGAGTACCAATCGGAGCGAGACTTAGGGTCGAATGGTCTGATGAAGCAAGAAGGAGGGAAAATACCATCTGATTTAAGCTTATTTATATCATAATCACGGAAATTACAGGGTTTTGGTTTAATGATTATATCCTGGTTAATAAATTCCGATCGATGTAACGGTTGATCGGAACAAGACATTGAAGAAGACATTTTAGAAGACAGATGAAGAGAAAGAAAAACATACATGTTCGGCCGATGAAGAAATATGATGTTTATCGCTGGAAAATGCGATAAATACTCAGGCGCAGTTATCTATAAGAGAAAATATCTCACCTAATTTTGTATTGTGAAGTTATCTCGTTTTCAGGATCCCGAACAAACGATACAACTTCGGGGGCAATTGTTGTGGGTAGAATTTTCACTAACCATGCAGGATCCCGGATTAGCTACTACACAAATTATTTGTAAGGATCCTGGACTGCTCTTAAATAACTTGTGCACATGATACTGAGCCTACAATCGGGATAAGGAAAGGTATGATCCTGACTTGCTATATTATGCAGGATCCTCAGGTAAGTCTATAATATCCTCAAGATTATGTTGAAACAGGGATAATAGTAATATAACTTTACTGTTAAGATTATCATGTTACATGATCCCGATAGGGACATTATCTTATATTTCAGGATCACTGACTTATAGTTATCCTGGATATAACTAAGTCTGAGTTAATGGGATGTCTTGGATTCGATATTATCTTATAATATATGCTTATTATAAGGATCCCAGATATCATATATCTCGGGATCCCTTTGCTACTAATATTTCCGCATGTTTAATGTATTTTGACCAGGTCGTATGAAACGTGTGGAGGTGGTTCCGATTTCCTTGGATCGTATCAAGTTGGAAGAATATTTGATTTACGAGGAAGGCAGTCAACACGTGTGAAATACTCAGTCATATGAACGTTGGGACGTTCCACCAAATCTCGGGGATGATCCTGGATATTTCGGGATTACTTGTTAACGACTTGTAGTATATAAATGAGGCTGGAATGATCGATTAGGTTAACTCATCCTCACCACTGACACTTGAAACACTCTCTGCAACTCATTCACACCTTCACACTTTATCATTTCTACACTTAGACGATCATTCTCGTGCTCTTTAGCTTGTAAACCACTTTTCATTTAATAAGATAAACAGAAGGCAAGGATCGATTGATCCTTCCTGAGGTTTTGTGCCAGCGATCTATCATAGATCAAGGATTTTCCTCGTACATCATTGTGTTCTTGCACATTTCATTCATTTACTTTACTAAAATTGCATTCTTTGTTATATTTACTACATTATCCCGGAATTATCCCGGATTACATTTGCTTTTCTGCATTCACTTTAGTTTATTGCATACAAATTCATCATTTACAAAGTTCTAGATCACATATTTAGCAAGATTTAATCTTAAGTTAACCCGTATTGGCAAAATCATAAGTTTTTATCATCAAGTATAATTTTCAACTAAATTATCACGAAATCAAATTTAAGCACACTACCTCACTTTACTAATTTGTTCATTAAATTGCATTGAGTAATTTTTTGACCAAAACAAGTACATACATCAAAAAACACATCATGAGACATCTATTCAAACGAGCACATGTTTAAACTAAAGGTCAGCAAGGACACATTTATGAAGCGAGTACAATTTCCATATACAGCACAAGTCCTAACGAAAAACAACGTATGGAAAACGGTTTCGTATCAAAAAGGTATCATAACCATAAGTCTAAGAGATCCGATTCGGCTCCAGAATTAAAAGCATAAGAAATTAAAGTAGGATGAATCATCACCACTGAATTTGCAATATTTTCTTGGTTCATAACAATCATATAATATGCAGTCTCATCTGGGCAATTATTACTCAGTAGTACAAAAATATAGCAAGATTGAAAATACCTCAAGTTGCAATGCATACTTTACGCAAAAAGCAGATGAAGCAACAGAATAACACCTGCATGAATTCACCTCAAACTAAATACTAACACAGTAAGAATTGACAAATGTGGAGATAGGACAAAATAGTAGCTGATTTAAGAAGAAATCAAAGCAAAAAAATACATTATGATTAAGAAACAGAATTAACAAAAAATATAAACTATGATGGAGCTTTGGAGGCAATACCCTTAATATATTATTTTAATCTTCTACCTCTCTCCCTCTCTGAGATGGATTTCAAACTTTCATATCCAAACTCACAAACTACATATATTTTTTTTATATCACATTATTAACAACAAATTTAACACCAAATATTAAGAACAAAAATTGAAAACTCGCAACAAACTGTCACAACACAATCACCATCTTCTACCATCGTCGAAATCAGTCCATCTCCGACCACCTGCAAAAATGCACATCGATGAATTTCGTCTACAACATTCCACTCGAATAACCACCAACCATCAGGAATCACCCCATCGGGTTTTTTCATTCAAACGCCGCCGTCATATTTCTTCAAAGTGAGATGCAGTGGTGGCCGGAGAATGGCGGTGGTGGCAAAGCGATGAAGTATAACCTGCAAAATAACTCGCCGATCTGTACTTGGAAGATGAATAACAATAAAATTGTGACTGAAGAAATATTCATGCACATATAAGATTGTGATTTTTTTAGATATTAGATATATGTAAAAATGACATGGAGAGGAAGATTGAATTTGAAATCTTGAAAAAGGAGTAATGAGAAGTAGAGAAAAATGTTGCAGATTTTAAATTTACATTGTAGAGATGTGAAAACTAATATTGCTGTATGTGGTGGTGTATCGAAAAAGACGGACATGGCGTGTTTATTGTTGAAGAAGATAACTATTCATTTTCCAACCCAAATACAAAGAGGGATATGGTGTGCAAATACCAACCAATGAAACGATCCATTTAGGGCTAGGCAACCAACTGCATAGGAAATAACAAAAGGAATTCAAAATTCAAAATAAATACAATTTGGCGATTTAATTTACCCATTTATTTATCAGTTAATTGTATTTGTTGCCATTTAAAATTTAAAAGTGTATGTAAATATGACATCAGCGAGTTAACCATAGCTTGACACGTCAGCATGAAAACTGTTTGGGGCTAAATTTTATAGTTAGGATACAGGATCCTGAAGTCTCTAGTTACTATTGAAAATTATATCTAGGTTCATGCATATGTTCAGGATAAAGCTAAGATTAAGGATCCTGAGATTCTATGTTTATATGATAAAGGTAATCAAGATCTTGGATATATCCAGGATCACACTTGGGTCAAGGATCCCGATTATAGATGAGTATTTAGATATATTCAGGATCCTGAGTACTATAGAAATATTAAATATACTCAGGATCTCACATATGTTTAGGATCTCGGATGATAAGGATCCCGAATATGTTAAGTATCCTGGGATCAGATATTACTAATATTTATTTGTTAGTTTTTGTTCAGGATCTTGGATATTCAGGATCCCGGGTGATCAGGATCCAGGATATATTCGGTATGCCGAGTGAAACGTCACTAATCTGTATTTGACCGTTGTGAATGTTGACCAAGTCTACCAGGAGTTAAATGTGGATTAATCATGCCTATATTTAAGGATCAAGGCTTGGAAGAGGTCAGAAAACGTGTGGAATACTAAGTCAAGGTGGAAGACTGGAGGATCCCAGATATTTCGGGAGGATCCCTGATTTTTCGGAAAGTTAGTTATATTGCATTTACTATAAATTGGAGGCAATGTGATCGAATAGGACGACCATGATTCACTCAAAACACTCCGTACTTACATTTTACACGATCAAACACACCTGCACTTCATCTTTTTCATCCCGTTCATCACAAAAACACTTAGTTCGATCATCATTGCGCTCTTTCTTTGTAATTATCCTGAGTTTACGTAATAAAATCATCAAAGGCAAGGAACGATTGTTCCTTCCCGAGGTTTTATGCCGGCGATCTAACAAGATCAAGGGCTTTCCTCGTATATCCTTGTGTCGATCGCATTTACTTTACGTTTTTGTCGTTTAATTTGCATTTCATTGATCTTTCGATCATAAATTCTGCATTATCCTGATTTTATCTTACATTTATCATAAAGATACGTATTCATCTTGTTTCTAATCATCTTTTTATCGCAATAATTGCATTATTATTCCGTTTCATGCATTTTTATTGATCGTAATCGTATATTTATTGCATAACTTGCATTATCCTGAAAATACTTTACATTTTACTTAAACTTTTGGAATAATCTTATTTACAAACACTTGTTTTCACCGTTAAACACATTTTTAACAAGGATCCACGAATTCAAGGATTCAAGGCATAATTTTCATTCAAAGTTGTCATTTACTCATATAGATAATTGTGTAAAAGCGTAATTATCTTGAAAGTAATTTATAGCACCCAACCTCACTTTTCTAAGTTTGATCACTTAATTGCTTAGTGTAATTTTTGACCAAAACAAAAACCTACCTCATGACTTGACAAATCAGCTTCATGACATCATCGAAACCCCCTTTATTAGTATAGATAGATGGTTAATCATAAGTATGTATATACTTACCATTTGAAATAACAGTGAATGGACGTCTACAATCAGGTTTCCTTGAAGACGAATTATTGGATTTACCTTTAATTAAGAAATGGTTCTTACTCTATGTCAGAAGAATATACCACAACCATTATGAATGTATAGTAAATCAACTGGACAAAATTAAGAGGTACTACAAAAATCATGTATAAAACATAATTATTTCAAAAAAAAAAAAAAATGGTAAGGTATCAGGAAAAGATAATGTAGAATATAGTGATGAAGTACCTTTCGATGTTAGTGATGATGATGTGTTTTCTTTATTTAGAGCAGCTGCGGATTTATTTAATTTGTTGTTCCTGATAATGTTGAAACGATTATTTCTAGAATGTTTGGAGTTGTAGGGATTTATTGTGAATCGAGGGAGCTAAAGATGGAGTAACAGGAAAGGCTCTGAAAGGTGAATGTTTTTGCTTGTTAAAATGCTAATATAGATGAATGATTTTGCTTATTATAAAGTTGGAGGGAAATGGGTAGGTGTTAAATTTATAAATTGGAACAAAATGAGTTTTTTATTTTTTTAAAATGGGTTAGACCCTTGAGTTTTTGAAGACGGAAAGGTTTTTATGATTACCAATAAAAAAGGTTACTTTTAATAATCCGAATGGTTTAAAAAAAAGTAGGTGACATAGAGTTTTTGATTGGGAGGTAATCATAGTTTTTGAAGACGAACAGTTTTATTTGAAAACCTTGATAAACCTAATTTTTTAATAAGCATGTTTTTAAATATGGTTGGAGAAACGCTAAAGATGTTACTGACTATGTTAAAGTTTACATTTATTATGAGAGAGAATATTTTAATTTTCGTTCTTAAAGTTTAGTCAAATTTTTTTTGAAAAAAAAAATATTTTAAAAACAGTACTAATGCTATGCACATTAATTTGAATTTATACGGTAAAGGGAAAAGTTTATCGATTGTAACTGTTTTTAAAAAATACTGTATATTGTTAGGTATTAACCATTTAGAAATAAGGTATTATTTAAATGGTGAGGATAATAGCTAACCTTTATAATATTTAGATTTTAATTGTAAAAAAAAGAGGTTTTGTTTTTCATATGATTATAAACTAAATTTATATGTAAGTATATACTTACTTATCAAGAATTATCAAGTAACAAACATACTGAATACTTAAATTAAAGATTCATTAACATAACTAATCAGCAAACTCCAACAACATGCCAGGTTATGGTTATAAAAAAAGTGGTGGAAGCTTTTTATAGTTATCCATTAACTTTACATGTAATTAGCTACTTACTTATTTATGAATAAAAAGTAAGAAACATATGTAATACTTAAGGTAAAGATACATTATCAGAACAAAACATTCAAAATCCAACACCATAATCCAGAAAGTATTGATAAAAGGGTGAAACACAAAATGACCTAGTAGTAGAAGGCAAATTCAAGAAGAAACAAACATAAATTGTCTTAAGAAAAACATAGAAACATAAAAGTGCATGATAAATGATCAGGGCTTTTCAATCTTAACAGCAACCAAAGCCTTCTTCTTGCTGCATGAGTTCTCAATATCATCTTTTTCAGCGCTGTCGCGGGGACGTTTCAGAGGACTTGTAACAGCCTCACTTTCACCATCTAATGCTGTTGAAGAGTCGCCGGTAAATGACACAACATCCTTCAAATAAACCACAAAAAACCTATAGTAAGAAACAAAATACAGTAAAGAGTACATTAAAATTTGTTAGTTACTTAAGATATGATAAAAACCTTATTGACAGTAAATCTAGTAGAAGAGTCATCAGGTTTCTTAGAATCACCTTGATCGTTATCCTGATATGGGGTGGGTACATATTAAGTTTCACAGAGACAGGAAAAACTAATAAATATAAAATAAAAAAAATTATATACCTGATCATCGGGATTATTGTTAACAAATTCGGCCATCAAGTTTGGATCATTGGAAACCTTAAGAACTGTGTAAACTTGATAACCATTGTCAACATTGTATTTCGACACCTCAATCTTGAAGAGAAACCTTTTGTTTAAGAGACTCTCAAAATCATCAGGAAATGTATCATCCTCTCCACTCTGAATCTAATGACAAAAAAATTTTATATCGATATAGTATAAACAAATTATAAAAATGTACAAACTGTTATAATGCCGATAAAAGGTTGGTTAAGAAAACAACAAATGTTTTACCTGTGTTTCACGGATCTCATATGCCTGCTTGTATAATAACTTAGTGACATCACGGTCAAACATGACAAAGGACGTGGTGCCAGAACCATCTTGTACTCTAACTTGGACTTTGAAACTTTAAAAAATGAAAATTTTTATAAACTTAGCGATTTACAGTTATATATACAAATATGTAAGTGCATAAGATAGATATACTTATATGCATACCTTGGGAATACAGAAGATGTGAATTCCTTGCATTTTGGACAATACATTTTGCCATCTTCATCATCAGTTTTGGGTTTACCATCCTCAACCTCTTCAACATCCACCAAATCAGATTTCTTCACCACCTTCTTTTTGCACTTTCGACAGGCAACATAGAACCAACCATGATCCTCCTCAACAGAAGTGATAGTTGCAAGAACAACGCATACAACAAGCTACACGATTTTAAACAGTTTATATGCTTTGAAGTTTAAAAAAATTACTAAGGGTAATAGTAAACATTTATAAGTATGACATAAAATACCTCTGTGGCATCAACAACCTCATCAATTGTCATTCTCTTAGTCTTGTTAAGGAAGTCTTCGCGATTGGAATAAACCCTATAACTTGATAGTTGACTACCGGCTTGAGAAAAAGACGCAGTGCCAACCCTTGCGATAAAACTATTTTTGAATTGGGTAATTTTAGGTATGTCAGCATCGATGAACAGTTTAGTGCATATGAGATTATTCTGAATACATGGGGAACCTGTAAAGCACATTTATACGTTCAATTAGTAACAACAGAAAAAATTAAAACAGAGTACATAGGTATGTTTAAATATACCTTTCCAGTCTCTTACTCTACCAAATTGAACAATCAGCACCACATGATGTTCTAGCTTATTACCAGCAACATAATCATGGAGCTGCTGTGCATAATCATCCCAAAGAGTGCATTTCAACCGAATCGAACTACAACAATACAATTAGTAATCAATAAACAAACTGTGGTTGTATTTAAATAATAACATGATAAGCAATAAGGAATCACAAAACATACTGCAAATCCTCCATATCAAATGTAATACGCTTCCCTTCTTTTCCAGAACCTTTGTCATAAACATCAAGATCGCCACAGACAACAACACTTCCAATGACATCTGTGACATAAAAATCGTTTGGTAGATACTAACTAAACAATCAAATTAATTATATGGGTGCGTAAATTTTTTTTTCCAACAGATTAGTTGTACATACCAACGGGTAAATTCTGATCTCCAAGATGATGGAACACATCACTGAAGTTTAAAAACTGGAATCCATGCACGGGACCATTAAATGCTACAACTCTCTTCACAGATGTACATCGATAGAAGTTAAGCTTGTATATGTGCCTAAGAACCGGATACTTGGACGAATTTGCAGCAACACCAAATTTACTGATGATAACATTCTACACCTTCTTGCAAAACATTCTCAAACAATGGCATTAAAACCTTTTTGACCGTTGCATGTATCTTGTCACCCTAAATCACAGTTTCAAGGATACACCGAAAAGATATGTATTATCCATCTATATATGACCAAAATTTAAAAAAAATAAAGAATGAATAGAATAACGAAAACGGAAGTAAGTACCCTTTCATCCATCACTATCAGGTCAAGTTGGAACGATGATTTCGAAACACTCAGAATGCGGACCTTAAGTTTCCAGGAATCCTTTACGGTGTCAAGATCTTCAATGAAATCGTACGCATCGTTCTCCATTGTCTCAGAAATTGAATTGGGTATACGAAGAGAAAGAAACGATTGTTGATGGTCTGTGGTGGAATATGAAAAAGAGAAGGCTGGATTTATAATTGGCGAACTGAACCGTTCAAATTTCAGCCCTAAAACGGAGAGGTAGATGGCGTGAAACAAACAGCCAATAAAATTGTTGAGCCCATCTAACGATAATGACAAAGGGCGGTGCTTGGAAAATAACATAAGAAATTCAATTTAGTTACCATTTAATGGACTTAAAAAGGTTTTTTTATTTTTGGGCCCAAAAAAAGTTTTTTGTATATGGATGACATCATCCTTTTAACCACAATGCGACACCTAAGCATGAGTAGCTACCTCATAACTCACCAAATCAGCAAAATGATTTCAGAGAACCCCTTTAATAGTAAAGATAGATTTATAGAAACTTTAGTATAGATTTATAGAAACTTTAGTTCATTAAATTAAATTTAAGGTGAGGATAAGGTCAGGATGTCAAGCCATACGTATTACGGAGTATATTATATATTATATAATCATTATACAATTATTATTAGACCCTACTACGTCACAACCGGTAGCCACATCTATCATCATCATTTACTCTCGAGACTCCACATTCAGTCTAATTTAGGGTTTTACTTTTGTAATCCATTAATTATTATTCCTCAACATTAATTAATTCTTAGATTGTGCTCTAGTAAAGTATCAATCAATGCAAAACGTAGGTGGTTGCGCTGCAGAATGTTGGGGTGGATTTATTGGATGTTTAGTTAGAAGAAAACAAGTTGATTCATCCGTCGCTAAATCCGACGGTTTTCAGTTGGCCAAACGTCTCTCTGTTCTTGACCTTATTGCCATTGGTAACTATTACTATTATTTTTCTTCATTTTTACCTTTACTTTACGGTTAGGGTTTTATCTGTTGATTGGAATAGTTAAGCCTAATTTATGCTTTTATATCCTTGCTTAATCATATAATAACATTCGGCTATGTATATGTGTATCTGAGTTACAGAAATGTCAATTTTGTGAATTTTGCCAGTTTATATGATTCAAATTTAAGTTTTGAGCGTTGTTAATGTTCCTATTTTTTAAAAATGTTATCACAGGATGTTTATCTGTATTTGTATATGTATGTATTGATTTAAGTTGAAATTGATTATAAAATAGGAGTTGGAGCAACAATTGGAGCTGGTGTGTATATACTTGTTGGAACAGTTGCTAAATACCAAACAGGTCCTGCTATCACAATATCATTTCTTATTGCTGGAATAGCTGCTGGCCTTTCGGCATTGTGTTATGCTGAACTCGCGTGTCGTTGTCCGTCTGCTGGGAGTGCGTATCACTATTCTTACTTATGTGTTGGTGAAGGGTAAGCTACTTGTATGTTACCTTTTCTCTTTATCAACGCGATGATGCATTTGTGCGTATGAATATATATTTTGTTTCTAGAGCATGTTAGTTTGAGTAATAGTTTATAGCATTGGCTTCCAGTGTTGCTTGGTTGATTGGTTGGTCTCTAATATTGGAATATTCACTTGGTGGAGCAGCTGTGGCTCGTGGCATATCCCCAAATATGGTATGTGCGTGTGTCCACTGTGCATATATATGTGTATGCTACAAGGATTGAATACAAAACGCTCTTAACGTACAAAGCGTATAAAGCACAAATTCTTTATTTGATGAATAAACACATTTAAAAAATGGGGCCTAAGTTTGATTTGTTCACCAGATGGAAAATGTTTGTTAGTCAATTTGAAAACTTGGAATTTATGTCTGTTACTTTGTTATGTTAAGAGAGTTCTTGAAGGGATGATCCTACCCCTATATGTATATAATCTACTCCTAATTTCAATTTATTTTTCACTATGAGTAGGCGTTGTTTTTTGGAGGTCAAGATAGTCTGCCTGCTTTCTTAGCTCGTCCGGTCATTTTTGGAATTGTAGTTGATCCTTCTGCTGCTGTTTTGGTATTCATTATAACTGGACTACTGTGCACTGGGATCAAAGAGGTTACAGCTTTGGATTAATGACGTGCTGTTATATAACTTTGTACAACAATGTTATATTGTTTACTTACATATTCGTTTTTACTCTGATAAAATGCTTGTTTTTAGAGTTCACTGGCACAAGGCATAATTACAACTATAAATGTTATAGCCTTGCTTTTCATCATAGTAGCGGGTGGATATGTAGGCTACAAGACTCAATGGGTTGGATATGAAATTCCTGGCGGGTATTATATTTCTTTCTCCTTTTTCTTGTGCTTAAATAAATAAAGATATTAGCTTACTAAATTTCAGTAAAAATCATTTTGATATTGTAGGTATTTCCCTTTTGGAGCTAATGGAGTACTTGCAGGGTCTGCAACAGTTTTTTTCTCATATGTCGGTTTTGATGCGGTTACTAGCACAGCCGAAGAGGTGACTAGTGTGTGCAGCTCCTTTTTATGATGGTAATGTATCTAAAACATCTAATAATTTCCATCTTTTTATGACAGGTGGTGAATCCTCAGCGAGATCTACCCATTGGTATTGGAGTATCGTTGTTTACATGTTGTGTTTTGTATATGCTTGTATCTGCTGTTGTGGTTGGCTTGGTTCCATGTTCTGCATTAGACCCTGACACCCCTATTGCCTCGGCTTTTGCAAGTTATGGGATGAATTGGGCAGTGTAAGCATGGAGCTTTTCTTGGTGCTTTTAATTGATTGATGAAAATTGTCTTACGTCACTTTAATTACTCCATTATCATTATTACAGGTATATCATAACAATTGGAGCTGTAACTGCTCTTTGTGCTGCTTTAATCGGTGGAATTCTTCCTCAGGTATGTATTTTGGCAATTATTATAATCGTTATTTGTCATAATATATAAATGTTAGTGTACACATTTCTGTTCAGTTGTAGTATTGAAACCATCATTTCTATGAAAAAATGCATACGAAGGTAACCAATTTTGGTATGATTTCTGTTTCGAATTTACACATAAAAAGGTAACCAAATGTCAATTTTTTTATGGAAGTTCTAGAACTTCCAAATTTTGGTTTAAGGTATCCTGGCTAGGTTACTCTGAAAATTGATGATGTGGCAGCTGACAGGTTGGTTAGTTTGACCATGTTGACTTTTTTTGGTTTGGTGACTGAAACATGGTTAGCTTAGAGGATTATTCTATATGTATAGTTTTTTTTTTTTTTTTTTTTTTTTTTTTTTTGATAATATGAGCCTTTTTGTGTGTGCAAAGAACGTGTGTTACTGAGTACAGGAATCTAACCGAAATTAGTTACTATATTATGCACTTTATTATCTGCAGTAAAACCATGTATTTGTAAACAATTTTCCAAAATTTTTGTCTATATTATGATACTTATTTGGCTTTTTCAGCCACGGATCCTGATGGCAATGGCTAGGGATGGTTTACTACCCTCGTTCTTTTCGGATATAAATAAAAGAACACATGTTCCAGTCAAGAGTACAATTGCAACTGGGATATTCATTGCATTTCTGGCATTTTCTATGAATGTTGACCAATTAGCTGGCATGGTAAATTTAAATTATTTGTTGACAATTACAAAATAAGTTTTAAAGATCTTAAGTAAAACTGTAGTTAGTTAACTGCTAGACATTTGACCACTTCTTTGTGCAGGTTAGTGTAGGTACATTGTTGGCATTTACAGCTGTTGCAGTTTCAATCTTAATACTCAGATATACTCCTCCAGAAATCACCCTTGTGCAATCACAGTCACCAGAATCAGTTGATTTAGTCTTTTCAGAGTTTGATGATAGTATTACAGATTTTAGCAAGCAAAACCACAAAGATCTTGTGGGTCGTGGTAATACTCAAAAAGGTGCAGCTAATGTATGCTTCATTTCTCGTACCACATTTCCTTTGTAACTTTTCAGCACTATCTGAGAACATATCACTAATTTCATAATAAAGGGTGTTCATCGGATCGGGTTGCAGTTTTCTCCAGTTTTTTCAATCGAATTTGCAAATATGCCATTCAATAAACGATTCTAGTTCATATTGAACTGTTTACGGATTTTGGTGAAACCAGTTTCAACTAATTAGGTTGGTTTGGTCTGAAGTCTAAATCGAATTCAAAAAAGAAATTTCAAAATTTTACACTTGTAAAATTTCAAAAACTATATATTCAAACTAAAGTTCTAAAGTTTCAACTTTTAAAGTTTTCTTAGGTTTTTTATTTTCGAAGTCTGACCAACGTATCTAAAATTTCCGTGTAAGTAAAATATGTATATGTTATTAAATTCGAGTTTTGAGTCAGGTTAGATTGAATATTAACAATTTAAAAACCAATTTTGAATTCAATTCATGTTAAGACGAATTTGAGTGTAATTATCAGAATTCATTCGACTTCCAGTTGAGTTCTATTCGAATACTGAACGTCATTAACTTCAATGCATAGATGAAGTAAATGAAGAAAGAAGACGGAAGATGGCTGTGTGGAGCATAGCTGTTGTTTGTGCAGGAGTACTTGTGCTTGCATCTTCTGCTTCAGCTAAAAGCATTCCCTCGTACGTTATCATAAATTTGAAGTCAATAATATTGTTTTTGTCTGATATATAACTAACTAGAAGATTATCAGTGTTCCTCGCTATATATTGTGTGGAGTTGGAGGTTTCGCTCTATTGGCAGGTGTAACCGTGTTGACCTGCATCGATCAGGATGATGCTAGGCTCACCTTTGGAGAAACTGGAGGTATCTTTTTAATCTTGTATTTATCAAAATACTTTTTTTTTTGGTATTATATGTCCACTATATTTCATCTATACTATTTTTGCTGCAATTAGGACCCATTATACCTGTGATGGGTCAGTTAGGTTATGTTATATCTCCATGAGGTTCAACAGGTATAATTTTTTTCAAAAGATATAGCTAGAAAGAAAGGGGCTGAAAGGCTCCCACTTTTCTTTTTTTACGTAGATTACATTATTGTTGAAATATTTGTAATCATATTTGACCTACTAATTGTAAAGAAAGGTTAGGATTTAAGCTGACCCACCCATTTTGTCACTTCCAGTTATTTGTTACGTACGTATATTCGCTAAATCACATAATATACATGTTCTTTGTATTTGCTTTTGTTTGGTTATCCACAACCATACTTTCAGTATTCTCATAGCTTTACTATTTTAATTCTCTTTTTAGGTTTCATCTGCCCATTCGTGCCTTTCTTGCCTGTTGCATGTATTCTTGTGAATACCTACCTTCTTATTAATCTCGGGTAAGTGCATTATGGGCCATACTTGTTTTTTATTAGCCCTTGATAACTATTGAATGTGTGAAATATTATGTTAATTGGAACATTTACAAACATGCAGACTTGATACATGGATCCGAGTTTCAGTGTGGCTGGTGATCGGTGTATTGGTCTATGTTTTCTATGGAAGGAAACATAGTTTACTAGTAGATGCCATATACATTCCAATTGCGCTTGAAAACGAACATGAAGTTCACGACATCATATCATAGCATTCTTTGTACAACTTATATCTTACTCACTTTCGTAGTGTGGTTTGTTGCAAGCTATGTGAATATTTTTGTTTTGCTGTATTATGTACAGTGATGTTACAATTATGCATCATTGTCTCAACTCTCAATGTTATATGTAATGATATCATTATATTAGCCACAAAGAAGAGGCATAGACGATTGCATACAACATGTTTCACACATGATTATAAAGCAAGAATTAATGAAAAATCCACTACAAATGCTTAATATGTAACAGATAAAAATGTGACCTGTTTCTATACACATTCCTTGTAACATATTACGGCTGGACCTCAATAGAAACTTGAAAAGTAGCGGCAGCAAGTGATTTAGCTAGTACCTCATGCCCAATCTTTAACCGTTGAACTCGTAAACTTCTCAAAACGGATTACTGTAAATTTAAAATCACGCTATTCTTTGATCTGTTCTTCTAAATCCACATTGTTATGGTCATCATTATGACACTTTTAACAGCGACCTAGCTATGAAAATAACTACAATAAGTAAAAGTTACATAATTTTAGGGTGGCATGAGGTCGTGCGTATTGACTTACGGTTAGGTTTAGATAGGGTATAAAAATAAACATGCATGCATTTTTGTTTGCACCAAACGAGATAAACATCTGCCAACATATAGCTACTTTTGTCTCTGTTTCAGCAACCGCATACAAAACATATATAAATTACCAAGTGTCTTATCCACAATAACAAAATTAGATACCACGAAGATTGACTGGTGTCAATGTTTTAGTCATCCAATCTGGAATTTTGTTAACTGGGCTATCATTTGATTACCACGTACGTAAGCTAACACGAAAAGTTAGATTTTATAAGACGATAATGATAACCATTTTTGGTTGATATCATCCCATGTACAAAACCCTACTTATAAAAATCGCAAAATGCATATGTTTCCTTAGTATTTTACTAAATTAACTACACTGCGCCACAACTCTCGTAATCATATTCACTTACATTACTTTTGTGTTATTGTGTTACTTTATCTGATTGTTAACTAGATAGCCTATTGACTAAAATTTAGCATTCTCCAGTGAAAAAGCGAATTCAACTCCTATATATGAACCCACAAGGTACAACTTTGAGGTCAGCCATTAGACACTTAACTTACATTAAGTAGTTAGTTCAGCCATCAAGTTTTTGTGAATATGTCAATTTTTTCTAGTATAGTCCGACTCTGCTCTCAATGAGCCACTCATGAGTATTACGTATGGACGTCTCGGAGCGTATCGACCGATTAGTGCTGCTGATTAACTTCTTTTCTAAAGATTTTTTTTAAACATGTTGACATTTGAATGTATTATATTGTGCCCATGCGCAATAATATAAACAAGAAGAAAGGGATAGATTGTACATAATTTACATAAATTGAAGGAGTACAAGTGGAAAACTTTGTACATAAAAACAAGTCCCAACGATTCCACTGAAATGTGTGTTATCTGGCCAGGGTACATACAACCGATCACCTTAACGGTGAAACACTTATCACGTGTGAGAAAAACGACATCAAAGATAAGTTTCCTATTTTTCAATAACACCCCTATACTATAGAGATAAGACTTGGACCCCCCTACATATTTGATTATTTGATGATGATAATGACCACTACTAAAACAGAGCCTAATGACATTATCTTTTCCGTTCCCAAGAGAGTCAAACTTTTACCTAATTTTGGGAAAATGTTAAAGGGGTGAAAGTTCTATGAAGCTTCATTAAAGTGTTTGACACATGCAAGTCTTGTTTTTATGTGAAATGTGAACCTCAAAATGATAGTAACGAGTTGCTTTATTTTTTTGCAATTTAAATGGTAAGATTAGTGATTTATAATTCAACTATAGTTACCTAGGTATTATGCAAAGTTTAGTAAAGTAATTAAACATGGTCCATATAGTTTCAATATCGTCTATATAAAATATTTGTTGAGTTTGCATTCTCTTTGCATCAGTACTTGACATATGATGATTATAACTATCAAAGGGGCTTTGCCCTAGCAGTATGTGTGGAGCCTATCAACTGGGTGGTTGTGAGTTTAAGCCTCATTCAAGGCAGCGAATGTATATATTCGTGGTGGTTGTATATATTATGTGTGTTAGATTATTGGGTTGTCTTTCTAAAAAAATATGATGATTATAACTGAATTTTATACATGCACAATTTTATTAAAATACAAAAGAAAAATATGAAATAATGGGTTAGGGGGTTGATTATGAGTTAGTTATGGTCTAAAACCGACTACATAATTGAATACCTCTAAATGCGTTATATAAGAATGTTCGAGTTAGTTCGATTATCTTAGTTCAGTTTTTGGGCTAATCCCGTTACCAAACTGAATGTTTCAATTTTATAAAACAAAATTGAACCATCAACCTATGCAAAAGAAGCGACTATTCTACTCAATTAATATATGTGAGGCCGTGAGGGTTTGTCAATAGGTTATCTTGCTCACCCTAAATAAGATATCAACCTTTTAAATTGATCCTGCGCTTATTACCATAAAGAATGATTATACAATTACCCTCCCAATCTCCCACTATTATCACACGTCGTTATTAAACTTAATTCCAAAAGTCAACTAATCTGATATGGTACTATTACTACTATTCAGTCGTTTACTGCCCACTTCTCACACACGTGAATTTGAAAGTTAGGACATTAGATAGCATCTTCATAAAACTTCAAGGGTTTGTAAATTGTAACACATAATCTTGCACTTTTGGACAGCTCATCAACCTTCGCTTACGTCCATACAAGTCTGTGCCCATCTCTTTGGACCATAAAATCATGAATTCTCTACAATAATTCAAATCTTATACTAACGCTTTATAACCCTCAAATCATGGACCTTTTATTATGCCTCTCCATCTCTTCCCTTATCATCACCTTACTCTAACACTCTATTTTCCTTGTTGTCACAACACTCTTACAAATACCAAACAATATCTACAAACCAATTGATTAATCTCCACAAATATCTACACTTGCAATGGTAATTTTATCCTTTTCATCATCAGTATTCAAACCAAAAATTGCACTCATTTTCTTCCTAATCACAATCTCCGTCACAACCGCCTACAACGACACCACGATAACCGCTACATGCACCGCGGTCCACCAACAATTGTCGCGTGCCGATAAATGCTATTACATTATAACAAATGTTGGATGTAGTCCAGAAGGATATATTAACTACTTATACATATATTATTGTAGTTTTCAACAACTCCCTCAATTAGGATTCATTCTTTTACTCATATGGCTAGTGATACTTTTCTATATTTTGAGTAACACGGCGTCCGAATACTTTTGTCCAGCAGTTGAACACTTGTCGAATACACTCAATCTCTCGCCTGCTATCGCGGGTACAACTTTGCTACCGTTAGGTAATGGTGCAACTGATGTTTTTTCAAGTGTCATTGCTTTTACTACTACAAAAGATGGTGGGGATATTGGGCTTAATAGTATTTTAGGTGGGTCGATTTTTATATCTACCGTTGTGGTTGGCGTTCTAAGTTTATTAATCACTTATCGTGGGAAAATCGTTGTGGTTGATAAACCAAATTTCATTCGAGACGTTGTGTTTCTTCTCATTTCGCTAGTGAATCTTCTCATAATTATCATTATTGGGAAACTCAACTTATGGGTGGCTGTTCTTTTTGTTTCGAATTACTTTGTGTACATTTTATTGGTCTCTTACATGCACTTTCAAAGCATGAGAAAACATATCATATTACTTATTGGTGATGATGAAGATTGTGAGCAGGGGATTAGAGTGCCATTACTTGGTCCTGTCGACGAAGAACATGTTGTACATCCTGCAGAAAAAGATGTACATTGTGAAGAACTTTTTGTACCAGACAACCAAAAAAGGTGCATAACCATCTTTTTGTATGTTATGAAGTTGCCATTTTACTTGCCTAGAAGACTTACAATTCCAGTGATAACAAAAGATAGATGGTCAAAGCCTTATTTAGTACTTTCAGTGGTGTTAGCACCAATCATGGTGGTTTTAATATGGAACACACAAGAGGGTGATTTAGGGTTAAAAGCTAGTTTGGTTACATACTTTGTGGTGAGTACAATTGGGATTGGTTTAGGAACTTGTGCATTTGCTTTCACAAGTAGTAGTATGCCACCACAAAAGTGTTTGGTTTTTTGGTATGCAAGTGGGTTCCTAATGAGTGTCACTTGGACATATGTTACTTGTAATGAATTAGTGTCCTTATTAGAGTCACTAGGAAACATTATAGGAATGAGCCCTTCAATAATAGGGCTCACTATCCTAGCCTGGGGAAACTCAATTGGGGACTTTGCATCAAATGTGGCTTTGGCTTTGTATGGTGGACCCGATGGAGCTCAGATCGCGATGTCAGGTTGTTATGCTGGACCGTTGTTTAATGTTCTTGTTGGTTTAGGGTTTTCGTTCGTGTTCGTATCATGGTCGAAATTTCCTGGCTTGTACGTGATTCCCGAAGACCCTTATTTGTGTGAAACTATAGCGTTTCTGATGGTTGGTCTGCTTTGGGCTCTTGTGATATTGCCCAAAAGAGGTATGCGACTTGATCAAACACTTGGAGGCGGACTCTTGGTGATATATTCATGCTTCTTGTTCATAAAGATTGCTAGGGCTATCGGATTGCTCAATGTTTCCGGTTTTAACTTGTCAAATTATTTGTAATTAAGTAATAATTAATGTCAACGTACGTATGTTAGAATGTTCTATATATATATATAGTTTAGTATTTTGGTGTAATTTATCATTCAACAAGTGAAATGTGTTTATTGAAGTCTACTATCTAGCAACAACAATAATTGTATCTTGTAGAATCTAAATTGACTTTTAAAACATGTTTGGGATTGTTTGTTTGTCGTGTTAATTAGAAATGAGTATGAAGTCGATCATGTGCGGATCTAGCATATAAAGAGGATATGAACATGATAATTTTATATATAAATATAAATTTCTTGTCAAATTCATGACGGCCGGTAGTACTCGATCTAACCTAAAGTCCGTGATTTGTTGATAAAACTATAAATTCAAGTTGGCCAGCAAATGTGTGGTCTCACATTTTGTTTGTATGCGAGTCGTGAAGTCCTTTCACATTTACAATTATTGAAATAAAATGGTTGATAATGTAGGATATTTTGGGGGTCATAAGTTATTTCGAATAATGAATTTCATATCAAGTTGTACGACGTGTTAGAGGTGTGTAATGCTATGAACTATTATGAATCTAAACCAAACCAAGGTATAGCAGAGGTCGATGGACAAAGCCTTTTTCCATCAGAAACACAAGATTAAGGGTGCGTTTAGTTATAGATGAAACTTCCCACTTTTTCAGAAAAATTCTCTAATAAAACAAGAAAATTTGAAAATGTGTTCAAATTCAAGTTTTCTAAAAAAAAATTTTAAGAAAAGGAAAATCTTTGTTTTCCTTTTTATAACTACAAAGTTGCAAACTACTTTTGATGGTTTTCTAAGTTTTCCATCTCTACTCTTTATTAGAAAAGAAAAACTTCACCCCTTGCAACTAAACACGTTTTCTAGATTATCCATGCTTTTTTAAAAAGGTAAAATATTTCTCATTCTCTAAGGAAATGAAAAAAGAAAAATGGAAAAAATTTTCTGTAAATAAACGCGCCCTAAGTATATCTTCAAACACGATAAGGTGCCGGCCACCTTTTCGTATGTAACCAGTTTTCTGTTATAAAAGATCGAGACTTCTTGGTCCCAAGTACTAGAAATATACAAAACGATCTATGAGTTAATTCTATTGATCGTAGATTTCATCTAACCTGAGGCATTATACGGGTGAAGGTATATATATTTGTAACCATCAAATAGCAAATTCTCCACCCTCTATCAATAAGTAAAGCCAAGTATGCAATTGTTTTGTGATTGATTTATTATTTATTATATTATTAAAAAAGTTTAATAATTATTAATATTGAGGAATGCAAATCATTTGTGGGACAATGTCACGAAATTTGTCATGATCAATAATACCAAAATTGATGTCGATATTGGGTTTGATACAAGATAAGTAGTGGACCGAAGCAAAGCATTGATGGGTTATGGGGTTCGATCTTCATTGAATGTTTCACCCATACACTTCTCCGTTTATTATATTATTTGTTTGTTTTTATGGTTAGATAACGGTACAGCTAGCTTTGCATTTTTCATATCTAACAAAAACGACACACTTATATACATATATATAAGTTATATCCAAACAATGTCTCTAAAATCTGATAAAAGATTGAAATACTAGATGTTGCTTGTAATAAAGACTACCAACTGTCAAGGTAACACAAGTTCAATAAATACTCCCAGAACCATATGAATAAGAATGCAAATTTAGTAGCTTTCCTTAATCTTAATCTTAAAAATCAATCTATCTACATATACTAATAGAGAAGTCTTTTTGTCTATGTGACATGCTTCTCCTTTCGCCACCTAAGATTTTCGCTTACGTGTCAATCTTTCATAAACTTTCTTAAATTATATGACACCTCATCGTGAATCTCTTATTTTTAGTATGAAATTTATTTCCCCAATCACAACTTATTAGTTTTAGAAAGTCAACAAAATATCCAGATTTTTTTAACATATAATTTCGTTTTCATTTAATAGTATCCTACCATATTTAAGTCAATAATTATCCCTATTACACTATTTTTTATAAGAATTAATTTATTTTATTTAATATCATACTAATTTATTTGACATCTAAATAAATATCCTACGTGTAGTCATTTTGTTTGCTTGGTAAATATATTTTACCACATCATTCAAATCTATAAGTTTAGATGGTAATTAGTTTTTCTTAATACATTCATAGACTAATTTGACCTACAATAATGCATGTTCATTATTTTAAAAATTCATATATAATATACATGATGAAAGAAATAATGTTACTTTATAATATTAGTTCAACTACGTTAAATTGTAGTAAACTATTTTTTATCTAAGTAAGTAATTAAAAAGTTTTATATGACAATATATTCGCTTTAAAAAAATATAGTTGGCATAAATAAATTATTCTAGAAACTTACACCACTATTGATAAATGAATGATTTAACTATTTTTAGTTGCACAATTTCTGTAGAATTGAAGATATAATAAGATGTCTAACAATTTAAATGTAAAACATCTTTTTAACTTTAGTTATTTTTTTCTTTCTTCACAATCCTTTTTGCATTCCATGTTGTTATGAAGAACATGTAACATCCATATTTTTCCGCATCTTTGTATAATATGTGTATAGGAAAAATGAAGGTTTTGAAAAAAAAAAATTAATCATAGTAAGAACACATAGTAAGAAACCAAAATGGTGAATAAGAGCAACTAAAAGGACATACTAAACATAACAAACTCATTTTTATAATTTCAAATACTTTTTTGGTGTTTGTATATTATTTTACAGATTTCAGTGTCAATTAATTCTTATATTTTATTGTATGATGATTTTGATTGGGAGATTAATATCGTATGATGTTGTTATAGGATGAGATTTTTTCAACGTTTTTAAAGATGAGCATGATGATCATGAGATAGAAACTTGGAAATCATGTTAATCGTTATATTGATTAATACAAACACTTAGTTTATAACATCAATTTATATGAATATGTTGAGAAACGTTGATACATTATTATGATATGCATGATTAACAGAATGATTTTAATTTATATTATTAGTTCAAACACATCAAATAGCAGTCAACTATATCTTATAGAAAGTTAATAATGTAGCATATTATCTTCTCAACGTCACGTATAAATGAATTTAGTGGAAATTGTTGTTAATTTTTTCTCAATTTGTCATGTTACATTAATTTAAAAGTTTGTGTTTCACACATATAGTTAATAATTATATAAATAGATAAGCTATTTTATACCGCAAAAATACTATTCTACATTTCTTTTGAAATATATTGTATTAACATTTAATTTAGTATTTAATATGTTATTATCATTAATAGTTATTATATTTAGCCGTCCAACGGACGGGTTCAACACTAGTTAATTACATGTCACAAAATAAATAATGAAAATATTGGTGAACTGGGCCTTTGATCGATTTAAATGGGCCTGAAGCCCACTTTAACTAGGCCACAACTTAATTTCCAGTACCAGCTTGATTTCTCACCTGGGTCAAATGCATGGAAACAAAAGGATTATTGAAGCCAGATGGGTGCTCGTAATTGTAAGCTTAAACTTCTACAAAAGCAAATTTAGACCCTCCTGGGCTGGGATCTTCTTAATCTAGTATTATTATTATCTTAGCTTATATTAGGAAGGAACAAAGCTCATAATGAGGTTAAATCTAGTTTTATCTTAGAATATTTTATATTTTTGCAAGACTGGAAGCAAATTGTCGAAAGGGTCCATTGCAACGAACATGTTCGAGAATGGAAGCTGTTTAACATTTATAAATAAATAAAACGTAAGATGGAAAAAGGAATAGTTGTCAACAATAAATTTGGATGTTGATAATTTGCACTTCAGAAAAGTGAATTTGCTTAATTTCTTATAAATGAAACCATTTTCATTATGAAATCGTGGAATGGTTATCTCGCGTACATAATTATTGTCTCCATTTTTTAAAACTTTTGTGTTCCTTAAAAACTAAAATAAATTTAGAAAACGCATCCAAATGTAAGAGATACAGTTTTTATTTTTCAGAAATTTAGGAAATCATAAATTATAGATTTCATTTCTTAGAAAAGTTTACAAGAAAGGGTAGGGTTCAAATGAGAATAGGAATTTGTGTGAGAATGAAGGAACCAATGATATCAAGCCATGTGTACAAAGAGAATGTTCCACATGTACAAAACCCATTTACCCCCAACATCAATTATCTCACAAACGACAAATCGAAAAATTATGAAAATTGCACCATTAAATTCGTCGTTTTCTCCTCTTCGATTTGCCGTCCCTCAAGACATACTTTCGAAAAAAAAAAAATTTCAATTTTTTGGTGGGTTTCACATTTACTAACACATGTGTTAAAGTGTTGCGTTTAGGGTTTAGGGTTTGTGGTTTAGGGGTTAGGGTTTAGGGTTTAGGGTTTGAGGTTTGGGGTTTCGGGGCCCCAAACCTCAAACCCTAAACCCTAAACCCTAACCCCTAAACCACAAACCCTAAACCCTAAACGCTTTACAAAACGCTAAACCCTAAATCTTTCTAAACCCTAAACCTTGAACCCCTTCTAAACCCTAAACCCTTATAAACTCTAAACCATAAACCCTACTAAACCCTAAACCTAACCTATACCCTAACCTTAACCACAAATTAAATGTACAACAAATTAGTAACACATGTGTTACTAATTTGTGAAACCCACCAAAAAATGAGAAAAAAAAAGTTGTCAAAAGTATGCCTTGAGGGACGGCAAATCGAAGAGGAGAAAACGCTGAATTTTATGGTGCAATTTTCATGATTTTTCGACTTACCGTTTGTGAGATATTTAATTTTTAAAAATGTGGAGGAGAGAGAATAAAGTGTGGAGGAGAGAGAATAAAGTGACACATGGCAGAAATCTGTTGGTTCCCTCATTCTCACTCAAAATTGGTGTACTCATTTGAACCTTACTCTTACAAGAAAATCACATCTTAGACACGTTTTTCTAACTTTTTACATTTCTTAATAAAAATTGGATGAGTCTAAAAGGTGTGTTTTATTATTTTTTATTTGTGAAAATTAAAAAAAGCGAGTAAATAAATTTAAACGTTTATTAGACCGAATTTTGACCGCGTTTGACCGACGCTATGGAAACGTTTAGAAGTATTACACCGACATTTGACTGCGTTTAACTAAAGCTATGGAAACGTATATATATACAGTTATACACCATATCGTATTGCTAGGGTTCCAGAAAACCTTTCTCCTCCGATTCACCGTCACCGATTCGCCGTTCGTCTATTCCGATCATCTCATCAGTCACCGGTGTACTCTGCCTTTTTATTAAATTTTTTTTCAGAAAATTACATGAGTAGCCTAGTGTCAAACCCAATTAAAGCTTTTAACATCTGGATACAATATTTTTACGAACGCCACATAAAATTTCGCAGAAACTTAAAAAACTGGGTTTGTTTTTCTTCTTTTGTTTCTGGTTTATTTTGTATAAAACGGTTATGTGAATAAGGGTACTTTCGCATAATAAGATTGGTTTCCGTAGCGTTTTTGCTTAATTTCGCAGATACTGATTCTGCAAACAGGGGCATTTGCAGAATCATTAGGTTTTGCATACGTCGATTTATTTTGAACTGAAACTTTAGCAAAATTGATTGCAGAATGGTTTGCAGAAATACAGTACATACAGTAATTTTCCGTTATTTTTGTTTTTGCTTTCTTCCCTGCTTACTTTCAATTACAGTTTTGTGTTGTAACTTTATTTGATAATTGTGACTTGTCTTTTTTGAATTTTATCATATTTTCAAAGTATTCAATCTCTGATTATGACTTGTTTCTAATGTTATACTTATATATATAATTTGTCTTTTCTGTTGCTATATTGTTTTTTAACAATGATCTTTTACCTAATTAAAAGAAGCTAGAATCTCTTTACTTGAAAACCTAAGCATCTATTTCAATCTTCTTGTATTTTGAGTACATTAAGGTTGATTAGGTGTTAGAGGCTTGTCAAAGTACCAGGATTCTGCTCTGACGTAGGTACTAATTTGGCTTTTTATTCAACTTGCCAGAATTTTGCTGGTGACCTTTTTTTTTTGTTACTTTGATGTTTTACTTGGCTATTTTTCTGTTACTCTTTTAGCTGTGAATACTATTTTTTTTTACCTAAAGTTGAGAAGTTAGAACCCTTTTACTTGAAAACCTAAGCATCTGTTTAACCTTCTCGTGCTTTGAGGCTTGCACGTTAAGGGTAATTAGGTGTTAAAGGCTTGTCAAAGTACCAGGATTGCGCTCTTGACATGGGTGCTGCTTTGGCTTTTTATTGAACTTTCTAGAATTTTGTTGGTGAACTTTCTTTGTTACTTTGATGTTTTACTTATATACTTTGCTCTATTTCTGTTACTCTTTTAGCTTCCACTACTAATTTTTTTTTGCCTAAGCTGAGAAGTTAGAACCCTTTTACTAAGCATCTGTTTAACCTTCTCGTACTTTGAGGCTTGTACGTTAAGGTTGATTAGGTGTTATAGGCATGTCAAAGTACCAGGATTGCGTTCTTGACAGAGGTACTACGTTGGTGCTTATTCAACTTACTAGAATTTTGTTGGTGAACATATTTTGTTACTTTGATGTTTTACTTATATACTTTGCTCTTTTTATGTTACTCTCGTAGCTTCTAATACTAATTCTTTTACCTAAGTTGAGAAGTTAGAACCCTTTTATTTGAAAACCTAAGCATCTGTTTGACCTTCTTGTACTTTGAGGCTTGTACGTGAAGGTTAATTAGGTGTTATAGGCTTGTCAATGTATCAGGATTCCGCTCTTAACAGAGGTACTAAGTTGGTGTTTATGTAAGTTACAAGAATTTCCGGTAATTGATGTTTGTTATTTTTAATGTTGCACTTATATAATTTCCTCTTTTTGTTGCTTTTTTTAGTTTCTAATACCAATTTTTATTATCTAACGTTGAGAAGTTGAAATCCCTTACTTGATCACCTAAGCATCCGTTTTAACCTTCTCGTACTTTGAGGCTTGTACGCTGAGATTGATGAGGTGTTAGGCTGTTACTGTTTGGAAATTCTTTCTTGACATTGGTATTTCTGTTTGGGTAAATAATGGTTTAATCACCTAACTTTCAATTTTTTTTCGTTTTAACCCTTCAACTTTTTTTTTAATGTTTTAAGCCTTCAACTTACGGGTTGACCAATTTTTAATCCCTTCACTTTAATTGACTGTCGCTGTAGGGTTTTAGCGACGACATGTCGTCACTGTAGGGTTTTAGCGACGCCATTTAGCGACGACATGTCGTCGCTAAATCTTTGGCTCCGGATACAAATGGCTTTTTCGTACGGTCAATTAAAGTGAAGGGATTAAAAATTGGTCAACCCGTAAGTTGAAGGCTTAAAACATTAAAAAAAAAGTTGAAGGGTTAAAACGAAAAAAAATTGAAAGTTTGGTGATTAAACCATTATTTACCCTTTCTGTTTCTATTGTATTTTCATTTACTTTTGGATATTTTTAAGCAATTAAATTCTGTTTCATATCGATTTCCATACAAATGTGATTTTATTCGAGTTGCTAGTGTTTTGGTTAATTTATTGTGTTTTTACTTTTATATTTTTGTCTTCTTTTGCTATTATTTTTAATAATAATGTATTTTACCTAAAATCGGGATTCGGGAAATAGTAATCCTCTTGATTGAACACCCGTGCACCCATTATTGCCTTCTTGCACTTTGAGGTTTATTAGTTATCATCTGTTTTCTTACTCAATTTTTTATTTTGTTACTGTTCTAAAATGTTTTGGGTATAGTTTTTTAGTTTCTTCAAAGGATCTGTAGGGGTTATCCCTGAAAGAAGTTACATGTAGGGTGCTTGTTAATACTCATCTTCCTCATTTAGTTTCGCCCATCATAGTTTTTCTTGTAAGGATCAGTTAAGATTATGCGTTTGTGGTTGGTTGGCTTCTATCTGTTCGAAGTTTTTATGTAGTTCATCCATTTGCTAGTTGATTTCGATTTTACGTGACAGATGCGTTACATTTGTTAAGATGAATGCAGGGATTCCATGAAGCGTGTGAGTTTTATGCTCTCTGTTCAACATTTATGTTTTCAAGGTCAGGTAATGATTCAAATGTTTTCTGTTTATTTTAATTATCGTTGTGTTGCATCTGTTTTATGTACAACATATCAAAAGAGGCTTGATGACATTTCACTTGAGTTATGAACTTCATTATTGTCTTGGTAACGAGTGGCACAGTTTTGTGTATTTTTCAGTTAAGCGTCACCTGCTGTTTGCTAGATAGGAATCTGGTGTTATGTATGATTACATCACAACTATCTAAAGTATTGGATTAAGTTATTTTATGGTTAGTAGGATAACTGCTCGCATGTGTAATTCCATACTATTAAATAATTGCATGTAGCTCTTTAGGCAGAAATACAATTCTAGCCACCTAAGTTAGAGGAGTTATATTTTATTATTGTCGTCTGCACAGAAAAAAGTTAGCCACACCTGAAAATATTGAAAATGGTTGGATTTGAAATTTAAACAGGACGAGTATGTTATCCAATATAAAGGTGGGTACAATTTGTCACCTGACTTGTTTCTTTTTGTGGAGCCATATGATTAAAGTTTTTTAGATTGATGCTTGATTTTGTACCTCTTTTGAATTTGCGGTTATATATGTTATTGTTACTCTTAGGCTCTACAGAATCAACATACTGTTGATTACCGTGTCATTTAAATATTTACTACCAATCTTTTTCTCAATCGATTATATATACTTTATAAAGTCTCTTACTTCACTTAGTTTAGGTTAATCTTAATGCTTGAAACAAGTTGCTTTTTCGCAATCGATGAGGTAATTTTATGTGCAGCATCTATATGGTCAAAGTGGTATTATCGTAGTTGATGTAACTGCAAGATTGACATACAGAAATGTTCCAACATGACACCGTGATCTTTGCAGGTTTTCATATGTTAAGAAATTATTCACGCCTTTATATGTACTTCTGAATTTACTCTATTGGTTGTTGTTCGTGTATAGGGTATGTGAGAACATCCTTATTTGTTACGTGGTAATAACAAGGTTGATGGGAAGAACCCTTAAGCTAAGGCAAAGCAGGTGATTCTCCATCGAAAGAAGAACCTTAAGTATCATGAGTTATGATTATAATAGTAAAAGATCTGAATATTTTTGGTTTAGTATCTTAGGGATCCCAAGTTGCATTTTGTCAATTCTCCCGTCCTCGCTCCTCCAGAAGTCAAAATTGGCATCGATCTTCAACAACAGTAAGTTCCTATCCATTTAATAATCAGTTTTTGCTCCATTTTGTGGTTCTATGTTTGTTCTTGCGCACATCAACTAATTTCCTTCATTATCATTTTTTCCTTTTTTTAATAATCGCTTGGGACCTACCTAATCTGTGAGCTGATGAATGTTTGTTCTCCCTATTGCTCATTTATTTGCTCTGAAGATTAGATATTTCAAGTTGCAATAAGGATCATTAGAAATAGAAATAGATCGCCCATATTGTTTCTTTATCTTCACTTGACTATGAACTTGAGAACTTTTCCGTACATATTGACATATAAACTATATAAATCTGGGAACTTTCGAAATGAAATTTCAATGTCCCGCATGTCAAACTAAAAACTTAACCTGATCACCTTTTCTGCATCTCCACCTCCACCTCCACCTCCACCTCCACCTCCACCTCCACCTCCACCTCCACCTATCCTGTCCAAAAATGTAATAAATCAGATCATCCCTTTGTAAACCCAAAATGTTATTCCAAATTCTAGATAAACTTGGGTTAGAATCTTGTACTGATGAGAGAAATTAGCTTGGAAGGAGTTGTATTTCCATACATTAACCTTGGAAAATTGTCATCAGTTGCTCCTCATATCCAAACATTGCTGTTTTTCACAGTTTATTCTTAAACATAAAATTCTTGTTGAGATAGCTAATATTATTAATGTTTTGGATCTGCGTGACTGTAGGATTAGGGAAAACGAAGGTGTCATCGCAAAATTACTACAAGTGGCTGAGAACTTCAATCGTCCGTATACCTTGAACTATATCTGCTGAAATCACATTAGACAGCCTTTTAGATAGAACTTCAGAAACTGTAATGAACAAAAATGGTGAAATTGAGTCTCCTTGTTTTATACTTCTAGATGTTGAAGCTTCTTTCGTTGGACTTCCGTTTACAAGGACTGGGGCTCAACCTTCGAGGAATCAAAACTATAAACCTGGAGTTGAACCCTCTGGGAATCTTGTATTGGAAGAGAAATCTCGAACTCTAGCTTTAACATTGATCTTATTTTCCTTATGAACTCCACAGTAATACCTTCAGGGCTTAGAGCCTTATCCAAATGACGATTGGTCATTATCTAACTCCTCCAACGCGCATGATGATAAGGACTTCATGCCACCAACATTCCAATTTGTTGATTTATCACATCCTGTTTGCTTGGCATATAAAATTGAAAAATGATTTAGGATATATCTCGCTATTTGTGTGTTCTCGACACACTGGTTAGTGATTGATATATCTGATAATTAGTTGTTCTTCTTTCCTTGCAACTAAATGGAAATATATGGAGTTTTTGTCCCCTTTTTTCAACCAAGTCTGGTGTGGATCAAAGCATGAAAATCTTCAATCTCTTGATCTTCTAGTACCAAAATCACCCCAAAAGTTACCCTAGAAGTTTCTTTTGCTCCACATTTGGTTTGGTATGCAAAAGAAGCTTAAACCCCTACTTTTTTCGGTGGTTACAATGTGCAGATATGATGACCTTTGCAGAGTGTGACCAAAATACTTGCGAGTGCGACACGTCAGCACCCAGGGTGCGACCAAACTGGTCACATAGTGCAACCAATATTTTAGCTGGTGCGAATAAACTAGTTGCAGAGTGTGCCTAATATTTTTCACTGGTGCGACCAAACTGGTCACATGGTGCCATAAGGGTGTGACCAAGAAGGCGAAATCATAAAAACTATCTTTTTAAGAGTTCGCCGCAGTTCTGCTACAGGTGCGGACAATGTTGCAGGCTGCGACAAGGGTGCGACAAATTCCCGCTCTCTTCTTCTCCGGTTCAGAACATTCCTTGTGTAATGATTGGTTGTCTTTAGTGAACTCTTAAATGCTCCAAGCTTTTAGATCTTTTTTAAGCTCTATAAGTTTCGTCACTAAAAGACACGCTGCCCACCCTTTTCTGTTGTATTAGCTTCACCAAACGTTGCATAAATCATTAAACTCATGAACTTGAAGCTAACCATTGCAGATCTTAACCTTTTCCCGTGCCTGTAAATGCCTAAATGGTCAAATTCTTCCAAGTCTCATGTGATGAGAATTGCCATAGGCCACTTATCCAACCAATTTGTATTTAACAACCATTTTATCTATACTTAATTAATTAATCTCTTCTTTTCCTATCTCAGCGAAATGTAAATTTTGGATGGGTAAATCTATTACAGGCGCGTCACTCAAAAGAAACTAAAGCATTGCATGGCCCTTGCTCTTCTACTTTGCTACACAATCTTTCTATTCGTGTCTAAGATGGAGTATAATGGTGTAACTACATCTCACACCTACAAGACAGGTCTGTCTAGTTGAAGACGAACAAAGTCCATAACACCACTCTACAGGCTTGGATCTGGCCTTCCCGGCGAGATCCAGACCTGCCAGATTGATCAGCCCATTAGGGAACAAAGCAGATTATGTGTTTCGACTGTCTAGATCTGAACAAGCTTGTCTCCCAAGCTGTCATCCCTTGGACACAGTCTGACACCATTTGTGCGATGTACAGTAAAGGGTACCAACTTTATATGGTATATCCCTTACCGTTGTTCCCCATCTTTTATTGGACAAGGTGGTCATACCTTTAGGTAATATGGACTCCCCATTTATCTCTATGTTGAATCTTGTTCAGTGGGTCCCTCTCCACAAACCTTCTAGAAGGTTTATGCTCTATATATTCCAAGTGTATTCTCTACAATACAATGCAAGATATTTGACAGAATTGCACCCAGTTGTCTCTAATCTGCGCCATCATCCTCAAGTTTTTGAGCTCTAGGTCAAAATAGTAGTTTTAGTGTGAAGATTGGTCCATTTTCTCATCCCCAAATCGCACTCAAGGAAAATAACTCTTGATCAGAGTAAGAAATCTCCATTATGCATAATTGACTGTTCCTTTGTTGAGTAACTTCTAATAGATCGGACCTGATCCGTTTTGCAGTTGATCGGTATGCAGAGAATAGATATTAATAATTCTCATGATCTACTTGCGACGGGATTGTGATTTCTTTTTATGGCCAAAAAACAGCCAATTATGGGTTTTTTAACCAGGCCACTTGTGTTTCCTGAATCAATACAATGTCCACTTGATGTTTTCTTACCTCCTTTCCTATCATGGAACCTTTTGATTTAATACCAAGTCCCTGAGTGTTCCATGAAAAATGATAATAACCTTTAATATAGGTAGCTTGATAATTAAGTAAGTTGGGTTTGGGTTTTGGTGAACAATATATGATATTAATCAAACTCTAAGCCTCTAGATTATGAACATTTTGTAGCTACTGGTAAATTAGTACTGAATCAAGATCCAGCTAGCATATATAGAAATCTATATTGCCACCAGAATTTGTGAAGAGAACAATCCAGCTAGCATAATCATAATCAATTTTAACATATTTCATAATGATCAAATACATTCCATATAGATTATCAAAATACAAAAGAATGTTTGTAAAAAAGCATCAAGTTCTAATTCTAACGATTGTTGATACTGTTAGAACTGAAGAACACAAATTAAAATTGCAACATGGCCTTTGATGATGTCATTCAATCTTACGGGTTCCTAGTCTTGATAGTCTTGCCAAATACTCCTCGACCATATGTTGAATACATGAGATCAAAAAGCAATGGTAACTGTAGTGTCACGAATGAAGCGATGGGCAAACATGCTAATGAAGCTATCGGAATCAAGATCCATGCTCTTCCATCTCCCATCATTAAATACAAGGTTGCGCTAAAGGCTACCATCAATGAGGTAACTGACAAGAACAACATCGCCAAACCAAGTATTAATCTATTAGGTAACTTGTATAGAAAATCCTCATCACGATAGCGTGTAGTGAGAATGGATAGAAATAACAATAAGGAAGTGGTGGGTGTGAATAATGATATCGCATCTGAGATGGCAAATATATTGAAACTAGGTTTGGAGGCGTAAATTGCTTTTCCATTATCGCCATTAGTTCCACCAGGTACAGTTATGGCTGCTGCAAAAACTATCGTAATGATAAGTGCTGCTGTGATTGTGTATGAATCTGCAGTCTTTTTCATCCACTCTTCGCCTTCTTTTCTTAAATCCACGTGTGCTCTTCTAAACATCATAAATGGCGTCTCTTGTTTTTCATTCTTTACTTCCTTGTCTGATGGTCGCATATAGTTTTCCACTGCCTTCAATATCCAACACAATTAACAACCTAATTTGTAATAGATAAAATTTTGTTTGAAAATTAATAAAACAAATGTTTTTTACCTGAAACCACTGTAGTTCCCTTTGCATTTGTAGAGCTGCACCAGAAATTATATTGAGTTTCTTTATAGGTGGCAGTTTTCCAGCAAAGTGCAGAAGGTTATTGCCTTCTTTGTCAAGGAATGTTTTATGTAAATGTTCATTATGAATCAAACCCATCTTGTGTACAGAAAAGTTGTACACATTTTCACAACGATATATAACTGCAAGTTGTGAAAGATGATAATCGTTGTACATGGTCCAAGCTGCTCGCGGAAAATACTCCATGATCTCATCTACCGCTTCAGAAGTATCGTTTATCACTGCTTGATTAAAGGCTCCCGCATAATGTCCAAACACATCACTACCTTTATTTAGTTTACCAACTTCTTCCAATATACGCTTCAGTATCATTAAAGCTTTACGATGTTTCCTTTTGTCTTCTTGGAGGTGTTTGATGTGTGACACTGCAGTTTTTATTTGTTATTGTTATACACAGAAGACAGAAGCTTCTTTCAATATGTATGTTTCAGAATCAAATGGGTGGGACATGCATTGAAGCCATTAATTATCTAGATTGCTGACTAAAGTCATGTAACATCTCATGGTGGCGAATTACATGAATGTGGATTAAAATCGACACCCTCAGTAGACTAAAGTAGCATTCATGGAACCATCCTCAAGGTGGTCTAGTACTTCTGACTTAAAAAAATGACACACCCTCCAGGCAATCTAAACACAAAAAACTCATTCATTTACCCGTTTACACTAATTAATGCACGGAATAGTAGAAGTAAACAACGGTACCATCCTTACCATGTAGTAGTGCAGCTTCCCAAACCTTAGATAAACCCTCTCATCCAAGAAATAAGATTTAATATCCAGACGTACAATTTAAAAATAAGGAAATATACGAGTATATAAGACTTAATGATGACATGACGGTTGTGAATCAACGAAGCCACACAAATAATTAAGATATATACTAAGGCGGGATTTCGTCAAACCCTACTAGAGTGCCCGAGAACGGGGCTTTATAAGGAAACTCACCTCTTTTTCAATAAATAATCTTCAAGCTTCTAAAACCTTAAACAAACCAAATGCTTATATAATTATCTTAATCAACATGTGAAGTCAAGTATTTTAGTAATTTGGGAAGATTAAAGGGTCAAAAATGACAATTTAGAATTTTCATGATCCATCCATCTCGATTAAAGGCAATCATCTCCCATCACTTAACTAAGGATATCAGCATCAATTATGGGTTAAGCAATCGTGCTAATAAAAAAGGTTAAGGTAAAGAATTGTTCAAGTTTAATTTGCATACGGTGGTTTACGTAGTAAGCTAATTAAACTTTTTAGAATCACAAACCGGAGTATATGAAGCTGTTTTTGCACTTTGTGGCAGTAGTTTTATGCTGGTTCTCGATATCCGGCACCTCTTCTGTATTCCATATCTCTTTGTTCATTGTCGGCACATCTTCAAAACATAATCAACTATAATTTAGAATTTTAGATCATGATCTGTTTATAAATTTAGAAAAATGAATAGCAAATTAAAGGAATTATTGTTACAAGATATATATATATATATATATATATATATATATATATATATATATATCGGAATGATCCAGAGGGGAGTGCATTTTTTTGGGGGAAACGTTAGTATGCATCAGGAAGCATATTACCTTTACCCATACAAATCTTGAAAAAAGCAAACTGAAATTTAGTAAATGTTAATCAGAATCGATGTTATGAATGTTAAGCTTCATTGATAAACTTTTTCTTCAAGTTATAGCATCGATTTATGAATATTAGATCCAAATCCGTTAATATGCATCGCGGTGCTTATTAGTTAATATGCATTGTGATGCATATTAACAATAAAAATATCTTTCAAATAATGTGAAGTTTTAATATGCATCGCTATGCATATTATTAGTTAATATGCATCACATTGCATATTAACAATTTATTAAATAAATATTCATCAATTAATGTTATGACTTAAAAATGAAATTCATTCGTTAAAATATTCTTTATAGCATCGATTTTGATTACTATTTACCAATAAAAATATTTTTTTGTTGACGTTTTGATTGATAATTGTAATATGCTTCTTGATGCATACTACTCCCCCTTCCCCCCCAAAAGGCACTTCCCTCTTGATCACTACCCTATATATATATATATATATATATATATATATATATATATATATATATATATTAATCTTGGAAGAGAATTTTATCACATCATTTTAGTGTCTCAATTTGAAGGAAAAAAAATCACACTGATTATTGTGATTTTTTGCACTATTTTAGTGCAATTGATGTTTGTGGGAGGAGGTATAATTAACTTGAAAGGTTGGAAAAATTTTGAAAAATAAAAATAATAGATTAGATCAATAATTTGATCATCTTAATTAAAATTGGTTGGATCGTGATACATCATGTAGCATTATTTTATTATGATGACTTATGAGTCATGATTTAATTTATACATTATCACTTTATATCCCGCCATCACTAAACATGTATTGATATGTTAAACCATCACTAGATCATATTCATTTTGGTGGTTACATATTATAGAGCATAAATTGATTTAGCAAAGATTAAAGTTATTTATCCTGAAGCATCCACAATATTAACATAGTGAGTGAAGGTAGAGTCGAGAATAAACGAATCTCTGATAGAAGTTGTATCGTCTTCCACTTGGATACGCGTCCCGCTTATCTGAAATAGACTCTAATGGAGTATAAGTCCCATTCTTTAATACGGCCATGTGCGGGTAGTCGTTGATCAACTCATATGCAACATCTGCAAACATATGTACATCAACATCATTCATCAATTACATGTATTTTGGTTACAACTATACTTTGATAATACTCCGTAATAGCTAAAATGGATGTGTTCCTTTGTCATTTTCTAATGGTTATACATACATGCTAACTATAATCGAAACTCACCCAAATATCCTTTAGAGAGAACGTTAGTAAGAAGCTTAGCCCCGCATATGCCCTCAAAGGGATTGTAATATCCGTCTCGATGGGAGAGAGTTATATATTGTTTGCAAGCATCAACCAAATAGAGGTAGGTAGTTTGGTGAGAATTGTAAACAGCTTTATGAATAGGCAAGTCTTCTGAGCTGTCTAAAATAAATAACAAATGTGGGTTTTTCTCCACCAACATTTTTGCAGCCTCAGTGTTTCCAACTTCTGCAGCTCTGTGCAATGGGTTTTGTTTATATTGATTGACTATACTTGGAAGCGACTCTGGGTCTATCATCTTCAGAAGATTGTCAACAAACTTGACATTTTCACGTAACTCAATTGCAACATGAAGTGTCGTATCAATGACGTCGATTGCAAAAGTCAGTGCATCTTTGTCTTTGCTGATAATTTCATGGGCTGTGACCCAATCCCCCCTTAATATGGCTCTATGTAGTGGGACGTACTCCACCCAGTCTATACCAATTTAAACAAAATCGTAGATTATATCGATGACAATAGTTCATTAATGGAATAATCCATGATTGAAAGAATACGTGAACGTTATCGCATCTGCTAATACGATACGTACTATTATTGACAAGTTCAGTACGTATATACGATAATAAAAATACAAATATACATATAATGGAAACATACCTCTCGTGATCCCATCGCTGCCGGAAAGGCTTGTGGAAGCCATTGATCAAGCATAAAATGTTATACCTGAGTGCAACTGGGTTGGATCGGATTCGTTGCTCTCCGCGACTTGCGTCAGGACCCGACAGAGCGTATTGAACGGAACCGTGGGTGGCGTGAATCGATGGCGAGAAGATGAATAGTGCTCTTCTCTTGATATTAGGGTTTTTCTGATGATGGTTGTGAATATTTGAAGGTGCTTGAGGGCTCAATACTGTTCATACCCTTTGTATTTATAGTACCCCATGGTCACCTTGGTGGACAAGTTTGTCCACGTGTCACCATCTGGTGCGTTTGATCGTACGGTTTACTCGCCATCCTGCGGTACTTGGTGATCGTACGGCTAAGTCACCATCTTACAAATTTAAGATCGTACGGTTGAGATCAACGCGCTCCGTGTGGGGGTCCCCTGTGTCGACGTGGACCAATAATGTTTGCGGATACAAACCCTTGTCGGTCCACAGGGAACCACCACTAACGTTGGTGATTTCCTGAATTTGTTTGTCGTGAGCCAAGGGGGCAGAATCCCTAATCTGATGGGTCGGGCTATGTGTTGGGCCTTGCCTGGCAGGCCTTGCCTGACGGGCCTTGCCTGATGGGCCTTTCCTGATGGGCCTTGTCTGATGGGCCTTTCCTGATGGGCCTTGTCTGATGGGCCTTTCCTGATGGGCCTCATATCTTGAATTTTGGGCCATTTGCATGGTACATGATTAAGTCCCCCCAGTTTAGTTTGCTGGTATATTGTCCAGGGAACTGAACTAGTATTGTCCTCTTCCCTGTACAGGCAAAGAGCGTTTCTGAAGAATTCTTGGCTTAATCAAGAATGATCTTAGTGCGAAGGGCTTGTAAATTTGAAATTTTCTCACCTCTTGTCAGGAGGTGTGTTATCAGGGGATACGTGGCCACTATTCTGGCCGTATAGTTTTGACTGATGGCGTCTTGTCAAGTTGTCAGTAGCGTAGCTGTACCTAGGGTGCATTTAATGCGAGTGTCCTTTGGGTGTTCCTCGAGTACGGTGTGTGCCGTTGTGACTGGAACGCGTGGCTTATTGATTGTTACGGATAATCACGCGCTGTGTTGTGGCCGTACACGTGTATGCCTGTGATTGAGGCCCATAAGCCCATGGGCTTCTAACCGCCAGGGTTATTGCCTATAAATAGGCGGTTTGTGTTTACTTCTTACCTTTTTACTCCTCACATTCCAACTTATATTATTTGCCGGATTTCTCTCATTACTCTGCAACTCCGACCGAGCAATCGTCTGAAACAAGTGTTTTCCGGCAGCGTTTAGGTTCGTGTTTTTATATTTTGAACCTTTTTACCGTACCCTCCTTATTTGTTTGTTTTTACTTTTGTTGGTGAATATAACCATGGAACCATCGTCGTCCGTTGCCGCGCCGTTAACCGCCGTTAGATCGGCACAGACCACTAGTAATGCTAACTTACAATTTTCCGGTGGCGTAGTAGATAGCATAGAGAGTAGGGTGAGGGAGAGCGATATAGTTGCTTTGGCTGAACGATTCGCCTGTTTGTATCATTTTGACGCCATTGCACCTACCTCTGGGCAGCGAGCCCACGCGCCGCCTAAGGGAAAGGTTACCGTATATACCCACTGGTTTATAACCAGCAATTTTAGGCTTCCCCCCTCTCCCTTCCTGATTTTTTTGTTAGAGTATTATGAGGTAGGGTTTATCCAGCTACATCCTTTGGGGTTGCAAAAAATTGTTATGTTTGAGGTGTATTGCCGCCTGCACAAGAAAGAGCCAAGCCTTTTGCTTTTTACTTCGCAATTTACGCTGACCAATTCTCCTGAGAGTTGGTTTTCGGTAGCCAAAAGGACCGGTAGGAATACCAATTTTTGTGGTCCCAGGGTTGATGGTCTCCGTCACTAGAAAGACCATTTTTTCTTTGTTGATGATAAAATTCTGCCAGTAGGAAAGGAGAGACTCTTGCTATGGGTTGACCCGTCTGTTTGGGTAAGAAGTCAGGGGCCGGTAAAGAATGCTGCCCCGGAGGTACGGGGGGAGGAGAATGATATGGACTTTTTCCGCCTGCTGTCGCAGGCGAAGGTAGTGATGAGGCCCTATCCGGAATCGTTCCTGGCCATGGCAAATATGAGCAGGAATTGGAATCGCAAGGACATGATTCTTGTTTGCAGGCGTAACAATAAAGGTACTGGTTAATGGCGGGCCCGGCAGTTCCATGGTTGCTTATATTTACCTTGTTCCCCTTGTATGTTTGTAAATTTATTATTATTTTGTGGTTTGTGTAGTGATGGACATTAACTATGCCCTTGCGGAGGATGATCCTGTTGGAGTCGACATAGGTCATATTTCTGTTGACAATCTCCCTGTCAATCCTGATGGGTCTACTGCTGAGACCTTGATTCCTGGATCCGAGATTCCTCCTGATTTCACTGTTGTGGATTCCCTAGAGACTGGGAAGAAGAAGAAAGTGGTGACTCAAAGGAAAAAGAAGACTTCCAAGGAGGCGGCTGACATCTCGACCTCAACTCACGAGACTGATGAGGAGGCTGCTGTACAGGAGAATGAGCCGAAGAAGAAGAGGCTGCGAACTAAACGTTCCCTGGTTGATGAACCGACGGGTAATTCTTGTATTTTCTCAATCGTTAAAAAGAGAAAATTTTTGTATATTTATTTGAATTATCCTCCATTTTTCAGATGACGAGGATGATGACGTGGTGGAGGTAACAAAGAAGAAAAAGAAAGTGCAGCAGGCAACTGGTGGTGAGAGTGGTGCAGGTAGCTTGTCCCGGCACTTTTATGACAGCAGCTCGAGCCATTCTTTGATGGACATGGATGAAGATGATGATTGCACCGACTTCGTGGGGGGGGGGGGGGGGGGGGGGCAGGGGCCCTATTCCTTCTGCCTCTGTGACCGATTTGGGTGACTCCCCCATCTTTGTGCCTGCTTGGGGTTACCAGGTTGACAATCCCGGGAGGGATTTACATTCTTGCAGAGATTTTGTCAGGCATGCCATGCCGCCTGGTATCGGGAAGAAGATGAGTCAGCTGTCCATTCGCCAAAGCATAAACCGGGGCATCAAATCAACTTTTGATAATTTTATGGGGAACATAAACACCCTTCATGTGGCCGATCATGTAGACAAGATGAACCGGAAGTTAGGTCTGTCAATAAGGGAGGATAGGGCAAAGCTGGAGAAGGCTGAGGCATTGGCGAAGGCTGGTCAGGAGGAGTTCGAGAAGTTCAAGCTTGAGCATGCGGCGGATATTCTTAAAGTTGAGCAGGCGACGTCCGAGATTGAATTGTTGAGGAGTAAGCTGGCTGAGCAGGAGAAGAAAACTCTGGATATGGAAGCGTCGTTGCAACAGAGCGGTTCTGACCTCAATGCTGCCATTGCTCAAAGAGACGAAGCTATCCAGGCCAGGGAGGGGGCTCTTGCTGAAAAAGCTCAGGCATTATCTGACAGGGATGCTGCGATTGCAGAGAAAAAGAAGTTGCGGGCAGGTTTTCCTGATCTATTTTTCAGTGCCATGAATGATCCTGTCTTCAAGACCCCCTTTGGTAATGTTGTGAAGTGTGCTAGACATCAAGGCAGGCATGAAGTGGCGTCCTTGTGTTCGAACCACCTGAATCCGCTTCCTGCAGAGATTGCCGCAAAGGTTGACCCTGATGCTACTGCGAAGGCTAAGGCGGCTGGTAGGGCTTTATCTGAGATGACCACCACCCTTTTTCTTGAAATGGTGGTAGCAGACCTTGACATGCCTGTGGATGTAATTCTGGCAATGAAGCCTTGACTATTGTAATTTCACATGTTATTGGAGACAATTTTATGTCATGATTGTAATTGTTTGTGTTCTTTGAAAACAATTTTCTTTTGTTATGTCGTGATTGTAGTGGATTTTTTTTATACTTGTTATGCTTTGCCTGTTTTTGAGTACTCAATTCTTTCTGTGTTTGTCTCATTTTTGAAACAAGATTGCATGGGATATTCCCTTGTTTTAGTCATGACTTGACACATTCTAGGATGTCTTTGGTGCGAGGAACGCGCAGCCAGCAAGCCTATTGGCGGATGCTTGTGCCATACTCGCCTTGATTAGATTCATCACTTGCCAACCTATTGGTTGAGGTGAATCTCTGCCAGGGATAGGGCTAGAATGCACCTTCCGCTGCGGCAGGACCGCCGTTCCTGTCTGCTATTTCTGGTGATTCTGTCAGCCAAGTGCAGGGAACGGGGCGTAGGAGAATCGTATTGAATGATTACGGCCACCAATGTGGCGCTGAATTAACATTTATTTAAAATAGACAAATATCTGGGATGAACAGCTGTATTTATTATAAAGCGATTTAACATAGATTGGCCACTCAGTAGGGGTGATCAATCCCTACCGGGCTTACATGGTTGTTCAAACATAGCACCTTTTCAAATTGGTTGCATGCCAGGTACGTGGCACAGCTGTTCCATCCAGGCTGTTAAGGGAATAGGCCCCATTACCATGAACGTCACTGACTTGATATGGACCTTCCCAGTTCTGGCCAAGCTTTCCTGTATCTTCTGCTCTCGATGCTTCATTTTTGCGCCACACATAATCTCCTGCTCTGTATGTCTGGGGTTGCACCTTCCTGTTGTAATACCTAGCCATTTTATGTTTGTTCCTTACTTGGCGAATTGCTGCCATCTCCCTAACCTCCTCGACCATGTTTAGGTTCTCCTGCAGAGACTCCATGTTTGCTGCCTCTTCAAACATCATGACTCTTTCTGTCGGCACGCTAATTTCGGCAGGAATTACGGCCTCTGTTCCATACACAAGACTGAAAGGAGTCATCCACGTGCTATCATTCTTTGGCATTGTTCTGTGGGCCCATAAAACGTTAGGGAGTTCTCCATCCTGTTCTTGAAGTGCCCAGCCGGGCCTTAATGCCTGCAACTATGTCTCTGTTTGTTACTTCGACTTGCCCGTTTGCCTGGGGATGAGCGACGGAAGTGAATGTCTGCTTGACTGACAGCTCGCTGCACCATGACCGGAAGGGATCGGCTGCGAACTGAGTGCCATTGTCACTCACAATTTCATGGGGAATGCTGAACCTGCAAACGATGTTTTCCCAAACAAAATTGATCATCTTCTTTCCTGAAATTTGCGCTATGGGTTTGGCCTCGACCCACTTTGTGAAATGGCCAGGGGGAGGTAACCGGGATTAAGTCATGTTTGGGGGTTCTGGAAACAGGCCCATGGATTTGACAAGAGTGGCATTTTTGAACTACCGACAAGGTATCCTGGTGCATTGATGGCCAGAAGTATCCTTGTCTCATTATTTTCCCGGTGATGGCCCGTGGTCCCGAATGTAGACCACAAGACCCCTCGTGTACTTCTCTGATTAAATTTTCAGCTTGTCTAGGTCCGACACACCTAAGGTTGGGTCCAAGGAAAGACTTCCTGAGCAGCTCCCCATTTTCAATGAGGTACATTGGCGCTTTTATCCTGATTTTTCTTGCTCGCACCCTGTCAGCTGGAAGTGTTACAGATAACAAGTAATTCATGATCGGTGTCATCCATGTTTCTCCTTCCCCTTCTATTGGGTTAACCTCCCCTCCTGAATCTATTGATCATTGCTTTAGGACTTCGACTAGCACTTCTTTTGTGAGGTGAGCAAAAGTAAGAGTTGCTAATTTACTTAGCACATCAGCTTTCTTATTCTGGCTTCTTGGCACCTGTTCGATTTGAAAATGCTGGAACTTGCTTTTGATTTCCTGCACCACCTCTAGGTATTTTTTCATTGCCGGCTCCTTTGCCTCAAAGCTGCCATTCACCTGATTGGCCACTAGTTGGGAATCAACAAATACCTGAATATTTTCAATGTTCATTTGCTCAGCAATTCTCATTCCTGCAATTAGTGCTTCGTATTCTGCTTCATTATTTGTTGCCGGGAAATCAAACCTTAAGGCATAAGTGTGCTCTTCTCCTGTTGGGCTCGTTAGAATTAGCCCAGCTCCAGACCCCCCAGAGCTGGCTGCACCGTCAGTATAGAGTTCCCAGGTTTCTCTGGGAGTGAGGCTGACGGTCAGGGAGCTCTTGCCTTCCACTTCTCCTGGTAATTCGGCCAAGAAATCAGACATGACCTGTCCCTTTACTGCGCTTCTAGGACAAAATGTAATTTCATGTTCTCCTAGTTCAATTGCCCACTTTGCTAGTCGTCCTGATTTTTCTGGTTTTAGCAACACCTGCTTAATTGGCTAATTGGTTAATACGATAATTGGGTGGGCCTGAAAGTATCGTCGTAAGCGTCGTGCTGAGTGTACAAAAGCCAAAATGAGCTTTTCAATGGGAGAGTAGTTTAGTTCGGTCGGCTGCAATGCCTTGGTGACGAAGTATACAGGCATTTGTATCTTGTTTCTCTCTGCTATTAATACTGAACTCACTGCCCCACTTGATGCGGCTAAGTACATTGTCAAGGTTTCCCCTGGTATGGGGGCAGTGAGCGTGGGCAATTCTGCCATGAATGTCTTCATCTCCTGGAATGCCTGTTCAGCTTCTTCAGTCCATTTGAAATCTTTTTTTCCTGTGATGCCTTTTAGTGTGGAGAAAAATGGGAGGGAACGTTTTGCTGCTTTGGACAGAAATCTGGTTAATGCGGCGAGCTTTCCTGATAGACTTTGGACGTCTTGCTTTGTTTTCGGGGAGGGCATGCCTGTAACCGCCTGAACTTTTTCCGGGTTTGCCTTGAATCCCCCTGTTGTGATTACGTGTCCTAGGAACATTCCTTCTTCGACTCCGAATGTACACTTGCTTGGGTTAAGCTTCATGTTTATACCACGCAGGGTGGTAAAGGTTTCTGTTATGTCATCAAGCATCTTTGCTTCTGTGGTACTTTTGATCACCAGGTCGTCTACATATGCCTCAACGTTCCTGCCTATTTGCTGCCTGAATGCCGAGTCTATTACCCGCTGGTATGTTGCTCCTGCATTTTTTAAGCCGAATGGCATTTTTCTGTAACAAAAGATCCCCTGATTTGTGTGGAACACCGTTTTGTCTTCATCGTGCTCAGCCATTTGAATTTGGTGATAGCCTTTATAGGCATCCAAAAAACATTTCAGTCGGTAACTTGCCAGGGACTCTACCTTCCAATCTATTTCTGGCAGTGGATAATTATCTTTAGGGCAGGCCTTGTTGAGATCTGAATAATCAACACACATTCTCCAGGAACCGTTAGGTTTTTTGACCATGACCGGGTTGGCAACCCAGGTCTGGTATTTTACTTCTCTTAATATCCCTGCGCCTACGAGGTCTTCTACTTCTTTCTGCAGGAAAGCACTTCTTTCTGGTACCATTTCCCTTTTCTTTTGCCTCGACGGGGTTACCCCTGGTCTGACATTCAGGGAGTGTTCAGCAATGCTTCTGGGTACTCCCGTCATGTCTGATGGTTGGAAAGCAAAGACATCCTGATTCTTGATCAGTAATTCTTTAAGTTGCTTTTTGATTCCTGCAGGGAGTTTCTTGCCTATGCTTATTGTTTGATCTGGGAAGGCATGATTAAGTACCACTTTTTCTTCACTTTCAGGTGATTCTAGAGCTTCATGTTGAATTCTTTGGCTGACCTGGGCACACTCTAATGGTACTTGTTTTGTTGCCTGGACTGTAGCAATTCCTTCTGGGGTTGGAAATTTTACCATGCCATGGACAGTGGATGTTACTGCCCTGAATTGCAACATGGCTGTTCTTCCCAGGATGACATTGTATTTTGATGATGAGCGAACAATGACAAAATCCAGGTTAACAGTTCTATAACGGGGATAATCACCTAATGTTACTTCCAACTTTATCTTACCAAGTGGCCAATTTGTCTCTCCTGAAAAGCCAACCAATGGTTGTAAGAATTCTTCTTTCCGAATCTTTATATTGTCAGGCAACTGCTCAAAACAGTGTTCATACATGATCTCCGTATAGCTTCCACTGTCCAGGTATACCCTTCCTACCTGGAAGTTTGCAATTCTTGCTGTAATCACAAGCGGTTCAGCGGATGGAACAACCTTATGGATTGGTGGGAAACTTATTTCCTGTAACTCCCATAATTCAATTCTGTCAATTTTCCTTTTTTGCCCCTGCATCATGGGGCTTATCATTAATATTACTGCATCTGGTTTTGGAAGCTCTGCCGTTCCCCTGCCTTTCTTAGCTTCTCCCTGCTGATAATCACGGGCCCCCTGCGCAAGATGTTCCAGCTTGCCCTCTTTTATCGCTTTGTATATCTGAGCCTTTAACTCCCTGCATTCATTTGTATCTTGTCCCCCCTCCTTGTGAAATTTACAATACTTCCCATTGTCTTTTGCCTTAGAAACCATTGGAGGAGGTTTTTTAAATCCTTTCGCTGCAGGTTCTGTTGCCAGGATTTCATGCGGTGTTTTTGACAGTGATGCTATAATTGCGTCTTTTTCTGCATGCTTGTTATAGGGTTGGTATCTGTTTCCCCTGTTAAACTTGTTTCCCTGCGGGCCTTTTCCTTTTCCCTGATACGATTGAAATTTGTGATCCCCCTGGAGTTACTTGCAACCTGCTTATTTCTCCTGTTGAGCTGACGTTTTTCCATTGCCCTGATATAGTCCCTTGTTTGGGATACCTGCGCAGCAAAAGTTGGTGGTGTTTCCCCAATAAACTTGTCCACCAACGACTGGAAACGATTTTCATCTAAGCAGGAGATAAATCCTGACACCTGCTGGCTTTCAGGGAGCCCAGGTATTTTCAAACATTCATCAGTATACCTGTCTATAAATTCATCTAAGGGCTCATGAGCGTGTTGTTTAATCATGTGAGCTTCTACGTGAGATCTAACATGTTTTTTTCTTTTGGTGAAAATGGCCAACAAACCTCTTCCTGATGTCATTGAAGCATGTAATGCTCCTTTCAGGAAGATCCCAGAACCAGAATTTAGCGTACGATCTGAGCACTGAAGGGAACATTTGGCAGGCAACAGCGTCTTCCCAATGCTGTGTTTTTATGGCATGATCATAGGACTGGATGAAGTCCTCTGGGTCAGTCGTACCATCATAAGTGCCCAGAGTGGCAGGGACCGTGGCGCCCAGGGGTATTGCTACACTAGCGATTGCCGGATGAAATTGAGTGTTAGAATCAGGGATAATACTTTGAGGTGTGGGCAGTTTTCCCCTGCATTACAGCAAGCAAGTTTGCCAACATTGGTGGGAGCTGTGGTGGCGGTGGTGGGGCTACTGGTGGTTGCATTAGCTGTGCCAGAAGCTGTCCCAAAGCGGCTGTTGTGTCCTGCACTGAGGGTGTTTGTGTTGGTTGTGTAAATTGCTGTTGGGAAAATTGTTGTGCAGGGAAGAATGACTGTTGGAATGGCTGTTGCGTTTGGGACATTTGTGGGAAATGCTGCTGGAATGGTTGTTGAAAAGGTTGCTGGAAGGGTTGCTGGAACGACTGTGACAACCCTCAATTTTCGATACAATTAGGAACACTAAACACGTGTATTGTTAGGCTAATTCCCTACTTAGTGAATTCACAAACTATTTTTATGAGATAAGTCTAGCAAAGCCCAATATTTTAATACGTAGAGTATTACTATTTTCGTAGTTAGTTATAATTACACACGCGACATTCGGAGCGAGTCCGACGAAATAAATATGTACGTTGGTGATACAAATTTTATAAATAACGTAATACTATTTTATATAGTAGTTATTCAACTGAAATTATTATGATAACGATAAAGCATAACGAATAAAATTTAAACATTTATACGTTTTATATAAAACGTAACTTACACGACTAACAATCACAAAACAAACCCGACAGCCTAACGAGTCCAAAATTTAATATTTTTGAAACTCAATATTAAGTATTTAAAATAATACTTCGAAATATTTCATCGCGAAATAACGTTAACAAACGTAACCGAATAAAATAAGATTTAACGTTAAATGATCGGGTAAACGAATACGGGTTAAATACCAAAATAGCAACTCAATAATTTAGGGGACATAGACTTGGTGAGGGCCATGCTTTGTTGACCAAAACAATCGGCCAAGCCATCCCCCACACTCACCTATTTTTCTTGACTTTTGCTTACTTCACTAACACATATCACATTCACATATGATATGCCATACTTCCTCACTTTTTCTTGTCTACTTTCTTTCCCTTTTCCCACGCCAAAATCAGCTGAAAAACAGCCACCAAAATTCACCACTCAACCACCTTGAATCACCATAACTATAATCATCTTCAAAGATTTCAAGGGAACTAGCTTCAAGCATCATCATCACCACCTTCTTTCATCTTCACATCCTAAACTTTGTAAGGGATCTTAATCTTTTGTATATCTTTTATGTTTTTAGCTCTTAACATGTTAAATGTTCATAATATGAAAGATCATTAGCTAAAACATACCAAAATCTAACCAAAAACTTAAGATTTATGAAGAACACAAATCTGGCCGAAAATTTAAGTTAACTTATAGATTTTCTATAAAATCGTGTAGGCCGAATAAACAGGTGAGACCACTTGTAAAATCTTTGAAATTTCGTTAGGAACAACTTTCGTGTAGAACACTTTCGCTAGAAATACACCAATTTTGAGTTATGAGCCGATTTGTAGAGGATGTTACTGAAAAACGTATTCTGGAAGTCACTCTTGATCACGAAATTATTTAGAGAGTTGTAGACATCTAAAAGTAATGAAAATAATGCTGAAACTAGTTTACATATGTGTGAAGGCTGTGTAAAAATTTCGGATTCGTTCGATAAGTTTTGACCCCCGAAAACGAGCTCGAAAATAGTCGAAAACAACTAAAATCTGAGTTCGGGGGCTGTTTTGGGCCTGGAATAAAAACGACATTTTTGGTTAACAACGAAACACAACGATAATTTTCCCGAGCTCTATTAACATATTTAAGACTTACCTAAAAGTTTCAGGTCAAACCGAACTCGTTTGACCACGTTTTGAATTAACGAAACTCACTTTTTTTAAACTTAGACGACAAGTGTCGCTTTTGGGATCAAATTTTATGCGACACTCAACTGAGTGTCGCCAAATTAGAAACTTATATTTTATATGATACTGGACCAAGGGTCGCTACCTCAACTCAAGTGTCACCTGTAGTGTCTCCAAAAACAGAGAACAAAAACTTAAGTTTAATGTATACTTACAACGAAACGAGTTTAATGATAATAACACTTTATATTATTATTACGATATTATCACCAACGAACACATACAAGTTAATAAACGAACAACGATCTTTCAGCGAGTGAACGAGTAACAATAGTTTGACATTTAGTCAACTACTTATATTAATATCTCCTATGTTTAGGACGTTAGAGACTTTATTGGGCTTACACATTGCTAGCACTCACATACCGAGCTCACGAGGTGAGTTCACAGCCCCACTTTTCAACTGTTTTCAATGTTTTACAAATATGGGGTGGAAAACATAGACAACTGTTTTGATGATTGCCATAACTTACATTATTATATAAATGTTTGAACTTATTACTTGCGAACTATTGTCGATCCGATTGCACTTTGCTTTACTGGAACTAATGGAACGAATTGAAACTAAACTAATATGAACGATTGAACTTAACAAACGAAAAATGTACTTTTATCGAACTATTTTTGGAACTAAATGAACCAGTTAGAACTATGTGAAAATGTTAGAACTATTTGAACTTTGATTGAACTACTTGCACCGGTTAGAATCATAAGAACTTATTGGAACTATGAGAACTAATAGGAACTATTGAACGACCCTACTTCTTGGGCATAGGAACTATTGAACGACCCTACATCTTGGGCATAGGAACTATTGAACGACCCTACTTCTTGGGCATAGGAACTAATGAACGACCCTACATCTTGGGCATAGGAACTAATGTGAACTATTGGACCCTACGTCTTGGGCATAAGAATTATTAGGGACTATCATCCCTACGTCTTGGGATATGACTTTTAGAACCCTACTACTTGGGTTTAGGATTCTATATTCTTACAACTATATATAAACGATACTAGTGAGTAACTTTCTAACTGAACGATATTTTGAATTAAGATACGAACTTTATTTAACTGTTATGGCAATAACTATTTGAGAACGTTTTTGGTTGAACAACTACACTTGCAAACTTAAAAACCTGTGAATTCACTCAACTTTGTTGTTGACCTTTACTATGTTTTTCAGGGAATTAGCTGCACACGTAAGATCGCCTGCACTTTTGGAAACTAGGCGACTCATGAAGTTATTAGGATGCCATCTTTTGGGACAAATGGATTTCATTTATATAACTAAACTGTATTGGTCATATCTGCGAAATCCACTTTTGTATAAACTAAACTACTTTGACTTTTGTACGACTGATGAATCGTACTATCTTGTAAACAATTAACAATGGCATCTTAATATATATATGTTCTGTTGTAATCATATGCTCTGATATGTTTGTTTGTCCTACATTGACGTCAGCACCCCCTGCTTAAACAAATGCTTCCGCTAAACACAATCAACGAATTTGGGGGTGTGACAGATTTGGTATCAGAGCCATTGGTTATAGCGAACTAGATTTTTTAGGTGACTTAGAGACCTTAGAGACCTAGACTATAGCCGTGGCTAGGACACTTATGCATGCACGTTTAATTGCATACGTATAACTCGATACTCGATAACTATTGTTAAGACACATCAGCATACGCGAACCAACTGACCGAAACCCTTGTACTCTTACTCTATTCGTTTTATAGTATGGCTGACTTCGATTTGAACTCCTTGAACCATACTACATTCTATTCATTGATTCGTGTGAACCTAATCGTACTAGAACGATTGATGAAAAGAAGTATGTATTTAGCATCATATAATGACGCCTGGCCAACGTGATTATATTATACCAAGTACATATGGGCGTTTCATAATCGTAAGATGCATGATGGGGATATCATAAACTCTTCTTACTATTCGATAACTGAAAAATGTGAAACTTTATCCTTCACATTCATTTCATCGGCATTGACTTCTGCATTTGCTTCTTCGCAGAACGTCATCATGCCGCCAAAACAACGAAAGACAAGGAACAGTCGACGAGCAACTACACCTCCTACCGTCGAAACTACTGAACAGATCATCACCAGACGAGTAGCTGAAGCTATTGCCCAGTATGAGGCAAGTCGCAATCGCGATAATGTGGTCAACGACAGCGGAACAGTCCCTGTCAACGATGAGGCACCGGTGAGTACCCAACAAGGGTGTTCATACAAAACCTTCCTTTCCTGCAAACCAAGTGCTTTCAACGGAACAGAAGGAGCTATCGGCATTGTCCACTGGATAGAGAAGATGGAATCAGTGCTTGATATTAGCGACTGTGCACCTAATCGCTTGGTGAAGTACGCCACATGTACCTTAGCTGACAAGGCACTGACTTGGTGGAATGCTCATGTGACACCCCCAAATTTAATGATTTGCGGAAGCTTGATTTGGGTGTCACTAATCAATATACAAAGCACATAAGATATAATGAACGACCACTATATGCGTCGTTTTAAACTCGTATAATTAAAGTAAATGTTTACATCAAAATATTGTTACATTAGCTCGGTTCCTGAAATTAAGAGATTACATAGCATAATTACTTTTACAAAATATAATAATGCAGTCCAATCTCTAATTGTATGTATGCTGACTCGAGCTAATAAGTCCTGCTTGTGCAGCCAAACTACTGCTGGGTACCTGTGATAAATACTAAAATGGGTCAGCGAAAACGCTGGTGAGCTCACAGGTTTGTATGTCAATGTATAGTTGTAAGAACCGCAAGATTTATATTGAATTTAAAATGCAATTAAGCAAAATAAAAGTTATACTGTCCATGAGCACATAGTCTGAGCTTAACTTGATTTGTCAGGCCCAATTAAGGAAACCTAACTTGAAATGCCTCCTACGAGTGCCTAATCAACACTCGTCTTCCCAAATGCTAATACATCCGTTTGACCGGTTAGTGCGTGCTAACCCGGATGAGGATTGTCAATCCCATATGATATCATATACTAACATTCACGCTATAAAATACTAGAGACTATGCTTATGGAGGACTTTAAATTGATTAGCTTGAAACTCATGTAGTATTTGAAGTTTGGCACTTGCGTTCTACTTGTAAAACAAAATGAAGTAGTAATATCACACCCCTAGTAAAAGTAGTGAAAATGGGGCCATGAAACTCACCTGAGTCTTGGAATGTTAAGCAATTAAACTTGAAGTAATTAGCAGTGTGTTGGTGTCCAAAGACTTGAAACCTGAATGTGTCCACGACACTTGAATTGTTATTAATTGTATTGGTATCTCGAAAGACTACCATTGAAATTGTTTGTCTAACTTAATGTCCAAATTACCCCAATTTGGTTGATTGTATTGTTACAAGTTACTACGACTTGTTTGATTGAATTGACACAAGTTACAACGACTTGTTTGATCTTTGAAGTATGTTTTGAAAACGTGTACGGTCCGTTGGTGATTACTTGCAGCAATAGTCTTGATGTTATCTCATTGATCTAGAAGTGTTATACTTGAAAAGTAAATTCCAATTATGATTGAAAAGTTGTATCGCGTAAGCGTTTTGAAGTTGTACAAGTTTGACATTTGGTGTAAAATGTGCTTACGGAATCTAAGTACGGGGGTCCGGGGGCAGCGCCCCTGGTTAGCGGGGTCCAAGGGGCGGCAGCCCCTGGCGGGGTCCAAGGGGCAGAGCCCCTGGCTGGGGTCGAGCTGCCAGGTCAGCTTGGAAAATTTTTATTTCTACTATATTGCTTTAAGGAAAAACGCATCTGGACTTGAATTTGAGTGAAATCAAGTGATAAAATTTCGAGCCTCGACACTTAGTAAAAATCTGTGTTTTTGAGGTTCTGGTTTGTGCGACGTAGCCTGCGACGTAGGCTGCGACGTAGGGTTTTGCGACGAAGAGGGTTGCGTCGCTAAAGTCGACAGTGCTAAATCAATAGCGACGTAGGGTGCTACGTCGCTAATGCGACGTAGGTTCGGTTTGCGACGTTAAGGTCTGCGTCGCTATGTGCGACGTTCGCAAGTCAATGCGACGTAGTAAGCTGCGTCGCTATATGCGACGTTGGGGGTATAGTGCGACGTAGGTCGCTGCGTCGCTATATGCGACGTTGAGGATATAGTGCGACGTAGGTCGCTACGTCGCATTTGCTCCAGGCCAAATGCGACGTACGGAGTCTGATCGGAGTTTCAACTCCAAAAACGCGTTTTCCGGCCATCGATCGGCATAATATTTTTACCCAACCCATTTTAGGACATTACAAGGTTATACAAACAACTAGCAAGTTATAAAACTTAAAAACGAGAGTTTTCGGAGTTGTGTCGGAAACTTACAAATCGCCGAAATGAAATTCCGGAAAGGTAGGATTGTAGATCGTCGCGAGGTGGTCGTTTATTTCCAAAGGGGCTTGAAGATCCGAGGTCGTTTAGTATGTTTATTTTGCGTTTTTCGTTGATTTTTGGTGTTGGTTGTTTGAGAGAAATAAGAGAGGAGAGAGATAGAGAAAAAGAGAAATGGAGGAAAAGTGGGTGGAAGTGGGAGGTTAAATCCCCATTTTCGCCCCGCGTCTCCGCTCCGTGCGGTGTTCGTTTGCTCCGTTGTTTAAACGTTAAATAGTTATTTTAAATATTAGTTGTTACTTTAAAAAAAAATACAAATTATTAAGCCATATTTTATTTAAATATTTTACTAATCACATTATATTTGAATTATAAAAAGGTAAGTTAATTTGTTTGCGCGTTTTACATTTTAAATAGTGTAACTTTCTGATTGCACGATACGAATGAATACGAAATATTATAATAATAATATTTTTGACATAAAAGCGTTATTTAATAAAATTTGTCACCAACGTCCATATTTATTGTATCGAAATTCATTCGATTTGAAACTCGTACGATTTAAACAAATCGCATAATTGTAGATATATATTCAACAATATATATAATAATTGATACATTAATTAGCCTAACACAGAACTAATTACATGTATTAAAACTTGATTAGGCACTAAATTATAGTCCTAAATTGACGGTTGTCACATTCTCCCCCTGTTAGAAGAATTTCGTCCCGAAATTTATGTTGAAGTTGTGTTTGACATTGAATCAGTGAAAAGTTGAGGATACTTGAGTCGCATTTGGTCTTCTCGTTCCCAGGTGAATTCCGGACCGCGCCGCGAATTCCACCTAACCTTGACAATGGGAATACGACTTTGTTTAAGTTGTTTGACCTCACGGTCCATGATCTCAGCGGGTTCCTCAATGAAGTGAAGTTTCTTGTCAACTCGAATTTCATCGAGTGGAATGATAAGTGCCTCATCAGACAGACACTTCTTCAGATTTGAAACATGAAAAGTGGGATGCACGCTGCTGAGTTCGGATGGCAGCTGCAATCGATAAGCCACTGGACCAATCCTTTCGAGGATCTCGAATGGTCCAATGTATCTGGGATTCAACTTCCCTCGTTTGCCAAATCGGATTACGCCTTTCCAAGGCGATACTTTGAGTAGAACTCGATCCCCAACCTGGAACTCGAGTGGTTTGCGCCTCACGTCAGCATAACTTTTCTGACGATCACGCGCGGCCTTAAGCTTGTTTTGAATTTCAACGATTCTCTCGGTCGTCTCGTGAATGATTTCTGGACCTGTGAGTTGGCTATCCACAACTTCGGTCCAACAGATAGGTGACCGGCACTTACGACCGTACAGTGCCTCGAAGGGTGCAGCTTTGATGCTGGTATGATAACTGTTGTTGTACGAGAACTCGCACAATGGTAGATGTTTTTCCCAGTTTACACCGAAGTCTACTACGCAGGCCCGTAGCATGTCTTCCAGTGTTTGAATGGTTCGTTCACTTTGGCCGTCGGTTTGAGGATGATATGCGGTACTCATATCAAGTCGAGTACCCAGAGATTTTTGAAGTGATTGCCAAAATTGTGAAGTGAAACGACTATCTCTATCGGAGATAATTGAGATTGGAACACCGTGTTTGGTCACGATTTCCTTCAGATAAATGTTAGTGAGGCGTTCCATTTTGTCGGATTCCTTGATTGCCAGGAAGTGAGCAGACTTTGTGAGACGATCCACGATCACCCAAATGGAATCGCAACCGTTCGAGGATTTGGGTAGTTTGGTTATGAAGTCCATGGTAATTTGTTCCCATTTCCATTCAGGAAGACTGGGTTGTTGAAGTAACCCAGAAGGTTTTTGATATTCGATTTTGACTTTGGAGCAAGTAAGGCACTTGCTGACATAGGTGGCGATTTCGGCTTTCATGTTCGGCCACCAGTAGAAGTCCTTGATACCGTGGTACATTTTGTCGGATCCCGGATGGATAGAATATTTGGACTTGTGAGCTTCATCCATCACCAAGTCTCGTAGGTTCCCAAATTTAGGCAACCAGATTCGGTTTGAGAAATACCTAATCCCGTTAGGTTTGATTTCGAACTGTTTATCCATGCCCCGCAAGGCTTCATCTTTGACATTTTCGGGTTTTAAAGCTTCGAGTTGAGCAGTGAGGATTTGAATGTTTAAATTGTTGTGAATGGTCATACTGAGGGCTCGAACCCTAAGTGGTTTCACTCGCTCTTTTCGACTGAGGGCGTCAGCAACGACATTTGCTTTGCCTGGATGATATTTGAGTTCGCAGTCGTAATCAGTAAGCAACTCGACCCATCGACGTTGCCTCATGTTGAGATCCTTCTGATCGAATATGTGTTGAAGGCTTTTATGGTCGGTAAAGATTGTGCATCTGGTACCGTAAAGGTAATGTCTCCAGATTTTGAGGGCAAAAACGACAGCTCCTAGCTCGAGGTCGTGGGTGGTGTAATTCTTTTCATGAATCTTGAGCTGTCGGGAAGCATAAGCTATGACTTTGTCTCGTTGCATGAGCACACAACCGAGACCTTGGTGAGAAGCATCGCAGTATACCACGAAGTCATCGGTGCCTTCGGGTAATGAGAGGATAGGAGCACTGCAAAGCTTTTGTTTTAAGAGTTGGAATGCCGACTCTTGTTTATCAGTCCAGTCAAACTTTTTGTCTTTCTGGGTCAGAGTCGTGAGTGGTATGGCTATCTTGGAGAAATTTTCAATGAATCGTCGATAGTATCCGGCCAGTCCTAGAAACTGCCGTACCTCCGTCGGAGTGGTTGGCGATTGCCAATCTTTGATAGCTTCGATTTTCGATGGGTCAACGTGAATCCCCTGACTGTCAATCACGTGACCAAGGAATTGAACGGTTTTGATCCAGAACTCACACTTAGAGAACTTGGCATAGAGCTCCTCGTGTTTAAGTAGTTCAAGGATGGTTTTGAGATGTTGCGCGTGTTCTTCTTTGCTTCGTGAATATATGAGGATGTCATCGATAAAGACAATGACAAACTTATCAAGGTAAGGTTTACACACCCGATTCATAAGGTCCATGAATATAGCCGGTGCATTGGTTAGGCCGAATGGCATCACTTGGAATTCGTAATGCCCGTAACGGGTTCTGAAAGCGGTTTTTGGAATATCGGCATCGCGGACACGCAATTGGTGATAACCGGATCGGAGATCAATCTTTGAATAACAACTCGACCCTTGAAGTTGGTCGAACAGGTCATCGATTCGAGGAAGTGGATACCGGTTCTTGACAGTCAACTTGTTCAACTCTCGATAGTCGATACACATTCGAAAAGAACCATCTTTCTTCTTAACAAATAGGACCGGAGCTCCCCAAGGTGAAGAACTCGGCCTGATAAACCCTCGTTCCAGGAGTTCCTGTAATTGGGTGGACAGCTCCTGAAGTTCGGATGGAGCTAAACGGTATGGTGCTCTGGCCACAGGCGCAGCACCTGGTACAAGATCGATTGAGAACTCAACCTGTCTTGGTGGTGGTAGACCAGGTAGTTCTTCAGGAAAGACTTCTGGAAAGTCTCGAACAATTGGAACATCCTCAAGTCGCTTCTCCTCCGATTTTTTTCTCCATGATGTGAGCGAGGATTGCTGGATAACCCTTTTTCAGAAATTTCCGGGTTTTAAGACAAGAGATGATGTTAAGCCTCGTCCCTCCGGTCTCCCCCTGTATGACTAGGGTTCTACCGACGGCGAGAGGTATGCGAACAATTTTATCGTAGCAAATGATTTCGGCGCGATGTTTGGACAACCAGTCCATGCCTACGATGACATCGAAACTTCCTATCTCAACAGGCATAAGATCTATGGAGAAGATTTCGTCGGCTAGATTTAAAGTGCAATTAGGTATCACACTATTGGTTTCTATCAATTTGCCATTTGCTAGCTCTACGGTGTACTTAACATCTAAAGCAACAGGTGTAATGTCAAGTAGAGGGCAAAATTCATCGGAAATAAAACTCCTATCGGCACCAGTATCAAACAGAATAGAAGCAGTTAAATTGTTGAGGAGGAACATACCCGTGACCACATTCGGGTCCTGACGGGCGTCCCCTGAGTTGATCACGAAGGCGCTACTTTTGGTGTTGTTGTTGTTGTTGCGGTGGTTGTTGTTGTTGCCCTTGTTCTTCAATTTTGGGCAAGAATCCCTTAAGTGTCCTGGGTTTCCACATTCGTAGCAGGACTTAGGTTGTCGGGCATTTCTGTCAGAGGGGTTGTTGTTGGATTTGGGGGCTCGGCAATCCTTAGTCAGATGCCCGTACCTCCTGCAGTTGTTGCAAGGAGTACCGCACTGACCAAAATGGTGGTAGTTACACTTGGGACAATAAGGCCTGTCCCCGGTGTAGCTGCGGGTGGTTTCAGAGTTGGTGGTGTAGACTTGGATGACGTTGTTTTTCTTGTTTGAGTTGTGGTGGTGTTCAGAGGATTTGCGTTTGTTGTTGTTGGAGGATGAGGTGTTGGAGGTCTCACGGCTGACAACTAGAGCCATGAGTTCGTGGGCCAATCGAATGGCACTTTCAGTGGTGGTTGGTTTGGATGAGGCGACGTTTCCTTGGATGTTCTCGGGAAGTCCACGAATGTATCTCTTAATGCCCTTACTTTCTGGTTCGACCAAACCCGGGCATAATAAAGCAAACTGCTGAAACTTGGTGGTATATTCAGCAACATCATTTCCCTGCACCGTCAGGTGCCAAAATTCTTCCTCTAGCCTGTGTAATTCCTCTTCAGGACAGTATTTCTCTGTCAGCTTCCTCTTCAGTTCGGCCCAAGGAAGTCGGTTTGCAACCTCAAGGCCTACAGAGTTTGCGTGGGTTTTCCACCACGTGAGTGCACCTTCTTGAAAGGTGTAAGCAGCGAATTTGACCTTGTTGTTCTCAGTGCAGTCGCAGAGACTGAAAACAGATTCCATGCGCTCAATCCAACGGATTAAGCCAATGGCACCTTCCGTGCCTTTGAAGTATAGCGGTTTACAGTTAAGAAAGTCCTTATAGGAACAGGGTTTGGGTGGTGGAGTATTGGTTGCTGTGTCCTCGCTACCGGGTGGTGTTCGGGTAGCCAAGGCTTCGGTCACACTGCGGGCAATGATTCCCGCGATCTCAGCTTCGCTAAGGGTAATTTGACGACGTGGAGGCATGATGCTGAGTAAGAAAGAACAAGGAAATGAAATAAGATACTAGTCCGAGTATGATGAACTAGTGGTGTGTTTGTCATTCCGAGACAAAACGTTGGAAAGAAAGAGGCCTATATTCATATAATATAATATAGCCTAAAGTTGTAATGAGGTCTATTCATGTAAATATATGTATATCACATAATAACCTATTGAGTGTCTAGCACAGACGTGTTTTGAGTCCCGTTTCTCTCGAGGTCAGAGTCAACTAATGCATTCCTGTTCAATATAACTCTTTCAGATTTCACATCATCTTTCTTTAATTGTACATAGTTGATCAGGCTATGTTAAATTAAAGTCGTATGATGTAATCCCTGAACTAGTCATAACTAATAAGGAATACTGCCTAACGGTCATAGTCTAGGCCCACTAAATGCAACCTAGTTCACTATAACCTTAGGCTCTGATACCAATCTGTGACACCCCCAAATTTAATGATTTGCGGAAGCTTGATTTGGGTGTCACTAATCAATATACAAAGCACATAAGATATAATGAACGACCACTATATGCGTCGTTTTAAACTCGTATAATTAAAGTAAATGTTTACATCAAAATATTGTTACATTAGCTCGGTTCCTGAAATTAAGAGATTACATAGCATAATTACTTTTACAAAATATAATAATGCAGTCCAATCTCTAATTGTATGTATGCTGACTCGAGCTAATAAGTCCTGCTTGTGCAGCCAAACTACTGCTGGGTACCTGTGATAAATACTAAAATGGGTCAGCGAAAACGCTGGTGAGCTCACAGGTTTGTATGTCAATGTATAGTTGTAAGAACCGCAAGATTTATATTGAATTTAAAATGCAATTAAGCAAAATAAAAGTTATACTGTCCATGAGCACATAGTCTGAGCTTAACTTGATTTGTCAGGCCCAATTAAGGAAACCTAACTTGAAATGCCTCCTACGAGTGCCTAATCAACACTCGTCTTCCCAAATGCTAATACATCCGTTTGACCGGTTAGTGCGTGCTAACCCGGATGAGGATTGTCAATCCCATATGATATCATATACTAACATTCACGCTATAAAATACTAGAGACTATGCTTATGGAGGACTTTAAATTGATTAGCTTGAAACTCATGTAGTATTTGAAGTTTGGCACTTGCGTTCTACTTGTAAAACAAAATGAAGTAGTAATATCACACCCCTAGTAAAAGTAGTGAAAATGGGGCCATGAAACTCACCTGAGTCTTGGAATGTTAAGCAATTAAACTTGAAGTAATTAGCAGTGTGTTGGTGTCCAAAGACTTGAAACCTGAATGTGTCCACGACACTTGAATTGTTATTAATTGTATTGGTATCTCGAAAGACTACCATTGAAATTGTTTGTCTAACTTAATGTCCAAATTACCCCAATTTGGTTGATTGTATTGTTACAAGTTACTACGACTTGTTTGATTGAATTGACACAAGTTACAACGACTTGTTTGATCTTTGAAGTATGTTTTGAAAACGTGTACGGTCCGTTGGTGATTACTTGCAGCAATAGTCTTGATGTTATCTCATTGATCTAGAAGTGTTATACTTGAAAAGTAAATTCCAATTATGATTGAAAAGTTGTATCGCGTAAGCGTTTTGAAGTTGTACAAGTTTGACATTTGGTGTAAAATGTGCTTACGGAATCTAAGTACGGGGGTCCGGGGGCAGCGCCCCTGGTTAGCGGGGTCCAAGGGGCGGCAGCCCCTGGCGGGGTCCAAGGGGCAGAGCCCCTGGCTGGGGTCGAGCTGCCAGGTCAGCTTGGAAAATTTTTATTTCTACTATATTGCTTTAAGGAAAAACGCATCTGGACTTGAATTTGAGTGAAATCAAGTGATAAAATTTCGAGCCTCGACACTTAGTAAAAATCTGTGTTTTTGAGGTTCTGGTTTGTGCGACGTAGCCTGCGACGTAGGCTGCGACGTAGGGTTTTGCGACGAAGAGGGTTGCGTCGCTAAAGTCGACAGTGCTAAATCAATAGCGACGTAGGGTGCTACGTCGCTAATGCGACGTAGGTTCGGTTTGCGACGTTAAGGTCTGCGTCGCTATGTGCGACGTTCGCAAGTCAATGCGACGTAGTAAGCTGCGTCGCTATATGCGACGTTGGGGGTATAGTGCGACGTAGGTCGCTGCGTCGCTATATGCGACGTTGGGGGTATAGTGCGACGTAGGTCGCTGCGTCGCTATATGCGACGTTGAGGATATAGTGCGACGTAGGTCGCTACGTCGCATTTGCTCCAGGCCAAATGCGACGTACGGAGTCTGATCGGAGTTTCAACTCCAAAAACGCGTTTTCCGGCCATCGATCGGCATAATATTTTTACCCAACCCATTTTAGGACATTACAAGGTTATACAAACAACTAGCAAGTTATAAAACTTAAAAACGAGAGTTTTCGGAGTTGTGTCGGAAACTTACAAATCGCCGAAATGAAATTCCGGAAAGGTAGGATTGTAGATCGTCGCGAGGTGGTCGTTTATTTCCAAAGGGGCTTGAAGATCCGAGGTCGTTTAGTATGTTTATTTTGCGTTTTTCGTTGATTTTTGGTGTTGGTTGTTTGAGAGAAATAAGAGAGGAGAGAGATAGAGAAAAAGAGAAATGGAGGAAAAGTGGGTGGAAGTGGGAGGTTAAATCCCCATTTTCGCCCCGCGTCTCCGCTCCGTGCGGTGTTCGTTTGCTCCGTTGTTTAAACGTTAAATAGTTATTTTAAATATTAGTTGTTACTTTAAAAAAAAATACAAATTATTAAGCCATATTTTATTTAAATATTTTACTAATCACATTATATTTGAATTATAAAAAGGTAAGTTAATTTGTTTGCGCGTTTTACATTTTAAATAGTGTAACTTTCTGATTGCAAGATACGAATGAATACGAAATATTATAATAATAATATTTTTGACATAAAAGCGTTATTTAATAAAATTTGTCACCAACGTCCATATTTATTGTATCGAAATTCATTCGATTTGAAACTCGTACGATTTAAACAAATCGCATAATTGTAGATATATATTCAACAATATATATAATAATTGATACATTAATTAGCCTAACGCAGAACTAATTACATGTATTAAAACTTGATTAGGCACTAAATTATAGTCCTAAATTGACGGTTGTCACAGCTCAACTCCAAACTCTTGGACGTGCGACTGCCTACTCCATGTCTTGGGAGGATCTAAAAAGAATGATACTAGAAGAGTTCTGTCCCCGCAGTGAGCTCCAAAAGATTGAAACGGAGCTATGGGACATCAAAATGGTGGGTGCCGACATCACTGGTTACACCACGAGGTTCCAAGAACTCGCACGACTGGTGCCGCACATGGTGACTCCGGAGAGCAAACGCATCGAGCGTTACACCTGGGGATTGGCCCCACAGATTCGAAGTTTGGTAATGTCCTCCAAACCAGCTACTTTCAGAAGCGCTGTAGACTTAGCACAAAGCTTGACCGATGATGCGGTCCGAATGGGAACGTTAACTGAGAAAGTTGTGACGGGAAAGAATGACTCGAACATTTCTGATGCTGGTAACCCTGGTCATGACAAGCGGAAATGGAACAGTGAAAGGAATGACCAACAAGGTCAACAGAACAAGAGACATGCTGGAAACCCTCAGGCATACGCTGTCACCACCAACACTGAACCAAAACCCTATCAAGGTAACAGGCCCAAGTGTGGGAAATGCGGAAGGCACCACGAGGGGGATTGTATCGTCTGTGGTAACTGCCAACAATGGGGACACCGAGCCCAGACATGCCGAAACGACCCCGCGACTAATGAGCGACGAAACGCTGGGTGTTTCGAGTGTGGAGACCCGGGGCACTACCGAAATTGGTGCCCGATGCTCAATAATCCCAACAACAATCAGAATAACAACCGTGGTGATAACAACAACCGCATCGCTAACATTCCACCAGCTCGTGGACGTGCATTCATCCTACGTGCACCGGATGCACCAGAGGATCCCAACGCCAATATTGGTAAGTCTAAGCGAACTATTTCTACACTTTAACGTTATATTGTTCGAACGTTTTGAACTAGCACTTCGTGAACTTAGAACCCTTTTGAACATATAACTCATTGAACTGTATGGCAAGTATGCCAGAATCATTAGAACTCATGCGAGGAACTAAAGCACTACCGAAGCGACAACACGATTTAATGGAAACACGTGAGCAAGATGCTCCGATATGATTCTAAATCTCGGGACGAGATTTTTCTAACGGGGGGAGAATGTGACAACCCTCAATTTTCGATACAATTAGGAACACTAAACACGTGTATTGTTAGGCTAATTCCCTACTTAGTGAATTCACAAACTATTTTTATGAGATAAGTCTAGCAAAGCCCAATATTTTAATATGTAGAGTATTACTATTTTCGTAGTTAGTTATAATTACACACGCGACATTCGGAGCGAGTCCGACGAAATAAATATGTACGTTGGTGATACAAATTTTATAAATAACGTAATACTATTTTATATAGTAGTTATTCAACTGAAATTATTATGATAACGATAAAGCATAACGAATAAAATTTAAACATTTATACGTTTTATATAAAACGTAACTTACACGACTAACAATCACAAAACAAACCCGACAGCCTAACGAGTCCAAAAATTAATATTTTTGAAACTCAATATTAAGTATTTAAAATAATACTTCGAAATATTTCATCGCGAAATAACGTTAACAAACGTAACCGAATAAAATAAGATTTAACGTTAAATGATCGGGTAAACGAATACGGGTTAAATACCAAAATAGCAACTCAATAATTTAGGGGACATAGACTTGGTGAGGGCCATGCTTTGTTGACCAAAACAATCGGCCAAGCCATCCCCCACACTCACCTATTTTTCTTGACTTTTGCTTACTTCACTAACACATATCACATTCACATATGATATGCCATACTTCCTCACTTTTTCTTGTCTACTTTCTTTCCCTTTTCCCACGCCAAAATCAGCTGAAAAACAGCCACCAAAATTCACCACTCAACCACCTTGAATCACCATAACTATAATCATCTTCAAAGATTTCAAGGGAACTAGCTTCAAGCATCATCATCACCACCTTCTTTCATCTTCACATCCTAAACTTTGTAAGGGATCTTAATCTTTTGTATATCTTTTATGTTTTTAGCTCTTAACATGTTAAATGTTCATAATATGAAAGATCATTAGCTAAAACATACCAAAATCTAACCAAAAACTTAAGATTTATGAAGAACACAAATCTGGCCGAAAATTTAAGTTAACTTATAGATTTTCTATAAAATCGTGTAGGCCGAATAAACAGGTGAGACCACTTGTAAAATCTTTGAAATTTCGTTAGGAACAACTTTCGTGTAGAACACTTTCGCTAGAAATACACCAATTTTGAGTTATGAGCCGATTTGTAGAGGATGTTACTGAAAAACGTATTCTGGAAGTCACTCTTGATCACGAAATTATTTAGAGAGTTGTAGACATCTAAAAGTAATGAAAATAATGCTGAAACTAGTTTACATATGTGTGAAGGCTGTGTAAAAATTTCGGATTCGTTCGATAAGTTTTGACCCCCGAAAACGAGCTCGAAAATAGTCGAAAACAACTAAAATCTGAGTTCGGGGGCTGTTTTGGGCCTGGAATAAAAACGACATTTTTGGTTAACAACGAAACACAACGATAATTTTCCCGAGCTCTATTAACATATTTAAGACTTACCTAAAAGTTTCAGGTCAAACCGAACTCGTTTGACCACGTTTTGAATTAACGAAACTCACTTTTTTTAAACTTAGACGACAAGTGTCGCTTTTGGGATCAAATTTTATGCGACACTCAACTGAGTGTCGCCAAATTAGAAACTTATATTTTATATGATACTGGACCAAGGGTCGCTACCTCAACTCAAGTGTCACCTGTAGTGTCTCCAAAAACAGAGAACAAAAACTTAAGTTTAATGTATACTTACAACGAAACGAGTTTAATGATAATAACACTTTATATTATTATTACGATATTATCACCAACGAACACATACAAGTTAATAAACGAACAACGATCTTTCAGCGAGTGAACGAGTAACAATAGTTTGACATTTAGTCAACTACTTATATTAATATCTCCTATGTTTAGGACGTTAGAGACTTTATTGGGCTTACACATTGCTAGCACTCACATACCGAGCTCACGAGGTGAGTTCACAGCCCCACTTTTCAACTGTTTTCAATGTTTTACAAATATGGGGTGGAAAACATAGACAACTGTTTTGATGATTGCCATAACTTACATTATTATATAAATGTTTGAACTTATTACTTGCGAACTATTGTCGATCCGATTGCACTTTGCTTTACTGGAACTAATGGAACGAATTGAAACTAAACTAATATGAACGATTGAACTTAACAAACGAAAAATGTACTTTTATCGAACTATTTTTGGAACTAAATGAACCAGTTAGAACTATGTGAAAATGTTAGAACTATTTGAACTTTGATTGAACTACTTGCACCGGTTAGAATCATAAGAACTTATTGGAACTATGAGAACTAATAGGAACTATTGAACGACCCTACTTCTTGGGCATAGGAACTATTGAACGACCCTACATCTTGGGCATAGGAACTATTGAACGACCCTACTTCTTGGGCATAGGAACTAATGAACGACCCTACATCTTGGGCATAGGAACTAATGTGAACTATTGGACCCTACGTCTTGGGCATAAGAATTATTAGGGACTATCATCCCTACGTCTTGGGATATGACTTTTAGAACCCTACTACTTGGGTTTAGGATTCTATATTCTTACAACTATATATAAACGATACTAGTGAGTAACTTTCTAACTGAACGATATTTTGAATTAAGATACGAACTTTATTTAACTGTTATGGCAATAACTATTTGAGAACGTTTTTGGTTGAACAACTACACTTGTAAACTTAAAAACCTGTGAATTCACTCAACTTTGTTGTTGACCTTTACTATGTTTTTCAGGGAATTAGCTGCACACGTAAGATCGCCTGCACTTTTGGAAACTAGGCGACTCATGAAGTTATTAGGATGCCATCTTTTGGGACAAATGGATTTCATTTATATAACTAAACTGTATTGGTCATATCTGCGAAATCCACTTTTGTATAAACTAAACTACTTTGACTTTTGTACGACTGATGAATCGTACTATCTTGTAAACAATTAGCAATGGCATCTTAATATATATATGTTCTGTTGTAATCATATGCTCTGATATGTTTGTTTGTCCTACATTGACGTCAGCACCCCCTGCTTAAACAAATGCTTCCGCTAAACACAATCAACGAATTTGGGGGTGTGACAACGACTGCTGGGGCGCTTGTTGAAATTGTTGTTGTTGGTTTGGCGGTGGGAACGGTGGTAGTGGTGGCTTGAATGTGGTTTGAAATGTTGATGGGGTTGGATTTTGCACACGCCCTGAATTTTGCTGTGCTTGCTGTCCCCCTATAACAACTGGCTGTGAGGGGAAACTAGTCTGTCCCTGTTGTTGAAAGCTTTGCTCCACTGGGGTATTGAAATCCAGCTGTCGGCGTGATTGTTCTAATGCTTGTCGTCGTTCCCATGCCACCTGCTCACCGGAACTCACAACAGGTGTCTGTGTGGGTTGAGCAACAAAGTGCATGAAATTTTCTTCTGTCGCCGGCGGCGGACCAGAGTTTGACGCCATGATGGGTGTGGGTTTTTAACTGAGTAAAAAAGATAACCAAGGATTATTCTAGTTATTTAGCAAAGATCTAGGGTATTAATAAACGGATGGCGCCATTTGATCAAGCATAAAATGTTATACCTGAGTGCAACTGGGTTGGATCGGATTCGTTGCTCTCCGCGACTTGCGTCAGGACCCGACGGAGCGTATTGAACGGAACCGTGGGTGGCGTGAATCGATGGCGAGAAGATGAATAGTGCTCTTCTCTTGATATTAGGGTTTTTCTGATGATGGTTGTGAATATTTGAAGGTGCTTGAGGGCTCAATACTGTTCATACCCTTGTATTTATAGTACCCCATGGTCACCTTGGTGGACAAGTTTGTCCACGTGTCACCATCTGGTGCGTTTGATCGTACGGTTTACTCACCATCCTGCGGTACTTGGTGATCGTACGGCTAAGTCACCATCTTACAATTTTAAGATCGTACGGTTGAGATCAACGCGCTCCGTGTGGGGGTCCCCTGTGTCGACGTGGACCAATAATGTTTGCGGATACAAACCCTTGTCGGTCCACAGGGAACCACCACTAACGTTGGTGATTTCCTGAATTTGTTTGTCGTGAGCCAAGGGAGCAGAATCCCTAATCTGATGGGCCGGGCTATGTGTTGGGCCTTTCCTGGCAGGCTTTGCCTGACGGGCCTTGCTTGATGGGCCTTTCCTGATGTGCCTTGTCTGATGGGCCTATCCTGATGGGCCTTGTCTGATGGGCCTTTCCTGATGGGCCTCATATCTTGAATTTTGGGCCATTTGCATGGTACATGATTAGCCATATTACAGAGCAAGGTAGTTAGAGATCAAATGAACACGAGTTTACTATGCTTAGGATGTGCATATATATACGATATATATTTTATTTTTTGAATTAAGGGTTGTCATGGATTAAAGGAAAAGATCCACTTTTTTTATTTGTATTACTCGTATAAAGAAAGACTCATTATAATTACATTTGGGACCTTGTTGTTTAGTCAAGATTACGCATTTCATCCCTCACTTTCTTTTATTGTATAAAAGGGCACCGTGGTTTGCACGATTACACACCAACACTTTAGTACGTCTTCCTCCCCAATAAAATCATGGTTTAGACAAAAGACGGATGACCAATATTTTTTGGGTGTAGTTTCAGAGAAGCAGGTCTGAAAGTAGAGGCGGACAAAACAATTGTATTTTAAGATAAATTTGTATAGGGTAAAATGCGATGATGTTAAGATGTAACGCTTTGTTAAGCTGAAATAATGTTAAGGGCAAATTGTCCGTAAATGTATTGAACTTTCTCGAAAATCCTATTGTATGTATCATACTTTTAAAAGTCCTGTATTGTGTGTAATCATTAACCTAAAGTACCACTTACCGGTCAAAATTAACTTAGGTGGCTTGAGAAGCCGATGTAGCATTGCCAAGTCAGTGCCATCTCAACAAAAGTTCGATAAAAATTTCCACGTCATCATCTTCTTCAACTTTACCATCCTAAATTTTCTGGCGACGCCTTTTTCCCGGCAACACCACCACAAACAATTTACACCTCATTAATCACCAACCTTTATTATCTCCACCTCACCATCATATTGAAAATATGACCACCTCCAACATCACCACTATATCCATCACTTTTTCCGGTAACACTACCATTACATGTCAACCAACACATTCATAATTTACAAATCAATCATGTCAAACATAATAAATTATTACAGTCACCCAATTAAGACAAACAATAATTTCTGTCTAATCGTTTGAAGTTTGAACTACACTAGCTCAGAGAGATGCTCCAAGATAGTTGATTGACCTCACCAAACCAGTAGTATTGCTTCATGATCCGCATGTCATTACTACAATTTTTATTAATTTTTTCAACATAAAACTTTTAACGATACTTATTTACTTATTGAAAAGCTTTCAAAAGACGAATTTGAAGGGATTTTCTAACTGCGGCGAAACAGTAAATTAATTAATAATTCTTATTTAAAAAGTTCCCTATTAGTGATATTCTTAATCACAGAGTATAAAGTTCAATATTTAGTAGCTTACATATATAATTTTTTCTATGTCAAATAAACTTATGTAATAGACGGTTCTGAAATTAGTATATAAAATTCATATTGTTGTTTACGTGTTGTATATGTTAAGCAATAGTTGTCGACTCGTAACTCGTATCGTAACTCGTTTCTTGGTTTCGACTAGTGACTCGTATCGTGACTCGACTCGTAAAAGTATATTTAAATTTACTTTATAAAAGCAATACGAAGCATTTGGTATATTGAATTTTACTTTATAAAAGTAAAAGAAAGAAAGCAAAAAACAACGTGAGCGAACCATACATGAAGCACATAATCTTGTAGAAAGCCCTTACGTGTTCTGAGCACAAAGTATAAACTTTTAAAGTTACAGTCTGTTACAGTTTTAGTCCTTGTCGTTTGGTTAAACTGGATTTCGTTCCTACATTTTATTTATCACAAAAATGGTCACAGTTGGTAAATTCTCACCAACATGTTCATGCCTCCAACAGTATCACCTCTGATATTTTATTTTGATATATAATAAAGATAAAGAATGTGAGATGAGAGAGTCTCTATTTGAAAGGGGAAGTAAGGAAATACGATTTCAGCTTTTGATTTTTGTAATCAAACGACTCAAATTCGCAACACTGTATTTTACTTGCACACTGCATTTTACGTAAAATGCAGTGCCGTTAAGATGCAATGAATTTGGGACGTTACAAAAATCAACGACTGAAATCGTCTATCCCTCCTTCCTCTCAAAATGCAATTGACCCTCATAATCCTACCATAGAAAAATAGTAGATATGTTTAAATACGTGCCAAAACGTATGCACAATAAGATGATTGATAAATATAAAGAGAGATACTTAGTAAAATTAATTTATTAAAACCAATAGCTCACTTATGGGGAACAAGTGACAACTCACTTTTCTGCCGATAAGTAGAGGACTCCACATTCCAATAATTAAAGTGTTTGCAGCTACCATTGGGGAACTTTTTGATATTGGTGTTGTAAGTAGCGGAAACACTCAAATGCTATATGGAGTGGACTAGGTGGATGTTAAATATTCGAGAAAACGGGTTGTTACAAATTTTGGTAAACTGAGAATATACGTCCTGTTATAAATTGGTTGTACTTTAAGTGATATTTATGCGGTTCAACTAAAATTAAGGGGTTAAAGAATTTATTAGGGTATAAATATAAGTATTAATGTATGTTCCAAATTTCTATTGACAACCTCAGGAGTAGTGTCGTTATCATTTCCTTATAGAAAAATTTAATGGATTGTTGAGGTGAATGATTGACTTGTTCAATTAACAATTTAACATGTATAATTGCAACTTACTTATTAATGTGGTATGACCAACCGTCTTTTTTCATATAGTTGTAAAAACTATAATACTCCCCATTTAGCTATCTTATTTTCCATGTTACCCACACAACTACCCGTTGAGTAAGGTTAAATAAGACTAAACTACATGCCTAAAACAAAATATAACCATACAGTTTTTAACACATAAATCCCACTTAATCTCTTCATGTATACGGAGTATTTCTTATGACGTGTATCTTTCATCAAATTAATATCTTAGTACATCTCATCAACATAGCAACAACCATCAATGCCACTTGTTACTCCGGTGACAAACACTTCCAGTCTTCGACGACATTCACTCGTGGCCTGCTGCTCTGGCCACCAAGTTAGGACCAGCGAGCAAGTAATTGGAAGAGAAATTAAAAAAAATGCCACTTTTTTTCTAAGTATATATCGATTTGCCCTTCGCAAAAAAAATTGACGATATACCCCCTGAAATCGCAAAACGCAAATTTGCGTTTGCGATCCCGTGTTTGCTTTTGCGATCCGTGTACCTGATTGAGCCGTTGTCGAGAATAATATGCCATCGCAAATCGCAAAACCACGTTTTGCGATTTGCGATTTGCGTTTTCACCTAAGTGATTTGCGATGGCACCTCGTTACCGAGTCGTTTTGCAAGTCACCACCGTACCCATACATATATTATTGATTTATTATTATTAAAGTATTAAATTAGTATATGTCAGTAAAGGGCTAAACACATAGTACATATCAAACAGACAAGTCACGTGATTTTTGAATCTAACCGTACGCAAACGGCATGGTTACTTTTAATTTAATATATTTTATATTTCATATTTAATTAACTTTTTGTTTCGTTTTTCTTTTGATAACTTTTTATATACAATGTATAAAATAATTTTAAATATATATTAATGATCAGTGTAATTTTATCTACATTTTGACATAAATTTTATCATCATATGTTATTTATTTAATGAAAACATTTTTTGTCTCAAAATCAATTTTTTTAATATCACAATGTAGATAAAAATAAACTGATTATAGAAGTATATTTAGATTTATGAAGTATACCATATAAAGGTAAGTAAAAATTTAAAGGTAACATCTTACGTATGATATTATACAAAGTTAATTAAATATGAAATATAAAATATATTAAATTAAAAGTAACAAACAAGAATCGTGCCGTGTGCATACGGTTAGATTCAAAATTCACGTGACTTGTCTGTTTGATATGTACTATGTGTCTAGCCGACTAGCCCTTTACTGACATATACTAATTTAATGAGTACTTTAATAATAATAATAATAAATAAATAATATATGTATATGTACGGTTTTAAAAAAAAGTCAAGCTTATCTGCTTTATACGGAGTATGATGATATATGTACAGTAGATCTAGGAAATTGTATTTTTTTTGCAGCCAGAGGTAAATCGCAAATCGCTACGGGTATTTTGCGACTCGGTGGTGACTTGCAAAACGACTCGGTAACAAGGTGCCATCGCAAATCACTTAGGTGAAAACGCAAATCGCAAATCGCAAAACCACGTTTTGCGATTTGCGATGGCATATTATTCTCGACAACGGCTCAATCAGGTACACGGATCGCAAAAGCAAACACGGGATCGCAAACGCAAATTTGCGTTTTGCGATTTCAGGGGGTATATCGTCAATTTTTTTTTGCGAAGGGCAAATCGATATATACTTAGAAAAAAAGTTGCATTTTTTAAAATTTTCCTAATTGGAATCGGAGTATTATTATTAGGTTGAACTTGGTAATTTTTTTCTACTAAAGTTAATACTTATAATCTAATGTTTTATTAAGATTGTTGGGCGAAATGCTTGTTTATGGTCATTTCTTTTGGTGAAGAAGCCGTAGAAGTTGTCGGAAATACTGAGTGTGTGGATCGGATAATTGAAACATATGATTTGAAAATTACTTTGAACACTACTTAGAGCATCTCCAATGTATCCGCTATTATAGTGCATCAAATTGCACTATTTTAGTGTAAAAATAGAATCTTTTGAGAATATGCTTACACTGAAAATAAGTTGCTTCAATGTGTTGCACTAAATCTTTACACTAAATCATTATAAATTGATTTAAAATATACAATTCAATAATATAATACTAAAACTTTTATATAAATATTAAATTGTCATACGAGATATATTAACAATCATTATATTTAAGAATTTCAATATTATAAATGAAAATTTTATTATAATTTTGGAATTTCTTTGATAAATATGATAGTATACATTGTAATTAGTAATTTAAAATAAAGTAATCATAAATTTATAAATAATGCATGATAATAATGCATTTTAGTTATTATATATATTATTATTATTTAATGTTAATAGTGTTTTAGTGCTAAGTTTAGTGCTAAGTTTAGTGCTACATCAAATATAATGTAAATTTGCATTGACTTTTGATTGCACTATAATAGTGTAAGGTTTAGGGCATACATTGGAGTGCATTTTTTGCACTTTTGCACTATTATAGTGCAAAAAGGTACAAATGATGCATACATTGGAGATGCTCTTAGGGTTGTATTTCTTTGGGTTTATTGTTTCGTTATGCATCAAACTTTACACTTTTTATTATTGTATGCGACATACTTTCATTTGTTCTATTGTATGTAGTAAACTTGTGAATATGGTTTATTGTAGGTATTATTTTCTTTTTGGGTAAGGCCAAAAAAGGAAACTTTCCTATTTTGGCTTTACCCAAAAAGGAAATTTTACATACAATAGACCATATTTACATGTTCAATACATACAATAGAAGTTTTCAAAGTTCGATGCATACAATAGTAAAAAGTGTAAAGTTTAATACATAACCAAACAATAAACCCTATTTGTTTTATAGTGAAGTGAGTGTTGCTTCCATGAAAAGGAAAGAGAAGTATATGTTGACATTATAAGAAAGAAAATAAAACTAGTAATAATAACTTGTGTTGATACGGCTCATAAAACTAGCAATAATAAAAATCTATCTTATATACAAAAGGACAATAACGCTAACATCATTTTTGCTGATTTGTCACACTCTAATGCTTTAATGCTGCTGACGTGTCTTCTTCTCATGAGTTTGCTGATGTCACCATAAAATATGATAAATAATTTTGAAATTATCTATATTTAAAAAGACCGCTTATTTTCTTGAAACCTACAACAAACTTTATTATTTGTGTTCTCTATATCACGCTTACACATTGTGATTAGTTCATACCACCGCCCAAAAAAATCAAATCTCTCTTTTTCATCTCATCAGGCTTTCTCCACTGACATATCCCATTTCAACTTCACAATTCTCTTCAAATTTTCTCCAATTTCTTCTTCCAATTCTTTCTTTCCCGATTTTTATGTTTACAAAGCTTCATAACTTTTTTTTTCCCTTTTTAATCAGGCCCTCACGATTGTTACATGATTTTGATGATAGTTAAACACTAGAAGGATGAAGATGATGATGACATATCAGTGCAGGAGATTCAAGGTGAGCGGATTGTTTAGTTACTTCCAATTTTCGGTCTCTATTTTTCTTAAAATTTGTAAAAACCCTCGAACATGACTGTGTATTAATTTAGGGTTTAGTGGTTAATATTAATTTAAGTGCTTAAGTGGCTTCTAGCGGCTATAATTGCACAAGTTTGTATAAATTAGGGTTTTAGTGCTTAATATAGGTCTACGAGTGCAAAAATATGCTCAAATTTCGGTTTAGTGCTTAACTCAGTACTTCAATTGCAAAATTGTGCTTAGTTTAGGGTTTTAGTGCTCTATTTAGGGCTACAAGTACAAACACATGCTTAATTTAGGGTTTATTGGTGATACTAAAAATTGAGAGTAATGGCAGGAGGAAGATTCTGAGGAATATGGAAGTCCTATTGATTTATCAACAGCTATTGCAGATACGATTAAATCACGAATAGATGCGTTGCTGAAGAAGGCTAAAACAGCCGTCTCTTCTAACCCGATTATTATGAGAGCCGAATACGCGCATTGTCCCAATCTCACTATAATTGATACTCCTGGATTTGTTCTCAAGGTAATTCATATAAGACAATGTTGTTATTTATGGGAAAAAGGGTAAGGCTTCCGAGGTCAAAATTTTATATAAAGGTATTGCCAATTCATAATAGGTTACTTTATTGCTTCGTGGACTTGGAATATGTTTCGTATTTAAATAGCTGTCAAAGAACCACAGTGAAATGAGCCCAGCAAATGAGACAATGTTTGTAGAAAAATTGGTTTCGTCAATTCCATGTATAATGTTTAATGTTAATCTGTAAACTTATATGTGGTTATATCAACCCATCTACTTTTGATGGCTTAGTTTGGGTTATCTATCATTTCTAATGGGTCAAAAAAGTTATACAAAGATTAGCTAATTAGTAACTCAGTTAGTATATATTACATACTCCTGTTTGATGTTTGTAGGTTATGTAGCTACATTTGGTGCTTGAAGTTTCTTAGAAATGATCAGTAACTTTTATCATCATTTGCAAAGCTTCTATTTCATGCCGGTTTATGTAATATATACGGCTGTTACGTATTCCCCTCAAAAGACTAAGCTTTGTCGCATTCTATATGTCACTTGCCAAGTAAGACACATATATAATTATCCTGAATCATTATGTGTTTCACATTGGACTACGAACATGTTGATTTTTACTTTATGCTTCTCAGCTTCCATTAGATCAAACTGATGATGAAGGGACAACGATGTATGCTAATGCGGAATGTACGCCAGTTACAGATTGTAGACAAATAGCTGAGAGGGTCTTTAAGATCAGTCTCTGGTTTTCGTATTTAAATAGCTGAATATATGAAGGCTGTGAAGAATCGTTACAAGTACCCTTCCGAGGTCAGTATTTAATATAAAGGTATTGCCAATTCATAATAGGTTACTTTATTGCTTCGTGGACTTGGAATATGTTTCGTATTTAAATAGGTGTCAAAGAACCACAGTGAAATGAGTAAATGGTGGATTCATAGATGGAAGGATGCACATGGATGGCTCTTCTACAAAAGTAATAAGTCTAATCTTTAATCATGAACTAAAATGATCTATTGTACAGATTATTTTTCTGAGGTTTTGGTGTAGTTGTACTATGTAGTTCTCATAAATTAACCATGCAGACTATACAATGGATTTTGTAGTTGCATTTTTTCAATTGGTATCATCTGATAATTGTTGTTGCCTCAGGTGCAAGCACGTAATGCGTTGGCTATAGGTTGATATATTACAACTTAATTGATGCTTCATTTTTGCAGGCATCCAACACGTACTACTTTGCTTGAATATCAACTTTTCTGTATGCCTTGCTATTTTAGAACTGTTGCTAAGTTCTTAATGCATTTAAGATTATGTGTTTATTAATTAAAAATCTTGATTATTTATTTCACGAATATGATAGATGTCATACTGAGTTTTAGTAGCTTGCATGATTGGTCCAGTCAGCTAGAGTTTTAGTAGGCATTCAGATTTGATCAACTTCTAAATTTAGTCAGCTATTGAATAGGTGTTATGCAGAATACTCAAGATGACAAATTTAGATTCTTCTTTGTTGGTGGCTGATTCAATAGTATTTTCAGGTACTTAGATGTATGGGTTGGGTAACATGTCAAAACGGGCCATTTTCATTTGTATCGTTTGGTTGATCCTGATATAGTTTCTATTTCTTTCTGTAAGTAATGTATTCTTTATTATAATTGCAAAATAACAAAGGTTGTATTCCTTAACTGTGACACCCCGCAAATTTTAAACGCGACTATAAACATTAATCATTTGCATTATTAGGCTAATTCCCTACTTGAGTGAATTCACAACTACTTTTAGAGGTAAGTCTAGCAAAGCCCAACTAGTTGATACGCGTAGTATAACATTTCGTAATTAGTTGTAATTTCGTACATAACGATTGGAACAAACGCGACAAAAATATACGACTGTTGGTGAACAAAATTTATTTAATAAAACGAAAGTTATTAAATAACGTTAACAAATAATAAATATTATGTCGATAATATTTACAATTATTTCGTAATGAAAAACATTTAATTCGTTCATTTAAATAAAACAAAGTTTAAAATTTAGAAACTCAACTAAATAAATTTTATAAATTCTATAAACCATCTCAATTAAAAATATAATAAAAAGTGCATTTAAATATTTATTATTTAAAATATTGTAACATTTAACAATCGGGTAAACGAACACGGGCTAAACACCACAAAGCGGTGACAAAAATCACCACCTAATACTCACCTCCACCTCCATATTTTCTTTCATTTTCTTTCATCTCATTCTCTCTTCACTCTCTTTTTCTCTCAACTCTCTCTCTCTAAACTCAACCAAAAATCACACAAAAACTACCACAAAAACGTCACGAATCACCATACTCTTTTGGAATAAAGTGACCACGACGACACGATCTACCTTTCTACCTTTTCGGATTTTAAAACCGACACCGCGTAAGTTTCCGACATCTTCGTAAACTCTTAGATTTTGACGTTTCTTCAATATTTCTTGTTTATAATACTTAGATTATCATGCTTTAGTGTTCTATCTACCGAAAATGTCTAAAAATCGACCCAAAACTCGTTATTTTCGAGTTGTTCGTCGAACAATCCGTTACGTCGCATCTGGCTTGGGCTAAATGCAACGTCAGTCACAACGTCGCAAGAACCCACAACGTCGCACATAGCGACGTAACACCTAATGTCGCATTAAGTTGCGAGGTCGCACATAGCGACGTCGACCCTTACGTCGCACCAAATCCTGATGTCGCATATAGCGACGTAGACCCTAATGTCGCACGTAACGTCGCACGCAACGTCGCACGCGACGTCGCACTTAACGTCGTAGGTTCCAGACTCTTAAAAACACATGATTTCACTAAGTATTTTACCACTTGATTTTACCCCGAAATGAAATTTCGAATGCATTTTCGCTTAAGCAATGTAGTAGAAATAAAATTTTTCCAAGCTGAGTTGACAGCTCGACCCCAACCAGGGGCTTTGCCCCTTGGACCCCACCAGGGGTTGCCACCCCTTGGACCCCGCTACCAGGGGCGCTGCCCCCGGACCCCCGTACACAATTTTGTACCTTATGAAACACAACGAGACAATATGATAATGTTTTCAGAGATTATATTTACAAACAGTTACCAACGAGTCGTATACATTTTCAAACTTCAAACATGAACATCGAACTAACACTTGGACATAACTTGGTTGTATGAACACTAGCATGGATGGTCGACTTAGACATCCACATACTCATTAAATTTCATACGTTTAGGGCGTTAGGAGATTCAGGACTATACTTGGGCGTTAGGCTTTGCTAACACTCGAACATACCTAACTCAACAGGTAAGTTCACAGCCCCTACTTTCACTATTTTAACTGCTTTTGAATAGGGGTGGAAAACATAGTCAAACGCTTTTACATACATGATTGTACACACGTTTTACTCGAACGATTAGAGTACACCGAACTGTTAAACCGTTACACAAACCGATGTTTATGGAACAACGTTTTCCCACTACAAAACTGTAAACGTACTAAACTTGTTTTGGAAATGCTGGAGAACGACCAACAATGCTTTACCAAACTGATTGGGTAACTGATGGGTCCTTCTGACATGGACCGGATCCTACTGACATGGATCCACTATACTTGTTGAACAAAAGTCCCTACGGACATGGGCACAAGATCCTACTGACATGGATCAAGGGACACTGACACTCCCTACTGTGGAAAAGTCCCTACTGACATGGGCGCTGGATCCTACTGACATGGATCCACTATTGTTATTAAACTGTTGAAAAGTCCCTACTGACATGGGCACTGGAATCCTACTGACATGGATCCACCGAGTAACTAATACGATACTGATATTCCTACGAATAACCTATGGGATACTGACATTCCTACGAATAACTATTAGGATACTGACATTCCTACGAACAACTATTAGGATACTTACATTCCTACGAATACTAATAGGATACCGTTTTCCTACGAATCATAAACTGTGTTTTGGGCAACATCCCACATAACTACATCTTTGGGCAACATCCCACCAAATGTACACTTTGGGTAACATTCCACGAGACTTTGATTGATCGTGATGACGATAACTATTTTGGACGCTTCGAAACAACCAACAATTATTGTGAACATAAAACCTGTGAATTCACTCAACCTCGTTGTTGACTTTTACTATGTTTTTCAGGGAATTAGCTGCACACGTAAGGACCGCCTGCACAACTGGAAATCTAGGCGACCCTTGAAGATTTAGGATGCCAACTTTTTGAAACATATGGATTTCTTTTGTATAACTAAAACTGTTTAGTCATATTTACGAAATCCACTTTTGTACAACTTAACTACTTATACGATTCAATGAATCGTAAACTTTGTAACTATTACTCTTAGCATCTTAATATATATATTCTGTTGTAATCATATGCTCTGATACGTATGCATGCACTATGTAAATGTGGCATCCCCCGCTTATACAAATGCTTCCGCTAAACGAATATGGGGGTGTTACATTAACACTCTGCAGTGGACGACTGTAAGTAATGCTTTCTGTGGGGAAATGAACATTGATTGGGAAGAGCATTTTTCAGCCCTTGAATCAAGAAAACGATAAGGAGCATTTTCATCACTAGGAAAAGCAATCAGGTGAGTGTAAGTAGTATATTTCCTTTATAAGTTAGTCACTTTGATAATATTAGTGAATATGTTGATCGTTTTAGGGGTAAAATGGGCGGGTCGGCTAATGCGTAATCCTTTGTACAAATTAAAATGAGTTGGATAGATTTGTTTGACTTGGAAAACCATTTTGTTTAAAAACTTGAACTCTTTCACAAATAATTTATTGATTCAAGTTTATTAATCACCATTTAATGAGAATGATTAAATTGTGTTATCCTTCAGTTATTTCTTCTAAGCTATTTCATTTTCTTTGCTTAATGTAGAGCATGTTATGGGCTATGGAGCACAAGAATGTTCAAGATGACAACAAATGTAGAATTGGTTCCTTCTCTTTCTCGAGTGCAATTGGTTCACAAGAATGCCATGATTACTGTTAACACAATTAAGTTAGCTAAGCTTTTTTGTGTCTTTTAAATTTATAATATGTGTTATGACATTCCAGATTACCATTATAGCAAGGCATTGTAATATTATTTTATACACAGGATGTAAAACTTATGTTTAATGAGGTAGAGGATGTCCAAGTGTTTTATACAGTATGATTTTTTTGTTACCATTTTTAATTATAGCTGCTTTCTTTATTATTGGTCCAATGATTTAGCAACTTGTCATTATGTTTTTGCCTTGGATAATCTAATCAAATAGACTACCATTATGCTGGCATACGAAGTTATATTGCCACTGTCTTAAATGGATATAAAACTCAACTGGAGCTTTGAAAGACTGACCAGAAGAAAGGGATGACAGGATCGATAATTCGCAGTCTCAGAGTTTAAGGTTTCTGTAAGAATAGTGGCAGGTTTAGTAGTGCAATTGATTTTACGGCAACATATTAGGTTTTGCTTTAACATATCTCATTATGATTGTCGCATTGCCCAATTATTTAATAACTTGATTTTTCTTCAAACCCGTGTAATCACGGGTCACTAAACTAGTTTAGGAGTAAAACCAGAAAATAGAAATGGTTAGTGTGTTCTGCTTCTATTTTATTTTTGAAAATAAAAGAGCGAGTAATTAAAATTAAAAGTATTTTGACCTCGTTTGACTAACGCTATGCAAACGTTTAATTTAAAAAATTAAAAGTATGTTACCGACATTTGACTGCGTTTGACCAACGCTATTGCGAACGTATATATTTACACCTAATCCAATTGCAAGGGTTCCAGAAAACCTTTCTCCCTTCTATTCACCGTCACCGACTCGCCGTTCGCCTAGTCCGATCATATCATACATTCATACGTCACCGGTATACTCTGCCTTTTTATCTTTACTTTAATTTTTTCAGGAAATTTCATGATAACAAAGTATCAAACCTAATTAAAGCTCTTAACATCTGGATACAATATTTTTTCCGATCACCGCATTTTTTAAAAGACCGGGTTTCTTCTTCTTCTCTTGTTTCTGGTTATCATTAATTTTGTATAAAACGATTTTTCGAATAAAGGTGTTTTCCCTAATTTTTGATAAGACCGGTTTCTGTTGGGTTTTTGGTTGATTTCGTAGAAACTGATTCTGCAAACAGGGGCATTCGCAGAATCATTAGGTTTTGCATGATTCGATGTTTCTAAACTGTGAAACTTTAGCAATAAAGATCGCAGAATGGTTTGCATAAAACATGAAATACGATTTCACACAATGGTGTGCGAATTACAGGGGTATAAAGTAATTTTCCCCTTTTTTATTTATCTTATTTTTGCTTCCTTTCTTCGTTTACTTTAAATTACATTATTGTGTTGTAATTTCCACCTGTCTTTCTCAAATTTTTATCATTTTTCCAAATATTCAATATCTGATCATCACCATGTTTTCTAATGTTTTGCTTATATTTATTTTGTCTATTTTGTTGCTATATTGTTATCTAATAAATGATGTTTTACCTAAATGGCTAAATTAGAGAAGCTTTAATCCCTATACTTGAAAACCTAAGCATCCATTCAACCTTTTCATACATTGAGTACATTAGGTTGATGGGTGTTTTCGACTTGCTGAAGTACATAGGATTATAGTTAACTTGCTACGTTACTTTAACGTTTTACTTATATACTTTCCTCTTGTGTTTTTTATTTTCTGTTTATTTATTGGTTTTGTTATCTGATACTATAATTTTTCTTCACCTAAATTCAAGAAGTTACAATCCTTCTACTTGAAAACCTAAGCATCCATTTTAACTTTGCATACTTTGAGGTTTGTATTTTAAGGTTGATTAGGTGTTATAGGTTTGTCAAAGTACCAGGATTCCGCTCTTGACATAGGTACTAATTTGAATTTTTATTTAACTTACTAGAATTTTGTTGGTGAACTTATTATGTTATCTTGATGTTTTACTTAGCTATTTTTCTGTTACTCTTTTAGCTTCTAATACTATATATTTTTTACTTAAAGTTGAGAAGTTAGAACCCTTTACTTGAAAACCTAAGCATCTGTTTAAACTTCTCGTACTTTGAGGCTTGTACGTTAAGATTGATAGGTGTTATAGGCTTGTCAAAGTAACAGGATTGCGCTCTTGACATAGGTACTACTTTGGCTTTTTATTTAACTCAATAGAATTTTGTTGGTGAACTTATTTTGTTACTTTGATGTTTTACCTATATACTTTGCTCTTTTTCTGTTACTCTTTTAGCTTCTGATACTAATTTTTGACCCAAGTTGAGAAGTTAGAACCCTTTTACTTGAAAACCTAGGCATCTGTTTAACCTTCTCGTACTTTGAGGCTTGTACGTTAAGGTTGATTAGGTGTTATAGGCTTGTCAATGTACCAGGATTCCGCTCTTGACAGAGGTACTAAGTTGGTGTTAATTCAAGTTACAAGAATTTTCGAGGTGCTAGTGTTTTGGTTAATTTATCGTATTTTTACTTTTATATATATTTTATATATTTTTGTTATTATTTTTAATAATAATGTATTTTACCTAAAAGTGGGAAATAGTAATCCCTTTGATTGAATACCCCAGCACCCAGTATTTCCTTCTTGCACTTTGAGGTTTATCAGCTATCATCTGTTTTCTTACTCATTTTTGATTTTGTTACTGTTCTAAAATGTTTCGAGTATAGTTTTTTGGTTTCTTAGAAGGATCTGTAGGGGTTATGTTTTCAGAAAGAATCCTGAAAGAAGTTACATGTATGGTGTTTGTTAATAGATTTATGTTCTGATACACTCATCTTTCTCATTTAGTTTTGCCCATCATGGTTTTTCTTGTAAGGATCAGTTAAGATTATGTGTTTGTGGTAGGTTGGCTTTTATCTGTTCGAAGTTTTTATGTAGCTCATCCATTTGCTAGTTAAATTCGATTTTACGTGACAGATACGTTACATCTGTTAAGATGAATGCAGGGGCTCAATGAAGCGTGTGAATTTATGCTCTGTTCATCGTTCATGTTTTTTAAGGTGAGGTAATGATTCAAAAGTTTCTATCTATTTTAATTATCGTTGTGTTGCATCTGTTTTATGTACAACATATCAAATGAGCCTTGACGACATTTTACTTGAGTTATGAACTTCATTGTTGTCTTGGTAATGAGTGGCACAATTCTGTGAATTTTCAGTTAAGCATCACTTTCTGTTTGCTAGATAGGAATCTAGTTATGTATGATTACATTACAACTATCTAATATCTAAAGTATTGGATTAACTTATATTATGGTTAGTAGGATAACTGCTCGCGTGTGTAATTCTATACTATCAAACAATTGGCTGTAGCTTTTTAGGCGGAAATACAAGTCTAGCCACCCAAGTTAGAGGAGTTATATTTTATTATAGTCGATTGTACAGAAAAAGGAAAGTATATTAGCCACACCTGAAAATTTAATGGAAATTGTTGGATTTGAAATTTTAAACAGGACGAGAATGTTATCTAATATAATGGTGGGTAAAATTTGTCACCTGACTTGTTTCTAGGGCCTTCAGCCTATCTTTGAATAGCTGCTGGTGTTTTGTTTCGCGGTGGTGGTTCTTTCTGTGACATGGTCGAATATCATAAAAGGTTGTATTCTTGTTCGTTGCAGTTTGGTCTAGTTTGTGGAACCATAAGATTAAAGTTTTTTTAGATTAATGTTTGATTTTGTATCTCTTTTGAAGTTGCGCTTATATATGTTTTAAATTTATGGTTACTCTCAGGCTTTACAGAATCAACAAACTGTTGATTACTCTTGCTTCAAGGTTGTAAATGTTGGCGATTATAGAACAGGCTCTATCGTTTAATTCAAATATTTACTACTGATTTTGTTTTCACAATCCATTATATATACTTTATAGAGTGTTGTTTATTTCAGTTAGTTTTGGTTATTCTTGATGCTTGAAACAAGTCGCTTTTTGGCAATCGATGAGGAAATTTTCTTCTAGATTATTGACAGGTATTCCTTAGGTTGATGTTAAGAGACTTGTTAAGTGAATTTTTTTGAAAACATGCCTACTATAAATTGTAGTGCCATAAATAGGAAAATACTGAATGCAATGAATTATTTGTGTTTAAGAAGGTAACATGAAATGTAGATCCCTCAAGTAGAAACAAAATTAAGTATATTTTCCTATTTGTGTTTTTTTTTTACTGGGAGACAAAAAGGAAATGTGCAGTAAGGTAATAACCCTTCAGTACTTACTTTTTACTGGATACAGTATTTCCAGCGTATACTACATTAGATTTCACAGAAACTTAAAGAACTGGGTTTCTTTTTATTCTGCTGTTTCTGGTTCATTTTGTATAAACGATTTTTCTTATAAAGGTGCTTTCCCATATTTTTGAAAAGACCGGTTTCTATTGGGTTTTTGCTTAATTTTGCGGAAACTGATTCTGCAAATAGGGGCATTTGCGGAATCTTTAGGTTTTGCATAATTTGAAGTTTCTAAACTGCCAAACTTTAAAAAGAAAGATCGCTAAATGGTTTGCAGAGAACATGAAATACAATTTATGGGTATGTAGTAATTTTCCGTTATTTTTGTTTTTGCTTCTTTCCCTCCTTTCTTTTTAATTACAGTTTCGTGTTGTAAGTTCATATGTTTTTCAAAATTTTATCATATTTTCGAAGTAATCAATCTCTTATTGTGATCTGATGTTTTACTTATATACATTTTGTCTTTTTTTGTTGCTACCTAAGCTTCCATTCTAACCTCTTCACACTTTGAGTACATCAAGGTTGATCTGGTGTTATAGGTTTGCTAAAGTACATGGGATTTCTTTTTTGACATAGGTACTAATTTGGTTTTAATTGAAGTTACTTGGAATTTTTGGTTAGCTTATTGAACATCTATTTTCTGATACTATTTTCTTTTTACCTAAACTCATGAAGTTAGATCGAATCCCTTTACTTGAAAACCTAGGCATCCACTTAACCTTCTCTTACTTTGAGGCTTGTCGTTAAGGTTGACTAGGTGTTAGGCTTGTAAAGTATGAGATTCTGCTCTTTACATATGTACTAATTTGGTTTTTTATTTAACATTTTTTGGTACCGTAATGTTTTACATATATACTTTGCTCTTCTTTTGCTACTATTTTAGCTTCTAATACTAAACTTTTACCTAAAGTTGTGAAGTTAGAACACTTATGATTGAAAACCTAAGCATCCGTTTAACCTTCTCATACTTTGCTTGTACATTAAGGTTGATTAGGTGTTGTAGGCTTGTCAATGTACTATCATTCCGCTCTTGACATAGGTGATAATATGGTGTTTATTCAAGTTATTAGAGTTTTCTATTATTTTTTTTTTATAATTTTAATGTTTTACTTGTATAGTTTGCTCTTTTTTTTTGTTTTAATTTTTAATAATAATTACTTTTACCGAAAGTTGAGAAGTTGGAATCCCTGACTTGATCACCTAAGGATCCATTCTAAACTTCTCGTACTTTGAGGCTTGTACGTTGATGTTGATGAGGTGTTATAGCTTGTTTCTGTTGTTGGATTTCTTTCTTGACACTGGTATCTCTGTTTATGTTCTCTTTCTGTTTTTGTTTTTTTTTTTTAAGTTAATTTCAGATTTTATTAAGCTTTTCAATTCTGTTTCATATAATTTTCCATACAAATTTGATTTTTATTCAAGTTGCTAGTGTTTTATTTAATTTATGGTGTTTTTAGTTTTATATTTTTGTTTTTATTGTTATTTTATTTCATAATAATTTTTCTTACCCAAATTCAAGAAGTAGGGATCCCTTTACTTGAACACCCATGCACCCAATTATATTGCACTTTGAGGTTTAGTAGGTGTATGTAAGCTGGTATAGTATCAGGTTGCTTTCTTGACAACGGTATCTCTGTTTCTCATCTCTTTTGATAGTGTTGTTTTGATTTAAGTTCCTAAATGGTCTCAACGTTTTCCTTTCTTACTGATATAATGTAAATTTTGTTTTTATTTAAGTTACTACTATTTAATTGGTTAACATATTATTTTCTTATATATTTTACCTGTGTACTTTTGTCTTTTTATTTATTTGTATTTTACTTTCTGATGATGATCTTTTAAATTTTGATTTCCATCCGATTTATATTCACTTCATGCCAATTTTGTTTTATCTAAGTTTCAACTGTTTGGTCAATTTATCTTGTTTTTAGATTATTACTTATAATATGTCTTATTTACTTGTATTTTACTTTCTAATGATGATTTTTACCTAAATTCGAGAAGCTGTAATCCACTTCAACCTTCTTGTATTTGGTTGATCTAACGGAAAAAATAAATGAATTGGTGAATCTTACGTGTTATCCATCATCTTTTATATTTAAGCATTACTGGTTTTCCGTCTGCCAACCATCATGTGGAGCTTTTATCATTTATCTTAGCTGTTGGTTCTACAAAAGTTTGTACAAGGACTGGACCATTGTTGTTGCTATCTGTTCTAACTGTGCTTCCTGATAAGATGAATGCAGGATCCCCTTGAAGCGTTTGAGTTTCTTGTTGCTGATTAACATTTCTACTGTCTAGTTTGTTATAACTGTGTTGCCTTCATTATAAAAGGAGGCTTGATGACATTTTACTGAAGTTATGTATTCAGTATTTTAAGATTGTGATATTTAGCGGTTTTATCTAGAGAAGATACCATGTTGGCTGCATTTTTAAAGAGTGAAAGCATCACTTAGTGTTGGCCAGATCGGAATCTGGTGTAATGCATTATTGCATCACATTTATCCAAGTGTTGTATTATATTCTTACATGGTTAGTAGGATAAATGCTCACATATGTAATTCAGAGTTTCAGACCATCAAACAATTCTTTGTAGCCCTTTAGGGTGGAAATTTAAGTCAGCAACCCAAGTTAGAGGAGTGATATTTCACTATTGTTGGTTGCACAGAAAGAGGAAACGATGTTACCCACTTGTCAAAGTTTATTGATAATTGCTGAATTTGAAATTTTAAACAGGAAGAGTAAGTTCACCAACTGCTGGAAGATTCTGGTTTTACTGCTACAACACAGCTGGCCAGGAGAGACTTGGTGGTCTTCGTGAGGGATATCGTTAGTAAGTGTTTATTTAATTGAATTTTTGTATATTCTCTTAGTCAATATGAGCATGTAACTATCATGCATTTTTTTACTCGTTTCTGAATTTGTTACCATTTTAGATATTATACGTGAAAAAACCACAAGCAAAAGACTACAATTTTCTTAGTTTTTGTTTTCCTAACATTACTATAATCTATATACCGTTCTACAGTGTTTCAGGTATAGTTTGGTTTCTTCAAAGGATCTGTAAGGGTTATTGTTCGGAAAGAATCCTGAAAGAAGTTACATGTACGGTGTTTGTTAGTAGCTTATGTTCTGATACACTCATCATCGTCTTTTAGTTTTGCTGTCATGGTTTTCTGATAAAGATATATTAAGATTATGCGTTTGTGGTATCTGTTTAATGTTTTTACATAGCTCATCCTTTGCTAGTTAGTTTCGATCTTAGCTGACATATTTGTTACAACTGATAAGATGAATGCAGGGGCCCCATGAAGCGTGTGACGTATCCTGAAAGAACCTTTTTTTCCTTTTTCATAATTAATTATATATACTGTATAGAGTCTATTTTATTTTAATTAGTTTACTAACTATTAGTCTATGAGAAATGATAAATCACAAAAAGTTTACAAAATTTTGCTCACAAAACGATGTGTACCAATGGGATGAAGTGAGAGAATCATGAGAGAGAAAAAAGATGTGGATTTGATTGGTCCATCTTAGATGCCACATCATTTTGTGGGTAAAATTTTGTAAACTTTTTGTGATTTTATCATTTCTCTTAGTCTATTAGTGCTCCAAACAAGGTCCTTTTTTTTGGATGTTGTATGAAAATATTATTCTAAGTTCGAACTTGCAAAATGAAAGTCATGATTATAATTGTAGAAGATTTGAATTATATGTGGATCCCAATTTGCATTTTGTCTAGTCTCCTGTCCTCGCTCTTCCAGAAGTCCAAATTGACAGTGCTCTTCAACAAAAGTAAGTTCCTATCCGTTCATTTATCATCTTCTGCTCCATTTTGTGGTTCTATGTCGTTTGTTCTTGCTCACATCAACTAATTGTTTCCTTCATTAATATGTTATCCTTCTTTTTTTTTTTTGTTTGCGACCCACCATTCCTTATTTGATTTGAGCTGGTGAATGTTTGTTATATCTATTGCTCTTGAAGATTAGATCTTTCAAGGTGCGATAAGATTCATTATAAATTGATCACCCATGTTAAATCTTTATCTTCACTTGACTGATGAAACTCAGAAACTTCTCCAACCTGTTGACATTAAGCTATATAAATCTGATGAAGTTTCAACAAACCACAAGTTTGACAGAAAAATAACCTGATCACCTTTTCCGCATCTCCACTCCACATCATGTCCTAAGATTGAATAAATCAGATCATCATGTCCTAACACAGTGAAGTATCGATTTTTAACCGTGCTCATTTGAGTTTATTGAATCAACACAATGTCAACTTGATGTTTTCTTACCACCTTTATTATCAGGAAATCTTTTGATTTAGTATCAAGTCCACGAGTGTTCCATGAAAAATGGTAATCTGATATAGGTAGCAATAGCATAATAAGTAAGTTAGGCTGGTTGTGGTCACCAATGTATGATGGAATTTAAACTCTAATTCTATATTTGGTCATAATATTTGATGGAATTGGAATCTCGATTCCAATCCGTAAGGGTGTTTGGTTTAACAAAGAATTGAACTGAAAGTTACCAAATTCTATCCATTGAAAATATTCCATGCACCGTAAGCTTCTAGATTATGAGCATTTTGTGGCTACCAGTTAAATAGTACTGAACCAAGTTCCCATTGGGTAATCAAGCTGTTATATAATGACATATATACAAATCTTGTACTATCACCTGAATTTGTGAAGAGAAAACTCCAGCATAACGATTCGTGAATAATAATCATTAAACATTTCTCATTATGATCAAATACATTTTATAAGTTATCAAAATACAGAATAACGTTCATAAGAAAGCATCAAGTTTTTGAAAACGCGCCTTAATTACGAGTCTAAGCGTCTGATGATGTAATTTAATCTTGCGGAATCTCTTAGTCTTGTCAAATTTTCTCGACCATATGTTGAATATATGAGATCAAAAAGCAGTGGCAACTGTAGTGTCACGAATGAAGTGATGGGCAAACATGCTAATGAAGCTATCGGAATCAGGATCCATGCTCTTCCATCTCCAAACATTAAAAATAATGTTGCGCTAAAGGCTACCATCAATGAGGTAACTGACAAGAACAACATTGCCAAACCAAATATTAATCTCTTAGGTAACTTGTATAGAAAATCCTCATCACGATAGCGTGTAGTGAGAATGGATAGAAATAACAATAAGGAAGTGGTGGATGTGAATAATGAGATCGCATCTGAGATGGCAAATATGATGAAACTAGGTTTTGAGGCGTAAATTGCTTTTCCATTATCGCCATTAGTTCCACCTGGAACAGTTATGGCTGCTGCAAAAACTATTGTAATGATAAGTGCTGCTGTGATCGTGTATGAATCTGCAGTCTTTTTCATCCACTCTTCACCTTCTTTTCTTAAATCCGCGTGTTCTCTTCTAAACATCATGAATGGCGTCTCATTTTTTTTATTCTTTACTTCCTTGTCTGGAGGACGCATATATTTCTCCACTGCCTTCAATATCCAAAACATGTTAATTATTACTTCATCTAAATTAAATGCAATATTGATTAAAAAAAAGAATAATGATAAAAGAATAAAAAGAGAACAAATTCACCTGAAACCATTGTAACTCCCTTTGCATTTGTAGAGCTGCACCAGAAACCAGATTGAGTTTTTGTAGAGGTGCCAATTTTCCAGCCAAGTGTAGAAGATTATTGCCATCTTTGTCAATGAAAATTTTATGTAAATGTTCATTATGAATCAAACTCATCTCGTGTACCAAAAAGTTGTACACATTTTCACAACGATTAATAACTGCAAGTTGAGAAAGATGATAGTCGTTTTTCGTGGTCCAAACTGCTCGTGGAAAATACTTCATGATCTCATCTACTACCTCAGGAGTATCATTTATCACTGCTTGATTAAAGGCTGCTGCATAATGTCCAAACACTTCATTACCTTTATTTAGTTTACCGACTTCTTCCAATATACGCTTCAGTATCATTAAAGCTTTACAATGTTGCCTTTTGTCTTCTTGGAGGTGCTTGATGTGTGACACTGCAGTTTATAGTTGTTATATAGAGAAGCTTCTTATAATTTTTTTAGTGTATGTAACAGAATTATATTTGTTGGACTTATGTAGATAATAGTTCCTAAGTTGCCGATCTAATGGTGGCAAGTTGCATGAAACGTTATATATGGATTAAAATCGACACCTTCAATGGCTCAAAATAGTATAACCATTCACGCAAACCACGTAATTTTAATTGAATATTCATATATTGATATAAATAAATGAATTTGGTAACAAACTCAACTTTCACAGGAAGGTGAAACTAGCTAGAGTCCTTAACTTACACATACAGAAAGGCTCCTTGCATCAAACAATATTTAGTGAAAGACACTAAGTGAAAATTGAACCATCAGCAAGGTCCTAGTACGTCTTAGTCTAAAAAAAAACTCACCTTTTACCGGTAACTAAACAGTAAAATGCTCGTTCGTTTACATCAAGTATGCATGGAATGGAAGAATTGAAGTTTGAATCAAAGAGGAGAATAAAGGGAACTTTCCTTACCACGTAGTACTGCAGCTTCCCAAATTTTTGGATAAATCCTCCGAGTGACTACAAGAAATAAGATTTAATTTGCAGTATAATTTAAAGGAAATATATGATTATTATATACGGAGTAAGACTTAATTAAGGATATCAACATCAATAATGGCTGTAGCAATTGTGCTAATAATAAAGCTTAATTAAGGTAGAGAATTGTATAAGTTTAATTTGGATATCCATATCCTAGCTAGCTTGCAAAGGTTTCTTGTGTTATACTAATGAAGCTAGGCCCGAGACAAGCTGTGTGGCTAACAAAAAATACCAAAATCACCACAATGGTAGAACACAGTGTTAGCAAGCTAGGACAGTTTGCAGAAACATGAATCACAAAATTGTCAAAACTTCCTGTTGATCAATTTGTGTATGCTAGTAATTAAGGGTAAGAGATTTGTAAGTACTTATGTGTGTAAGTTGCTAATATATATTATTCGAGTGTATGTGACGCTTTCCGGTAATAGATATTAATGGTTTAGTAAGCTAAGCTTTAAGAATTACAAACCGGAGTATATGAAGCTGTTTTTGCACTTTGTGGCAGTATTTGTATGCTGGTTCTCGATATCCGGCACCTCTTCTGGATTCCATAATTCATTGTTCGTTGTCGGCACATCTTCAAAACATTATTAACGTATGTATAATTTAGATCATGAGTTTATATGCAAATTTAGTAAAGGAATAACAAACTAATTAAATGCAGAGGTATGGGGGGTGATTGCAACCCAAACGACCAGATTTTGATGACAAACATATATGAGCAGAATTTTAAATCTTTATATGCACTAACGTTAGCTTGTTTTAATTTGGGTTTAGTGCGTACAATAAACCTAAGTTTAATAGTATCTTTATAGTGTACGACTCAACTTCATTTTCGGTCTATTATGTGTATCAATCTTGCCTGTTGTGACACCCGTTTTTGATAACGCGTGTTATACGGTTGTCACATCATCAAATAAGTCATTCATATACACAGCAGAACAAAAATGAAAATGTGATACACACGATATGCCAAAATGAAATTTGGTACAAAATATAGAGATCGAGTTAGAGTTAACTGCATCTCAATGCATTAATCCCTTTTAATTATATACTTTCTTATGAATAATATTTTAGGTTTTATTTATATCATTTTTTATATAAATGTGGTGAATAATTTTACATCAAATTTAGTATTAAACATAAGAATTTTTTGCATCACTTTTATATCTTATCTTATACTTATATACTCTTAGTTGGATTATGATCCGTCCCATTGACATTATTATCCATATAAATATGTTGAACCATCGGTAGATCATATCAGGATTCATTTTTCGATTTATCCAAAAATTAAAACTAACTTAAAGCATCTACACTATTAGCGTATATTTATTTAGAGGGAGTGAAAGTAGAGACGAGAATAAACAAATCTCTGGTAAAAGTTGTATTGTCTTCCACTTAGATATGCGTTCCATTTATTTGAAATAGACTCTAATGGAGCCCAATTCCCAAACTTTGCTACAGCCATGTGTGGGTAGTCGTTGATCAACTCATATGCCATATCTGCAGACATACATATGTATATTGGTAAATTGCATGTGGGTTACAACCGGCATACTTTATATATGCTGGTGACGCTTTGATGATATTCCCTCTCTGTCAAAATTATTATTCACATACAAAGAATACGCAATTTAAAAAAATTATAATCATTACAACCTACTTTTTTATAAGATGACAGTTTTAACCTTAGTTTATACACACATTTTCATGTTATGTTATATATATACATTAGAGGTAATCAAGTGAATTCAATTAATTATACTCGTCCATTTATGACTGTGGACAATTAAATGGGACAAACAAAAAAAGAATTTTGGACTACACTTTTGAGACGGAAGGAGTATAAGCTAAGAGCATATGGATGTCGTGTTCCTTTTTCATTTTCAATCCATCTTTTTTTGTCTAACGGTACATAAGCCATGTGTTATTAACGACAATATGACATTTTTCATATATATATATATATAGTGGAAGGTTCAAATGAAAACCACTTAAAAGTTGAGAACTTTGAGAATCACTAAAATACATTATTGTTGATATTCGTATAATGTCAAAATATTTATAAAAATGTTAATAAAAATCAACGAAACCTTGAAAATCAATAATTTATGTGTTATAATATATTGTAACTAACTTTAACCGATTTGTTCACATGCGAACTGTTCGATTGTGAAGATATGTATTTTAACGTATTTTTATCTTAAATTTCCAATTTTTGACATTTTTTTGCTTCTCATTCGAACAAATATTTATGTTCACATGTTTATAAAGTTAATGACACGTAAATAATCACGTATTCTTATGGTTCTCAAAAGTTCTCAACTTTTAAGTACTTCTCATTTGTATCTTATATATATATATAAGGTAGTGATCAAGAGGGAAGTGCCTTTTTGGGGGAAGGGGAAGCGTTAGTATGCATCAAGAAGCATATTACAATTATCAATCAAAACGTCAACAAAAAATTATTTTTATTGGTAAATAGTAATCAAAATCGATGCTACAAAGAATATTTTAACGAATAAATTTCATATTTAAGTCATAACATTAATTGATGAATATTTATTTAATAAATTGTTAATATGCAGTGTGATGCATATTAACTAATATGCATCGCGATGCATATTAAAACTTCACATTATTTGAAAGATATTTTTATTGTTAATATGCATCACAATGCATATTAACTAATATGCACCGCGATGCATATTAACGGATTTGGATCTAATATTCATAAATCGATGCTATAACTTGAAGAAAGAATTTATCAAGGAAGCTTAACATTCATAGCATCGATTCTGATTAACATTTACTAAATTTCAGTTTGCTTTTTCGAGATTTGTATGGGTGAAGGTAATATGCTCCCTGATGCATACTAGCGCTTCTCCCCTTCCTCCAAAAAATGCACTTCCCTCTGGATCATTCCACTATATATATATATATATATATATATATATATATATATATATATATATATATATATAATCACTTTTTTGGAAGAAGTGAATATTCATCGGTACGCATCTTATTTTTCGCCAATATAAATGTCAAAAAATAAAAGTGAAAATTAATAAATGTTGATAAGAATCGATGTTATGGATGTTAAGCTTCCTTGATCTTTTTTTTTTAAGTTTATGACATCAATGAATGAATAAATTATCCACAATTGTTAATATTCATCGAGGTGAATGTTAGTTAATATTTATTATGATGAATTTTAAAATCAAAAATATTTGTGTAAATGTTATTTTTTAACATTTATCGTGAAGAATGTTAAGTTAACATTCATTATAATGAATGTTAATAATTTATAAAATAAATATTCATCAACTAATATTATAACTTAAATATGAATGACATTAGTTAATATATTATTTATAGCATCGATTTTGATTATTATTTACTAATAAATTTAGTGACTCTTTTTTAAAATTTATATTGTTAAAGTTATGGTGCTTCACGATGAATATATATATATATATATATATATATATATATATATATAAACTGACCTAGATATCCTGCAGAGATAACATTGGTAAGAAGCTTAGCCCCAAGTATGCCCTCAAAGGGACTGTGATATCCATGTAGATGGGAGTGGGTAATATATTGTTTGGAGGCATTAACTAAATACAGGTAAGTAGTTGGGTGATAATTGTATACAGCTCTATGGATAGGCAAGTCTTCTGAGCTGTCTAAAATAAATAACAAATGTGGGTTTTTCTCCACCAACATTTTTGCAGCCTCAGTGTTGCCAACTACTGCAGCTCTGTGCAATGGGTTTTGTTTATATTGATTGACTATACTTGGAAGTGCCGCTGGGTCTATCTCCTTCAGAAGATTGTCAAGAAACTTAATATCTCCGTGTAACGCAATTGCAACGGGAAGTGCAGTAGTTTCACTGATGTCGATTGCAAAAGTCAATGCATCTTTGTCTTTGTTGATAATTTCGGCGGTTGTGTCCCAATCACCCCTCAGTATGGCTCGATGAAGCGGGACGAACTCCGTCCAATCTATACCCATATATATTAAGAAAAATCCAATCTAATAATAATATATAATAATAAATAATAATCTAATCTAATCTATCTAATCTAAATATTAATAAAAGAAAACCTAACCTAAAAAATTTCTATGCAATATTGGAACCTTTTAACCAATGAGATTCTTAGATTTCACCAAATATCCAATTGACCAATATCTAGTATGATAATAATTGATGGAGTAATTCAAGAAGAATTAAATGTAAGGTTGTTGAATCATATGAACAAAATTGTGCTTTCTCTCTAGTAAAACAAACTAGTAAAACAAAAACAGCCTTTTATTGCCACACATTTTTCTGATTATCTGTATTTTCTGAACACAATAATAAGATAATCCCCCAAAAAACGTTATCCCAATCACTCCCTTAGTTTATATATCAAAATATATAAACGATGAAGTGTTTTACTATTTTCCCCAAAGAACATATTTTAGTAACATACCTCTCGTGGTTCCATGGCTGCTGGAAAGGCTTGAGGAAGTCATTAAATACGAGTTAGGTAGAGATCTAATGAACACTGGTAGATGCTTGGATGTGCATATAAATAAGTCAGACTATCCACTTGTATCCCTCTTTATCTTTATTACTAATCTCTATCTCTATCTCTACCCCTTATTAAGCATTTCCAAGTTTTGGTTTAATTGTCTTAGTTGAAGGATATCGGAAATACCAAAACTACCCCTAACACTAACCTTTAGATTACATATAAACACACATTCACCATTACATTACAACACATAGTATAAAAAAAAAACACACACACCAATTTTTTTCTCTCATCTCTCTCCCCACCACCACCACACCCACCGGTCAACCCCCACACCGTCACCAACCACCATTAGCGGTCACCACCATTACAACCACCGTCATCTCTTTCGTATATGGTATCCATCTTGATACAATATATAAAATGAATATTAATTATAATTTTATAACAATGGAGAGACCCGTGAAATAATGAAGATCTTGATTGATTTTGATTTAGTTGAAGTCCATAATAATGTGTATCTAAAGTGTTTCTATATTTGTTAAAAACTGTTTTCAAATAATTGTTAGTATGTGAGGGTATATGTAACACCTGCTAAATTAGGATAATTATTTATGCCTAATTGATTGTAACTAGTTGTAATTAGTATGTAATAGGACTAATTACAGGCTCTATTTGTATATATATAAGTTGATTTATATATATATGTGTGTTTTTACACGATTTGGATAAATCGTAAGAATTAACCGGACGGAGTCCGACACAATTATTTTGACGTTGGTGACAGAAACTTACCTAAATAATGAGAACGTATTTTATTATATAAAATACACAGCGAACAAACATTATTTATAATACCGCGACGACAATTTAAATAATTTAACGAATACATATTAAACACGAGTTAAGAATTTTAATACTTCGACAAATGTTTTTATAATTAATTAATTTCAAGGTATTTCATTTAAAACATTCTCGTCACCTTTTAAAAATATAACTGCTTGATATAACGCCTAAATGACGGAGAAAACGAACACCGCACGGGGTGCGGGGACCGGAAAATGGGAGGATAACCTCCCATTTCCCCACCTTCTCTTTCATTTCATTTTCATTTCTCTCTCTCTCTCTTTCTTTTACTTTCAAACCACCAAACCAATTTCATCACTAAAATCGCAAAATAACACCACGAAACCTCGCCGAATCATACCACTCTTTTGGAGAAAAGTGACCACGACAACACGATCTACAATCCTATCTTTCCGGAATTTCATTTCGGCAAATTGTAAGTTTCCGACAAAACCCGAAACTCTCCGTTTTTGCTCATTTTTACGTTTTTATGGTTTATATATGCTTAAAATGTCCAAAAATGGGTTGGGTAAAAGATTTGGACCGAACGGAAGCTTTTCGACCGATTTTCCGGCCACCAAATTCCGATCAGACCGCTACGTCGCAGAGACGCTGGACTTTCTGCGACGTAGCTCAAAACGTCGCATTTTGTGGCCAACGTCGCATTTAGCGACGTCACGGCCTACGTCGCACAGATATCCCAACGTCGCACTAGCGACGCAGCCTATTACGTCGCATTAACTTGCGGACGTCGCACATAGCGACGTAGACTTTTACGTCGCAAACCGAACCAACGTCGCATTAGCGACGTCGCCTCCTACGTCGCATTGATTTGCGAAGGTCGCATCATGCGACGTACCTCCCTACGTCGCACCCTACGTCGCATGCTACGTCGCATGCTACGTCGCACAAACCAGAACCTTGAAAAGTCAGATTTTACTAAGTGTCGAACTTACACAACTTCAAATACTTATGTCATACGACTTAACAAACGTCATAGAGCATACTTTCAATTACAATTACACTAAATTGCGTTATAAATGTTAACGCTTTGAATCATTATTACAAACCGTCACCAACGGGCCATATTGGTTTTCAAACTACAAACGGATTACTAAACAAACACTTGGACATAATGAGTTGTGTAAACAACTAGCCTAGATGGTCTTGCGAGACATCTACTTACTTAACTTTATATGTTTAGGCATTTGAAGGTTACGGGTTCGGAGAACCTACGGTTGATATTATTTACTCGTTTATTGATATAAACGTACTTGCAAGGACTCAGGTGAGTCTTACGGCCCCACTTTTACTGTTTTATCTTATTGGGGGAGAAACATGCTACTACTTTTCCTTGAACACAAGTACTAAACTGTTTACTATACCAAACGGAATTGCATGAGTTTACTTACAAACAGAAGTCTCTCCATCATATATCGTTAGTTATGGACTTAAGCGCGAACACTAGTTAATGGATCCATTAGGGAAATGACCCTCCCCGCCCGGGGCAGTAGCGCTGCCACGTACTGATTTACACGTAGAAACGGGTGACTACTTATTCGTTACTGATGCTTGCTCAATTACGAGCATGTCACGGGAGCAAACATATTATTTACGGGTTAAGCTTCGATTATGAGCCTCATGGCAACGGTATAAACTTACTTACTTACATTTGCGGGATTGCAAATACTGGTTTACGATTTCTGGATTGAAATTGCTGATTTTACGCCTACGGGCATTACTGATGAAAGCTCGTGTTCAAAGCTGATATTAATTACAAACCTGTGAGATTCACCAACCTTTTGGTTGACACTTTTTAGCATGTTTTCTCAGGTACCCGGATGGAGTAGGATTACTCCAGGATTTTAGCTAGAGTCGCATGATTTCAACACAACTGCATTAACGGAGATTCTTAGCATTATCTTTTGTATATTACGATTATGTAATAGAATCTCCCGCTATACGCGTGGACTCTAGGGGAAACTACATTTTGTATACGAAAACACTAAGTTTTCAAACATTATATCTATGGAATGTAACTAATTTACAAACGTTGCATATAGATGTCGTTTGCTTTATCTTTGTGCTGTGATATTTGATTAGTAACACCCCAAACTATGCTTCCGCAAAACAGTGAATTTCGGGGGTGTTACAGATTGGTATCAGAGCCTAAGGTTATAGTGAACTAGGTTGCATTTAGTGGGCCTAGACTATGACCATTAGGCAGTATTTCCTTATTAGACATGATTGGTTCAGGAATTACATCATACGACTTTAATTTAACATAGCTTGATCAACTATGTACAATTAAGGGAAGATGATGTGAGGTCTGAAATGGCTATGTCGAACAGGAATGCGTTAGTTGACTCTGACCACGAGAGAACCGAGACTCTTACTTGTTATGTGCTAGACATACTCTAGGCTATTATGTGATATACGAGTATATACATACATAGGCCTCACTCACTGACTATACTACTAGGCTATTATATATTGAATATATATATGAATAGGCCTCGCACGTAAACACACTCGCTATAGAGATAGCCGACGTTTCTCTGGTGACACTTACGAATTTCTCTCAGCGGTTTGCACCGACCATAACAGACTTGATTTCCGTCACACCACCTTGTGGCGTACTCTAATGATTTTACGAAAATCACATCTAACACCCGGAAACAACGTACTTCCAAGGACTAAAATCCTCTCTCTGTCATTTCTATAGAACTCAAAGACGCGAATTTCCCAAATGGACGACTACATGTCTGATAGTGACCAAGTCCACGGGGAACAAATCCAGTACACGTATCTCGATGAGGACATCGTACCAGAAGAAGAAATCATGCTGGAGGGAAACGAAAATCAGAATTTCGGAATGACTGGCATCGACATAGAAGAATATGAAAGATTGCCCAAAGCTGAAAAACAACAACAACCCTGCTCGCGGCAGATCATTCGTTATCAAGGCTGGGGAAGCCAGACAAGACCCGAACGTCGTGACGGGTACGTTCCTTCTCAACGACCTTACTGCTTCTGTGTTATTTGATACCGGTGCCGATAGAAGCTTCATATCTGAGAAATTTAGCCCTTTACTTGATATTACTCCCACTGCCTTAGATGCTAAATACATTGTAGAATTAGCTAACGGCAAACTGATTGAAACTGATAGCATCATACATAACTGTACACTTGACCTCACGAACGAAACGTTTCCCATTGATTTAATCCCTGTCGAGATCGGCAGCTTCGATATTATTGTCGGTATGGATTGGTTATCCAAGCACCGAGCTGAAATCATCTGTCATGACAAACTCGTTCGCATACCTCTTGTCTCCGGTGGAACCTTAGTCCTACAAGGGGAGACCGGTAGACGGAATCTGAATATTGTATCCTGTCTGAAAACGAGAAAATACCTACGAAAAGGGTATCAAGCCATCCTCGCACATGTAACGGAGAAGAAGTCGGAGGAGAAGCGACTTGAGGATGTTCCGATCGTGCGGGATTTCCCGGAAGTCTTTCCTGAAGACTTGCCCGGACTTCCGCCACCTAGACAAGTTGAATTTCAAATCGAACTTGTGCCCGGAGCTGCACCCGTGGCACGAGCCCCTTACCGTTTAGCACCATCCGAAATGCAGGAGTTGTCTAACCAACTACAGGAACTCCTGGACAGAGGATTCATCCGACCAAGTTCCTCACCTTGGGGAGCTCCGGTCTTATTCGTGAAAAAGAAAGATGGATCTTTCCGCATGTGTATCGACTACCGAGAGCTGAATAAGCTAACCATAAAGAATCGGTACCCACTTCCTAGAATCGACGACCTGTTTGATCAACTCCAGGGATCGAGTGTTTACTCCAAGATTGATCTACGGTCGGGTTATCATCAACTCCGAGTCCGTGACAATGATATCCCAAAGACAGCTTTCCGAACTCGTTATGGGCACTACGAATTCCAAGTAATGCCATTCGGGTTGACCAACGCACCGGCCGTATTCATGGACCTTATGAATCGGGTGTGCAAACCATATCTTGACAAATTCGTCATTGTGTTCATCGATGATATCCTGATTTACTCTCGCAACGAACAGGAACATGCTCAACATCTGAAAACCATTCTAGGACTTCTGAAACACGAAGAGTTATATGCCAAATTCTCTAAGTGTGAGTTTTGGATTCGAACCGTTCAATTCCTCGGGCACGTGATTGACAGCCAAGGAATTCATGTTGATCCCGCCAAGATTGAAGCAATCAAGGGCTGGGAGTCACCGACCACTCCAACCGAAGTGAGACAATTCTTAGGTCTTGCTGGTTATTATCGCCGATTCATCGAAAACTTTTCAAGAATAGCTGTTCCACTAACCACACTGACTCAGAAGGATAAGAAGTTCGATTGGACTGATAAGCAAGAGTCAGCCTTCCAGCTATTGAAAAACAAACTTTGCAGTGCACCAATCCTGTCCTTACCCGAGGGCACCGACGATTTCGTAGTTTACTGCGACGCCTCACACCAGGGACTTAGTTGTGTGTTGATGCAACGGGAAAAAGTCATTGCCTATGCCTCACGACAACTGAAAATCCACGAGAAAAACTATACGACCCACGACCTCGAATTAGGTGCTGTGGTCTTCGCATTGAAAATCTGGAGACATTATCTCTACGGTACGAAAAGCACTATCTTTACCGATCACAAAAGTCTCCAACACATATTCGATCAGAAAGATCTAAACATGAGACAACGTCGCTGGGTTGAGTTACTTAGTGACTACGACTGCGAGATCAAATACCATCCGGGCAAGGCTAACGTAGTTGCCGATGCCTTAAGCCGAAAAGAACGAGTGAAACCCCTTCGAGTCCGAGCACTTTCCATGACAATTCGTAACGAGCTTCCTGCTCAAATCCTTACCGCTCAACTTGAAGCACTCAACGATGAAAACTTGAAAAATGAAGCCTTGCGAGGCTTGGATAAACAATTCGAAATCAAACCCGATGGAACTCGATACTTCTCTAACCGGGTGTGGTTACCCAAATTCGGAAACTTGCGAGATTTGGTGATGGCTGAAGCTCACAAATCTCGATACTCTATACATCCTGGATCTGACAAGATGTATCATGACGTCAAAGGGTTGTATTGGTGGCCTAACATGAAAGCTGACATCGCCTTGTACGTCAGTAAATGCCTAACCTGTTCCAAAGTTAAGACCGAACACCAAAGACCCTCTGGGTTGCTTCAACAACCTGAAATTCCTCAATGGAAATGGGAACAGATTTCCATGGACTTCATTACCAAACTACCGAAAACTTCGAGTGGTTGCGATACCATTTGGGTGATCGTGGACCGTCTCACGAAATCTGCTCATTTTCTAGCCATCAAGGAAACCGACAAGATGGAGCGTCTGACTCGCATCTATGTCAAAGAAATCATCTCACGACACGGTGTACCTATCTCGATCATCTCGGATAGGGACAGCCGTTTTACTTCTAACTTTTGGCAATCGCTACAGAAATCTCTTGGTACTCGTCTGGATATGAGTACTGCTTATCACCCGCAAACCGATGGCCAAAGCGAGCGAACTATTCAAACACTGGAGGATATGCTACGAGCCTGCGTAGTTGACTTCGGTACTTCTTGGGAAAATCACTTACCGTTGTGCGAGTTCTCGTACAACAACAGTTATCATACCAGCATAAAGGCTGCACCCTTTGAGGCACTTTACGGGCGTAAGTGCCGATCACCCATCTGTTGGACTGAGTTAGGAGATTCCCAACTCACGGGTCCAGAAATCATTCAAGAAACTACTGAGAAAATCGTTAGTATTCAAAACCGGCTGAAAGCCGCACGTGATCGTCAGAAAAGCTATGCTGACGTGAGACGCAAACACCTTGAGTTCCAGGTAGGAGACAAGGTACTTCTCAAAGTGGCACCGTGGAAAGGTGTTATTCGATTCGGGAAACGAGGCAAACTAAATCCTAGATACATCGGACCATTCGAAATCCTTGAAAGGATTGGTCCAGTGGCCTATCGCCTGCAACTTCCTGCTGAACTTAGCAGTGTACACAACACATTCCACATTTCTAACTTGAAGAAATGTCTGTCTGACGAGACGCTGATTATACCGCTCGACGAAATTCAAATCGATGATAAACTTCATTTCGTCGAGAAACCTTTGGAAATCATGGACCGAGAGGTCAAGCAATTGAAACAGAGTCGTATTCCCATAGTAAAAGTCAGGTGGAATTCTAGGCGCGGCCCTGAGTTCACCTGGGAACGGGAAGACCAAATGCGACAGAAATACCCACATCTCTTCCCAGACAACGCACCGTCCGTGCACTCAAGCTAATTTCGGGACGAAATTTCTTTAACAAGGGGAGAATGTAACACCTGCTAAATTAGGATAATTATTTATGCCTAATTGATTGTAACTAGTTGTAATTAGTATGTAATAGGACTAATTACAGGCTCTATTTGTATATATATAAGTTGATTTATATATATATGTGTGTTTTTACACGATTTGGATAAATCGTACGAATTAACCGGACGGAGTCCGACACAATTATTTTGACGTTGGTGACAGAAACTTACCTAAATAATGAGAACGTATTTTATTATATAAAATACACAGCGAACAAACATTATTTATAATACCGCGACGACAATTTAAATAATTTAATGAATACATATTAAACACGAGTTAAGAATTTTAATACTTCGACAAATGTTTTTATAATTAATTAATTTCAAGGTATTTCATTTAAAACATTCTCGTCACCTTTTAAAAATATAACTGCTTGATATAACGCCTAAATGACGGAGAAAACGAACACCGCACGGGGTGCGGGGACCGGAAAATGGGAGGATAACCTCCCATTTCCCCACCTTCTCTTTCATTTCATTTTCATTTCTCTCTCTCTCTCTTTCTTTTACTTTCAAACCACCAAACCAATTTCATCACTAAAATCGCAAAATAACACCACGAAACCTCGCCGAATCATACCACTCTTTTGGAGAAAAGTGACCACGACAACACGATCTACAATCCTATCTTTCCGGAATTTCATTTCGGCAAATTGTAAGTTTCCGACAAAACCCGAAACTCTCCGTTTTTGCTCATTTTTACGTTTTTATGGTTTATATATGCTTAAAATGTCCAAAAATGGGTTGGGTAAAAGATTTGGACCGAACGGAAGCTTTTCGACCGATTTTCCGGCCACCAAATTCCGATCAGACCGCTACGTCGCAGAGACGCTGGACTTTCTGCGACGTAGCTCAAAACGTCGCATTTTGTGGCCAACGTCGCATTTAGCGACGTCACGGCCTACGTCGCACAGATATCCCAACGTCGCACTAGCGACGCAGCCTATTACGTCGCATTAACTTGCGGACGTCGCACATAGCGACGTAGACTTTTACGTCGCAAACCGAACCAACGTCGCATTAGCGACGTCGCCTCCTACGTCGCATTGATTTGCGAAGGTCGCATCATGCGACGTACCTCCCTACGTCGCACCCTACGTCGCATGCTACGTCGCATGCTACGTCGCACAAACCAGAACCTTGAAAAGTCAGATTTTACTAAGTGTCGAACTTACACAACTTCAAATACTTATGTCATACGACTTAACAAACGTCATAGAGCATACTTTCAATTACAATTACACTAAATTGCGTTATAAATGTTAACGCTTTGAATCATTATTACAAACCGTCACCAACGGGCCATATTGGTTTTCAAACTACAAACGGATTACTAAACAAACACTTGGACATAATGAGTTGTGTAAACAACTAGCCTAGATGGTCTTGCGAGACATCTACTTACTTAACTTTATATGTTTAGGCATTTGAAGGTTACGGGTTCGGAGAACCTACGGTTGATATTATTTACTCGTTTATTGATATAAACGTACTTGCAAGGACTCAGGTGAGTCTTACGGCCCCACTTTTACTGTTTTATCTTATTGGGGGAGAAACATGCTACTACTTTTCCTTGAACACAAGTACTAAACTGTTTACTATACCAAACGGAATTGCATGAGTTTACTTACAAACAGAAGTCTCTCCATCATATATCGTTAGTTATGGACTTAAGCGCGAACACTAGTTAATGGATCCATTAGGGAAATGACCCTCCCCGCCCGGGGCAGTAGCGCTGCCACGTACTGATTTACACGTAGAAACGGGTGACTACTTATTCGTTACTGATGCTTGCTCAATTACGAGCATGTCACGGGAGCAAACATATTATTTACGGGTTAAGCTTCGATTATGAGCCTCATGGCAACGGTATAAACTTACTTACTTACATTTGCGGGATTGCAAATACTGGTTTACGATTTCTGGATTGAAATTGCTGATTTTACGCCTACGGGCATTACTGATGAAAGCTCGTGTTCAAAGCTGATATTAATTACAAACCTGTGAGATTCACCAACCTTTTGGTTGACACTTTTTAGCATGTTTTCTCAGGTACCCGGATGGAGTAGGATTACTCCAGGATTTTAGCTAGAGTCGCATGATTTCAACACAACTGCATTAACGGAGATTCTTAGCATTATCTTTTGTATATTACGATTATGTAATAGAATCTCCCGCTATACGCGTGGACTCTAGGGGAAACTACATTTTGTATACGAAAACACTAAGTTTTCAAACATTATATCTATGGAATGTAACTAATTTACAAACGTTGCATATAGATGTCGTTTGCTTTATCTTTGTGCTGTGATATTTGATTAGTAACACCCCAAACTATGCTTCCGCAAAACAGTGAATTTCGGGGGTGTTACAGTATAAGAGTAATTTCCCATAGTAACATAACTGTAACCACCGAATCAGATAAAATTATCATCATAAAAATATAAAATGATGAATCAATGAAATGAGCTAAAGTATTTATATAATGGCAAACATAAAGAGAGGGTAAAATGAGATTGATTGGGATATAGACCCCACGAATATTGAAATTTTTTCAACAATCCAACCTGTCAAAAGCAAAGTCGTAGACCAAAGCTGCCTATTTTCTTTGACAGCTTTCAACTTTGTTGGACCTAAATATAAGGATCGTCCAGTGTTTTAAGACCCGGTTCGACCGGCCCGGTCGAACCGTATTTTTAGGGAATTCCGGCTCAAAAAAATTCGGTTTTTTCGATACTTTGACTAGTCAACGACCCGGTTGACCCGGCCGGTCGGACCGGGTTGGACCGGCGCATTGACCCGGTTTTATGTTTTTTTTTTAATTACAATTTCTATGTACATTTAATCATTTATAATTAGGGAATGTTGACTGATTGTGTATTTCAAGTATAATGAGGGTAATGAGGGAATTTTTGACTGATATCACCATTTATTACTCTATGGATTATATAATTATTATATTGATGTGTATTCTAAGAATAACAAGGGAATCGATGTGTCATCACCCTTTATTACTCTATGGATTATAATTACTATACATGATATAATTAGTAATTATAATTATAATTAAAAAAAATAAAAAAAATCACTAAATATTACTACTGTATACAATTATTAACTCCGGTCCGACCTTCCGGCCCAACCGGTCCGACCAGAAATTAACTCTTTTCCGGGTCGACTAAAAACCCGGGTTTTAAAATACTGGGATCGTCCCCTTTTTCGTCAACTTTGTTGATTTATTTTTAAATAACACTAGATCAAAACCCGCGAAAATTGCGGGCTATGTCATTAAAACTCTACAACAAAAGTAATCATAATATGAAGTAGTAGACATTGAATATACAATCGAAGAAACGTAAAATTTGGTGAAATTCAATTATTAATGGTGAATTATTATATTTTGACATACAATGATACTGATTTTGCACACTTAATTGATTATAATATCAACAAATTCATGGAGTTAATAACATATATGAGACGTGCGAAGATGTCATTGTTAAGAACGTCAAAACAATTTAATATCATTTCTCTTTATCTTAATTATAGACATAGTGGTAAAGTTAAAATACTTGTATAGTAGACATTGATGATTTGTTTAGAATGGATGTATCATGTATAATGTTGCATGTACACGAGGTTCGACGTTAGTCAGACGATCTTATCTATTAGAATCGCATACAAAAAATAAAGGTTATGTTAAGAACGTAGTAAAAGCTCACCTGCTAATAGCTAGAAAACCATAAATCAAATTAAAATTTCTTGTAACCATTAACCAAGAGTTACATCTCAAAATGTAAAAGACCCGCGTCAACGTGGGCAATTGTAAAGTGTTTTTGTTACTTATATTCAAATATATTCTTAAACAACCCCAACAATTTAAAAGCTACATTGTACTACTATTGATACGGATTTTATCGATGTTTTATTTTATTTTTTTTATTTTTTTTTTTTGTATCTAAAGTTTGTGGCCCATTTAGTTTACTGTTTGATCCGACGTTTTATATTTCCCATTAATAGAAAAGAGGGGCCAAAACAACATACAATTAAAACTACCTACTTTACTCTTTGAAAACATGGTTATTCGCTACTCTTCACTCTTCACTCAAAGTCTAAAAAGGCCGAGAAAATACACACAGTCAAACTCAAATATCTAGCCTTTTTTTATATAATTACACTTTTATTAATTATTTAAATTAAAGAGTATATCAGCTTTTCGTGTAAAAGGTATTTCAATATGTCAAATAATTATGCTCATGATCAATAATGGTTTTATCCACAAAATTTTAGCTTTTTTAATTATAGATGACAAAACATTCAATACGATAAGTAAACCAATTTTTTTAACATAAAATGCCATAATCAATAATGTTATTTTATCATTAATATTATAACATCAATGTTTACAAAAGTTAAAATGTAAAGAATTAGTTAGTAATTATTTTTTAAGTTGAATGATCCCCTAAGAACAACCTCTTCGTGAAGATCACAAAAATCCAATTGATTTATAAGGTATTAAATGTGGTTGTTTAGGTTACAATATTGTTTTTCTTTTTAAATACCTTTATAAAATGATTTGTAAATGAATTTACAGGCTATGACATCTGAGTTTGTTAATTTTCTCAATAAAAGAAATAAAAGAGTATATCAATTATTATGTGCAATGTGTTTGTATATGTCAATTGATTATAGTCACAAAGCTTGAAATTTTAATGTACTTAGTGGTCGGTTGCCTAATAATTTACTTAAGACAAGTAATGTCAAATTTTAAACATTTGATAGTTGAGTAATAAGGTTAGCTTTATTTGATAGTTGAGTAATATGCTTCTAGCGATATGAATATGAATAGTAATAATATATAGTCATCACACTACAGATGCTTTAATTTTGTAGAAAAGGCATACATTTTTTTATTACTAATTATTGATAAGGTACAACTCAAATTCTACATACTAATAATACATATCAAGACTCCATACATGAAATCCTCACACAATAATAAGCCTATAAAACTCGACCAAAACTCCAATATACTTTGGATCCACCCACACTCCATTACCATCTTTTACTGCCTACACCTAATGCACCTAGAATTCATAGTTGACATAGAAATTATACAACTTTCCCCATGAAGCCTCATGCATGTAAAAAGTCATGCAATTTCCAACCAACACAAGCCAATTATATACTTCACAAGCTACTGACTCATAACCTTATCAAACAAATATTTTTACTGGCGCAAATATTACCTTTTCAATCTCACTTGGTATTTACTTCATGAAAATAGCCATTCAAGGCCCATGAACAGATACTGATATCATGACTTACATAATTATGCACACTTAATAGGATCAAAAATCCGATAAAAACAAATGTACATGTTGATGGATAAACGCTTATTTGTATCTTTATGAACTCTAAAATGTCATGAAGAACCTCGATTCTTACCAATGCTAACCTTAGATGCAACAATTGAACCCCAAGCATCATGACTTCCCACTTCTTAATCCTCAAGAACGGAACTTCTTTCGTGTCTGCTTAAAGATTTGGCCTACTTTAAATTTTCTGCACTGCTTATAATATCTCCAGAATAAAGTGGCGTTTAACATGGATCATTACCATTCAGTGTTTCTTGTTCCATGCTAATCGTCAAACGGGTTTGTGGTAATCAAAAGCTAAAACATACTATTAATAGGTTAGATAATAAGAAGGAAACTCGAGATAAATAATAAGGCGAATAAAGAAGTCAAGCACAACTTAATATCTAGATCAACATATCTTTTGTTATATATTTAGCTGATCATGTATACTTCTAGTCACAAGGTCTGTTGGTGCAAGCTCGACAAGTTCATCATACATATGCATGAATATTTCCGAATCAAGATTATATAAGTCATGCTTGACCCATTGGCCATTACCCCTCACAGCTTCAGTGAGAAAGAATGCATTCTCTCCCGGGTTTTAGTTGGTGTAATCAGGAGACCTTCATCTGCTAGTGTAGTTGGATGAAACTGTACTAATCTACTCATGATTGTACCCTTTAGAATTGAGCAGACCACATGCATCTCCCAAAGGTGGAAATACGGGCCAGTCAGGCTGGTTAGGTAAAAGGTCAAAATGCATTTAGGTTGAAACATATACGGAGTAACATTTTAGTCCAGTTAGAAATGGATCAGCTCTGGTTGGGTCAATCCCCGCACTCTTTTTCCAGTTTTTCTCGAAATATAATCAACATTATAATATGATTACCAAAAATTACATTGCTGAAATAATTATGCACTTTTTTAAAGAAAAAAAAGAGAGCATATTTAACATGTTTGTATGCATTTACTATACGCTTTGGAAGAAACTTGACCTGTGTGACCCATTTGAGATTAAACATCCACCCAAATCAACCTTTCATATGTGAATAAGTTCAAACAGTCACCTGTATATTCCCTAAAATAATTTAGATTTCTTACTCCAAGGTTGAAATTGCAGCTTGAGCTTGATGTGCCATGGCTACCCCATCTCCTGTAGCTACCTGATATATATACTTTTTTACATATTATGAATTAAATCATTTTATAAAAAAGGTACTCACTAGTACAAAAATGAGATTTGGTCACACATAGATGAAATTAAACGGCTACACATTTGAATATTTATGTGGCTAAAGGTACCAAAATAAAATTCAAGTTATTAGTTAGCCACATATGAACTCCGATCGTGTGACCATTCGGCAATTTGTATTGCCACACCTTCAAACATTGATGTGGCTAAAGGTCACAACTATTTTTTGGCTGATTATTTAGCCACATATGAATTGGAACGTGTGACGAATGAAGAGTAAGTTGGAAGCATTAGTCACGATATACATAAAAAATGTGACAAACCTATGTCACACATTTGAAACACTGTGACCAAATGCTATATATGGTCACATGAGGTAATTGGTTTTGTGTCTAAATCATAGAGTCGAGTTTGTCACACATGATTTTAGTGTAGCCAAAAATCTGGTACATATGGTCACATAACTATTATGTGTGTCTAAACTTTAACGTGTGTTAGCTTGCCAAAAGCTAATGTGACCAATATATTCATAACATATGACTATATGGATTAATAATAGCCACACCATATCACAAATGTTTATCTAAATGATGTTTATGGCCACACTCTAGGTGATTATATGTGACCAATATATTCACAACAGTCAGGTCGTTAAATATTCATGTGGCTATTATTTAGAGCAAAAATGAGCAAAAACGATTATGATTAAATTTGATATTAGTCACATTGAGTTTTTGTGTGTCTAATTCATGAGACTTTATATGGTCACATGAGGTAATTGTTTATGTGATTAAATCATAGAGTCAACTTTGTCACACATGATTTTAGTGTAGCCAAAATCCGGTACATATGGTCACATAACCGAATATGTATGTCTAAAGTTTAGTGTATGTTAGCTTGCCAAAAGCTAATGTGTATAGTCACATTAATTTCTAATACCATCATGTGACTATATGAATTTATAATAGCCACACCTTATCACAAATGTGTATCTAAATGATATTTATGACCACATTTTAGGTGATTATATATGACCAATATATTCACAACATTCACATCGTGAAATATTCACGTGGCTATTATTTAACACATTAGTAAAAGAGTATTATTTCATTTCCACTGCAATATAATAGTATACCATAGATAAACATCACAATGTAATCTTACAATTTAGCTTGCATAATATCAAAATAACTATCATATAATACAAAATTAAATAATATAATCAACACAATAAGCTATCGACCATAAAGTACTACGCTTCTGCTCAAGAAGTAATATTCTCTTTCAAATGTGTTGGCTCAAGCTATGGCTTCTCTCCATTCTCCTTCATCTGAAAATTGTATGCACAGAAACATTTATTAGTAACCTAATTATTATCTTCTTGTTAGAAAGCAATAGAACAAAAATGTAAAGAAAAAATGACAAGTAAAACAGCAAATGAACGGAACATATTTGCAAACTAAACAAATTCACCGGTTCCAATTGGGTACTGATATATCCTAGAATTCCCTTGTAAAATTGGCATTCATGTTCCATTCTAGCTGACTTCCTGCATCGTTAATTGAAATTCAACATTTAACTATGGTTGAAAATTAAAAAAATGCAACAAAAACTTTCAGTAATTTCAAACTAATTGTTTTATATTTAAGCAAGACTTACATCGATGCAATCTTACATGACTAAATAGACATATCGGTGACGAGATTGTTAATCAACATCAACCAACTCATAACAATTAGGATACACAGAATATAAGGAGAAATATGCCCAATATATAATTATATATATCTACAAACAAATGGAATTGACTTACAAGATTAGTTAGTCAAAATTATGAAGAAAACAAATAAATTACATAGAGGCGGTGTAGAGTATTTATTTATATGTATGTAAAATTACATTAAAAAGGTGTAAAAAAATTGTAACATCGTGATTTCAAATTCTAACTAATCATATTACTACAAAGTCGGAATATGACAACTATTTTAATTTATTTAAACATTTGTTCTAAACCTCATCGTTCCATATGCACATTTACTTGCCAAATTTATACTCGATCCATCCCAAAATAAATATCCACTTTTAATTTTCACGTATTTTAAGAAATTATATTGTCGGGTAGTGAATATGACACTTTTATCATTGCTTTTTGCATAGACTCCTATATATTAGTTTTGAGAAAAAATATATGGAGAGTTAAATAGTAAAGTTAATATGATATTTATAAAAGCTGACACTATTTTAGAACAAATTAAAATGAAAATGTAAACATTTACTTTGGAACGAATGGAGTATAATAGAACAAACGTATTAATCATTTGATTTATGTATCATATCATAATCATATTACTTATTGTATATATATACATTGATGGACATGTTTTTACTACACTATTTTAGAAATAAATATGTACATATTTTGAAAAACGTTTAATAGTATATATATGAATATATGAATGATCTTATACGTTCATCCCACTTATATAACTTTTTATAAATTTTGCAACCCTTTACACCAAGTGTTATCTTACACTAAATCAAATGCAAAACTTTTTTGGAATGTTGCATTTTCTCATTTAAATTTGCAACACTTTAAGAAAAATGTTGCAAGTGTTGCTTTTTATTTATTAAATTTGCAACACTTTAAGAAAAATGTTGCACTAGACCTTTATATGCAACATTTGTTGTCAAAGTGTTGATTTATTAATAATATAATAGAAAGTGCAACACTTTTAAAAAGTGTTGCCCTTAAAATGTTGCATTAGACCAATTTTGTAGTAGTGTTACCAATATCACATATGCTACTATTAAACTTAGGATATAATAATTCATCATTTTGGAATATATGACATTATCGTAAATTTAATAATGGAATATATGATATATGACATTTCCAATATCACATATGCCACTATTAAATTTTTGAATAAAATTAATTCATCATTTTGGAATATATGACATTATCCTAAGTTTAATAATGGAATATATAATATATGACATTACCAATATCACATATGTCACTATTAAACTTAGGATAAAATTAATTCATCATTTTAAAATATATGACATTATCCTAAGTTTAATAATGGAATATATGATATATGACATTACCAATATCACATATGCCACTATTAAACTTAGGATAAGATTAATTCATCATTTGGAATAGATGACATTATCTTAAGTTTAATAATGGGATATATTATCAATATCACATAACTATTAAATTTTTGGATAAGATTAATTCATCATTTTGAAATATATGACATTATCCTAAGTTTAATAATGGAATATATGATATATGACATTATCCATATCACATATACCACTATTAAACTTAGGATAAAATAATTTATCATTTTGGAATATATGATATTATCTTAAGTTTAATAATGGAATATATAATATATGACATTATCAATATCACACATGTCGCTATTAAATTTTTGGATAGAATTAATTCATCATTTTGAAATATATGACTTTATCCTAAGTTTAATAATAGAATATATGATATATGACATTACCAATATCATATATGCCACTATTAAACTTAGGATAGAATTAATTCATTATTTTAGAATATATAACTTTATATGTTAAGTTTAATAATGGAATATACTATAATACATACTTTGGACTCAAACCCAAAAATAACTAAAACGAATTGGGTTTTCTTAAATTTAGATTCCCTTGGTTATTTTCTCAACGAATTCGTATGAAGCGCAGAAGCGATATGAACCCCCCCAATTTAATTTCCATGAAAAATTTGAAAAAACCCCCCAATTCTCTCTTTACTTGAAATACACCGCCAACCAATTCTTCAAAACACTAAGATGTTCCTCATGTACCTCCATATGCTAATGACCGACTTGTTAGTTTTCAGGTTTTGGATTACTCCATTCTTATTGAATCATTTAGATCAATCGCAAGGTATTTTTAAGCCCTAATTTGCGATGATATTTTTATTCTATCTTGAATACGTATAATCGCATGTGTGTCAGTGTGTGACTTTAAATTGCTTGTTTTTGTATCTGTTATATAATTGCTAGATTTATTTATAACTATTGATATTGATTGATATGAAAATATTCATTTTACTTTAGTTGTATGATATGATATGTCTTGATGCTTGTATTACTACCTGAGAAGTTGTTGGTGACTTTTGTATTATACATGCTCTGTGCCAATGAAGCACAATACATTTATTCTAGTTGAATATTTGAATTGTCAAGTCCATTTTGCTACCTGTATATATATGCTCTCGCTGGACAAGTCCATTTTGCTACCTGTAGGATCGAACAATTTGAATTATCAGCTTCCCCTTAAAAATTTATTCTAGTTGAATATTGTTTGCTTGAGGTTGAGTCCCTTCATACCCTTAAATAGGGAAAGTGTCATTTTTTCTCGTTGCAGAGCTATCTTCCATGGATATCTTTGGATCAACAATTAAAGCAGATGTGTGCGCTAACTTCATCATAAAGCATTTGTACATTTACAAAAGATGAAGATCTTGAGATCTAGAAAGTGGCAATTTCGGATGATGTATTTACAAATTTGTTAATTCGGGTTACTTTTCATCTTACGGGTTAAATAAGAAAACAGTTAAAACGAAAACCTGTTAAAAGTTATCCAAAATATATCTTTGATTCCCAAACAAAATCTTAAATCATTATATCAAAAATTAAATCATTATTGAAACAGTATAATCTATGTGACCATATTTTGACATACTAATTACTTCAACATATCTGCGAAATGATTTGGATCATCCTGACCTGACCATTTTGACCTATACCTAAGATTGCCCATTTTGACAATTTACCCAATTCGCCCAATCTGCTTTGTATTTTCATGTGTGGTCATTTCAGTAACTAAACTTTATTCCCTTCTAATATTTTGCGAATGTTTTGATAGTGTGGGTAAATCAAGGTTACGAGATCAGTCTTGAGTATTCTGGAACCAATGCTCTGAAAGGGGACATTGTAAGGTAATTTCAAACTAAAGCTTTGAGACTCGTAATTCTCCTGTTTTCCTTTTGCTGATGTTTTTTAGCAAATGTTTTGCAGATAAGGGGAAAAAAGTGTTTCCGGATTAATCAAAGATGGGATAAGTGCCCTTTCGAGATATTATTTAAATAATTTTCAAGACGGAGTCCGACAGGCAAGCTTTTATATAACCAATATGGCCTTCAGTTTATAGCTTCCTAGTTGTGTTAATTTTTTTTTCCTTAGTAATATTCCATATTTCCTTGATTTTTCAGGATGCGATAGACCTCATTTGTGGCAATTATACTGTCAATGCAGTTAGTCCATCCCCATTCCAGCTAAACAAATTTGAACCACGCACTGTGAGTACTCATAGTTTTGTCCAGTTTATATTTTTATCATGTGCTCTTCATTTAGTAGTCATTTTGTTATGATGCAACTATGTGCTCATTGATCATGATTAGAGCCTTGGAGGTGGCCGAATGGGTGGGTTGATCGGGTTGGGTAATGGGTCAATACGGGTTGTTTTTGGATATATTGTACTCAGTTTTAGTTAATGACTATGAGTAGGACCACGTAAGGATTTAATTTACAATCACATTTTGAATAGGAGAAACCTTTCCGACCCAAGTTATATGGTAATTTTCTTAACTTCATGAACAATAAGATAATAATGAAACAAGTTCTTGGATTGATTATAAAATTCAGAATGAACAATAACAAAGACTGGATCCTGATTATACAGGGCTAGATATCCTAATTATATAACTAAAAACTCCAAATAATAAAGTTTCCCAATTCATAAACTTCCAGCAAGTTTCTTGTTGCTCAGGTCTGATTTGCATCAACTAATCACTTTTAAACTGAAATCGTCAAACACTCAAACAACAAAGTATTTCATTATTACAATTTCAATCAACAAAAGTATATCTATTGACCATCTCTTTAAACCCGTTTTACTATAGCTCATTAGCCGATTATCTATTTGTGATTACTCAAAGTCACACCCCCCTTCATATCCCGTACCATTGTCGTTTTATTGAGTTTTTCGTATTTGAATATCAACTCATAGATTCATCTTATTCTTGGAGTTTGACGATGGTGAGGTTTTCCAATGGAATAAGGTATATGAATACAAAAGTTGCTCATCATTATTTGTTTTACTGTACATTTTTTTTTAGTTTTACACATTACATATATGTGTATGCATTGTTGGCAGGTCACCACAAGCATTTATAATCTTATTTTGGGAAAATTATATTTTGATCATCATGGACTTATGCATATACATGGTAATCGAGACCTGTCTTGCAAGCTCAGGTTTAAAGAACAATAGATTCTTGAAAGAAATCCTCACCAGGTAAACCAAAGGAAAGTTGGTGTTGCCTTCTTGACTTAATAGGCTAAGTAGTTAAGGAGGTTTATGTATTATAAAAAATATATAATTGTGGTCACTTTCGACCCGTTTCTATCGAATATGTATGTCCTTATAGAGATGAAAGTATGAAACATAACCTGAATTGATCCAATCATAAGGAAATGGTTTGAAATTGCCACTTCCATATGTAAAGAGTTTAAATTATTCCTATGCTTGTAACCAGTATTATCCATGCAGGTAAACCAAATATCGGTGAATTTACATCCCATAATCATCCAAGGATACCAGAGGTTTCTGCTTCCATAAATGCGACCAAAGGTAAAGTTTTCTAAGTAAATTGTGCTAGCTAGATTTCTTATACTTCTGAAAATGCAAATACTATCAAATCCCAAACAATATATATATATATATATATATATATATATATATATATATATATATATATATATATATTGGGCAAGTTACACTTACACAACTGTCATATTCTGTTATTGTTGAGAGATATTTAATCTATTATGAGAGTAGTTAAATTAATATCTGAGAACTGTATTATGTCAATTGATCCAATTGTGAATATGTAGATTACTGTTATGACTGTATGTGTGTTAGGTTCAATTTCTGGTTTGGTGATTGTTCCAGCTATTTAGGAGGTATTTGGAAGCATTCCAGATGTGATTGAATTTTAGGGCGACAGGCTGGTTGTTAACATGAATAACGATATTGCTATGACTTTGCCGATCTTGTATTATTGCACAATCCCTAATGCTTATAAGTGACCCATTTTTTTTTTCTTTTTGGTGACTGCACAGGAAACTATGGTAAAAGATACTGATTTTCATGTAATCAATTGCATTTGGAGACATACCCATATAGCTGCTGTAAGTGTGCTGTTTTGCTGCCATTTTGCTGTTGTGTCTGCTGTTTTGCTGCCATTATAACTGTGTAAGTGTGCTGTTTTGCTGCCATTTTACTGCTGTAAGTGTGCTGCTTTGCTGACATTCTACTACAGTTATACGTTGCAAGTTTTTTTTTTGTTAGATTAAATTGTGTAGTTTTTGCTTATCGTTTTTCGATTATGTTATAGATTGTAGTTTTTATTGTAATTTTTTTCGTCTCAAATAACACAAATTTTTGGATCCGCGACTGACACTGTGATGTATTAGATGTACAAGTTGGTTTTATAGATTGAAGATGGAGACACTATGTGATGTATTAGATGTACAAGTTCGTTACCCGGCTATTGTAAGTACTTTTTAATCTATTGACTTACTATTTTGGGTCTTGCAATTGGTTTATGTACATGTATTCATATGTAACTAATGGTTTTTTTTTTCCTTTTCATAGATAGATATGTAGCTCCATTGGAATGATTGAAAAAGCATATGAGCACTCCAAGTTAGATGGCATGTTGAAGTATTTTATAGGTATTTCACATTCTGGACGAATAAGTTGTAACTTTGTATAGATATATACATACAGTTTAGTTTGTAAGAAAAGTACATGTAAAAATGGATATGCTGTATATGTTAGGTTTGTATATATAGTTTGTTTTGTTCGCTGGGAAATCAAGTTTATTTTGTATTTGTTGGAAATTTTTATCTTACGGTGAGACCTCTATCTAAAGAGACCTATTGAAAAACTGGTTTCTATTTGATTTAAAACTGGTCCCTTTGTGATATTTTTGTAGTAGAGATATTACAAAACGTCATATAAAGATAAAATTCATGTGGCCATTGTATGAACAATTGTCACACAAAATACACATTTACTTTACTTTAAAAAGCATATAGTCATACTTATTATCACTTTTGGCCATATTTTGCTTAATTGTATGTGACTAAATCCCAAAAAAAAAAAAACATGCCTTGTGTGACTAAATATTACAAAATGCCATGCAAACATAAAATTCATGTGGCTATTGGATACACAATAGTCACACAAGAAACACATTAATTTGTCTTTAAAAAGCATATGGTCACACTTATTAAAACTTTTGGCCACTTATTGCTTAATTATATGTGACTAGATCCCCATAAAAAACATGCCTTGTGTGACTAAATATTATCAAAACGCTACACAAACATAAAATTCATGTGGCCATTGAATGAACAATTGTCACACAAAATACACATTTACTTTACTTTAAAAAGTATATGGCCACACTTATTAACACTTTTAGTCACTTTTTGCTTAATTGTATGTGACTAATTGCCAAAAACAAAAAGAAGCATTGTGTGACTAAATATTACAAAACGTCACACAAACATAAAATCATATGGCCATTGGATGAACAATAGTCACACAATAAACACATTTACTTGTCTTTAAAAAGTATATGGTCACACTTACTAAAACTTTTTGCCACTTTATGATTAATTGTATGTGACTAAATCACCAACAAAACAATCGTTGTGTGACTAAATCATCGCAAAGGCCACACAAAATACACACTTACTTGATTTTACCAATCATATGGTCACACTCATTAACAGTTTTGGCCACTTTTTGCTTAATTGTATGTAAATAATTCCCTAAAAATACATTCGTTGTGTGACTAAATAATCGCAAATGCCACATCTATTATATATTCATGTAGCCAAAGGACGAACAATAGCTACTCTCAAAAACCATATGTGTGACTATAAAGTATTTATAGTCACTAAAACTGATTCAACCAAAATAAACTTGTACCTAATTAGTCACACATTTTATGGGTTTGGTTACTGATTTTAAATGGATACGGCCACTAACTCACTAATGTCACCGTATGTACCCTATGGTCGCTCGACCTTTCGTCACACATACGTTAAAAAACCAAGTGTGACTATATGCATATCGTCACACTTTTTTTGTGTAACGAAATCGCAATTTTGTTCTAGTGACTGCAATGATATTACAGAAAAGGTATTAGACACCTCTCCTTCTATTTTTCACAACATCACCAAATTAAAAACAGAGATTTAGCACCAAAACACATAGGCAAGTAAATAGACATCAGACATCAGTAGTTAAGATATATTTACCCACAAAAAGCTCTATCCTAATCACTAAATAAAGATAAGTAAAGGCAACAAAGTATGAATACACGTATACTCTTTATGTTCTCTTATGACCAAAATTATGAGTATGCATGATTCTTTTCTATCATCCAAACAATTAAATTTAGTTTTCTAATATATAGCAAAATTAAGAAAATATTGTTTTAGCTTACAGCAAGCTTCAAAGTTATTATAATGTTTGATAAGCGTTATTTGAAACGGAAAAGACCAAATCTATGTCAGGACCCCCTAAACCTTGCGAGCTGAACTGCAACTTCAATATACATATCAATAAGTAAAATCATTAAATGTATACACTAATACATATCATAAAGCAAAATCAATAAATGAAAACACTGACGGTAATTTGTACTGAAATCATGATCTATGTAACCGAAGTATGTATTTGGCAGTTGAAAAATCCCTAGAAAATGATTGAGCATCGTTTAGAAACGTACCCGGCTTGTATTTTACGAACGACTCTATCCAATCATGTTCGACGTTAGCACTCTTCGCATATGCTTAATAACCTCTTTTGTAGTAAATAACCTTCTCCCCGACCTCTTGTGTAGTGTATTTAAATCAGTTTAGAAACTTAACAAAGTTTTAATGGTTCATAAATAACATAAAAACAAATGAATAATTGTTACCATAGAGCCTGTCTCTACTTTGATATCAGTCGTGATGTTTTTGTTGATCAATTTCGTGTTGACGTCGGCCAAAAAGAAGTCGCCTTTCTTAGCTCCATATGAGGTGATAGACTGAAACGCATATGAAAGGAGATCAGATTACCGGATGGATAGTATAAATAGTGCTGTAACAATCATGGAAACCACATTTAGTTAAAAGTACACAAAGTGAATCACAATTCAACATGGCTGATTAACATGCCAAAAAAGATTCATATGGCAAACTATATACTCGGAGTTTTCAAGTCTTTTAACAGTGTTAATGTCCTAATAAGCACCAATTTGCATTATTCTAGCATGCTCGTGTACTATGCTATCAGATTTGCATTACCAATAGGTGATAAAATTAGAGGAAGACATAACTACCCATGGATCCAATCAATTAACTTTTGAAGACTTTGAAGTTGGAAAGCAACAATTTGGTATGCATACTGAAATTAAAAGAAGACTTGAAGGAAAGTTGTTGATCTCTAATAACAAAATTTTAGCAGTTTTGCTTATTTAATGGATATCAACATATTTGCTTATACTAAAGGTTAGAACCGAGTGCACACGAAGGTTCCCATAGATCTTGGGTATTCGTGGAGCTAATGCTCAGTTTATTCTAGCGTTTCCCTGAAAATTTCACACAAACATCCAAAATCAACAGAAAACATTTAAATAATACAAAAGATAAAAGTTGCAACTCTCATTATTGTAAGTTTGGACCAAATTTTCCATATGAACTTAAACACCCAAGAATCAGTTTATTTCATCATTTTCTAATCAAATATTCCAACTTTAAGAGCTTTTACTCAAGAATCCCATGAAAAATTGAAACTTTTCAGCTCCCCAGATGTAAAAGTTTCAATCTTTAACTTATGCTAAATATCAAAGACCATAACCCAGTATCAACAACTTTAAATAAACAAAACAAACCTGTAAAAAGAGACCCAAAAATAGCCTTGATAGTTACACTATTTGTAATCAAATTCTGAATTCAAGAAACAAAATAAACCAATAAGAAAACAAAATAAACCAAAAATTAAAATTATATGTGAGATATATTGTGGTATAAGTTATAACTATTGTGGTAAAAGTGCTTAACGAAGTCCCAATGAAGTATCTGTTTTAGTTCCCTTTGAATCCAATCTACGGCATTTTGATGTTCAGTTTTTTAAACCCATATTTTTGGTACATGTCTCACTTTCAAAAAGCTTTGGGTGAAGCTCCTTCTTTTTTCAAACACATCAACCACAAAATATGTTATCTACGAAAAGTTTAGAGTATAAACAACTGTACAATTCCTCAAAATTCAAGGGTCGTGTATAGAATCTGATATACTCTGTATAAAATATATCATCTCGCCCGTTAAGAAGATGATATATTTTGCATACCTTTATAGCCCGATTTATGACTTTCCCTTTTTAGCACATCTTTCTTTTCCTTAAGCTATTAGTAATATAATCTGTAAAATTCCAAATCCAATAACTAATGATTGTAACCATGACAAAAACATAACATAAATTACATAGGAATTGGCCAGGCTAATAGTTATTTCAAATTTATTCTTCAAAAATTGGCAAGTAGTTAGACTACTACCCAAGATGTAGTTCAGTCACTTACCTGCCATTGCTTTTTGATAGTCTCATACAATCGTGCTCTATCTTTTTAACTGTCATAACTTGTTACCGATCCGAAAATGTATAATAGCAATACCCAATATAAATACCAGAACCTGAAATCATGATTATAGAGTTTAACTAAACACAAGGAGAAGCGTCTAAAACAATAGTAATGCAAAATACAGACCTCTTTTGTTACCCTAATATCTAGCAAAGGGACATACCTTTTGCTAGATATCATCATTAGTGGTCTCCTTGATAGCATCCACTTTAGAGGCAAGTGTTAACAGAGTACATCCACCACCACCAACAATGTCTTCCTCAACAATTATTTAGCTCACTGCAACATGGGTGTTTTCAGAAGAACAATTTAAGAAAATAAAATTACTAAACTATAAAAAAAAAATTGTTCCATTAAGAGCATCGTCTACTAAGATTTCTTTTTCTATTCTAGGTGGGTTTCAGTTTGTACTCCAACTTAAAGTTTATAATAACATAAAAGATTAAACCATGAAATTTAAGATTAAACCATGAAATTTATCTGCAAGATTTTAGTTAGATTAATATCAATATATATTTCCACTGAATGTAACAAAACAAAATCTATAAACCCTAACATCATATAACTTCAAAATAAATTAAAATCGCTACCTGGTGATGATGAACCAAACGAAATTCATTGCAGACAATTCAAAATCAACACGTATATCGCTACCTGGTGATGATGAACGAAACGAAACCATTAATTCTTACGAATCGAAAAATACGCTAGTCGCAAAAACATGAATGGAAGAATACAATCAATCGACAAGCAAGAGACGAACCTTAGGTTTAGATGCAACAGCGAAGAGGGCTAATTTTGTGCAGTATTCATATTCGAATGATGATCACTGATATGACTTGTCTGATCGTCATCTTGCTGATATGACCTGCAGAGGAAATTGTTTCAAAGAAAGTGCCAAACAAAACGGAATCAATAATCAATAATAATCTTTGATTCTCACCGATATACCCTGAAGTTTGTTAGCGATTGAGCTGTGAAAAACGACGAAGCGAAAAAGTTGGGGATGAGCCGATTTTTTGACTTATTTAACAAAAGGGTTTATTTGTGATATATCGGTAGATAGATTGTATATATATAAATATTTATATTTAATATTTATATCAATCGATTTTATTTTGAAAAAGAAAACATATTAATTAATTATTACTTTTTGAAATTTAAAAATCTGAAATCAAAATTTAAAATTCAAATATTTGGCTTCCCTATAATATTGCAACAAAAACCTGATTAGTTAGGGGTACAATGGTAAATTAAGTCCATCAAATAGGAGATATTATGTAAACATTGTTGGTAGACTAAATCAACAGCTAAGATCAATCTGGCTAATTCATCTAAAGGGTAGAATTAATTCATTTTAAACTAATTTAAAAATGTTTACACCTTTTAACTCCTCCGATCTCTATAATTTAAAAATGTTTACACCTTTTAACTCCTCCAATTAATATTATAGAGATAGTGATTTTATTTTAAAAAAAAACCTTTGAAATTTTTTTTAGCTTTTATCAAAAGAAATTTCCATGTGACCCATAATTCCTTTGAAAATACTCCGTATGATATATATATTTTATATATCTTTCTTTTCAAAATGTACCTTTCAAAAAAGTATATTCGTGTATATATATATATATATATATATATATATATATATATATATATATATATATATATTGTTATAGAGGAAAGTTCAAAAAAGAATGGTAAAAAAATGAAGAATGGAGGAACCAATAGAATTGCTCCATTTCAAAAACCCTTTTTCACCTTTTTTTTTTTCAAAGTTAAATATCTCACAAACCGTATGTCTATAAATTATAAAAATTACATATTCGGAATCAGCGTCTTTTTCTCTTCGATTCTAGATCCAACAACATATACTTTCGACAAAGTTTTTTTTTTCATTTTTATTGGGTTTAATGTGAAATCACATGTGATTTAACACTAAAAAAAATCACACCCGCTTATATCTCCGATTAAACTTTAAATTCAAATCATTGATGATTTAAGGAGATTAAAACATGAAAAACTAAGTTGTAATCACATGCGATGGAATATCAAAGTATCAATCACATGTGATAAAAGAGTAATAAAATATGAATTTTCAAATCATTGACTATAGTTATATTATATAATTAAGTAAAAATCAAGTTGAAATCATATATGAATTATCATATATCAGTAAATTTCTCATCAAATATCAGTTTTTAGATGAAAATCTTATGTGATCATATACAAAATCATATGTGATTATATAACAAATCACATGTGATTAAATGTACAAACAACAATCGCATGTAATTTTAATGAAAACTAATGCAATTTTTAATGTTTTATTTATAACTATTAATGTGGATGAATATTAAGTTGTAATCACGTGTTAAATAACATATACCATGAATAAATAATCGTGAACAAATTTTTTATTTTTCATCATAAATCACATGTGGTTATATTGTAGAATTGGGTAAAAAACAAATAAAAAAAATACGTCGAAAGTATAGCTTATGACATCTCTAATTGAAGAGAAAAAGACGCTGGTTCTGAATATATAATTTTTATAATTTATGGACTTACGGTTTGTGAGATAATTAATCATGGGAGTAAAAATATAATTGTGTTTTATAGACAAATAAAGCAATCCTATTAGTTCTCTCATTCTCTACTTTTTTTGTATTCTTAAAAGAACCCACCTCTATTGTTATAATAACACTTACTTTAACTTTTCGAGAATTTGTATTATACTTGAGTTCTAACATATGAACAACAAACTTATTTTAGATAGAGAATCGGAGATAGTGATAGTGATGTTTAGTGTTTTATGGCACATTTGTATTCACAAACAATTTGACCACTTTCTTTTTTCAAAATATAATATGTAATATTTTTTAATCATAGTTAAGAAGAGTTTACTTTTAGTAAGATTTTCAAATTTGTTTATTATTACATAAAAAACGAAAAAATTGGCTTCCTTTTATTTTACTAGGAAATTTTGTTTATTATTATATTTCTGGATAAGCAAGGTTGGTCTTCCTTTTATTTTACTACAAAAATTTTCATTATTTATTATCTATGTTAACTTGTCTTGTGTTTTGTGTGGTTTAGGGGATTGTTATTGTAACATCCACCCTAAGGGCCTAATAGTATTTAAATATTTATCCCAATTTAAATTGTTTATTTAATGGGTTGGGGATAAATTTTATATTGTTTGTTTATTTGATAGATGTTGAATAAAAAAGTCAAATAAATTATTGTGACAAGTGAATTATTAATTGATGTAAATTAATAAAGTTGAAAAATAAATAAAAGTTTTAAGTTTCGTAAATGGGTTTTCAGGTTCCAGAGAATAGATTAGAAATGAGATTAAATATTAGAAAATGATTGAGTCGGTTTTGAAGGGATAAGCCGACCCCAATCACCTCACTTTCCCAACTACTCGACTTTTCTTGACTTCTCCAAAAAAGGACACATGGTGGGACGTAGAAACAAATAAATCTTTGACAAATTAAAAGTAATCATACGCTTGTGGCTTGATTCAGATTCTTACCATCATCACTTTACTCCTTTCATCAAATGGTAAGTGTTTTTAATTATTCTCACTTAAATATACCTTTGTTGAATTATTGGTGAAAGTAAATTAATACTTGAAAGGAATTGACTATGGTTATATACTGATTGTTCGAAGTCAATTAAGATTAGTAAATCAAGTTATATGTTGATTCTTCAAGTTTAAATTTTGATTAAAATAATTAGGGTATATGAGATAACTATGAGATTGTTATGAAATTTGATGATTGAAAGATGATATATGATGTTTTATGATGATAGTTGTTGCTAGATAGTTATTGTAGTTGAATTGAAACCTAAGTTGTGATAGTGACGCGATTTAACTTCCCCTGCGACTCGATTTGGCCTCCTATGCGATGCGACCCTCGTTTTTTGAGTTCAAAGGTAGTTTTCATCTTGTTGGTTCAAGAAAGTTATAAATATAAAGGTTATTAAGTGTATTAAATAGGTATTGTAATACAAGATTATATAATCTCGTTAATATATGTGCCCAAAGATATCTCTAAATGTTAGATTTGATAGCTTTAATAGCTTGAGACTTGAACTATTGTTACACTCTATTTTATGATCAATTTTATCGAGAGTAGGGATATATAAAATATAATTAAAAGTGTGTGATGATTTTAGAGGAAAAGCTTGAATTGCCAACATCAAACTTACGTTGTATTTGATTCCAAAAGAACAACTACTGCTGCTGCGTTTTCTGGAAATAAACACAAAACAGAAGGCCCCTTTGGGCTGATTTTCTAGGCTGTCTTTTGAGGCTCGGATAAAGCAAACATGGCCCAAGTTCTTTTGATTCGAACTAGTTAGCTTTAAAAACAAACTGTTTAAATCCATTGGAGTTTTAATGATCTATTAAGTAATAATTGTAGCTAGTAAATAGCTATAAAAGTTTAAGTTAAAGCAAGATTAGAAATTAGTGAGAGCATGAGAAATTAAATTGCGTACTTTAGTTTAAAAGTTAAGCTTGATCAATCTACGGGATAATGGATTGATTAGTTGACGAATTTACTAAAAGTAGAAATGTGCTAAGTGATAAACTATAGTGTAATTAAATTGTCGACATAATATGTCAACAAGACTACAACAAGCATGATTTAACCGAATAGCTTAAGACTTAGCTAAAGGGACCGAGTAACTATATTAAGACAATGATAAAATGTAAAGTCGTGTATAGGTTAACTTAAAGCTAAATATGGTTAATTCAATGAATGGTAAATTGATAATTGTGATGATTGTGTAAATTCGTATGAATTTAGTATTTTAGAGAATTGTTGATGTAAATATATTTGAATGATGTTATATAAATTTTGAGACAAGTGACTGACTTGTGTTATTATGTTGTATTCTCAGATATGGAGAAGACTAAGTAATATTAGACCTCTGAGTTAGCGGCTGAGGTATCGGTGAGTGGATCTGTAATCCTCAGTATAATTTAGTTGTAACAAATTTGGTTACAACGGGTAACGTATTATTACTGTTTTAATTTGCCATTATGATTATGGTTTAATAAGTAATAATATTGTTGATAGATTGATTATTTGATACGTTGAGTATGTGGATATGTGATCACGTGATATATTGGTCCTTCGGGCATCAGTGGTTATTGAGGTCAACGAGTTGGTTGGGTTTGGTTACTATGCTAAGACGACAGGAATTTTCTTGTACTTATCGTTAATGGGAAATTAGGTCGTATGAAATTAGTACCAAGCTATCGGTCTATTCTGTATTGGCCTTACAGATTGTGGGTAAGTGTTCTTGGAGAGCCACCCGGGTATTATGGTATCTCAAGAACCACCGATCCTCATTGTTGTGAAATATGTGTGTTTATGGTTATTTGGTAAACAGAGTTGTTAGGCTAAGTTGTGCTGTTGATTATTTATTCAATCACTTAGCTTTAAGCTAATCCCCACATTAATACTTCTTGCAGGTTATGGATTTAATATCGGGTGGGCAAGAAGTTGGACTGGATGGAATATCTGACAATTAAGCGTTTACTCTGATATCTGATTTGGTTAAGTCTGATAGGTTTTTGTGAAATTATATAACACCCATTTTAATGTCATTTGGTTTTACTTTATAAAACTAGTATGAATAAAGTTTTGAAATAACATGTCGTAAATATGTCAATATTAAAAAGTCAAAAGAGATGAAATTGGACTGGCGCTTCCGATGTATTATTTATAAATTGAGTTGTAAATAAGGGGTGTTATAAGTTGTAGTCTTTGGGGATGACTCTAATGACACCTTGTATATACTGGTGGATACCATGGCTAATGGTGGTAAGACTGATATGAATAGTGACAACGAGTCGATGATGCTGAAAGTAAAATCATGTGGGCCCGTATAACACCCCATCAACTTTAGAATCATTTTTTTTAACATAATATACCGGAAGCGCAAATCTAATCAAACATTTATAATTTACATTATATAACATGCACATCTAATCAATCTATATCGAATCATAGTTTATCAGTTTGGGTGTTATTTAATTCCAAAGACAACCCTGATTTATTCAAATCAAATATCAGAGTAGACATCCAGTCGTCAAACATTCCATCCAGTCAACGTCTTCTTGCCCAACCCATTATCTAATCATAACCTGCAAGAAGTAGTAGGGTGGTGGGGTTAGCATATCGCTAAGTGAGTGAATAATAATCAACAGCCCAACTTAGCATAACAAATCTGTTTACAGCAAAGCATAGTAAACACATAATCCCCTGTTTACCACAACAGGCTCATCATCACATCATCTCACATAATCGCAATGAGGATCGGCGGTTCCTGATACGAATCTCATGCCCTCATGGTGCGCAGGAACCCTTCAGATTCACTGCAGGCCAATACAATGAATAACCGATAACTTAATGTTATTCTCATCCAACTAAGGTTCCTATGAACGATATGTACAAGGAACCCTCCATCGTCAACAATAGCAAATAAGCCCAGCATCATTCTGACATCATTCATAGTGCCCAAGGCCATGTATCAGACAATCACATAGGCCATAATATTCATGGCTTCATATCAGACTAAGTAGTCTATCAAACAACAATTACATCATAACATACTAAACAGTCTATCAAAGCAGTAAACTACGTTTACCCGTTGTAACCAAAATTGTTACAACTAAATCACACTAAGGATTACAGATCCACTCACCGTTACCTCAGCCGCAAGCTCAGAAGTCTAATATTACTGAGCCTTCTTCGTATCTAAGAATACAATTAAATAATAAGTTAGTACTTCGTCCCATAACATATAACTCATTTTATAATCATATAGCATATCTCAATACATAGTATCAAAATACAATTCAAAACCAGGTTATAAATAAAATCGTATTACTTTATAACTAATGGTTTTAACCAAGTTATAACAAGTGAACGTATATACTCATTTACTCAATTATCTAGTTCCAAATCATTATCATAGCATATTTATCCAAGCGGGTAATCCCTGAGGTCCATTAAAACAAGAGTCCAATTCAGAATGAAATCAAAAAGTCCCGAAACGAGGTCCAAAAACTGTAAAATGCTTCGGCCCCTAAACGACCCCGAACGGCCTAAAACCGCCTAGGCTCTTAGAATAGAGCTTTGATCATTGGGCCGTTTTCGAGTGACCATGCGAATTTCAACCTAATCCGAGTTAATAAATTTTTTCAATTATCCGCGACCCTGAAAACACTTACGCTTTTTGAAAATTTGCAAAACACAAAAACTCGTTTTACCCGCCGGATACCCGTTTAGCATGACTACCCGCCGGGTAAGGGTTGTACCCGCCGGGTACACCCTTCGTCCCAGCAACCTGCAAGCTGTTAAAAACCCATATCCGATTTTCTTAACCCAAATCAACAAACTCAGTTTTCCAATCAATCAACCATAACAATAAGCATCAAACATCATCATATATCAACATTTCAAGTTTCAATTTCATACCTAATTCATAACCCTAACAATTTATTAAACTAATAAACAACTTACAATTTGAAGAAGTACATTCAAGATGATGATGATAGAATCTGATGTTGGAACAAGAATTCACAGATTGATTGAGTCTTTAATTTTTGTTTATGGTTTTTCATAGTTACTTAGGGTTTTGATTTTTTTTTAAGTTCAATAATGAACTTTCCTTTTTGGGAAAGTAAATATAGGTCGGCCTATTTCCAAACTGACCCCGTATCCACTTAAAAACAGTCCCCTTCTAAATCTGTCTGGAACCCAAAAATCATTTACAATTCCAACAACTTTATTTTACCGTTAACTATATAACGTTAAAACAAATAATAATTTACTAGTCACAATAAGTCATTTGACTTTTTGACTAATCATTCACAATAAACTTAACACAATAAACAATTTAATTTCCTAACACATTAAACAATTATTTAAAGTCATAAAATTTACCCAATTATTACTAGGTCAATAAAATGGGTGTTACAAATCTCTTCCCCTTAAAGAGATTTCGTCCTCGAAATCTGTTCACTACAAATAACTTAGAGTGTCATACTCACATATTCGTTACCTTTCAATCTAATAGATTAACGTACATCACTCTCTTGAGCAACTTATAATATTAATTATATAATTTAAATTCTTTCCACATGCACATCTTCAAATGTACATGGTTATGCCTTTTCTCACGCACATATACTGTGCATAAACCCTATCTTTATTCATAAAACGATCATTTATCTGCATCGTTTCACATAAACTCTTTAGAACACATAATCACTTAAATAAGTGAAACTCATAAACATTTCTAAAATCCTCACAACTAGAAGCTAGCAATATGCCAGAATCTTTGACAATTATAAATGTTTATAATATTCTTATATCCAGAAATTAGAAACATGCTAAAATCTTCGATCCTTATCTTCTTAATAACAAAAACAAAAACAACATAAAAAACAGTGGTTATAAAACCACAATGTACATATTTACCAATGAATTTTAAATTCAAATCATAACTAACAACCAAGTTAGTATTCACATATCACTTTAAGTGGTGAAACATTAGGAATCATCCATTTACAACCAGTTACCACTAAATCAAATTCATAATTTCAAATACTCCTTGATCATATGAAACCTCTTGCTTACAAGTAGGGGTGTGCACGGTTCGGTTTGGGGCGGTTATAGACACTAACCATAACCGAACCGAATATGGCGGTTAATTGATATTAATAACCGTTGGGTTCGGTTAATTGGCAGATCTGTTAAGCGGTTAATTTTGGCGGATCGGTTAATCCCAACGGTTAAAGCGGTTAACCGAATATGTTGGTTTTGAAAATAAAAAATAAACTACGACTTAACATTTTAGATCCAAAAGAGCAATAGTAAATACGAATGGATATTAAAATTCAAATATTGGTTTAGAAGTCATATGTGAAGTTCATATATTATATTGGTTCATTAAAAAACTTAAAATAAAATAACAAAAGTACAAAATCAATAATACAAAAATTGACTTGTATATATTTCCTAATTTTTAGCACTAATCCACATAGGAATAAGAATAATATATATGTATTAATATATTTATTAAATTAATAAAAAAAATAAGTATAACATTTAAGGCGGGGCGGTTAATGGCGGCTTGGTTATGGACATTAACCGTAACCGAACCACCACCGGCGGTTAATTTCATTTTACTTAACCAAACCGTCGGTTTGTATGGTTAAGCGGTTAATATGGATCGGTTTAGCGGTTAATATGGTTACGGTTCGGTTAAACGGTTTTTGTGCTCACCCCTACTTACAAGTAATTTGGAATCATATCACATAAACACATATTAATAAGCCAGGTAGAGGTCAAACTTTATAGGTAAAATTATAACCAATCCATCACTTAGCACCAAATTCCATTGAACAGATCTAAGTTTACATCAATCATTACTTTGCTAAGTCAGCACAAGTATTATAACCTCATAATGTGCTATTCACAAGCACATATTCAACAGTATCAACATCATATTTATCAATTAAATTGACCTCTACTTTGACTTATTCTATATTTCAACTCTTTCTAATTGTAATTTATCATTTCAGCTTGTCATCAAGTATATTATAATATACATAATTTCACATATTTCTATAATAATAGAAACATAATCATCATTTTCATATTTTCAACTATTACTTTCATAGTATTTTACCTTGCTTATCAACACATTTCAACTTAAGTCTCTCAAATAGACTATCCGGGCTGTCAAAACCTTTACTACCATAAATTAATAGACACATATTCATACCAATAGGTATTAGAATCAATTACAAATCAAAGATTTTATATATATATATATATATATATATATATATATATATCTCATCATATCATAAATATCTTTTCATATCATTTCAATTCTCTCTCCCCCTTAAGAGTCCTGTTAAATCTCTTTTAACAAATCATACCTTTTAATCATTGATTTAACAATGAAACTTGCACAAAATTTCGTACACAATTCAGTTTTAATACAATTAGACACAACAAAATGTGAACTAGACCACCAGAAAGCTAAACGTATTATTCTGGTAAACATCAAAACACATCACGATTATCCTAAAATCATGTCACAATACAAATGAAGTTGTGCGGCGATTCTATACAAATCGCTTCATAATCCAAACAAAGTCGCATGGCGATTCTATACAAATCGCTTTGTGACTACATACCTATATAGGCCTATCAATCCAAAAATTGGCGTATGCCACTTTATACAACTTTACACACTCATAACCTTTGACTATAATAAAGGTTTCCTCTATTAAACACTGTTGGTTGGCAATTCAGATCATAAATCGCTTGCTCATGAGTTTCAACCTTATACACATACTTTTAGCACACAAAAACAAGCTTAAAGCAATTAATCAAGGTTTCATAACCTTTGACAACACATTTAACTCATTTGAGTCATGAATGACCCGTTTCGACACTATTTAATCAATTTGAAAATTTCAACCTCATTTCAAATAAAATACTACTAGATTTCAGTCCTATTTGACTATTTCAACACTGTTGACTATTTGTCAATTTCATATTTAACTAACCAATCAACAATAATTCCTAACCACCTTTCCACAAATTTGACCCGACACAATACCAATCATAATTAAATGATTTCATATCCTTTCTATGCACATATACGAAACTCTTTATTCATGGTTGACTTTCAAAGTCAACATATCACAATATTAATATTATATTAATATGTTTAACTTCAATTCATATTCTTTTTCATCAACACATTCAACAATACCATTGGCCCATATAACCATAATGGAACTCACACATCGTCATATTAACACTTCATATTTTAAGTTTACCCTCAAACATAGACTTTTAATCAATACCTTCGACAATACTAACTATTCTTCTACAATGACAGAATTAGTATAAATCAACCTCGGCTCAATATAAGCCATACACAATAGTGATCCGTTTGGACACTATATGACATACTAACGGGTAATTTAACCCTATTAGTCAAACAACAACATATTCAATAAAATCAAACTTGTTATATGTGTATATCATCATAACTCCTTAATAATAGCAAGTATCATACACACTTGCTCCTTTATAGTCATTAAATATCATAATTTCACTAAATGACTTCTCCCCCATAGAGATAATAGTTAAATAATTTAACCCAATTTCATATTCAATTTCACAATCTTATCAACTTACTTCTTTCTCATAAGAATAACTATTGACTAGTTTAGCATAGTTTCATACACACTTACCCCAATCACATCAAATCTCTGTAATACTTGGTAACCTCAACAAGTTTATGTGACATAGCATAATGTAACAACGGTGATCAAGCGTTGCTGAATTATGTTTTTCACACTTCCTTCTCAGGCTACTTCATATCATCAATCATCAATGTGATTTCTTCTCATTTAAACACATATATATAACTCCATGTTTCAAAAGCAATCTGAACATAATTAATACTTCTTAACAATAGGTGCATATTTTAAGCTTAACTTTCCACATCAAGTCATTTCACATATTCATGTAATATCTTTTAGTATGTATCTATTCCATTAGAATTTCAATTCAACTATTAACATAAGTCATTACCCTTATACATCTAAATTTCTAAAACATATTAATCTATTATCATATTTTCAACATATGATACCTTATCCAGTACTAATGCCATCATAACATCATGTACCATGTCATATACATATACTTAGACGTCGACAATCAGTACAAAGTACAGTATCAATTACCAAGTACTTTATTAACATTACGTGCAATTTCAAGCACGTGTTCAATAATAATTAACTTACTGGTTAAAACAGCCTCATATGGTTGATTTATTCAAAATCATTAACTCTACATAATTAAGTAATCCCGAGTACCTGATTAATATCATCATTTGGTATTTCTACTTGCCTCTAATCACATAATAACTAGTCACATAATAATAACATATAATGTCATGTCATTAAATTAGCAATTACATATCATTTTCTAATCTACATTTGACCTAGAAGACATACCTCGTCTTCAATCAAATAACCTGTTTGGGGCTAAATTTTATAGTTAGGATACAGGATCCTGAAGTCTCTAGTTACTATTGAAAATTATATTTAGGATCATGCATATGTTCAGGATAAAGATAAGACTAAGGATCCTGAGATTCCATGTTTATATGATACATGTAATCAAGATCTTAGATATATCTAGGATCCTTCTTAGATCAAGGATCCCGGTTATGGATGAGTATTTAGGATCCTGAGTACTATAGAAATCTTAGACATACTCAGGATCTCACATATGTTTAGGATCTCAGATGGTCAGGATCCCGAATATGTTAAGTATCTCGGGATCAGATGTTACTAATATTTATTTGTCAGTTTATGTTCAGGATCTTGGATATTCAGGATCCCGGGTGATCAGGATCCAGGATATATTCAGGATCATGTATTACTACCTTGTTGTTCTATTTCCTTTTGACCAGGTCATACGCGGTTTGAGGGATGGATAACCACCTTCGAAATTCTTGGAAGGATACTATTTCAAGGATAATTCAGCATGTGTTCCACATTTAGTCAATATGAACGTTGTAGAAGCTCAAGATATCTCGGAGAGGATCCCGAAGATCTCGGTGGATCCCTGATTTTCAGGAATTATTTGTTATTCAGCCCTAGTATAAATATGAGGCAAAGGTGATCATTTTAGGCTATCTTCTACACATTCTCCACACCCAATTACACCCATACTCTGCTCAAATACGTTCATACACCAACACTTAACCATTTTCTTCACCGAATCACATACAAATTCACTTAGTTTGATCATCTTTGTGCTATTTAGTTTGTAATCTTTCATTTTTACTTAATAAGATCAACAAAGGCAAGGATCGATTGATCCTTCCCGAGGTTTTATGCCGGCGATCAACCTTGATCAAGGGCTTTCCTCGTACATCCTTGTGTCGATCGCATTTACTTTACGTTTCCGTCGTTTAATTTGCATTTCATTGATCTTTTGATCATAAATTCTGCATTATCCTGATTTTATCCTAAATTTATCATAAGTATACGTATTTATTTCATTTGTGATCACGTTTTTATCATAAAATTAGCTTCAGAATTTTTGTTTCATGCATTTTAATTGATCGTAATCATATTTTTATTGCATAACTTGCATTATCCTTAAAATATTTTGAATTTTACTTAAACTTTTGGAGTAATCTTGTTCACAAACACTTGTTTTCGTTATTAATCATCTCTTTAACAAGGATCATCGTTTATATAGATATAAACCACATTTTTATTCAAAATTATTATTTACTAATATAGATAATCGTGTTTCTACGTAATTATCTTGAAAGTAACTTCAAGCACTAAAACCTCACTTTTCTAGATTTGATCACTTAATTGCCTAGTGTAATTTTTGACCAAAACAGTTTGGCGCCCACCGTGGGGCAAGTGGTGCTTTTCATAACCAAATTCTTGTTAAAATCCTTGTTAAATCACTTTTTTCAAAGGTTTTTGTCAAAAATGTCGACGCAAGGACAACCTATATCTTCTATCGTGCCATCATCGACATCTATGATGACTAATCTACCTCCTGCTTCCCCTCCTTCATCATCACAACGGGGACCAGAGAATATCTATAGGAGGACGGCTTCCACATGATCTACCTTCTTAGGATCCGGGATCACAGATCAGGATCCCGTTATTATTTCTGACCGGGATATTGTGACTATGTTTATGCAGGTTAAGGATCAGCTTAGACGAGTGGAGCGTAGTAACAAGATCCTTAAAAGGATATGGAAAGCTTAAGGACAAGTTCCAACATCCCTACTGTTCAAATTACTATTCCTATCCGGATTAGGATCCTAGATCTTGACACTCCACCTTCTTTAGGATACCGAGGAGACTTTATAGCCATGCAAGGGAGTAGCAGGATCCCAGATTCAATACATGCAACCAGAATCTCAAATTATAGGAATCTTGAACAAAATCCAGGATCCTCACCCAGGATCCCAAATGGTGGTAACATATTTACTAATTATTCTGCTAATAATACATTTGGAACTAACATTTTGCAGGATCCTGGAGTAAGCCCAATTATGGTGAGAGAGTTGCAAAAGCGGAAGGATATGATACCCAGAGTTCCTGGAATTGCTCAACCTATACTTGAGGTTGCACCGACGACTTACGGGATCTCAAGATTTGCACCTCCAATCTATGATGTTGAGATCCAGAAAAGGATGGAAACTTGATCAACTTACGAGGAACCCAACAGAAAGATGAATTCATCTCCGTTCAAATCAAATAGGATTAAACCATATTCTAGGAACGGCGATTACCGGGCGAATGTGGTCAAAGAGGATCATGAAGAGTATTTTAAGCTAACAGATTATTGTTTTTATGCTGATGCTACAGGTATCTTGTGTGCCATGCAAAATCTTGGAGATAAAGTGAGATGGCCAAAGAAGAAAGTTAGGGATCTTGCTTGGAAAGATAAATCCAAATGGTGTGCGTTCCATGAGGATTTTGGTCATGTCACCGAAAATTGTGTAGCTCTTAGAAAAGAAGTCAACCATTTACTTAGCGCGGGATACTTAATGGAACTGTTCGGAAAGAGAAAGGATCTCACAAGGGATTTCTAGGAGCCTCGAGATCCCGGAGTTCAGGATAATTACAGGATCCCGCACATAGTGAGATTCTAACCGCATGACGCGAAGGTAATAAATTTTATATCTGGTGTTTCTGACATATGTGGCACGTCTTTCTCTGCAGCTGGAAGATATGTTAAGGAATGTTATACTGCAATAATGAAATCTACTACTAAGCCTCCGTCAGCATAGTAATCAAGGGAAAAAGGCATGGGATATCTCGGCTACAATCTTATAAGGTATCAAAGAAGTGCGACTCCATTCTGAGGATCCTAAGGTGGAAAAGGATAGGACGAATGTTATTGTGTGCTGATATGTTCAAGGAAGCAAGATTCCTGATCTTGGCAAACGTGGTGGTGGAATACAAATCTAATTGGTAAATCATTACTCGTAAACGTGGATGTATCCCGAAATATGAACGACGCTGCATAAGTTAATGTGACACCTGTCAAATTGGGACTAGTAATTAGTGCCTAATCAAATTTTAATACATGTAATTAGTTCTGTGTTAGGCTAATTTGTGTATCAACTAATATATATTGTTGAATATATATATACAAGTATACGATTTGATTAAATCGTACAAGTTTTAAATCGAATGTAATTCGGTTCAATTTTAATACGGACGTTGGTGAACAATTTAATTAAATAACATAAAGATTATTTAATGAAACTATTATATCTCAATAATATTATTTTTATAATATTTCGTATTCATTCCATATCGTACAAGCGAGAACAACGCGATTAAATGTGAACGCGCAAACAAACAAAACGAGATAACGTTATATTTTTATAACGCAATTATTAAGTATTTTATGAAATACTTCAACAAAAATATCGAGTAAATATTCGTATTTTCAAAACGTATAATTAAACGTATAAACTAATTATTTAACGTTTTAAACGATCGGAAAACGAACACCGCACGGAGCGCGACCGCACGGGGCAAAATTTGGTGAAGCCCACACTTGGTGGACCCCACCAAAACCGGCCAACAAGAGGTGAGGGGATCAAATCCCCACCTCATTCTCAACTTCTCACTCTCTATCTTACTCTTTCTTCTTTTTCTTTTTCTCCCAACTCTCACCACACCACCACCTCACAAATCTTCAAAATAAACATACAAAATGACATCAAATCATCAAAATAATTACGGAAAAGGAACCATCTCGACGCGATCTACATTTCTATCTTTTCGGATTTTCGATTCGACACCGCGTAAGTTTCCGACAAAAACCCGAAACTCTCCATTTTCGATTATTTTTACATGTTTATGGTTAATAATTGTCCAAAATGTCCATATAAGGGTTGGGTAAAAGTTTTGGAACCAATGGTCGCCGGAAAACACGTTTTCGGCTCAAAATCCGGCGAACAGTTGGAAGTGTCGCTAGTGTGCCAAAAACAGTAGTAGCGACACTAGCCAAGTGTCGCTATGCCTAAGTGTCGCCTAAGCCTGTAGCGACACTATCTTAGTGTCGCCAAAAACAGAATATTTACAACTCATTTTACTAAGTGTCGAGACCAAAATTTTATCACTCGATTTCACCCAAATTCAAGTCCATATGCTTTTTTCACCAAAACAATTTAATAGAAATAAAAAATTTACATCAAAACAAAAGTTAAGAGAGAGAGTTTACATCAAAAATATTGTTTACATTAGCTCAGCCAGGGGCCAGCCCCTTGGACCCCGCCAGGGGTTGCCACCCCTGGAACCCCGCTAACCAGGGGCGCTGCCCCCGGACCCCCGTACTTAGATTCAGTAAGCACATTTCTCACCAAGCGTCAAACTTGTACAACTTCAAAACGCTTATACGACACAACTTTTCAAACATAATGAAATTTGTTTTTCAAGTATAACGCTTCGAAATCAATGTGATAACATCAAGACTATTATTACAATTAATCACCAACGGGCCGTACACGTTTTTCGAAACTTAAGTCAATCAACCAAATCGTAGTAATTTGGACAAGTCAAATCAACCAAATCGGGGTAATTTGGACAAACAACTACAAGGGTAGTCTTTTAAGATACCTATTCAATTAATAACCGTCGCGCGTATTGAACGCCCTCAGGTTACAAGTCTCCGAACATCAATTCACAAGCTAATCAATTCAAGTTTATTTCCATAAACACACAAGGCTCAGGTGAGTCTCATGGCCCCTATTTTACTGCTTTTCAATCAGGGGTGTGATATTATTGCTCGTTTTGTTTTACAAGTTGAACGCAAGTACAAATCAGATCAAATACTACATGAGTTTCAAGCTAATCAATTTAAAGCCCTCCATAGCATAGTCTGGTAATACGTAGTAGCGTGAATGTTAGTATATGATATCATATAGGATTGACAATCCTCGTCCGGGTTAGCACGCACTAACTGGTCAAACGGATGTATTAGCATTTGGGAAGACGAGTGTGGATTAGACACTCGTAGGAGGCATTTCAAGTTAGGTTTCCTTAAGTGGGCCTGACAACTCAAGTTAAGCTCAGACTATGTGCTCATGGCTGTATAACTTTTATTTTGCTTAATTGCATTTTAAATTCAGTTATTAAATCTTGCGGTTCATACAAACATATGTGTTGACATACAAACCTGTGAGCTCACCAGCGTTTCGCTGACCAATTTTAGCATGTATCACAGGTGACCAGCAGTAGGTTGAACTGCTCAAGTAAGGATCAATTAGCTCGAGTCATCATGCAAACAATCAGAGATTTAGCTGGATTATTATATTTTGTACAGATTAATTATGTACTTAAATCTCTCAATTTCAAGCTGAGCTAATGTAAACAATATTTTTGATGTAAACTTTTGTTTTATCAATACAAGTCCAAAACGACGCATATAGTGGTCGTTCATTATATATCTTTGTGCTGTGATTATTGATTCGTAACACCCAAATCGTGCTTCCGCTAAACAATAAATTTGGGGGTGTTACAGTTAAAGATCCTGAAAGGTCAGCAACTTCTTATCTATTACTTAAGTAAAAGTCTACTAGATGCTGATGCCATGTACTCTTATCTTAAAAATTTATGTTTGCATTGGTTATCTTGAAATACATTCTATGCATGATAAGATTAATCAATTATTAAATATAAAAACCAGGAATGTCACTTTGAATAACTAAATGATCTCGAAAATTAGATGTTTATAATCCTATAATGAGATTGTAGAAAAATGATAAAATTTTATGTTTTGAGTAAACTTTACTGGCGATCTTTAAAATAAAATATGGATACAATATGCTTAGTTAGGTTAAGATGTGATATTAAAATCACCTCAATGGTATGACATGCAACACGATGTTGATTATAAATTTTAAAGTACCAATAATGAAATAGATTACGAAACATCAACGGAAGGTTTACGATTAACTAAGAATATAAAATATATAGGTGTATGTTAGTTACTAATCATCATTGCAAATATGCCTTAAAGATAGTTAGACTAGTGTTGTATTTGGATATGCTTTAAGATTCTGCAGCTAACTTCGGGATCTTCAACTGATGCTATGTTGGTGATCTTGAGTTTGAGGAAAATTGGACACATCAGGTTCTGGGGGCAAGTCAGGATCATAGATGTAGTCAATCATTAAAATTTTTTGCAGAAGGATCATTGTTGTTGCGATATTTTGAGGATCCTAAAGCACAAGCGAAATTGAAGGATATGCACGGAGGAATCTGCGGAAACTATCCAGGGGGCATACATGGAAACGTTCAGAACCGATGCATCCAATTATCTATCGATGATCAATTTTTGATTGACATGGATGCTGGAAAACGGGGCCATGTTGATGGAGAACTACTTTCAAAATCCTGAAATGCTATTCACCTAAAACTCTATCATGTGTAAGTTGAGTATTTATATTCAACATAAAAAGGTACACCTATGATCCTTAACTTTTTATTAATTTTTATATTCTTAACTATATATGTATGTGCGTATCATAATTAAATATTAATATATGAATGAGAATCTTTCATAATTATTATTTTCATTTGAATCTGACACTAACTTAAACATCGGATGAGTGTTAGGCAAACTAACACCCACCTTTACCCAAGATCTTGTGTTTGTTGTAGTTTATGCATCTAAGGATCATGGAATGAAGATTAGGGGTTGGCCACCCCTCCTCCGTTAAGAATCCCAGCGATTCTCTAAGGTTTAGAGGTTTGCATACGCATAAACACCTCTCTAAGAATTGGGTTTTCCACAACCCAGCCGGGTGCGCACGATGTTTGATTATAGTGCCATGGTTAGGGAATCGGTCATGCCTCTGGTACCCGACAACTTCATTTCCGTTGGCCTATAGATCAAGCGCTAACGAATGTCGATACTGATGTGCACTAAACGTATCTTTCTAAGGTTTGTGCCGTTTTGACGTCACTCTAAGGTTTGTAATGTATTCACATTACCAATTGGTTAGGCATTTTCATGTCTCAAATGGCGTAGCCCACGAATCACATGGTTGTAATGTTTTCACATTACCAATTGGTTAGGCATTTTCATGTCTCAAATGGCATAGCCCATGATTCAAATGGTTGTAATTTTTTCACATTACCAAATGGTTTGACATTTACATGTCACGAAAATTGGTTTATCAAAAGTTATCTTAAGGTTTGTAATGTTTTACACATTACCAAAATATTTTTATTGGCATAGGCCGTAAAAGATTCAAATGGTTGTAATATTATCATATTACCAAAATATTTTTCGGATTTAATCCAAAGATTATCATTGTTATAATGTTTTCACATTATTCAAATTTTTTGATATTTTCAGAAATAATTGCAATATTTTTACATGGCTTAAAATTTTTGACAGATTTTATGTCATTCTTAAAGATAAACAAAAATCGTAATGTTTTGACATTATGAAAATAACTGGAATGTTTTCATGTTATCAAAATCATATAACAATATCATATTTCAGGATCACTGGATTATCCCAAGAGAGATCCTGATATCTTCTTTGAACATATCAAGAATTGTTTCAGGATCCTAAGATACAGGAATCCTGAGCCAAAGATCATGTAAATGATCATGATGTTTACAGGTTATTCGAAAGACTTTGACACTATTGTGTCATCATAAAACGTTAGTAATGTTTTCACGTTACTTTAGCAACCTTTGATGTTGTCATATTACAAGATTTAATCATCATCATTGATGGTTTTTAATATGCTTCTTGAGCTGAAGTATGTTTCAGGATCCTGAGATATGGGAATCCTGAGTATGAAGTTATTTCAAGTATTCTGAGGAAATCTCCTCAGAATCCTTGAGGTATAAGTAAAGTAAGTATGTGATGGGGGAATCCTCCCATTATCTCGAAAGACCTACATATATGATCAGAATAAGCATGTATTGGGGGAATCTCCCCAGTATCCTAAAAACAGGTTATCTTAAGTATATCCTGAGGGAATCTCCTCAGGATCCTGGTCATAAGTATAAAACAGATACATATTGGGGGAATCTCTCCAGTATCTTGAAGACATTCGATATATAAATCCTAATCTTATTTGTAGCCTTGGTTTCTTTGACTTCCTTCTTCTTTGAGTATCTTGAATAACTTTTCAAGATTTTGACATTACTTAGGAATTTTACGATTGAAAGTCTGTTTCAGGATCCTAGAATATGGGAATTCTGGGAACATGATTATTTCGAATATATCTTGAGGGAATCTCCTCAGGATTCTGAGTGCATGGATGAAATAAACATATATTTGGGGAATCTCCCTAGTATCCTAAAGATAGAAGATAAATAGAAGATGATAACACACATCAAATGAGAAGGCAGTCTCCCTGCTCCCTTTCTCTCCATCGTCTTTATCGATGGTGAGTTCTCCTCACTACCAAGAACTTATCTTTTCAACGAGAATCAAGAGGAGCCTCTGTATGCTCTCTCCCTCTCTCTATACATTTATCATTCGAGTTTGAGCCTTGCTCATCAGTAAAGCCCATCTCGTTAGATGGCATTCATTCGATTCACACCACCCTTAGTGTCGTTCAATACACTCTAATGGGTTATCCACGTAAATTACGGAGTGTAACGAATCGAACCAAGCCAATCCACACTTGGGATTAGCTTATCCTGGATAAAAGTTTCACAAGCGGAAATTGGAAGGCTCAAAAAGACTAAGTGGTCAGCATAAACCACTTGAACACCACCATGGCTAACATTGTTAGGTTGACCTCATTATTGGCACAGCCCAAGTATGTATCTCATTGACAGGAATGGGGGCATCCCTTCAGTATCCTGAAGATGGTTGATTTGCAGATATTTTTGAAGAAACGCCATGATCAAGGTCATAGAAATCCATGATGCTTTGGATAAATAAAAAAGCTACGCTAAGCCGTTAGTACAGTTTGGTAGTAACATAGCTTGGTCATAGAGAAAAATCAAGAAAATGGTGAAAGGAAGCTCGAGGAAACAAACCTAGAAGGTTGTACCACATGAAAATGTTTCACAGGATCTCAACCGAGCGATATTAACATCAGATTAAACCTAGGATTCAGGTATGTTTATCGGTTTTTAAAATCATTGTGGTATTTTTCATTGAAACTTGACGAAGAACAGGTAGCCCAAGCCATTATGAAGTTTGAAGTCATGCAAATGAGGTATGAAAGGGTTTATGTTTATCAAAATTTCAATCAACGTGGACAAGGTTACCAATGCATGGTAATATCTTGCCTCATTTATTTAATGTTTATTTTTAGAAGTTGTGTCACCATCAAGGTCCTGAAGATAACACAACTTGGGAAAATTGTTTGGGGCTAAATTTTATAGTTAGGATACAGGATCCTGAAGTCTCTAGTTACTATTGAAAATTATATTTAGGATCATGCATATGTTCAGGATAAAGATAAGACTAAGGATCCTGAGATTCCATGTTTATATGATACATGTAATCAAGATCTTAGATATATCTAGGATCCTTCTTAGATCAAGGATCCCGGTTATAGATGAGCATTTAGGATCCTGAGTACTATAGAAATCTTAGACATACTCAGGATCTCACATATGTTTAGGATCTCAGATGGTCAGGATCCCGAATATGTTAAGTATCTCGGGATCAGATGTTACTAATATTTATTTGTCAGTTTATGTTCAGGATCTTGGATATTCAGGATCCCGGGTGATCAGGATCCAGGATATATTCAGGATCATGTATTACTACCTTGTTGTTCTATTTCCTTTTGACCAGGTCATACGCGGTTTGAGGGATGGATAACCACCTCCGAAATTCTTGGAAGGATACTATTTCAAGGATAATTCAGCATGTGTTCCACATTTGGTCAATATGAACATTGTAGAAGCTCAAGATATCTCGGAGAGGATCCCGAAGATCTCGGAGGATCCCTGATTTTCAGGAATTATTTGTTATTCAGCCCTAGTATAAATATGAGGCAAAGGTGATCATTTTAGGCTATCTTCTACACATTCTCCACACCCAATTACACCCATACTCTGCTCAAATACGTTCATACACCAACACTTAACCATTTTCTTCACCGAATCACATACAAATTCACTTAGTTTGATCATCTTTGTGCTCTTTAGTTTGTAATCTTTCATTTTTACTTAATAAGATCAACAAAGGCAATGATCGATTGATCCTTCCCGAGGTTTTATGCCGGCGATCAACCTTGATCAAGGGCTTTCCTCGTACATCCTTGTGTCGATCGCATTTACTTTACGTTTCCGTCGTTTAATTTGCATTTCATTGATCTTTTGATCATAAATTCTGCATTATCCTGATTTTATCCTAAATTTATCATAAGTATACGTATTTATTTCATTTGTAATCACGTTTTTATCATAAAATTAGCTTCGGAATTCTGTTTCATGCATTTTTATTGATCGTAATCATATTTTTATTGCATAACTTGCATTATCCTTAAAATATTTTGCATTTTACTTAAACTTTTGGAATAATCTTGTTCACAAACACTTGTTTTCGTTATTAATCATCTCTTTAACAAGGATCATCGTTTATATAGATATAAACCACATTTTTATTCAAAATTATTATTTACTAATATAGATAATCGTATTTCTACGTAATTATCTTGAAAGTAACTTCAAGCACTAAAACCTCACTTTTCTAAATTTGATCACTTAATTGCCTAGTGTAATTTTTGACCAAAACATAACCCATATCATATTCTATGTATTTCATAAACATATACACATTTATTTATTTCACTTGTTTGACCATGGTCAAAACATATTTTCTAACCACCTATCCTTCCAAGAGCAATTATACTCTAGTCAAATATCACTTATTTCATTAACAAGGATTTATAATCACACCTTGCATTCAACATACCGTAATCATGTTACCAATTTCACACTTTATATCAATATTGTAGACACCTTTAACTTCAAATAATATCACTGTTAATCCTTAGTCAACACTTTATCTACTCCATTCAACACATAGTCTGCAATTTCAAGTTCATTCAGCACTAATCAGGAAGCTAAACGTCTCATTTAATATTTCTATCACTGAATCAACATATAATAATCATTAATGACTCATAACTGGGGAATCATATCAGTCTGACTCAAATCAACTTTACTACTAATCATCATAGCAAAATAAGCAATTCAATTTAATTTAAATCCGGAAAAGTTTATCGTGGATTACCTGATTCTCTTCAATCAACAATATTGCTGAGAGTACTAGTCAGTACTCACATCCTGCCATCTCTGTATCTCAAAAAAACATCTCTCAAGTTGTTAAACGTTAGTCCATAACACACTAGCCAATTACCATACCATAACCAAATCCCACACCCTGGAATGTTTGACTTAACTCAAGTTCAGATTTGGGATTGAACACCTTACTAATGTTCAATTCACCCAAACATATGCTCTGATACCAACTTATAACACCCCACCAACTTTAGAATCATTTTTTTAACATAATATACCGGAAGCGCAAATCTAATCAAACATTTATAATTTACATTATATAACATGCACATCTAATCAATCTATATCGAATCATAGTTTATCAGTTTGGGTGTTATGTAATTCCAAAGACAACCTTGATTTATTCAAATCAGATATCAGAGTAAACATCCAGTCGTCAAACATTCCATCCAGTCAACATCTTCTTGCCCAACCGATTATCTAATCATAACCTGCAAGAAGTAGTAGGGTGGTGGGGTTAGCATATCACTAAGTGAGTGAATAATAATCAACAGCCCAACTTAGCATAACAAATCTATTTACAGCAAAGCATGGTAAACACATAATCCCCTGTTTACCACTACAGGCTCATCATCACATCATCTCACATAATCGCAATGAGGATCGGCGGTTCCTGATACGAATCTCATGCCCTCATGGTGGGCAGGAACCCTTCAGATTCACTGCAGACTAATACAGTGAATAACCGATAACTTAATGCTATTCTCATCCAACTAAGGTTCCTATGAACGATATGTACAAGGAACCCTCCATCGTCAACAATAGCAAATAAGCCCAGCATCATACTGACCTCATTCATAGTGCCCAAGGCCATGTATCAGAAAATCACATAGGCCATAATATTCATGGCTTCATATCAGACTAAGTAGTCTATCAAACAACAATTACATCATAACATACTAAACAGTCTATCAAAGCAGTAAACTACGTTTACCCGTTGTAACCAAAATTTCTACAACTAAATCACACCGAGGATTACAGATCCACTCACTGTTACCTCAGCCGCAAGCTCAGAAGTCTAATATTACCGAACCTTCTCCGTATCTGAGAATACAATTAAATAAAATTAGTACTTCGTCCCATAACATATAACTCATTTTATAATCATATAACATATCTCAATACATAGTATCAAAATACAATTCAAAACCAGGTTATAAATAAAATCGTATTACTTTATAACTAATGGTTTTAACCAAGTTATAACAAGTGAACGTATATACTCATTTACTCAATTATCTAGTTCCAAATCATTATCATAGCATATTTATCCAAGCGGGTAATCCCTGAGGTCCAATAAAATAAGAGTCCAATTCAGAATGAAATCAAAAGGTCCCGACACGAGGTCCAAAAACTGTAAAATGCTTCGGCCCCTAAACGACCCCGAACGGCCTAAAACCGCCTAGACTCTTAGAATAGAGCTTTGATCATTGGGCCGTTTTCGAGTGACCATGCGAATTTCAACCTAATCCGAGTTAATAAATTTTGTCAATTATCCGCGACCCTGAAAACACTTAGGCGTTTTTAAAATTTGCAAAACACAAAAACTCGTTTGACCCGCCGGGTAAACCTTTACCTACCGGATACCCGTTTAGCATGACTACCCGCCGGGTAAGGGTTGTACCCTCCGGGTACACCCTTCGTCCCAGCAACCTGCAAGCTGTTAAAAACCCATATCCGATTTTCTTAACCCAAATCAACAAACTCAGTTTTCCAATCAATCAACCATAACAATAAGCATCAAACATCATCATATATCAATACATATCAACATTTCAAGTTTCAATTTCATACCTAATTCATAACCCTAACAATTTATTAAACTAATAAGCAACTTACAATTTGAAAAAGTACATACAAGATGATGATGATAGAATCTGATGTTGGAACAAGAATTCACAGATTGATTGAGTCTTTAATTTTTGTTTATGGTTTTTCTTAGTTACTTAAGGTTTTGATTTTTTTTTTTAAGTTCAATGATGAACTTTCCTTTTTGGGAAAGTAAATATAGGTCGGCCTATTTCCAAACCGACCCCGTATCCACTTAAAAACAGTCCCCTTCTAAACCTATTGTCTGGAACTCAAAAACCATTTACAATTCCAACAACTTTATTTTATCGTTAACTATATAAAGTTAAAACAAGTAATAATTTACTAGTCACAATAAGTCATTTGACTTTTTGACTAATCATTCACAATAAACAATTTAATTTCCTAACAAATTAAACAATTATTTAAAGTCAGGAAATTTACCTAATTATTACTAGGCCAATAAAATGGATGTTACAGCCGCCATTAAAAAAGGAAAAGAAACGGAAAAAGCACGAACAACCTACCACAACAACAATAAAAGAAAACGAAAAAGCACGTATAACATGCCGTTTTGAAAATTTTTATATTTTTATTTTGGGTAATGTCAAAACATATATATTTAGAATAACATTGGGTAAAGATTTCTAATATACGTAGTAATTTTTTTTCTTTAGAACTAAACAAATCTAAGATTTGAATTCTTCGAAAATACACCAAATTCTAAAAATAAAAAATCAAAGAAGTCAACCCATAAACAAATCTCTAAAAAGAAAATGAAACGTCAAAAAAAGTGACAACCATCTGGACATAGCTTGTATATGCTACAGTAGTAAAAATGTGTTTAGACTTGCCCGAGTAAAAGAAATTCTATGATGCAATTTCCAGTAGTCACTTACCCGGTGGGTACTTTAGCCTTCCTGGCGGGTACCCACCAACTTTCAATATGTTTTGTTTCAAGTTACATTTTAATAGTTTAAGTAATGTATGGACCTAATATACTTCTAAATAAATTATATAACATTGTTAGATGTATTTTAATGTAAAAAAAATAATAAAAAAATTGGGTGTTTCAGTTGTCCATGTCAAAAATCAAAAGGGCCTTCCAATTCAAACATAAATAACGAATTACACTAAATTTTATCATCTTCGTATTGAATTATTATAAGTTGGGAATATATAAATCAAAAATCTCGTAATTGGAGCTGTTTTAGCACAAAAGTTCGAATCTTTTTTGCTCAATAATAAATTAAGGGCCATGGAATTCGAGTTCGGGCCGGGCCGGGGCTTTTTCAGGCCGGCTTTTTTCGGGTTTTTTTCTAGAAATATGAATATAACATCTATAATGTACACATCTAAAACATGCGATGTTTTTTAATTTTCTATGATTTTTTTTTTCAAGTGTTGTTCATCATATTACTTCATATTATTATTTTTTGTTTGATTTAACACTTCTAATTTATATAAAATTTTCAACTGCTATTTCAATACCTTTTTCCACGAATTTCAAATATCTTCTCCGTCGCATTGTGCGGGTTACCAGCTAGTATAAGAAAGTGAAAATGATTTCAATTTATTGTCATTAAGTCACCTTAAATCACTACTAGAAAAAAGTTGTTTAACGACATGTTTAGCGACATGTTTAGCGACTTTTTTTAGGCTAGCGATATGCTTAGAGACGTCTAATGGCATGTCGGTATAAAAAAGTCGCAGATTTTAGCGACATCTACATCTACGACGCAAAAACCAGCGACGACAGTCGCGACGTTTCATAGTACGTCGCCAAATATTGTAGCGACATCTTTATAATGTTGTTACTTATGATGCTAATTATCAAAATGTCGTTATGGATGTCGTTATCTGTGACGCTAATTATATTACGACGACATAATTTAGACGCTATTTGTGTCGCTTAGTTTTTAGACATCGCCTTTTCAACCACTACTCAGGTCAGTGGTCTTAAAAGTGAGCCCTCTTTAAATATGTTCTCTGCTAAACGATTTAGGTTTCTAAAATATGCTAAACTATTGAGGCTATTATATATCAAAATTAAACCAACCACAAATTAATTCCATTTTTTACAAACCTTAATCCAAACATCAAAAGTTTACAATTACAAATCAAACATCATACAAAACCTAAATCAAACATCATACAAAACCTAAATCAAACATCAATGTCTACAAATTCAAACCAATCATCAAATCGTTTTAACTTTGAAGTGCATCTGCCATCTCCACTTCTTGAATAACGTGAGATTCATTACCGGATTAGAGAAGCTGCACACAAAAATAAGATCAGTAGGTTATTGTTATTTAGTCGGGCCGATAAATACGCATAGCAAATCTGGCAGTCAAAATTGATAGAAACTACTATATTCCTAATAGCAGACCAATCACGATCCTAGTTAATATGTTACGAAAAATTCATAAGAACTAGAACTTGAAAAGCTACAGAGCACAAGATTTATAGACTGGCATATATGGTATTCATAGTTCTAAAAGGTATACCAGACATCTTAGTGTGGCATAAAAGCTCCCCTCCAACCAGTAGCCATATGAGAGATTTACTACAGAGTCAATAAAATAATGCTTGTTAGATTAGCATATATAAGCCGCAATAGCAACATTGAATGATTCAACTAACCACATATTAAAGCACTTGTTCTAAACTACAGTTGACATAAATCCTTGAGATATAATGACTGTAAACTTTAGCCTCATTAATAACCTGAGCAGCCTCATGTACAGGATGAAAATGTTTCATCTTCCTCAAAGTCTTACCATCGTTCTCAATGGCAGTAAGAAAATCCTGTAAATGTGTGCAAAAGCATAATCAGTATCTTTAATCCCATGTGTGCCTTCATGCATTTGCAAACCCAATTTCTAAATGGATATGTACCTCCCACGATGCTAAATTTACCACATATGAGGAAAGACTTTCATAAACATCTTTACGAGATTAAGCATCAATGTTGTATGGCCTCCAATGTAAACCTAATGTGATCATTTTGTAACTGCCATATACTTAAAATTGTATCAATCAAGTTGGAACATCCTCTCCAGTGGCCTGGTATTTTTCTATTTAAATTGAGTATTTAATTGTTTTAGAAATTATTTGATATAATTGTTTAATTGTGAAAGTTGGTGAAATAGGTCTCAGGATTTATTGTGATTAGTGAAATGTTGCTTGTTTTAAACTATTAAAGTTGACGGTATAATAAAATAAATTTCTCGTAGTTGATTTTTAGGTTCCAGGCAATAGATTTAGAACGGGTATAAAATACCCACAATGTTGAGTCGGTTTAAAGGAGAGCCGACCTCCTTTTATTCTTTTCCCCATTTCCAGTTATTTTGTTGAACTTTTACTCCTTAAACACTAAACCTAAACTCAAGAGAAATAAAGGTTGAAAGCATTAACAAGATTAGAAGAATCAAGGCTGTGATTGTGTGATTACAAGTTCATCTTCTTCTTCTTCCAATCATTCTTATCATCATAGTGTAAGTATTTGATTTTTTTTATGAACTCAAGCTTAGTTTAGGTCAAATATGAAAATTGATGTAGTTTGAGTTGAATGATGTTAAGTTGTTGTAATATGATGATATGTGGTGTTATTTCAGTTGTTTATCACCTTAGAACTGAGTTTGTAATGACCAAAAATGGTATTAGGTTCGAGCTGTGTGTTTGCAGGTCTATACTTGAGCTGAAACGTAGCTCAACGCGATCCCAGCCTAGAGTCCGGATCGCGTTCACTAGTTATAAAACGTCCCAGTCAGGATTTGGCCTTGGAAACGCGATCCTGGCCAAATATCCGGATCGCGTTTGCTAGTGTTTTTCGGTTACAGAACTTTTTCTACTGAAGAACGCGATCCCACCATGCCTAGTCCGGATCGCGTTTGTCTGTTAAATTTTGATGATTATGATAGTTTGTGAATCTGAGTTATATAATACAAATAGTTATTATTGTTACTTATTGTAACTTGAATTGTGAAGTTAACTATTATTAGTTAGGAACACATTACTAACTTGTTTGTTATGTGATGTTTCAGATACACCAAAGACTCAGTGATTAGAAGCTGAGTGTAGCGACTTCTGAGGTATCGGTGAGTGGATTCAAACTCACCATTTGATTTAGTAGTGATTATTTGATTACAACGAGTAATTTTAGATATGATTATAGAGTTGTTTAATCATTAATGTTGATTTTATCACTATGTGCTATGTGTGATCTTTGGATATTGGTTGCCAATGAGGTCGACAAGTTGATGAACTGTTGGTTGGGTTAGTTGGTTATCGTGTGAATGATACATGGATATGCTTCATATGTTGTGTGTATTGAACTGTATCTGAGTAGGATAACCACTAGCTATCGGTCTCGTCCGTATGGCCATACGGATATGGTTGGATAAGAGTTCTTGGGGAGCCGCCCGGGTATTATGGTTATCTCCAGAACCACCGATCCTCATTATTAAGTTGTTGTTGATTGTTGTAGTTAATGATTATGCTAAGTTGAATGTTGGGTGTTGAACTCTCTCACTTAGCTATGTGCTAATCCCTCATCTTTCTTTCCTGCAGATTTGTAGTTTAATGAGTAGCAGGATTGAGATGCTTTTGGTGCAGGAACAGTTTGACTGCAAGCTACTCTGATCTTTTGTACTAAATCAGTTTGTTTTATATAATACCCCGACATATGTTGTGTTTTAAACAGTTTCACTTTGATGTAACTTAAAGTTGTAAACTTTTGATGTAAGTTAATAGTATGTGTAAATATAAATATGGTTAAAATTCCTACGCTTCCGTGTGTCTAACATTATATTGATATTGTAAATGAGGGGTGTTATAAGTTGGTATCAGAGCGTGGTTTTGGGTTAATTGAGCATTGAAGAATGTTCAATCCCAAAACTGGAGCATGGTATGTCAAACTTTTCTAGTTATGGGATTTAGCATTGTTGATAATTGTTAGTAGATAGGTACTAACGATTAATATATTTCAAGTGTTGTGTTGATTTCAGAAATGGCAGATAATGAGCAACCGACCACCAACCCCAATAATGCTTCCCGGATTGAAGCTCCACCTTTTGAAACAAATACTGAGCAACATGATCAAGAGGGTGTCCCTCATATGGGTGGTGAAGAAGCAAATAGGGATGAGTATATACACGAAATGGAGGATGAGTTGATAATTCTTAGAGAATTTAAAAAGAAAGCTGAGGAAGATGCAGCTAGACTACTTGCTCAACAACAAACTTCTGTCTTTGGTGCTAGTCCATCTTCTCAAACTAGCAAGGTGTGTTCTTTTAAAACTTTCATGTCGAGTAAACCACCGGTGTTTCATGGAAGTACAAATCCAACTGTGACCTTAAATTGGTTAAGAGATATGGAACGCAAATTTAGTGTGACTCGTTGTGAGGAAGAATCCAAGGTTATGTTTGCTGTCCAGTGTATGAAGGATGAAGCAATGGTTTGGTGGGATTCAGTGACAGGTCATTTAACCGAACAACAAAAAGATTCTATCAAATGGAAAGATTTTCACCAAGCAGTGTGTAATCAATACTGCTCTGATTTTGACATGGCACGGATTAGGAGAGAATTTGTGAATCTTCAGTTGAAAGATAATATGACCATTGATGATCTAATATCTCAATTTACAGAAAAGCTTCGGTTTGTTCAACATTGGGTTCCTGATGATAAAACTCGAATTGAGCAGTTTGTGGATACTTTACCTCATCATTACCGTACTACTGTAAGATTGGCTAATAGTTTATCACATGCTTTTAATCTTGCACGATCAGTTGACAGTGATATTAGAGGTTTTCGTGAAGCACGATCTAGAGACAATTCTGCAAAGTCTAGAGCTGATTCTTCTAATAAAGGAAAATCAAGTTCTCAGGGCAGTCGACAGAATAAGAAGTTTGTTAGCAAAAGTGGTTCTACGAGCAGTTCTAACTGGTGTGGTTCGTGTAGATCTAGGCATGATGGGCCTTGTACAATACACACCAATAAATGTTTGAAATGTGGAGAACTGGGTCATGAGATAAAGAGTTGTCGGTATCCGAATTTTGTATGTTGGTCTTGCAAAAAGGAGGGGCATCGAGTGGGTGATTGTCCGGAGGCAGGAAAGTCGGGGTCGGGTTCGGTCGGAAGCTCTGCATCTACAGGTCAGAAACGTAAAAACCCTCCACCAGCAACCAGTAGAGCTTTTCAGATGACAGTCGATGAGGCTGTGCGCACTGACGATGTTATAACTGGTACATTTCTTATAAACTCTGTACCGGCGCGTGTGTTGTTTGATTCGGGTGCTAATTGTACTTTCATATCTGTGAATTTCTGTGACAAGTTGAAATTAGTACCTACAGTGATAACCAAGCCTGTAGAAGTAGAAATTGCTAGTGGTAAGTTGGTTCCGGTTACCACATCGGTAACTGGAGCTAACATTGTGATTGATGACCAGACTTTCCTTATTTCTTTCTTGTTGATGCCAATCCCTAGTTTTGATGTGATAATTGGTATGGATTGGTTGAGTCAGAATAAAGCTAGCATTGATTGTCATCAGAAGTTGATTAGGATCCCAATCTCTGAAAAGTCACATGTTGTGGCTCGAGGAGAACGGGATAGTTTGGCTTGTCCAGTAATTTCTATGATGAAGGCTAGGAAGTCATTATCCAAAGGTTGTGAATCATATTTAGCCTATGTAGTTGATGCCAAACTTAAAAAGAAAACTGTTTTAGATGTTCCGGTAGTTTGTGAATATCCAGAGGTGTTCCCTGAGGAATTACCTGGTTTACCACCAGTTAGGGAAGTAGAATACCGTATTGATCTTGTTCCTGGCTCGTCGCCTATCGCCAAAGCTCCCTATGGGTTAGCTCCATCTGAAATCCGTGAGATGATGAATCAGATACAGGAGTTGTTGGATAAAGGTTTCATTAGACCTAGTTCTTCGCCGTGGGGTGCACCAGTGTTATTTGTGAAAAAGAAAGACGGGTCTTTTCGTATGTGTATCGATTATAGAGAACTGAACAAGAGAACGGTAAAGAATAAATACCCTCTGCCCAGAATAGATGACTTATTTGATCAGTTGCAGGGTTCTTCAGTTTATTCTAAAATTGATCTAAGGTCGGGTTACCACCAGGTTCGTGTTCGTGATGAAGATATTTCTAAAACTGCTTTTCGTACCAGGTATGGTCACTATGAATTCCTGGTTATGCCTTTTGGTTTGACGAATGCACCTGCAGTGTTTATGGATTTAATGAACCGTGTTTGTCGACCCTTCTTGGATAAATTTGTTATTGTCTTCATAGATGATATTCTTGTATATTCGAAATCTGAAGCTGAGCATGCTATACATTTAAGACTGATTCTAGAAACGTTGAAACGAGAACAGCTTTATGCCAAGTTTTCTAAATGTGAGTTTTGGATTAGAGAAGTTCAGTTTTTGGGTCATGTAATTTGTAATGATGGTGTGAAAGTTGATCCATTGAAAGTTGAGGCCGTAATGAATTGGAACGCCCCAAAGTCTGCTTCAGAAATTAAGAGTTTCTTGGGTTTGGCGGGATATTATCGAAAATTCATAAAAGACTTCTCTAAACTTGCTGGTCCATTAACTAAGTTGACCCGAAAAGATGAAAAGTTTATGTGGACTGATCAACAAGAACATGCTTTCCAGACTTTAAAACAAATGTTGTGTCAAGCTCCTGTGTTAGCCTTACCAGATGGTACAGATGATTTTGTAGTTTACTGTGATGCTTCTTATTCTGGTTTGGGTGGTGTACTTATGCAAAGAGATAAAGTTATCGCCTATGCTTCTCGACAGTTGAAACCACATGAACGGAATTATCCAACACATGATTTGGAACTTGCAGCGGTTGTATTTGCCCTAAAGCTTTGGAGACACTACTTATATGGTACTAGATGTGTTGTTTGTACTGACCATAAGAGTCTGCAGTATGTGTTTTCTCAGAAAGAGTTGAATATGCGACAGAGGCGGTGGTTAGAGTTAATCAAGGATTATGACTGTGAAATTAAATACCACCCAGGCAAAGCTAATGTGGTCGCTGATGCCTTAAGTCGAAAGGGTACTTCTGATCGAATTTATTACTTAAGAGTGGATGTTTCTTCTGACTTGATTTCTCAGATTAAAGTTGCTCAAATGGAAGCTTTGAAAGATGTTAATTTGAAATCCGAAGTCATGTTGAAAAGAAAAGATGAGTTGGTGGAAGATTCGAGAGGATTATTAACTTATCAATCTCGAGTATGGATTCCTTTATTTGGGAATATTCGTGATTTAGTTTTGAATGAGGCACATAAGTCTAGACTATCTATTCATCCTGGAAGTACTCGAATGTATAACGATTTGAAACTGTTGTATTGGTGGCCTACAATGAAAACGGACATTGCTAGATTTGTTGGTACTTGTCATATTTGTGCCCAAGTTAAAGCTGAGCATCAAAAGCCGTACGGATCATTGAAACAGTTGGAAATTCCCGAGTGGAAATGGGAACATATAACGATGGATTTTGTGACTAAATTTCCTCGCACTAGTAGAGGTAATGATATGGTTTGGGTCATAGTTGATCGGTTGACTAAAAGCGCACATTTTCTTGCTGCTAGTGAATCTGCCTCGTTGACTAAGCTTGCTCAGTTGTACATAAATGAAATTGTCACTAGACATGGTATACCTTTGTCAATTGTGTCAGACCGAGATTCTGGTTTTGTATCTCGTTTTTGGCAAGGTTTGCAACAAGAGTTGGGTACACGTGTAAATCTTAGCACTGCTTATCATCCTCAGACAGACGGTCAATCAGAACGTACAATTCAAACTTTAGAGGATATGCTCCGTGCTTGCATTTTGGAATATGGAGGTTCATGGGACTCTCATCTCCCATTGGTTGAATTTACTTATAACAATTCGTATCATTCCAGTATTGGCATGCCTCCGTATGAAATGTTGTATGGTCGACGTTGTAGAACACCGACATGTTGGTTGGAAGCCGGTGAGAAACAGTTTGCTGGACCCGACATTGTACAGATGACAGCTGATAAAGTTACAGTTGCACGTGAAAAGTTGAAAGCTGCTCGTGACCGACAGAAACAGTATGCAGATCCGAAAAGACGACCAGTTGTATTTGTTGAAGGTGAATTAGTTTACCTCAAAGTTTCTCCGTGGAAGGGTGTAATCCGTTTTGGAAAACGTGGAAAGTTGGCGCCTAGATATATTGGGCCATTCAAAATTCGTCAAATTGTAAATGAGCAGTCTGTTTCATTAGATCTCCCACCTGAACTTGCTGGTATTCATGACACGTTTAATGTGTGTTATCTTAGAAGATGCAATGTTGAGGATCAGTCGCAAATTCTTCCTTTGCAGGAGTTGAAAGTTGATCAAAATCAGAAATTGGTTGAAGAACCTATTGAAATCTTAGATAAGAAGGTTACTAAACTTAGGAAGAAACAAATCCCTATGGTGCTAGTAAAGTGGCGACATAGTTTAGGTCCTAATTTGACCTGGGAAGCCGAGGAGTTGATGAAATCCAGATATCCTGGATTGTTTGTTGATGTTGAGATTTCGGGGACGAAATCTCTTTAAGGAGGGGAGATTTGTAACATCCTCTCCAGTGGCCTGGTATTTTTCTATTTAAATTGAGTATTTAATTGTTTTAGAAATTATTTGATATAATTGTTTAATTGTGAAAGTTGGTGAAATAGGTCTCAGGATTTATTGTGATTAGTGAAATGTTGCTTGTTTTAAACTATTAAAGTTGACGGTATAATAAAATAAATTTCTCGTAGTTAATTTTTAGGTTCCAGGCAATAGATTTAGAACGGGTATAAAATACCCACAATGTTGAGTCGGTTTAAAGGAGAGCCGACCTCCTTTTATTCTTTTCCCCATTTCCAGTTATTTTGTTGAACTTTTACTCCTTAAACACTAAACCTAAACTCAAGAGAAATAAAGGTTGAAAGCATTAACAAGATTAGAAGAATCAAGGCTGTGATTGTGTGATTACAAGTTCATCTTCTTCTTCTTCCAATCATTCTTATCATCATAGTGTAAGTATTTGATTTTTTTTATGAACTCAAGCTTAGTTTAGGTCAAATATGAAAATTGATGTAGTTTGAGTTGAAGGATGTTAAGTTGTTGTAATATGATGATATGTGGTGTTATTTCAGTTGTTTATCACCTTAGAACTGAGTTTGTAATGACCAAAAATGGTATTAGGTTCGAGCTGTGTGTTTGCAGGTCTATACTTGAGCTGAAACGTAGCTCAACGCGATCCCAGCCTAGAGTCCGGATCGCGTTCACTAGTTATAAAACGTCCCAGTCAGGATTTGGCCTTGGAAACGCGATCCTGGCCAAATATCCGGATCGCGTTTGCTAGTGTTTTTCGGTTACAGAACTTTTTCTACTGAAGAACGCGATCCCACCATGCCTAGTCCGGATCGCGTTTGTCTGTTAAATTTTGATGATTATGATAGTTTGTGAATCTGAGTTATATAATACAAATAGTTATTATTGTTACTTATTGTAACTTGAATTGTGAAGTTAACTATTATTAGTTAGGAACACATTACTAACTTGTTTGTTATGTGATGTTTCAGATACACCAAAGACTCAGTGATTAGAAGCTGAGTGTAGCGACTTCTGAGGTATCGGTGAGTGGATTCAAACTCACCATTTGATTTAGTAGTGATTATTTGATTACAACGAGTAATTTTAGATATGATTATAGAGTTGTTTAATCATTAATGTTGATTTTATCACTATGTGCTATGTGTGATCTTTGGATATTGGTTGCCAATGAGGTCGACAAGTTGATGAACTGTTGGTTGGGTTAGTTGGTTATCGTGTGAATGATACATGGATATGCTTCATATGTTGTGTGTATTGAACTGTATCTGAGTAGGATAACCACTAGCTATCGGTCTCGTCCGTATGGCCATACGGATATGGTTGGATAAGAGTTCTTGGGGAGCCGCCCGGGTATTATGGTTATCTCCAGAACCACCGATCCTCATTATTAAGTTGTTGTTGATTGTTGTAGTTAATGATTATGCTAAGTTGAATGTTGGGTGTTGAACTCTCTCACTTAGCTATGTGCTAATCCCTCATCTTTCTTTCCTGCAGATTTGTAGTTTAATGAGTAGCAGGATTGAGATGCTTTTGGTGCAGGAACAGTTTGACTGCAAGCTACTCTGATCTTTTGTACTAAATCAGTTTGTTTTATATAATACCCCGACATATGTTGTGTTTTAAACAGTTTCACTTTGATGTAACTTAAAGTTGTAAACTTTTGATGTAAGTTAATAGTATGTGTAAATATAAATATGGTTAAAATTCCTACGCTTCCGTGTGTCTAACATTATATTGATATTGTAAATGAGGGGTGTTATACAAGTAAAGGTATATTGACTTTTATCACCATCAAAACTCGCCGAATAAGAATATTTACATAAGCTAACCTTGATATACAGTTGTGGCAAGAAAAGCATTCGAAATGCCAAAATTCTGCAGGCTCAGTTCAAGTGAAACTATAATTAAGAAATGTAACGACACCTGAAATCTCACTACAGTTAAGAAGTGTAAGGACACTTGATGACTTGAACACAAATCCAAATTCGACACATATAGCATATTTTTCATATATGAGCTACTGACATGAAAGTTGGTACCTGGTACAGACATAAAAACAGCACAAGGAGCATATGGCTTTTACTTTTAACACTGCAGACCTGCATCATAGCATATCATACATTAAAATATGAGCTACTGACATGAAAGTTGGTACCTGGTACAGACATAAAAACAGCACAAGGAGCATATGGCTTTTACTTTTAACACTGCAGACCTGCATCATAGCATATCATACATTAAAAATGCAGTCCGAATTAAATGGAACGTGCTCCTACAATCTGATTATGTAGACACATATTGTCCAACTATAATTAGCTTGTAATGACCATGCAATATTGCAATAAAAATGAAGGTTTATAATATAGCAATAACTTTATGCCTAGTTGATTTATTATATTAATAAAATGGTAGACAACTGTCCAATACAAGAATGAGTCATATATATCAAGAAAACTTAGAATTGGTTTACCTTGTTCTCACAATCTCACCTTGTCTAGTACAACAACTTCCAAAACTGTGCAGTTCCCTGTTATTAGAATGGCCCTGCATGTATGTTAGGCGAAAGGAGTACACATAGAAAGTTTATAAATGTTGATATTTCAATTACTAAACTCACAATATTGATGTACATCCTAACATAGTAGCTTTATTTATACACATAACATTAACATTAATAATGTCCTTTACTGAATTACCTAACTAGAAGATGACATTAGCAGCCCTGCTATGATTGAATAGATGTACTACGTAATATATTAGAAAGAGGCATCCATTGAGAACTTTTAACAAACACTTGATAAGCAATAAATTCATGGAGAACTTTCAACAAACACTTGATATGCAACCCAATAAAACAATAATCTTAACATAAATTAGTCCTCAAGATTACAGTCAGACTCAACGTATACGTTGAAGATCCTTAATAAAATCACGATAATGATATGTAGACATGTAGTATATCTTTCAATCTTTCATTTTATAAACCTTGTACACAATTTTAGCGATTTACAATTGGCAATTTGACGAACACAAGCAAAGTAATAAGATCACTTCACGAACACGAAGATGAAGATTAAGAGATATATAGAAGTTAAGATCTTACGAGCAACCTTCTGGATTCAGATACTTCACGACATTTTGAAATCAATCATAGATGGATTGCGATGAACGACCGATAAGTATATTAAAGGAACGATGGCGCTGCATCAACGGTGCGGTGGCGGTGCAGCAATAGTGCGGTGGCGGTGCAGCAAAGGTATGGTGGCGTTGTGGTTACGGTGCAGGTGGTGGTGTCAATATCGAATTAATTTCAGGAGATTGGGATTTTGGGGACGAGTGGCTAATTATTAGGGCAAGGGCAATTATATACTTTATCTATATGTATATTATGTATATATATATTCATATATTCATATGTCTAAAATAAAATATAAGGGGAGACGTATTATAATAAGTTAACTATTAACTATATCATCGTTAACGATAAATTAAAATGTTTTATTTTTAGTTCATATATATAAAGAAATGGAAGTCTAAGTTGTGTATTTCGTACTTTTTGAAATCAGAGTCCAATATGGGCTTATAAAGTCTCAGATTTCGCGACTCATTTAGAGATGTGATTGACCAAGTCGCAAAATAGCGACACACTTAGAGGCGAGTTGAGCAATGTCTCCAATATTGGCGACACACTTAGCAATACGTTTGTAGACGTCCCAATGTAACGTTAGGTTTGGCGACATGTATAGACGTGTCGCAAAATCAGCGATGCAGTTAACTACAAAGTTTGTGAAGTCGCACGTTTTTGCGATGTCATTTGTGACATAAGCGACATGTATCTCGCTAAAAGTATCGTCAAATGCGTCACAATTTAACGACGTAAATATGGGTGTCGCTAAAAGCGTCTCTAAAAGAATGTTTTCTAGTAGTGAATAAGCATGGACTTTTGGATGAGATTGAATTTATGTAATCTAACCATTGAATTTGAATCTTTTATCTAATGACATCATTATTATCTCTCTTCTTCCGAATTTCACTTAATTTACTATATTGCCCTCATTTTAAAAGGTAAATTACTCCCACACCACCATGTAATTACCTTACTAAATTGTAGTTGGTGGTTCCATTTAATTCAAATCTCAAATTTGCATAAATCGTGTTCCAAAATAAGTCACAATGTCAAACATTTTTTACGCTAAACATTTGGAAACAAAATTGATCTCATTCTTATCCTATTAAATATGTAATTACGATTGATACTTTACTTATATTCAAACTCATTTGGAACTTTTAAATTAGTTTATATACGAAAAGTTTTAAATTTCAAAACTCACTTCGTACAGAACCCTGCATGTCAAAAGTTATAATCCCAATTGGTCGATCACTTGAAGTCCTTTGTTCATAAATTTGTATGCAGCTATATGATTTTAGAAGTTTAATTAATGACCATTTTTGCTTTAAAGTTTCTACTAATTTATAGGGTAAATGGCCCGAAAATGTAACTTGTTAAAAATTGACAATAAAGGGAATATGAGTTTTGTCGATGCCTAAAAAGGACTCACATTTTAAAATCATACCATAAAAGGATTTAAGTTGTCAAAAAAGATCAATTAAAGGTGTGATTATTTTTACATTTTTTTTCTCGTTCAATTTTAGATCGGTTTTAGCTAATGCGGGGCTTAAATCTCAAATATTCAATTAATATGTGACATTTTTGACCTAGAAAACCTACGATATAAACAATAATTTTACTTTTTAAGTATTAAAACCCGAATTTCATTTTTAGTGTTAAATCCTTTTATTACACAATTTCAAAATATTTAATCCTTTTATGGCACGATTTCAAAATACTAAATCCTTTTATGGCACTTTTTTTTTAAGTAATTTTTACCCTTAATTGAACTTTTTTGACAACTTAAATCCTTTTATTGCATAATTTTGAACGGTGAATCCTTTTTGAGCATTGACAAAACTAATATTCCCTTTATTGTCAAATTTTGACAAGTTGGTTACTTTTTTGGGCCATTTACCCTAATTTATATTGTTGTTTATATACTTCTATCTGTTTTAGAACTTTTTATTTAGAAGGATTTTTGGAAGTAAATTTAGACCTCGATTTGAAAGTCTTTTTAATCTGATTCGTAAGTTTACAGTTATGCTTTTGTTTTTTTTTTTTGTTATGTTAATGTTAAATTTACGCTTTTGTATCTTATTAGGTACTAGGCATGACAATTATTCGCTGTTCTAACGTTGGAAAGCATATGAACTTGACTGAACTGAATGACCAGCCCCGGGTCGGGGTAAAAGAAGAAGGGATAAGATAAGACAGTAGCACCCACCACTCTGTCAGTAGAAGGTTATCCAGTTATCGAAAGTTCTTAAAAGTAATAGAATCGCGATGTGTGAATGTGTTAGAAGTAGTTTCAGATAACGTGTTTTGGTTTTCATTGGCTTAAAATCTTGAGCGCTTACGAAATGGATGGCGTGTATATTGACCTACATACCTTTAAGCTTATTTTAGCGCTCATGTACTCGTGAATCATAAAATTGTATAATTAAAAGCTTATTGCAGCTTAAAATTCTCTATTATATTTCTTTCGTAGGAGTGTCTGATGATAATTTCTTCTGCGTGCAAAGGAGTATGATATCTAACACGTTACATCAACAACCGATACTATCTTCATTTCAGTCTCCAAAATTTTACTCATGTGCCAAGTGTCATCTTGGTTGCACATTTTGAAAATGAGACGTTTGTATGTGTTTATGTATATGTATACTAGAAAACATTGTAGCTGTGCATACGCACAACCCTCTAATGCTCATGTAGATTTCAATGTGCTCATATAGATTTCGTTCAAAGGATTTCATATATATAACCTTTAATCAAGAATGTAGGTTAACAACTGATAATGAATATTCAAGATGTTTGAAAGCTTGATACAACAAAACAACGAAATGACCGGTTTCCAAAAATTGTGAATGACCAAAAGCCGGGTGCATATTGGCCTAGCGGCATCGAAGTAGCCCTCCAACTATGTGGTTGAGGGTTCAAGTCCAGGTTGAAGAATTGTATAAATTTGTAGAAAAAATTTAAATATTTATGGGGTGTGTGAGTCATTGTCGATCTAAAAAAAATAAGGTGAGTACACAAATTATATAATGAAACGGTGTAATGAACAAACAAATATAGATCGAGATGCAACATATAATTGACATCCGTAAGTGCCTTGTCAAAAATATAATTGACATGCAATGTATTATTGACATTTTTTGAAAAACATTCTTCAATCTTTTTAAACAATATGTGAACATAACTCAGCAGGATCTCGATCCTTTGCGCTAATTGTGTGTGGCTCCCCTTTTAAAATAATCATATGTTCCCTTAATTATATTGCTAGTGGAGAAATCCGAACAATCGTTTCTTTTACCACATAAAAATGTCCACGAAAACGATAAAACTACATCCCATATTTGAGTGTAATTTAATAAGAATTAAAGTTGAAATAGTTCTGATTTTTAGACAACTTAGAGCATAAATATATAGCATACCAAGTACATAGTGGTGACATCTTAGAGCAAGGACAATACAGCAACAATTAATGTACTCTCTAAAACACATAAAAGGAAGTCTTCACAAACATTAAAAAATTATGATGGAACCAAGTTACACTAAATAAATTATAAAAGTTACAGAATGTTTGAGAAAAGTTCAATTGAGACCATTTATTTTGTGTGAGAATGGGGAACCAACCACAATATGTCATGTGTCACTTTTTTCTCTCTCATCTACGTTTTTAAAAATTAAATATCTCACAAACGACAAGTCAAAAAATCATGAAAATTGCACCATATTTTTCAGCGTTTTATCCTCTTCGATTTGCCGTCCTTCAAGGCATACTTCCGACGAACTTTTTTTTTTTTTTCATTTTTTTGGTGGGTTTTACATATTAGTAACACATGTGTTAGTGATTGATTATACATTTGATTTAAGGTTTAGGGTTAGGGTTTAGAGTTAGGGTTTAGCAGGGTTTAGTGTTATGGTTTAGCAGGGTTTAATGTTAGGGTTTAGCAGGGTTTTGGGTTTAGTATGATTTAGGATTTAGAGTTTTATAAAGCGTTTAGGGTTTAGGGTTTGGGGTTTAGGGGTTAGGGTTTAGGGTTGGGAGTTTGGGGTTTCGGGCGAAACCCCAAACTCCCAACCCTAAACCCTAACCCCTAAACCCCAAACCCTAAACGTAACACTGTAACACACGTGTTAGTAATGTGAAACCCACTAAAAATAATAATAAAAAAAAAACTCGACGAAAGTATGCCTTAATGGACGGCAAATCGAAGAGGATCAAACGCTGAATCTAATGGTGCAATTTTCATAATTTTTCGATTTGTCGTTTGTGAGATATTTAACTTAAGGGGTAAATGGATTTTGTATTCTCTTTGTACACATGACACCATATCATTGGTTACTCTGTTCTCACACAAATTTTTAGTCTCATTTGAACCTTACCCTAGAATGTTTATCTACGATTTTTATCTCGACGAAGCCTTAAATGAATTACGGCTTAATTGTAGAAGACCATTAATTGAAAATATGGACGATACGTGTGGGGTAATGTGACCAATTATAAGATACTAATATGACTAAAATTGTATTGATTAATTAGTATCAAGTTGATAATTATTTGGCTACGTGAAAATTTTTAAGGGTATAAACGTGTTCAGTTTTAAGATGATATGGGCTTTTTTATTAAGTAATGATGTATGTGTATAGGTATACATAATTTGATTGTTAATTGTAAGAAGAAAAATATGTTCCAATTGGTTCAAAGTTGACACAGCCGTAACAAAAAGAAGACAACAAAATATTTTATAACTCGATATAAGGCTTCATTTCGGTAATTATTCATGTTTTTTTAGGGCCTCCGAAAACTCAAAGACGACTCTAAATACAAACTCGGTTGTAATAGTAAGTGTTTAACTATTACACATAATATATGTATTAGAGTTGCCAACGGCGTTCTTATATCGACATCTTCACAATTCATATTTAAAAAATTAAGTAAATGTAATAATTAATGATAACATATAAATGACCATACTATAACAAAAAAAATATATAAAACAAAATAATAAAGACTTGATTGCTCAGTTTATCTCTCGGCTCCACAAGGAACTTGCTATCAAGGATCTGGGAAAGTTAAACTATTTTTTGGGTCTTGAAGTTTCTTACAACACCAACGGTTTATTTCTTACTCAAGCTAAGTATGCTCATGATATTTTATCTCAAGCTGGATTACTGGACGCAAAACCCGTTTCTACGCCTCTCTGATGGTTCAGGCCCTTTATAAACTCACACCACACTTAAAGTTTTAGAATATAAACTTGCAGAAAGAAAACCAAAACTACTCTTGCAACCAAAAGGACTACATTGCTACTACTTTCTCTATTCATACATGTAAATAGAAGGACTATATATATAGCCTTTTCATACTACAAACTACTAAAACGTGGGGAACATGCACAAAGCCACTTTCCACAATTTCATGCTATATATAAGGAACGTGGGACATGCCAATAACTAAACAAAACAAACTAACTAATCAAGATATTCCATATCCATGCTCCAGCCGACCCATTCTCATTCCACTTCCACATGCACATGCACATGACCACTGTTCATTATCCATGCTTATGATTTGGTAGCCACATGCAAGACCCATGCACATGAATATGTCAACTTCTACCCATTTACAGAAACATGCAAAGCATCAAGATTAAACCCAACATTCACCCCCTTAATCTCGATGATCTTGACGATCTTGACCCGTTCAACTTGCTACTTTCTTTTACTTCTTGCTTACTTCTTGCTACTATCTTCTTGCTACTTGCTATCGTTTGCTTAGATCAACCAAAAAAATGATCAATCTTGCTACTTGCTTGCTTGATTTGATTTTCTTTCTTGCTAACATCAAATCTTCTTGCTTTCTAACTAACTTGCTATTCGAACCATAAGATCCAGTCTTGCTACAAGTCACACATGACCCGGTTCATGCTACTTGCTTTCTTGCCTTTCTTGCTTATCGTTTCTTGCTTGCTAACATTCTGTGAATTCCTACTGCTTGCTACTTGCTGCTGCTTCTTTCTTGCTTTCTTGCTGAATGATTCTTGCTACTGCTTTTTATTCTTACCAACAAAAACTGCTACTGTCCAGCCTTAAAATAATGACTTCCAGATCTCTAAATGAAGATCTGAACGGTCAAAACATTGGCCCAGATGTCAAGAAGACACTGTCCAAAAATGAGAACGATCCGACAGTTCAATCTCCGGGGATCGTCAGTTTTCCGGCCTGCTGCAGTAAAAAACGGGAAATGGCAAAACCCTCTTTTTCTTTCTCTCTTTTGAAAGTGGCTGATCTTTCATGCTTGTTAACATACAATAACTTGCTGCTTACGAGCCCTAGGCTCTGATACCAAGTGTTGGTTCAGGCCCTTTATAAACTCACACCACACTTAAAGTTTTAGAATATAAACTTGCAGAAAGAAAACCAAAACTACTCTTGCAACCAAAAGGACTACATTGCTACTACTTTCTCTATTCATACATGTAAATAGAAGGACTATATATATAGCCTTTTCATACTACAAACTACTAAAACGTGGGGAACATGCACAAAGCCACTTTCCACAATTTCATGCTATATATAAGGAACGTGGGACATGCCAATAACTAAACAAAACAAACTAACTAATCAAGATATTCCATATCCATGCTCCAGCCGACCCATTCTCATTCCACTTCCACATGCACATGCACATGACCACTGTTCATTATCCATGCTTATGATTTGGTAGCCACATGCAAGACCCATGCACATGAATATGTCAACTTCTACCCATTTACAGAAACATGCAAAGCATCAAGATTAAACCCAACATTCACCCCCTTAATCTCGATGATCTTGACGATCTTGACCCGTTCAACTTGCTACTTTCTTTTACTTCTTGCTTACTTCTTGCTACTATCTTCTTGCTACTTGCTATCGTTTGCTTAGATCAACCAAAAAAATGATCAATCTTGCTACTTGCTTGCTTGATTTGATTTTCTTTCTTGCTAACATCAAATCTTCTTGCTTTCTAACTAACTTGCTATTCGAACCATAAGATCCAGTCTTGCTACAAGTCACACATGACCCGGTTCATGCTACTTGCTTTCTTGCCTTTCTTGCTTATCGTTTCTTGCTTGCTAACATTCTGTGAATTCCTACTGCTTGCTACTTGCTGCTGCTTCTTTCTTGCTTTCTTGCTGAATGATTCTTGCTACTGCTTTTTATTCTTACCAACAAAAACTGCTACTGTCCAGCCTTAAAATAATGACTTCCAGATCTCTAAATGAAGATCTGAACGGTCAAAACATTGGCCCAGATGTCAAGAAGACACTGTCCAAAAATGAGAACGATCCGACAGTTCAATCTCCGGGGATCGTCAGTTTTCCGGCCTGCTGCAGTAAAAAACGGGAAATGGCAAAACCCTCTTTTTCTTTCTCTCTTTTGAAAGTGGCTGATCTTTCATGCTTGTTAACATACAATAACTTGCTGCTTACGAGCCCTAGGCTCTGATACCAAGTGTTGGTTCAGGCCCTTTATAAACTCACACCACACTTAAAGTTTTAGAATATAAACTTGCAGAAAGAAAACCAAAACTACTCTTGCAACCAAAAGGACTACATTGCTACTACTTTCTCTATTCATACATGTAAATAGAAGGACTATATATATAGCCTTTTCATACTACAAACTACTAAAATGTGGGGAACATGCACAAAGCCACTTTCCACAATTTCATGCTATATATAAAGAACGTGGGACATGCCAATAACTAAACGAAACAAACTAACTAATCAAGATATTCCATATCCATGCTCCAGCCGACCCATTCTCATTCCACTTCCACATGCACATGCACATGCACATGACCACTGTTCGTTATCCATGCTTATGATTTGGTAGCCACATGCAAGACCCATGCACATGAATATGTCAACTTCTACCCATTTACAGAAACATGCAAAGCATCAAGATTAAACCCAACATTCACCCCCTTAATCTCGATGATCTTGACGATCTTGACCCGTTCAACTTGCTACTTTCTTTTACTTCTTGCTTACTTCTTGCTACTATCTTCTTGCTACTTGCTATCGTTTGCTTAGATCAACCAAAAAAATGATCAATCTTGCTACTTGCTTGCTTGATTTGATTTTCTTTCTTGCTAACATCAAATCTTCTTGCTTTCTAACTAACTTGCTATTCGAACCATAAGATCCAGTCTTGCTACGAGTCACACATGACCCGGTTCATGCTACTTGCTTTCTTGCCTTTCTTGCTTATCGTTTCTTGCTTGCTAACATGCTGTGAATTCCTACTGCTTGCTACTTGCTGCTGCTTCTTTCTTGCTTTCTTGCTGAATGATTCTTGCTACTGCTTTTTATTCTTACCAACAAAAAATGCTACTGTCCAGCCTTAAAATAATGACTTCCAGATCTCTAAATGAAGATCTGAACGGTCAAAACATTGGCCCAGATGTCAAGAAGACACTGTCCAAAAATGAGAACGATCCGACAGTTCAATCTCCGGGGATCGTCAGTCTTTCGGCCTGCTGCAGTAAAAAACGGGAATTGGCAAAACCCTCTTTTTCTTTCTCTCTTTTGAAAGTGGCTGATCTTTCATGCTTGTTAACATACGATAACTTGCTGCTTACGAGCCCTAGGCTCTGATACCAAGTGTTGGTTCAGGCCCTTTATAAACTCACACCACACTTAAAGTTTTAGAATATAAACTTGCAGAAAGAAAACCAAAACTACTCTTGCAACCAAAAGGACTACATTGCTACTACTTTCTCTGTTCATACATGTAAAGGGTTAATGTACAAATTCGTTGCCAAAATGTTCATTTGGGTTACTGTACTTTTAAAATATGCAAGTGGATTACTGTACTTTGTAAAGATGTTCAATTAGGTTACCAAATTTTCGCCATAGTTCAATTAAGTTACTGTACTTGTAAAAATGTACATAACAATGTGCAATTGGGTCACTATACTTTAAACCAAAATTAAGCAAAAATAGGCGTGGTGACAGTTTTTGAAAGTACAGTAATCCAATTGCATATTTTAAAAGTACAATAACCCATATGAACATTTTGGCAAAGTACAGTAATGAATTTGTACATTAACCCTACATGTAAATAGAAGGACTGTATATATAGCCTTTTCATACTACAAACTACTATGCACAAAGTCACTTTCCACAATTTCATGCTAAATATAAGGAACGTGGGACATGCCAATAACTAAACAAAACAAACTAACTAATCAAGATATTCCATATCCATGCTCCTGCCGACCCATTCTCATTCCACTTCCACATGCACATGCACATGACCACTGTTCATTATCCATGCTTATGATTTGGTAGCCACATGCAAGACCCATGCACATGAATATGTCAACTTCTACCCATTTACGGAAACATGCAAAGCATCAAGATTAAACCCAACACTCTCACCGCATCAGCCCAACTCACTAGTCATGGTCATGCATTTTCTGATCCAACCATGTACCGCTCGATTGTTGGTGCTTTACAATACTTAACAATAACGCGCCCAGATTTGTCCTATGCAGTAAATCAAGTTAGCCAATTCCTTCATGCTCCTACCGTTGATCACTTCTAAGCTGTCAAACGTATTCTTCGCTATGTTAAGGGAACCTTATCCTTTGGTCTCACATTTAAGCGATCATCTACAACCTCTCTTGTTGCATATTCTGATACTTCTCTTCTTGCTTATTCCGATGCCGACTGGGCTCAATGCAATGAGACTCGTCGCTCAACATATTGATACTCAATTTTTCTTGGCGGCAACATTGTTTCTTGGAGTGCAAAAAAGCAACCAATGGTGTCACGTTCTAGTTGTGAATCTTGAGTACCGGGAAATGGCAAACACAGCTTCAGAAGTCGTTTGGATTACTTCTCTCCTAAGTGATCTCCATGTTTCCATGTCTACTGTACCAACTCTGTTTTGTGATAATAGAAGTGCCATTTTCTTAAGTCAGAATCCCGTGTCTCACAAACGTGCAAAACATATAGACATCGACTATCATTTCATTCGCGAGCTTGTCTCCTCGGGACGTCTTCTCACTCGTTTTGTGCATACTACCCGTCAACTAGCGGATATCTTCACCAAAAGTCAACCGCGACCACTGTTTGAGCATTTTCGATCCAAGCTCTGTGTTGGTTCCCCACCTCCTCGCTTGAAGGGGGTATTAGCATGATCTCTACAAAATAATAGTATATATTATTGTAAATCGTTTCCTGTAATTGTGTATATCCTTTCCTATTATATTGGTTGTATTATATTATATATAGTGAAATCTACATCTCTCCATATTCATTGGAGATCAATAATAAATCTTATACGGGTCATAAAAATAGTAAATAATGATAAAATTTAGGATTAAAACCCGAAATATAGAAATGGTTAGTGTGTTCTATTTTATTTTTGAAAAAATAAAAAAAGCAAGTAATTAAAATTGGCTTATCATAAACGCACCCCCCCCCCTCCATAGCTGTGCCATAGCCCTGACCAGTTTGACTTTCCACTTTGATTTTTTTTTTCCGTTTTTCTTTTCTTTCTTTCGTTTGTTTCTTTCCCATTTTGTTAGTAGTTTTATTTGATTTATTTTATTATTATATTATATTTCAAAAAACAAAAAACAGATGATTATCTTCAATCGCTAACATAAAACATATACTTATTATCCTCCTTTTTTTTTAAAGATATAACATTAAAAATATATAATTAACAATTAAAAATAACTAACATAAAACATATAACTAACAATTAAAAATAAATTTATACTAATTCTTCAATCGCTAAGATCTACAAAAGCACACTTATAGTTTGGACGTCTAAGCTGAAGGTACATATCCTGTTGATTCTTATACGGTCGTTCCCATTCAGCATCACATTTAAATACTTTCCATTGGGGATGTGTTGGAGGTACTGGATAATATCCTTCTAAGTCAACTTTTACAAAGTGGTTACCATATACGCGAGCAATTACACATATATGATGTTGTGACTCCTGTGGGCTGGACCAAAGTGGTAAACATGTCGTATCTTCTAAATTGCTTAAAAATAGCAAAACCACATTGTACCTTGAAACAACTAGTAAACCCATTATTGGCAAAATCATCCAATACTTTTCAATTGCAATAGTACCCAGTGGAAGATCGATCGCTTGAAACATTTCTAGCAATTCAACTTCTCCAAACATACTAGCGTATGCTACTTGGTGCATGCTTATCTCATGTAGTAAGTCATTTCTAATTTGCGGCCAACAATCTTCATGAAAACCCAGACATGAAGCTACTGATCTAAATCCGCAATTCCCATCACCTATTACATTATGTATGTTAGTTACGTACGGTCGAAACATTGCTGGAATTTGCTCCAATAATGGATCTGAAAAAAATGTTTGGTGTACATAAGAACTATGTCTGGCAGGTTGTTGGTTCAAATCGGGTTCATCAATATTTGACGTGTTGGAATAACTACGTCTGGGAGGATCTTGAGGCGTCGTTTGAAACTGTTTCGCTTTTTGTTTATTTACCTTCACACTTGGACGTCCACGGGTATTTATGTGAACGGCGGGTTCTCGAATCCAAGCAAGTTTGTCCAACTCAACGTCATGACGAAGATTGCCATTTTGTGCCGATATACATGACAAAAAATCAAGCGTCTTCCAAAAAATGTCAATCGACTCTAGTGGAATAAGCAGACCTGCATTTATATAACTTACTAATTCATGCGCACATGGTAACCCAAAACATGACCTCAGCTGACAACCACAATTCTCACTTGTTAATTCAAACCTATTGGAACGACTAAGTTCAGCGTGAATTATTTTTATAGCTTTAAAGGAAACTGATGTAACGCCCCAAATTTTGTAAGTTTAAATTATATTATATACGTTTAGTTATTTAATTCTATGTATATCATATTGTGTTATGTGAAATAAATTGTTATGTGTTAGAAATTGTTAGTGAAACTAACTATGTAAAGAAACTTGAGTTAGAGGGTATAAACTGTCAAGTTAATAAAGTTGGAGGGTTTAATGTGGAAAATTTGTAAACAAAATCCTGCAACTTCTATCTCCTTCCATATTCAGAAAATAAAACACGTATAACATTTTAGAGAGAGAGAGAGAGAGGCGATTTAGAGGGAGAACAAGGAAGAACAAGATCCAAGCAAGTTAGGGTTTTGATTAATTGAAGTTCTTAGTCTTCAATTCAGTTTGTATAAGGTAAGAATCAACTCCCTATTTGTTTAAATTTAAATTAGGGTTTAAGAACTTAAAACCCTAAGTTAGTGATTTTAATGGGTAAGGGGATGATTGAGTTAAATTAGGTTCCATACATGTTTATGAGTTAGAAAGAATGATTTAATTGTATTAGTTATGTTGATAACCTTATAATCATATGTTTAGTGGGTAATTGAATTATCATGAGTATGTTTGATCACTAATTAGTGATGTCTACGATGTATGGAAGTGTTAATGATAAGAATTAGTTTCAATTACCCCAAATACATGTGATTATGTAGTCATGTGTATGGAACTTATGTTAGATTATTAGGTGTTATGGGATTTAACATCTAATTCACATGTAAGAAGTAAGAAAGAGTTAGTTAAATGTGTAATTGATAAGTGTTTATGTAATTATGTGAATAGGTGATCAAGTGTGCAAGAGTTCAAGTATTTGTTTGTGCAAGTGATAAGGTAAGTATATGGACATGTGGAACCGAGGAGTGATTTATCATTCGCTTGGTGGTATCTAAGTAATGACTTTGTCATTAGCTTAGTTTGATGTCAATTCTTCGGAATTTGGCATGTTAGATGTTATGGATCCTTAACTTGTTGCAGATTTTAATTGTTAGAATCCATTTACTTACTAAGCATTTATGCTTATTCGTTGTGTTTAACATGTTACGTGAAGTTCTAGCAAGGTAAAAGACGAATCAGGGAAGAAGCCCATGGATAGCTAGTGGTGGAGCTCATTGCTTGGTTGGTAATGAGTTTATATCCCTTTTTGATCATGCTCACGATACAATAACCCCCCGTTTGTAAAGTTTAAGATTTTAGTCAATATATGTAAAAGATAGTAAGTCTCACTTATGGATAGTTTTGATGAAAGTTGATGTTTTGGGTAAAGTTAAATTAGTGAGACTTGAATTGTTAATGTGTATGTAAATATAAATGAAAAGTGGTTGTTTGACTTTTAAAAGTCAATCGAGTAAGAATGAATGTTATTGGATGGTCAAAGATTGAATTGGGTCAAATTGGTGCCCAAATGGGTCACTAAGTGCTTATGTGTCAAAATGGGTCAAGTAAATCGAAAGTCAAATGTTTTGGTACTCCTAAGTCCAAATGGTATGGTTAAATGTGTGGTCAAAAGGGGAGGGTCAGATTTTGTTAGGATTTATTAATTTGATGAGACAAAATAAAATATGCAAGTTGAGGGACTAAAGATGAATTGTTTTATTTTAATTAGTCTTCTAGTATAATTATGATTTCTTGTAACCCTAAAGATCTCTATTATATAAAGAGACATAGGGACGTAGGTTTTGGGTGTGCACAAAATATGTAGACGTCTAGAGTTTTTAGTTAGCCTCAAGATCAAGGTATTCTTGATCCTGTTATAGTTGTATAACCGTTTTATTCTGATCATATAAAATTGGGGCTTGATGTGATAACATTGATGTTCTTATTGTTATTCCGCTGCATATTTTATCATTGTTATCATTCGTTGTTCGTTTAATCCTAGATCAAGACCTAAAAAGTCTCGAGCTAGATCGTTATTATTGACAAATCTAGCAAACATGTGAGATTAAACTTATGATGCTCAATGCTCACATTTGCTATCACTTGAAAGAGTTACAGTGGGCTCGGTGACTTATTATGAAGAATGAGGATTTTTGTCAAAGAGATTGTGATCTACTTATACAAGGATATAAGTTCGACGTCGTGGTTAGTACAAGATATAAGGTACAGGTTTGGAAGATTGGACTTCTTTATCAAGTTTGTTATATTCTGTTTTCTTCATAAGTGATCATTACATAGAGCCAATCGACTTAGAGATTCAAGAGATGGTGAACATATTTTGAGGGGAAGCTTACTGTTTAAAGTTTCATCATCTACATGTATCATTTGAGGGGAAGTATTTACAAGTTGCAACAGATTATGATTTGATTATTACAAAAAGGGGAAGATATTAAGTCAAGGGGAAGCATAGAAGACGGTTTCATATATCGAGATTGTTTTGTAATATCAAATAGGGGAAGATTGTAAGGATTTTAGATTTGATGATTACAAAACAAAATATGCATAAAGTAAGAATGATGAAACTAGAAGGACTTAATGTGTAATATTAGTTTACTTTCTATGCAAGTTAGGTTTTATGTAACCCTAGATGTCTCTATTATATAAAGAGACATAGGGACATAGGTTTTGGTGTGCACGAAAATATGTAGACGTCTAGTGTTTTACCCCTAAGGTTCTTTGTAATCCTGATACAAAGTTGTATCCGTCTTTATTCTGATCAAATAAGATTAGGGGTTTGGCTTGTGATAACATTGTTCTTATTCCGCTGCATATTTTATCATTGTTATCATTGATCCTAGATTAGACCTAAAAAGTCTAGAGCTTCAACGATTATTATGTTTTCACAGCAGGGTATTATAGACGATTTATCCAGGATTTCTCTAAAATTGCTACTTCACTTACAAAGCTTACTCGTAAGAATGTTAAGTATGAATGGAAAGATGAGCACGAACAGGCCTTCAGAATCCTTAAATTAAAGTTAAGTCAAGCACCTATCTTAGTACTTCCCGATGGTACAGAAGATATGGTTGTATATTGTGATGCCTCTTATAATGGATTAGGTTGTGTATTGATGCAACGTGGAAGAGTAATAGCTTATGCCTCGAGACAGTTGAAAGAACATGAGAAAGGGTACCCGGCGCATGATTTAGAACTTGCAGCAGTTGTTTTTGCCCTTAAGATATGGAGGCATTATTTGTATGGGGTAAAGTGTACCATTTATACTGATCATAAAAGTCTTAAATATTTCTTTGATCAGAGAGATCTTAACATGAGACAGAGACGTTGGTTAGATTTGGTGAAGGATTATGACTGTGAAATCCTTTATCATCCTGGAAAAGCGAATGTAGTTGCAGATGCTCTCAGTAGAAAGGCAATGCATCATGCCTTGATTGTTAGATCTCTTCGAATTACAGTCTCTCCAAGCTTGTTAGATCATATTAAAGAAGTGCAACAGAAAGCTTGGCAGAAAGGTGATTGGAAAATAGAACGTATTAAAGGCCAAATTCAGAATATTGTTGAAGATTCCCGAGGATTAAAGACTCGATATGGCAGAATCTGGATTCCAAAGTCAATAGAGTTAAAGAAATTGCTGCTAGATGAGGCACATCGATCCAGATATTCCATTCATCCTGGCGCCACTAAGATGTATTATGATTTAAAAACAGATTATTGGTGGCCAGGTATGAAAAGAGAGATTGTTAAATATGTCGATCAATGTTTAACTTGTTTACAGGTAAAAGCAGAACATCAAAAGCCAATGGGAATGATGCAACCCTTGGATATTCCTGTCTGGAAGTGGGAGCATGTTACTATGGATCTAATCACCAAATTACCAAAGACACGACGCCATCATGATACAATTTGGGTGATTGTGGATCGGTTGACGAAAAGTGCTATATTTCTGCCAATTAAAGAGATGTATACTTCGGAAGCACTTGCAGATTTATATGTTCAAGAAGTGGTGGCACGTCATGGAGTACCTCTTTCAATTGTTTCTGACCGGGATAGCAGATTTACTTCCAGGTTTTGGAATAAGTTTCAAGAAGATTTGGGTACTCGTGTTAATTTAAGCACAGCTTTTCATCTGCAGACTGATGGTCAGAGTGAAAGAACTATTCAGACATTAGAAGACATGTTAAGAGCGTGTGCTATCGATTTCGGTGGTAACTGGGATGAACATTTACCTTTGACAGAGTTTTCATATAATAATAGTTACCACACGAGTATAGGTATGCCACCCTATGAAATGCTTTATGGAAGAAAGTGTAGAACTCCAATTTGTTGGGGCGAGATTGGTCAAAGGGAATTGGGTAGTACTGATATTGTGCAGAAAACATCTGAAAAGATTGACCAAGTCAGAGAACGGTTGAAAATGGCGCAGGACCGTCAAAAGTCTTATGCCGATGTTAGAAGACGCCCAATTAAATTTCAAGTTGGAGATAGAGTGATGTTAAAAGTATCTCCATGGAAAGGCATCATACGTTTCAGAAAACGAGGAAAGTTAAGTCCTCGGTTTATCGGCCCATTCAAGATTCTAGAAAAAGTAGGAAAAGTAGCTTATAGACTTGAGCTACCGGAAAAGCTAGCAGGAATCCACAGCACTTTCCACGTGTCATACTTAAGAAAGTGTTTGGTGGATGAGGCGTCCTATGTACCTTTAGAAGAGATAGAGATTAATGACCAATTGAACTATGTAGAACAACCGATAATGATTCTAGAAGAAAAAGTTAAAAGATTGAGAAATAAGGATATTAAGTTGTTTAAGATTCAATGGAAACACAGGAAAGGATCAGAGTTTACTTGGGAGCCGGAGCATGAAATTGTTAAATATTATCCGGCTTTGTATCAAGAATGGATTGTGAGGACACAATCTTGAATAAGTGGGGGAGAGTTGTAACGCCCCAAATTTTGTAAGTTTAAATTATATTATATACGTTTAGTTATTTAATTCTATGTATATCATATTGTGTTATGTGAAATAAATTGTTATGTGTTAGAAATTGTTAGTGAAACTAACTATGTAAAGAAACTTGAGTTAGATGGTATAAACTGTCAAGTTAATAAAGTTGGAGGGTTTAATGTGGAAAATTTGTAAACAAAATCCTGCAACTTCTATCTCCTTCCATATTCAGAAAATAAAACACGTATAACATTTTAGAGAGAGAGAGAGAGAGGCGATTTAGAGGGAGAACAAGGAAGAACAAGATCCAAGCAAGTTAGGGTTTTGATTAATTGAAGTTCTTAGTCTTCAATTCAGTTTGTATAAGGTAAGAATCAACTCCCTATTTGTTTAAATTTAGATTAGGGTTTAAGAACTTAAAACCCTAAGTTAGTGATTTTAATGGGTAAGGGGATGATTGAGTTAAATTAGGTTCCATACATGTTTATGAGTTAGAAAGAATGATTTAATTGTATTAGTTATGTTGATAACCTTATAATCATGTGTTTAGTGGGTAATTGAATTATCATGAGTATGTTTGATCACTAATTAGTGATGTCTACGATGTATGGAAGTGTTAATGATAAGAATTAGTTTCAATTACCCCAAATACATGTGATTATGTAGTCATGTGTATGGAACTTATGTTAGATTATTAGGTGTTATGGGATTTAACATCTAATTCACATGTAAGAAGTAAGAAAGAGTTAGTTAAATGTGTAATTGATAAGTGTTTATGTAATTATGTGAATAGGTGATCAAGTGTGCAAGAGTTCAAGTATTTGTTTGTGCAAGTGATAAGGTAAGTATATGGACATGTGGAACCGAGGAGTGATTTATCGTTCGCTTGGTGGTATCTAAGTAATGACTTTGTCATTAGCTTAGTTTGATGTCAATTCTTCGGAATTTGGCATGTTAGATGTTATGGATCCTTAACTTGTTGCAGATTTTAATTGTTAGAATCCATTTACTTACTAAGCATTTATGCTTATTCGTTGTGTTTAACATGTTACATGAAGTTCTAGCAAGGTAAAAGACGAATCAGGGAAGAAGCCTATGGATAGCTAGTGGTGGAGCTCATTGCTTGGTTGGTAATGAGTTTATATCCCTTTTTGATCATGCTCACGATACAATAACCCCCCGTTTGTAAAGTTTAAGATTTTAGTCAATATATGTAAAAGATAGTAAGTCTCACTTATGGATAGTTTTGATGAAAGTTGATGTTTTGGGTAAAGTTAAATTAGTGAGACTTGAATTGTTAATGTGTATGTAAATATAAATGAAAAGTGGTTGTTTGACTTTTAAAAGTCAATCGAGTAAGAATGAATGTTATTGGATGGTCAAAGATTGAATTGGGTCAAATTGGTGCCCAAATGGGTCACTAAGTGCTTATGTGTCAAAATGGGTCAAGTAAATCGAAAGTCAAATGTTTTGGTACTCCTAAGTCCAAATGGTATGGTTAAATGTGTGGTCAAAAGGGGAGGGTCAGATTTGCCTTGGTTTGAAATTTGACATGTTGGCATTTTTGGTGAAAAATGGTCGAAAACTAGTTCAAGTGTCAAAACGGGTTAAAACGAGAATTTTGGAAAAGTAAAAGTTGAGTCATGTTCATTTGACCATTTTAAACGTGTCTGCAAATTTTTAAGATCTCAGGTGTTACGGTTTAAGAGTTATGCGTTGTCAAAGTTCGTGTGTTTGGTATGAAAATATGCAGTTTTTGGGAATCTGCTGTAGGAAGTGGGAATCCGGTCGGATTCATGGGAATCCGGCGGATTGCCATGAATCCGGCGGATTCCGGGACGTATTCAATACCGGATTTAAAAGTTTCAGGTCTGATCAAAAATTGAGTCTGAAAAGATCGGGAATCCGGCGGATTCCCATGAATCCGGCCGGATTCAGCTAGTTGCCAGGGTTTGATTAATTTAATAGTTTGGATATGAAATGTAATGTAATAACCAGTGTTTTGGGACCATTATAAGTAAGTATAAGCAATTAAGGTTGTAAAAAAAAAAAAAAAAAAAAATTATGTTCACGTTTCGGGGTGTTTCAACTGAACCCCATAATAATTGAAAACTTGGATGATCATATTTTTTCCATATAAAGATTCTACTTCGCTCAAAGCTTTCCTTGATTAAATTAACTTGTGTCTCCACAATTTTATCTATAATAGGTACAAATGTGTCTAATCTTGATTATGAAGAACCCAAATTTAGTTTCACCTTTGCGTGCTGACTCTCAACCCTGTTTGTGGTTGTATTTCCAAAGTTAGGTGATTTATCGGTCACCACCGATACAAACATGTGAGAGTATTTGTTTAGCCATACGTCATGGAGGTATGTCAAAACAACTGAAAATTTAAAAAAAAAAATATTTGTTTCAATGGTTGGTGAAATATTTGTTAAAATGATTGTAAAATTCATAACATATAAAAGGTAATACCTGGATGATTGATCAACTTGACTTGAAGTCGGTTATAGTAATGGGTATATAACGCCATTGTAGGAGCTTTAACTAATGAAACCCACGTCCGGTGAAAAGAATCCCATTCATTTTCTGACTTAAAATATTTTTTGCAATTCTTAAAAATATTTTGCCAGATATGCCATCTACAAAGTAATTTGTTAGCTCTCGGAAATATTGTTTCACATGCACTCATTAGAGCCAAATCTCTATCTGTGACGATAACCCGCGGTTCATACGTATCGCCAAGTGCCAACTTTAGACAATTTAATGCCCACATATAGTTGATTGTCTTTTCTCGATCTATCAAAACGAATGCTATAGAAAATGTTTTGTTTGTAGAAGTAACACCGACGATTTCAAGAAAAGGTAACTTATAAACATTCGTATTGTACGTAGCATCCATCATCAAAATATGCGGAAATGTACGCAATATTTCATATGAAACTGGATGGATCCAGAATAATTCTTCTAATTGATTAGTAGAATCATTCGTACGATACTGAAAGTCATACCCTTTCAACTTTAAAAATGACATTACAACCTGTATAGGAGTCAGATTTGCTTGACAGATTGTGCGAAGTTTTGCTTTTGCATTGTATATCGTTGTGTTTGAAGAAACATTTTCGGGATTCCTCTCCTTCAACGTCGCAAGAATTTCACGAGGCTTTATATTATTTCTTGACATATCTGCAACTAAACGAAATTCATCATTTGTCAATCGCATTGCATATGCATGACCTTCCATATACATTATACTTTGATGATTGTGTGCTGGATTTATCATTGTTATTGACCAAACACCTTTTGTCTTTGAAAATTTTGCTACCGTTTCAAATTTACAGTCAATTTTTTTGCAAGGAGTACTTTTTTCAGGTGTTACTTTACTCCTTGATACACCACCACGCTCACACATAAATATAATCTTGCAACAATAACCATTTTTTGTTTTTGATCTTTTGATGATGATAACTTGTCTATGAGAAAGTGCCTCATTTTTCACCCATTCCATCAATTCTTCACGACTAGTGAAAACCTAAAATTAGTAGTTATTTAGTTAGAACATGATAACATAATATGATTTATAGTACCCTTATATAAAATAATATACCTTATCGGTAGAAAAATCTGACACACTTGACATATCTTCTTGTAAAACTTGAAACGTACCAGATTTTTTCTAAGGTAATTAATCGATATAAGTTTTGAATGTTATGAAAAAATGATTCGATATAGGTTCGTTTATATAAGAATTTTTTTTTTTCACTTCAGTCGCGTCAAATAATTTGAGCTTTGCTTTAGTCGCGTCAAATAATCTAAGCTTTTGATTTAGTCATGTCAAATAATTTTAACTTTTACTTTTATTCATGTCAAATAATTTAGGCTTTATTGCTAAAGTACTATTTTTTATTAACTACATATTATCCTTAAAATATAATATATAAAGTAAAAAATAAATAAACAAGATATTGACTATTATTGAGTATGGGCAAGACGGCAAGTATGGGTTCTCTGCAGCCTACTACATCTCCCTATAACAAAATGATGAGGGGTACCCTCATTGACACCCTTAAAATTAAATAAAAGTATTACACTGAAATTTGACCGCGTTTGACTAACACTATGCAAACGTTTAAAAGTACGTCACCGACATTTGACTGCGTTTGACCAACGCTATTGCAAACGTATATATAACCAGATCGAATTGCTAGGGTTTCAGAAAACCTTTCTCCCTCGATTCACCTTCACTGACTCGCCGTTCGCCTATTCCGATCATCTTATCCGTCACCGATATACTCTGCCTTTTTATTTTTATCTTTCCATAAAATTTCATGATAACAAAGTATCAAACCTAATTAAAGCTCTTAACATCTGGATACAACAGTTTTATACCGATTCCCGAATTTTCGAAAAGCCCGGGTTTCTTTTTCTTCCTTTGTTTCTGGTTAGTTTTGTATAAAACGATCTTTCGAATAAAGGTGCTTTCCCATATTTTTTATAAGACCGCTTTCTGTTGGGTTTTTGCTTGATTTCGTAGAAACTGATTATGCTAACAGGGGCATTCGCATAATCATTAGGTTTTGCATAATTTGATGTTTTAATCTGCGAAACTTTAGCAACAAAGATTGCTGAATGGTTTGCATAAAACATGAAGTACGATTTCACACAATGGTGTGTGAAATACAGGGGTATAAAGTAATTTTCCAACGACAACAACAATACTCAATCCCGCATATGCGGGGTATGGGGGTATAAAGTAATTTTCCCTTTTTATTTTTATGTTGCTTCCTTTCTTCTTTTTCTTCATAAACATTTTTGTGTTGTAAATTCATTTGATAATTTCCACATGTCTTTCTCAAACTTTTATCATTTTTCCAAATATTCAATATCTGATCATCACCGTGTTTTCTAATGTTTTACATATATGTAGTTTGTCTTTTTTGTTGCTATTTTGTCATCTAATATACTCGTAAATGATGTTTTATCTAAATCAAAGAAGCTATAATCCCTTTACTTGAAAACCTAAGCATCCATTCAACCTTTTCGGACATTAGGTTGACCCGGTGTTTTAGGCTTGCTTGAGTACATAGGATTCTGGTTAACTTGTTGCGTTACGTAACGTTTTACTTGTATACTTTCCTCTTGTGTTTTTTTTATCTGTTTATTTATAGGGGTTTTTTTATCTTCTGAGACTATTATTTTTCTTCACCTAAATTTAAGAAGTTACAATTCTTTTACTTGAAAACCTAAGCATCCATTTTAACTTAGCATACTTTGAGGCTTGTATGTTAAGGTTGATTAGGTGTTATAGGTTTGTCAAAGTACCAGGATTCCGCTCGACATAGGTACTAATTTTTTACCTAGAGTTGTGAAGTTAGAACCCTTATACTTGAAAACCTAAGCATCCATCTAACCTTCTCATACTTTGAGGCTTGTACGTTAAGGTTGATTAGATGTTGTAGGCTTGTCAGTGTACTGGCATTCCGCTCTTGACATAGGTGCTAATATGGTATGTATTTAAGTTATAAGAGTTTTTGATTATCTTATATTTATAATCTAATGTTTTACTTGTATACTTTGCTCTCTTTTTTTTGTTCTTTTATTTATAATGATAATGATAATGATAATTACTTTTACCGAAAGTTGAGAGTTGGAATCCCTGACTTGATCACTTAAGGATCCATTTTAAACTTCTCGTACTTTCTACTTTGAGGCTTGTACATTGAGGTTGATGAGGTGTTATAGCTTGTTTCTGTTGCAGGATCTCTTTCTTGACACTGATATCTCTGTTTTTGTTATCTTTCTGTTTTTTTTTTCATTTACTTTCAGATTTTCTTAAGCTTTTTAATTCTGTTTCGTATAAATTTCCTTACAAATGTGATTTTTATTCAAGTTGCTAGTGTTTTATTCAATTTGTGTTGTTTTTAGTTGTATAAATTTGTGTTATTATTGTTATTTTATTTCATATAATGTTTTTTTTACCCAAATTCAAGAAGTAGGGATCCCTTTACTTGAACACCCATGCAACCACTTCTTGTACTTTGAGGTTTAGCAGGTGTATGTAAGCTGCTATAGTATCATGTTGCTTTCTTGACATGAGTATCTATATATGTTTCTCATCTCTTTTGATATTGTTGTTTTGATTTAAGTTCCTAATGGTCTCAACGTTTTCCTTATTTAGTTAATATATTATGTTTTTTGATATTTTACTTGTATACTTCTGTATATTTTATTTGTATTTTACTTTCTGATGATGATATTTAAAATTTTGATTTCCATTTTTTTTTATATTCACGCGAATGTTGTTTTATTTATGTTACAACTGTTTGGTTAACTTATCTTGTTTTTGGTTTATTACTTATATTTTGTCTTATTTACCTGTATTTTACTTTCTAACGACGTTCTTTACCTAAAGTCGAGAAGCTGGAATCCACTTCAACCTTCTTGTGTTTGGTTGATCTAACGGAAAAAAAATAAATGAATTGGTGAATCTTACATGTTATCTTTTATATTTAAGCATTACTGGTTTCCGTCTGTCAACCATCATGAGGAGTTTTTATCATGTTTCTTAGCTGATGGTTCTACAAAAATTGTACAAGGACTGGACCATTGTTGTTGCTATTATTCTGTTTTAACTGTGCTTTCTGGTAAGATGAATGCAGGACCCCCTCGAAGCGTTTGAGTTTCGTGTTGCTGATTAACATTAATGTTCTACTGTCTAGTTTGTTATGACTATTGCCTTCGTTATAAAAGGAGGCTTGATGACATATTACTGAAGTTGTGTATTAGGTACTTTAAGATTATGATATTTAGCGGTTTTTTGTTACGATCCCACATCGGCCAAATAAGTTTGGTTGATGGCTTATAAGTCTAGGTGTCCCCTCCTACAAGCTGGCTTTTGGGAGTGAGCTCTACACTTGGGCTTATGACTTCATACGGCCTAGTATGGGATAATGGGATGTGCTCGTGTCAATGGGCCTAGTATTGGATAGGTTGGTATCAATTGGTATCAAAGCCAGCCCCATCTTTCAAGGTTCCAACACTATGGAGTGGTGGCTTTGACCCAAAATAAGGGGTGCCAACCGTGATCAACATAGCCGTGACCAACAAGGACATTCGCTATTCAAAGCGTGGGGTATTGTTACAATCCCACATCGGCCAAATATAAGTTTGGTTGGTGGCTTATAACTCTAGGTGTCCCATCTTCCTACAAGTTGTCTTTTGGGGCTGAGTTCGCTTATGTCTTGATACGGCCTAGTATTGAATAATGGAATCGTGTCAATGGCACCCTATGGGATAGGTGTTAAAGCATCACTTAATTTTGGCCATATTGGAATCTGGTGTAATGCATGATTGCATCAAAATTATCCAAGTGTTGTATTATATTCTTACATGGTTAGTAGGATAACTGCTCACATATGTAATCCAGAACATCAAACAATTCTTTGTAGCCCTTTAGGGCGGAAATTTAAGGCTAGCAACCCAAGTTAGAGGAGTGATATTCCACTATTGTCGTTTGCACAGAAAGAGGAAACTATGTTACCACTTGTCAAAGTTCAGTGAAAATTGTTGAATTTGAAATTTTTAAACAGGAAGAGTAAGTTCACAAACTGCTGGAAGATTCTAGTTTTACTACTACGACGCGGCTGGCCAAGAGAGATTTGGTGGTCTCCGTGAGGAATATTGTAAGTAAGTGTTTACTTAATTGAATTTATGTATATTCTGTTATTCAATATGAGCATGTTACTATCATGCATTTACTTACTCGTTTTTTATTTTGTTACTGTTTTAGATATTATACGTAAAAAAGCCACAAGCAAAAGACTACAATGTTTTTATTTCTTGTTTTCTTATGCTATATATTGTTCTACAGTGTTTCAGGTATAGTTTTGGTTTCTTCAAAGGATCTGTAAGGGTTATTTTTTGGAAAGAAACCCGAAAGAAGTTACATGTATGGTGTTTATTAGTAGGTTATGTTATGATACACTCGTATTCGCCTTCTTCATCTTTTAGTTTTGCCATCATGGTTTTCTAGTAAGGATCACTTAAGATCATGCTTTAGTGGTATATGTTCGATGTGTTTACATAGCTCATCCTTTGCAGAGACTTCTTGGTTGCGAAATCTTCTTAGAGAGCTTCATTTATCGTTATTTTTTGCTACACGTGTGTATTGTGATAATGTCAGTGCCATTTATCTTTCTTTTAATCCCGCCCAGCATTAGGGCACGAAGCACATAAAGATCGACATTCACTTTGTACGTGATCAGGTTGTTGCAGGTCAGGTTCGCGTTTTGTATGTATAGTCATGCTATAGTATGCCGATATATTCACCAAAGGTTTACCGTATGTATTATTTGACGAGTTTCGAGCCAGATTGAGCATTCACCCTTCTCTAGCTCCAACTGCGGGGGGCTGTTAGCATGTTATTGTTTTGATAGGGCTTAGTCCATCTACGCTTTGTCATGTATTTATATTGTGGCTGGCACAATTATTGAACAATAAGCATTATTCAGTTTAACGGGCCTTAAATCATGTCCGATTAATAAAAGGACTTTTTGCATCTTGTTTTGTTCGCTTCACATCTTTGTAAGCCTCCTTGTTACACAAGGATACATGCCTCTATATATATCATATGCGCCCAAATGCTTCTTAAGGTAATGCTTTCGGATACCAAAACCTCTTGTAAAGCTATATTCATTATAATACACAGCATCTAGATCATCAAATGTTTTTCCAAGTTGGTAGAACTTGTAAGATTTATTGACATTTTGAGATCCGCTACTTCTGTCACTTGATTGGAGTATAGATTAAACAGTTAAGCAACTGATATGAACATAATCTAGTCTGAAAAAAAATGGAACAATAGTCACTAATTATCAAATCAATCTGAATGCTATAAACTTATAATTTGGAAAATTAAGGGATAACAAGAAAGATGTAACAAACCTAGTTGAACATCAGATTCTTCTTTCTCATGAGTAAGATATCCATTTAAATCGATTTCATCTATCAATGTAGGTTCTGTTAGAGCAACTCCAATGAAGGATTTATGTAAAGCTTTTTTGTGCAAAAAAGTGGTTGATAAAGCTTTTGATCATTGGAGCAAAAGCTTTTTGTATGAAAAGCTTGAGATTTATCAACCTTTGGAGGTAAAGCTTTTTAGCTCAAATATTTATACATTTAACCCCTCATTGTGGTTTAAAAAAGCTATTGGAAAGCTTTTTACATTGGAGCAAAAGCTTTTGTATAAAGCTTTTTTAAAGGAAAACTTAGTTGGCACATAAAAAAGCTTTTGGAATGACTTTATCATTGGAGATGCTCTAAGTGTTTAACCGGAATAAATTAAAAATCATTATTTAGCATAATTCCCACCACACTAACAATGATTGTATTGAACAAAAAACCAATAAAGGTTCAAATCTGATACAACTTATTCTTCATTGATTGGATCAATCATTCTTGTAATATGCCCTATACACCAATTGTTAGACTTAATTTAGAACGAGTTTCCCAAAATCAGCATATTGCGTGATTAAGAAGTATTGGGAACAAGCGGAGGAAGAGAAGAGTCATGGATTTGGCACCAAAATTTCACGCTGCACCGTATATGCTACCCCAGTACAATATGACGGGCTCAACTTTAGCCGACTTAAAAAATGGGCCGTGAATGGGTAGCAAGGTTATGTATGCTGCTAGCAGCTGCCATGTTTTCCCCTTTATTTATTAGTGTTATATATGTTATTAATGAACTTCATTGTTTAATACCAAAATTTCAAACCACCCCTAACAAAAGTAAAAGAAGTTGTCGCACTTGAAGTTCAAGGATGCGATGCTAATCCTTCTGAGAATTTATCGAATACTTTTTTTCAATCCTAAAATGATACAATAGAAAATCCTTCCAAAGATTCTTCTCAAGAGCAACTAGATATTGACAATAATACGTGTCGGGATAAAGAGTTTCGTTCTTCATGTGATATCTTTCGAAAAGATATCCTAAAACCCAAGGAAAGAAAACAGAAAGCTACAACGTCTAGTAACAATTCTGTTATTGGTTTCCCTCCAAAATCTGTGAAGAAAAGAAAAAAAAGAAAAGAAAAAAGTGCTCAAATTTCTAGTTTGATGGATGATCTAAATGTTGAAAACGATGGTATTTTAAAAGAATTTTGAGGAGATGATGATTCTTCAGCTAATGTATTTGTTAAACCTAAAAAAACCTACAGATAAACTTATCAACATGAAGTCTAACAAACAAAATGAGATGAGAACATTTGAAGATATTAGTCAAGGCTTGGTGATGCATGTGTGATCAATCACCCTCAAAGAAAATATGAATTCAATCAATTGGAACTCAATCTTGATCAAAGTATATTGTATTTCCAGCAAAATGTGTAAATTGGCGGGAACACCCTGGTCCCGTGTGCCTTTGGCACCAGTCATTGTCCACCCCACAAGGATGACTCCGGGCAACTCCCCTGGCACAGTGGGGGCGTCTGGAGTTGGAATGAACCATTATCCAGCAAGTTCCTCCAGAGCCCCATGTGTTTTATGGGGGTGGGTACCTATCATGTTAAATGTTTACCCATGGCAAGGTTTGAACCCTTGACCTCTAGGAAGCCAAGGGCTCTCTTTACCAATGGGCCATCTAGACAAGTGGTAAGTATATTGTATTTCAGTGGTTGCTTATGCAGCCTTCATTATCTCAGATATTCAGAACTCAAGATGGATCTTCAAAGTTGATCTTTGGAAAATCAAAATAAGGCGTAGTCTCTTAGCAATGGTGGCAGGTGGTTGATATTATCATTTGTTTTGTTAGCCCTCTAGCAATCTGCAGCTGTTTTTAGTATCTTTTAAGGTCATTTTCTCTAACAAGCAATGTTTTAGTTTTCTCAATGTATTTTGTATTTTGTTTTAAATATAATACCAAGTAAAATACCCGCGATAACGCGGGATACATTATTTGACTTTGTAAATTTTGTAATTAAAAATTTGATCTTATTAATATAAAAATTGTATCAAATTTCATATGAAATGTATTTTCATATGCCAAATAATGGGGTCATGTAAAGATAAAAGATAATTTTATTTCATAAAATTTTAATTAGATATGGTGACAAAACATTCAATACAATAAGTAAACTAATTCTACCATAATGCGAAGAAATAAATTTGATTTTCATAAATGTGATTTTGTTTGAAGAACACATTTCTACCACCCAAAAATCCATTTTCTTTTTAATATTTCATCTTATTTAGATAAAAACGCCCATTATTATGTAGTGATAATACATACAGACTACAACTAAGAGAATATTACCTTGCTCATTGAGTGGCCGGCCATAAGGAGTTATAAAAGACACTACAACATGTATATCCATTAGCTACCCCTTAGACTAAAACTTTCTAAGTGAAAGCATATAACAATACATAAAGAAATATAATATCTTAAGTGTATATGCAATAAAATATCTTTAAGTGCATATGCATTTGATTTGGGCCGCACGAGTTTGCTTCACTGATTTCATATATATGAAATTGTAATATTTTTGAAGATAAACTTGTTTTTTAAAAAGATTTTGTAATGGTTATAAAGTTTTATTTGTATTAGTATTGGATTAGATATTAAGTTTAAATGGGTCATTAGTATCCTTGACTTAAACATACCAAATTTCTTTTTCCAGCCCATCATTTATGTCGAACTTAATCAATTGATTATTCATTTCACCGATTAGGAGTACTAAACAATGAAAAATAAAGGCAAATTAAATCTAAATTATATCAATAATCCACCATATAATATGAGAAACATGTAAGATCAGAAAGTTTCAGCTAGCTTATTATTTTGGCCAAATGAGCCAAAAATGACATTGCTTGAATAGTCTTCCCAAGTCCCATCTTGCCGGCAAGAACCCCGATTAGACCCTATGAGACAACGGTCAACAACTTAACATGACAATAAAAACATGGGTAATATTAGAACATAGGCCCTCTTGGAACAACTTTATTACCTACTCATAACAATTCAACAGAGACAATTTACTATTTCAAAGAACCTTTAAAAGAGAAACATTTGAAAACGATGTCCATTTATAAATCGATGATAAAACTATCGCAAAGACACCACCACAGGTCAATGAGTAGAAATTACCACAACAATAATATACAACCTATAAATCTCTAATTGTTGAAACTCACATGTAAGATTGTTTATATAGTGGTTATGAAGTGTGACAAACAAATCACGTACATAATGTGAACATTACCCAAAAGATCACCAATTTGTGCATGGCCTACTTCAAACTTTTACATATAAACATTGTATGTATATTTTTATGATTCAAGTACAATTGCAAGATAAACTTTTTAGCCATCATTTGGGCTAGTGTCTTTGGCACAATTCATTAAACAACTTGTGCACATTTCTCAAATAAAATTACAATAACAATACTTAATATGCCTTTTCCAGAAAAAAATAATAGAAAATAGAAAAAAACTTAATATGGATCATCCCCATTGACAAAAAATTTTCAACATAAATTATTAGGGAAAATCTAACTTGTGCCCTTAGGGCACGTGTTAAGAACATTTAATGAACTTGAATTTTCTATAAATAAAATAAATTGTAATTAATAAAGATTTAAAATTGGAAATTAGTGAGTTTAGTGAATGAATTTTATGATATATTTGGTAAGTTATAGTGCATTTAATGAGGTTTATCTTGTGCCCTTAGGGCACAAGTTAGCCAAACCCAAATTATTAAGCAACAAATAAATATTAATGTTGAGATTATATCAAAAAGGATACCAAAAAGAAAAGATACGAAAGTTTTTGTAAGTGTACTTACATGAGATTGTAGCGTCTCAACAACGTTCTCTTATACTTCAACCAACCTTCACATTCCATGCTTCCCTTATGCCCTTTGTCGACTACACATTTTGACCAATCGGTCCACACATATTGTGACCTCTAAATCTGTATAAGTAAATAAATTAATTATTATAGCACTGGCAATAGTCACTACATAGTGAGTAACCAAGTACACCTGAGATATACTACTTTCAAATACGTTAATCATCTTCTTTATATTGTGAGGAGTTCTCTCCGGTATTCGGTTCACCTGTAAGCTAAGGTGGAAGTGACTTGATCTTTTCTGCAATAGTTGATCTTGATGATCCCACATCATAAGAGGATGTATCTTGCAATCTTTTAGATGAAACATGAGCTGAATCACACCATTCGTAATTAAATGAGATGAATTTTCCATCTCCAATTCGTGCCGAAATGTTAATTTAGACACTGCAAGATCAAATGTTAGACCTCATGGTTGCACAATTGTAAAAATTGGGCACTTTTCGTATTTCTTAACACGCTACCAAGAATTTCATATTGCTTTTTCTTCATCGCAGATTCTCTCCACAAATAACAAAATAAACCAAAGGATAACTTTTAGATAACAAACATAATTTCATCAAATTTGTATGATGTAATCAATTAGGGTACCTTCAAACGAATCTAGTTGCTCCTCCTCATCACTAATAATGAAGTGAAACTTCATATGTATAAGTCCACCTCCTTCGACATGAAAAACATCATCCCATGTACCTTATTGATTATTGTCATTGTTCGGATACCTAATCACAAAACTAAATTCATTAGTATAAGCAACGACATGTGTTCTAAATACTAATAAGAACGTCTACATATTACAAAAGCAATTACAATTATAATAAATAAATGCATGAAAACATGAAAACATAATGATGTTGTAACACCCTCCCCCTGAGCACATCCGCAGATGCAGGCCTGAGGAGCAATGTTAATATAAGCCCATTGGGCCAGGTCTGCAGCCCAATGCACCCCAACCACATCACCTGTGAATATCATATCCAACAGGTAGGTTGTTGAGAGACTCGAACATGAGACCTCCCCTTTAATACCAAGTCTTACAACTTAGTATCACCAATTGAGCTGCAGCTCAATTGGTGGTACCAAGTGGTAAGACTTGGTATTAAAGGGGAGGTCTTGAGTTCAAGTCCTCTCAACAACCTGGGTGATGCCATAGGCTACCAGATGGGTTGGGGTATATTGGGCTGCAGACCTGACATCGCTCCTCAGGCCCAGTGGGCTCAGGGGGAGGATGTTACAGATGTTATAAACACAATTTAGCAATAAACTAAATGATAGTACAACAACTAATCGAGCAGAAGCTAAACATGCTTAACAAAAACTAATTGAACAACATCTAAACTCGATTTTATTTTATAATATTGAATGTTAACGAATCAAAACGAAATAAAAAACAAATCAAAATATCAAAGCAGCTAAACTGATATGATAAGATAATTTATTGTAAACCCTAACCTTGCGAATCACAACAAAAGATCCTACAACAACGTAAAAACAATAAATCATATAAATAAAATGTAGTTGAAAACAATAATACATAGTGTCTCACATAATGACAAATCTTAACTGATTAAATAACATAAGGTTTTATCATCATCACATTACCATCCGAACCATAATATGTCGCTACATCCAGATCGAAACACGATCAGTCCCAAACGATTTCTTCTTCTGTCAAATCGAAACACGATCGGTCCAAAACGATTTAATCAATATTTAACATCTCATTGCGGTAATATCTTCTTTTTCAGCATCATGTTTTTTTGCCTGACGTGATTAATTGGATACGAAAATAAGTACTCAAGTGGACCATTGGTCAAACATTATTTAGTAAAAATGTCATTAGTTCACCGTTCAAGATATTTTTTTCTATTTGCATAATGATGCACATAAACAAAATCAATGCAATATATATAAATATTAAATCGAGGCTTACTGAAGTGGATGGTGGTGATTTTGACACCATAGACCGCAAACATATGAATGGGAATAAAATCAATATAATCAAAAATGGTATTGTTGTTAGCTCCTTGAACTTTAATTCATCCATAAACAAAAATGAAATAATGTGTAAAAAGTGAAGAACAAACCCTGCTAGGACATGTAGAAACCCTTGTGATTCATGATGCAAAAACGCTTTAACTTCCATCCACATACCTGTGATATCACAATCACCAAGAGGCATTTTTGAAGATGACAAATATCAGTAGTTAAATTATAGTAAAAAATATACAAATTAACCTATTAATTTTGCACGATTATGAGCTTACTTGGAATCTCGCTTCTTTAGAACCCCACCAACAAAATTGAGAGGGGTTGTCATATGTGCAAATAATAAAACCTGATAGGAGGGAAGCAACCATTTTTACAATATTCATTGATGAATATTTCACCCACTGAATATTGTGCATACAATCACTGACATCATCAAACCCCTTTACCATGAATATAAAGAGAAAATCAGATACGTGTTAAGATGATACCTTTAACATGAATATGCTTTCACTTTCAGCATGTACGAACTTATGTATGAACTATGAAGCTCAACATGATCCTGCATTCATGTACCTTTATAACATAATTAGTAATTAGCATAGAGGTAACACATGTCAAATACACACAGCCATATCCCTTGTGAAAAACTATATAAGTGTAGCTGCTGATATCATGGAATAGAATAATAACCTACCTAAATAATCAAAGAGAATTCATAAAGTTACTAACATTCGGTATACTGTAAACGTCCAAAAAACCACTTCAAATTCTCAAAATAAATCGAATTAGGGCAAACCTGAGCACACAAAAGTTAATGGATTGTAAACATATCTGCATTGATCAAAAGAAAAAGGTTGTTGAAACGAAATCAATTATCGTAAAATTAGAGAGGATATCATTACCAGTTTACCACAACAACAAATAAAAAAACGAAATCGATACCGTTGTGTGAATGAAAACGGGAGAAACTATTATGTGTTTGGAACCCTAGAAGACCGAATAAATGATTATATCAAGAAATTAAATTGAATTGAATGTAAAATAAGAGAACGTACCTACCATATCCTGTATTTAGGAAAAAATTTGGAATTTGAAAGATAACGGCGGCTGCAATTTATTGCATATACTACGTGGCACACAATTTTTTGAGATACTATATATGGGCATGCTGCTTCTTCGTTGTCTTCTCTGGTGGTGATGAACTTGCTAAGGGTTTTTGTATTCGCATCAGTCGTGATTTTGTAACATGAAAACATATTTTATCTATTATGTATTATCAATATTATCAATTATTATCTATTACTCCCTCCGTTCCAATTTTATTGTCCCCAGACAAAAAACACGCAGTTTACCATCTCTCTAACTTTTTGGTAAGAAGACAGTTTTACCCTTTACTTTTTACTTACCTTTTTGTCTTACATATATAAATTATGGGCAAAAATAAACTTTATCTCATTATTTTTATCTATTTATGGAAGTGGATAATTAAATTGGGACATCCCAAAAAGGAATACTGGACAATAGAATCGGGACGGAGGGAGTATTATTTTAAAAAGAAAAATATTAGGTTGATGTTTATTTATTATATTTAATAAATATTATATTACCCGATTTTTTTACTAATCAGTTAATAATTAGATAAAATCTGCTATATAATTTAATATTATATATGTCGTATTTTATTTTTAAATTATAAATTAATTTACATCGTCGGATTGATTTTGGAAAAACCCAAAGAATGGTCAAGATTCATCCATGGTATTTTGGTTTAAGTTTATTATATTTAAATATTATATTACTCGATTTTTTTACTAATTAGTTAATAATTAGATAAAATCTGCTATATAATTTAATATTATATATGTCGCATTTTATTTTTAAATTATAAATTAATTTACATTGTCGGATTGATTTTGGAAAAACCCAAAGAATGGTCAAGATTCATCCATGGTATTTTGGTTTAAGTTTAGTTTATAGAAGTTTTGTTTTTTGCAAGAAAAAAAAAAGATAAAAAAGTATCTACTTAGTACCAATTGGGGTGGCAAATCGGGTTGGGTCGGGTTGGCGGGTTCGGGTTGGCGGGTTGGTGGGTCAGAAATGATCAACCCGAACCCAACCTGATTCTAAAATCGGGTTGGGTATTTCAACCCAACCCAAAACCCGACAACCCGAACCCAACCCGACCCAACCCGAATTGCTAATAATTCAACAAATTTTCACGTTATTTTCGAGTTTTCAGGTCGGTTTTGGGTCAGTTAAGTCACATTGATCAATCTTTTAAAAAAAATAGCTAATCTAAAAGCATAAATAATTATAAATTTTCAAAATTAATAAAAATAAATATTATATCAATTTGAATTGATCATCAAAACATCATTAATTTACTAACTTATATCAAAACGTAAAGATATCAAAGAAAAAATTATAAATCAGTAACTGGAAAGGTCTAAATTATGTGTCATATTTAAATTAAAATAAATTTATAATGATATTAACTGAATTTCGGGTTGTCGGGTTCAACCCAAAAATGCATTTGCTGACCCAGACCCGACCCAAAAAAATATCGAGTTGTCGGGTTTCGGGTTAACGGGTTGGCGCCTCAAAAATTCCGACCCTAACCTTATAATATTCGGGTTGGGTTCGTGTCGGGTTTCGGGTTCACGGGTTGATTGCCAGCCCTAAGTACCAAGGACTACTTTAGCATTACACGAATTCTTGAAGGGCACAGACCAACATTCATCATGAACCCCTTTAAACCCAAAATTGGGCCACTTTTGTAATTCAGCAATATGCAAGGACGGTTGTGTCAATCCTTCTCCGCCGCGAAGCCCTTAAACCCTTGAACAAATTCTATTAAACCCCGCCGCAACCGTCGCCGTCTACCACCGTATTCACCATGGAGCGATCTCAAAAATCTCACCGGTCTCGTCAATCTGGTCCTTCCGCCAAAAAGAAATCCGATACTGATAAGAAAAAACGCGATATCACCGAAGAAAAAAAACAAAGCCCTAAGGTCATTCTCATTCATCGATATATATAGTTTTAGTATTTTGTAGTAGCTTATGTTGTAAATTATTATTATTAATGTTTTTGAAATGTAATGCTAACATTCGCAAAATTTATGAAGCTTTATTTAGTTAGCAAGGAAGTGAAGTACAAATTTAAAATTAATCTGTGGAAATTGTGATATGTTTAATTACTGTCAAATTTGGATTGTATTAATTTGAGAATTATGATAGAATATTTGAAATGTTACGCAGGCATTTGCTTTTAATTCAACGGTGAAAGCTAAGCGTTTACAGTCGCGAGCTACGGAGAAAGAGCAACGTCGTTTACACATCCCGACTATTGATCGTAACATAGGGGAACCTGCTCCTTATGTTATTGTTGTGCACGGCCCTCCTCAGGTTATCTTTAAATCAAATTGTTTGATTAATCGATTCTAAATAGGTTAAAAACGGTCATTCAGCTTTGTGTGCATAGGTTGAACACAGAGCTGTATAATGTGTAAACATTAGTTTTTCGTATTATTAACTGTAGTGGTAATATACGTATGTTAGGTAGGGAAGTCGTTACTTATAAAGTCTCTTGTGAAGCACTACACCAAGCATAATATACCAGATGTACGAGGCCCTCTTACTATTGTATCAGGTATGCGTATTATGAGATTATAATGTACTCCGTATTTAATTAGTAATCATAGTATTGGTGAAGTTTGTAAGCCGTCCCTTTTGTTTTACCTTAGGTAAGCAAAGACGGTTACAGTTTGTTGAGTGCCCAAATGATATTAATGGTATGATTGATGCTGCGAAATTCGCTGATCTTGCGCTGCTGCTTATTGATGGAAGCTATGGTTTTGAAATGGTGAGCCTTGCATTCTAATATTCAGTTTCTTATGTCTGTATCTGTTTAACATATATATCATTCACCATACATTAAATGTGTAGCTTTAAGTTAATATGGACTTCAATTTGCAGGAAACGTTTGAGTTCCTTAACATTATGCAAGTTCATGGATTCCCTAAAGTTATGGGTGTTCTTACACACCTTGATAAGTTCAAGGATGTTAAGAAACTCAAAAAGGCAAAGCAGCAACTTAAGCATCGGTTCTGGACCGAGATTTATGATGGAGCCAAGTTATTTTATCTTTCTGGTTTGATTCATGGAAAGTGAGTGGCTTAATCCCTATCTTTCTTTGTTAAATTAGTTTAATCAGTCTAGAGGTGGCAATTTTGAGCCAATTATCCTTGTAAAGGGTTCGAACGGGTTATTGTTAACTATAGCGTGTCAAACGGGTAAAAAGTAGGGTAAAATAGGTCGAACGGCTATTGGGAAAGTATATTTTACTGATCAAAACCTTTTAAAATATTATGTTAAAAAAACTCGAAGTTACTACAGGAGATATTGTATTTTTAGTCATATTTGGCGCTGTAATTAGTTGAATCTGTGGACAAAAGTGGTTTTGTCAACCCAATCTGTCTAAATCTGTACAATAAGTATCAGTTTTTACCGCACCCGCATTTTGTCACCTCATCATTGAACACTTGAATGTATGTATAGATTTGGCGAAGTACTGTGACTCGATAGACGTTGAGTTAACTATAAATTGGTAAACAGGTACGTCAAACGTGAGGTTCATAATCTTGCTAGATTCATTTCTGTTATGAAGTTTCATCCTCTATCTTGGAGAACATCTCATCCATATGTTCTGGTAGATCGTTTTGAAGATGTCACCCCTCCAGATAAAGTGTCCACTAATAAAAAGTGTGACAGAAACGTGACATTATATGGTTATTTGCGTGGCTGCAATATGAAAAAAGGAACTAAGGTGCATATTGCTGGTGTGGGTGATTATAGTGTAGCGGGTGTAACGGGGTTAGCTGATCCTTGCCCTTTACCTTCAGCTGCAAAAAAGAAGGGGTTACGTGACAAAGAAAAGCTATTTTATGCACCTATGTCTGGCATTGGGGATCTTCTGTATGATAAAGATGCTGTTTATATAAACATTAATGATCACTTTGTGCAGTTTTCTAAAACCGGTGACGAAGATGATACTTCACGAAAAGGTTTTGACTTGTTTCTTATGAAGTTTGCTGCATAATGTGATATGAATGATAATGGTTATTACTTGAGCTGATGACATCTTGTTTGCAGGAACGGATAGGGATGTCGGTGAGGTCCTTGTGAAATCACTTCAAAACACAAAATATTCTGTTGATGAGAAGCTAAATCAAAGCTTTATCAACTTTTTTAGTCCAAAAAGTAACAATCTAAGAGAAATACCAAATGGTGATGATGAAGGCCGTGTCAATCACAATAACTCCATAGAACTGACAGAGGAACTTGATACTGTTGAATCTGATGAGGAAAGTGATGCTGACGATTTAGATGACTCAGAAGAAACAAGGAACCCTAAAGTGAAAGATAAACAGGCGATTGCAGGAAAAAACATTGAGGAAGAAGTTGAGATCCATGAAGGAAGGATGAGGAGAAAAGCAGTTTTTGGAAATGAAAGTGAGCTTGATGATCAGGAGGTAATGTGGTATGTTTGTATGTATATACATAAGCATGGGGGAAGGTTCAAATGTGAACCACAAGATTAGGTGTTAGTTCACATGTGAATGATAGTGGAGGTTTGAATGAGAAACAAAATTTTACGAGTAAAGTCACATTTTGTTCACATGTAAATTTACACTTAAAATAAAATAAAATGTGTGTGTATACTTTCATGGTTATATTATCTCAGTTTTCTTCTTGTAAAATCCAATTTAGTTATCATAAAGGCTGTGCATAGTTGCAGGCCACTGATGAAGATGAAGAAGCTGATGATGAGGAAGCAGATGATAATTCAGACGAATCTTCTGATGAAGAGGAAGATGATGCAGAAGGTGAACTTCATCTTTTTCATATTCACTTAGTTATAGGCATTCATATCTCTGCAATTCAAAGGGGAAGTTTTATAAGTTTCTGATGTTTAGTTTTTTTTTTCTTTCTTTTTTGCTAATATTACTTGCTCTTGTTTTACTGCAGAAAATATGGGGAATGATTCAAAATGGAAAGAATCATTGGTTGAGAGGACAATATCAAGGCAGACCACTAATCTTATGCAACTTGTGTATGGGAAGTCTGAAACAAACTCAAATGATACTTCTCACGAAGAGATTGATGACGATGAAAGCGACGATGATGATGAGTTTTTCAAGCCCAAGGGAGAAGGAAACAAGGTCTGGCCCCTACTCATGTGTTGTTCATTTATCAATTTTGCTTCGAAGTTTGCTTATTGGTTGATATATTAATCCGTTGACTTAATTGTATGATTTGTCCCAGAAATCAAGTAAAGGATTGGAGGGCGATCAATTAGATACTGAAGATAGTTCCAAATTTACCAATTATGCTAACGCAAAAGACTGGAAAGATGGAGATTCAATTGAAAGTATTCGTGATCGTTTTGTAACTGGAGATTGGTCAAAGGCTGCTCGCAGAGGGAAAGTTGATGAAGTAGACAGTGAGAATGATGAGGATGGTCCTGTTTTTGGTGAGTTTGAAGACTTGGAGACTGGTGAGAAGCATGAAGGTGATAAAACGGGCGATGATAAAAAGGATGCTGACCCAATTGCTGAGGAACGGAGGCTTAAAAAGCTTGCTCTTCGTGCAAAGTTTGACGCTCAATATCCTTGAAAATGACTATTAATTGATTATGAATTATTGAAGGTAGCAAAATGGGTAGATCGGGTAACGGGTTTAGGTTGTACTGACTTCGTTTTAGTACGAAAGTGGACAGGTCTGGTTGGGTTAGATTAACAAACATTTGTGTTTAATTATTTTTTGATAAATAATTTACATGTTTTATATGATTACAAATACTATACGATTACTCTTATAAGCTATTTTTTTTCCGAATAAAATGACTTAGACGTCTGTAAGTGCTAATAACACTTTCGACCACTTTTAACCCGTTGGACTTGATTTTAGCTAACAAGATTTGATTGACCGGAATGACCCGTCACTCCGTTAGGGAACCATATTTAAATGACCCCTTCATCCATTTACAAATAAACTGACTTAGAAGATACTTCTATCATCTTGTGTTTTTTTTATTATATACACCATTGTTTGTTTTTCACTTTTTGAATTTCGTATTTGGAATATGATGCATGTGTACCCTTAATTCCTCTATACATACGAAGGGGCTGAATCTCCTGACGAAGATGATGACAAAAAACATAAAGGCAAAGATAGTATTAGCCAAGCTAATGAAGGTGGCTTTCTTGATAAGGTAAAGTTTATTAATAAATAATTCTTATAATCTCATATACATATATACATATCTTGCTTGCTATTATCTATAACTAGTTCACTCCCGCATAATACACAACGTGTTTTTTAAAAACTTATTTATAATATAGTAGTTTTACATTTGCTAATATGCTCATACAAATACAAGCTTTATATTTTGCTTAAATGCAAATATTATAATACGCTGATAATATAGGATTCTATAATTGATAGAATCTTTACCAATATATTTATATAAGGTTATTTGTTGTTGTTCAATCTTATTGTAATTTTTTTCTGTTAAAAATATGATTCTAAAGAACCTAAACATTAATAAATGTGTATATTGGATTTATTTTTTAAGGTTTTGATATAGTTTTAATAGTGTTTAGTTAAACAAATGGAATATGATACCTCATTGTCTTTTTAGGAAAAAACTATGTCACAGTTATTTTGCTTTATTAATAGTGATGAATGATTGGCTTCCGCAGTTGAAGGAGGAAGCTGAACTTCAAAGACAAAGGAATATAGCTGAACTCAACGATCTAGATGAGGCCACAAGGATAGATATAGAAGGTTACCGTACAGGAACTTACCTCAGACTGGAGATTCACAATGTTCCTTATGAAATGATTGAACATTTCGATCCCTGCCATCCTATTCTTGTTGGCGGAATTGGTCTCACAGAGGAAAATGTTGGATACATGCAGGTACTATTTAATAAAAGTTTCTACTTGATTATCTCTTATGTGATTTGTTAATTATGGTCTCACCTTTTGACATTATGATTGTTTTTTTTGTTTCAGACTAGGTTTAAACGTCATAGATGGCACAAAAAGGTTCTAAAGACTAAAGATCCTATAATTGTTTCTATTGGATGGAGACGTTACCAGACTCTACCAATATATGCCATTGAGGACGTTAATGGGCGTCATCGTATGCTAAAGTATACCCCTGAACATATGCACTGTCTTGCCATGTTTTGGGGCCCACTTGCACCTCCAAACACTGGGGTTGTGGCTGTTCAGAATTTGTCAAATAGTCAGGTTAGTTGTCCTTTTGAGGTCTAATACCCATTGATAACCTTTGATTGTATTTATTATTCAAAGCTAAAAGCATAAAGTGAGTTCTCTTCCAGGCATCATTTAGAATCACAGCAACTGCAGTTGTATTGGAATTTAACCATGCTGCAAAAATTGTTAAGAAGATAAAGCTAGTTGGTGAACCCTGCAAGATCTACAAGAAAACCGCACTTATTAAAAAAATGTTCACTTCTGATCTTGAAATAGCCAGGTTTGAAGGTGCATCGATTCGAACTGTTAGTGGCATACGTGGGCAGGTCAAGAAGGTGTGCTACATTGTTTTGCTAATACACAATTATTCATCTTCACATAATACACACACACTTACATATTCATATAGATATGAATAAAATAATTAATTTAGTTGCGAGTCTTGAATGTATACAGGCTGGAAAGATTGAGCTAGGTAATAAGCCTAAAAAGAAGGGAGGACAACCTGAAGAAGGAATTGCTCGATGCACCTTTGAGGATAAAATTTTGATGAGTGATATTGTTTTTCTGCGTGCTTGGACTCAAGTTGATGTCCCATGCTTTTACAACCCTTTGACGACTGCCTTGCAACCCCGTGGTGAGACATGGCATGGTGTGAGAACAGTAGCCGAGTTGAGGAGAGAATATAATCTTCCCATTCCCAACAATAAAGATTCCCACTACAAGGTAATCTACTAGTGGTGGCAAAATGGGCAGGTTGAGTAACGGATCAATATGTATTATTATTATGGTACGAGTAAAGGATCATTTTTTTCGATTCAAAAAATCCTTTTTATATATAATTATTCATTAGTCACATTATGATTCGGATATTTGTTATATTCTGGTTCTCCTTTTTATCTTTTTTTCAAAATGAACTTTTTTTACCATCTAAACCTGTTATAGATAAATAATAACATAACCGGAACCAACCTATTTATGAGTAAACATGTGTTAATATCCACTTCTATGATCTACATTTTTCTTTAGAGTTCAGATTCGTAGTATATTCTTTAGTTACATTTAGTCTCTGCTCTGGCCAGAAACTTATGAGGTCTATTTTATATAATTGGTCTGACAGCCAATAGAAAGGCCGTTAAAGAAGTTCAACCCAATAGTCGTTCCCAAGTCATTGCAAAGTGTACTCCCATTCCGGTCAAAGCCCAAGGACATGAAGCCAAAGAAGGATGCGAGAGCAGTTGTTCCGGAACCACATGAGCGAGATGTCCATAAACTTGTCCAGCATCTGCAGCTAATTAGGCATAACAAGGTATGTGTTTTACTCTGAATTCACTTGCATTTAACCACTGTGAACATAATTTATCGTGCTATTTGAGTAAGAGGTGATGCCCTCTATTAGATAAACTGATCCGATAACTAGGTAACAAGATAACATATGCTGGAAAACTTTAATAAACTATATCATTCTCTCTTAATTACTTCAGCCTGTTAAAGGGTTTAAGTTGTGTTAATCTGTATAACTTGGTGTGTATAAGAGACCTTGCTGTATTCATTGGTGCTAGCTTTTAAGTTTTGTATGCCCAATAACTTGGTCATTGTAGTATTAAAATTAAAATATGTTTGGATGTGCGTTTGGAAAATGATTATGTTAATGTAATCAATTAGAATCGAAAAATGAGTTGTAATAAAAATGAGTGGTTGGAAATAGTGTTCCCTTGTGCTTGTATGAAGTTGTAATCCGCTGTTCAAGTGCTTTGCAGAATCTGTTAATCCAAACTTGAAAACTGACTATTGTGGGTACAAGTGGTATTAATTAGATGGTTATTTTCATATGATTTGCAGTTGAAGCAGCAGAAATTAAAGAAACAGGAGAAGAAGAAAAAACATGACGCTGAGAAAGCCAAGGAAGATTTGATAACGAAAAAACGTCAGCGAGAAGAAAGACGAGATAGATATCGTACACAAGACAAGTTACAGAAGAAAATGCGCCGAGACTGAACCATGTTGCATCATGTATGAGTTGGTAAATTTGAGCTGCTGCTGCTGCTACATTTTTTGTAAGGTCAATAGCAAGTCGAAGACTATTGCATTAATTTATAAGTTAAGGTCCTAGTGCAGGCTAAATCTCACAAATTCTTGGTTTAAATCGAGCAATACATGAAACTAGAATACTTTGTACACATGCAAGGGAGTTTGAGCTTTCATTTAGATCCATCTATTGTATCACATTACAATTTACATGAATTAATGGGGTTTATAGTTTTTAAACGAATACAAGTTAATTTAATGTAATATTTGGGGTTATAGTTTTAGACAAATAAGTTGACAACCGGTTATGTCCCTCGGACGTTTCACCATCTTGCAATTTAAATCCGCTAAACAATCGAATGCTTAATAATCAAACATTTGTGTTTTGAAGAAATATGATACTCCCTCTGTTTCAAAATATAGTTCATGTTTCCTTTTTCGGACGTTCTAAATTAATTGTCCACTTCCACAAATAGATAGTGAAGTTTGGTCGTGATTAGTGATTACCATATTACCCTTAATTGCAATTATTATTACACACTTTCAAGAAAGCAGTAATTAATTGATTAAAGGTAAAACTGTCATTCTGCAAAAAGTAAGAAAGAGAAATAATGAAAAAAGTTAGAAAGAGGAAGCAGTAATGATTATGTTTTTATTAAACTACATGTTTTTTGTCGAGTGACAATAATTTTGAGACGGAGGGAATATGACAATAGTTTACAAAATGACCCAACCCATATCAAAACTTTAAAACCGAATTACATTTTTAGACATTTTCTTCAATGTGCTTGACTAACTCATCATTGTGGCACCGAAAAGGTACCACTTAAATAAATGATCTTATTTTTCATGTTATATTCTTAGAGCACAGGGTGTGGTGTCGGTGTTCTGGGACAATGTTATGAAGAATGTTGAAAGTGAGGATTTTGTGGTGTGGGGAAAAAAGCTAGAACACTGAACTCTTCAATGTCTCTATAAGAACGCTGGCAACAAAAATATGTGAGAACATCGGCGAGAACGCCGGTGGGGTGTGCCAGAACACCGAAGTCCAGTGTTCTCAATGAAGAACACCGATGCCACGTATTAGCACACCTTGTGCTCTTATAGCTTTACAGGAGAGAGGGTTAGCCGACTAAGTTAAAATTTCTTTCATACCATAATATTCCAATTATAGCAAGCATTACATTCTAATCAATAAAACATTCAGCATTTCAAACATTACATCACCAACATGAACATCGTCCAGATTCGAAAGATTAAAAAGACTGATCACATATGGTTTTGTAAGTAGTAAGAACTTCAGGTATACAAACAACAGTTTCTCTTCATTCACGTGGAAACACCAAACTGCCATCACAACTTCACATATCTCATCATTAAATCAAAGTTGCCTTTAATCCGTTTGCATAGATCCGGCATGATACTTCTCCAAATCTGCATCTAGATCTTCGGCAGACACCTTTTCACCACGTTCTCCCCCTTTCCCTCTTCCCCTGCCTCTGCCACCAGCACCCCTGCCACTGCCGCCACCACCACCACGGCCACCGCCGCCTCCCTGAGGTCTCATTGGCCGACCATTACCTCTAAGTCTTCCCATAACCCCACCTCTGTGTTAATAATTATTTGTTAGTAGGTTAAATGCATAGATAAAAAGATAAATTAAATAAAAAAAACTAGATGGCTAGTGTACTCTGCAGCAACTATAGAGGATGAATTATGCGTTCAGGGGGTGTTCAGACATTGAAAACTGATAATCAGATTTCAGCGTTCAGGTAAGTGGTTCACATTATATGATTATTCAAGGATCAAATACTTGGATAATCAATTCCATACCTGCTGCAACTAAATTAATTGTTTAAAGTACAATCATTCCCCCCTCCTTTTGGACCTATTCAAAAGTTAATTGATTTATCATTGCTAACATGTAGAAGAATACTGTTAAAACATTGGAGAATGAGTTACTTCTAATTATTTCTAATCAAAGTTAAAAAGTCCTTTCTTGTCGTTTATTTTATTGCTTTACTTGAATAATAAGAATCACCTGATCAAAAAAAAAATAAGAATCACACCCAAAGGACAAATTATCTTATTATCACTACTTCAAAACTGATTCTGATAATTTAATATTAGAAACTCAGTTACAAAAAGCGAATCCAAATACCCCTTAAGTGTAAAGTACAGCAAGATTTATAAAAATACCTTCTGGGTGCACCATTCTGGCTTCCATACATCACATTTGCAGCATTTAGAGCACCACCATCATTTCCCATGTTTGTTCCTACCAATTCAATCTTCATTGGCTTTCCATCTAATTGAACATTGTCATATTTCTTGATAGCCACTTCTGCATCTCTGCGCCTTGAAAAGACAACTTCTGCCGTTCCCTATGAAAAATACTTTCTAAAAACTATGGAAGGCAACATAATTTCTTGGAAGGATGAGATTATTCCCGAACTCAAGTGAGTACCTTTGATCTGCCACTCCTGTCGTAGTGTACTGTTGCCCGTTTTATGTCACCAACCTCTGCGAAGAGTTCCTGCAAATATCAAAATCTTTTATTAACGAACTGTTGCTTAATGCTTGTTTGTGCCATGTTTTAAGCCAACACTACTACCAAATCAAACATTTACAGAATTATATAACATACTGGAAAGTACCAAGTCACAAGTTCAAGAATGTGATATCACCAATTTGCAGCAAATACAACGCTCCCATAATGTATGTACTTTATCTTCGCAATTAATATATTTAGTCCAAGGATTCATATACTTGTACGTTTCAGCCACACACATCTTTTAAAGCATCGATGCACATAATAGAATTTGTCTTCTTTCAAGAGCTTGCTAGCGTGCCTTGAGAGTGTAAAGCTACTGAGCACTAAAGAAGTTATCTTACCAATCCACATGATTTTATTAACAAAGAACCAAGACCACAAGCCATATGAGTGATCCACTTATTCACAGGATCCAAATATTTAGACTTTTAGTCGTCTTTAAGATTTCTTTCTCATTATCTTTTGTCATGTTGGATTTTGATGCGGAGAGCAATTAAAGTCAATTGCATGAAGCATGGCCCAACGATCAAGCAAACCGCTTTGGATTTGAACTGGGCATATTAAATAGGGATAAGTACCTGGGAATGCACTCAACTTGTCCCAAATGTCTATTGTGTGTACCCAACTTACGGGTGCCCTATTTAATGCACCCAACTTTCAAAAACGGTTATTGTGTGTACTTTGCTGATGTGTCGTCCGTTTAAGATGACATGTGGCATCCTTAGAAGATGACATGTCAGCAAAGTACACACAATAACCGTTTTTGAAAGTTGGGTGCATTAAATAGGGCACCCGTAAGTTGGGTACACACAATAGACATTTGGGACAAGTTGAGTGCAATCCCAGGTACTTATCCCTATTAAATATAATCCACTATAACAATATAACTCCTATGTGGCTGAACAAATGTCTGCGACTAATTAATGTGTAACCTGGATAGTTGCATCCAGTTTCAACAAACTACCATGAGAACTAAGTATAAAGTAATCCTAACTGTGAGCCTTCAAGTATCATTTCAAAACCTCAAGGATCTCAAATGTGCATGTTCCATCCGCAGAGTGTCAAACTGTCAATCATTAACCAATATCACAGCACATCCAACCACCAAATTCCATTTCGTAATCTCATACAGCTAAATACATAACATATCACTATTTAACACATACATCCAACCTACTATAAGCTTTCTACTCATTTTAGCGTAATCAAGAACCATCATATTTCTACTTAAATCGTACAAAATTACCTAGATATCCTCATTGGAAACACCGTAATCCAGATTATTTATAAGAAGTTTTGTGCCAGTCTCGATCCCCGAAGATACCCTGTTTGATCTTGCAGGGTGTGCTGCAGCATGACCTTCATACATATCGTGTCCCCACGTTGTCTCAGGTGCTTCAACCTGTACCATAATATTACAAACAGCAGCATATAAATAAATATAGGCAACCAAATAAACCCAAATTACCAAAATAATACAACTAAGTTTCAATTTTTATGAAGACGGTCACTTTTCAACATGATACAGATTTTAGCTATGCTACAATTTTATGATATCCAGTGACGTATGTCAAAAACTTCTATCTTTTACATTTTTATCGTAACGCTGACCGCTCTACTTGCCTTGCCCGAAGTCAATGTTCGCAAAAGTGAAGTAATTTAGCTCTAGTAACCAATTTAAACAGATGAAAACATATTAATACTACAAATAATTAAACTTGATACCAAATTAATTACCTTTTGGGTACCGTATGGTGTTGATCGATTGGAAGCACGATTGGGCAAACGGCGAGATGGACCGGGACCCGAATTACGAGATCTGGATCTAGGATTTTCGGATCCTCGTGATTTCTTGTTCATCTTGATCATGTCGTCAAGAGACAAGTCCAAATTAGACATGATTGATTAATTGATCGATAGATTGTGAAATCTAGAAGTAATTTGAGCAGTTTGAGTGCGAATTTAGGGTTTATGTTCGAATTCGAAGGAGACCAGCAGTTTACTATCAGCGGAAAGAGGTAATTTTATGAAGTTTTATATTTTGCTACCTTCAATTATTTGAATTTCATATTTAGGATTTGTAGTTCTAGTATTGTCATAGTTAGTCCCTCCGTTAAATCATATGAAAATTATCAGGTTAGTTATCATTTGGGTGAGTATTGAATTATTATGGTCTTACTTGATAGATGATTTGATTTGCATAAGTTTCAAGCTAAAATCTCCTTTTATTATTATTGGATGAGGCTAAATACGTATACATTTTGACTTTAGATTCGTTTGACTTGATCTTGCCCGTTAAATGAGTTAGTTAAACAAATCTGAACCACTGATTAAGATTATCATAATTGTTTACGTAATATGTCAGTTTTTGATCTGTAATTTTACTATATTAACCCTTATAAACTGATTGGTTGCGAAATTTGAGGAACTAATTTTAAATTTTGAATTTTTAACATGTCAGCTTTAAATTTTGAATTCAAATTAATTACTTCCGCTCGTGATTTCATTCCAAAAAAGTAGGATCTATTCAAATTCAAATTATAGGGATCAATTAGAAAAACGAATTTCACATATATTTATATTTATATATAAATGTATAAAATATATATATATATATATATATATATATATATATATATATATATATATATATAGATTTTGAGTTAATAAATTAATTTTCTTTCATTCAAACACTTACGGCTTCTCCTATCGATCAAATATTTTTTTCGACTGGTAATTAAGTACCATTCGTTCATCTCAGTCTTCAACTGCATACATCAAAAGCCAATTATTGTGGATTGTGGATGAGCACCCAATTATTCAGGATTGTAGATGAACCATACGTATATTCATATTCCGTACCAGGTTTGATTTTCAACTTTGTTTATTTTCTTTCGATGCATTCAATCCATGACGCAATTTCTATTATGAGCAAGTTTTGAATTCGGTATTGTTGTTTTGGCTCAATCGATGATGTAAATTATGGTTTGTAGTTTACTAGAAAATTCAATTTGTTCAAAAATTAGGGTTTTATAGGATCGATTAGCATCATTCAAACATGTACAATCTTCTAACAATCAAATCATTACGTGATTTCTTTGTTTGGGAACACACAGATGCAACATAATGAAGGAGGTAAAAGGATTGTGCTTCCGATGGTTTTTTTTTTTTCTTACTAGCTGATGGTTAGTGGCATTAGTGTAAGTTGAATTGATTATTGGATGATTTTGACCTTGCAAGTAAAAAACTTTGACTATGACTAACTAATTTGCTCATGTATTTACTAAGCATTTTTAATTTTCATATAGGCAATTGTGTAGTGGAAAAACATACACAACATATGACTATATGCATAAAGTATGAGACTTATTTTTTCTGTCATTGTCTATTATTAGATTTTAATAATTTGTGCTTTGACAATCACGGAATTGTTGGTGACAGTTTCTTGAAGCAGCAAATATTATTCCACTTATGGTTTTAGATGACCGACAGGTAATATCATGTGCATTAATTAAAGTATGTAATGTATCTATGTATAGACTTTGTTTTCACTATATTTTGTTTTTTACCAGATCAGAATCGAGGAAACTAAAAAGGGATTATAGCCATCTCAAGGAACATTCATCCGTTTGTGAAGGTCCTATGCTTTTTTGGACTATAAGTATCTTTATACACATAATTAAATTTTGATATATAGTATAAAAACAAATCGTTAGTATAAAGATATCCGTATAAAATAATGTGTTCTATGGTTATTGTTGTTCTTGCTTGCAACTCAAAGAAAGTGGGAGAGATATAAGATACTTTTCTAAGTTCAGTTCTTGTATATTGACACTTTCCTAAGTTCAATTATTGTATTTTGATATATTTTGGTAGCTTGTTGCAGGCCCACTCATTTTTAACTATGCAACCTCAACTTTGAAGAAGCTAATATTTGAGATAGCTCCTCACAATTGGACAAAGGTATCTAATTTTTAACCTGAGTTTTTTTGCTTGTGATATTTGCAATCCTCAATACGTAAACTACTTTTTTATATTACATACATTTTAGGTGGCCATCATAATATTTCTTGATCTACCTGCTGTCTAGATTCTCCTATGTAAAAAAATTATGAAACTTATATAACTAATGATACAACATCTACAGTGCATCCTTATAAATATTTTAGAAAGGTAAGTTCATATTCCTAATGGAAAGAATTACTTTTCCAGCCTTTGTTTGGTTAACATATATCATCAAAATATACATGACCAGTACTTGGTCATCCAAATTACACATGGGCCACATGTACGATGTTACATATTATGATCATAGTTTTATTCATATCTTAAAAATTTGGTAAATAGTTGTACTATGAAGTTCAATGGCATTTTCAGGTTTGGGCAAAGGATGCTGATAGTGATGATCGGTGGTGTGTTCAGACTTTTTGTGAACCTGATTGGTACTAGCTGAACCTATCTAGGAAACTAAAAAGGGATTATAGCCATCTTAAGCAACTTTCATCCGTTTGTGAATGCCAATCCTTACTATAAAGAGACTCCGTATAAAATAATGTGTTTGTTGAGTCACTGGTCGCTGACCATGATAAAGTCACTGGTCGATGACCAACTCAACTATTTACTACTCGATGAAGAAATGGATTGTATCGAAGCTGCTGTTGCTGATAATGAGTTTCGCTGATCGTCATTCATTCTGTTCGATATTCTGAGGAAGATTTAAAGCTCAACATTGGTGTGTCGCTGATCAACGTCAGCGAGAGCCTTACATCTTCAAATCAATAAAGGCAAAAGTCACTGCCAGAATAACAGCTAGTCACTGAAGATCTTCTGTTCAATTCATTCTACAAGAGCATGTTAGCTCGCAGTGAGTGAGGAGGATTGCTGCATCTTCAGGGACTATTCAATAAAGCCTCTCAATCTTCAAGTACTAAAAAGTACTGTACTTATCTATACATCAGCAAGAATGTTCCAGTTCGAAGTATGTCCGAAAGATTACGTGGCAGCAAGTGATTGGTTTTAAGGAAACGAGATATTTGCGGTAACAGAATTGGGACCCGCAGAATGTCGGTTCATCAGAGTTCAAACCAATCAAGCAGTGACACGTGTCCTTCCAAGATCCTATTTTGTAGGCGATATTTTAGGAACTCTTGTAGTATAAATAGTTCAGTGTTTTGTACTCTAGAGGCTAGTCGTTTAATTTGTGTTAATCACTTGTATGTCAGTGAGTAGTTTGTCTAAGCACGATTTAAGCGATTCATAGAGTGAACAGTCAGCGTATTTGTCCACTGCTGTTCATCTCGTTTGTAATAGTTTAGCTAAGTGTTTGAATTGGATTAACTTTGGTTAATCCATTCCGCATTCAACACTTGTGAATTTTATGATCAATACAATTCACCATTTCAGCTACTATTACAATGTTCTTTGCTATTGTCATATATGTTATCTGATATACTATGTTTTCTGTTATAACAATTAAGAACTTTCAATTAACTTAGTTAAAATCAGAAAAAGTTTTTAATTGTATTCAACCCCCCCTTCTACAATTAAACTTTACACTTTGCGATTCCAAATCACTAATCGATAGTGATTACGGGACTCTCAATTGGTATCAGAGCAGAGTTGGTTTAACTTCAATTAACCAGGTCTGCAATGGAATCTGTAAAGTACAGCTGTGTTGACTCTGACTATCAAAAGGGAAATGGTTCTACAACCAAACCTCCAGCTTTTGATCCTTCAAGGATTGAAACTTGGATGTCCCGGATGATGATGTTTTTGGATTTAGTTGATGACCGTCTTTGTAATATCATAACCAATGGTCCACATATCCCAACTACTATTGTTCCTGCTGTAATTGCAACAGCTACTACTCCAGCTATACCAGAAATGGTTTTACCTAAAAGAGAGGAACAATGGACTGATGAGGATAGGCGATTGGTTAGACTTGATAAACAAGCTAAAATCTACATAGGCATAGCACTTCCTGATGAAGTGTTCGAATCAATCAGGCTTTGTAGAACTGCTAAAGATATGTGGGATACCCTTAGGAATATATATATTGGAACTCCTGATATTATTCGCTGCAGGGAAGTCAATCTCACTCGCCGGTATGAGCTGTTCGCAATGGAACCAAATGAATATCTGTCTTCCACTTACACCAGATACCAGTCACTGATGAACAAAATGGAGAAGGCTGGTATAGGCAAGGAACAGAGATTTGTTGCTGAAAAGTTTCTTGAGTTGCTGCCAAGAAAAATCTGGGGAACCATTGCAACATGCACCAGACAGAGAAATGATTATTCAATTCTGAATTTAACTCAGGTGTATGATATTTTGCTCAATTGGGAGCAGTCTAAAAAGCAAGCTGATCAGAGTGAGCATATTCGTGCTACTCTTGGAAGTCAGAAGATATCCAATGCCCTTGTAGCAGAGCTTGATGAAATCGATCAAAGACAGAAGTCAAAGGTGTCCAAGAAAAGTTCGAAGTCACTGATAGCTGAAGAGGAAGGTGGTCAAGATGAAGAACAGTCAGAATTCGAGTATGATGAAGGATTGGAGAAGCTTGAAAAGGATATGGCCATGATGGTTGCTAATTTCAGAAGGAACACCAGATCAAGAAGATTCGCTGGTGCTCCATCATCTGATAAATTTCAATCTAAAGGTGAATGCTACAAGTGTGGCAGAATTGGTCATTTTGCAGCTGAATGCAGATCAAAGTCAGTAAATCAAGTCCCTGAACTCGTGCCAGATGTCAGAAATGACAAGTACAACAAATACAAGGCAAAATACAAGAAACTGAAGGCATTGGCTAAAACTGGGAAGAAGAAAGGAAAAGGTTTTGTCGCTGAAGAAGGTTCATTCAGTGATTCTGACTCTTCATCATCTGATGAAGAAGAAGAAATTATTTGTTTAGACAAGGAGTACTGTCTGATGGCTAATGACACTGAACTTCTTGAAGACTTTAAAGAAGTCACTCCTAAATGTTCAGCATCTGAATGGGATCCTGAAACTCTTTACAAGGTACATTGCTTTAAAACATATACAGCTGCTGCAAAGGATAATGTCTTTGAGTCTTTGATAGTTGACTTATCAAATGCTCATGATATTCAAAAAGGGCAGAAACGTAAAATCAGTGATTTACAATCCAAACTAAATGACCAAAATGAAAATGAGTCAAGAATGAAGAAATTAAAACTGGATCTTGATGCACAAACTTATGCAAATCAAGTGTGTGTTCAAGAAAAGGTTAAATTTGAAACACAATTTCAACAGCTTAAAAAGGTCATGGAATTTTGGTGTAAGTCAAATGATAAAGTTAATCACTGTGTGAATAATCAAATTCCAAAACAAGTCAAAGCTATTTTGGGAGGAGATTATGAATATGCTGCATCCCTTGCTGATTCAACAATGGTTGACCCTGTTTTTAATCCAAAGGGTAACTTTTCAGAAGCTGTATTTGAACCCATCTCCATCTTCAGTGTGCCACGACCAAACTATTTTACTAAAAGCAAGTTGGTCACTGAAGACACTGATGTCTTAAATGGTAGCAATGAGATAAATGTTTTAAAAACTGTCAAATCATCAGTAACTTCACATCTCATCAAAACCATCGCTGATAATCAAACAATCATCAGCAACTTCACTGACACTGTATCTGTCACTGAGACAACCTCCATCAGTGACCTAAAGTCAAAGATGCAAGAAGTAACAATCAGCAAGAAAAGTTGTGTGATTGTGTCAGATCAGCAACTTAAAAAGAGGAAAGCCAAAAAGGCCGGCTATTTGAACAAAAAGTGTTATAAATGTGGCAACAGGCAACATGTGTCATCTGAATGTTCGGTTACACCTTTTGAAAAACAAAACATCATCAGTGAACATTAAGATACGGTTTATTCAAATCAATGGAAGCCAAAACCAGCGCTTGGTCACTATGAACCTATCTCTGGATGGGTTCATCAACTGGACTAATCATGTAGTTCCTATAGTCTCATGAGTATTTATTATGTTGCATTACTTGTTTTATATCAGTGACTTAATTTCTTCTAAGCTGATTTTGTTAGTATTCTAAGTTGTAACTTAATCAGTGACGAAGCAATTTAATGATATGATATACAACTTATATACAACATAATCTCTACTCATGATTAAAAAAAAAAAAAAAGGGATTTTCTATATAAATATTCAAGAATAATAATCTTTTCTCTTTATTTATAAAATGATCACATCTCTATGGTTTATTTAGTATTCTAAGTTGTGTTTAAACCAGCGAGACTACATCCTTGCCTAAATAAAGAAATAATGTTATTATTCTTGACCATTTTTGTGGTAAATCAAGAAATTGGTTATGTATCTTCAGTAACTTTCAAAATCACTGAAGATATCATTTAATGGTGATTTTCAATCGACAAAACATTCGTTATATGTAGTACTTTGTGTATTTAACTTAACGGATTTCAAAATTAAATGTTTTATGGTATATCGAAAAAATCGCGCGCTTCTGACACTCTCTTTCCTACGTCAGCGTACTTTTTCCGGCACACCACACCCATCACCATTAATGCCACCACGCACCACCATCATAACCCTCTCCACCTCTACATCTTCCACCACGACTGCCCACGTTGTTTTCATCTCAGCCACACGATCATTAGTAAAGTGTACTATTTAAACCTACAAATCAGCAACTTGTCATCTTTTACACTTTACTAATTTTCGAAAACCCTTTGGCATTTCAAAACCCTAAAATAAGTGTTTAATCAAAGATTTTCCAAGGTTCTGTAATGGCTAAATCAAAATATTTTCTCAACTCATACACTGCCACTGAAGATATCAAAGCTCTTCGAGCTCCTGCAGTTGGTGAAGATGATATCATTACAGTTCCAAAAGCAAATTATTTGGGTAATCTTTCATGCCCTAAAACAGAGTACGCGGAGATAATCAATTTCTTAAAAAATCATTTTATTCTCCCTGCTCTCACATTATCACCTGTAAAGATGAATCCAGACTGGTTGAGTGAGTTTTGGTATACCTGTACTCACTCAATCATTAATAATACCTCACAACTTAAAGGTTTTATCGATAACGGAGGTCAAGAAATAATCATTTCTGCACACACCATTCGTACCGTTTTACAACTCCCTGAGCACGATACTTACGACCCACTGCCTGACAAAGAAGATGCCAAAGCTGGCATAGTGAATCTCACTGGGATTGATTGCAAATACACTATGGATAGCAATGGAAATCGTAAGTATACTACTGTTCATAAATCTAAAATGGATGGTGTGTGGAATGCCCTATTTTCAAACTTTATTCAATCTCTGGGCACAAAAACAGGGAGTTATGATCAATTCAACTCCCTAGAAGCACAGTTAAGCTGGTCACTGGTCAACTCTTTAAAAGTTGACTATGCAAGTATAATTTTTGATGATATTGTTTCAAGAATCTGTGAACCTACCAGAGCAAAATATGTTTCCTATCCTAGGTTTCTTTCACTTGTTTTTAAAGATCAGTTTAAAGCATATGATAGGTTTCTTTTAAAGGTTTTGAACCTACTCTGATAGGGAATCAAATTTTTAGTAAAACTGCAACTGTGCTTCTCCCTGATTTCATGAAACCAAAGGGGATACTTGCACCCCAGCCTTTACAAACTGTACATCCGTCTGATTCTGCCCCCACATTGATCACGTCACTGATCACACCTCCAGTGACTATTGCTGATCAACCACCAAAGCAAAAGCCACCAACTGCTCCTAAGAAAATCAAGTTAAAGTCCCTGACATCAAAGGATCAGGGACAGAGTCAGAAAAAGACGTCTAAAGACACTAAGAGTGAAGCAGCGACTGAACGTTCAGTCTCTGCGGGCACTCTTGATCAACCTATGCCTAAAACTGCTTCACTGGACTCACAAAAGTCCAGTGACTCTATAAAGGGAAGCCTACAGACAGCTACAATGGCTCAACCTATTGTTAGCAGTGATTCGGGTGCAACCCACACCCACCCATCGAGTCAAACCATCAGCCACTCATCATTCTCACAAAAGGATGATGTTTCAGTCAAAGGGCTAGTGTCATCAGCGGGTGATAACACACTCATTACTAATGACACATCACTGGCTACAGACCCGGGCGAACTCTCATCTTTCACTGCACCAACCGATAATGTCCCTCCCCAGTCACAGGGAGAGATACAGGTTGACCTTTATGTTTCTAATGATCCATCAGCTAAAACACAAGCTGATGATGTTGAGGAAGCCCAACCAATGGATACTTCTTCATCTTCTTCTGAAAAGGATCAGCAACATCAATCTTATGATCTTACTCTTCCAAAGGTGAATCAGCAACCAGATGATACTGATGTTTCATCTATACCCTTCTCCACTATACCACATGCTGATACCATAACCTCACCCATCCAGGAATTAGATGCAATGTCTCTTTCAAGTGACAACATCTCTCTAAATGTTGATGATCAACCATCTCAACCAGAAGTTGAAATACACTCTCAATCTCAACCAAATCCACCTATCTCCCTTGTCACTCAAAAATCACCATCAACCAACAAAGCATCAACATCCACCACATCATCAACAGACAAATTGCTGCTTGATTATATTGCTGCTTCACAGCAACAAATTCGTCTGCTCACTGAAGATAGAGAGACCTTGACAGGCAAAATAGCTGATCTCACTAGTAAAGTTCACTCTCTTGCAGCAGCTTATGAATCCATTCCAGATTGGAGTGATTCTATCAAAGAAAAGGTCAAACTAATTGCAAATGCTGAAGTAGATCACTACCAACTTCTGGAAACTCATGCTAAGTCTCTTGCTAATCTCGCCTCATTCACCAGAATCAGCCTCAAAACTCATGAAGATGCAATAATCTCTCTCACTGAAAAACAAAAAACGATGGCATCTTCTGTTGTGGATTATATCACCCATGCTGATAAAGTTATCAGCGAACTTCCAAAAATTGTCTCCAACCATCATGAGACCATCACGGGTCTCGAAACTATGCATGTTGATCATCAGAAAATCTGTAATAGACTTGAGGAGATTATTGATTTGGTTTCTGAGGCTGAGGGGGAGAATAAAGATGATGATGATGCTAAGAATTACACTCCCTTTGATAATGATGCATCAGATATGGATGTCGCTGAGGAAAGAGATAATATTGGTGTTTTCCCTGAGTTTCATCCTGATGAACAAAGGAGGTATGACTATCTAGTCAAAGAGTGGGCTGCTGATGAGAATGCACGAGTTATGGGGGAGTCAGCAAGCTTTGAGCTGATGAGGTGGGAATGGATGAATAGACAACAAGAAGATGATGTTGTCAATATGGATGAAGGAGATGATGATGATGATGATGATAATAATAATGATGGTAATAATGGAAGTGATGAAAAGAAAAAGGATGATACTGATATGCAAGATAGTGCTGATAAAGAAGTCAAGGATGATGGGACTAGTGAAAAAGGTACTGATGCTGGAAGATCAAATGATTCTGGTGATCAAATGGAAGATCAGCTACCAATCTCTTCTATTTTAATAAAAAGAAAAAGGACAGGCAAGTCTCCCACATCAGAGTCCATTTCTTCTAAAAAGATAAACTTCTCTGAGGAAGAAATAGCAGCCGCCATGCACAATCTCAAAACTATCATTCAGCAACCTAAGTCCTTATCGGAAACACCTCATACAGATACTGTCATATCTGAGGCATCCCCAGCAACAGCAATCATACCATCAGCAACAATCCAAACATCAGCAATAACACAACCACCAGCGACAATCCAAACAACAGCAACAACACAACCATCAACCCCACTTCCAGCAACAACAACAACTGCACCAATTACCACAACCACAACAGCAACAACACAGATCACCCTCTCAATCCCCACTATCATCACACCAACAGAAGCAACAACTACTACAACTCATCATCACTCTCAATCTGAGATCACAGATTCAGATTCTTCTATTCCTGATCATCTTCTGTCATCAGTTTTAACTTCAGAAAGTTCTCATCCTGAAGAAACTGAACATCAGCGAATAGTAAGAACAATTAAAGAGAGACAGAAGCATGAGAGGGAGATGCTCTTAGAATTTCAAGCTAAGCTAAATGAGAAAGAAGAAGAAGAAAGAAAGAGAAAGCTGAAGGAACAAGCTGATTCTGATCGAGCTTATCTGTTGAAGCTGGGTGGAGATGAAGCCATTCAAAAAGAAAGAGAAATCTTCTTTAAAAGAAAGCAAGAAGATGAAGACTTTAGGCTGTCTAAACTCCTTCAAGAGGTTGAAGAATCTGATCTTCAACAAGAGATTTGTGCAAATAAAAAGAGCAGCAAGTTGAAAAAGAAAGGGGGAGCAAAGACATCTGCTGATAAAATGTTGGATGAGATTGACAGAAAGAAATATGCTGTCAGAATGGTTGGAAGATCAAACCCTGCTCCTATCACAAAAGTCTACCTGAAGAAGCCTAAGAACAAGTCTCAAGCTCAGCTACTTATCCACAGAGGATTGGATTCTCAAGCAATCAATCTTGATCAAGTCTGTAAACTTCATAGAGAAGAATGGAATGAAATTAGACTTGCTATCAGTCACTCCTCAAGTGCTGCAAAAGAAGAAGTCTTGGCTGAGATTGACAGATTGTTCAAGAAAATGGTGGATCTACAGCTACTTAGACAAGAAGACACTGTCATATTTGGTGAGGAGATAGTACAACCACCAAGTCCAAGGTATAGGGCAGGTACCAACAGAATTATCAGAATTCCAAACACCAGCAAGCTGAATCTGTCAATTCCTGATGGAGTGCCAAGGGTTGAGGGCACTGAAGTTACTGAAGGAGAGAAAGGGATTGTTTACAGGGACTTCAATGGAAAGCTGTGTTTTCAAAGAGAATCAGAACTTGAGAAGATAGATCATGAGCAGCTTGTACATCTCATCAGAATAGTTAGTGTGCTTCCCAAGAACTCAATAGTGAGAAAAGCAATCTTGGAAGAAGGGCTTGCTAGACAGTACAGGTTCCTGCCATCCAGTGACAAATATGAATTACAGAGCGAGTTGGGCATCGTAAAAGAAGAAGAAGTTTGGGGATGTTTAAATTGAATCTTGTAATAGATTAGGTTTATTATAACTAAATTTACTTTATATAAAGTTCAATGAAATCTAATTATTTTCTTGAGAAAACCAAAGTGCAAAACTCAGATCATATCAAAAGAATCCAAAAATAAAAAAATGAATGGATCACAAGTATAAAGTCACTGAATGTTTAAAATCTTAAACACTGACTATAAACTTTCACAGCAACAAGTTTGTCTAGGGAGCTTCAATCACAATCATTTAGGGGGATTGTTGAGTCACTAGTCGCTGACCATGATAAAGTCACTGGTCGATGACCAACTCAACTATTTACTACTCGATGAAGAAATGGATTGTATCGAAGCTACTGTTGCTGATAATGAGTTTCGCTGATCGTCATTCATTCTGTTCGATATTCTGAGGAAGATTTAAAGCTCAACATTGGTGTGTCGCTGATCAACGTCAGCGAGAGCCTTACATCTTCAAATCAATAAAGGCAAAAGTCACTGCCAGAATAACAGCTAGTCACTGAAGATCTTCTGTTCAATTCATTCTACAAGAGCATGTTAGCTCGCAGTGAGTGAGGAGGATTGCTGCATCTTCAGGGACTATTCAATAAAGCCTCTCAATCTTCAAGTACTAAAAAGTACTGTACTTATCTATACATCAGCAAGAATGTTACAGTTCGAAGTATGTCTGAAAGATTACGTGGCAGCAAGTGATTGGTTTTAAGGAAACGAGATATTTGCGGTAACAGAATTGGGACCCGCAGAATGTCGGTTCATCAGAGTTCAAACCAATCAAGCAGCGACACGTGTCCTTCCAAGATCCTATTTTGTAGGCGATATTTTAGGAACTCTTGTAGTATAAATAGTTCAGTGTTTTGTACTGTAGAGGCTAGTCATTTAATTTGTGTTAATCACTTGTATGTCAGTGAGTAGTTTGTCTAAGCACGATTTAAGCGATTCATAGAGTGAACAGTCAGCGTGTTTGTGCACTGCTGTTCATCTCGTTTGTAATAGTTTAGCTAAGTGTTTGAATTGGATTAACTTTGGTTAATCCATTCCGCATTCAACACTTGTGAATTTTATGATCAATACAATTCACCATTTCAGCTACTATTACATTGTTCTTTGATATTGTCATATATGTTATCTGATATACTCTGTTTTCTGTTATAACAATTAAGAACTTTCAATTAACTTAGTCAAAATCAGAAAAAGTTTTTAATTGTATTCAACCCCCCTTCTACAATTAAACTTTACACTTTGCGATTCCAAATCACTAATCGATAGTGATTACGGGACTCTCCTATGGTTATTATTGTTTTTGCTAGCAGCTTAAAGAAAGTGGGAGATATATAAGATACTTTTCTAAGTTCAGTTCTTGTATTTTGACACTTTCCTAAGTTCAATTATTGTATTTTGACATATTTTGGTGGTTTGTATTTTGACACTTTTCTAAATTTGGTCAATAGTTGTACTATGAAGTTCAATTACATTCTCATGTTTGGGCAATGGATGGTTATAGTGATGATCGATGGTGTGTGCAGACTTTTCGTGAACCTGATAGGTACTACCTTAACCTGAAGCTATTAGTGTTTTTTAGCTAATCAGAACCGAGGAAGCTTGAAGGGATTGGAGCCATCTCAAGCAACTTTTATCTGTATGTAAAGGTCCCGTGCATATTTGGACTATAATTATTATTTAATTTGAAGAGAAGGCATACAATACTAAATAATAAATCGGTGTTGGGAAGATATATTTTCTTTTCAGCGCACAATGGACATCCTTCTGAAACTTCATGTCCCTGAATGTGACATCTGGTTTATAAAGCTTTCATGTTTCATGTGATCCAATTATAATTCAGCAGCTGTAGGTATGACACTATTCTTATTACATAAATTTACTGCTTTAGGTAATCCAATTAGAGTTGCATTACGAATTGCAATATCCTTGCTCTATATTTTTTTAGGTGAAATGGTTAACAAACTGATCTGGTCAAGTGGGCTCAAAGTTCCTAAACATGAAACATATAAATTGGGTCAAATGGGTTGAAAGTCTCCTAGAGTGTTTTCAAACGCATACAATCTATTTGACATTATTTATGTATATTAAGTTTTGAACAATAACTGTTTGGGTCACACCAATGTAACCCAATTTATCGGTGCACTTATGAGATGTATTTCATCATTAAATGATCATTTTTTTTACTTTTATGGAAGTAATCATTAGGAGTAGTAAATACAGTGCAATCTTATAATGCATATTATGCTATTCCAAAATTCTCATACTTAAGTTTATGGCTTTTGAGGACATATCATTATAATTTCTTTGGAATCCATACCTTCTCTTTGTTTCTGTAATAACTCAAGTTATAATTATGGTGCATTGTCAAGATGGGCTTGGCTTGGTGCAAGTTTTGGTGTTTAAGGTTTTGAAGTAGAAAATCATCACCTATAGATTTTACTTAGGAACCATCTCATTAGACTTTTTGTAACACCCTGTTTCTGGGCCTGGAAATAAATTGTATTTTAATAAGTTTGGTTGGTTTATTTAAGAATAAACAAGTTAAAAGAGCCATCGATTTTATTGTGACTAATAAAATATTGCTTGTTTTAACTTATTAAAGTTGACGGTAAAATAAAAGTATTTTAACTTACGGGTATTTTCGGGTTCCAGACAATAGGCTAGGATCGGGTATAATTATACACTAAATAAAGGAGGGAGTCGGTGGATACACCTACTCATTTTCCACCTAAAGTGTTTGTTCTTCACTTTCACCTACATGCTTTCAAACCCTCACCTCTCATTTGTAAATAAAAATCAAGAACAAATCATTGTGACTAAATCTTGCTAAAGGAATCTGATTATCATCATCATCTCTAGCTTCTTCTTCATTCGGATTGTAAGTGTTCTTGGTGTTCTTGAGCTTATTTTGTAGAAATTGGGAAAATGATGAACATAAGTGATTTGTATGAATTGAAGCTTAAAAATCATGTTTTGTTAATTACTTGTTGATTATTTGTTGATATGAGTTGATTATATGATGATTTGTGGGTAGAAATTGTTGGTGTTCTTTAAGCTTGAATGTTAGTTAGGGTTTGGTGATTTTGTTGATTTGATGATGATGCATGAGTTAGATTGTTGTTAGATGATGTTTGTTGTTGTTATTATATGTTTATGGTTGAAGTTTGTGGTCTTTACTTGTGTAATTTCGTGTTTGTAATCTGATTTTGGTAAAATGGAGTTTTGGTTTCGGAGTTGGTTTGAAGCTGAAGTGCAGGTCGTTTTTAAGCTTGCGAACGCGATCCCAGCTATGAACCCGGATCGCTTTCCATTGTGTAATCTCATTTCAAACGGATTTTGTTCTTGCGAACGCGATCCTGCCACCTTTCCCGGATCGCGTTTCGTAGTGTAAAACGGTGACAGAATTATTTTCAAAGGGGAACGCGATCCCACCAATGTTTTCCGGATCGCGTTTGCATGAATTATTTTGAAGGATTTTGTAAATTTTGAAAATGCATAAGTGTTTAGAAGATGGTGTTTTTAGTGGCACTTATGGTTGACATTCCTTTTGTGGCACTTAAACGGTAATTTAGTGGCACTTTTTATTAAAAGAAATACATAATAATGTGAACGATTTTAAGGGGTTTCGGGGCTTAATGAAAGAGTTTAAAGTCAATTGGGTATTGTATATGATATTGCTTTAGTGGCACTTCCGTGACATTTTAGTGGCACTTTATGCTTAGAAATATATGTTTTGAAATATATGAATTTGTATTGGTATAAGATATACATTGATGAGGCGAGATACTGACTTGGTTATTATTTGTTTATTCAGATAAGCGGGCGGCAACTCAGTAATATAAGACCACTGAGTTGAAGATCTTGACTATCGGTGAGTGGAATTGTAGTCCTCGGTTTCACCCAGTTGTAACGGGTTCGGTTACAACGGGTAACCAGGATTGTTTATATCAGTAGGTTGTTGTTATTGGTCATACCGGTACCAGTCTTGTCTGTTTGTTTATATTACTGAATATATGTGTTGTTGTGTGATTGTTGTTGAATTGTTGTTTAGTTGATAACAGTGGTGAACTGTTGCTTGTTGTTGTGTGCTTTTGCATTGTGAATGCAATATGGTTGTTTTCAGAGGTCAACTGTTGTTGGTTGGGTTTGGGTACTACTGTGTAGTTGTCGAGGTTTCTTTGAGACACATAGTTGAGAACAAGCCTAGTCAGTGAAGGTAGTACTCAAGCTATCGGTTGATTACTGGGAATGGCGTTGCGCCCAGTAGTCGTGGTTTCTGGGTTGGGTGGATACCAGGAACCGCCGGTCCTCTTGACGTTATGTGCTTATGTGTTTAATTGTTGTTGTTGCTTAGTTGTAAGACTTGTTATGAGTGGGTTGAACCGTCGGTTACGGTTCCATTCACTTAGCATTGGCTAATCCCTCGTTGTTTAATGTTTTGCAGACTGTGGTTAGTTGATGTAGATGTTCGGGTTGTAGATGTTGACTGGAAGTTTGACTAAAGCTTGGCGTAACTCTGATCTTTTGTTGATGTGTTTTGGGGAGAACGTTTTGTATAAGACCCGTTTTGTGTTAATATGGGTTGTAGTTAATATGGTTGTAAATCTAAACTAATGTTGTCATATTTTGGTCGTCGTTAAACTTGGCAACATTATAACTTTAGAAAAAGGCCTTTGACGTGTTCAATTGGCGATTTTGATGTAATTAACGGATAGTATATTTTGGGGACGCGCTTCCACTTGTTTTATAATATTAAAAAGATATGTTTTGGTTTGCGTAAGGACCGGGCCTTACACTTTTCTTGCTAGAGTAGCCATAAATCAAAAGGAACACTATAAGGCTGGACGGTAAACATGTTATACAACATAGAAGCTATAATCATCTATTTTCTACAGTGCATTGAAGTTATGTTCTTACAGATTCAGTCAGTGATTGTGCAGGCAGCTGATAGATCACAGTATTGCATGCTATTGGGTACGCCACAAATTTTAACTTTTGATATGCTTTATAGGTCAGTTTTGTTGAGTACTTGCTTTGAGTCTAGCGAATCATTTTGATTTTACTGGTTTGGTAGTGTGGTTGATCATTGTTCGACCCATTTACGTATGAAATAGTCAGGTATATGTTAAATCGGATACTAAATTTACTTTGATGTCCTTCTAGTTTTGCCAGTAGGTTCCAAGCTGTGCTCTTCTTGCATCTATTTGGTTGGATGATTAATTGAAAGCATCACAAGAGTTATTTCTGTAAGTTTCCTGCTCTGAAAAAGGTTAAAATCTATATCTAAATAATTAAATTCTAGTTATTAATGGAGTTTATTAACAGGATTGAACACACAAAATGTCCATTTAATTTCTAGAGTCTTCTTATATATAGCATTTGTAATAGTAATAGTTTTTTCATATAAACACATAATTTCAATTATAATTATAATGGTGTGTGGATTTTTTTTTTACCATTGGAGCTATGCGGATCAGCCATGCTGAACGTGGCTGGTAGCATCCTACTAATCATACAATTCGATTTTATCAATGAAGAAATTAACTGAACTGTTAGCTATATTCTTACATACTTATACTACAGTTAAAGTATTTTGATATATACATTCTTTCATATCATTTCATTTTAAAGTAGTGTATTACAATATTTTTTTTTAGAAGACTTTCATGTCGTAGCCCGCAAATTTCGTGGGTTATGATCTAGATCCCAACCAATTAGTGGTATAATTGGTCAACACCACCTAATAAAAAGAAATTTGGTTCATCCAAGCTTAAAATGGTGCAACTGGCGTACAGTCTAGAAGCATAAACAATGATACACTAGCTATACCTTCTAAGACTATCCTAACTTGAAGGAAGGTTTAAAAGCGCAGATTGAAGAAGCTAGGTGCAAACTTTTCGCTGCATTTTGTTTCTTTGCACATTGTATAAGATAAAGGTTTTTCACTTTAATTGATTTTAGTAAATACAGAGTAGCTTAATATATTATAATTATTTAAATTGATCCCACTTTTGATCGTTCTCATTTAATCATTTATACAAACAAATAAAATCATTACACAATTCAATTCATCCTGACAAGATCATTAATGTCTGCTACAGACCTCATTTCAATGTGTTTGTTCTTACGCTGATAACTTATGATGCCTCTTGCGTTTTGCTTTTGTTTTAAGCATGAGGTGTGTATTATTTTCAAATATGTTGATATGGGTAGTATATATTTTAAATGAGTACAGCTGACGTTAAAAGGTGGGAAAATGTGACGTACAAGTCGAACGAGTTGTGTAATGTATAACTTATGATGAGTCTGCGCATGTCAAATTGTCAAAATAACTTTACTTGCAGGAACTTAGCAAGGCTTGTAACTTCATACAAGAGGTGATTATTGCGAATTGAACAAGGTATCATATGATCCAATGTCAATGTCAGTTTTGCCATATGTACATTCATATACTATTGCAGTCTTTCTTATCATGTAGAACATGGATCAACGATGGATGAAGGCATCATGGAAGACAGTTTTCTTTCTAAATTATTGGTTTGTATTTTGGTAAATGATGATTTTATTAATTGTCACTCATATATATACATGTTTTCAGACCCTTCTGAAAGTGTGCTATATGTGATGATCTTCAATTCAGTTCAACATGCCCAAAGAAGTTGTCAGTGAAAAATGGGTGCCCCAAAAGTTTGCTAAAACTGATATGTGATGATCTTCAACTCAGGTCAACATGCGCAAAGAAGTTGCCAGTGAAAAGTGGGTGAAAGAATACCATATGTAAAATTGTAAAGCCAAGGAAGGCCACCGTCGATTATTTAGTAAAAAGAGTCACGCTTTACCTTTTTTGGGGTGTCTCTCTGTCCACAAGTTTTCAGCTAAATGTATTGCATAACTGTAATTAACCATTTTCGTGTAAACTTTTTCAGATGGTTTACCCATAGCAATGATGCTTCTGTGCTTATGCATGTGTTATCACCCCGTAATTTGGTTTACCCATAGCAACCATCTGTTTTATTTTTGTTGTGCGTCTCCATTTGTTACGGTCTTTTTTGTTCTGTATGTGCGAGTTGTCATTGATTTAAGCTACCTGATGGTGCCTTATTGTAAAGTAGGATAGAATTGCTACTATGATAATTCGGGACCCTCATCTAGAGGTGGGAAACGGGTCACTCAGGGGTGTTGGGTAAGGGGTTTGGGTCAAATTGGTTCATGTTTGGTTGACACTGAACGTTGTGCCGTATTGGTTCACATATGGTTTTATATATAACCATATGTAATGGAAATGGGGGCATCATGTATTGTGAAACCACATGATGTTGTAGTGAGAATTAGTGTTATCAAGACATGTTGCAGGAAAAAGACTTATTTATATTACATACGCACATCGTTTGTATAAGCAAAAAAAAAAGACTTATTTCTGAAATGTCCAGTCTCAAAAGTTTGTTACTTTTCAAAAAAAGTTATCTTTGTAACTAATTAAGTCATTATATGTGCAACTATAAATACATACGAAAAATGCTATAATAATATTTAACTATCAAATTATTATAACAAAATGTATTTAATTCTTGAGGTAGCCCGCGAATTTCGCGGGTTATGATCTAGTCAATAGATAAAAAGTTTGACTACTTTCGCTATTCAAATAACAGAAATAAATTTAATCTGATAATATGTATATGTCTTTAACATAATAACAAAACAATTTTAGATACCATAGGCACTCACTTCGAATATATTCTCAATCACTTTTCAAGAAAAAATCGTACTAAAATTTCAAAGTTTGTTTTTCAAAAAACAAAAACTAAACCGCCTATTTTGGGTTGGGTTGGGTTAGTTTTAGGTTTTATGTCTTTTGGTACGATCTTCGCTCACCCCTTATTTTCAAGTGGGTTAATAGACAATTTCGTTACTGTACTTTCCGAAAAAGTTCAATTTAGTTACCGAACTTTTATTTGGTTCAATTGAATTACTGAACTTACAAAACCGGTTTACAAGTGTAAAATCCTCGTTTTTTATTCAAAAAAAATTAAAGTTCGATAACGAAATTGAACATTTTCGTAAACTACAGTAACTAATATGTGTATGATTAGAAACTTGAGTAACAATTTGATCAATTATTTAAATGTTCAGTAATTCAATTGAACCAAATAAAAGTTCGGTAACTAAATTGAACTTTTTCGGAAAGTACAGTAACGAAATTGTCTATTAACCCTTTTCAAGTCCATTATATTTTGATATCGGATCTATATGATATGAGTGATAACTACTTTAAAATTTAGTTAATTTTATAATTAAAAAAAAATAACAGCTTTTGAATTATTTCGCACGTATATGAATATATGATGACTTTGTGACTTGTGTAAATCGATAAACATTTGAATGTGAATGAACACCTTGGCTAGTGAAACATTAAAGTAGATTTGAAAATTACGTTCCACACATGTTTGAGATGGAACGTAACATCATCTGACAATACTTTTTTATGCAAACTCAATGAGGTGAATATAACAACCGCTAAATCATGGGTTCAAATTTCATTTACTTTGGAAAACAACCCTTGACAATATTTGGTGGATGGACGAGGCGGTACTTGTGGCTTGGGATGCATTTTGTTTGACACTTTTTTGAATGTTAGATATCATTGGATGGGTTACTTTTTATTGGCATTGAAAGCACATTACATCTTTTAAGTAAGGAAGATAGCAGGAATACAGCCATTAGATATATAAAATTAATATGTTAGTGATGGAAGTGACCATTCTACTATTGTCAAATGAATAGATACAACAACAACAATACCCAATCCCACTAATAGCAAGGTACGAGGGAGGTAAGATGTAGACAGTCTATATATGTACAAATAATACTCCATAATAAATTAATATATTATAATAAAGCAAAGGATCAAAGAACAAACAGTGGTCGGAAATTCAATTTTCAACTGCGCATATGCGATTGACCCATTCTTATAATATTGAGGTTTTCGTTTTTCATTTCCTAAGATCTATTAGTCTCTTTGTATTAAAAAAAAAAAGCAGTATTATTTCTTAGCATAGTTAAATTCATATCAGCACATTCAGTTTAGTGAAAAACAATTATCTACATTTTTTTAAAAGCCAATAAAACATAGCATAAGATCTAAAAGTTCATTACATGGGCCAGGCCGGGCCGGGCCTAAAACCTAAACAACCGAGTCCAAGTTCCAGCCCAGCAAAATCCACATTTCACAAACTTATAAACCCTAACTCCCTGAGTCACACATACCCTAACCCTAGCCCCTTTTCATTCTCTGCGCAAAACAGCATCCAATCGCCGCCGTATCACCGCAGTGAACAACCATGGGTCGCGTCCGTACCAAAACCGTGAAGAAATCCTCCCGCGTCGTCATCGAGCGTTACTACTCAAAAATGACACTCGATTTCCACACCAACAAGAAGATTCTAGAAGAAGTTGCAATCATTCCATCAAAACGTCTCCGTAACAAGATCGCCGGATTCTCAACTCACTTAATGAAGAGGATCCAAAAAGGTCCAGTAAGAGGCATATCATTGAAGTTACAAGAAGAAGAACGTGAGCGCCGTATGGATTTCGTGCCTGATGAATCAGCAATCAAGACTGACCGAATTGAAGTTGATAAGGAAACAATTGATCTGCTTGCGTCACTTGGAATGAGTGAGTTGCCAGGAATTGTGCTTAAGGAAGATACACCGTTGGTTTCTGCTTCAATCCCCGGATCTTATGGTGGTGGTGGCCGTGGTGGAGGTGCCGGAAGGAGGTACTGATGAATGAATTATATTAGGATTTTGTTGAATGATGTTATCATGTTTGTTTTCAGGATATGAGTTGTTTCTCTAATTACCTTTTTGATAAGTTGTTGGATTGAAGTATGACTTTTAAAATGTTTATGTTTTATGATGATGGTGTCATTATTATTATTATTATTATTATTATTATTATTATTATTATTATTATTATTATTATTATTATTATTATTATTATTATTATGTGTTTTGGTTATTAAGTATTTGCTATGTTGTATGATTTTTATTAGCTTAGGTTTGGTAGGGTTCTGGTATAAATTCTGAGTGTTAGATTTCTGTCACTGAAAATGAAATTATAATGCCTTTAAAAGCCATATAAGTAGTTTGCGTTACTGGTTTTAAGGTCAAGTTGTCTGCAACAGTTTATGTACATGAAGATGTGGATTTGCTTGTTGTTTTCACTGTTGATAAGCATTTTCAGTTTTTACTTTGGAAACTGCTTGTCTTGTATTACTTTGTAAATAATAAACTCCAAATTAAACTCTTTGATACCTACTTAAGCTATATTATTTGTTACTGGTCAGGAATTATGTGGAAATATATGATATTGAGTTTTCACTTTGTAGTATATTTGTTTTTAGAATAATTTTGTGCAATCTCATTCATTGACACGGCATTACTGGTTTGCGTTTTAGTAGCCTGGTGATCTTGATCAACTTTACTTTAACTCGAATAACTTGATTTCAATACTATCTTCCTAGGCTGTTCAATAATTTTGTAGAACTGCTTCTCTAGGTGGTTCAAAGCTCATGTTGTTTAAATTGTTTTGAATAGTTGTGTTTGCAGTCTTCTGGCTTTATGTTGATTGTAGACTTTGAGCATAGTATATTGCCAAACTTTTACCTGGTGGTCTTATTTTCTGCCCATTTTTGACTGGGTTCGAGAGCCATTCTCTTTAATTGGATTCCAGTGGTGAGTAGCCTTGTATTGGTTTGTGAACATCCTACAAGGTCTATCACCCATTTTCCTTATCAAGATTTTTTTCGTTTCTTAATATTTTCGTAAGTAGGAAAGGGATGATGATGACTTTCTTACTTTACTCAATTTAATGCCGTATATAAAATAAACAGGTCACATTTTTTTTACGCTGGTTAAATTCATTATTTACGAGTCATTTGGTTCATAAAACTCTAAATTTAGTCGCTCAATGCCCAGAGGCAGTGTGCTGGCTTAACACGTTTTTCTTTAGTTAAAAATGTTTGATTGAAAAGATTCTTTCGGTTTTCCGAGTTTACGGAATCTCTTATGGCTGGTGTGTGATTTACCTTTTCCTTTTACCAGTTCGTGGAATCGATGAGTTTGTCTAACATTATTGGTTAGATGATTTCATCCTCGTTTACTACGTATTTTATAAACATATATTACGTATTTTATAAACATATATGGTTCTCTGTTTAACATGCATCCCAAGCTTGATTAGAAAATACTGTACATCTTCAAAATCGACATTCAGTTACAAGAATACACGATTTGATTAGAAAATCATTCTGACGAGAAAGATAGGTTCATATGTGTTACTGTTTTATTCGTATGGTCGAGTGCAATGTTGGCTGTTAAGCCTACAACCCTCCCCTCTAACCCTATGCAAGTCCCTTTGAGCACGTCACTGTAATCCAAATCACTGACTAATTTGTATCGAGATAAGATCATAAGATCCATTCCATAGTTTGAATATGTGCCAGTCCACATAACCTCATGGGTAAAAAAAGTTTAAGGCCTAGCTTGAGTTTTGTCTTCTACTCTGCATTTAACTTAGCAATTTATCATCGTATAGACATATATCCAGGATGAGTCAAAGATAAATGAGAAGTCTACGATGCAATTGCAAAGCTTACGAACAAGGTTTTCATATTGGCTGCTACTAACTCGCTGTGGGTATAAATCGACTACCTTGTATACATTGTACAACTCATAGAACGCGTGGAGCTCGATTCGTGTGAAATGTCCCTATAGACGTTTGCACTAGCAACCATAAGAAATAGAAACTACATTGATATATGCTTGTCCTGTCCTGTCGTAACATACCATTTTCTAAAACGTAGATTTTTTTCTAATTTATTCGTTGAATAATATGGTTGACAAGAAAGATATGTCTTTACAAATTTAAAAAGTTGATATATGTGTGAAGTATATATATGTCTTTAACATAAGAGTAATTGAGTAAATGAACAAAATGATGCTCAAGGTAATATAAGAGCACGAGGAGTGCTTAACACCGTTTCAGTGTTTTGTTCAGTGTTATTAAAAACATTGAAATTAACACTGAAAGGGAAAAGTAGGGTAATGGTTAATTTTGAGGTTCAGTGTTTTGTTCAGTGTTACTGTGATTATTTTATTGATTTTTTTTTTTTTTAAAAACAAATTAAATAGATAAAAATAATACAAAATAAAAACAAATTACATTAAATTTAAAAGTACTTTCATACAATATTAAAAATCCTAAAATTACATTATTAAAATACGATAATTTAAAGTTCCTAAAAATACATAATTAAAGTTCCTAAAATTACTTTATTCAAATACGATAATTTAAAAATACACAATCACTCGCTACCGAAACGATCCACCACCCGAACCCGGTCGCTTCCAACCGAACTTCTCGCGAATCTTCTCCTTTTCCATGTTAAGAAACCATACGTCATCTTCGGATAAACCATCCGTTGTCATTTTCAGAACCCGCATTGCTTCGGCGATGTCTCGGGTACGATAAACACTAGCTTTGGTTTCAGTCAATTGTTGAAAGTTTGCTGTGATCGACTCATCAAAAGAAGGCGTGCTACTTTTAGCAGCAGAAGAGTCGGAAGATGTTTTGGCACTTTTAGGCCGTCTTGATTTTCCGGGAGGCAGCGGGTGTACATCATCACCAAAAAGGGCGGCGTTCGGGTTTTCTTCATTCTCCATGTCATTCTCCAAATCCACCGCTACATCTTCCAAGTCAACCGTCTCCCGTCGCTTGTTCCTACGGCCGACTACAACCGCGTCGAGTACCAACCATTTTTGCTTGTCTTTCAAAAAATTCCAAGCGACCTCGTGGTGGAAGCCTTCGCCTCATCCCGGTAAGTCTCCAAACACCGCAACCTAAAATCATCATCTTTTTCACCGCTATGTCTTTGTCTTCCCAACCTCTCAACGATTCCTCCATACTTGTTACAACGGTTGTTCAAAAAAGTCCACTTAGACGACAATGCGTCTTTTCCCCGTTGGACTACTTTTTCAAGATCCGCACGCTTTTTGTACTCGTCCATCACCAAGTACCAAAATGAATCGTGTTTTTGATCGATGCCACGGTTCTTATCTTCGGAAATGCATATCCAACATTGAGCTAAAAGTAGCTCTTTTTTGGACGTCCAAAGATTGCGGACAGAAAAATTTTTCTTTTTCTTGGGCGAGTCAACCACTTTTTCTTTGGTTTTTTTGGGACGAGACGAGGTGGGTGTTTCGGCCTCAACCGAATGCTCCAATGGAGGCACCACTTGACTTTGCTTCCATAACAAAAACTCTTGGTAACTATCGGATGTTATTGGCGGTAATTGGTTGGGTGAAACGTGTGTTTGCGGGTTGTAAGTTTGACCAAAACCCGACATTTGCGGGTTGTAAGATGATTGTGGCGTTTGTGGGTTGTTTGGGTTGTAAGATGATTGTGTTTGCGGGTTGTAGTTTGGTGGAAAAGGATTCCATTGTGATGATAGGTTGAATGGGTCGTTTGGGTTTTAAGACATTTTTTTTTGTTAGTTTGAAGAAGTAGAAAGAATATAAGTTTTGAGGTATGAAAAATGGTTGTAGTTTGAGTGGCATTTAAAGAGATAAAGTGTAAAATTAAAAAAAAAAAAAAAAAAAAAAGTTAAAAAAACGGCTCTCTCCAACGGATACTTTTTTTTTTAAATTTTTTTAATTTTTTTTTATGCCGTTGGATGCCTCGGGAGTAAAAAAAAAAAAAAAAAAACAAGAAAACGCAGCTCGGTCACCGTTTTGGGCAAAACATCGGCGAAAAACGCCGACCAAAAACGCCGGCCGGGAGTGGAAAACGCCGGCCGCCGGCGTTTTTGGTCCAAAAACGCTGCAACAACCTTGGGCACTCCGTTTGCTCTAAAGTATTCACAAAAAGAACCTACGCTGGGCTGCACATTAAATGGGCCGAATTTTGTATAAAGGATGGTTTGAACGGCCCAATTGATCAAATGAAAGCTATAAACCGTCAACGCCTCAACCTAACATATTTTAATGGTGTATGACTGTATATGAATTTTGATGGTGTAACATAATGTAGTTAAACAGTCAAACCGCGGTACAGTTTAGATTTTTGCCAAAACTCAGCTGGACCGGACCGTGAACACCCTTAATTTTAATGGTGTATGACTGTATATGAATTTTGATGGTGTAACATAATGTAGTTAACAATTAATGTAATACCGTATGCAGTAAATTTGTCTACATCTGAATAAATACTAGTAGGAGTGAAATCTTGAAACTTAAAAAAAAAAATAAAAAATGTTACCAAATGAAAACTAACCGTTCTTCAGAAAAATATAGAGTAGTTATATCTTAACTTATCGAGACATTAAAAAACCTTTAAAGGTGTGATGTTAGTGTTAACTTAGAAGCACAACCTTGCATATTTTATACGAAAATGAAGTGATTTTGCAATATGTTCTTTATAGTTTATATTAATGTGGCAAAGTAATGATAATAATGATAAATTTAAGACCATTGCTAACAGAAATTTGTGTATTGCATTGCATGTTTACCTACAAAAATATATATTGCATGTTCCGGGGGGTTAGGAAGGCCATAAGAAGTATACCAAATTAACAAGTACCAATGCAAGTTTCAACTTATTTATATCCTAATGGCTAAGCCTATAAAACTATATTATATTATAAGTATAAATCAAGCATGAGTAAATAGCAACTTTTCTCTATAAATGACCATATGTAGGTATAGGTATAGCTATCATAAATATGACAAGAAGTATCGCTGGTGACATAGACGAGCAATTTACGAGTAATGCTATATAGGATTAATTACACATACATAAAAGGCATACTTTTTTCATTGGTTGAATTATTTCTCTATTCTAATATCACCAATCAATTTTTCACATCTACCAATCACATTATTAGATCTATATTTAGACCTACAATTTTAGGTCAACCAATCATTTTCCTTTGTAGTACTTTAAAACACAATATATTGATTTTATGGGCAATACTAATGAAATTATTATTAATTGATTCAAGTTTCGTTTTATCTCTCTCCCTTTTATTCATATATAGATAAACTTGATAAATCTCTCATCCAAGTATTGTAGTTGTTTTTCAAGATTATTATTATCGTTTGTTTATCTCATTATCTATGTTTTTGAAGAATAATGAGACGAGATCGCCTAGGGGAACAATGTTACGGAATAATTTAAAGAAAAAAAGAATTTGCAACCTTAGTGGTGTAAACCGATGCATCAGTTTGTGTCACATCAGTGTCACATCAATATTTCTCAAAACTGACACATAATTGACTGAACACTGTCAACCATGAAACGTCACTCTGTTTTTTCAGACCCCATATTTACCAACACACCTTATTTCTATACATTAAATATATATATATATATATATATATATATATATATATATATATATATATATATATATATATATATATATATATATATACACACACATATGTATATACACATATGTATATATACATGTACATATACACATGTACATATGCACATGTATATATTAATCGGGCAAGCCCATAGTCTCCTTCACTTCACATTTGGTAAATCGAAGCCTCAAAACATTGTTGGGTCTTCAATTTATTTACACTCGAGTAACCTTCTCCCTGCCAATTCCCTTCGTTTTAAAGTTGGATGTGGTACTCTTATTCGCTTCTGGAAAGACACCTGGCTTGGCGACTCCTCTGTATCTCAGGTACAACAGACTTTTTCGGTTGGAAGTTGACAAAGACTGTTTGATCAGGGACCGTATTTCTAACGGCCAATGGTGTTGGAGTCGGTCAAGAGCTGATATAGGAGTGCGAAATTCTGCTTATCTTAATGACATGTTATCAGAGATTAGTCAGGTCGATATTTGCTCCGTTACGGACTCTTGTGTTTGGTCTCTAGCTAATGACGGCGTGTTTTCTGTTGGTGTTACACGTCGTTATATTGATGATCGTATTTTGCCTTCTATGAACCCTCTGACTCTATGGGACAAAATTCTTCCTCGTAAAGTTAACATCTTCATGTGGCGTTTAAAGTTAGATCGGCTCCCTCACCATCTAAACCTTTCTTCTAGAGGCATTGAAATCAAAGAGATATCCTGCCCCTCTTGCAATGGTAATGTAGAGTCCAACACACATGTTTTCTTTGAGTGCTTTATAGCTAAGGATATTTGGAGGCTCGTCTGTAGGCGGTGCGATATTACATTGCCTTTCTTCGTTTCTAATGAACAATGGAGAGATTAGATAATCGCATGGCCTGTGTCTAGCGAGAAGAAACATCATTTGAATATCATAATTGTATCCACTCTGTGGATGATTTGGCGGTACCGTAATAATGTCACTTTTAGCTCTCAATCCATGAGGAAAAGTGATATCTTCGATTTTATTCGTTTGTACTCGTTCTCTTAGCTTATGTCTAGAGGTCATAAGCCTATTAGTTGGACTGATTGGTTAAAATATCCTTTGTAATTGCTAGCTCTTTTCTTATTAATAAAATTGCCGTTCAAAAAATAAAATAAAAATCGAACCCTCAAATGTGATGCAAAGTGAAGTTCTTGTGCCAACGGTTGTCAAAACTGAAGTGTAAAATGAAGTGGGAATGAAGTGACGTTGGCACAGAGCTTACAATCTACCGCTTGAATATATACAATCAAAGATATTATAAACTCTCGATTGATTTTCCACATACCGCTAGATGAAATGACTTGTATACTTTTTTATTGTGGATATCATCGTTCATTTTGTAATATAAAACTTCGCTAATTTTATCAACTTTCGTTTGTTATATATCTAACACCCTTATAAAGGGTTTAGATAGACCTTTTCTTAACAAAACATAGAATTTAAAAATGCAAAATTACTAATATACCCTTTTATCAACTCATAAAATATTACAACTATAATCATTAATTAGATAATCAATAAATTGACACACTTTCCGATATTAGAATCATGAAAAATGTATTAATCTTAAATATTTCGATTCATCTACTATCAATAATATACATTACTGAATTATTTTACTATCATAATAACTACAATAACTGTTAGATGAGCATATTTGAATCGGCGACGTACCAACATCTAATTATTATAAACTTCGAATTCCACTGCTTAGCGCGGGTGTCTTTTTTGTTGTCCCGGCATTGTCCCATTTGCACACATTGTCCCCCATTTGCACAATTTGTTCCACACGTTTATTTTATGAGTTTGCTCTCCACTTGTGTTGTACAACACTCACTCCATATATTTCGATATGATCTCTCATGTGAGGAAGAACCGTAGGAATTCTAGCTTGTAACAACCGGCAAATTAGGACGAGAATTAGTGCCTAATTCTTTGTTAATACATGTAATTAGTTCTGTGTTAGGCTAATTTATGTATCGAATTATATATATTGTTGAATATATACGAAAATGCGATTTGGTTAAATCGTACGCAATTTAAATCGAATGTATTTCGATTCAATTTAATACGGACGTTGGTGACCAATTTTATTAAATAACGTTGTTATGTCAAAAATATTATTATAATAATATTTAGTACTCATTCGTATCGCAAAATCAGAAAGTTACACAATTTAAAAAAAAAAAAAGGGGTTAAAACGCGCAACTAAATAAAATAACGTACAGTTTAAAACTCAAATATAAATCGATCAGTAAAACATTTAAATAAAATTATCGCGTAATAAATTGTATTTTAAAACGTACCATTTAATATTTAAAATAATTATTTAACGTTTAAACGACGGAGTAAACGAACACTGCGCGGGGCGCAGTGCGCAGACTGAAAATGGTGGAGGATTTAACCTCCCACCATTTCCTTTTTCTTCTTCATTTCTATTTTCCATTCTCTCTCTCTCTTTCTTTTACTTTCAATCACCAACCCACATTCACCACCAAAATCGCATAATAACACCACCAAACATCGCCGAATCATACCACTCGTTTGGAGAAAAGTGACCACGACAACACGATCTACATTCCTATCTTCTCGGATTTTTCATCCGACATTTTGTAAGTTTCCGACAAATCCCGACATCTTTCGTTTTTGATCATTTTTACTAAATTATGGGTTCTATAGGCTTAAAATGTCCAAAAATGGGTTGGGTAAAAGATTTGGACCGAACGGAAACCGGAAAACTCGTTTTCGGCACAATTTCCGGCCATCAGACCGCTACGTCGCACCTGGCCAGGGGCCTCTGCGACGTCGCGGCCTACGTCGCACTAGCGACGCAGCCCCTTACGTCGCATTAATTTGCGACGTCGCATATAGCGACGCAGCCTATTACGTCGCATTAGCGACGCAGCACCTTACGTCGCATTAGCGACGCAGCACCCTACGTCGCATTAAATTGCGAAACGTCGCCTTTAGCGACGTCATGCTCAACGTCGCAACCCTACTTGCAACGTCGCATGCGACGTCGCACAAACCAGAACCTTGAAAACTCAGATTTTTACTAAGTGTCGGAACCAAGATTTTAACACCTGATTTTACCCAAATTCGGATCCAGATGCGTTTTTCGTCAAAGCAATATAGTAGAAATAAAAATTTTCCAAGCTGACCTGGCAGCTCGACCCCAGCCAGGGGCTCTGCCCCTTGGACCCCGCCAGGGGCTGCCGCCCCTTGGACCCCGCTACCAGGGGCGCTGCCCCCGGACCCCCGTCATTAAATGTTGTAAATACATTTCACACTAAGTGTTGAACACTTACAAATAACGAAACCTGATTCAACGATACATATAATGATAACACTTTGAATCATTATTACAAACCGTCACCAACGGGCCATATTTGTTTTCAAACTACGAACGGATTACTAAACAAACACTTAGACATAACGAGTTGTGTAGACAACTAGCCTAGATGGTCTTGCGAGACATCTACTTACTTAACTTTATATGTTTAGGCATTTAAAGACTACGGGTTCGGAGAACCAACTGTTGATATTACTTACTCGTTTATTGATATAAACGCACTTGCAAGGACTCAGGTGAGTCTTACGGCCCCACTTTTACTGTTTTATCTTATTGGGGGAGATACATGCTACTGATTTTCTTGAACACAAGTACTAAACTGTTTACTATACCAAACGAAATTGCATGAGTTACTTACTATTTACTGAAGTCTCTCCATCATATATCGTTAGTTATGTACTTAAGCGCGAACAGTAGTTAATGGATCCATTAGGGAAATGACCCTCCCTGCCCGGGGTAGTAGCGCTACCACGTACCGATTTACACGTATAAACGGGTGACTATTATTTCGTTACTTATGCTTGCTCAATTTCGAGCATGTCACGGGAGCAACTGATTATTTACGGGTTAAGCTTCGATTATGAGCCTCATGGCAACGGTATAACTTGATTACTTCACTTTTGCGAGATTTGCAAATACTTGATATACGCCTACGGGCACTACTGATGAAATCTTGTGTTCAAACTGATTATTTACTGATAAACCTGTGAGATTCACCAACCTTTTGGTTGACCCTTTTTAGCATGTATTCTCAGGTACACTTACGGAGTAGGATCACTCCAGGATTACTAGCTAGAGTCGCATGATTTCCAAACTGCATTTAACGGAGATTCTTTGGCATTATCTTTTGTAACTATGGTTATGTAATAGAATCTCCCGCCACATACGCGGACTCTAGGCTTACATATTTTTGTAAAGAAAACTATATGTTTTCAAACGATTTAATTATGAAATGTAATTATTTTACAAAACGTCTCATTTAGAGGTCGTTTGCTATATATATTGTGCTTTGTATATTGATTAGTAACACCCAAGTATGCTTCCGCAAATCACTAAATTTGGGGGTGTTACATAGCTCGTTAGGAGTGAGTACTTTAAAACAAAATGATATGTTCGTGATGTCGAAAAATCACCAATAAAAGGAAAGCGGCTAGGGAACTTGAAGAGTCTGATTGTGACGATACCATCATCTCTTTGAATAAATTTAAATCTATGTTTTTTTGTCAATTTCGGGGACGAAATCTTTCTTTTAGGGATATATGTTATAATAACCGTAAATAAAAAGTAACATGATAGAATTATAAGAGCACACGGAGTGGCAACTTCGTCGTTGCCGTTCAAGGCCGAGAACGCCGTCGGATGGCGTTCCGCCACTCCGGGACGACGTTCCCGGCGATGTTCTCGGTGGCGTTCAGCTTCCGGCGTCCAAAACCCAACGCCATTCGCAGCAACGTTTTGTAATTTATTTATTTTTGTTTGGGCTCCAACGGTTTTGCTGTTGTTTTTGTTTTTTTCTTTTGTGTGTTTTATATGTTTGTGTGTGTTGTGTTTACCGGAGGAAGAAGTAGAACCAGAAAACAAAGAAGAAGAAGAAAATAGTGAAAAAGGAAAGAGAAAGTGAGAGTGTGTTAATAATGGAGTATTTTTTTGTTTTTATTGTCTTGTGTGTGGATTGTGGATACAACTTTTTTTTCTCCTTTTTTTTTTTGTTCAACTGTTAGAAGTTAAAAAAGGTTGTAATTTTTTATATTTGTTTTTAATGAATTAAATATGTTTTTATTTTATTTATAGGTTTTTAAATATTAATTTATACATTTTATTACATTAAATCAACAAATAATAAAAAATTACAGAACACTGTTACCACTTCACAAAATCCTGACTACAAAATTCTCGCTCAGAACACTGTGTTTAGGCCGTCACTACTCCGTGTGCTCTAAAAGATACACTGTAATCATATAAATGCCATGAAATTTTTTCTTTATATGTTTTTAATACTATATATACATTCTTAGAAGAGTAAATTCCATAAATGGTCCCTGTGGTTTACATTGATTTACGAAAACAATCCTTGTACTCTTTTTTCAACGTTTTCGGTCCAATAACTTTGGATTTTCTCGCAAATGGTCCCTTAACTTTAGCTTTTTGCTCGCAAATGGTCCCTCCGTCTAACTTTGAATTTGCCCTCAAATGGTCCCTTAAGGGACCATTTGCCACAAAAACCAAAGTTATTGAACCGAAAACGTTGAAAAAAGAGTACAGGGACTGTTTTCGTAAATCAATGTAAACCACAAGGACCATTTATGAAATTTACTCTTCTTAGAAACATACGTCTAATTTTTATTAATAATACATGGTTAAAGGGAAGATTTCATGATGAGTTGGATTATTGTTGTGATGAAGTTGATTGATGGTGACGTACTGTATAGGCTTTGTCAGAACTGTTTTTATAGTCATTGTGGTTATATTGGTATAGGTTTAGTAATAGTTTGGTTGTTAAAATGAATTGTAAGCACTTGGGATGTTCATTAAAAGTTCAATTGGGTATTGTTGGTTAAAGAGATACAAGTGCGACCCTTGAAGATCCTACTGAAGCAGGAAGAGCATGAAGTGGTGTGAGGTAATGGTAATTTACATCCTTCAACATGAAAAGTTATGTCAAAATTACTTTACTTACTACTAGTATATCTTTACTTATGATATCATAAATTTAACAAAAATAAATCAAAACATCATTTAACTTAAAAAAAATACAAAAAAAAAAAATATTGAAGCCCGCGTTATCGCGTAATCGCGCATCCTCCACCTAGTATCTTTTAATTCAACCAACTAATTTTTACTGTATTTATTAGTGCCCAACAACCCACTACCAAAATTTAAGTACGAGGGACACCCCCTAGAGCTAGAGTCCTGGATTTACTAGTAGTTCCACTTAAGAATATAAATGAAAAGATATACATTTATTTTACTTTTATTACTAGGTGATATTTTATCATTGTTTTTTAACATTATAAATAATTCCACACTGTTTATGCACATTATACAATACGGGTGGGGTTCAAATGAGAATAGCAATTTGTGTTAGAATGAGGGGATCAATCTCAGCCACTCATTTTCATCAAATACCCATTTCCACCATCTTTTTTAAAATTAAATATCTCACAAATGACAAGTCGAAAAATTATAAAAATTGCACCATAAAATTCAGCGTTTTATCCTCTTCGATTTGTCGTCTCTCAAGGCATACTTTTGACAACTTTTTTTTTCATTTTTTGATGGGTTTACAAATTAGTAACACATTTGTTAGTGTTGCATTTAGGGTTTAGGGTATGGGTTTAGGGGTTAGGGTTTCGGGGGAGAAACCCCAAACCCTAACCCATAAACCCAAACCTTAAATCCTAAACGCTTTACAAAACTCTAAACCCTAAATCATACTAAACCCTAAACCCTACTAACACCTAAACCGTGTTAAACCCTAACCCTAAATCATAAACCCTAACTACAAATCAAATGTACAACCAATCACTAACACATGTGTTACTAATTTGTAAACCCGCCAAAAAATGGGAAAAAAAAGTCGTCGAAAGTATGCCTTGAGGGACGGCAAATCGAAGAGGAGAAAACGCTGAATTTTATGATGCAATTTTCATGATTTTTCGACTTACCGTTTGTGAGATATTTGAGTTTCAAAAATGTGAGGGAAATGGGTATTTGATGAAAATGAGTGGTTGAGATTAATTCTCATATTCTCACTCAAAATTAATGTACTCATTTGAACTGAACTCTTATAGAATAATTTAATGTACTGTTTTATGTTATTCCATTCCATTTAAAGCCCAACAACCCATGTCATATATATTTCAAGTATAACCGAACCCATGATATACTTGGTGAGTTGGTGACAAATGCAAACAAAATAAAAAGAAAAAGGTTGCAAATCAAGGTTGTTGAAAAACGTGATTCTACCTAAACAGGTATAAAGAGATGTGTGAAATGTACATTTCTCTAACTCTATATATTAACAGTATGTTTTCCAAGGGTGTGATTCTCAATTTCTCATTCTCGTGTCCCTTAATTACGAGTTACACAATTTACTTTTCTCCTATCGGTACCGTTAGAAAATCGGTTACCCCTTTTCCTTTAATAATTGAATATTCTAGAGTATATATTAAGTTAACACAGTTTTGAACTCTAGTTTCTAATACAAGTTTATAATTGCACTTCACGGCTCAAGTTGCTATAATGTTATACTACGAGCAATCACGTTTCGTTTGCTATTTAACATAAGAGAAAATTTACGTACTTAAATATAACGCGCGAGTTAGATAATGTATGAGAGAGTAAGAGAACATGACTCTAATTAGCTCAAGATGTCATTACCAAGTTCATGTTCCATGCTCAAATTGAAGATATTTATTGTGGTTTTCTGGTTAGGACCACAATTGGATGATGGATGGATCACTATTTAAGCCGATGTTTTCAGGTTAAATGCAATAATAATGTGTTCATTTTCTATTTTATATCATACAATTTTAGTAGTGATATACTAACTGTACATGTCTAAAATGCATGACTATACATGTCTATTTCATACAATATACGACACTTATTTTACACAAATTTAACTCTCATTTTTAGGCATAATTTTGAGCTTAAAATTTTTGATACATTTAAAAGATTTTATTACGTCAAATCAAGTGTCGTATCAGCGTCAAACTGTAATTAAACACAGATATTAAAACACATACGGTACATCATTTCTTCTTTAATCGAGAAGCATTAAACTGGGTACATATTATGTTTACAAAGATCAGGTTTAATTTACTTATCAACCCAACATCATACATGTTCGTGATCAATTTGCGATTCACAACATAGATCACCCTTAAGTATTTATCATCATACTTGATGAGATTGGCTCCACCATTCAGAATGACACGTGAATGGTATCATCTCCATCTTTGTGTCATTTAGAATGGTGAAGCCAACGTCGTAAAGCCCGGTAAGTCCTTTAATCGATCAGGGATCATTTTTGTAACATATATCTAAATAACCATGTACATAAAAAAAACGTCTGATTCATTACTCATAAGTAACTCTTATGCATAAAGTATACAATGCATTTAAGTCCACGTTAAAAACATCACTTATATATATGGTTGTCATCATCATTTTAACTTGTTATAACTATATTTATATCTACTACAATAAATACATAAACTTCCTTACCAATACACGTAGTTGTAACTAGGGTAAGAAATGAATAAAAATAGCAAATTTCATCAATCAAAGGTGACATAATTGCACCGCGTTCTCTATACCAAATCCTGAGTTTAGTTTTTTTATATATCAGTCCCAAACTCTTTACCCAAACTGCACTTCCTTCTCTTCTTTGTACACATTAAAACTTTAACTATCATTTTCTTGCACATAATCAAACTATATACTAATCATAAACCACATATTTTTACTCACACATTTTGTTTTTACAAAAAAATGGGGATAATAAGGTTGATAACAGGATGGCCAGGGCATAGTGGTTTCGGATCGGCGACCACCGCCGAACAAGTCACTGCCGGAATCGATGCTTCCCATCTTACGGTCGTCATTACAGGTATACAAACATTCTTAACAACTTTTTTGTTGCTTGTTTTCTTTTAAACTTTATTTTCCAAAGTAAAGGTGACATTTACATCAGAAACTTTGGTTAATACACCAAAATGATGTTGTGCAGCTAACATTTTTTTAGATGGTTGTGTCTTTTCGTTTTTATTTTTGCTTGAAATCTAACTTTGTGCTATAATTAACATGGTTGAAATATAACTTTCTAATAATGTGTTAAACATGATTTGAATTATTATTGAAAGATGCGATTATCAGAGATTTATCACCAATGATAATAAGAGCATGAGGAGTGGTTCAGTGTTAAGTTTAACGCGGACATCCATTTTTAAAGGAAGTGGTTTTATGTGAAATACAATGTTAAAAATGACCCAAAACATATGTTTGGCCAATGAGATTGAGGAGAAACCCAATGGGACCCATCACAATTTTTCTAATTGTCGTTGATACTTGATAGAAAAATACACATTTATAGTGAATTTATCAATATTTGTGGTAGAAATATCACTACCCTTTTAACACTGGCTTTAACACTAAAGGATACGTGGTGTTCTTCAGTATCGAAGTTCAACTTTGTGTTTAGCAGTGTCCACACTTCTAATGCTCTTACGGTCACGGACCATATTTTTAACAAGAATAAAACATCAGTTAACCAAAAATAGAAATGAAGACTCTTGTATGGTGTCATATCAAACCTTTTTCTTTACTTTTTGCAGTTTATAAATAGTTCTTCTGTTACATTTTAAAAATCATAATATTATTAATTTACTAGCAAAATTTGATATGTTGATTGAATAATGTAACTAAAACTAGCTTTTAAGTGGTTGGATTAACATGAATTTTACTTCTACTGTTACAACTACCTTTTGCTAAATGACATACAGTATTAATAATTCGCATTAAACTGGTATTATAATTCACTAATTCTGTAGCTACTGCTCTAGGTGTGTATAAATACAATAGCAGAATAGCTAGTTGGAGTTAATTATATCAGTAATGATTAGTGAAGTGAAGGAAAACAACCTAAATTTTTGGTTACAAAAAAAACTGTTATTAAGTCAATTTTTTTATACGAAAAGTTACTCTTAATTTGTGAAATTTTTTTCCTGTTACTCAACTTCAGATAAAATTTTGAAGGTAAAGTACAAAATTTATCCTAGATATATAACCTAATTATTATAGGTAAAGTACAAATATATAGTTTCAAAACAGATATGACATCGGATTAAATAAATATATAATTGAATAAAAAAGTGTGTTAATAATCAATGCCTCTAACTCATGATAAAATATAACCAAAGGGCGTTTGCTCTTTGGCCTAGCGGTATATTGGGAAATCGGTATATGGGGAAATCATCAATCAACAGTTTGTGAGTTCAAGTCTCATTGGACACAAAATGTACATAATGTGCGGCGTATGTCATATTGTATATCAATATGTGACGTTAGGTCGTGTTAGATGTTTGCCGTTCTAAAAAAGAATGGAAAGCAAGAATGTGAAATTGATGGTGAATTTGCAGGAGGGGCAAGTGGGATTGGGCTAGAGACATCAAGAGTTTTGGCACTAAGAGGAGCTCATGTTATAATAGCAGCAAGGAATATGGAGGCTGCAAATGTAGCAAAACAAACAATCCTTAAATCCAATGAAAATGCTAAAATTGATGTTCTTCATCTTGATCTTTCTTCTCTTAATTCGGTCAAGGTCTTCGCAGACAACTTCCTAGCACTTAACCTTCCCCTCAACATCTTGATGTGAGCTCTTTCTCTTTTACATTTACCACGAGATCTGAATGTAGCAATTTACTTATGATTGGCTGTTTGTGGTAATGTTTTCATCGCTTAAGGATCAAGTGCATTAAAGCTTTGAACACAATAAATAACTGTAATAACATTGCCCGCACTGATTGTTTATTAGCAACCTAAAGAAAAGTCGAGGAATTGGTTTTTTTTGGGTTGACCCATACGTATATTACCAAAAATAACCCAATTTGACCAAACTCACCACCTTACCCGGCCATTTTGTCACCTTTACAGAAAATATGTGACATTGCAACTACTTTGTATTTTAATTTTATGCACAATTATCTTGTGTTTCTTCTATTTAAATGTCGAATACAGCTAACACTTTAGATTGTCACTCCGCAATAGAATAACATTGGCTTGACAAAGACCATTGATACTAATCCAACCTTTGGTCGCATTTTAAAACGCCTATTAATGTCACCATCAATCAGAATTTTCTTATAATATGTCTCGGTTGCATGTATTTATCGTGCCTAATTAAAAAAAATCTTGAAACTGTAGAAACAATGCCGGTATTATGTTCTGCCCATTCCAACTCTCACAAGACGGGATCGAGATGCAGTTTGCAACAAATCATCTAGGTACATCACCATTCTTCCTTTTATGTCATATTTCATAATCTAAAAGCTATAATAAGATAAACGATAACATGTCATCATCCTGATCACTATGGCATGACTGCAGGGCACTTTTACTTGACAAACTTACTACTTGACAAGATGAAGAAGACTGCTTCAGCTACTGAGATCGAAGGTAGAATCATAAATTTGTCATCTATTGCTCATCTTCGCACTTATGAAGAAGGGATCAAGTTTGATACTATCAATGATAAAAAGAGGTAATATGTTGACAGTTCTTCTTTGACTTAATCTAGTATACTTATATAAATGGATTAATTTGAGTTATGTATTGAGACATAAGGGTTAAAATGGTAGCAGAAAACAGCTCAAAAATCAAAAGTTAAACAAAGTATATTTCTAATGCATTGTTTTAATCAAAAGTTAGATTATTACTGTAATTATTATTGAAATAATATATAACTTTTTGTAGTACACAAAATTGTGGGAAAAATGTGTATTGGATAAACCCAACCCGACCCGTTTCAGCACACACAAAATTGTGTTTGACGTGTTCCCAACCCAACTAATGTGCCACATGAATTCATAAATTATTTTTGTGTACCTTGCTCTAACATGTTGCCTAGAATAGTTACTCAGACAAAAAGGCATACGGGCAATCGAAGTTAGCAAGCATATTACATGCAAACGAGCTCTCTAGACGCTTAAAGGTTGTTTTTTTTTATTCCACTTTCATCATTCCTATTTGTTGTTTTTGTTGTGTATAATATATTTACTTGATGGGAAATGCAGGAAGAAGGTGCAAATATTACGGTTAACTCTGTACACCCAGGGGTAATAATGACGAATCTCATGAAATATTCTTTGAACTTCATGAGTAAGTGTGTGCAATGCGTAGATATATAATCAGATTATTATGTGAAATGTGAACTGCATACATAGAAGACGTATAATTTGTTTCCGCTGTGATTTCTGGCAGGAATTATGAGGATGCTGACTTTTGTATTCTGGAAAAACGTCCCACAGGTATACTTATTAAAAACTAAGTGCAATCATATTTGACTCACAGATTATCTAAATAGATTTTGGTTAGAAGTGTTTCAGATAAACCCAACCCAACTTGTTTCAACCCTTGCAAAAGTTGTTTTTTTAATCCATCCCCGTTTTGACCCATCATCCAACAAGCTGGTCCTGTTATTTTGTTTTTTCTCTTTTGTTTTCCTTATTTCTTTTGCCACCTCTAACCAAACGTAAATAAACACCTAGTACCCTTCTGTTATTTTAGCACCTTTTTTTCTTTTGCCACCTCTAACCAAATGTAAATAAACACCTAGTACCCTTCTGTTATTATAGCACCTTTGTTTCTTTTGACACCTCTTCTCTTTTACAAAGGAAATGGTCAATTATTTCCAAAATCATCCTTTCGGTTTATTGAGTTCTACTTTCACATATGAGTTTTAAGCGTATAATAATTTGTAACTGTGATATGATAATCAGGGGGCAGCAACAACATGCTATATAGCCGTGCACCCAAGTATGAAAGGGGTTAGTGGCAAGTATTATCTGGATTGCAATGAATGGCCTGCAAGTGATTTGGCTAGAGATCCTCAGTTGGCTAAGAAGCTTTGGGATTACAGCAACCATTTACTTGATTCTGCTCTTCGACAAGTTTAAGATTCAATGGTTATCGTGCATGAGTTACAAGTTATCGTAATTTGTAACATAAGTGTTATGGATCAAGACTATTCTATCAGTGGACAATGGAAAAACTTAGTAATGCTCGAGTGTTTAAAGAGATTGGTTGGTTTTATGTGAATTGTGATGCATCTCATAATAGGCCATAGGAAATGCATTGTAGTAGTTTGAAAGATTATGTTCTTATTAGTTATTACAGTTGAAATATTTTTATGTTTTTTATACACTTACTCCTATTTATTTTGATCACTACAACACATCAAGCCTTCAAACTGGTTGGTCATCTATACCCATTATTATCATCATCAATATAATGATGTTCCCCCAAAATAATGCATACAGCTCATCCACCAATAAGTTATAAATACTTATAAATGTGTGCGCGACTATTCGCCGTTAAATAAAAGATAGTACCCTTGTATAAAAAAAAAAAAAAGAGAGAAAAGAAAGAAAATAAAAGTTTTTCAACATAAATGTCATACCCCAAACACTTTAAGTTCAGGTATTGCTAGAAGAAAAAGGGCCATGAAATTAGCAAATTCATTTAACTTTTACTTTTGGGTCAAGGGGAAGAACCGACGAGGAATCTAGACTAGAGAGGCATATAGAACATCAAATCGTGAATGAAAAATAAAAAGCGTGACGAGAATTATCCAGGTGGTTACTTTATAAATTTCGATTTAAAATTTGAATCTCATATAATCCAATCTAAATTGTAATAAATCAATCATATCTATCGTAAACCAATCTTTTTTCCACACACAAAGGTATGAAAAAACATTGACTTATTTACGGTAAATCTAATAAATTTCTTATATATACCATATCAACAAAAAGATGTGATCCAGCAATCGTATTGCAATTAGAAGTACACTTTATGTCATTGAGCCTCTATGTCATCCACCTCCCACAAACCAAGAGCTCGGACAAAGCATGCAGAAGCTGTCACAACGACAGCTGCAAAAATAGGTGGGACCATCAAGTCCATTTTGGACTTCTTAAACATTTCAGCCGGAAGACAAAAGACTTCAGAGGGCACATCAAAAGGAACTCTCACAAAGCCTTCCTTTTGATCTTGACATACTTTAGAGAACGGAGAAGTCGGTGCTATGGCCCACACAAACGAGAGTTCTGGTGCTAAGGATGTGACCGCCACGGTGATGGTTAGAATGGTTGTCCAGGTGACGCCGTAGATTAGTAACGGCCACCTTCTGGACACCTTTTCTAAAAGTGAGTTGAAGCAAGAGGGAATTATCATTTTTCCTACAAATCTTTCTAGGATGAAATATTAACATGTTACTCATGTATGTATATATTATCATGTATTGGAGGAAAATAAGCTGATGAACCAATCCAACAACTTATGAAATATGTTTTAGTTGGTTGGGGTGGGGGAAGGGGAAGTGGACAACTACTCTTGGAAAGTGTTTGATTGGTTAAATATTATAAAAAGTTGGGAATTGGGGACGTGGAAATATAAACAGTTGACTTTAACCTTTGATATTTGAATATGTGAACCTTATGCTAAGAGTATGAAAAGACTACAACTTTGTTCCTCATCTACGATTTTAGAAAGTAGAAAGTAGTATACGTTGAAACTACGTAAAAAGATAAGAAAGATTTACATTTGTAAATAAATTTTTACATATTTATCTGATGATGAATATTATACTCGAATATTTAACTAAGTGAATAACTATGCTGTTTTTTTCAACTTCTCCCAATAAATATTATAGGTAAACAAATCAATTTGCCTACCGCTCATGGATCCTTGAATTACATACAATAACGGTTTTTTTGTTTTGCAGGATGTTTTTGGTGAAATTGGAATTCATCAAATAAATTGAAATTTAAAAGAATGTGAATTTCTTTGAGCAATTTGATAGCTTTCGAATCAATTAATTTACAAATCAAACAGCTTCCAATTTCATTAAATTCCTTGAATGTTAAATCTCCCACCAAGAATGCAAAACTGTCATAAGAATGTGGTATATGATATCAAATTCGATTCGCAGAGATATCACCAAGAATGCAAAACTGTCTTTTGCAGTTTTACGTTTCACAGCAAATACTTACGCACCCAAACCACAATACCATCAAGCCAAAGACCCTTTGGTTATAGTTTGACTTTAGGTACAATAACCGGAAAAACTGCATCAAAACCATACAAGTCTGATTTCAAAACCATAGATCCAATTCGGCCATAATAAAGCTCAAGTTCACAGCCAAAAGACACCACATACACACATCTTAACCCTCACCGTTTTGGATCATAGAAACCCACGTAATGTGGGATGCAAATTCTACCACTAAACCTAATATACAAAGTAACAGTACAAAATGAAAATCAAATACTCAGATTCAAGGTGGTCAAAAGAAAATAGAAACAAAGCAACCCTAGCACAAAAGATAATGACCAAAATTTTGGATAGCAATAAAACACTAAGATATTGCGATTGATCAACTGAAAAAACTTGCTGACAGAACAAGATTAACGTTTTATGCTGGTAGCACTTCACTCAGGAATCATCTGTTCATTGTCAGCATCTTCTCCTGTCTCAATAGTGGGCTTTGATTGTTGGGTAGGAGCCTGCCTCTTTTTGATCCCACTGACAATATCGTCAATTCTAAGAAGCATACAAGCAGCCTCAATGGCTGTCTTGAAGGTTTGTGCCTTCACGTTATAAGCGTCCCAGATCTATATAAAGACGCAAAACCACAGAAAAGATAAAGCAAACGATGATAAAAATCCAATAAAAGGTCAATAGTGGAATAAGAAATCAAGAGTGCACCTTTAGTTCTTTCATATCGGCAATTTCACCTGTATTTCCATCAATCCCAGTCCAGGCGTTCTCACCATTAGCGTGCTGTAACGGAATAAGAAGCAAAATTGTCATGAACAGAATTCTACAAGGGTACAAAAATATAAATTCTAGAGAAATTAGATATTCACAAAAGGGATTGTTGCTTAAAAAGATAAACCACCTTTGCTCTAATCTCTGTTTTGGGGTCAACTTTTTATAACTTAACTGCTAAAGTTTCAATAACACAAAAGCAAAAGCAAACTTTTGCCATTTAAGATGCTAAAAATTTTCATTTTGCATTAGGGACAAATTGGCTGTAAAAGGAAAGTAAAGCAAACAGGTAACTTGCCTTCCCTTGAAGAGCAGTCATAGTTCTAATGACATTTACACCACAGTTCTGTGCCAATGTTCTTGGTATAGCCTCAAATGCTATAGCTGCAGCTTCATATGGCCACTGTTTCAATTAATATAGAAATCAATACCAACGTAGTATGTAGACATAACATGAAAAGATTGCCTTATATTCACTATATTTTATCGTCAATAAGAAAGAATAATCAATGTAAAAATATACAGAATTACCTTTTCAATGCCTTCAATTGATGAGCTCTTCTGCTTCAGTGTAGCAGAAACAGTCAACTCAGTAGCGCCACCGCCAGGAACAAGTTTTGGATGCTTCAGGATGTTTCTAGCCACCGACATTGCATCCTATCAAGAGCAGAAAGGTTTTAAATTGGATGTAACTTAGTGTAACATGTAATTCTATGCACACGTCCGTTTGACCTTGCTTGTCCATAAAACTAAGCTGTTTAAATAATTTGCATTTCAGATGATAACAAGAAGTATATAATTCGGACAAAGATCAAGTATTTGGCATAAAATGATTCATGAGATATTACGTACTAAAATACTGTGGAAACGCTGTTCTTTACAAAAACTGTGAAAAGTCGTTCATGAGATTACACTCTGGAAATTATTACCCATTTCACCCGTTCAACCCATTTGGCCAGTTCCATATGAGCCTTTTTGTTTTGAGCATTCAAAGAATTTGGTCCGTTTCCTTTTTAGCTATTCCGTATTTTATTATCTGACCCACTCAACCCAGTTGACCTGTTTCCTTTTTAGTTGCTTTTCACTAAAGGCTATTTGACTCTTTCAACCCATTTGCTACGTTTCAGATTAGTTATTCATTCACTTTCCTATTTGACCACTTTGAATAGAATTTAACCTGAATTGTCCCATTTAATAGTAAATGGTTAGAATTTGCCACCTCCAAGAATTACAACAACAGATTTACCTGCAAGTTCCGCTCAACTTCATTTAAAAGATCCTTGCTAGCACCTCGGAGAAGAACCGTGCATGCTTTCGGGTCTTTGCATTCCACAATGTGCGCAAAGAACTCATCACCAATCTTTTTAACCTCAAATAGCCCTGCTCCTGTCCCAACGTCTGATTCTTGAAGTTCATCAGGTCTGTTCACAATAACAGCACCACATGCCTTAGCAATCCTATTATTATCCGTTTTCCTTAATCTCCTAATGGCACTGACTCCAGCTTTACTGAAATAATGGCAAGCTAAGTCACTAAGTCCCTTCTCAGTGATCACCAAATCGGGCTTAAATTTAAGTATTTGTACACAAAGGTTTTCTATGTATTCTTCTTCCATTTTCAACAGTACTGCCCAATCCTCTTCTCTGACCAACTCTGCATTTGTTTGATTCTCTCCCTTTTTGTACTCTAAAGGGCAATCTAGTAAAATGATACGGGGATTTACAATTTTCCTTTTCATTTTACCCGGGACGACTACGTCTTTGTTGAACATCACACCTTTGAGAACCTTGGAATCTTCTAGCTGACCACCAGGGATTTTTTCAACTTTGATGTATTTCTTAATATCCACTTCTTTTATTCCCTGACCTAGATCGACACCAACAATAGTTGTAGCAGCTAGTGCTAGATCCTACAAGGTTACATATGTAATGGTCAAAATACAACCAAATGAATTAAACTTATAAATTACAAATCTTGACTGAAATAGTCATTCTTTTATAAAGGCACTGAAATAATCACCTAAAGTTAAAAACAATACTCGAGATTATTGTATTGAAGATTACAATCTACACAGATTCAAAGGTTCTAGAAATAGAAAACAAGAAGCATAAAACACTCTTGCTAGTTTTAAGGGGCATCAATTCTATATATACGTGAGCCGTCTTTACATACTCACCGAGATATCGTTCAATTCTTGATGGAGGAAAAAAAAGGGAGTGAAAAGAAATATAATACTTACTGCAATAAGATCCCCAAATTGACTGGTAAACTTTGTGCCAATACAACTCTTCACCAAACCCAGCATCATTGAACCTGAATAGGAACCAAAGCACGGTCAATCATTTCTTACTGTGATTGATCATATAAAAATGGTTCCTATAATATTCTAGCAAATACCTTTAAGATGCAAATATGCAACTTCATAAACTAGATAAATTCAATTTACAAGAAAGACTGAGCAAGAGTATACACATGAATATGTATGAGATATAAGAAAAAATAGGATTATGACGGAGCTTACGATCATTCACATCAATAGACATGGAGATCTTGTCCAGTACAGCAAGAGCATCTTCAAGAGCCTTGTTGTAAGCTGAAAAGGTATAATCATTAATTCCGTGCATATGTCACGAACACTTAGTAGGGTTGAGAATACAGTTTACACGTCAAGAAAAAAATACCTCGGCAAATAACTGTAGGGTGGTACTTCTTGTCAATGAAAGCTTCCGAAACATGAAGCATCTCACCAGCTGAAATATGAATTCTAACAATCAGCAAGATCAAGTAAAAGCATATATACAGTTTCCAACCGTTTCAATATGAGATTTAAAATTTGAAAAATAAAAGACTCATTGTATATAAAAAAAAAAAGGTGGCCTGCCTTGTTTTTGCTCACCCATAGCAACAACAGTAGAAAACAAAAAAAAAAACTACAAAAAAATAAATATTCCTAAGAAAGGTATACCGAGAACAATAACTGATGTAGTTCCATCACCAACTTCCTCATCTTGTGTGCGGCTTAGTTCAATCATGGACTGAAATAATTTAGAAATTAACAGTTAGTTTCAGAAACAGAATAAGATTAAAATCACATAAAGGTACAAAGAACAAAGGAGCTTTATAAGAAAATGAGATGAAGATATAGGATGCATATGATCTACTAATAGTATATGACCAGATAAGGTAGCAAGGGTTTAAGATTATAGATGGAAATGAACATTGATGATTTAATCATATTTATTGTAATTATATATAATGATTCAGCAGAAATACCTTTGCAGCCGGGTGAGCAATATCCAACTCCCGCAAAATGGCATTCCCGTCATTAGTGACCACAATACCTACAAAAAACACAAATGGTCACCATTATAATCTCACGTTCAAAAACACAATGGCTAACATGTAAACAAAATTTACTAGCATACATACACACACATATGCATATGTGTGTCACACATCTAAGTCATATATGTTTAAAATGTAAGCACCTCCAGAAGCATCGAGAAGCATCTTTAACATGGACCTTGGACCCAAGGTGGTGCGAATAATATCAGCCACGGCCTGTAAACGAGATGGAAAATAAATGTACGGTTAGATGATGAGTTTGAAAGAGTACTTACAATAAAAATAATCAGCTATGTTTTACTATTAGCATAAAAGATATACTCATAATGATTCTATTTGATAAACTTGGTTTCAGCTTATCAAGTGGTGACTAAATTCTTTGTTTCACCCTGCACCAAATCATTTGTGTAGTTTATGGGTCGCCATAGAATAAAGTATTGGCCACTGAACATTCCAACATCCATTTGCTTATTCAGGTTTTAACTCGTTGCAAAAATCTCTAGAAATATATATTTATTGCTACAGATACTTTTTGTCTCCTTTTATATTCGATATCCTGCTAAGAGTCAATATATGATCATAACAACATTACGCCAGAAGCTTATATCAGATAGATCATCTCAATTTAGACAGTCTAGAATCTAGGACGTTTGACAGTGAATGTATTCTATAAGTTCATTCTGTGGAAACAATTCAGTACAATCAAATTTAAGTGTACCTTAGAAGCTTGGATGTTTGCATGGTGCACCTTAGTTCCAGATTCACGAGTGAGCGAATCCTCTGCGCATTAAATAGGGATACGTATGAGCAGTCATTACAAAGTAACATGATTCATACTTTACAAAGACAGCTAGTATGAAGGCCATCATGTAATATTCATCAACAAAGATACATAAGCCTTGTAATCTGTTTCTCCCATTATTATTAGTGCTATGGAGACATATATTCCCCGTAGGCCCATATAAAAGAGTTCTTTTGTAAAAACTAATGTTATCCAAATTATTTCATTCTTTAAATTCTGTATAAACTTGCAAATTTAGACTTCCCTAATTCTACAAACAGAGCCACTGTCATGAAACAGGAACAGCATTAAGATCAACACCATGGCACATAAACATTTCAAGAACGTGTAAGGCCACAAAAAACTTTTTCCAAAAGAAAAAAGGCACTTTCTCAAATAAAGCAAGTGGCTTCTTAATCAATGGCAGTAAGGGATTTTAATCATGTTGTATAGTTGCTAACCATATCAATATTACCACAAGTTATATACTAATAACACTAACAATAATAAAAAATCAATGATGCATTTAGCAGTACACTTAATTTAAGAATGTACTTAATAACAACATATTTTCAATAACATATGTCACATACAATTTACAGTTATAGCTTCATAACAGTAACCGTCCAATTTAAATCTCTGTGAAAATGCTTTTATTAATTATTCACAAATACACTTGTATTTATACAGCAAAAAAAAACACCAAAATCATCCTTTAATCGACAGAAGTCCGGTTTTGAGCTCGTGAAATAATAAACCTAATAAACTTCTAACTTCTGACAAATGTTACAGTAGTGTTGAAACTAGATCAGTATAAACTAACATAATCGCAATCATTATCAAAAATATACATAGCAAATCACGAGATCACAACATTTGATCTTCGATATACAAATATATACATATATATATATATATATATATATATATGTGTGTGTGTGTATGAGTGTGAGAAATATAGAGAGACTTACTGAGAACAAGAACCGGTGATTGCATAGTTGTAGATGAGGGGGAAGTAAAAACCCTAGGTATAGATCAGTTGTTACAGAAGCTGGTAGTGTTGTTTGTTTCTAGGGTTTCTTTCTTTTTGAAATGAAAATGCTAGAAGGAACGAAAGAAGCAATACTTGAAATTGTGTTGATTTTTGGTGTTTAAGCGTTCGAATTAAAATTGGGCTTCAAGAATGTACCAATGGGCTTTTGGATGGCCCACTTACCGGTTGGTGTTTACTAGTGTTACTAAACTTTTTTTGTTTTTCCAAAATTCTCTAGATTAAAAAAAAAAAAAAAAAACGAATAGAAAAAAGACTCTTTCATTTTTTTCCACTACCAAAAGTATTTGATTTAGGATACGGTATTTTATGACGTAAAAGTATAGTAAAGTATAATTGCCAATGTTTTTCTTATTCTTAATTTTAATTTGAAGTTGCTCTAGAATCTAGTCTAATTTAATAATACAATAATCAAATTGACGGTTCACTTGATACTACATGATTACATCATTTAAAAGGGTTGACTATTTTCACAGAAGAAATTAAAGTCAACACATTTTTAATCAAATACTCGATAATACAATGTTAAAACATGATCATTCATTTTAGTCGTTAAAATACACACATTTTGTAAAAATTAAGTAATACGTTGGATCATAAGCAACTTTAAACATGAAACATATTGTACTTAACATTTGAAATACGTCTAATCATTGTGATTAACTGTAGTTTAGTTTGCAGTATTACTCAAGAAAGGAGCAATACTCTATTTCATATTCTCATTTTTGAATGATTATGGGTGAAAGGCATGTTTCACCAATGACTATTCAAAGGTTAAAAGAGGTCATGATTAATAATATAGAGTAAGGTTCAAATGAGTCCATGATTTTTGAGTGAGACTAAGGGAACCAATGATGTCATGCCACATGTACAAAGAGAATGTTCCATACTACAAAACACATTTACCCCAAACATCAATTATCTCACAAACGACAAATCGAAAAATCATGAAACTTGCACCATAATTTTCAGCGTTTTATCCTCTTCGATTTGTCGTCCCTCAAAGCATACTTTCGATAAAAAAAATCGGTTTTTTGGTGGGTTTTATAAATTAGTAACACATGTGTTAGTGATTGATTGTACATTTTATTTACGATTATGGTTAGGATTTAGGGTCAGAGTTTAGGGTTAGGATTTAGCAGGGTTCATGGTTTAGGGTTTAGATTTTATGTTTTAGTAGGGTTTAGGGTTTATTAGGGTTTAGGGTTTAGAGTTTTATAAAGCGTTTAGGGTTTAGGGTTTGTGTTTGGGGTTTAGGGTTTGGGTCCCTGAAACCCCAAAACCCAAACCCTAAACCCTAACCCTAACCCCCAAACCCTAAACCCTAAACGCAACACTCTAACACATGTGTTAGTGACATATGAAACCCACCAAAAAAATGGAAAAAAAAAAAATTCGTCGCAAGTATGCCTTGAGGGACGGCAAATCGAAGAGGATAAAACGCTGAAAATTGTGGTGCAAGTTTCATTATTTTTCGATTTGTCGTTTGTGAGATAATTGATGTTTGGGGTAAATGGGTTTTGTAGTATGGAACATTCTCTTTGTATACGTAACATGATATCATTGGTTCCCTTAGTCTCACACAAATTTTTAGTCTCATTTGAACCTCACCCTAATAATATAAAAGGAAACTCAAATCGTTTAATGTAATAGGCAACGAGTTAACTTCTCTAGTCTATTGACATGTGAAGTTGAAGATATCATCTATTGACATATAAACTTAGATAAAAGGATGTGAGTTAAATCCAAAAAAATTATTGAATAAACTTATTTTATTTAACAAGTTTTCAGCACAAAATAACTATAATAAAAAATATAAACAGTTAATTACGCGCGCAATGCGGCAAAGACAGTAATACTTGAGATTAATTAAAACTTAAAAAATAACAACGCAACTTCTCATTAAACACGCAAACAAAATTTAAACATACAATAAAGTGTACATGATCGATTTATATACTACTCTTACATTCATACAATATCATTTTTGTGAATCCATAGCCCCCATGGATATTAGGGGTGTTCATGGACGGTTAACCGAGGACTTGGTTAATCGAATACCGGTTAACCGGAGTCCCGGTTCGACATATTTTTGAACCTAAACCGAAACCGAAAAATTCGGTTAACCGATAATCGGTTAACCGGTTCGGTTAACCGGTTAACCAAATTAACCGTTTATTACTTAGAACTTATTTAAAAAGTAATTAATAACACACAAATATGCATTCATTATTAAGTGTTCACTATTTTTAAAATATTTTGACATTAAAAGTTTCAAACGATATCAATTTTACTCTTTATAATTGTATATTTATGTTATACGTACGTAAATCGTTCGAACACAATTAGAACTAAGTAGTAATAATTACCATATTAAGCCAAAATTAAGTTAGTAAATTACATTAAAATGAGTGAAAAAGAAATATAAATGATTTTATCAAAATACAAGTGTAAATATCAATATCAATATATAAATTTAATATATACAATATATATATATATATACATATATTATAAGATATATATAAACTTTTCGATTTTTTCGGTTTACCGTTTATCACTTCTATCTCAAAATCATGAACCGAAACTATAACACCCCCTGTTTCAATATAAACAATAATATAATAATTGCGACTCGGAAGCGTGTATTTAAAACATACTGTCAATGTACTCAAAATGTCACTAAACTTTTTCAAATCCAAACACATGACATTTCAACCAACTCGGTGTTATATAATTTAAAACATATATTTAGTTATCAAAATAACATCAGAGTAACAGTCTGTTAAACATTCCATCCAGTCCAACAACCTCCTGCCCAATATGTCCCATCTATTTAACCTGCAGGAAGAACTGTGGTGGGGTTAGCATAAAGCTAAGTGAATGAAACTATAAACAACAGCTCAACCTAGCATAACAATCTGTTTACATCAAATAACAATAAACAGTAAATCAATCATTCACTCGACATCCAATCAATGTCAAGCTACACCTATCAATCATTATCATTCATCATGAGGATCGGTGGCTCCTGAGATACCCTAATACCGGTTTGGTACTCCAGGAACTCTTATCAATCATCTATATTGGCCTATACAGAACTACCGATAACTGGTTGTCAATCACACACGACCTAGATCTCCAAACCAACATTTCAAGTTTCAAGATCTCCTGTCGTCTACAATAACAACCAAGTCCAACTGTCAAGTCAAGTTGACCTCAGAATCTTACATACTAGCTCAAACAGCCAAGTAAGCAACTAGTCAAACTATCATGGCAAGATATCTCAACAATTACATTCTATCACAGTAATACTATAATTACTTGTTGTAAATCAAATCATTACAACTAAATCATACTGAGGTTACAGATCCACTCACCGACTACCTCAGGCCTTTACTCAGTAGTCTAATATCACTGAGCCTTCTCCACATCTGAGAATTTACAATCAAATATAAGTTAGTAATCCATATCAATACATAACTTATATTAATCCATACTATTAGGAACTTAACATAATCCACATCAAGATTAGTAGTTTCTAATGATACACTAATGATTTACACTATAATCATTATCATCTATTAACATATAACATCTAACAATCACATTACTATTAACAATCAAACAAGAAATGCTGTAACAGCCAACCAAGCCGCCGGCTTCTTTATGAAGCCGCCGGCTTCAAACAACCACCCGTCGGGTCACACTACTTAGCCGCCGGGTATTTTACTAATTGTGGTAACAGAACAAAAACAAGTTTTAAAGCTTACACCACCCGCCGGGTCGGGTTTATACCCGCCGGGTCCTACCAGGCAACACAAGCCGCCGGCTTGGCTTAGAAGCCGCCGGCTTCCTCAGAATATCAAGCCGCCGGCTTCATCACGAAGCCGCCGGCTTCGACCTTCGTTCCAGCCCAGGTCGTTCTGCTCAAAACCCTAACTCGCGATTTATTACCCAAATCACCTCAAACTCGATTTCAATCATCAATATACTACTAAAAGCTTTAGGAAATCATTATAAAACATTCATAACATGTTTTTAACATCTAATTCTCTCAAATCATCAATTTACCCAAATTTAAATCAAAATCAAATTCTTAAATACTCAAGAATACTTACTGATTGAAGAATCTAACGATGGTAATCTGATGATTAGGAAGTTTCACGAGAATCACAACTTCCTGATTTGATTTCCAGTTTGATTTGAAGGTTTTCAGAGAGTTTCTGTGAGTTTTGAAGTTTCTAAATAAACTTTCCTAAAGAGGAAAGTGATATATATAACCGACCTCACAAACCGCCTTCAATATACGGGTATAATTTAATACCCCATCTCAATCTATTGTCTGGAACCCGAAAACCATTTACGAGTCCAAACATTTTATTGCACCGTCAACTACATTAATTTACAACAATTAATATTTCACTTATCACATTGGAATATTCGACTCCTATTCCAATTATTTCACTATTTCAAACAATATTATTTCCAAACACATTTAAATACATATTTAAATCAAGAAATAATATATAAACAACTAGGTCCATTTCGAGGATGTTACAACTCTCCCCTCCTTAAAGAGATTTCGTCCCCGAAATCTAACCTCAATCAATCTAACTAATGTGATATAATCACATATATCTTAATATACATTTGTCCTCAATAGCAACTTACAACTATACTTAGACTGTTTGAATTCTTTCCACATGCACATATTCAATTGTACATGCTTCTATCTTTTCCTATGCATACTTACAGTGCATCCAACCAACATCTCATAGAAATCAATCATCTATCTGATTCCTTTATCACCAATCAGATAAAAGTTTAAAGTACCCAATCACTTTAACCAACAACAATAAGTGAAACCTAACATCACTTACTAGGTCTACGCAACCAGAAATTAGCAACATGCTAAAATCTTTAACCTATTTTCACTGTTCATCTCTGTTATCAATAAAACAGCAATCACACTATTACAATAGTAGTTATTAAACTACTTAGCAACACTGAAAGTTAATTTCAGTTCATGACTAACAACCAGTCTAATATTCAGATAACAATCTCAAATCTCTTCTATCAAAGATTTAAAATTCAAATCTAGGTCAACTTTTCACCCAAAAGTTCCATACCTACTTTCTTGAATAACCTATAATATTCACATATCACTACCATCATATGAAATCCTTTACTTATAAGTAATTCAGATTCATATCACCTTAATAAGCAAAGCAGAGGTCAAACTCAGTAGGTAAAACTACAATTAACAAGTACTTTGCGCAATCAGCAAAAGTACCACAATCAATTATTACCTACATTCCACCAACCTCTACATTGACTTATTTCCACTTGTAATTCCTTTCATTACAACCTATCAATTGTTAACAACAATAAGTCGACAACAACTACTGCTCAAACAATAATCACAACACTAGTGATTATACATTCCAATACACCTATCAGTACTTAATATTTGTCTTCAAAGTCTAACTAACCATCAAGTTAGAATTTACTTAACGCTTAAACTGGTAAGACATCAAGAATCTTATCTTAGCAACCAGTTATTTCCATTCAACCTTACAATCTTAAATTACTAATCACAAGCAATTAGAAGTTATACAACTTTAACCACACAATCACTTAATACTACTTCTCATCAATATAGCAACTAAGTCAACCTTAATCAACATTATGATACCACAATTCAAGTATCACAATATCACAATGTGCTACTTTACAACACATTTCAACAAAATCTACATCAAGTTAATCACAATTAACTAACATCCACATATCTTATGGCACATTTTAATTCAATCTATTAAAACTTATCATGCCATTTATTATCATGTATACTACACATATATACTTACACAATTTCAGATATTCTCTAAAATGGACACATACACAACAATTCCATTTCATTCTATATACTAGGCCATTCAGACTGTTAAAGTCTTTATCAAGCCTTCTCAATACTACTATTCATCACATATCCATACCACAGGACATGGAACAATCAATAACTCTATGTTTCACTTATATACTTATCAACTAGTATATAACTTAAACGTTTCATTCTAAACTTTCAAGAAAAGTTTGGTGAATACAATTATCACCTATCAATCTCAAGGTTTCTCTTACTTTCTAACACTTACAATTATACACATCAGGTTTTCAGCCCCAAATGTCAAGCAATCATTATTCTTAAACTATCAAAATAATGATCATTACACTTAATTTCATACCTGATTTCTTAAATATGACCAACTATTCAATTCATATTTCCTCAATTATTAACCAAGGTTAAGCTAAACCTTTAATATAATTCATTTCCAGATATACCTTCATATCTTTTCTTACTTGGATCTAATCCCAATTTATCACTTTATCACTTATTTCATTTGTATACTATCAACAATTAACAAAAGAATCCATTCAATTCTTTCCATACCTAAGTAATTCACCATGAGGTACCAGTCAATCTAGGCAACCATTAATAATAACTTTCAATTATTTCTTATCTCACATTCTTACCAAATCAAAGCTATCATCACAAGCCTCATACACTGGTAAGACTTTCTTATCACAATCCTAACCAATGTAACTTAATTTGCACCTTTCAACAAATTATAACTGTCATATCATAACATGACTTCACATCTGTATAATTCCTTAACACATATTCAGTTCAATTATACTTAACATTATTTCAATTACTTAATACTAGCTTTAAGTAATTAATCAAGTCTCACAAACTTAGACAATTTATCTATCTCCTTTGGATCTCACATGACCCTTTTCAACATGATTTTAATCAATCTAGGAATTCAATCACATTCCACACAATCATAACATTTCAATCTATGTTAGACTATTTCAACACAAACAGTTGACTATGTGTCAACCTTGATCTCAATCAACCAATCAATAAAATTTTCTAATTGCTTTCCTCAAGTTTGACCCAAACTCAAACCAATCACAAGCAATTAATTTTATACACAACTCTCTATTCATGGTTTGACTTTCAAAGTTAACATACTATCAATATTAACTCACAACAAACCATTTCATCTTATATGTTCACCTTCAAACATATATTTTAAATTATTACTTTCAATAATCTTATCAATCCTTCACAAGGACAAGGTCAACCTACATCAGTATTGGCTCCATACAAGCCATTCCATATTATATGTTTACTTTCAAACATATATTTCACATTATTACTCTAAATAATACTAAGAATCCTTAAACCAAACAATATCAACCTATCTCAACTTTGGCTTCATACAAGCCAGCTACAACATAGTGATTCATTTAAACACTATACAAATCCACCTACAGGTAATCTATCATTATCAATCACAATTACCTATTTAACAGAATTCAATTTGTCATTTATGTTCATCAACAAAACAACTATCAATGACAAACATTATTTACACTCTCACATTTACATTCTAGATGTTACAGTTCTATCAACCAATTGTTTTCTTATCAAAACAACTATTAAACCACTTAGCATACTTTCATGCTCAGTTTTCTAAATCACATTACATTTCTTTTATACCAAGTAGCCTCAACAAATTCATGTGACACAACATAATATAACAACGGTGATCAGGCGTTGCAAGATTATGTTCTTCACAATCCATTCTCAGACTACTCTACATTATAATTATCAATATAACCTACTCTTATCTCATGTATGTATTAAATACTTCATGATTTCAAATCAATCATAATCTATTTAATAGTTCCTATCAGCTGATACATACTCAAAATCAGCTTACTACTTACATATTCAACCTTACATATGTAAGCCATCTCACATACACACAATGTTCTAATTTTCAACAACTGAATTACTCAGTATATCACTTATCTGAAACCTCAAACACATGATAACTCGTCAGCATAGTTTCATTACTTACACTAATCAATGTCCCTATTTACATTCAAAATTCAGGACACTTCTTACTTAATTATCATCACTTTGACATATGCTATCATATCAAGCATCACTGTCACAACAATTCTACTCAATCATGTTACTATAAACATTTCATTTACTAATTTACAATTGACCAGAAAGATCTACCACTTTCTCAATCAATTTAGCTTTATCATAAGCTATATTTCTCATAAACCTATCATTTTGTTGGTTTATATCAAGTGTTTAGCTATAATCCTAACACATCATATAGCCACATAAACACATATTTTCTCAAATAGCAGTCATTCTCAAATCAAATGACACCACTATCCTTAAACAGGATTCAAATCACACCTTGTGATCAATCTAATAATATAGTATTATCAATTATCTTGCCTCCCAATAAAGACACTCCTTAGGTTCTAACATCAATCATGTTAAACCTTAATCAACTCGTTTTCTACTCATTTAATCACATTTCTGCATTTTTCAATTCAATCAGAAATACTAGCAACAATGAGCAACTCATTTAATACCTCTATCTGATATCAACGTATAACAATCATAGTTGACTCAAACTGGGGAATCATATCAGTCTGACTCAATTAACTTCTCAACAAAGCTTACTCAACATAACAGAGTAAACAATTCAAGTTAATATAATATAACATAGGCTTATCGAAGATTACCTGACAATCTTAAGCCCACAAGCGTTGAGGAAACATGAAATATTCCAATCAGATACTCATGTTCCTCCGTCTCTGAAATCAAACACAACTTCACAACTTGTTAAAGGTTAGTACATACTCAACTAAACACTTTCTCATGCATCAACTAATCAACTAAACCCGCACCCACTGGAATGTTTGACTCAACTCAATCAAAGTTTAGGATTGAACATTCTATCAAGTCCAATTCACCCAAACTATTGCTCTGATACCAACTTATAACACCCCCTGTTTCAATATAAACAATAATATAATAATTGCGACTCGGAAGCGTGTATTTAAAACATACTGTCAATGTACTCAAAATGTCACTAAACTTTTTCAAATCCAAACACATGACATTTCAACCAACTCGGTGTTATATAATTTAAAACATATATTTAGTTATCAAAATAACATCAGAGTAACAGTCTGTTAAACATTCCATCCAGTCCAACAACCTCCTGCCCAATATGTCCCATCTATTTAACCTGCAGGAAGAACTGTGGTGGGGTTAGCATAAAGCTAAGTGAATGAAACTATAAACAACAGCTCAACCTAGCATAACAATCTGTTTACATCAAATAACAATAAACAGTAAATCAATCATTCACTCGACATCCAATCAATGTCAAGCTACACCTATCAATCATTATCATTCATCATGAGGATCGGTGGCTCCTGAGATACCCTAATACCGGTTTGGTACTCCATGAACTCTTATCAATCATCTATATTGGCCTATACAGAACTACCGATAACTGGTTGTCAATCACACACGACCTAGATCTCCAAACCAACATTTCAAGTTTCAAGATCTCCTGTCGTCTACAATAACAACCAAGTCCAACTGTCAAGTCAAGTTGACCTCAGAATCTTACATACTAGCTCAAACAGCCAAGTAAGCAACTAGTCAAACTATCATGGCAAGATATCTCAACAATTACATTCTATCACAGTAATACTATAATTACTTGTTGTAAATCAAATCATTACAACTAAATCATACTGAGGTTACAGATCCACTCACCGACTACCTCAGGCCTTTACTCAGTAGTCTAATATCACTGAGCCTTCTCCACATCTGAGAATTTACAATCAAATATAAGTTAGTAATCCATATCAATACATAACTTATATTAATCCATACTATTAGGAACTTAACATAATCCACATCAAGATTAGTAGTTTCTAATGATACACTAATGATTTACACTATAATCATTATCATCTATTAACATATAACATCTAACAATCACATTACTATTAACAATCAAACAAGAAATGCTGTAACAGCCAACCAAGCCGCCGGCTTCTTTATGAAGCCGCCGGCTTCAAACAACCACCCGTCGGGTCACACTACTTAGCCGCCGGGTATTTTACTAATTGTGGTAACAGAACAAAAACAAGTTTTAAAGCTTACACCACCCGCCGGGTCGGGTTTATACCCGCCGGGTCCTACCAGGCAACACAAGCCGCCGGCTTGGCTTAGAAGCCGCCGGCTTCCTCAGAATATCAAGCCGCCGGCTTCATCACGAAGCCGCCGGCTTCGACCTTCGTTCCAGCCCAGGTCGTTCTGCTCAAAACCCTAACTCGCGATTTATTACCCAAATCACCTCAAACTCGATTTCAATCATCAATATACTACTAAAAGCTTTAGGAAATCATTATAAAACATTCATAACATGTTTTTAACATCTAATTCTCTCAAATCATCAATTTACCCAAATTTAAATCAAAATCAAATTCTTAAATACTCAAGAATACTTACTGATTGAAGAATCTAACGATGGTAATCTGATGATTAGGAAGTTTCACGAGAATCACAACTTCCTGATTTGATTTCCAGTTTGATTTGAAGGTTTTCAGAGAGTTTCTGTGAGTTTTGAAGTTTCTAAATAAACTTTCCTAAAGAGGAAAGTGATATATATAACCGACCTCACAAACCGCCTTCAATATACGGGTATAATTTAATACCCCATCTCAATCTATTGTCTGGAACCCGAAAACCATTTACGAGTCCAAACATTTTATTGCACCGTCAACTACATTAATTTACAACAATTAATATTTCACTTATCACATTGGAATATTCGACTCCTATTCCAATTATTTCACTATTTCAAACAATATTATTTCCAAACACATTTAAATACATATTTAAATCAAGAAATAATATATAAACAACTAGGTCCATTTCGAGGATGTTACAACTCTCCCCTCCTTAAAGAGATTTCGTCCCCGAAATCTAACCTCAATCAATCTAACTAATGTGATATAATCACATATATCTTAATATACATTTGTCCTCAATAGCAACTTACAACTATACTTAGACTGTTTGAATTCTTTCCACATGCACATATTCAATTGTACATGCTTCTATCTTTTCCTATGCATACTTACAGTGCATCCAACCAACATCTCATAGAAATCAATCATCTATCTGATTCCTTTATCACCAATCAGATAAAAGTTTAAAGTACCCAATCACTTTAACCAACAACAATAAGTGAAACCTAACATCACTTACTAGGTCTACGCAACCAGAAATTAGCAACATGCTAAAATCTTTAACCTATTTTCACTGTTCATCTCTGTTATCAATAAAACAGCAATCACACTATTACAATAGTAGTTATTAAACTACTTAGCAACACTGAAAGTTAATTTCAGTTCATGACTAACAACCAGTCTAATATTCAGATAACAATCTCAAATCTCTTCTATCAAAGATTTAAAATTCAAATCTAGGTCAACTTTTCACCCAAAAGTTCCATACCTACTTTCTTGAATAACCTATAATATTCACATATCACTACCATCATATGAAATCCTTTACTTATAAGTAATTCAGATTCATATCACCTTAATAAGCAAAGCAGAGGTCAAACTCAGTAGGTAAAACTACAATTAACAAGTACTTTGCGCAATCAGCAAAAGTACCACAATCAATTATTACCTACATTCCACCAACCTCTACATTGACTTATTTCCACTTGTAATTCCTTTCATTACAACCTATCAATTGTTAACAACAATAAGTCGACAACAACTACTGCTCAAACAATAATCACAACACTAGTGATTATACATTCCAATACACCTATCAGTACTTAATATTTGTCTTCAAAGTCTAACTAACCATCAAGTTAGAATTTACTTAACGCTTAAACTGGTAAGACATCAAGAATCTTATCTTAGCAACCAGTTATTTCCATTCAACCTTACAATCTTAAATTACTAATCACAAGCAATTAGAAGTTATACAACTTTAACCACACAATCACTTAATACTACTTCTCATCAATATAGCAACTAAGTCAACCTTAATCAACATTATGATACCACAATTCAAGTATCACAATATCACAATGTGCTACTTTACAACACATTTCAACAAAATCTACATCAAGTTAATCACAATTAACTAACATCCACATATCTTATGGCACATTTTAATTCAATCTATTAAAACTTATCATGCCATTTATTATCATGTATACTACACATATATACTTACACAATTTCAGATATTCTCTAAAATGGACACATACACAACAATTCCATTTCATTCTATATACTAGGCCATTCAGACTGTTAAAGTCTTTATCAAGCCTTCTCAATACTACTATTCATCACATATCCATACCACAGGACATGGAACAATCAATAACTCTATGTTTCACTTATATACTTATCAACTAGTATATAACTTAAACGTTTCATTCTAAACTTTCAAGAAAAGTTTGGTGAATACAATTATCACCTATCAATCTCAAGGTTTCTCTTACTTTCTAACACTTACAATTATACACATCAGGTTTTCAGCCCCAAATGTCAAGCAATCATTATTCTTAAACTATCAAAATAATGATCATTACACTTAATTTCATACCTGATTTCTTAAATATGACCAACTATTCAATTCATATTTCCTCAATTATTAACCAAGGTTAAGCTAAACCTTTAATATAATTCATTTCCAGATATACCTTCATATCTTTTCTTACTTGGATCTAATCCCAATTTATCACTTTATCACTTATTTCATTTGTATACTATCAACAATTAACAAAAGAATCCATTCAATTCTTTCCATACCTAAGTAATTCACCATGAGGTACCAGTCAATCTAGGCAACCATTAATAATAACTTTCAATTATTTCTTATCTCACATTCTTACCAAATCAAAGCTATCATCACAAGCCTCATACACTGGTAAGACTTTCTTATCACAATCCTAACCAATGTAACTTAATTTGCACCTTTCAACAAATTATAACTGTCATATCATAACATGACTTCACATCTGTATAATTCCTTAACACATATTCAGTTCAATTATACTTAACATTATTTCAATTACTTAATACTAGCTTTAAGTAATTAATCAAGTCTCACAAACTTAGACAATTTATCTATCTCCTTTGGATCTCACATGACCCTTTTCAACATGATTTTAATCAATCTAGGAATTCAATCACATTCCACACAATCATAACATTTCAATCTATGTTAGACTATTTCAACACAAACAGTTGACTATGTGTCAACCTTGATCTCAATCAACCAATCAATAAAATTTTCTAATTGCTTTCCTCAAGTTTGACCCAAACTCAAACCAATCACAAGCAATTAATTTTATACACAACTCTCTATTCATGGTTTGACTTTCAAAGTTAACATACTATCAATATTAACTCACAACAAACCATTTCATCTTATATGTTCACCTTCAAACATATATTTTAAATTATTACTTTCAATAATCTTATCAATCCTTCACAAGGACAAGGTCAACCTACATCAGTATTGGCTCCATACAAGCCATTCCATATTATATGTTTACTTTCAAACATATATTTCACATTATTACTCTAAATAATACTAAGAATCCTTAAACCAAACAATATCAACCTATCTCAACTTTGGCTTCATACAAGCCAGCTACAACATAGTGATTCATTTAAACACTATACAAATCCACCTACAGGTAATCTATCATTATCAATCACAATTACCTATTTAACAGAATTCAATTTGTCATTTATGTTCATCAACAAAACAACTATCAATGACAAACATTATTTACACTCTCACATTTACATTCTAGATGTTACAGTTCTATCAACCAATTGTTTTCTTATCAAAACAACTATTAAACCACTTAGCATACTTTCATGCTCAGTTTTCTAAATCACATTACATTTCTTTTATACCAAGTAGCCTCAACAAATTCATGTGACACAACATAATATAACAACGGTGATCAGGCGTTGCAAGATTATGTTCTTCACAATCCATTCTCAGACTACTCTACATTATAATTATCAATATAACCTACTCTTATCTCATGTATGTATTAAATACTTCATGATTTCAAATCAATCATAATCTATTTAATAGTTCCTATCAGCTGATACATACTCAAAATCAGCTTACTACTTACATATTCAACCTTACATATGTAAGCCATCTCACATACACACAATGTTCTAATTTTCAACAACTGAATTACTCAGTATATCACTTATCTGAAACCTCAAACACATGATAACTCGTCAGCATAGTTTCATTACTTACACTAATCAATGTCCCTATTTACATTCAAAATTCAGGACACTTCTTACTTAATTATCATCACTTTGACATATGCTATCATATCAAGCATCACTGTCACAACAATTCTACTCAATCATGTTACTATAAACATTTCATTTACTAATTTACAATTGACCAGAAAGATCTACCACTTTCTCAATCAATTTAGCTTTATCATAAGCTATATTTCTCATAAACCTATCATTTTGTTGGTTTATATCAAGTGTTTAGCTATAATCCTAACACATCATATAGCCACATAAACACATATTTTCTCAAATAGCAGTCATTCTCAAATCAAATGACACCACTATCCTTAAACAGGATTCAAATCACACCTTGTGATCAATCTAATAATATAGTATTATCAATTATCTTGCCTCCCAATAAAGACACTCCTTAGGTTCTAACATCAATCATGTTAAACCTTAATCAACTCGTTTTCTACTCATTTAATCACATTTCTGCATTTTTCAATTCAATCAGAAATACTAGCAACAATGAGCAACTCATTTAATACCTCTATCTGATATCAACGTATAACAATCATAGTTGACTCAAACTGGGGAATCATATCAGTCTGACTCAATTAACTTCTCAACAAAGCTTACTCAACATAACAGAGTAAACAATTCAAGTTAATATAATATAACATAGGCTTATCGAAGATTACCTGACAATCTTAAGCCCACAAGCGTTGAGGAAACATGAAATATTCCAATCAGATACTCATGTTCCTCCGTCTCTGAAATCAAACACAACTTCACAACTTGTTAAAGGTTAGTACATACTCAACTAAACACTTTCTCATGCATCAACTAATCAACTAAACCCGCACCCACTGGAATGTTTGACTCAACTCAATCAAAGTTTAGGATTGAACATTCTATCAAGTCCAATTCACCCAAACTATTGCTCTGATACCAACTTATAACACCCCCTGTTTCAATATAAACAATAATATAATAATTGCGACTCGGAAGCGTGTATTTAAAACATACTGTCAATGTACTCAAAATGTCACTAAACTTTTTCAAATCCAAACACATGACATTTCAACCAACTCGGTGTTATATAATTTAAAACATATATTTAGTTATCAAAATAACATCAGAGTAACAGTCTGTTAAACATTCCATCCAGTCCAACAACCTCCTGCCCAATATGTCCCATCTATTTAACCTGCAGGAAGAACTGTGGTGGGGTTAGCATAAAGCTAAGTGAATGAAACTATAAACAACAGCTCAACCTAGCATAACAATCTGTTTACATCAAATAACAATAAACAGTAAATCAATCATTCACTCGACATCCAATCAATGTCAAGCTACACCTATCAATCATTATCATTCATCATGAGGATCGGTGGCTCCTGAGATACCCTAATACCGGTTTGGTACTCCATGAACTCTTATCAATCATCTATATTGGCCTATACAGAACTACCGATAACTGGTTGTCAATCACACACGACCTAGATCTCCAAACCAACATTTCAAGTTTCAAGATCTCCTGTCGTCTACAATAACAACCAAGTCCAACTGTCAAGTCAAGTTGACCTCAGAATCTTACATACTAGCTCAAACAGCCAAGTAAGCAACTAGTCAAACTATCATGGCAAGATATCTCAACAATTACATTCTATCACAGTAATACTATAATTACTTGTTGTAAATCAAATCATTACAACTAAATCATACTGAGGTTACAGATCCACTCACCGACTACCTCAGGCCTTTACTCAGTAGTCTAATATCACTGAGCCTTCTCCACATCTGAGAATTTACAATCAAATATAAGTTAGTAATCCATATCAATACATAACTTATATTAATCCATACTATTAGGAACTTAACATAATCCACATCAAGATTAGTAGTTTCTAATGATACACTAATGATTTACACTATAATCATTATCATCTATTAACATATAACATCTAACAATCACATTACTATTAACAATCAAACAAGAAATGCTGTAACAGCCAACCAAGCCGCCGGCTTCTTTATGAAGCCGCCGGCTTCAAACAACCACCCGTCGGGTCACACTACTTAGCCGCCGGGTATTTTACTAATTGTGGTAACAGAACAAAAACAAGTTTTAAAGCTTACACCACCCGCCGGGTCGGGTTTATACCCGCCGGGTCCTACCAGGCAACACAAGCCGCCGGCTTGGCTTAGAAGCCGCCGGCTTCCTCAGAATATCAAGCCGCCGGCTTCATCACGAAGCCGCCGGCTTCGACCTTCGTTCCAGCCCAGGTCGTTCTGCTCAAAACCCTAACTCGCGATTTATTACCCAAATCACCTCAAACTCGATTTCAATCATCAATATACTACTAAAAGCTTTAGGAAATCATTATAAAACATTCATAACATGTTTTTAACATCTAATTCTCTCAAATCATCAATTTACCCAAATTTAAATCAAAATCAAATTCTTAAATACTCAAGAATACTTACTGATTGAAGAATCTAACGATGGTAATCTGATGATTAGGAAGTTTCACGAGAATCACAACTTCCTGATTTGATTTCCAGTTTGATTTGAAGGTTTTCAGAGAGTTTCTGTGAGTTTTGAAGTTTCTAAATAAACTTTCCTAAAGAGGAAAGTGATATATATAACCGACCTCACAAACCGCCTTCAATATACGGGTATAATTTAATACCCCATCTCAATCTATTGTCTGGAACCCGAAAACCATTTACGAGTCCAAACATTTTATTGCACCGTCAACTACATTAATTTACAACAATTAATATTTCACTTATCACATTGGAATATTCGACTCCTATTCCAATTATTTCACTATTTCAAACAATATTATTTCCAAACACATTTAAATACATATTTAAATCAAGAAATAATATATAAACAACTAGGTCCATTTCGAGGATGTTACAACTCTCCCCTCCTTAAAGAGATTTCGTCCCCGAAATCTAACCTCAATCAATCTAACTAATGTGATATAATCACATATATCTTAATATACATTTGTCCTCAATAGCAACTTACAACTATACTTAGACTGTTTGAATTCTTTCCACATGCACATATTCAATTGTACATGCTTCTATCTTTTCCTATGCATACTTACAGTGCATCCAACCAACATCTCATAGAAATCAATCATCTATCTGATTCCTTTATCACCAATCAGATAAAAGTTTAAAGTACCCAATCACTTTAACCAACAACAATAAGTGAAACCTAACATCACTTACTAGGTCTACGCAACCAGAAATTAGCAACATGCTAAAATCTTTAACCTATTTTCACTGTTCATCTCTGTTATCAATAAAACAGCAATCACACTATTACAATAGTAGTTATTAAACTACTTAGCAACACTGAAAGTTAATTTCAGTTCATGACTAACAACCAGTCTAATATTCAGATAACAATCTCAAATCTCTTCTATCAAAGATTTAAAATTCAAATCTAGGTCAACTTTTCACCCAAAAGTTCCATACCTACTTTCTTGAATAACCTATAATATTCACATATCACTACCATCATATGAAATCCTTTACTTATAAGTAATTCAGATTCATATCACCTTAATAAGCAAAGCAGAGGTCAAACTCAGTAGGTAAAACTACAATTAACAAGTACTTTGCGCAATCAACAAAAGTACCACAATCAATTATTACCTACATTCCACCAACCTCTACATTGACTTATTTCCACTTGTAATTCCTTTCATTACAACCTATCAATTGTTAACAACAATAAGTCGACAACAACTACTGCTCAAACAATAATCACAACACTAGTGATTATACATTCCAATACACCTATCAGTACTTAATATTTGTCTTCAAAGTCTAACTAACCATCAAGTTAGAATTTACTTAACGCTTAAACTGGTAAGACATCAAGAATCTTATCTTAGCAACCAGTTATTTCCATTCAACCTTACAATCTTAAATTACTAATCACAAGCAATTAGAAGTTATACAACTTTAACCACACAATCACTTAATACTACTTCTCATCAATATAGCAACTAAGTCAACCTTAATCAACATTATGATACCACAATTCAAGTATCACAATATCACAATGTGCTACTTTACAACACATTTCAACAAAATCTACATCAAGTTAATCACAATTAACTAACATCCACATATCTTATGGCACATTTTAATTCAATCTATTAAAACTTATCATGCCATTTATTATCATGTATACTACACATATATACTTACACAATTTCAGATATTCTCTAAAATGGACACATACACAACAATTCCATTTCATTCTATATACTAGGCCATTCAGACTGTTAAAGTCTTTATCAAGCCTTCTCAATACTACTATTCATCACATATCCATACCACAGGACATGGAACAATCAATAACTCTATGTTTCACTTATATACTTATCAACTAGTATATAACTTAAACGTTTCATTCTAAACTTTCAAGAAAAGTTTGGTGAATACAATTATCACCTATCAATCTCAAGGTTTCTCTTACTTTCTAACACTTACAATTATACACATCAGGTTTTCAGCCCCAAATGTCAAGCAATCATTATTCTTAAACTATCAAAATAATGATCATTACACTTAATTTCATACCTGATTTCTTAAATATGACCAACTATTCAATTCATATTTCCTCAATTATTAACCAAGGTTAAGCTAAACCTTTAATATAATTCATTTCCAGATATACCTTCATATCTTTTCTTACTTGGATCTAATCCCAATTTATCACTTTATCACTTATTTCATTTGTATACTATCAACAATTAACAAAAGAATCCATTCAATTCTTTCCATACCTAAGTAATTCACCATGAGGTACCAGTCAATCTAGGCAACCATTAATAATAACTTTCAATTATTTCTTATCTCACATTCTTACCAAATCAAAGCTATCATCACAAGCCTCATACACTGGTAAGACTTTCTTATCACAATCCTAACCAATGTAACTTAATTTGCACCTTTCAACAAATTATAACTGTCATATCATAACATGACTTCACATCTGTATAATTCCTTAACACATATTCAGTTCAATTATACTTAACATTATTTCAATTACTTAATACTAGCTTTAAGTAATTAATCAAGTCTCACAAACTTAGACAATTTATCTATCTCCTTTGGATCTCACATGACCCTTTTCAACATGATTTTAATCAATCTAGGAATTCAATCACATTCCACACAATCATAACATTTCAATCTATGTTAGACTATTTCAACACAAACAGTTGACTATGTGTCAACCTTGATCTCAATCAACCAATCAATAAAATTTTCTAATTGCTTTCCTCAAGTTTGACCCAAACTCAAACCAATCACAAGCAATTAATTTTATACACAACTCTCTATTCATGGTTTGACTTTCAAAGTTAACATACTATCAATATTAACTCACAACAAACCATTTCATCTTATATGTTCACCTTCAAACATATATTTTAAATTATTACTTTCAATAATCTTATCAATCCTTCACAAGGACAAGGTCAACCTACATCAGTATTGGCTCCATACAAGCCATTCCATATTATATGTTTACTTTCAAACATATATTTCACATTATTACTCTAAATAATACTAAGAATCCTTAAACCAAACAATATCAACCTATCTCAACTTTGGCTTCATACAAGCCAGCTACAACATAGTGATTCATTTAAACACTATACAAATCCACCTACAGGTAATCTATCATTATCAATCACAATTACCTATTTAACAGAATTCAATTTGTCATTTATGTTCATCAACAAAACAACTATCAATGACAAACATTATTTACACTCTCACATTTACATTCTAGATGTTACAGTTCTATCAACCAATTGTTTTCTTATCAAAACAACTATTAAACCACTTAGCATACTTTCATGCTCAGTTTTCTAAATCACATTACATTTCTTTTATACCAAGTAGCCTCAACAAATTCATGTGACACAACATAATATAACAACGGTGATCAGGCGTTGCAAGATTATGTTCTTCACAATCCATTCTCAGACTACTCTACATTATAATTATCAATATAACCTACTCTTATCTCATGTATGTATTAAATACTTCATGATTTCAAATCAATCATAATCTATTTAATAGTTCCTATCAGCTGATACATACTCAAAATCAGCTTACTACTTACATATTCAACCTTACATATGTAAGCCATCTCACATACACACAATGTTCTAATTTTCAACAACTGAATTACTCAGTATATCACTTATCTGAAACCTCAAACACATGATAACTCGTCAGCATAGTTTCATTACTTACACTAATCAATGTCCCTATTTACATTCAAAATTCAGGACACTTCTTACTTAATTATCATCACTTTGACATATGCTATCATATCAAGCATCACTGTCACAACAATTCTACTCAATCATGTTACTATAAACATTTCATTTACTAATTTACAATTGACCAGAAAGATCTACCACTTTCTCAATCAATTTAGCTTTATCATAAGCTATATTTCTCATAAACCTATCATTTTGTTGGTTTATATCAAGTGTTTAGCTATAATCCTAACACATCATATAGCCACATAAACACATATTTTCTCAAATAGCAGTCATTCTCAAATCAAATGACACCACTATCCTTAAACAGGATTCAAATCACACCTTGTGATCAATCTAATAATATAGTATTATCAATTATCTTGCCTCCCAATAAAGACACTCCTTAGGTTCTAACATCAATCATGTTAAACCTTAATCAACTCGTTTTCTACTCATTTAATCACATTTCTGCATTTTTCAATTCAATCAGAAATACTAGCAACAATGAGCAACTCATTTAATACCTCTATCTGATATCAACGTATAACAATCATAGTTGACTCAAACTGGGGAATCATATCAGTCTGACTCAATTAACTTCTCAACAAAGCTTACTCAACATAACAGAGTAAACAATTCAAGTTAATATAATATAACATAGGCTTATCGAAGATTACCTGACAATCTTAAGCCCACAAGCGTTGAGGAAACATGAAATATTCCAATCAGATACTCATGTTCCTCCGTCTCTGAAATCAAACACAACTTCACAACTTGTTAAAGGTTAGTACATACTCAACTAAACACTTTCTCATGCATCAACTAATCAACTAAACCCGCACCCACTGGAATGTTTGACTCAACTCAATCAAAGTTTAGGATTGAACATTCTATCAAGTCCAATTCACCCAAACTATTGCTCTGATACCAACTTATAACACCCCCTGTTTCAATATAAACAATAATATAATAATTGCGACTCGGAAGCGTGTATTTAAAACATACTGTCAATGTACTCAAAATGTCACTAAACTTTTTCAAATCCAAACACATGACATTTCAACCAACTCGGTGTTATATAATTTAAAACATATATTTAGTTATCAAAATAACATCAGAGTAACAGTCTGTTAAACATTCCATCCAGTCCAACAACCTCCTGCCCAATATGTCCCATCTATTTAACCTGCAGGAAGAACTGTGGTGGGGTTAGCATAAAGCTAAGTGAATGAAACTATAAACAACAGCTCAACCTAGCATAACAATCTGTTTACATCAAATAACAATAAACAGTAAATCAATCATTCACTCGACATCCAATCAATGTCAAGCTACACCTATAAATCATTATCATTCATCATGAGGATCGGTGGCTCCTGAGATACCCTAATACCGGTTTGGTACTCCATGAACTCTTATCAATCATCTATATTGGCCTATACAGAACTACCGATAACTGGTTGTCAATCACACACGACCTAGATCTCCAAACCAACATTTCAAGTTTCAAGATCTCCTGTCGTCTACAATAACAACCAAGTCCAACTGTCAAGTCAAGTTGACCTCAGAATCTTACATACTAGCTCAAACAGCCAAGTAAGCAACTAGTCAAACTATCATGGCAAGATATCTCAACAATTACATTCTATCACAGTAATACTATAATTACTTGTTGTAAATCAAATCATTACAACTAAATCATACTGAGGTTACAGATCCACTCACCGACTACCTCAGGCCTTTACTCAGTAGTCTAATATCACTGAGCCTTCTCCACATCTGAGAATTTACAATCAAATATAAGTTAGTAATCCATATCAATACATAACTTATATTAATCCATACTATTAGGAACTTAACATAATCCACATCAAGATTAGTAGTTTCTAATGATACACTAATGATTTACACTATAATCATTATCATCTATTAACATATAACATCTAACAATCACATTACTATTAACAATCAAACAAGAAATGCTGTAACAGCCAACCAAGCCGCCGGCTTCTTTATGAAGCCGCCGGCTTCAAACAACCACCCGTCGGGTCACACTACTTAGCCGCCGGGTATTTTACTAATTGTGGTAACAGAACAAAAACAAGTTTTAAAGCTTACACCACCCGCCGGGTCGGGTTTATACCCGCCGGGTCCTACCAGGCAACACAAGCCGCCGGCTTGGCTTAGAAGCCGCCGGCTTCCTCAGAATATCAAGCCGCCGGCTTCATCACGAAGCCGCCGGCTTCGACCTTCGTTCCAGCCCAGGTCGTTCTGCTCAAAACCCTAACTCGCGATTTATTACCCAAATCACCTCAAACTCGATTTCAATCATCAATATACTACTAAAAGCTTTAGGAAATCATTATAAAACATTCATAACATGTTTTTAACATCTAATTCTCTCAAATCATCAATTTACCCAAATTTAAATCAAAATCAAATTCTTAAATACTCAAGAATACTTACTGATTGAAAAATCTAACGATGGTAATCTGATGATTAGGAAGTTTCACGAGAATCACAACTTCCTGATTTGATTTCCAGTTTGATTTGAAGGTTTTCAGAGAGTTTCTGTGAGTTTTGAAGTTTCTAAATAAACTTTCCTAAAGAGGAAAGTGATATATATAACCGACCTCACAAACCGCCTTCAATATACGGGTATAATTTAATACCCCATCTCAATCTATTGTCTGGAACCCGAAAACCATTTACGAGTCCAAACATTTTATTGCACCGTCAACTACATTAATTTACAACAATTAATATTTCACTTATCACATTGGAATATTCGACTTCTATTCCAATTATTTCACTATTTCAAACAATATTATTTCCAAACACATTTAAATACATATTTAAATCAAGAAATAATATATAAACAACTAGGTCCATTTCGAGGATGTTACAGAAACCGAAACCAAAAACCGAAAAACCAAAAAAATTTCGGTTCGGTTAACCGAAAAACGGAAAAAAATATGTACGGTTAACCCAAAATCGGTTCGATTCAACCTGTCTTCGGTTCCGTTTTCCGGTTTCGGACTATTTTGAACACCCCTAATGGATATGATGTTATACCATTCACGCAAAATCTTCATATGTTGAAAAAAATCAGGATGATTGCCATGACAAACTGTGCTATAGTTTCGGCAAGAACATCATTCTCATGAAACAAAGTTTCAGATGTTGTTATTGTTGCGTATCTTTGGGGAAAAGGAAGGCTAGTTGTTATAAATAAAAAGAATATGATAATAACAAATTTAAGGCTATAATAGTGAGAGAAGTATATATGCTCTGTATATGATATGAAATGATGAATCAACTCTACTGTATATACTAGCATTTTACCCACGCAATGCAGCGACGACAAAATATTTTGCTAACAGTATGTTTATTTAACGGTATGTCGTACTTGAGTAAAAGGCAAAACAATAATATTATACCAATTTGTAGATTATTTTATATGCATTATATTTCAAATGATTTACATGGCGGTGATTATTCTCGACACAACTTCAAATTTTACACCGAAATGAATGAGGTAGAGTTGTATTCCCAAGTCTCAACCCACCGACTCTTATAATGTATCTTATTGGGTTTGGGTTAAAGTCAAGGTCAACGGGTTGACCAGCCAACCAGCACAATGCAAGTCTTATCCGGGTTGGTTACTTATGACTCGATAACTCATTTATCAAATTATTTTCTGGTTTAGATTATGAAATTTAAACCCGCAAACCTAACTCGACCCACATCGCAATTCATAATTATAATAATTGAATATTAAATTAAATTTTCATATACAAATATCTAATATAGTTATAAAATGTTTTCAGTTATGCATTTACTGTTGTATAAATTGATATAGTAATTTCTACTTTATTCAAATCAAATGGTCAAATTGTTTATATCGCATCGGTATGTTAACTGTTAAAATTACTTAAATTCACTTTAAATGTTTAAGTGTTGAACAACATATTTAAATGTATATTAGATACATTTTAAGTATCTCTTTTTTATAGTTTAGAACTTGGTGATAAATTATTTAATATTAGTATAAAAGATATAGAAAATAAAAGTGGGTTACAATTTTGTAAATAATATATGATTTTCATAAATGCTTATATTAAAACAATCTTAACATATATTTATATATTCATTAATATTTATATAAGTTATGAAAAAGACAAATTATTTATGGGATTACATTTGTAACCAAAATATAATTATTAGATATTAAATTGTATTGTAAATTGTATTTAATTTAAGTGTTTAAGAGTTTAGTAGGATAGTTAAAAGGGTGGAATTGTAATTTACTATTTCTCCCTTTAAGACTATACTTCAAACTCTTTATAATATAGTATAGATATAGATAGTTTGAACATTGGATTCATTCTTTTCATATAATTTTATTTCTTAACTTCATTTAAGGGAATCAAATTATATGCCAACTTACTTACTTCCTTTCACTTCTTTTCTTTTCCTCCCTAAACTAAACTTGAGAACACAGTGTTCCTACAAGCCCAATCATATTTCCAAGCAACCTTCACGGCTCAAATGACTGAATATAAGATCTGACATCTAGGGATACGTTTGATACATTTTATGCATGTAATAGTAGTAGGCTAACAGTTGATCATATAGCAGACAAGATCGACATTCTCATAGTGATAGAGTGAGAGTAAGATTGTATTGAAGCTGAAGAAGTAAAATCAATCAGGCAATCATAAGCAAGTAAGTATACATATTATGTTTGATTAATCAAACTGCAAGGAAGTAAAATATGAATGATTGTACTAAATATATGATGTTTCTCATATTTGATGTTTATCTTGGAGCTTTCCTACTAAATATATGATTCGTAATGGTATTTTGGTTAATGTCAAATCTGAGATATATCTTGCATTTTTGTTTGATGTTAAAATAACAAAACGGGGTACGAATGACCAAATAATTTATCTAACTTTATTAAGTTATTGTACAGTCTATTATTAAAAGTAATAAAATGGCCGATCTTGTCGAATTGGTTGTTTTGTGATTATCTTCACATTAATTTTTTTTTTGTTCCAGACAGTGGAAGGATAGTAGAACAATGACGATTGAATTTTTGCTACCAATCATAGGATGCACGGCTCCAAAATACGTAAGTAAGACTTACGAAGCTATGATTGTTGACCTTAAAGGCAACATAATGTGTTATATTACATATTATAGAACGTATTTTCAGTAAATAATCATCCAAACATGTAGGCTGTCTTGCAAAAACTTTTCGGTAAGTGAATGTTTTTTGTTCATCAACAGTTACCAAAGGTATGTAACGATCTGATTTCACTACCTTCTCCACGGGAGATTACAGTAAATCGGAATGGATATTCAAACACGATTAGTGTTGTTTACAACCCAAATAAGGATGTTTGGATGCTAGACGAGACTTCAATTTTGGAACACATTTGGGAAAATGACATTAGACTGGGTTATTGCTTGCACTTTATCCACAAAGGAGGTGATATTTGGTATGTAACTCATTACAACCGGTTTGGAGTGGAAGATGAAATGATAATTGAGTATGGAAACAATGTGCCAAGGTTGATGACAAGAACGGTGGACCCGTACTCTGAAACTATGGTAAAATTGACTTAGAATATAAAATAGGGGTTGATGTTGAAAACATTATATTTTTATAGGTTTTTTTATTCCTTTTTTATTTGATATACTACATAATTATGAGTTTAATTTTACACTATAATTAGTACTGTTTATGTTTAAATAATGTAGATATTTCAGAGGGAGTACTTGAACGGATTAAAGTTAGAAATTGGTAGTACGATAACCATAAACACCATGGTTGGAAAGTTCGTAGTTGAATTCTTATTGGATGAAGGAGTTGTCATAGGTTTTACAAAGGATTCTTGGGTGCCGGTATTAGAGAGATTGGAATTATAAAGAGGTCAATTTTTGATGTTTAATCTAGCACTACCAGACGGACTTGGACTATCAGTTTTCACGTCTAGTGGATTGAAGGTCAACTTCGAATCGATTAATGATATCGGTATGATCAGACTACTTAATTTATATTATATTACTTAACTAAACACATCAAATAAAACTCGAAATATCATGTCTTTAGTCAACATACGATAATATGTTTGATATACGTTATGTTTAGTTGCAGGTGTGGGACTATACTTTACATCTTAACAACAATTGTCGTACAACAGCTGCTACGGGTTGCAAAACACATTTTACGTTTCACACAAAAATTGGATGAAACTACTATGAAAACAAAAGAACTGGTGAGACGATTCCTTTTAGTGTAACTGTTTTGTGTTGTTTGTTCTTTTAAGTTTGTGATACGATAATTTGTGATTAAATTACAGCAGTGTACTAATAAAAAATGCTATTAATTTGAAGTGTATCCCTCAAGAATTCGCTATGGATAATTTGATGGATATGGAGTGAGGCTTCACTTGCACAATGAAATGCAATGGAAGAAGTTTTGTGATGAAGTCACTGAACTATCAAGTTCATGGAAATACGCAAAGTCTACGGGGTAATATTGTGATGCATGGTGAATGGGAGGAAGTGACGAATAGTTTGGGAATAATGAAAGAAAGAAAAATAAGTTTCGTTATGGATCCGGAAGAAAGGTAGGTTGGCCTGATTGTGTTCTTAGTCAATTAATTTGTAAGTTCCAAAGTTGACAGCTACACATTCAACCGCGAACAATGGTGTCCAAATAATGTTGGATTAATTAAGATAATTTACAGACTTTTGTTAATAAGTATTTAAAATCTCAATTCCATATGTTGATATGGTAGTTTATTATTTGTGATTATTTTTTGACACGTGTGTCGAAATGCTTTTATTTGGCGGATTATGTAACGGGTCCCTGTTACTTTGTATATTCGCGTGAACTTAATGTAGGTAAAGATGGTTATTATTGTTGGTAACAAATCACTTTAGTCTATATAGAAGTCATGATAACATAATGGTCATAACAAATGTAGAAACATGTTTTTTTTTCCTGATTATGTAGCAACAAATCCCTAAACCAAAAGATATTCAAGAGAGCTTACTGTAAGTGTTGCTGGTTATTATTGTATGTGACATATCACTTTCGTATGTGTAAACATCATGCTAAGATAATTGAGATAACAAATGAAGAAACAATGGTGATAGAACCTACATATTATTGACAAAGGGTGATTGCATATCAAGTCAACATATAGTTTCAAATATATGATTGACTGACAAAAAAATAGCATAAAATATAGTCTCCAATTGCTTAATAATATTGATCATCAAATATGTTAAACAAATACCAAAAACACGTCGATAGTGAGCCAACATTGATTGGCATAACAAAAGTCTGGAAACATAATGAGTAAAGATGATCAACAGGATGGTCATTAAAGTCTTATTATGGTTGTGCACCACAGCTCATGTCTTCCATCCTAGAGATCTTCAAGAGTTCCACGACTTACAGTTTAGCCAGGTTATCCATACTTGAGATTCACATCTCCAACATGAATTCTGGCCACCAACTCTTTGTTGACAAGTGCATTGAATTCATAAGGAAGAACTTTAGGGTCATCAATCTAATACAATAAGTAAAACGTGATATGACTGTGTTAAGTATTGTCTAATAATACAAACTAATAATATGTAAAAACATGAATGAAGGTAAATGAATTAGGATAAAAGAAGTTACAGTATCAATTTTGCGTTGTAGCCACGAGACACTTATATTCAACAACTTCGCTAGCTGACTGTCAAACATAACCAGCGACATAGGACCGGTCCTATCCTGAACTCTGACAACGACTCTAAGCCTGCCAAAATATGTTTTATCCGTAAGTCAGGTTGGTTATAAGGATCACTAAAGCGGGAGATATCGTTTTCTTAAGAACGCCTTCTCCAGTAACTTCCTTGACACGACCACAATCTCTACACTTAAAGACTCTAACATCAAGTCCCTCATCAAACGTGCGATTCACTTTCCTTTTGCACTTTAGACACGAATACGTGAACTAACCTTCATCCATCAAGAATTTGGTAACACTGATTTTGACAACGCAATATGATGTCTGAGGATAAAATAATGAATTCATGCCAATGAGCCACTGTATTAAACGGACAATACACTAACCGATAAACATTTAAGCAATGGTATTTAAAGGGGGTCAACTTCCACATACAATATCAGTCGTACAGACTTGGTCCACCGTCTTGAATGGATCACGGGTATAATTATCAACTACGAACTTGATGACGGTATCATGTGCAAAGTCAGACATCTGGGTGGGTGCAATATTCAAGTCATCCCTATTTGAGAGTCTGCATAATAGAGACATGTTGTCAGAACGATTGTATAACACTGGTGTAATGGTACAAAAAATGTAAGAAGAATATATCAATTTACTCTTTTTGAATTCCACAACGGGTGGTGCATCCGAGTTTATGTGCAACCGAGCACCATTAAAATGGTTGTTAATGTAACATCCTCGAAGTGGACCTAGTTATTTTATATTATTTCCTGATTTAAATCAGTATTTAAAGTGTTTGGAAATAATATTGTCTGAATTAGTTGAAATAATTGGAATAGGAGTTAAATATTCCAATGTGACAGATAAATTATTAATTGTTGTAAATTAATAAAGTTGTCGGTAAAATAAAATGTTTGGACTCGCAAATGGTTTTTCAGTTCCAGACAATAGGTTTAGAAGGGGACTAGTTTTAAGTGGATACGGAGTCGGTTGAAATATAAACCGACTTATATTAACTTTCCTAAAAAGGAAAGCTAGTCACTTCCTTTCTTTGAAACCTCAAGAACTAAAACCAAACCATAAGCAAAATTGAAAGGAATTGGAGCTGTGAGGTTGGACTAGCTTCTACATCATCATCATCTTTTAGTTCTTTTGATTGTAAGTTGTTCATCACCATCTTTAAACTTAGATGATATGTAATTTTATGGTTTATAGATGAATTGAAGTTTAAATCGTGTTGTTGGTGCTATTTGGTAATATATGATGTTTATTGATGATGATTGAAGCATAGAATTGGTTATAGAAACCTGAGTTTGTGAATTTGTTGTTAAACTTTCGGGTTTGGGTTATGGTCAGATGCAAGTCTGCTGGAACGAAGGAAGAAACCGGCGGCTTGTTCTTGTTTGGTTGGAATCCGGCGGCTTGAACATGAAGCCGGCGGCTTCATCGTATTGGTTGGTAAACCGGCGAGTAGAATACCCTGGCCGGCGGTTAGTGACCCCAGTCCGGCGGGTTGATGGCCCCAACCGGTTGATACTAGAAGCTTTAAAACTAGACTTGATTCTGTTAGCTCGAAAAAACCCTCGTAGCCGGCGGCTAGGAAGTGAAGCCGGCGGGTTGTGGACTGAAACCGACGGGTCAGAGACCCGAGCCGGCGGCTAGTAGCTGGTTTCCAGCAAGTTTTGTTTTAAGTTAAATGCTTATGACTTGTTAAGTATGACTTGAACGTGGTATGTTATACTTTTGAGATAAGTTATAACTAATGACTGAAAATGATATTTCTATATAAATATTAATTATCATTTGATGGTTATTATCGTATTGATATAATACGTTGAATAATGAGATAATGTGATATGTTATATTATTATAACATAAGATCATTGTTAGTTGTAATGAGTTACTGACTCGTTGTATGTTGTTTTATTCTCAGATATGGAGACGGCTCAGCAATATTAGACCTCTGAGCTTACAGCTGAGGTATCGGTGAGTGGATCTGTAACCTCAGTGTGATTTAGTTGTAATGATTTGATTACAACAAGTAATTGTAGTATTACTTTGATAGAATGTTTTGGTTTGAGATAACTTGCCATGTTAGTTTGATTGTTTGCTTACTAGGCTGTTTGAGCTACTATGTAAGATTCTGAGGTCAACTTGAATGGATGGTTGGACTTGGTTGTTATTATAGACGATAGGAGATCTAGAAACTTGAAATGTTGGTTTAAAGATCTAGGTCATATGTGGTTAACAACAAGTCATCGGTAATTCTGTATAGGCCAATACAGATGATTGATAAGTGTTCCTTGAGTACCATACCGGTATAAGGGTATCTCAAGAACCACCGATCCTTAAGATGATTGATTGATTGTTCATTGTTATTTGATGTAAACAGATTGTTGTGTTAAGTTGGACTGTTGATTATAGTTTCATTCACTTAGCGTTATGCTAACCCCACCACTGTAACATCCTCAAATTGGGCCTAGGAGTAATAGGTATTCCTGTAAATTTAAATACGATTTAAATTTGTTATATGTGTTTGATTGTAAATTTAATAGGTCAATAAGCCTCAGGAATTATTGTGGTTAGTGAAATATTGTTTGTTTTAAATTTATTTAGTTGACGGTAAAATAAAATGGTATTTCCCCGCAAATGGTTTTTAAGTTCCAGACAATAATAAATACGGGGAATGAAAATTAGCATTTATATGGTATATTATTTGATGGGTCGGTTTTAATTCCCACATATGCATACGTACATACGATTCACACACACAAACCCTAATCAATCCAAAAACTTGATGAAATCATCAAATTGAAGAACACAAATTCGAATTCAAGCTTCTAGCTTGAAGATTATCATCCTCTAATCCTTCTAACCATCATGTAAGTCTTGATTTCTTGATTTTCATAAATCTAAAATTTGGGGTTTTGTGGGTTATAGATTATAATCCGAAATTAAGGCTTGAAGTTGTTAAATTGATGTTAGTTAAACTCATACATGATGAGAGGTAACATGATTCAACTTGTAAGTTGTAAGTTGTAAGTTGGAATTAGGGTTCTTGTGGTTTAGGATGAAATTATAATGATTAACTTGAAGTTAAAGCTTATAATGCTTGTATGGTTGTTAGTTAAGGTTAATTTTATGATTATAGGTGAAACCCTAACCTAAAATTGGATTAATCATATTACATAAGTTGTGATCAAAATGGGTTTTGGGTAATTGATGGAATTTGCATGATAAACATGAATTGAGGCTTTTGGTTATGTTATGGTTGTCAATTAGTACCTAATTTATGATTATAACATAAGTACTAACTTGAAATTAGAGAATTTGATTGAGTGATCATGAGGTGTTGTAGAGAATTAATGATTATGATGTGTTATATGATGAAAAGAGGTTAATGGTTAATTGGAACACTTGATTGGGAATCTATGAGTAAAGTGGTAACTAAGTGGATTAAATATTCATTAAACCTTGTGTTGGGGTTTTGAATGAATTAGTAATATTTGATGGAAATAATCCGGTTAACGGTTTAATCATGTTAATGGTAATAATGAAAGTTGATTAAATGAGGTTATGAGTATAATGAGCATAAACTTGATAAGTGATTGTAAAGGTGGATATTTGTAATGTTGGAATGATGTTATATAGATTCGATACAAGAGACTAACTTGTGTTGTGTTATTGTATTCTCAGATGTGGAGAAGACTCAGTGACATTAGACTACTGAGTGGACGACTATGATTGTCGGTGAGTGGATCTTGGACTTTCAGTCTAAGTTAGTTGTAACAACATGGTTACAACGGGTAAACTTGGTTTATTGCAATGATTGCATTAATATTATATTGGCATGTTGGATAAACCTTAATTGATTATTGGCGTCCATTGTGCTATGATAGTTGTGGACTATTTGATTTGGTGGGGGTCAACTAATGTGTTGGGTTTGGATACTATTACTAGGACTTTGCAAGTGCCTTGTACATGTGTTGGACACTGAAATTGCGTCGTGTGTAGTAATAGTACCAAACTATCGGTTTAACCTCTGATTTGGCCGTCAGTTGGTTTTAAGTGTTACTTGGGGAACCATCCGCGGCATGAGGGTACCTCAAGGACCACCGATCCTTCTATGTTGCTTGTGCATTGCTTGGTTATAGGCATGTGTTAAGCTGAGTTAGATTGATAGCTTGGGATCTATTCACTTAGCTTCGTGCTAACCCCTCATTACTTCTTGCAGGTTTACTTCTGTATGTGGGTGGGCAAGAAGTACATATGGAATGGAATGTTTGACAGGCTCACTCTGAAATGGATAATACGTTAATGATTTAACAACACATTAGGATTTCTATAACACCTAAACTTAATGTGTGTAATGATTAGAATAATCTAGTTTTAAAGGTTTGTATATAAGTGGATTGCTATTTGAAATGTATGTATGCAATCCACTGGTTTCTATTAATCATGCGCTTCCGATATGTTTAAAAAAAAAATGTCCTTGTATTTAGCGGGTGTTATAAATTGGTATCAGAGCCTAGGTTTGGGTGAATTGGACATTGTATGGTGTTCAATCCCAAACTTAGGTTGTGTCAAGTCAAACATTCCAGGGATGGGGATTAGTGGTTGCATGAGAAAGTTGTTAGTGAATGTGTACTAACCTATAACAAGTTGCAAGATTGTTGTTGTGGTTGCAGAGACGGAGGAATATGAGGAACCGAATGGTGTTCTCAATGATTCCTCTATGTTCGTTGGTGTAAAAGCATCAGGTAATTCTCTATAAGCTTGTTTAAATTAAATAAGTTTGAATTGTTTATTTGCTATGAGGACTATGATTAGTGAAGTAAATTGAATTAGATTGATATGATTTCTCATTTATGAGTAAGTTGATTTTGCCTATGTGTTTAGCATAAGTTGATTATGTGCTTAGTAGTAAATCTTGATAGATTGAATTGATAAAATTTCCATAAGGAAATTAATGAGGTGATGGTATACCTCAAGTAAAATGTTTAAAGTCGTGGTGGTTTAAATTAGAAAGTGTACATTAATTGGAAGATGTGTGTTTGACCTGAAAAGTCAAAGTGGTCAACGATGTCTTTATATGTATTGACAAGTTTAGGAAAGGTCAATGTTGAAAACTTGATGTAATTGTGTAAATATGATGGTAATATGTGGAATTGGTGAATTAAGGTTATGTTATGACACCAATAGTGATAATGGTTTGGTTTGACTTAAATTAGTCAAAGTTATGTGGAATGAGTGATAGAATAAGTGATTATATGGTCATAAACCCAAACGGGTCATATAAGTGCCCAAATGGGTCACTTAGTAATAAAACGGTTAAAACTGGATGTGGTTTGTGTATGATGACTTTTAAAGTGACTTACAGTCATAAGTATAGATAAAATGTGGATTAAAAGTGTTAATGTGGTCATTATGAATGAAATTGGGAAAAATGTCCATTTGAACCCCTAAACGGGTCAACGTGTCAAAACAATGTAGAATGAGTGTTTGTAGGTGACGAATATGCCTACACGTCACTAATGTATATAGAAACATGTTGGTAAAAGGTGGAAGTCAGAAACCAAGTCGTTTGAAATATAGCGTGTCAACCAAAATGGTCGAAAATGGTCAAAAATGAGTCGTACGTCCGTTTTCTCGTAAAACGTGTAAATTGAAAAAGTGTAAAAAGTGAAAGTTTCATTTTGGCATAGGGGATGTGCATGCAAAATTTTAGAGTCTAACTCTAAACGAGTAAAAAGTTATACGCGTTTGAAATTGGCTAAAAATATGATTTTTTTTCTGAACTTCAGATTCCTGCTTGGGAACGCGATCCCAACAAGATTTTCTGGATCGCGTTCGTACGTGTTATTTTGGCTCAGATTATTTTCTGCTTGGGAACGCGATCCCAGCCATTTTCCAGGATCGCGTTTGTGTGTGTAATTTGTGCAGATGCGTTTTCTCTTGGGAACGCGATCCCGCTCACTTCTCCGGATCGCGTTTGTATGCCTAATTTGGTTACAGAATATTTTTCACTAGGGAACGCGATCCTGACCTGTTTCCCGGATCGCGTTAGTTAAAAAAAAAAAAAAAAAAAATTTTGACGTTCGACGTAATACTTGACGTAGAAAATTTTTAGAAAATTTCGGTGTCCGATTAAGACGAAATTTACAGGGTCACTCGGAAACGGCCCAACGGTCAAAGCTTATCGCTATGCCATGAGCCCTGTCAGTTTTGGGTACTTCGGGGTCGTTTGGGGCCCGAAAATGGCATTTTACTGTTTTTCGGACTTTATTTTGAACTTTTGACTTACGTTTTAAATTGGGCTTTTGTTTCTTTGAGCCCTGGGATCATCCCTATGACTAAATATGACGTTATAACTTGTTTTAAGAGGTCCTCATATTTTATTGAGTATAAGTTATTTTCAAGCTGTGTATTTGTCGTATTGTCGATTGTGGCCAACTGTTGTTGGTGGTGATTTAAATTCTTGAGTGATATGGACTAAGTGAAATAAGATAAAGTAAATGTGTCATCTAAAATATTGGAAATGGTTAAAATAAGTATTCTTAGAGATTGAAAGGAATACATGGGTCTATACTTATTGATATTTGAAAGTAGAGTAATAATTCGCATGTGTGGTATGAAAAGTTTTACTTATATTACAACTAAAGAGGTAAAGATTGGAGAGAACATATTGAATATTACAAGTAGTATGGATGAAGTGTTTAGTACCAGATGTACAATTAATGTTGAGTGATGTAAATAGTAAATGACCTTGAATTAGGTAATAAAGAAGTTGTTTGTAATAATGGTGTTAGATATTACACCTGAGTTAAGGATATAATAAAAAGAGGTATTGAATATCTGTGTGGTTTGTGTAAACTTGATGATATGTGTAATGTAAGTTGAAAACGGTAGTAAACTAATACTTGATGATATACCTGCTACTATGGGTAGTTATAATTGTGAAAATGGTTGATATCATGGTTATGATATAAGTAAGGGTAAAGACTAATAAATTTTGAGAGATTAATGGTATGAACTAGCCTGAGAATACAGTGTGACTGACATAATATGATGACGTCTGGCCAACGTATTCATATTATGCCATTTCACATGGAGTTGTTGAGGCTACTAAGTACCAAATGAGGTTAAATGATTTTAAATTAACGGTAACATGTATTGACCCACAGTTATGAAATAGTTATTGATTGACTAAAATTAAGGTAGTAGCAGACTATTAAAATTATTGTTCAATGTGAAATCATTGTAAAGGAAAATTTTGAACGGGTTATACTACTTGTTAAAAAATGAGTATGTGATTATTTGTTGCAATGTTTGAGGCTTAGTGAAGATTAGCATAGCCGGATAGCCTAGTATTAGAAAATTATGTGAAACTATGTCCTTGGGAAAATGTAAAATAGTCAGGAAAATAAGAGTTTTACTTGTTGGATTGATAATATTATTATAATTACGTGCGAATTACATATAATCTTTCGTATTATGCATATCTAATGATTAGATAATGTGGTAAATTGTAATTTGAAAAAGTTATATGATGAGATAAGCTAATGTAGAGGTCGACTAGATACAATTATTGAGATGATATTGTTGAAAATGTGTTGATAATTAGCACATTTTGATAATGTGGTACGTGTGCTAGTATAGCAAGGTACCCATTGATTGAGACTTAGCATGTATCCAATATGATTTGGTGCTAAGTGATTGTGTAATTACATGATTATGGTAGTAACCATAGGATTTGACCTCTACTTTGCTTATCAATACGTGGTTAGTGTTATATGATTCCGAGATATTTTAATAAAAATGGGTTTCATGTACCTCTGTGATATGTGGATATTAGCGTGGATGCTAATTATAATTGAAAATTGAATTTCATTGATGATATGTGTATTGTGGTTTCCATAACCACTGTTTTCGTTATTGAAAAAGATAGAATTCATATACTAATTTTAAAGATCTAGCATGTCGCTAGATTCTGGATATGAGAGTATATTACTTTACTTTGTTAAGTGATAACTTGTTTTAAAATGTTCATTGTGTATATGAAGATAATATTAGGTACATTATATGTGCTGAAATGAGAATTGAAGCATGTACATTGGATATGTGCATGTGTAATTAGGTTGAAAAACATATATCTTAAAATGGATTAAATGTATACATATTTTGTGTATGTGTGATTAGTGATTAAGATACGCATAGAGATGATATGCATAAGTAATTTAAATTGTACATATACCTTATTTGCATTTAGTGATAAATAATTATGAAGTTAGGGAATTGGAAATAAAGTGTGAACCAAACTTCACACGAGGTATGATGTGATTAAATTCCCTAGATTAATTAAGGATGATTAGATTTCGAGGACGAAATCTCTTTAAGGGGGAGAGATTTGTAACATCCTCAAATTGGGCCTAGGAGTAATAGGTATTCCTGTAAATTTAAATACGATTTAAATTTGTTATATGTGTTTGATTGTAAATTTAATAGGTCAATAAGCCTCAGGAATTATTGTGGTTAGTGAAATATTGTTTGTTTTAAATTTATTTAGTTGACGGTAAAATAAAATGGTATTTCCCCGCAAATGGTTTTTAAGTTCCAGACAATAATAAATACGGGGAATGAAAATTAGCATTTATATGGTATATTATTTGATGGGTCGGTTTTAATTCCCACATATGCATACGTACATACGATTCACACACACAAACCCTAATCAATCCAAAAACTTGATGAAATCATCAAATTGAAGAACACAAATTCGAATTCAAGCTTCTAGCTTGAAGATTATCATCCTCTAATCCTTCTAACCATCATGTAAGTCTTGATTTCTTGATTTTCATAAATCTAAAATTTGGGGTTTTGTGGGTTATAGATTATAATCCGAAATTAAGGCTTGAAGTTGTTAAATTGATGTTAGTTAAACTCATACATGATGAGAGGTAACATGATTCAACTTGTAAGTTGTAAGTTGTAAGTTGGAATTAGGGTTCTTGTGGTTTAGGATGAAATTATAATGATTAACTTGAAGTTAAAGCTTATAATGCTTGTATGGTTGTTAGTTAAGGTTAATTTTATGATTATAGGTGAAACCCTAACCTAAAATTGGATTAATCATATTACATAAGTTGTGATCAAAATGGGTTTTGGGTAATTGATGGAATTTGCATGATAAACATGAATTGAGGCTTTTGGTTATGTTATGGTTGTCAATTAGTACCTAATTTATGATTATAACATAAGTACTAACTTGAAATTAGAGAATTTGATTGAGTGATCATGAGGTGTTGTAGAGAATTAATGATTATGATGTGTTATATGATGAAAAGAGGTTAATGGTTAATTGGAACACTTGATTGGGAATCTATGAGTAAAGTGGTAACTAAGTGGATTAAATATTCATTAAACCTTGTGTTGGGGTTTTGAATGAATTAGTAATATTTGATGGAAATAATCCGGTTAACGGTTTAATCATGTTAATGGTAATAATGAAAGTTGATTAAATGAGGTTATGAGTATAATGAGCATAAACTTGATAAGTGATTGTAAAGGTGGATATTTGTAATGTTGGAATGATGTTATATAGATTCGATACAAGAGACTAACTTGTGTTGTGTTATTGTATTCTCAGATGTGGAGAAGACTCAGTGACATTAGACTACTGAGTGGACGACTATGATTGTCGGTGAGTGGATCTTGGACTTTCAGTCTAAGTTAGTTGTAACAACATGGTTACAACGGGTAAACTTGGTTTATTGCAATGATTGCATTAATATTATATTGGCATGTTGGCTAAACCTTAATTGATTATTGGCGTCCATTGTGCTATGATAGTTGTGGACTATTTGATTTGGTGGGGGTCAACTAATGTGTTGGGTTTGGATACTATTACTAGGACTTCGCAAGTGCCTTGTACATGTGTTGGACACTGAAATTGCGTCGTGTGTAGTAATAGTACCAAACTATCGGTTTAACCTCTGATTTGGCCGTCAGTTGGTTTTAAGTGTTACTTGGGGAACCATCCGCGGCATGAGGGTACCTCAAGGACCACCGATCCTTCTATGTTGCTTGTGCATTGCTTGGTTATAGGCATGTGTTAAGCTGAGTTAGATTGATAGCTTGGGATCTATTCACTTAGCTTCGTGCTAACCCCTCATTACTTCTTGCAGGTTTACTTCTGTATGTGGGTGGGCAAGAAGTACATATGGAATGGAATGTTTGACAGGCTCACTCTGAAATGGATAATACGTTAATGATTTAACAACACATTAGGATTTCTATAACACCTAAACTTAATGTGTGTAATGATTAGAATAATCTAGTTTTAAAGGTTTGTATATAAGTGGATTGCTATTTGAAATGTATGTATGCAATCCACTGGTTTCTATTAATCATGCGCTTCCGATATGTTTAAAAAAAAAAATGTCCTTGTATTTAGCGGGTGTTATAACCACAGTCCTTCCTGCAGGTTATAATTGATGGGACATATTGGGCGGGGCAGGAAGTATTGGATGTAAGGGAATGTTTGACAGGCTTTTACTCTGATGTTAGTTTGATAACTAAAGAGATGTTTTGAATTATATAACACCTAGTTTGTTGAAATGTCATGTATTTAGTTTGAAAAAGTTTATTGACATTATAAAGACATGGATAGTATGTTTGAAATCTACGCTTCCGAGTCACAGTTATTTTATTAATTGTTTAATGTAATGAGGGGTGTTATAGTTAATTTGCGGAAGCTCTATCGACAACATTAAATTTTTTAGCAAAGTAGGATATTTCAAAGCATAATAATAGTACTAATAAATAAGCATATAATAAACATATGGAAGCAAAGCACTAAAAGACGTACTATTCCAATCTTTTAGTTTGGCATTCTGGATCCATATTATGACATGTTACGAAGCGTGCATGTTACTGTCAATGAAACTCTGTAACTTTTCTGCACGTTCACCCCATAGTTGCAAGGGATCTGTCTCCCACTGTAAATCAAACAGGTTGAGATGAACAAATCAAATGCCCAAATAACAATTAAAAGTGCGGTACATTAGTAATGAACATCTAAAAAACAAAGATGATACTTGAGATCCTGAAGTTCAAACTCCATATTCATTTTCATAATTCCATTCTCACGTTTCACCTTCATGGGACTTGATGACACCATAAGACCTACCACATCTGGCCATGATATAAGGTTACCATGATATCTATACACTAGTTATATCATCGAAGCTATTGTATGATAAACATTAATGATGAAGCACCTACCAACCCAAAAATCGTGGTAACATCCCATTTCAAGATGCCATCAAACTTGACAAAGTTGTAACCATCTGTAGCCTTCTCAAACGATGGACATCTCCGTACCTTAGATGTCCTAAATAGCGATAACTTAAAATCATGTTCAATAAGACGCCATTTTCCTTGGTATGGTTCAACTCCAAAGTTACTCAAATCCACGAAATATCCCTATTTTAAAGTCTCTTCAAAGTCTGCAAACATAAATGGTCTAATGGAAGCAATAATCTTGTTGCCCTGCAACACAAGATTTATGCACATCAATAAACGTATAAAATAAAATAGTTACACCAAATACTGAGTAGAGTGCATGTTATAAGTGAACATGTATGGATGCATGGCACTGAAACTGTTTCTGTTACATGGTAGTATTTAATCACTTTATCCCGTATCTGGGTCATATTTGAAACCCAATTTTTCAATTTAAAGGTAGTAGGCTAACATATTTCCAAAAAACCTTTACGGCTCAAATGACTGAATATAAGATCTGACATCTAGGGATACATTTGATACATATAGCTGATCATATAGCAGACAAGAATGACATTCTCAAAGTGATAGAATGTGGGTAAGATTGTATTGAAACTGAAGAAGTAAAATCAATCACGGCAATCAGAAGCAAGTAAGTATACATATTATATTTGATTAATCAAACTGCAAGGAAGTAAAAAAGGAATGATTGTTCTAAATATATGATGTTTCTCATATTTGATGTTTGTCTTGGAGCTTTCATACTAAATATATGATTCTTAATGGTATTTTGGTTAACGTCAAATCTGAGATATATCTTGCCTTTTGGTTTGATGTTAAAATAACAAAACATGGTACGAATGATCATGGTAACGAATTCAGCTAACTTTATTAAGTTATTGTACAGTCTATTATTAAAAGTAATAATACGGCCGATACTCTCGAATTGGTTGTTTTGTGATTATCTTTACACTAATCTTTTTTGTGGTACCTAACATATTTTAGTACACTAATTCAAGAGTTTAGATATAAAAACACGATGAGTAATCATTAAGGTCAACACCAAGAGTTCAATACAATAAATAAAAGCAGGTCCATGGTGTTGATGCTTCATATATACTTAAACAAATACAATTTTGGTAAATGTGGCAATTTTGACCCAATTATTTTTGGATTGGTCGGGCTGGATCACCATCTAGTTATGGTATATCTATAAGACTGTAAGAGATCACTTTGATGTAATTATAACACTAACCCATCAAGCAGGTTTAATAAAGATATAAAATGGGTTGAATAGCATATGAATTACATCTGATATTTACTTTTAGAAGCAGCATATGAATTACATCTTATGTTTACACATACACAAAGTACACATGACCGATCCTACCGTTTTCAATGTCCCCTAATACAATCATTATATATATTATTAATCTCGTGTTTACATTGAAACTGGATCAAAAGCATGATCTATATAATGATTATATATAACCATATTATTAATCCGTACTTATATCATAAGGCATACCAAACGCTAAATCAAAAGCAGTAATATATTAACTGGTAGCTGTTGAATGAAAAGCAATTTCACAAACGTATAGAGTTAAGGCACGATACTTGATGATCAACGAGGATAATATCAACGGATGCAACTTCATTCGGGTTATTGAAGTAGTGCTGCCTCCATAAAAGAAACAGCTTCACACGTACTTTCATCCCTTATTTGTAACCATTAATACGATTCAAAGGGGTGAATCGTCTGCCATTGCAAAGATTCAGATGGATTGTTTTAGAGAGAAGGTAATGCTTGGTGTGGAGTGTTCGGTTGTAGAAAGTATTTGATACAGAGGTATGTGGCAGCACATATATACTTCAAAGTTAAGTTTACATTGGAGGGAAAACAATTTATCTCCTTCAAAATTTAAAATTTGAATCACACAATCAGCTTCCGAAATTAAAGATTTGGTACTAAAATAATGGTAACTGATTATGGTAAGTGTAACAAACCTTTTGCTTATTATGGTGAGTCTTAAATTTCGAAACCTTCCTAACATATAACATATCACGTCCAATAATATGTTCGGATCTTATTAATTAAAACTGGTTTTGTTTGCCCATAATCATTATTCATAATTCACAAGATCTTGATATACTGTTACACATATTATCATTTATCATGTTAATTAACATACATCTCTTTGATAACAAAATCAATTAACATTAATAATTCATCATAATTTCTTCAACCATGTTCATCATGTACAACTTCACATCATTCTAAACAATTGGTGTACAATGTTTACACCAAACGACCAAATAAACGGGATCAAAAGTAATGCATTCGACCTTAATGATGGTGGTGTATTCAACATCAAAATCTGATATAACATGATACTCTATTATACTATAACGCATGTTATTAATCACAACCATACTCCCACAATGTAGTCACGATGTTCCGACAGTAGGATTAAACACAATCTTCAACCTAAGTCGCTTACTTAATCTCATGATTACAACATCTGATCATATTAAACATCAAAAGATTGTATGTACAACATTAAGTCGCTTACTTAATCACAACTTCGTCAAAAGTATGCGGGTTTCAACGTTAGAAGAGTATTGAATTACTTATCGTATCACGAAAGTGGTCGATAAACATATATGATAAGCAGAGTGGCGAGAATCTTGTTTTCGTTAATGTATATGATCCGATCTGAAACTGGATTCCATTTTCTATCTTGTATCCGACCGGTTTTGTGTAATGAACAAAGGTCGTTTGAAGGTGGAAGGCTTACGGATTGTTTTAAGATGGTTAGGTTTTGTGTATAATGAATAATGATTAGTGTTAGTGATAAAATTAATGAGTAAGGGCATTATTGTCTAAATGGTGGACAAAATTTTTGTGATTAATAAATCCAACCTCTTAATATGATAAGGAAAATGATTGATAGACCTAAATTTGTAAAACTAAATATGTACCTAAAGATGTGATTGGTTGGTTTGAAAAATTGATTGGATGAGCTTAAGAGAGAGAAAAAATTCAACCAATCAGAAAAGTAGGCCAAATTTTAGGTCTATGTAATTAGGTGTGTTTAGCATTATTCGATGATAAAGGGTCCTAATTAGTTGGGCTAATTACATCAAAGGTTGAGATTATTACCAAATCATCTTAATTCAATGTGATTAAGAAATATAGGCTCTTCTATTATATTTAAGAGAGAACAAGGAAGAGGGATGAATATTTAAAAAGTTGTACTCCATCCGTCCCTAATCTATTGTCCAGTATTCCTTTTTGGGATGTACCAAATTAATTGTCCACTTCCATACATAGATAAGAATAATGAGGTAAAGTTTTTTTTTACCCCTAGTGTATATATGTAAGACAAAAAAATAGGTAAAAAGTAGAAGGTAAAACTGTCATCTTACCAAAAAGTAGGAGAGATGATTATATTTTCTTAAACTGCGTGTTTTTTATCTGAGGACAATAAAATTGGGACGGAGAGAGTACTATATATGATTTGCTAAAAACCTCACCTAAAAAAGAAATAGTGATAGAGATAAAGGACCGTATCGAAGAGGATTGTATTCTGCATGGGGTAAAGTGTAAATAATAAAAGTTAGAAGCAAAGAGGTACGATAACCAAAAACCCTAATTTAACACCCCATTTCAATCGATTTGAATTGCTATCGATCATGACAATATCATCATATTGTCGCCGCGTTGTTAGCGGATCGTCTTCTTTAATTACCTCAAGAATTTACAATTCTCAGATTAGATCCAAACACACTATCAGCCGTAAGTTTTTTATAATTTGAACTTTTGATTCAGAATATCATGTGCAATTGAAATGAATTAATAGAAGAAAAAAAATAGTAGATTTAAGTTTGAAATTAATGTCACTATGTAAATTCATACTGACTGTATTTTTTATCGTGTATATATAATTTGCATCTATCACTTGAAAGTTGAAACCCTTCGATTTAAGGCGCCTATAAACTCATATGTGCACTTATTTGTATGTAGCACTTGAAACCCTAACATGTTATTAAGGCTCTGCTTGTATTCAGAATGTTAATTTCTGTTGGTATATATGATCGTATTTGTATTATTTGTATCCAACATTGCATTAGTTTATGTTTCTGTGCATCACTGTATGTTGTAAATATATGAGATTTATATTGTTAGTGGATAGATTATTAACATTTATTGAGTAAACAAACTATAACAAAAGCGTATTGCTGCAGGTGCTAAAACTGTTGTTAGTTCCGATAGGCCGCTTAGACAGTTTGTCTCTGGGAAAGGGAAGTCTGCTGGTAGAAACTCTGCAGGTCGTATAACGATTTTCCACCGAGGAGGTGGAGCAAAACGATCACAGCGGACAATTGATCTAAAACGAAACACTTCATCCGTTGGTGTTGTGGAAAGGATAGAATATGACCCAAATCGTACGTCTTGCATTGCGGTGGTGAGATGGGAGGAGGTGGCTGAGGTTGACCGTCATAAGAAAGTCAACGCAGTGGAAGAGTTTGGTCCACCTCGTAAGATCTTACCTACCATGAGTATTAATAGTCAAGGTCAGTTTTCGTTCTGTCCTTTACCTGGGATACTGGAAGATAGAAAGGTGGTTTCTTCTGTACCTAAAAGGGATCATGTAGTGGTTGGTCTTCCTAAAGGTATGATTCACGGGTCAAAAAGCCCGTTTACTAGTAAAGCCTCACCTGTAGGAAGCAAAATGACAGACGTAAAGGACGTGTTTATATCTGCGTTTTCATCTTCAAAAGCTAAGGGAGATAATGCACCTTATTCCTTTGTTAGCACTTTGGGTTTGCCAAGAATGGCAGTAGCAGGTGCAAAGCCTGATTTTTTTGTTCCAAGAATGAAAGATGATGTCAAAGAAAATGATGGTTTGTCTCTTAATGAGATCAAGAAATGGGACAAAGATAGCATTGTGTGGGCCCATAAGATGAAACGTAAAGCAGCTGTTTCTTGGCAGAGTTTAAGGCGGCGAGAGATATTAGGGCTTGCTGGAATAGCTAGTCCAAATGAGTCAAAGTCGAAGCTGAAAGCAATGGACAAAGAGAAAAAAGATGGGAAGTTTACTGTAGATCGCTCACCTGTAACTTATATATTAGCCACACATCAAATGGAAGTGGGGAAGATGGTAATGAATTGTGATAAGCGTTTAAATGATGAGTTACTTCATAGATACTGAGTAACAAGTCAACCTACTTGAAAGGAGTCAGCTTCATAGATCTAAGATGAGTCTCGTTTTCATAATTTGTAGTTCCTTTGATGAGCATTGTATGTTTCTTTATTTTTCTGAATTTTTTGGTGTGCCTGGGTATAATGCACAACAATGATCTAAGCTTTTGGTAATATCTTTGTTGAACTATCTTTTGGTGTGCGCTGTTACTCAAGTTTCTTATATATATATTTTGATATAGTGAAATGCAACTGATAAAGCTTTACCAGTGTTTTTTTTTTGTATGTTTGATGGTATATCCATCTGATCATCACTTCTGCGTTGAATAAACTACTTTTTTGTTTTATCTGGCTTGTGGTTCTTATTATCTTCAGCTGTTTTGTACCTTTGTTTGTTATTTTGCATTCATTCCGGATCCTTGATCTGACTCGAGCACTTACCTGATAGTTCCCTTCTACATCTAGGTTGGCTATGCGTCAATTGATATGTTGGCTTATGTTCCATAATTGTGATTTTCAGTTGCACGCAACACAGAGAACATGAAGGAGTTTGACTCTCAGTTTCCCGTTGGTGGGGAAAAAGGGTTGTAGGAGATCATATACGGGTTAGAGAGCATGTATGTGTATAGGTGTTGTGTATACTGAATACTTTTTCTACATTTATATGGTTGTTATTTCCATTGTTACGAACAATCTGTTACCCTCATCTCAGATAAGTTACTTTAGGACTCCCTTCGGGTATTATGTCCCCTTTTAGCGTGGTTATCGTGAACCTTTATTGGGTTACCGAATCTTCTCTTATATGGACTTTGGGATTCAGATGTTTACTTTATCATTTCATTTGTGTCTTGTCTTCTAATTCTTACAAGACTGCTTCGTGACTTCGAGCATTGGAAGATTAAGCTTTATATATTTTTTCAATATAGTTGACCTTTATTTTAGTATGACAATCAGTAAGACTGGTTTTTAGTAGAAATGAAATGAAGATTTCAAAAGGCTTTAATATGGTTTACTTAAATATCCAAAACATGTTCGATTTTTTTTAAGTTATACCAATTAACATTATCATTGGTTGATTCATTAAAGCATCCATTGGGTATTTTATCAAACGAGTGCAACTAAAAGGTAAGCGCCCTCTAAGGCTCCCACTGACCGGTCTTACATACAACATCAAAGGCATAAATCACGTAAATCAAAGTTTAAGGAACATGGGTTCAGGATTTGAACACGTAACCCTCCTTGAATGTTGCATTCCTCCCACGGCTAGGCTACCATCGTGGAGATAACCGGATGCAATTGACTGCAATACTTAAAAACATTGAAGAGGGCCATGCAAAGATGCACGGCTGCACAACTTAATTATGCATCCCAAATTGTCCAGAATATAGACGCATATATCCGAAAGAATGATCATGGGATTACCCCAACTGCCCATATATCTTGAAGAATGCCAAGAATGATCGAAGGACTCCCTAACTGTCGGAGCAACAAACATCAGCACAAGAAATCATCTAAGACCATTGGGAGCTTTATGGCACTGATTAATTCCAACAAAAGTACAAGAGCCTATTCTACCTGTCATTATCAAGAGGCCAAGATCCATATGTTGTAATGATGCACATCTCAAAATAGAGAAAGCCCTGTTACCTCCAAAGGAGTTTCAAATTAAACAAATCTGAGCTTATATTCTTCACCATCCCAGATTAAGATATTCTAATGTTCAATGTCAAACATGATAAGATCATGCTGAGATACTTCTCTTTTGTTTGGTATAATGGACTCAATTGTTTTCCCTTCTCACAGCAATCTCATGACCTATCAAGTTAATATTGAACATGAGATATCTCAATCGCACTTTCCCCATGGGACTTAATCTCACCGACCATGCTGCAACCAACCCATATAGAACAATTACTCCGTATGTGAGATTTTCAGATCAAAATGTCTGTATAGACACTTTCACAGTTTCAACACAAACTATTGCAGCACCTCACTCAAAAACCATCTTTAACCACAACAAGACTTGTCACCGCTCTGAAGAGTGAAATCTTCATATGGATATGAATTTAAGCCATGACTTTAAACCCAACACAAATCACTAACACAGTGTCATTGTAAGATGCATAAACGTACCTAATATCATCCAAGTATCTAACCCAATATCAAAATTGTGATCTTGATCAGAAGATCGTACTATCCTACTTTAAAAAAACATGCTAGATCGTTATAGAATTATAAGATCTTAAATATTGATCGTAAGATCGTTCACACGATTGTAAAATCAGTCATAAGATCGTAATCAAGATCATATGATCATTTTAAATTATATTAAAATGTTTATTAAAGTATGATCTTACGACCTCAATTGTATACAAATGAAAACGGTTTTAGGTAAAATATCGATCATAACAACCTATAGGTCAAGAGCCCAACATATCTATCAAATGAATAGCATTTCACCAAACCATAATCAAATTTTTAGACCACAATGACTTAATTACACTTCTTTCCAACAAAAAAAAATTACATCAATAATCATCAAATTAAGAGCCCAATGTCTTGTTGGTTAACAAATAAATAAAGAGCTTCAATCCAAAACTTTAAAAACCGAGTATAAGCAGTACACAATAAACAAACAAAGACCCAAAACATCACCAAATATTTAAAGAAAGATACTTGATTATTTGAGCATTTAGCAATTATCTCATACGGTCAAAGTAGCCATCACATTGATGCTTAAAGGACTTGATAGATTCAGGACATTAACAATTGTCATTTAGAAAAAGAGATATTCTTCTTCATACCTAGAACTCCTAACATGCACAAAGACAAGTACAATCCGTCTACATCTTAACTAAAAACACCACATGATTCAATTAATCCAGGATCACCAAAAGCAAGGGGCATACATACAAAGACGATTGATTTCATTCAATAACTAAGCTTTCTTTGGTGATTTAGTCGATTTTGACGGAGATTTGGTAGGTTCCTTTGCAGCCTTCTCATGAGCCTTCTTCGGCAAAAGAACTGGATTGATGTTAGGAAGAACACCACCATGAGCAATGGTCACACCAGATAGAAGCTTTCCAAGCTCATCATCATTTCTCACAGCCAACAAAACATGCCTCGGTATGATCCTGTTTTTCTTGTTATCTCTAGCAGCATTTCCAGCCAACTCCAAAACCTAATCACAATTCCAAAATCACATGAAAATAAATCTCAAAATTAAACTTTATCAGGTAACTTCAATGACAATTTGCCACCTAGAATAATGTCATCGATTTTAGAACATCAGTCTTATAGCCTATTTGCAGACAATTAATTACTAAATTCGTTTGAGCTTGGTTCCGATTCTTCACCTAAAATCTCCAGTTACAGATAATTGATTTTAGATTCGTAACATTAGTGAGACTAATATAACTTGAATCGAGCTAAACCTATATGATTTGCTGCAAAAATTATCATGCAACTGATTTTAATATAAAACTACAGTTTTTTAAAATTTATAACATGATTAATTACTAAATTCATGCATAGGATCATTTACTAATTACGCTAATACCTGATTTCAACCTTTAACCTAAAATTACCAAGATCGAGCTAACCCTAACTTCACTTACCCTAACAAATTAACAAATTCAAACACATTATCACGCAAATCTAACAATAAAATGAACAATCGTTACAAAATTCAACAAAACACATAAGAAATGAACCGAAATTAAACAACGTTAAAATAAAACCCTAATTTCGTCGATACCTCAGCAGCAAGGTACTCGAGAACGGCAGCAAGATAAACCGGAGCTCCAGTACCGACGCGCTTAGCGTACCGGCCGACCTTAAGGTACCGGCCGATTCTACCGACAGGAAATTGAAGACCGGCCTTAACGGACCGGGTAACCGGCTTCTTTTTCGGACCGCCTGCTTTCCTTCCGGCAGCACCTTTTTTCAACTTTCCACCGGTTTCCATAACAACAGCTGAATTAAATTTCTAAAAGAAAATAGAGGAATTATCAAATTCTCCGGTGACTTGTTTTTGTCTGAAGGTGAGAGAGAGAGAGAGAGAGAGAGAGAGTGGAAATAGGAAAGGATTGGGTGATGATATTTATATATGGTTTTCTTTTTGCTTTGGCGAGGTTGAACTGTTTTTCTTTTGTGGGTGATTTATGGCCGTTGGATTGGGTTAAATCGGAGGGTGGTGAGGTATGGGGATCCGTGTGAGTAGGATTTAGCCAATCAGGAAGAGACATGTGAGCGGTGTTTTTTTGTGAGAAAAAAGGGGTGTTTGGTTGATCGGTATGGGCACTATTTTTTGGTTTTACGAGTGTTTGGTGATCTCGAATTAAAATTTATTTTTTAATCAAATATCGTTATGAAATGAAATGATAAGTAGTGAATGTGTCTTTATTGATGTAAAAAAGAATATATAATATAATTGAGGATAGCAAAATTTGGGAAAAATAAATTGTTTATTATCGAGTGAGTAATGCTACTAAATTACTATTTTTGTCTTATTTATTATTGTTCACGGGCAAAATATTCCATCCTACCTTTACATTTAGACATACATGATGATTGTCTTTGGTTTGGGCCAAAACAAATGACGTTGGATCGAGTTGGTCTATGAAACATCCTTTGTGCCACCATCAAAAAATTCGAAACTGCGTTAGTAAAGTAAAAATACTTACTCCTACAAAGCTATATACATTTTAGGTTACATGAACTCGTTCGATTCCCATCTTTATATTCATGTACTCCGTATATTTTAGTGTATATACATAGTTATCCTTTTTTTTATAGTAGTAGATACGGGATACATAATGTAGAGTGAATACCCGATTAAGTTATCAAATTTTGGACTCAACCAAAATTGTGGAGGTCAAAGGGGTCGCGCGCCCCATTGCGAGGTCCAAGGGCCACCCCGAAACCTCAACGAAATTGACCACATTCAATGTATACGAAAAAGTGACTAGATTCAATGAATCGAAAAAACGATTTCTAAACCGGCATGTTTGGATGTCTCTTTATTCTCTCTGCATTTTGATCAAACATAACACACACATGAGAACACCTGGACTATAGATTTGGTGCAAAAAAGTAATCATTACTCTGCGCTTTATCTCAAGGTGAATTTCGTGAAATCCGGACATCAATTAGGGTCAAAATATTGCTTTTAAAAAGTGATATCTATACACGACTTCTAGAGATTATTCTGATTGAATTTATACCATGTTTCACCAAATATCCCAACATATATAATCAAATTTTACAACTTAACTCATTTTTGGGAGTAAATTCTCAATATGTGTTTCTTCTTGGGTGTTTGTAAAAATATACATCTCTTTCAAATATGTATTCCTAATCTATGCCTTTTTCATTTTAGTTGAATAAAAACAAAATACCTCTCTTATCCTTTCTCTTTTCTTTCCTCGGGGTTTTTTTTTTATTTAAGGAGAAACACAAAAAATATTTATTTTTAGTTATTATTTCCTAAAAAAAAAAACAATATAGCAAACTTATATATAGGTTAAAATTTTAGGTAGAGGTGGCAAATTTAGACACACTGATTATTTATGAGGCAAGTATATATTTCAACTTGAATGTACGACAACCACAATTAAATACTTCCAGTCCAGTAGTCCACTACCTTTCAAGAGGGCTAATGACTACCCATTTTGATTCTAATTATTTAGGTGGTGTTTAGGGAGCTTATTTGTTGAGTTTATTGCTTATTGTTTATAAGCAAATAAACTAGAAAATTCAAACTTATTTTGGAACCTCTCACAAATAAGCAAAAAACAACATAAAATTTATTTATCTAAACACTACTAAGGGAACTTATTAAGCAAATAAGCAATCAAAATAAGCCCCCTCCCCTCCTCCCCCCCAAACAGTCACTTACAGTAACCTATAAGCACAACACCAACAACATATCCTTTTACTTTGTACCTTTTTATCAATGTTTTGAAAATCGATTTTTAAGTCAAGCAAGAAGGGGGTTCGGTTCTGGTCGGACTGCCGGTTCAACCAGTTTTATTGATTTTAATACAAAAAGTCTAACTTTTGATTTGATTTTGATCTTTTCGGGTTGAGACATAGAATTTGAGGGTGGATAATATAATTTATTGGTTGACATATATAATTAAGGGTTTATATTATACATAGATTTTTTTTTTTTTTAAGTACAAACAAAAAATAAAATTTTAAAAACCGGTTCCTTGTTCAACTGGTGAACCGGCCGGTTCGCGCCAAAACCAAAAATGATCAAAAACCGATTCCAAACGGACTGGAAACCTTCGAAATTCCAGTTCACGCCAAAACCAAAAATGATCAAAAATCAATTCCAAATGGACCGGAAACCTTCAAAATTTCGGTTGAACCGGTTTCAAAACATTGGTAACCAGTTAATGAATAAATCATGTGATATACCTATTCATGTTGCGTGACTGATCAAAGAATCAAATAAATTTAAGCTCGTTTGTCGCTTCTCAAGATTACTGAGTTTGGTGTCACCTTTGGCCGTCTTTCATCCACACCAACTCCATTAAGTGATTTGTCCCAAATATGTTTTAAAGCGACATGCATTAAACATCATCTCATAAACATCATCTCAACGGATTTACATATAAACATTGTAACACTGATCCAATTAGAAAATTAAACAAACAGTAATAGTTTTTCCAAAGATGTTTCTTACCTAAAGGATACAGATCTTCATGTGGGTCCTAATTGACCTCTTACAGGAGTGATTTTCTCAACTGCCTTCCTTGATCTACATTCAAGCACTTACAAACTTAGCAACATGATAGATATCCACATCCTTATGAATAGATACCTACATACAAACAGACTTAGGGTCTCCTTGTACATGATTATGTGTATATCGTCTCTCAAGAGCATACCCCAATCCCTAAACCAATAAATATCAAGACTCATGAACCTATTAATACACACTGAAAGTAGGTCAGTTACAGTTGGCTTGTATTCCATTGAAAGTAGCTGCAACTTGGTTGCTGCAATCGTCAACAATAAGAACAAAAAAGGAGTAATAGATGCATAGATTACTTAGAAAATATAACAACTAAATCGACATTTAAAAATATATAACATGAGATCCGTTTGACTACAAGACCTCAATTCAAATCTATTGTACATATAATTAATTTAACATGCACAAAAAAGTCAGAGAATAAAGGAAGCAAGCAAGCCCATCAATTTTATCTCACCTTGTAGTTGAATCTGAAGCAAAAAGCCAAACTTTGAAAAATATCGGGCAATGATAAAGACAACCTTCATCTCCACTGGTCTAGTAAATTGTCACTACCTGCCCTATTTTGTTGGATACAGTCGATAGGCTTTCAAGAGTTGCATTTGACACAAGGCTTGTGCCATGTCAATGTACCTATAATCACAACAGTCACTCATGATCAATTTATTAAATGTAACCCAATTAAAACCATAAACAAACAAATACACATGCAATGGAACAATAAATGTTCTCACAAGTTTGAAAACATGTTTGTCATTAAAAAATTTCATCAAATAGGTGGTACTCTTAAAAAACCATCATCCAACCTCATGATCTACATGAATCAACTCTTGAATTTTAGCAATTGAACAAATTTCTTCAATCACAACGTCCAATAAAAAACCTTATAGAAAACTATACAAACAATATCATAAATTAGCAGTATTATTCGATATAAAAAATAGAAAGATAAAGAATTTCAAATTCTCACAATCTGTTTTCGTTAGTATGTCATTCAATATACGAAATACTATTTAGTATTCTCAAAATAAAAATAGGTGTAACAGAATTCATACCTTATAACTTCATTTCTTTCAGACATTTCATCGAACACCTTTCGTGCACTTTCATATTCACTATTTAACTATAACTTGTGACACCTGCATTTGATTCGAATATAAAGAATATGAAATATTTATATTAGATTCAGACAAGCAGGAAAGCAGATTGAATGTGAAACACAACCTCATCAAACACTTTCAAATCAGTGACTTTGTTCATACATAATAGTGAAATAAGCATACATCCTTTCAATACCAAACAAACACATAAAAACCAAATAGTGAAATATTATTAGGGTTCTATTTTTTAGTGGTGATGATGATTGAGATGAAGGGTAAAATAGTTATTTAACATGATTTAACAACTTAAATTTTAGACTTAACGAAGGAGGGACGAATTTGGGACACATTGGCCAACCATAAAGATAGTTATTGCTATTATTGAAGTTCGGGGATGACCTCTAAAAATATGAACAACAACAAGACGATCTCTGTAATTTATCATACAGTTTGTTTTTATTCGAAACCAAGTTTGTTCATTGTCTTTTAATCATTAAGACTTTGACCTTTATTATATAATTATACACAATAGTTGTTTTGTCAATCATCAAATACAATCAGCGATATGTGATAATATGACTATAAAATAAGTACTAATAAATTAGTGTATCGAATCGAATATAACAATAAAACGTTCAGAATTACTTTAAATATTTGTAGAGTTTAATATATATGCTATAGAAAACATAATATATTGTGACACCCGGCAATTTAGGTTAACTTTTAAACTTAACCGAAACCCTAATTACGTGTATTTAGATATGATATACGCTAAATACTTGTAATTACTTGTAACTATCTGTTTATTATTGTTAATATACACCTACATAATTGTTTTATATTACGCTTACGTAATTAGTTGTAATTACGCGAAACAACCGGACGGAGTCCGACAAACTATACGACGTTGGTGAAAACCTTTCTATAAATAACTTGAATCTATTTTTAGAAGTTATTTATCACATATTATTATTTTGATATAATAATGCACGAAAAACCTAGACGTTTTGATAAAAACGTAACAAACTCGGTAAAAACGCGCGAATCACATTCGGCAACGAAACGAAACCCGATAAATATTTCGGTAACACAAAATAAAGTATTTTAATAATACTTCAATGAAAAATAATCCCAAACATACCGTTAATAAAAACGGCACAAGAAAACGTTAGGCGATTTAACCGAATAACGAAATAATGAGCAAACGACCAAAATACGTAACACAGACCGAGACTGAGATTTAAATCACAAACCCACCCCCATGGGCCCCCCAAAAACCTGCCACCACCCACCTCCACCTCTCTTGTTCCATGCAATTTCAAATGATCAACTTTTGTGCCTACTTCCATACATTTTACATGCATTCCACTCTTTCACACTCCTCTCCATTTTCTCTCAAGACTCTTTCTCTCACTAAAATCCAGAGAAAGATCAGATCTCTCATCACCTAATAACCACCACCATCACCATCACAAACCACCATAGCACCACCACCAAAATCTTCATCATTTTACAAAGCTCTTTCAAGATTTCAAGGTTTCAAGCAACACACATTTCATTTCTGTCCAAGATTCTTCAAATCATCATTGTGAGGATACTTCTTACTCATAATCTCTCCTATTACATGTTATAAAGTTCACTCAACAAGTATTATAACTAAACTTTGCTTAAAAACTTGTTTTCTTAACTTAAAACTCATAAGAATGCAAGAAAACTTTCTATCCAGAAAGTTTTATCCACTTCCACGAATTTTATAAAATTCATTTCTTAATTAAAATGGACGTTTTTACAGTCAAAAATTAAGTTCAAGAAGTAATCTTTCCAACGCCATAAGCCTCATATTTTTCTGAGTTAGTTTAGTATTTTTAATAAATTGTATAAAAACACATAGACAATCTATTCTAGAAATCCAGAAACTTTACTCTTAGTATTTTGGCCATATCTCGAGCTATACATCTCCAAATGACTTGAAACCACCGCCAAAAGTTCAAAAATTTTGTTGTCTACAACTTTCGTGTTGACCACTTTTACCGATTCCTTGTAGATTTTGCCCAGAAATGATGATTGCATGCATGTGTCCAAATCTGAACTTAGAATAGAAATGTAATTTCTAAAAATACTTAAACTACTATATAATTCATGGACAAATTACAGAAAGTAGATAATTCATGGGGGAATAACTGGTAATTTTTTTGGATTTGTTTATGGACTGTGAATTTTTATAAAAATTCAACAATGAGATGTATTTTCTGAAAAACATAAAGTGTGGACTGATTTTGTTATAACATAAAAACCGACACTTTCGGGCTTGCTAAAAATAGAAGGAATGACTTTTTGGGACTTTTGAACATATCTAAGGGTTTTGGGAAAGTTACGGGTCAAACCGAATATGTTTGACCAAGTCAACAAAAACGGCTCGGTTTCTAAAAACGACAAAACTTACTATTTTTGGAAAATGGTAACAAAAATGGGTTTGGGTGAATTAATTAATGACTTTGACCAACTTTGACCAGCTGACCAACTTTGACCTACGGTTTAAGGTTTGTACGAACTAAATAATCTGTTTGCAACATACGATATGTACTAATAAATAATATACAATAAAACAAACTTAATAATAATGTCTAAATGAATTATTATTACAAACTTTCACCAACGGGTCGTACACTTATTTAATAAACAAACTTGAACAACTTATTTGGACATACTAGTTGATAAACTAGCTTTAGGTGGACATTAACCCTCCACCTACACGATTGGCTTAAGTGGACATTGACCCCCACTTATACAATCGCTATAGATGGTCTTATGAGACATCTACTTACATACAACCTTATACGTTTAGGATGTTAGAAGGTTGCACGTTGGATACACTCATTGCTTGCTTATTTGATTATTTGCTAGCTGCTTGCTAAACTCAGGTGAGTTTCATAGCCCCTTTTTACTTGTTTGAACTGTTTTGGGGTGAGAATACATGCACTGTTTTATGAACTGTTATGCGAACTGTTTTTAGGAAAACACTTATACGTATTTCATGAGTTACTTTCTATTCCACTAAGGCCAATACAACCATTTAAATCTGCTGATTTACGCTTGGGATATTGCGGTAAAGCAATACAAAACGATATTGCGGTAAAGCAATACAAAACGATATTGCGGTAAAGCAATACAAAACGATATTGTGGTAAAGCAATACAAACATTTCGATATTGTGGTAAAGCAATACAAACTATTAAATCTTGTGATTTCCAAATACGATATTGGCAATAGTATACAGAACTTGATTTATACAGAAACTCTGTTTTATAGAACTTTATTTTACAATAAGAAAATCATGTGTTTACATTATTACTTTACAGATTAAACCTATGAACTCACCAACATTATGTTGACCTATTTTAGCGTGTATTCTCAGGTTCACAGATGCAGTAGGACTACCCACATGAAACAACATACTAGAGGTCGTTCGATGTAACTTTATGTGATGATACTTGATTTGGTCGGCGCCCCCGAGACCTCCTACTTCCGCTGCCACGTGTTTACGGGGTGCGACATATATATTGTAAAATACGTACATATATAGAAGTAATGTATATGATATAAAGAGTTCAGTTCGATTTTTTCGGTCGGTTTTTAGTGCAAAAACCAAAAACCGAACCGTAGGTTTTTCGAAAATCAAAAATCAAACCGTCGATTTTTAATTCTGTTCGGGTTTTTTTCCGATTAATTCGGTTATTTTCGATTTTTGAGTCGGTTTCGATTTTCTTGTGCTCGCCCCTAATTTTACCCTTAAAAAGTTAAAATAGTCCAAATTTTGTAGGGGATGTGAATGTGTGATTCCAAATTATTATCGATAAAAAAATACAAATATCTTCTTATCCATTCTGTATTTTTTATACACACAAATATCTTTCCGAATTTAGATATAAGCTCATCCCACCAAAAAAATTTATTTTCATCCTCAATTTCCTGCAACCAGTTTATACAAATCTTGCGTCAAAATTGTCAATCAATAATCATGTGTCTCATATCCATTTGAATTTGTCTCATCATCTTCAATTTAATTCGAATTGTCTATTGCATCGATTATAATTTTAGGGTTTGGTTGTTAGTTTTTGTAAGATCCTTAGGGTTTGAAGAGCATCGAACAATGCATTCGGTGCCTTCAGTTATCGAATTACTTACACGACCTAATAATAATAATGATTTTTGTTGTTATAATTTGAAAAAACATTATCGTGTTTATAAAAGTGATCGTCGTGGTAATCTTAGTTAACGATCAAACCCTCATCATTAGCGTCTTTAATTTAATCTTTATCAATCTCTTATTTATCTAATTCAATTTAATTTCCCGCTGTCATCATAATTCTGTTGGGACGGACATCTCTGATTTTGGCGGCAAAAAGGTAACTTCTTTTTTGATTTTCATTGCAATTATTGTTTTATTAATTGAATATTATGAGCAAATGAGGCGTAATGTGTAAACTGTAATGTAAATGTCATCAGTCATAGATTGTAAGTTTGGAGTCATAACTTTTGACATTATTGAAAATTACTATCTGCAGTCTGTGTTCAATGCAAATGGACATTTGCTCTCGCATCGGTTACGCAGTTAATGATGTTAACAGCCTTCATGGGTTCTGTATGGATGTTACCACCCTTGAATCCACTTACGAACTCGCAGGTGAATTTTCTGTGGATGAACTTGCATATGTAGCAAGCAAGTTTCTAAATATCAAAGAGGATGCAGAAGGCGTTTCGGGTTCTGTACCACTCCATGAAAAAGGTGTATTTCAAATGAAAGATGAGCGTCAACAGGCTCCTCGGAGTGGAATAAATACCTCTCGTGAAGAGTTTGTAGAAGGGAAACTTAAGGGGAAAATAAATTATGATATTAATGTCGTAGCCAGTGAAATCTTAACACATGATGGTAATGCTAAAGCTATCGACCCACATTGCTTGCGTACTCCATCTCTACCTGTGAGTACTAACTTCTTTGTGATTGATGTTTTAGTATATTGTTCCCAGATTAGATATTGCAAATTGGTCAAAACAGGTCGATCGTTTTAATTGACTCTACACACTTTTTGTCCAATTGTGTATCATCTTTATATATACTACATAATATATATGGAAGAGGTTGTATGAGCTGACAAGACATGTGGAGGACTTTCGACCCGTTTGACCCATTTCGCTTCTAGCCATATATATTGATTACCTGTTTAGCCCATTAACCATTACACATAAATCAGATCGACCTGTTAATATTTAATATTCTTGAAATGTGCAAATATTTCATATGCTAAATGTTCAAAACTGATTATCGAGCATTTATAAATTATTTCAGAACCCTTCGAAGCCTGTATCTGCCATGAAAGGTAGTCGTGAGAAACGTGGAGTAGCTCCACCTAAGAAGCTGAACGTGAAGTGGGCACCAGACGTCTACGATCCAATTCCTGCTCCATCATTACACATGGCATTCAACAGGCCTCGTAAACATGGTAGTAAGAAGTACAAGAGTAAGCAGAAAACCGGGAGTAAATCATCAAGAGGAAGCAAAGGTAAAGATATAAAGCAAGTTCGTAAAAGCACAGGCTTCAAGCTGTGTGAACACAAACAAGAAGTAATCCATGTTTCAGAGAGGCAGCCAAGTGCTATCGACTTCCATCTAGCGATTCCAGACTTATTTTGTGGAAGTAATTTTGCCAATCGATATGGCTCAAGCTTTCATCACTCTTCAGTTGCAGAGGCCACTTAGCTTTGTGCAATGGAACAATGGGCATTCCTTTCATACAATCGTAAATACACAATACGCCAATGAAATCCTTTGTTGAGAGGAGAATCACACATTTCGTTTGGCATTTATACTTCTTTGTACTTGTAGATACGCTTTGTGTAAGTTGTATAAACTTGGTTATTCTATGAAACAAATGTCAAATTTATGTAAAATTCTTGAGACTGAGATGCAGCATTTATTTTCATACACTAACCTAATTCTAACTACCCAATTCTTACTGTTGCAAGCTGTTTGTGAACATAATGCCAATGATCGAAGCAAACGTATGTTTATAGCCGAAGTTTTCATCATTCTATGTTAAACTGGCATTGAGTTTCCAACATTGGACCAATCATTTAGGGGATTTAATGAAAGAACGGTGTAGTCTACCGGTGAAGTGAGCACAAAAAGATTGTTTTGATACTCGCAACAATATGCAGTTAAATACGGAAGTTTAAGCAAAAGCTATGTCCAAACAACATGGGTAATGTTAAAGACTTTGCTTCTCATAGATGCAATCTATGCATTATTAAGGAATCGGTTATAAAAGGCCGACCTTATATGAAGGCACGAGAAACACATCTGAACACATGTTTTTTCGACAAATAAGCAAAATTTCAAAGATCAACATACAAAGCTTCCATATAAATCAACAGTGATAGGACCACTCTTGGGAGCATATTGAGTACTGAAAAATGAGTTTATGGACATAAGAACACAACATAGTCTGCTCATGAAGTATCAAAATCTTGATCTTGCACTAGAAACCTACTTTGAAGGTATATTATTCGGGACCCCAAATCTGTGATATAGGATGCTCCACAAGGATGTGCACACAACTGTCTAATATAAGCTGTCCCTCTAGACCCTGCAAATTATACCAGATATTAGAGTGCAAAATATATATGTGTCAACACATGCAGCTATATATTACTTCTGTCCCCTTTTTACTATCCACCAACAAAATGTCCTTTTTACCCTTACGTTTAATACAAGATGGAAGTGCGGAAGTTGCAATATAACCGTTTCACTCATAAAATAGATCAGAAGTTCAATTTATCAACAGAAAGGTAACATAAATTACCAAAATTTCTAATGAAGGTAAACGAAGTATTGTTTGCTTCCAGTTTAATCTTACCTTATTTCTTGATATAATTTAACTTCCAATCCTTTTCGTTGCTAAACTTGAATTTCCAATCATTTTTATTAGCGGAACAATGTTGGTTACCTACTAAAAACTACGGAGTAGTAACTAAAGTTATCTTTTATTTAAATCTTTCCCTATTTATTGTGGCAATAACTAATTAAAAACCAAAATAAGAAAAGTAGTCACTTATTACCACTATTTTAATTAAAAGTTGATGATTTTTTCGGGACAAACGACAACAGTAACATGGAGAATAATAAAGAAGGCGTGGGTGGAGTATAAACTTGTCCATTGGAGAAAAGACTTATCAGAGGCTACCACAATTAAAAGTATATGTAGTGCTTAACCCATTCTCTGTTTTCTTTTTCTTCAAAGAAAATGCTATTCAGAAGTAGAACAACCAAGTATAGTCAAATTTTAAGAGAGTGCTACTCATATTGATAAAACACACTAAGTATCCAATAGAGTTACAAAGAGTCATGCAAAATCGCATGAAGTATTGCCAAGATTTCAACCTAATATACATATATGATTCTGCAACCCATTAGAACTACAACAAGAATTTTTGTTCTTATCCTTCCATTGGAAAGATTAACTGATCCTAGATACTTTTTCGTATGCTTTACCAACTTATTAAGCAGTACGAAGAAAGATATTAGATATGCAAATATACATCACTAGACCAAATCGTAGAGGTGGCAAAATAGTCAGATTAGCTAACAGGTCGAAACGGGTAATTTTAATATGGATCAAATGAGTGGGGTTGGGTTGGGTTAACCTGCAATTTTGCAAACATCTTTGTCCCTTTACCAAAATTTGATTCAAGAAAATATTAATGAAAAATCAATCTACGTTTACCCAATCTCTTATTTTCTAGTAAAACAATTTATGAGTCTCTAAACATGTAGTTACACTTCGGGTCACTTCAAGCCGGTTCGACCATTTGACCCATTCCATTACAATCAAGTTTTAAAATATTGATCCATTTGACCCACTACAGGTAAAATAATGCACACATAAACCTATTACCATGTATAAGGGTTAATAATGCCACCTCTACTGAATGTCTAACACCATGTTACTTTCTTCTTTTGTTAGTATATGCTTACAACAAATTAATTGGGAAAAATAGTTCTAAACACTAGATAACATATACATCCTTAGGTAGACCTGTCGAAGTATCTACTACTCTAGTTACCATCCAAGTTAAAAAAAATATCAACTCAAATAATCACAAAATACATGATAAATAGTCAATGATTTCCACAAAGATTTTAGGAATGCCAAAGTTACTACCAAATACTAAAGAGTCAATGACTTTGTAAACCATATGTAACCTAGCTATATATGTAAAACAAAATCACCAACAGTTTAATATTAACAATATGTATTTCACAAAATAAACCATAGTAGACTGTACTACTTGTTTCTATCATATTCTTTTGCATTTTCACATGCTTTATCTGCAACAACAAACCAAATATACTTGAACAAAAAAAGTGGGATCAACAGACATACCATGATGACCCAGCATTCATATTGCGATGAAGTATCCGCCCCGACCCAGAATCCTCACTCGACCCGATCAAATCCTTCAAACCAAAATTCACATTTTTCACTTCCTTATCATCAACATTATCACCATCATTATCATCACCTTTAACCACCTTTTCAGTCTCCTTAACTTTCCCATTCACAACTCTCAATCTCTCAAAGTAATTCCCATAAATATACTCAGGATTATACCCGTTCTCATCATCAAACAACATAATATGCCCATGCCATTCCCAAACCCGATACTCCGACTCGGATTCAACATGATACCCAACACAAATATGGTGTTCCCCGATCGAGACTGCTTGACCCGAATTAGGTTTTAGGGTTTCCTCACTTTTTCCACTAAGAATTATTTTAATTATTTCTTTTTCAAGCTTTGATTCTTCTTTTGCCAGCTGGGTTTTGTTGCTTATACTGTTTTCATTGTCATCATCATCATGATCAGTATCAGTATCTGAGATGTTGTTGATTGTATCCAATAAAAGGTCTTCTAGGGTTTGGTTAAACAGGGGTGAAATTTGGGGTTGCAAGGGATTTTGGGGGCGAATTTGAAGTCTTCCCATCAGGGTTTGAAGAAATAGGTTATCAAGATTCGATGTATTTGTGAAAGAACTCATCTTTTGAAATACTAAAATTTGAGTTATGATTCGTTGGGTTTGTGTGAAATAATTTAGGGTTTTTGAGGGGGAAGATGGGGGTAAAGAAAAGGGTTTATCAGGTATTCAGGTTTATGTAAAGAAAAACTGATATCCTGAAAATCTTGAGAGCAATCTGTGAAATTAAAAAATTGGTCCTTGGATTATTCTATTATGTACACTTTTAGTTATTTACTGTAGAAATTTATTTTGTGGTTCTGCACATTGCTTTTGAAATTTCTTTGATTTGTCTTTTAACGTCCAGGACTTTTTACAATTGAAATTATAATCGTGTGTCAACTACGCGATGTATGGGGTAACAGTGGATTTAGATGTAATGTGATTCATTATTTGTTGGTTTTACTTTATGGGTCTTTTATTTATATATCCCGAGAAGAATAAAGTTATAAAATTGTTATTTATTTAAGATCTTATAATATGATGAAACATACGTGATGCACTTCTTACCTATCTAATAAAAGGGAGTTGACGCTGATGTCATACTGCTGATTTGGCAAATTCTTAAGCTGTTTCCATTGATGATGTGGCGCATTGTGGTGCAAGATAATTCCTCATTTTTTTGAATTATTTTTTAATTACTTAATAAATAATCTATTTAGTTAAAAATCATTTTCACTTTATCTGCAAAAACCCACCCATATTTCTTGAAACTCTAACATGTATTTTGCACTCTATTAATTTGATTGGTCCATCTTCCAACCCAATACCACGCATGATTTCTTTCTCCACGCCACCGCCCAAAAATTAAACCAGTTTATCTTTCTTTACTTCTTCATCAGAGCACTCGGTGTCGGCGAGTTATCATCACCGTTTTTCATGAAAAACGCCATCTACCGGCGTTTTTCCGGCCCGCTTCAACGTTTTTCTCAACGTTTTAAAAGTGTTTTTGTGTCAAAGTTGAAAAACAAACGTTGGTTTAGAAGCGTTTTTCTGTTTTTTATATATATTATATTTATTAATTATCTTTATTTAACAAACAAATATAAAACAAATAATAAAATATTTCACAACACTGTCCACAACACTGTTACCACACCTCAGAATTTTAACTCACAACACAACACCAAAAACACTGTAAACACAGTGTTACCACACCCCGTGCTCTCAACATCAATATTCATCTCAGACTTTTTTTTATCTGATCAATTTCTCTTCAACCAAAATTTTAATTTCTCTTTAACCAAACATTCAAGTTTACTCATACAAGAATACACATCAGGTAACAATGTTCAAATTCAAAATTAACAAGTATCCGATTGAAATCGTTTCTTATGAGATTATCTTTTCAATAAACAAGTAGTCAAAGCAAATTTGTTAGGGTTGTTTTTTCATTAATCTTCTCAAGCAGGTGTGTTTTTGTTTTGAGTTTTCATAGCTTTTTAATAATGTTTGGTTTGTGGCTGGTAAAATCCCCAACATCTTCATCTTCCTCTCTTTAAACTAGGGTTTGGTTCCTTAAAAGATTTGGTGATCCCTAAATCTCAATGGAAAATGTAATAAGATTATTCATGTAATCATGTTGTAAGGCAAGACAAAGAAGCTTAATAGCGCTCGAGATGATGCCAAAAAGCTACAACTTTGCGATCCCCAAGCACTACCGCTGTTGTCACCATCGATGATCACTTTTGCAGAATTCAATAAGATCGAGATGGTAAGAAGTTAAGTATTTCGTATTCTTTGTGTTGATAAACATTCTGAATCCAGTTTACAATCATTATATTTTTAAGGCATGTATTATACTACTGTCATCAATTATTTTCTATAAATTATGACTAAATTGTATGTCAATTTTATTTGCATATGTGTTCGATAGAAGTCTGCTTATGTTAGGGTCCTGATTTGCATTTATGTGAATGTGTTGTACAGGTTTGGAAAGAGTGTAACTCGATCAGCTCCAGCTTGTGAATGTGTTATACAGGTTTGGAACAGAGTCCAACTCGATCAGCTCCTTTATGTGAATGTGTTATACAGGTTTGGACTAGAGTCCAATTCGATCAGCACCTTGAAAGTTCGTATTCATTATGTGGTAATAAATTCTTTCATTCCTTTTTCTTTTGAATTTCCGATTTAGTTGTGTATATTTGTTTGTTTGATTATCTTTTGCAACTTTTGAGGTTCGATATGTTTTCAAGCTACTAAATTTTTGTAATTTATTGTTTTGCATATCTGATTTGTGAAGGTTTTATAACCAGACTACAATGCATCTGCATTTTGATTTAACATCTGTGTTTGTAATTTAGTGTTTGATTTAGTTATATATCTTAGGCCTTTTTCTGTTTAATTTTCTTAGTTATGGTGTTTTGTTTGTTCCATTCTAACCTTGTACTTAATAGTTAATGGTTTGATAATGGTTGAGTTGCTTTGTAGTATTTTGATAGTGTTAAGAGCATGTGGGCTTAATTTGTTTATGTGTGAATAATTTCATTTTTGAAGGTTTTCAGTTGAAGCATACTCCAAAATGTGTTACATGGTTGATTCTAATATGGCTTGAAAACTGTTTTGGTAGAGTAATAGAAACTGGTGGTGTTATTCATCCTTACAAATTATTAATTGATGATAACAACCATTTATATATTTAAGTCTACTGATATTTTGCAAGATAAACATTTAGCCAAGTAGCCAACTCTTGCAGACAACTGGGACATGCTTTCAAAGTGGTGCAGTGGTACATGTGTAGCATAGAAGCTTGGTTTGCTGCTAATTTAGATATGATATCTAAAAATTTGGGTTGAGGTTAGTCATATGCTAATTATTTTGGAATTTAGATTGATATTTTGATTTGTTTTTGTGTTTGATTTCGTAAATAGTTTGGATGTATATGAGAGTTTTGCTCATTTATTATTGATCATGAGCTGTTTTGTCATTAATATAAAAAATGAATGTTGTACATGATGGCCTCATGGAGTCTTAAATCTTTTTAGCCTTATGATTCAATATTGATTGTTTTGCATGCTATTATTAATGTAGGACTTGAGGCCTATTGTTGTAACACCCTGTTTTCGGGTCTAGAAATAAATTGTATTTTATTAAGTTTTAAATGGTTATTTAAAATAAATAGGTAAAGGAGTCACAGGAATTAATGTGACTAATAAAATAGTACTTGCATTAAATTGTTAATTTTGACGGTAAAATAAAATATTTTGTATCGCGGGTATTTTCGGGTTCCAGACAATAGGACTAGAAGGGGTATAAAATGTATACTCATTAAAAATAGAGGTGGTGGGGTGACCGACTTTTATCACTTACTTTTTCCCCAATTTCTATTTCACTCTCATTTGCACTAAGGTTAAACACACTGCAACCAAGAAAAAGAAAGATTTTGACTTGTGATTTGAATTAATCATCAACATCAACATCAGATTGTGTCATCATCGTCCTTCTAGCTTCTTTCAAATTTGTAAGTGATATTTCTTTTATAAAGTATATTTACATGGTTTGATTTATTTGGTTAAATTATATGGGTTAATAAATTAGTATTCAAATTGAGATGAAGGTTTGATACTTGATGATTATATGTTAGCAGTTGTTGATTTCATAATGTTAGTAAGTCAATTATTTGGTGTTCTTCAAGTATATATAATTGGGTAAAAGTGGTTTGAATGATTATTTAAGAATTTGATAGATTAATGATATATATATATATATATATATATATATATATATATATATATATAATGAATTGAGATACGAATACATGTAATATGATGTTTGTAATTGTAGTAGATGTTAATTTGTTGTTTGATTTCAATTATGTGTCTGTTTATATGGATTTTGGGTTTGGAATTATGGTATAGAGTTTATAGCAGAAGTGCAGGTTTGCTGGAAAAAGGGAAGGACGCGGCGTGTCCTTGTGTGGTGCAGCAGACCAGAATTTGTATCTTTTGTATAATTGCATGTTTAACTAGTATATAGTTTTATATGATAATAAGTGGAGGTAATAATGATTATAAGCATTTAGTAATAATAATAAAGTATAATGATGAATTATTGGGACCTAGTCTTTTTATAGTGATAATCACGTGGCTATGAAAAGTGGGATTTTTGACATGCTAAAAGAGTATGATTATATAATTTATTATGAGATAAAAGTGATTTAGTTTAAGTACTTGTGTCTTTCTAAGTATTGTATAGAATTTTATAATTTACTTGATCAAATGATTATGATTGTTATTCTAATATGATTAGTATTGTAATGTGATGTTATTAAATAGTTAATGGGAATGAGTATTTGTAAGGAGGGATGATTACGTGAACTACATGTGATTTGGGTAACTTATTAAAGTTATATAATTGTGTTGACTAAGTAACATTTTGATTTCTATAATGTGTTACTTAAATTGTTTAAAGTAATATATTTGAATTTAATTCAAGTGACTGACTTGCAGTATTTGTTTGTAATTTCAGATTGGGCAGAAAGACACTCAGTGATATTAGACTACTGAGTGATGAGACTGGAAATTCGGTGAGTGGTTACTGTATTCTTCGGTTCAACTCAGTTGTAACAGATTTGGTTACAATGGGTGAACATACTGGTTATTGGTTATTGAATGTTTGATTTATATTGGCTTTGTTATTGTTGAATTGAGTTTATTATTGTTAGTCTGGGTTATTGTTATTGTTGATTATTAATTGTCTAATATTATGGGTTATTGATTGGCACGACGATTAGGCATTATGTGATTTTGTGGCAATTGTGCTATGTGACTATGTGAGTTATTCAGAGGTCAACGCTGGTTGGGTTTGTTGCTATTGTTTGACTGGCGGGGTTTCCGATACACATCGTTGATGGATGAACCCTAGTCAGTGAAGATAGCATCAAACTATCGGTAAAATCACTATGATGGCATACCAGTGGTTGAGGTGTTCTTGTGATGGCATACCAAGAACCGCCGGTCCTCTGACTTTGTGTATTTGGTTTGATCACTGCGATGGCATACCAGTGATGTAGGGGTTCTTGTGAATGCTTACTCAAGAACCATTAGTTTGCGTTGTATCATGGGATTATGTGTTTATTTGTTGTAATTTGATTTGTTGTTCTGGATTGAACTGTTAGATACATTTCCATTCACTTAGCTGTGAGCTAATCCCCCTTGATATTTAACATTTTGCAGATTATGGTTGGGATTTGGAATGGGCCTTGGGATTCTGGATGGAATGTTTGACTACTACTGCGTCAACTCTGATATTTTGGAAACTTGAAGTTATGTTTTGGAAATTAATATAACACCCCGGTTGTTGATTCAAGTATTTTGTAATTATATATATTTATAATTATGATGTTTTGAAAAGTTACACATTTTGATGCATGTAAATATGGTTTGAAAGGTTTAATTGGGACTCGCTTCCGGTGTTTTTAATATTATAATCTGGTTCTAAATTTGGGGTGTTATAAGTTGGTATCAGAGCATAGGTTTGGGCGAATTGGACATTGGCAAATGTTCAATCCCAAATCTATTTTGGTGTTAGTCAAACATTCCTGAATATGGGGTTAGCCACTGTAAGGGAAATTGATTTGTATGACAGATACTAACACTTATCCAGTTTGAGTTGTTGTTTTGGTTACAGAGACGGTAAGAGTACGACCGGTACTCTCAGAGGTTCTTTTGGGAAAATAAGGTAATCCTCGATAAGCTTACTTGGATTTCAATTAAATTGAATTGCTTACATGTTTAGTAGTAAAGATAATTAGGGTCGGACTGTTATGATTCCTCAGTTAGGGGTTAATTGATAATTTATGATATGAAGTAGCCTGACAACGGAAGTGTGAAAAACATAATATTGCAACGCATGATCACCGTTGTTATATTATGCTATGTCGCATGAACTTGTTAAGGTTACCAAGTATCACAGAGATTAAAGTGATTATGGAAATTGAGTGTTGAAATGGTCAAATTCTGGTTATTGTAGTAAACGGGTTTAAAAGGGGTTAAAATGGATATGAATAGTTATGTTTTAAATTATGTCACAAAAGAGTTTTGGGGCATGAGTATGAAATCATCTATATATGATTGGTATGATTATGGGAACTAAGTTATTATGATAATAAAGAGTATTGTTTACTGTAATGCTGTAAGAATTTTAGTGTGTCGTTAAATGCAAATACATCGGTAGCATAAAGTAAGTAAAGGGTTTTGGAAAATGTTTAATATGATTAAAATTGCATGATCATGGTTTGGAAATAGTTGTGAATGACTTGGAACATGAGATTAGGAACTTATTTAATTTGGTGGGATATTTGTGGTTGTAGTATTTTGGGTTAAATGGGTTTAATTAGATTTCGGGGACGAAATCTTTTTAAGGGGGTAGATTTGTAACACCCTGTTTTCGGGTCTAGAAATAAATTGTATTTTATTAAGTTTTAAATGGTTATTTAAAATAAATAGGTAAAGGAGTCACAGGAATTAATGTGACTAATAAAATAGTACTTGCATTAAATTGTTAATTTTGACGGTAAAATAAAATATTTTGTATCGCGGGTATTTTCGGGTTCCAGACAATAGGACTAGAAGGGGTATAAAATGTATACTCATTAAAAATAGAGGTGGTGGGGTGACCGACTTTTATCACTTACTTTTTCCCCAATTTCTATTTCACTCTCATTTGCACTAAGGTTAAACACACTGCAACCAAGAAAAAGAAAGATTTTGACTTGTGATTTGAATTAATCATCAACATCAACATCAGATTGTGTCATCATCGTCCTTCTAGCTTCTTTCAAATTTGTAAGTGATATTTCTTTTATAAAGTATATTTACATGGTTTGATTTATTTGGTTAAATTATATGGGTTAATAAATTAGTATTCAAATTGAGATGAAGGTTTGATACTTGATGATTATATGTTAGCAGTTGTTGATTTCATAATGTTAGTAAGTCAATTATTTGGTGTTCTTCAAGTATATATAATTGGGTAAAAGTGGTTTGAATGATTATTTAAGAATTTGATAGATTAATGATATATATATATATAATGAATTGAGATACGAATACATGTAATATGATGTTTGTAATTGTAGTATATGTTAATTTGTTGTTTGATTTCAATTATGTGTCTGTTTATATGGATTTTGGGTTTGGAATTCGGGTATAGAGTTTATAGCAGAAGTGCAGGTTTGCTGGAAAAAGGGAAGGACGCGGCGTGTCCTTGTGTGGTGCAGCAGACCAGAATTTGTATCTTTTGTATAATTGCATGTTTAACTAGTATATAGTTTTATATGATAATAAGTGGAGGTAATAATGATTATAAGCATTTAGTAATAATAATAAAGTATAATGATGAATTATTGGGACCTAGTCTTTTTATAATGTTAATCACGTGGCTATGAAAAGTGGGATTTTTGACATGCTAAAAGAGTATGATTATATAATTTATTATGAGATAAAAGTGATTTAGTTTAAGTACTTGTGTCTTTCTAAGTATTGTATAGAATTTTATAATTTACTTGATCAAATGATTATGATTGTTATTCTACTATGATTAGTATTGTAATGTGATGTTATTAAATAGTTAATGGGAATGAGTATTTGTAAGGAGGGATGATTACGTGAACTACATGTGATTTGGGTAACTTATTAAAGTTATATAATTGTGTTGACTAAGTAACATTTTGATTTCTATAATGTGTTACTTAAATTGTTTAAAGTAATATATTTGAATTTAATTCAAGTGACTGACTTGCAGTATTTGTTTGTAATTTCAGATTGGGCAGAAAGACACTCAGTGATATTAGACTACTGAGTGATGAGACTGGAAATTCGGTGAGTGGTTACTGTATTCTTCGGTTCAACTCAGTTGTAACAGATTTGGTTACAATGGGTGAACATACTGGTTATTGGTTATTGAATGTTTGATTTATATTGGCTTTGTTATTGTTGAATTGAGTTTATTATTGTTAGTCTGGGTTATTGTTATTGTTGATTATTAATTGTCTAATATTATGGGTTATTGATTGGCATGACGATTAGGCATTATGTGATTTCGTGGCCATTGGGCATATGTGACTATGTGAGTTATTCAGAGGTCAACGCTTGTTGGGTTTGTTGCTATTGTTTGACTGGCGGGTTTTCCGATACACATCGTTGATGGATGAACCCTAGTCAGTGAAGATAGCATCAAACTATCGGTAAAATCACTGTGATGGCATACCAGTGGTTGAGGTGTTCTTGTGATGGCATACCAAGAACCGCCGGTCCTCTGACTTTGTGTATTTGGTTTGATCACTGCGATGGCATACCAGTGATGTAGGGGTTCTTGTGAATGCTTACTCAAGAACCATTAGTTTGCGTTGTATCATGGGATTATGTGTTTATTTGTTGTAATTTGATTTTTTGTTCTGGATTGAACTGTTAGATATATTTCCATTCACTTAGCTGTGAGCTAATCCCCCTTGATATTTAACATTTTGCAGATTATGGTTGGGATTTGGAATGGGCTTTGGGATTCTGGATGGAATGTTTGACTACTACTGCGTCAACTCTGATATTTTGGAAACTTGAAGTTATGTTTTGGAAATTAATATAACACCCGGTTGTTGATTCAAGTATTTTGTAATTATATATATTTATAATTATGATGTTTTGAAAAGTTACACATTTTGATACATGTAAATATGGTTTGAAAGGTTTAATTGGGACTCGCTTCCGGTGTTTTTAATATTATAATCTGGTTCTAAATTTGGGGTGTTATAATTGTGAGACAAGATTGAAGAGAAAACTCGCTAAAAGATATTTGAGGTAGGCCTCTGGCTCACAAAAAAATGATAAGCATTTATTTTTCGTCTGTTTAGTTTAAATTTTAGGGTTATGATAATATTTGTTGACATTGTATTTATTACCGTGTTTTTATTACCTATTAGAAGGAAAAAAATGGAGTGGATTATGATCACAGCTTAACCCATTATCCAATCAGACATGTAGTCTTGACCAATTATCCGGCTCTACATGACCCACCCATTTTGACACCTACGTAGCTGCTTAATATGTTTAAGAGTCGCAAACTCCTTTTGATATGAAATCAATGAAAAATTATGGATATTAATGTGTTTACAACCTATTTTATGCTCTGTTTTTTATGTGATAAAAGTACTAATAATGAATAGAAAAAGGCTGGCTTATGTTGAATAGGTAGGTTGTTTTCTTATTTGAAGACAACCTGATACATCAGGTTTGGTCCAATCAATCATGCATTGGAGATGTAAATTGATACATGATTTTATACGGATTCAAATGTGTTATCTTATATTTTTATTTCGAGATTACTAAATGGTATTTTGAATACTAAATGACGTACTAAGGAAAACAGATAGTGAGAATCCGAAACTCTTTAACTTGCTATTTCTTATACCGAATATCATTGCTAATTTAAGATATTGTATATATATTTTCAAATAATCTTTCTTTGCAGAGGCTGTAGGTCTGTCTGCAGAGGCTGAAAGCCCAAAGTCACAAGTCATTGGTTTTAGTAATATGTATTTGGATATAAGCTGCGAATGTCTACTCTTTTTTGTTGGATATGTAATTTGGATATAAGCTGCAAATGTCTATTTTGAAAGGTGGTATAGGCAAGTGAGCTTGAATATGGGTGTGTGATTGGTGAAAAAGAGAAGGTTTGAAAGGTGGTATAGGGGAGGTAACAGTGGGTCGGATGGGCGTCAAAATGGTGTCGAATTGGAAGAAGATGGGCAAAGCAGTAGCATGTGAAGCTGGAAAATGGGTTTATAAGGATACTGATCTGAGCTTTTTATACTCTTGTGAGGTTATGGAATGTAATACTAATAGTGGTTGCATGAGTTAACTCAAACTACACCTTGTATATAACTATATGTGCACGATATTTTGATTTGTGTTTGTGTTGCGTATTATTTTAATTTAGTGTTACAATGCTTTTATTTTTGGTTCAAATTGACTGGATCGGTTTGATCTAATCAAGACTTACAGCTTTGAATAATACAGAGTACTTGATACTATTTACTGATACTTGATATCATTTTTTGTTGATTGTATAGTTTCATATTTTGATTTTACTAACGTATGTCATGTTCCACATTTGATCTTATTTTATATATTGTAGTCAATGAAACAATATAATGTGACAACATATGAATGATCAGGAATAGAAATTTATGTTTTGTTAATATGGATCAAGTAACTGTAAAATCATTTTTGTAAATATTACATTAACGTTTATTATACTTACACACATATCTAAATTTTTTCCATCTAAAATAAAGTTATATCTTTGTTTTTCTAAATAAAACCCGTGTAATCACGGGTCATTGCACTAGTATCACATATAATACAGTAACCGGAAGTCCGTTGCAATTGATGGTTTCTTGAGCTGAATATATTAAGAGAATATTTTTAGTGCTGTGAAACTGTACAAACACTTTTGTACTTTATGAAGAAACCCATAGGCTACTTATGTCCAGTTCAAAAACATAAGAGAGAAAACTTGTAAATTCTATTTTTAATTTACTCGTAGACGGTATAGAATGTTTCCCCATCTTTTAATGGGATGGGATGCAAACAAGCAAACTCATTCGAAGAGGCCAAAAGACATCTTATGCTTGAAATTTGTCAAGCCATTAAGTTTTCGGTCTTATTGAGCAATCGAGTATATCTATCTTTATCACGAGCAAGACCACTATAAAAGTAATACTGTATTTTTATAAGCATCTCATGTCGTCATTGATTCATTTTAATTCAAAAAAACATATCTTATCGATTTCGGTACATGTTTCATGAGTTGTCAATCTTCACCATGGTATCAACATAGAGAACTATGACTTCCATCTGGTTTCTTTTTATTTATTGAGTTAAACTTGTGCACATTTACCCAATGATTTGTAAGATTAGGCTATAATAATATTATATTACAGTCTGCACATCCGCTCACCAGTTTTCCAATTAGTCGTTCATCGCATCCCCTCTAGTCTTCTACTGGCTTTCAGACGAATATCAAATACTTTTAGAACATTTAAACACTACCACGGCGAAGATTTGGACCAAAGAATAAAGCTACTGGATAGTAATCATATGAAGAAATCGGTCTCAAATGAATAAGATATACAAGTGGTAGACTTTTATTCTTTAAAATATGCAACTGGAATTGATAGCATCGCTAACGCATCATCATACAATTATTGTTCTGGATTGAACAATTCTGAAAAAAGATTCTTCTTAGTCAAACAAATCAATATATACAACCAAAGCGAGCAAAAACAGTTTTAATATTTCAAAGTGCATGAAAACTTCTTCCCTTACACGTGGTCAATAGTCAATACATCAAATGAAAAATAATAGAAAAAATAGAATATATGTAACAATCGGACATACTTTCTTAGTTACTATGAACCCTTGTTTCTTGAGTTTTTCATTGTTGTCGACATCATCATCATAATATATCAATGAAATGATTACACCCTATCATATTATAGGCACACATGAATGTGTGCAGGTTTGACCAAAATATAGAATTTGCAAAAGTTTATATGACAGCATCCTTCAATTTCATATGAAGCAAATATCCTCTTCTATCTCCTCAAGCTCTCCACAATGTAGTCCGCATACAGATCCCTTCAAGTTACGGAAACAGGGTCAAGGTAAAAGTCAGTTTCTGTTTGAATCATATCCCGTTCATATTTCAAGGCATTAAATGCTGACGGAATACTTGAGATACCATTGAACTGAGAAAAAGGAAAATAAATTATAGGACACTACTTACATAGAATGTTTGACCACCTCAATAGCCTCAGCAGCAGGTAAGAAATCATTGACTGCAACCTCCTTGTTCTCATTCTTCTTATCTAATTTGTTGTCAAGATAGACAAGATTATTTACAGTTTCATAAATCAATAGTGGATGCAAATTCGAAATACTTAAGACATGATAAGATGTGTGGGTTTGGGTTACAGGATCAGGTTGAAACAAATTATTTGTGATACGGGTTGGACCTGGTTGGGTTCACTCACAAACACTTTTCTGTCCATTTATCTATGAAACAATTAATGTGTTGGTTATGATTACAAAAGCATAATATTCACAATAATATAAGGTTTAAGAGGTTGTACATAAAGACTTTAGACGACTTTGAACCCGTTTGAACCAATTGTGATAAGCCACACCCAATTTGACCCATTCATAAGCAAATGGGTCAGAACTGTCACCTCCAAAGGTAGTTAATGTGAGAATTTGATAGTTGAGTTTTTAAAAATTACAGTCTTCAAAGAAGCGACGGATCTCTGCCAAACGATGTGGAGGGAGCTCCTTAATGTCATTGTAGTGTCTGTACTCGGGATCATCAGCACAAACTGCAATTATCTTATCATCCTTCTCTCCCTGATGGTCTCAACCAATGTCAGGAAAATAGTAAAAGAGGGTTTTTGCTTTTATGATTCTTACACAAAACAGTATAATACCTGATCAATCATGGGCATGACACCAATTGCTTTGGCACGAAGAAAACAACCTGGCAGGATTGGTTCCTGTAAGTGTTTTCAAAAAACAACTATAAGTTCATGATATTTACAATTTGATATAAACATTTACAAGTTTTGAAAGAACTTCACAAGTTTAGAACAAAAACTTCACAATACACATGAGATATTGAATTTGGAAACTATGAATCAAAGCGCTTTCTTAAGTGACATACCTGCATGATAACCAAGACATCAAGCGGGTCATTGTCTTCACAGAGAGTACGAGGGACAAAGCCATAGTTGTGCGGATACACTACTGATGAATATAGGACACGATCAACCTGATAAAAGCGAACGTTACAAATTACCCGAACCAAGAGAATGTAGCTAGAGATGCTTCGGCCCATTTACTTGTGAATGGGTCGATTCGGGTTATTATTGTCTCTAACATGTAAATAGCAGCTAAAAGGGATCAGGTCAATCAGGTTGACAGTTGACCAAAATGTATTCTATATGCATAAAATCTTCTAAATTAATTTATTATTTATAACAATAGATTAGTACTAAAATAAATATAGCTTCGGTAATCATATTGACAAACTGTACTGATTATAAATTTTTTGCATGTTTCGGGTCAAGCCAATTAGTCCTGACCCACTTTGACCCATACCACCTCTACATCTAGCTCATTATACCAGTTATCATCTTCGTTTACCTTGATAAGTCCTGTTTTTTTGTCGAGTTCGTACTTCACTTTGCTCCCCTTGCTAATTTCAATCACCTGCAAAAAAGAGACATATTTATGATAAATCCTTTGTCATCAGCATGAGCATCTGGATGGGGGTATTGACTTGTATGTGAGATCATATTTGTATAGTAGCGACTTATTTCAGCAGGAGAGTACTCCAGTGTTGCGTACAGTATAATTTATGATTACATAATAAATAATAATACTGATTACTGAGATACTCAGAACAACTTTATCAACCCCCCAAACCATTTTTTAAAAATCATACACACACACACAACCCCATATGCAAGGATTGTGATTTCAGTAAAGTAAATTTTGATCTATATTGATTTGACAGTCTTACACAGTTGAATATCGCCGGTGCTCCTGGTCCTGCATTACATAATTACCAAAGTCAGATGCTTATATGTATATCACTACATTATTATAAAATAATAGTTTTCCTATGAAAGAAAGAATTAGATAAATACCTATCTCAAGATCATGCCAAGGATGGGAAGCAGCTGACCTTCTCCTCATGGATGAAAGTATTCTTTCATTAAGAGGAGCATGTGATTGATGATGATAATGAGAGTCAGCCGGTTTGTTTGGAGTCTCAATCGGTGGAGTCATTGTTGCAATCTGTACATTTAGCCGTAAAAATATATAAAAAAATTGACACTAAAGTAAAAGATTACTACAAGATAGCGGCTTAAGAGATCCATAAAATTTGGAAAGCTAAGTCAAGCCAAAAATACTATAGGGACCACAATTTGGTGCAAGAAATTGATCTTATCGATCAAGTTTCACAAGCATCACATGTTACAGCTATACAAATTACATAATAGCATTTCCACAAAGCGTTTCACCTAAAACATTCGTAATGGCAGCAAAACGACACTTCCAGAACTGTTCGCATATCTATGAAACTCTACATAATTGTATTTAGGAAATTCATGAATCAAATAAACAGAATCATAGGTGTAGATATCAAAAATATAAATCAGTGAAAGCACCTAAAACAATCAATCCAGATCTCATGGAACCAAAAGCAAAAATTGGAAAACAAAACTTATGAAAGGATGACAACATAACAAAATGGCTAATAATGAATCTTTTCCAGCATTTCGCGGCCACATTCAGAGCTCGATTTTTTAATATAAGAAACATATAATTCACACTACTCATTATAACCACAAAAACCTGCAGAAAAAATCTGTATATGACTCTGTAACCCTCAATAAAACAGATAAAAAACCTAAAATGTAAACTTAATCATAAACACGTAGTGCTTGCTACTACTCATGATCGTATATCTTCTACATTACATTGTCTAACTCATAAATCGAACATTTCACATAATCACAATATCAAAAATCGAACAGATTTCATCATAAACCTAAACACTAAACAATTCAGAACATATCATACAAACTAACGTGTATGAATAAGTTGAATAACAGCATCAAAACTTGTAAAATTATACTTCAAGTATACACATACACGAGTGGATGAATTACGAACCTGAAATGATTAATGATGTATGAACCTGATGCAGAGAAAAATGAACTGCAGATCTAGGTATTTAAATACAACAACAAATATAAACAGCGTAAGAATAAAGCTAAACATATAGATACAGATACATGTATGTATAATAGTTAGAGAAAGAAATCGTACCTTCTAGAGAGAGAAAGTAAAAGCGGAAGGTTCACGCTGTTGTTATTGTTGTTGCTGTTTCCCGCTTTCTTTCTTCATCTTTCGCCATTTAAAGCAAACATTTAGTTTCTGTGTTACGCGTTTCAAAGGTGTGACTTTTTCACGAAGGAAAATGTTGAGTTACCAGGTTGAGGTACAAGTTGTAATGCGTGAGGTATAAGATGTGATGCGGTGATTGGTGTGGAAGTAGTTGGTTGTGATCTGGAAACTGGAAAGAGGGATAAAAAAGGATTACGGAGTAGGTTATATGGTGGATGGAATGGAATAAATAAATGGAATCGAAAGGAGATACTTGTTTTAGGTGATGAGAATGAGATACGTGTGTGTGACACGGTGGATTTCGGTGGCGGGTCCAAATAAAAAGGATGACAAGTTGACAACGTTTTGTATGCACTAATTAAGTAAACATAAATGTAGACGGGAATGATTCCTGTATAGTCTACTTTTACGTTGTTTTACCGTACAATACTATAAAATACAGTTAATAGTGTAAAGATAATTTTAGATAGTTTACGAATCATCACCCAAATGTAAAATTACGTATTTACATGAGATTTTTCTTCCTCATTCTCCTCCTAAAATTAATCTCACCAAATAAAAAAACTATTATTTCAATTATTTACATCTCTACAATTTTCAGCATGTTCATTTGTTGCTTTTGAAAAAGTACAATTATTTTAGGACATATCTAAATGTAAATGTGGACAAATAAATTGAAACGAAAAAAGGTATGAATTTAACTAAACAAAGTAGTAATTTAGAGATATTACTCACTCCGTCCCAATGAACGTGTTCATTTTGACTATTCGCATAGTTTTATAAATTTTCACTATCTACACTTTTCACTAATCAAATAACATCTATATCCACTGAAATTCTTTTTAATCAGTTAAATAGTTAAATGAACACTTACAATGAGACAATTTAAAATAGTAACATAAACATTTTAAATGTTATGAATGGTATTGGAACATAATTATATGATCTAAATGAATATAAAATGGTGAAAAATTCGATGAATGTAACTGATGGGTCGGCCAAACTTTTAGTTGAGGTGAATTGTTTTTATTCTAACGTTTAGTACAAGTGTAAGGTTGTAACTGGTCGTTTAAGTAAGCGTATTGAACAAATCAGGGTAATTGATAGCCTAGCCAAATGTCACGATTACCAAAATTGCAATCATACTTGAAGAATTGTATGATCTTAGGGCATTCCCAACCCAAAAACTAACTGACTGAAACTGACAGAGTCACGTCAGCGCCACGTCAGCTTTTTCAGAAAACTGATTGAAACTGACTGATCACTCCCATCCATACTCCGTCACTTTAAATTTTGAGTCCCACATTTACCAATTTACTTTTAATATTATACAAAAAAAAAAAAAAAAAAAAAACCGATGGATACCAAACCTCACATCGGAATACTGAAGTAAAGGAACTGACGAACCAACCGATGGATTGGTACCATCCTTGTCGGTTCGTCGGATGAAAACCGACGAGAACCGATGGGGTGGGTTGGGAGCCGCCTTACAATCACTATCAAACCAACTGCATCAATCTAAGCCTCTAAGGTTGTCATGAATCTACATCGATCATAGGATTAAGCGTTTATCGAATTATAAGAATGCTAACAATATCTTAATAATCCAGGAAATCGGACGTACTAAATAACGTCGTATGATCCTCTTGATTTTTTCTATTAAGTTTTCAATTAAATTATTTTGATATTAACAATTTCACTGAAATATGATTTTAGGTTCTCAATCTTATTTTATGATTCCAATATTGCAAAACCTTACAAGATATTACTCCGTCCAGACTCCAGACAACAAATATTTGAGGTAATCATAGAAGTCAAAGACTTTGACATAAGTGATTTAGGTGTGTATAGTTGTTTGTTGTTCCAAAAAACATATATACATAATAATATATTATTGCATTTAATTTAATAATTTGAATATTTAATTAGATGTGATACAACACGTACCAACTCAATAATAAATTCAGATGGTAAGTATGGTTGTTGTTAATCAAAAATAAATGAAGACCGTGACGGGAGGCCTACTGGACGTGCAATGCAGTTTTCACTTTTCACAACTCAAAGGACGTGTGTAATTAATGTCCTATATCAAACGCATTAGATTACTTGTCTTTATTTAATTAATAAATTAATAATTTAATTGTTATATTCTCATAAGTTACAATCGAACAAATTTTTTTAACGTGTGGTCCGTGACATACATTAAAGTGCATTTAATGAACCTGTAATTTCTTAAATAACATAATTTGTAATTAATATATGCATAAAAAAGGAAAGTATTAGAGTAAATTAATGAGTATTAAATGTAAATATTAATATTTAAGAAAATTTTGACTTCATTAAATGCACTTTAACGTGTGTCTCGGGGCACACGTTAACAAATCTTTTTTTTTTAATTAAATCAATAGAATAACTAATTCAAATTATTACTTTTCTTTTTCTTTTTTCTTTTTTCTTTTTTTTTTTTAAATATATATATATTTTTTAAAAAGTATTTGTCTACATTCGCATACTAGATAAAATAGTAAATCGTATTTTACTAATTTTAATTATTACAATAATAAAAATTATAATTATTCTTTCTCGTGATGAAAGTCGTTTGCTTCACGAAATTGATTACAATTCGATGAAACTGTAATTGAAATTTCATTATTAGTTCGTTTGGTTGAGTAATACATAAAATTATTAGAATCCCTCAATTTACTTCGGCTAGAGGATCTGAAATTCTTTTTCCTTTGATGAATTTTAGTTCTTTCAAAAAAATCCCGCAAATCAAATCACTCTTAACATTACTGTATTTTCGTAATGAAACGCATTTGGCATATCTTCATGTTAAACCAACAAAATGAAAGAAAGAGTGTAATTCATGTTACCAAAATCAAAGAGTACCCATGAATATTGGTTCCTCACCACATAATCAAGCTTTTAATTCGTTAGGTCAAAGTTCATGAACTTGTCATAAACTCATTAAATTCATTATTCGTCAACCAAAATACACTACCATATTAGGCCTCATATTAGGCCTCATATCATTATTCGTCAACCAGAATATAACTTTACATTGATATACCTTTTATTTATTAAATTAGTTGTAGCTTTATGCCTATTACAAAATATTACCTAAAATAGCATCATTATTCCAAGATTCAAAACACATCACCGACAAATCTTTAGCATATTTAAGAAAATTGATTGATTTTGTCAACCACATGGGGGATATATGAAGACTAATTAGAAGAATATTCGTTTGTACCATTATAGAAAAAGACGAGAACATGACTTGTCATCCTTAACATCAGTAACATCTAAGATCGAGGGAGACATTTTAGCCCTACTTCATGCCTAACGTCTTGCCAATAAAGCCTTGTTTTTGCGTGCGCTGGCCCATGATTGTATTATTTCAAGATACATGTTAATTTGTTGATTTTAATATAAGAAATAAATTGTTAGCTTAAAATAATGATAATAATAAAATAAAGCTTGGAAATTACGGAGTATAAAGTACCATAGGTCTAAAAATGTTATACTCCATTTGAATTTTGACATTCTATTACGTTATTACTAAGATCTTGCTACTATATTCAATTTCAACTTTACTTTTAATGGTCACTAATCATAAATAAAAGTTGTAATCTTACGGCTTTAACTAAATTCCAGTTTTGCTTTAAATTAAAGTTGCAGCTTTGAGTTCATCGATATGTTTATGTTATGATTGATTTCAATATCCTTTAACACGAGTCGCTAGTGACGTTGGGTACTTAGAAGTTACCAACGAATTTTCTTCCCGTTTTCTGCTTATAATTGTATTTTTTTAGTTTTGAAGTATATAGCTCTAGAAAACAATTTATTTTCAGTTTACATAATATGATAGTTATATGTTCACTAAGATTGATTGATATTTGAGTTTTGCCTGATAAATGTAGGTGCAAGCCATAATTTAAGAGCAGTAATATTAGTTTAAATTGTGAAGTAGATCTAAGTATCTAACATTTCACATATTTGACATTGAAAGAAAGAAAGAAAAAAAAATTATGGGCCTAAAGGTAGCCCAAAAGTGTTTAGCCCTCACATAAAAGAAAAAAAGGTACACTAAATAATGAGTTTTGGGCCTCAAGTAGGAGGAGAGATCAGATCAGATATAGTGTAATGACATTAAAACTAGTTTTAAGACCCGTGAAAACACGGGTTTCTGAAATGAATATTCGTATATAATTGGTTGATGTGTACTTTATGTAATGTAATTATACAATACAAATGAATTACATATATCTTTTATACTACTACGTTTTATATCATCATTAATGAATAAAGATGAAACTAATAAAATATAAACATAATCATCATATTAACATAAATGTATATATACGTATAATGAATAAACAGTAATAGTTTTCTATTATACACTTAATTATGTTTTCTATTATACACTTGAAAGGGAATTAATTTACTCAACTGTTTTTGAAAGCCCAATAGAGAGAGAGAGAGGCATTATTCATTTAAGAAAACTTTAAGTTTCATTTTACAGTTACCCATTTAGGGATTCCTTCTTGTAAAAAGAAAAATATTATTTATTAATAATCACACACCAAGTTAACCTTACCTTACATTTACATTTGCAATTCCATATCCTCTAGCAACAGCAAATTGACGCAATATCTCAACCCCTTGTTAATGGACTTAAGTGTCAATGTCAGCTATATGTATCAAAACCCCTAACCAAATGCCTAAAAGAAAACATCAAGAAACATTTCACCATGTCAATAATCATTATCCACCAGGCTATCAAAGTAATAGTGGATCCCTATTACTCCATGGATGTATGGTTAGGAAATAGTAAAATTATCTTCATTTGGTGAAATCATAAGCCACCAACGTACCCAAGAAATAGCAGGTACCCTATTTGTAGAGGAAGAGTAAAGCCATCTTCTTCAAAGTCCTCTTCAATGCCTGCTTTTGCAGGTCTCACAACTTCAAACAAAACAGACTTTTCAGCTCCATTCTTGCTTGCAATTTTCTTAACACTTTCATTCAATAAGCTCCGGTCATGCCAATTTCTAAATTTCGCAGACTGAAACAACCAAAAAAGTCCTTCCACCTTAAAAATTGTTCCACCTCTTCCTCCTACATCCATGAAAAATGTACACAATTAGTTTTGACATTATGAAAACTTGTGATCACAGAAGTTTATCCAACTCTTGACAGTGAATGAGAATACTATGGAGTATAATTTATAAGAAGAGAAAGCATTTTTTTCAACCCACCTACTTATAATTAGGCTGATATGGGGTTGTCTTTTATCTCTAACAGGTCCAAAAGAATGAAACACATCTTATAACCAAAGGTCACAAACGGGTCAAAACTCCTAAAAACCTTGTAAATCATTTAATTACCAAAGTTAGATTATGAATGATATACATGCAGCCCACTTCGTCAAACCCACTCTATAGTCCATCTTGGTTGAAGTAGAATCAAATTGAAAGTTAAAGAACGTAATTGTGACCCATACCAACATGACCCGCCCATCTTTGCCTCATAATGTAAACTTAAAAAAGAAAAGAAAAAAAGAACATATTTTGAACACTTAATTAGTCCTTCCGACCACTCATATTGCCACTTAACATTTACTCCTGGGCATAGCTACATACTGTAGTTTTCTTGCTTTCCGTTGAAACGTTACTCTGTCTTTGTAGTACTCTGCATGATAAAATAATTACTTAGAACCATTTATAAACAAAATACCGAATTGCCAATAATATATGATGAAAATAGATAACCACAACCCATTAAGTATTGCTTATACTCATTGTTCCATTGCAGTATTGCTTATACTTAAGTATGTTTCTGTTTTGAGGTAAATTGATTCTTTTCTGAACCAATGTAATGGATTTTGATAATCCGTTACTTACATTTGGTCTAATCGTTAAATGTAAATTGGATATGGTTGTAATTTCATCAACATTACAAGTACACTTGAATTGTTTCATCATGAATCGCTGATGTTTATACATGCCACGACTAAGATTTAGAGACCGTAGATAAAAGAATGTGAATTTGATAACGTGATAACTTATCTACAGAAGCGTTGAACTCGATTTTTCCGTAGAAAAAAGCATGTTTGATAAGATATTGAATATTCTAAGCACAACTTGATTTTTTAGAATTATATTGATTTGTTCAACGGGTATAATCAGAGAGTTGATCAAGTCTATTTTCAATGTATGATGATGTACGACTTTATCAACGAGTGTTTAAAATTTTAAAAGTTGCTTGTGGCAATACACTACTAAGGTACATGTCACTTCCCTACCCAATTCATAATTAATATATACTTTATTTTTAATTAATACAAGTCCAGTGATAAAGTTCTTAATTGTTTAGAAGAGATTTTAAATTCGGATATTTTTAGATAAACATTTTGGAGTGATCACAAAACTAGTAAGAAATGGTCACGAACATGCTAAAAAAAAGCGCGTATGCTTACTTGTTTACCGGTTTCTGTTAATCCATCAATTCTATTTTTATCGTCTACACGTATTTTTATTTTTGTTTGCCACATATTTTTTGTTAAACTCTTCATTTTACGCTCATATTTTATTTTCAATAATTTACAAAGTATATCTTAACAAGTAGTCAAAGTCAAACTTGTCAATGGCACTTATCCAACTGAGTGTGTTTGACAAAATTAGATGGATATGTAACCGGAGATGGAGATGGAGATGGAGTTTAATAGTTGGAGTTGGAGAATAAATGTTTAACAAACTAGTTGGGACTGGAGTTTATTGATGTAAAATGACAAAAAAGTACATTTTATTATACAACTTTAAATTTTTAATATTAGAAGAAATGTAATCTTGTAATGTAATGATTAGCTAATTTGTAACATCCCCAAATTTCGGGTTGCGGAAGCGGTCGGGTCGGGGTGTTACCAAATCAAATATCACAAGCACAAAGTTACATAATGAACGACTCTAAATGAGACGTTTGAAAATAGTTATATATTTCCAAAATAAAGAGTTTACAATGATACAAGTTCGCAAAATAATTTCATTACATAATTTGAAATACAAAAGTTATGCAAGGAAATCCAGGAGTTTGAAAACATGCGACTCTAGCTAGCATAGCTTGTAGTAGTCCTAATCCTGCTGGCACCTGAGAACACATGCTAAAATGAGTCAGCTATAAAGCTGGTGAGTTCATAGGATTGTTAGTTGAAAACATAAAGTATAAACCTTGTATGTTTTGAAAAGTAATTTCAAAATCCACGATTTTGATTTGTATTGTTATAGTGTTGTAACATCAATGTGTATACATCTAACGAGGTATCTCATACCTAAGTATTTGCGATGTGTACCTAAGTACATAGAGAATATGGCATTCCATGCCTAGATACCTATCAGGTATGAGTAAGTCTACCAATGTGAGGCAATACATGCCTAAGTACAATACGAGTGTGTGTATGACCACGTCATATGGTAACAAGTAATAATATTACTTATTCAGTAGTAAGGTATTAGTGTGCCACCTGGCATAGTGTGTTGCCTCCAGCAACATGTAAGTGTAGTCCCGCAGAACTATAATTAAGTATTTAGGCAAATACTGAGTCAACGATCTCGAGTGTAAGCTCGCCGATCCGTTGATGAGTGCGAATCTCGAGTGTAAGCTCACCGATCCGTTACTGAGTGCGAATCTCGAGTGTAAGCTCGCCGATCCGTGTTTTGTAGCGCTTTACCACGATAGCGTTTTGAATCACTTTACCGTGATCTCGTTTTGTATCACTCTAACCGTGATATCGTTTTGTGCCCATTTTACCATGGCATCGAATAGTGTTGCTCGCAAGCAATGTATGTAATTGAGAGCCGACAGTACTATGACATGCCCGACTAAGTAATTGAGAGCCGGCAGTACTACGACATGCCCGACTAAGTAATTGAGAGCCGGCAGTGCTACGACATGCCCGACTAAAGTAACCGTGTTTGTATGAGTGTATGTATATCAATATACATAAATAAACAGTAGATAGCACCATGTGCTTGAGATAGTGTACAAGTATATGTATATATATATATATATATATATATATATATATATATATATATATATATATATATATATATATATATATATATATGTATAAGTCTTAGTCAACAAACACATCTAACAGGGTATCATGTAACACATGAAAGTGGTTTAGTGTATCTAGGTATGTATATACACTACTTAGATATTAAGTGTAGCACAAGGAGCCTAGGTATGTATAATCACCACCTAGTTGTTTTGTATTAGTATAAAGGGTTATACTAACGTACGTTACTAACGTATACTCCTAGCCTCAGCCTCGAAAGTATATTGAGGTCCGTGGTTAATGTTTATTTAAGTACAAATCCATTCTAGTAACAATGGAATGCAAAGGCAGTCTTAGTTCCTAAAAGGAAAACTAATCCTGTAACAAACCTAGTTGTTGTCCAGCATAGGTAGAACTAACCAGTTCTAATATATTTGATAGTATTGTCCCGCGACAATATGGCCAATGTATAGTGATAACTTAAGCAAGTTATGTAATGGTAATTGTGTTTCAACGACAAGGTAGTGTACAGTGGTAACCTATCCAGGTTAAGCTATGGTATTTTCCTACAACAATATAGTGGGTGCAATTCCTATGTATTACACATTTTGTATTACATAACAGTAATATAGTCAAATGTGAATTATAAAAGTTTATCATTATAATTCGAAAACAGTAATTGTGCATGCGTCTCACCCTGAAAACAGTAAAACAGTTGAAAGAGTGGGGCTATGAACTCACATGAGGAGCTAGCGATTCTAAGATACGCGTGTTGTCCCAATCGTAACCTCCTGGTGTCCTAAAAACGCGAGGTTATATAAGTAAGCGATTTATCAGTCTGTATAAACTAGTTATTCGAATATTCGTTTGTTGTTTAAGTTTTAGAAACCGTGTACGGGGGTCCGGGGGCAGCGCCCCTGGTAGCGGGGTCCAAGGGGTGGCAACCCCTGGCGGGGTCCAAGGGGCAGAGCCCCTGGCTGGGGTCGAGCTGCCAGGTCAGCTTGAAAAATTTTTATTTCTACTACATTGCTTTGGTGAAAAACACATCTGAAATCTAATTTCGTTCATTACACGAACCCGACTCGCAGGTCAGTTCGCAAGGTCAGTGCACAGAGTCAGCTCGCAAGACATGGTCGACTCGCAAGTCTCGTCTCGCAGCTCAACTCAATTCGCGGGTCGAGTTGCTTCGCAACTCGGTTTGTAAACAAGTCGGTTCGCAAGTCAACTCTCAACTCAGTTCGGCTCGCAAGCCAGTTCGGTTCACAGATTTCGGATAAGATTTCGCGAGTAGAGTTCAGATAGGGTTTTGCGATTTTCAGATGGGGTTCGATTTTTAAAGCCTTTTCGATGGTTTTCTTGGACATAATTGGTTGGTAGAACACTTATACATGATGTTTTAAGCCTTTTTAACACGAAAAATCAAAGGAAAATAGGGGTTTTCTCACCGAGCTAAAAAGTGACGGATCGAGATGATGGAGATGGCGATGATGAAGATGATGATATGTGTTTTTCTTGCTTCCTCATTCGAAATATGATGATGATGATGTCCGATTTGATGATGATGGTGGCGGTGGAAGTTATTAACCGAGAGAGAGATATGGGCGTGTTTGGTGAGAGATGAAATGGAGGAAATGGAGAATTTGGGGGTTTTATAAATGGGGGAGGGCTGGTGTAACAACCGTCACCAAAACGTAATCGTAATTTAAACCATAAAAACCCGTTTTTGTGATAACACTCATTTCAGGAATTTCTTTACATCAAAGTCTTCGTTTTTGAAAAACGAATCGAACGCAAAAAGAATCATCGCAAACGAACGTGTAACGAAAGAGATACGAAGCAAAACGTAAAACAAACAAACAGTTCTGGACTTGGCCGATTTGGACCGTGGGACCTGCGTTTATTCTGTGTGTCTTCTTTTGTTTGGCCCTATAAACTGACCCAAACCCCTCCCTTGTGAGCCCATTCGGCCAGCCCACAAAACAAACCCAAAACCATTAAACTTAAGCCCAAACAAATATATAAGCATATAAATAAGAACTTAACTAATACCCTAACCCTTTTTGGATAAAAAAACCTGCGACTATTCTGTGGTTTTCTGATTGATCGACCGAAAGAAAAAGAGAGGAGAAGTCAAAAGAAAAACCATATCGAATTGAACTTGTTGTCTTGCTTTCGTGTGTTTCTTGATCGTGTATACGTAGGTATAATCATAAACCCTAATCTATAGATTTTCTTTATATTTTTATGAGATTGATATGTATTAGGGTTGATTTATGTTTTTGGGGAAGGGTTATGTCGAGTTTAATATGTTTTGCAAACTAAAAGTTATGTAATCGAAATCTCAGATTCTGTCCCGATTTTTCAGTCCTGTTCAACGGCCGATTTGACCTGTTTAAGTTCGTTTTCAGGATTCGGCCAAAACTAAAAGGTTGTAGATCTCGACGTTTTACCTAAGCTCTTAAGGTTTCGGCCTCTGAAACGTACCAGATTATATTTTAAAAATTATTTTGTAAACTGCTGCTGTGGATGACGAATTTTTTCAGAAACTTTGGTAAAGTTAAATCGGTTTGATCAAATTATTTTCTAGTTATTTTCGGGTTGTTAAAGTATGTTTAAGGTTAGACTTTTCTGTAAACAAATATACATTTTTATAATTTTAAGATTTGAATTATTTATTTTGTTTAGGGTGTGGTTTGTAACGGGATGTAATATGAGTTTTCGGTTTATGATCTTTGTAAGGTTTGAGTCATGTAATTCGTATGTTAGACTTTGAGTTAGGTCACGAAAATTTTTATGGAACCTTTTAAACATGATGACTGACTTCTATAAAAAAATATTGTGATTTTTTTTGCAAGGTTTGCAACTATTCTTTTTATACTTAAAGACTTAGGTTAAAACATGATATATGAGGTAGATTTGTGCGAAACTTAATAAAGATGAAATGAAACATCATTATAAGATACAATGGAAGGGAATAGCCTTGTCTATATTGTAACCTATACGTATTTGAATTGTAGATTATCGTAAGGATTTGTGAATTCATTTGGGAACGACATTTGCTTTGTTAATCAAGGTGAGTTTTCGTGGCCCCTTTTTCATTTATATTTTTAACGTTTTTGGGGAAAAGAATGCTCAAACATATTTTATACTGTTTTATTGATGTGGAAACAATCTTTGAACTTGCTTTTGATCATGAGTTGCTATGAAATACATGTATAGTTTAATGTGTATTATTTGATTGTGTGGAACGATAACGTGAATAGAGCTTAGCATTTGTGTGTGATTATTTTGTGTGGAACGATGATAGAAACGTAGGAACGATGAAACGTAGAAACGTAGGAACGATGGAACGTAGAAACGTACTAACGATGGAACGTAGAAACGTAGGAACGATGGAACGTAGAAACGTATGGTGTAATGCAACGTTGTTGTGATTATTTGAGACGTTGAACGTGTATTTTATTTGAACGTTGAACATGTAACGTATTTGTAACGTGGATAACGTGTGATTTCTTGCACGTTGTATTATTGTACATTGTATACTTTGCACTCATGTGTTTAAAACGAAACGATTTTGATTTGATAAAATGTTTACTTAAAAACCTACGAACTCACCAACCATGTGTTGACGTTTTTAAGCATTTCTTTTCAGATGAAGCTAGTAATTCAAGAGTTGAGACTAAGGTGGCTTAGCAAGACTGTTAGAGCGCATTTTATAATTGTTACTGTGAACGATTGTATTTTTGATGTTGTGAAGCGGTTTCATAACATTTTGTTGAATTTCATTTAGTGAATTTCTTTCATATCAATGTGTTATGATCTAGTCATGCGTTGCATTCCGTTGTTTCCGCTTTAGACGGGGTGTGACAGATTGGTATCAGAGCCATTGGTTATAGAGAATTAGGTGGATTGACCTAGACTATAACCTAGGACCCCTCATATAGATGCTATGCTAGGAACTACCTGTGCATGAAACGAAGTGGAATTATTTGAAACGATATGTTCTTACTTGCAACGATGTGTACTTATTGAAACGATTTGTATTCATTTGAAACGATATGTACTTATTCGAAATGATGTGTATTTAGTTTAAAACGATGTGTGCTATTCAAAATGATGTGTGCTTATTTGAAACATGTCATTATTTGCTATGGTGTGTACTTGTACGAAACAATGTGAACTTAATTGTCATGAGATGTACTTATATGCTAGGATATATACTTATTTGCTACATAGACGACGTGTACCCACTCGTATTTCGATTCTTGAGGAAGTTATGCTCCGTTGGTGGTTTCGCACGTGCCCGAGTACCCGAGAGGGTTATGTAGGCTTAATGGCGCGGGATCATTAATGTCATCTACCAGTGCTATCTCGATCATAGTTGTAACATCCTCTCCGATAGACTGGTATTTTCTATTTATAATTTCGTATTTAACTGTTTTAAATAATTTTGCGATATAATTGTTTAATTGTGAAACTTAGTGAAATAGGTCTTAGGACTTATTGTGAATAATGAAATATTGCTTGTTTTAATATATTAAAGTTGACGGTACAATAAAATGAATTTCTCGCATTTAGTAATTAAGTGCCAGACAATAGATTTAAAGCGGGTATAATTTACCAATAGTGTCGATTGGTTAAATTAGGGGATCGACCTAATACTTGATCACTTTCCCAATTCCTCTTTCAAATAAAACATAAACCCTAACTAGTGATAATCAAGATCAATAATCAAACTAGAAAGTGTTGGAAGTTGTAATCTACAAACTATAATCATCACCATCTTCTACTTCTCCTATTCATCATCTTCATCTCCATTTTTGAAGGTAAGTGGGGTTATTTCAAATGATAGAATTGATGATTAAGTGATTTAATGAAATTGTTATTGCAATTGTAAGATGATCACTTGTTATATATGATGATATGTGATGTTATTAAAGATGTTTGTAGCATTAGAATCGAGTTTGATGAGTTGGAATGTTAAAAATGGTGTTAAGGTCGTTCAGGTCTGTTCTTGAGCTGAAGAACAGATGAACGCGATCCCGGCTACGCTTCCGGATCGCGTTCCCTTGTTGTAAACGCCTTAGTCGAGTTTTTGGCCTGTGAAACGCGATCCAGGCCTATTATCCGGATCGCGTTTGATAGTGTTTTTCGGTGACAGAATTATTTCCTAAGGACAAACGCGATCCAACTCCCCTTAGTCCGGATCGCGTTTGCATAGTAAATTTTGATGGATTCTGAAAATTTCAAAAATGCTTAAGTGTTTAGAAGGTGATGTTTATAGTGGCACTTATTGAATGCTATAGTGGCATTTTATAAAAATGCTCATTTTGATATTTACAAATTATGAAGCTAAGTACTAACTTATGTTGATTATTGATTCTCAGATCCTCCGAAAGATAAGTGATCTCTGGAATCAGAGATTTTGAAGACGAAGGTATTGGTGAGTGGATTCAAAACTCACCGTTTGGCTTAGTTGTAATCATTTGATTACGACGGGTAAACGTAGACTTGATTAGTTGTTATTGTTGATCATATGCCTATATGTGCTTTGTGTGGTCTTCGGGCATTGTTGTTAATGAGGTCAACAAGTTGATGAACTGTTGGTTGGGCTAGTGGGTTGTTGTGTGAACGGTACAGGGACGTACTTCATTTGTTGTGTGTGCTGAACTGTACCTAAGTATGATAAACACTAGCTATCGGTCTCGTCCGTTATGGCCATACGGATATGTTTGGATAAGTGATCTTGGGGAGCCGCCCGGGTGCTAAGGTTATCCCCGGATCCACCGATCCTCATTAAGTTGTTGTTGATTGTTGTAGTTGCGAATACTTGTTGTTGTTAATTGGTTTAGCTAAGTTAAATGTTGAGTGTTGGATTTACTCACTTAGCTATGTGCTAATCCCTCGTTGTTGCTTCCTGCAGACTTTTGTTTTGAGCATGCGGGTGGGTAGCAGGAAGGTCAAACCTTGGAAGAATGGAATGTTTGATATTCAAGCTACTCTGATTATTTTGTTGTAACTCAGTTTAGTTTATATAATACCCCGACATGCTAATCTTTTGAACAGGTTTTTAAGTGGTAGTAACTTAACCATCTAAACTGTTTGGTATTTTGGAAAATATGTAATGAAGTAATGTGTTTTAATTATCTTCGCTTCCGTATTTTATATAATAATAATGAGGGGTGTTATAAATTGGTATCAGAGCATAGTTTTGGGATAATTGTTCATTGTTGAATGATCAATTCCAAAACCGGAGCGTGATATATCAAACATTCTTGGGTATGGGATTAGTATTGGTTGACGGTAGTTAGTATTTAGATGCTAACGATTAACAAATTTCAAGTGTTGTGTTGAATTTCAGAAATGGCAGATAACGAACCACCGACCACCAACCCCAACAATGCCTCCAGGATTGTCGCACCTCAATTTGAGACTCCTACTCAGCAACAGGATCATAATGGTACTTCTCAACCAACCGGACAACAATCTAATCGAGAGGAGTATATTCATGAAATGGAAGACGAGTTGGTATTTCTTAGGGAATTTAAGAGGAAAGCTGAGGAAGCTGCGACTAGACAGTTATTTCAGCAAGTCCCAGCCTTTGGTTCTGGTTCGTCCTCTCAAACTGAAAAGAAGTGTTCATACAAGACGTTTATGGCTAGTCGACCACCGGAATTTCAGGGAAGTAAAAATCCTACAGTAACGTTGAATTGGCTTAGGGACATGGAACGCAAGTTTGATGTGACTTGTTGTGATGAGGAATTGAAAGTCAAGTATGCGGTTCAATGTATGAAGGATGATGCCATGGTTTGGTGGGATTCAATTACCGGTCATTTCACACAACAACAAAAGGAATCGATTAATTGGACTCAATTTCATCAGGCGGTTCGTAATCAATATTGTTCGGATTTTGACATTGCTAGGATTCGAAGAGAATTTGTGAATCTTCGATTAAAGGAGGACATGACTATTGATGAATTGATTACACAGTTTACGGATAAGCTTAGATTTGTGCAACAATGGGTTCCGGATGAGAAAACTCAAATTGAACAATTTGTGGATGCTTTACCGGATAACTACCGAACGGTTGTGAGATTAGCTAAGGATTTATCGCATGCTTTCAATCTTGCGAGGTCTGCCGATAGTGATTTGAGAGGTTTGAGATTACGGCAAGGAAAAGATACAAGTTTCTCTAAGGCAAGAACTGAATCGTCGGGTCGGAATAAATCTAAGTGGCAAGGGAATCGACAAGGTGGTAAGAAGTATGTTGGAAGAAGTAGTTCTTCGGGAAGTTATAATAGTTCAAACTGGTGTAGTTCGTGTAGATCTCGGCATGATGGTCCGTGTACGGATAAGACAAACAAATGTATGAAGTGTGGTGAATTGGGTCATGAGATAAAGAGTTGTCGTTATCCCAACTTTGTTTGTTGGACTTGTAAGAAAGAAGGGCATAGGGTTGGTCAATGTCCGGAGGCAAGGTCGACGGGGTCGGGTTCGGTCGGGAGTTCGGGATCTTCCGGTCAGAAAAGAAAGAACCCTCCTCCAGCAACTAGTAGGGCTTTTCAGATGACGGTTGATGAGGCCGTGCGTACTGAAGATGTTATCACGGGTACATTTCTTATAAACTCTGTACCTGCACGTGTATTGTTTGATTCGGGTGCTAATTGTACTTTTATTTCTGTACAATTTTGTGATAAGTGGAAATTAGCCCCTACTGTGATAACAAAGCTTATAGAAGTAGAAATAGTTAGTGGTAAGTTAGTTCCTGTTACCATCTCGGTGACTGGAGCTAATATTACTATTGATGATCATGTTTTTCCTATTTCCTTCTTGTTGATGCCAATCCCTAGTTTCGATGTAATAATTGGTATGGATTGGTTGAGTCAGAATAAGGCTAGTATTGATTGTCATCGGAAGTTGGTTAGGATCCCAATCTCCGAAGGGTCATATGTTGTGGCTAGAGGAGAACGGGATGGTGTAGCTATTCCTTTGATTTCGTTGATGAAAGCTAGGAAGTCATTGTCAAAAGGTTGTGAGTCATACCTAGCCTATGTAGTTGATGCCAAATTAGAAAGGAAAACTGTTTCGGATGTTCCTGTTGTTTGTGAGTACCCCGATGTGTTTCCCGATGAGTTGCCTGGATTACCGCCAGTTAGGGAAGTAGAGTACAGAATTGATCTTGTTCCGGGTTCATCACCGATTGCTAAAGCTCCCTATAGGTTAGCTCCTTCGGAAATTCGTGAAATGATGAATCAGATTCAGGAATTGTTGGATAGAGGTTTTATCAGGCCTAGTTCCTCGCCGTGGGGTGCACCAGTGTTGTTTGTGAAAAAGAAAGATGGGTCAGTGCGGATGTGTATTGATTATAGGGAATTAAATAAGAGAACTGGGAAGAACAAGTATCCATTGCCTAGAATAGATGATTTGTTTGATCAGTTACAGGGATCATCAGTGTATTCTAAAATTGATTTGAGGTCGGGTTATCATCAGGTTCGTGTTCGTGATGAGGATATACCGAAAACTGCTTTTCGTACTAGGTACGGTCATTATGAATTTTTGGTTATGCCTTTTGGTTTGACGAATGCTCCAGCGGTATTTATGGATTTGATGAACCGTGTGTGTCGACCATTCTTGGATCAATTTGTGATTGTTTTCATTGATGATATACTTATTTATTCGAAATCTGAAACTGAACATGCTACACATTTGAGATTGGTTCTTGAAACATTGAGACGGGAACAATTGTATGCAAAATTTTCCAAATGTGAATTCTGGATTCGAGAAGTTCAGTTTTTGGGCCATATAATTTGTCGAGATGGTGTGAAAGTGGATCCATCAAAGATTTCAGCTGTGATGAATTGGAATGCACCGAAATCTGTTTCTGAGATAAGGAGTTTCCTTGGATTAGCGGGATATTATCGGAAATTTATTAAAGATTTTTCTAAGATAGCCGGGCCGTTAACTAAGTTAACTCGTAAAGAAGAGAAGTATGTGTGGACTGATCAGCAGGAGCAAGCTTTTCAGACATTGAAGCAATTGTTATGTCAGACACCGATTTTAGCATTACCAGAAGGTACTGACGATTTTGTGGTTTATTGTGATGCTTCATATTCGGGCTTGGGTTGTGTCTTAATGCAAAGGGATAGAGTTATCGCTTATGCTTCTCGACAGTTGAAACCACATGAGAAGAACTATCCTACGCATGATTTAGAACTCGCAGCAGTTGTATTTGCCCTAAAACTTTGGAGACATTACTTATATGGAACTCGATGTGTTGTTTGTACCGATCACAAGAGTTTGCAGTATGTGTTCTCTCAGAAAGAATTGAATATGAGACAGAGACGATGGTTGGAATTGATAAAAGATTATGACTGTGAGATTAGATACCATCCGGGCAAAGCGAATGTGGTAGCCGATGCTTTGAGTCGAAAGAATACTCCCGATCGAGTTTTCTATTTGAAAGTGAATGTTTCCTCTGATTTGATTGATCAAATTAAAGTGGTACAACTTGAAGCTTTGAAAGATCTGAATCTGAAATCGGAAATTATGTTAAAACGCAAGGATGAATTAGTTGAAGATTCAAGGGGATTAAAGACTTATCAGTCTCGTGTTTGGATTCCTTCCATTGGTGGTATTCGAGATTTGATTTTGAATGAAGCTCATAAGTCGCGAATGTCCATTCATCCGGGTAGTACTCGAATGTATAACGATTTGAAACCGTTGTATTGGTGGCCAACGATGAAAACCGACATTGCAAAGTTTGTAGGATCGTGTCATATTTGTGCTCAGGTCAAAGCGGAACATCAAAAGCCGTATGGGTCGTTAAAACAGTTGGAAATACCTGAGTGGAAGTGGGATCACATAACTATGGATTTTGTGACTAAGCTACCGCGTACCGCTCGAGGCAATGATATGATTTGGGTTATAGTGGATCGTTTGACAAAGAGCGCGCATTTTCTTGCTACAAGTGAGACAGCATCGTTGACTAGACTTGCTCAATTGTATGTTAACGAAATTGTTTCTAAACATGGTATTCCTTTATCGATTGTGTCAGATAGAGATACTCGTTTTGCTTCTCGTTTTTGGCAAAGCCTACAACAAGAGTTGGGTACACGTGTAAACCTTAGCACAGCTTATCATCCTCAGACCGATGGTCAGTCAGAACGCACGATTCAAACTTTAGAGGATGTGCTTCGTGCTTGTATTTTGGAATATGGGGGTTCATGGGATTCACATCTCCCATTAGTTGAATTTACTTACAACAATTCGTACCATTCTAGTATTGGGATGCCTCCTTATGAAATGTTGTATGGTCGTCGTTGTCGCACACCTATTTGTTGGTTAGAGGCAGGTGAGAAACAGTTTGCTGGACCCGACATTGTACAAATAACTGCTGATAAAGTAGCCATTGCACGGGAGAAGTTGAAAGCCGCGAGAGATAGGCAGAAAATGTATGCGGATCCTAAAAGACGACCGGTTGTATTTTCTGAAGGTGAATTAGTGTATCTTAAAGTTTCTCCGTGGAAAGGTGTGATTAGATTCGGAAAACGTGGAAAGTTGGCGCCTAGGTACATTGGTCCATTTAAGATTCGACAAGTTGTAAATGATCAGTCAATGGCCTTGGATCTTCCTCCAGAGCTCTCTGGTATTCATGATACGTTTAACGTATGTTATTTGAGAAAGTGCAACGTGGAGGATCAGTCGCAAATTCTTCCGTTGAAAGATTTAAAGGTTGATCTAAACCAGAAGTTAGTAGAGGAACCAGTTGAAATTGTAGACCGAAAGATTACCAAACCTTGGAAGAATGGAATGTTTGATATTCAAGCTACTCTGATTATTTTGTTGTAACTCAGTTTAGTTTATATAATACCCCGACATGCTAATCTTTTGAACAGGTTTTTAAGTGGTAGTAACTTAACCATCTAAACTGTTTAGTATTTTGGAAAATATGTAATGAAGTAATGTGTTTTAATTATCTTCGCTTCCGTATTTTATATAATAATAATGAGGGGTGTTATAAATTGCTCTCTTTTATGTAACACCCTCCCCCTGAGCCCACTGGGCTCACGCGGTCCACAGCTGGGCCTGAGGAGCAATGTTAATATAAACCCACTGGGCTAGGTCTGCAGCCCAATGCACCCCAACCACATCACCTATGGATTTCACCAATAGGTAGGTTGTTGAGTCTCGAACCTGAGACCCCTTTAATACTAAGTCTTACCACTTAGTATCACCAATTGAGCTGCAGCTCAATTGGTGATACTAAGTGGTAAGACTTAGTATTAAAGGGGTCTCAGGTTCGAGACTCAACAACCTACCTATTGGTGAAATCCATAGGTGATGTGGTTGGGGTGCATTGGGCTGCAGACCTGGCCCAGTGGGTTTATATTAACATTGCTCCTCAGGCCCAGCTGTGGACCGCGTGAGCCCAGTGGGCTCAGGGGGAGGGTGTTACATAAAAAGTGCACTTTTTATGTAACATCCTCCCCCTGAGCCCACTGGGCTCACGCGGTCCACAGCTGGGCCTGAGGAGCAATGTTAATATAAACCCACTGGGCCAGGTCTGCAGCCCAATGCACCCCAACCACATCACCTATGGATTTCACCAATAGGTAGGTTGTTGAGTCTCGAACCTGAGACCCCTTTAATACTAAGTCTTACCACTTAGTATCACCAATTGAGCTTCTTAGGAAGAAACAAATTCCTATGGTATTAGTTAAATGGAGACATAGTTTAGGTTCCGACCTAACTTGGGAGGCCGAGGAGTCGATGAAGTCCAGATATCCTGGATTGTTTGAGGGGGGCTGAGATTTCGGGGACGAAATCTCCTTAAGGAGGGGAGATTTGTAACATCCTCTCCGATAGACTGGTATTTTCTATTTATAATTTCGTATTTAACTGTTTTAAATAATTTTGCGATATAATTGTTTAATTGTGAAACTTAGTGAAATAGGTCTTAGGACTTATTGTGAATAATGAAATATTGCTTGTTTTAATATATTAAAGTTGACGGTACAATAAAATGAATTTCTCGCATTTAGTAATTAAGTGCCAGACAATAGATTTAAAGCGGGTATAATTTACCAATAGTGTCGATTGGTTAAATTAGGGGATCGACCTAATACTTGATCACTTTCCCAATTCCTCTTTCAAATAAAACATAAACCCTAACTAGTGATAATCAAGATCAATAATCAAACTAGAAAGTGTTGGAAGTTGTAATCTACAAACTATAATCATCACCATCTTCTACTTCTCCTATTCATCATCTTCATCTCCATTTTTGAAGGTAAGTGGGGTTATTTCAAATGATAGAATTGATGATTAAGTGATTTAATGAAATTGTTATTGCAATTGTAAGATGATCACTTGTTATATATGATGATATGTGATGTTATTAAAGATGTTTGTAGCATTAGAATCGAGTTTGATGAGTTGGAATGTTAAAAATGGTGTTAAGGTCGTTCAGGTCTGTTCTTGAGCTGAAGAACAGATGAACGCGATCCCGGCTACGCTTCCGGATCGCGTTCCCTTGTTGTAAACGCCTTAGTCGAGTTTTTGGCCTGTGAAACGCGATCCAGGCCTATTATCCGGATCGCGTTTGATAGTGTTTTTCGGTGACAGAATTATTTCCTAAGGACAAACGCGATCCAACTCCCCTTAGTCCGGATCGCGTTTGCATAGTAAATTTTGATGGATTCTGAAAATTTCAAAAATGCTTAAGTGTTTAGAAGGTGATGTTTATAGTGGCACTTATTGAATGCTATAGTGGCATTTTATAAAAATGCTCATTTTGATATTTACAAATTATGAAGCTAAGTACTAACTTATGTTGATTATTGATTCTCAGATCCTCCGAAAGATAAGTGATATCTGGAATCAGAGATTTTGAAGACGAAGGTATTGGTGAGTGGATTCAAAACTCACCGTTTGGCTTAGTTGTAATCATTTGATTACGACGGGTAAACGTAGACTTGATTAGTTGTTATTGTTGATCATATGCCTATATGTGCTTTGTGTGGTCTTCGGGCATTGTTGTTAATGAGGTCAACAAGTTGATGAACTGTTGGTTGGGCTAGTGGGTTGTTGTGTGAACGGTACAGGGACGTACTTCATTTGTTGTGTGTGCTGAACTGTACCTAAGTATGATAAACACTAGCTATCGGTCTCGTCCGTTATGGCCATACGGATATGTTTGGATAAGTGATCTTGGGGAGCCGCCCGGGTGCTAAGGTTATCCCCGGATCCACCGATCCTCATTAAGTTGTTGTTGATTGTTGTAGTTGCGAATACTTGTTGTTGTTAATTGGTTTAGCTAAGTTAAATGTTGAGTGTTGGATTTACTCACTTAGCTATGTGCTAATCCCTCGTTGTTGCTTCCTGCTGACTTTTGTTTTGAGCATGCGGGTGGGTAGCAGGAAGGTCAAACCTTGGAAGAATGGAATGTTTGATATTCAAGCTACTCTGATTATTTTGTTGTAACTCAGTTTAGTTTATATAATACCCCGACATGCTAATCTTTTGAACAGGTTTTTAAGTGGTAGTAACTTAACCATCTAAACTGTTTGGTATTTTGGAAAATATGTAATGAAGTAATGTGTTTTAATTATCTTCGCTTCCGTATTTTATATAATAATAATGAGGGGTGTTATAATAGTACTATTCCCTTAAAAATTTGTGCCACTGTTAGATTTGAATATGTAGAAACAACGTTGAACATTGTGATATAGGATCTGGTAATAAGTACATGTATGAAAGGATACCCTAACATTTATGGCGGCCGACGTAATTGCGAATGTATCACGACATATATGTGTTTATATGGCCATATTCGAGTGTCTAATGGGTCGCCTTCAAAGTCGCGTGACGACGTAAAATCTCAACTCTATTTGTTCCGAACTCATGATCCTTGGTCGTTGGTTGGACTCATACATCTAACACTATCCAAATTGCTCATATATTCTAAACTCATACGTACTCAAAATCGTAGTAAACATACCGCCAAGGCGTTCTACTCGAAAGGCTAAATGTGAAATGTGACGGGAGCAAAATGTGATGACTATAATAGTGTAAATCGTGTACTTAGTAAATGTCATTCTAAGACATGAAATTCGTATCGTGGGACTAATAGACATGGATAATAACTCACTAATAAATAATCATGCAAAACTCTATTAAACATTACTCAGTTGAACCAAAATAATTGGTTTACTATCCTCTAATTTTTTAGGTATAATTACATCTTGACTTTTATTTTCTAAAACTTCTGATCATGACCATGTACACTTACACTTCCTATCACACTATAGTTTTTGCCTTTCAAGTCAGTGATACACTCACTTACTTGGCCACTTTTACCCCCTAGCAACGAAATTTTCAAATTCCTTTTGCAAGTTCGTCCGAGATCTTGATATCATTTGGACATGCACTCAATTCTCCGAAGTGCTTGGCAACTTCACCTCTATAGGATAAAGGCTCAAATGCCTCGTGCCGCATTAGAATGTAATTGAATCAGACCATTCTTAAACATGTAATCTAATCTCGGTTTTTAAACTATTTGACTACAACTGTCGTAAGAAATTCAAGTCAATCTAAAACATACCAATATAACGATTGTAACTTGGGTCAATCAAACATTTTCCCAAGGGTCCTATTATGAACACCACTCATTGATGTATTGGTAATCGAAAAGTTGGTAATGATTCTCAAACTCAATTAACCCTTTATTATCTATACTACTTAATGAAATGGGTTTGAACGAAGAAGAAAGATAAAACTACCTATTAAATTGCCCTCTTATATCTAACTATCCGCGATCAATTAGATTATTAGATGATGCCTCAAAATTCTCCTACTAAAATCTTTGGTACCCAAAATAATTCATATCATTTTGAAACTCTCTATATCTTGGAACACGTAGTCGCGTAAAACAAACGGCAAAAAAATAAATAAATAAATAAATAAAAATGATAATAATAACAATAACAATTTATTACCATCCAAAAATTAAATCAAACAACATAATAAAATAACCTCCATTGCTTTTCATGTTTCACGACTAAAAATTTAGTGCTTCAAACTTTGTAATATATTTCACTTCTACATGACATATCACCGTATAAGCTCTTAAGGGAAAATTCACTCATAATGTTAGTATAAAATCGAAGAAGTTCCTGGTTGTAACTAGTCTACCAGATGCTAAAATAACGAGATAAACGTTACATTCGATATTTACAAACACCCAGCTCCAATAATAAAACCATTTTCTTACGTCACGTAACATTAAGAACTTAATTAAAGATAACATTTGGTTACCACTAAGTCAAAAGAAAACGCAAAACCTATAAACTTTCATAACGTTTGACAACTCCTGTTAGGTGAGAGTTGTTTAGTCAATTCCGGGAGCGCCCGTGCTATTCGTTAAAAGTGAACTCAAGAACCGATGTCCTATCTCTAGAAACGACGACTTGTTTAATCAACTTCAAGGTTCGGCTAGGTGTACAGACGATCACACCATTTTACAAGCATCAATTTCTTTTACTTTCTTAACAGACCGAACAAATTCGTATTACACGTGTAACAAATAGGTTCGATAACCTTTCAATCGAAGGCACGGATGGAGCAAACGGAGTTCGTGATACATAATCAAGTGGTGAGTCTCTTATGGTGTCACATAAACGAAACGTAGTAATGTGTAGTTGGATAACATCGAGAGGGAGTTTAAAATAGCATTGCGTTATAGGGCCGGTAAAGATAACGGTACAAGAAGCCAAGTAACATAAACATAACGCGATCACTATAGTCAGAATACGATATAACGTTAAGCGAGAGTTCAAAATCATTTAGGAATGGGAGGATCATAAGAAACTCGAAATCCATGTCTATTCCATAATAATAATTTCAATAATGATTTTGATTCCCGAAATTTCCTAAACGGGAGGATACTGTGACAACCGTCACCAAAACGTAATCGTAATTTAAACCATAAAAACCCGTTTTTGTGATAACACTCATTTCAGGAATTTCTTTACATCAAAGTCTTCGTCTTTGAAAAACGAATCGAACGCAAAAAGAATCATCGCAAACGAACGTGTAACGAAAGAGATACGAAGCAAAACGTAAAACAAACAAACAGTTCTGGACTGGGCCGATTTGGACCATGGGACCTGAGTTTATTCTGTGTGTCTTCTTTTGTTTGGCCCTATAACCTGACCCAAACCCCTCCCTTGTGAGCCCATTCGGCCAGCCCACAAAACAAACCCAAAACCATTAAACTTAAGCCCAAACAAATATATAAGCATATAAATAAGAACTTAACTAATACCCTAACCCTTTTTGGATAAAAAAACCTGTGACTATTCTGTGGTTTTCTGATTGATCGACCGAAAGAAAAAGAGAGGAGAAGTCAAAAGAAAAACCCTATCGAATTGAAATTGTTGCCTTGCTTTCGTGTGTTTCTTGATCGTGTATACGTAGGTATAATCATAAACCCTAATCTATAGATTTTCTTTATATTTTTCTGAGATTGATATGTATCAGGGTTGATTTATGTTTTTGGGGAAGGGTTATGTCGAGTTTAATATGTTTTGCAAACTAAAAATTATGTAATCGAAATCTCAGATTCTGTCCCGATTTTTCAGTCCTGTTCAACGGCCGATTTGACCTGTTTAAGTTCGTTTTCAGGATTCGGACAAAACTAAAAAGTTGTAGATCTCGACGTTTTACCTAAGCTCTCAAGGTTTTGGCCTCTGAAACGTACCAGATTATTTTATAAAAATTATTTTGTAAACTGCTGCTGTGGATGACGAATTTTTTCAGAAACTTTGGTAAAGTTAAATCGGTTTGATCAAATTATTTTCTAGTTATTTTGGGGTTGTTAAAGTATGTTTAAGGTTAGACTTTTCTGTAAACAAAAATACATTTTTATAATTTTAAGATTTGAATTATTTATTTTGTTTAGGGTGTGGTTTGTAACGGGATGTAATATGAGTTTTCGGTTTATGATCTTTGTACGGTTTGAGTCATGTAATTCGTATGTTAGACTTTGAGTTAGGTCACGAAAATTTTTATGGAACCTCAAAAACATGATGACTGACTTCTATAAAAAAATATTGTGATTTTTTTTAAGGTTTGCAACTATTCTTTTTATACTTAAAGACTTAGGTTAAAACATGATATATGAGGTAGATTTGTGGGAAACTTAAAAAAGATGAAATGAAACATCATTATAAGATACAATGGAAGGGAATAGCCTTGTCTATATTGTAACCTATACGTATTTGAATTGTAGATTATCGTAAGGATTTGTGAATTCATTTGGGAACGACATTTGCTTTGTTAATCAAGGTGAGTTTTCGTGGCCCCTTTTTCATTTATATTTTTAACGTTTTGGGGAAAAAGAATGCTCAAACATATTTTATACTGTTTTATTGATGTGGAAACAATCTTTGAACTTGCTTTTGATCATGAGTTGCTATGAGATACATGTATAGTTTAATGTGTATTATTTGATTGTGTGGAACGATAACGTGAATAGAGCTTAGCATTTGTGTGTGATTATTTTGTGTGGAACGATGATAGAAACGTAGGAACGATGAAACGTAGAAACTTAGGAACGAGGAACGTAGAAACGTATGGTGTAATGTAACGTTGTTGCGATTATTTGAGACGTTGAACGTGTATTTTATTTGAACGTTGAACATGTAACGTATTTGTAACGTGGATAACGTGTGATTTCTTGCACGTTGTATTATTGTACATTGTATACTTTGCACTCATGTGTTTAAAACGAAACGATTTTGATTTGATAAAATGTTTACTTAAAAACCTACGAACTCACCAACCATGTGTTGACGTTTTTAAGCATTTCTTTTCAAGTGAAGCTAGTAATTCAAGAGTTGAGACTAAGGTGGCTTAGCAAGACTGTTGGAGCGCATTTTATAATTGTTACTGTGAACGATTGTATTTTTGACGTTGTGAAGCGGTTTCATAACATTTTGTTGAATTTCATTTAGTGAATTTCTTTCATATCAATGTGTTATGATCTAGTCATGTGTTGCATTCCGTTGTTTCCGCTTTAGACGGGGTGTGACAGCTGGGTTCGCAGCCCACGGGCCGACCCATCCGGTACTCGGTTTCGTTTTATTTCGTTTCTCCCAACTCATGTTGTGTTGAACTTTTAAAAATAATCACATGCGTTTATATAATTATGGATAAAAATTTTAAGTACTTAGCATTAATACGTAATTAAATACGAGTAATTAACGTTTAAATTGGGCGCGAAAATTGAACTTTTTGACCGGGTGTTACATAATTCTAGGAGCTTCTAAATGAATTGATTTTTTTTCAAAGAAACCCTGTTACATTTTTTATGCCAAACAAAAATTGTAAAATTGGATTATAATTCTTAAAATTAGAATCCAAAGCTCATAAAATCTCCAATAACCCGTAAAAAGTGATTGTCAAACACACCCTTAATGTAATTGAGGTATGAGTAGGGATGACAATTATAACACCACTCTTTCTATACAATAACATTCTATTATTTTACTCGGAAGCGTATGAATTTAAAACATATTTATATACTGTACATTAAGATAATGTACATAAACAGTTACATGTTCAGAACACACCAAATTTAAACTGTTTAAAACTACACACTACGGGGTATTATGTATTACAAAACAAGGTTTATAACAAAACCATATTAGAGTTTACAAGCTGTCAAACTTTCCCTGCAAAACATCCACTTCCTGATCACCCGCATATCAAACATAATCTGCAGGAAGTTAAAATGAGGGATTAGCACGAAGCTAAGTGAATGAATTTATCACACACAATTCAACTTAGCATAACAATCTGTTTACAACAAATAATCGTAAACACATTTCTATTTCAATTTCAATGAGGATCGGTGGCTCTGGAGATATCATAATACCCGAGGATTCTCCAATAACACTTAACGTCAATCTGTATGGCCATTACAGAATAGACCGATAACTATTGGTTATTAAACTCATACACAGGTCTCAAACACAACATATGAATCAAAACCTGTGTAATTCACATAATAACCAAAAAGTCCAACAACGCGTTGACCTCACTAAACTGTACACATAGATTCACATATCACGTAGATTTATAATCAGTAACAAAGACTAAATAGTCTATAATCAATCTACGTTTACTTGTTGCAACCAAATAGTTACAACTAAATCAAAGGTGAGTTATAAATCCACTCACCGATACCTCAGAAGTCGCAACACTCAGCTTCTAATCACTGAGTCTTTGGAGTATCTGAAACACCACATAATACACAAGTTAGTAACTCGTCTCATAATCATTATCATAACATATTTATCCAAATCAGGTAAATCCCTGAAGTCTAAGCAAACAAAAGTTCAACCAGAAAATTCCCGAAATGACGTTTAAAACTAAAAAATGCCATTTTCGACCCCTAGATGGCCCCGAATGGCCAAAAACTGACTAGGCTATATCAATAGCTTTGATCATTGGGCTGTTTCCGAGTGACCATGCGAATTTCAACTCAATCCGAGTTAGTGAAATTCGTCACTAAACCGTGCCCCTGAAAACACATGCATTTTCAAAAAATTTCATGCAAACGCGATCCGGAAAGGAAGGGCTGGATCGCGTTCACCTTTAGAAAATGTTCTGTCACCGTTTAACACATAGCAACGCGATCCGGAACAAAAGGGGCTGGATCGCGTTCGTTAGAAGAAAATCGACTGTGACAAAATATAACTATGGAACGCGATCCGGGCTAGGGTTTTCGGGATCGCGTTTGAGCTTGTTTCAGCTCAACATCAGACCTGCAAACACACAGCTCGAACCAAAACTTTTACATACCAAATTTGTTGATACCAAATCGATATTACAAGAGTTCTAACACCAAATAAACACTAATAACATCACATATCATGATATATCAACATCCCAAACATCAATTGATTACCAAATTCAATTACTAACCTAATTTCAATATAACCAAGTTAATGAAACTATAATCAAAATACTTACACTTTGATGATGGAGATGATGATTTCAACAAGAAGATGGCTATGGTCTTTCAATAATCACAGCTCTAATTCAATGATTTTGGTTATAGCTTTAGTTCTTGGATTTGAATTCTTGAAGAGGAGTAGTAAGTTTACAATAGAAACCATGTAATTGGGAAATAGGCACAAAATGAGGTCGCCTCCTCATAACCCGACCTAAAACAATTGGGTATTTTATACCCGTCTTAAATCTATTGTCTGGAACCTAAATACTAATTGCAAGAAACTTACTTTATTGTACCGTCAACTATAGTAAATTAAAACAAACAATATATTACCATCCACAATAAGTCCTGGGACCTATTTATCTAAGTTTCTCACATAAACAATTAATATCGATAAATTTATAATATAATTCAATAATCAAATAAAATAGAAATTACCAGGCCACTGGAGAGGATGTTACAACAATTGTCATCTAATCCGATGGATATCCACCCGATCCATCCACTTAATGATGGATACAGACGATCTAAAAGGATGAATAGTTGATATGGATATGGATGTGGATGGGATATGGATGGCAAGTTATCACCCATGGATTTATCCATTAACCCGAATTACACATACATACATACATACATACATACATACATACATACATACATACATACATACATACATACATACATACACATATAAATTTACATATCCACGTACATATAAACCATAGACTATTAATGTGTTATTGAATATATAAAGGTGTGAATTTTTAAAATTAAATGTATATTTGAGGGGTTTTTATTGGATTATTGATTTATATAACAAATCAAAATGCATAAATATATCGCGCTGAGCCAAGTTTTACTTCCGCCATATATTGAAGTCACAATCCACGATTAAAGACAATCAAAACATGTGTGATTAACCGATAACCATAGAGATTACACATTTGTATTTGATAAAATATATGTTTACTTATAATTGTAACCAATTATTCTTCATTGACGATAATTGTTACACGCTCTTGTGAATAGATTTCCGTATGTTACGTTATATATATTTTTTTGTTACAATATTTGTTGGTTTCATTTCATATTAGGGAATTTTTAACGTTTTTTCGAATATCTAACGAACATCCATTAACCCACTTAATCCATCAGATATGGATATGGATGGATGAATTGAAATGAAATGGATATGAATATGGATATGGACGAAGATATTTAAATGGATATGGATGTGTATATGACATCATCCGATCCATTGCCATCGCTAGGTACGAGGGAGTACTAAAATAGTTACACTTTACACCCTTTTAGTTTTTAATTTTCATCTTTAAGTTTTTTTTAATAAACTAATATACTGAGTAGATGTTAAAATAAACTAAAAATAAAAATAAATAAATAAATTCACATTCAACGGCCGACCAGTGCTGACGTACATCAGTAACGTTTCCCATATTTCTCTCGCTCTGTTTCTCTGTTCAGATCTCTTTCTTCCTCTGATCATCTGGTAAAATTACATCTATCTATACATACATATATCTGTCTCTATACGTATAAATATGTATATTTTTCTCTGTCAGACTAATACGAATTACAATTTTGTTTCCCCCCTAATTTTGTATACTGTTTTACTCAGACAAAGAAGATTACAACTTACCACTTCTCCTAGGGTTTTTAATTTATTTCTGGATCAATTTATTCCAATCGCATATGGCTGCCCCTCCAGCTAGACCTCGAGCCGATTATGATCACCTCATTAAACTCCTGTTAATTGGAGATAGTGGTATGTATAGTTATATCTATGTGTATGTGCATTTATATATACATATATTTATATTGTGATTTAGTGATGTCTGATTAGGGTTGATTTACTGAATAATTGCGGTAGAATTTGTATATATAACGATCTTCATTTGGGGCTGACTGCATTATATATATAAAAAATGTGGATGTAGATATAATATTTTTTCGGCCAAATTATACCGGAATGCAACTTACTTTATTATTGAACTTAAAAAAGCGTTTTTGTATGTATTAAATTAACTTGCCAAAATTTGCTATTGTAGTATTGCATGAATCTTACCTCCTATAAAATCAGGCGAAAACATGGTACCAGTTTGATGATGTGACAATATGGCTGCCATGTCGTTTATAAAGTCTAGTCACCTGATTAAGAGGTCACCGGGTGCATACAATAGCAAGTTTATGGATGCTTAATGTATACAATAGAATTTTCTTTTGTTCGATCATATATTGTAATTTGCCCTATATTTTCGTTCAGATTTGGTGATTGTTAATTTATTATTTGTCTCTATGGTAGGCGTTGGTAAAAGTTGTCTTCTTTTGCGTTTCTCGGATGGTTCGTTCACTACTAGTTTCATTACGACGATAGGGTTCGTATGCTTGCGTCTTTATTTGGTCATCCTAATAGAAAGTGTATACATAACTATATACTCCGTATACTGTCTCAGGGCAGACCAAGTATTGATACATTGGTTTTTCTCTTTACGTAGAATTGATTTCAAGATAAGGACAATCGAGCTTGATGGAAAACGAATCAAGTTGCAAATATGGGACACTGCTGGCCAGGAGCGATTCAGGACAATCACAACTGGTAAGGATTTCAGAAAGTAATTTCCTATTTCTATGATCGGTATATTATTATTAATGTTGTAATGTAATAATGTGGAAATGTGCTATCCACCTTTTAAGATGGTTATAGCTGCAGCATACCTAGCTACGAGATACATATATGGAATATGGTTGATCGATACAAATAAAACAATTACAGTACATTTTTAATGTTCAATAAACCTAATGATTTATATGTGCCAGTTCTTACAACTACTAAATATGTTTGGGAATGTGTGTTGCTAGGTTAATAAACAGTTATGGGACGTAAAAGGAGTATAATCAGTAACCTAGTTAAGAAAACTTGTAGATGAATCGGTATATAATCTGTGTGAGAAAATGATTACTATCCTTGTTAGTTAGGTCAGTTTCTGTTTGCTTGATTCTACCCATATTTTCTACGGACATGCATATATATTGGTATATATATTTTTTTAGATCAAGAACGCTAACTCCTTTAATCGTGTGTTTCTTGAATCTCGATGTTGTGCAGCATATTATCGTGGAGCCATGGGTATTCTGTTGGTGTATGATGTAACTGATGAATCATCCTTCAACAGTAATCACTTGTATCTCTTATCCTTAGTTGCTTTCTTTTCAGCCCTCTTCAATTTCCATAAGGAGAATATTTACATTTTTGTTTTTTTTTCTTGTTTTTGATTTATTATCCCCAGTACATGGTTTTTCTAGAACCATACTGTCCTTATTACTATGACTTTTCTGTTTAGATATCAAAAATTGGATCCGTAACATAGAACAACATGCATCTGATAATGTAAACAAAATACTTGTTGGAAACAAGGCTGACATGGATGAAAGCAAAAGGGTCAGCTCTCTCTCTCTCTCTCTCTCTCTCTCTCTCTCTCTCATTCATTCACACATGCTGTATTATTATCTTGTGCATTAGCTTTATCATTCTCATCATTCTCCATGATGCTGACTTGGCTAAATGACTCTGTCTAGGCCGTGCCTACCGCAAAGGGTCAGGCACTTGCTGATGAGTATGGAATTAAATTCTTCGAAACTGTAAGTAATACTTGTCTGCTATTAGTATCTCATAAGTACATGCTTAAGTTGCTCCAAACATTTAAACAGAGTGCAAAAACAAATATGAATGTGGAGGAGGTCTTCTTCTCGGTAGCTAGGGATATAAAACAAAGACTTGCTGAGACCGATGCAAAGGCAGAGGTACACTCATATTTTATCTATTCATAGTTCAGTCTTTAACCCAAAAATGAAATCCATATTTATTCGAAAACCTTGTTTATTCTAGAGGAAAATATGTATTTTGTGTGTGTGTTGAAGGGCGGGGAGGGGGCATTTGATTAAGCAGAAGTGTCGATTTCGGCCCATTTACTTATGAATCATTCGGTTTGGATTGTGTTTTATCTCAAATCGGCTGAATAAGTTTTTTCAGCTAAAATGAGAAGTTGAGAACACCAGTCAATATTTATACATATAACTTTTTAAACCGTTCTATCCGAAGATTTACTTTATTATAGCTTGTAGTATTATGGTTCTTATTATAAATAATACGCCCAATCATCATAAATAATTCAGGAATGGACATAAAAGTGTTTGTGGGTCAACCTGAGCCGACATGTTCGAACCCACTTAAACATAGGACCTGTTATGACCCGTGACTTGACCTGACCCTGTGGCTTACTTCCGTTTCTGTCAAGGGTCGAAAATAATTCAAGTTGTTTCTAGTTTGGGTATATGCTTATTCTAAAGGTGCACTTTTCTTCTTCTTTTCTTTGTGATGATTCTGGTTGCAGCCTCAGACAATTAAGATTAACCAACCAGATCAGGCAGGAGGAGCTTCACAAGGAGCTCAAAATTCCGCATGCTGTGGATAAAATACATTGAAAGAGAGGGCTGGGTTAACAGCCACAGGGTAGTTATGATACCATTAATGTTTTGCTTGCCTTTTTTATTTTGTTTTTAGAATTCTCAATATGGTTGATGAATTGATGTTTCTAAAGTTATTCCCATTATTAGAAATCAGTTTATAAATTTTTGTCATATTGTCGTTTCTAAGCATCGTGATATCGTATAGACTTTTAAAGAGACGTATTTTGACCCGTTTAATCTTTTATAAAAGCAAATGAAAGAAACAGAAAATCTGGAAAAGATGGTCAAAGTTATCATCAATAATTGTATGAAAAGATATAAAGTTGTTAATAATTTTGGAATAGTGTAAAAGCATCGAGTATGGAGGGGAAGCCTTTTCTACTTGATCCTCATTTTGTATTTGTTTCCGTGATTGAGTTTTTGATATTTCGTTAAGAATAATTTGCTCTGAAGAAATGCTCAGCAAACGATTGTAATGGCTTTTATATGAATCCATTCCCTCAAATGGTTATCTGAAAGACCGTGTTTTCCAATTTATATCTTGTAGTGCGCAAGCAAAGATCATATCCCAAAAATTAAGGATGCCATTTCTGACATAATGTATCTGAATGCCATCCAACTATTCGATTTATTTTATTAAATATCGACCATATGAACTTTAGAGGACAACAATGTACATATCCGGCTCTGTTTATAGCAAATCTGGCCATAAAAAGGCTAGATGACCAACTTGATGTTGAATCTTGTGACAAGACACAAGTAAACCTTGGTTAATTCATCGAAAAATTAAATGACCTTTTTGCCCCTTGCTTAGGTGACCCATGGTGATCTTCATCAAAGAAATTGAATAGTTATGTGATCTCATAAACCAACAATCTCATAGTGCCATTCATCTTTTAATCCAAGACACAAGTTGTTGAATCTCACACACCATGCCAAAAGAAGAAAAGATCAAATTTTCGAAAGTGATGTCACTTTTACAAGGGAATTTGCATGGATAGACACTAGTGTTTCCATTATGAGTCATAACTTTTTGCAAAAGAATACCAAAACTACAAATATAAAATCTTTTAATATAATCTAATTATGGTAAACATTTAGTATGAATCCTTATGTCATATTCAATGCCCTGTTATTGTGTTGATGGTATGTGTCATTTCGTGAATACTTTGAATAAGTATAGTTACTTCATTCATTAGAATTCTTGATAGTGTCTTCTTGAGAGACATTATTAGACATATGATTATTATTAGTTATAGTTTATATAAAAAGTAGATCAAGTCGAATTTTGTAACATACTTTTGTCTATTTTGCTTATGCCGTAAAGAGCAACGTATCTTGTTTGGTACATACATGAAAAACTTGTGGTACTCATTTAAATACAGCAATGGCGTGACCTTAAAGGGGTCTATGTTATCAAGAGACATTGTTCACCGTAAAAGTAAACATATTGAAATGAACATCAACAGTTAAGATCCAGAGTTCAAATTCTTTGAATAGATCTGATTTTTAAGCTCATCTATCATTTTTCTTAGAGTCTTATTTGTGTAATGTATAAAAATACTAAATACAACCATTGTATCATATAGAGTATCAAATTTATTGTTGACCGATTCTTTTACGAATAAGTGTCCGATAGGAATGACAATTTACTCACTTTTGACCCTGTGCCGACGTAATAGAGAGACACAAAGGATACTCTAAGTTTAATAAGTGAAACAAGACAGATATCTGTTTATCCAGTAGATTAACAAAGTAAGATATTTAAACTGTAGAGCCATAAAAGTACTTTTGGATATGATCAACGATAGTTAAGGTAATGCGTTGCCTATCAAGAAAGCACAACTAGTCATATGTAGGATGGTTTTTCAGACTGCTGCACTAATGTTGTATATAAACACAAGAAGCACACAATCTCTAGACGACTGGTAAAAGTATTGTTGAAAGAATTTTCGCTTCCAAAAATACTAAATGAGTAAATATGTGTCGAGTGAGGTTATGAGAGAATTCTTTAACAAAGGGAGGCCATTTTATGCTGTTATTTTCTTACAGTTTGGGTTTGCAGGAATGGACGTACTTTCTAAAGCGGCTTTAAATGAAGGGATGAGCAACTATGTGTTTGTAGTTTATCGTCATGCTGTTGCCACTATTGTCATGACGCCTTTCGCTATTGTTTTTGACAAGTTTCCATTTATCTCTTTTCATCTGTCAATAGTTGTGTACACATTTGTGGCTTTTTGGTTATTAAAAATTGTTACTTTTTTTTAACCAGGAAAATAAGGCCAAAGATGACCCGCTCAATTTTCATCAAAATTGTGATTCTTGCGCTACTAGAGTAAGTTCTTAAATTACAGACAGAAACTGTGTCTTAAACAACTAATTAATTGTTTGGATAATGAGTTTCTATGTTTTTTGGTAGGCCGGTTATTGATCAGAACCTTTATTTTATGGGCATGAAAGCCACAACAGCGACATTTGCAGCTGCAATGTGCAACATTCTTCCTGCTATAACTTTTGTCATGGCCTGTATTTTTAGGTGAAAAAATGTTAAGATCCACAAGGATTAGAGTTCGTAATTTCACTCCGTTTATTTATAAATGAGGCGATTTGGGTTATGTCTTATCTCTAACGAGTCAATGGGTAAAACTAAAAAAGTTATCTAAATAATACCATTTAAATGGGTCAAAAGTCGCTATAGTGTATTTTTAATGTGTTAAACCTTTCATGATGTTCAAAAAAGGAAAAATCGTATAAATAGCTAACAGTATACCCAACTTCTATATAAGGTACATAAAATTTTTATATAAGGTACTGAACTTTCTTCTGACACTATTCACCTCTTGAGTAGGTCACTTCAAAAATTGGCACTTTACGGTTCATGAAGCTACTGTAGCTTGATGATAACGCTAAAAACGAACTACATGTATAAATAACTAGGGATTGGTTTATTATTATCTCAACTCTATGTTTACTCTTCATATTCAATATTTTTCCAGTTATTTTGAGACATATTGATCGACTAAGGGTCGTATATGTTATTTATAAGCAATAAATCGATTGCAAATATGACCCAATGTGGTGGATAATTGGCTACCTTCAGAACAAGTCAAAATGTACTCCCTTTTTGTGCAAAAAAAATTGAGTACCTTGAAACAAAGAAAAAGTTTTGTACCTTAAGTAGAAGTTGAGTACAGTACCTTTTCGTGATATTCCTGCTCAATAATCATATTAGACTAACAAAAACTTTTCGACAAAATGTGTTTTGGATAATCCCGACCCGGTCCAACCCATTTAGAGTTTTAGACCCACAAAAAGTAGGTTTGACCGGTTATATCACCCCCCTACCTGAACATTTCGAGCCTCTAACAAAAGTAGCAAGGATGTATCATGTATGCATGGTGGTATTGAGAAAAAAATGACACGATATCTGTAAATAAGTTAGCTTCTTGTTCTTTCAGGCTTGAGAAGCTAAACCTAAAAAGTATCCATAGCCAAGCGAAGGTAATAGGGACAGTAACAACTGTTTCAGGAGCAATGATGATGACACTGGTGAAAGGGCCAGTCTTAGAGTTATTTTGGACGAAAGGAAGAATGCATCATGACGTCACAAACAATGGGGTAGATGTCCATAATTCTCTCAATGGTGCTTTTATGATCACGGTTGGATGCATCAGTTGGTCTTGTTTTATGGTTTTGCAAGTAAGAATCCCTACAAAGTAAAAGTAATATATTCTATGAATCACCAACCCATTTAATTTTTGGGTCGGACTCGGGTCAAGGTTTGGGTTAACGGGTCAACTCACCAACCCAAAAGTAACCCTTACAAAGTTAACCCGTTTGACGCGAAACCATTCCACCAACCGAAATTAACTTGAAACCCGCCAACCCGTTTAATTTTTCGAGTTGGGCTCGGGTTAACGGGTCAACGCGCCAGTCCAAAGGAAACTTGACCCGTTTGACATGATTCCAACCCGCCAAGGTTCGGATTAACGGGTCAAACCACTAATCGAAAGGTAACCCATTAAATTTGCCCCTTTTAACGCGGAATTAACCACCAACCAATATTAAGATCGTGTTCGGGTTGGGTACATTTGACCCGCCAACCCGTTTATCAAATCATGTCGTGATTATTAATTCTAAAATATCAAACAACATCAATGATAAATGTATTACTAAGGAATGCTCTTTACATTGCTTAGTATTCCCTTAGTATACCCTTTCCCTTTTCCATTCCCCACTTTGAACCGAGCGCACCCTTATTGTCCAAAAATTATTAAACCTTTTATACATAAGTACTGTGTCAAAACAAAACTACAATAAGAACTGTATATTGTTATTATTAGCGATAATATCACAAAACTTCTGAAAAATCATTTAGGAGGTCCTGTTTATTAAATATTAAAAAATTTATTACTTGTTTGACCCTTTACCCATTTTGCTCGTTCAAAATAAAACATTACCCGTATCAAATCATTTTTAAGTATATGGGTCGAAATCGCCACCTTTAAGTAATAAAAGGCTAGATCATAGATGTTTTTCTGCCTTCTCTCTCTTTAACTTGTCTCATGTATCTATAGGCAATCACACTAAAGTCTTATCCTGCTGAGCTTTCTCTAACCGCTTGGATATGCTTGTTGGGAACAGCTGAGGGAGCCATTGTGGCGTTGATTGTGGAGAGGGGAAAAACAACAGTCTGGGCTATAAATTGGGATGCATCACTAGTAGCAACTTTGTATAGTGTAAGTGGTGGTCAGATATGTGTTAAAGTATGGGAAGTTTCCCCAATGTAATATTGGGCAATGTTGAAACATATATGGGTCAGACGAACAAAACTCAGCTGAGATCACACTGGTCAAATGGGTGGGTGGGGGGGTGGATGGGGTGGTCAAACGGATAGAAATGTGGCACAAACTCACAAAGTGTATTTATAATCATACATCCTTCTAAATTTCTTTATTCAAACAGTTAAATTATTATTATAATAATTTAGTTTTTGCAATCAGATTTTACACATTAATTTATTTATTTATAAGGTTCATAAAGACGCGTTTGTTAACTGACCTGATCAATCGGTTCGAGCCATACCAAAATTTATCAATTTTTAGCTAACCCCTTATGACCTGTTACCCAACACGCCCCTTATGGCCTGTCACCTAACACGCCCATTTTGCCACTTGTTACCAGAACAACACTTTTATGCTGTTTGTATTCCTAAAGCTCTGGGGTTTTCTGTTGTCTATGCAGGGCGTAGTATGTTCGGGTCTAGCATATTACATCCAAGGACTAATAATGAAAGACAAAGGTCCAGTTTTTGTGACTGCATTTACTCCATTGGGCATGATAATTGTAGCTGTGATGGGATCAATAATTCTAGCTGAGCAAATGTACCTCGGAAGGTACTTCTTTAACAACTCACTTGGTTGACTGTTAATTTAAGGGCACATATCTGAATAGCCTCACACAGTTTATTAGAATTATAAATTTATTTGCTATAAGTGACTGAATCGACGAACTTAGAAACCATGCGACACTTCTATGAGATTTTCCCTTAATATGAAGGTATGATAACTTAATCAGCTAGCTGATTAATATCTCTTCACAGGGTTATTGGAGCCCTTGTCATAGTTGCCGGGCTTTATCTTGTTGTATGGGGTAAAAGCAAAGATGACAAAGTTCAAGCCGTTCCAACTGGCGAGCTAATAGCACCAGAGAAACAGATACCAGATAACGATCTTAAAGAAACTTCTTATCATAAGGCCATCACCATCAAAAAATCAAACGGTGTAAGCTAACAATGTGTCTCATGCTCCAAACGTTATCATACATACGTCTAATATGTGAACTTAAGTTGTAATATGATTCTGAAAACAAAACTAGCTGCAAATGAAATCTATGTAACATAGTCTGTATTACGATGCATGAAATAAAATGTCACACCTTGACAAAATGAGCTCATAGTTTCACTTTTTATGTTCTCAGTTTCGATATAAATAAGGATGAACTGACTCGTTCATTTCATGAGAACTTAATTAAGCGGAAATTTTTTATTTTGAGACAAACAAAAATATGCAAATTAACAAAAAAAAAACATCACATATCGTTCTTCTTTAAATCATTTAACCTCACTCAATTCATGCCGGTTTAATCCAACAAAAGAACTTACACACTTTGAGCTAAGAGCACTCGGTGTGGGGGTTGGGCGTCGGCGTTTTTCACCAAAAACGCCGTTTGCCTTTTTCTCGGCGTTTTGGCGCCGTTTTTGGGCCGGCGTTGGAAACACAACGGAGAGGGGAGGCGACGTTTTTGAATATTTAATGGTTTTTTTTTCCTTTTCCCATTTAAATCACAACTCCATCCTTCTTTTTCTTTGTTTTTCTTTTGCTTTTTTTGTTCGTTTTGTTTTCCCTTTTCTTGTTTTTATTATTTTTATTATCCTTCTTCATTTTTTATTTCTTTTCATTTTTTGTTTTTGTTTTTCTATTTATACTTCATATTCATATTTTTATATAGCTGGTTAACTTTTACGGAGTATTACTTTATTTTTCTTTGAAAGATGGTTAACTTTTATTTTTAATTTCTTAACTATTAATATTAATCATATAATTAAACAAACAAATATAAAACAAATAATAAAATATTTCAAAACACTGTCCACAACACTGTTACCACACCCCAGAATTTTAACTCACAACACAACACCAAAAACACTGTAAATACAGTGTTACCACACCGCGTGCTCTAACGATTATTACAAATCTAATGTTAAAATATTAAATGCTAAGAGAATTACACACACGAAACTTATTTATTTTTTATTTTCTTGGGTTCTATTTGTAATTGATTATGTAGTACAGTATAAACATTACTTTATGGGAGGAGTAAAGTTTGATAATTCATATCTATAGGGGTACGTTTGGATACTAGAAAGAGTTTGAGGACCGTAAATGTAAATTTACTATTTTCAAATTTCTTTATTAGGCAAATAGCCTAAGTAACCCTTATTTTCCAGGTATTTATGAAAACTGTGGTAGCGTGTAAACAGTTTTTATCACTTCCAAATTTCAAATCGATTAAACTATTGCATAGTGTTGCTAATACAGATCTGAATAACACCCATAAATATGATCAAAATGCACCCGGATCACAAGTTTTAGCGTCTAGAAAAACTTTGTTTTTGAATGCATGTAAACTGTTCGATGAATTGCCTCAATGGGATTTGGTATCTGTCACAACTTTGATCAGCCAGCTAGCCCGAGAAAATCAACACAAGGAAGCATTCTATGTCTTCTATAAAATGCTTGAGTTGCAAATTAAACCCAATGAGTACACATTAGCAGCTCTCACTCATTCGTCCACAACGCTAAAGAATCTCAATTTGGGCAAGCAACTGCATGCTTATGCAATCAAGACGAGCTTCGAGTCAAACGTGTTTGTTGGTAGTGCGGTTTTAGATCTTTACGCTAAGTTAAACACGATTGAGGAAGCTCAAATGGTGTTTGACGGTACCCGTGATCCAAATGTGGTTTCTTACACTGCTTTAGTATGCGCGTACATCAAAGAAGAGAGGCTTAACGATGCGCTAAAGATCTTTAGAACAATGCCCGGGAAAAACGTTGTAACTTGGAATGCGATGATTGGTGGGTACAGCCAAAAGGGGCATAATGAGGAAGCCGTGAATCTTTTCACTGAAATGTTGAGAGAGAATATAGTACCGACACAAAACACTTTCCCATGCGTCTTTTCAGCAGCTGGAAACATCGCAGCCGTTAAAATGGGAAAGAGTTTTCATGCATCAGCAGTAAAATATTTGGGTAAAATCGGTGTATTCGTTGGCAATTCATTGATTACATTCTATTCAAAATGTGGCAGCATGGAAGATAGTTTACTGGCTTTTAAAAAACTTGATGATAAAAACATTGTTTCTTGGAACGCTTTAATAAACGGGTATGCACAGAACGGGAGAACTAAAGAAGCGATTGACTTTTATCACGATATGCAAAAAAATGGTGTCGAACCTAACTCAGTCACCCTTCTTGGATTGTTATTTGCTTGTAACCATGCGGGTTTTGTAGACGCTGGTTATGCTTACTTTAATGAGGCTAGACTTAAGAACCCTAGTTTACTAGAGCCCGCACATTACGGATGCATGGTTGATTTGCTGGCTCGATCAGGGCGGTTCTTGGAAGCCGAGAGGTTTATTCAAGATTTGCCATTTGATCCTGGGATCGGGTTTTGGAAGGCCTTGTTAGGAGGTTGTCAAATTCACTCAAACATGCAATTGGGTGAGTTTGCAGCGAAAAAGATTTTGGATTTGGAGCCGAGTGATGTATCATCTTATGTGATGGTGTCAAATGCTCATTCAGTTGCTGGAAGATGGCAGAGCGTTTTGAGTGTAAGGCGGGAGATGAAAGAGAAGATGATGAAACGGGTTCCGGGGTGTAGTTGGATTGAGGTTGGATGTGAGATTCGTGTGTTTGTTAATGGAGATCGGAGATCTGGTCAAGATGATGAAATTCGTGCAGTTTTGACGGGTTTTTATGATCATGTAGTAAACTGTGATATAAGTCCATGATACTGTGATTCAATTGCAGTAGTTCAGTGGCGGAGCTAGAAATAAACATCGCGGGTAGCAAAAAATTTTTAAGTATAAGAGATTATAACTAAAACATGTCGAAATTGTACGATTTTCATTAAGCAGAGCTTTTAAAAGGCTTGCGATTGGAGCAAATAACCTTTTTATAGAAACCTATAACACATTTCGACATTCCACCACAAATACCTCTAAAAAAATTTGTCATGCTCTAAGTAAAGCTTGCAAAAGGTTCTGCAAAAAAAAAAGAAAAAAAAAATCAACAAAACTACGGCTTGACTATGTGCAAACCTCCTTTCCATCCCATCTATATTACAGTAGGTTATAAGTTTATTTGGGTTTCATTGAAAAAAAATAGACGTATTTTACTAACAAAAAAAAGTGTTGGGCTTATTAAACTGTAAATGGGCTTTTTCTAGAATGAGTCCCATGAAATTAGTTTAACATATAACTATCACAATACTTTTATAAGCAACTATCAGATATATTAAAAAATGTATTTATTTTTTTACACTCACTAGGCAAGAGTAGTTAATACATGGGTCAATTTGGGTTACGTTGTTGAAATGGAAGAGTTAGAACTAAAAAGTAACATGTCAAACGGGTTCATAGACCAGAATAGGCATATAGCTGCAGAAGGAACAATTTCCTCAAACAAATAACTGCATGTATTTCAAATTCATAATGATACACCACCATCTATCTTTACCAACCAAATAGGCCCCCAAGGGGCTCGTGTAAAAAAAAAAAAGATACATATAAACAAAAAACTAAACCTCTTCAAAAGCTCTAAAAGCATAGAAGGATTAATGACATTTGTAAAGACGTGGGAATCACTGTCGGGATATCACTGTAACTTTTGTAAGGAGATCAAAATCCCAGGCTCATAAAGGAACTCGTCACACGAATAAACAACATATAGATATAGGATGTTGTATCTATACATATTCATGCTTTTAATCTTCAATTTCTTATTTGTTGCCTTTACCTTCATCCTCATTTAAAATGCGATTTCGGAAGTCAGATGCCATTTTTGGTAGGCCCTCTCGGAGTGGGACCTTGGGCTCCCAGTTTAGCAGTTCCTTGGCTTTGCTGATATCTGGTTTCCGTTTCTGAGGATCATCAGCGGTGTTCTCTCTGAATTCTAGTGTGGCACTAGAATCAATAGTTTCTTTCACCACCTAAGAATTTGTACCAAAATGAAACAGGGAAAAAAATGATTAAATAACTGAAATAATAATTACAATTAGTTTAAACATATGCACAAAGGACCAATTGTATTCATCATATTAGTATACAATACCAAAGGTTTAGGACGAAGGTATCAAGATAAAAATTGTACTTACAACTTGAGTTTCTTTTGTAAAGTGACACGAATCGATAGATATTTCAAATGTTGGGTGTATAGAGTCTTTTATATTAATTCACTAATTTCCATTAATTGCAATGACTTTTTTTTAGCCGTGCTTTCAACACCACCTTTGGTGGGCCACTGTTCCACGGGGACCAAACCCACGCAACACAGACTTGGTCCAAGTAAAGCTTTCCCTAAGGAGATTGGGGAGGCCCCAAGAAATTGTTTGCAATAAGTGGGATTTGCACCTTGGACCTAGTAGATATTTCTTGATAAGCAAGTTAGAATGTTAGTTATTACTTATAGGTCATGGTTATGGTTTTATCTATCAAATGAATTATTGAGTCTCAACTTCTCGAATTGTAGGAACTATCTTGGTGTTCATTTATTTTTATTTTTGAAATAACCTAATCTATCTCGGTTCGTACCATAACAATGTGATCGCTTTACTTGGGGTGAGGAATGGCTATTCATACTACGTATTACTTTTGGGAACCAACCCGTTGGGTCGGGTTGACTGTTGACTTTTGTAAAACTTTGACATTATATTTTATATGTCCTTTCTTTTCAACTTTTTCTATTTATTGAAAAATTATATGGGTGAATAGAAACTACCACCTTAAAATGCAGGGTAAGTAAGTAAGTAAGTAACATCCCATACCGCCTTCCGCGGGTTAGGGCCCAATACCGTCTAGGACGGTGTATGGGGGAGGTATAGATGTAGACAGCCTTACCCCTACCCTAAGGTAGAGAGGCTGCTTAGAGTTCTACCTAAAGGTAGAAAGGACCTCCGGCCTGCTGCTTTTCTTAAAATGCAGGGTCTATTCATTTAAAAGACAAACCTGAGCAAGCTCTAACATGGTAAACTCTCCGGGGTTGCCCAAGTTGAAAGGTCCAATATGTGCACCTTCCATCAGTGCCATCAATCCATCTACCTGAAATTTACACAAGTTTGTATATTAAATTATTCGGGAATATATCTGTAAAAAGACAAATTATTCAGAGTTTATGTACTTGGATGAAAATGAAGAAAAAAATGTGTACAAATAATTAGATTATTAGACGAGGAAACAGCATACCAAGTCAGAGACATATTGAAAGCTTCGTGTTTGTTTTCCATCACCATAAACCGTCATTGGTTGTTTGCGAATGGCCTTCAAAAGATATTAAAAACTTAATAATATGACAATAAGACTCAACCGAATGTTCATTAAAACCTAAGAAACTTAGCAATGAACGAAAGTATACAACTTTACCTGTGACACAAAGTTGCTAACAACACGACCATCATCTAGACACATCCGAGGCCCATATGTGTTGAAAATACGTGCAATGCGAACCTGCATATAAGGATACAATCACCAAATGGTAGCTAGTTGATAGTACTACACTAAAACATCAATTGTTTTTTTATGAACTCTATTTTCAAAGTTCCCCACTCTTCGATTAATTCTATATATAAAGTATTATTAAAGGTAAAAGATGCAAAAAGTATAACAAGCTAGACATTCTCAGTAAAATGATTCAGAAATTTTATGCATTCAAATACACTTCAGATGGCTTTCAACCCTTTTGATGAGTTAAATATTTAATTTAAACCCATTTGACCTGTTAGAAATCAGACGTAACCCACACATTGACCCGTTTGCATATAAGTTGGTTGAATTTGTCACCTTAAGCAATAAGTCAAATCATACCTCAACACCATCGCCTCGATGATAATCCATGGCCAATGTTTCTGCTACCCTTTTCCCTTCATCGTAACAGCTCCTAACACCTAATTCATAAGGAATAATAACATTATGAACATAAAGAAACCAAATAAAGTAAAAATGTAAATGATAAAACAACGTAAAAGCAAATTAGAAGAAGTTACAAGTCTACCGATTGGATTCACATGTCCCCAATATGTTTCCTTCTGAGGATGCTCAAGTGGGTCCCCATAAACCTCACTCGTACTCGTAAGCAAAAACCTCGCTCCAATTCTCTTGGCAAGTCCCAACATGTTCAGAGTTCCCATCACATTTGTCTTGTGATTACACAAGTCAAGGATTTCCAAATTCATATACCCGTGAAAGAATTCCAATAAACAGCAAACACACTTATACAAAACATTCCAAAGGTCAATAGCACTAACTTTTAATTAACTTCAATTATCATAACAAATTCTTTAAATCTTCAGCAAATATATATAGTATATTTGAAACTTAGTATAAGGTTAGTGTATCTACATTTAAAGAACATAATTTATAGTAACACACACACTAAATTCGTATCCAAAAGCACCTAGTTGGATGATAAAATTCACACGTATCGCCTTCTATAATTCCATCTACCAAACTGAGTATATCGCATCTATAAAGAATCTTAATGAATAACTTAATTCAAGAAAGCAACAGCATATCACAGTAAACAATATATTACATTGCATTAGTGCAAGAAAGTAGTATCCAAAAGCACCAAGTTGGACCTCAAAAGTCAAAACATATAGCTTATTTATCTACCTTATAAAAGTATAAGGCATACCCAATTCAAGAAAACAACAAAATCACAATACAAACAACAGATTAGCATGAGTGCAACAAAATGACAATATTCCACAAACCTATTATAGTATAAAAAGAGTAATAAAAAAAGGATATAATTGTCTTGACAGGATTATACTTATAATGAACAGGGGAAGCAGGGCAAGCAAGATGATAAATTTGATCAACTTCTAACAAAATAGGTTCAACAACATCATGTCTAATTAATTCAAATCTCGGGTTATCTAAATGATGAACAACATTATCTTTTCTCCCAGTAAAAAAATTATCAATCACAATAACTTCATCACCTCTTTCCATCAATTTATCAACCAAATGACTACCCACAAACCCTGATCCACCTGTCACCACAACCCTCAATCTTTTCCGGCCAATTCCCACCGGAACCCTACCGGCCGGCCGGCGTTGTTGGGAAAATGAAAATGCTCTCATTGATGGTACATCTTTCCTGCTAATAATATTATCAATTGTTGTTGTTGTTGTTGTTGTTGATGAAACAGAGGATGATAAAGAAGGCTGGTAAATAAAGAAAACAGAGCCAATTATAATTCCAATCAAGATGAAAATTAAACGTTGTTCTCTGAAGATGTAATTAACGGATCTTGAAATTGATCTATGGGTTGTGTGTTTTAGGGATTTGGGTGAGTAATTTTGGTGGGTTGGCATTGATGATGATGATTGTTTGTGTAATTGTTTCATCATTTTTGCTGCTGCTCTGTTTTTCTGGGTTTTTTTTTTCCTATAATATATTTGATTATTATTACAGTATTATTATTATGAAAGGGGTTAAGTTTGGTTAAATGGAGAGATATGGAAGGTGGAGGGTATTTATGAAGGATTTTGGTGAGAAAAAAGGTTGATTCAGTTTGAAGGATTTTTGCAGTAATAATGAAGGAGGCTGTTGGTGAAGAAAGGATCATCTAAAATTCGCATGTAATTTCAATGATTATTAACATGGGTATGTATCTGTTTTATTGAAGAAGGTAATGACACTGTTTGTTATGCATATATGCCCAGCCTAATTCATAGTATTAGAACAAAAAAGGTACTTATTTTTGTATTATAACTTGGCTACATGTTTATGTGTTATCTTTGGCTACATAAATAAATATGTTAATAATGTTTTAACCACGGAACTTTCAATTTTTTTTCGTTTTAACCACTCAACTTTTTTTTAAATGTTTTAACCACTCAACTTAGGGTCAATAATGGTTTAATCCCTGAACTTTCAATTTTTTTTCGTTTTAACCACTTAACTTTGTTTTAAACGTTTTAATATCTCAACTTATGAGTTGACCACATTTTAACCACTAAAGTTCATTTGACTGTTTAAAAAAAACCCTTTCGTTAATGAAAGTTTAGATTGGGAAATATAAACTTTAAACTGATTTTTTATCGACAAAGGCTATCAAGATAGAGATCTTACCTATGATCGTTTTTGTCTTCACAAGATCGAAATCGTAAGATCTTACGATCCCGATTTGATCTTACGATTTCGATTTGATCTTACGATCCCGATTTGATCTTACAATTTTGATTTGTGAAGACAAAAACGATCATAGGTAAGAATTCTATCTTGACAACCTTGGTCGATAAAAAAATAAGTTTGAAGTTTATATATCTCGATCTAAACTTTCATTATAAGTTAACGAAAGGGTTTTTTTTAATGGTCAAATGAACTTTAGTGGTTAAAATGTGGTCAACTCATAAGTTGAGTGGTTAAAACGTTTAAAACAAAGTTGAGTGGTTAAAACGAAAACAAATTGAAAGTTCAGGGATTAAACCATTATTGACCATAAGTTGAGTGGTTAAAACATTTAAAAAAAAGTTCAGTGGTTAAAATGAAACAAATTGAAAGTTTAGTGGTTAAAACATTATTAACCCTAAATAAATATTGATATATTACAAACTTTTAGGCAAAACAATTCAATTTATTTTAAATGTGTTGAATATATATATATATATATATATATATGGTAGTGATCAAGAGGGAAGTACCTTTTTGGAGGGAAGCGTTAGTATGCATCAAGAATCATATTACAATTATTAATCAAAACGTCAACAAAAAATTATTTTTATTGATAAATAGTAATCAAAATCGATGCTATAAAAATATTTTAACGAATGAATTTCATTTTTAAGTCATAACATTAATTGATGAATATTTATTTGATAAATTGTTAATATGCAGTGTGATGCATATTAACTAATATGCATCGCGATGCATATTAAAACTTCACATTATTTGAAAGATATTTTTATTGTTAATATGCATCACAATGCATATTAACTAATATGCACCGCGATGCATATTAATGGATTTGGATCTAATATTCATAAATCGATGCTATAACTTGAAGAAAGAATTTATCAATGGAGCTTAACATTCATAGCAAGCATCGATTATAATTAACATTTACTAAATTTCAGTTTGCTTTTTTCGAGATTTGTATGGGTGAAGGTAATATGCTTCCTGATGCATACTAGCGCTTCCATCCTTCCCCCAAAAAATGCACTTCTCTCTGGATCATTCCACTATATATATATATATATATATATATATATATATATATATATATATATATATATATATAAAGAAATAGATTTTTCTAATGACAGTCCTAAAGGCTATCCTTAACAACACATTGTTTGCATAATGATGGTTGAGTGGGTGTAGTTATTAAAAAGTTAGTGAAGTGGTTATCATCATTGTAGAACAAAATAATGAATGTCTGAATCTGTTAGACATAGTTCTTAGGGCTGTTATTAGACTAATCCATAAAGAAAGTAGAGTAAGTGTTTCGCCCAATCGTATATGAATTTCTTAAAGAAAATAATGAAAGTTAATAGTTAAAGATGGTAATTGATGTTGTAAACATTATACCAAATATGTAGGAGATTGGAGTGTTATGGTTATGACAATTAAGTCTTAGCTAGAAAAAAGAGAAAAGTTAGGATTTATTGGTACAATCAATAAAAGTTGTATTGTATTGTGTAATATGGGTGTGTTTGGTAATAATAGGCTAGAGCATAAGGCTAAAGTTGAATATTATGGCTGGAGCTGTGATTTGTGCTTCTATGCAGAAGACACTTCAAAAGGCTTCTTGTTTAAAGGCTTCTGATGATTTTTTTTTCTTTTTTTAAGAATTCCCATTCTTGTTGTGTTACAAACAAGGCTTATGGGTTCGGGCTTCTTAAAGGTAGAAGCTTAAGTCCTTAAAGGCCCAAGAGAAGCCCCATGCCAAACACACACTATGTGTATGTATTTGTGTATAGTAATATGGTTTGTTATGTATAAAAGCTATAAAAAATGTATTCGATCGCTACATTTTTTTAAGAAGGTATATTGCTTACCATAGTATCTTGATGTCGTATAAATTCACGTATATTAGAGCATCCACACTTCATCTACTTTTGACAGTTTAATACACTGTCATATCAGCATCCTACTTTATTATACAAACACATTCACGGTGCATTGAGTTTATACACTATTTGATTAAATGACACATCAACATTATCTTTTCAATTAATTTAAATGTATAGTAAATCACATTTTATAGGTATGCAAATCTTGCATTTACTTAAATGTTAAATAACATTAAAATTAAAACATATCATATTAGTTAAAAGTTAAAAACAAAAACATATTACATAAATAAAAGATAAGATATTTTAAAACACAATACCTAGACAATGAGATAATTTTAAATAAATAAACTAAAGAAAAGACAATGACTACATATTCTAAAAATGATGTTCAAAATTTATTTAAAAAACATTCACAAAACCATTGGTTTTCGGGTATGTTGGGAAGTATTGATTGTATGCATTGACCTTGAAAAAATCGTCCTGTTACGTGCCGAGGTCATTTTACTAAAGGTGTTCAAAGATGTCCAACGATGATATTAGAAGCGCTAACTTCACAAGATCTTTGGATATGCTATGCATATTTTGGTGTGGGAGGGTCTAACGATGACATCAGCATACTCAGTAAATCTCCATTGTTTAATGAAATATTACAAGGGTACGCTCCAGATTGTAACTTCACGGTCAATGGGACACCATATACAAAAGGTTATTATCTTGCGGATGGAATTTATCCGGAGTAGGCTACAATCGTTAAAAGTTTTTCATTCCCAGATGAACCAAAGCAGACCAAATTTAAAGAAAAGCATATTTCAAACATAAGAAATATAATGTATGCATGCATCATATTACATAATATGATTGTAGAGGACGAAGGAAATGTGATTAATGATTGGTCAGATGATGTTGATCCTCCAATACGTGTGAATCGTGGACCGACCAATGAGATTCAATATCAAATCCTCAAATACGCGATAACACAACTCATTTAAAGCTACGAAATGATTTGATCGAGCATAATTGGGAATGTTTTATATTAGAAAGCAACTAAACTGAAAATGTTGTAATTGTATTGGAATGTAATACATTAAACTAACTAATGTTCTATTTGTGTGTGTTGTTATATATGTAATTTAATTTGATAAGTTTTAATTTTAATACTTGTAGAAAGCTTAAAAGATGATAATGAAAAATAATTTAAAAAGGTCGACTGATAATAATGTTTAGGGAAATTAAACAAAATACCCCTCTTTTTTGGAAATATATGGTTTTGCCCTTCCGGAAATAAAATTGACGATATGCCCCTAGAAATCGCAAAAGCAAATTTGCTTTTGCGATCCCGAGTTTGCATTTTGCGATCCCGTTCACGTGGCCGAGTCGTTAACGAGGTTTGCGTGCGATGGCAAATCGCAAAAAAAAATTTGCCGTTTGCGATTTGCATATGACGCTGGGTTTTTGCGATGGCTTATAAACGGCTCGAGTACCTTGTCACCGTGGCCACGTGAATGGGTTCGCAAAAATTGGTCCGGATTTGCGATTTGCCACCGCCCAAAAAAGTTTCAATATATCACTAACCCCTCGGCTCATTCATCCCTAACCCTCTTATGTTCAACCCCCTCCGTACATACCCCGACACACCCCGATCCATCCAACCACCATCGTAAATCGCAAGATTTGCGATTTACGATCCGCGTCCACCATCGTAGGTCGGGCCACCACCATCACCCCGACCAAAACCCCACCACCACCACCACCCCTTTGTAGCCGGATAACTGAAAATTCACACCGCCACACCCTCCGGCGCACCACCACCACCCTACCACCCTCCGTCGCGACCACCGCCATAACAACCGCCACTCCTCATCATCTCTTCTCACCGTTCAATTCCGTGTTCGGCCACGGGTTTCACCATCGCCACGGCTCACCATCTCGGGTTTCGACCTAAATGATGGATGATTCTCAGGTATTATGTTGTTTTTGTATAATATTTGTTAAAGTTACCGCGTGTTTTTGAATTTAGTATGTTTAAATCCGAATTTTCATTGTGGCATTTCGTCGAACACTTGGTGTGCAACATATATTTTGCATTGTTCATGAATTTGATCGGTTTTTAAGCAATGTTTGTGTGATATTACGAAGCTAGGTAGGTTAATACATTGTGTATAGAGTTTAATACAAAGTGTAATAAATCGCAATGTTTGTTTGATATTACGAAGCTAGGTTGTTAATACATTGTGTGCTATTACGAAGAAATGTTTGAGTTTTGTTCCATACATTGTGTCGGGTAGCATATTTTGATTGAATATAGAGTTTAATACAACGCCATTATTGAACCAACGCCATTTTAAGCAAGTTTCGGGTTTTGCAATTCTAGTTTTTAGGTGAGCTTTTTGATTGGGTAAAAATCTCAACTTAACCAAATCACTTCCATATTGAACCAAACCAAGCTAAAATCTAATTCGGTTTTGGTTGTAAAGTCAAGCTTATAACTCTAGTCGGAATTCTTGAAGACAATTATATATATTTCTATAAAACTTGCTGAAATTTATATAAATAGAGTTACTTAAATTGTTACGTCATGAGAAAGATAAAAAGTAAAAGTTATGATCATTTGAGAGTTAATATCTACAAAGTATATAATTATATAAATGTCAACAGTTAAATTTAACAGAAACAAAGTGATATCGCTCATTTTGTATATATAAATATTTCGCGATATCAATGTTTTTGTATTTATTTTAGTCAATTTTATGAACTTTCGATACTTATTTGGTTGAAAAATGCTTTCAGGTTCATATCCGAGAAGTATTACAAAAGAAGCGAAGTTTGTACTAAAAAATTGCAATTTTGGCGAGGTGTTCGTATTTTGGCCATAACTTTCTCATACGAACTCGGATTGAGGTGATTCAGGCGGCCAAACGACCGTAATTCAAAATGCTACAACATATCAAAAAATCAGAATTGTTGGGCATAAGAGAGGATCACGTTTTTGGGTCAAGCCAAGACAGCTTACAAATTAAATCATTCATTATTTAATATTATATCTATTTGATGGATGTTGGCAAAAAGAAAAGAAAACATTTACGAGACATTTACCAACTTTTGTCATTATCATATTCCAATTCAAACTCCATCATTTTCCACTACCTTCAACATCATATTTTTTAATCCATCATTATCTAATCAATTATCTCAACGGACGGATACAGAAGAACAGAGATTCGGAGCAGCAGCCAAAAGAAGAAAATGGAGATTTTTATGTCTCCACAAATTAATTGCTCAACCATATTTTCTCAACTACTCGCCCACAAAAATCTGCAAAATTCACGGCGGGAGAGATTTTTTCTCTGCTTTTCATTTAATTCTTTCAACCACATACGCACGCGGGGAACAAGATGCCGAACGGAAGAAAAAGAAGGAGATTTTCATATCTCTATCATTAATTCCCCAACCATATTTTCACCCATAAATATACGATAAATCTGAAACGATAGAAAAGGTGGTTATGGTGGAGAGAGAGCCGGCGGGGTGACAGACGGAGACACGACACACTGGTTACGGGGATTTGTATGGGGATACTCTCAGGATTCTCCTCGGAGTTTTCGAAACTACTCCCGTAACCATTTCCACAATCACTTTTCTGGAAGATAGAGGAAGCAACAAGCGATTAGTTTGATGATTCATTGGTGTATTCATTCATGGTTCTATTAATAATTTGGTAACGAACTTTTCATTCAAGTATTGTATTTCTCTGTTAACAATATTTATAGTAATTATAATCATGTTTATTGAGGTTTACATTATTGTTTGTTATTGTTTTGATATCACATGATTAGCTAGTTTTCTGTTAAGCTTGCTTGGATGAAATAACTATATGATTAGGGGTGTAATCCTTAGAGTTTAAATTATTAAGTAGTTTATGTTTAATCGAGAACCTAATGTGTTTGAGTTTTAATTCATGAATATATCTTGTTGATGTTTTAGAAATGTAAACTTGTGAAAACATTTTATATAACTGATTCATTTTAGTTATTTGTCTATGAATAACTATTAATTTCATCGTGAACACATGATTTTAAACAAGATTATCCATTAAACTCAAATGTGTTAGTTAGTGAGTCTACGGAAGTGATTTGCTAAGATTAAATTATAAACTAGTTAATAACTTAAGATGCAAATTTGAGTTTATATATTCCATTATCTTGTTGGTAAGTTATTAAATGATAATCAACCAAAGTTTTTATCATCTTAGTAATTTGTTACAATTGTTTGTCTATGAATGATTGTCTAGTTATAATCGAATGAATAATTAGAACAAGTTAATAATATAAGCTTGATTTGTGCAAGATGGTAATGTTTATGAAAATAACTTACTTGATTGAATCTTAATGTTTTTAACTTATAATTTGGATACAAGAATTGAAGACCTTCATCTTGTGGAAATCTTCTATAAATCTTAAGTGAAATAAACTGGTTTTAACTTCCATGCACTCCGAAATCATTAGTGAAATAATTCAAGCAAGTATCCTTTATATTTCTTGATAAACAAACAATTCAAATCTGGCTCTTAAAAGCCCAATTGCCTAGTTTAGATAAGTAGTTGTTAAGCATTGCAACAATTCGGTTGCACCAAAACAAAACCCATCATTTACTTTTCTTGTACAAATTAATTACACTTGAATATAATTCTTAAACTCACATTCCCTGTGTTCGAACCCTAGACTTACCCAAACTATACTACTACTCGACAGGGTCCACTGCCCGGTTGTGTTTTAGTCTATTTGCGGTACTTCTTTTGTTCATTTATAACGATAAATTTTTAAGACTAGATTTAACACATCACAAAGTCACACTGATACTATAACATCTTAAGAAACATGACCAAAATAAAAAAAATAAAAATTGAGGATTAGTAAAAAATGAATAAAAGTTGATGGAAAAAAAGTTAATGTGCAATCCTTAGAGAACACAATAGTACATAACATGTTTTGATAGAAAAATAATGGATTAATATCGGTATAACATATATGATTTTTAATATATATAAATATCATTTAATAAAGAAGGAAAATAAAACACACAGAGAATTTGGGCTCAAGTTTTCTCATTAATTTTACTTAAATAAAGAATGAAGATAAAAGTAAACAAGTCATGATTTATAAGACATCTAGCTGGCAAGGTAATGAGTGGCGGTGGGTTGTGAATTGGGTCGGGTCGGGTTAGGTTAAATGCATTTGATTAGTATAACCACATTAAAAGATCATATACATCCTTAATAGTTATATTTATGTATAGTCGTTAAATAAACATGTATATATTTATTTTATTAAATGTCGATTATAGTTGTTTCATTTCGCTAAAGTTACAGCTCAATTGGTTGTTATTTATCGCTTTTATTAACGAAACTTGTTTGGCTTGATTGATCACTCTGCATGACATTTTTAATGGAAGGCTGACTTTGAAAAGTCAACTCACTGTTACCGGCCATATCAAGTTGCACTTATCAAACGATCAACAAAAGATAATTAGAGACCACTGCTTTGGGCATTGGTTGGATGTGAAGGCTGCGGACAATGACCCGGGTTTTGTGCATCATATACTGCAGTTTCGACGAAAGGAGCGTCTAGGGTTAAAGCACCCTCGCGCGGAGGCAGGTGATTTGTGGTTTAGGGTGGCGGATACGGATGACCATTTTATACGATTCGGTCGCAGGGAGTTTTGTCTGGTGACAGGTTTTCGGTTCGGTCCCAATGAAAATATAGCGGATCATATTCCCAAGGAGGTTCGACGGACGACCCCGGCATTTAGATCGCGTTTGTTCCCGGAAATTTTCAAACGCAGCGTACGTGTATAAGACCTTTCTAATAAGTTTCACGATAAAGGTTTGTTTAGTGGGCCGAGGAAATTGAGCGATGAGGATTGTGTGCGCGTGTGTATGCTTATGTTGCTATATAAAGGGTTTTGGGGAAAGCAGGGTTCGCATAATATTGAGGATGATCATATGCATATAGTTGAACATTTTGATGTTTTTGACCGGTACCCTTGGAGTAATATTATTTGGGCCAGAAGTTATGAGCAGCTGGATAAGGGTTTGGAGACTCGGATGAGTCAAGAAGGGATGCATTACACGTTGAGTGGTTTCGGCTGGGCGTCTACGGTAGCATCATCTTAATTATTAATGTTCGAATTATTTCATACTTATTGTTTATATAATTTATAATATATTAAAACATTAATATGCTTGTTTGTCGTTTGCTTATTGTTTACAAGGCTTGGATTTGGGAAGCTTTTCATCGTCAGGTAGAGACAATTGCTACAAGGCCTAAGCGAGATCAAATACCACGTGGGATCTACTCGAGCGCAAAAGGAAGGTTATTGAATTTAAAGAATTCGGTCAATTTTTGCGGATTGCGGTAAGTGATTTTATATATGTGTGTATGTGTATGCGTATGCGTATGTGTATGTGTATGTGTATGTGGACATAAGTATATTGTTGATCATTGGGTGACGTTGATGAATTTTTGGTCATTTGATAAGCTAAAATATTAGCTGGTGTATCCGTTTTACGAAAAGGATATTTCCAATTTTTTTAAAAAATTATTTTTTCGTTTGCAATTACATATTTACTTGTATATCTATCTGTATCTATCTGTATATATCTATTTGTCTGTATATCTATATGATCTATCTGTTAATCTATCTGTATATCTATCTGTATATGTATCTGTATATATCTATTTGTATATCTATCTGTATCTATCTATCTGTATATATATATATATATATATATATATGTGTGTGTGTGTGTGTGTGTGTGTGTGTGTGTGTGTGTGTATATATTTAAAGGTATATCTGTTTGTCTATACTCATGTATATATATATATATATATATATATATATATATATATATATATATATATATATATGTGTGTGTGTGTGTGTGTGTGTGTATTTAAAGATATATACATATGTATATATGTATGTGTGTGTGTATATACGGCGATTAATAAAGTTATTATAAAATTAGATGTGATCTCACTAATCGACTCGTTTTATGCAGAGGGATACCACACCAGAGCATCTTCCGAAGATTACCTTGAAGCCGAATAAGCATGAGAAGAAGTGCCAATGGTGGATTGATAGCTGGAAATACTTTGACGAGCAGGTAGTTGCTGAAAGGCCATCGAAGAAGGCACGGAACAGTCAAAACGTGGATGCCAAGCCCTCCGATCGCAGCCCATCTCATGATGTAGACACGTTTTGATCGCGGCATGATGATCTGCCGTTTGGTGATGGTCTTGGTACAGATGTTCGTCAGACCTATCAGTCGACATCGGAGGGGGAGTTGCACTCCTTACGAGAAAGGGTGGAAGCTCAGGCTAAGACGATTGAATCCCTTGTTAGCCGGGCTGATGCGCAAGACAAGCGGGCCGATGCGCAACATGTCATTATACAAAGGTTGTTGAAGCAGGTTGGGATGAATGAGACGAATGAGGTGAATGAGGTATTGGTTTGTAATTTTCATTTATTATATTATATTATATTTTTAACTCTTTATGTATATTTTGCTATGTATAATTTTAACTCGTTATTTAATGCCTTTTCAGTTTGACAGTGATTTCGAGGATGGTTATGTATCTGACACTATACTTGCCTCTGCGGGGAAGATCTCGGGTCCTTTTATGTTGCGGCGTAGTATAAGAGAACGACGACATGGGCCGTCTGTACTCTCACCGTATCTTACACCGACGCATTTTAAAAGGTTTGTCAATAAAACTCGACAGGTGCATGAGGAAACACCTGTTGATTTGGGGGCCGATCATGATACGTTAGGTTCGGTGGTTGAGGCGGTGGTTGATACGGCGGATCCCAAGCAGGTTGAGCCGGTTGTTGATCGGGTTGTAGAGCCGGTTGTTGATCGGGTTGTTGAGCCAGTTGTTGATCGGGTTGTTGAGCCGGTTGTTGATCGGGTTGTTGAGCCGGTTATTGATCGGGTTGTTGAGCAGGTTGTAGATCGGGTTGTTGAGCCGGTTGTTGAGCGAGTGCTTACGGAGCCGGTGGTTGATCGGGTGCCGGATGTGCCAGTTGAGAGGCGTAAGAAATCCAAGCGTCGGGCAAGGAGGAAGAAAGACGATGATGAGGATGAGCTCTCCGAGGACACACTGGTGGACATGGTTTCGATATGTGTGGACGAGACTGGTTTCTTGACGACTCCACCGGCATCGCCACCGGGGTCTATCGATGGACCATCCACTATTCATGAGTTATATTTGTCTAGTGGCACTGTGCGTTGTATGTTTGTTCGACCTAATACGACGTATATGTGTCTCGATAAAGATTTTTGGGGGCGGTTGTATGGAGATATCGATCAGGGATACTTAGATAACTGTGTAAGTGGGATGTTTAATTTTTATTTGATGTATACAAATGTTTAACTGTATTGTTTTCTTATGATATTATTCGTTGTTATTTTCAGCATATTGATGGTTGGGCGATGCTACTGTTGTGGTGGAGATATAGGACTTACACACGCCCAACGCAGCTTGACAAGAGATTGAGATGGACGATTATGCCTGTAGGTTTTATTGGGGTCATTTATTGTTTCGTGAATTACAAGGAGGATATGAAGCAGAAGAAGAAAAACATTAATTATAAGTTCTTGAAGGGATATGCAGACGGCACCCGTGTACCCTATCCTCCTTGGTGGGAATGTGATTTGGTAAGTAATATTTAAATGTAGCTATCCTTATAGTTTTTTTAAATAAATTTATGTTGATAATTGAGGAATATTGCTGGGACGATTTAACTAACATTTCCCTGACATTTTACAGGTACTTTTTCCGGTCATGGTTCCAAAGAAAAGTCACTGGATACTACTTGTGTTAGATCTTCGAGATTGGGAAGTGGTCGGATACGATAGCCTGGTAGATCATTGTACGGATTTGGAGCGTTGTCGTATTGTCGAAGATTTGTCTCATAACATAGGTAGATATTTGGACGCCATTGAGTATTGGAGATATTCCAGCAGAAAAAGGGAAGTGTCGGATACTACTGAGTTTTTATTACACATGATAGATGATGCCCCCGAGCAGGCTGGGGATTTAGGGGACTGCGAAGTATGGGTGTGTCAGAATATGGAGACGCATGTCAATAGACAAGAGAGGAGGGTTAGTGGAGATAGAGAGTGGTACGCTAGGGAATATAGGAAGAGGATGATGGATACCTTCTTCAGGGCACGTTTTGATTGGGAGCCTCCGACACCACCACCACCACCACCACCAGGATGATCGAGACTTTCTTATTCCTATAAGCTTTTGGTTATGTATGTATTACGTTAAACATTGGTCCATGTTACTATATGGTAGAATTATGTGTTATGTAAAACGTTGATCTTAGCTAGTATTTGATAGACTTAAGTATTATGTTAAAAATTGATCTGTGTTACTATGTGATATATTAGTGAGTTCGATCATTTTGGATATATTATTGGGACATTTGCGACTTGCGATTTACGATTTGCGACTGACTTTATCCATTGTTGATCAGATTTTGGCTAAGATTTTCTGACATTTCACGGATTTTGCAGATTTTTCCTGATAACCCTATCTACCTTTACCTAACATTTCATGGATTTTTTCGGATAGCCCTATATACCTTATCTTGATTGAAATTTACCTTTAAGTAGACCTCATAACATCAGTCTTCATTCACATCTCAAACCACGTAAGTTATTAGATTATCATCATAAATTATCTATTTAAATAATTTATATTTTGGGTTTACAAAATGCAACTGATTGACCTTACTGTGTTTTTTGGTGGGGAACTTCGTTACGACAAAAAGGCGTACGAAAATGGGGTGAAACAAACAATCGTCGATTTTGCTGTTAGTGAGTTTGATCTCAGTAAGTTTTTTTCCTATCTTAATGAAAATATAAATTTCACTTTTAGTGATATATACTACTTTAAAGCCGAGAATCTTCAAAATGCTGGTGCTCGTATGCTTCTGTCGGATGAACAATGGAATACGGTAGCAAAACACGAAAAAGAATGTTGTCAAGGTATTGAGTTTTATCTTGTATACATGGAGGAAGAACCCGAATTGAATTTCAGTGACTATAACAGTGATGACAGCAACACACATTACTACCGATGAACGTTCCGAGAAGGGATTCACAGGGCACTCAACTCACTTTGAGACGTCATGCAAGTAGCAATTAACTTTCATATGTTGTTATGTAGGATTTAAATTCTAGTCTAGTGTCTTTTTAATTTCAGTGACTATGTATGAAATATCTAGGTCTATTATGAAAGTCTCTTGTATGAAATTTCCAAGACTTTTCATTTATGTGGAGACTGTCTTGTATGAAACTCTCTTGCATGTTATTGCTTCAACGATATTAATCATTATACATTTAATAACGTCATTTTCTATATTTATCTATATCTTTTACAATTTATCTTAACAAATTAATTTCATGACCAACTTACATTCTAATTTATAACAAACCATTGTGGGTAGAATTTTTATACAACTGACAAAATCACTATGATTTAGATATTTTTACGTTTTCGTTATAAAAAATAAAAAATATTTATGATACTTTACAAAATAGACCAATTAAATTTTTATAACAAAAACAAAAACTATTTGGATTTTGTCGGTGGCCTTATCCATTGTGGATAACCTTTTGGGTAGGATTTTCTGATGTTCACACTTGTTCGTTTACTCAAAATAAGCTTAATAGCCGTTCTGCGAGCAAGAAAGTGCTTGGTCACATATTAAAAGAGGCGATGAGTTTGGAAGGACGTGTATACAGAGGCAAAGAGATCAAACTTGATATGAATGAACGCTTTAAAATAAGCCTTACATACAACCAAGCATGGAGAGCAAAATGTTACGCTATAGAGCTGTTGAGAGGTACTCCAGCTGAATCGTTTATGAAACTTCCTATTTACCTCCACAACCTAAAGCTATATAACCTAGGGAGCATTACGAATCTCCGTACAGACAAAGAGAATAAATTTGTAATGTGTTACATGTCCATAGGTGCAGCTGTAAGTAATGATTGTTGGTTTACATCTTATGTTCGCATACGTACATTCATATATAATTTATATATTTTTTAATTTGAACTTGCAGGTACGTTCTTTTGTCAACCATACACGCCCAATTATCATCGTTGATGGTGCCCATTTGAAGGGGGGTTACTTGGGTACTAACTTGATTGCTGTGGCGATGGACGGTAATAATGGCATCTTGCCACTAGCCTATGGAATTGGGGCGGGAGAGACGTCCGACGTTTGGACGTGGTTCTTAGGAAACTTACGAGACGCCATTGAATCTGCTGGTGGGATTAGCAACCTGACATTCATCTCTGACAGGGCTCCAACAATTGTATCCGGCATCTCTGCTGTGTTTCCAGAGGCATTTCATGCCTTGTGTTGTCGTCATCTGTTGATGAACTTGAAAAGCAAATCTTCAAAGGTCAAGCACTTCGAATGGCATTATTGAAAAATGTGTAAGGCGTACCGTAAGTCAGATTTCGATCGCCATTATGATGCCATTTCAAGACATTTACCGGCTTCAACTAAGGTTCTTACGGACGTGGGGAAAGAAAGATGGTCAAGGCATCATTCAACAAAGACACGATATGCTTACCTCACAACTAACAGTGCGGAGTCCACTAACGCCATGAGCAAGCATGCAAGGAAACTACCGCTCACAATGCTATTGGAGTTTTTTCGATCTTCAGTACAACAATGGTATTTCAAACATAGGAATACTGCCGCAGCTGTTACAACACCTGTCACACCATATGCGGAGCACAAAATCGGTAAAAGGGTTGACAAATCGCTGCGCTGGAGGGTCAAACCATCGAAAAATATGATATGTGAGGTGGTGGACGGGAAGAAGAATGGGACAGTCAACTTGGAAGCGAGAACATGCACTTGCATACAATGGCAATTATCAGGTTTACCTTGCGGACACGTATTGGCAGTGACCCGTTACTTTAATATAGACAGCGTGTCCGGCTTTGCAGAGAGGTATTTCACCACGGAAACATATTGAGCGGCCTACAGTGAGGCTATAAATCCACTACCTCATCCTTCAGAGTGAGCCGATCCCGGTAATCTGCAGATTTGCTTACCGCCGATACTTGTAAAAGGCAATCTGGTCGCCCACCTGGACGTGCACGTATTCCTTCTAAAGGAGAGGAGAAAGGAAAATACACAAAGCAATGTAGCCATTGCAAGGAAGAGGGTCATATTCGAGTTAATTGTATGGCTCTATACGATAGAACAGACGAGCCAAGCCGATCAAGAACCACAACAAGATCCAAGTCAAGGTCAAAATCAAGATCCAAATCAAGAACGAAAAAGGTGAGTTCTCAAAAATATTCATATAAAAACTAACATATTACATTGTATTATTAATGTCATCCACAAATATTTACTTGCAGAAAACGTCCACAAAATCAACGAAAAGCCATATCGAGGAGGAAGCTGCAACCACGTCTCAGCCGACTCAGAGTTATCAAAGTGTTCATTTGAGTGACCCTTAAATTATTTATAATGGAAAACCTATGTTATGTACTAGTTAACAATGTTATTTATGTTTTTATTATCGTGGTTAATTTGAATCAATGAAATTGCTTGATGTTCATTTTTACATGTTTGAACAATACTAAAACATCTTCATTACATAATGATTAACGTTACATAACAATTAAATGGACACTAAATAAACAGCTTATATAAGGATTAACATAATTTGGCAAACACCCAATTGATTGAAACATAGATACGAATTACAAGATTTGACTACTCACTAATCGAATAACCGTCTTGCACTTGAAGAACCAGTCATAATTTTAGAAATTGGTACTGGCATTGTTTGATCAGAATTTGAGAAATGTGACAGATCGTTACGTGTAACATACACCTCAATTTCTTTATGTATTTTTGCGTAGTCAGTAATCTGCTTCAGTTGGTCGACATCATCGGTTATCAATTGTAAACCAGTATCTAGGTCTTTATCATGCTCTTTAAAGTAACAGAACCACTTCTTTGGAGCCCAATAACCTAGCTCTTCTAAAGCGTAATCCAGAAATTTGGTGGAAAATTCATCGACATCTACGCAGTCAATAAACGTCAACAAACCTTGCGTGTACATTCTTTTTGAACCCTGAAAATGTCCACCGTGACGAAAAGCAATTGAAAACAATTCAGGAACTTCAACGTATAATTCTTCAGTAAATGATTCTTCATTTTGAGATCGAAATTGCCAAAAATGACCTGATTGAACCATTTTAAAATTTTTAGATGTGTTCCTGCTTACAGTCAGAGTATTTATAGATGGCAAAAGATCACGAAAATCCCGGAAAATCTTATCCAAATATCTTATCCAGAAATCTTATCCAAAAATCTTGAATCCCGCAAATCACGGAAAATCTTATTCAAAAATCTTATATCCCGAAAATCACGGAAAACCTTACCCAAAAATCCAGTTATCCGGAATAAAATATATATATATATATATATATATATATATAATAATGTGTATATATATATTAAAAAATAATATAAATATATATATGATAAAAAATAATTGTGATTATCATATATAAAAAATAAAATAATGTGTATATATATTAAAACGAGTATGTGCACGGGTAAATGGCAAATCGCTAAACCAATTTTTGCGATTTGCCATGGCATGGTTCCTCGGTGGGGTGAGCGGCTCGCAAATGGCAAACACTGGATCGCAAAAGCAAATTTGCAAAAGCAAATATATACATATATATGATAAATGTGTGAATGTGATATATAAAAAATGTTGCACATATATATACAAAACATATGTATATATGTACGAAAATGTCAAAAATACGACTCGCAATTTTGTCTCTTAGGCGGTGGCAAATCGCAAATCCGGACCAACTTTTGCGAACCCGTTCACGTGGCCACGGTGACAAAGTACTCGAGCCGTTTATAAGCCATCGCAAAAACCCAGCGCCATATGCAAATCGCAAACGGCAAATTTTTTTTTGCGATTTGCCATCGCACGCAAACCTCGTTAACGACTCGGCCACGTGAACGAGATCGCAAAATGCAAACTCGGGATCGCAAAAGCAAATTTGCTTTTGCGATTTCTAGGGGCATATCGTCAATTTTATTTCCGGAAGGGCCAAACCATATATTTCCAAAAAAAAAGGGCATTTTGTTTAATTTCCCTAATGTTTATGTATGTTCCATATAGAAATTGATAACACCTACTAGTATATGGGTATTTATTTTCTTCACATGGGATATATTTCTGAATTTTAAATACAAAAGTAAAAGAAATGTGGTCCACTCACTTGGTACATAGGAGTTGTTGCAAGAGCAACCTACATGTACTTCCATGTGTACTTGATAAACCTTCTATTGACTTTTGCCACCATGTATGATTGTGGATGCTCTTATATATTTGATTTTGTTTGCTCAGAGTTAGTGACTTACTCACTCTATTACCCCCTACTTCGCTTTTAAGAAGTCAAGAAATATTCAAACTCTAAAATGCGACATGTGCAAAGCATGTAGATCATTCACGGACCAGGTAAACTTTATAGGTACGAAAATTGAGATATAAGCTATCTCATTTTTATAAAGGTCTTCTAGTTGAGAACAGAATTAAAATTCGAAGTTACAATAGAGTTGTTGCTCAGAGCAAACTTACCTGTTAGTTTTGATTTTATTGATCGTTGAAGTAATTTCTTTCTTTTTTAAGTTTGATTGTTGTTAATCGTTTAGTTGAAATTTGCTCTATAAAGCTTCCTTATAACAAGTAAAGATTTTAGTATAAGTGGTATGAAAATTTCAGATTAATGCGTGATGAAGTTTTTCTTAATTTATATGGAAGTTTTGTCTGTTCAAGTATACTAAATAGTTGTTGTATGTTATTGGGATTTTTACTTTTATTTGTTTATGCTATTTTTCGGTTAATTTGCTCATTTGGAAGCCTCAACCAATCAAGAATTGAATCATAGATACTTTGCTGTGATGTTTACCGGTCTTCTGAATGGAAATGGGTCGATGGCATTTGGATGGACCTAACAAAAAAGAAAGGTAGTTCTTCGGGGTACGCTTAAAGGTGGAATTGTGTTTTGATTTTTGGTGGTGGAGTGGTGTAATTACTACAAATTTAGCAAATCACTGCTTCTGTAAATCCACTGACAGTTCAAGTGATAGCCACGATCCATCTGGTCGATTCACGGATTTTAAATCTTCAAGCATCTGACTACTAAAATGGGAATAAAACTACCATATGTCAAGAAATCAAGGCCCGCAATTGATGCTCATAGAGGATTTTCTACTACATGGCTTACATTGTGTGAAGGGTGTGTTTGAATCCTAAGACCGTTCCCAACCCAAAGGGTCGGTTCTCGTCGGTTTCCAAGCGACGAAGTGACAGGGATGGCACGGGTCCGTCACTTCGTCTCGTCGGTTGCCTTCCTTCGGTATTCCGACGTGAGGCGTCGGTTTGTTTTTTGTTTTGTTTTTATTTTGTGTGTATAATATTAAAGGTAAATTGGTAAATGTGGGACCCAAAAATTAAAGTGACGGAGCAGGGATGGGAGGGATCTGTCAGTTTCAGTCAGTTTTCTGAAAAATCTGACGTGGCGCTGACGTGGCTCCGTCAGTTTCAGTCAGTTGGTTTTTGAGTTGGGAATGGCCTAATTACTTCATCAGCGGAATGCTAGAAGATGTGCTTGTTATATATGGTACCGTTTCTCTCACAATATGTTTTACTGCACAATGTGCAAGCTAGTCATTACGGAGAGACTGCCCTGATATTAAGATTTCGGAAACCTTTCTTGTTTGCATATGTATTACAGTAGGATCTTATTATTGATTTTGAATGCTGAAAATTTTGAAGTTTAGATGTCTTTTACTTGTGTAGTTATTGTTATATTGCTTGATCATGTGAAAAGGGTTGGAGCTCAATGTGTTTTTCCTCTATTTTAAACTTGTGTCAATCCATCCATCTTTTACACCATTTTTTTTTCTAATGACATTAAACTAAGGGGTTAATAATGATTTAATACTTAAAGTTTTTTTTTTCTTTTCATTTTAACCATTCAAGTTTTTCTCTCATTATTTAATCCTTTAAGTTTCAAAATTTTGGTGGTTTAATTCCCCAACCTCCTTATACTTCAAATTTTTGTCTGTTTAATCCCCAAATTTTATCTTTTATAATAATTTAGCCCTTCTAAGTTTTTCTAGTTTAATCATTCAACTTTCAAGAATTTAATGGTTTAACTCTTTGAAGGGTTAAACCAATAAATCAATGCAAACTTTAAAGATTAAATCACGAGAAAAAAATCTGAGTGGTTAAAAGTTAAAACGAAAGAAAAACTTTGTGAATTAAACCATTATTAACCCTTAAACAATTACACATTTGACGTGTAATTCATACGTTATTTATGTGCCAGTATGAAGATAATCTTAAATGTAAACTTTGATTGCCACAAGAATACCTTAAACATCAAAATACATTTAAACTTAATCTTGCTGAAGGCAAGTTGTACATATGTTGATGATGTGAGGTAATTTTGGGGTATAATATATTATTAGTAGATTAGTAGATGACCTGCGTCAAGCAGCAGAAACGATTTTTGAAATCGATCATTATGATTAATCATTGCATAGTTGATGCATATAACATGTCGGGATAATATCATATATCCCCTACTTAAATATTTAAATTACAAATTTCCCCAACTAAACACACAAATAACATATATCCCCATACTAAACCACAAAACTCTCATACATACCCATTTCATTAATTTAATTATGATTAATACTTTCAAATATATAAATTATTAAACTAATGACAATTATACCCTTTTCATTGTAAACTAAATATACATTACTGACAACTAAATAAAACACTTGACCTCATGATTTGAGATTACAACTTCTACTAAATGTTATTCCTAATTAAATTCAACGTCAAAAACATCATACGTAGTTTTTTTTTTTGAAAGGCAAATTTGAATCAATATAACAAGCTACTAGCAAGCTGCTAGCAACCACATAAGTACACCACATAAGTACACCAATACATATACTTAAGAACCACTGATGTATCGCAAAAAGTCACGTTTTTGCATGCATTAATTGTCCCATATTTAGCTCTTTTTTAACAAATACATCTTAAAATCATATTTATTCAATAACTTTTGTTGGAAAGGTATAAACTTGTCGGTCTTTTGAAAATCAAGCAAAAAAGGCGGAAAACTGACATAAATAGGCACTATTCTGAGCCTAACCCTAATTCTACTATAAACTTCATACCAGAGCCTCAAAATAGTCTTATTTTGTAGCCATGAAGATTACGAGAGCGTGGATATAAGGATTGCTCAGAACGGATCAAGGACGAGAAAGTTATGCAAGAAACAGCACCGCCGAAGACTACAAAACGTATTCTGAACACGCCCAGGCTCCACACATCCAATTTCTACCAAATTGGCATCATTAGAAGCGTAACGGAATTACGAAGCCGTAGGCGAAAGAATCTAGTCAAATGGACGCGAAACGAAGAAGATACGGCCTTCCGAAGCAACGAGAAAAGTCAGAAAAATCACACGGCCACCACAGGGCCGTACACGGCCTCTACCAATCCGTACACGGCCTGTAGAGGGCCGTACACGGCCTCTGTAGGGCCGTACACGGCCTGCTTTGGTCTCACATGGCTTCGTTCTTGCTTCGTTTGTGTACGTATGCTTGTGGACTTGTACTCTTGGATCCAAGGCTTGCCTATAAATAGTGGCATCATTCACCTCATTCCACACACCAATTTCATAGAATTCTCTCACTTTCTCTCTCACACACTCCTTTCTCTCTCTAGATTAGTTTAGGTTAGTTCTCTCTCTAGAGAACTAGAGAGATGTAGGCACGGTTCGAGTGGGGAAGATAGCTGTAGCTTGGGAATTTTATTGTATTGAAGTTTTCAAGATTCTGTCTTGTACTACTCAGTGTTACGCTGCTTAAATACTGATTATTGCTTATTCATTTACTTACGGTTATTATGTTTTGTTTGCATGATATCTTTGTTTGTGTTGTGAATATTGCCATGCTATTTACGTAGTTTAATACTGTGGTTGTTGAAATGTAGATATTAGGATTATGGATGATATTTAATTCATTGGGATAAACATTATGAAAAAACAGAGGTAACGTTATACGGCTTTCATTTGTATAGCGCCAGAATCATCACGAATGTGTGTAGTACGGAACGTGGAAGCTATGAAAGTCGTGGGCACAATCCGTTGTGGAATAATGTTCCTAACATTATGATTGGTGATTGTTTTGCTGTGTATCTGGTTGAGTTTTACATGAATATAAACTTAATAAAGTGTCCACCCTTTCCAGTCTTTCACGTGACTATTGCCTTAGGATAGGATCTGATCAACCCTAATACTACGTAGACATAGTTATCTCATATTACAGTATGAAGCTATGAATATTCCGTAAAACGGCACAGTACTTCGTATAGCGTTGGAAACACCTCGTGTGGAGTACAAATACGTGGAAGCTAAGGAACTGCCGTAGGTTTATTTCATCGTGGAATACCTAGAAGTCACCCTTTTAGAATATGGGTCTAGGAACAATAAAGTTGTGGAAATGCTCGATGCACCATACACCGTTAGTACACCAAGGTTAACATACAGCTGTGGAACTACTTTAATGTACAGTACACCGTTAGTATGCCTTGAGTCTGGAACACTGTGGATATGCCAAATGCACTATACACCGTGAGTATACCTTGAGTCTGGAACACTGTGGATATGCCAATTGCACTGTACACCGTGAGTATTCCTAGGGATGAACGCCTGATAGCAAAGGAGGGTCTAATTCATGACAGAGTTAATTATGCTTAAACCTTATATAAATGAGTTCTGAAAAGAAAGCAAGTATTTGGCTGTAATACAAGATGCTTAAACCGCTTAACTCAACATAACCGACAGCTCAACATATACAGCATACAATTAGTACTTACCTAGATAAACTCAGATAGATTTAGGTGTTAAGAAAGGTCAGATAGAAAATTGTAGTTTGTTACCTTATGCCTACACCCAGGATATATCATCCGTAGATGTCGCTTAGTCTTACAAGGCAAGTGAGGGGGGTTTGAACAACCTATTTCTGATCAGCATCAGGATTACCTAGGATTCAGTGACATATGCTTTTAGGCTTTTAGACTAAAACGTAGGGTCCTAGTGTTTACACCGACTATCCGTCTGATGATTTGCCCAAGGTAGTCTCCAATCATTTGTATAATGAATATCATCCAGAAACCCTAATTATCGAAGTTTCAGCAATCACGCTCTACCTGTTGTCTACTCTCTATTTAATTTACTTGTTTCATTTAGTATTAGTTTAGATAACCAACCAAAACCTACCTACTTTTATAAACCCATCCTATCAGAAAGCTCGTTTACGGTAAGTCCCTTTTAGTTCCATTCGCTCCGATTTTAAGAACGACACTCGAGTTATACTTACTGCTTACTCCCCAAAAAGTAGGTAGTACTTATAGTTTGAGCCCCAGCTCATATAAATTTAAAACCTAACACGTTTCCACGTTGTTGCGTCGTTGCCTGCAGGACCGCCGTGCACCCCAGACAACCGCGGCAGAGTCAGCACTCTGACGGCGCAACAACCACCTATTACTTAGACACCATAATCCGGATCTTAACTGTAACACCCCCAGATTTACTGTTCGCGGAAGCATACATTGGGGTGCTACTAATCAATACACAAGGCACATAGATACATAATGAACGACCACTACATGCGTCGTTTTACAAATACATTGATTAACGTAAAAGTCTACATATGTTTTACAAAAGACGAGTTCGCATAGATATTTGAGAGATTCTAATACATATCTAATTTTAGCAAAATATAGAAATGCAGGGAAATCTCTTGATGTTTATATGATTGCATGCGACTCGAGCTACAGTATCCTGATGGGCAGTCCAACTTACTGCTGAGTACCTGAGATAACATGCTAAAAGGTCAGCTATAAAGCTGGTGAGCTCACAGGTTTGATATGATAATATATGATTTGTGAACCGCAAGATTTAATGATTTGATTTACAAAGCATGTAAATAATTGATTGATGGATATCACATGAATATTTGTAATTAAACAAATAAGTAAAGATTGATACAACTAACATGAGCACATAGTCTGAGCTTAACTGAGGGGTCAGGATCACAATCAAGTGCCTGATCGAGGGTGCCTCTATGCGTATGCCTAATCAACATACGTTTGAACAAATGATAATGCGTCCGTTTGACAGGTTAGTGCTTGCTAACTCGGACGGGGATGGTCAATCCCATATGGTACCATACACTAACATTCACGCTAAATCATATTAACAGAACTATGCTTCAGAGGACTTTGATTGATTAGATGAAAACAACTCATGCAGCATATGTGATAATTTGATACTTGCGTTCACATGTAAAACAAAACAGAGCATGTATCTCACCCCTAGGTAAAAGCATTTAAAATAGGGGCTATGAGACTCACCTGAGTCTGATGAATTGTTAGCCAACAATTATAATGATTCACAATGATTTGATGTCGTTACAACGACTGAACCTGCAGGGCGTAATGATTTTTAGGACGAAAACGATGGTGATGCACGGATGATGATGATGATCCAACTTGATGATCACGATGAGGATGATGATTATGTTGTTGTTGATTGTTATTGTTGTTGTTTGGTTTTGAATCGAGAGAGAAACGAGAGGGAGAAGTAGAGCCGAGAGATAGATAGATAATGAAAGAAAATGGATCGGCCATCTCCAATTATTGGAGGTGGTTGATCCGAGCTTCGATCCGTTCCGTGGTATTTTGACCCGTGTTTTGGTACCCGATCGAAAAGTAGTAAAATGTTTTAAATCGATAAATTTCTAAAAATGAATTCGTTTATACTTTTATTGGAAGTATTTTATAAAAATACCTTTGGTGAGATATACTAATATATCTTTGTTTTACGTTTTAGAGACGGATAGTATTCAATTGGTTTCGTCGCGTTTGAGTAAAATGATATAAAACGAAATATGTTTTATTTTATCTAATGTAAATAATAATTATTAATTTCAATAATAATTCATTATTTATATGTTTTTGTAGCGAATCCTTTATATTTGTACGATACGAATACTTTATATATTATCAAAATAATATATAATAAATAGTGAGTTATTAAATAATAGTTTCATATTACTTAATATTTGTTTTTCACCAACGCCGTATAATTGAATCGGAATTCGGCCGATTTAAAAATGAACGATTAAATCTAATCGAGTACTGATATATATATTCATCAATATATATTTTGATACATACAATTAGTCTAATACATAGCACTAATTACACGTATTTCTAAATGATTAGGAACTAAAAACTAGTCCTAATTTGACGGGTGTCACATTCTCCCCTTGTTAAGAGAATTTCGTCCCGAAATTTAACTCTAAGTTGGCGTGTGAGTGGAGTCTGAAAATAGATGTGGATATTTGAGTCGCATCTGGTCTTCCCGTTCCCTGGTGAATTCCGGACCACGCCGCGAATTCCACCGAACCTTGATGATTGGAATACGACTTTGCTTAAGCTGTTTGACCTCACGGTCCATGACCTCCACTGGTGTCTCGACAAAATGAAGTTTGTCGTCGATTTGAATTTCCTCGAGTGGGATAATGAGTGTCTCGTCGGACAGGCATTTCTTAAGGTTAGAAACGTGAAATGTGGGATGCACACTACTGAGCTCTGGAGGTAGCTGCAATCGATATGCGACTGGACCAATCCTTTCAAGGATCTCAAAAGGTCCGATGTATCTAGGGTTTAACTTCCCACGTTTACCAAAATGGATTACACCTTTCCAAGGTGATACTTTGAGCAATACTCGATCCCCAACCTGGAACTCGAGATGCTTTCATCTCACGTCAGCATAACTCTTCTGACGATCACGTGCGGCTTTCAGCCGTTGTTGGATACCAACGATTTTCTCGGTGGTTTCATGAATGATTTCAGGACCAGTGAGTTGACTGTCTCCAACTTCGGTCCAACAGATAGGCGATCGGCACTTACGACCGTACAGTGCCTCAAAAGGTGCAGCTCCAATACTGGTGTGGTAGCTGTTGTTGTACGAGAATTCACACAATGGCAAATGATGCTCCCAATTTGCACCGAAATCAATTACGCAGGCGCGTAACATATCTTCCAGTGTTTGAATAGTCCTTTCACTTTGGCCATCTGTTTGTGGATGATAGGCTGTACTCATATCTAAACGAGTACCCAATGACTTTTGTAATGATTGCCAAAAGTTAGATGTGAATCGGCTGTCTCTATCAGAGATAATTGAGATTGGAACGCCGTGTCGGGATACGATCTCCCTCAAATAGATTCGCGTGAGACGTTCCATTTTGTCGGTTTCCTTCATGGCCAGGAAGTGAGCAGATTTGGTTAGACGATCAACTATTACCCATATAGTATCGCAACCACTTGATGTTTTCGGGAGTTTTGTGATGAAATCCATGGAGATTTGCTCCCATTTCCATTGAGGGATCTCCGGTTGCTGGAGCAAGCCGGAGGGTTTCTGATATTCGGCTTTAACCTTAGAACATGTGAGGCATTTACTGACGTACGTATCAATCTCAGCTTTCATGCTCGGCCACCAGTACAGTCCCTTGATGCCATGATACATCTTGTCCGATCCAGGATGTATAGAGTATTTGGACTTGTGAGCTTCATCCATCACAAAGTCTCGAAGATTCCCAAATTTGGGTAACCAGATTCGATTTGCGAAGTACTTGACCCCATTGGGTTTGGTTTCAAATTGATTCTCCATATTTCGCAAGGCCTCTTCCTTGATGTTTTCAGGTTTCAATGCTTCGAGTTGAGCAGTGAGGATTTGAATGATTAGATCATTATGAATGATAATACTGAGGGCTCGGACTCGAAGAGGTTTGGTGCGCTCTTTTCGACTTAGGGCATCGGCAACTACATTTGCTTTACCCGGATGATACTTAATCTCGCGTCATAATCGGTGAGTAACTCTACCCAGCGACGTTGCCTCATATTGAGATCCTTCTGATCGAATATGTGCTGGAGACTCTTATGATCAGTGAAGATGGTACATTTTGTGCCATACAGATAATGTCTCCAGATCTTGAGTGCGAACACTACGGCTCCTAATTCGAGATCATGGGTCGTGTAGTTCTTCTCGTGAACTTTGAGTTGTCGGGAGGCGTAAGCTATGACTTTCTCTCGTTGCATTAACACGCAACCCAGTCCCTGATGCGAAGCATCGCAGTATACCACGAAGTCCTCGTTACCTTCGGGTAGTGATAGGATGGGCGCACTGCAAAGCTTTTGCTTTAATAACTGAAATGCTGACTCTTGCTTATCAGTCCAATTGAACTTCTTCTCTTTCTGAGTCAGTGTTGTGAGTGGTTGTGCTATTTTGGAGAAATTCTCAATGAAGCGCCGATAATAACCAGCCAATCCTAAAAATTGGCGTACTTCTGTCGGCGTTGACGGTCCTTGCCAGCACTTGATAGCCTCGATTTTTGATGGATCTACGTGAATTCCCTGACTGTCAATCACATGACCAAGGAATTGAACAGTTTGCATCCAGAACTCACACTTGGAGAATTTTGCATATAACTCTTCGTGTCTAAGAAGTTCTAGAATAGTTTTGAGATGCTGCGCGTGCTCTTGCTCGTTACGTGAGTAGATAAGAATGTCGTCTATGAAGACAATGACAAACTTGTCAAGATATGGTTTGCACACTCGGTTCATTAGATCCATGAATACTGCCGGTGCGTTAGTCAAACCAAAGGCCATAACCTGAAACTCATAATGACCATAGCGAGTTCGGAAAGCGGTTTTCGGAATGTCTTCATTGCGAACTCGTAACTGATGATAACCCGATCGTAGATCTATTTTTGAATAAACACTTGACCCTTGGAGTTGGTCGAACAGGTCATCGATACGAGGAAGTGGATAACGGTTCTTGACGGTCAATTTGTTCAACTCTCTGTAGTCGATACACATCCTGAATGAACCGTCCTTCTTTTTCACAAACAAGACCGGAGCTCCCCAGGGTGAAGAACTCGGTCTTATGAAACCCTTATCCAGAAGTTCCTGTAACTGAACAGACAACTCCTGAAGTTCTGAAAGGGCTAAACGATATGGTGCTCGTGCCACGGGTGCTGCCCCAGGCACAAGGTCAATTGAGAACTCAACTTGCCTTGGTGGTGGAAGACCAGGTAATTCTTCAGGAAAGACTTCTGGAAAGTCTCTGACGATGGGCACATCCTCGAGTCGTTTCTCTTCCGACTTTTTCTCAATAACATGAGCAAGGATTGCCTGATAACCTTTCCTAAGGTACTTGCGAGTCTTCATGCAGGATATCATATTCAATCTCGTCCTACTGGTCTCCCCTTGTATGATCAAAGTACTACCAGTGACGAGAGGAATACGAACGATCTTGTCATGACATACAACTTCAGCTCGATGCTTGGATAGCCAATCCATGCCTACTACTATGTCAAAACTTCCAATCTCGATGGGTATGAGGTTTATGGGAAAAAGTTCATTTGCGAGGTTTAGGGTGCAATTTGGTATTACACTATCGGCCTCGATCAATTTGCCATTAGCTAACTCTACAGTGTACTTAGCTTCTAAGGCAACAGGTGAAATGTCTAATAGTGGGCTAAATTCCTCAGATATAAAACTCTTATCAGCACCAGTATCAAACAAAATTGAAGTAGTTAAATTGTTGAGAAGAAACATACCCGTGACCACATTAGGGTCTTCACGGGCGTCTCCAGCATTCAGCACAAAAGCTCTGCCCCTAGCAACGTTGTTGTTGTTACCCTTGTTCTTTAGCTTCGGACACGCATTCCTGAAGTGTCCAGTGTTTCCACACTCATAGCATGCTCGGGGTTGGTTGTTGTTGGTGTTGGCGGTAGGGTTGGTTGCAGGTGTTCGACAGTCTTTGGTAAGATGTCCATACCTCTTGCAGTTGTTGCAGGGTGCACTACAAGGACCATCATGATGACGATTGCACTTTGAACAGTAAGGTTTACTTCCAGTGTACCATTTCCTCTCTCCAGAACCTGATGTGTCATTCTTGACAATCTCAGTCTTTTTGAAGGTCTGATGGTTCTGATTTCCAGACCATTTCCTCTTATTATTGTTCCCAGAAGATGAGACAGGGTTTCCTTGGCTCTCTTGCATAGCCATGAGCTCATGAGCTAATCGAATTGCTCCCTGAATGGTGGCTTTACCAGAAGAGGCAACGTTCCCCCGGACAGGTTCCGGAAGACCGCGAATGTACCTCTTGACCTTGTCGATCTCAGTGCTTACTAAAGCTGGGCGGAGGGTTGCCAGTTGTTGAAACCTAGTGGTATAACCAACAATGTCGGTTCCTTGAACCTTAAGATGCCAGAACTCCTCATCTAGCTTCTCGAGTTCTTCAGATGGGCAATACTCCTCTGTGAGCATTTTCTTCAGATCTTCCCAGGGAAGTAGATAGGCGGTATCTATACCCACAGACTGGGTATACGAGTTCCACCAGGTGAGGGCACCGTCAGCAAGGGTGCATGTGGAAAACTGAACTCTATCCCCTTCCGCACATTTGCTAATGCGAAAGACGGATTCCATCTTCTCAACCCATCTGATTAGGCTGATGGCTCCTTCAGTTCCTTTAAAGCTCAGGGGTTTGCAGTTTTGGAAATCCTTGTAGGAACAAGGCTTGGCAGTGGGAGGGGTATTGGCAGTACCACTATTCCTTTCGGGGGTCTCTGACGAATGTCGCGCCAAGGCTTCAGTCACAGCCTGAGAGATGATAGATGCCATCTGGGCATCAGTGTAAGTCCTTGACTTTGGCGGCATGATTTTCCTGAGAATAGAAGGATAGGATTCGTGAGAGATTGTCCATAAATGATGATTATCATAGATGTACATATACAATTGCGGTAATATACAACATCACAATATGACAATCAACATTATAGAGCAATCAAGAGGAGTTGAATAACCATCTCTACTGACTAGCAACTACGTGCTAACTAGCCTGGTTATTTGAATTGTTTTGAGTTGGGTAAGGTCTCGCTCGAAGTGACTTGGTGGTCCTCCTAGCTACCTATGAGTTTCGTGATTACAAGAGATGTTGTCGAGAGCGGGATAAAATAGAAGATGTTTCGGTGGGTGTGTGTTGCCATCTCTATGACAAAGTGTTTGAATATGTGAGTGTCTATATATATAATATATAATAGACTAGCGTACTGTGCTTGATCGATGACTAACTATGTATATATACTTATATCACATAATAGTCTTATGAGTGTCTAGCACAACAATTATGAGTCCCGGTTTCTCTCGAGGTCAGAGTCAACTAATGTATTCCTATTCCAGCATAACCATTTCAAGCCTTACATCATCTTTATTTAATTGTACATAGTTGATCAAGCTATGTTAAATTAAACTTGTATGACGTAACTCTTGAACCAATCACACTTAACAGAAAATACTGCCTAACGGTCATAGTCTAGGCTCACTAATGCAACCTAGTTCACTATAACCTTAGGCTCTGATACCAATCTGTAACACCCCCAGATTTACTGTTCGCGGAAGCATACATTGGGGTGCTACTAATCAATACACAAGGCACATAGATACATAATGAACGACCACTACATGCGTCGTTTTACAAATACATTGATTAACGTAAAAGTCTACATATGTTTTACAAAAGACGAGTTCGCATAGATATTTGAGAGATTCTAATACATATCTAATTTTAGCAAAATATAGAAATGCAGGGAAATCTCTTGATGTTTATATGATTGCATGCGACTCGAGCTACAGTATTGTAACACCCCCGAAATTCACTGTTTTGCGGAAGCATAGTTTGGGGTGTTACTAATTTAATATCACAGCACAAAGATAAAGCAAACGACCTCTAAATGAGACGTTTTGTAAATTAGTTACATTCCATAGATATAATGTTTGAAAACTTAGTGTTTTCGTATACAAAAGTAGTTTCCCCTAGAGTCCACGCGTATAGCGGGAGATTCTATTACATAATCGTAATATACAAAAGATAATGCTAAGAATCTCCGTTAATGCAGTTGTGTTGAAATCATGCGACTCTAGCTAAAAATCCTGGAGTAATCCTACTCCATCCGGGTACCTGAGAAAACATGCTAAAAAGTGTCAACCAAAAAGGTTGGTGAATCTCACAGGTTTGTAAATAATATCGGCTTTGAACACGAGATTTCATTAGTAGTGCCCGTAGGCGTAAAATCAGCCATTGCAATCCAGCAATCGTAAAATCAGTATTTGCAATCCAGCAAATGTAAATAAATAAGTTTATACCGTTGCCATGAGGCTCATAATCGAAGCTTAACCCGTAATAATATGTTTGCTCCCGTGACATGCTCGTAAGTGAGCAAGCATCAGTAACGAATAAGTTGTCACCCGTTTATACGTGTAAATCGGTACGTGGCAGCGCTACTGCCCCGGGTGGGGAGGGTCATTTCCCTAATGGATCCATTAACTACTGTTCGCGCTTAAGTCCATAACTAACGATATATGATGGAGAGACTTCTGTAAATGGTAATTAACTCATGCAATTCCGTTTGGTATAGAAATCAGTTTAGTACTTGTGTTCAGGAAAAATCAGTAGCATGTATCTCCCCCAATAAGATAAAGCAGTAAAAGTGGGGCCGTAAGACTCACCTGAGTCTTTGCAAGTACGTTTATATCAATAAACGAGTAAGTAATATCAACCGTAGGTTCTCCGAACCCGTAACCTTCAAATGCCTAAACATATAAAGTTAAGTAAGTAGATGTCTCGCAAGACCATCTAGGCTAGTTGTTTACACAACTCATTATGTCCAAGTGTTTGTTTAGTAATCCGTTTGTAGTTTGAAAACAAATAGGGCCCGTTGGTGACGGTTGGTAATAATGATTCAAAGTGTCAGCATTTATAACGCAATTTAGTGTAATTGTAATAGAAAGTATGTTCTATGACGTTTGTTAAGTCGTATGACATAAGTATTTGAAGTTGTGTAAGTTCGACACTTAGTAAAAATCTGACTTTTCAAGGTTCTGGTTTGTGCGACGTAGCATGCGACGTAGCATGCGACGTAGGGTGCGACGTAGGGGGGTACGTCGCATGATGCGACCCTCGCAAATCAATGCGACGTAGGGGGCGACGTAAGAGTCTACGTCGCTATGTGCGACGTCCGCAAGTTAATGCGACGTAATAGGCTGCGTCGCTAGTGCGACGTTGGGATATTTGTGCGACGTAGGCCGCGACGTCGCTAAATGCGACGTTGGCCACAAAATGCGACGTTTTGAGCTACGTCGCAGATAGTCCAGCGTCTCTGCGACGTAGCGGTCTGATCGGAATTTGGTGGCCGGAAAATCGGTCGAAAAACTTCCGTTCGGTCCAAATCTTTTACCCAACCCATTTTTGGACATTTTAAGCATATATAAACCATAAAAACGTAAAAATGAGCAAAAACGGAGAGTTTCGGGTTTTGTCGGAAACTTACAAAATGCCGAAATGAAAATCCGGAAAGATAGCGTGATAGATCGTGATGTGGTGGTCGTTTTCTTCCAAAAGGGTAGTATGTTTCGCGTGCGTTTGGTGGTAGTATTTGCGATTTTAAAGGGTTTGGGTGTTTTGGTGAAAAGAAAGAAAAGATAGAGATGAGAGATAGAAAGAAAAGAGAAATGAGAAAAGAATGAGTGGGAGGTGGGGTTATCCCCACTTTTCCAGTTCTCGCCCCGCGTTCCGTGTGGTGTTCGTTTCCCCCGTCGTTTAAACGTTATATCAAGCAGTTATATTTTTAAAAGGTGACGGGAAAATGTTTTAATGAAATACCTTGAAATTAATTATAAAAACATTTGTCGAAGTATTAAAATTCTTAACTCGCGTTTAATACATATATGTTAAATTATTTAAATTGTCGTCGCGGTATTATAAATAATGTTTGTTCGCTGTGTATTTTATATAATAAAATACGTTCTCATTATTTAGGTAAGTTTCTGTCACCAACGTCCAAGTAACTGTGTCGGACTCCGTCCGGTTAATTCGTACGATTAATCCAAATCGCGTATGTACACACATATATATATAATTCACTTTATATATATATACAAATAGAGTCTGCAATTAGTCCTATTACATACTAATTACAACTAGTTACAAGTAATTAGGCATAATTAATTATCCTAATTTAGCAGGTGTTACATTCTCCCCTTGTTAAAGAAATTTCGTCCCGAAATTAGTTTGAGTGCACGGACGGTGCGTTGTCTGGGAAGAGATGTGGGTATTTCTGTCGCATTAGGTCTTCCCGTTCCCAGGTGAACTCAGGGCCGCGCCTAGAATTCCACCTGACTTTTACTATGGGAATACGACTCTGTTTCAATTGCTTGACCTCACGGTCCATGATTTCCATAGGTTTCTCGACGAAATGAAGTTTATCATCGATTTGGATTTCGTCGAGTGGTATAATCAGCGTCTCGTCAGACAGACATTTCTTCAAGTTAGAAATGTGGAATGTGTTGTGTACGCTGCTAAGTTCAGCAGGAAGTTGCAGGCGATATGCCACTGGACCAATCCTTTCAAGGATTTCGAATGGTCCGATGTATCTAGGATTTAGTTTGCCTCGTTTCCCGAATCGAATACCACCTTTCCACGGTGCCACCTTGAGAAGTACCTTGTCTCCTACCTGGAACTCAAGGTGTTTGCGTCTCACATCAGCATAGCTTTTCTGACGATCACGTGCGGCTTTCAGCCGGTTTTGAATACCAACGATTTTCTCAGTAGTTTCTTGAATGATTTCTGGACCCGTGAGTTGGGAATCTCCTAACTCAGTCCAACAGATGGGTGATCGGCACTTACGCCCGTAAAGTGCCTCGAAAGGTGCAGCCTTTATGCTGGTATGGTAACTGTTGTTGTACGAAAACTCACACAACGGTAAGTGATTTTCCCAAGAAGTACCGAAGTCGACTACGCAGGCTCGTAGCATATCCTCCAGTGTTTGAATAGTTCGCTCGCTTTGGCCATCGGTTTGCGGATGATAAGCAGTACTCATATCCAGACGAGTACCAAGAGATTTCTGTAGCGATTGCCAAAAGTTAGAAGTAAAACGGCTGTCCCTGTCCGAGATGATCGAGATAGGTACACCGTGTCGCGAGATGATTTCTTTGACATAGATGCGAGTTAGACGCTCCATCTTGTCGGTTTCCTTGATGGCCAGAAAATGAGCAGATTTCGTGAGACGGTCCACGATCACCCAAATGGTATCGCAACCACTCGAAGTTTTCGGTAGTTTGGTAATGAAGTCCATGGAAATCTGTTCCCATTTCCATTGAGGAATTTCAGGTTGTTGAAGCAACCCAGAGGGTCTTTGGTGTTCGGTCTTTACTTTGGAACAGGTTAGGCATTTACTGACGTACAAGGCGATGTCAGCTTTCATGTTAGGCCACCAATACAACCCTTTGACGTCATGATACATCTTGTCAGATCCAGGATGTATAGAGTATCGAGATTTGTGAGCTTCAGCCATCACCAAATCTCGCAAGTTTCCGAATTTGGGTAACCACACCCGGTTAGAGAAGTATCGAGTTCCATCGGGTTTGATTTCGAATTGTTTATCCAAGCCTCGCAAGGCTTCATTTTTCAAGTTTCCATCGTTGAGTGCTTCAAGTTGAGCGGTAAGGATTTGAGCAGGAAGCTCGTTACGAATTGTCATAGAAAGTGCTCGGACTCGAAGGGGTTTCACTCGTTCTTTTCGGCTTAAGGCATCGGCCACTACGTTAGCCTTGCCCGGATGGTATTTGATCTCGCAGTCGTAGTCACTAAGTAACTCAACCCAGCGACGTTGCCTCATGTTTAGATCTTTCTGATCGAATATGTGTTGGAGACTTTTGTGATCGGTGAAGATAGTGCTTTTCGTACCGTAGAGATAATGTCTCCAGATTTTCAATGCGAAGACCACAGCACCTAACTCGAGGTCGTGGGTCGTATAGTTTTTCTCGTGAATTTTCAGTTGTCGTGAGGCATAGGCAATGACTTTTTCCCGTTGCATCAACACACAACCAAGTCCTTGGTGTGAGGCGTCGCAGTAAACTACGAAATCGTCGGTGCCCTCGGGTAAGGACAAGATTGGTGCACTGCAAAGTTTGTTTTTCAATAGCTGGAAGGCTGACTCTTGTTTATCAGTCCAATCGAACTTCTTATCCTTTTGAGTCAGCGTGGTAAGTGGAACGGCTATTCTTGAAAAGTTTTCGATGAATCGGCGATAATAACCAGCAAGACCTAAGAATTGTCTCACTTCGGTTGGAGTGGTCGGCGACTCCCAGTCCTTGATTGCTTCAATCTTGGCGGGATCAACATGAATTCCTTGGCTGTCAATCACGTGCCCGAGGAATTGAACGGTTCGAATCCAGAACTCACACTTAGAGAATTTGGCATATAACTCTTCGTGTTTCAGAAGTCCTAGAATGGTTTTCAGATGTTGAGCATGTTCCTGCTCATTGCGAGAGTAAATCAGAATGTTTGCTTTATCTTTGTGCTCTGATACCAATCTGTAACACCCCCGAAATTCACTGTTTTGCGGAAGCATAGTTTGGGGTGTTACTAATTTAATATCACAGCACAAAGATAAAGCAAACGACCTCTAAATGAGACGTTTTGTAAATTAGTTACATTCCATAGATATAATGTTTGAAAACTTAGTGTTTTCGTATACAAAAGTAGTTTCCCCTAGAGTCCACGCGTATAGCGGGAGATTCTATTACATAATCGTAATATACAAAAGATAATGCTAAGAATCTCCGTTAATGCAGTTGTGTTGAAATCATGCGACTCTAGCTAAAAATCCTGGAGTAATCCTACTCCATCCGGGTACCTGAGAAAACATGCTAAAAAGTGTCAACCAAAAAGGTTGGTGAATCTCACAGGTTTGTAAATAATATCGGCTTTGAACACGAGATTTCATTAGTAGTGCCCGTAGGCGTAAAATCAGCCATTGCAATCCAGCAATCGTAAAATCAGTATTTGCAATCCAGCAAATGTAAATAAATAAGTTTATACCGTTGCCATGAGGCTCATAATCGAAGCTTAACCCGTAATAATATGTTTGCTCCCGTGACATGCTCGTAAGTGAGCAAGCATCAGTAACGAATAAGTTGTCACCCGTTTATACGTGTAAATCGGTACGTGGCAGCGCTACTGCCCCGGGTGGGGAGGGTCATTTCCCTAATGGATCCATTAACTACTGTTCGCGCTTAAGTCCATAACTAACGATATATGATGGAGAGACTTCTGTAAATGGTAATTAACTCATGCAATTCCGTTTGGTATAGAAATCAGTTTAGTACTTGTGTTCAGGAAAAATCAGTAGCATGTATCTCCCCCAATAAGATAAAGCAGTAAAAGTGGGGCCGTAAGACTCACCTGAGTCTTTGCAAGTACGTTTATATCAATAAACGAGTAAGTAATATCAACCGTAGGTTCTCCGAACCCGTAACCTTCAAATGCCTAAACATATAAAGTTAAGTAAGTAGATGTCTCGCAAGACCATCTAGGCTAGTTGTTTACACAACTCATTATGTCCAAGTGTTTGTTTAGTAATCCGTTTGTAGTTTGAAAACAAATAGGGCCCGTTGGTGACGGTTGGTAATAATGATTCAAAGTGTCAGCATTTATAACGCAATTTAGTGTAATTGTAATAGAAAGTATGTTCTATGACGTTTGTTAAGTCGTATGACATAAGTATTTGAAGTTGTGTAAGTTCGACACTTAGTAAAAATCTGACTTTTCAAGGTTCTGGTTTGTGCGACGTAGCATGCGACGTAGCATGCGACGTAGGGTGCGACGTAGGGGGGTACGTCGCATGATGCGACCCTCGCAAATCAATGCGACGTAGGGGGCGACGTAAGAGTCTACGTCGCTATGTGCGACGTCCGCAAGTTAATGCGACGTAATAGGCTGCGTCGCTAGTGCGACGTTGGGATATTTGTGCGACGTAGGCCGCGACGTCGCTAAATGCGACGTTGGCCACAAAATGCGACGTTTTGAGCTACGTCGCAGATAGTCCAGCGTCTCTGCGACGTAGCGGTCTGATCGGAATTTGGTGGCCGGAAAATCGGTCGAAAAACTTCCGTTCGGTCCAAATCTTTTACCCAACCCATTTTTGGACATTTTAAGCATATATAAACCATAAAAACGTAAAAATGAGCAAAAACGGAGAGTTTCGGGTTTTGTCGGAAACTTACAAAATGCCGAAATGAAAATCCGGAAAGATAGCGTGATAGATCGTGATGTGGTGGTCGTTTTCTTCCAAAAGGGTAGTATGTTTCGCGTGCGTTTGGTGGTAGTATTTGCGATTTTAAAGGGTTTGGGTGTTTTGGTGAAAAGAAAGAAAAGATAGAGATGAGAGATAGAAAGAAAAGAGAAATGAGAAAAGAATGAGTGGGAGGTGGGGTTATCCCCACTTTTCCAGTTCTCGCCCCGCGTTCCGTGTGGTGTTCGTTTCCCCCGTCGTTTAAACGTTATATCAAGCAGTTATATTTTTAAAAGGTGACGGGAAAATGTTTTAATGAAATACCTTGAAATTAATTATAAAAACATTTGTCGAAGTATTAAAATTCTTAACTCGCGTTTAATACATATATGTTAAATTATTTAAATTGTCGTCGCGGTATTATAAATAATGTTTGTTCGCTGTGTATTTTATATAATAAAATACGTTCTCATTATTTAGGTAAGTTTCTGTCACCAACGTCCAAGTAACTGTGTCGGACTCCGTCCGGTTAATTCGTACGATTAATCCAAATCGCGTATGTACACACACATATATATAATTCACTTTATATATATATACAAATAGAGTCTGCAATTAGTCCTATTACATACTAATTACAACTAGTTACAAGTAATTAGGCATAATTAATTATCCTAATTTAGCAGGTGTTACAAGTATCCTGATGGGCAGTCCAACTTACTGCTGAGTACCTGAGATAACATGCTAAAAGGTCAGCTATAAAGCTGGTGAGCTCACAGGTTTGATATGATAATATATGATTTGTGAACCGCAAGATTTAATGATTTGATTTACAAAGCATGTAAATAATTGATTGATGGATATCACATGAATATTTGTAATTAAACAAATAAGTAAAGATTGATACAACTAATATGAGCACATAGTCTGAGCTTAACTGAGGGGTCAGGATCACAATCAAGTGCCTGATCGAGGGTGCCTCTATGCGTATGCCTAATCAACATACGTTTGAACAAATGATAATGCGTCCGTTTGACAGGTTAGTGCTTGCTAACTCGGACGGGGATGGTCAATCCCATATGGTACCATACACTAACATTCACGCTAAATCATATTAACAGAACTATGCTTCAGAGGACTTTGATTGATTAGATGAAAACAACTCATGCAGCATATGTGATAATTTGATACTTGCGTTCACATGTAAAACAAAACAGAGCATGTATCTCACCCCTAGGTAAAAGCATTTAAAATAGGGGCTATGAGACTCACCTGAGTCTGATGAATTGTTAGCCAACAATTATAATGATTCACAATGATTTGATGTCGTTACAACGACTGAACCTGCAGGGCGTAATGATTTTTAGGACGAAAACGATGGTGATGCACGGATGATGATGATGATCCAACTTGATGATCACGATGAGGATGATGATTATGTTGTTGTTGATTGTTATTGTTGTTGTTTGGTTTTGAATCGAGAGAGAAACGAGAGGGAGAAGTAGAGCCGAGAGATAGATAGATAATGAAAGAAAATGGATCGGCCATCTCCAATTATTGGAGGTGGTTGATCCGAGCTTCGATCCGTTCCGTGGTATTTTGACCCGTGTTTTGGTACCCGATCGAAAAGTAGTAAAATGTTTTAAATCGATAAATTTCTAAAAATGAATTCGTTTATACTTTTATTGGAAGTATTTTATAAAAATACCTTTGGTGAGATATACTAATATATCTTTGTTTTACGTTTTAGAGACGGATAGTATTCAATTGGTTTCGTCGCGTTTGAGTAAAATGATATAAAACGAAATATGTTTTATTTTATCTAATGTAAATAATAATTATTAATTTCAATAATAATTCATTATTTATATGTTTTTGTCGCGAATCCTTTATATTTGTACGATACGAATACTTTATATATTATCAAAATAATATATAATAAATAGTGAGTTATTAAATAATAGTTTCATATTACTTAATATTTGTTTTTCACCAACGCCGTATAATTGAATCGGAATTCGGCCGATTTAAAAATGAACGATTAAATCTAATCGAGTACTGATATATATATTCATCAATATATATTTTGATACATACAATTAGTCTAATACATAGCACTAATTACACGTATTTCTAAATGATTAGGAACTAAAAACTAGTCCTAATTTGACGGGTGTCACATTAACTGCGAGGGAACTAAAAGGGATGAAAAAAAACCGAGATCATCCGGGAGAAAATCCCCGAGACTAGGGGCCGAGCTTCCGGTTTTCACCCTAGCTCGATTTTGATAGATCCCCAAACAGATTCGGACTATCTTGTATTACATAATGACACCTGATACATACTTGAGATTACAAGATATTAATAAACTTCATCATTTCTAAAGTCTTCATTCCAATAAATGCCATCTTGAGAACTGTCTTTAAGATTATTTTGATTACACATTGAACTCGCACCATTTTTTCCATGTTAAGCCGTGAAGATTGTCTCTGTTCTTGATCCAAAAGAAGCTGAGACTTTGAACCTCCTCCTTAATCCGCAGCCACGAGGGTGAAACTCTATTAAAACACGTTTTGTTTCTAGCTTTCCATATACACTAACAAGCCGTGAGAATGACCGCGTAAATGATTGAGCTTTTCCCACTTTTTTCCTTGTCTAAAAAACAGAACAAATCTCGCACAGAAAAAGCGAAGATGGGAGTTATTTTGCACCAAGAGCTTATGCAGCACCATATCATATTAGCAATATCACAAGAAATCAGAAGATGATTAGTGGTTTCCTCGTACATATTGCAAAGAGAACAAAGAGAAGAAGAGACCTGAATTTTTCTTCTGATCAAGGCAGATTTGGTAGGGATTCGATCCATCTCCGCCCGCCAAGAGAAAATGTTAACCTTACCTGGAACCCATTTACTCCATCATACGTAGTACCATCCGATATACACATACAATAAAAAATGCAAAATCAATAAAACTTATCGAAACTTCCCATCTGTATATTGACAAAACCAACAAAATTTTCGCAAAATTATTTAATTGACTGAAATCTTATCACAATAGAAGAGCCCTACAAAAAGTAATTTAAGCTTGACCACACAGTTAACAATTCTATATGTTTTGCTTTGATGATGCATTGGCAATCTTATGAATATATATTCTTGGGGCTTTTGATATAAACGAATTTTGAGGTATGGGTGTTAATTTTTCAGAGGAATCTTGAAGTTATTCAAGTTTCTAACACACCCTTTAATAGTGCATAAATTTGTTCAAGGTTTTTAAGACTTATAGGATGGACTATTTTGATCTTAAGACGATACGCATCAATTTATGTAAATGGAGATATAAGATAAAGAGGAAAAATGCTAGGAATATTTGAAGGAAAAAGAGAAGGGTATGATGGTCATTAATTACATAATTTATACATTTAAAAGTATAAATTATGACTAAATTAGAAAAATGGGTAAATACGGATGATTTTGGGTTTAGGTTGGGGATATATGATATTATGTGATTTAGGTGGGGAAATTTGTAATTTCAATGTTTAAGTAGGGGATATATGAATAAATAAATAAATAATGATAATAAATTTGGTGCGATATTAATGAAGTGACATGATCATAAAAGTTAGAATTCGTTTATTGAAGATAACTAATGTTTGTTTTTTCTTTATTTTATTGTCATTTTTTTTACGTACTTACTTCTTCGAGTTTTTTTTTAGAAACGTGTAAGAATAAAAAGTGATTGCTTAAAAAAAAAATATGGATGTTGATTTGTTGAAAAAAAGATTGTTTCCAAAAGGAAAAATAATAAATGTGTGAAATGTTGACTCTTCTAAAAATACATACTTTTGATTTTTCAAGGGGTATATTTGATATTTCCAATAGTACGAAAAGTAAGTTTAAGCCAATAGCTTAAACCAATTACAAGGGTTAAGAATTAAGAATTAAGAATAAGAAAGATTAAGACATATAAATAAATTCTAAAAGGCGTACTAATTGAAAACACTTGAATTTATTTTTGTATCAAATACTATTACTTAATTAAAATGATATCACTAAAAAATATCATTATAGAATTAAATAAAAAAAGAGGCCACTTAATTCGGGTGTCATGGGTTTAAACCTAATTAGCATAGATTACTACAAGACGTCATCCACTCCTTAATTTGCCCGACGTCAGCTCGCTACGATCATCTATCTGGTAACTGATCAGATCTTTATGTTTGTTTAAAATTTAAATGGTATGCATTGATGTCTACTTGTTTGTATTATTATACTAGTCGGGGATCCAGGATTTTAAAAGACCGTAGCAATAGTACCCAATCTTTCTTAACCCGTGGCACAAACAAGAAATAATGTTGTTTTTCATTAGATATTATATACTGCGTATTGAGAATGGACCTGTACCAACTGCTACCCGTACCTTCTATATGGCTCCGCTCTAACATTTATTATATCTTATTTGCAGGTTATAATAATATATAGAAGAATGAATGATGGATTATGTTCGAATGATTTCATAAGCCAAATGCCAGATGATGTTCTTGTAAAGATACTGTCTCTTTTGCCTATAAAGGAAGCCGCAATCACCAGCATTCTGTCCACAAGATGGAGGTTCTCGTGGCGTAAGTTAATCCAATTAAACTTTGATGGTACTCAAACGCCTCATGTGTATGTACTTGATTCAGAAGAGGATAAGTACATCAAGCAGGTGAACGATGTCATCCAAAGCTACAATCACCCAACCGTTCAAGACTTCCGTATTCGTTTTGGTTTCAACCGTAATCATAAGGAAGTTATTGATAAATGGTTCCAGTTTGCAGTAAACAAGAACGTTGAGTTTCTTGAACTGGATTTTACTAACAATGTTCGCAATGATTACTATTATTATGATTTCCCGGTTAGCTTATTTGTGCATCTTACAAAACTTATCTTGAAGAAGGTTTACATGAGAGAATCATTTTTTTCGGAATTGTTAAAGAACTCTTCACATCTTGAGACAATATCAATCTGTGACTCGCAATACTTAGGTCATATTAATGTTGGTGGACGATCTCTTACCTTAAAATACATTGAAATCGAGGAATATGATTGGATTAAATCCATCTGTTTATCGGATTTTGACCTTGAATCTTTTACCTACAAAGGTCCAAGAGTACTAGATTTACGTCTTGCTCATCTTCCAAAACTTAAAAAGCTAAAGCTTGATATAGATCAGATGGATACTAATGTGTTTGGCATGATATCATCATCTGGTGCTTTGTCCCTGCAGTCTCTTTCCATAAGTATATATGATCCTAAGGTTAGTTGTTCATCGATTTTAATTGAACGTGTTTACAACATATCATTGATGGGAATATATGTGATATCACTATTATCTTGTTTTTGTAGATACTTGATTCTTTTCCCGAGTTACCAAATCTGAAGGAATTAAGATTGGTAATTGGTGGTAGCAACAATGATTGTCTTGTAGTTTTGGCATCCATAATGAATGCATGTCCAAATTTGGAGACTTTTACTATTAAGGTACTTACGCTCTATTCAATTTATCTAACTTTACTTATCGTTACTACTTACAAGATGTTAATTTTTTTAAAAATTCATGGATTTTCTTGCAGCCGCTAAGGAATTTACCGACCATTGGTTCGACGCAAGCAAGGACTGCTAGTAACCCCCATGAGCACCTCAAGCTTATTGAATTCGAGGAATATTTTGGTGGAGTTTGCGACTTTGAACTTGCTGCATACATCATACACACTGCTGTTTCACTCAAGAAAATTGTGATTGCAACCTCAAATTTGTTTCAGAAACAGGGCGTTGCTCGATCTTCTGCTAAGCGTCTTGAATCGTTATTGCCTAAAGGTGTGGAGTTGGTCATAATATAATTTACGCTACAACATTTCAGTAAACTTTGTTGCTTATATATGTTTAATTCAGATGAACTACATTAGGATTTTGTGAAGTTACTAACGAGATGGTATGGTAGAACTTGAGGTGCATGCATCACTGAATGGTGTAAAAGTATCACTGTGTAATTACTCTGATTTCATCTTTTCAGAAAGCTTTCTAGATATGATATAGATATAAGAAGTATGTTGATGGTTTTGAAATTTGAATACCGGAAAAAAAAATTAAGCTTGATGTCTTTTTTTCTTTTGTTTGATTGTTCTTTCTATATATCTTTTTGTGTGAAAAGATGATATAAACTAGAATTTCATGCCCTCGCGTTGCGACGGGATGAAAAAATATTTTTTTTAAAACTTTGATATGAAATTTTCAATTCTAGATAAATGGCTATATTTGATTTCTACCATTTTTTATATAAACTAAATGTGAGTTCACATCTTTTGATTATTATACTTATAAAATGTGTGTAATTCGTAAGTCTTGAGGCATTATAATTTATAGTTCAAATTAGATTCCAACCCGACTCCCCGAGTGAAAATCATGTATTCATAATATAGACTTTAATTTTCTTTAATAATTATAATTTTGTATATTCATAATATAATTGCACTTTGCGACATTTACATTCATGTAAGGAAAAAAGGGAAAAAATATATAGGTTGCATTTATTAACTTAATTTACTTTATGTACGTCTCCCAAAACCGAAGAGATTTTCATTACACGATCAATAGATATACATAGTGTTTTAACCAAAGTTGCCAAGATCAAAATGTTACTCAAGATCATTTTTATCTTTGATAGATCAAGATCATAAAATAAAATCGAGATCGTAAGACCCTACTTTAATAAATAATATACTCCCTCCGTCCCAATTTAATTGTCCCCAGACAAAAAACACGCAGTTTAAGAAAACATTAACTTCTCTCTTACTTTTTGATAAGATTACAGTTTTACCCTTTACTTTTTACCTACTTTTTTGTCTTACATATATAAAGTAAGGGTGAAAAAGGATTTTATCTCATCATTTTTATCCATTTATGGAAGTGGACAATTAATTTGGGACAGCCCAAAATGGAATACTGGACTATTAATATGGGACGGAGGGAGTATATAATACATATTTTATACATAGATTTATTATAAAACTAAAATGATCATATAATCTTGGTTACTTTTAACTTCTGAAATGATTTTTTTTCTAAACAGTGTATTCATTTCTAAACTTTTGAAATGTCCTTTTTCTTTTTTTCGCTAAAATGCGATTGTATTGTAGTCCGTCAAAAAACTAAAATAATATTTTCTTTTTTACTTTGCAACAATAACAATGAACTTGCAAATATAAGATAACGCAAATTGTTAATTTCTTTTTTCAAAATAACAAAATTAGTTCCTAACCCATACTACTCGATTTGTAAGAATGATAGAAATTAATTGATATTAAGGGGGAATTAAAACATTATATATAAGTATTTGTTTAATGTTAAATGGGAAGGGAACACCCGATTTCTCATTAAAACTTGAACTTGTGATATAATCATGAAAAGTCAATCAAATACTATCTAACATTATTATAATTATTTTGTAAGCAAAGGGGAAAAAATGTATAAGCTATTAGTTAAAAAAAAGGAAAAAAAATTAAAGTTAAAATATAAAGGGTGAAAATGGAAAATGTTAAAACCTAAAGGGTAGAAAATGAAAGTGTGTTAATAGTTTGGACGAAGAAAATGAAAAGTAGTTAATAGTTAAAGGGTAAAAAGTAAAAATATTCTAAAAGATAAGGGGTACAAATTCAAAAATTAGAGGATAGAAAATAAAAAAGGTTTAAAACATTAGGGGGTGAAATGAAAAAGGATTAAAAGTTAAAGGGTAGAAAACAAAAAAGGATCGAAAGCTAAAGGGTGAGAGATGAAAATTAAGGAACTACTATTCATAGTAGTTCCTTAATTGATATTAGGGGGAAATTATTGATTCAAGTCTACAAGATTTATAAGATTATATTGAAGGGGAGGTTAAACATCCCAGCTACAATAATATGAAGCCGAAAATCTTATATATCTAAAAATACTAAAAAACTTGAATTGGATTAAACTAATGGATCAAGTACTTGAAGGCTAGTTAAATAGCATGAAGGCCAATGTGTAATCATAGATCCAGGATCGAATTCACATTATGAAAAGGGGTTTGTAACATATTCATCAGCAAAATGCCAGAAGATATGCTTCTTAGGATACTGTCTTTTTTGCCTATAAAAGACGCTGTGGACACCAGCAGTCACTCCACAAGACACTCGAGTAATATAACAATTTGAGTTTAGCCTTGATTAGAATGTTTGAGTAAGAATAGCAAGATACAGATGATGGGGCATTTTAGATTTGGATATTTCATTTCTGTTTGGAAAATGATGGAATCTGCAAGATTGGTAAGCTCGAAGATCGACAAATATGATGATGCATAAATGTTACTTGTGCAGAAACTTTGATTTCAACTTGAAAGTGTTATTTGTGTTTTATAGCCAAAAAAAAAAAAAACCGGTATGAAATAAACCTGTAGTTGAAAATAGTCAAAGGTTGAAGAAGAATGAAACTGTCCATAATGCCTGGTACAACTTGACAATGCAAGCATGGAATGACATTTTATAGATTGGCAATTAACTATAGTTTTGTTATTGACAAAATTACACGGGTCATCCCTGTGGTTTGTTCGAAATTGCACTCGTCGTCCCTAGCACTTTTTTTTTACACTGGTCATCCCTGTGGTTGTTACATCTTGCACGGGTAGTCCTTCTCGCTAACGGCCGTTTGTCATCTCCGTTAAAATGAGTCACGTGCACGGCATGTGAGGGTATAATGGTGATTTTAGTGATGTAAGGGATTGCAAGTGTAATTTCATAAAGCACAAGGACCATTCATGTAGTTTTTACTTCTATTTTTTTTTATGCATTTAAATTTAATATTTCCTTTTTAAACCCAAATAAAACATCCATATACATATTTATCATATCATCATCATCATAATTCAGTTTAGATTTTAGAATAAACGAACGACAGAATTATCACCACATTAAACACATTACTGAATTATCATCCATCTAAATCATCACAAAGAAAACTAAGATATATACAATGAATTCAAGATCTACTAAAACCTCAATATTTATTTCAACATTTATGCACATAAAAATCATCGATCTTCGGTGTTCAATATCATCCAAAACCCATACTACTTCCACTAAACCAACATATCTTTTTCAATGAACTTCTAAAACAAACAGAAGGGAAAAAAAAAATACAGATCCACGATCCTATCTAATTGACAATAACTAAACAAAAAATCGTAACATAAACTCAATTAAAATCACCTATCTAACAATATCATCACCCGATTGCTTCATCTTTACACTCAATCAGGAATTAAGCCTCCCTCAAAATCAAAGACAAACCGCCTAAAAGTCACTCCACTACAACTCCGACGACGCAATGGTTGCAACTAATCAGAATAGATCTGACCGGAGTTTGTGGGATTCGATGAACTCTCAAATACAAGCACCCTAAAAGACGATGGCGGTGTACGACGACATTAGATCCGGCGATTCCGATACGTCGATGGTGACATGGAATAGAGATTCAGCGGTGGTTTAACGGTGGCGAGAGGTGCGGGTGTTCAGAGATTAGTGTCGGAAGATAGGGTGGCTTTGATGTGGATTACTGGTTATTCGTTTTTTTTTTTTTTTTTTTTTTTTTTTGTGTGTGTGAGAGATGAGAAAGGAATAGAATGAAAAGAAGAAGAACTGTTTGGTTTTCAACTCAGGAACAAACAAAAAATGCAAATTTCTCATGAAAAATAAAAATTACACGAATGATCCTTGTGGTTTATGAAATTACAATCGCAGTCCCTTAAATGAATGAAATGACCATTATACCCTCACATGTCGTGCACGTGAATCATTTTAACGGAGATGACAAAAGGCCGTTAGCAAGAAGGACTACCCATGCAAGATGTAACAACCACAGGGATGACCAGTGTAAAAGAAAAAGTGCTAGGGACGACGAGTGCAATTTCGAACAAACCACAGGGACGACCCGTGTAATTTTGTCTTTGTTATTTATGCATGTTACAACTTACAATAAGGGTTATGTAATTTGTTTTTCAGTTGTTTTGTATCGATAGTACTTAAGATTAGGTTTGTACATGAAACTAACCTTTCAACCAAATTCGACCGTACAAGCTAGCGGAAAACATGGTCATCAAATTGATCAATTTGTTACGATCTAAAATTGAAATATTACAGAAAAGATATTTCAACACAAACCATTAACTAAAAACTAAATTACCTCATAAGAAAATATACAATATTTCGGATTATGGACTATTTGTCGGGCATAACGTGACCCGGGATATGATCTATATTCTATAAGCATCTCTATCCAACACTTTCAATGCAATGACACATTATCATCAAACTTTTGTACATATAACCTCTGCAATGCATTGAACCAGGGAAGTTTAAAGAAAAAGTTGCGTCATCATTTTAATTTTAAGCTTATAAAATTCACCTATTTATTTAAATTTAAATATAAATACCAAATGGTACTATGATACCCACTTAACACATGACACACCCATCACTCAACAAAACTTTCAACCTTGTCACAGCCCATTGTTAAAAATATTGTTACCGGTTGGGCCTAGGCCCAAAATAGAGTTTAAACACTAACCCAGCCGAATAAGTTAAAGCCCAAATATTTGATTAGGGCTTAAAAAGGCGAGTTTTTATGTAGATAGATAAAAGCTTTCATCAATCATCAATATCAATAAAATTGGTAAAAAGAATATTTAAAATCCAAAGGAAAATTGGTTCAAGAGAAGTTAGAGAACTATTTCCGATCGCATCATCAATTACGGTCAGAATCTCTATCTTCAAGTCTTCTTGTGTGATTCTTATTGTGAAAGTTACTTCGGTAGCATAAAATTATAACGAATTTTTTATTTTTTACGAAATTTGATAAGGTTGAACAATTTTAGTGCTAAAATGTTGAAAAGTGAAAATCTGTTTAGCATTAATTATTCATGAAATTGATTATTTATTAATTTATTTATTTGTTACAGACACCATTTAGGAGTTATCCTTTCAGACAGTTTTGCTCTGGTAAGCTATAAGGAATTGACATATGCTAGCTCTTAAAAAAAAGTAGTTTTATGTTGTCGTTTTTTTCCTTTGCAGCTAGCATATGTTTTACCTGTCTTTTGAATACGCGAATTGAACAACATGTAGTTGATGTACGAGAATGTGATTGATTTGCATTATAATTTTTTAAATGTACATTAATAGGGGTGTTCAATATTTAGTTTAACCGAATAACCCAACCGACCCATTTCTTGTCTGGATTATTTCGCTTGTGTTTTGGGTGAAACCAAATAAGATTTTAGTTTAATGGTTCGGTTTTGGTTTGGAATACTTTTAATTGGGTCCCACGCGAGACCCGAATAAGCATGGTTAATACTTAATAGTAACTATTTTTTATAACTCATTACGATTAACCCTCATGCAACTCTAATTACTTATACAACTCAAACCGAATTCCTCAAATACAAATCAATTTATCAAGATAACTCGATATGAATAATTTACATGCATTATATTGGTATTTGTGCACTTTAGTGATCTCAATAATCTAAATCATAATTCAAAATTTCTATTATTTGGGTAAACCGAAATCCACCCGAATAACCCGAACTCTTATTTGGATGGTTGTTATTGGGTGACCTATGCTTTGGATTCGGTCTCGGGTGGATTGAGAGTTTGCCAAAAAACCGAATAAACCAAACACAATAACTCTACTAACCTGAAACCTGACTGATTGAACACCCCTAATCAATTGGTTATAAATGTTTAAACTAAAGTAGTTTTATCATGTAGTAATCTTTGTTTATTATTCCATTATTAGTAAACAGTCAAGAAGTATTCTAAGAAGAAAGTAAGATTGGATTGTTAATTACAGTGGAATAATTTTAGATTTGAGAGAACAAGTTGGCAAATGCTTGCAGCTTGTCATCTTAACTTCTATCTCATGTGCTATTTGTTGATTAGGGTCCTTATAAGGTAATTAATCATCTTTGTGAAGATACAATATTTTGCTTGAGAAAGTGAAAAGGTGGTTCAATTCGTTATCTAGTTTACTGCCTGCAAATGAACTTTAGTTTCCATTCTATGTTGGGACTTTTCTCGCAGTATACCTACCTGGCTGGCGACTTATTTAAGCGTTTACAAAATAAAACTAGCAAATTTAGTATCAAATTAAGTCCGACCTCAGGATTGCCATTTGAAAACAAATGGGCTTTGAAAAGCTAAATTTATCTTCTAAGGGTACATGTGCAAGGCTTACACAATCCATATTGTAGGATTACTAGTTCAACTATATATGTTTGTGAGTATTGTTGATTATTGTTGATTTTCATCTGTGAAGGGGGGTTGTCGAAGATCAAATATGAATGATTTCATCAGCCAAATGCCAGATGATATGCTTGTTCTGATCCTATCTTTTTTGCCTATCAAGGAATCCGTGGTGACCAGTAGGCTTTCAACAAGATGGAGGATCTTGTGGTGTAATTTAATTAAATTGAACTTTGATGGTAGTGGAACTTTTGATAAAGTGGATTGGAAGATGTTAGATTTACAGCGGGATAAGTACATCAACCAGGTGAACAGTGTCATCCAAAGCTACAACCAACCAAGGGTTCAAGACTTCAGGATTCGTTTCTATTTGAATAATCGTCATAAGAAATTTATTGATAAATGGCTCCAGTTTGCAGTAAACAAGAAAGTTGAGTTTCTAGAATTGGATTTGGTGGAGAACTGTGACAAGGTGTGCGAATCTGCCAATAGTTATTATTTCCCTTCAATTTTATTTGAAAGAAAAGTTTTCAGAAGGCCGTCCTTGAAGAATGCTACAAATGTGGAGCTGGCATCTCTAAGAAAACTTATCTTGAGGAATGTTAATGTGAGGGAAGCTATTCTTCAAGAATTTTTGACAAATTCTCCAAATCTTGAGACGATATCAATTCATGAGTCGCGATGCTTGAAGCATATCCGTGTTAGTGGACGAACTCTTAACTTAAGATACATTAAAATTGTGAATTGTCATTGTGTTAGATCCATATATTTATCCAATTTTGACCTTGTATCATTCACCTATGAGGGTCAAGAAATAGAATTAAGACTTACTGATCTTCCAAAGCTTAGAAATGTTGATATGGGTCAAGGAGTAGTGGGGTTAAATGATAATGTGTTCGGGCAGCTATCATCTTGTGCTTCATCCCTGCAGGATCTTTCTGTCCATATATATCGTCCCTTGGTTAGTACTTCGTGTTTAATGTACATTTAATCAATCAATAATGGAAATATCTGAGATAAATTTATCTTGTTTCCGCAGAAATGTTTAAAGGTTGATTCAGTTCTTGAACTACAAAATGTCAAGAAACTGAGACTGACGGATTGTGGTCTTAAATATAATTGTCTTCTAGATTTGGCTTACATAGTGAATGCATGCCCAAATTTGGAAACTTTTACAGTCGAGGTACTTATACTGTGCACGTCCAGTTAACTACCAAGTTTATTAATACCATTATGTAATAACAACTTTAGCAATCACATGGGCATTTTTGCAGCTACTTTGGTTCTCACCCATCAAAAGTAGGAAGAAAACAAGGGATTATGGTACTCGTTCCCATGAACACCTCAAGTTTGTTCGTATTGTGGGTTATTATGGTCGGATTAGTGACTTTGAACTTGCTGCATACATCATCCACAAAGCTGTTGCACTCAAGAAAATTGTCATTGATCCTTGTTGGCAAAGTCGGAAAAACAAGGAAGCTACTCGATTATCTGCTAAGCGCAAGCTCGTCCGGATATTGCCTCAAGATGTGGAGTTGGTCATACTTTAATTTTCCTTTTACATTTCAGGTAGGTGTACTAGTGAATAAATTAGCAATGTACAACTCCTGGTAGTTTGCCATATAACTCATGACTCCTGCATGATTGCTTTGATTTGTTGGTTTATGTGCATTTTATAGTCGTTACTGCATGATGGCCCTGATGTTAGTATTATTGAAAACTTTTTACCTATACATATATTTAATTGTTAATAGTAAGAAAAAAAACATTTTACATGTTACAAGATGATACAATGATTAAACTGCTAGTTATAAAGATTTCATATTTATCCAATACCTTAAATTGAAATAACAGTTATTTTGAGACATATCAAATAGAAACACTAACTATTAATTGAGGGAGTATCAAATTTACATCTTATATTTTTCTTCTTTTTCTTTCATGAGAATTTCATGTTGCCAGACTCAACTACAAACCAAACTAATGGGTATAAGTTCTGTAGTCTGTGGAGGACCTAATCGGCACTTGCAGGTTGATATCTATACAAGAATGAGTCGTGCAACACAAGATTTGCGCTCCACTTGTAACACTCCTCTTCTTCAACTGCAGGTTTGGCATATTATTTCCCAATTACTTTTACTTATAAACCGGAGACACAATATTTGCTTGTTCAAGAAATGATTTTACTGGGATTTGGTTTTCTATTTATACAGAGTCATAATTTGATGAGTATTTTAATTGGTTTAGGAAACATCTATTCTCATAGAATTGGGCAATTAGTTTGCTAGGAAATATACAACTAATGAACGAATGGGAAATGATTTGTGCAGCTAACAACACCTAAGTTGGGTGTTGTTAGGCTTAAAGTGGGACTGATCGAATGTAATAAGAAGATCGTAGGGTTAAAACTGTAATATATAAAGGTTTATTTTGCTTTTGATTGGAACATTTAAGAAAGCGTCAATGAGTAAATACAAGTAGCTTTTGATTGTGTTGAAGCCTGTGATTGTGATGTTTAGGGCCAGCAGTCAATAGCCGTAAAAGATAGGAGATAAGAGAGGCTCATCATTATACATTTCATATCCAATGTAATCCTTTTCTTAAGTAGCTATTGTATTTATAACGACCATATAACTTACGAAAAAAAACTAAATAGCTCAAACCTTAGCAACTCTCAACTAAGCGACAGATCGGTCGCCTTTATGAACTGCCTTGCCTTCCGCACACATTATATAGCCCCAAGCCCCCAACAGTCACATACATGTATGTAGAACGCATTGTTAGGCATACACTCCAAACTCAGTTCTGTCAGTCCCTAAACCACATTAATAATGATGAAGTACCAACTTAGCAAGGTCACATCAAACATAATAGATCTTTCTCAGACCCTAAACCATTATTGGGATCCTCTTATTGGAGTTGAGGATGGCGATTAAATGTAATTTCGATTGAATTATATATAAATTAAACAACCAGGATATGAAGTTTAGCAGTTCAACTATGTGATATATTGTTGATTGTTAAGATTATACGATTAATTCTTATATATTTATGACTTTCATTTGTGAATGTGAAGGGAGGACGTCCAAGATCAAACTCACATGATTTCATCAGCCAAATGGCGGATGAAATTATTGTTATGATACTGTCTCTCTTGCCTATCATGGACGCAGTGGTCACCAGCAGTCTCTCCACAAGATGGAGATTCTTGTGGTGTACTTTAAACCGATTGAAATTTTATTGTAGATGGTCTTCTGATAGTAAGGTGGATAAGTACATCAACCAGGTTAATTGTGTCATCCAAAGATACAACCGTCCAATGCTGCAAGACTTCCAGATTCGTTACGTTTTGGATAGTCGTCAAAAGGGAGTTATTGACGAATGGCTCCAATTTGCCGTCACGAAGAAAGTGAAGTTTCTTGAACTGGATTTTGTGATAGATCACTATGACTTTAGGTACAATTTCCGTCAAGATTATCTGAAAGAAACCTTTTCAGATCAAATGCTACGGTTGTGGAGCTGGTGTCTCTAAAAACACTCATATTGAAGTACGTGAGCATGACAACAGCAATTCTTCAGGAGTTTCTAACAAATTCTCCACATCTTGAGACAATATCAATCCATCAGTCACGATACCTGGATCATATCCGTGTTGGTGGAAGGCCTCTTGAATTGAAACACCTTGAAATAGTAGAAGTAAACAATGTTTATGCTAAATCCATCTATTAATCTGATTTTGACCTTGAATCATTTACTTACAAAGGTTCAGAGGTAGATTTATGTCTTGCTCATCTTCCATAACTTAAAGAGGTAGAATAAAGTGGCTAAATAAAGAAATGGCCTATAGCAAAAGATTCTAACATCAAAATACTTGCAACAAAATCAAAGAGCACAAAGCATAGGACAATAACAAGTCGCAAACAATGTCCACGACTCCAGATCAATGACGTTATCACAATAAGTCAATAAAGATGTCGATAACCGTAGAATAAAAGTAGCAAAATTTATTTGATCACGCAATAACATTTAATGAAAACTCTTATCAAAATGTTTCATACAACATATCAAATTGACATTTTATAAATAAGATTAGAATTCGTACACAAACAAATAAGCCGAAATCTTATAAAATAAGTTCAGTATCCGTACACAATAAAAAGCCATTTTAGAGTTTGGCCCGGCGTTTGAAGAAGGCTTTTTAGCTTTTTAGAGTTTAGCTACCACTAAAAAGCCATTTTGTTAATTTGCTCAATCCAAACACATTTTGCTTTTTAGCTTTTCAAATCCTTAAAAAGCTCTTTTGGAAAAGCCAGGATATCTTAGCTTTTTAAGCTTTTCACATGGAACAAGCTCTTTTTACAGCAAAAGCTAAAAAGCTAATCCAAACACTATCTTAAGAATTGCATTATATTACAGCAAAAACTAAAAAGCTAGAAAGCTAAAAAGCTAAAATTCAAAAGCCAGGCGAAACACCCTCTTAAAGCGCTTACACAAATGACTTATAAAATAAAATTGGAATCCATACCTTATCTATATTTGAATGCTTACACAATAAAATGAAATGACTTATCTCTACACAAATTTTGCGAACCAATTGTTATTAACATATTTTACTAGCTATTTTCTGATCACATATTGTCACCATAATTAAGATTTTATTATGGTTGAATTAGCGACTTTGAAGTTGTTGCATACATCATATACAGTGCTGTTGCACTAAAAAAAAATTGTGATTAATACTTAGTTGGAGGATACGATAGCAAGTACAACTGCAAGGGCCTTCCGTCAGAACCAGGAGGTTTCTGTCAGAACCAGAGGTTGCTCAAACTTCTGTTGAGGGCCGGCTTGTACCAATATTGCCCAAAGGTTTGGAGTTGATCATACTCTTAATCGTTTTTCAAAGTTTTAGTAAACTTTGTTCACTATAATATGTTTAATTCAGTTGCACTCATAGTTGTTAGACTTGTATCGAGTCAAAAAGGCATAAAAAGGTTAGACTCGGATTTTGACTCGGTGATTACTCTGACTCGGATTATGACTCACGGTTCAGGAGTTGACTCGGTCCGAGTCGAGTTGACTCGCAAAAAGTACGAGTCTGTGAATATACATAAACTTACAAGCTTTTTTAATGAAAAGATAAGTTTCTAGGTTTGCTATCATGTATTATAAGAAAATGATGATAAACAACTTGTTGCAACTGTGGTGGCCTTCATCGCTACTTCATTTAGTGAGTCCCCCATCTACATGTTTCTGAGTGTATTTTGTTTTTGAAGACTGAAATTGTGGTAGTGTGTTGGTAGAGAAGAAAGGTGGAGAAGAAAACTCGGTTAAAGAAGAAAAGTGTTTTAATTCTATTGACAAGGAAATTGGTTACTCTTTTGAAGTTAAGGAATGTGAAATAAAGTAATAGAGAACTGTAGATTTTGAAATGAGAGGTTAAAATTAAATCTCATTTTCTTTTTACTTTTAATTTTAATAGTCTTTTATCTTTTAGATATACTTGTTGGTATATATGTATACGACTTAAGCATGTCCGGAAATTATTGAACCTACGGGGTCACACGCGTTAATACGTAGATACCACTTATTTAACCAAGTTAAGTTAACTGTAATAACTAGTTGAGTTATTAGTTAATTTGTGATAGTTTAATAAATGTTATTAAAAATTATAAAGTTCAAAGTGAAAGTTATTAGGACTAAAATGTTACTTCTAATTACTTAAAGGGTTTATAGTTAATTAATAATAAAAGTTATTATTTATTAATTATTATTATAAAATCTATATATAATACTCATTCCTTTTGATATGGATGACCGACTTTGTTTTCTTGGGGTGTACGGACGAAAACTTAAAAACCAAAAAAGTTGCTTGAGGTCTTCGTACGTACGGAAGAAAAAGAAACCCTTTTGTTTTGTTTTTCATTATTGTAAACACAAAACCAAGGGTTAATTAATTGGTTAATTGAACTAGCATTCGGGTGGTTATCAACGACGTGTTGTGTGTGCGATCGTAGAGGGTTTTACCATTAGTGAAACCTATTCGTTTTACTAAACGATTTATTGGAGCTAGCTAAAAGGTACACAACTATTAACCCTTGTTAATTATACGTATACATGTTTAATATTCCGCTGCGTGCTCATGTGTTTGATTGTCAATTGCGATGTTATATTCTAACAGTGGTATCAGAGCCTACATGCAATATGTATAGTTACTTGGGAATTCAAAACTTGGTGGGGGTTTTTGGGTTGGGATTAAAATCAATTAAAAAGGAAAAATTTATGTTTTTTTTTATATTGGTTTGGCCAAAAGAAAGAAAAGAAGGAATTTGTATCTTTTTGTTTATATAAATTATCTACCCATTATTAATGGTTAATTGTAAACCCTCATAGCAAGTTTTGAGTTATTAGATATATATTGAACATGATTTATATGATAATTGCATGTTATGTATATGTTGTATCTTTTTTATGTTTAATTGTTAAAAAGGGATATCCATGAATAATTCATGCAAGGTTAGTTCATGGATAAAACCCTAATAATTTCATATAGATGCATGCGAATTAGGGTAATAAAATTTGGCTAAATAACTTTGTTGATTATGTGTTTATATGCAATTTTCGTATGTATTTGCTGCTTGACACCAGTTCACTATAAAAATCATATAAAATCAACCGTAAAGAGTTAGAAGCTTAAATTTTTACACAAGATGCATGACACATAGGGCTACAACTTTGTAGTTCTGTGCTAAGGCTATAGATGATCCTATCTCAGCCTGATATGGCCTTGAACACAACTGATTCTCTGGATCAGCTTTACACTATTTGCAATGTGATTCTATTATATGTGAATTTAAATGTGGCTTACGCAACCAAGTTACCTTGGTGTATGTGGTCCTACTTCCTTTGAAGAGGGAGCCTAGTTTAAATTACACATACTAAAACATAGTGGTCATAGGATCAATGCCCCTTAAGATAGTCGATTGTAGTTTAGTTTAATTATTATTTGCCAATTGTTGACTTGTGACGCAAAAATTGTTTTTAGAAAATAAAAGTTAAACTTGACTAAATGGCTATGAAATAAGATTTATTATTTCCTTGCAAATCTTATGTCAACTCGGGTTGGGCTCACATACCGTAATTTTCTCCCACGACGAGATTTGCAAGTTAATAATTTGTTTTAAACCACGACTAGGAACTTGTATACGAGAGGTATCTTCGGCTTGGTGTCTAAGTCGACGGGTTGGATAAAACGATGTAAAGATCCTAGCCCCTAGACTGGCCTCTTCATGGCCTCTCTTGTACATGGCCGAAAAGGTTTAAAACATGTTGAATCGTCAATTTTAATAAAAGTGCAATCTCTAATTTAATATGAATATTAAATTGGACATCTTGACGCACATAACTTAATTGAAGAATGTTTTTTTATTAAAACCTATGATATGAATATGGTGCATGCATATTCATACATATTTGATAACACATCAAATTGCGTTACCCTAAAACTTAAGTCATTGCCATCCAATCGTAAGAACACTTGCAGTTGCTTTTTACTCTGCGTGAGACGTAGGTAAATTGCAATCCCAAGGTAAATTACCACTCATCGTGAGACAGTGGTGGACTATTTACAGTTCTTAATTGGACGACTTAAAACGAGTTAAGCTGTCACACCCCTAAAATCGGTAATTGTGTTTATTTAATGTTTAGCGGAAGCAAGTAATAATTGGCGGAAGCATTATGTGTAAACAGTTTAACAACGGGGGTGATGACGTTACAATTGTGCATTCATCGTATCAGAGCATATGATCATACAGAACATATTATATAAAGGATGCCAATTTAAAATAGTTATTACAAAAGTAATACGACTATGTAAGTCGTACAGTAGTAATAAAGTTTAAAACATTTAAGTTTTACAATACATATGTTAAGGTAAGATTTCATAAGTATAACTGCAATGTCTGCAGTAATACAGAGGAAATCCTCAAAAGCTGTCCCAAAATATATGGCATCCTAAGTAGTCCAGGGTTGTCCATCCTGAATGCATGCGATCCTTACTTACGTAGCTAATTTCCTGTAAAACATAGAAAGAAAGTCGTCAACAAATATGTTGAGTGAATTCACAGGTTTTGTATAAATGTGTGGTATGTTAAACCATTTATGTTAAGTTATTGAAATGTTATTCAATAAATAAATGTTTGCAGGTTTTGCAATTTATCAGATTGTAGGGATAGTTACCCAAAAATATAGTTTTATGCAGGTTATTACCCAAAATGTATGTCTGGTGGTTCACCAGTATATAAATATAACCAGTAAGTATACTGGTATAAAACAGTTGTAGGATAAGTTCATCATAAATAGTAAGTGGGAATGCTTAGACTATAATCCCCTGAAAGGTGAGCTAAACCTCGCAGGTTAAAGTAACGCGACTTAACCCTATAACCAAACCACAACCAGAACTTATGTTGTTTGCCTGAAGGACAGTTAAGTATACGCTCCATCCGCAGGAGGGTCGTCACGGCAATAGTACTATTCGTATACTCAGTGGCTAGAGTCACCTAGCTAATGGTTATAGTCTGCATGACATAAGGTCTTTCATGCACACATCTCAAGTCTGGTCCGTACTAGGATTTGTTGTCTAATTCCCAAAACAGTTGTGAAATAATATTTCATATAAACAGTTGTATAAAGCAATAAAGCATTTATATCATTTGCTGCATGTGTTTAGCATGCAGTTTCTATGTTTACACCCCTATGTTTAAAAGCATAAAACATTTGCAAAGTAGGGGCTGTGAACTCACTGTAGTTTTGCTCGGTATGAAAGCTAGCAGCCAACAGATAATTGCCCAAGGTATGTTAACCTATATACAATAAATATATTAACATAAGTACGTTTGATTTGTTTCAATCATTTATGTTAACAGTTTGTTGGTTTGAAGAAATGGTTAATTTCTTAAGAATATAAGTTGTTAACTTTATTAGTGACATATCGTTGAAACATTATTATTATTCCTCAAATCGTATACTTGTTAAGCGTACAAACCATTATGTAATTGTCTATTTAACAGAAGGTCGTTTTGTTTTCATTTGTACATATACTTTGTATATAGTTGTACATATAATTTGATCATTGTCCCATTATCATTGTTTGTACATATATTTGTTTTACATATGTATACGTATGTAAATATACTTGTTGTACATTATTAAGTTGTACGTTTGTTAAACGTGTAATCCATTTGCATATATATATATATGAATATATATTTCTTAAGTGTCGTATGTATATATATTTAATCAATACGTTGTTTACGTATATCAAACTATATATAAGTTTTCATTTATTTAAGAAAACGTAAACGTTTGTGTCTACATATATCGTGTGTTCCCGAATATATGTATATATATTGTAATATGTTGTTTCGTATTTAAAACGTGTCGAGTTTTATTTGTTATATAAAACTTGATAATATATTTATTCCGTTTAATAAATATCATTTGTCTTTAATATTGTTACGTTTGTTTAATAAGTGTTAAAAAGTTTAAATGTCCCGATTGTGTATTCGTATCCAAATCGTATAATTTACAAAGTTCGTATATATATATATATATATATATGTCATGTATCGTTTGTTCGTAAGAAATAAATAAGTCCAAAGTCCGTGTCTCGGATATATCACATTATTGTTTTTATTAATGGTTTACAATGTCTCGTAAATGTATCGTATAAATGGAATCGTTAACGGAATCGTTTGTTGTTTAAAAATAAAAGTCAAAGTGTTGACCAGACACGGGAATCCGCCGGATTCTATTTGAAACCGCCGGATTCAAGTACCAAATCGGAATACGCCGGATTCGAGTGAATCCGCCGTATTCAATCAAGTTAGGGGGAATCCGCCGTATTCAATCGAATACGCCGGATTCGTTTGTGTTCATCAGGCAATTCGTGTGAAGGTTTGGGAATACGCCGGATTCATTTGAATACGCCGGATTCATTTGAATCCGCCGTATTCATCCGTGTCTTTTACTCGTTCATCGTTTTAGCCGAAGATTTGTGTGCGGGTCGGACACGGGAATCCGCCGGATTCCCTTGAATCCGCCGGATTCGTTTGGTTTTCGGTGGGAATACGCCGGATTCAAAGGAATCCGCCGTATTCATCTTGTTCACAGAACCTGTTCGTAGCAGAGCAAAACATATGCTCGATCTTTTGGTTCCAATTCTTTTACACACCAATCCCTAATGTTTATATAAGTGTTATGTGTCGTTTTTACACATTGTTATCTCATTTTAACTAGTTTTAGTGTGTCGATTTTTGTTTTGATATTTTGGTTTTATAAACTCATTTCAAGAAAAATCCTTAAATCTTTCAACTATATGTGTTATATGTTTAGATTATGATGTATAAACATGTTATATCACGAATTAAAAGTAAAGAGATCAAAGATTTGAGATTTTCTTACAAAGTGAAAATGGTGAGGATGATGATGAACGGATGATGATGATCTTGGTCATGCCCCTGCTTCCCGATGTAGTTGTTGTTGTTAAGATGATCAAAGAAGAAGAAGATTGAAGATGAAAGTTTGTTGAGAGAATTATTGGAGGTGTGTGTGTATGCGTCGAATGATCATCAGGAAGGAGGGAGTATGGTTTAAACACAAGCCGGTCTGCTCAATTATTTGAGTTAGGTGCCAAATTTTGGCACCTCAAATTCGAGTACGGGTATAATTATAGCAATATAAAAATTAACAATTTACATTTTTATTTTGCAGGTGTTCTCCTGGTTCATTATTTATAATCAATATAATGATGTTATCATTATTTTAAATAGTTGTACAGTTTTGTACATTTTACTGCGCACAGTTAAATGGGCACCAAATTTCAGTCAAGTTTCAATTTCATATTTTGAAGTAATGTTCTAACTTCTTCCAAACGAATGAGAAAATTGGAATTTTTATGATTTGACCTTTTATGTGTGTTTTAAAATTGTTTCTGTTCGTGTTATAATACGTTTTATGTTAAACGTATATTTAGACCATTTTATCTATTCGTTATAGATATATAAATACTCGTAATTAATAATTGAATTATTAATAACTTTTGTGTCACAAACTTTTGTTATTTATTTTTGTCGAGTTCGTTCCGATATATTTGTACGTAACTTTAAATACTTACGTATTACTTATTACTTTTTGTTTTAAAAGTACTGGGCTTGCTAGGCTTACATCACATCAAATAGTTTTGTTAAAACTTAATCAGGAAATTAGCGTAAGAATGCACATGCTTAAATGTTAATTAATACCTAATTTGGAGAGTTGTCACATTCTCCCCCCCCCCCCCCCCCCCCCCCCCCCCCCGTTAGGGAAATCTCGTCCCGAGATTTAATTTGTGCCGTGAGTCGTGGTCACGGGTTCAAATAGGTGGGGATACTTCTTGCGCATTTCATCCTCGCGTTCCCAGGTGAACTCTGGGCCTCTTTTCGAGTTCCATCGAATTTTGACAAGTTTGATCCGACTGTTTCGGAGCTTCTGCGTTTTCGTGTCCATTACTTCAAGCGGTTCCTCCACAAAGTTGAGTTTTGCATCGACGTAGATTTCGTCAGGAGGTATGACTAACGTTTCGTCAGATAGACACTTATTAAGATTACTCACGTGAAACGTGTCGTGAATATTACTAAGTTCTTGCGGAAGTTTAAGCTTATAAGCTACAGGACCAATCCTTGCTAGGATCTCAAAAGGTCCAATGTAACGTGGATTCAATTTACCGCGTTTTCCAAATCGCACAACTCCTTTCCAAGGAGATACCTTGAGTAGGACTCTGTCACCTACTTGAAACTCTAAAGGTTTTCGTCTATTGTCTGCATAACTCTTTTGTCGGTCTAGTGCCGTTTTCAATCGATTAAGCACTTGAGATATCTTGTCCGTTGTCTCTTGGACTATCTCAGGACCTGATAACTGTCTATCATCCAACTCTGCCCAACAAAGTGGGGATCGGCACTTGCGTCCGTACAACGCCTCAAAAGGTGCCATTTGGATGCTCGTATGATAACTATTGTTGTACGAGAATTCAGCTAAAGGAAGATGAACATCCCAGTTTCCTCCAAAATCAATCACGCAGGCTCGTAGCAAGTCCTCAAGAGTTTGAATGGTTCGCTCACTTTGACCATGAGTTTGTGGATGGTAGGCGGTACTCATGTCGAGTCTAGTGCCTAAAGCTTGTTGCAGTGTTTGCCAAAAGCGAGAGGTGAAACGTGCATCTCTATCATAGATGATAGATAATGGAACTCCATGTCTTGAAACAACTTCTTTTATGTAGATTCTAGCCAGCTTTTCCATCTTATCTGTCTCTTTGATGGCTAGAAAGTGAGATGATTTTGTCAGTCGGTCGACAATCACCCATATGGAGTCCATCCCAGATGATGTTTTCGGTAGCTTCGTGATGAAATCCATCGTGATGTGTTCCCATTTCCATTTGGGCAACTCAGGTTGTTGCAAAAGCCCGGACGGCTTTTGGTACTCAGTCTTAACTTTTGCACAAGTCAGACATCTACTAACCTAGGTGGCAATGTCTCCTTTCATGCCAGGCCACCAGTAAAATCCTTTCAGATCGTGGTACATCTTATCAGCACCAGGATGTATCGAGTAATTGGACTTATGAGCTTCATCCAATACTAGGCTACGTAGCTCATCAACACAAGGAATCCAAATTCGATTCATGAAGTACAATACTCCATTTTCCTTAGACTCCAGTTGCTTCTCCATCCCTTTGAGGGATTCGTCCTTCATACGTTCTGGAGTAAAGGCCGCTTGTTGAGCATCACGAATTTGGGAAATCAGATCCAAGTGGATTGTCAGTCCTAAGGCTCGAACTCTTCGAGGTTTCACTCTTTCCTTACGACTCAAGGCATCCGCTACTACATTCGCTTTGCCTGGATGGTACTTGATTTCACAGTCGTAATCATTCAACAGTTCAACCCAACGTCTTTGTCTCATGTTGAGTTCTTTCTGATCAAATATATGTTGGAGACTTTTGTGATCAGTAAAGATCGTACACTTCGTACCGTATAGGTAGTGTCTCCAAATCTTAAGGGCAAAAACGACTGCTCCTAGCTCTAAGTCATGTGTCGTATAGTTCTTCTCATGAATCTTCAATTGACGAGACGCATAAGCAATGACTTTGTCGTTTTGCATTAACACGCAACCTAATCCTTGATGTGAGGCATCACAGTAGACAACAAAATTTTCTACTCCTTCTGGTAAGGACAGGATAGGTGCGGTGCTCAATTTCTCTTTCAGTAGTTGAAAAGCATTCTCTTGCTTCTCGCCCCAATCAAACTTCTTGTCTTTTTGCGTTAGGGCGGTGATTGGTTGAGCTATCTTCGAGAAATTCTCAATGAATCTTCGGTAGTAACCGGCTAGCCCAAGGAATTGTCGTATCTCAGTTGGGGTTTTTGGGGCTTCCCAATTTCTAATCGCCTCAATTTTGGATGGGTCTACATGAATTCCTTTGCTATTGATCACATGACCAAGGAAATGGACCTCACGCATCCAAAACTCGCATTTAGAGAACTTTGCATAAAGCTTCTCTTTCTCCAGTAATTCAAGAATCATTCTCAGATGCTGTTCATGGTCTTCCTTTGTTCGCGAGTATATCAAGATATCGTCAATGAACACTATGACGAACTTATTAAGGTAGGGTTTACATACTCTATTCATTAGATCCATGAACACTGCTGGCGCATTTGTTAGTCCAAACGGCATAACCAGGAACTCGTAATGACCATATCGAGTCCTAAACGCAGTCTTAGGGATATCTTCATCCCGTACCTTCAGTTGATGGTAGCCCGATCTCAAGTCCATCTTTGAGTAATAACTTGACCCTTGCAGTTGGTCAAACAAATCGTCGATGCGTGGCAATGGGTATCGGTTCTTGATGGTCACTTTGTTCAGTTCTCGATAATCGATACACATCCGCATTGATCCATCCTTCTTTTTGACGAATAAAACCGGAGCTCCCCACGGTGAAAAGCTCGGTCGGATAAATCCTAAATCCAACAGTTCTTGCAACTGTGCAGACAGTTCCTGCATTTCTGATGGAGCTAAACGGTAAGGCGCACGAGCAATTGGTGCAGCTCCCGGCACTAGGTCGATATGAAATTCAACCTGTCGTGGAGGTGGTAACCCTGGTAGCTCGTCAGGAAATACTCCTGGGTAATCGCGTACTACGGCCACGTCGTTTATGCGTCGCTCCTCGGGTTTCTTATCCACAACATGTACCAAAAATGCTTGGTACCCTTTTCGTAGATACTTATTTGCCTTCATGCATGTAATCGTTTTCACCGCACGATTACTCTTTTCTCCTTGAACTAACAACATTTCTCCTGACGGTAAAGGTAACCGTACAATCTTCTCATGACAGATGATTTCCGCGCGGTTTAGGGATAACCAATCCATGCCAACCACTATATCGAAGCTCCCTAGTTCTACCGGTAGTAAGTCTATCTTGAAAGAATGACCTTCTAACGTTAAGGTGCATCCTGGTACTATTTCTCCTGATTCAATCAACTTACCATCGGCTAGCTCTACAGTGTATTTGTTATCTAGCTTAAGGGATTCGATCTCTAATAGTGGTCTAAACTCAGTGGACACAAAACTTAAGTCAGCACCGGAATCAAATAACACAGAAGCAAAGTGGTTGTTTACAAGAAACGTACCAGTGACTGTGTTAGGATCCTGACGTGCCTCTGGTGCTCCTAACATGAACACGCGTCCACGAGCTGGTTGGTCGATGTTGTTGTTTGCCCGATTGTTGTTGTTGTTGGCTCGGTTGTTGTTGTTTCCGCGGTTGTTTCCATTGTTGTTGCGGTTACGAGCGTTGTTGGTGTTACGGTTTTGATTATTGAGTCGAGGGCATCGGTTTCGATAATGCCTCGTGTCGCCACATTCAAAACAACCCTGGTTTTGGCGAGCAGTGTTTCCCTTAGGGGTAGGGTTTACCTTACAGTTCTGGGTTTTGTGACCCCATCCCTTACAACTGTCGCAAAACCAGCACTCACCCTCATGGTGTTTGCTACACTTATCACACTTAGGTTTGTTACCCAAGTATGGCTTCGGTTCCACAATGGTGGCAGTGTAAGACTTAGGATTTCCAGATCCTTTCTTGTTGGATTGACTCTGGCGGTCATTCCATTTACGCTTCTTACCTCCAGAACTACCAGCTTCAGTACTGATCGGCTCAACCTTGGCCGGCACAGTTTTCTGTGTCAGCGTCCCCATTCTAACTGCTTCATCAGTCAAACTCTGCGCTAGGGTAACATCGCTCCTGAAGGTGTCAGGTTTGGAGGACGTAACTAAACTCCTGATCTGTGGTGCCAGTCCATACACATAGCGTTCAATACGCTTGTACTCAGGTGTTACCATATGTGGCACAAGACGAGCTAGTTCTTGGAACCTGGTGGTATAGCCAGTGATATCAGCACCAATCATAACAATGTTCCACAGCTCAGTCTCAATTTTCTGCATTTCACTGCGAGGGCAGAATTCTTCCATCATCATATGCTTCAATGTTTCCCATGTCATGGAATAAGCAGCTGGTCGTCCCATCGACTGGACTTGACTGTTCCACCAAGTCAAAGCTTTATCAGCTAGTGTGCAGGCGACATATTTCACCGCAGTGTCTGGTAGACAATCACTGATGTCCAACACAGAATCCATCTTTTCTATCCAGTGTATAATACCAATAGCACCTTCAGTGCCACAGAAGGGAGGTGGTTTACAAGCCTGGAATGTCTTATATGAACACCCTCGGCGAGTATTCACAACAGTCTCAGCATTAACAGGGGTCGATCCACTGTTATTAATCCCATTCTCACGGTTTCGACTTGCCTCATACTCGGCAATACCTTCAGCTATGCGTCTAGCTATCAACTGCTCAGTAGTTTCCTCAGTGTTAGGGGGTGGAATGGTTTCAGATGTAGGGGGTACAGTTGTCTTCTGACTGTTCCTAGTAATTCGTCGTTTTGGCGGCATAGTTCAGTTCTGCGATGAATAAAATGCAGAAGTCAATGCCAAAATAATGAATGTGATGAACAAGATTTCACATTGTCTATCAAATGAATAGTATGGAGAATTTGAAAGAATAAGGTTTCACATTGCATGTCGCACGACTTTGAAACACCCATATGTACTTTGTACAATATAATCACGTTGGCCAGGCGTCATTATATAATGCCAAATACATATTTCTTTTCATCATCGATCAAGCGCAAACAATGTTTTAGGGAATTCAAGATAAAATCAATAATTCAAAGTGTAGTAGGTTTTCAAAGTTTGCAGGAAATGGTTTCAAACAATTATCACGTGGTAAATTTTCTATCACATGTATATATAGAAATGAATATAATTCGCACGAAATTTCGAATCGAACCTAAGTTATAATATACATTAATTGAAACATTCTTACATCGTTTCATACAAAACTTGATGATATCTTCTATATCCATCAAGAGTGGTTTCCAATACAACACGAGTTGCTACAGTACTAATTAGACTAAACTTAGCTATACCTAGATCTTAACAAAATAGTTATATTCCTACGACAGTTCTTCATCAGTTCATTATTAAGCTATCCTTAGCTATATTCTCTGTCGCAGTGTAGATCCTTCACTTTTACTCCTGATTCAGATTGGGAGAGAAGTAGCGTGTTTCCAGCATAGTTTTGTATCGCAGAGTCGGATAATAGCCCAGATCATTCTCAGTTGAGCATTTGCACAAACGTTTGATCCAAGACTTAACTCTTTTCTTGCGATTACTAGCCACTTTCTTCCAGAAGCGTATTTTATCCTTAACTCGGACAATCATAGGCCTCTTTAGGATTCTCAATTCTAGCTCACGGTTCCTACATTTGAACACAAGCTCCCAATATTGACCATCCAATCTTTCAGCCTGATCTCGTACTCTTTCGTACTCCTCTATGTCGACCATGCCGAATTGGTGGTTTTCAATTTCTTCTTCCACAAGTTCCACTATCAGAATTGTTTCGGTATCGACATATACATATTGTATCTGCTCGTCGATGGTTATGTCCTCATCTGATGAGTATTCATTTATGACAGGTTCTGCCATTTTTCCAGTTTCAAGAGATCTATAGGTTACAAGGACATATTTCAGTATCCACAGTTATGTAGTCTCTATTGTCAATATATAATCCAATCACAACGCACAGTAACATAAACAATAATAATAAACCAAATACATATGTCATATCATATAACTGATCATAGTTAATTCACAAGTTTTTATACAAAACATGATGGATCTATCCTAGATATCCATCGATCCAAAGACTAATCAAAGCATGACGGGTCTGTCTACACACCGTCGATCCAAATGATATACAAAACATGACAGGTCTGTCTATACCCGTCGAACCAAAGTTCCAAGTCTAATACATAGTATATATAATCCTAAGTAGGCACAACCCGCCCTACATAGGTCTAACTAAAATACGGTAGAAATGATCCCACGGCTGTCCTCAACACAGCCATCACCACACAAGCACCAACCACAAGCCCTGCAATCCTAACACGTCTCTCAAGTGTCCTCACACGAGCACGTGCGGACTCAGCTATCTCCTGGGCAGTAAACACATGGTTCAACAGAAAGTGATGACGCTCATGCATACCAGCCATGTCCCCATTCAGACGGGAGACCTCATCCTGTACCTGTCCAAGGTGAGAACCCCTGCTAGAAGTAATACAGAACAATGTACGCATAACAGCAACTAATGTAGGGAGAGTCTGCTTTATCGGCTCTCCAGTGGTAGGCAGTGGTGCTGGGGGTCGTGAGGACTCTCCTGTCTCAAATGTGGAGGGAAAACCCTCTAATGACCATCAGTGCCTCAACATAGGAGTCATCCACTCTAGATGAGCAAACCTGGGTGCCCTCTGTGGAGACTCAACAGACTCGTCCGCTGGTGCTAACGGACCAATATGAAGATCTCGGACACACATCCTCGGTGTCCACCTATACACAGGCCTGCGAGAAGTCTCAGCAGCCTGGTGGTGAATACCTGTAGTAGTAGGGATAACCTCATGTGCTGTCGGTGGTGGCGCAATGTAAGCGTCACTAGTGTCATCGGACATGACTCTCAAATGAACAGATGACTCATCCCCTACAGTGATCGCGGGACCCTCAAAAGTAGCCTCGGTCGGCTCCTCATCCGAAGCATAAACATGGTAAAGTGATTGACTAGACATACTGTGACAAGGGAAATTGTGTGTGACGTGTCAGTCGTATGTTAGATGTATGCAAACGTATGTATGTATGAATGCATGAATGTTCTAGCCAAGGCTATAGTCTAGGTCTCTAAGGTTTTCAGTCACCTAAAGACTTCTAGTTCGCTATAACCAATGGCTCTGATACCAAGTCTGTCACACCCCCAAAATCGGTAATTGTGTTTATTTAATGTTTAGCGGAAGCAAGTAATAATTGGCGGAAGCATTATGTGTAAACAGTTTAACAACGGGGGTGATGACGTTACAATTGTGCATTCATCGTATCAGAGCATATGATCATACAGAACATATTATATAAAGGATGCCAATTTAAAATAGTTATTACAAAAGTAATACGACTATGTAAGTCGTACAGTAGTAATAAAGTTTAAAACATTTAAGTTTTACAATACATATGTTAAGGTAAGATTTCATAAGTATAACTGCAATGTCTGCAGTAATACAGAGGAAATCCTCAAAAGCTGTCCCAAAATATATGGCATCCTAAGTAGTCCAGGGTTGTCCATCCTGAATGCATGCGATCCTTACTTACGTAGCTAATTTCCTGTAAAACATAGAAAGAATGTCGTCAACAAATATGTTGAGTGAATTCACAGGTTTTGTATAAATGTGTGGTATGTTAAACCATTTATGTTAAGTTATTGAAATGTTATTCAATAAATAAATGTTTGCAGGTTTTGCAATTTATCAGATTGTAGGGATAGTTACCCAAAAATATAGTTTTATGCTGGTTATTACCCAAAATGTATGTCTGGTGGTTCACCAGTATATAAATATAACCAGTAAGTATACTGGTATAAAACAGTTGTAGGATAAGTTCATCCTAAATAGTAAGTGGGAATGCTTAGACTATAATCCCCTGAAAGGTGAGCTAAACATTGCAGGTTAAAGTAACGCGACCTAACTCTATAACCAAACCACAACCAGAACTTATGTTGTTTGCCTGAAGGACAGTTAAGTATACGCTCCATCCGCAGGAGGGTCGTCACGGCAATAGTACTATTCGTATACTCAGTGGCTAGAGTCACCTAGCTAATGGTTATAGTCTGCATGACATAAGGTCTTTCATGCACACATCTCAAGTCTGGTCCGTACTAGGATTTGTTGTCTAATTCCCAAAACAGTTGTGAAATAATATTTCATATAAACAGTTGTATAAAGCAATAAAGCATTTATATCATTTGCTGCATGTGTTTAGCATGCAGTTTCTATGTTTACACCCCTATGTTTAAAAGCATAAAACATTTGCAAAGTAGGGGCTGTGAACTCACTGTAGTTTTGCTCGGTATGAAAGCTAGCAGCCAACAGATAATTGCCCAAGGTATGTTAACCTATATACAATAAATATATTAACATAAGTACGTTTGATTTGTTTCAATCATTTATGTTAACAGTTTGTTGGTTTGAAGAAATGGTTAATTTCTTAAGAATATAAGTTGTTAACTTTATTAGTGACATATCGTTGAAACATTATTATTATTCCTCAAATCGTATACTTGTTAAGCGTACAAACCATTATGTAATTGTCTATTTAACGGAAGGTCGTTTTGTTTTCATTTGTACATATACTTTGTATATAGTTGTACATATAATTTGATCATTGTCCCATTATCATTGTTTGTACATATATTTGTTTTACATATGTATACGTATGTAAATATACTTGTTGTACATTATTAAGTTGTACGTTTGTTAAACGTGTAATCCATTTGCATATATATATATATGAATATATATTTCTTAAGTGTCGTATGTATATATATTTAATCAATACGTTGTTTACGTATATCAAACTATATATAAGTTTTCATTTATTTAAGAAAACGTAAACGTTTGTGTCTACATATATCGTGCGTTCCCGAATATATGTATATATATTGTAATACGTTGTTTCGTATTTAAAACGTGTCGAGTTTTATTTGTTATATAAAACTTGATAATATATTTATTCCGTTTAATAAATATCATTTGTCTTTAATATTGTTACGTTTGTTTAATAAGTGTTAAAAAGTTTAAATGTCCCGATTGTGTATTCGTATCCAAATCGTATAATTTACAAAGTTCGTATATATATATATATATATATATGTCATGTATCGTTTGTTCGTACAAAATAAATAAGTCCAAAGTCCGTGTCTCGGATATATCACATTATTGTTTTTATTAATGGTTTACAATGTCTCGTAAATGTATCGTATAAATGGAATCGTTAACGGAATCGTTTGTTGTTTAAAAATAAAAGTCAAAGTGTTGACCAGACACGGGAATCCGCCGGATTCTATTTGAATCCGCCGGATTCAAGTATCAAATCGGAATACGCCGGATTCGAGTGAATCCGCCGTATTCAATCAAGTTCGGGGGAATCCGCCGTATTCAATCGAATACGCCGGATTCGTTTGTGTTCATCAGGCAATTCGTGTGAAGGTTTGGGAATACGCCGGATTCATTTGAATCCGCCGTATTCATCCGTGTCTTTTACTCGTTCATCGTTTTAGCCGAAGATTTGTGTGCGGGTCGGACACGGGAATCCGCCGGATTCCCTTGAATCCGCCGGATTCGTTTGGTTTTCGGTGGGAATACGCCGGATTCAAAGGAATCCGCCGTATTCGTCTTGTTCACAGAACCTGTTCGTAGCAGAGCAAAACATATGCTCGATCTTTTGGTTCCAATTCTTTTACACACCAATCCCTAATGCTTATATAAGTGTTATGTGTCGTTTTTACACATTGTTATCTCATTTTAACTAGTTTTAGTGTGTCGATTTTTGTTTTGATATTTTGGTTTTATAAACTCATTTCAAGAAAAATCCTTAAATCTTTCAACTATATGTGTTATATGTTTAGATTATGATGTATAAACATGTTATATCACGAATTAAAAGTAAAGAGATCAAAGATTTAAGATTTTCTTACAAAGTGAAAATGGTGAGGATGATGATGAACGGATGATGATGATCTTGGTCATGCCCCTGCTTCCTGATGTAGTTGTTGTTGTTAAGATGATCAAAGAAGAAGAAGATTGAAGATGAAAGTTTGTTGAGAGAATTATTGGAGGTGTGTGTGTATGCGTCGAATGATCATCAGGAAGGAGGGAGTATGGTTTAAACACAAGCCGGTCTGCTCAATTATTTGAGTTAGGTGCCAAATTTTGGCACCTCAAATTCGAGTACGGGTATAATTATAGCAATATAAAAATTAACAATTTACATTTTTATTTTGCAGGTGTTCTCCTGGTTCATTATTTATAATCAATATAATGATGTTATCATTATTTTAAATAGTTGTACAGTTTTGTACATTTTACTGCGCACAGTTAAATGGGCGCCAAATTTCAGTCAAGTTTCAATTTCATATTTTGAAGTAATGTTCTAACTTCTTCCAAACGAATGAGAAAATTGGAATTTTTATGATTCGACCTTTTATGTGTGTTTTAAAATTGTTTCTGTTCGTGTTATAATACGTTTTATGTTAAACGTATATTTAGACCATTTTATCTATTCGTTATAGATATATAAATACTCGTAATTAATAATTGAATTATTAATAACTTTTGTGTCACAAACTTTTGTTATTTATTTTTGTCGAGTTCGTTCCGATATATTTGTACGTAACTTTAAATACTTACGTATTACTTATTACTTTTTGTTTTAAAAGTACTGGGCTTGCTAGGCTTACATCACATCAAATAGTTTTGTTAAAACTTAATCAGGAAATTAGCGTAAGAATGCACATGCTTAAATGTTAATTAATACCTAATTTGGAGAGTTGTCACATTCTCCCCCCCGTTAGGGAAATCTCGTCCCGAGATTTAATTTGTGCCGTGAGTCGTGGTCACGGGTTCAAATAGGTGGGGATACTTCTTGCGCATTTCATCCTCGCGTTCCCAGGTGAACTCTGGGCCTCTTTTCGAGTTCCATCGAATTTTGACAAGTTTGATCCGACTGTTTCGGAGCTTCTGCGTTTTCGTGTCCATTACTTCAAGCGGTTCCTCCACAAAGTTGAGTTTTGCATCGACATAGATTTCGTCAGGAGGTATGACTAACGTTTCGTCAAATAGACACTTCTTAAGATTACTCACGTGAAACGTGTCGTGAATATTACTAAGTTCTTGCGGAATTTTAAGCTTATAAGCTACAGGACCAATCCTTGCTAGGATCTTAAAAGGTCCAATGTAACGTGGATTCAATTTACCGCGTTTTCCAAATCGCACAACTCCTTTCCAAGGAGATACCTTGAGTAGGACTCTGTCACCTACTTGAAACTCTAAAGGTTTTCGTCTATTGTCTGCATAACTCTTTTGTCGGTCTCGTGCCGTTTTCAATCGATTAAGCACTTGAGATATCTTGTCCGTTGTCTCTTGGACTATCTCAGGACCTGATAACTGTCTATCATCCAACTCTGCCCAACAAAGTGGGGATCGGCACTTGCGTCCGTACAACGCCTCAAAAGGTGCCATTTGGATGCTCGTATGATAACTATTGTTGTACGAGAATTCAGCTAAAGGAAGATGAACATCCCAGTTTCCTCCAAAATCAATCACGCAGGCTCGTAGCAAGTCCTCAAGAGTTTGAATAGTTCGCTCACTTTGACCATCCGTTTGTGGATGGTAGGCGGTACTCATGTCTGGTTTATGGGGGAAATCCTGCAGCTGAGCTTAAAGTAACCGGTTATTGCGATGCTGGGTTTCAGACTGACAAAGATGATATGAAATCTCAGTCAGGATACGTCTTCACCTTAAATGGAGGAGCAGTAGATTGGAAAAGCAAGAAGCAAACTACTACTGCCATATCTGCAACTGAATCTGAGTACATTGCTGCCTCGGAAGCCGCCATGGAAGCTGTTTGGATTAGAAAGTTTATTTCTGGGCTCAGCGTGGTTCCCTTAAATAAATCACCTATGGAATTATATTGTGATAATTCAGGTGCAATCATAATTGCCAATGAACCTGGAGTTCAGAAAGGTGCCAGACACTACCAAAGGAGAGTTCACTATGTTCGAGAACAAATCTGTAACACCCCCAAATTTGATGATTTGCGGAAGCTTGATTTGGGTGTTACTAATCAATAACAAAGCACAAAGATATACAGTAAACGACTCTATATGCGTCGTTTTAACAAAATATATTGATAATAGAAATGTTTACAACATTTAAAGCTTTACATAGCTCGAGTTTAAATAAAAGGAGATTTCAGTACATAAGTACTTGTACAAAATATACTAATGCAAGAAAATCTCAATCGTCTGTATGCTGACTCGAGCTAAAGTCCTGAAGCAGAAACATCCTACTGCTTGGTACCTGCGATATTTGCTAAAAGGTCAGCTAAAAGCTGGTGAGCTCACAGGTTTGAAATCAGTTAATATAGTATGAACCGCAAGATTTAAATAATGAATTGCATCCAGCAATTAAATAATGAATTGCATCCAGCAATTAAATGATAGTCATCGTGTATACAGCCATGAGCACATAGTTGAGCTTAACTCGAGGGCCGGGTCCCCTATAGAGAATTCCGGGCGAGGTGCCTCCACGAATGCCTAATCCACATTCGTCTTCCCAAATATTAGTACGTCCGTTTACCCGGTTAGTGCTTGCTAACCCGGATGAGGTGGGTCAATCCTATATGGTACCATATACTAATATTCACGCTACAACGTATTAACAACTATGCTGACGGAGGACTTTAAATGATTAGTTTCGAAAAACTCATGTAGTATATGAAATGTTTGTACTTGCGTTCACATGTTAAAATTGAGCAATATATCACACCCCTGAGTAAAACAGTAAAAAGAGGGGCCATGAGACTCACCTGAGTCTGAAAGCGTTTAAACAAACGTAAGTTGATTAGCCGAGTATGAAGTCCAAAGACTTGTAACCTGAGGGTGTCCACGACACGCGATAGTTATAATCATGATTGGGTATCTCAAAAGATCACCCTTGTAGTTGTTACACAACTATATATATGTCCAAATTACTACGATTTGGTTGGTTTGTTAAGTGTTTGAAAACATGTACGGCCCGTTGGTGACGGATTGGTAATAATAATCTCAACTATTATTATTTTGATTTCGTGGTGTTTAACTTGAAAATGTGTTTTGATTGTGTTTTTAGAAGCCGTTACGGAATCTAAGTACGGGGGTCCGGGGGCAGCGCCCCTGGTAGCGGGGTCCAAGGGGCAGAGCCCTTGGCTGGGGTCGAGCTGCCAGGTCAGCTTGGAAAATTTTTATTTCTACTATATTGCTTTGACGAAAAACGCATCTGGGATCTGAATTCGGGTAAAATCGAGTGATAAATTTCGAGTCTCGACACTTAGTAAAAATCTGAGTTTTCTGTGTTTTGCGACACAATATGCGACACAAAAGTGGTTATGCGACACAAGGGTTGTGTCGCATAGGAATGCGACACAATGTCTATGCGACACAATGGTTGTGTCGCATAGATGCGAGATGCTGATTCAACAGCGACATAGTGATTGTGTCGCATGGGGTATGCGACATAGTGGTTGTGTCGCAGGTCTTGCGACACTGATTATCGGGTACGACACAAGGTACGACACAAGGGATTTTTATGCGACACAAAGGTCAAAATACGACACAACATGCGACACAAGGATTGTGTCGCATGGATGAACACCAGCCCAGAAAGTCCGGCTGTTAATGTTTTTCCGGCCAAAATTCCATTTTAAACTCGTTTTTAAGCTATGAAATCGTGTTATATACTTAGTAAGGGACATATATATGTTATATAAACAACCACAAGTGAAAAATACTAAGAATCGAGAGATTTCGGGATTTTGTCGGAAACTTACAAATTGTCGAAATGGAAATCCGGAAAGATAGAAATGTAGATCGTCGCGAGGTGGTCGTGAATCTCTAAAAATATTGGTGATCCGAGTGCGTATAATGGCGTTATTTGGCGTTTTTGTGGTCGGTGGTGGTTTTGGAATAAAGAGAGAAAATAGAGTAAGTGAGAGAGAGGAAAGAGAGAAATGAAAAGAAAGAAAAGAAAATGGGAGGTTAAGTCCCCCATTTTCGGTTTCCGTCTCCGTGCTCCGCGTGGTGTTCGTTTTCTCCGTCGTTTAACGTTTCAATAAATATTTTACATATTAAATGGTAAGTTTTAAAATACGAATTATTACGCGATATTTTATTTAAATATTTTACAATTCCATTTATATTTGAGTTATAAAATGTAAGTTTGTTTATTTAGTTTTGCGCATTTTAAACATTTTGAATTGTGTACGATCTGTTTGTACGATACGATTGACTACGAAATATTATCATAATAATATTTTTGACATAAAGCGTTATTTAATAAAATTTGTCACCAACGTCCGTATAAAATTGAATCGAAATACATTCGATTTAAATTGCGTACGATTTAATCAAATCGCATTTTCGTATATATTCAACAATATATATATAATTCGATACATTAATTAGCCTAACACAGAACTAATTACATGTATTAACATACGATTAGGCACTAATTACTAGTCCTAATTTGGCGGGTGTTACAAAATCGAACTAGGTGAAATCAAGTTACTCAAAGTTCGCACAGAACATAACTTAGCTGATCCGTTCACTAAAGCTTTATCGAGAGCAAAGCTTACTGAACATGCTGAAGGCATAGGACTTCGTCTAGCTAGTTATCCCATGTAATTCTGTGATTAGTATTTGGATATGAGATGTAAAACATTTTATTTATTAATGAAATAAAGTACTTGGTATGTTTATTTTATTTAAATATTATTGTATCTCATTTTTTGCATGTTTAATCCTTGAATAATTTATTATTATTCTAAACTATCCAATGTCGATTGACTTTATGGGAATATAGTCAAACTAAGACATATCTGAGTGATTGGTTAGAAAGGGTCTCACTAAACTCACATGATATCCATACAGATGCATATCGGATTCCCCAAATTATCGAATTATTACTTTATGGATCGTCGTCATTAAGAAATATTCGAAAATGATTATTTACTGAATCCTTAGACTTGAGATGCAAGTAGGTTCAGCGTGTATGGATTGCATCTTCTTGATATGGTTCTAACTATTCGTAAGTGGTAGTTACACATGACTATTTTCAGAAGTGTAGTGAAATGCATGACTGACACGTGCAGTCAATACAGAATTTGTTCCTTCAATATGTTATTGAAGAATGATACTTCTAGGCCGCTCATTAGGTATTAATCAGATGTGTGTATGGCCATACCGAAATGAAATCTAGATGTGTCTCGATTCATTTTGTAATCTTGATTAATTACATGAAATGAGAAATAGAATAGTTAAATCATGAAATGACATTGATCCATACTCATGATTAACATTAGTATCTGAAACAAAGGGATTGTAAATGATGAAATCATTATCTGAAACTTTATGAAACGAAACTCAGAAATTTATGGGAACATTGGAGTGTTGCTAGACGCTAACCAATGTTATTGCTTAAGACATGTCCAAGTGGGAGCTGTTGGTATATATTACACGACTTAAGCATGTCCGGAAATTATTGAGCCTACGGGGTCACACGCGTTAATACGTAGATACCACTTATTTAACCAAGTTAAGTTAACTGTAATAACTAGTTGAGTTATTAGTTAATTTGTGATAGTTTAATAAATGTTATTAAAATTATAAAGTTCAAAGTGAAAGTTATTAGGACTAAAATGTTACTTCTAATTACTTAAAGGGTTTATAGTTAATTAATAATAAAAGTTATTATTTATTAATTATTATTATAAAATCTATATATAATACCCATTCCTTTTGATATGGATGCCCGACTTTGTTTTCTTGGGGTGTACGGACGAAAACTTAAAAACCAAAAAAGTTGCTTGAGGTCTTCGTACGTACGGAAGAAAAAGAAACCCTTTTGTTTTGTTTTTCATTATTGTAAACACAAAACCAAGGGTTAATTAATTGGTTAATTGAACTAGCATTCGGGTAGTTATCAACGACGTGTTGTGTGTGCGATCGTAGAGGGTTTTACCATTAGTGAAACATATTCGTTTTACTAAACGATTTATTGGAGCTAGCTAAAAGGTACACAACTATTAACCCTTGTTAATTATACGTATACATGTTTAATATTCCGCTGCGTGCTCATGTGTTTGATTGTCAATTGCGATGTTATATTCTAACAATACTTCCATTTTCTAATAAGTCAACTACTACCTACAACTATTACCTACTATACTTACTACCTTGAATTCCCCCAACACCATAATTACATCAGCCCAAATTTAAAATTCTAATACTATATGAAAGTAAAAATTATTATTTCTACCAATAATACAAAAGAAAGCTTCAAATTACTGTGACTTCACTCAAAAAAGACACATCAGCACCCAAATAGTTGTAGACTATTACAAACTTGAAAAAAATGACCATCTCATACATCTTCTCAATGAACACCATGCTACTCTTGTTCTCCTCATTTTATGGCCTTCTTTTCAACCTCCTTTCTTCTCTCCCTTTCATTACCAACCATGCACTCGGGAGAGCTATAGATCCTATTACACCTCTCCTCATATACCTTATTATTATTAGAGTTTGTTTGAGTTTTTCCCCCTAAACAAGTAGATATTTGAGTATACATCACTAACGTTAACGTATCAAAGCCTTTTAAGTTTGGCGGATTATTGCCCTTTGATATTCAATGATTTGTTTAGATTTGTGATTATAATTGCTAAACTGTGTTTGTCGTGTTGTTGTAATTGTTGAGATCATTATTTGTTTTGATTTTGATTTTAAATCTTTGCTTCTTTTCTCATTAGCTTGGATTCAAGCACAGGTGGAGAGTTGCATGCTTATAGAGAAAAGAAGACAGTGACTTTCCTAACATATATAATTGACGCAGGGTATCTTCAATTGTTTGATCTTCAAGAATCAATTATCTCCATCTATATACATCTCTTCTGCTTTTCGTCTTTTCAATTTATAGCTAAAAAAATAAGAAAGAATACACTTCAATTCTCTTCTGACCACAACATATACAATTAGGAAATCAGCGGTATGTTTTTTGCTTTTAATTTCATGTGAACATTTGTCATTTTAACGTACGTTTTGGTAATTAATGCATGTATTCCACTTATACGTTTTTCTTTTCTGATTAATTGATTTCATGTTTGTTTTTGGGTGTTTACCTCTTACCTTTTATTTGAAATGATGTGTTACGTATTAGTATAAAAAATATATCTTGTACGTAGATCTCTTGGTTTTTTAGATTTTGTGGAAGAAATATCTCTTTTTCTATGTAGGTGTGTATGTGAGAAGATTTATCGCTTTTTTGTTGGTTGGATGAGATGAAGACGTAAACTAAAATTTTGAAGCAATCAAATGGAGACGAATTACGAGCTTACGATTACACGACCATCACAATGGCTCCATTTGTAAATATGTAGGTTCTTTTTCTTCATGGTTTATGTTTTTCATCGGTACAGACGTACGGTACGTGGAGGAGCAAAGTACACGAGGAGATCGTGGTATAGTATTTGTGACGATCGAAGTGCATGCATGAACTTTATTAGTAACATAAATTATACACCATTATGATTTGTACCAATAATTTTTTCGTTTGTTGGTGTGTTACTTAGCTTTTGTAAATAAAATGTAATGAGCCATCCATATCTGTCTATTAATCGACCGGTGAATTTATTATTATTACCTGCATTAATGGTGATCGGTTTTGGTGTTAAATCGAACTACAATTTAAGGAGATTTATCTTTTGGTATTTTTTTTTTTGTTGAATATATCATCTTAAATACATGTATGTGTTAGCAAATGATGTTACGGAGCGAATAATATTCTTATTCTATTATTAGTAAAGTAAAGCAAAATGATTTTTCAATACAGTTGTTAAAAGATAAACGAGAGTAAAAATGAGCTAAAAATAAAAGGATTACAAAAACTAAAATAGTGAAGGGGAAGAGTTGGTAACTTGGTAGTGGTACTCATTGGAGTCATAGGACAGAGTGTGTCACACCTAGGGATGGCAATCAACATCCGATCCAGTGGATATCCATCCACCCGATCCATCGGTGATGGATATGAACGATCTAAATGGATGTATATCGGATATGGATATGGATGTGGATGATTATTAGATTGGATGTGGATTACCAATTCTCATCCATGGATGCACCCATTATCATCTGAAATACATATATACGCGTACATGTACTTACACTTTGAACTTATAAATAGTATAATATCATAATTAGATATGAGGATCGTTCTTATATCTTTAGATCCCTCACATATAATGACCTTTCTATCGTAATTTATCATCATTTATTTTTAGTATGTCAAAATTCTTACATCTCCATTTATAGGTTAACAACACGCAGATAAAATTTAATTCTTACTATATTTCGGAGGTCACTAATAGATGAAAAACAATAAACAAGTGATTCGTATCTTTAGAAACCATGTTTTACCTATATTCTGTATCAAATTATGTCAAGATTATCACAATGTTTAACAAATTTTTTAATATCCAATGGATATCCATGAACCGGCTCCATCCATCGGATATGGATGTGGATGGATAATTTGTCATTTTAATGGATATGGATATGGATGCGGATGAAGAAAAATAAATGGATATGGATATAGCGTCACCCGATCCATATCCGATCCATTGCCATCTATAGTGACACCCCCTAATTTGGGTTGCGGAAGCGAATCGGATCGGGGCGTGACTAATCAATAACCAAAGCACAAGATATATAGTAAACGACTCTAAATGAGACATTTTAGAAAATACATTGCAATACAGTATATTACATAAGTTTTCAAAAGTAATAAGTCATAAAGATACATCATTAGTGAGTTCGCAAATTTATTCTAAAGATTTTAGTTACATAATCATAGTACAAAAGATAATGCCAGTAAAATCTTCATAAGTGTGTATGCATGCGACTCGTACTAGCTTAGCATATAAGTAGATCCTGCTGGGCATCCCTACTCAAGCTGCGTACCTGAGAATGCATCACTAAAAAGGTCAACCAAAAGGTTGGTGAATCTCACAAGTTTATAGTAAGTAACAGTTTTTGACACATCAAGTAGTAAAAGTAAGTAATGATTGCACGTATGCAATAGTTTCGATATACATTGCCATGAGCACCATAGTTGAAGCTTAACAGTGTAGTGTGAATGGTACAATCAAGTATAGTATCACGTACCCCCGTGAGTGCTATCCGAACACTCATATGTAACAAATACTAATATGTCTGTTTTTACGGTGAAATCCGTGGTAGCGCTACTACCCCAGGCAGGGATTGTCAGTCCCAAATGGATCCATCTACTAGTAATCGCGCTTAAGTCCATAACTAACAACTTATGATAAGGAGGCTTTCAGTGGATAAAAGTAAAACCCATGCAATCGATATACCAGTAAATCAGTAAGAAATCACGTAAGTAAGTACATGTGTTCGAGTAAAACAAGTAATGCATCTCCACCAAAATAGTAAAACAGTAAAAAGGGGCCGTGAGACTCACCTGAGTCTAGTAGTATCAAGCAGTAAATCAAGCAATGAGGTTCTCCGAACCAGTAACCTCTAGCGTCCTAAACGCGTAAGGTTAAGTAAGTAAGTGGATATCATTAAGATTATCCATGCTAGTTGTCCACTCAACTAGTTAATGTCCATTAGTCTGTTATTTGTAATTGTTCGTATTTGTAGTCTATCATTGTGTAAATATGGCCCATTGGTGACGGTGTGTAATAATAATTCAAGTGTTATTATTATGTATTTCATTTCGTTATATATTTGTAAAGTATATTTTTCATATGTTTCCGAGTTATTCCAAATATTGTATTAACGTTAAATCAAGTATATTGTGATATTGTCTTGTTTGAAAAGTCGTTTACGCGAAGTTAGTGTTGAACACTATTCATGAGACAATAAGGATTGTCAGGAATTACTATTCATGAGACAATAGCACGTTACTATTTATGAGACAATAGCGATTATCGGGAATCACTATTCATGAGATGACGTCGCCCGATAAGTCAGGTTCGTTTTAGCTCACGCGAGTGAACCGTCCTCGTCGTCAAAGGACTCGTCCGGACAAATCAGGCGGGCGTCGTGGGTAAGTTTTAAAATTTATAATATGCGGGGCTCAACTTATAGGTACTACCTACTACACTGGGTGAGTAAGCAGCAAGTATAACTCGAGGTCGTTCTTTAATCGGAGCGAATTGAAACGAAGCTTAGGCCAAAGATAATGTTTACTATTAGGATGGGTTGTGTAGATAGGTAGATTTTGTTTGTTTGGTTTTCTAGTAAATTAATTGACTAAATGCAGAAAAGTAAAATAGAGATGAGAATCGGTAATTAGCTAGATAGATAGAGAATACGGCTGTTGAAGTTTCAATAATCAGTTGTTGGGATGATGTTCATTATAAAGGTGATTAGGGACTTGATTATTTAACAGACAGATGCACTATAGGTGTAAACGCAAGGACCCTACTTGTTTCGGTCAGACCTACATAAGTATGTCACTGAGTACCTACGTTATCGTGATTCTGATCAGAACAGACTATCCGACCCCCCACACATGTCTTTGTAGAGACAGTGACCCTTGAAGGGTGCAGGAATAAGGTGATAGGCTGCCCATTGGGTTATTCCGACCTTTCTTAACACCTAACTACAACTGCTATTTATTTAACCATGTACTAATTATAAACCTATTATTTCAAACTATCAGTTTTGTAGAGTCTAGGGGTTTTAAGAATCTTGAACCACTGCTGGGCTTGACTTTCATCTCTAGACTCATGCCTTAGGTTTTATAAGCTTAATTACTTCTGTCATGATCTAGAACTCTCCTTTGCGATCAGTCATTCGTCCCTAGACATACTTAACGGGGTACAGTGCACTTTTCCACAGCGGTTGCTAACCCTGAGTACTATTACGGTGTACAGTACTGTTACCATTTTCCACAATGCCGTATAATCGGAGATCAGTCTACCGTGTACTCCAACAGTCCCACGGTTCAACCAATTCTAGATACTATTACAGTGTACACTGCTTACAGCATTTCCACGGCTTTATAACCAGAATTGATCTCACCACGTATAACTATTTTTCCACAGGTTAACCAATTCTAACTATAGACACGGTGTACTTTAGTTACTGTATTTCCATAGTGTGTTCGTAATCAGAGGTAGGCCTACGGTGTACTTGGCATTTCCACAGCTTTATGATGTCTAGACCATATTCTAGGGTTTCTAGGTAGTCCACAGTGATGGTACCAACGGCTTTTCTCAGGCTTCCACGGTTGTACTCCACCAGTGGTGTTTCCATCGCTATACCCAATACTTTAGCCGAATTACAGTAACAGACACGGCTTCGTACGATAACACAGATAACAAACTACCGTATCTAGAGGTGATCAGTTTCTAAACCTAAGTAGCAGTCACGCGAAGGACTGGAAAGGGTGATCCATAACTAAGTCTAGATGCATGATAAGTTTGAACATAATAAAGTTTAATAATTCCCAATCACATATTTTAAATAAAGATTAATTTAACATCATCCCTACATCTAATTATCTACATTTCAGCAACCGCAATAGTACACTACTCAGTAATCATGGCAATACACATAGCACACATCATACAAATAAGCAGAAATATTTCAAACATAGTATAAGTATGAGAGGATAGATATCACCAGAAATTTGAGCAGAGTAATATTGAGAAACGCGTAGTTTTGCACCAAGAATGCTTTTACACCGTGATTACAACGCCTTGCTTTTCTCTTCTCTACCTCTAACTAACTAACTATCTACTTCTCTCTAGAGAGAGAAAGCTCTAGAGAGAGAAACCAAAACTACAAGCTAAAAATAAAAACAACAAAATAAAATAAAAAAAGAAGTGTGAAAGTGAGAAGAGAATTGGATGAATGATGAATGAAGTGTGTGAAATGAGGAGGTGAAGGTTGGTATTTATAGATTTGTCTCAACCGTATTCCTCAACCGTATTTCCACCTCCAAAATCTCAGCCGTATTTCCCACCCGTATCAAGATTGCACCTTGGATGACCAAAACACACGATACGGTTGAATTTGGCCGTATACGGGAGAGATTGGCCGTATCGGGGGAGGGACAAGGCCGGATACGGGGGAGATTGCCCGTATACGGCTGGGAAGTGACCGTATACGGTCAAGATAGGCCGTATACGGCTTGGTCTTGGCCGTATACGGCTGGGCTAGGCCGTATCCGGCTTGTCTCTCCCGTATCGTGATCCGTCGGTTGCTTGTGATCTTCGTTCAAGCGTATCTTCTTCATCGTGCGTCCGTTTTCAACGTTCTTTATATCCACGCGATCGTCATTTCCTAACGAACATAATGACATAAGTTAGAGGTCATAATTCTTAGTTTTGCTCAAAAAGTGTTGAAACGCGTGAACTAAAGATTCGTTGACCGTTTATGCTCCTTTTTTCACGTTTTTCGTATCATTTTCAATGGTTTTATAAATATCACTTCCGTTTTGACTTAGTTAACAAAATATCATAATATTTGACATTATTGGTGTGGTTTTGCTAACTTTAAGTCTAAAATGCGGGAAATAACATAAGTAAAAACATGACTTTTTACGGGTTATCAAATATCCCACACTTAGAACTTTGCTTGTCCTCAAGCAAACTTGAAAATTCTCACCTGCTAAGAGTTTTTGAAAATAATATTTTTAGGCTTTTGACATAAAATACTTTGAGATTAGTCATTTGTCAGCCATTGGATAAATCTTTTCAGAAAGCAAGCATCATTAGAACAGTCACCCCTTAGATTTGAAATGTTAGCCCTGGCATACTTTCACAATTCTCGATGGATATTTTACATGACTAGGCGATCTCACTAGGTGGTCACTCAATTCACTCAGAAGTGTTTCGGGTTACCTATCATTCTAAACAAACGAAATCGCTCATAAAGCCAGTCATGCATTTGCTTCTCGTCATAGGCTTGATCGAGAATCGGATCTCCACCACTTCAATGAGAACGGTGCTAATCATCCCAGGACATCCAGATGGGTTGTAATGTTTGGTGAGGTTTAAAGGGAATGGTATAGAAGGGGAATTGGTTTTAAATAAAAAGGGTTTTGCTTATCTTAGGCATTTTTAAACTTATGAAAAATTTTATTTAGATAAACTTTTTAATGAAAACGGAAACAGATAATGATAAGGGAGCGAGATAGCTATTTTGACTTCTATCTCTTGGAAACACACGGAAGGTTTTTGAAATTTTAAGAGAGCAGAGTTTCGGGAGAATTCGAAGCACTTAGCTTTATTATATTTTTCGTTTCTTTTCTTTTCTACTTTTCTATATTTTTGGCTTAGAATTTCTTTGCCAAGGAATTTCTAAGGAATTTTCAAATTTATTCACTGTCCCTTTTTTGAGATCTTTTCTGACTTTCATTTTCCACACTTTTGACAATTTCGAATTTACTTGGTGCCAATTTTTCGCACCACAAAACTCTCGATTTTTGAGTATTGATCATGGAAACGCACACGAGGAGTTTTGAGTAAACACGATTTTTGTGAATTTTGAGTGAAAGCAAAAAGAATATCTAAATAGCGTTTTTCAAAAATTTAAAAATTTCTAAGATAAGATTTGGTGGGTGTGGAAGTGAATAGGTTGAAAATTTGGGTTTTAACGAAACGAAAAGGCTAAGGCTCAACAGGGTTTTCTAGGCGGATCATCAACACTTAAAATGAGTGTTGGAAGGGCTTTGGGCTGAAAAAATGGTTTTAAAGAAAAAGGGGTTAATCCTAGGGAATGTCAAGGTCATCTGATTGCACATACACCGCGTACGACGCTCATCGGTGTGGTCTCGAAACGTATACCAAGAGCAAGTTCTAATTCAAAGCAAAAGCATCGGCACACACATCAATCGAAAGTGAAGCATTAAAGATGAATGCTTAATGGGCTCAAGTACCTCACTGCAAAAAGGGTGTATGTGCCTAGCCGTGCGATGCTCTTGGATTAACATTTCATTTCTAAGGAATTCGTATTCTAACTTATCTTACTTTCCAAAGCAATTTATTTAATTTCTGACAAATAACCTTTCGCAAAAAATATTTTAAGTCAAAAAATTTTAAAATTTTAGCAGAAATGAGGTTTTGATGAAAATTTTAAGCTTAATGGGTTTTAAGCTTATTTTTATTTGTAGCTTACTTTGGACAAGCAATCAAAGCCAAAATACGGTATATCATACCGTGTATCCCACACTTAGAAGAACATTGTCCCTAATGTTCACAAACTAAGCATAAAATTCTTCTTTGGAGAAGAATCCCACACTTAAAGCTTGATTAAATTTTGGAACTTTGTTTCTAAGTTGATTTGATTTATGGGACTTATAATCCCACACTTAAAAATTTAAGCATAAAGGACAACGGTATTATGATATTTAATAACCACTAGGAAAAAGAACGAAAAACTCCCCTAAGATAGAATGAGACGGTTGTTTGATAGATTTGGGTGTGTAGACAGCAGTTGGAGAATCTAACGTCGTTCAACCCGAATCTTGCGTGATTTGCGCGTCGTCTTATATATCCTCGGAGAACTTCAATTTTATTCGCATTTTTCTCTTTATTCAAAAGCAAAATAAACATAACATTAGTAAACAAACTAAGATAATGCGATAAATAAAGGCAGATAAATCCAACCAAATGATTGGTTGGTCCCAAAATATATCCGCCGAATCACAATACTGATGCAGTCATCCAAAATATCAAGTGATAGTACAGTCATCCAACATAAGTAATAATAAGATAAAGAGTGATAGATAAGTGGAATCAAGGAAGAGGAGGGTCCTGATCCGGTAGTGACTCATGGAGAGTAGGAAGAGAGCTGCCTGCTGCCTGCTGGGTGACGGAGTGCTGTCCACTCGACGCCATGCGGGATACTGACCCCGATGATGCGGCCTGCTGCTGCTCTGGATGTAGTGGATACAAATGGAAGTTCGAATCAAGGCCCATATCTCCAATGTCAGCTGATCCGAGAGGGAAGTCACGCAGAACCTGTGCCAAGTGAACCGGTGGCAAATCTGAGGATGGAACAGGGGTGGTGTCAAGTAACCTTGTCAATCCAGAATCTGTAGGTCCAGTAGTGAAGGCTGGCACATAGTCTGTCTGCATCTGCTCCTGTATCTGCTCATGTGTCTAATCCTCCTCGTGCTCATGTACTGGCTCCATCTGAATATCCAAACCCTGCCCTGACTGCGGTGAATCTGTCTCTGAAGATGTATCTGTATCTGATGCAGCAGACTCGGCTGGTCGCGGACGGGTGACAACCTGTGAAGATGGCTGTAGGATAATGTGTGGATCATGCGGCTCACGTGTGGTGGTGGTGTGAACAGAGAATACCGGCTCAGGTGTGGGTATACATGAAGATCGGCGAGCCCTAGGTGGAATCCCTGTGGTGGTAGTAAGTGTGATAGTGGTAGTGGGGTGAGGTGATGTGATGGTGGGTATGGTGGTGGTGAATGGAGTCATGGTGAATGTATGGAGTGGTGATGTGGTGAAGTCGGGTGGTAGTGGACCGCAGATCCAAGTCGGTGGAGCTGGTGTAGGAAATCCAAACTCATGAGCTAGGTATGTATCCATAGTGTGTCTCTGCTGAAGCATGTGTAGCATACCATAGAAAAGCTCAGATGATGGTGGATCTCCCCAGTGAAACACTCTGGGCTGAGGAGCAGGTGTACTCTGAACCTCCACATCAGGAACTGACGTCTCTCCTGTCTCAGGTTCATGATGGACCTCATTCCTTTGCTCCCTATGCACCGTGCTATCATCAAACTCAATCCTAGCTCTCTTACTCTTCGGAGGTCTCATAGAAAATCCCGGAATCAGCTGACCATCTTTCCAGCGGATATCACCATTCAGATCTTTTTCCAATATCCAAACTTTTATCATGTAGTTCATATCATATGGCTGCGACTCCTTGCCCTCCATCTCTGTCAATCTGCTAATCACATCACTAGTCAAAAGCCCCATCTTTCTAACTAGCTTTGTAATGATAGCTCCCATGTAAACAGTCTTAGACTCGGAATAAGCAGACTCAGTGAGAAGACGATCAGCAACCAAGTAGGCAACATTCACATGCTCATTCTCAATGATACTCTTGATGATCAACAAGTCTTTCTGGCCAACAGCTCCTTTTGTCTTCCTTTTACCTCGAATACAACAAGCAAGAAGATTATGAAGCACATTGTGATATCTATCCTGAAAAACTCGAGCTTTGACATTTGAATGAAACCGTCCTGATCCGTACTGAGACCAAATAGCCGTGTGATCTCTCTGTTTTGGGCTGCACTCTGAGTTGAGGAAGAACTTGGTGGTCACTTGATATTCACTATAAAGCTCTAAATGAACCGCAAAAGTGGCTAAGGACATGCTGTAACTTTTTCCCTGAAAGTTAAACTTGATCATCGAAGCATCGTCTAATTTAGATACCGATTTATCAAACTTGAAGGTAACCATGAATTCAGCCACAAGTTCTTGATAAACTTTCTCTTTTAAGTCAAACAAACTAGTCCATGCCCGAAGATGTCGTTTTCCCACTTTAAATTCAATCAACTCCCTAAATCCTGTCGCTAACCCAATCTTAGCCAAATCCTCCCATACTACGTATCTGTTAACTCCTAACTCATGAGATAGCCATTTCCTATAAAGCTTCCTTTTCTCACTGTCTTTAATTGAGCCTTTAATGTATGAAGGAAGTGAAGTCTTGGCCATCTGAAATAAGAGAAAAACAAACATCATAGTAGGTTATATTAAATCAATTACAAGTACATGGATTATATTAAACCCTAGAATTTTTGGAAAAAATTCGAAATGAGGGCTTTAAAAAGTGGATAATCCATAAACCTGTAATGACCAATAATAATCAAAATCTCACTTTTCAACCATCTAAACAAACTTTGATTCATGTAAGAAGCTATCACGAACTATTTGCAACAAATTCCCAAGTGGACTTTATCAAATTAACGTAACTCGAGAAATTGAGACTAGTTCCAATTTTCAACCACATAAGCATTTAAGCATTAGATATTCTCAAGTTACTACTTATAAGCTCATTCTAAGCTTACTAGTTACCTTAAAGTGGCGAAAGTAATATCAACTTACAAATTGCAAACTAGCATGGCATTTAAAGTAAGTGTTCATAAGCAAGCAATCAAAGTTCAAGTTAACTCATTATTGCCGTTTTATGATTTAAGAATGTTCTTTAAAGTAAGTGTGGCAATTTTGGTGCAAGCATCGCGTTGGTTTTAAAAAGTGGTTAATTAAAGTTGCGATGCATTGGAACAAAATAGACCATACTCACTTCTAAGTTCAAACCTTCATCACAAATCAAATTGTATCACATTGAAATGGTTACTTGAATGTCGGAACAAATCATAACTTATAAGCTTCACTAACTTTGTTTTTTTCAAAGTAGTGCCACTTACAAATCTTGATCCATTCGTTAATTTATTTTAAATGCTTTTAAGAATCAAAGTAAGCTTATAACATTCAATTAAGCTCAAGCATCATTTTTAAGTAAAGATTTTGTTTCAAAATGTGATACTTAACAAAAAATCGTCTTTTAAGCTTACTTGAATTCTCAAAGTGCAACCTTAACATTATTTGATCAAGAACAAAGCAAATGCACAAGTTACTTACACTATTCTAAGCATATAACAATCACTAGTAACTTCACATAAGCAATTTAATCATCATTTAACCAAATATGAACAATTAGGGCAAAATAACTAACTTTAAAAACTCAAACTCATAATTCTCCATCTAATTTATGAAATGAAAGCTCCTACATCATCTAATATCACTACTAAGCAAGAATCAATGCTCAAATTCGCAACTTTAGCTAGCAATAATCACCTAATAATTTGAAACCCTAGGTTTTTAAAGTTAGAGAATTTTGAGAATTAGGGCTTCAATCTTACCTTAATCTTGATGTAAATGAGTTAGAGACTACATAATCACGAATTGAGCTTGATTTGGTTAACAATGGTGAAAAAATGGAGATGGTGGAGGGTTGGGGTGAGGCCGGCGAAGGAAGAAGAAGGGGGAGAGAGAGAGAGATTTAAATTTTTTGATTTTTTTTTGTTATTTCTTAAATCACAAAATATTTAAATACCCCTCCTTTCTTCTTTTATTTTAATTACTTATACTTATGTCTTAAATAATTTTGGATAAACAATTTTAAAAACTTAAGCTAATTAATTTTAGCAAAAATTTTAAAATTCTGCGTAGTACTGTGAGCGGACAAAAAGTTGTTTAAAATGCGAAAGATTAATGCTAAAAATAAAGCGAACTTATTTTTGGTCTAAAAAAAATATTTGAGTTTTTTTATTTTTGAAATCTTAACAATTTTAAAAATTTAAAGTTTTTGAATTTTAGAAACTGCGCAGATTTTGCGAAAACCAAAGTTTTTTAGAAGCTTTTGTATTTTAAGGAAACTAACTAATTTAAAACTTTATTAAATTGGGTTGCCTCCCAATAAGCACTTGGTTTAAAGTCTTTAGCCCGACTTTCCAAAACAGTTTTAATTAATCAAGATCAAATGCTTAAAAGCATTCGGTGCTCTTGGATGCAGTCGAATATGGCGAGGAATGAATTTAATCATAAGGGTTTTAATGACAGAATCGACTAGATCTGCAGGATTTAGAAAAAATATTTCGAATTCACTGAGAAACTTACGTTCCTTTTTGCCTAAGTCTAGAAGATTGCCAATAAACTTATAAAATTCTTTCCTAACTCTCTTCGGACTTGAAATTCCTACTCGTGTTCCTTTGTCTATATGATTAAGGTCGTGGAGAAGTTTATCTAGAGTATTCTGAAATTTCCGTTCTTCCTCTGAATCGGGATCTCCGGTTGTAGTGTGAACTGCTTCGGTGACATCCATCATTAACGATCTTTGAGACAAAGTGAAAGGATATTTAGACTGATCGAAAAGTAAAGTGAGTTCAACGTGAATATTCTTTCTTTTAGCGAAGAAAGTGGCTTCTCTCTTATCGTCAGCAGCTCCAGGAAATATCTCTAACAACGTTTTGATCATATAGGTGGAAGGGTCAACGAAGAAAGGAATTTTTCCAGAAATGTTTAGAGGGATTGCGGGATCTTTTGAGATCCAGAACTCAAGCTCATATATCATAGCCGCAACATAACGATCAATCAGGGTTTGTGACTCCGAGTGATAATTAGTGCTAGCGAATAGGTCCATTAGTAGGTCTATTATGGATATAAGCTTTCGTTCTTCCACCATATATCGTGTGAAGATACCATATTCCTTTTGGTTTGGAAGACAGTAGAGAGTATTGATCTGATTATCAATCCTACTGATGACTACTCTCTGTTCGACTGAGAAAGGAAAGTCTGATGTTTTGAGATGTCTGACAAATGCCTTACAAACAGTTAACCTCCTGTCAAGATCAAGAGAGTACCCAACATAGCGGACTTCTTCATCAGTCTGGTCAAGTATATCTCTATCAATGACACGGTATATGGTGTACGCAGGCTCTGGTACGAGGTTTATAAAAATTGGTGATTTTGGAGGATATTCATAAGCGTCTTCATTCCTTATGGGGATGCGTTCTTCAGCGGGTGGAAAACGGAAGGTTTGAAGATTCTCAGAAGTTCCAGCAAAATCAGGGAATTGCGAGAAATTTTCTAAGGGAAATGAGATCTCAGGTTCAGGTATGACCTGATAGCTTGGAATGCTAGAAACAGAAGTTGAAATCTTCTGCTGAGATTCATTGGGTCCTAAGTCAAGATCTAAGAATTGCCCTATGGTTCTAGAATCGTCATCTGGACTAACGGAGATTTCTTCGGATGTAGTTGAAGATGAAGAGTAGAATTCGGATTCAAACTCTTGTTCTAGGCAGTCGAAGAACTCAGCGTCGTCTGTGGCCGTCATTTCTTCGGTCGTCTTGTGGGCGATTGGAGAAACGGGGCTTGAAGGCGGCGAATCGTAGAAAGATATTTTTGAATTTTTCATTTTATATTACTAAATTATTCTAAGGTAGGTAAGTAACTTTCGGATAAGTCCAAGTGAACCTAAACGAAAAGGATCTCCTAACAGCTAGTTTATCTAAGGCGGCTTCAGAATCGTAACGCTCTTCGATTCCCCGGCAGCGGCGCCAAAAACTTGACGTCGCCCGATAAGTCAGGTTCGTTTTAGCTCACGCGAGTGAACCGTCCTCGTCGTCAAAGGACTCGTCCGGACAAATCAGGCGGGCGTCGTGGGTAAGTTTTAAAATTTATAATATGCGGGGCTCAACTTATAGGTACTACCTACTACACTGGGTGAGTAAGCATCAAGTATAACTCGAGGTCGTTCTTTAATCGGAGCGAATTGAAACGAAGCTTAGGCCAAAGATAAGGTTTACTATTAGGATGGGTTGTGTAGATAGGTAGATTTTGTTTGTTTGGTTTTCTAGTAAATTAATTGACTAAATGCAGAAAAGTAAAATAGAGATGAGAATCGGTAATTAGCTAGATAGATAGAGAATACGGCTGTTGAAGTTTCAATAATCAGTTGTTGGGATGATGTTCATTATAAAGGTGATTAGGGACTTGATTAATTAACAGACAGATGCACTACAGGTGTAAACGCAAGGACCCTACTTGTTTCGGTCAGACCTACATAAGTATGTCACTGAGTACCTACGTTATCGTGATTCTGATCAGAACAGACTATCCGACCCCCCACACATGTCTTTGTAGAGACAGTGACCCTTGAAGGGTGCAGGAATAAGGTGACAGGCTGCCCATTGGGTTATTCCGACCTTTCTTAACACCTAACTACAACTGCTATTTATTTAACCATGTACTAATTATAAACCTATTATTTCAAACTATCAGTTTTGTAGAGTCTAGGGGTTTTAAGAATCTTGAACCACTGCTGGGCTTGACTTTCATCTCTAGACTCATGCCTTAGGTTTTATAAGCTTAATTACTTCTGTCATGATCTAGAACTCTCCTTTGCGATCAGTCATTCGTCCCTAGACATACTTAACGGGGTACAGTGCACTTTTCCACAGCGGTTGCTAACCCTGAGTACTATTACGGTGTACAGTACTGTTACCATTTTCCACAATGCCGTATAATCGGAGATCAGTCTACCGTGTACTCCAACAGTCCCACGGTTCAACCAATTCTAGATACTATTACAGTGTACACTGCTTACAGCATTTCCACGGCTTTATAACCAGAATTGATCTCACCGCGTATAACTATTTTTCCACAGGTTAACCAATTCTAACTATAGACACGGTGTACTTTAGTTACTGTATTTCCATAGTGTGTTCGTAATCAGAGGTAGGCCTACGGTGTACTTGGCATTTCCACAGCTTTATGATGTCTAGACCATATTCTAGGGTTTCTAGGTAGTCCACAGTGATGGTACCAACGGCTTTTCTCAGGCTTCCACGGTTGTACTCCACCAGTGGTGTTTCCATCGCTATACCCAATACTTTAGCCGAATTACAGTAACAGACACGGCTTCGTACGATAACACAGATAACAAACTACCGTATCTAGAGGTGATCAGTTTCTAAACCTAAGTAGCAGTCACGCGAAGGACTGGAAAGGGTGATCCATAACTAAGTCTAGATGCATGATAAGTTTGAACATAATAAAGTTTAATAATTCCCAATCACATATTTTAAATAAAGATTAATTTAACATCATCCCTACATCTAATTATCTACATTTCAGCAACCGCAATAGTACACTACTCAGTAATCATGGCAATACACATAGCACACATCATACAAATAAGCAGAAATATTTCAAACATAGTATAAGTATGAGAGGATAGATATCACCAGAAATTTGAGCAGAGTAATATTGAGAAACGCGTAGTTTTGCACCAAGAATGCTTTTACATCGTGATTACAACGCCTTGCTTTTCTCTTCTCTACCTCTAACTAACTAACTATCTACTTCTCTCTAGAGAGAGAAAGCTCTAGAGAGAGAAACCAAAACTACAAGCTAAAAATAAAAACAACAAAATAAAATAAAAAAAGAAGTGTGAAAGTGAGAAGAGAATTGGATGAATGATGAATGAAGTGTGTGAAATGAGGAGGTGAAGGTTGGTATTTATAGATTTGTCTCAACCGTATTCCTCAACCGTATTTCCACCTCCAAAATCTCAGCCGTATTTCCCACCCGTATCAAGATTGCACCTTGGATGACCAAAACACACGATACGGTTGAATTTGGCCGTATACGGGAGAGATTGGCCGTATCGGGGGAGGGACAAGGCCGGATACGGGGGAGATTGCCCGTATACGGCTGGGAAGTGACCGTATACGGTCAAGATAGGCCGTATACGGCTTGGTCTTGGCCGTATACGGCTGGGCTAGGCCGTATCCGGCTTGTCTCTCCCGTATCGTGATCCGTCGGTTGCTTGTGATCTTCGTTCGAGCGTATCTTCTTCATCGTGCGTCCGTTTTCAACGTTCTTTATATCCACGCGATCGTCATTTCCTAACGAACATAATGACATAAGTTAGAGGTCATAATTCTTAGTTTTGCTCAAAAAGTGTTGAAACGCGTGAACTAAAGATTCGTTGACCGTTTATGCTCCTTTTTTCACGTTTTTCGTATCATTTTCAATGGTTTTATAAATATCACTTCCGTTTTGACTTAGTTAACAAAATATCATAATATTTGACATTATTGGTGTGGTTTTGCTAACTTTGAGTCTAAAATGCGGGAAATAACATAAGTAAAAACATGACTTTTTACGGGTTATCATGAGACAATAGCGATTATCGGGAATCACTATTCATGAGACAATAGTAATTATCGGGATCACTATTCATGAGACAATAGCAAGTTACTATTCATGAGACAATAGCGATTATCGGGAATCACTATTCATGAGACAATGGCAAGTTACTATTCATGAGACAATAGCGATTATCGGGCGGTTTCAAGTATGAAAGTGTTATTCGAGTGTAAGCTCGTAGTAGTTCGAGTGTAAGCTCGTTGTAGTGTGGGTGTAATCCCATTTAAGTGTGAGTGTAATCTCACATGTAATATCGAGTGTAATCTAGTATTTAAGTTATAGCGTATACTTCCCAAAGTATAGTAGTTTTCATTTAAGTGTAGTGTCGTATAAAGTATAGTTGTTGTATGTATCCAATACTTAGTGTAAAAAGTATTTTAAAGTTTCTGTTTTGTGCAACGATATGTAATCATGCGACAATTGCCTTTCGGAGTACTGTTCATGCGACAATGATATTATCGTAGTACTGTTCATGCGTCAATGATATTGTCGTAGGCAGAAAAGACTTATGCGACAATGGATTCTCGGAACACTGTTCATGCGACAATGGTATTGTCGTAGGTCTGAGATTTTCCGTTTTCGTTTAAGTGTTCGTTTTTGTTGACTAGGTCAAACGTGTTCGGTTTGACCCGAAACTTTTAGGAAAGTCTTAAATATGTTAAATAAACTTTAGAAAATTGTCGTTACGTTTTATGGTTGACCCGAAGTGTCGGTTTTGAAAAATATCTAAAACAGTCCCTAGTTTAATAGTTCCAGATTTTTACTCGGTTTCGACTCACGATTTCACCCGTTTCTAATCCGATTCAAGCCTAACCAAAAATCACACATGTTCTCTTAGATGTCTAGTTTATTTATGCACTTTATGATACTTTTATATGTTCGTTTACTATTTTTAACAAAAATGGAAATGAACAGTGGTCGGATTAGGTCCAAGAACAGCTACAGCCCAAAGATTGAGATCTACACAAAAATACGTGTATTTCTGGAAAAGGTTAAGAACTTTTTGTAGAGGACATCCATACGGAAATTTCGGTATAAGATTCATGTGTTGATTCATTCTAGAACTCAAGTTATAGTCGTTTTCGTGAGACAATTTTTCTGGGCAGAAAACTGTGATTTATGTATATTTGTGTAAAACGTTTTTCAAGCTTATATTTGGACATCAACAAGTTGCATGAACATAATAACATGTAGATCTATGAAAATCACGAAAGTCTAGAGAGAGAGAGGTGGTGATTCATACCAAAAACGAGCTTGAGAGAGAGAAAAAAGTGAGATGAGCTTGGATCTTCTTCTTGCTTGCTTTTCCTAGCGTTTTCTTCACATGAACTAAGGTGGATGATGGTGGATTATGGTGGAGGTGTGGCTGATCAAAGGAGAGGGAAAAAGAGAGTTGTAAGTATGTGTTTTAGTGAGAGAGTGTAGAGAGAGAGTGATGAGGGTTGAATGAGAGATTCATGGGATGTGTTTGATGATGTAGGTCAAAAACAAGATCCCCAAAACATGGGGGTGTGTTTGGGGCTGAATAAATCGGCCCATGGGGCCCACACATGTGTGTGTGTGTGTGTCTCCAAATTTTGTTCCTTACGTTTGCGTTCCGTGCAGTGTTCGTTTCCCCGGTCGTTTGAACGTATAATTAGACGTTTAACGTTATACGTACGTATTTTAAATAACGATTAAAGTTCGATATTTTTAGTAAAATTTTTACTCAAAGTAGTGTAATTAAGTTACTAAAATAATATTCGAGTTTTCGTTTGGTCGTCGGTCGCGAATCGTGTGTTTATTCGAATTGTGTAATTTTTTTTAAACGTTATGATTATATGCGTGCAATCGCGTTATTTTTACTTGAAGTATTTTATCAAAATACTTAATAATAAGTTATAAAAATATAGCTTTAGTTTATTTCGTCGGTCGGGCGTGTTTCGTGCATTTTCGTCGTGTTCGGTTACGTTTTAAGCAAAACGTACGTGTTCGTTATATTATAAACATAATATAAAGTAATAATTGACGTTATTAAATACTTCCATATCATTTAATAATAGTTTCACCAACTTCCATTTTAAGTTTCTGCGTTCTGTCAGATTCGCATATACACGATTATTAAACAATCGTTTAACGTTATTATATATATTTATATGTATAATAATTGTACACTTCACTAGTTTGAGTATATAGTACTTGAAATAAAAGTTTAAATTTTGACCAAATTTTGGGTCATTATTGACCGGGTGTCACATTCTCCCCTTGTTAGGAGAATTTCGTCCCGAAATTTGTTCGTAGTAATTATCAGTGTGTTGAAATTATAGTCGGTACATATGCTAAGAATGTGTGTGTCGACTATGAGTGATAAAACCTCAATCTAATGTTACCTTCCTCCCCTTGTTAGGCTAATGCCACCATTAAAGGAATAGAGGAAGTGAGTTTCGATATATTTAACCATTTTGTATGTGAAAGCAAGTTCAGTCAGTCAGTCAATCGCTAGGGTGTAGCTACACTTTGCACTAGTAGTCTAAAGTAGAGTAGTAACTTCCACTATGTTCATACAGTTTGTAACGGTCAGTAGTGTCGTAGCATAAAGTAAACTCTATCAGTTTAATATAGAAACTAAGTTGTCGTTTTTCCCTAACCCTATTGTGTACTTAGAATCTAGGGAAAACATAAAAGATATCAAGCAGCAAGTAAGATCTATCAAAGTAAATAGTATAAAGGCAGTCGGGTTATTTGTGAGTGACCATACCCGTGTTGAGCAAGTCAATAAGTCTCGGGTCCTGGTCGTCCTCCCTGGTTTTGAGTACATAGGCTCTTCCTCGAGCAGGGTTGTTTTTCAGCTTCGGGCAGTCCTTCCTGAAATGCCCGGTACCATTGCACTCATAGCAGGTCTTGGGTGCTAAGGCATCGGTACCGGTGGTGATTGCTTTGCAGTCCTTGGTCAAGTGTCCAAATCGCTTGCATTTGGTGCAAGGACATAGACCATCATGGTGAAGCTTGCATTTAGAGCAATAGGGCTTGCTTCCCTTATACTCTTTCTTGTCACTAGTGTAGGTTGAGTCAGCCTTTCCGGTCTCAACCTTTTTGTTTGAGGTGGTGGGGTTTCCTTCCCACTTGCGCTTGCTAGAGTTTCCAGCTTTCTCGCGCCGGGCTACCTGGGCCATGAGCTCATGCGCCATACGGATGGCACTTTGGATGGTTTCAGGCTTAGATGAAATAACATTTCCTTGAATACTCTCAGGGAGTCCCTTGATGTACCTCTCAATGCATTTACGCTCAGGGTCTACCATGGAAGGGCAAAGGAGAGCTAGTTGTTGGAATTTGGTGGTATATCTAATGATGTCAGTTCCCTGAACTGTTAAGTTCCAGAACTCCTCTTCCAATCTTTGGAGTTCTTCATTGGGACAGTACTCATCCCTTAACTTCTTCTTCAATTCTTCCCATGGGAGTTGATATGCAGCATCAATCCCAACAGATTGAATGTACGAGTTCCACCAAGTCAGAACACCTTCTAGGAAGGTACAGGTGGAGTACTTGACTTTACAGTCTTCGGGGCAGTTTCAGATTCTGAAGACCGATTCCATTTTCTCTATCCACCTGACTAGTCCAATGGCACCTTTTGTGCCCTTGAAGTTCAGTGGCTTGCAGTTTAGAAAGTCCTTATAGGAGCAGGGTTTGTTGGCAGGGGCATTGACAGCAGTGTCCTCGCTGCCAGAATTTGACTGTGCAGCAAGAGCCTGAGCTACACTCTGTGCAATGAGTTGAGCGATTTCATTATCGCTGTACATGTGTCGTCGTGGAGGCATGTTCCTTTAATAGGAGAAAAGGAAAATGTGAGTTTTGGTGTAAGAGTATGATTAGCGTAGTTGTATATATAAAGATAATATATCACAACACAAATGACAATCAATGGCATAGAATAATAAAGGTTGTAATCATTGTACATGCGTGTCCAAAGATTACAAGAGTTGAAATTTGTGATAAGTTTTCAAGAATTTTGTAATATCTTGGACCAATATTTGTCCGGATGAAAATGATGTTACTAGTAATGGTAGGAAAGGATGTGAGATAAAGTTTTCCTCAAAGGTGTATGACGGAATAGGTTGTCAGCTCTAATGATCCTACGAAATAAGTAACGGAAGCCTATACAACGATAGCCTAAAGTATACCTATTCCCACTGTTAACTATAACGGTGAAATAATGCTGCAGACCTTACGGTGAGAAAGTTGGTTGTACTATAACAGGTGTGTTACCAAGTATCCTATGCCTATTATTATATATCACATATAATAATTCATAGTTTGTTCAGGCAGGTATATACCATATATATTTATATATAGATATATATCCACCTAGTTGTGTTTAGCATAGACAAGTATGAGTCCCGGTTCTCTCGTGGTCAGAGTCAACTATTGCATTCCTGTTCAACATGACCATTTCAAGTCTCACATCATCTTCATTTAATTGTACATAGTTGATCAGGCTATGTTAAATTAAACTTGTATGATTTAATCCCTGAACCAATCATACCTAATAAGGAATACTGCCTAACGGTCATAGTCTAGGCCCACTACATCCAACCTAGTTCACTATAACCTTAGGCTCTGATATCAATCTGTCACACCCTCTAATTCGGGTTGCGGAAGCGAAGTAGTGTAATTAAGTTACTAAAATAATATTCGAGTTTTCGTTTGGTCGCCGGTCGCGAAACGTGTGTTTATTCGAATTGTGTAACGTTTTTAAACGTTATGATTATACGCGTGCAATCGCGTTATTTTTACTTGAAGTATTTTATCAAAATACTTAATAATAAGTTATAAAAATATAGCTTTAGTTTATTTCGTCGGTCGGGCGCGTTTCGTGCATTTTCGTCGTGTTCGGTTACGTTTTAAGCAAAACGTACGTGTTCGTTATATTATAAACATAATATAAAGTAATAATTGACGTTATTAAATACTTCCATATCATTTAATAATAGTTTCACCAACTTCCATTTTAAGTTTCTGCGTTCTGTCAGATTCGCATATACACGATTATTAAACAATCGTTTAACGTTATTATATATATTTATATGTATAATAATTGTACACTTCACTAGTTTGAGTATATAATACTTGAAATAAAAGTTTAAATTTTGACCAAATTTTGGGTCATTTTTGACCGGGTGTCACAGGGTGGGTGGTAGATCATGACATCTTGGAATGGCCAATATGGCAGAGATGGGTCATGGCCTCATGGGAGAACACCTTACCTATTCTTTGACCATTTTGTTCCATCATAAAATATTTATGTTGACCTTTGCAAGAAATACATAAAATCCTTTTTTTTAATATATGCACACACAAAAAAAAAGTAGAAAACTCACGACGACACAATCCCATATGATATACATATGAGTATTCGAATGAATTTTAAATGTTTAATTTTAAACAAAAATGATCGGAGGCCTAAACTCGTAGGCCTACTAAATATAGGCCTAAACCCGCTCAATATAAGTCAATTATACTTATTTTTTAATTACGTAATTATACCTATATAAAATTAATATAACTCACTTAGCGTAAGAAAATGATAATTCTTCGATATTTTGGTTACACACATTTAAGAAGTTTGTTAAATAAAAATTTGTTAGCTTGATACTTAGGCCAGGCACATGCAATCTCAATTCTTTCATGCTTCAACCCTTAAGTATTCAAGTTTTATCCCTCGTATAACAAACAATATACATCAAATGAATTTTTATATCCTTTTTAGTAATGGACAGATTATTCAAAAAAAATATCATTGTAATATAAACGAAACCAAAATGAACTTTACGAGAATTCTAACTTAGTTAAAAATCAATTTGAGTCATCGTGGGTTGTGCTATGCACAGCCTATATATATTCCTAGTATATTCATATATGGAACCACTTCATCTTACCTGTCTATGGATGAATTACATGAGTGTGTATTATAATTTTATTGACGTATTAAGTATAACATATACAGATAGAAAATATATAAAAGTTACGTTCTTATGTTCTTTTATTTATATATAAGAGTTATATTTAACATATATTTATTAATAAATATACACACATGTGTATAAAATCATCTATATATATATATATATATATATATATATATATATATATATATAATTTACATATATTATGACTCTTACGAGTCGAGTCAAGGGTCAAAGAATGAGAAAACGAGTCACGTTACGAGTCACGAGTCGACAACTATGGTTGCACTAGAATAGGATTTAGGAGTTATTCAAGAATTGGTTTGGTGAATTTAGGGAGAACAATGTACAGCTTCTGCTGCATGACATACAACTAACTCTAGCATGATTGCTTCGATTTAGTATGCTTTCTCATATATTTATTTTTGTACCTTGATGCACCAAACAGTAGGAGTAAGCTAAATTCTTTTTTTCTAGGTAAAGGGGAATTTACCCTGGCAAATATTATAAATATATAATGATAAGCGTTACAATTACAAGATTGTGAAAAACCACATAACTTAGTCTACCATCTTGAAAGAGTAAGCTAAATTCTTCTTTTTGCTAGGGAGCTAGTATTATCGAAATTGAGGTACGTTGTATATTGAAGTCATGTGTAATTTGCTCTTAGTTTAATCTATGAAATGGGGTTGTTAAATATCAAATATTACAAAACAAATCAGAGTAGTAGTTTGTTCATTAAACTTGGACGAAGAACCATCTTTGCAAACAAACAAGAAAAATAGGGACAATATATGTAGATATAATTTTAAATTTGCAAGATATGCGAAAACAAGTTGGGTGCATGAACCACTTTTGTAACTTTTTCTTCTTCAAAGAAGAGCAACATATAAAAGCTCGAAGTAGTTCATGGGCTAGCCCAATCAAGGCCCAGTTTCAATTAGAAGGTCCCTAATCTAATGAATAACCACTAAATTACATGAACATATTCATGAGATTGCAAACTATATTTGCTTATAATTTAATTAACTTTTAATATTGAATTAACTTTCAATACTAATGTTAAACATGAGTAATTATTACGTAGTATTAAACTTCAAGGGTATTGATGTTTTTTTGCTGTTACCCATTTTGCTATTTAGATAGTCAAGTTTGGAAAAAGAGATCAATGGTCACAATTAATTGACCTTATTAATTAATGGCCAAGAATATTTTAAATTGATCTATTTTTAGAATGACTACACATTATGGGTGTGTTTGGCAAGGGGCTTATGGGGGCTTTTAGAAACTTGAGCTTCTACTTTTAATAAGACTCAGCCCATAAGTCTTGTTTGGCAACACAAAAATAATGGGGTTTCTTGAAAAAATAAACCCCTGGAAGCCCCTAAACAAGAAGCTTCTTGAAGTAGCTTTTGAATAGAAGCCCAAGCCCCAGCTCCAGCCCGTTGTTGCAAAACACACCCTATGATTTTCTTTTATATATAAAAAGAGAAGAGATTAATACTAAGGTTAAACATAAGTTATTATTACTCCGTATTAAACTTCAAGGGTATTGATATCTTTTTGCTTTTACCCATTTTGCCATTAAGGTGGTCAAGTTCGAAAAAAGAGATCAATGGTCATAATTAATTGATATTATTCATTAATGGCCAATTTTTTTTTTAAATGATCTAATTTTAAAATGACTACACATTTATAATTTCCTTTTATATATATAAAGAGAGGAGAGATATCTTCATTGTAAAATTATTCACAACTTTGTGAAATAAGAAAAGAGTTTATTGCAAGTATTTTTCCGAGATGAGTTGAATATACTCTTGTGTTTACTGTGGCGGTTAAAGTTGGTTACTTTGGGTAACTTAATCATAATCAACCCAACTTAGTTAGTTAATTCAAAAATCATTAACCGAACCATCAGTTATTGGTTTGGTTCGGTTAAGTTGGTTAAGATGGTTATGAGTCGGTTTCGGTTTTTCTTGCACACCATTACATTTTAGTGTGAGATGTACATGGTCACATTTATTCCCCAATCCAGGCACATCTAATTACTTCCTAGGGTATTTCGTTTGAAGGTTAAACCATTGTTTAACTTAAACAGATGTCCATCAAACGCTAGTTAATCCCGTCAATTTTACATAGAAGATACAAAACTAGCATTGGAAATGTACACTTGAAATACAGCACAACAACAACAACACTACCCAATCCCGCCGAGGGCGGGGTATGGGGGAGGTAAGATGTAGACAGTCTTACCCCTACCCAAAGGTAGAGAGACTGCTTCCATAAAGACCTCCGGCAGACTCGAATACATAAAAATAAAATGTAGGACGAAGTAAAAACAAAATAAAACTAATACGGAGTAGTAAAAACAGCTACAATCAAACAGCCACCAACAGCTTATGTATTAATTACATACGGAAAAAAAAAGAAGAAGAAAAACCGTTGGTCACTCGATCACATGATATATATCAAACCTTGAATATTGACATTCAGATGCTTAATACACTTATCTTCAAAATAAATCATGGTTTTTGTAGGATCAGTCATATGAATACTTGAACTACGAGTATTTCAGATATGACATATCCGTCCGTACCTATACAGAAAAATAATGCAACTGCTTACTGACCAGGTGGGCGAGGAACTGCTTGCCATCCTGTACAGTGTTGGAGAATTTTTTGGAGCTCCTTTGTTGCAGGTTCAACCGTCCATGTTTGGTAGTGTTGGCTTGGGTGAAACGAGCTACTTGATGTGGTTTGTTCCAATAAGCCTGGTTGTGTACCACTCATAAATAGGTCACCCTCAGATATAATGCACCCTGTGCTTGCCTCCTCTTTGTCACCTGCCTGCACAACATACACCGATCTTTTGGTAAATCATGTAGTGATAAACCAAAGGACCCATGGGCAAGTGATATCGGGGTAACCCAACAATCACAAGGTTATGGGCTCAAGTCTCACTTAAAATAATCACAAATGTTTAGCAAACATATGTCCCTTTAGCACAAACAATTACACATAAGTCATAAGTGCCACATCATCATGTAACACCATTATAAGTATAGAACCTGATCTTTAACAGGTATTTAAGAGAATGTATGGAGAATATAATTTACCTTCTCTGTAAGATACTTAAAAGCCACCTTCTTTTGTCCTGCTTCGTATATATTACATTGCGAGAATATCTAAAAGAAACCATTGATAAGTTGCTATATATTTGCTCAAAGGAACAAAAAATAAGTTTTTCTAACAAAGTTTCTGTAGTGATTTTAACCTGTGATTCAACACTGGCGCAGACAGTATAAATGCCCCAATTTCTAGTGTAATTGTTATACAGATGTACTTTGGCAAACCGAACACGAGGATGTCGTTGTCGAGTTCCATCAAAGAAACAATGGTGAATAGTGACACACATACATCTGTCACCATGGTGTGAAGCATCGGCTCCAATAAGAATTGTCTTGTCGTGATTCGAAAAGTGACAACTGAATGCACAAAATAACAAGGTTAGTTGGTTAAATCCTTAGGGGATTTTGGGGATGCATTTTGAAAGTGATCATTCAATTACGGAGTATTGCATTGGGTCAAGGTCAAATCTATGCTTGCATACTTCCCTAAAATAGTCATTATGGTATGTGTACCTTTTTTTTTACACATGATAATTCTGGAAAAGTGTGTAGCATATAACTTTAACCCAATTGTATTGTGAAAGAGATTATCTGAAATTCCGTTTTCAAGTTGCAGATAATCAATTTTAGTGTTTGGGTATATTGATGCTTTTTTCTGATAAAGTGACTATATACTTATATAGGTTAGAACCTAAAAATTAGCTTTGGGGAATCAATTTAGGAGTAATTACCGGGATATCGTGATATTTGTGCTTTGGCGGGTGATATCAATCAATCCATCATCAAAATCCTTGAGGCTACAACGATCAATCCAAATATGCATTGAGTTGGGCTTGATTTGAATGCCATCAACATCAGGTCCTCTACCACCTTCAAACTCTAAGTTGCATATAATCACATGCTCACATTCTTTCAGCCTAAGTCCTTTGCCTGTTAGCTTAATCCTCTGTCCTCGCCCATCGATGGTCTTGTAAGATGATACATTTAAATAAGATGACAATTCAATGGTGCCCGAAACCTCAAATACAATCCACAGAGGTTCTTTCATTCGACATCCAGCTCGAAGTGATCCTGGGCCGTCATCTATAACAGATTTGAAGATTTTCACATAAGATATTTAACAAGCCTTCACAAAATTCTTTCACTTGTTAATCTGAGCTTTGTGAAAAAAAAAATGGCAAAAAGCTGTACCAGATAAAGTTGAACTTACCAGTTACCAGACAGGCAATCAACTCATGGATTTCTTTTTCTTAATTATGATAAGCCTGTTAAAATGCAACTCAATTTTTACATCAGATTCATTAACTTGTGAATGTTTTGTGCTTTAAGGAAACTGTCTTGCTGTTACAGCAAGATTGATTTACATTTGTGTTTCCTTATCAATCTCATAATTATCCAGAAAAACGGATTCATCCGCAACAAAAACATAACTTCAGAATGTAACACACAATTTCAAATTTCAAATAAAACATTCTTAAACTGTGAATTGGGATTGTATGTGGGTGGTTGGATTTTGAGATTTTATCTTCTATAGCTAGGTTTTCGAAACGAAAAACCTAAGAGATTAAGTCAAATACAGTAGCTATCATTTCAGAATAAAACACACAACTGAAGGTAAATTAAGTTTCAGATGGTAGATGCACTGTAATTACTGGAACTTTGTACTTGTATATCACAAAACCCTAACTATCCAAATAAAATAAAAATAAATAAATAAACAAATAAGTAACCTGATAGTGTGGTAACATGATAAAGGGCGCCGTGAAGTCCACCAATTGCGAATCGACCGAAGCCTTCAGCTTGAGCGGCGAGAGATCGCAAGGTGCAATCCACATTAGAGTAGGGAACTGCGGGTGCCATTTTATTGGTGGTGACTGGGATTTGGGAGGGAGGTGTTACAGTATTTGTAGGGTTTCGTAAGTGGTGGTGGTGGTGGCGCCCGCCGGAGTTATGGTTCCCCATTGATTAAAAAGGAGTGTATCGGTTTTGTTATGACTCTGCCGACACAATTAATCAAACTCAGATCACCGTTATTCCTTTCTTTTAAAAGTTTGATGACCGTTATTAGTCAACTTGTTAATTTGTTTTTGTATGGTATCTCGAAAATATCCGAATTTGAAAATCAGACCCGACTTTAATCGGATTTGGGTAAAACGGATTGGAGTATTCGGTTAATCGAATCCAAATAACCCGAATCCGAGTAACCCGAATCTTATTTGGATTGAATTACTGATAAATAATTTTGAATTTGGTTGATCCGAATAACCCGAAGAAGAGACTAATAATAGAAATATAATTTTTAATATATATTATTTATGATTTATATGAGTATATATCTATATAGAATTAACATATGCATCACTTATAATGATTTATGTAAAGCATTTAGTATTATTTTGTGAAGTTTAGATTACGTTAAAGACGTGAAAGTTTATGATATTCTTTTATTTGGATAAAAACATAATATCCGAATCCGAACCAATCCAAACCGAATCCGAATAACCCGAAACCGAATAATCCGAATCTTATTCGGTTTGGATTACGGATAAATTATAAATTTGAAAAATCCGAATAATCCGACCCGAACTACCCGAAACCCGAATAGTTTATCCGAACAACACCCCTAGGTATACTCCTTCGGTTCCAATTTTTATTGGCTAACTTTTTCTTTTTTCATTTACGATAGATCATATTTGATTATATGATTCTCTTTTTTCAACTTGTATTTAAGGTACGTTTAGCTGAATTATATTATATTTAAAAATAAATGATTGCGAACAATAACAACGAGGGTAGAATACGTAGTTTAATGAAGTTTATAATTATTTAAGGAAAATGATAACGACAGCTTATGTAACATCCTCTCCAGTGGCCTGGTATTTTTCTATTTATATTGAATATTTAAATTGTTTTAGAAATTAGTTGTTATAAATTTCTTTATTGTGAAACTTAGTGAAATAGGACTTAGGATTTATTGTGGTTAATAAAATGTTGCTTGAATTAATTTATTAAAGTTGACGGTACAATAAAATAAATTTCTGGCAAACTGGTTCAAGGTTCCAGACAATAGATTTAGAGCGGGTATAAAATACCCATAAGATGGGGCTGGTTAAATAAAGGGTCGACCCCTTTTGTGATCACTTTACCAATTTCCATTTCTTCATCTTTTCCTCTCAAATGCTAAAACCAAAACCCTAACCTAAACTTAAACAATTGATCATCAATTAAAGGATGAATTGAAGTTGTGATCTTGTAGCAATCATCATCATCATATATCTTCCATCATCTTGTTCTTTTATCCTTTGTAAGTGAATTCCATTTCATAAGCTCATGATTTAGGTTAATTAGAAAATTGATGAATTGAGTTGTTTTGTTAGATTATATGATGATTACTTGTAAAATATGATGCTATATGATGATTATTGAATGATGATAAGGATTAAATCCAAGTTATTGAACTATGATTGAAGTTAGTTAAAAACCTAAATGGGTTACATGATTTTGATGTGAAGATTAAGTAATTTGATGTTGTTGATTGTTAGTAGAAGTAATAGAATGCTATTTGTGTCTCGATTATGTAGTTTATGCGATTTGATATGCCAAAGTTAGGATTTTTGGTTAAAAGTTTGTGCATAGTTCTTGGCTAGCTGCTGCTGCTGCTGTAATTGATGATCCAGCCGGCGGCTTGCTAAGTTAGCCGGCGGCTAACTTGATTTGGGTAGGGAAGCCGGCGGTTAAGAAGCCTAGCCGGCGGCTAAATGCCTTTGGCCGGCGGGTCAAGGACCCTAGCCGGCTGGTAAAAATGGCTTTAAAACGCGAGATAGTTCTGTTAGCTCAAAAGTTAATTTACCCGGCGGGTTGTGTTATGAAGCCGGCGGCTTTGTGGATTTAGCCGGCGGCTGATAGGTTTAGTGTAACACCCAGTATTTGGGTCTAGTAGTATTTAATATTTTCTGACTGTGAATTATTATTAAGTGTGTCAGAAAATAGGTGTGTTGTATTATTTGATATAAATAGTGATAATAGTCGAGTAATTTATTGTGACTAATAAATTATTGGTTGTTTTAATTTTATTTAGTTGACGGTAAAATAAAATAATGTTTCCCCGCAAATGGTTTTTAAGTTCCAGACAATGATAAATACGGGGAATAAAAGTTAACTAGTTGGGTAATATATCCATATGTTGAGCCGGTTGTTTACTTGATATTTATCTCCATCTATATACATACGTACGTACATATTACTCCCTCTAAAACCTAAATCAATTCATATCACAAATTGGAGCTTTCTAATTCGAATTCAAGCTTCAAGATCAAAGGTTATCATCCTCTAATCATTCTAAACAACATGTAAGTCTCAATTTCTTGAAATTTATGAACCCTAGAATTTGGGTTCTTTGTTGTTCTTGATTATAATTGGAATTAAGGGTTTAGATTGGTGAAATTGATGTGTATTAAACTCATAAATGATGTTATTAGAACTTATTAATGATGATGATTAACATCAATGAAGCTAGGGTTTATGAATGGATTGAGTGTTCTTGATATTGATAATGATTAGGGTAAAAGTTGTTTGATTAAGGTGAAATCAAGACTTGTAATCATGATAGAGTTGTTAGTTGATGATTATTTCATGATTATAAGTTAAACCCTATGTTAGTTATGATATAATTGAATGATGATCATAAATTAAGTGTGGGTTTAGTGAAATCCCATAAAGTTAAACTTGTATTTATGTTATAATAATTAGTTACTAGCTAATTTATGATTCGTAATTAAACCCTAAGCTAGAAATGATAAACTTGCATGATGGATATGAAGAAAGTTTATGGGTTTAGTTGTTAGTGATAAAATCATGGCTTAAAAGCTTAAGAGTAATGATATACAAGTTGATAAGAGTTGTTAGTGATTATAATTTGGTTGATTAATGAAGATAATTGAAATTAGTGAAGTTATCATGGGTAAATTGAATTAGTGTTCTTGAGGATTTTGATGAATTGTTGGTGTTGAAGACTAATAATCTTGTTATTGGCCCAATGATGTTAGTTAAAGATGATTAAGATGGATTAATATGATAAGATAATCATAATGATCATGAACTTGTTAAATGAGTATGAATTAATGATGTAAATGGGTTATTCATAATCTATGAATGAAGTATATTGAATTGTTGTAAATAGGTAACAATTTATGTGAATTGTGGTAGAAAATGATTGTATTATATTTGATATTAAATATGTTGTTTGATGAATATGTATTAATATGATGTTATATACATTTTAAAACAAGTAACTAACTTGTTCTACTTTGTTGTAATTCCAGTTGAGCAGAAGACTCAGTGATATTAGACTACTGAGTGGATGCCTGAGGTGGTCGGTGAGTGGATCAATAACCCTCAGTTTAATTTAGTTGTAACAAGTTTGTTACAACGGGTAATTGTAGTATTACTATTGTTGATAGATTGTGGTACCGATATGTTGCTATGTTGTGTAGTTGAATATGTGATCACTTGTTGAATTGTTGATTCAGAGGCCAGCAGTTGTCGAAGCTGGGCTTGGGTTCGCTATAGTGTTGGATAACACAGGGTCTTAGTACAAGCGTTATTGTCGTAGCCTGTGTTATTTGGGTTATAGCACCAAGTATTCGGTTAAACCGCTGTAAAGGCCTGCAGTTGGTTTTAAAGTGTTCTTTGAGTGGTTGTGATCTCAAGAACCACCGGTCCTCTTTGACGCCAGTTGTATGTGCTTAATTGATGTTGTTTTAAGTGTACATGGTTGTTGTTGTACACAAAGTTGTTATGCTGATTTAAACTGTTGTTTATTGACCTTCTCACTTAGCGTTATGCTAATCCCCCACATTAACCCTCCTTGCAGGTTATAGATATGATATGGGTTGGCAAGGAGTGGAACGGAAAGGAATGGTTGACATGCTAGCGTGACTCTGATATTGAAATTGTATAAAATAATGCTTTAACATGTTTTTATATAACACCTCTGTCGAGAAGTTATATTTTTAAAAGGTTGAATTTTATATGTTGGTTAAAATGGTGTAAACTATTATTAGTTATTTGGACTTACGCTTCCGATTTACTATATCTAAATTAGTATAAATGAGGGGTGTTATATTTAGCCTGCGGCTAAAGTGTTCAGTTTCACTTTTCGTATTTATTTGCTATAACGTGATATTAATTGGTTGATACTTGTTGTATAATGATTAGTAAAACACGAGTGAGACTAATAACTTAGATAATATTGGTGTTACGTCTCTAAAGCGATAAATTGATATGAGTTATATGTAGATGATTTCAATTACTAACTTGTTTATAATTTTAATCCTCAGATCCTCTGAAAGATAAAGTAGTACCTGGAATCTGAGTTGGTAAAGACGAAGGTATCGGTGAGTGGATTCGGAACTCACCATTAAACCTAGTTGTAATCATTGAATTACGACGAATAAGTGTTGATATATTGTTGTTCCTTATTTAATATACCTTGTTGATTATTACTCAATGTGCAATGTGTGGCCTTCGGGCATTAGTTGTTAATGAGGTCAACGAGTTGTTAAATGGTTGGTTGGGCTAGTGGGTTATCGTGTGAATGATACAGGGATTTACTTCATTTGTTGTGTGTATTGAACTGTATCTGAGTAGGATAACCACTAGCTATCGGTCTCGTCCGTTATGGCCATACGGATAGGTTGGATAAGTGTTCTTGGGGAGCCACCCGGGTTATTGGTTATCCCCAGAGTCGTCGATCCTCATTATTATATTGTTTGCTGTAATTTGGTGATTATGCTAAGTTGAATGTCGTGTGATGAACTCACTCACTTAGCTATGTGCTAATCCCTCATCTCTACTTCCTGTAGGTTATATTTTGATAGATGAGTAGCAGGAAGTTGATGCTGGGTGAGCTGGGAATGTCTTGACAAGCATGCTACTCTGATGATGTTTCGTACTAAACAAGTGGGTTTTATATGATGCCCCAATTAAGATGTGATTAAATAGTTTTTGAACCAGTATGACTTAAGCTATAAACTGTTTATGTACTCTAATCAGGGTGCAGTAAAACTAATGATGTGTTTAAATTTCTACACTTCCGGTTTATTAATATAATATTGCTACATGAAGTGAGGGGCGTTATAAGTTGGTATCAGAGCATGGTTTTGGGTTAATTGAACATTGTAGAGTGTTCAACCCCAAAACTGAAGCGTGTTATGTCAAACATTCTTGGGTGTGGGATTTAGCATTGGTTGTGAATTGTTAGTAGATAGGTACTAACGATTAACAGGATTCAAGTGTTTTGTTGATTTCAGAAATGGCAGATGAAGAACAACCGACCACCAACCCCAATAATGCCTCTCGGTACGTTGCTCCTCCTTTTGAATCTCATCCGGAACAACATAATCAGGAAGGTACCTCTAATCCAAAGGGTGAGGAATCTAACAAGGATGAGTATATACACGAGATGGAGGATGAGTTGATGTTCCTTAGAGAGTTTAAAAGGAAAGCGGAGGAAGCTACAGCTAGACAACTTTTGCAACAACAATCTTCTGTTTTCGGTGCTAGTCCTCCCTCACAATCCAATAAAGTGTGCTCCTTCAAAACCTTTATGTCAAGCCAACCACCGGAATTTCATGGGAGTACAAATCCCACCGTGACTTTAAACTGGTTGAGAGATATGGAACGGAAATTTGATGTGACTCGATGTGAGGAGGAATCAAAAGTTATGTTTGCCGTTCAGTGTATGAAGGATGAGGCGATGGTTTGGTGGGACTCAGTTACAGGTCATTTAACACAACAACAAAAGGGATCAATCCGATGGCCTGATTTTCATCAAGCCGTTTGCAATCAATATTGTTCTGATTTTGATATGGCGCGGATTAGGAGGGAGTTTGTGAACCTTCATTTATCGGATAAGATGACCATTGATGAATTGATAGCGCAATTTACTGAAAAGCTTCGGTTTGTTCAACAGTGGGTTCCCAATGAGAAAACCAGAATCGAACAGTTTATGGATGCCTTACCCCATAACTATCGCACTACCGTGAGATTAGTTAGTAGTTTATCGCAAGCCTTTAATCTTGCAAGATCGGTTGATAGTGATATTCGAGGTTTTCGTGCTTCTCAATCTAAGGATAATTCTTCTTCAAGATTTAAAGCGGATTCATCTAGCAAAGGAAAATCTTATTCGCAGGGTAGTCGACAGAATAAGAAATTTGTGAGTAGAAGTAGTTCGTCTAGCAACTCTAATTGGTGCAACATGTGTAAATCTAGGCATTCTGGGCCGTGTACCGTGCAAATGAACAAATGTTTGAAATGTGGTGAACTTGGCCATGAGATAAATAATTGTCGGTACCCGAACTTTGTGTGTTGGACTTGCAAAAAGGAAGGACATCGTGTGGGTCAATGCCCGGAGGCAGGAAAGTCAGGGTCGGGTTCGGTCGGGAGTTCGGCATCTTCAGGTCAGAAACGGAAGAATCCTCCACCACCAACAAGTAGGGCCTTTCAAATGACAGTCGATGAGGCTGTGCATACAGAAGATGTCATAACTGGTACATTCCTTATAAACTCTGTACCGGCTCGTGTATTGTTTGACTCTGGTGCTAATTGTACTTTCATATCTGTATGCTTCTATGACAAGTTGAACTTAGTCCCTACTGTGATAACAAAACCCATAGAAGTAGAAATTGTTAGCGGTAAATTAGTTCCTGTTACCACCTCGGTGACTGGAGCTAATATTGTGATTGATGACCGAACTTTCCCTATTTCATTCTTGTTGATGCCAATCCCTAGTTTTATGTGATAATTGGTATGGATTGGTTGAGTCAGAATAGGGCTAGCATTGATTGTCACCAAAAGTTGATTAAGATCCCAATCTCCGAAGGGTCATACGTTGTGGCTCGAGGAGAACGGGATAATATGTCAATTCCCTTGATTTCCATGATGAAGGCTAGGAAGTCCTTGTCCAAAGGTTGTGATACCTATCTAGCCTATGTAGTTGATGCCAAGCTTGAAAATAAAACTATTTCCGATGTCCCGGTTGTTTGTGAATATTCAGAGGTATTCCCTGAGGAATTGCCTGGTCTACCCCCAGTTAGGGAAGTTGAGTATCGTATTGATCTTGTGCCGGGCTCGTCCCCTGTAGCTAAAGCTCCTTATAGGTTAGCGCCTTCTGAGATTCGTGAAATGATGAATCAGATACAAGAATTGTTGGATAGGGAGTTTATCAGACCCAGTTCTTCGCCGTGGGGTGCACCGGTATTATTTGTGAAAAAGAAGGACGGGTCGTTGCACATGTGTATTGACTATAGAGAATTGAACAAGAGGACAGTAAAGAATAAATACCCTTTGCCCAGAATAGATGATTTATTTGATCAGTTGCAGGGTTCTTCGGTATATTATAAGATTGATTTGAGGTCGGGTTATCATCAGGTTCGTGTTCGGGAAGAAGATATTCCTAAAACGGCTTTTCGTACTAGGTATGGGCACTATGAATTTTTGGTTATGCCTTTTGGTTTGACAAATGCTCCAGCAGTGTTTATGGATTTGATGAACCGTGTTTGTCGACCTTTCTTGGATAAGTTTGTGATTGTGTTCATTGATGATATCCTTGTGTATTCGAAGTCTGAAGCTGAGCATGCTCTGCATTTAAGGATGGTTATGGATACTTTGAAATGGGAACAGTTGTATGCAAAATTTTCTAAATGTGAATTTTAGATTCGGGAAGTTCAATTCTTGGGCCATATAATTTGTAAGGATGGTGTGAAAGTAGACCCATCGAAAATCGAGGCCGTGATGAAATGGAATGCCCCAAAGTCTGCTTCTGAAATAAAGAGTTTCCTTGGATTAGCGGGTTACTACCGGAAATTCATAAAAGATTTTTATAAATTTGCCGGTCCGTTAACTAAATTAACCCGTAAAGATGTGAAATTCGTGTGGACTGAACAACAGGAACAAGCTTTTCAGACATTAAGACAATTGTTGTGTCAGGCACCTGTGTTGACATTACCCGATGGTTCAGATGACTTTATTGTTTATTGTGACGCTTCTCATTCGGGTTTGGGCTGTGTTCTTATGTGATGATCCCAGCTAGAGATCTTAGTATGTATTACTTTGATTGATTATTAATAAGCTTGCGGAATAGTTTATTAATAACTTGAAGAACAAACTTGTATATAACAGAATGTCTAACCAAAAGCTTCAATATTATTAACAATAATACGAACACACAACTTGTGTTAGGGTTTACAACCTTGAAGCTAATAACTAGAATGAATTCGTCGTATATACCTCTAGGGTTTTACAGAATCTCTATTTATAACACATAGAGTCCTTTACAGAATCAAACTATTATGGAAATCCTATCTATTCCATAATTATCTCTAACCGACTAACCAACAGTGGTTGAGTATATAACTAACAGGGGTAGTACTCATATAACATTAACAGTGGTTGAGTACTTAATACAAAATGCTTTACATATACCAACAGTGGCCCTGTTAGACAAATGTACTAACAGCGGTTGTCTTCTTCTAACAGTGGTTGACTTCTACTAACAGTGGTTGAAGTCTTATACCAACAGCGGCATGATACTTGTATTCTGAGCAGATATGACAGTGTCTCAGTTCTCAACAATCTCCCCCTAAACTTGATCATTCAGAGTAATGATTCAAGTTTCAATCCTTCTTTTCTTCTTCTTTCTCCTTCATCGTTTGCCTCTTATGCAGTTGATTGAACACCATGTATAAAGCTCTGTAAGCTCCTTCAGTAATGATGGTTGTAGATAACTTCAAATCAACCAATCTATTCAACAGCCCTGTTCCCAGCACATAGTGTCGATCATCAAACATGTAGATCACCTGCCCATTGTTGAATACTATCATGTGTACTCCAGCTCTGGCAAAATATCTCCAGGTTATAACCCTTTGATAACAATGAAAGAATAAGTGATACAAACTGGCTGGTTCAAACAGGCTCTGCAATAACTCCATCATTTGTCTTTCAATCACTGCTTCAGAGTTCTTTCTATTCCTGATTCTGCTCACTTGATACAACTCCATAAGATCATCTCTTGTACAAATTCTGAGCAAATCAACCATACTTCCAACATGATCATCAAATCCTCTTTCCCTTTCAATCTTGATCTCAAGGATCATTTTTCTGAAACCATAATCAATTGCTACTCCTTCCCAATTTATAATTCTAGCCTTTCTTGGTCCTTCAGAAATCTCCTTGCTATCAGTCAGAACCTTGATTCTCTTTTTCAGCTCTGGATCAAATCTTGGAATATCAGGAATAACATTATCTTTAGAAATCTGATTTTTCCATGAATTTCTTCTAACTTCATTCTGCTTATCCTCTAAGGCTTTCTCTGCTGCCTCAGTAGCTGCCTTTTCTCTTCTTTCTTCTTCTTCCTTCAAAAACTTTTCCATTTCCTTATCTGCCTTTTCTTTCTTCTCCTTCATCAATGCATTCAAATGTCTATTCTCTTCCATTTTCTTTGTCCACTCTTCATCTCTTCCCATATACCTATCATATGCCTGTTGCAGCTTCTGCATATTCCATCCTCTAACAATTTTAGCTGGAGCATAATTTTCAGACAGTGCATTGATCATTTGTCTTCTCCTTTCAGCATATGGTAAAGGTTTACTTCTCTTTTTGGCTAATTCCTCTTCCTTTTTCTTTCTAGCCCTTTCCTCATTTGATCTTTTCATCAACAAAAATCCAGAAGATAACTCTTTCTCTTCATTATCTTTCTTCTTCTTTAAATAATCATGAACTCTCTGAGCAGGAAGCTTTAATCCTTGTGCAGTCTTTTCTTTAACAATCTCTGCAGCTTTCTGTGTAATAGTCACTACACTCAGATCATCCAAAATCATTTCAACATTATCACCCTCTTCTTCAGCTTTAGCTTCTGCAGCTCTCCTTAACAACCTTTCTCTTTCTTCTACTTGCATCCTCAGCATATCATGAGACTCAATATGAGGTTCTTTAATTTCTTTCACCTTTGATTTTTCTTTTAACTTTCCTTTACCTTTGTCTTTTGGATCAATCACAGGCAATTTAGACTTAGGTTTGAGTGGTGAAGTTGGTTCTCTTATTGTAACAGGTACCTCTCTTGGTCTTGTTGTTGTTGTAGTTGTGGCAGGGGTTGATATGATAGCAGTGGTGATTGGTGTATCAACAGTGGTAGGTGTTGGTGTACTAACAGAGGTAGATGTAACAGTGGTTGTGTTAGTGTTGACAGGGGTTGAAATTGTGACAACAGAGGTAGAAGTTTTGACAGGGGATAATCTTTTAGTTGACTTTCTTCTTGGAATTGATTTCTTTCTTGTAAAAGTCTGCAACTTCTTCTCTTCATCAATTGACTTTGATTGCTCCCCCTTAATTTCAACTTCTCCTTCTTTCATCTCTTTTTCAACATCATCAACCACCTCATACACTGACCTATCACTGAAACTAACTCTTTTCTTATCATCCAGGTTAGCACCCATCACATCCCAAAGATATAATCTAAGTGCAGCTTTCTCAGGCAACCCTTTATTCAATGGAAATACCTGATAAACTGTCTCATCAGTCTGCTCTGCTCCTACACCATCAACTACCTCATCATCTAAACTTTCATGTATCACATAATCAGATACATTTAGCTCCTCCTCAGCCTTATCCCTGCTCTGCACATAAATATCATCTTTATCATCAAACACTAACTCCACAGTGTCTTCTGATTGTGCCTCATTATGCTCACAAATATTCATCTCAACTGTATTATCATCAAACTCAAGCACCTCTGTAGCTGTATTATCATCAAACACTTCTGTAGCTGCAGAATCATCATGCATCTCATCAACATTTATCATTTCTCCACCCATATCATAATGAGGTCCATGTGAATCATCATCATCATCATCTGCTCTTGAACCATCATCTTCAGGCATAATATCATCATCTGCTTTCTTCTCCCCCTTGCCTGAAGATTCCTTTAACCTATTTGCAGGTAGAAGAATATTGTTGACAGCCTCCTCAAGCACTAACAACCTATTCTTCACATCAAGCAACTCTTCCTTCTGATGATCAATGATCTCCTTCTGCTTAGCAATTAACTCATCCTGAGCTTGAATTTTCTGTTGAGACTCTTTTCTGTAATCCCTTTCCCTCTCATATTTGCTCCATAGTTTATTGACATCATGTACAAGATAGGAAATCGTCAATTCATCAGTATCACTAGGCTCATCAACATTAGAGTGTGACCTCTTAGTTGAATCCTTGCCCACATCTGCCACTGCAGATGTCCCTTGGTTATTGGTACTGGGACCTACATTTGAATCATCACCCATAGGTTCATCAAACATAGTTGCCTCTGGTTGGGTCTGATTAATGTTACCACTATCCTGCCCTGCCAGTGGGCTAGAAACAGTAGTGGCAGCCCTTCCAGAATGAACATTTTCATCAAGTATGTTCACCTGTTGTGTTGGAACAGTTGACTGAGACTGTGGAGAAACAGGAATCTCCATAGCCTGTGTAGCCTTCTTGGATTTCTTGGCTTTAGATTGGGTAGGCTGTTTGTTCCCTTGTTTTCTTTTGATGCCACCTCTTGATGTGTGTTCAGAACCAACTTGTGTTGTTGGTCTGTCATCATTTGGTCCAGATGGTGTTGGTAATACACCATCAGTGGCAGAAGGAGTAACTAGCATTGTAGAAAATAATGCAGTTTCCTTCTTAGAAAAAGCATTTTGATACTTATTCATAGCCTGAATAGTCCTCAAAGATAGAGTAGAACTAACAATCACACTATCCTCTGCTGGCAGATTTGACAATTGATTATTCAACAAAAGCTGAACAAATCTAGGATACATAACGAATGTATCACCCTTTACATTCCTAACCATATTATCTAAGATAAATCTAGACATATTAAATTTTATACCCTGTGCCAAGCAGATAATAGGATATGCAATAGTAGAACTAAATTCATTAAAACTAGTTCTCTTTTGAGACAAACATACCAGAAAAGTATGAATGTAGAACTTCCATTGAGGACAAAACCATGACTTCAAGAAAGTATATTCTGATCTTGTCTTTTACTGAACCTTCATACCCCATATCCATAATTCCTTTAAACAAATCTTCTCTTGATAATTCCAGAATTCCACCTTCATCATCAAACTGTAAAAGCTCTCTTAGGATAATCTCAGTAACCATTACCTTCTTACCCTTGACAGTGGAATGAATATGAGTAATGCCATTAACATTCCCTTCCTTTGCATTCTTCCAAAATTCCTGAATATGTGATCGAATCAATCGTGGAGCGACAGTAAGAGCATAAGTAACTGGACAACTACTCAAGAAATCGATGATAGGGTGAAAATACTCATCGGCAAGTTCTTTATTCAAGAAAGCCCTCATGTATTGTTCAGAATGAACACTTAGCATAGAAGTACCAGAATCAGACGAAGATGACGATGCCATTGAAGAAATTGATGAACGAACGAAGAGTGAATAACAATAAACAACTCAAAGCGAGAGCGATTATTGAAGGGTATTGAAAATTTTTGAAAGCGTAATTGAAAAAGTGAAGTATTTGAGTATTTATTTGATGACAGTGCCAAGCCCTAAAAATAGAACTAGCAGTGGCACTTCTGGTTATACCCAACAGGGGCACAATTTACAAACAAACCCAACAGGGGTACCTCACTTGATCAATTTATAGTCAACCCTTTCTAACCATCTAACAAAGCTAGCAGCGGCTGATAGTCTAGCAGGGGCATCCGACCAAGGAAACTCCAACTTAGAACTAACAGGGGCATAAACTTGGCTTAGTTAGACAACGATTTTTTTTTTTTTTTTTTTTTTAACCAATAATAATAAGAAGAAACAAATAAAACATTAATTTCCAGCTCAAGTGATGTCTCTTGACAGTGGCTGAAACCTGCAATATTAAACTAAGAAAAACAACTAGCAGGGGTTAAATTACACACATATACAGCAGAGGTTTAAAATACATTGACAGTGGCAAAGGTAAACTAACAGTGGCACCATCTGTTATCATGATAAAGCTAACAGTGGCAACACCTGACCCTGTCACATACAATATATTTTACCCCTGTTAGTATCAAATCCAGACCAAAACACTACGTGAGATTGATCATACCAATATTAGTTATCAAAAATGTAAATCTTCCTACATCAAATGCTTTTGTAAAAAGATCTGCAAGTTGATTATCAGTATGAATTTTAAAAATATGAATCAATCTTTTATCATAACAATCTCTTATAAAATGATATCTGATTTCAATGTGTTTGGTTTTTGAATGCTTAACTGGATTCTGAATGATACTAATAGCAGAAGTATTATCAATATAAATAGGAGTGTTCATGAAAGTCAAACCATAATCCAGCATTTGATTCTGAATCCAAAGAACCTGTGCACAGCAACTTGATGCTGCAACATATTCTGCTTCTGCTGTAGAAGTGGAAACTGTGGTTTGCTTCTTGCTTTGCCATGACACTAACCTATTTCCAAGAAATTGACATCCTCCACTAGTCGATTTCCTATCCATATTCTCACCACCATAGTCACTATCTGTGAATGCCTTTAGCTCAAAATCTGATCCTTTAGCATACCAAAGGCCCAAGTCTGGTTGACCTTTCAAGTATCTAAAGATCCTCTTCACAGCATACATGTGTGACTGCTTTGGATTGGTCTGATATCTAGCACAAAGACACACTGCAAACATTATATCAGGTCTAGATGAAGTTAAATACATCAAGGAACCAATCATTGACCTGTATAAGTGCACATCTACTTCCTCCCCCTCAGGATCAGAATTAAGATGTTTATGTGCCTCCATGGGAGTGCTAGCTACCTTCACATCTTTATAACCAAATTTATTCAAAATATCTTTCACATACTTCCCTTGGTTAATAAAGATTCCATCTAACTTTTGCTTGACCTGCAACCCTAAAAAGAATGTGAGTTCACCCATTGAACTCATCTTGAACTTCTTATGCATTAAATCTTCAAACTCTTTGCACAATGAATCCCTTGTAGACCCGAAAATAATATCATCAACATACACCTGTACCAGCAATATATCTCTTTGAACCCTCTTGGTAAACAATGTCTTGTCAATAGTACCTCTCTTGAATCCATTCTTGAGCAAGTACTCAGATAGAGTATCATACCAAGCTCTTGGAGCTTGATGTAATCCATACAATGCTTTCTTCAATCTGCACACTCTATCTGGATATGTTGGATCTTCAAACCCTGGTGGTTGGCAAACATACACCTCATCATCAATTAGACCATGAAGAAAAGCACTCTTCACATCCATTTGATAGACTTTGAAATCCTGATAAGATGCATAAGCTAAAAATAATCTAATAGCTTCTATTCTAGCAACAGGGGCAAAGACATCATCATAATCTATGCCTTCTTCCTGTGTGTACCCCTGTGCTACCAACCGAGCCTTATTCTTGATCACTATTCCTCTTTCATCTCTCTTGTTCTTAAAGATCCATCTTGTGCCTATAGCTTTCTTTCCTTTTGGAAGATCAACCAAATCCCACACATCTTGCAGTTTGAATTGCAACAATTCTTCCTGCATAGATTCAATCCAGCTTGGATCTTTGAGAGCCTCCACTGCCTTCTTTGGTTCCATCTGAGAAAGAAAACATACATATAATGAAGTATGTACATCTTCTTCTCTTACCTTGGTTTGATGTCTTGTCTGAACAGGAGTCATAATATCACCAATAATCAAATCCAAGGAATGATCTTTATGAACCACATATTTAGATGTAGAAGTATCCAGTAGTTCTCTTTCCAAGTTAGAACCCAAAAGATTATCTATCTCAGAGTCTGAAAAAGACTCTCTTTCCTCTCTTTCCTTTGATGGCTTTGGAGTTGCTTCAGAATCTGACAAAGAAGTCCTTTCCAAAACTTGAAATGGAGGACTTTGTTCAACAAATTTTGGAGAATCGGGCTCTCCTTCTGAATCATGCTCTGAAACTATATGAGAACTCTTTGAACCATTTTCTGTTGGAATTGAACCATCTTCATCCTTTGAACCATTTTTGCTACTTGACCCACTTGAATCATCTGAAGGTTCATCTTGCTCTAACTGGAATACTTCTGGAGGATCTGGAGACCAAATAGGAAACAAGACATACTTTAAGTCATCCTTTTTAGTTTGACTTGAGGTTGATTTCCCATCTTTACCTGCATCATTACCTGCATCTGTACCTGCATCTGTACCTGCACTAATAGACAAATCTGGATATCTAAAAGCATGGGTTAGTGCATCAATATCAAACAAAACTTCTGGACCTTTTCCTTCTACATTTGATGTATGTTCATTAAAGGTCACATCCATGGTCTCTTCTATGATCCTAGTCCTTTTGTTAAATACTCTATAAGCCTTGCTTTGAATAGAGTATCCAACAAATACACCCTCATCTACCTTACTCTGAAACTTACCAAGATGATCTCTGGTATTTAAGACAGTACAAGGACATCCAAATGGTTTTAAAAAGCTAACCAAAGGTTTTCTCTTAAAGAATAACTCATAGGGTGTCTTGTTATGAGGTTTAATAATCAAAATCCTATTCAAAACATAACAAGCAGTGCTAACTGCCTCTGCCCAAAAGGACATTGGTAGTTTAGCATCTGCTAGCATGCTTCTAGCAGCCTCAATTAGTGTCCTATTCCTCCTCTCAGCTACTCCATTTTGTTGTGGAGTCCTAGGTGCACTATACTGTCTTTCTATACCTTTATCCTCACAGAACTTATTCATCTCATGATTCTTAAATTCTGTCCCATTATCACACCTGATGATCTTAACCTTTTGATTAGTTGAATTCTCAATCCTAGTTATGAATGATCTAAGTATTTCACCTGTCTCATCCTTTGTCCTAAGAAAGAACACCCAACTCATTCTAGAGTAATCATCAGTTATTACCAAACAGTAAGATTTCTTCCCTTGACTAGCTACATTGGTAGGGCCAAACAAATCCATATGTAACAGGTGTAAGGGAGTGGTATTGGTATTCACAAGCTTGGTCTTATAAGAGGTCTTGTGTTGCTTGCCTTTGAGACATGCTACACAGTGGTCACTACATTCAAATAACTTTTCAGGTAAGCCTCTCACTAGCTTATTCCTAACAAGTTTATTCATGGTCTTGAAATTCAAGTGACACATCCTCCTATGCCATAGTTCAGATTCAGATACAGTAGCTTTAGAAATGAGACAGTTAACATTTTGAGATTCCATCTTGTTTAAATCACTACAGTATACATTATCCTTTCTTGGAACTCTCATTAAAATCTTATCTTCAGGTATTTTGAGTTTTTCAGAAAGTATAAGGCATTCTGTGTCAGTGAAATATACAGGATTTTGCTTATCTGTGATTTGACTCACACTAAGCAAATTGTATCTCAATTGCTCAACATAATAAACATCATTGAAAGTGAGCTTACTGCTTTTTACCTTACCTTTACCTGTGATTTTACCTCCTTTAGGATTGCTTCCAAATGCTACATCTCCTCCAGAAAACGCTTTAAAGTCCTGTAGCTTTTTCCTGTCTCCAGTCATGTGTCTTGAACAGCCAGAATCAATATGCCATAAGCTTGGTGGCTTGCCCTGCACATATATGAGAAAAACAATTAGTTTTTCTTGGGAACCCAAACCAATTTGGCTTTGGGTTTCCCATGAGCACCTTTGACATCAACCCTTTTGACAGTGATTGATCTCAGTGCTGCATTGGTTTTGGACACTTCAGATTTACACTCATTTTTATGTCTCCAAAAACAATCTGTTTTAGACCTGACAGGGGTTAATGGTTTGACAGTGGTCACCTTTAAGTTTGTATTGATTACCCTGGCAGTGGTAGCTTTACTTGGTATAAACATTCTTTTGAAATGTTTAATACCAGCAGAGGTACCATGCCTGACAGTGTTCAAACCCTCCCCTGTTCGTGTCTTGCCTCTGTTAGCCGTTGACAGGGGCACTGCTGTAGCATTAACAGGGGCTGCAGCCTTGCCTCTGTTAGGCTTATTTATCAACAAATGACCTGTACCACTGTTCCTATTATTTTTAGGATTGTAGTAACAGTCCTGTTGAAGATGATTATATCTTCCACAAATAAAACATGACTTTCTTTTCACACATTCAAACCCATTACCCAACCTTTGTGAAACCAATTGGTTCCAATTTCTTTGATTACCCCTGGGAATGGATTTATTCACATTACTTGCAGTATGTAACTCAAACTTCTTTGATTTACATGTACACTTATCACACTCAGATTTCAACTTGTCTTTTGATTCAGTATTGACCTTTTTGTGTACATACCCTAAACCTGAACTAGCCTTGTTGGTTTTCCTGACTTGATCTAACTGAGCTTTTGCTTTCTCAACAAACATCTTTTTACCCTCTTCTAGTTTAGTACTATCAAGTTCAGAAACTAGACCAGTAATAGACTTAACACTACCATCTACAGAATTACCACCTGATGAGCTATCATAATCACTCTCATCTTCCTCAGTCCAATCAGATACCTCAACTTTATCAAAATTCACATTATCATCACAATTAACAACTGGATCTACCTTTTTAACCTCCTCAGACACACCTACCTTAAGTGTTTCTAAAACAAAATCACTTTTAGGTGGGAAATAAGTATGATTATAAGGTGGAGGAACAGCATTAAGGTTGTAACCTAATCCAAGTTTTAATTTATCATGAATTTGAGACTTGATTAAGTTTTGAACACCTTTTGAAACATTTTCCAATTCATCAACTTTCAATTTTATTGACTCCTTATCAGAAATTGCCTCAGCCAACTTAGCATATCAACTTTTGTTTGTAAAGCTTTCTTTTCCCAATTTAGATACTTAACATCTAAGTGAAATTGAGATTCATTCTTTTCATAAGCTTTTATCTGATTTTCTAAGTTTTCAATAGCTAAAGTGGCATGTTGACTCTTTTCCTTACAAGCTTTTAATTCATTACACACAACCATATTATGATCCCTATAAAATTTAACCATTTTCTTACATGCAGGAGAACATAATTTAGATTGTACCTCATATGGAATGTCTGAAGACTCTGGTTCTTCTGTGACAGCCATCAAAGCTTGATTTGTGGTTACAAGCTCTTCCTGATCACTCCAGTCAAATCCTCCCATTCCATCTTGAGCAACCAATGAATCAGAAGTGGTGTTCTGAACAGGTACCAATCTTCTTTGTGGAGCAGAACTATTTCTCATAATACCATTCTGAGATCCTCCAGCCTGTGTGCTCTTGCATTCTCTAGCAAAGTGTCCCATCTTGTGACAATTGAAACACTCCACCTTGCTCTTGTCAAAACCAGCTACACCATCTCTCTTGTAAGAAAAATTTCTGTTCCCAGACCTCTGCATAAACCTCTTTGCCCTGATTGTAATCATGGCCATCTGCCATCTTAAATCCATCTCTTCCAGGTCCTCTTCACTAACCTGCTCCAAATCTTCTGTAGTTAATGAAGAATTCACATGGCTTGCAAAGAATGCTTCCAATACATTATCATTAGCACCAGATGTGCTACAACTACCAGATTCACCAACAGAAACAAAAGCAGCATTGTTAGAGCTACCATTGGACTGTTTCAACGCTAGAACTTCAGGCTCAAAATTCCTCAGATCATTGTACAGGTCTTCAATCTCTTTCTCTTCAAGATCTGGACTTTGTCTAAGTCCCACAGTGTACATATTCCAATCTGTACCAAGTGATCTTAGAAACTTCCTGTTCAAGTCATCTTTATCAATCTTGACATTGTGATTTTCTAAATCACCCACAAGTTTTTGAAACCTATCAAAAGTCTGAGTCAGAGTTTCAGACTTTACACCTGCAAAGTTTTCAAACTGTTGTTTGAGAAGAGATCTCTTATTCTTCTTGGTGTTATCATTACCACCAAATCTCTTAACAATTGCTTGCATAAGAACCTGAGCATCTTCACAGTTTTCAAACTTCCTTTGATACTCATTAGGAATAGACAAAAGTAGAGTACTTAATGCCTTCCACTCTGTTGCTCTTTCTTTTCTCTCTGCATCAGACTTTGGTGGTGGTCTTTCTTCCTTTTTACCATCTGCATCCTTAGTATAGTTTGGTCCATTAGTAACCACCTCCCACATCATATAATCCGTTAGCAACATGTATTGCCTAATCCTAGTCTGCCATAGCTCAAACTCATCAGGTTTGAGCATGGGAATCTTTGTAGCTTGTATACCTTCCATTGATTCAGTAGACATCTTGTTATTTGTTGAAAAAGCTGCGAAATTCAATTACCTTCTTCAAGATCAAAGTAATATCAAGCTCTGATACCACTTGATGATCCCAGCTAGAGATCTTAGTATGTATTACTTTGATTGATTATTAATAAGCTTGCGGAATAGTTTATTAATAACTTGAAGAACAAACTTGTATATAACAGAATGTCTAACCAAAAGCTTCAATATTATTAACAATAATACGAACACACAACTTGTGTTAGGGTTTACAACCTTGAAGCTAATAACTAGAATGAATTCGTCGTATATACCTCTAGGGTTTTACAGAATCTCTATTTATAACACATAGAGTCCTTTATAGAATCAAACTATTATGGAAATCCTATCTATTCCATAATTATCTCTAACCGACTAACCAACAGTGGTTGAGTATATAACTAACAGGGGTAGTACTCATATAACATTAACAGTGGTTGAGTACTTAATACAAAATGCTTTACATATACCAACAGTGGCCCTGTTAGACAAATGTACTAACAGCGGTTGTCTTCTTCTAACAGTGGTTGACTTCTACTAACAGTGGTTGAAGTCTTATACCAACAGCGGCATGATACTTGTATTCTGAGCAGATATGACAGTGTCTCAGTTCTCAACATTATGCAAAGGGATAGAGTTATTGCCTATGCTTCTCGACAGTTGAAACCACATGAAAAGAATTATCCCACTCACGATTTGGAACTGGCAGCGGTTGTATTTGCTTTAAAGCTCTGGAGACATTACTTGTATGGTACTAGCTGTGTTGTTTGTACTGACCATAAGAGTCTGCAATATATGTTTTCCCAGAAAGAGTTGAACATGCGTCAGAGGCGGTGGCTAGAGTTAATCAAGGATTATGACTGTGAAATCCGATATCATCCTGGCAAGGCCAATGTTGTTGCTGACGCTCTGAGTCGAAGAAGTAATTTCGATAGAGTTTATTACTTGAAAGTGGATGTTTCTTCCGACTTGATCAATCAAATAAAAGTTGCACAATTAGAAGCTTTGAAGGATCATAATTTGAAAACCGAGATTATGTTGAAAAGAAAGGATGAGTTGGTCGAAGACTCGAGAGAATTAATGACCTATCAATCTCGTGTATGGATACCTCTACTTGGAAATATTCGGGATTTGATTTTGAATGAAGCACACAAATCTAAACTATCTATTCATCCCGGTAGTACTCGTATGTATAATGACTTGAAACCGTTGTATTGGTGGCCTACAATGAAGACCGACATTGCAAAATTTGTTGGTGCTTGTCATATTTGCTCACAAGTCAAAGCAGAACATCAAAAGCCGTACGGATCATTGAAACAGTTGGAAATACCCGAGTGGAAATGGGAACACGTAACCATGGATTTTGTAACTAAATTGTCGCGTACTGCTCGAGGTAATGACATGATTTGGGTTATCGTTGATCGGTTGACTAAGAGCGCGCACTTTCTTGCTACAAGTGACTCTGCCCCTTTAGGTAAACTTGCTCAGTTGTACCTTAATGAAATCGTCTCGAGACATGGTATTCCTTTGTCGATTGTGTCAGACCGAGACTCTCGTTTTGTTTCCCGTTTTTGGCAAAGCTTACAGCATGAATTGGGGACACGTGTAAACCTTAGTACAGCTTATCATCCGCAAACAGACCGTCAATCCGAATGCACAATTCAAACCTTAGAGGATATGCTCCGTGCTTGTATTTTGGAATATGGTGGTTCATGGGATTCACAACTCCCATTGGTTGAATTTGCATATAACAACTCGTATCACTCCAGTATCGGTATGCCTCCGTATGAGATGTTGTATGGTCGACGTTGTAGAACACCGACATGTTGGTTAGAAGCCGGAGAGAAACAGTTTGCTGGACCCGACATTGTACAAATGACCGCTGATAAAGTAGCAATTGCACGTGAAAAGTTGAAAGCCGCGCGTGATAGACAGAAACGATATGCGGATCCGAAAAGATGACCGGTTATATTTTCTGAAGTGAGCTTGTATATCTCAAAGTTTCTCCGTGGAAGGGTGTGATCCGATTTGGAAAACGGGGAAAGTTAGCACCTAGATATATTGGTCCGTTCAAAATTTGACAAGTGGTTAATGACCAGTCTGTGACATTGGATCTTCCCCCTGAACTCGCGGGTATTCATAGTACGTTCAACGTGTGTTATTTGAGAAAGTGCAACATCGAAGATCAATCGCAAATTCTTCTGTTGCAAGACTTGAGAGTTGATCAAACTCAGAAGTTGATTGAGGAGCCGGTAGAAATTCTTGATAGGAAAGTTACCAAACTTAGGAAGAAACAAATTCCTATGGTGCTAGTTAAGTGGAAGCATAGTTTAGGTTCTAACCTTACTTGGGAGTCTGAGGAGTCAATCAAGTCCAGATATCCTGGATTGTTTGATGGTGTTGAGATTTCGGGGACGAAATCTCCTTAAGGAGGGGAGATTTGTAACATCCTCTCCAGTGGCCTGGTATTTTTCTATTTATATTGAATATTTAAATTGTTTTAGAAATTATGTAAGGCCCCTAACTTTACTGACCAAAACATACCATATTATATAATATTATATTCGGTGGAAGCGCGTCCCCAAAACATAAAACACATTTACCGGATTTACATACTTCCAAAGTACCGACTTTTCAAAACATTTACACACATATATAAGTTTAGTTACAACCATTTACTAAACAACCGGGCGTTAAGAAAACTATTCAAAACCAAAAGTTAGATTCCCAAAATGTCAGAGTAGCGCTTGACAGTCAGTCATTCCCATAAGCATCTACAACCCGGTCCACACCTAATAAAAGCCTGCAAAAAGTTTAACAACGAGGGATTAGCCAATGCTAAGTGAATGGAACCGTATCCGACGATTCAATTCAGAAATAACAAGCCTACAACGAATAAACCAAACCAACAAATAATGTTTACCGCCTAAAGCATCGTAAACAAACAAGCACACAAATTATGATTACCGCCTAAAGCATCGCAATCATAAGCACGTATCGTCAAAGAGGACCGGCGGCCCCTGGTTAGCCAACCAGCGAAAGCCTACAACCACTGCCGGCCCCAACAGTGGCTTACCGATAGTTTGAAAGCTATCTTCACTGACGAGGATTCATCCCTCAACTACATGTATCGGGAAACCCTGCCAGCCAAACAATAGCCCCAAACCCAACCAGCGTTGACCTCTGAAATCACATATGCCCGAAGGCCCAAGCATCACATATAGCATAATAGTCATGCCCATATGTAGCTACCCTAGTCATACCGCCTAATCGTCATGCCAACAAATTAACAATGATAACCAAGTAATCCAAATCATATACCAAAAGTCATGCCAATAACTCAACGAAATAACCAATAACCGAAAGTCCATCCGTTGCAACCAAACTCGTTACAACGGAATTGAACCGAGGAATACAATCCCACTCACCGATATCCAAGATCTTCAACTCAGTTGTCTTATATCACTGAGTTGCCGCCCGCTTATCTGAGAACACCAAGATAACAAGTTAGTGTCTCGTTCCATAACTTAATCCAAATCATAATTCATATCTTAAACATGATACTAACCAATTTAATCATCATGTATTCCATACTATATAACATATATTATTTAACATGGACCATATATCATATATCATATAAATCAGGACAACAAAACAAAGAGAAGCCGCCGGCTTCCCCTTGAAGCCGCCGGTTTCCCCCTTCAAGCCGCCGGCTTCCCCCCAAAGCCGCCGGCTTCCAACCCATTTCAGTACCCAACTTTTGACCCGAACTTAATTAAAGAAGCCGTTTGCTGAAGCCGTCCGGCTTCCATGCCAAGCCGCCGGCTTCAACAGGAAGCCGCCGGCTTCCCTGCCCAGACCTGCACTTGCAGGTCAGTTTTCCTGCACAACCCAATTTCGAACCAAATCTCCATTTTAACCAAAAATCAGTTTGCAACCACGAATTTACCATAAAAATGACCACAACTTCAACCACTAACATAATATAACAACAATACACATCATCTAACTCATGTTTCATCATCTAATTACAAAATCACCAAAACCTAGCTTATGAACTAACTATGAAGAACACTAACAATTTTAGCATATAATCATCATGTAATCAGTCAACTATCAATGAATAATCAATAAGTAATTAACTAGACATGATTTCCTAGCTTCAATTCATACCAATCACCTATATACATCATATGCCCATTTTCTATAAAAATGAGCTCAAGAACACAAAACACTTACAATCTAAACATGAAGATGATATAGATGATGATGATGATGATCAATTTCCCTTTGTTAGATTTAACCTCCAATTTATGATTCTTTGATTTTTCTTTGAAATTGATATAGAGAGAAAGTTTAAGAAATGAGATGAGAAGTTAGATAGAAACAAGGAAAATGAGTCGGTCACTCCACCGCCCCACCTAATATTATGGTATAAATTATACCCGTTTCCTAGCCTATTGTCTGGAACCCGAAAATACCCGAAAGTCAAAATACTTTTATTTTACCGTGAACTTTGTTTATTTAAAACAAACAATATTTTACTAGTCACAATAAAATCGGTGACCTTTAAAACCATTTATTTTCAAATAAACCGAATAAACTTAATAAAATATAATTTATTTCCAGGCCCAGAAACAGGATGTTACAAATTAGTTGTTATAAATTTCTTTATTGTGAAACTTAGTGAAATAGGACTTAGGATTTATTGTGGTTAATAAAATGTTGCTTGAATTAATTTATTAAAGTTGACGGTACAATAAAATAAATTTCTCGCAAACTGGTTCTAGGTTCCAGACAATAGATTTAGAGCGGGTATAAAATACCCATAAGATGGGGCTGGTTAAATTAAGGGCCGACCCCTTTTGTGATCACTTTACCAATTTCCATTTCTTCATCTTTTCCTCTCAAATGCTAAAACCAAAACCCTAACCTAAACTTAAACAATTGATCATCAATTAAAGGATGAATTAAAGTTGTGATCTTGTAGCAATCATCATCATCATATATCTTCCATCATCTTGTTCTTTTATCCTTTGTAAGTGAATTCCATTTCATAAGCTCACGATTTAGGTTAATTAGAAAATTGATGAATTAAGTTGTTTTGTTAGATTATATGATGATTACTTGTAAAATATGATGCTATATGATGATTATTGAATGATGATAAGGATTAAATCCAAGTTATTGAACTATGATTGAAGTTAGTTAAAAACCTAAATGAGTTACATGATTTTGATGTGAAGATTAAGTAATTTGATGTTAGTAATAGAATGCTATTTGTGTCTCGATTATGTAGTTTATGCGATTTGATATGCCAAAGTTAGGATTTTTGGTTAAAAGTTCGTGCATAGTTCTTGGCTAGCTGCTGCTGCTGCTGTAATTGATGATCCCGCCGGCGGCTTGCTAAGTTAGCCGGCGGCTAACTTGATTTGGGTAGGGAAGCCGGCGGTTAAGAAGCCTAGCCGGCGGCTAAATGCCTTTGGCCGGCGGGTCAAGGACCCTAGCCGGCTGGTAAAAATGGCTTTAAAACGCGAGATAGTTCTGTTAGCTCAAAAGTTAATTTACCCGGTGGGTTGTGTTATGAAGCCAGCGGCTTTGTGGATTTAGCCGGCGGCTGATAGGTTTAGCCGGCGGCTAAAGTGTTCAGTTTCACTTTTCGTATTTATTTGCTATAACGTGATATTAATTGGTTGATACTTGTTGTATAATGATTAGTTAAACACGAGTGAGACTAATAACTTAGATAATAGTGGTGTTACATCTCTAAAGCGATAAATTGATATGAGTTATATGTAGATGATTTCAATTACTAACTTGTTTATGATTTTAATCCTCAGATCCTCTGAAAGATAAAGTAGTACCTGGAATCTGAGTTGGTAAAGACGAAGGTATCGGTGAGTGGATTCGGAACTCACCATTAAACCTAGTTGTAATCATTGAATTACGACGAATAAGTGTTGATATATTGTTGTTGCTTATTTAATATACCTTGTTAATTATTACTCAATGTGCAATGTGTGGCCTTCGGGCATTAGTTGTTAATGAGGTCAACGAGTTGTTGAATGGTTGGTTGGGCTAGTGGGTTATCGTGTGAATGATACAGGGATTTACTTCATTTGTTGTGTGTATTGAACTGTATCTGAGTAGGATAACCACTAGCTATCGGTCTCGTCCGTTATGGCCATACGGATAGGTTGGATAAGTGTTCTTGGGGAGCCACCCGGGTTATTGGTTATCCCCAGAGCCGTCGATCCTCATTATTGTATTGTTTGCTGTAATTTGGTGATTATGCTAAGTTGAATGTCGTGTGATGAACTCACTCACTTAGCTATGTGCTAATCCCTCCTCTCTACTTCCTGTAGGTTATATTTTGATAGATGAGTAGCAGGAAGTTGATGTTGGGTGAGCTGGGAATGTCTTGACAAGCATTGTAACACCCCCAAATTTAATGATTTGCGGAAGCTTGATTTGGGTGTTACTAATCAATAACAAAGCACACAGATATATTGTAAACGACTCTATATGCGTCGTTTTAAGAAAATACATTGATAATCGAAATGTTTGCAACATTTAAAGCTTTACATAGCTCGAGTTTAAATAAAATGAGATTTCAGTACATAAGTACTTGTACAAAATATACTAATGCAAGAAAATCTCAATCTTCTGTATGCTGACTCGAGCTAAAGTCCTGAAGCAGAACATCCTACTGCTTGGTACCTGCGATATATGCTAAAAGGTCAGCTATAAAGCTGGTGAGCTCACAGGTTTGTAATCAGTTAATATAGTATGAACCGCAAGATTTAAATAATGAATTGCATCCAGCAATTAAATGATAATCATCGTGTATACAGCCATGAGCACATAGTTGAGCTTAACTCGAGGGCCGGGTCCCCTATAGAGAATTCCGGGCGAGGTGCCTCCACGAATGCCTAATCAACATTCATCTTCCCAAATATTAGTACGTCCGTTTACCCGGTTAGTGCTTGCTAACCCGAACGAGGAGGGTCAATCCTATATGGTACCATATACTAATATTCACGCTACAATGTATTAACAACTATGCTGACGGAGGACTTTAAATGATTAGTTGTGAAAAACTCATGTAGTATATGTAAATGTTTGTACTTGCGTTCACATGTTAAAATGAGCAATATATCACACCCCTGAGTAAAACAGTAAAAAGAGGGGCTATGAGACTCACATGAGTCTGAAAGCGTTTAAACAAAATTAAGTTGATTAGCCGAATATGAAGTCCAAAGACTTGTAACCTGAGGGTGTCCACGACACGCGATGGTTATAAATATGATTGGGTATCTCAAAAGATCACCCCTGTAGTTGATCGTCCAACTATAATGTCCAAATACCCACTATTTGGTTGATATGTTTAAGTGTTTGAAAAGTGTACGGCCCGTTGGTGACGAGTTTGAAATAATGAACTTTATGTATTATTACCAAATTATTGATGTTTTGCACTTACAAATGTGTCCCAAAGTGTTTTATAAGTCGTATCGTATAAGTATTTGAGGTTATATAAGTTAGACACTTAGTGAAATTTTAGTTTGAAAACCTGCTGTTTTATGCGACACTTATATGCGTCACTTACATGTTCTATGCGTCACTTATGGAGTGTCGGGTATTGGTGTCAGTATAAAGGTATGCGTCACTAGAACAGTGTCGTGTATCATGTTATGCGTCACTTAAGAAGTGACGGGTTCCATAACATAGCGGTACTTAAGGAGTGTCGTGTAAAATAGATGTTTCCAGAATTTGAGCGTCACTTACGGAGTGACGTGTAGTATAGCGACACTAAAGAAGTGTCGGGTAAAATAGTATGACGGCACTAAGGAAGTGTCGTTAAATAATGTATGCGTCACTATTGAAGTGACGGTATGAGGTACGGGTGACGTCATCAGTAGTAATCGGACGTCATTTGTTTCTACTGAAAGTGATGGGCTTCTACGGATAATAGCGACACTTACGAAGTGTCGCATGTTTCTGCTGATAGTTATATGATTGCGTCACTATAGAAGTGACGGTGTATGTGTTATAGCGGCACTTAAGTAGTGTCGCTATAGGGACGACACTGAGGCATAGCGACACTATAGTGTCGCTAGCACTGTTTTTGGCATTTTAGCGACACTTCAGACTGTTCGACGGATTTCGAGCAAAAATCGTGTTTTCGGGTTTCCGATCGGTCCAATATTTTTACCCAACCCTTTTAGGGACATTATAAGTTGTTACAAACTACTAGAAAGTGAAAACATTTAAAAACGAGAGATTTCGGAATTTGTCGGAAACTTACAAAGTGTCGAATGAAAAATCCGAAAAGATAGCGTTGTAGATCGGGAAGTGGTGAACGTTTTTCTCCAAACGAGTATGGTGATCCGAGTGCGTTTCGTGGTAGTATTTTGTGATTTTGTGAGTAATTTGGAGGTGGTGGTGATTAAAGGAAAAGAAAGAAAGAGAGTGTAAGAGAGAGAGAGTGATAAGAGAAATGAGAAAAGGAGAGGGAAATGGGAGGTTATCCTCCCATTTTTCTGTCTTCGTTCGCCGTGCGATGTTCGTTTTCTCCGTCGTTTAAACGTTAAATTATTATTTTACATATTACGTGGTACATTTTAAAATACGAATTATTACGCGATATTTTATTTAAACATTTTACGAATAAATTTCCATTCAAGTTATAAATTGTAAGTTTGTTTATTTAGTTTGCGCGTTTTAATATTTTAAATTGTGTAAGTTCGGTTTGTACGATACGAATGGATACGAAATATTATCATAATAATATTTTTGACATAAAAGCATTATTTAATGAAATTGGTCATCAACGTCCGTATTAAATTGAATCGAAATACATCCGATTTAAATTGCGTACGATTTAATCAAATCGCATTTTTGTATATATTCAACAATATATATAATTCGATACATTAATTAGCCTAACACAGAACTAATTACATGTACTAACATCTGATTAGGCACTAATTACTAGTCCTAATTTGGCGGGTGTTACATTCTCCCCCTGTTAGAAGAATTTCGTCCCGAAATTTAGCTCGAGGTCGTGTTCGAGGTAGAATCAGTGAAGAGTTGAGGATATTTGAGTCGCATTTGGTCTTCCCGTTCCCAGGTGAATTCCGGACCACGCCGCGAATTCCATCTGACCTTGACGATGGGAATACGACTTTCTTTTAGTTGTTTGACCTCACGGTCCATAATTTCAGCAGGTTCCTCAACGAAGTGAAGTTTATCGTCAATACGAATTTCATCGAGTGGAATGATAAGTGTCTCATCAGACAGACACTTCTTCAGATTTGAAATATGAAAAGTGGGGTGCACGCTGCTGAGTTCGGATGGCAGCTGCAATCGATAAGCTACGGGGCCAATCCGTTCGAGGATCTCAAAAGGCCCAATGTATCTGGGGTTCAACTTCCCGCGTTTACCAAAACGGATGACGCCTTTCCAAGGCGATACTTTTAAGAGTACTTGATCCCCCACTTGGAACTCGAGTGGTTTGCGTCTCACGTCAGCATAACTTTTCTGACGATCACGTGCGGATTTGAGTCGGTTTTGGATTTCCACAATCTTCTCAGTGGTGACATATATGAGTTCAGGACCAGTGAGCTAACTATCTCCCACTTCGGTCCAACAAATCGGTGATCGGCACTTACGACCGTACAGTGCCTCAAAAGGTGCAGTTTTGATGCTGGCATGATAGCTGTTATTGTACGAGAATTCGCACAACGGTAGATGTCTTTCCCAGTTTGTACCGAAATCAACTACGCAAGCGCGAAGCATATCTTCCAGGGTTTGAATGGTTCGTTCACTTTGGCCATCGGTTTGGGGATGGTATGCGGTACTCATATCAAGACGGGTACCCAAAGCTTTTTGAAGTGATTGCCAAAAGTGAGAGGTGAAACGGGCATCTCGGTCAGAGATGATCGAGGTTGGAACGCCGTGATGAGAAATGACTTCCTTGATGTAAATCTGTGCGAGGCGCTCCATTTTATCGTTCTCCTTGGTTGCCAGGAAATGAGCAGATTTTGTGAGGCGGTCAACGATCACCCAAATGGTATTGCAACCATTTGATGACTTGGGTAATTTGGTTATGAAATCCATGGAAATTTGTTCCCATTTCCATTCAGGGATTTCGGGTTGTTGGAGTAAGCCAGAAGGTTTCTGATGTTCGGTTTTGACTTTCGAGCAAGTAAGACACTTGCTGACATAAGTGGCGATTTCGGCTTTCATGTTCGGCCACCAATAAAATTCCTTGATGCCGTGGTACATCTTATCGGATCCCGGATGGATAGAATATTTAGACTTGTGAGCCTCGTCCATCACCAAGTCTCGTAAGCTCCCGAAATTAGGCAACCAGATTCTGTTTGAGAAATACCTAACCCCGTTAGGTCTGATTTCGAACTGTTTGTCAATACCCCGTAGGGCTTCGTTTTTGATGTTTTCAGGTTTTAGGGCTTCGATCTGAGCGGTATGAATCTGAATGGTGAGATCGTTGTGAATGGTCATACTGAGGGCTCGGACTCGAAGTGGTTTTGGTCGTTCCTTTCGACTGAGGGCATCAGCTACAACATTAGCCTTCCCTGGATGGTACTTGATCTCGCAATCGTAATCGGTAAGCAACTCGACCCATCGACGTTGCCTCATATTGAGATCCTTTTGATCGAAGATGTGTTGGAGACTTTTGTGATCGGTAAAGATAGTGCACTTAGTGCCGTAGAGGTAATGTCTCCAGATCTTGAGAGCAAAAACGACAGCTCCAAGTTCGAGATCATGAGTGGTATAATTCTTTTCGTGAAGTTTCAGCTGTCGTGAGGCATAGGCAATAACTTTATCTCGTTGCATCAGCACGCAACCGAGACCTTGGTGAGAAGCATCGCAGTATACCACGAAGTCATTGGTGCCTTCGGGTAGGGATAGGATTGGAGCACTGCAAAGCTTTTGTTTCAGAAGTTGGAACACTGACTCTTGTTTATCGGTCCAATCGAACCTTTTGTCTTTCTGAGTCAGTACCGTGAGTGGTTGAGCTATTTTGGGGAAATTTTCAATGAATCGCCGATAGTACCCAGCAACACCCAAGAATTGCCGTACTTCAGTTGCAGAGGTGGGTGCTTGCCAGTCTTTGATAGCCTCGATTTTTGATGGGTCAACGTGAATTCCTTGACTGTCGATCACGTGACCTAGGAATTGAACGGTTTGTATCCAGAACTCACACTTAGAGAATTTGGCATAAAGCTCCTCGTGTCTAAGTAGTTCAAGGATGGTCTTGAGGTGTTGCGCGTGTTCTTGCTTGTTGCACGAGTAAATGAGTATGTCATCGATAAAGACAATGACAAACTTATCGAGGTAAGGTTTACACACCCGGTTCATGAGGTCCATAAACACAGCCGGTGCGTTGGTCAATCCAAAGGGCATCACTTGGAATTCATAATGCCCATAACGAGTTCTGAAAGCAGTTTTTGGAATATCGGTGTCGCGAACTCGTAACTGATGATAGCCTGATCGCAGGTCGATTTTTGAGTAGAAACTCGAACCCTGAAGTTGGTCGAATAGATCATCAATGCGAGGAAGTGGGTATCGGTTTTTGACGGTCAGTTTGTTCAACTCTCGGTAGTCGATGCACATTCGGAATGAACCGTCCTTCTTTTTAACAAATAAGACCGGAGCTCCCCAAGGTGAAGAACTCGGTCTAATGAATCCTCTATCCAGGAGTTCCTGTAACTGGGCAGACAACTCCTGAAGTTCGGATGGGGCTAAACGGTACGGTGCGCGGGCCACCGGTGCGGCACCCGGCACGAGATCGATTGAGAACTCATCCTGTCTAGGCGGAGGTAGACCAGGTAGTTCTTCCGGAAAGACTTCGGGAAAGTCTCTAACAATCGGCACATCCTCAAGTCGCTTCTCCTCCGACTTCTTCTCCGTGATGTGTGCGAGTGTTGCAGGGTAACCCTTTCTCAGAAATTTTCGGGTTTTTAAGTACGAGATGATATTGAGTCTCGTCCCACCGGTCTCCCCCTGTATGATCAAGGTTCCACCGGCAGCGAGTGGAATGCGGACGACCTTATCGTAACAAACGATTTCAGCTCGGTGTTTGGACAACCAGTCCATTCCAATGATGACGTCGAAACTTCCGATTTCAACGGGTACAAGATCGATTGAGAAGATTTCATCAGCTAGGTTTAAAGTGCAATTAGGTATCACACTATCGGTTTCTATAAGTTCTCCATTTGCTAGCTCTACAGTGTACTTAACATCTAAGGCAACAGGTGTGATGTCAAGTAGTGGGCAAAAGTCATCAGAGATAAAGCTTCTATCAGCACCAGTATCAAATAGAACAGAAGCATTTAAGTTGTTGAGGAGGAACATACCCGAGACCACATTCGGGTCTTGGCGGGCGTCCCCCGATTTGATGACGAAGGCTCTGCTTCGGGTGTTGTTGTTGTTGTTGCGGTTGTTGTTCTTCAGATTTGGGCACGTGTCCCTGAAGTGCCCGGGTTTCCCACACTCAAAGCAGACTTTGGGTGGCCTGGTGTTGTTGTTGGAATTGTTGTTGGCGGGAGAGCGGCAGTCCTTGGTGAGGTGGCCGTACCTCTTGCAGTTGTTGCAAAAGGGACCACAGGAACCTTCATGGTGACGGCTGCACTTGGGACAATATGGTTTGCTCCCAGTGTAACCCCGTATGATGTCGGTGGTGGTGTTGTAGGCTTTGATGGTGTCGGGTTTCTTGTTCTGCTGGTTTGGGTGGTTGTGGTGGTGGTCAGACCACTTTCTTTTGTGGTTGTGTGAGGATGAAGTGGGTTGTTCAGAATCTTGGCTCATTGACATCAGGTCTTGGGCCAAAAGGATTGCACCGTCAATGGTGGCTTGGTTTGAAGAGGCAACATGTCCCCGAACAGGCTCAGGGAGGCCAAGGATGTACTTCCTGATTTTATCAGGTTCGGTGCTTACCATGGCTGGGCGGAGGGCCGTGAGTTGTTGAAACCTGGTGGTATAACCATCGATATCACCACCCTGAACCTTTAGGTTCCAGAACTCCTCATCTAGCTTCTGGAGTTTGGCGATTGAGCAGTATTTGGCAGTGAGTTTTGCTTTCAATTCCTCCCAAGTTAGTTGGTAGGCAATGTCAGCACCCACTGATTGGGTATATGAATTCCACCAAGAGTGGGCATCATCTTCGAGAGAGCAAGTGGCAAAGTTTACTTTGTCGTTCTCCACGCATTTACTGACACGGAAAACTGTTTCCATCTTTTCGAACCATCTGATCAGTCCGATGGCTTCTTCAGAACCCTTGAAGCTCGAGGGTTTGCAGCTTTGAAAGTCCTTGTAAGAACAAGGTTTAGTAGTAGGGGTTTCAGCGGCATCGCTGACTCTAGTGGAAGTCGGTGGAGTATTCCGAGCCAAGGCTTCAGTCACAGCCTGGGTTATGAGTGAGGTAATCTGTGCATCGGTGTAAGGTCTGGTCTTTGGCGGCATGATTCTTCAACAAAAGAAATGAAGATAAATGAGATTTTGTAGGAACTTGTAATTGTCACAGATGTACATGTATAAAAGCAGTAATACATAACATCAACATGGAAAATGACAATTAATATGAGTTGAAACAGTAAGGAATATTTGATAGATAGCACGAGTTCAGAGGTTACATCCTACAGAGTTATTACAAAAGGTGTCGGGAACTGTTACATCCGACGAATTTATAGAGTAGATCTTAGATAGTTGTTAAACTACAAGATAGATTACAAGACAAGGACTGCACTAGTCTTAACGTAGATTTATTTGTTCCATCATTTCAATGAGGCGATCCACGGTGTTTGCAAGCCTGCTAGCTTGTCGGGCGTTGTCTTCTGCTAGTGCTAGTCGTTGTGTTAGTCCACGCACATACTCTTCTGCTTCAAGTGAGCGATGTTCACATTCTTCCATCCTTTGTTGTAGAAGGGCATTTTCCACCCTTATTTCTATTATTTGGTTGCGAAGGACATCCATGTTGTTGTTTGTGGTTTCAAGGTCGTCGGAGACTTGTTCTATGCGTTCCAGGGATGTAAGTCTCCAGTTTTCGTTTGTTTCCTGCAACACGACATCCATGGTGCGAAGTCGCTGCTCGTGATGGTTCACCCTAGCAGCTAAGGCCGGCAAGGTGAGGTGAGTGGGGTACGGGCCAGCTCGAGGCAACCTGTTGTTCCTCCTTGCTACCCTTGGGTTCTGCGACCCGGATTGAGAGCGAGATGAATTTGATGGAATGTTTGCCATTTCTGAGACAAAGCGTTAGTAAGATTGAGGCCTATATTCATATAGTTCCTATATAATATAGCCTATTGAGTGTCTAGCATAAACATATTTAAGTCTCGGTTCTCTCGAGGTCAGAGTCTTCTATTGTATCCTGTTCAGCCATAACTACTTTCAGTTCTTACATCATCTTTGCTTAATTGTACATAGTTGATCAGGCTATGTTAAATTAAACTCATATGCTCTAATCACTGAACCAGTTATACCTATTAAGGAATACTGCCTAATGGTCATAGTCTAGGCTCACTAAATGCAACCTAGTTCACTATAACCTTAGGCTCTGATACCAATCTGTAACACCCCCAAATTTAATGATTTGCGGAAGCTTGATTTGGGTGTTACTAATTAATAACAAAGCACACAGATATATAGTAAACGACTCTATATGCGTCGTTTTAACAAAATACATTGATAATCGAAATGTTTGCAACATTTAAAGCTTTACATAGCTCGAGTTTAAATAAAATGAGATTTCAGTACATAAGTACTTGTACAAAATATACTAATGCAAGAAAATCTCAATCTTCTGTATGCTGACTCGAGCTAAAGTCCTGAAGCAGAACATCCTACTGCTTGGTACCTGCGATATATGCTAAAAGGTCAGCTATAAAGCTGGTGAGCTCACAGGTTTGTAATCAGTTAATATAGTATGAACCGCAAGATTTAAATAATGAATTGCATCCAGCAATTAAATGATAATCATCGTGTATACAGCCATGAGCACATAGTTGAGCTTAACTCGAGGGCCGGGTCCCCTATAGAGAATTCCGGGCGAGGTGCCTCCACGAATGCCTAATCAACATTCGTCTTCCCAAATATTAGTACGTCCGTTTACCCGGTTAGTGCTTGCTAACCCGAACGAGGAGGGTCAATCCTATATGGTACCATATACTAATATTCACGCTACAATGTATTAACAACTATGCTGACGGAGGACTTTAAATGATTAGTTGTGAAAAACTCATGTAGTATATGTAAATGTTTGTACTTGCGTTCACATGTTAAAATGAGCAATATATCACACCCCTGAGTAAAACAGTAAAAAGAGGGGCTATGAGACTCACATGAGTCTGAAAGCGTTTAAACAAAATTAAGTTGATTAGCCGAATATGAAGTCCAAAGACTTGTAACCTGAGGGTGTCCACGACACGCGATGGTTATAAATATGATTGGGTATCTCAAAAGATCACCCCTGTAGTTGATCGTCCAACTATAATGTCCAAATACCCACTATTTGGTTGATATGTTTAAGTGTTTGAAAAGTGTACGGCCCGTTGGTGACGAGTTTGAAATAATGAACTTTATGTATTATTACCAAATTATTGATGTTTTGCACTTACAAATGTGTCCCAAAGTGTTTTATAAGTCGTATCGTATAAGTATTTGAGGTTATATAAGTTAGACACTTAGTGAAATTTTAGTTTGAAAACCTGCTGTTTTATGCGACACTTATATGCGTCACTTACATGTTCTATGCGTCACTTATGGAGTGTCGGGTATTGGTGTCAGTATAAAGGTATGCGTCACTAGAACAGTGTCGTGTATCATGTTATGCGTCACTTAAGAAGTGACGGGTTCCATAACATAGCGGTACTTAAGGAGTGTCGTGTAAAATAGATGTTTCCAGAATTTGAGCGTCACTTACGGAGTGACGTGTAGTATAGCGACACTAAAGAAGTGTCGGGTAAAATAGTATGACGGCACTAAGGAAGTGTCGTTAAATAATGTATGCGTCACTATTGAAGTGACGGTATGAGGTACGGGTGACGTCATCAGTAGTAATCGGACGTCATTTGTTTCTACTGAAAGTGATGGGCTTCTACGGATAATAGCGACACTTACGAAGTGTCGCATGTTTCTGCTGATAGTTATATGATTGCGTCACTATAGAAGTGACGGTGTATGTGTTACAGCGGCACTTAAGTAGTGTCGCTATAGGGACGACACTGAGGCATAGCGACACTATAGTGTCGCTAGCACTGTTTTTGGCATTTTAGCGACACTTCAGACTGTTCGACGGATTTCGAGCAAAAATCGTGTTTTCGGGTTTCCGATCGGTCCAATATTTTTACCCAACCCTTTTAGGGACATTATAAGTTGTTACAAACTACTAGAAAGTGAAAACATTTAAAAACGAAAGATTTCGGGATTTGTCGGAAACTTACAAAGTGTCGGATGAAAAATCCGAAAAGATAGCGTTGTAGATCGGGAAGTGGTGAACGTTTTTCTCCAAACGAGTATGGTGATCCGAGTGCGTTTTGTGGTAGTATTTTGTGATTTTGTGAGTAATTTGGAGGTGGTGGTGATTAAAGGAAAAGAAAGAAAGAGAGTGTAAGAGAGAGAGAGTGATAAGAGAAATGAGAAAAGGAGAGGGAAATGGGAGGTTATCCTCCCATTTTTCTGTCTTCGTTCGCCGTGCGATATTCGTTTTCTCCGTCGTTTAAACGTTAAATTATTTATTTACATATTACGTGGTACGTTTTAAAATACGAATTATTACGCGATATTTTATTTAAACATTTTACGAATAAATTTCCATTCAAGTTATAAATTGTAAGTTTGTTTATTTAGTTTGCGCGTTTTAATATTTTAAATTGTGTAAGTTCGGTTTGTACGATACGAATGGATACGAAATATTATCATAATAATATTTTTGACATAAAAGCGTTATTTAATGAAATTGGTCACCAACGTCCGTATTAAATTGAATCGAAATACATCTGATTTAAATTGCGTACGATTTAATCAAATCGCATTTTTGTATATATTCAACAATATATATAATTCGATACATTAATTAGCCTAACACAGAACTAATTACATGTATTAACATCTGATTATGCACTAATTACTAGTCCTAATTTGGCGGGTGTTACAAGCATGCTACTCTGATGATGTTTCGTACTAAACAAGTGGGTTTTATATGATGCCCCAATTAAGATGTGATTAAATAGTTTTTGAACCAGTATGACTTAAGCTATAAACTGTTTATGTACTCTAATCAGGGTGCAGTAAAACTAATGATGTGTTTAAATTTCTACGCTTCCGGTTTATTAATATAATATTGCTACATGAAGTGAGGGGCGTTATAGCTTAAGCGCTGTCAATAAGAATTTAAAATACGCATTATTGCATTAATACTTGTACTCATACCATAATAAACTCTTCTGACCCTTGAATTAAAGTTGACCCCCATAAATATCAACTAAGATACAATCAATTTATGCACGTTATTGACAGCCCTTATGGCTGTCATTAACAATACCAATTATTTAATGCAAGTAGACAATATTTTAGTACAGATAAAAATAGTAATGTGGATAATAAAAATGGAATGGAGTAACTACTTTGTTTTCTATTGGGTGATTTTTATAACACTGATAAACGCTCAAAAGTAATATATTTCAGTAGTATTTTACCCCTATTCTTGAATGTTTTCATTGCATTTTGTTTAGAATAGATATTGATTTCGTTCATATTTGCAATTAGATGTGAAAATGGAGCGTTTATGAAGAAAGGAAGGAAAACAGTCAATAAAAGAGTTAAATGATACATATTTGAAGAAGAAAGTAAAGCCGAAGTCGAAGAAAAGTATAAAAGAAGAAAAGTCAAGAAATCGGCTGGAAAAGTCATCCATACGCCGTATGGAAATCCATACGCCGTATGGATTGCTGCAGTGGAGGCCCAGGTTACGCGGACATGGGCTGGGCTTGAATTCAATCCATATGTCGTATGGAAATCCATACGCCGTATAGATCAAAATTCCAGGAAGTATAAAAACGCGTTTTAAACCCTATTTCGATAGTTTTTGGAAGGTTTTTCGTTTTCCAGACGTTTTCAGTCGAGTTTAGGGTTAGGTTTACGAATTTTAGGGGTAGTTTGGAGGTACGAAAGGTGAAGAACGAGGATAATTCATCTAAATCATTCGTAGTTCGTCTTTATAACTCGGTATAATTTCTTTATTTCGATTTCATTGAAGTATTTGATGTTGAATGATCTGATTATTAATGTTTTATGATGAATTGAGTATTTAGAGTGATTGTGTAGTTGATTTAATTTAGATTATGATTATTGAACGATTATAATTGCGTATTGAATAAGTTATTTGATTGAAAACGGTTATATTGCTCGTGGACACTTGTTTATTGGTAACTAGTTATTATTGTTGCTTTACGTGGTTAATAATTTTAATGAGATTGAGTTCCTTTAAGATTATTGATTATTGCAAGTACTACCTTAGGGTTTTGGACTATCACTAAATACGTTGAGTCTGATAGGTCGAGTATACAATAATAATCTACTTTAAAATGAGCAAGACAATAAGTTAATTATTGGGTATTGTTGAGTCATACCAATAGAGTTAATTATAACGAGTTGTGAATGTTTAATGCATAATTTAGGGAAAGGCACACAATTGACTGATCATCTTGTGACATTGGAACCAGTGTTTCATGTTGGACCCTAGATTATAGGAATTAGTTGGACCCGAAACGTTGGCTAGTTCATATTTGACTTAGTATTCATTGAAGAATTTGGTATTAAGTTGATCTAAAAGTATCACAATTAGATAATCAATACGTAATAAATCGGGAAATATGAATCTAAGTGACATTAACTATACAATTACTTATTCCTTCCAATTAGGATTTATTATTATTATTTATTTATTATTTTAATTTAAAGTTTTATTTACGTTTGTTTATTTTAATTAAATGTTTTCTAAATTGTTCGTACGGAACTAAAATGCCCCCATATTTACTGTTTTTTAGTTAATTGTTAATTTCTATTTTAATTTTTCCACCTTTTCCCTGTGTTCGAATATGACTTACCAAATCTATATTTACAATTGATTGGGTATTCTTGCCTGGTTGCTTGAAATTATTTATTAGGTATTTCTATTTATAAATTATAAAACAAGACCCGCTTTCATAAGTGACATCAAGTTTTTGGCGCCGCTGCCGGGGAAAGCGGTTGTGTTTATTTAAATAGAAATTAGTAATTTTATTTCTTTCTTTTTAAAAGTAACTTTTGTTAATTAAGTTTCAGTAAAGTTGTTTTAATAAGTTTAATTAATTTTGTAACCTGTTTTCATTAATTCATTGGTTGAAACTAATTATCCTTTAATTGGTTAAACTTTTGGGGTTTTAGTTTCAACCGGCGGATGGAAATCCGTCCGCCGGTTGGAGTTCCATTTATTTAAAGTTGTACAGGTTAGTTAATTTTTGTTTATTTTGTGTGAACTAACTTGTTTTTCGTTAGTGGTGTTTTGTATTTTCAGAGTAATTTTTATTTAGGTTTGTCCAATGACGAGGAGTTTTGAAAGTGATGTAAACAACTACGATTTTGTTGGAATTTATGATTCTGAGAGTTTGGAGTCAAGAGTAGAAAGTGAAATCCCATCATTCACTCATTTGGGCCGCAAGGTTGTGCCTATCACATCGTCATGTGAAGAATTATTGGGTGCAATTGCGAATGTGAGATGGGACATTCCTTTTACAGCGGAACTAATCAGGATATCCCATGTTTATTTCTCCGACTATCAACTGGCACTAGTACAAAATTTACTAGATAGTGCAGAAGTGGAAAGACAACTCGGGGATTCTCAGCAGTTTCTGGATGATCTTTTAGATTTTGAGGAATCAATGACATTAAGGATCGAAGAGGAGAAAGTATTCTTTGCCAATCAAAAGAGGCGATATGTTGAGATTTATGAAATTTTAAGACTACATTCGTTTCCTTATTCGGCTAAACAGACCGCATGTCTTAGTCGTATGATTAAAGCTTTGTATGAGTTAACATGTCATCAAACTTCCGAAGCTAATAAGGAATTTTTAGCTGGTTTAAAGGATCTGGTTCAATTGTTAAAGGTTGATGATCATCTCAAGGATGAGACACCTCATTGTTTTGTAGTGAGTAACACTATTCATTATCACATGAATAGAATGGTTGAGCAATTAGATCGTCTTGCTAAGGAAGAGGAAGGAAGACCACGCCCGGATTTTATTCACCCAACTGGTGAAATTGATTTAGCAACATATCTAGTGGCGAATATGAGAGAGTTAGTGGATGAGACTAAGATTCTGTACCCAAATGAACATTTCCACTATGGAATGGTGGAAATCTACATGAGATTTGTTGAAATATTCAGGAGTTCAGGTTTGTGTTTTAACAGACTTCAAGAGCAAGTTTTGAGTGAGATTGAAAGCTTAATCAGAAGTTTGAAGGAAGCTCCATTGATGAGCAAGCATCATCAGATTGGAGAGTCATGTTTAGAATTTATTGGTGAGCTTGAGGATGACAGTCCGGAGCGAGAGGTTAAGTTAGTTGGTAATGATGAAGTGTGGGATGAAGAAGGAGAAGTAACTAAGTCAGTATTGAAGATTAGCTGGGATTTAATTTATCTGCTTCCTGTGGTTAACGAGCATTTGGCAAATTTTCCAAGTTTTGGTCATGGGATCATTAACATCATTCCCGTAATCACTGAGCATTTCCTTGCTATCTATCCGAATCAGTGATTCTAATCCTTTTTATATTTCTTATGCTATTGGATTGTTTCTAACATTCTGGTTTGTTTTGGATTATGTTAGACTTGTGTTTGTTTTGGATTTTTATTTTTGAATGTGTGATTTGAATATTAAGTATTATTTTGAATATTATTCTTTTTAATTTTTGTTAATTATTGTTATTTATTTTATAGTGTGGAATTGTGAAGATATTGAAGTCGTGATTATCATCCAGGTTTGAGATTTAATTATATAAAGTTAATGATGAATTTGGGTTAAAAATGGGTTTGAAAATCGTTTTTGAAAAATTCTGAATTTTCAATCCATACGCCGTATGGAATCCATACGCCGTATGGATTAGTTGGGCCGCTGGACCGGGCCGTTGACTGGGTTTAATGAGTTGACCTGGGCCTGTTTAATCCATACGCCGTATGGAATCCATACGCCGTATGGATCAAAAATGCAGAAAACCGCCAGCAGCCCCTTTCTTCCTCATTTTTCACCCAAAACCTTTTTCTTCAAAACCACCTACGGCTCTCACACCCACAACCCCCAAACGGAAATTCCGGCCACGCATTTATCGCCATTTTTGCGTATTCGTGTTACACGCACTTTCCTCTACAAGGTATAACTTCCCGTTTTTATTTTCGTTGGTTAAATCACTCTTTTGGAAGTTAGGGTTTATTGTAGATTTTTTTTGTGTATTTCGGATATGCGTATGATTATTAGCATGTTTTGGTTGATATATGTTCTAGTCGCTATATACATTGCAATGTCATGCTCGTTTTTCGATTGTATTGCATATTTTGTGTTATTCGAATTATTCGTTCGTGATTATTAAATGTGAATATGAGAAACTCAATTATGCTATATTTTAATTTACTGCTTATTAATTTTCTGACCACATGATGATTAATGCAAATATTTGTTTGGTACACAAGTGTTTGTGATTACGGTTATGTGATAAGTTGTTATTTTGATTAATTGTGTTACAATAATTCATTTTGATATTGTATGGATGTTTGCTAGTTGCTAATACTCGAGTTTAGTGATTGTGCAATTTCGTATATTCAAAATGGTACCAAGTTATTATAATGCATTTGATTAGGTAATTGTCAGTGATATTTAATTAAGTATATACATGTATGCATATTGAGTAGTTTTTTGTTTAAAAATTGCAATTTAGGTTTATGAAATTGGTTGTTGCGGTAGTTTTAGGCTAAACCTTTATGGTGGATTATTCAATTTTAAGCCGAAATGCTGCCGAAATTTTTAGGAACCTTTTTGCAATTAACTGCTTATTTAGTATTATTAACAATTGTTTTGTTTAGTAGTTATAATGTCTAACAGGAGAGCACGAGGAGGTGAAACTTTGGGAAACCCGTTGATTAGAGCTCATAGATATCTTACTTTTCATGGGTCATATTCTGAGACTGCTAGGATGCAGTTTAGAGATCGTCTGGCTTCTAATATTGGCCAGTCCATTGAGGTGTTTGATGCTGTTAACTGGAATGTTTTGGAGCATGTGATTGCTAGAGAGGGGTTTACTAATGGTGCTGATGCCATTAGGAATTTACTTGCTGTTCCATATGTACTAGAGGATGGAAACATTGGATTTGTTTCCTATGCTTGGTCTAGGTTATTCAGTATCCGGGAGGATATCTACAGAGAGTTGGTTGTTGAGTTTTACAGCACTTTTAGGTTTGATGCCAGGTCGACCCAATGGACTGAGAACTCCATTTTCTTCCAGCTAGGAGGACAGCCCAGACAGATGACTTTGGTTCAGTTTGCTTTGGGATTGGGGCTTTATGAGCCCAATGAGTTGGATAATCCTCATTTTTTAAACCACATTTCTGCAGGTGCTGTGAAGAAGCTTACTGATTTGGAAGTTGAGCAGGAATGGCAGTTTATTGCCCAGGGTAATTATGGCAGTTCGACACCTTCTTACACGCGTATTCGAGATCCTCGTCATCGACTCATTCACAGATTGTTGACTTACACCATTGTGGGTCGCAAGGAGGGGCCTGAGAAAGTTTCGAGGCCTGACTTGTTTTATTTGAGTTCGATTATCAGGAAGAGGTTAGTGAATGTACCTTGGAGGTTGGCTAAGTGGATGTCGAAGAGAGCTACTGGTACTAGAGATGGTAGCAGTTTGTGTGGAGGTCACTTTGTTACTCGATTGGCGAGATATTTTGGTTAGGCTACTTAGGATGAGATGGGGTCATGCACGATTGTTCAGCCTAGTATGGGATGGTTGACTGCACGCCGGTTGGAGGCGTTTGCTCTCATTGAGCCATGCATCACGTATGGTGGTCCTGCAGAGATGTATTACTGGGTTCCGATTACTCCGGTAGGACAGACTTTGCAGTCGAGGCAGGGTAGAGCTAGAGGAGATACGAGTGGCAGTGATAGAGGTCGAGGTACGGCACGAGGCCGTAACAGAGGTTATGCTACAGAGTTTGATCAGTTGTCTTAGCAGATGCACCAGATGCAGTTACAGCAGACTCAGAGGTTTGATCAGATAGACCTTATGCAGAGACAACATTTCCATCAGACCAGTGCACACTTGGACTACCAGGATGGTTTGTTTGAGCAGCTGTTTGGTCAGTTTCCCTCTGGACCCACGTATCAGCCATTCCAGTACCAGATGCCACCGGAGTTCATGCCACGACCACCACCACCATCGCAGTCAGAGTATGGAGCGCCTTCTCACCAGTACCAGTACCGCCAGGATGATGACAGTGATTAGGATGATGTTCATCCTATTTGGTTTATGATTCCAGACACTATTATTATTATTGTTTTATTATTATTATTATGACTGTTTATTTGTAGGTTTTATTAACTGTGTTGGATTGGTAGTTTTAGGATTTGGTAGTAATTATTTTTAATTAGGATGTTTTAATTTGGTATTATTTAATTATGTTTGTTGATTGATACCTCAGAATTGTGTTGTGAGTATGTGTCATGCTGGCAGTAAGTGCAGCGCAAAGAAAAATTGAATCGAGAGGATGTGGGAAATTCGCATCATCTTTGTCATTAAACTGCACACGATTCCAGGGGAGTTTTTCTGTTCTAAGTTCTTTTCTCTTTTTTCCGTTTTAAAGTATTTTATTATTTGTACAATGAGGGCATTGTACATCTTTAAGTGGGGGATGGGAGAGAAAAGAAGTTTAATTTCCACATAATTGTTCTGTTAATAAGTAGATGATTTTGTAATTTGGTTAATAGTTATCTTATTAAGATGAGTAACTAGGAGGTTATGAGTTGCCCATTTTTCAACCAAATTTTTACATTAAAATTTTTGTTTTCTAGAGATAATTATTTTGTAACTTTGTAGGTTAAATTTAAAATTTTCTACACTATTAATTTAATACTAAAGCTATTAAAGATGTTATTTAGCTTCATTATATGATGTATTGATAGGCGATTTATATGAGAATGTTTGAGCTGTTAAGAAATGATAATTAAGGAGTAGATGTTTCTTTTTAGATGAACTTTAGCTATGTATGACATATGTCTTAATTTTCATATTAGTAATGTGTGATATGCCATATTTTTGGGAATTTAATTAATATCATTTGGGGATATACTGGGTGTTGTTTCCTCTGTTGTACGAAAGTACAGACCTGGTCTCCGTCAGTATATCTAATGAAAAAGAGCAAAAGAGTTAAATAACTCATGATTTTAAAATGTGGTCAAATTAAGTCGCTTTGTTGTACTGAGGTACAGACCTGTCACCAATGGTTTGACTAAAAACATTATTGCTAAACCAAAATCAAGTTATGTTGCTTTGTTGTGTTGAGGCACAGACCTGTCACCTCTGTCTTGATTTGAAAAATGATTGTTTTGATTAAATTTCAAGATATGTAATATTGGCATATTATGAGTATGAAAGTATATAGTTTTTGGGAGTCTAAGGGAATATTTACACGAATAATAATGAGTTGAGCTCGAGTATTCAAATATAGATTGTTTAAGTGGATAACAATATCAATAATCATTGTGAACTATTTGATGTTTAAGAATAATAACTCTATGTGTAGATAAGTTTTTGAAAATCTCATAGTTTCTTAATAATTGTTTTTAGAATTAACAGATTTTTAAATTTAAACATTTGAGTTGAAGATGGGTGATGTTGTGTAATTCCTATTTTAGTTATTTAGATTAATAGAGATGACTGTTTTCCGAAGAATTTGATTTTTGAATCGATAGTCTACTTGAGGACAAGTAGGATTCAAGTGGGGGATGTTTGATAAACGCTCAAAAGTACTATATTTCAGTAGTATTTTACCCCTATTCTTGAATGTTTTCATTGCATTTTGTTTAGAATAGATATTGATTTCGTTCATATTTGCAATTAGATGTGGAAATGGAGCGTTTATGAAGAAAGGAAGGAAAACAGTCAATAAAAGAGTTAAATGATACATATTTGAAGAAGAAAGTAAAGCCGAAGTCGAAGAAAAGAATAAAAGAAGAAAAGTCAAGAAATCGGCTGGAAAAGTCATGCATACGCCGTATGGAAATCCATACGCCGTATGGATTGCTGCAGTGGAGGCCCAGGTTACGCGGACATGGGCTGGGCTTGAATTCAATCCATACGCCGTATGGATCAAAATTCCAGGAAGTATAAAAACGCGTTTTAAACCCTATTTCGATAGTTTTTGGAAGGTTTTTCGTTTTCCAGACGTTTTCAGTCGAGTTTAGGGTTAGGTTTACGAATTTTAGGGGTAGTTTGGAGGTACCAAAGGTGAAGAACGAGGATAATTCATCTAAATCATTCGTAGTTCGTCTTTATAACTCGGTATAATTTCTTTATTTCGATTTCATTGAAGTATTTGATGTTGAATGATCTGATTATTACTGTTTTATGATGAATTGAGTATTTAGAGTGATTGTGTAGTTGATTTAATTTAGATTATGATTATTGAACGATTATAATTGCGTATTGAATAAGTTATTTGATTGAAAACGGTTATATTGCTCGTGGACACTTGTTTATTGGTAACTAGTTATTATTGTTGCTTCACGTGGTTAATAATTTTAATGAGATTGAGTTCCTTTAAGATTATTGATTATTGCTAGTACTACCTTAGGGTTTTGGACTATCACTAAATACGTTGAGTCTGATAGGTCGAGTATACAATAATAATCTACTTTAAAATGAGCAAGACAATAAGTTAATTATTGGGTATTGTTGAGTCATACCAATAGAGTTAATTATAACGAGTTGTGAATGTTTAATGCATAATTTAGGGAAAGGCACACAATTGACTGATCATCTTGTGACATTGGAACCAGTGTTTCATGTTGGACCCTAGATTATAGGAATTAGTTGGACCCGAAACGTTGGCTAGTTCATATTTGACTTAGTATTCATTGAAGAATTTGGTATTAAGTTGATCTAAAAGTATCACAATTAGATAATCAATACGTAATAAATCGGGAAATATGAATCTAAGTGACATTAACTATACAATTACTTATTCCTTCCAATTAGGATTTATTATTATTATTTATTTATTATTTTAATTTAAAGTTTTATTTACGTTTGTTTATTTTAATTAAATGTTTTCTAAATTGTTCGTACGGAACTAAAACGCCCCCATATTTACTGTTTTTTAGTTAATTGTTAATTTCTATTTTAATTATTCCACATTTTCCCTGTGTTCGAATCTGACTTACCAAATCTATATTTACAATTGATCGGGTATTCTTGCCTGGTTGCTTGAAAGTATTTATTAGGTATTTCTATTTATAAATTATAAAACAAGACGCGCTTTCATAAGTGACATCAAACACCCAAAATTCTTTGTACACCACTAACTGTATTTTACATTGTTGTGCTGTACAACATCGTAAAACGCAGTTAGTGGTGTACAAATCACTCCCCACTCCCCGTCTTTTATACATGTATGTAAATTCAAAATGATTAATACTTTAATGAACCGATACTTTCGAAAACTCAAAGCTCGAAAATCGACTATAGCTCGATCAAGCTTGTATCTTCAAGCTTGACTCAACTCAATTAATGAACCGATACTTTCGAGCCTGGCTCGACTCGACTCGACTCGATTATCAATAATAAAATATTAATATTGAACAAATTAGAATTATACTAATCAACTCGATACTTTCAAGTTCGACTTGACTCGCCGCAAAGTTCATTAATTAATACGGTAAATATGTTCATATAAATATCAATGGATGTTAAAAATGTAAAATAATGCAAGCTTGATTAGGCTCGATAGCTTCTCGAGCCGAGTATTTTAATACTCGAGCTCTAACTCGAAACTTTACTCGAGTAGCTCGATTCGACTAGCTAGAGCTTGACTCGACTTGTACTAAGTTGATTTCAAGTAGTTATCGGGTCGGTCTTGAGTAGCTCACGAGTTGTCTCGTCTCATTTACACTCATAGTTGTCTTTTGTTTATTTTGATGTACGGAAAACTACTTTCACATTTTAAAAACATGTATAATTTGCTTATGAGAATCCTTACCGTATATGCATAAAAAGTTCTTTCATTATGAAAAAACCATAAAAACACATGAATTAACGTATAGAGGTCGAATACACGTGGGAGGAGGAAGTTTTCATTGTTCGGGTTACTTGAATGACAAATATTTTTACCCAGATAAATATGGTCGGATCTAACTGCTACATCCCGTTACCATCTCTGTAACACCCCCAAATTTGTTGATTGTGTTTAGCGGAAGCATTTGTTTAAGTATGGGGAGTGCCACAATACACGGTACATGCATACGTATCAGAGCTTATGATTACAAACAAACCTATATATATTAAGATGCCAAAAGTATTAGTTACAAAGTTTACGATTCAATGAATCGTATAAGTAGTTAAGTTGTACAAAAGTGAATTTCGTAAATATGACTAAAATCACTTTAGTTATACAAAAGAAATCCATATGTTTCAAAAGTTGGCATCCTAAAGCTTCGCGGGTCGCCTAGATTTCCATGTGTGCAGGCGGTCTTACGTGCAGCTAATTCCCTGAAAAACATAGTAAAAGTCAACAACGAGGTTGAGTGAATTCACAGGTTTTATGTTTGTAATAGTTGATCGTTAAACCAGATACGTTTCAAAAGTAGTTGTTCGTAGGAAAGTTCGTATCCTAGTTCCAAGTATGTTTTGTTGGGATGTTGCCCATGGTTCAGTACTAGTTATAGTAGAAATGCCAGTATCCTAGTAGTTGTCTCTCGTAGGAATGTCAGTATCCTAATAGTTGTTTTCGTAGGAATGTCAGTATCCTATAAGTTACTCGGTGGATCCATGTCAGTAGGAATCCAGTGCCCATGTCAGTATGGACTTTTCAACAGTTTAATCACGATAGTGGATCCATGTCAGTAGGATCCAGTGCCCATGTCAGTAGGGACTTTTCAACAGTAGGGAGTGTCAGTGTCCCTAGATCCATGTCAGTAGGATCTTGTGCCCATGTCGGTAGGGACTTTTATTCAACAAGTATAGTGGATCCATGTCAGTAGGATCCAGTCCATGTCAGAAGGACCCATCAGTTACCCAATCAGTTTGGTAAAGCGTTGCTGGTCGTTCTCCAGCATTTCCAAAATAAGTTTAGTACGTTTATAGTTTGGTAGCGTGAAAAAGTTGTTTCGTAAACATCGGTTTGTGTAACAGTTTAACAGTTCAGTATACTCTAATCGTTCGAGTAAAACGTGTGTACAATCATGTATGTAAAAGTGTTTGACTATGTTTTCCACCCATGTTCTAAAGCAGTTGAAACAGTGAAAGTAGGGGCTGTGAACTCACCTGTCGAGTTAAGTTGCGTGTGACCGCTAGCAAAGCCTAAAGCCCAAGGTGCACCTAGTCGAATCTCCTAACGTCCTAAACGTATGAGATTTAATGAGTATGTGGATGTCTAAACTAATCATCCATGCTAGTGTTCTTACAACCAAGTTATGTCCAAAGTGTTTGTTTAATGTTTACGTTTGTATTTCGTAGTTGTGAAGAGGTATACGACTCGTTGGTGATAGTTTGAAAATCATAACTTCAGAAGTATAATTATGTTTGTTTCGTTGTATTTTTATAAAGTATGAAATTGTGTACGGGGGTCCGGGGGCAGCGCCCCTGGTAGCGGGGTCCAAAGGGCAGAGCCCCTGGTTGGGGTCGAGCTGCCAAGTCAGCTTGGAAAATTTTTATTTCTGCTATGTTGCTGTAGTAAAAACGTATTCGAAACTTCATTTCGAGGTAAAATCAGGTGGAAAAATCTCAGTCTCAACACTTAGTGAAAAAGTTGTAAACTTTCTGTTTTTGGCGACACTGGGCTAGTGTCGCTATACTAGTTAGGCGACACTTACTGAGTGTCGCTAGATTTCTGATTTTCAATTGAGTAGCGACACTTGGTTAGTGTCGCTATAGGCGACACTTGTTCAATTATGGCGTCACTAAGGTAGTGTCGCTAGGATGGATCTTGTTAAGTATTTCGGCGACACTTAAGTAGTGTCGCTATAGGGGCGACACCTAGGCATAGCGACACTTAGCTAGTGTCGCTAGCACTGTTTTTGGCACATAGCGACACTTCCAACTGTTCGACGAACAGCTTGGTGAAAACGGGTTTTTGGTCGATTTTGGACATTTTCGGTTGTTAAGAACACTAAAACATGTTATATTGAGTATATTAAACATGAAACATCAAAGAAAACTTCGAAATCTAAGGATTTACGGGAAATGTCGGAAACTTACGCGTGTCAGTTTTGAAATCCGAAAAGGTAGAAGTGTAGATCGGGATCCCGTGATCGTTTTTCTCTAAATGGTTAGATGATTCGGCGCATTTTTGGTGTAGTTTTGGTATGATTTGTGTGGTTTTTGGTTAAGTTTAGAGAGAAAGATGAGAGAAAAAGGAGTGAAGAGAGAGAGAGAGTGAAAGAGAGGAATGAAAGAAAAGGGAGGTGGAGGTGGGTTTTGTTCCACTTTTCATCTCCCGTGTTTGCGTTCCGTGTTTGTTTACCCGATCGTTAAATGTTATACTATTTTAATTTGGTAACTTTTTAAATATGTATTCGAATTTATTTTTAGTTGAGATATTTTATAAAGATGTTTTTGTTAGGTTATAAAAATTTAAAAGTTTATTTTGTTTCGTTTTGTCAGAAATGTTTCGAGTTGTTTTAGTTTGCGAAATACTTTGTAAATATTATTGACATAATATTTAATAGTTAATAACGTTATTTAATAATTCCGTTTTATTAAATAATTTTGTTCACCACCAGTCGTATATTTTTGTCGTGTTTGTTCCAATCGTTTCGTATGTAATTACATCTAATTACAAATGAGTAATACTACGCGTATTAACTAGTTGGGCTTTGCTAGACTTACCTCTAAAATGTGTTGTGAATTCACTCAAAGTAGGGAATTAGCCTAAAAATGCATGAGTTTAACGTTTATAATCGCGTTTAAATTTGCGGGGTGTCACAATCTCCAACATTTTTCATGACCACCCCAATATGTACGACTAGTAAGGTTTGAAGTTGAATTGAATTTTTCATGATGATCCACTTAGTTCACCGTCTCCCGAGTAAAAGCATGTAGTATTTGATATTTGATATGATATTGTATAAAACCTCAATAGGCACGGGACGGTGGAACTTATGAACAGTAACTTTTTATTTTATATGCGATTTCTGTTGTCATATACCAGTATATATTTGTAATCACAAACTGTAACAAAACACACTTCTAGCCAAGTGGTTCATGCCCACCTTATTTGACTTTTATATCTGTTGGTCACATGTTCAACATGTTCGATTCCATTCTGAAGCAATGTCTATTTTTTTTTTTTTTTTGAGTTTTAATATATATTTTAATTTAAATACGTGACTTAATAAGTAAATAAATGTAACATAACTTGGATGGATAGGTTGCTTCTGACTTAAGTAAATATATATTTTAAATACGTGACTTAAGTTAAAATCTTGATAAACTCTAAATTTTTTGAATTCTTTTATTTTTTTCATAGTTACGTATTTTGAAGTTTTATTGTTACCATTTAATGTGAGTGTCGTCAAAAATAATGATATATATCTACTTACATAGGCCTAAATCATACCTATTTTTTTCTATTGGTCGAACTTTTTATCTCTCTAAATCTCATCCTATCAAATTTCTTCGTATAATCAATACTGATGTACAGGACAAAACTATATTTAGTTGTAACACAATAACAATATTATCAAATATCATCCACCAAAATGAAAGAAAGAAAATAGAACTAATAAACTCTAATAAAATTCTTGGTTCAAATATTTTGAATTACTTCATTTTTTTTCTATTGGCACAATGATTACAGAAAAAATATAGTAGTATGAACGATAATCTTAATAATATATATTTACATCATCGTTTGTATAATTGATTTGTACATCCTTTGACTTATTTAGAGCTCTAACTATTAAATGCTACAGATTAAAAGATTCCATATATGAGCTGCGAAGCGCGAACCTCACTACTACTCTACTAGTTTACAATTAATGGACGAATTGACGGTGCTTTTTGAAATATTGGAAATTGATCATTTGGCGATTGACAGCGAATTAATATTATTTAGTGAGGAGTGTACTGGTAGTTATCTAAAAGTATAAGGTCTGATGTTAACTTCTTTACGAACCCGGTTACGAAACCTTTAAATAAAAACGGGGGAGTCGTAACGAATCCCTAATGCAAAATCTGTTTATGGAAATATACGGCAATGCCATTCGCCGGAAAATCAAACAAAAACCACCGCATTTGTCCCATCTCCGGTAGCTATTTTCATTCCAATAAACCCTAATTTCACCCACTGCCTTCAACACGTACATCAATTTCATTTATCTCAATTAAATTTAATCAACAATGAACACCGTCTTCGAAGGTAACCCTAATTTCTCATACTTCCTACACACACCCACACATACACAGAGACACTCGTCCAAATTTCTTAATTTAATGTATCGTGTGACCAAAGTGATATATTTTTATCATCCTATGTACATAAAGTTTAGGTTTAAGCATTCATAAATCATAAATCATAAATGCATCCAACTTTCTTTTTCTATACTATATATACTGAGTATTACCTATATGGCTATATCCTACTTTATAACTTGCTATTGTATTTATTGAACTTTCAAATATTGAAATTGTACGCATTTGATCGCTCGCGGCATGTCAGTTTTGATGACGTGGTAACTTATATGGTTGTCGCGTCAACAAAAATAACGTGTCACCTAGTGATGAAGAAGTCATCCAATACATGCAATAGAAATAGAACGTTCGATAGCGTATAGTAAAAAGTATTGAAGTATGATACATACGATGTGTTTTCAAATGAAGTTGCATACATTCGAAAACAAGTCAACCATCAATTCTAAATATTAACTTCTAATAAAAATGACATGTTATCTTTGTTTTACATGTCATGTGTTCCTAAAGTTGTATATCTGACATATCGTGATTGATGATTATATGAAGGAGATGAAAGGGATCTCGAAATGGGTTCTGATTCAGCTCCGAATTCCATTCGACACCCGTCTCCCTCTCCTTCTCGTAGGTCGATAGACGCGTACCCTCCTCCTTCCCCTAGAGCACCTGCATTGGTGGTATCCAATTCTGGCAAGTTCTTAGGGTCCTCATCAAATGCTGCTAAAATGTTGGGTGCTTCGAGTTCCGGTCACATGTCGAATGCATCAATTTCATGCAAGTCACTATCGTACACAAGTTCCAATTCAGGGAAGTCGTTATCGGGGTCTTGTTCAGGGAAATCGTTAATGAGTCAAGGTGGGAAAAAGAAGTATGTAAAGCAGGTGACTGGGAAACACAATGATACCGAGCTTCATTTGGCTGCACAACGTCGGGATGTAATGGCGGTTAAACAGATTCTTGATGAGATAAATAAGCAAATGTTGGGGACCATGATTGGAGCAGAGTTTGATGCTGAAGTGGCGGAGATTAGGGCGTCCGTAGTAAATGAGATCAATGAATTGGGAGAAACGGCTTTGTTTACTGCTGCGCAAAGAGGTTATATCGAGGTTGTGAAGGAATTGTTGCCGTACACGACTAAAGAAGGACTTCGTTTGAAGAACAGGTCCGGTTTTGATCCGTTGCACATTGCTGCTAGAGAAGGTCACCATGGTAATAGAATCTTCTTTATCATAAGTAGCTGGCCATGATTTCTTCTGCGTGTGATTTAATATGCTTATTGATATATACAAATGAGTTTAGCTTTCTGGTAGGAGGTGGCAATTTTGATCCATCTACTAATCAGTGAATCGCTTTGTCAAACTGATAAAAATAAAGAAGCTAAAGGGGATACAATCAAATGGATCAAACGGGTCGAAAGCCGTCCAAACTGAAATGTTATGACAATAAACCTCTTAAATCATTCTATTCATAACGTTAGTATATATTATTTAAAATAACATCTTTATTTTATCATATATTTACGGCATCACACGTTATCTTTTTTTATAAAAAAATAAAGCTTTTGGATAAAAGGTATTTCGGGTCAACCCACGTCGACTGACCCGTTATGATCATACAAAAACCACTCACTTTGACTCTATTTTGACCACACAAAAATCACTTGTTCTGACCCATTACCCAACAGCCCATATTGCCAACTTTGCGTATTATCAGTTAACGTTACAATATGCAGAGATTGTGAAGATCTTTTTGGACCATGACCCCGAGCTAAGCAAAACAGTCGGTCAATCAAATTCCACTGCTCTTACAACTGCAGCTGTAAGAGGGCATTTATCGGTAGTCAATGAATTGTTATCGAGAGATTCTAGCTTAGTGGATGTCACAAGATCTAATGGAAAAAATGCATTACACTTAGCTGCTCGTCAAGGGCATGTAGACATAGTAAGTGCATTGCTCAAGAAATATCCACAATTGGCACGAAGAACCGATAAGAAAGGTCAGACTGCTTTGCATATGGCTGTGAAAGGTGTTAGTAGCGAAGTTGTAAAATTGCTTCTTCAGGCCGATCCAGCCATAGTCATGCTCCCAGACAAGTTTAGTAACACAGCTTTGCATGTAGCTGCACGGAAGAAGCGCGTCGAGGTATTAAATAACTTTTAGTAAGCGAAACGATTCTAAATTTTCAAACAGTAGTCGTGCAGAAATTGGCTAATTAAATATGATCCTATTTGGTATTTATGGCAATTTCGACCCATTTTTTTATGAATGGGTCAATTTGGGTTATGGTTTTTTATCAAAAGGGGCAAATAAAAAAGGTTGCTAAAAGGGAATTGGGTTAATCCGTTTGAATTGGTTGAAAGTCTAACAAATTATTAAATAAAAAATATTGCGTTTATATTTATATTAAAAAAGGATTTAATGTGTGAAAAAGAAAGTTATATTTAATGCAAACAACCTCCTAAATCGTTTAATTCAAAGATTTTGACTAACTTTGTGAATGACATTCTTTGTGTGATTAAAAAAGTTCAGAAATTGGCAAAAAGTTAGCAAGTCAACCTAACCGGACCTGGCGGTCTCGTCCTGTTTTAAGACTACCTTTTCAGACCAAACCCGTGTTGACCCGGTACCCAACCCACCAGGACTGGCCTAACCCTATTTCGACCTGTACTAGTACTTGACACTTTGTTACAAATAAACATTCTTTTTTGCTGGAAATCACTACACTCGAATAACATATGCAGTTGGCTACTTGACTGCAAGTATGATAGGTGCAGTACTAACAGTAAATAAGAAATTAAAAAGATAATTTTTGGATCACTTAACTTTCTCAGATATACAGAAAGTACCCTTGCACTTAATTTTGTGTCCTTGCTGCACACAAAAGATAGTTGCAGTTTGATGCACCTAAAATTAGTCGAAAATGAAGCATCTTACAAGAACTCTGACTATTTTGTGGTTTTTAAGAATGATGGCCAGTTTTTTAACAACAGCTGATGATTTATACCGAATGCCACTTGCATACTGATTTAATCTGTCTGTTCTATGTTCTATGTACTACAGATTGTAAGCGAGTTATTACTTCTCCGTGACACAAATGTAAATGCCTTGACCCGAGATCACAAAACAGCCCTCGACATCGTGAACGGGCTTCCATTATCAGAAGAAACTTCAGAAATCATCGAAATATTATCCCGTTACGGGGCTGTAAAAGCAAATGACTTAAACCAACCACGAGACGAGCTCAGACAAACTGTCACAGAAATCAGAAATAATGTCCACAACCAACTAGAACAAGCCCGAAAAACAAACAGAAACATGACTGGAATCGCCAAAGAGCTTCGTAGACTTCACCGTGAAGGAATTAACAACGCCACCAACTCAGTCACTGTGGTAGCCGTTCTTTTTGCCACAGTTGCATTCGCAGCCATTTTCACAGTACCTGGTGGTGTTGATGAGCATAATGGGACTGCAATAATGGTTCACAGCCCGTCTTTCAAAGTGTTTTTTATTTTTAATGCCATCGCATTGTTTACGTCGTTAGCAGTGGTGGTGGTGCAGATCACAGTGGTGAGACGAGAGATTAAGTCAGAGAGACGAGTTGTCGAGGTGATTAATAAGTTAATGTGGTTGGCATCTGGTTGTACAACTGTGGCGTTTATATCATCTTCATATATTGTGGTGGGGAAACACCATAGAGGGGCTGCGATATTGGTGACGGTTTTTGGGGCAGTTACGATGGCTGGAGTTCTTGGTGGTATGACTTATTATGTTGTCAAGTCGAAGAAGTTGAGAAGAGTGAGGAGGAAGTCGAAAAGCAGCGGTGGTGGTCCGTGGCGGAACTGGGAATTTTCTGATGCTGATGTAAACCCGATTTATGCTATATGATATGTTGTTTTTTTTTGGAGTACATTAATTTAGTGTAATACATCAGCCTCTTTCTTTATGATCTAGGATCGTAGACGGCTTGTGATTTGTAATCTTTACTTGTAGTACACTTTTCATCAATAAAATAATATATTTACCCGTCTTTTTTGATTTGATGTAACATGAAAGTTAACACTTATTTAGAATAACCCAAAATAGTAATGTGAGGGAGTAAAATATATTCCCTCCATCCCAGTCAAAGCGTCCACATTGACTCTGCACACAGTTTTAGGTGTGATCCAAATGCTGCCTTACAAAAAAAAAAATAACATATCTACCCACTAAAATCTCTTTCGATTGGTTAAAACATGAAAGTGGACAATTATTTGAGACAACCCAAAATAGTAATGTGGACACTTGAGGTGGGACGGAGGGTCGGATGGAGTAATTAACATTTCGCTTTGACAAGGGTTCATATCTTACTCTTTTCTGTAGTGTTAATTCATGAACATAGTTTACAAAGTTGTACAAATTATTTTAGTATTCTTTTGACACGAATCTAACAACTTTGCTTGCCTTAAATAAATAAAAAGAAAGTAATCATCGTATGTGTATGTGGGCATGTGGCCACGTTTGAACCTGAATCTAGTTAATTATAACGTTTATGGTTAAATCATCAATCGGTGGTTGGTATTCGTCCTTTAGTTAATGGGATGTGATTGGGCAATCACATGGGATTGGCAACCGAATATTTTACTTATAGGTTAAAGTTCAAATGAGACTAAAAATTTGTGTGAGAATAGAGGAACCAATGATATGGTACCATGTGTACAAAGAGAATACAAAACTCATTTACCGCTTAAGTTAAATATCTCACAAACGACAAATCGAAAAATTATGAAAATTGCACCATTAGATCCAGCGTTTGATCCTCTTCGATTTGCCGTCCATTAAGGCATACTTTCGACGAGTTTTTTTTTTCATTATTTTTAATGGGTTTCACATTACTAACACGTGTGTTACAGTGTTGCGTTTAGGGTTTGGGGTTTAGGGTTAGGGTTTAGGGTTTAGGGTTGGGAGTTTGGGGTTTCGGGACTAAACCCCAAACCCTAAACCCTAAACGTTTTATAAAACTCTAAACCCTAAATCATACTAAACCCTAAACCTTGCTAAACCCTAACACTAAACCCTGCTAAACCCTAACCCTAAACCCTAAATCAAATGTATAATCAATCACTAACACATGTGTTACTAATACGTAAAACCTACCAAAAAATGGAAAAAAAAAAGTTCGTCGGAAGTATGTCTTGATGGACTGCAAATCGAAGAGGATAAAACGCTGAAAAATATGGTGCAATTTTCATGATTTTTCGACTTGTCGTTTGTGAGATATTTAATTTTTAAAAACGTGGATGAGAGAGAAAAAAGTGACACATGGCATATTGTGGTTGGTTCCCCCATTCTCACACAAAATAAATGGTCTCAATTGAACTCTTCTCTTTACTTATATATATCATCACAAAATAATTAGGCAAAAGTCATTATAAAAAACTTAATATGCACATATATTAATTGCAAGGTAACACATGAACTATATATATGGTTTTCTATTAAAAGACCATACCTGTAAATTGGAAAGTTATACTCTGTATCAAAACTCAAAGTGTAAAATGATGATGTATGAACTAAAAGCTATGGTGTAAATACATAGTCGTCGATACATATAATCACCTTTATTACACGCGAAAATTAGTACTGCCTCTGTCCCATTAAAAAATTTCGCTTTGACTTTGCACGTATATTTAAGATTCTCCAGTAACTACACTTTTCACTAATAAAATATTAAAGTCACCCACTAAAGTGTTTTTTGATTGGTTAAATATCAAAATGAACACTTATAATGGGACATCCCAAAATAGTAATGTGGACATTTTAAATAGGATGGAGGGAGTAACATTTTCATGGGTACTATGTATTATGTGTCATGTGACCTTTTAATTGGTTTTGGTAACCATTGTGCTTAGTGCAAGTGATTAAGGTTTCTTTACGTAGATCAAAGCATTTAGTGAACGTCGTAAAAGATCATAAATTCATATGAAGTTTTGATGTTTAAAAAGGACGAAACCAGTTACAACTTTTACTCTAACCATCCGGTATTTCGATGAATAAGTTTATTAAAAAGGACGAAGCCTACCAAAACTTTGCCCACGGTGACCCCATGAATTCCAAACGCGTATACATTAATCAACTTTATGCTTCAAAAAGTCGACACGAGGCCACTTTCATCATGTGTCCCAAAAGTAGTAAACCACAATGAATGGTTAGAGTTAGATGCATAATTGGTCCCAAAAAAACACATCATAAATTGACTCATAATAATAGTAATGAATAAGCTTAATATATAAACACTGTGTTATGGGTAATAAACATGTTTCGCAAGTAAAATGGTGGATATGTACAATACTTAATCGGGATTTTTTTTTATTATAAATAAAACTAAAACTGAATATTGGTCTGTCACTTATCGAATCAATTTGTCGCTTACCATTTTCTCCTAATTTATACGTAGTAATTAAATATACTCACTCCATCCTAATTTAATAATCCAATATTCCATTTACTTTTGATTTTAACTATTAAATCCTATTGGTCGACATGGTAATCAATATATTTTTCTAAACTTGTGTACATTTCAATAGTGGATAATCAATTTAATTTGAGACGCATGGAGTACCAAAGAAGAGTCAGTTTCGTACATAGAGATCTTATATTTTTATATGGAGTACTAAAGAGTTTTCATATGTAAACCTTTTAAATAGTTATAGTAAAAAAAACAAAATGTAATTCCTGCAATCATATCTATCTTCATTCTTCAGAGAATCAAAGATATGTTTGTGGCGTATTTCGACACTACTAAAAAAATTAAGAAAACAATCATTAGTTACCTTTTGTTTTATCTTATGGCACGCCGCTTAAGGTGTGTTTAGTTATGGAAAATTTTCCACAATTTTTCATCTCTAATTTTTTAAGAAATGAAAAAGTTTTCATTTTCTAGAAAAGTGATGAAAATTTAGAAAATATGTTCAAATGTTGTTGCATTTTCTATTTTAGAAAACTAGTTAAGAATAGAAGGGTTTGAAAAATTTTAGAAAGGTGTTAGTAGTGTTATAAAGGAAAAAGTATTTTCAACTCCAGTTATAACATAGAAAATTGAGTTTTCCATTTTCTAAGAAAACTTTTCTGGAAAAAACCTATTTTGAACACATTTTTCACTTTTCTTATAAAACAACGTTCAATTCAATTTAATATTCCGCTTTAAAAAATATCCACCTAGTTATGGTTTCAAACGTGAAATTCTACCCTTCAAAAGTATTAAAGTACGCGCTCAAGAGGTGGGTTCAAAATTACAGCCTATAAAAATTGAATCTGAATTTGAATCTCAATCAAGATGTTCAAACCTCCACCATAACACTATGCATGTAGTGTTAAAGAACTACTATCCATCCTCCAGTTACCCAAACGTACAAGTATGAATAAACGTGTTTTATATACATATATATCAATTTTGATCGTATTACGGTATTACCTAACATGTGTATCTAGTTCTCCCAAAGAACGTCATATCATCATATGGTACACTAAATAAAAACCGACAGAATATTAATATATTAATAATAATGTGCAACAAATATCTATAAAGAATTGAATCGGAGCAAGATAACAAACACAAAGTGGGGTGTGTGGGGCCGTGGCGGCTACTCAAGTCAACTAGATATATATCACCATCCAAGATTACAACAAATACACAATTTGTGGGGCCACGTCACCAACAACCATTCATAAGCCTCACGTAGTCTGGTAACTAGTTTTTTTTTTTTTTTTTTAAACGGCTAGTTAGTAGTTATAACTTTAATTTAACTATGAATCAATGAAGCTAATCAACTATGAGAAATGATTTAGATACAAACAATTTACAAAATTTAAACTACAAAATGGGGTGTCATCAATCGAGCGAAAAGAGAGTAGTATGAGAGAGAAAAAGGACCAGTATAATCACGTCAGGTCACGTCTTTTTGTGAAATTGTTTTGTATAAGTTGTTTGTAAACATAACATTCCTCGTATGTATAAATACATGGTCAAACTAAATAAATTTTTTGAAATATGATTTTTCGATACCGAAATATAATACTAGGTATAACTTACTATCAAAAAGTCTCTTTATACCTTATATACTTGCATTAACAACTTTCTTCCCTAATGATTCGGAACGTATAACACAAGATGAGGGTTTTGTTAAAAATAGATTTTCAACCTTATAAGCTAATTAATTAGCATGTATCTATATAAATAAGTAAATCTAAACACATCCCAAGTTAGGGTTAAAACTATAAATTAGCAACGTATTTACCTTTTTATACCAATGTGAGTAACATATCGATTTTATTACAAATGTGAGTAACCAACTCTTTATAAGAACAAAACCTAACAGCTGGTTACTCACATTGGAACAAAACTTAAGAGTTGATTAATCACATTACTAATAAAATGAGTACGTTACTTATTTTGATAAAAAAGGTAAATACAATGCTAATTTATAGCTTTAACCCTAGAAGTTATATACATTGAAAGGTGTGTCTTGTTATTGTAGTTTATTGTAGGTGAAAACTGAAAAGCAAATTTGTAAAAATATTCTTATCTATTATCCTTAGAATCGTTCAATAATAAGTTATTAGATCTTTCAAGCAACAATTATTAATGTGGCATACATTTTGATACGTGCTCAAATCTAATATACTGTCAATCAAACTTTCGGTTAACGATGGTGATGTGACTTGTGAGTTTGGCCTAATTAAAGGACAAAATGGTAATTTTATTTTCTTTATTTGGCAAATTTAATGGTGGTTGTGATAATGGTGACCTTTTACCATGATACTTTTCAGTTTATTGCTTTAATTGTAGCATATCATATATTGCGTACTTAAATACTCATAAAACAAAAAAATTAAAATGCTTTTTCATTGAAATAATTACGGCGTGTTTAATTACGTAATGTATTTTCATTTTTTTTTTTTTTAATTTACTAAAGTTTCGTCTCCCTTGAAATTCAAAAGAAATTCATAAAACGCGTTCAAATATAAAAGATAGAGTTTTTATTTTTTAGAATAAGAAATGTAGAAAACAATAAATTATAAAATCCATTTTTTTACAAGACTAACTTGAACACGTTTTCTAATTGTTCAATTCTTTTAATGTAATTCCCGTAAAACTACAAGAATTTTCCGTAATTAAATACGCTCTTAATTTGTTTTTTAATATAACCGTATGTTGATAATTTTATTGTAATTGAGACTTACTCGAGATCAAAGGGTATTCCAAGTTAAGTTATAAAACGAGTTGATAAGTGCGGAGTACTAAAAAGTGAGGGTCAAGGGGGCCGAGCCCCCTAGTTCTTGTACCCGTTTTTCCCACCAAAAATGAGCAGGTGTAACAGACTGGCGTGTCTGTTCGTTAAACATCGCTTATTTTCGTGAAAGGTCGTGTATGTTCATTGATTTAATGTAACGCCCCAAATTTCGTAAGTTCTAAATCTTAAAATATATAATTTAAACTGTTTAAGTTAGGAGGACTAACTGTGTAAAGTATTTTATGTTTATAGGACTTGCCATTTAATGAATTAGTTAGTAGAGGGGTATAAGGTGACAAGTGCCATAAGTTGAGGGGCTTAGATGAAATTCACAGTATAAAAACCCAGGTTCTGTATTATTCCAGCTTATTCCAAACACTGTATATTTCTAAAACACGTACTGAGCTTTTGAGTGAAATCAAGAAGGAAGAAAATCAAGCAATTCAAACTAGGGTTTCGATTTCTTAAGGTTGCTAGCTACTAATTAGTGTTCTTGAGGTATGATTAACACTCTATTCTTGTTTAATTGATGAATTAAGGTGATTAGGTTAAACCCTAAGTTCATGAAATTCATGAATTAGTGGTTTAATGAGTTATATATGATTCATACACATGATAAAACTATGTATGGTGTTTGAATATTGTTAATTTTATAAAAGAACTCATAATTTTGGGGTTATGAGTAAACTAATGATTTTTAATCTTGTGTGATATTGTTAATTGGTGTTTTGATGAAATTAGAGATGATAATTATACATGAAAGGGTAGTTGATGATGGTAATGATATAGATATATGTGAATATACACTAAGAAATGGTAATCTTAGTGTAAGTGATGGTTTTGATTTGTGAATGATAATGAACTACCCATTTATGTGTAATTAGTTAATAAAGTGTGTGAAACTTAACACTTGTATAGCTTAATACAAGTAATGAGTTGAAAGTTGAATGTGTATTGATACTTGGCTACATGATTACATGATTAGGTGATAAACGTGATCAAAGTGTTGATACAAGTAATTTTATACGTGGGCTATCGCGAGGTAAGTTAATGGATGATGCTATCTTTCTTCAAGTAATGCTTGTTCCATTTACTTGGAAGGACCGGTAATGGATATGTCATTTACTTGATGAGTTATGATTATATACCGGGGTGTAGGCCCGAAGATGTTAATTCTTGCGGGAATTAGCATATGATGTTATGGATCCTTAATATACGTATGTTGTGAAATGATATTGATTATCATTAATAGCCCATTTCTTACTAAGCTTTATGCTTACTCTATTATGTTTATGTGTTTTAGGTGAGCCAAGTGGGACCCAGAGGGATCCGGGTAAAAGGCCCGAATGATGCTAGTGGTGGAGCTTGTTAAGTTATCGGTAACAAGCTAATCTTTTGAATCATGCTCTCGATATGTAATCACCCCTTTTGTTTAAGAAAACTTAGTTTTGACACCTAATGTTGAAAGTCAAACATGTTGAAGTGTGGAAGTCAAATTAGTCAATGAGTTGGTATACTCATTGATAGTTTTGGAGATGATGTTATTGTATAATAGATGAATATAATGGTTTATGGAAATTTGATGTTAATAGTTAAGTTGAAGTATTGATAGTGAAAGTGGCATGAGTTGACTTAGAATAGTCAAAGAAATGTGATTTGGGTGTTAGAATAGTGGTTATTTGGGTAAAGACCCAAACGGGTCTTCAAAGTGCCCAAATGGGTCACTAACGGGTCAAAAGGCTACGTTGAGTTGTAAATATGATATGACGAATGTAAACATTGCACTAGGTCCCAATTGTGGTATTAAAAAGGTAGTAGAAGTGTCAAAGTCTGAAGTTTGTTGGTTTGGAATTTGGTATGTCAACGGAAGTGGTCAAAAATGACCATAAAGTGGTCAACGATCCGTTTTCTCGTTAAACATGAAATTTGGAAAAGTGTTAATTGGGAAATGTTCACATAGTCATAATACACGTGCCTGCAAATTTTCATGGTCATTGGACTTGTCATTTTCAAGATATGCACGATCGAATTTTGGAAGATGGTAAAATGGACAGCAGGCTTGATTCCCGGGGAATGGGAGTCATTCCTGGGGAATCCGACTCAGCTTACTAACAGCATGCTTCATTCCTGGGAATGGGAGTCATTCCTGGGGAATCTCTTATAAATTCAACATTTTCTTATTTAAATCCTTATTTGATCTAGGGAATGATACAACAAGTCTAAAATGTCATATTAAAACGTAGGACTTTACGAAATGAGTAAAAAAAAAAAAATGTTCTAAATTTCGGGGTGTTTCAAGTTGGTATCAGAGCTTGGTTTAAGGGATTCGGGTATCCACCATTAGTGGGTACTTGATCTTAAGCCATTATTATTATTGTTGAGCATGATATTGAATTGTTATCTGTTTTGATTAATCTAGTTATTTGATTTCTAAGACTTTTGACTCGAAATATCTTGTGGTAACTTTGGAAACATATAACTGGGATATGATAATTCGTGTGACTGGCCACCACAATAATTATCATATGGCAATTGTATGGAGCCAAGGAAGTCACAAGGTGTTAAGAAGATAAAGTCTTGGTAATAATTGTTGACTGCTATGTGACTAGGTGCAGTTAAATTACAAAGTAGACATTTTATTGATGAATATGTTTGTATTAAATATATTGTGTCTACTTTCAGTAATAAGATGAATGATCAAGAAGGAATAGAATTGACACTTGGGCCGCGTCCACGAGACCAAGCCCAGAATGTAAGAACTGGAGGTGATGATGATAGACAAAGACCTCCAGCAGATGATGCTAGGTTATCTTTGACCGACTTAAAAACTTTAATCTCAGCTGAAGTGGCAAAGGCTCAAGAGGCGTCCCTTCCCCTCTTATTGGGCCGTATTTCTGAAACCATACGTGAAACTGTTGCTGATGAATTTCAAAGGCGAGATGATGAAAATGAAATTGATCTTGAAAGACCACCTCCTGGTGGTGAAAGAAATGAGGAAAGACCACCAACACCTGTTGTTCGCAGGGTGATTCAAAATCGTGATGAAGATCGTAAATTCAGTTATAAAGACTTTTCTGTTTGTAACCCGCCAGATTTTCAAGGTGAGATGGATCCAATTAAATGTCAAAGGTGGTTATCTGAAGTTGAAGGGGCATTTGCCACGGCAGAAGTCCCTAACCGATTGAAAGTGAGATATGCTTCTAATCTTCTTAAATCCCGTGCTAAATTCTGGTGGGAAGTTCAATGTCGTACTTTAGGAGAGGAAGCTATTACAGTGATGACATGGGAAGATTTTAAAAAGATGTTTGTTGAAACTTATTCGCAGGATGCTGATCTAAATAGAATTCGTCGTGAGTTCCTTTCTATGGAACAAACGACTGAGTCGATAAACGAGCTGGTAGGAAATTTTCTGGATCGAGCCCAATTTTGTCCAGAATACATTGCAAATCCTAAATTACTTATGGATCATTTTCATACAATCCTGAAGAAAGAAATTCGACAGTTTGTCAATCCGAAGAAATGTAGTACTTTTTCTGAAATGGTAGACGAGGCTCGATTTCAAGAACTGGAGTTAAAGAAGGATGAGAAAAGTTCCACGAAAAGAAAAGCTGAATCCACTTCTACTCCATCCAAAAAGTTTAGATCTGGTGGAAGTTTTAGAAAGGATGATCGAACTGAAATCCCAGAATGCAAGATATGCCATAAAAGGCATCGTGGGGAGTGTAAAGCCGGGACTCTAAATTGTTTTTCTTGTGGAAGGCCGGGACATTTTAGCAAAGATTGTCCCAATCCAATCAAAGTTTGTCATCATTGTCTGAAACCAGGACATATTCGACCTGATTGTCCTGAATTGAAATCTCAACCTACTTCTTCTGCTCCTCGCAAAAATACTGAGAGGAAGACGGTGGAACCACCGAAGCCTAGACACCGTTCCTTTCAAATTACTGCAGAAGAAGCACAAAGAGCCCCCGATGTGTTAACAGGTACCTTCTTTGTAAATCTTAAACCTGCATACATACTGTTTGATTCGGGAGCTTCACGATCATTTGTGTCTGAAAAGTTCTGTCGATATTTCTCAATCCCTCTTACTGAGTTAGATGCTCCACTAGATGTGGAAGTTGCTGATGATAGAATTATCTTTGTGACTAATGTGTATAGAGGGTGTCAATTAGTGATTAACAATGAAACATTTCTCATAAATTTAATTCCAATGCAAATGGGTGAGTTTGATGTAGTTGTGGGTATGGATTGGTTAGGCAAACATAATGCTATAATCTAGTGTGAGAAAAAGATTATTCGTATTACTTCACCAAGTGGGGGAGTGATAGATATTTATGGCGAAAAGAGAAAACTTTCAATTCCAATTTGTACCTTTGCTCGTGCTAAACGCCATTTATCACATGGTTGCCAGGCCTTTTTGGCACATGTGATTGATACTCAAAAGTAAACTCCCAAATTATCTGAAATTCCTATTGTTAATGAGTTCCCCGATGTTTTTCCCGACGAGCTACCGGGCATTCCGCCCGATAGACAAGTCGAATTCCGTATTGAATTAGTACCGGGAGCTACACCAATTGCTAAAACACCTTATAGACTCGCCCCCTCTGAAATGCAAGAGTTGATGAAACAATTGCAAGAATTACTTGATAAAGGTTTTATTCGTCCGAGTAGTTCACCATGGGGTGCACCGATACTATTTGTTAAAAAGAAAGATGGCACTATGAGAATGTGCATCGATTATAGGGAATTGAACAAGGTTACCATCAAGAATAGGTATCCCTTGCCTAGGATTGATGACTTGTTTGACCAACTCCAGGGTGCTAGTTTCTTCTCGAATATTGATTTACGTTCTGGTTATCACCAATTGAAAGTTCGACAAGAAGATGTGTCTAAAACAGCTTTCAGGACAAGGTATGGCCATTATGAATTCGTGGTTATGCCTTTTGGTCTGACAAATGCTCCTGCCGCTTTTATGGATCTCATGAATCGAGTGTGCCGACCTATGCTCGATAAGTTTGTAATTGTATTTATAGATGATATTCTCATATATTCCAAATCTGCTGACGATCACAATGTTCATTTAAGGCAGGTATTACAAACTTTGAGAAATGATAAACTTTATGCCAAGTTCTCCAAGTGTGAATTTTGGCTTCGTGAGGTACAATTTCTGGGTCATGTTGTTAATAACCAAGGTATTATGGTTGATCCTGCAAAGGTTGAGGCGGTGATGAAATGGGAACCTCCAACCAATGCAACAGAAGTTAGAAGTTTTCTGGGTTTAGCTGGCTATTACAGACGGTTTATCCAGGATTTCTCCAAGATTGCTACTCCTCTCACTAAGCTTACTCGTAAAAATATTAAATATGAATGGAATGATGCAGCTGAGCAAGCTTTCCGTACTTTGAAATTAAAGCTTAGTCAAGCTCCTGTCTTAGTACTTCCTGATGGTACTGATGACATGGTAGTTTACTGCGATGCTTCTCGAAATGGTCTTGGTTGTGTTCTGATGCAGAGGGGTAAAGTGATTGCTTATGCTTCTCGACAACTGAAAGAACATGAAAAAGGATATCCAACTCACGATTTGGAGCTGGCAGCGGTTGTCTTTGCTCTAAAAATCTGGAGGCATTACTTATATGGTGTGAAGTGTACCATTTACACTGATCACAAAAGCCTCAAATATTTCTTTGATCAGCGTGACCTTAACATGAGACAGCGACGTTGGCTTGACTTGGTAAAGGATTATGACTGTGAAATTCTTTATCATCCAGGAAAGGCTAACGTTGTAGCTGATGCTCTCAGCCGAAAAGCGATGCATCATGCTTTAATTGTTAAATCTCTTCGCATTACTGTCATTCCTGATTTACTTGACCAGATTAAGGAAGTCCAACAAAAGGCATGGCAAAAAGGTCTTTGGAGAGCAGAACATATTAAAGGTCAAATTCCAAACATTGTTGATGATTCTCGTGGGATAAAAACACGTTATGGAAGAATATGGATTCCAAATTCACCTGAGCTGAAAAAGCTGTTACTTGATGAAGCTCACAAGTCCAGATATTCCATTCATCCTGGTGCAACAAAAATGTACCATGATTTGAAAGTTGATTATTGGTGGCCTGGGATGAAGCGTGAAATTGTGAAATATGTCGAACAATGTCTAACGTGTTTGCAGGTTAAAGTAGAACATCAAAAGCCATTTGGTAAAATGCAACCGTTGGACATACCTGTTTGGAAATGGGAGCACCTTACCATGGACCTTATCACTAAATTACCCAAAACTCAACGTCATCATGACACTATTTGGGTGATTGTTGATCGGTTGACAAAAAGTGCTCTATTCTTGCCAATTAAGGAAACTTATACTTCAGAGGCACTTGCTGATTTATATGTTAAAGAAGTTGTGGCACGACATGGTATGCCTATCTCTATTATCTCTGATCGAGATAGTAGATTCACTTCTAGATTCTGGAACAAATTCCAAGAGGATATCGGTACTCGTATTCATTTAAGTACTGCATATCATCCCCAGACTGATGGGCAGAGTGAAAGAACCATCCAGACGCTTGAAGACATGTTGAGGGCATGTGCCATTGATTTCGGTGGTAGCTGGGATACTCACCTACCGTTGGTTGAGTTTTCTTATAATAACAGTTATCACGCGAGTATTGGCATGCCTCCTTATCAAATGTTGTATGGCAGAAAATGTAGAACTCCAATATGTTGGGATGAGATTGGGCAACGAGAACTGGGTAGTACTGATATTGTCCAGAAGACGACTGAAAAGATTGATCAGGTCAGAGAACGGTTGAAAATAGCCCAAGATCGACAAAAATCTTATGCTGACAACCGAAGGCGTCCAATCGAATTCCAAGTTGGAGATTTTGTTATGTTGAAAGTATCTCCATGGAAGGGTATCATTCGGTTCAGAAAGCGGGGAAAATTGAGCCCTCGATACATTGGTCCCTTTAAGATTCTTGAAAAAGTTGGAAAGGTAGCTTATCGCCTCGAGCTGCCTAATGAACTAGCTGGAATACATTCTACTTTTCATGTGTCCTATTTAAGGAAGTGTTTGGTTGATGAAGCCGCTTACGTGCCATTGGATGAAATTGAAATTAATGATCAGTTGAATTACGTTGAACAACCAGTGATGATTCTTGATGAAAAGATAAAGAAGCTGAGAAATAAAGAGATCAAATTGTTCAAAGTTCAATGGAAACATCGCAAGGGTTCAGAATTCACATGGGAACCCGAGGAGGAGATCCTTCGTTATTATCCAGCTATATACCAAGAATGGATTGTGAGGACACAATCCTGAATAAGTGGGGGAGAGTTGTAACGCCCCAAATTTCGTAAGTTCTAAATCTTAAAATATATAATTTAAACTGTTTAAGTTAGGAGGACTAACTGTGTAAAGTATTTTATGTTTATAGGACTTGCCATTTAATGAATTAGTTAGTAGAGGGGTATAAGGTGACAAGTGCCATAAGTTGAGGGGCTTAGATGAAATTCACAGTATAAAAACCCAGGTTCTGTATTATTCCAGCTTATTCCAAACACTGTATATTTCTAAAACACGTACTGAGCTTTTGAGTGAAATCAAGAAGGAAGAAAATCAAGCAATTCAAACTAGGGTTTCGATTTCTTAAGGTTGCTAGCTACTAATTAGTGTTCTTGAGGTATGATTAACACTCTATTCTTGTTTAATTGATGAATTAAGGTGATTAGGTTAAACCCTAAGTTCATGAAATTCATGAATTAGTGGTTTAATGAGTTATATATGATTCATACACATGATAAAACTATGTATGGTGTTTGAATATTGTTAATTTTATAAAAGAACTCATAATTTTGGGGTTATGAGTAAACTAATGATTTTTAATCTTGTGTGATATTGTTAATTTGTGTTTTGATGAAATTAGAGATGATAATTATACATGAAAGGGTAGTTGATGATGGTAATGATATAGATATATGTGAATATACACTAAGAAATGGTAATCTTAGTGTAAGTGATGGTTTTGATTTGTGAATGATAATGAACTACCCATTTATGTGTAATTAGTTAATAAAGTGTGTGAAACTTAACACTTGTATAGCTTAATACAAGTAATGAGTTGAAAGTTGAATGTGTATTGATACTTGGCTACATGATTACATGATTAGGTGATAAACGTGATCAAAGTGTTGATACAAGTAATTTTATACGTGGGCTATCGCGAGGTAAGTTAATGGATGATGCTATCTTTCTTCAAGTAATGCTTGTTCCATTTACTTGGAAGGACCGGTAATGGATATGTCATTTACTTGATGAGTTATGATTATATACCGGGGTGTAGGCCCGAAGATGTTAATTCTTGCGGGAATTAGCATATGATGTTATGGATCCTTAATATACGTATGTTGTGAAATGATATTGATTATCATTAATAGCCCATTTCTTACTAAGCTTTATGCTTACTCTATTATGTTTATGTGTTTTAGGTGAGCCAAGTGGGACCCAGAGGGATCCGGGTAAAAGGCCCGAATGATGCTAGTGGTGGAGCTTGTTAAGTTATCGGTAACAAGCTAATCTTTTGAATCATGCTCTCGATATGTAATCACCCCTTTTGTTTAAGAAAACTTAGTTTTGACACCTAATGTTGAAAGTCAAACATGTTGAAGTGTGGAAGTCAAATTAGTCAATGAGTTGGTATACTCATTGATAGTTTTGGAGATGATGTTATTGTATAATAGATGAATATAATGGTTTATGGAAATTTGATGTTAATAGTTAAGTTGAAGTATTGATAGTGAAAGTGGCATGAGTTGACTTAGAATAGTCAAAGAAATGTGATTTGGGTGTTAGAATAGTGGTTATTTGGGTAAAGACCCAAACGGGTCTTCAAAGTGCCCAAATGGGTCACTAACGGGTCAAAAGGCTACGTTGAGTTGTAAATATGATATGACGAATGTAAACATTGCACTAGGTCCCAATTGTGGTATTAAAAAGGTAGTAGAAGTGTCAAAGTCTGAAGTTTGTTGGTTTGGAATTTGGTATGTCAACGGAAGTGGTCAAAAATGACCATAAAGTGGTCAACGATCCGTTTTCTCGTTAAACATGAAATTTGGAAAAGTGTTAATTGGGAAATGTTCACATAGTCATAATACACGTGCCTGCAAATTTTCATGGTCATTGGACTTGTCATTTTCAAGATATGCACGATCGAATTTCGGAAGATGGTAAAATGGACAGCAGGCTTGATTCCCGGGGAATGGGAGTCATTCCTGGGGAATCCGACTCAGCTTACTAACAGCATGCTTCATTCCTGGGGAATGAGAGTCATTCCTGGGGAATCTCTTATAAATTCAACATTTTCTTATTTAAATCCTTATTTGATCTAGGGAATGATACAACAAGTCTAAAATGTCATATTAAAACGTAGGACTTTACGAAATGAGTAAAAAAAAAAATGTTCTAAATTTCGGGGTGTTTCATTTAACCACCGCAATCGTTTCTGTATATAAAGAGTTAACACAGAAACAATTTGGTTCTCTTGCACAAACTAAAACATAACATAATCTCTTTGTTATGCTCAATATTCTCTGTCAAGATATTGAGTGATTTTTTGAATTATTGCAATAAGGATTTCATGATACCTAGAAAGTGTTAGATCGAAACATTTTATTGTTAAAGTGATTCTATACGATTCAAGAAATTCATCCAAATTATCATCCTACACTCTTACAAATTTGTAACATTGTAATTGTATATGTGAGGCTGTGAGCTAGTGGGTTATTTTTTTGCCTTTTCTTTTATCGCGCGTGTACATGCACGTTGGCTTTTGTAGCTCTAGCTTGGAGCTTTTAAACTTTTCATTCCTTTGGTGTTGTTTTTTTTTTCCAATAGATCGAGTTGGTCATTAAAATATGAAAGTTGAATAGTGAAATTATATTATATATAATTTTAATTAAATTAAGAACTGACAATTAATGCTATTCCTAGTTAACAAGATGTGTTTGTTATGTCTTTTCAAGTTAGTGTTCTTACTAGTATTTGATTCGGTCAAACGCATGAGCGGCCATGATGTTTAAAATCGTCTATTTAATGCACACTCGTATATTTACAACATCTTAGACTTCTTTACGTTTTGGTTGAGATTAGAGAAAGTCTTATCTTAAAGAAATAACTGGTTATAGCGATAGCCCTAGAAATTGTTACTAAATTGTTATTACATCGTGGATTAGATGGTTCTACTTTAGCTATTTATCAACTGTATTAAGATAGTTATATTCGAGAATTTATTCATGTCTAGCGTTATTATTTCCCTTTTTTTTTACTAGTATGTATTGTCTAATTAAATATATATAAATAAATTAAAATTTTAAAGAAAGATGACAAAACAACTTTGTCTGAAAATATCTTTATTTTAACTTCATTTTGGTTTTGAATTTAGCATGTATGTACTCATTTTGTAAGTAAAGAAATGAATAGACGATAGTTTTTATCCTTTTTGATATAATCTAGAAGAACTAGAAGCACATCATAGTAGAACAGCTTAATGAATGTGGTGTGAACACCAATAAGTTATATAGACAAATATCTTATCTTGAAAATTAAGAACTAAATAATTTTATTGACCTCTCATATATATATAATGTGATATTAGTCAAAAAGATATCTATTCGTCTTTAAAATGTTTATCGAAGTGTCATACAGATGATCATAACATCAGTTATCATTGAACATTTAACCTGTACATAGTGCCATAGTCAGGGCCATGTTTGAGGGTGGGCAAGGTAGTCGACCTCTCAGGGCCTTTCAAAATGTATGTGTGTATATACAGATACATATACATATAATTTGATTGTTAATTTCAAGAAAAAAAAAATATTAGATAGTTGTTTCAAAACTGATTGAGCCACAACTAAAATAAATAATGAAATTAATAAGTGTGAAAAGATGTATGTTTTTTTTTTTTGAAAAAAATTATGTAACAGATGAATACATAGTTATTTTTATGGAATGATAAATTAATTAGGCAAGAAAGAATTTTTAATTTTTTTAATTTGATTAATTTGAATAAGGACACTTGGTAATATGTTAGAAGATGATGTGTCAGGATTCTAGAAAACCTTGATCTTCTTATATAGTAAAGAAGATATTTAGAATAAGATTAAAGATGTTTTAGCACCCATCAAAGTCTGGAATATAAGTTAAAACGTGTACATGTAGTACAAAACTACAAATATAGTAATAGAACTAGTGAAAAAAGTTAGGTTTGATATAAGAGTGGATGATGATTTAGAGAAAATTAGGCGTAGACGATTTCAACTCTTCATGTTTTTTAATCTACGGTTCTGATTCATTGCATATTAAACGTACAGTGCATCTTACCCTTATAAATTTTGCTGCTCTTTAATTCGTTGTCGTTCTAGACCGGATCCAAAAAGTTAACACAATAAAACAAAACAGAAACAACATAAAAATAGAAATAGGGTGATACTTCATGCATGCACCACCTAAATTTATCTATATACCAACAAAAATGTTTTATAAATACAATACAACACTATATATCATCGTTTAATATATAGCAAAGTGTTGCTTAAAAGAAAGAATTGATTGATTATGAGTTAACTATAGGTTTTAATTTAATTGTCTATATTATTTATCATGTTAATTTAAAGGTTTAAGATATAAGATGGATAAAAACATGTCACATGAACAACTTAATTTAATACGGAGTAATTTATTGTCAAGATCATTCAACATGTTTCACCAAGAGTCAACTTAATATGAAGAAGAAGAAAAAAAAGCATATTTTGATGCAAAAGACCACCACCACCACAAAAAAGATGCATATGATTGCTTATTAATAATGTCTATTTTATATGACACCACTTTTTCTTCACATCCTTTGAAAAATTACTCACACTTCAATTTTACTTACTTACATCCATTTTCAATCCAATAATTCATCATCAGCTCAATTCTCTCTTTCAAAATCCCTAATATTTTATTTATTGTTGGTTCAGTTTCCCACATGGATTGAGTGATCCAGTCATCAAACATCATCTTTCTTCAATACCCAGGTACAAGATTCAAGCTTTATGGTTTATAAATCATTTTCTGACTTATATGTTGCTATAAACTCTGTTTCTTTATTCAAGTTTGGTAATTTTGACTTTTAAAGAAATAGTATGAAATTGGAACACAGTATCTGCTCATTGATCTAAAAACTGCAAAACCCAAGTAAAGTTTATGTTAGATTTAGAATTTTGTGCAAAGGATGTATGATATATTTGATATATATTGCTTTTGATTGATATGGGTATGTTTCAAGACTCATAAAATTTGAATCTTTATCAGGAAAAAGGGATTTCTTTTTCGGATTATAATTCGATAAGATGGAATCTCCGGTGGCCGGAAATCGTCATCAGAGTTTGAGTAGAACTAGAACAATGGAAAAAAGAGATGATACATCATTGCATATTGCAATTAGGGCAGGGGATATATATGCAGCTTTAGAGATTTTAAAAAACACAGATGAACAAAAGTTAAAGGAATTGTTATCCAAAACGAATCAATCGGGTGAAACAGTTCTTTATGTTGCTGCTGAATATGGTTGTGTTGATTTGGTGAGAGAAATGATGAAATATTATGATCTTGAGGCGGCTGGTATTAAGGCGAAGAACGGGCTTGATGCGTTCCATATTGCTGCCAAACAAGGAGATCTTGGTATGCTTTTGAATCTAAGATTTTATTCTTGTTTCCTATGTGTTGTTTTGATTATTGATAAAGGAGGTCAAATTGACTAGAATTGATACTATAAATTGACATGATGGTTTAAAAATTGTATTTACAATGAATTGTATAACAAATACTAGAAATAGAAATATAGAATCCTTGGTCTTGTAGCATGATGAAAATAGGATGCTGAATTCGGAAAGTAATAAGTTTGACCTGAAAAGTCAATCTGTAAAGGTGTAAGGACCATTTTACTTGAAACGTTGTAGTCTTTGGCTGATATTTTGAGACATAACTAGTTCTTGGTAAACTTACCTTGTACCGAACATCGATTATCCTTTATCAATCCTTTTGGGATCAAAGGATGTGTGTTTTGAGAGCTTTGTGACTTGAATTATCGAAAGAAAAGTCAAAATCGACTGATCAAAAGTTCTTAATGATAAACAAAATTTAGTCAAACACTTATAACCGATTATTGATTGTATTATTGTCACAATTAAAAAAAATGATTTGTGTTCCCAGTTTCCAGTTCATGACATGAATATTTGTTTTCAGAGGTATTAAAGGTTCTTATGGAAGCACAATCCGAGCTTTCAATGACATTTGATCAAACAAACACCACTGCATTACACACGGCTTCTGAACAAGGTCATATCGAGGTCGTCAAGTTTCTTTTGGAGAAAAATAGTACAATGGCAACTATCGCAAAAAGCAACCTCAAAACAGCTTTACATTCTTGTGCACGGAAGGGTCATTTGGAGGTGATGAAAGCACTTTTGGAAAAAGTACCAGAAATTGCCACTAGAGCCGATAGAAAGGGACAAACCGCTCTTCATATGGCTGCCAAGGGACAAAACGTTGACATCGTTAATGAGCTTATTGCAGCTGATGATGGGTTGTTAAATATGGTTGATAAAAAGGAGAACACTGCACTTCATATAGCTACACGAAAGGGTCGAAAAGAGGTACTTAAAGATTCTCATATTTCCATTTCTACAAAGTTGACTTTGACTTTTGAGGTCATATACAAGTTTTTTTCTCTTTTTAGTATTATTCTTTGTTAATGACTCTGAGAAGTTTAGTATCATAATTTTTCCAATTTGTAGTTTATGCTATGAGTTTTATTACCGTAGTCATAGTTTACTCAGACAGTGAAAGAATTTACACAATATTTTCTTGAAGATTAACATACTTGAGCTTCTATACAGTTGACTTTGACTTTTGAGGTCAAATAACTAATTTAGTATAAACAAAACTAGTTGACCTATAGTTTCCCAAGAACTCGTGAACATTGCTTGAGTTAATGATTATCGATTTACACAGAGATCCATAAAGATCGTAATAGTTCATTCTAAAAAAGTTGACTTTGACTTTTAAGGACAAAATACTACTCCACTTGTTAGATTTGAAGTTTATTTTCTAATCTTGCAGTTTTGGCACAGCATGTCTTGTTAATTTGTAATTTATGATATGAAATCATTGTGTTACTTCTAATTTTCTCAAACAGAGAAACACCTTATACAAGTTTTGATTTTAAAAGGGAAAGTTTTGATTTTGGAACTTTAATTATTTAAGAATCAATGAATAATGCTTGATTTCTTGTTTCTTGGTTTGCAGATTGTTCTGGCACTGCTAAGTCACAATGAAATAATCAACAAACAAGCCATTAACAAATCTGGAGAAACCGCCCTCGATACTGCTGAAAAGTTTACACGTACTGAGATTGCAACAATCTTAGGAGAACACGGAGTCTTGAACGCAAAGTCAATGAAGAAACCACCACCATTAACCTCCACCGCTCGAGAACTCAAACAAACGGTAAGTGACATTAAACACGAAGTTCATGACCAGCTCGAACACACACTTAAAACGCATAAACGAGTCAAAGGAATCGGAAAACGTATAAACAAGATGCATCATGAAAGCCTCAACAATGCAATCAATTCAACTACAGTTGTGGCGGTTTTGATAGCCACGGTTACCTTTGCTGCCATATATCAGCTGCCCGGTCAATACGTTGACGACCCCACCAAAATCCCGAAGGATTTTACTTTAGGTGAAGGAAACATAGCTGCAAATCCCGAGTTCATTGTTTTCTTGATATTTGACTCGCTTGCCCTTTTTATATCACTAGCGGTTGTGGTAGTGCAAACGTCAATTGTGGTTGTGGAACGGCGGGCAAAGAAACAGGTGATGGCGATTATTAATAAGTTAATGTGGTTAGCGTGTGTTTTTGTTTCGGTTGCATTTCTTGCGCTGTCATTTATTGTTGTGGGAAACGAGAAGTGGTTGGCGGTTGGAGTGACAGTTATAGGCTCGGTGACATTAGCTTCAACACTCGGGACAATGTGTTATTGGGTAATTATGCATCGAATCGAGGCTAATAATTTGAGGAGTATTCGTCGGTCCGCGAGGAGTAGTAAATCACTCTCGGGGTCTGTTTCTGTACACTCGGATTCAGAAAACGACGATTTCAAGAAACTTTACGCTATCTGATATGATATGATAATAATATGATCAGATAAAGATCAACTATATGAATCATCATATATGATTTTTCATTGTAAACAGACTACTATTCTGGTGTAAATCCACATAGCATACTACATATGCAAGAATACATGGTTTTGTGAGAAAAAAAGAGACTTTTCCCTCACATCTCAAAAAATCGCCCATTCTCGCAAAAAATGATGCTGTGTTATGTATTTTCGCACGGATTATGGTTGGTTTAGATCGAACAAAGAGATGGTTTGAAATATAAGATCGATCACTTCCTTTAGGGCGAATTATTTTGGTATTTGTACTAGAACTTCTACAACTTAATGTATTGTATATATATTTGCAGATGAATGTAAAGTAGCAGAGAGTTAACATACATGTTTTGGGATCCTGTTTTATGCATAAGTTGTAGTACTTTTGTAACTGTTTGGTGCATTGATTGTTTTACATATGAACAAGAATGCTACTCGTATTTGCTTAAATACTTCTGTCAGTAGGTTTACATGAAAACGAAACGCAGTAAAACATGTTTTAAGAGAAACAGTCACTTTTCCTTAATCATGGTAGGTAAACTTGTTTGACTTATTACTCATCGTATAACTACAAAAATTATTGTGACCGTGTAACTTAGGGATTGATTTCTGTAATCAAATGTTCAAATTCGTTGCGTCTTGGAAACATTGAGTTTTTCGTAACATGTATTGTGCACGTAAAACGTAGTGCTGCAAATCTGGATCCATTGATCACAGAAATTGACTGTTGAGATCGTATGACCCAAAATGTAGCTGACGCTCAGATCCTACTCCAACAGTAAAATTGATTACTAATGTCAATATTAATATAGATATGGTATGGATTCAAAACTTATGGTTGAAGCAAATGTCAAGTTGTCAACCTTTTGATAAAAGAGTTTGATAGAAAGCTAAATTCTCCGTATTTTAAAAATACACTGTTTTATGAATTTATGCTTTTAAGATTTACCAATTTAAATTATCAGCTTAAAACTTTTATCCCACTGAGTGGCTACAACTCGTTGTAACCTATATATATATATATATATATATATATAATTAACATGTAGGAGTGATGCTTTTATTGAAAAGTACGTTATATTCAATTCTTTCTTAATTTATTACTAAACGAATTAAATATCGATTAAAATATTGTACGAGTCTGTAATTCCTCTTGGTGAAAGCAGAAGCAGATTCTTGCGCATTTGTATGCACGTGCAACATCTCCAATAGGGTGTGGTGATGGTCTAAAAGACGTTGAAAAGTGTGGTTTAATAAATGTGCAAATGAACTCTGTTTTAAGCGGCCGTTGGTTGGACTTTGGAGTTACGCATGATTATCAGATTAGTTCATAGGATGTTATAGTCATCATTTTTACCTTTTTAATATAATTTTATGAGTAATGCTAAACCGAAAATAGGTCTGATTTTCTGATTCTGATTGGTTGAGCTTTCTCTCTCTTTTAATTTCATCTGATCAATTTTTCAAACCTACCAATTACATTTTTAAACCTATATCTAATCACATACATTTACACCTACTAATCATTTTTCTAATTACATACTATTTTGTCTCTGTTAAGCTATGAGATGAAGCAATTTCAAAAATAAATAATAAAATTTGCCTAACGAATGGATGTACTTAAAGATCTAAAACATGAATTTGACGAAAGTAGTTAAATTGCTCATACCTAATACACTGAATTGTGTCTCTTTATTTAAGTGATAGTGCTTTAATCCTGTTAGAACTTTTTTTGTCATTTTCTTTATTTCTTTTGCATTCATATTAAAAGTTTTAGAAACTCTTGAGACTTAATTATATTCTTTCACTATCCAACATCACATTTTCTTTTTGATTTTCTCAAATTCTACAAATTAAATACAACTTTAGTGTTGAATTACTTTGTGACAACCGTCCAATCTTAGGTCATTATCACACTTGAATCTCAATTTTAGTTTAAAGCATTCCTTGAATCCTAGGTTGTGATTCCGTAGGCTTACTAATGTCGTAGAACGTCCTAGTGATTGCTTAGTGAACCATGAGTTCTTTTAAACATGTTAAATTAGGTTACTAAGTGCCAAATTAAACAATGAAAAATTTAGAATCATTATACTTTCATAAAATCCTTATCTAATCGCAAAACGAAAATTCCCGTGACTCGACAACGCAAACTAAATCGGATAAATAATACGTAAACATCAAACTTAGACAAATTAAGCGTATGATAATTTAATTCAAGAATTTAAAATTACTTATTTTTAGAACTCAAACATTAATTACTAAATTATCTCAAAATTTACCTTTTAAAATACAAATACTTACACACTTTTAATACAAATTAATTATACAACTTTTATACATATTATTTAACAAAAAAAAAGATGATAATAATATAAATAAAACCTTCAAAAAAATCTGCCCCTTTTTATTGCATTTCAAACTCTTTTATTTCCCATAAAAATACATTATTACTCTCATTTTCCCAAAACTAAAACCCACACTCTTCTCCTTCCTCTCTCTAAAACACACACACAAACTCTCTCTAAACTCTCTCAAATTTCCAGCCATATTCAAGAGAAAATCCAGATTTCTTAAAGGTGTTCATCACCAAATAAAATCTTGGAGGTAAATCAAATCATCTATACCTCTTTATCTTTCATTTTCTTGTATTTTCTTAATAAAAAAATTCGGATTTTATACCTTTTCCATGGCTAAAATCTTCATAAAATGTTTGATGTTTGTAGGTTATACTTTTTCACACCCATATGTGTTAAAATGAAAGGATAACCCATGATCAAACCAAAAATCAAGTGAAAAATCAAATTATTGCTTGTAATCTTATAAAATCTTGTTCATCTTTAAGCAAGTCTTTCATTATATGTTAATAATTATCTCTAACACATCATGGATATATTTCAACACCATACATGTGTTATATCATGGATTTATAGGTCAAAAGATCAAAATTTTATTTTGTTTCATGGTGGTGTTCTTATTTAAACACCAAACACCCACCATGGACTTAAATGTTTCTGTCTAGATTCTGTTATACGAAATGTACAAGGTCATAACTCACTCATTTATAAATGAAATTGGACATTTTGATAGTCTAAAATCAAGTACTATAAGCAAGATTTCCAACCCCATAAACCTCATATTTTTCTGATTTCGTTTGTTATTTTTAATAAATTTTGTAAGAAAAGATATACAAACTGTAGGAAAAAGTCATAAACTTTTATCTTATTGTTTTTTTCATAACTGGAACCTCACACCTTCAAATGACTTGAAACTAACGCCAAAAGTTTACAAATTTCATTGGCTACAACTTTCAAGAAGACCTTTTTTATTTATTCCATGTATATTTTGCTCAGAAACAATGATTGCATGCATGTGTTTAAATCTGACTCCAGAAGATAAAAGTAAAATCTAAAAATACTTGGACTTCTCTATTGGTTCTGTAAAAATTACACAAAGTAGATAATAAATTGTAGAACATCTGTGATTTTTTCCTTATTTAAATTTGGACCAGAAGTATTTTTAATAAATCCAACAAACAGGTGTAAGATTTCTGGAATTAAGATTATGGACTGATTTTGGTAAAAGTTGGAAGCCGACACTTACGGACTTGCTATTTAGAGAAAGACTAACTTTTTGTGACTTATAAACATGTTTTAGGTTTGGGTATAAGTCTCGGGTCAAACCGAGAAGATTTGACCAAGTCAACAAAAATGGGTTTCGGTTTCGAAAACGTCAAACTTTCTATCTTTGGAAAGAATGGTAACAAAAAGGTTTTGGGTGTCTTATGATGTATTAATCAATTTGTGTGTTGTTAATCATAAATTGTGTGGAACCAAAGTTCAAACACTCATAACACTATAAAATTTGGACACAAACAATTGCGAGACATTATATACTTGTGTATTCATTATTGTACACAAATGCGATAATCGGACATTAACAAACTTCAAAGCAAACAAACCATTTTGGCACTTTGTAATCTAAACAATTAGCTAAGCAATCCTATCAAACCTAATTTACCAAAGTACTAGTTAGAAACCTCGTGTTCATAGGACTTTGATAGGAGTCATGTAACACACTCAAAATTACCAAGGCATTTTTTTTTTTTTTTTGTTTTCGTTTTCGGAAGCGTATTTAACATATACGAATTAGATTATAATGATAAATAGCTTTGCCAAGTTACATTCAAATGATACCACGTAGATTGCATATTAAACCAAAATGCAATCCACAAAGTATCATTCCATCATAATTCAATACAACTTGGAATGATACGCATTAGTGTAATTCAATTTACATATGAGGATAAGTCCTTAAATAGTTAGATCAAAACAGAGCGAGCAGTCTCAAACATCCCATTCCCATCATCTTGCTCACCCACATAAAAAGATAACCTGCAAGAGTAATGAGGGGGATTAGCACAAAGCTAAGTGAACAGATCAATAACCATCAATCTAATTTAGCTTAACAATGGCCTACAACTAAGCAGTCAACAACTAGCTTCAAAGAGGATTGGTGGTCCTTGAGGCACCCTAAAGCCGCGGAGGCCCCCAAGCAACGCTTACAATCACTGATGGCCAAATCAGCGATCTAACCAATAGTTCAGTACTATTACCGCTTCCAACATTAAGTCAATGAACAACACATGTACAAAGCTCTAATGTTATCCAAGTAATAATACACAAACCCGATCGCAATCGACCTCTGAACAATTCATATAATCCATACTCATCATGGCAATATATATCAAGATAATCAATACATCAAATAAACCAAGTTTACCCGTTGTAACCACATTGTTACAACCAAATAAGATTGAAGGTCTACGATCCACTCACCTTTACTAACAACGTCTCCACTCAGAGATCTAGTCTCACTGAGTTTTCGCTTTATCTGAAAATACAACCAACCCGAATTAGTCCCTTCTTCAAGTTCATTACCATATAATCATGTATATAGTGTCAACTAAGAACATCTACTATACTATTAATACAAAGCAATTAACAAGAATGCACAAGTCACAAGTTATCAATTTCGTCATTTTTCAATATACAAACGCGATCCTGGAATCGGGTGCTGGATCGCGTTTCTCAGTGAAAAATGTTCTGTTACCATTTTTCACTTGCAAACGCGATCCGGGTACATGGTCTGGATCGCGTTCGTAAGAACAATTTGTGCCCGACCCAAAACAACACTAGCTAACGCGATCCGGCAAAGAGTTTCAGGATCGCGTTTCAAAGAACAAACTCAATCCAATCCCCAATTAACACTGACTAACGCGATCCGGGTGTATGAAGCTGGATCGCGTTCGTCACTTTTCAGCAGCAGCAAACCCAGATCAAGAACACTTTAGCTCGACCTAATTCTTATTTTCACCAAATCCAAGATGTGATACACAAATATAGGTATACAATAACTTCAAGGATCATCATGCAACATGTTATAATCATAAACAACTATCATCAAACTCAAATCCATGCTTGATCACTCATTTAACCCAATTACCTAAACCCTAACATATATGTATACAATTAGGCAATTAAACTTACAATCGAGATGATGACAAGGGGAAGATGATGATGATAAGGAGCTTGAATCAAATCCCTAGCTAGTTCTTCACTTCCTTTGATTTCCTCTAGTTTCAAGTTTATGTATATGTGTGTGTTTTTGTATGAAGAAAGAAACCAGAATTGGAGGAAAGGGAAGGTGGGAGGTTAGGTCGGTCTAACCTCCACCTCCACATATTACAGTGTCAAACCTATATCCGTTCTAAATCTGTTGTCAGGAACCTAAAACCTATTTGCAAGAAAATAAGTTTTATTATACCTTCAACTAAATTAATGTGAAACAATTCATAATTTATTCATCACAATAAGTCATTTGACCAGTTGACCTATTAATTTCAATTTCTCAATAATACGAAATTATTTCTAAATACAATTTAAATACGAGCAAGGTAGGGAAAATACCGTATTTCTACCAGGCCCAAATCGAGGATGTTACAAATCTTCCCTCCTTAAGAAGATTTCGTCCCCGAAATCTCGCCATGCACAAAAAGACTAGGAAACCGCGACCTCATGCTAGATTCGGTCTCCCACGTAAGGTTCGGCCCCAAACTATGATTCCACTTAATCAACACCATGGGTATGTCCTTCTTTCGAAGTTTAGTCACCTTACGGTCTAAAAGTTCTACGGGCTCTTCTACGAGCTGTTGATTTAGGTCTACACGTAGGTCTTGCAATGGAAGAACTTGGGATTGGTCCTCCACATTGCACTTTCTTAAGTAGCACACATTAAATGTATCGTGAATACCCGCTAATTCCGGAGGAAGATCTAAGGACACCGTTTGATCATTGACGACTTGTCGAATTTTAAACGGTCCAATGAATCTAGGAGCTAGTTTACCGCGTTTCCCAAACCGAATAACACCCTTCCAAGGCGAAACCTTCAAGTAGACTAATTCACCCTCTACAAATGAAACGGGTCGACGACGCGGGTCGGCATATTGTTTTTGTCTATCACGGGCAGCTTTTAACCTATCACGCGCTATAGTTACCTTATCGGCAGTAACCTGCACTATGTCCGGACCTGCAAATTGTTTCTCACCCGCCTCTAACCAACATGTGGGCGTTCTACACCTACGGCCATATAACATCTCATAGGGTGGCATGCCTATAGAAGAATGGAAAGAATTATTATAGGCGAATTCAACCAAGGGTAAGTGAGAATCCCAAGACCCACCGAATTCTAAAATGCACGCCCGCAACATATCCTCCAAAGTTTGAATAGTCCGCTCAGACTGACCATCAGTCTGAGGATGATAAGCCATGCTCAAGTTAATTCTAGTACCCAGTTCTCTCTGCAAACTCCGCCAAAAACCCGATACAAACCGCGGATCTCTGTCGGAAACGATGGACAACGGTACTCCATGCCGAGAAACAACCTCATTAACATATAATTGCGCCAACTTACTCAATGATGCCGTCTCGCAAGTTGCAAGAAAGTGAGCACTTTTGGTCAATCTGTCGACAATTACCCATATCATATCATTTCCTTTAACCGTTCTAGGTAATTTAGTCACGAAATCCATGGTGATATGCTCCCATTTCCATTCGGGAATCTCCAGTTGTTTCAAAGCTCCATACGGTTTCTGATGTTCGGTTTTTACCTGAGAACAAATATGGCAAGATTCCACAAACCGAGCTACATCCAATTTCAAAGTAGGCCACAAATACAATGGCTTTAAGTCATGGTACATCTTAGTACTTCCGGGATGAACCGACAATCTAGATTTGTGTGCCTCTAACAAGATTACATCACGAAGTCCACCGAGCAAGGGAACCCAAACTCGGGATTGAAAGGTCTTCAACCCCCGAGAATCATCAACCAATAAATCCTTCCTCTTTAACATAACCTCGGATTTCAAGTTATCATCCATCAATGCCTCTAACTGGGCCACTTTCAACTGATCAATCAAATCTGAAGAAACCTCCAAACGCATAAAACAAACCCTTTCTGATTTTCCTTTCCGGCTTAACGCATCCGCCACCACATTGGCTTTACCCGGGTGGTAACGAATCTCGCAATCATAGTCCTTGATCAATTCCAACCATCGCCTTTGTCGCATATTGAGCTCTTTCTGAGTGAACATATACTGGAGACTTTTGTGATCAGTACAAATGACACATTTCGTGCCATAAAGGTAGTGCCTCCATATTTTCAGAGCGAAAACCACGGCCGCAAGTTCCAAATCATGGGTAGGATAATTAATTTCATGAGGTTTCAATTGACGCGAAGCATAGGCAATAGCACGATCTCGTTGCATCAAAACACAACCCAAACCTGCAGAAGAAGCATCACAATAAACAATGAAGTCACCTGACCCATCTGGCAATGCTAAAACCGGAGCCTAGCACAAAAGCTGCCTTAAAGTCTGAAAAGCTGATTCCGGCCGTTCAGTCCACTGAAATTTAATATCTTTCCGAGTTAGTTTAGTCAAAGGACTCGCAATCTTAGAAAAATCCTTTATGAACTTTCGGTAGTAGCCCGCTAAACCCAGAAAACTCTTAATTTCGGAAGGAGACTTAGGAGCTTGCCAATTCATAACAGCCTCAACCTTTGATGAATCCACCTTAACTCTATCTTTACAAATGATGTGCCCCAAAAACTGAACCTCACGAAGCCAAAACTCACATTTCGAAAATTTAGCGTACAGCTGTTCCTTTCTCAAAGTATCAAGAACCATACGCAAATGCATCTCATGGTCGGATTCAGACTTAGAATAAACCAAGATATCATCAATGAATACGATTACAAATTTATCAAGGAAGGGTCGAAAAACCCTATTCATCAAGTCCATGAAAATCGCCGGAGCATTAGTCAACCCAAACGGCATAACAAGAAATTCATAATGACCATATCTTGTGCGAAAAGCTGTCTTAGGGATATCCTCCTCACAAACCCGTACTTGGTGATAACCCGACCTCAAATCGATTTTTGAAAAATAAGAAGACCCTTGTAATTGGTCAAACAATTCATCTATCCGGGGCAAAGGGTACTTATTCTTTATGGTTCTCTTATTCAACTCCCTATAGTCGATACACATACGAAAGGTGCCATCCTTCTTTTTAACAAACAACACAGGCGCACCCCAGGGAGAAGAACTAGGTCTAACAAAACCCTTATCTAATAACTCCTGAATCTGGCTCATCATTTCGCGAATTTCTAAGGGGGCTAATCTATAAGGAGCCTTAGCTACTGGGGTAGAACCAGGAATTAAGTCAATTTTATATTCTACTTCTCTAATGGGAGGTAAGCCAGGCAACTCATCGGGAAAGACATCCGAGTATTCATCGACCACTCGAACATCGGAGACCTTTTTCTTGCTTAACTTAGCATCAATAACATAGGCCAAATAGGATTTGCACCCTTTAGCTAGAGATTTTCTAGCTTTCATCAAAGAAATCACAGGAATACTACCCTTCACGCGCTCTCCTCAAGCCACAACATAAGACTCATCCGAAGTGGGGATTTTGATTAACTTTTTATGACAATCTATGTTGGCTCTATTCAGACTTAACCAATCCATGCCTAAGACCGCATCAAAACCGGGGATAGGCATCAAAAGAAAGGAGACAGGAAAACTATGTCCTTTGATTAAAATATTAGCTCCAGTCACCGATGTGGTAACCGGAACCATTTTGCCATTTGCTACCTCAACCTCAATAGGATTCGTAATAATGGTGGGAGCTAGTTTCAATCTATCACAGAAATGCATAGATACAAAAGAGCAATTTGCTCCCGAATCAAATAAAACGCATGCCGGTACAGAATTGATAAGAAAAGTACCGATTATGACATCCTCTGTTCTGACAGCTTCATCAGCTGTCATTTGAAATGCTCGACCCGATGCTGCTGGTGTACCTTTTCTTTTCTGGCCCGACGATGAAGAACCTCCCACCGTACCCATCCTTTGCTTACCCTCACTACACTTACCCGCACAGTGTCCCTCCTTGTGGCAGTTCCAGTACACACTGCTAGGAAAAGTGCAATCTTTAAAATCGTGTCCAAGTTGCCCACATTTAACGCATCTACGAGTTTGAGGAGTACAAGGCCCCGTATGTCTGGATCTACAACCATTACACCAATTGGTTCTATCCACCTTAACACCACTTCCAGAACTCGGTTTCTTACCTTGAGGTGATCCTTGCCATTTCTTCTTTCCCGGACTCACCGAGGAGTCATCCTTTTCAACTGAGATTTTTCCTTAATTCCCAAGCCTTATACTCGAATGTCACCATCCACTGAACGGGCCAAATCAAAAGCTTGGGTAAGAGTACCCGCAAGTCTCACTGTCGTCCGATAAGTATAGGGCAACATTCCAACAAAATGGTCAATTTTGGTTCTCTCATCCGGTACCCATTGGTGCACAAACCATAACTTCTCTGTGAATTGGGAAATAAGATCATCCATCGTCATATTGTCTGCCAATTGCATATCCAAGAACTCGCGTCGCAGACGGGTCATGTCATATCCCGAACAATACTTTTTACAAACCTCATTGTAGAAATTGGTCCACCTAATAGAAGCCCTTTGTTGAGGAGAGAAATGGGAGGTAATAGAATCCCACCAACCCATCGCCGGACCTTTAAGAAGTTGAACCGCATAAGGAACCTTAACCTCTTCCTCACATCGACATACATCGAACTTTCTTTCAACATCCCTTAACCAATCCAAGGTAACGGATGGATTTGTGCTTCCATGGTAATCGGATGGTCCACTAGATTTAAACGTCTTAAAGGAACAAACCTTATGGTGAAAAGATGGAGGAAATACCGGAAACTGATATCCCGAAGGCCCAGAAGATGAAATTGGGGTCGATGTCTGAAAGGGATTTCCATGAGACTGCTGGTGGTAGTATGGCAGTGATGTAGGAATCTGAGATGTCACGATAGTAGGAGGTACTGTGCTATAAACTGGTGGGGAAGTATGCTGAAATTGCTGAGATAACCGAGCTTGTTGTTCCAGAAACTGTTGCTCAATAGCCTTCAGTCTAACATTTTCCCCTTCCAAATGTAACAAATAATCCTCTTGGGTCAAATCCTCAGCTGAGAAGGAGGTACCTGCCTGACCTTGACTAACATTCTGGATTTCTGGAGGAGTGGCATCTGTTCTAGAAGTACCATTTGGGGTATCGGTCTGGTTTTCATGATCTGCCATTTCCTGCACCACATCACAACTCACAACTCATTAATTGTTAGTACCTACATACTAACCAATTCGTCTATCACTGCTAAATCCCGCACCCTGGAATGTTTGATTAACACAATTAGGTTTGGGATTGAACACTTAACCCATGCTCAATTCGCCCAAACCTATGCTCTGATACCAATTTGTAACACACTCAAAATTACCAAGGCATTTTTTTTTTGTTTTCGTTTTCGTATTCGGAAGCGCATTTAACATATACGAATTAGATTATAATGATAAATAGCTTTGCCAAGTTACATTCAAATGATACCACGTAGATTGCATATTAAACCAAAATGCAATCCACAAAGTATCATTCCATCATAATTCAATACAACTTGGAATGATACGCATTAGTGTAATTCAATTTACATATGAGGATAAGTCCTTAAATAGTTAGATCAAAACAGAGCGAGCAGTCTCAAACATCCCATTCCCATCATCTTGCTCACCCACATAACAAAAGATAACCTGCAAGAGTAATGAGGGGGATTAGCACAAAGCTAAGTGAACAGATCAATAACCATCAATCTAATTTAGCTTAACAATGGCCTACAACTAAGCAGTCAACAACTAGCTTCAAAGAGGATTGGTGGTCCTTGAGGCACCCTAAAGCCGCGGAGGCCCCCAAGCAACGCTTACAATCACTGATGGCCAAATCAGCGATCTAACCAATAGTTCAGTACTATTACCGCTTCCAACATTAAGTCAATGAAGAACACATGTACAAAGCTCTAATGTTATCCAAGTAATAATACACAAACCCGATCGCAATCGACCTCTGAACAATTCATATAATTCATACTCATCATGGCAATATATATCAAGATAATCAATACATCAAATAAACCAAGTTTACCCGTTGTAACCACATTGTTACAACCAAATAAGATTGAAGGTCTACGATCCACTCACCCTTACTAACAACGTCTCCACTTAGAGATCTAGTCTCACTGAGTCTTCGCTTTATCTGAAAATACAACCAACCCGAATTAGTCCCTTATTCAAGTTCATTACCATATAATCATGTATATAGTGTCAACTAAGAACATCTACTATACTATTAATACAAAGCAATTAACAAGAATGCACAAGTCACAAGTTATCAATTTCGTCATTTTTCAATATACAAACGCGATCCTGGAATCGGTGCTGGATCTCGTTTCTCAGTGAAAAATGTTCTGTTACCATTTTTCACTTGCAAACGCGATCCGGGTACATGGTCTGGATCGCGTTCGTAAGAACAATTTGTGCCCGACCCAAAACAACACTAGCTAACGCGATCCGGCAAAGAGTTTCAGGATCGCGTTTCAAAGAACAAACTCAATCCAATCCCCAATTAACACTGACTAACGCGATCCAGGTGTATGAAGCTGGATCGCGTTCGTCACTTTTCAGCAGCAGCAAACCCAGATCAAGAACACTTTAGCTCGACCTAATTCTTATTTTCACCAAATCCAAGATGTGATACACAAATATAGGTATACAATAACTTCAAGGATCATCATGCAACATGTTATAATCATAAACAACTATCATCAAACTCAAATCCATGCTTGATCATTCATTTAACCCAATTACCTAAACCCTAACATATATGTATACAATTAGGCAATTAAACTTACAATCGAGATGATGACAAGGGGAAGATGATGATGATAAGGAGCTTGAATCAAATCCCTAGCTAGTTCTTCACTTCCTTTGATTTCCTCTAGTTTCAAGTTTATGTATATGTGTGTGTTTTTGTATGAAGAAAGAAACCAAATGAATTGGAGGAAAGGGAAGGTGGGAGGTTAGGTCGGTCTAACCTCCACCTCCACATATTACAGTGTCAAACCTATATCCGTTCTAAATCTGTTGTCAGGAACCTAAAACCTATTTGCAAGAAAATAAGTTTTATTATACCTTCAACTAAATTAATGTGAAACAATTCATAATTTATTCATCACAATAAGTCATTTGACCAGTTGACCTATTAATTTCAATTTCTCAATAATACGAAATTATTTCTAAATACAATTTAAATACGAGCAAGGTAGGGAAAATACCGTATTTCTACTAGGTCCAAATCGAGGATGTTACAAGTCATACCCGACAAGCACGCGCGCTTCATCCATCGTTTACTCTTACACTCAATTGTGAGTTTTCATAGCCCCTTTTTACTTGTTTATTATTTTGGGGTGAAAAGCATGATCTCGAACTTTAACTAAATTGGTTGTACTCTTTATAAACTTGTTGAACTTTTGCTATACTATTTATGCGAATTGGTGTATACTATTGTTATGCTTGAGTACTATCGTGCTAAAGTCCCCGGAAATACAGTTTACACTACTTATTAACTCGTCCGAGAGCCAGACGAGCCGTTGATATTTATGGATAGCGCTATTTAGGGGGAAACCACTCCTCACTCACACTGTTCGTGAGTGCATAGTATCACCAGTACTCATGTTACCGATAGAACATGGAGCTTGGGGCATGTGTCGGTTGAATCGGTTTAGTAGTGGCCTCAATTGCATTAACACTCACGTATACTACTTTTCATATTCGCAATTATTACAACCAATTATTTTTACTCATGTCATTTATGAACAAAGCTTTTAGTTCATTTATTTGTAACATTAAACCTGTGAACTCACCAACTATGACCATAGTTGACCTTTTGTTTTATCATGCTTTTCAGGTGAATGACAGTAAGGTGCATTCTAGGAGTACCTTTGCATGGATATGCATTCTCACATGCGTTTGCTTTATTTTGAACTATGACTATCTTTTGGAAACTTTTATGAACTTGATGTAATCTCTTTTGAAACTATGGGTTGAACTTGTAGTAACTTGTAATACTTTCGCTAAATTATGTATGGTGTTACTTCTATATCTTGTGCATTGTTACCCGGTACTGTTACACCTCGTGTTTCCGCTTTAGCGGGGTGTGACATACTTGGTTGAATTGGACCTAAGAGGCCAACTAATGAACCTTATTTACCTCTTGAAATATGTGTTCATATTTTGACTGAAGATTAACCCCAAAAGAGTATGTCGAATGTGTAATATGCATTCTTCATTACCCGTCTTACAAGGAAAAAATTAAAGAAGAATCTTGGGATTTAGAATGGGTAATTTGCTCTTTCAAGAGAAATTTCAAATTATATATATATAAGGAATTTATTTTTTAATAATACTAATCACATTTTAAGATCGTTGTCCTTTCAAAATAATAAAAACAGAAATAACAAATCTTTCCCCTTTTCAGTGATAAAGTCGTACATCTGCCACTACGTATAATGTATCCACCGCCATACTTCTATTAAAATCTTTAATTACACAATATATCTAGGGCTGTTCACAGCTCGGATAAAATCGGATTATCCAATTGGATAATTCGGATCGGACCATATGGTTTGCATAATTGGATTTTTGGATCGGCTCGGATCAAAACCAAACTTATTATTTTGGATCACGGATTGGTTTTTGTTGGTAAATTACAAACCGGATTATCCAAAAAAACTAAATAACTAATAAATATTTATTTTTTAAACATTATATATATATACATGAACATACAAAATAGTTTACTAAATTATTAATAGTCTATAAATATCCAAATATAATAGGTAATTTATAGTTTACAAAATTGTTTACTTATATATTTTATAGTTTCGTTTTGCATTTTACTGTTATATTACATATAGATGTATATGTATAGAGAGGTTCAAATGAGAACCACCTTTTTTGTATAATTTTATTATAAAATCTAACATATTTTTCGTAGATATTATATATATTTATGTATGTGTTTGGATATTCGAAAATCAAACTGATCCATCCAAATAATATGATAATTCGAATGGATTGGTTGGGTTTTTGAATTTGTTTGGACGGATCAGATTCATATTTTCGAAACCATAATCCATTTGAATTTATGCATACGGATTGGTTCTGAAGTGATCCATCCATTTGAACCCCCTATATATCATATATTTTTTACACTTTAAATCAAAAATCTGATCACAAACGGATGATGATTTTGTCAAACAAATTCACTAATCAGTGAAACCAATGACATTGTTTCGGTTTCAATTATAATCATAAACACACATTCCATATTAATTTTAATTTAAGAATCCTTCACATGTAATCAAAGAAAACAAAAAGGAGGGATACAAGATTGTGACATGAAACCGCAACTAACTCACTACCAACCGGTTTTAGATCCAAACATAAACTAGATCCATACTCATATCCATGACCCGATCCAAACCATTCAATCCAACGGCTCACATTCACCAGCAAACTTAGAGTACATTGTAACTAACGGCTGTCAATCTCCGTCAGCCCATCTGTATTTCATCCTTAAAAATAAAAATAAAAATAAAAAATAATTACTTACACTTCTCTAAAAGTCTCAAACACACTGTTATATCTATATTCTGTATATCTATATATTCCGTGTATATTTCATTTTCTCGTCTATTTTACACCACCGTCATCCGCCGTTAACCACCACCGGCGAATCCAAAATGAGGATTCCAGGTCATATTCTCACCGCCGTTCTTCTCTTCTTCTTTCTCTTCACTTCTCCGTCAACTGCGGAGATCAAATCTCTCAAGATCCGAACTGATAACCGTCCAATGATCCTCTTCGAAAAATTCGGATTCACACACACCGGATTTGTCTCCGTCGCGATCTCCGCCGTTTCCGTCACATCGACGTTAGCGCAACCAGATCCATCAAGGTTAGGGTTTTTCCTTCTATCAGAAGAATCGTTGATTCAGGTACTACTTGAACTACAACAAAACCCTAACTTTTGCGTCGTGGATTCAAAATTTATATCATTATTGTTCACTTTCCGTGATCTGTCCCCACCGCCGCACTCGTCGTTTAACAAATCGTATCCGGTAACATATCCTAATGAATACTCGTTATTTTTCGCTAATTGTAATCCAGAATCGCTTGTTACAATGGATGTACGTACTGAGCTATACAATACTGATGACGGCACTACAAAGGATTACTTATCAGCTGGATTGACACAGCTGCCGTCTCTTTATTTTATATTCTCGTTGATTTATTTAGGGTTTCTAGGGTTTTGGATCTCGATATGCTTTAAAAACCAGCGATCCGTCCACAGGATCCATTTACTTATGGGAGGGTTACTTGTTATGAAGGCACTTAACTTGATCTGTGCTGCTGAGGATAAACATTATGTGAAAGTTACTGGTACCCCTCATGGATGGGATGTATTGTTTTACATATTTCAGTTTATTAGGGTTGTGCTTTTGTTCACTGTGATTGTGTTAATCGGTACTGGATGGTCGTTTTTGAAGCCCTTTTTGCAAGAAAAGGAAAAGAAGGTTTTGATGATTGTGATTCCACTTCAAGTTTTGGCTAATATAGCTTCCATAGTGATCGGAGAAACTGGTCCTTTTATTAGAGATTGGGTGACTTGGAATCAAGTGTTTTTGTTGGTGGATATTATATGTTGTTGTGCGATTATCTTTCCCATTGTGTGGTCGATTAGATCGTTGAGGGAGACTTCTAAGACTGATGGAAAGGCTGCAAGGAATTTGGCTAAGTTGACTCTATTTAGACAGTTTTACATAGTGGTTATTGGGTACTTGTACTTCACGAGGATCGTTGTTTTTGCATTGAAGACGATTGCAGCTTATAAGTACCAGTGGGTGTCTAGTGCAGCAGAGGAAATTGCTAGTCTTGTGTTCTATTTGGTGATGTTTTACATGTTCAGGCCAGTTGAGAAAAATGAATACTTTGTTCTTGACGATGAAGATGAGGAAGCAGCTGAGATGGCTTTGAGGGACGAGGAGTTTGAGCTTTGAAATATCATATATCGAGGATCTTATCTTGTTTTGTCGTTTATAATACTTTCTAGGTGATACACTGTGAGTTGTTGATTTAAACTTTTAAGTAGCTATTTTCTGGAACAGTTTGATCTTACCTTACTTTTCTTTCATGTCATAACTGTGGAATTAATGATAGTGTGTGTTCAAAAATTTTGTAATTTCGTATAAGCTACCGTGTCATTAATGCGTCTATTTCAAAATGTATCACTTGTTTGCTAGATGTGATGTGCATTTCTGCTTAGTAATCTCAGTTTTTGTCTTGATGTGTCATCTGCATTTTGTTGTTGCTAAAGACTTTTTACATATCTCTACCTTTGTATCTACAGCAGGAATATCTATTTCTGATGCTGTTGGGTTCACATAATTAGAACTGTTTGATTCATGTAAGATTATTCATTATTGTGATCTTGAACGAAAGATAAGTAACACAACGGTGATTGAAACATGTTGCATGGTCTTGTTTCTGCCCTGTATTTTTGTTGCTTTAGCTCTGATGGCCACATGTATTTCTTTTCATGCATGTTGTACTTAGTGTCCCATTCTGTAATGTTTCTTTTGTTTTGTCGCACGATATGAATGGCTTATTTGTGAGACGAAAGGTCCAGAGTTCTTTAGTCGTACTTTAGTGGAGAACTAGTCATAGAATCCCAGAGAAGATTTCTGAAGGCGAGGGCTAGTCACACTTTACTAAGCCAGTGATGCATGTTGTGAGTCTTTATAGGTAGCTGTGAGTAAAGATAGCTTCCAGATGTACACTTCATTTTATATAAATACCATAAGCTTTTTGATGACTGTTACATGTATGGAAACCTTAGAAGGTTCACAAGTTTGAGGTTTAGGTTTCGTTTTTGATATTTAAGTGGTAATCGACATTATGGGGAATTGGGGATCTTGTGCAAGCTTTGGTTGATTGAAAAGCTCGACCCCCATTGCCTTTACCTATTCTTGGCATCTGTCTAATAGGGAAAGTTTTCGCGAAGAAAATAAAGGAACGTTAAGGATTATGGACTTGGAATTAGGGTGTGTGCACCAGCTGATCTGCAGAAAAGCTTGGTGGGGCTAAGCCTGTAGGATTTAAGCATACTGAACCCATTGAGCCCTATACGAGCTATAGTTTTATTCGTACTTGTACTAGTCTTGGGCTTGGCCCTATCCGAAATGTTAGTTTAAGTATGTCAAGCATAATCTTATAAGAACAAAAAAAAAACTGAACCAAGTTTGCGATCAGCTCAAACATACCACAATCTTGAAAAGCTGAACATGATTTACACAATTGCACTTGCATTTGCAGCATTATCAGACTTGATTTGGTCCTGGATTAAGTTGACTTCCATTTCACCTCAAGTGGGACCATATATATAACCATTCGGCCTTATGATGTCATACACTCGTCTTATCGACTAAAAAGTAGAAAAATTGAAACTACTACTAGCTTTTATGGAGAGTTTCATGTTATTTTTGTATTTGTTTTGCTAATAGCAACCAGGAAATCAGTGATCCTTCAAAGCTGGATCATCATGGGTGCCGTTCTAATAACATGTTGGTCCTCTGGCTTTCTTTTGAGTTCTTGCATGGTTTTCACAGCTACTGATTTGAATGTCTGTTCATGCACTGCTTGATTTGCGAATAAGCCGGTGATGTTGATCATCTGGCTGCATGTTATTGTTTGTACGTAGATTCTGTTCTGGTTTTGGGAGGGTATAAAGTGAGCGTCAGACCATCATAATGTGCATCTTGTTTTTCCTGAAATGGCTGTTCATGCATCATATGTTCATGCTTGCATTGTTTTTATTTTTTCTTGTTCTGTACAAAATTGGCATACATGGGAAATGCGGTTTCGTAAGTAGATAATTTTACGTATCAACTCACAGGTAATTTTATTAACAAAATACAGTTTCAGCTTTTGATGTTTGGATGTTTGTTATTTGTTTATCCTCCTAAAATAATTGTTTATTTTGATTTGATAATGGCACGAGATATCGTTTATGACAAATTAAAATGTCTCCTTCTTTCAAACACTAGCAGTCTAATCTTCATCATTTGTTTTAGCGTTCCACACATACACAAAAAGAGTCGTTTAACGACTTTCAGATGTCAACGATAGATGAAGGTCCACGTCTTACAACTTGCAATTGAAAGTAGGGTGTTTCATCTACATTTCAAGTTTTACTTTTCTTTCATCATATCATCATAGTGTTGCATTTTGTCTTTTTCTAATTTCATGAATATTGATGTCAACCGTTTAACCGCCCAATCAACCAATAACTAGTGGATTTGATTTCTCATTAATCTACATGTTGGTAGTTAATCTTTTCTTTTAACTGACCCATGTTCACCCGAATTGGTATGGTAGTATGGATCCCAATAAGATCCAAATGGTAGTCATATAGAGGTATTGAACCACTCATCTTAAAACCTGACAATTATTGAACACTAGTGATGCAGAAAACTCTCTTTATAGCGAGTAAGGAAGCTAGCATAGTGGACCATTAATGCTTGACCCATTTTTTTACATCCACGTAAAACCTCCCAATTACTTGATAGAACACTCATACAAAACACTTGTATGGAAACCACAATCCAGGGACAAATAGCCAATACCTTGAAATCAATAAGGCTAAACACCCATGAACCCGCGGACCTTTTGCCACTGATGCCTGTCCATGGATTAAGGAGAATATAAGTGAGGGGTCTATACTTGATCTGGATGTTTGAACCTTTTGACGTGAGGCAAATCTCGCCAGAGCGTTTGATTCTCGCTGCTGAATGGATGGCATGTTGAGAGATTCAATTGTGATGGTGGCAAAAGGGCAATTAAGTAAAATTCAACACCACCATAGTCAATAGGAAGTACCCCATCAGTACAAAGTTTGTTTGGAAAAAGGCAAGGCTTGTGATATAAGGATGAAAAGTGTCGCAAGGGGCATCGAAGGCTTGGAAAAGAAACTTGAAACTTGCTTGATTATGAAGTACAATTTTGCAGTGGTTAAGCCAACCAACATCAAAAGGGGAGAAGGTAATTGCAAAAGGTTTTCTGAAGATGCCTTGTCTATTTCAATTTCAGTGCCTAGTCTAATCTGAAATTCATTTGAGAGCCTGAAAGGCTCAAAGACACTTCCAATATGAAGCTCAATACAACAAGCTTGTTTATAATGCATTAATGGACAATGTTCACCGAAAGTACATGTATATTTGCATATGCATACGACTCGAAATGTTCAATGCAAATTCAATTTGTATCCTAATAATTATAGTCAACCTACTCTACTCCAACTCTATACAGCTCATATTTACCGAGTTTAAGCACAAGTCAGTCAGTAGAAACTTCAGTCATTCGGAAACACATTAATCACTCTTCATGTTACCGATCAAATGCAACAATTTTATAATTGTCCTTTCAACCCCATTCAGAAGCAAACAAAGATTGAAAACTACTTTGATGACCCTGAATTTGAAAGTTTGTACAAAATTCCATACTAGTGAGTAATCGTTAAACTAAACAACCAATAAAGATGCCCGTATAAGAAATAGTGAAATACATTTAGGGCACAAAAAAATATTAAATGTTGTAAGTTAACAAAGTTTGCTGAATATACACAAATAGGTCACTATACTTTACGAAAATGTTCGTCAGGGTTACTAAACTTTAAAATTGTTCAATTGGGTTACTATACTTTTAAAAATGTTCAATTAGGTTACCAAACTTTAAACATAATTGCCATAGCCAAAATGATGACGTTTACTAAACTTAAAAATGTTCAATTGGATCACTATTTTTTTGACCGAAATTAAGCAGAATAGACGTGATGACACCAATCAACAAGTATAGTGATCCAATTGAACATTTTTAAAGTTTAGTAACCCAGATGAACATTTTCGTAAAGTATAGTAAACTATTTGTGTATTATCCTAACTCTATTGGACAACTCAGCTCATTAAGCCCAAAATAAAGAGCCTCTTAGTTACCATTGAGAGTAAAATGTGCCTCTGCCCTACTCAGGCTTTGAGTTTCTTGGGCATTATTATTATTATTAAGAAAAACTGAATAAGTCAACAACATGGGGTCCAACATCTAAGGTCCCATCAGAATGGTATGTTTTACAGTCAAAATCCCCATATATCTAACATCTAGTCGAAGTTGTCAATTTTGATGGGAGTAAACTCGTCTGCGACATTGAAGTGTCCCACTAAACGTGCAAAAAACACCATTTGTTGCTCAAGTGTAAATTTAATATTTTCAGCCTGCATTTCAAAAAATTATAACATGATGCAGTTTCATTGGTGAAAAATGAAATTCAGTAAACTTATGTTGTTTAGTTATCTCTACCATGCGAAAACCATGCTGCTCGCCTTCATATTCCACAAGTGCGACGGGCAATCCTTTTGATTTCAACGCTTTATATATTTTTCTTGCTTGTTCAGGGTTTACAACCTGCAAAACAACACCATAATAGTTTTAGTGCAGGACATGATAGTGGTATAGACCATAGCAATTCAGAATACTTGATCCATCAGTCATTTTCATTCAGAATGAAGTCTAGAAGAGCCTTTGAAGCATTACGGCCATTGATTCACTGAACGCTAAATCATACCATTTGATTAACTAAAAAATTGATTCATGAGAAAAAAAAAAAAAAAAAAAAAAAAAAAAAAAAAAACATTTACCATTAGTTTTTCACAACAATGTCAAATTATATCAAGTTTGTCCAACTTTATCCAAATTAGTAGCACAAATGACCTCTTCCCTTCACATGTTCATCGGTTCATCCCCTTCCTCATTCCTAAAAGTTACCATTTACTTTGGACACCAAACTAGTCATTAAACTTAGGAAAATGTTGTTTTCTCTTCTTATTTTTATTAATTTTTGTGTGTGTGTCATAAAATACTAACATACTTCCTCAAATGTTCCTAAATTGTCATTGTACAATGGTTCAAAATGATTCCATTTTCCTACATTCAGTAAGACAGGAACTACTTGGTATGATAAATTTGTGCAATGACCAATGTGGAACATTTAATTAAATACTTAATGGAATTGTAAGACACTAAGAACCTAAGCATGGGTTGAGAAAATATATCTGTTGAGGTATGTAGTATGTATGTTAAAGAATCATTGAAGTTCAAAAATTGCATTGGATACCTTGTCTTCCAATCCTTGAAAGAGGATGATGGGGCAAGAAAACTGATCAGCAGAATTAATAGGGTTCCTCTCGATGAAGTCTCTTTCACACCCTGTTGTAAGTCGTTAGCTATAGAAGTTATAACTTCTATACCCGATAGTTTATACTTAAAGTTTACAAGTCAATAGATTTACCAACAAGATTATCGATGTAGCAGGACTCAAACTTGACAATTTGTTCTTTCAACAACTTCACGTCAGCTACCTGTTTGTGACCATGGCATAAGAAGTTATTATGGTAAAATTGAATACATACTCACAATAAAAATCATAATAACAAAACATAAAGTCTTAACAGAAACATTACACATAGCTTATGTATATCACTGAAGGCTTATGTTGGGTTACTATGCACCCCCACCTAAGACGTTTACGATCTGTACATGATATAGGTGGTAAAAAGTAGCTTGTTTGCTCAGGTAAGAGATGGGTCATATTGGGTAGTGGGTTAAATGAATTCTATTCTCACAACAGGTAAATCTATGGAATTTGCATTAAGTCAAGCTTGTCGACTAATCAAAGGGAAGGCTGCGTCAAATGGGACGGGTTGATTTGTTGGAGGCCATCATCCTATTTCTTTTTTCATACTCTGCCAATTATACGAAACGCATGTAGATAACATATAAACAAAAAGATATATATTTAATCTTAAATTTTGTTTCCATTGATGACAATTAAAATATTATTCCATAACATAATATGCAATAATCATGTAACCGCAGATAACCAATTGATAATTATTTTAAGATATTAGAAATTTATACTTCATCGAACAAATTGAGTTAAGTTGTTTAATAAGTTACTTTTAAGTCTATTTTGAACTTGCACAATAACATAAAACACACACACAAACACACGTAAAAAGGACATTAATTCTGAATCTTCGAAGTAAATACGGCACAGGCACCCATAGCATCAAGCAAATATAACATACTGAACAGAGTACTTACACCAAACAAGGAAGCTCCAGCCTTGAATGTTTTTCTGAATGCAAGAGCAGACAATGTTGTATAACCACCAGCAGAGCACCCAGTGATGCAAAGTCTTTCACCATCTGCCTTTCCACAGTTTACCTATAAAAGTAAGAAAGAAAAGCAAGGCATGAAATCATGACATGTAATCGTACTGAAAGTTTCACCCATTCACCCATATGAGTTCAAAATAATGCATGAAAAAAATTTGTAGTATTATCACCAAGAATTTAGCACAGCTGCAACAGTCGTTGACATCAACTATACCCCACCGCTTCAAAAGTCTTTCACGGAACTCTCGACCATAACCTTCAAAACATAAACAAGAGGTCAAGAATCAAGATACTATCTAGATGAGTTTTGATTCAGCAATTTCTGCTCCTCATCTATCTGGTATTTCATACACTTTAGGATTAACAACTATCTCCAACATGTGTGGACCTGGAATGACTACACATACATCACCCCTATTTGTGTGGTCCATCCTAGTGACAGCATTCCCACTTTTATTATCACTACCGCTACTAGCAGGCGCAATTACCATGTTATTAACTGATCAAAACTTTAATACAACCGTTTGTGATCCCGCTGGAGGGGGGATACCCCATATTATACTAGCATCTCTTTGGTTCTTCGGTCATCCAGAGGTGTATATTCCCATTCAGCCTGGATCCGGTATCATATTGGTACTTACCATAACTGTAACAACCATGAAAGAAAGTCCATGTAGAGTCTACTATAATGCCTACGAGTGGCAAAAAAGGTGGGTAGGCAGGTTGAGTAACGGGTCAACTGGATTTGGGTGAAAAAAAAAGAGAGAATATTCTATCTCTATGCTATGGGTCAGATTGGTTTGACCTGTTACATTGTTTGTCTTCATTTTAATGTAATAGAATTACAAAATTATATCAATTGAATAATAATCTAAATAAAATGATGTAGGAGGTTTTATGCAACAATTTGGGGACTTGTGACACGTTTCTTTACAAGATTTTTATATTATTTCATCTGCTTAACCTATTAGAGATAAAACATACCCTGAGTAGACCCACCCTTACGTAAATCGGTCAAATTAGCATGTATAATAGTGTCCAACACTGAGACTAAACTATTTGATGATAATTTGATCATTCCAAAGGAAAATGTGCATAAACACATTATTTGCTACAAACACGACTTACCAGAGCTTCCACCATAATTTACATCTACAAAAGCCCAACCACGACTAGTCCAAAACTGGATACTGAGATTTAAGATTCCACGCGCTTCATCTGTAGGTCCACCTGTTGCAAAATGTGAAATATACATGTTAGAAGCTTAGGAGAATCCTTATTTATCAAACAACTAAATCATTCTCTTAACTTGTATGGTAAGTAATTTTATCAATTCTGGAAAAAAGTAGGAAGTATAATCACCATGACTCTCCAATAATAATGGTGGTCTTTCTTCTTGATTGGCTTGATACAGGGGATTGGAAGGTGGATAATAGCATGCATATGCATTCTCACCAGGAACTTCTGTTGGAAATTCAATGAACTCTGGTAAGCTAAAATACGACTTGTATTTTGAACTCGTAGGTGAAGAAGACCAAACAATTTTGAAATCCACAACTTTTGAAGCTTGATCATCTAGAGTCACCTGTCCCGCACAATAACAGATGTAAGAACTGGTACAATCTTATTTAGGGTCAACTAAAGATATCTACAGTATAAGTTTGTAATCTAGAAAAGTAAAAAATAAGAAAATTTTAGGTACAGACTTTGATCCTCAGCAACTCAAATTCACTTGCATGATAGAAGTTTACTTACAAGTTACAACTAGAGGTTGCACTTTTTACCCATGGATTGATTCGGGTTACGTTTATCTCAGGTCGATCAAACAGGAAAAATACAATAATCGCTTAGAAGGAAAAGGGTCAAGCGGGTCGAAAGTCAACGATAGTATATTTAGAATGCATAAAGCCTCTAAAATTTACTTTATATAATAATTAATAAATCAGATTATTATGCAAATAAAAATGGGTTTTGTAATCATATTTTAACAAACCAATACATTGTTGAATAATTACGCGTTATACCCGCCGACCCTCCCAATTTTCCACCTCTAATTTCAACATATGACCAAAAAGAGGATAACCTTGGCTATCGACAAAGGATGAATGGCAGATGCCCCCTCAACATAGAGGCAGTGTACACCTGAAGCCTACAAGAAAGAATTTTAAAATTAACAAAATATAAAGTTATTTTTTTACAATGTATTAAACTGAAGAACCCATGCGAGGCTAATCAGAAAGCGCAAAGTATTACAATATTTCTTAGATCTGTGAAAGGAATCTCGAGAATGGATAATGTGCTCTTGTTTTTGTCCAAAATTCCAAGATATGACCTTCCTTTTTGCCTGTGTATATCGACATATATAAGAGTTGGAATACAAATAAACCATATGAAGAATGTAAGATAAGATATAGACAGAGTTACCTGTAACTGCAAGCTATTAGGTTAATTTGCTCATTAATTATGTCATAAGAATTTATGCCATAAACCCATGCTGGCCTTGTAAACTCAGCCTCTAATGAATATACTGGCAACACCTTGTTATCAGATTCAACCTGCGAATGAACAAACTCTGAAAGATGTCCACTTTGTTGTCATTTAAGAGCTTAGTAAGCTCAAGTATGTCTTAAGCTAATCCAGAATAAAGAAACTGGCCGACAATGTTTGAAGGCAATATTCTATCATTATGCAGTTGAACCTTCTCAGTTGATTTGTTGATGCAGATGTACTTGACAAAGATATCAACATGTTACATGCTCAATTTAAAACGTGGAAGTAATGGAATCAGCACACAAGGCCAGCACACCCCACACAATTGTTAGCTAAGATAGACCATAGAAAACTAATGTAATATCCAACCTAAATTATTAAAGGGCCTATGACCAAGCAGATCGGGGTAACCCAATAACTAGAAGATTGTTTTTGGTTGTGGGTTCAAGTCTCACGTTATATAAATTTTGTGTAGATTATATGTGCGGTGTTTATAAGTTTACAATAAAATAAATCAAATCATAAAGATCAAAGGAAGCTAGATGATGAAAGAAAAAAATATAGCCTAACAACGCTAGAAAAACAGAAAATTCTCTCACCCATCTATGAAGATTCCAAAATCCAAGATTCCTATCAGTGACGAAGAACAATTCTCCTGCAGTATAACAGATGCAAAATATGTATGCAACCCAAATGACAAAATAGAGGAAATTTGATAGACCAACATAAATCTTATCCACACTTTGTAATGATCAATAGCAGGAATGGAGATATTTTTATTGAAACTTTACTTAGAAATGTTGCATTTAGTTTAGTAAGTCCAGTAAACCTTTAGTTTCATGATGAAGGGAGTACCACATAAAATCATGATAATAGCTAAAATAGCACAACTTCCAGAATATAACTTATACTTAAGTAAAAACAGTTACTATTTTATGTCAAGAACATAATCACCTTCAGATGACCACTTTGGTTCAGTTGGAGATTCTACTATTGAAGGATCACCCCCAGCCACACATACACGTTTATATACGTCTCTGCATAATGCCTTTGAATCAATATTACAGGGAGACAAAGGATGTAGGGCGACACAAGTACTTATAGATAGTTTGTATCACATGCTATATAAAAAAGACAATACAGATAGCAAGATGGCAGGTCAGGTTGAAGAAGGCCACTTTTTACTACTCTTGAAATGGGTCGGGCTGGTATGTGTTGGCTAGTAAACACCTTTTGTCCACCGTTTAGAAAAATGACTATTGTGTTAGTTATGACTTATGATTGCAAAGACGATGTCATTACAATAATAATCTAAAGAATGACCATTGTGTTAGTTATGATTGCAAATACGATATTAGTACAATAAATTTCTGAATATTTTACAAAATAATTTAACAGGCTATATGCATTAAATTATATTTTTAGCAATTGTCAACATGTTCAAACTGTTAGACACAATTGACCCTTTCCTCCTTTAACTATTTTTAATTTGTTATACCTGTTTGACGAGGTTGATATAAAAACACAACACAAATTTAACCATTCATAAGTAGGCGAGGCATTCACTTTACCCGTTGTCAGAGATGTAGCCGACCCATAGTTGGGACCTATCCCATGGCATGTTAGGGTGGCTCCATTCAATCCATGCCATCTTTTTTCCCTCGGGATCTAATCTCGGAAATGCATAGAAATCATTGCCACTTACTAATACTTTTGGATCTGCATGTCACCAGAACAAATTGGAAATGAAATCCAATTGCCAAAATAAAGAAATAAATTAAAATAAAAAACACACAAGAGGGTGATAACTAAATGAATCAAGAATGATGAATAGATATACATTTATGATACCTTGAATGATGCTATCATTGAGTTCAATTGATACAATAGTTGTGACAGAATTTGAGCAGCTTTCCCGTCGATCTGTAACGAAGCTACTACGATCTTTATCCAGGAGAGATGACCAACGATTGATTATAGTCTGTCAAAGTAAATTGCTCAAATAAACAACAATGTACCTTCTCTAACAGTGATATACCGATTGAGCCTTTTATCAACAACTCCATCAGCATAGGCAACTAGAGGTCCACCAAAATCAGGGGTAAGTACCACAGGTGGAGATTCTGTAGCCAAAAGAAGGATTTTCCGAAACTTTAGATCTTGACGAAATTATTTAAAACCCTAGTTAGCAAAAATAAGTAGCACTCGCTGATGAAAAGTATGCCTTTTCATGATTAAACTTTATCAAACTTATTCAGCAAATAGCTTAATATTGGCATTATAACTTTTTAAGTGCATACTGCATAAACAGGTAACAAGGCTTGAACATATTTCCTAAATAACGGTTCAACTTTTATAAATCTTCCGTTCAAGGATACCTAGTCAGTTGACCGTGTCAGATCCCCTAAATAGAAATTTTAGGAGTTATTAGTACTTTTTATCAAAATTTTGATAGTTGAACCTTTTCAGGAAATATTACATTACCAAATTTTATTTTCGTTTAACTATAACAGAGTTCTTTCGGTTTTTAAATCGAAAAGTAACATTGTTGACCAAAAAAGCAACCATATTCAGTAATGGTTTCTTAGATTACAAAGTATCACCATATCAGAAAAAAAAAATACAATAGAAGAAATAATCAAATCCATGACCAAGAAAGAACCTCTACATTCCAAAATCAGTCATAGAGTTTCACATTTGTGGGTAAACCAGGTGAGTCATCACTTATATTCAAACATTACTTAACCTCGATTCTACTATCTATTTAGCGAGTCACATTAATTGGACTCAACAATTTAAATAATTGAACAAATGTGATTACAGAAGCTCTTAAATGTCTACTTTTGTTAATTCAGTTATGTTTAGTGTTTAAATTTCACGCAAGGGGTAAGTAGTAACAAATACTAATTCAGACCTCTAGAATCAATGAACTGCTTGTACAGTCTCTGGTCTTTGTAATTTGAAAAAATCACAGTATCCCCTGAAATGCAGAAATCACCACCACCATATTCATTACAAACTGTGCGCACCGAAAACTCCAATGGTGTTACATCAGTAGCTTCATCTTCATCTGTATCACTTCCTTTAACTATAACCGATCGTCTAGAAATAAAAACAATCAGAATGACATACCAAAAAAGGTGTTTGTGCAACGGTATATATTACGGAGTATACTATATTAATTGCATTCCAACGAATAACTAAGATGACTCTGATACCATGTCGTATCTTGATGTTGTATTTCATTGCCGAGGTTATTACGTAATTCATGTGGTAACAAATAAATTATGATGAGTTGATATATAAGGCATTTTTGTCAAAATTAGTTGAATTTGATGAGATTGAAGCTGAAACATGTAATAAAATGACTTAAAAGAATCCAAAAAAGAAAAACCTAATTAATTGAAAGATTTTTAGGTGATATTAAACTATCCATAAACACGAAAAGTAGCTAGTTTTATCCTAACTTATTTTTCCAACAAGCTCGACTATTCTTTAACACTTGTCATAAACATATTCTCTTCTTATATTTTGCTAGATCCTTCATCATGTTAATTTTTTAAAGCATATAAATCATTTCTCAAATGGTAAACCCTAATATACATATACAATTAATATTAATTAATACAGTCTAATACATTTAAATGCAGTGAATCTACCCTGATTCGGTGGGACGTGATTCGAGCCAGAAGAGACGGCCGAGAGAATCAACGGCGGTGCCGTTGAGAGTCTTGCTAGCGCCGGAAACGACGTCGGAGGTGATAGGTGACGACCAGGAACCGTAGGGAGCGGTAAGTTTTTGCTCCGGTGGTGGTGGTGAAGAAGCTGACATCGTTAAAGTTAAGTAGAGTAACGGGGGTAGTTGAGTTGATGATGAGAATTTTGTTGACCTAACGCGGTGGCGGCCGGTGGTGAGTGGTGGCAGATGGTTGTCTGTTACTGGTTGAAAGGGACAGTTAACGGATAATTAAGGAGTAGAGAGGGGTTCATGGGCACAGTACGTTATTGTACGCAGGGTACGCACTACACAATATGCATTGCGTATCAATGTGCATTGTGTATCGCATTTTTTATTTGATATTTTTAAAAATGAAAGTGACATTATGTATCACTTTTTAAATTTATTTTTTTAAACATAATCAGGATTTTCATAAAGTGCATTGTGTATCAGTTTTTAATTTATTTTTTAATTAGGAATTTCATATTGTTCATTGTGTATCACGTTTTAATACATTATTTTTAGTTAGTTCATTGTGTATCATGTGTTTTTTATTTGATATTTCTAAACATACTCGCATTATTTTCAGAAAGTGTATTGTGTATCATTTTTTTAATTTATTTTTTAATCATACAAAATAAATACACAATAAACATATTAAATTTGTTCATTGTGCATCACGTTTTATATAAAACATATTAAAATTTGTATTCTTTTTTATAAAAAATTTGTATGATACACAATGAACATATTAAAAGTTGCAAGATGGTTATAATTTGTATGATACACAATGCACATGTTATAATTGATACACAATGCACATGATACACAATGCACATGATACACAATGGACACTTTTGAGAGTGCGTACAATAAATACCTGCTTACATTAACCTTCCACTTAAGGAGTAATTTGTACAAATTTTAGCATCGAAGATTAGGGGATATTGACCGTTAGATCTTTTTAAAATATGCATTTAACGGTAAATGTTGTGGGTATTTTGATAACACGTAGCTTTAGGTGAAAGTAAAGTTGTATATTCTTTTTCAAACTACTTAAAATACTTTTTTTTTAATGATCTAACGGATTTTCAGTAATTTTTTTCGACGATCCTCTTTATATATTTTTTGCTAAAAAGAGATTTTGATTGAGATTGTTAAAATCTAGAATATCATATCAATCTATTATTATAATCCCCTATAATCCTTGTATCAAATACACCATGTAATCGTTATATTAAAAAAAAAAAAAAAAAAAAAAAAAAAACTTACGAGAAATGATAAGTAGTTTTCACAATTTAATATCAATTATTTTTCAAAGTTTAAATATCATATTCGTTAGTTAAATATTAAAAAAAAGCAAATAATTATTTGTTGAATATTAATGTCAACAAAATGCATTTTTGTATAATGCATCTAGTTGAAAATTATTTGATAGGTAACACGTTTTAGAATTTTGATAAATAAGTAAGTTTATTTCTCAAATATATTACTAATGAAATGCAATAATTATAAGAATTCAAATTTGTTTGATTTATTGTAGAGATGAGGTAAATACACAATGGTGGACCGTACTCAAAATAAGGAGTGATTTCAACCATCTACCATTTATTTCATATAATGTATTTGTTTTTCTTTCCATACAATACTTACTACCCATCTTCTTTCATATGTTTTACCATCCTATCATCACCATATTCTAGAAACCATCACACCACCAACACTGACGTCATATTCCGACGACCTGTCAGCACATGCACTTGCGACTTTACATTCTCCGGAAAATTCATTTTTGATTTTAAATAGGTAAGGTTTTAGAAAAATAAATTAGATTAAAACAAATGATCTTGGGGTTGATAGGTAAGGTTTTGGATATGTTTTCGAATCAAAAAATGTATCTAAGACTTTTTGGTTGATTAATAGAGTTTTAAGATATATTTTTTGGTTGTGTTATCAAATAGTGCATCAAATACTTTAAAAGAGATATTTGAATTTCTCAACAAAATTAGTCTCTAAGTAAAGAGCTTATATTTGAGTAATTTGATATATTTATTTTTTTAATTTACAACCTAGTTATGGGATAGTTATGTTCAATCAATAATAAGAAAAATATTTGATGAACCTAATTATATAAATTGAAAATTTTGATTGGAGCATTCGTTAAAATCATTGGTAAATTTAAGCAGAGAGAATAAGTAGATTTTATGTGTCAAAAACTGTATGGTCAGGTTTATATCTAGTCTTTCTAATTATGTTTGTTTAGCATTACTCAAAAAATAGAATGGTGGTGATGAAGAATAAGAGCAATCGTAGAAGATGAAGAGGAAAGAGAAAAGGGGAACATGTGGCATATGCTGATTTGATACGTACAACGTCTACTTTTAAATTGCTGTGTAAAATAACCTCTCCAAGCTTTTGTACAAGTTTTGTCAGGTTACACTAGTCTTGTATAATCGAGCGTTCTGAAAACTAAAGTATTTTTTTTCAACATTGTAGTTGAAAAAAACTAATTTGTCTTCTTTTTTCTTTCTTTTTATCTTTTTTTATTTTTTATTTTTATTTATTTTGTCCGACTTCTTGCTTGATGTGTTATGAATCAACATCTTCGAGATAATAATCACTCGCTCCTTATTAAAGTTTTAATTAGTTACCCATATGGCCATATCCTCTTTAAACAAAAATCACGGTGTTACTGTAGATGCCAACCATAAAACCACTACTTTTTTTTCTTTTACCTTTCTAAAGACAAAAAAAAAAAGCAATATTCCATTAGAAGCTTCCAACACACACCAGTAACTTTGGTGATTTCTTGATAGTTCTACATGAAAGAATACGTACGAAACTATAAAAGTTTTACATCTGGGAGATTAAGGGCGGAGCTGGGAACTCAATTAGAAATTCAAATGGTGAGGGCAAAAAAAATTTACTTTTAGTTTTTTATGGTTTTTTTGGACGATAATTTTAAAATGTTATTAATATCTTAGAATTTTTTCTTTTTACGTAATTTAAAAATTCTTGTAAGCGGCTGCCCCGCTGTATCTCTGTCCGTGTGGGAGATAGCTTATCTTAACTCCTTTTAATTATATATCTTCTAGGATTAATTAATAGATGTTATAACTTATAAGTCCATGCGTAAAGATTTTAATTTAATCAGTTTTGGAAAAAGAATACCAAAACGATACGTAACTATATGCTCATTTGTAAGTTATCATGAGTCCATGGTTCGGTACATTGCAATTTCCTGCCGGTACAACTACTAAAGTACTGAAATATATTAATCTATACTGATGCTACGTGATACATTAAACAAATGACGAAATATATTAAAAATACACTTTTTAAAAGTGGATACACATAATAGAAAAAAAATAGTTATGTACACACGATTACGATCGTGTCCAAGTTTGATACATTTCTAGACGCTGATCCCATTACAATATAAATAAAGATTACAAATTGACCATTGGCACAATGGCACCTACCTTCTTGAAACTATTTGTATGTTCTACCGTATATCTACAAGAAGATCCGTTCATATCAAAGGAGTGTTGTAAATGTGCAGTGCGCGCAGCTGACAAAATACGTTCACATTCAACACATAAACTTTTAACACTAAATTATTTTAAATATTAGTAATTCATTAAACTCATAGGGTAGTAATATTGTTTGATTGTTGGCTCCGTGTTTCAACTTACAGAGCCCTCGAATAGTTTGGTGATGGAGAATCTATAGAAGTAATTTGTTGCTGCTGCTTTAATTGATTATAAAACTTCTCAATGAATGCTTCAGCCGCTTTATCTACTTGACAGATCTCCCTTCGAGCGCGCAATGGCGATTCAACTACACTCAACTCATGACTCGCCAACATTGATGGTTTTGTAGTGGCATGATCATCACCATTACTACTTGACACCTCAAGTACTACTTGCTGAATCTTGTAGTGCTCATCAGGATGGAGCTGGTGGGATGATTTTCTTCTGGAACCACCGTTTCGTGAAGTGTATTCTTGAGGTGAAATAAACAACGTGTCAATGTTATTGGAGGTACAACGGCAGGTGAACGCGGCGTACTTGTGGTGGAAGAAGGCGGTTGTTAAGGCTTTTCGAGCGAGTTTTCCATCTTTGAGCTTTATGTGGAGATCAAGTAGTAGTTTGGTTTTAGTGATGGTTTTTCTTAACATGAACAACACTACCTTAACCTTGTTCCATAACTTTTTGCTCATTATGGGTGCACTACTACTTGATTCAATTTCCATTTCATGCAAAACTTATGAGGGTGTGGGTGGCAGCAGGTAAGATAAAAGTGCCAAAATGACTCTTTGGTGTATACTAAATAGTATTCGGAGAACTGATCAAAGAGACCTATTTAAATACTTGTATATATTTGATATTCATATCATATAAAGGTATATATATATCTATGGCCCACTAAATATGACTAAAGTTGCTAGATTGACACGTTAAAATACGTGCAAAACTTACAAGTTTAGGCAACTGGGTAGGACATGGTGGTCAATGTTGCTTCAACGTTATGTTTTTACTTTTGACTTTTTGACTTTCAAATGACTTTTTTAACTAGAGATTTTTTCAATTTATTGTAAATTAGATTGACATTAATATCAATATATATGTTTTATTGATAAAAATATATGATAAAATATTTCTTATTTAGTGTCTGGTGTGTTTACATATTTGTATGGTAGATTTTGTTTGGATCTTAAATTCTTCCGTGACCATCGGATCGATCGGTGAGTGAGAGTCGCTATAGGGTCATTTTAATTATGTTTTAAATGTATTCCAAGATAGCCCAACAAGTTACAAGATTGGAACTGTGTATCATACTATCAAATGCTTGTTTTCATATATGAAGTATTAAGCTAGATAATTTTTCTAAACACAACGCTTAGGCTACTGTTAACACACTTAAAATGGTAGTACAATAAATATAACCGCCCCTAGATTTAATTTTCAACTGCCACGTACAGTAGCTTTGTGCGCGTTAACAATAGCTCTAAGAACTGTGTTTAGAAAAATCCTTAATTAAAAGCGTTGGACGTAATAAAAGCAATCGAGTTTTGATTCGGTAAGCAATTGAGTTTTCATATAGAAGTATTAGATAGAAGATTTAATGATGACCCAATATGCATGGTAAATTTAGTTACAAGTATCATTAGAATAAATTACAAACTTTTATGAAAACTAAAACTAAGCTATTCTACAAAAATAAAAGCAATCGAGTTTGGATTTGGTAAGCAATCGAGTTTTCATATAGAAGTATTAGAAGGTTTAATGATGACCCAATATGCATGATTTAACTAATGTAGATACTATTGAGTGTTTCATATATGCATTAATAGTTGTATTAAGATCATAAAAACCTATTTCTTACTTATAATATATGTCGACACCTTAATTTTAGTTCAAAGTACAAATAATATATTCGTTTACAAATTTATTAATGAAATCCTTAAAATATTCCGTTAGCAGAACCCTTAATTAATTTGCTATATTTATAAAGATAACCAAAAAACAATACTCCTATTTAAAGCTCAAACTAGAGTAATGTACTTATTATCTTCGTATCACGATTCACGAGTTGACCGAAACCTCGTAAGTCCAACAAAATAAATTTAGGGAAATTAATCGAAATGCCACTTTTTCGGAACGTATTTTTCGTTTTGCCACTTTTTTAAAAAAATTGTGGATTTACCCCATCCGGTCGCCGGTCGCATCATGCGACCTGCGACCCGTTACATGCGACCTGCGACCAATTGGTTACCGAGTAAAAGACAAGCCAAGCCGCGTAACGACTCGTTCACCGATCGCAGGTCGCACCTAGCGACCTGCGACCCAAGCTCGGCGACCTGCGACCCGTATGTGAACAACATCGAGGGGTCTTGGTCACTAGCCGTAAGTCTTGGTCACTAGTCGGAATTGTTGGTCACTAGTCGTAAATCTTTGTCACCAGTCGTAAGTCTTGTGCACTAGTCGTAAAATACAATTTTCAAAATTTTCAAGATAAGATTTTTCAGATAAGATTTTCTGACATTTTGTTAAGATTTTCTGGATTTTTTGTATTTTTTTGATAAGTTTTTTTATAACTTTTTCTATTTTTGAGATAAGATATCTTATCTTTTTGGATACGATTTTCCTTGATTTTCTTTTCTATTTATTTATAAATAGTGTAACTGAAAGATATAATTATCAACACTTCACATTCTCACCACATTCTCAACTTTTTCATATATCTTCGTCATCAGTTTTCTGAAAATGGTTTTGGAAGAACATTTTTGGTATTTTCGATCTCCAAATGAAGAACCATCAACTGAGATAATATACGCACAAGTACCCTGGATGTTTAGTGTTGCTTTCCGTCACGCCGGACATTTTCAGGGCGCTTACAGAATGTACACTCAAGGTTCATTGACGTTTCTTGACTGCGTTGAGGCCGATGAATTTTCAACCAAACTTTTGGAAACGGCTTTGAACGAGCTCGGTTACGTGCCTCCACCGAAGTGGTATTTTTACTTTAAAGAGCATGAAAAAGACCTAGATAATGGTTTAGAATTGATAACAGATGATGTCGAGCAACTCAAGAAGAATACTGACTATGCCAAAATACATAGAGAAATTGAGGTGTATGTTACCCACAAAGATCTGTCACATTTCTCGAATTCTGATCCAACAATGCCGTTTGCAATGTCTAAGGTTATTACCGGCTCTTCTGCCGCTAGGCGTTTATTCGATTAGTTATTGGTTAAATCTTGTAATTCGTCTCTTTCTTTCAATAAAGTGGATCGTTGGCCAGTTATGTTGTGTTGTTAATGTAATTATATGATTTATAATCATTATGTAATGATAGGTTTAGTAATGTTCAAACAAAGTAAGTTAATCAAATACAACACAATAATGCAAACATAGATAACATTGCTAACAAGTACATAACATAGTTTTTTTTCAAATACAACACAATAATGCAAACATAGTTTTTTTCATCACAACAAATCCAAATGTGACTCAAGGTTGACTCAAATGTACACTCGGATAAGTTTGAGTCGCCTGGGATGGCTCTCCTCCATCCTCCTCGAACTTGCTTTTCGTTGATTTTGTGGACGTCTGCTGCAAGTCAAGTAATGACGATTGTATTAATAACACAATGTAAATTTTATGTGTTAATATGAATAAATTTAATATCATACTTTCTTCGATCTTGATTTGGATCTTGATTTGGACCTTGAGTTTGATCTTGCGGTGGTTCTAGATCGGGTTGGCTCATCGGTTCTATCGTAAGGAGCCGTACAATTAACTCGACTATGACCGCGTTCCTTGCACCGACTACATTGATTTTTGTATTCCCGTTTCTCCTCTCCTTTCGAAGGAATACGAGCACGGCCAGGTGGGCGGCCAGATTGCCTCTTCACAAGTACCGGCGGCAAGCAAGTCTGCAGATTACCTGGATCTTCCCATTCTGAAGGATGAGGTGTTGGATTTATAGCCTCACTGTAGGTTGCCCGATATGTTTCCGTGGTGAAATACTTCTCCGCATAACAGCTGACATTGTCCATTTTAAAGTGACAGATCACTGCCGCTACGTGTCCGCAAGGTAAACCAGAGAGTTGCCATTGCTTACAAGTGCAGGTTCTTGCTTCCAAGTTGACTGTTCCATTCTTTTGCCGATCCACCACCTCACATATCATGTTTGTGGATGGGTTGACCTTCCAGCTGAGTGATTTGCCAACCCTCTTACCAATTTTGTGTTCGGCATATGGCGTGACAGGTGTTTTAACGGCCGCGGCAGTGTTTCGATGTTTGAAATACCATTGTTGTACTGAAGATCTAAAAAACTCCAGTAACATTGTCACCGGGAGTTTTCTTGCATGCTTGGTCATGGCGTTAATGGATTCTGCACTATTAGTCGTGAGGTAAGCATATCGTGTCTTTGTTGAATGATGCCTTGACCATCTTTCTTTCCCCACCTCTCTAAGAACATTAGCTGAAGTTGGTAAATGTCTAGAAATGACATCAAAATGTTCATCGAAATCCGACTTTCGGTATGCCTTACACATTTTCCAGTAATGTCATTCAAAGTGCTTGACTTTTGCAGATTTGCTTTTCAGGTTCATTAACAAATGACGGCTACAGAGGGCATGAAATGCCTCTGGGAATACATCTGAAATACCGGCCGCAATTGCTGCAGACCTATCAGAGATGAATGTGAGGTTGTCAACCCCACCGGCAGATTCAAGCGCGTCACGTAAGTTTCCCAAGAACCAAGTCCACACGTCGGTCGTCTCTCCCGCACCAATGCCATAAGCCAGTGGCAAGATGCCATTATTACCGTCCATCGCCACAGCAATTAAGTTAGTACCCAAGTACCCACCCTTCAAATGTTGCCCATCTACGATTATTATTGGGCGTGTATGGTTGACAAATGAACGTATCTGCAAATTCAGAAAAAAATAATTGTAAATTATATAATAATGTACGTATGTCATTGACTAATAATAATTACTTACAGCTACTCCGATGGACATGTAACACATTACAAATTTATCCTCGTCGTCTGTACGGAGATTCGTAGTGCTCCCCGGGTTATGTAGTTTTAGGTTGTGCAGATAAATGGGAAGTTTCTTAAACGATTCAGCGGGACTACCTCTCAACAGCTCTATAGCATAACACTTTGCTTTCCATGCTTGGTTGTATGTAAGGCTGATTTTAAACCGTTCAGTCATATTAAGTTTGATCTCTTTGCCTCTGTATACACGACCTTCCAAAGTCATCGCCTCCTTCAAAAGGTTACCAAGCACTTTCTTGGTTGCATGACGACTATTGGCCAAGATTTGGGTGCGAGAACATGTGTGCGCATCAAGTAACTTCCTTACTTGGAAGTTGTCACAATATCGAATACACGCTGCGCTTATCTTCCAATCACAATCAGGCAAAATACATTTTGCTCTGTACCTTTTTTTGTCTGACTGTGTTGGTTTAATCTGAAAACCCTCTTCTAGACACTTGGTATGCAATTGAAGCAGAAATTCCTCTTTACTTACGAATGTTTGGCCCTCTCGAATCCGACAAGATTTCTCATACATTGCATCTCGCCGTTTAGGAACTTCTTTTTCTTCCTCTCCTGACGGCGTTGGTATATTCCAGAATATATCAGGTTCGGCTGATTTTACTGGTATTGGTTTGTCGTACATATCTCTTGGATCAGGCTCATCCTCCTCATCACCCTCATCATCCTCATCATCTTCAACAATGTGATTACAAAATGGATGGTCATGATCCTTTGGTGGATTGACATTTTCCTCATCATAATGATCATAATCATGAGGATGTGGATGTGGATCTGGATCTGGCTCCTCCACATAGTAATTTGAATGAGATTGATCATATTGAACATCCAAATCAAATTTATAATTATCTTGGGTTTCTTCAACTACCCTAAATGAAGGGTTCATCGGTTGTTCTGTTGGATGGAAAACTGTATTTTGTGGAGGAGCATGATAATAAAATTGATATTGTGGTTGATAAGGAAACGGAAATTGTTGAACGGGCTGTTGAAATTGCTGATATTGTGGTTGTTGAAAGGGCTGTTGAAATGGCTGATATTGAGGTTGTTGAAAGGGTTGTTGAAATGGCTGATATTGGTTCTGTGGTTGAAAACCAGAACTACTACTACTAGGTTGATTGCTACCCTTACCAGAAACATTTCGTACAAGATCAACAATGTAAATTTCTATCGGAGCATTGTTAATTGCATGGCACAGAAAAGCACCAAAATCATCAATATCATCATTTATATCAACAACATATTGACCTTCCATATATTTTAGACAAACAGGTGAATCAAGTGGTAGACCTACCTTTCTTAATACGTTTTTCAACAAAACTCTGCACGTCATGGGCTTCTCTGGTGCCACTGGAAGTTTTAACGGCACTCTACTACATTCTATTGGCAAATACATTGGCATGTTTTTAACATATTCAAAACGACCCCCAAAACATATAAAAACTTTAAACTTGTCCATCAAAAAACGCAATACTACCTGAGTGGGTGAAAATTTGTACCTAAAGAATGATATGTTAAAAGGATGATGAGAGGAGTGTGAGAATTTGAGAGTGATTGCAGAGATGGATGTTAAAATGAAAAGTATTGAAACTACAAAAATCTGATATTGTTAAAATGGAAGTTATCCAGATCATTATCCAAAAAGTACAAAAAATCTTAAAAATGTCAGAAAATCTTATCTGAAAAATCTGGAAAACCTTATCTTGAAAAATCTGAAAAATGTCAGAAAATCTTATCTGAAAAATCTTATCTTGAAAAATCCGAAAATGGTATTTTACGACTAGTGACCAAGACTTACGACCGGTGACAAAGAATTACGACTAGTGACAAAGAATTACGACTAGTGATCAAGAATTACGACCAGTGAACAAGAGTTACGACTAGTGAACATTAGTTACGCATCGCTCATCGTTCTCGTTCTTCTTCGATCGCAGGTCGCCGAGTCGGGTCGCAGGTCGCATGGTGCGACCTGCGACCGGTTAACGGGTCGTAAGGACTTGGGCTTGTCTTTTACTCGGTAACCATGGTGGTCGCGGATCGCATTGATATGGTCGCAGGTCGCACGATGCGACCGGCGACCGGGTGTGGTAAATCGGCAATTTTTTAAAAAAAGTGGCAAAACGAAAAATACGTTCGGAAAAAGTGGTATTTTGATTAATTTCCCATAAATTTATCAAAAGGGGTGATTCGTACACCACCAAAAATTAGCCAAATTAGCCATACACCACTAAATATGCTTTATAGTGTTGTACACTAAAACACTGTAAAACACTGTAAAACACAATTAGTGGTGTATAGATAATTATTAGTGGTGTACGGATTATCACCTTTATCAAAACACATTATTGAGCTTAACTATATAAATAAGCTAATTACAACTTTACAAATTACAAGTAACACCCCTAGAGGCCTAATTGGTAGTATCTGGGTGACATAAATTTGGACCGAAAGTCTGGGCCGATTTTCTAATGTTTAAAATAAAAGTAAATCTTAATAAGCTAAGCCCAAACTGTCTTTCTGTTTTTGTATCATTAATTCATTATTGAACGAAACTAATGAATATTTGTGACTTTGCGTACCACGTTTAGTTCAAGAATATAACCACGGGGATCGCACATAAATATTTCTTAAGAAAATACTAACGTGAAAAAAGATGATAAGAAAGTTTTACCCAAGTAATAATAATAATCATATTTCATATTCTGTAAACAAAACAACCATCGTATTTATACCTCCGATCTATATTTGATAGACATAATTGATCCATTATGATTGGTGTGAGTTCAAATATGCATACGCGTTTTGAAGGGAAAGAGAGGCAAGCAATATCGGCCGTTGATTTTGTGATCAACGACCTAGATTCAAAACGTTGTATTTTACGTGAACGTTGTATTCTACGTAAAACGCAATGTTATTTAGATGCAACAAATGTGGGTCACTGATCACATAAATTCGCGGATGAGATCATTTACCCATCATTCCTCTTAAAATGCAGTTGCCCCCAAAACTGGACTCGTTATGATTACAAGAACGAAGATACTATTGTTGATATATACATAAAAAAATGTACATATATAAGAAATAGTTGGTCATCGTTTTCGTTTATTGTGTAGATAGTAAACGACACCGAGGGGTTTGAAAACAACGGTTTTCGTGAACGAACAAAAACGTGTTAGAGAAGAAATTAAGAAATAGTTGGTCATCGCTTTTATACATTTTACAAGTAACCATTAATTTCTTAATAAACTAATATATTCATATCTAATTATCCATTAACTCACATATCTTCATGACAAGATTTGCTAGTGGCTTTTTTTTCACCAAACTTTAAATTGCTTTAACTATTGTGGGATTTCTAAACATTATATTTTGTTCATTTGAAAATTCATTAATAATTAAACAAATTAATAAGTGCATTTAATTCGCTAAAAAAAATATTGCTTGATGATATGATGTTCAACTAATTAAATATCTATGAATTTATTAATTTATTTAAAAAGGGTAACCTTTCAAAAAAATGAAATTCAAAGAAATGTAAACGTGTACGTAGCACTTCACCACCAAAATATACGGAGTAAATATGTTTCTCGTGGGATACCAATGAAATCGTAAGAAAATTATCAACTTTAATGAAAAGTTGTCAATCACTATGAGTACGTGAGGTCGTAAATTATGCTTAAATGATGAACTTAAAGATACATAAGTTACTTTAATAATTACTTTGACCTTTCAATTTAAATATTCACATTATATTATTTTTCCTTATCATAGAAAGATTGTCCACTTACAAAAAAATAATTTTATGAATTATTAAACGCTCAAATTTATCCTTACTTATTACCCTTTTTTAAAAGTAACTCATTTTATCAATTTTGCAAGTCAAACTTACTTTGAATATAAGAGTAAAAATGACATTTCATCAACTTATTATAAAGCAAATATTTTTTGCTAGGCAACATTTAAAGTGGGACGCAGAAAGTACTATTTACCAACCACCCTTTAATTTACTATAGCACGTTATGTTTAACAAAATCAATGATATTATCTTTTTACTTATAAATTTTCATAGCACTTTTTTATGTATAACTAGTTTTGTGGTAAAAGGTTAATAACCAGCAATTCAAACCGATCCACAATTGAGTGTCTATTTATAATATGAGGTCATATTTGACTTACCCAGTGTGGTTATGGGGTGTCAAGCCTCGAACCCGTAACCTTGTGCTATTTGTGACAAATATCCCTAACCATTACACGTCATTATCAATGTATAATAACTAGTTAACTACGCATCAGATTTAAGTTTAAGTATTTGGTAACGTACCATTATGATATACGAGACCCTTTGTAGATTCCGAATTTGGTCAAAATTACATCTCTTATGAGACAAAACATCAAGTATTTTGGTAGATATAAGTTCGCAGCGGCACCATCACCTACTAGTCCAAATATATCCTCTTGCTTCTCATATACAATTGTTATAGTTAAGTTAGTTTAGAAGCTATTCGAAGTTTATTATTATTTTATAATTAATAATTATCATTATAAAATAATATACTATATATGTTTAAAAATGTTGTAATCCCAAGCAATCAATTCGATTTATAAATATTATAATATAATGGTATAAAAATGAAAAGTGTATAATAATTTTAGACAATGGCTTATTGATGATAAATAATCGTCAGTAGATTGTTAAGCTTCGTTATCTCTTCATATAATCGATCATTACTTAATATATATTGATTTCTTTTGATCTATATAATTTTTCTCTTAAAAAAAAGTTGTTCCACAATTATTTTATTATTATTGATAAAGAAATAGAGAGTATATATATAGCTATTCTAGTAAGTACATCTTCTCGCCAACTATCACCAACCTCTTTTCGCTTTCTTGATTCACCAATTTAAGTACAACTCTTCAAGAAACCAACCACATTTATCTTTTCTTACATCACCCTCCAAATATATCCAACTCACCCGAGTCAACTCACTCAACTTTCTATAAAAACCTTAACCAAACCCTAATCACTCACACCCTTTTTACCCCCCGGCCTATGTCTTTTGACACCAATTCAATGGCTAGTGACTCGCCATTTTTAGGCCCAAAATCTGGTCCTTCAAGCATGGAACTTCAACACTTTTCCCGCCCACCCAAACACCATGTGTCCCCTACTCTCGGTGAGCTCATGCAACTCGTTGGCGACGTAAACAACTCTCCGAATTCGAACCATGATCGAGTTCATGAACAACAAATTCAATCATACCCTTTTGTGCTTTCATTCAATAACCTTAGTTATAGTGTCAAAACCCCGAAAAAGATTTCGTTTTCTAATTCACTTGGTGGTAGTAAAATAGAAGTGTCTAATACTAAAGTTATATTAGATGATATTTCCGGTGAAGCGAGAGAAGGCGAGATTATGGCGGTTCTTGGTGCTAGTGGTTCGGGGAAATCTACACTAATCGATGCTCTTGCTAATCGAATTGCGAAAGAGAAGTTAAAAGGAACCGTGATGTTAAACGGTGAGGTGCTTGAATCGAAATTACTTAAAGTTATTTCAGCTTATGTTATGCAAGATGACTTGTTGTTTCCTATGTTAACGGTTGAAGAAACCCTAATGTTTTCCGCGGAGTTTAGGCTTCCGCGGACGCTTTCAAAGTCGAAAAAGAAAGCGAGAGTTGAAGCTTTGATTGATCAATTAGGGTTAAGAAACGCAGCGAAAACGGTGATAGGTGATGAAGGTCATAGAGGGGTTTCGGGTGGTGAAAGACGTCGTGTTTCAATTGGAATCGATATAATTCATGACCCGATTGTGTTGTTTCTTGACGAACCGACTTCTGGGCTTGATTCGACTAGCGCTTTTATGGTTGTTAAAGTGTTGCAAAGAATAGCTCAAAGTGGAAGTATTGTGATTATGTCGATACATCAACCGAGTTATAGACTCATGAGTTTGTTAGACAAATTAATCTTTCTTTCAAGAGGGCAAATGGTGTATAGTGACACTCCATCAAAATTACCCACTTTTTTCACCCAATTTGGTAACCCGATTCCTGAAAATGAAGATCGGACCGAATTTGCTCTTGATTACATTCGAGAGCTCGAGATATCTGGTTCGGGGACAAAAGCGCTAGTCGATTTTAACAAAACATGGACAAGAAAGAAAGCAAATGAATCAAATTTGGGTCAAGGACCAAAATTGTCACTTAAAGATGCAATAAGTGCAAGTATTTCTAGAGGCAAATTAGTTTCTGGTGCGACGAATATGGACTCGAATTTATCGTCTTCGGTTCCAACCTTTGCGAACCCTTTTTGGGTGGAGGTTCTAGTGATAGCCAAACGTTCAATATTGAACTCGTGGCGATCACCAGAACTTTACGCCATTCGACTAGGCGCAATTATAGTCACAGGAACCATACTCGCAACCATGTATTATAAACTTGACAATTCGCCACGAGGAATCAAAGAACGGTTAGGGTTTTTCGCTTTCGCTATGTCCACAATGTTTTACACTTGTGCCGAAGCGATTCCCGTGTTTCTTCAAGAACGATACATTTTCATGAGAGAAACCGCATATAATGCTTATAGACGCTCCTCATACGTTGTATCTCACTCGATCATCGCGATCCCTTCGTTAATTTTTCTTTCATTCGTATTCGCTTGCATAACCTTTTGGGCCGTTGGTTTAGCCGGTGGGAGCATGGGGTTTTTCACCTTCCTTCTATTCATTTTCGCGTCGTTTTGGGTTGGAAGTTCTTTCGTAACATTCCTATCGGGCGTTGTGGCCCATGTCATGCTCGGTTACACGGTTGTGGTTGCGGTTCTCGCTTACTTCCTACTTTTTAGCGGTTTTTTCATCACTCGTGATCGAATTCCTTCATATTGGTTATGGTTTCATTATATGTCACTTGTTAAGTATCCTTACCAAGGTGTATTACAAAACGAATTCGGTGATCCTACCGAATGTTTCGTTAGGGGGACTCAAATATTCGATAACTCGCCACTAGGTGCGATGTCGGATTCAGTGAAAGTGAAGCTTTTGAAGAGTATGAGCCAAACACTTGGTGTGAATATTACAAGCTCAACTTGCTTAACAACTGGTGCGGATATATTGAAGCAACAAGGTGTTACTGATATTAACAAATGGGGCTGCTTTTGGGTCACTATTGCATTGGGCTTCTTTTTTAGAGTCTTGTTTTACTTTGCTTTATTGGTTGGTAGTAAAAACAAAAGAAAGTAAACAAAATAAAAAGTAGAAGAAGTATGTATATCAATCAATCTGTAATACATTTTTAATTGTTCATTTTAAGTTTTCTATGATTTCAATGTTAATTTGCTTCTCTTTTCTAAGGGGGAATTACTTTGTAAGGTTGCATGTAACTTTTTATAGCAGGTATATCAAACTTAAGAAAATAATTATTGTAAGCTAATAATTTACTATTTTTATTAAAATTAATTTTGTAACCTTTTTTTCAATAGAAGTTATTCATTTTTTACAAGTTTTCAGAGGGAAAATCTTCGATTTATAAAGATGAGTTTGAAACTAGTTTATCTAATAATGTTAACAAAGTTATTTAAAAAAAGAAAAAGAAAATAACAACCGTAACCTTAAGGGCTATGATTGAGCATAACATGTTTAACTTAATTCTATATTTATCAGTTAAAGTTACCTCTCTTATCAAATTTAAATAAGAAAAGTCGGTATTAAAAAGAAAAATTCATACTTTGTAATTAATTTAACCTAGTTTGAAATTTGAAATGCTAAATATAAATCTTAACCATAACCTTTAAGGCAATGGTTAGCATTCTAAAAAAGCGGGAAAAAAACTTGAAAATAAAAAAGATTAAATATTTTTAGAAAAACATATATTACAAAGTGTTTTTTAGAAAAGAAATATTTGGAAATACATTTTTTTTTAAAGAAAAAAAAAGGGTTTTAAAAAACTATTAACGAGAGTAATAAAATAGGGATCAGATGGTTTAAAAGAAGAGGTGCCCAATTGTCGTAAGGCTTTGGGCGGACACCCCATCTTGCATATTTTAATGCAAGAAATGACCACTCCTCACTTCCCGTTAAAACTTGCCTGAAGGATCATGCCTTTCTACTTGCACCTTCTTCTCATTATATACTCACTCCCCTGCCCCTCTTATTTCATCTACCTCCGATATGGGACCAAATACTTATACCATACCACCATCATTTTCTCTATTTTCCTTCAATAATTTTTGCCTTTTTTTTTTTTCTAAAAACTAGTAGTAGTTGATTTTTACATGATTGAGAAACTTTTCAAAACATCACTAATTCCCTTCTTTTGCAAGGAAAGTAAAAGAACGCTTTTTATGGTATACAAAATATTGTTAAAAAAAAAAAAAAAAAAATTGGTAGGAATTTTAGGTGTAATGGTTCTAGCAAATATATCTACTTCAGTTCCAACTTCAAATCAATGATAAGAATAGATTTGTGCATTCATATATACGGGAGAAAGGATGTTAACATGCAGGGGATTTTACATACTAGCATTTGGGATTATATAGTTTTGGTCTTGAGATGATTTTAAACTATATATCAAACCATCTTTGCATTCTCGTAAACTCGATGAGATACTCGTCTATCACGATTTGATTTTCCACACTTCAGGGTGTGTTAGTGACTCGATGTGTGTATTGTGAAAGCCGGTATGGAACAATTAGATATGTGGACTTCGGTTGTGTATAATTGGTTGAACTGATGAAGGATACGCAAGCTTTGTACTTATACTTATCATTGTTGAATATATCTTAGTTCTAGTATGGAAATACATAGTTGTTTTTATTAGAGTATATTATTATGTTAGGTTAGGATGCCCAGGCGGCCCAGCCCGATTGTATAGATGGGCTAGGGTCCATATAGGTTTCTAGGGTTTCATGTAATTGTTAAAAATAGTTGATCGATAAACGTAATACCTCATGGATTTCATTATTTAACCTGAGCCTTAGGGTTCCTACCGCTTCCTCCCCTATTTCATCTTTCTTACCCTCTTTTTTTCGCGTTACCCATCCGCGATTGTATACTCTTCAAATATCTTTATTTTAGTTTTTTAAATCCGCCCTGATACCATATTATAGAATGAAACACGTGAGTTATTACGTTTATTGATCAACTATTTATAACAATTACATGAATATGGACCCTAACCCATCTATACAATCGGGCTGAGCCATACTAACCTAACATAATATACTCTAATAGTTTTCAGGTTCTTTTCGGAGTGATCAAATTTATATTAAAATGAAAAATGAGACAAAAATAGTAGAAAAATAAAAAATGTAATTTATCTCATGTCAAAATAACCCTTCAAATGAAAGGGAATATTGTTTATACATGCGTACCGCCAGAAAGTAACCCAGTGACTAATATTACCTACTTTAAAATTTTAAAGGATGAATTTAGAACTTCAATTTTTCATCGACTCTTTAGTCTTTACAGTACTTAAATTTTGTACTGTCACTATACGTAAGTGGAGCTGATAAACACAACAAATAATTTGATTCAAACATCAATATTATGTTGTAGTACACTTGTACTGTGAGCTTTAAGTCTTGTACATAATGGTGTATGAAACAAATTTAATGTTGTATTTATCAACTTACATACGTAAGATTTCCCCCAAGTGAAAAACCATAATAACACACATTAACGCATTTTCTTTATTGTTAATTTATTTTTTTTTTCAACAGATTATTAATTTGTTATTCCTTTTCTTTGTTATCCGTTGGGCTTCAATTGTTGTTTTGATGATCACTAGACTTGGATAATGGACTAATATGGTCCTAGGCTCCTAGCCCAGTAATAAAAACAAAAATTGCAGTCCAACATTACTTCCTTTATTTCTATTTGGGCAAAGTGGTGTGCTTCTTGATTCAATGATTTGATTATTTTTAGCATATTAAGTTTTTGTAATTCTGTCTCCCTCTTTCACTAATATATCCAACTCATGCACAAAACGGTCAAAACCTATGAGTAACAAGACCGATGCATATAACCAGTACGTGTTGAATGCTTTTTTAAGCTTAATATTGACCAGTTTTCTTTGTCGCCCGATCCTGATGGATTTTCATTTTTTCTCCTAAGATGTGTTGAGACGTCTTGGGTCAATCTGAGATTTTGAAAACAACATTTCAGAATCTGCAATGAGGAAAATGCTATGGCAATACTGTTAGGCACTAGAATTACACAAAAGTTTTGATTCTTTGTTCATATGGCTGATGGCTCGTCTTGCTAAATCAAAGTCGATGAAAAAAACAATTGACGATGAAAGTAAATACCCATTGTCTTGGTAAAACTTAGTATCTATATGCAACCTTTTGGATTAATTCACTAGGAATGTCCCTCATACCTAAAAGTCTTTGTAAATGACTGTATCGGCTTTGAAATTCGTTCTTTTTAGACGTAAGTTCAATAAATTCACACAATATATCATGCGACGTTAATCGAACTAAAACCATGATATATAAGCCCAATTAAATGACTTTTAAGGACATATATGTCACACAACCAATTAATATGTGTGGTGCTTATATCACTTTTCGTTGATCTAAAACAAATAACTTGAACACATTCTTATTTAGATATTGATTATGTCATGTTATTAGTGTGAAAAGGATAATGTTATCAATAGCCCTAAGGGTTATGGTTAATTGTGTTTAACTTAATTTCATATTTATAAGTCGAAGTTTACATGAATAAACACTTTTAAAGTCAGGATTAAAAAGAAAAACCCATACTTTGTAATTAATTCAACATTTCAACCTAGTTTAAAATGTTAAATATAGAAATCTTAATTCTGATTATTATGAAAATAATAACTCAAACTGATTAATTGAAATTATTTAGGTGCAAATTAAAGGCGATGTGACATCTCATATTTCAACCTACTAAGCAATGGTTATATGGGACATAGCTAGAATCGTTATAAAACTTTTTATCCCCAACAAAAAAAAAACTATGCGTATAAAGTCTTTTCGCCAAAAGTGATAATGAAATTAATAGCATAAGATTCCAGAATTAAAGCTGCATACATACATCCAATATGTCACATCAATACTTGTAATTTACCTTTACACATAAAAATATAAAATATAGTGTAGATACTTTTTTGTTTATTTAATAGAGATAATTGCATAGTTGATCCTTGTAATTTATACTAACTTCAGTTTTTATACTTTATTTTTTGCACCCCGAGTCCAAAATGAAAAACCTTGTTGCACGATAGGTCCCTTCGTCTATTTTTGTTCGTTTAATCAAAAAGTGTGTGTGTGTGTGTGTTTGTGTTTGTTTATATATATATAATGTACGTTTTTATATGGAATTTAACGGCATCGTTGTTGCCTTGGTTAAGAGTACAAGAAGTGGGAAGGGCAAAACATCGACGTTCAAGCAATTAAACTCCGAAATTCGGCGTTCTTCCACTCCCTCCTGAAGTTCTTGGCTGAAGTTCTACCCAAAGTTGATAGCTGAACTTTGAATTTTCAATGTTCTTCTTTTTATTTCCTTTGTCTTTATTTGATGAGTTCAAAATCATTTATGTGAACCTAGTTGAACTATGAGTTTAATATTTAATTATTGCCCTCAAAATTGTATTCGGTGTGAAATTTCAGTGTTCAAATGAACACTGAGCATAATGACAAGCACTCAGTGTGCTAAGAACCATCCTTTTAAGATATTCATTAATTATGACTAATTTACTAATCGATTATTACATTTTTACCTCCTAATCTTATGCGCGGGACTTGTCACATGTCATGGTTACGACCTTAGGGGTGAGCATGGGACGGAACCGGTATCGAACCGGTTGGTACCGGTTGTCTTTTTTGCCCTAAAGTGAGTACCGAATACCGGACCGTTTAAAGCGGGACGGTATCGGTACGGGTAAAAGTGATACTATACCGCTTTGGTACCAAAAAATAGTAAAATAATAAGTAAACATATCTACATATTTTGTACTCGATAAAATTCAAAGAAGATAAATATCAATGAATCTCAATTAAAATAAAATCATCCTTAAGTGGCATATATGTGTAACATCCTCTCAAGTGGCCTGGTAAATTTCCTATTTAAATGATTATTTAATTGTTTTAGAAATTTATCAATGTTAATTGTTTAATTGCGAAACTTAGATAAATAAGTCAAAGGACTTATTGGGAATAGTAAATTATTGATCGAATTAATTTATAAATAACGGTAAAATAAAGTATTAGTTCTCGAGAATGGATTTTAGGTTCCAGACAATAGATTAGAATGGGGATTTAATAATAATAATAAAAAAAAGAAAGATACAGGGTCGGCATATGTTGGAACCGACTTATCTGTTGCCTTATTTCCCCAAATCACATGTTCCCTCTTTACTTAGACTAACAACCTAAACACCTCTATAATACTTAAAGTTTCAAAGTAAGAGATTAAATTGTGACTTGGGGTGAATTCTGCTTCTCGATCAGCTTATTTTCTACTACTTGATTGTAAGTATATTCAAACTTATATTATCCATAAACTTGACTTTGAAATTGAAAATTTGGTATTATTGAGTTGTGATAGCAATCGATGAAATTGATAATTTAGTTGATGTTATTGTTGTTAGTTGTTATAGTTGACAACTAATTGAAATTATAAACTGATTGTGTAGTTGAATTAGTAAACCATAATCTTGAATTGTGAACTTGTAAAACTATTGTCTTTGAACCATGAATTGGGGTTTAGTTTCCTTGATTATAGAAATTGATTGAATCTAACTTATAAGTGTAGAAACCTTATGTTATGTGATGATAATCGATGTTAGGATATCATGAAAAAGATACATAGATCGACTTAGCAACTTGATTGTGAGCATAGCATGTTTTTGGTTCGTGTTTAGTGACGTACTAGCACCCTAGCTGCTGTTCGGAACTGGGCCAAAAAGGCCATGAAACTGGCGACCTTGGAGTGTTTTGGACACAAAGCCAGCAGCCTTCCATTCTATTCCATGTTTTACTAATTCCGATTTTTAATTCATGCAAAGTGTTATTACATGGTTATAAATTTATTGTTTATTAATTATAGGACCTTATTGAGAAACTATAATTAATGTGTAATTAATATTTGCCTAACTTATGTGATGGATACATGTCGAAAGATTTTAAATAATTAAATTATAACACCTTTAAAGTTTATGCATTAATGTAAGTTATGCATTTATCGAATACATTACTAACTTATAATTGAATTGTGTTCTCAGATAATCAGAGGACTCAGCTAGATAAGTCAGCTGAGTAAGTGACTTGAAGTTGACAGGTGAATTGACTTGGAACTTCAGTATGATTGGTTGTGACTTATTAGTTACAACAATATAAATATAGTGATTGTTGATTATATTGATGAGATATATGTATATAACTGTGATGTGTTGCCTATGTGCATTCTGGTGATTCGGAGGTCAACAATTGTTGGACTGATTGCTACAGGTTAGTCAATGTGAGATTTGTAATAATGTGTTGAGAATGGAACACATATTGATTAAAGGTAGCAATTAGTTATCGGTAAAATCACTGTATTGGCCTGCAGTGATTGTAAGTGTCGCTTGGTGGGCCACCGCGGTCTGAGGGCTCCTCAAGGACCACCGATCCTCTTGGTGATGTTGTGTCAAAGTGATATTGTTGATAATTGATATTGTTATAGCTAAGTCAAACTGTTTGTAACAGGTTTATTCACTTAGCTTCGTGTTAATCCCGTTATTTACTCCTTGCAGGTTTTGATGTGACTGGGACTTGGGCAAGGAGTGACTGGGAGTTGTTTGACCAGGATTACTCTGATTTTGTTAGACAATGGTTCATGTTTTGTTATATAATGATTATGATAAGCTAATGGTTGTAAACGAGCAGTTAATACTTATAACTCGTAATATGTTTTGGTTGATGACATAATGTCATCAGTGTTAAGATGAATGGGATTTCGCTTCCGAGTTTAAAAAAAAAAAAATGTCATGTAAAATAGGTGCGTGTTATAATATGGATATTGACGAAGAAAAATAAATATATACAACAATGTTAGTGTACTGTGTTAAGTGATTTGGTAATGACACAAGTCACGATCTCTATCTTTATATTAACAAGCAATATGTTTTGAATTCTATTTACCTAGGGTGCTACAAACGTGATTGTTTGTGGGGCAAAGAGTATTACCTAGACTTCAATAAAATTACAGTTTTATTCATATGCAAGGGTCTAAGTCTATTTTTATACTTTTTAATCACCCAAAAATATCATTTTTGTATGCATAGATATATCATATAATCATCGAAATGAGGTTTCAAATAAATCTTTTTAAAATATAGAAAGAATCTACCGACCTATAACAAAGAAAAACATGTATATTTCGGATATGGTACCAAAGTGAGAAAAGTGGAAAAATACCGGTCCCGAACCGGTTAATACCGGTTGTTTTGTTGGCCCTAAAGTGAGTACCGAATACCGAACCGTTTGAAGTTGATAGATCCCACTTCGGTACAGTACCGGTATGAGTACGGGACCAAGATTTAGGTAAGAATGCTCACCCCAACCTTATCTATACTAATATATAAAGTATCTTCAATATTGAGTCTTAACATCTTAATTTTTTTACTAATTTACCCCTATTAAATGAACATTAGTTCAAATAGGAAAGTCTTTTTCCAGATATACTTCTTTCCAATTTATTGTATTATGTGTTTTTGATTGGTTGATTTCAAAATTAAGATATTTTAATTATTATTATATAAAATTTTAATGTTATATAATGAAAATCGTACCATACGTAATAAAAATAGATTACTTAGTTGTTACCGTGAATTGCGCGAGTAATGTACTAGTTAAATGGAAAATGTTACTCTCTAAATTTATTCAATTACTTCTACAGTATTATTTTTGTTAATTGATGAATGCAACCTTCCCGAGATATAATTTTGCATCAATCAATCCGGCCGTACAAGCGACAAAAAGTAATGCTAGCTCTTTTTTTTTTGTCACTTACTCAAATCAACTCAAATTTTTTGTAGGTTTACACGTAGAAAAATGGTTTTAAATTTTTAAATGGGGAACTTAACAATCAATCAATCAATCTATATGACGTCATAAAATCAAATGAAGAATGTATACATTGAGAAAAAGGAATCATCATGTCTTAAAATTCCCACTAATCGACTACATTTATATTCCATTTACATTGTCTATATTCATCATTAGTGAATTGAATCGGGTGAATAATTATTGACTCAGATGACGATTATCATCCTTAATTAGGAAGAAAAAGTCTAGACAATACATAATTAGGGATGAGTTCAAATAAGAATTGTAAAAAAATAGGGAATGGAAGCATCAATAGAATTGTTTACTTTCTTTATAAAACTCACTTCTACTTTTACCCCTAAAAATAAATATATCACAAACCGTATGTTCATAAATTATAAAATTTACATATTCGGAATCATCGTCTTTTTCTATTCGATTAAAGATCTCACACTAAACTTTCGCCGAATTTTTTTTATCAGGTTTTACAATATAATCATATGTGATTTATGATAAAAAGTTAGAATTTGTTCATGATTATTTATTCAATTTATATGTTAATTAACACGTGATTACAGTTTAATTATCATATACATTAATAATTATAAATAAAATTTTAAAAATTGTATTTGTTTTCATTAAAAATCACATATGATTGCCAGTTGGACATTTAATTAAATGTGATTTGGTATATAATCACATATGATTTTCATTTAAAAAAATTATATTTGATGAACAATTTACCGATATATGATAATTCATGTATGATTTCAACTTGATTTTTACTTAAATGTATATAGTCAATGATTTGAAAATCCGTATTTGATTACTCTTTAATCACATGTGATTGATACTTTGATGTTCAATCGCGTGTGATTACAACTTATTTTTCATGTTTAAAAACCTTTTTAATTGATCAATGATTTGAATTTAAAGTTTAATTGGAGATATAAGCGTGTGTGATTAATTTTTGGTGTTAAAGTACATGTGATTTCACATTACAAAATTTTAAAACCCAATAAAAAAGGGAGGTGATTTTGCCGTAGGGGTTTTTTATTTCTCAACAATTGTTCGACTGATTGCTACAGGTTAGTCAATGTGAGATTTGTAATCATGTGTTGAGAATGGAACACATATTGATTAAAGGTAGCAATTAGTTATCGGTAAAATCACTGTATTGGCCTGCAGTGATTGTAAGTGTCGCTTGGTAGGCCACCGCGGTCTGAGGGCTCCACAAGGACCACCGATCCTCTTGGTGATGTTGTGTCAAAGTGATATTGTTGATAATTGATATTGTTATAGCTGAGTCAAACTGTTTGTAACAGGTTTATTCACTTAGCTTCGTGCTAATCCCGTTATTTACTCCTTGCAGGTTTTGATGTGACTGGGACTTGGGCAAGGAGTGACTGGGAGTTGTTTGACCAGGATTACTCTGATTTTGTTAGACAATGGTTCATGTTTTGTTATATAATGATTATGATAAGCTAATGGTTGTAAACGAGCAGTTAATACTTATAACTTGTAATATGTTTTGGTTGATGACATAATGTCATCAGTGTTAAGATGAATGGGATTTCGCTTCCGAGTTAAAAAAAAATGTCATGTAAAATAGGTGCGTGTTATAAATTGGTATCAGAGCATAGGTTTGGGCGAATTGAGCAGTGATTAAGTGTTCAATCCCAAACCTAGTGGTATTGGTCAAACATTCCAGGTTACGGGATTAGTTATGAATTGTGATTTGGTTAGTATATTAGTACTAACAATTAACGAGTTGTGAGATGTGTAACACCCATTCCTCGGGTCTGGTAGTATTTTAATATTTTCTGACGGTGAGTTATTATTTAATGTGTCAAAAAATGGTTTCCTTTGTTATTTGAAAATAAATGAGGAAAAAAGTCGAATAATTTATTGTGACAAATAAATTATTGATTGTTTTAAATTAACTCAGTTGACGGTAAAATAAAATAATGTTTCCCCGCAAATGGTTTTTAAGTTCCAGCCAATGATAAGTACGGGGAATGGAATTTGAATAATTATGAAAAGGACTCATAATTTGAGTCGGTTTATTATTTTCCTCATATATCTATATGCATACGTACGTATAAACATACATACACATTTATATCTCTAAATCAATTATCAAGAACATGAAAGAGCATCAAATTGAAGCTTCTAAACTCAAATTCAAGCCTCTCTAATCATTTTAATCAAGGTATGATCTTGTGTTCTTCAATTTCTAAAACCTAGGATTTGGGGTTTTTGGGATTTTGAGTTAATTAGAGAGTTTAATCCGAATTTGAAGCTTGATTTTGTTAGATTGATGTTACTTAAGCTTAATTATGGTGATGGTTAACATTAATTAAGCTTAGGGTTTCGAATTTGATTTGATGTTCATGAAAAATAGATGATTATGATGATTTCATGGGGTTTTGATGGATTAATGGTTTTAATCCGAAATTAAAGCTTGATGTTAGTTAAAATAGCGTTAAGAAGTGTAACTAAGGTGGTTAGTAACCTTAATCTAACTTAGAAGTGGATTAAATAAGTTGTAAAGTTTATGATCAAAATGGGTTTGATCATATGATGATGTTTTGATGTTAATACACTGTAATTAGTGATTATAAAATTTGTTGGAATGTTATTAGGAAGAATTGAAGTATTGAATCAAGTGTTTGATTATGAGAATTAACTATACTTATGATAATAATGGTGATAATATCATGTTAAGAAGCCATGATTAAAGTAATCATGTGATTAAAGAGATTAAGATGGATGAATGTAATAATATGATCATATGATCATCAAGTTGATTAGTGATAGTTAAAGTAGCTTAACATGATGGTGTGATTCTAATGATTATTCATAATCTTGAAATAATGAAAGTTGAATATTAATACAAGTAAGTGATAAGTTGTTTGATGTAATTACAATTGTATGATGTTATAATTACATTGTGACAAATGACTAACTTTTGTTATTCCATTGTATTCTCAGATGTGGAGAAGGCTCAGTGATATTAGACTACTGAGTAGATGCCTGAGGTAGTTGGTGAGTGGATCTGTAACCTCGGTGTGATTTAGTTGTAATGATTTGGTTACAACAAGTAATTATAGTATTACCTTGATATAATGTTTTCGTTTGAGATAACTTGCCATGTTAGATGGGTTGTTTGCTTACTTGGCTGTTTGAGCTAGTATGTAAGATTCTGAGGTCAACTTGAAATGATGGTTGGACTTGGTTGTTATTATAGACGACAGGAGATCTTGAAACTTGAAATGTTAGTTTAGAGATCTAGGTCGTATGTGATGGACAACAGGTTATCGGTAATTCTGTATAGGCCAATACAGATGATTGATAAGTGTTCCTTGAGTACCACACCGGTATAAAGGTATCTCAAGAACTACCGATCCTTATGATGAATTGATTTTTTATTGTTATTTGATGTAAACAGATTGTTGTGCTAAGTTGGACTGCTGATTATAGTTTCACTCACTTAGCGTTATGCTAACCCCACTACAGTCCTTCCTGCAGGTTATAGTAGACGGGACACATTGGGTTGGGCAGGAAGTTCTTGGAAATGATGGAATGTTTGACAGACGGATTACTCTGATGTTGGTTTAATAACCGAAGACATGTTTTAAATTATATAACACCTAATTGTTGAAATGTCATGTATTTAGTTTGAAAAAGTTTTTCTACATTAAAGGGTAATGTAAAGCATGGTTACATGTTTGAATTATACGCTTCCGAATCACAATTATTATTATAATTGTTTAAAAGAAATGAGGGGTGTTATAAGATGTGTTGTGATTACAGGATGGCTGAGAATGAGCAACCGAACCCTACCCTTAATAATGCTTCAGAGACAGATGTACCTCCAGATAATCAGGGCACTTCTTATTCAGTGGGTGGAGAATCTGATCGTGACTATATGATGAGATTGTTGGCTGAGGTGATAGATCAACGGAAACAGTTGGCCGAACTTTCTCAAAGTCAAATTCCGAGCCAGCCACATGTTGAGAGTAATGTTCCACCTATTACATCTACTTTTCAGGCTCCAACATCAGTTCCGTATGTTTCTCAGCAGCAAACTCAGGGGTATACTTTTCAGACTTATGTACCATTTTCTACATTTGGATCTGCTGGTTTTCAGATACCTATTTTCTCACCAGTTCAGCAGTTAAAGAAAAGTTGTTCTCTTAAAACATTCATGTCTAGTAATCCTTCTGTATATTCTGGGAGTACTGATCCTATTGTTACCCTTGACTGGTTACGTGATGTTGAGAGGAAACTGGATGTTTGTCATTGTGAGGAGGAGGATAAGGTACGTTATGCAGTACAGTTGTTAAAGGGGCAGGCTATGTCATGGTGGGACTCGATTACTGCACCATTGACTCCACAGCATATTAGTGCTATCAGATGGTCAGATTTTCATGCTGAGGTTTGTAAGCAGTTTTGTTCTGAGTTTAATCTTTCTCGTATCAGGCAGGAATTTCTTGATTTGGAAAAGACTGGTCAGATGAGTATTGATGAGCTTATAAGACAGTTTTCAGAAAAGCTGCGATTTATACAGGAGTGGGTCCCGACTGACAGGACCAAAATTGATCAGTTTGTTAGAGCTTTACCTCCTGATTACCGTACTACTGTGAGATTAGCAGGTACACTTTCCTAGGCTTTTGATCTAGCCCGTTCTGTTGACAGTTATATTCAGGCTAAAAGACTGCGAAATAAAGAAAGGTTTCAACAGAGGCAAAAGAGTGATTCTTCTGATCGGGGCAAACAGAAAGGACAGAGTACACAGCCGAGCAGGAGAGTTAGTTTTGGTGGTAATACTTCTGATGGTTCTTATTGCACTAGGTGTAAAGCTAGACACACTGGGCCTTGCACTCCTCAGACATCTAGGTGCATCAAATGCCGGTTATTGGGACATGCAGCCAGAGATTGTACTTATCCTAATCAGGTATGCTGGAACTGTCATAAGGAAGGTCATAGAGCTGGTGACTGCCCTGAGGCTAGGATACAGGGATCGGGTATGGGTGGCGGTTCTTCTTCTTCGAGCCAAAAACGGAAAAATCCGTCATCTGCTACTGGTCGTGCATTTCAGATGACCGTGGATGAGGCTGTTGTCACTGATAACATTATCACTGGTACTTTTCTTGTTAATTCTGTACAAGCACGTGTACTTTTTGATTCAGGAGCAAACTGTTCATTTATATCTGTGAATTTCTGTGAAAAGTTAAAGTTGACTCCCTCGTTGATTGTGAATCCTATTGAAGTAGAAGTGGCCAATGGCAAAATGGTTCCTGTTACCACCTCGGTAAAAGGGGCTAGTATTACGATAGAGAGTCATGACTTCCCTGTTTCATTTCTTCTGTTGCCTATTCCAAGTTTTGATGTGGTGTTAGGTATGAATTGGCTGAGTCAAAACAAAGCCAATATCGAGTGTCATAAAAAGTTGATTAAGATCCCAATTTCCGAGGAGTCATACGTAGTAGCTCGAGGAGAAAGGGAAAAAGGCAGTATTCCATTGTTTTCTGTGATAAAAGCTAGAAAATCTCTAGCTAAAGGGTGTGAATTTTATCTGGCCTATGTTGTGAATACAAAGTTAGAAAAGAAGTCTGTGTCTGATGTCCGGGTGGTTTCTGAATACCCGGAGGTTTTCCCTGATGAGTTGCCCGGTTTGCCGCCTGTTAGGGAAGTTGAGTATCAGATTGATTTGATTCCTGGTTCTTCCCCTGTAGCTAAGTCTCCTTATAGATTAGCACCTTCTGAAATTCGGGAAATGGTGACTCAGATTCCGGAACTGTTAGATAAGGGTTTTGTACGACCTAGTCATTCTCCCTGGGGCGCTCCTGTTTTATTTGTGAAAAAGAAAGACGGCACTCTCCGTATGTGTATTGATTATAGGGAGCTGAATAAAGGGACTGTGAAGAATAAGTATCCTTTACCCAGAATTGACGAGTTATTTGATCAGTTGCAGGGATCCTCATATTTTTCTAAAAATGATTTGAGATCAGGTTATCATCAGGTGCGGGTTCGTGAAGAAGATATTCCTAAAACTGCTTTTCGCACCAGGTACGGCCATTATGAGTTTTTAGTTATGCCGTTTGGGTTGACTAATGCCCCTGCCGTGTTTATGGATCTAATGAATCGGGTTTGCCGACCGTTCCTTGACAAGTTTGTGATTGTATTTATTGATGATATTCTGATTTATTCAAAGTCTGAGTCTGAACATGAACAGCATTTGAGACTGGTTTTGGAAACTTTAAAAAGGGAACATTTGTATGCTAAGTTTTCAAAATGTGAATTCTGGTTGCGGGAAGTACAGTTTTTGGGGCATGTGATTTGTGATAATGGGATAAAGGTTGATCCGTCTAAGGTCGAGGCTGTGATGAATTGGAATACACCTAAATCTCCTTCTGAAATTAAAAGTTTTCTAGGGTTGGCGGGTTATTATAGAAAGTTCATTAAAGACTTTTCTAAGATTGCAAGCCCGTTGACCAAATTGACACGTAAGAATATTAGATTTCAGTGGAGTGATCAGCAAGAAACAGCTTTTCAGACTCTGAGACAGTTGTTATGTCAGGCCCCAGTGTTAGCTCTGCCAGATGGTTCTGATGATTTTACTGTTTATTGTGATGCTTCTCATGCTGGGTTGGGATGTGTTTTAATGCAAAGGGATAGGGTAATTGCTTATGCTTCTCGTCAGTTGAAAACTCATGAAAAGAATTACCCTACACACGATTTAGAGCTTGCTGCAGTGGTATTTGCATTAAAGATTTGGAGGCATTACTTATATGGCACTAAATGTGTGATTTGTACTGACCACAAAAGTTTGCAGTATATGTTTACTCAGAAAGATTTGAATATGAGACAGAGGCGGTGGTTGGAGCTGATTAAGGATTATGACTGTGAAATCCGATATCACCCGGGTAAAGCTAATGTGGTGGCAGATGCGTTGAGCAGAAAGATGTCTTCTGATCGGGTATGTTTTATGCGTTTATACATTCATTCTGATTTGATTTCTCAGTTAAAAGCTGCACAGTCTGAAGCATTACTGGATGTTAATTTGAAATCTGAAATTTTGCTGAAACGAAAGGATTTATTGGTTGATGATTCTCGAGGTTTGAAAACCTTTCAGTCTCGGGTTTGGGTTCCATTGGTTGGGGGACTTCGGGATTTGATATTATCTGAGGCACATAAATCTAGATTATCTGTTCATCCTGGAAGTACAAAGATATATAATGACCTAAAACCTCTTTATTGGTGGCCTACGATGAAAACCGATGTTGCACGTGTTGTAGAAACTTGTCATATTTGTTCCCAGGTGAAAGCAGAGCACCAGAAACCGTATGGTTCATTGAGACAGCTGGATATTCCCGACTGGAAATGGGAGCATATTACTATGGATTTTGTCACTAAACTTCCCAGAACGCAGAAAGGTAACGATATGATTTGGGTGATTGTTGACAGATTGACTAAGAGTGCTCATTTTCTGGCTACCAGTGAGACTGCTTCTTTGACTCGATTGTCCCAGTTGTATATTCATGAGATAGTTTCGAGGCATGGGATTCCGTTATCGATTGTGTCAGATAGGGATTCCAGGTTTATTTCTGGGTTTTGGCAGAGTTTACAGCGGGAATTGGGTACCAGAGTTAACCTCAGCACGGCTTATCACCCACAGACAGATGGTCAGACAGAGCGTACCATTCAGACTCTGGAAGATATGCTGCGGGCTTGTGTATTAGAGTATGGTGGTTCTAGGGATTCTCATTTGCCTTTGGTAGAGTTTGCTTATAATAACTCTTATCATTCCAGTATCGGTATGCCACCATACGAGATGTTATATGGACGTCGCTGCAGAACGCCTACTTGCTGGTTAAAGGCTGGAGAAAAGCATTTTGCAGGTCCTGATATTGTACAGATTACAGCTGATAAAGTTAGTATAGCTCGTGAGAAACTGAAAGCTGCCAGAGACCGACAGAAACAGTATGCTGACCCGCGCCGTCGTCCTGTTTCCTTTGTTGTGGGTGAATTGGTTTATCTGAAAGTTTCCCCGTGGAAAGGTGTAATCAGATTTGGAAAACGTGGAAAACTCGCCCCGAGGTATATTGGTCCCTTTAGAATCAGACAGGTGGTTAATGATCAGACGGTCGCCTTGAATCTTCCTCCTGAGTTATCCGGTATTCATGACACTTTTAATGTTTGTTATTTGAGGAAATATAATGTGGAGGATCAATCCCAAATCCTTCCATTACAGGACCTTAGAGTTGATTCTAGTCAGAAACTAGTTGAGGAACCTATTGAGTTAGTTGATAGAAAGGTGACTAAATTACGTAAGAAAGAGATCCCGATGGTTCTAGTGAAATGGAGACATAGTTTGGGGGCGAACCTTACTTGGGAGACAGAGTCGAGCATGCGCTCTCGTTATCCTCATTTGTTTGAGTCTAGCAAGATTTCGGGGACGAAATCTTCCTAAGGGAGGGAGATTTGTAACATCCTCTCAAGTGGCCTGGTAAATTTCCTATTTAAATGATTATTTAATTGTTTTAGAAATTTATCAATGTTAATTGTTTAATTGCGAAACTTAGATAAATAAGTCAAAGGACTTATTGGGAATAGTAAATTATTGATCGAATTAATTTATAAATAACGATAAAATAAAGTATTAGTTCTCGGGAATGGATTTTAGGTTCCAGACAATAGATTAGAATGAGGATTTAATAATAATAATAATAATAATAAAAAGATATAGGGTCGGCATATGTTGGAACCGACTTCTCTGTTGCCTTATTTCCCCAAATCACGTGTTCCCTCTTTACTTAGACTAACAACCTAAACACCTCTATAATACTTAAAGTTTCAAAGTAAGAGATTAAATTGTGACTTGGGGTGAATTCTGCTTCTCGATCAGCTTGTTTTCTACTACTTGATTGTAAGTATATTCAAACTTATATTATCCATAAACTTGACTTTGAAATTGAAAATTTGGTATTATTGAGTTGTGATAGCAATCGATGAAATTGATAATTTAGTTGATGTTATTGTTGTTAGTTGTTATAGTTGACAACTAATTGAAATTATAAACTGATTGTGTAGTTGAATTAGTAAACCATAATCTTGAATTGTGAACTTGTAAAACTATTGTCTTTGAACCATGAATTGGGGTTTAGTTTCCTTGATTATAGAAATTGATTGAATCTAACTTATAAGTGTAGAAACCTTATGTTATGTGATGATAATCGATGTTAGGATATCATGAAAAAGATACATAGACCGACTTAGCAACTTGATTGTGAGCATAACATGTTTTTGGTTCGTGTTTAGTGACGTACTAGCACCCTAGTTGCTGTTCGGAACTGGGCCAAAAAGGCCATGAAACTGGCGACCTTGGAGTGTTTTGGACACAAAGCCAGCAGCCTTCCATTCTATTCCATGTTTTACTAATTCCGATGTTTAATTCATGCAAAGTGTTATTACATGGTTATAAATTTATTGTTTATTAATTATAGGACCTTATTGAGAAACTATTATTAATGTGTAATTAATAATTTGCCTAACTTATGTGATGGATACATGTCGAAAGATTTTAAATAATTAAATTATAACACCTTTAAAGTTTATGCATTAATGTAAGTTATGCATTTATCGAATACATTACTAACTTATAATTGAATAGTGTTCTCAGATAATCAGAGGACTCAGCGAGATAAGTCAGCTGAGTAAGTGACTTGAAGTTGACAGGTGAATTGACTTGGAACTTCAGTATGATTGGTTGTGACTTATTGGTTACAACGATATAAATATAGTGATTGTTGATTATATTGATGAGATATATGTATAGAACTGTGATGTGTTGCCTATGTGCATTCTGGTGATTCGGAGGTCAACAATTGTTGGACTGATTGCTACAGGTTAGTCAATGTGAGATTTGTAATAATGTGTTGAGAATGGAACACATATTGATTAAAGGTAGCAATTAGTTATCGGTAAAATAACTGTTTTGGCCTGCAGTGATTGTAAGTGTCGCTTGGTGGGCCACCGCGGTCTGAGGGCTCCTCAAGGACCACCGATCCTCTTGGTGATGTTGTGTCAAAGTGATATTGTTGATAATTGATATTGTTATAGCTAAGTCAAACTGTTTGTAACAGGTTTATTCACTTAGCTTCGTGTTAATCCCGTTATTTACTCCTTGCAGGTTTTGATGTGATTGGGACTTGGGCAAGGAGTGACTGGGAGTTGTTTGACCAGGATTACTCTGATTTTGTTAGACAATGGTTCATGTTTTGTTATATAATGATTATGATAAGCTAATGGTTGTAAACGAGCAGTTAATACTTATAACTCGTAATATGTTTTGGTTGATGACATAATGTCATCAGTGTTAAGATGAATGGGATTTCGCTTCCGAGTTTAAAAAAAAAAAAATGTCATGTAAAATAGGTGCGTGTTATAATATGGATATTGACGAAGAAAAATAAATATATACAACAATGTTAGTGTACTGTGTTAAGTGATTTGGTAATGACACAAGTCACGATCTCTATCTTTATATTAACAAGCAATATGTTTGGAATTCTATTTACCTAGGGTGCTACAAACGTGATTGTTTGTGGGGCAAAGAGTATTACCTAGACTTCAATAAAATTACAGTTTTATTCATATGCAAGGGTCTAAGTCTATTTTTATACTTTTTAATCACCCAAAAATATCATTTTTGTATGCATAGATATATCATATAATCATCGAAATGAGGTTTCAAATAAATCTTTTTAAAATATAGAAAGAATCTACCGACCTATAACAAAGAAAAACATGTATATTTCGGATATGGTACCAAAGTGAGAAAAGTGGAAAAATACCGGTCCCGAACCGGTTAATACCGGTTGTTTTGTTGGCCCTAAAGTGAGTACCGAATACCGAACCGTTTGAAGTTGATAGATACCACTTCGGTACAGTACCGGTATGAGTACGGGACCAAGATTTAGGTAAGAATGCTCACCCCAACCTTATCTATACTAATATATAAAGTATCTTCAATATTGAGTCTTAACATCTTAATTTTTTTACTAATTTACCCCTATTAAATGAACATTAGTTCAAATAGGAAAGTCTTTTTCCAGATATACTTCTTTCCAATTTATTGTATTATGTGTTTTTGATTGGTTGATTTCAAAATTAAGATATTTTAATTATTATTATATAAAATTTTAATGTTATATAATGAAAATCGTACCATACGTAATAAAAATAGATTACTTAGTTGTTACCGTGAATTGCGCGAGTAATGTACTAGTTAAATGGAAAATGTTACTCTCTAAATTTATTCAATTACTTCTACAGTATTATTTTTGTTAATTGATGAATGCAACCTTCCCGAGATATAATTTTGCATCAATCAATCCGGCCGTACAAGCGACAAAAAGTAATGCTAGCTCTTTTTTTTTTGTCACTTACTCAAATCAACTCAAATTTTTTGTAGGTTTACACGTAGAAAAATGGTTTTAAATTTTTAAATGGGGAACTTAACAATCAATCAATCAATCTATATGACGTCATAAAATCAAATGAAGAATGTATACATTGAGAAAAAGGAATCATCATGTCTTAAAATTCCCACTAATCGACTACATTTATATTCCATTTACATTGTCTATATTCATCATTAGTGAATTGAATCGGGTGAATAATTATTGACTCAGATGACGATTATCATCCTTAATTAGGAAGAAAAAGTCTAGACAATACATAATTAGGGATGAGTTCAAATAAGAATTGTAAAAAAATAGGGAATGGAAGCATCAATAGAATTGTTTACTTTCTTTATAAAACTCACTTCTACTTTTATCCCTAAAAATAAATATATCACAAACCGTATGTTCATAAATTATAAAATTTACATATTCGGAATCATCGTCTTTTTCTATTCGATTAAAGATCTCACACTAAACTTTCGCCGAATTTTTTTTATCAGGTTTTACAATATAATCATATGTGATTTATAATAAAAAGTTAGAATTTGTTCATGATTATTTATTCAAATTATATGTTAATTAACACATGATTACAGTTTAATTATCATATACATTAATAATTATAAATAAAATTTTAAAAATTGTATTTGTTTTCATTAAAAATCATATATGATTGCCAGTTGGACATTTAATTAAATGTGATTTGGTATATAATCACATATGATTTTCATTTAAAAAAATTATATTTGATGAACAATTTACCGATATATGATAATTCATGTATGATTTCAACTTGATTTTTACTTAAATGTATATAGTCAATGATTTGAAAATCCGTATTTGATTACTCTTTAATCACATGTGATTGATACTTTGATGTTCAATCGCGTGTGATTACAACTTATTTTTCATGTTTAAAAACCTTTTTAATTGATCAATGATTTGAATTTAAAGTTTAATTGGAGATATAAGCGTGTGTGATTAATTTTTGGTGTTAAAGTACATGTGATTTCACATTACAAAATTTTAAAACCCAATAAAAAAGGGAGGTGATTTTGCCGTAGGGGTTTTTTATTTCTCCACAGGTAACACAGTTAATTTTAGGAGAATTATGGTCAATCCAATAATAACTACCTGTGCAAAAATAAAATGTGTCTGTGTATTTATCATGACCCAATAAAAAAATGAAATAAAAAAACTTTGTCGAAAGTAAAGCTTGTGAGATCTATAATCGAAGAGAAAAATACGCTAATTCTGAATATGTAACTTTTCTAATTTATAGATGTAACACCCGGTCAAAAAGTCAAAATCCTCATCCAATTTAAACTTTTTATAATCGTATTATTTTATATACAATTATAACGCAGCGAACGAAAACTTTACATTTTTATATAATGAACAATGATTATTTAATAATCACAAATAAATCCATTTGAAGCCACATTATATTTTAAATCGAGTAAAACATTTTTTGATTTAATTAATTACTAACCGAAAGAACGGAAATATAAATCTAAAAATATTAAATTTATATATATTATTCGGGTACAAAATACGGGTATTTTACACTGCGAAATAGGAACGAGGTGGGGGAAAACTCCTCCCCACCTCTTTGGATCAGCCACCTCACCCCCCAAACCCCCCTCATTCTTTCATTTTCATTTCATTTTACACACACACACCACACCTAAACTCTCTCCCTCAATTTATCTTCAAATTCGAAATCATCGAATCCGACCACAATACTTATATTTTCGGAATCACCAACAAAAGAGGAACAACATTAACAAAGGCGACACCCTCGTTTTCTTCCTCGTTTGGCCTCGATTCGCAATTGTAAGAAATTCCTAAATTTTTAGATTTAATCATTTTGGTGTAATGTTTGGGTGTAATAATGGTTACACAACTTAGTTATAACCTAAACATCAAAGAAAACATGATTTTACAGCTCAAAAATACGTTTGATTTGCGATTTTGGCCGAAAAAACGCGATTTCCGAAACTTTCTGGGCTGGTGTTCTTCAGTGCGACACAAGCTCTGTGTCGCATACTATGTCGCATAAACCCAATTGTGTCGTATAAAACCATCTATGTCGTACTCCATGCGACACAATGTTGTGTCGCATAACTTCGTTTGTGTCGTACCTTGTGTCGCAGATACCATGCGACACAACCCTTATGTCGCTATTGATTTAGCATCGCACGCATTTTGCGACACAACCACTGTGTCGCAGAATTCTCGTGTCGTATTATGCGACACAACCCTTGTGTCGCATAACATATTTTAGTGTCGCATGTTATGTCGCAGAAAACAGAAAACAGCCACAATTTATTAAGTGTCGAGAAACGTTATCTAATGACAATTTAAATACGATACGACTTGTACTCCAAAACAAATATACTTTATAAAGTATACGAAAGCTCAAACTTAATAATGATATGAATTATTATTACGATTCACCAATCACGAACCACACTTACAAACGTACGAAATCTCTCATGTTTAGGACACTAGGAGATCATACTTGGACACGACTCGTTACATTAGGACGCTAGCTCCTCAGGTGAGTTTCATAGCCCCACTCTTTCAACTGTTTTACTGTTTTCGGGGTGAAACACATGCTCAATAACTGCTTTCGAATTATATTAATAATCTTTTATAATTCACAACTATTTATATTACTGTATGTAATACGAATTGTGTAATACTAGGAATTACACCCTTAATATTGTTTTAGAACAATATCAGTGCTCGACCTAGATAGGTTGCAATCGTACCCTGTTAGATTATTGGAAAACGAATACCAACACATAACTGATTTAGTTATCACAATCTTTTGGCTATATTGTCACGGGACAATATCATTGAATACATTAGAACTAGTTAGTTCTACCTACACTAGACAACATCTATACCGTTACAAGTTTTAGTTATTTTTTAGGAACTAAAACTGTAGACACTTTTCATTATCACTAGAACGGGAACTGGACTTAAGTGAACATTTTCCCGAGACTCAGATTTATATACTTGCTAGGCTTTAGGCTAGGAGTATACAGTATTATCAACTGTTAGTATAGACTTCTTATATCAATACAACTCAACTGGTGACGACTCTGGCTCAGGATGTAATCCAACCAGGGATGGTCCCCCGGCTCAGGATGTAATCCAACCGTGGGGGTGTCACCTGATGAATATCTACATACTATTATACGATCTACTTAGTCAGGCATGTCGAGTACTGCTGACTCAAACATTAATTGCGAGAACAACGCCAGAATGGCACCCTCATATTTTCACTCATGACTTGCTATCATGACGATACCACGGTAAAGTGTGCACAAAACGATGCCACGGTATTGCAGTGGGCACAAGTACGATATCGCGGTAAAGCGATACAATCGATGTGGCACGGGCTTATGCGCCGTGATCCATACACACCCAATCAATGGATCAGCGAGTTATACTCGGGGTTCACAATAAGTTAACGGGTCGGTGGAGTTTCCACGCGAGGCCGTTAGCTCGATTTAATATGTTCGGGTTAGCTTCTACTAACTGGGTAAACGGACACTCAAAACAATTTAAATCAGAGATCTGCGGATCTACAATCAGATGGTTGCTGTATGCACCATATTTCACAAAATCCAACATAGTTCTGCGGAACTACAATTATTTGTTATATTACCTACACAGCCATACAAGTACTCAATAGTTATAAGGCATGTATTGCCTCAAGTTATAGACACAACTACTACCTGTTAGGTATCAAGGCATGGATTGCCGTACATATATGTACTTGGGTACATGACTCGAATACTTAGGCATGAGATACCTCGATTAGACGTGTACACATTTGGTGTTACAAAACTTCAATATAATACTTATCAAAATGACTGAATTTGAAACGACTCTTTCAAAACATACAGGGTTTTATTACATCATGATTTCAACTAACAATCCTATGAACTCACCAGCTTTATAGCTGACCTGTTTTAGCATGTGTTCTCAGGTGCCCAGCAGGATTAGGAGTACTACAAGATCCTATTAGCTCGAGTCGCATATTTTCAACAATTGGGACCACTCTGCATTTACTTTTGTATTTTCAAATTATGTATTGGAAATTTCTATTAAACTTATAACGTTGTAAACGTTCTATTTGGTAAATGTATAATTATTTTCAAACGTCTCATTTAGAGTCGTTCATTATTTATCTAATGTTGTGATATTAGATTTAGTAACACCCGACCCGATCGCTTCCGCAAACCGAAATTTGAGGGTGTTACAATAGACATACAATTTATGAGATATTTAATTTTTTTTAAAAAGATGATAGTAGATTTTTAAAACGAATTCGTTACTTCGTTGTTTCGTTGTTTTGTCAATTTTTTTTTCGTTTTCAATACATAATTAATTGATTAATAAATAAATGATTTTGTAGGAAACCCTGACCAATAAGGCAATAAGCACCGCTACGCTATATATATTATATCACCTACATTTCAGTTTCAAGAGTTGTGGGTGCCCTTGTTTCATTTAGGGCCGAGCAAAAAACCGAATTAACCAAACCATAACCATATTAACCATCAAAACCGAACCGAATTAACCAAACCGAACATATAACCGCGGGTTTGGTTAACATTTTTTGATTAACCAAAATTTGTGGTTCGGTTATGAAAATAGAAGATAACCGCATCAGTTTTAACCGCACCACCCCGCACTAACTTTTTCACACTAAAATAATTATATTTATATTTAATTTCTAACTTTTGAGGTTTCAAAAATGCACTAATTTGCCAACCTCTAAGGTTATAAAACTTCATTGATCTACTTTTATTTTGATATAGAAATTTGAGAATAAAACCTACTCTTACATTCAAATGTATTGCATTGAAAAAACTTTTTTTTTTGTCGCAAATGGTTAACCGAATTAACCGCTTTCAATATAGGTGTTAACCAAATTAACCGAATTAACCAATCCGTTTATTAACCGAACCGAACGGTTAAATTTTTTGATTAACCAAAGTTTTGGTTATGGGGGCGGTTTTCATCTCTATCCGCACCTAACCGCCCCATGCTCACCCCTAGTTTCATTTCTCCCGATCCGTCGTACGGCCCAAATTCATTTCTTTCATTTTCTCTCTTATTTGTCTAACCATATACGACTTTTACGGATATATTTTATTGTTTTCTTAAAAATTTAGGGTTAATTTCATATATACCCTATTTAAACATCTAAATATCATATTTACCCAACTAATCTTGATAATATCACATATACCCAATTTAAAGACAAAATTGCGTGGATCGTCCCTATGGTTTGCACAAAATAACACTCTCCGTCCCTGTGGATTTTTTTTGACCTTGGACATCCCTAAACTTGCAATTTGTTGCGTGGGGAGTCCTTCTGTCTAATGATTGTTAGTTTAGTCCGTTAAAGGACTTTGAATGTAATAATTTTAATAGCAGAGGCTATTAGTGTAATTTTTATTTTTTAATCATAATAATTATTTAATGCTTTTTTAGTTGAAATTAAGCAAGTTGTTTTTATTAAACTTTTCAAGTTAATTTAACTATTTTAATTTATTTTTTTAATATTTATTTTTTTGTGACAATTGAAATGATCAACTTTTTTATTCTAGTTTCAATTTCACATATCTTGTGTCCGTTTTCACTTTTTAGTAGGGGTGTTCAAAAGTATCCGTATCTGTAATCCGAAAATATCCAAAATTTCGGATATTCAAAATTTCGGATATCCGAATCTTCGGATTCGGATAACAAATTTCAAAATTTTCGGATATTTCGGATATCCGATATCTGAAAATTTTAAAACTTTTTAAATTTTTCCCCATTTTAATAGGTAACTTTGCCGTCGTAGTATACAAATTATTTGCAATAACATCAAGAAATGATTAAAATACTTTTTAAATGGAAGAATTGTAGAATATTTTGGTTAATTGTACGTACTTAGCAACCGAATATATAGCGAATCTCAATTTAAAAGCTTAAAAGTAATAAATTTCGGATATTCGGATATCCGAGTTGGAATATCTGAAATTTTCGGATATCCGAATCTCGAATATCCAAAATTTCGGATCCGGATTCGAAACTAGAATAAACAAGTTGATCATTTCAATTGTCACAAAACATAAATATTAAAAAAATCAATTAAAATAGTTAAATTAACTTGAAAAGTTTATTAAAAACAACTTACTCAATTTCAACTAAAAAGGCATTAAATAATTATTATGATTAAAAAATAAAAATTACATTAATAGCCTCTGCCATTAAAATTATTACATTCAAAGTTCTTTAACGGACTAAACTAACAATCGTTAGACAGAAGAACTCCCCACACAACAAATTGCAAGTTTAGGGATGCCCTAGGTAAAAAAAAAACCCACATGGACGGGAAGTGTTATTTTGTGCAAACCACAAGGACGATCCACGCAATTTTGTCCACTTTAAATACTAAAACTATCATATTTACCCATTTCACATCTCATATTAACGATTCACATTTCTATATTGGTTTGTCTCTAAATAAATGTCTATTCTAAACTTTGAACAATCAAAATGTTTTTCAAAGATCAACATGAAGTTTATTGGTGGACGCTCTCATGGTCTCCATTTTCCTTAAAGTTTGTGCAAACTGAAACGTGACACTTAGTTTAAGACGGAGGAAATACTTTCTTTGTTTTAATAACATTGCTCATATACTTTTTCTTCGTGTTGTCATAAATTAATTGTTGACGTTTAGTTTTACGAACAAAATTTACATCAATTTATATGTTTAACAAAATTTTTGTCAAACACCCATAAAATGAAATAAACTTACGCTTTCGATTTCAACTCCAAGCAAGTTTTATCAAACACGTACACTGAAAATGAAGGAAAAAAAGGAGAAAAAAAAAAGAAAAGGAAAAAAAAAATAACACGAGACGTGGTCGACGTAATTAATTCATACCCACCAGTTGTGCGTGGGTTGTGCCCACTTGTTTTATTCGTTAAAAAATAGTCACCCAAATTACCCTCCCTGGTTATGTCTTGCCCCAGCTTTGTCGCTATTTCCTATCCTAGATTCCAAATATTTATTTTATGTACAACCTTCCTGAGTTGTACACATCATAATTATCTCATTATCGTGGGTAATATTTTAACCTAAATTTTCAGCAAAGGGTTATTAGCCTAATTTTGTCGACATTACCTTTCAACTATAAAGTTGTGAGTTCAAGTATAAGGGTGAACATATATATATATATATATATATATATATATATATATATATATATATATATATATATATATATTCATATGAAAAATATGTATATTTGTAGGGGGTGTGTGAGTTTGTCTCTTATAAAAAATACACTTTTTTCTATAGTCCATTATCGGATTTATAAGTAAAATGCTTCATTTAACATGTTCGTGACAAAGTTTTATACAACGATTATTAATTTTATTTTTTTGTTTTGTTTTACCATAAGTACACTTTTGTTTAAATCTTATACTACGATTTAATTTAATTTGTAGAAGTCACATATGAAAATTCTCGATCCAAATGTTGTAAACTGTACGGGTTTATATAAAAAAAATCACATTAAATAATAATCATTTTAATGCATTTATTTTTTGATATAGAACCTGGGTTAAGTTTAAAGTATTCTTAAAGCTTTCTTTAATAAACCTCACGGAAATTAGTAGTTAAATTAATTAAATAACTATTTAATTAAATATGGTTGATAATGATAACCACTTATTCTTCTATTTTGACTGATATAAATAGCTCCTTATAAATCTGCTCAATTCCATATTTCCATGTCTGATATTAATTTATTTAAACAATAAATATAATAATATAAATATACATGTGTGACATGTGAGGCATGCTAGCTTATTAATGAAACTAGAGAGATAACTTGAGAAATATTAACCATGGGTTGGGAGTGGCTGTCGGAGTTCTTAAAGGGCATGGTGAAACCCGCGGCCGCCACGGCGGTTGTGTTGTTGGCGGCCGCACTTTCGTATTTTCAGAAACTGAAACTTGAAGGAGAGATGATTTATTCAATTGTTAGAGCTTTCATTCAGCTCTCAATTATTGGTTTCGTTCTTGAATTCATTTTTAACCAAGAGAATGGGTGGTGGATCATTCTTGCTTATCTCTTCATGGTACTATTTTCTTCAATCCAATTAAAATTTTCAAATTTCGGGAAAGCTTTTTGTGCCCGAACTGGTATTTTTATTCTGTGGCGATTTATAATGATTTTTGTTTTTGATGTAGGTTTCGGTTGCTGGGTATACGGCTGGCCAGCGAGCGAAACATGTACCTCATGGGAAGTATATTGCTGGAATGTCGATTTTAGTTGGGACGTCTATAACTATGTTTTTACTAGTTATGTTAAATGTTTTCCCCTTTACGCCTCAATATATTATTCCGGTGGCTGGAATGATGGTTGGTAATGCGATGACGGTTACTGGAGTTACTATGAAAAGATTACGAGATGATATTCGGACACAAATGAATTTGGTAAGTTTTAATATATGAATTAACCCTTCTCTTTGTATAACTTTTGTTATAGACCAACGATGTCGTTTAATAATTCTTTTGAACTAAAATGTTCTGTCTCAAGTTGGTTGGTTGGACAATTCACTTAAATTTGTCAGCACAATATAATGAAGTTTCAAATAAGATTTTTTAGTTTGAGTGTCATTTTCAATCACGTATGGATTAATAATATAATCTAGGTCAAAACATAACATTTGGCTTTCTTATTTTCTAATGTGCACATACTTATTGACACAATATTTTTTGTATATGTGAAGGTTGAGACAGCCTTAGCCCTTGGTGCGACACCGCGACAAGCGACACTTCATCAAGTAAAACGGTCATTAGTCATAGCACTCTCACCGGTTATCGACAACACGAAAACCGTGGGACTCATATCGCTTCCTGGAGCGATGACCGGACTTATTATGGGCGGAGCTTCTCCTGTTGAGGCCATTCAACTTCAAATGGTGGTGATGAATATGCTCATTGGGGCTTCAACTATGAGTAGTATTACATCTACTTACTTTTGTTGGCCTAATTTCTTCACAAATGCTTATCAACTTGAGACAAAGGTCTTTTCTACCGAATAACGGTTTGTTAATTAGGCTTGGGTCGATACGTTTTTGGTTAACTCGTTTGGTTATATGTTATCTTAATGGTAATCGAATGATTTGCTAATTGATGTATTCATGTTTAGTTAGGTTATTACAAAGGAAGTGATGTAAAAGAAAGTTAACATGTCATTTTCTTTGACAAATGGGTACATGTAAACTTTTCGCTTTTAAAGTTTAAACTGTTAAATAAAATTATTAAATTGTAGATTAGTTGCCTCAGCAGATAATGAAATTAAGTATATTAATAATCAACGTAATGAGTAATGACTCGTTCTGATTGGTCAAGCCATTTTCTTGTTGGTGAAATGGTGATGCGGATGATGAGTAATGTTAAATAGGTCTATTTAAATAGAACTACAAGTATGCTTAATTTTCTAATTGGTTGGATGATCTCTCTCTTAATCTTATCCAATCAAATTTTCAAACCCACCAATCACATTTTTTGGCCTTTTTGGTTATATTTACTCTTGCGTATTTAGACCTATCAATCATTTTCTTTTGCATAAAACACGTTTGACTTTGAAATGTTCTAGTATCGATAATTACTCAGGGTATTACGTGACAAAGTGTTTTTTATATTATTATATTTTAGATAAGATTATTATTCAATATATATTAATGAAATGAAAATATGAAATTGAACATGACGAAGAAGGTACCCGAGTCAGGTATATGTAAATAATATGAGTAAATAATGAACGAATGCTCCTGTTTATAAAGTAAACAATTAACATGCGATGGGATAACATATTTCACGATTGGTGCATCATTTCTCTTAAATTTAAATTACGAGGTATAATATAACACCCCACAGTTAACTTACTAGCTAAAACAGCCTCATATGGTTGATTTATTCAAAATAATTAACTCTACATAATCAAGTAATCCCGAGTGCCTGATTAATATCATCATTTGGCATTTCTACTTGCCTCTCATCACATAACAACTAGTCACATATTAATAACATATAATGTCATGTCGTTAATTTAGCAATTACATATCATTTTCTAATTTACATTTGACCCAGAAGACATACCTCGTCTTCAATCAAATAATCCATATCATATTCTATGTATTTCATAGACATATACACATTTGTTTATTTCACCTATTTGACCATAGTCAAAACATATTCTCTAACCACCTATCCTTCCAAGAGCAATTATACTCTAGTCAAATATCACATAATTCATTAACAAGGATATATAATCACAACTTGCATTCAACATACCGTAATCATGTTACCAATTTCACACATTAATCTATATTGTAGACACCTTTAAGTTCAAACAATATCACTGTTAATCCTTAGTCAACACTTTGTCTACTCAATTCAACACGTAGTCTGCAATTTTCAAGTTCATTCAAAACTAATCAAGGCGCTAAACGTCTCATTTAGTATCTTTATTACTAAATCAACATGTACAATCAATTATGAATGGGGAATCATATCAGTCTGACTCAAATCAAATTTACTACTAATCATTATAGCAAAATAAGCAATTCAAGTGAATGTAAATCCTAGAAAGTTTATCGTGGATTACCTAATTCTCTTCAATCAACAATATTGCTGTACTAGTCAGTACTCACATCCTGCCATCTCTATATCTCAAACAACATCTCACAAGTTGTTAAGCGTTAGCACATAACACACTAGCCAATTACCATACCATAACCAAATTCCACACCCTAGAATGTTTGACTTAACTAAAATTCAGATTTGGGATTGAACACCTTACTAATGTCCAATTCACCCAAACATATGCTTTGATACCAACTTATAACACCCCACAATTTAATACCAATTTTTTTTTTTATATACCGGAAGCGCAAGTCTAATCAAACATTAATAATTTTCATTATATAATATACACATCGAATCACACTATTTCAAATCATTAGACAACCCTGATTTATACAAATCATATATCAGAGTAAACATCCAGTTGTCAAACATTTCATCCAGTCAACAACTTCTTGCCTGCCCGTTATATCAAACCATAACCTGCAAGAAGTGGGGTAGTGGGATTAGCATAAAGCTAAATGAGTGAATAATAATCAACAGCCCAACTTAGCATAACAAATCTGTTTACAGCAAAGCATCGTAAACACATAATCCCCTGTTTACCACAACAGGCTCATCATCACATAATCTCAATGAGGATAGGCGATTCCTGAGGCACTCTCAATGCCGCGGTGAGCCTCCAAGAACCCTTCAGATTCACTGCAGGCCAATACAGTGAATAACCGATAACTTAATGCTATTCCATCTAACTAAGGTTCCTATTAACGATATGTACAAGGAACCCTCCATCAGTCAACAATAGCAACTAAGCCCAGCGCTAGGCTGACCTCATTCATAGTGCCCAAGGCCATGTATCAGATAATCACATAAGCCATAATATTCATGACATCATATCAGACTAAGTAGTCTATCAAACAACAATTACATCATAGCATATTAAACAGTCTATCAAAGTAGTAAAATACGTTTACCCGTTGTAACCAATTTGTTACAATTAAATCACACTGAGGATTGCAGATCCACTCACCGTTACCTCAGCCGCAAGCTCAGAGGTCTAATATTATTGAGCCTTCTCCATATCTGAGAATACAATTAAACAAATAAGTTAGTAACTCGTCCCATAACTGATAACTCATTTCATAATCATATATCATATCTCAACACATAGTATTAATGTAACACCCCGTCCCGATAACGAAATGGAAGGTCACATTTATTGCTAAATAATAAACGTACTAATGAATTCTTGTAATAATAAATGACAATGTATATTAAATAATATCCTAAATAAAAGTCAACTAAAATTAATGGTGGTCTCTATGGCAAGTCCAAGTCTTGAAGCTCTCGCACTCATCCCATATAACCCTGACTACCTGCCGCAGGAAAAGAAAATGCGGCTGAGCTAATTGCTCAGTGCGTGGATATAGACAGTAATAAACAGTAACAATTTTAATATTTTAAAATAAGAATGAAACGGAATAAATAAGTAAAATTTATTTTTCAAAAAGTCACCATTCGAGTAACACCACCCTTACACCAGAGTAAACAAATGAATTAAAGGCTGAAGCAACGAGGGGTTAGGTTATTTTTATACCGAGTACCCTACAAACAAAATATCCAAACTGCACAACATCGGTGCCAAATCATATCGTATATCTCGAACCATATATCACAATATCATATATCACAATCACACACTGGTCGCGACTCCAGGTGGTTCCCCTATATCGGAAGGTGTGTATGGCACTACACCACACGACCTCTATACACAAATCATATCTATAACACCCCTCATTTATACTTATTTAAATATAGTAAATCGGAAGCGTAAGTCCAAATAGATAATAATAATTTACATCATTTTATCAACATATAAAATTCAACATTTTCAAAACATAATTTCTCAACAGAGGTGTTATATAAAACATGTTAAAACATTATTTTATACAAATCCGCTATCAGAGTAATGCCTCGTGGTCAAACATTCCTTCTAATCCAGCTTCTTGCCCAACCAATATAATAGCAAAACCCTGCAAGAAGTGTTAATGTGGGGGATTAACATAACGCTAAGTGAGCAGATAACTAATCAACATCCTAACTTAGCTCAACAACTTTGTGTACAACACTTAACATTAAACAAGCAAGTACACAATACAACTCATCAACTAATCAACAACACCATAATGATGATCGGCGGCTCTGGGGATAACCATAAACCCGGGTGGCTCCCCAAGAACACTTATCCAACCTATCCGTATGGCCATACGGACGAGACCGATAGCTAGTGATTATCTTCAACTAACACAGGAGGTGTGTTAAACTTTGGATAACCAACTAGCCCAACCAACAGTTCAACAACTCATTGCCTCATTAACAACTGATGCCCGAAGGCCAATTAATTCAAGTGATCACGTAATCAACAAGTCACATATTCAACTAGTCAACATATCAACAGTATTATTACTATCAACATAATTATCAATGCAACTAATAAAGTAATAACACGTTACTTGTTGTAACCAAACTTGTTACAACCAAGTTACGCTGAGGATTAGAGATCCACTCACCGACCACCTCAGACATCCACTCAGTAGTCTAATATCACTGAGCCTTCTGCGCATCTGAGAATACAATAGAACAACACAAGTTAGTAACTTGTCTTAAATCTATATAGCATCACCCCAATAGATTTACTTCAACAAATCTAAATTACTCAATTCACCCGAATTAGCACAATCACCACAATTATCAATATGTTAACATATTTAGTAACTATAAGTTTCATAGTCACTAATCACAATCATATCTTATCTAATGAACACTTAATCACATTAGTTTACACAATGCTCTTTAATTATCAATTTAAGTGTTCTAATGAGTAAACAACACTCGATACACCATATAACCCATTAAGATCATAATGATCATTGTAACCCCCATGAACACTTAATCAAGTTATAGCTTAAATTATGTTAATCATCATTAGTAATAAACTATTATCAATTATTCACTAATAACATCAACTTAAAACATTGATTCTTCCAAAATCAACTAAACTCACAAACTTTATTAAGGATTATATATCAACTTCATCACTTCAAGGTTAAAGATTAACTTATAATCATGATTCCATCATCAATCAACCATTCTAATGTAATTACAACTTTCAACTCATGAATAATCCACTAAACCCATCACTTTATATACAATTATACATGAATTTACATTTCTAAGCTAGGGTTTATATTACTTGATTCATATAATCATCAACTAACAACTATTAAAACATTACAAGCTTTAATTTCAAGTTGTTCATCATTATTTCATCATAAGCCACAAGAACACTAAACAAAATAATAACTCTTAGCTTGAATCTTGCTACTTATCATCATTAGTGAGTTTATCTCACATCAATTTCACCAATCTAAACCCTAATTTTGAATTATAATCAAGAACATCAAAAACCCCAAATTGTAGGGTTCATAAATTTCAAGAAATTGAGACTTACATGTTGATTAGAATGATTAGAGGATGCTAACCCTTGATCTTGAAGCTTGAAATCGAATTTGGCATCATTAATTTGATGGAAGGAAATGATTTTAAGAATTAATCTAGGGTTTCAAGTTATGTATGCATATGTATATCGATATATGAGGAAATAATAAACCGACCTAAACATTTGGATGCATACTATAAGTGTTTAATTTCATTCCCCGTACATTTCATTGTCTGGAACTTAAAACCCATTTACGGGGAACCATTATTTTATTTTACCGTCAACTAAATAAAATTAAAACCATTGATAGTTTATTAATCACAATAAATTATTTGACTCTTTTACCCATTTATTTTCAACTAGCACAATAAAATTATTTTCTGACACATTTAAATAATCATTTGCAGACAAAATATTTAATACTACTAGACCCGAAAACTGGGTGTTACAACTCTCCCATCCTTAAAGAGATTTCGTCCCCGAAATCTGATTTCACTCAATTATTCTAGTAAAATAGAATCATCTATTCACTCCCATTCTTCATGTGAGATTCAACTCACATTTTATTTCTAATTTGTTAATACTGCACCTTTCATATTAGACTAATCATATACTTATTCATTAATATATGCACCCAAGATGTGTACCTACTTTAATTCACTTATGCATATAACCATCATACATATCTATAATCACACAAACACCGAATCAACTTGCATATATTTAACCACTTAAACACAAAATGTGTATACATATTATCAACTCACACCCCACCAGGGTGTATTTCAATTAAATTCACTTAAACACATATATTGTGTCTTAATTTTGTTATCACGATTTCAATTCTTTCTTCATGCCCATATCCACATGTACATGATCTTTCCTATATATTCCAATGCACAAGCATTACTCCTACATCCTGTCTCTGATAAGTTTAAATGACCACTTACATGACCAATCATACTTAGTCATCTAACAATTTAAAACACGTAATCACCAGTAGTCAAAGTAACACATATCCATGTGAACATTTCAACTTTACACTATTCACAACAAGTGGTATTGCATACCACAACATGCACATTAACAATAAAAGTTCAGCTCAATTTACTACTAGCAATTTAGCTAACAAATTGCTAGAAATTTTCACTTTTGCAGTTAGCTGATTACAACTTTACAACTTATAATTATAAATACAACTTGATTATATGAAACTCTTATTCGAAAAGAATCACAATTCATATAATCATAATCACATATAGAATAAACAATAAGCAGTATGTAGAGGTCAATTCTTATGGTTAAAACTACTATTATATAATCAACTAGCATCATATTACACCAATTTGGATGCTAAGACAACACCTGTTAATACCATGTATCATCATCAATGGTATTTCAACAACACAAGGTGTAGTCATTAATCATCTTTTTAATTCATGCTATTGGCAATACATCACCTATACATATCACTTGTACAATACAACATTAACAACAACAACAACAACTTAGTGGGTTACCACTATTTCATTTTAGTCTATCCTTGACTATTTCTAAACTACGTGTCAACATATCTTACCTGTGATTTAAAAAAAACAGATTTACTTTATTTGGTACTGAGTAGCCTCAACAACTCCATATGAAATGGCATAATATAAATACGTTGGCCAGACGTCGTCATATTATGTCAGTCACACTTTATTCTCAGGCCATTTCATACCATTTATCTCCTAAGTAATTATCTTTACTCTCACGTATTTCTCAACAGTAATATCAACATTTTTTCACAATTATAACAACCTGTAATAGCAAGTATATTCCCAATTATTAACTTGCTACTATTTTCAACTTATCACTTTTAATGTGAACTACTCATATGATCATGTATATATTAACAATACAGACATACTACACCAATGTCCTACACGAATATATCAAGCAACTTCTTTATTACCCAATTCAATATTAAATATTATTTATACAACTTAATACTTATAGTACATTAGTACTAAACAATTCATCAATATTATGTATAATATTCAACACATAATCGTCAATCTATATACCTTTAATCAAATCACAATTGAGTATTTCATGCTCAACTATTACATCAATATAAGCTCATATGCTTATTTCATAATTTCTTAAAACGCTTAATTAAACATTTTATAATACTCTTAAGTAATTCAATTACTTCGTCACATTTCAATTAGTTCACATAATATAATTCACATGATTTCATAATCAATGTTTACTAACTCTTGTTAGCAATAATCGACAATACCATTTACTGGTATACTTTGCATTTAAATAAACCGCCTACAACTTACTCATACACAATGAACCATATAGACCTCTTAAAACAAGTTTTTAATATTGCAAATAGTCACAGGAATGATCTCTGGGCTCAATGAAACAAAAGCCAAATACAAAACGTAAGCTAAAAGTTCGAAATAAGATTCGAAAAACAATAAAACGCGATTTTCGGGCCCCAAACGGCCCCGAAGTGCCGAAAACTGACAGGGCTCACAAATGAGCTTTGACCGTTGGGCCGTTTTTGAGTGGACATGTAAATTTCGTCTTAATCAGACACAGAAATTTCATAACGGAACTTTTTACGTCGAAAATTACGTCGAACGTCGAACAAAATACTTTATCACATAAAAAGGCCATTAGCCGCCGGCTAAAAGGATAAGCCGCCGGCTAAAAGGATAAGCCGCCGGCTAAAAGGATAAGCCGCCAGCTCAAGGGGTCCAGCCGCCGGGTAAATTAAATTTTTGACAACAGAAACAAAATGCCGCATTTAGGCTGATTCAGCCGCCGGGTTTAGGTCCCCAGCCGCCGGCTACTGTCACTAGCCGCTGGCTCTATAGCCTTAGCCGCCGGGTCCCTTTGCGTGCACAGCAGCCCCTGCATCAGCAAACTTAAATGCATTTTTCCGAATTTCAAAAGCGCATATCTCCTAAACCGTAAAGAGTTAGGTCATGAAATTTTGCAGGCACCTCCACTATGCCAAAATAAAACTCTCTTTTTACACTTTTTCAATTTTCACATTTTACGAGAAAACGGACGTGTAACTCATTTTAGGCCATTTCTGACCATTTTAGTAGACATGCCATATTCCAAATGGCTTACTTTCTGACTTCCACTCTTTGCCAACATGTTTCTACATATAGTTGGGACATGTGGGTACCTTCATCACCTATATATACACATTATATCATGTTTTGACTCATTGACCCGTTTAGGGGTCCAATTGGACACTTTCACCAAATGTCAACCATTTAGATTACCCCAATGCTTTCAACGCACATTTTCACTATTTGTGAAACTTAAAATCACTTTATCATTCAACATATACGAATTAATACTCGATTTAATAGTTTAACCTTTAAGTGACCCATTTGGGCACTTTAACAACCCATTTGGTTTTCAACCAATATGTTCACTAATTTAACACCCATTTTACACTTCTTTGACTTTACCAAGTCAAACAACTTCACTTCCACTATCGGTGTCATATTATAACCTTGAAACACTAAATTCACATAAAATCATCAAATTTATACAAATTACTATAAGTTTTCAACTTTGACTTCTTACAAACTTGTCAACACATATAAAAACTAGTTGACCACTTTACTTTCTAATTTTACAACTTTTTATTACGTAGATCATAATTCATCAGAAATCATGATCATTGCCAAACACATAAACATTTAGCCACATTCATTACTTTATAACACAACTATCATCAAGTTTGACACAACCACATTCACTTTGACCTTTCCAAGTCAAATGCACACCTTCCATTCAATAGGCACTTTCTAATTTGGATAACCACACAACTCCAAACTTATTAGTTGAGATATATCAACATCTCATTAATTTCACGAGTCATATTAATTCAATTTATCATATATCAAATTAACAAAGATCTATAATCACACATACTTTATTTTCATATTGTAGATACCTTTAATTTCCCATAACACAACTATTACATCTTAGTCAACGATATATCTACACAGTTTCAACACTTTCTCCAAAATTTCAATTTCCTTCATAATTACTCGTAAATATTCATATCCTCACATTACAAGTAACTATCACCAATAATTCAGTTTACTCTACTAACAAGCAAAGTAAATAATTCAAGTTTATTGATATTCACCAAGTTTATCGAGAATTATCTGGCATATCTAGGCCCACGTGTATTGAGGAATCATTGAGAATACCAGACGGTTCCTCATGTTCCCCCGTCTCTGCAACCAAAACAACACTATTGCATCTTGTTATAGGTTAGTACACATTCAATATCAACTTTCTCATGCAACAACTAATCCCCACCCTTGGAATGTTTGACTTGATACAAATCTAAGTTTGGGATTGAACATCTTATAATGTACAATTCACCCAAACTTATGATCTGATACCAACTTATAAAACCCCTCATTTATACTTATTTAAATATAGTAAATCGGAAGCGTAAGTCCAAATAGATAATAATAATTTACATCGTTTTATCAACATATAAAATTCAACATTTTCAAAACATAATTTCTTAACAGAGGTGTTATATAAAACATGTTAAAACATTATTTTATACAAATCCGCTATCAGAGTAATGCCTCGTGGTCAAACATTCCTTCTAATCCAGCTTCTTGCCCAACCAATATAATAGTAAAACCCTGCAAGAAATGTTAATGTGGGGGATTAGCATAACGCTAAGTGAGCAGATAACTAATCAACATCCTAACTTAGCTCAACAACTTTGTGTACAACACTTAACACTAAACAAGCAAGTACACAATACAACTCATCAACTAATTAACAACACCATAATGAGGATCGGCGGCTCTGGGGATAACCATAAACCCGGGTGGCTCCCCAAGAACACTTATCCAACCTATCCGTATGGCCATACGGACGAGACCGATAGCTAGTGATTATCTTCAACTAACACATGAGGTGTGTTAAACTTTGGATAACCAACTAGCCCAACCAACAGTTCAACAACTCATTGCCTCATTAACAACTGATGCCCGAAGGCCAATTAATTCAAGTGATCACGTAATCAACAAGTCACATATTCAACTAGTCAACATATCAACAGTATTATTACTATCAACATAATTATCAATGCAACTAATAAAGTAATAACACATTACTTGTTGTAACCAAACTTGTTACAACCAAGTTACGCTGAGGATTAGAGATCCACTCACCGACCACCTCAGACATCCTCTAAGTAGTCTAATATCACTGAGCCTTCTGCGCATCTGAGAATACAATAGAACAACACAAGTTAGTAACTTGTCTTAAATCTATATAGCATCACCCCAATAGATTTACTTCAACAAATCTAAATTACTCAATTCACCCGAATTAGCACAATCACCACAATTATCAATATGTTAACATATTTAGTAACTATAAGTTTCATAGTCACTAATCACAATCATATCTTATCTAATGAACACTTAATCACATTAGTTTACACAATGCTCTTTAATTATCAATTTAAGTGTTCTAATGAGTAAACAACACTCGATACACCATATAACCCATTAAGATCATAATGATCATTGTAACCCCCATGAACACTTAATCAAGTTATAGCTTAAATTATGTTAATCATCATTAGTAATAAACTATTATCAATTATTCACTAATAACATCAACTTAAAACATTGATTCTTCCAAAATCAACTAAACTCACAAACTTTATTAAGGATTATATATCAACTTCATCACTTCAAGGTTAAAGATTAACTTATAATCATGATTCCATCATCAATCAACCATTCTAATGTAATTACAACTTTCAACTCATGAATAATCCACTAAACCCATCACTTTATATACAATTATACATGAATTTACATTTCTAAGCTAGGGTTTATATTACTTGATTCATATAATCATCAACTAACAACTATTAAAACATTACAAGCTTTAATTTCAAGTTGTTCATCATTATTTCATCATAAGCCACAAGAACACTAAACAAAATAATAACTCTTAGCTTGAATCTTGCTACTTATCATCATTAGTGAGTTTATCTCACATCAATTTCACCAATCTAAACCCTAATTTTGAATTATAATCAAGAACATCAAAAACCCCAAATTGTAGGGTTCGTAAATTTCAAGAAATTGAGACTTACATGTTGATTAGAATGATTAGAGGATGCTAACCCTTGATCTTGAAGCTTGAAATCGAATTTGGCATCATTAATTTGATGGAAGGAAATGATTTTAAGAATTAATCTAGGGTTTCAAGTTATGTATGCATATGTATATCGATATATGAGGAAATAATAAACCGACCTAAACATTTGGATGCATACTATAAGTGTTTAATTTCATTCCCCGTACATTTCATTGTCTGGAACTTAAAACCCATTTACGGGGAACCATTATTTTATTTTACCGTCAACTAAATAAAATTAAAACCATTGATAGTTTATTAATCACAATAAATTATTTGTCTCTTTTACCCATTTATTTTCAATTAGTACAACAAAATTATTTTCTGACACATTTAAATAATCATTTGCAGACAGAAAATATTTAATACTACTAGACCCGAAAACTGGGTGTTACAATATCATATCATATCAAATCATAACATAGCCTAGGATGCATCCATACGCCTCCCAAATAATACAAAATGTAACACCCTCCCCCTGAGCCCACTGGGCTCACGCGGTCCACAGCTGGGCCTGAGGAGCAATGTTAATATAAACCCACTGGGCCAGGTCTGCAGCCCAATGCACCCCAACCACATCACCTGTGGTATTCACCTCACAGGTAGGTTGTTGGATTCGAACCTGAATCCCTTTAATACTAAGTCTTACCACTTAGTATCACCAATTGAGCTGCAGCTCAATTGGTGATACTAAGTGGTAAGACTTAGTATTAAAGGGATTCAAGTTCGAATCCAACAACCTACCTGGGAGGTGAATTCCTCAGGTGATGTGGTTGGGGTGTATTGGGCTGCAGACCTGATATTGCTCCTCAGGCCCAGCTGTGTACCGCGTGAGCCCAGTGGGCTCAGGGGGAGGGTGTTACAATATTAATATACACACATACGTGCGCATACAAACACACATCCAAAATGTTCCAGAGAGTTTGTGAATGAAAAAGAAAACGCGAGGGAGTGAAGGAGGAGCAAGAATCAATCTCTAAACAAGAATCAAAACTTAAGGAATCAAATTCATCCTCCGATTATCATCCTAAACTAGGTATGATTATTGTTCTTTGTGAATCTAACCTAGAAAATGGGTTTTAAGGGGGTTTGAATGATTGATCAATTCTAATACGAAATTAGCTTTGAATTATGTTTGATTGTTGTTAAATAAGCCTAGTAATGGATGTAGTTAACATCAATTCAATACAAAACTCAAGAACTTGATTTGTGTTCTTGGTGATGATGATGGGTTTATGGGGTTTTGAGAGATTGATTGGTTATAACTTGAAATTAGGGCTTGTATGTGTTTGAATTGATGTTAGTTAGTGTTGTAAAGAGTATTGTTAAAACTAATTCAACCTAAAAGTGAATAATTTGATTTGTGTATATAATGATTAAAGTGGGTTTTGTTTAAAGAATGATGAATTGGAGTTAATTCACCTTACTTAGTAATTATAGATATTGTTAGAGTGATATTAGTGAAAATTGAGTTAATGAATCAAGAAGTTAAATACTTGAGTTAATTATGATTATGGAAATAATCATGGGTTGCTAATAAAATGATGAATTAGTGATGGTTGAAGTGGTAATACAAATATGAAATGAAGTAATTATGGTTAATTCATCAAAGTTACTAATGAGAAGTGTTGTTATGATGATATTTAATCATAATCATGATGATTATGTAAGTGGTTAATTAGTGAAACCAAAAGTGATTATGAAAAGAGAGGTTACATATGTGTATATAGTTAATTGAAGCTAAACTTAATCAATCCAAAGAGGTGATGGATTTATGATTATGATTAGTGGATTATTATAATTGTTAGTTGCTAAATGTGTTATTGTATTGATATGTTATATGCTAGGTGATCAAGAGTGGTGGCGTTCTAATCAAATGTGAAATCATGTATTTGCCTAAACAGCAAAGGTGAGTGATACGAGGATTAAATGAGTAATGGTTGTATATACCGGATTGCTTACGAGCAAGAGGTTCATACAATCAAGTGGATTATGTTTGGTTCTTATACTTGATTCTTATAATTGCTCTCACGTTGTATCGTATCTCGAATCTTAAGTTGATATTCGTTGTTGACCATTGTTGTTAATTGTTGCTAGTTGTTGAGTTATTTGGAATTAATGTGGATTTATATGGATTATGTGGATTGAGTATTGTAGAGATTGATTGTTATGAAATAAGTGCTTGGCACTACTCGGTATCTATTAAGCTTGGTATCCATTTCGATGTGAATCGGTGTCATGCTTATTTGTATCTATTGGACCACGGATCCGCACGAAATATGGAGAAATCTTTACAGTTGCTCAATAGTATTTACTTAAGGAGATAAGTGGTTAATTGATAATTGCTTAATGTTGTTGCTTTTGGTGAATTATTCATTTAATTGCCTGTATACTCACTAAGCTTTATGCTTACCCCTTCAGTGGTTTTATGTTGTAGGTATATGGTTCGGTTGAACCTAATTGCATACTATGAGTATTGGACTCCTTAAAGATAACGTGGATTGGAGCTTGCTATACGGTTAGAAAAGCTCTACTCTCTTTTGAATTATCGTTGTGAGTTGCCACTTGTATAAATCGCCCAAATAATATAATTGGAGTCTTGTGGTTGGTTGGAGTGTAAAGCGTCTAGTGGTTGGAAAGTATGTATTTGACTTGGTAAAGTCAAAGTTAATTGTGATAGTGTCAAAATGGGCAAAGATAATATTGTAAAGTGATAAGATTGATTAGAAGTGAAGTTATAAAGTTTTGGTCATTATTTGATGGAAATGTGATCAAAGCGATGAGTATTAAATTTTGAGTTGATTCGTGTGCTAATGAATCATGGATTATGGTTAGTTGTCAAAAGAGTTGAAATTTATGGTCTAACATTAAGTTTGTTGTTAGTTTTGTTGAAAGTGTCCAAATTGACACTGAAACAGGTCGTATTGATAAAGTAAACCAAAAATTGAAGTACGAAACTTTTGTTATTGGTTTAAGACTCAATGTCGATAGTAAAATATGTTGGTAAAAGGTGAAAGTTTGAATGTGAGTCGTTTGTGATTTGGCGTGGTCACCAAAAGTGGTCAAAATGACCATAAACTAGTCATACGTCCGTTTTCTTTGTTAACACATATTTTGAAAAAGTGCAAAAATGGAAAGTTTCATTTTGGTATAGTGGAGGTACATGCAAAATTTCAGGTCCTAACTCTTAGCGAGTAAAAAGTTATGCGCGTGCAAAATTCGTATTAAAAAATGGAGTTGTGCAGGCCAGATTTACTGAATCAAAGTGTTAAATTACTAAATCAAAGTGTTAAAAATTTACCGAATTAAAGTGTTAAATTTACTGAATCAAGGTGTAAATGGAGTAAAAAAATGTTCAAGTTTTCAGGTCGTTTCACCGGACCCGTAAAATCTAACCAAAACTCAAAATTTCAGTTTCTAACAATTCTACTACAACAAATAACATCAAGTATCATCAACTATCAAGTTATTGAACCTTAATCTTCATACAATCAATAACAATTATGATTTCTACCATAATCAAAAGTAATCAAGATATCACTTTCACTTTAAATAGCAAGATGATGATGATGATGATATGAATCTGATCACAATCACAACTCAAGATCACACTCAAAGTTTGATTTCAACTTAGTTTAGGTTTCTTAGGGTTTTAGGTTTTGAAGTTTCAATAACAAACTTTCCAAATGAGGAAAGTTAAGAACAAAAGAAATAAGTCGGCCTAACATTTTAACCGACTCCGTATCCACTTAATATTAGTCCCCTTCCAAACCTATTGTCTGGACCTAAAACCATTTACGATTCCAACAATTTTATTTTATCGTTAACTATATAAAGTTAAAACATATAATAATTTACTAGTCACAATAAGTCATTCGACTTTTTGACTAACCATTCACAATAAACATAACACAATAAACAATTTAATTTTTTAACACATTAAACTATTATTTAAAGTTAGGAAATTACCCAATTATCACTAGGCCCAAAAAGTGGGTGTTACATAAAATATGCCAATCGCGTTGCAATTGGATAATATAGCAACGATTGAGCTTAAATTATCGACCTAATATTGTTTAACACATTGATTTTAATTAACAACACTTAATCGTCTTCGTGTTTTATTATGTTAACTTAGACCTAACAAATTAGTCTGTAGATTATTTCTTTATCCTTTAACTTAGACCTAACAAATTAGTTTGTACATTATTTATTGGGTTTATTGTTTCGTTATGTATTAAACTTTACACTTTTTACTATTGTATGAGTTGAACTTTGAAACTTTTATTGTTATATGTATTGAACTTGCAAATATGATCTATTGTATGTAAAATTTCCTTTTTGGGTAAGGTCCAAATAGGAAAGTTTCATTTTTTGGCGTTACCTAAAATGGAAATAATACATAAACTAGACCATATTTACAAGTTCACTACATACAATAGAACAAATGAAAGTATGTCGCATACAATAGTAAAAAGTGTAAAGTTCAAAATATAACGAAACAATAAACCCTTATTTCTTTATCCTTCAACTTAGACCTAACAAATTAGTTTGTACATTATTTCTTTATCCTTTATTAATAAATCACGTAAGCTTCCTGTAGATATATCTCTCTTATCTTATATAGGAGAGACTATGTTACTTAATCTTCTTCTTAACTACCCCTTTTAAACTAAATCCCACCTTACATTGACTTAGTTAACATAATCTCAACCCTTGATTCTGATTAGTAAAATGATTAATTAATCTTAACATTTTTTGCCCTAATTTGTTCCAAATTTACCCTCCACTCAACATCCCGTCTCTTCCTTTTGATTAAAATTATCGACCAATGCCATAACCCTACCAGCGACCAATCCACACAAACATAGACCATGCAAAAAATCAAACCCCAATTAAAATTTACTGATCTATTCTTCTTCTCCATGTCAACCAACTAATCGAATCAATTTCTGCAGAAAACCTATCAATTGCTCTAGAATAGCAGCCACGTACGAGGGCGGATTTGGGGGAAAATTTCGATCAACATAAGCTTGAAATGGAGGGGGTGGCGGCCGAAGAGCACCGGTCGGAAGAATTGATCTACCGCAACCTCGGATCGCGACACCGGCAGCTGGCAGGGAACGATCGTAATCAATTGCAGTCGATTGTAAAATAGGTAATTGTCTCTCCATTCTTGTAGGGTTTGATAGAAATGAAAAAAGGTTTTTTGTCCCAATTTCATTACCCAATCGACTTGCAAGCTAGGCAGATAATGATTTTAAATTCTTGTCCGAATTTCACTTACTGACCTGGTATTTGGATGAGACTTGGACTCGTCGATTCTATTCACAAACTGTTAATGGGCCGAGGTTGCGTTTTTTATAGTTCAAATCAGTTTCGTTTATGCTTATGGTCTTTTGAATGTACATGTTAGTTTCGTTTATGGTTATGGCTACAAAATCAAAGAAAGTTGTTTGGTCCTTGATAATGGTAGTAACATATCCATGATGTGGAAATAATATGGTCTTTCTGTTCATATATCTTTTTATCAAGGTTTTTACCTACATTTCAAAGTTCTCTATTGATTTTTATGTTTACGATTACATGTAGTTTTGTTATCACATTTTTTTGTTCATATTTTCTAACTTTAGTTGGTTTATTTTAATGTTATTCGTATATCTTAGAAAGTTTCTTCTCTTTTGAAGATTCAAGCTTATGTGTTTTATGAACACCAAATGTTCGATAAAATGTTTTATAGCAAATACTCCGTATTAAATAACTACTGCCACAAAGTTTAGTTTATTTCACGTATGCTAAGGTCAGTGTTTGGACACATGGAAGCTTCTTTGAAATATGTTCTCATTCTCAGCTGGAACTCTTGAGCTCTAATTTACTTACTATCCCGTTTAATATGACAGTGGAACATAAAGTTTAGATTAGTAGATGATTTAATTTAGTGAGTTACTATTGGTTTCTTTTATATTCAACTCCCTTTTCTTTTTTGTAGGTACTATCCGAATTTGAACCGGTACGATGGTTGAACCATTTGATTGAAAAGATTTTGGCCTGTATGTCTTGAAATTATTGTTTCACATGAAATTCTACTCCCTATTCTACCTTGCGTATTTGCTTGATTGCTTATAACTTTCTTACTTTCCATTGTTTTTTTTTAATTGGAGGCTTATAATTGTACAGTTGAATCTTAATCTTTTTCAGGGATGTGGAATAAAAGAAGAAAAAATGGAGAAAGAAGACGATTTGATATACTTAGTACCTGCTTCACAAACTCGAATCGGTGGACATATGAACGGGTAATACACCACAAAATTATCAACTTATATTTGACTGACATTTTTGTTTTTGGTGCTACATATTCAATCAGTGTTCATAAAAATCTATTATCTCGATTATCATTGTGGATTAATCTGTTCGATCCGATCCTGATTATTTTGCTGAAGTGGCACACTCCTATGTCAGAATGCTAATGGATATGAACACGATGTCCGTTTGTTCTTTATATTTATTATTCCAATTCCAATATTTTCGTTCCACATGGTAGATATTTAATCCATAATTCAAATCGTTATTGCAAATAACCATATCAACAAAAAGGGGCCTTAGTAGTTTGGAAAACGGGGGATCCATGAAGAAGCAAATATATATTGATTGAGATTGATTAAACGGGTAAGAATTAGAAACGAATAGAAGGGATTGACTAAAGAAAAAGATTGCAGCTGATATTGAGTTAGTAGTCATAATTTACTTCAGAGTTCACACAAAGATATGAGGTTTATTAGGTTTCATACTGTCTGAAGGTACAAAAAGTTCTACCGGGAAACCTAAAAGCAGTCGATTATAACACACGATGAGATCACATCTGATTATGATAGAGAATATGCAACAAATGAATAATAAAGTACGAAATAGAAGAACTTCTTTAGAAATCTTGTGTTGCTAACAGGTCTTCGACAAGGTAATACTAAAATGTTTGTTTACTTTGCCTTTATTTTATTTAATTTTTTTTGTGTTAAATAATCTATTAACAATCCACAATATTAGACTTTTTTGTTCATATTTGTAGTTTATGTGAACCTATAGACACAACGCTAATAAAGTTTGGAGCCTTATATTTTCATTTGTAGTTTCTGTGAACCCATTTGCATCATATACTGATTTAGAGGCAACCCTAAAGTCCATTAATTTAGAGAATGGTAAAGTTAACAGTTTGAGTTTATCTTGCAACTTTAAGATCCAAGAAATTGGACCATCTGCAATGCAGCCAATGGTGTCTCAAAATACCAAAATTTGAAAGATATCTTAGCTTAAAAAATGTTTGATATGACGGAAATGTATTAATAATTTCGAAAAGAATGAAATTCAGATTGAGAACCCGAGTTCTGATAATAGGCTGAATGATATTTAACAAGAAAGCGCAAACATGAAGCAGCCACAAATTTAATGGACTTTAATGAAAATTTTCAAACAATAACAGAGCTACCAGATTGTGCAAGTTCTAGGTAAATAATTCTGGTATGTGCATTTTTCAAAAATTGAGTAATGAACTAATGTAGTGTTTTTGACACAGTTATGTATATTGATTAATTCTGAACTTTGTGTTCTTTTGTAGGTGGAAAATTTGAGATTGTGCACTTCTAAAAAGGAGTTCTATTGCATTTTTCGATACTGAAAAACAAACGCGACCCTTTCACGTTTGCCAAGATCATGAATGAGGCTGACGAGGAAAATCTTAAACCTTATAACAAACATCGACTTAAGGTGTGTAACAAGCAATGCATCCTTAATAAATGCGGAAAAATCAACAATATTTTTGTATTTTCTTGATTTCCAAGGTTGGAAATGGCTTATCAATGAATAACAAATCCTAGAAGCTGGCGTTGCAACATTGGCGTGAGGCGGTAAGTTAACATGGCCTAAACTTGCATTGATCTTACGTCTTCCACATTTATACATAATCACCTCTTATTATATGTGTGGCTACACCTTACCTTATATGCTGGTAGCAGCACCCATCATTTTGTCTAATTATATTTTACTCAATTTGTTGCATAATCTTCATTTATGATATGGAAAAGATAAGAAGCTTTCTCAAAGCAAAGACCCATTATTCTATTTGTGATTGCACAATTTATGTGTCATATGAAGTTCATATCCTGATTATTGCGTACGAATTTTCCAAATCTAATATATGTGAATCTGATTTTTATCATTCATTTGCATTGCATATCAGCTAGCGAAGGTTTAATATGCACTAGGAACATGTCTTGGGCTCTATGTTGATAGGTCATATGAGGAATAGGGTCAAATTATTATTGAAGGAAACATTTTGGAAAGGTAAACACTTAGTCTGAAATTTATCATTTGTTTTTGCGTTATTTAGATAGGACTTAACCGGCTTTAACTTTTTTACTGGTAGCTAGGCATCTACACGGTTTATTTCATCATTGTTCTGTTTTTCTGTACAACATGAACATTCTCATGGGTTAAACCATGGCATGGTACATTTTGGACTCGAAGGAAATGGGACAAGCACGATTTTCAAACATGTATTAACATGCCTTGGGTTTCTATGTTATTGGCTTTAGTGTTTTCTTTTAAATGTAGGTTAAATGGGTGGGTTGGGTTAAAATAAGTTTTTAGTTTGAGTTGAAGTGGGTCAGGTCTTATTGTGTTTGATAACATTGTTAATGAAGTGCACCCCATGTGTTTGATAAAATGTGTACCTAAGCAAATCAACATTTTTTTTTATGTAATATTAACTACTAAATTAAACTTATTTTGTTCAATATATACTTTAACGTTTTGATTTGCATTATTTGATTATTTTTGAAGGTTTACTTGATTTTCAATACATAAGTTTTCGTTATGAAGTAGAGGACACTTGCTATATGATGGTGATGTGTATGTGTTTTAGTGAAGATCAAGAATTTGTTTCTTCCTTAATTTTTTTAAAATGTTATTTGTTACAAGCCGATTCCATCTAATTAGCATAGCAATATAGTAAGTTATAGGGATAACAACTACCATGTCCGCCACAACTTCTTTTCTGTGTTTTGAGGTGTGACGTATAGTGTTCATGTTTTATATGTTATGGGCACTTCTTAAATTAATCATGGTCTGGTGCTTTCTGATGTTAAAGTTAGACTGCTATTTGTATTGAGCTTAATCAGTTAAGATTTTGCTATGTGTCCTTTGCAGCCACAAGGAGCAGCAATTAATAACTTTGGGTTTTGGCATATACATTCCATGGTTTATAATGCACCAATGCCTTTTAGTTGTATTAGAACATTAGAATTTGTCTATCTTTTCAATCACATTTAGATTGTTTTTACTGAAGTTGCCATGCCTTCCTATTCAAGAACCGCTATTTTATGCAATATTATGAGCCACACGACGTGCAATAATGTTCCTGTGATTAGTGAGTTCCTTAATTTTCCTTTCTATATAATAAATTCCTACATATACAGATATCTTAAAGGCTTACCCTATTGATGATATTAATTATATACCTTACAGTTTGAGATTGTGTGCGCTCACGTCTTCTCATGATTCAATTAGCTTATCTTTCAAGTGTTCATCAAAAGGTGCAATAGACTTGCGGTAAACCTATGCGGAAAAATGAGCTTAAGAACCTTTGACAACACGTATGGAGGAATTGCCATAGTGCGAGTCATATAGTATGTCTATTTTATTTTAACTCGGTAAGTCATTACATGGGTTCGTTAGTTCTATATATCAAGTCAAAAGTTCGTTAACTCAAAAAGCAATATAAGGTACGATACGACAGCAAACATGGGGATGACAATGCCAGAACTGATGGTGATAGCGATGATGGTACGTATTTTAACTCAGGTGATATTGCGATTTCTTATTTGTTAATGGTTCGCAACAAGTTTCTCTTATATATAGTAAATATTATATGTGAAAACGAATTGTTTTCTTAGATTCCATCACTTTATGCAGAGTTCGCCAAGGCTTTCAACACTATCGGTACTTAGGTAATCTTTGTATATGGAGCAGTTCAATAGTTCTACACTATCAGACTATAGGAAAACAGACACTTTTCTAGCTATGTATAATCATGATTCATGGTTAATTATATGGGCTTCATTGTTGATTTATTGACTATTATTTTTAGAAGCATTGATCTTAAAAGCTATCATGTGGAATATCAAGTTTCCAACATCTATCTTTGGCCTAAAACTCAAAAAGTACAAATGTTAAGTACGTTTACACACATGTGTTATGTGCACTTAATGACAGTTGAAAATATATTTGTACAAGTAGGACGTCTTGACTATAACTACATAGCCCTAAAGGAATTTGTGGCAGTTCTTCAGTTCTTCATCTGAAGCTTTTGAGGGCAATGAAGCTGAAAAAATATCATCTTTGTGCTTCATATCCTTATGTGATAATAAAGCTCACATAATGTAAGCTTCCATCGAAAAAGACTATCAGTGTAAACGCAAGAAGAAAGGCAAATGTCTTGCCACCTCTGCACGAAATCTAAATACCAAGAATCCAATATATGTAAGGCCCTTAAATTGGTTTAAAAACAGATTTCACCATATAATTATTCTTCAAATTGGTTTAAACTTTCACAAAATGCAAATGGTGATTGATCAAAATATAACCCACGTTTAAAACTGTTTTTTAGTAGTTTTTGTATCTTCAGTCTCAATGTACACGTTATTTAGCACATATTTCTTTTGTTCATTGTCACCCAATTCATACGACAATGTGAAATTAGCTCGAAGATATGTTTATATACCAAACCTTATTCATGGTCATACTCAGGATATCTTGCAAGTCGTTATGACTAAAGTATTGTCATTTTAACATCCTTATATGATGCGGACTACTAAATAATGAGACGTGTAAAGTGTTTTATTAACGAAAAAAAAGTATCATGAATATATTTCGGTATCACATTTTTCTTACTTTCCGAATCATTTATTATTGTTAACAACATGAACTAATTACATTATTTGTATGTGGAACTCTAAATACATACCATAACACTAAATAATACAATAACTAACATATTTTTATTTATGTTGAATGATGTAACAAATTAAAATATCGAAATAAAAATTGAACTTGGAATACAAATTTTGAGATAGCCCGCGAATTCGCGGGTTATGATCTAGTTAAAGTTACGATAAAGTTATAAACGTAATTCAATTAATCTTATTTTATCTTATCTTAAATTATATATAGGAAACATCTTTATGATTTCGTCGTTCTAATTAAGTTTCAATTTGTCAATTTAATCCTTTAATTTTAGTAAATTTTAAAATAAAATCTCTAACTTTTTAAAAAAGAATTATATTTAATCAACTACTTATCTACATATAAAAAGAAAATTTAATTTATTATTTAAAACATTATCCAAATTGACCTATAAGGTTATATTTTCATAGGTAGACCTCATCATAACCTACGACTAAATGAACACATAGGAGTATAGGACTAATTCATAGGAGGACCTTCTTCGATTTGGGGATAAAGAGGAAGATAAATTTGTTACATAGAGAAAATGATCTTAGTAAAGAAAAATAATTTAGAATGTATTAAAAGAAATGAAAAAAGGGGTTATATATTAACGATGATGATAATTCTAGATGGTCTGAATGAAAAGACGATGTTACCCCTAAATTTTTCAGGAGTATCTCAAGTTTACGTTAATTATGATATAATCATGAGAAATTGTTGAAAAGTATTCGAGAAATGAGCGATTAACTTCACCATTTGAATACAAGTGATAATAAATACGCCATAATAATTCCTAAAAAAGGATCATTAATCAATACTAGCTATTCCGTGTAATGGAGTGACAAACACAAATTTTTTCTTGCTGTAATATTTTTGTTCAATTACATGTTGTCATTTAGTGAAAATTGACAAATAATGTGACAATCATTTTCTTTCTTTATCGGATACATTATATTTCAAATTATTATATGTTATTAACGGTGACATTTATTGTAAAAATCGAATAAGACTAACACAAATGAAAAAATTTAAAGGTTGAATTTTCAACCTGGGTTAGTCTATTAACCAAAACACCACAACTATATATTTTTAGTTTGGTTTAGGTTAAAGTTTAAGTCAACGAGTCAACTATCTACCATAAATAATGTCATTTCGTTAAAGATTGAACCCGCCAACAACCCATTTACCTAAATAGGTTCATGTTAAATACTTTTAATTCTGTTTATGAAATAAGTTAATTTGAAAATTTGACCCGCAAATATAAACTCGCTAACTTGACTCGACTCCTATTGCAACCCCTAATCATAATAAATTATAATAATAATGTTTAAATGATTGAGTTACGATACTTTAGTCTACTAATTAATATTGATAATTAAATATACGATCTTTATAAAAAAAAAAGGAATAAATTATTGCTTCAAGTGTTCGTACGATTTGCTTTCGGTATTGTACTAATTAAATGTGTAGAGTAATAAATAGGGTTAATGGCGCAGATCGGCAACGAACTTTCCCTTTTTTGTCGAGTTAGGGTATGAACCCAATTTATTATACAGGTCGGTAACGAACTTTCAAATTATGTTTCTAGTTAGGTAACGAACGTTTTTTTCATCTAACTTTAAAAGTTCGTTACCTAGCTCGAAACATAATTTGAAAGTATGTTACCTAACTCGAAACATAATTCGAATGTTCGTGTCAAATATATGTCTCGAGTTAGGTAACAAACTTTCGAATTATGTTTCGAGTTAGGTAACGAACTTTCAAATTATGTTTCGAGTTAGATAACGAACTTTCAAATTATGTTCGAGTTAGGTAACTCGAAAATTTCGTTACCTAACTCGAAACATAATTTGAAAATTCGTTACCGGCCTGTATAATAAATTGAGTTCATACCCTAACTCGACAAAAAAGGGAAAGTTCGTTGCCGATCTGCGCCATTTACTCTAATAAATATATGATTATTATTTTAAAATTACAAAATGGTGAAACTATTGGTACAGTGATAATAAATTAACTTTTATAATTACTCGAATGTAATTGAATCTAAGTGTGGTTTTTAAAGAACGTACTTATACAGTTGGTAAAGAAATTTCTAATAAATTATTATATAATAGTTTCATTTGTTTTTTCAACCTCTTCTATTTGTATACATTATAAGAAAAATCATGGATGAATAATAGTCATTAGATGGAGATCAACAATAAAGATCTAACCATTAATAAATATGATGACATACTTAATCCCATTCTTTGTGTGATTAAAGACTAATAAGTCTTTTTATATTTACAATATACACCCTTTTACATTTACAATATAAATCCGTTATTTTTTCTTTAATTGTATATCACCCCTCTAAATATTTTAGAAAACTTTAATTTAATAACTACTCCTACTTCATTATTACTTCATAATTCAAACTCTTCCTTCAATTCAATATGTTATTTTTCATTTTCAAGAAATTAATGGCTTCATTCTATCACTCAGTGATCTAAAATCCTATACGATCGTTCTGAATACAATAAATCATTACGTAATTTACGATTTAAATTTTAATTTCGATTTCAGTAAGCCATTACTATGTGAATCAAGTTTTGTGATGATTAATTTGTACTTTTGAATAGTTCTATTGATATCAGTTTTTTTTTTCTTCTTTTTATGGTCTGCACGGCTATTTGTCATACAATGAACTTCCTTCTTTGGTGTCCCTTCTTGGATTAATGAGTCAAACTTACAACTATGCACCTTGTCTTTAAGGAGCAATACTCACCATTTATCAACTTGGAACTTCTTGATTTACTATAAAAAAATGGGTATCTTTCAACATAGTACACAATGCACAAACACTTTAAAAAAATGATGATTTGTTAAGCTTTGGGGCTAAGAGATTATCATTGGAAGGCTTAATTTTGAGTTCGTTTTGGATGACGATAAAATATATGTTATTGGTTAGGTATCTTCTTGAGTTAGGGTTCTAGAGTCTGCTCTTTAGATTATAAAGTCAAAAAGGGTGAAATCTCTTAGACAAAAGATGATAACGCAATTATTTATAATGATTATGATACAAACAAGGTTGATTATGTCACATGATTGCCGATAGAAGTGTAAAGAAATTTCGATACTCATAATATTTTAATCTCAAAACATCAAGTTTTTGACTTCTGTTCGGTTATACTATCATAATATATAACGTGTATGCGTGAATATGCCATATTTGTATCTATAGGAGCTGATAATTTTTTCGGCTATAATTCTAACTTTTGTTATAGAACAACGATGGCGTTTTATATTTCTTTTGAACTAAATGCAGAGGCGGAGCCAGAAAATTCAATTGGAGTGGGCGATTTTTTTTTTTTTTTTTTTATATTTATTTTCTAGTTTAGTGAGGGTGAAATTATAAAATGTGATTAATACCTTAAAAAAATTTTATTTTACGTAATTTAAAAATTCTTGTGGGGGTGGCTGCCTACGCTGTCCTCGCCCTATCTCCGCCCTGACTAAATTATCTGTTTCTAGTTGGATGGTTGGACAATTCAATCAAATTTGGCAGCACAATTTAATAAAGTTTCAAATAAGGATATATTAGTTTGAGTGTCATTTTCAATCACGTATGGATTGATAATTTAATCTAGGCCAATACAAAACATTTTAGCTTTCTAAGTTTCTAATGTGTACATATTTACTTCCACGTTATTTTTTTCATTTGTGAAGGTTGAGACAGCCTTAGCCCTTAGTGCGACACCGCGACAAGCGACACTTCGTCAAGTAAAAAGGTCATTAGTCATAGCACTCTCACCGGTTCTGGACAACACGAAAACCGTGGGACTCATCCCTTCCTGGAGCAATGACCGGACTTATTATGGGCGGAACTTCTCCTGTTGACGCCATTCAACTTCAAATGGTGGTGATGAATATGCTCATTGGGGCTTCAACTATGAGTAGTATTACATCTATTTACTTTTGTTGGCCTAATTTCTTCACAAATGCTTATCAACTTGAGACAAAGGTCTTTTCCACATAATAACGGTTTGTTAATTAGGCTTGGGTCGATACGTTTTTGGTTAACTCGTTTGGTTATATGTTATCTTAATGGTAATCAAATGATTTGCTAATTGATGTATTCGTGTTTAGTTAGATTATTACAACGGAAGTGATTTTAAAAGAGTTGTTATGATCAAAAGGGTTCAATATTAACATGTCATTTTCTTTGACAGGTGGGTAGATGTAAACTTTTCGTTTTTAAAATATTCCTTGATAAAATTTATTAAATTATAGATTAGTTACCTCAGTAGAGGTAAACTTTTGTTATAAAAGTGTTGTTAGTTCATATTTATACTAAGGCGTTTACTTAGTTATTATAAACTACTTTTTTTGTACTCCTAACGCGTGTATGTGATAATTGTATTAATATATTTATTTTTATGAAGTTATTCAGGCAATAATGTGGTATGTGTAAGGAATTTTTTTAAATTGTTAGCATTTAGTTATTTAAGGGAAAATGTTATGTGGCATGTCTAATACTAATATTTGTTTAAAAAATATTTTCTTATATATATATGAATGAAAGATGAAAGAAGGGTGGGGTTCAAATGAGAATATGAATTTGTGTGAGAATGAGGGAATCAATCTCAGCCACTCATTTTCATCAAATACCCATTTCCACCATCTTTTTTAAAATTAAATATCTCACAAATGACAAATCGAAAAATTATAAAAATTGCACCATAAAATTAAGCGTTTTATCCTTTTCGATTTGCCGTCTCTCAAGGCATACTTTTGACAATTATTTTTTCATTTTTTGGTGGGTTTACAAATTAGTAACACATGTGTTAGTGTTGCGTTCCCCGAAACCCCAAACCCTAAATCCTAACCCCTAAACCCCAAACGCTTTACAAAACTCTAAACCCTAAATCATACTAAAACCTAAACCCTAAACCCTACTAAAACCTAAACCCTAAACCATAACCATAAATTCTAAACCCTAAACCCTAACCCTAACCACAAATCAAATGTACAACCAATCACTAACATATGTGTTACTAATTTGTAAACCCACAAAAAAATGAAAAAAAAAAAGTCATCGAAAGTATGCCTTGAGAGACGGCAAATCGAAGAGGAGAAAACGCTGAAATTTAAGGTGCAACTTTCATGATTTTTCGACTTACCATTTGTGAGATATTTATGTTTCAAAAATGTTGGGGAATGAGTATTTGATAAAATTGAGTGGTTGTGATTGTGATTGATTCCTTTATTCTCATTCAAAATTGATGTATTCATTTGAACTCTATTATATGAAAGAAATAGATAGATAAGGAATAATGAATGTTTTAAATTTGAACGATTAATTTGAGATTGATGGAGTAAAATATTTCATGACACAAGTATCATTTTTGTTGGGCAGATCGTCTCTTGTGGGTGGGACACTGCAGATCTACGGATCCGGGATCCAGAGGGTATCCTCCACCTACCCTTTTTTTTTTTTTTTTTTAAGTATCATTTTTGTTAAATTTAGATAATAAAATACGCCACATCCAAAATATGTCTACCAGCCCCAGCAAAGTTAAGCATAGCCCAGCCCAAGATAAGGCCCATATTTAAGAAACTGATACGACGTCGTAGCAAATCATCATCCGCCACAAACGAGAACAAAACCTCCATTACCTTAAACCTTGAGAATCTGAGCAAGTGAGAGTAGCTGTATCAAATCACAAGCGGATCAACATCGTCAAATATGAATCTTCTCCAAAACGCAATCAGATCATCGTCGACTCATTTGACTCGAAACATTAATCCAAATCTAGGTCTTGGATCATTTCTATCTGGCTCGTCGTCTCTCTGTCACTTCTCGACGGAATCTTCACCGCCGACTAACCAGCCGTCCTCTAAACCATTTTTCGAATCTCCTTCCGAAGGTATAATTACATACATTCACAATTCTTGAATGATATCCCCCTAGTTTGAAACTAGGGTTTATTACTTTAATATGTTTATGTTTGTGCCTTAAACTAGGGTTTGATATTTTTTTAGGCGTAAAACTTAGTTGGTACAGAATGTTACATATCTGTTGAAAATGTGAACGCTCTATTGTTTTGATATGATTAGTTTATTAGTTTATATGGTAATTAACATGTTATTTGCTGTTTCAGACGTGAACTGCAAAATGGCTGAGAACTACTAAATTACGCGTTAAGTCACCTATGAACTCTTAAATTACATATCTCAAAAAATTGAATTCTGTGTATTTCAATTTCTGTTTGTTTCTGATTTGAACATTCAACGATATTTACATATGAATTGATTTGCTTACATATGAATTAAAGCGTTATTTAGTTCTCCGTGGTTCTCGCTGTTCTTGATCTGTATGTGGTTCTCGGTTGAACCTTTTTCTATATAAATGTATGTATGTATGTTTATTGAGAATGTTAGATTAGGATTAGTGATTTGACTAAGAGTATTAGTAGTGCATACAACTCTTATGAGTTTAATGGACTGTCATTATTTAATTTTCCCATTGGAGATGCCGTAACATTTGTAAGGCATACAACTGAATGAAGTTTACTAATAAATTTGGTAATAGACTATGCTAATGAGCTTACGATTCATTATATAGATGGTACAAACGTTTCTTACAATTTTAGAATGTATGCCAATTAGTTAATTTTATTTTTTGATTCATTGGTTTATTTCAGGTTTGGTATATGGGAGATTGTTAGGGATTACGAATAATACGTTGAAGAGTGACGTTCTCAGTTTGTTAGAAGAATGCAATCTAAGCACCGATGATCTCAAAGTTGATTACAATCCCTCATACTCACCAATCGGAATGTAATGTTCTGCATAGTATAGTTTATAAGTTTAAAAACATTGTTGACTCATTTTCTTTTATTACTTCTGATTTTCATCTTCTGAAGAGGATCCCATCTTTATACGCGTGCGTGTAATTGTCTATGTAGTTGTTTGGTTCTTCATACCAATCACCTGAAATTGTTGCATGTTTTAATTACATGTCATCTTGGGGTTGGTGAGCAGGATGGTTCAATTCTCATCCCGAAGTGCATATGATGCTGCTCTTAGGGCTGTCACTAGGAAAGGCCGCTTGTATAGATTGGAGAGGGTAATTCTATATTGATATAACTATTTCAATTTGCAACAGCATGCTTAATAACACTGCTAACTAATAAGCTTCTCATGCTTAATGCTATGGAATTTTGGTGTCAGGCGGACCGTGCAAAGTGGGATTACATCCAGCCGTACAGTGGGAAATTTGTAAGCATTCATTCATCTTCTTTTAGCTTAAAATGTAGATACAACTAAATCTTCATTTGGTATATTTCTTTCATGTTTACAAGTGAAGGTGATATATGCAAGTTATCCTCAATTTTCCCCTAGTTGTGGGTTATTATTATTTGTGCTCTTTAAAACCTCTCCCTCTATAAATGCACGTATTTGTTCAGTTAAAACTTGAAATGGGCTATCATGATAACTCATAACTTGAAGTATATGAACATTAGAACATAATTTAATTCCTTACCAATTGAAAGAAAATGTGAATCTGAATATTATATGACTAAAACTTTTAGTTAATCCAGAAAACCCCTATATACCTCAATTATCCAACTTTCTAGTTTCATTTTTCTGTAACTTCTCTTTACAGTAGCAAAATAAATGGTAGAATTGATTCGGTGGCTAGGTGCCGATAGTATGTTACCTGCAATTATACTAGCAAATTTCAGTCAGTTTTCATAATACATCTCTTCAATAGCATCATTGGTGTAGGATTTTATTTAGAGATGGAAACTCAAAGAAGTGCTCAAACAGAAAATAAAAACACCTTTTAAGCAACAAGTACCTTTAAGTTGGACTGTTGGAGGTAGAAACCAATCAAATCTGTACGTGAAAGGTTTCGATTATTGAATATTATGAAATAGTAATATTTTTTTGGGTATGAAGGGGGGGTCTTTAATAATAGCTGGTGGCTTTCAGTGGTTTTTGTTAAAATCATTGAATCAAGAACGGAACTTGAGGACTAATGATCAGGAAGTTTGTGATATGGAAGAGATCAGATGAAGATATGAAGAGATCACTGATCAGAGTGCATACAGAAAATGAAGTGATATGATTTCTTATTTATTTAGCTAATTGCATTTTAGGCATATTTAAACCTTACACACCTGTGCCATTCAGGATTGTAAATCCCTTCCTCGCCGAAAGATATTAGAAATCCTTTTGTTGATTGGATTTGGATATAAAGTCCCTCACAAACAAACATGTATTTCATTATATCAAATCCAAATCATATTAAATACTACGAAATCCCATGAAGCAAATGCCCCTTAATCCTGAAACAAAATCTCTGATTACAGAGATAGTGTAGCAACAGAGGCACATTTACTCGTTTAGTAATCGGTTATATATACGTAGTACTCACTTTGTTCAGTAGTAAAAGAAAAGTATCCAGAAAGAAAAAGATGTTGACTGTATTCAATCTTGAAGAGCTTTGAATTTGGTATTTGAGACTTCGTTTCGAATCTTTTCTGACTGGTTTTTAAAATGGAATCTGTCTCTGAATAGTTTGCGGCTTATTCATTTGAATTGCTATTCTATCACTTCATTCCTATCTCTAGCGATTGAAGTGATAATAAGTTTTTATGTTTATGTGGGATTTTTTTTTTATAAAGAGATCCTTATAAGTTGCTTGTTGCAGGTTTTATTGCAAGGAATTCCTCTAAATGCATCATTAGATGATATTGAGCGTTTCCTTGATGGGTGTGAGTACGATCCATCCAATATCCGTATGTTTTCCAGGTAAACGTGGTTAATAAAACCCTTCAGTTGGGTCTATGTTTACACCTATTAGATAAAAGTGGATGCATCTCAGATCTTTTGTATTTAATGACATCTTCCGATTACTGTTGCAGGCTGGGATCCAAGACGGCAGTTGTACCTTTTCTTTCCCCAACTGCAGCCATGAGTGCGATGATTACGAAAAACAGAGGTTTTTGTTTCAATAACCAGATCTCTATGCATGTTCTTCAGTAAGTGGCTCATCAAGTTTTGGTTGTGTCGCACCTATTCCATAATGCAAGATGTTTTAGTCATGCTAGTCAAACGTTGTTTTGTGTTGACCGTCACACTCATAGCTAGCCCTTTTTTATTTGATAAAGTATTTTGAAAATACAAGCTCGAGCTTGGCTCGACTCGACTTGATTATACCCCATTGGTACCAATGTAATGATTGCCATATATAAAGATCATCGTCGAAAGTTAATGAGAGGTTTACGAACTAACAAGAAGACCGAATTTATCCTTGCATCAACCATAACAATCTAGAGATGACGAACTATAGTTTCAATTGTAGGAACGAAAGTGTGCGGAAAATTTAAGATGCACACTTCAGACTTCAAAGGCTTGCAAGTGCGTTCGTTTGTAAAATAGCTCTTTAATTAATGCAATATTAAGCTATATAAACATATATTTCTATTAAGGCTTCATACTGTAATTACTTTTTTTGGGGGGGGGGGGGGGGGGGGGGGGGGGGGGGGGTGGGGAGGGGTGGGGGGAATGGGCTATCACATATCCCCTTCTTTAACGTTATTTCTCGTGTATAATATCCTTTTGGTGTGGATTTTCTAGTCGTACCTTAAAAACTGAAAATTTGAAATGTGGAACAAACAAAAACGTTGTTTCTATAAGATAAAACACTTTTGTTACAGTTTGAAGTTTGCGACTGTACTTGAACTCACCCTACTTCCTTGGGCTGTTTTTTTTTTTTTTTTTTTTTTTTTCAGACTAGGCTGTTTTGGGTCGGGTATAGGTTTTACGGTTTAAGCCGATTTTTGCACCTATAATCTGTACCCTATCAAAAAATTAAATACACTTGATATCGATAATCCTAATATAAAATAAAATACACAGAACAGGACTGCATTAAGCCTCCATAAAAGTTGTAACATTGGGTTAGATATAACATTTTTTTTCCTTAAAAAAAACCCAAAAAATGAAAGCCCATTAAATGAAAGCCCATTTAGACCACTCCCAATAGAAGACAGAAACTAACTGAAACCGACGTGCCACGTCTTCGCCAAGTCATTTTTTCTCTAAAACTAATTAAAACCGACGGATCCCTGCCATCAGTGACCTGTCACTTTAATTTTTGGGTCCCACATTACCAATTTATCTTTATTTTTATACACTAAACAAAAACAAAAAAACAATTAAATATTATACTGACCCCACACACAAAAACCGGTTGAGCGTCGGAAATGAGACGGAGCCAACCGACGGAAGCCAACCGACGGGCAGTGCCATCAGCGTCGGCTCCATCGATTCAAAGTGACGAAAACCGATGGTCTCCGTTGGGAGACGCCTTATGGATGCTTTACTTTCTCAAATGGCCAACAGGGACCAGACATTACAATTAATTGTCTTTGTTAAATGTTAATGAGGTAGCCAGGTAGGGTGTCGGGATGGGGTGGTAACCGGTAATGACACAACCCATGGGATGAGTGCTTAGTTTAGTTTATTTGTTGATTTGTTGGATGTTTTTGCTTGTTTCTCCCGTGCTTAAAAAAAGTCGAAAAAACCGGGCTTATGGAAAATACTAAACAAGACTAAGCCAATAAATCCAGCTAAGACAAATAGCCTCTTGGTGTTCATTAATCTACAAATTAAAATTATTCTAATTATATGTCATTGCCGCATTTCGTCTAGTTTTAATAACATGAACTTCAGTTTTGTCTCAAAAAGTGAAATTTCATGTATAATTTTGGGTAGATATCAGGTCCAGTTAACTTCGCATAAATTTTATTTATATATAACTAGATCTCAAACCCGTGTATATACACGTTAACCCGTGTATATACATGTTAATTTGATTTTAATTATGACTCCGGGCTACTCGCAAAGCGAGTAGTAGCCCTGGGATTAGTCAGCTCGCAAAGCGAGTTGGAACCCAGGTATACCAAAAAAAAAAAAAAAAAAAATTTTTTTTTTTTTATTTTAATTGATGATGTCACAAAAGTATTTTCTTCGATAATATAAGATAAGAAGATATTTTAATCCATATTTTATTAATTAATTGGACCTAAATAAGGTCACCTTAACCTGTTAGAAATCGTACCTACATAGTATAAAAAATTGGCCAATGTGTTTGTACTTTGTAGTAATTAACAATTCTATTATTTTAATTTATTTACAAAGAAATATATATTATCTTATTAATTAATTAATTTATTTATTATGGTGAATTTTCAATAAATATTTATGATGTCATCTTTTCATTAATTTTAGCTAATTTGATAAAATCAAACAATCCTATTGGTTAATTAATTTTTAGATAACATCATATGTTTCCTGTATTATATTTAAGATTTAAGATAAGATAAAATTGCTTGTTTCTCCAAGCTGTGTTCTTGTTAGCCAAAAAGGAGGGCTAATCATGTCATTACATACCGAGGGACCAAAACTATAAATTTTATAAATATTTTTGCTGGTAACAATGTAACATCACCTGGCATTCGTGTAGCTAACAAATGAATAATCCTCATAAATTTTATTTTAAATAAAAATTTCAATATCCATTTATCAACCAAAGATTAATATTAAATTTAGGGTTTATTATTTCAAAGTGTATAAATGTATAATACTTTGTCACTTTTATTATCGTATATGTATTGATTTGTCAACTTTGTCTATTGTTTGTATAATTATCTTTTTTGACATTCTATTGTATGTACGAAGACACATACAATAAAATGTTAAAAAAGAAACATATACCTGCAATAGAATTGATAAATTCACAACATATAATAAAAGTTTTGAAATTACTCCGGATTATAATAAAACCCCTAAAGTATATAGTATATCTATACTAATCTATAGGGGTGTTCAAATGGATGGATCGGTTCAAAACCCATCCGTATAGATGAATCCAAATGGATTATGGTTTCGAAAATATGAATCCAATCCATCCAAACAGATTCAAAAACCAAACCAATCCATCCAAATTGGATCAGTTTGGTTTTTGGATATCCAAATACATACATAAATATTTATAATATTTAGAAAAAATATGTTATATATTATAATAAACTTATACATAATGGATGGTTCTCATTTGAACCCCCCAGTACATATACAGTGTGTGCAATATAATAGTAAAATGCAAAACGAAACTATAAATTACCTCCATATATATAAGTAAACAGTTTTGTAAACTATAAGCTACCTATTATATTTGGATATGTATAGAATATTAATAAGTTAGTGAACTATTTTGTATGTCATGTATACATATAATGTTTGAAATATAAATATTTATTTGTTATTTGGTTCTTTTGGATAATCCGGTTTGTAATTTACAAACCAAAACCAATCCGAGATCCAAAATAATAAGTTTGGTTTTGATCCGAGCCGATTCAAAAATCCAATTATCCAAACCATATGGTCCGATCCGATTTATCCAATTGGATAATCCGGTTTTATCCGAACTATGAACATCCCTACTAATCTATACTTCTGTACTAATATATAAAGCATCTTAGTAGTTTATTTATAGAAATTCTTAAAATTAAAACTCTAACATTTTTATATTTAATTATCTAATTATAATTGTCATTTTATAGTATAACTCAGTCATGTTAACATATTTTCCATTTTTAGAAACTATAAACTTTTGTTACTATACTCGAACCACTCCAAATAAATACCGGAGACCCGAAAAGCAGAGCTGCTGTGAAATAATAATCGTCTCTGATTGATCGGAGGATCGACGACCGGCTACTTTACTCCGTCAAATTCTTTCTCTTCCGGTAATAAAATTATCAAATTTTTTCTTTTCCCATTTCAAGTAATACTCTAAGTTTAAAAACGTACATTTATCTGTTAAAACCCTAGGTCACTTTAAGCTTGCTGTGCATATCATTATTTCGACGGTGAAGCATGTAAATATGTGTTAAATTTGTAGTCTTATGTTGTTTTGTTAATAATAATTAAGCTATCGACTAGTGTATAACAACTCCGAAAAAAACCCTGATTCTGCTTTAGGTAAGACAGCTAGAGTATGATTGAGCATTATAAATGATATATTTGTTCACATTTCGTGTGATTGTCATAATTTGGAAGGTACTTATTAAATTTGATGTTGAAAATTCATCTATTGACATTAGGCGAACAAGTAAGGGAGTATGTTCGATCGGTGTGCGCCAACTTGAATCAAAATTGTGATTTGGAACATAAGAGTTGGGATATGTTGTGAGAATCATGCTAAAATCGCCTCTAATATTTTAATAAGAAACATAAGATTTAAGGGTTTTGAAGTTATTTTTAGACAACTGACGGATGCCATTCAAATTAGAGTTCTTGTATAATTTTATACAAGAAAGATGAGAAAGCATAGAATCGCCGTAGTCAAATATTTTTTTAGTCCAATAGATTAAAGGCGTTTATTTGACTTTTAAAAACGTAATTTCTGAAATGATAGGAGAAATGTTTTTATAAAATGCAACACTTTTGTTTAATACGAGTATGTTGCAATATTAAATTACTCATTTGTTAATCTGCTTTATTAGAAATAGGCCCGCCGATATGAATTCCTTTCTGTTTACAGTGAGGATCATGTTCATTGTTTTTCTAAAATTTGTTTAAGGTATTTTTAAGCTTTGGAAGTGTAGCACTGAGAGAGTAGAAATTAGAATATGAATCACAACCAGCAATCGAACGAATTGAAACATGAGGATGAAAGTGCACTCACTGATTTTCTTGCCTCGTTAACTGACTACACACCAACTGTAAGATTCTCTGAAAATAAGATTTGTGGTTTGTCATTATGTTTATTAGCAATCTTGTGTCATGATAAGCCTTACGTTCTTCTTGTATAGATTCCTGATGAACTGGTGGAACATTACTTGGCCAAAAGTGGGTTTCAATGTGCAGATGTTCGACTGTAGGTATTTGGTATCTTCTCGTATGTTCTGTGTGCTGCATGCTACTTGCAGTGGTGGAGCTAGAAATAAATTTCAGGGGTTGCAAATTTTTTTTACGTATATAAGTTATAACTAAAACAAATTAAAAATGTAAGATTTCCACAACCTAGTCCTCCACAGTATCAGATCAGAAGTCCATATTGTGTCTAGCAATTTAGGTTATCAATTCTTTTTCCCTTATAAATAACTGGACGTACTATGCTAACGAGAGAGTTTTGGGCTTAAAGTATTAAACTTGGGCCTTCTTTAAATAATTGGATCTAATGAACTTGTATAAAAATTAATAGTGGGTTTTAATTATGTGTAACGACTGGGCTATATTAAAATAGTGAAAAAAAAAATTTGAAAAAAATACACAAAATATATAGAAATCATATGTAGCATCTGCTACTCTTTGCGACCAAATATCTCCGCCCCTGGCTACTTGTTGATCTTCAGGTCTTTACATGTGTTGTTGTGTGACACTAAAACTGCATCACATTAGGACTAAAGAAATGATATTCAATTCAACTGTCAGTCATCACTCTTATAATGAGAAATGGCTAAATGTTTGCTGTTTTTGCTATCTTTTGTTTTTACAAATTCTACTTCTGTGCTCCTGTATTTGGTTATGTTACTCGAAGCTAAATATTGCTGGTGCCTGCACTTTTATTTTAAGCTTGAGGGCTGTCTTTCTGTTCAGTTCTTCATAGAACTACAATCTATTTCATTTAACATTTTTTCCCCCTGGGCCTATATTCACTTGTCGACCCACTTGTGTTGGTGATTAGAACGCTTGTTTGTACTTTGTGTATCAGAGAACATGAAAGTCTTACTATGTATATGCAGAATCAGGCTAGTCGCAGTTGCCGCTCAGAAGTTTGTTTCAGAGGTTGCTACTGATGCTCTTCAGTAAGTTTCCTGACATATGTTTATGTTATTCTATTAACTTCTTATGAATACCTTTAGGGTGATTTTTCTTGGACAAAAAGTGTGTTTTAGTATTACCTAGAATTCTGCCTGCAAGCAGTAAAATCCAAATGATACCGAAGTTGTGATATTTTCTATTTGCTGTAAGGTTTAGCTCGTGCAAGATGAAGCATAGAATGATTTTTAAGTCTATATTTGATTACTGACTTTCATATCATGATAGTAGTTGATCTAAATGACATGCCTACTTGAGTTGAGACTTTGGAGTCTTGTAAATATAACGCTTTTTACTCAACTCTGAATCTTTTTCACGGTTCCACCAATTTCACTTTTGCATTATGCAATTATCCCCCGCGCCTTTTTTAATCTTTTGAATTGTACTGTAGGCAATGCAAGGCAAGACAGGCAACCATTGTCAGGGACAAAAAAGAAAAGCAGCAAAGGGTACTTTTATGATGCACATTCTTAGATGCCCATTTTTTTTATGACACTTAACAAATGAGTTACTCCTATACATTTTTTTGTTATTAAATTTACACATCTAAACGTGTGTAGAGTTGTAAAGTATGTGATCCATCCTTGTGGAAAGAAATGTGTTGTGCTAAATTGTTTATACACTTTAAGTATGGACAAAATGGCTAAAGCTTGGTCCTTACATGTCTAAAAGTGATTTTATACAATTAATAGTGTGAAACTTCTTACACATAAGAGTGTGGACTTTTTTACATGCATATGAATGTGAAAATGATTATTGTATCTACATGTTAGCATGAACCATGCAGGAATTAGTAGAACCATTTTTACTGTAATGTGGTCATGATTCATGAATCCCTGTGACAACAGGATAAGCGTCTAATCATGAACATGGATGACCTGTCCAAGGCTCTTCAAGAGGTAATCCCTGATTTTGACATCTATCATTTGTTACCGCATGTCGTGATCAGCTTTTTTATCTTAGTTTGTTAAGCAGAATGCTATACATCTTTTCTCTCTAATTACTCTAAGCTCACTGCATGCCTATAGTGTAAAAGCTAGTCGAGTTTACTCTAGATTTTGCCCTTACATCTGTTTGACTCTTGAAGACGGTGCTGATATCTGTTAATGGTTCAAATTGCTAAAAAAACTGCGGCTCTAATTTTTGCTTTGGGTTGTTTGAGTTGTATTAGACTTGTTATAATAGGCGGTTTATATAAGATGCATATTAGAGCCAGTTGCACCTTTAAATTTGTATACAACTAGTACTTCTATAATGGCAGCTATAGTTTAATAAATTTATGTACTCATCACATACAGGCCCGTTTTGTACCTTTCAGGCATGGATAATTATCTATTTAAATGTCTAGAAACTTTGCATCGACACTTCATTCTTAACTAAAAGAACAGTACGACTTTTTCCTAATAGCAGGTTAATTGTTCTTGTTGCAGTATGGTGTAAATGCTAAGCATCAAGAGTATTTCGCTGATACCCCTTCTGCTGGAATGGAACCTGCTCCAAAAGATGAATGAGTTTGGCATAATTTGACCAAATATATCATGCCATAGATGTTAGAACAATAAGATGCTAATTGTTTATGCTCTGCATCATGCTAATTGTCAACAGTTATAGCTATGATGATGATGTGAGAAGCATAAGCAGATATAAGTTAACACTACTGTTAGGGGTGCCATCAAAATTCTCTATTCTTGGTGAATATTTGTCTGGGTAACGTGAACTTTAATTTTTTTTTTCAGCTTAATTTATAGATATAAATCAATATCATGGGCTAAAATTATATAATCCATTCTTTAGTACTTGGTTTAAAAAGTCCATGCTGAGAGGTGATAACTCCAAATCTGGTGGCTTTACACTTTTTTGACAAATTACACCGAATGCATCCAACTTTACAACTTTTGCTGTTTTTTTGTTTATCAAATGAAAAATAAAGAGTTGTATATTATCAATTGAACATTTTAAGGTGACCGGTACTTGTATATATGTTAAAATTATCCGAAAATAAAATGATAATTACAGTCTTGATTATTTATGCTTAAATATGATGAAAAAACTATACGAGTTACAACAATAATCGGAATCTAAATCTATATTATAGAATCAATTTAGAGCGTTTATGAGCTGCAGATATACTTTGGGTGAATTTTTTTTCCAAGGTTATTCTTTCTGTGTATACGATTACAATTCTGTTATTCCTTATTTTCATTTTTTAATTTATTATTGGTGGCAAATCTGGTTAATTTTACCTGTCATCGGTCATACTAATATTCAAGTAAGAGCATTATGAACACTGAAACACTGAAACAATGTTTGTTTTGATTAACAACAAACAAAAGTCGGTAACGTGGTTAAAGTTACAAGTGTATCATGATTTATCAAATTCTGAAATCCAGAGCTCACCAGATCAATAATCTGGCAAGTAGAAACTCAAAATTGAACACTCATTTATAACAAGAACAAACACCACAACCTACTTTACCCAGTTCTCCAAATGCAAAATAACACCAAGTTGAAGAGTTTGGTACAAGAAGTTACTCATACAACCTGTCTTGCTTTGATGTCTGCAAGTCGAAGAGTTACAGCTCTCTTATGAGCATCCAACCCCTCGACCTCAGCCATGGTAGCCACATGAGGACCTAGCTTTGCAAGCCCTTCTTCTGTCAAAGACTGGATTGTTATGTACTTCAAAAAACGAATCGAGAGATACCCCACTGTACATGCGTGCATATCCATAAGTAGGAAGAACATGGTTTGTGCCACTAGCGTAGTCTCCAACACTCTCAAGAGTCCACTGCCCTAAAAATACAGAGCCTGCGAAGATACAACAGACGTGAGATAAAAGAAGGCCTGTATGTGGTAGTTCTGCCTTTTTTTTCAGGTTCTATATGTTGATAAACAGACACAACCAGTTATAAGATTGACGTTTTGTCATGGTATCACAGGTTATAGCAGGGACCACATAACTTGTCTGATTTTAAGAGTTGAGTTATTAAATAAAAAACATTTCACCTGGCAGGAAACATACTATTTGAAAGCATAAAAGGGTACAAGTTACAAACTTTAAGTGTCCACAGGACATGTACCTGCATTTTCGATAAAGCTCTCCCACTTCTCTGCATCTTTAACATTAATGATCAGATGCTCGGGTGCATATAAGTTGGAAAATGTAACTGCCTGAAAATTGCCAAACCAGATTGATCTTAGAGATTGAACAGTAGACGTGTAACAGTAAGCACAAAGAATGATAATAAGAAACAAGAAGGAATAGTTAAAAATAAGTCTTGTTATGTAAGTTTAAAATTTTGCATGATGCATATAGAACACTAGAAAGAAAAACTAACCTCAACGGTCATTGTTGACAGATCATGAGATTCTTCAATAGCCACTACGATATGCTCAAACGATCGGTAAGCGACCGCAAAATCTTCTCCACTATCATCTGATCTGTATACTCTTCTCCATAAATTTTCATTTGATTTGTCACAGCAAGAACACGGCTAACATAGTCGGTAAGAGCTTCAGCAGATTCCATTTGTAAGAGTTCATATTGACGTCTTAAGGTTTGAAGATGAACCTTTTTAACCTTATTTGCTCCTTTAAATGTTGTCATCAAGGTGTCCCAAGCTTCTTTAGAGGTTGTCGCCCCCGCTATCTTCTCAAAAACTTCATCATTCATTCCCTGATGAATGAAATACAGGGCTTTCTTATCTTTCTTCATTATCTCTCGATGAGCTGTCCTTTGTGCATCAGTTGCAGCTGCATCAAGGTCTGGAACACCCTCCTCTACCACACTTAGCATTTCGTGGTAGTCAAACAACACCCGCATTTGAGTGCTCCAGCAATTGTAATTCTTTCCATCTAAAATTGGAACTGAAATTTGGGCCACACCGTTCATACTTTTGTTCTGATACCAATGATATAAATTAAGAAAATAATGGAGAACAAGAGAAGTGACCAACTGTGATTATTATTATCAAAGGAAGACACACAATCCACTAAACCAACTATGCCTTTATATATAGGCTACATCAAAGTAACTTCAATTCATAGACTCTTAAGCTACTAATGATAAATGATAATAACTCATGATAACTTCAATTCATAGACTCTTAAGCTACTAATGATAAATGATAATAACTCATGATAAATGACAATAACTAAAAGACTCTTTATTTTGAAAACTTAAACAAGTAAATGAGATAGTAAATTGGAATTAAATTCAACACTTATTTGATACAGTAATCAAGGGGGGGAAAAAGAGCATTGTCTGGCAACCAAACCTAAGCTACTCTGATTTGTATCCAAACATTACCCATTTTGACTTGTTGACCAACCCACCAATTTTGCCATTCGATTACAAATAGAAGATAAATAAAGCACCAACTCTTTAACAGCAACATCGCCTCTATTGCGAACATCATCAACAATTGGCTGTACCTGAAATAAAACAAGTACTTTCATATCCATGTCTCTATAAATCAATCTCCTAATTCAACCAGATATAACTTTATAAGTATATTAATATTTCTAGAAGACAACTAGGCAAAGGAAAGTGTAAAGCAACTCACTGTACTGAACATGGAAGAGAAGTCTATTCAAGGCCGAGCTTTAAGATTGTAAACCTTCGTCGGTGCAAGGTCAGATAACTTATACGATTTCATTGCGCATGTAATTGTTTTAGAAAGAAGTACTGCAACAAAACCAATGTGTGAACATATTTTTTGAAAGAAAAAGCAGTCCACATTATGCTTAGAAGATAATCGAATACCTGATATCAAACCTCTGTGACCATTAATAACAACTTCCTGTAAATAAGCAAAAGCAAATGGACTAAGATTCAGGTTATGTATACAAAACTTTGATACACAGACACATACATATATACGAGTCATCACTACACAACTTTTGCTCAGCAAGCATCCACATGGTGCCTTAAAACAACGATTTTGGGTGATCTCCACACCGAAAGTTCATGTCTGTGTCCACCATTTGGATGACTGCAGATCAAATCTGTGCAGTGATTATTAACATTACATCATTACCTGACTTCTATCTATATCACCCAAAATATTATATCTAATGATAACAAAAAACAATAAGTGAAGTGACGCGTGAAAAAAGCGTTTGGGAATTCATAGGACAATAAATTAGGATACGGGATTGAGACAATGATTGCAAAGACCACAAAGAGAGATAGACCTTGATGCTAGAGCTCTGAAAGGGCCAACCATTGAGTGGCGTAAAGAGCGAAAACAAAGGGAATCAGGGCTCTGAGTGAAAACCAGTTGACTGTTGATTGTACGTTTGACGGTACAAGTGCGTTGTTCCTTTGTTTCCAGCTGAATATCTCCAATCTGTGGGTTCCTACAGCACAAATGCAAACACTACGTTACAGTGGAATACAGGGATGTTCCCTGTAAACCACCTCCGGCGTGAGAGTAAGTTTTCTGTGTTTTAATGGTGAATTTAAGAACAGGGAATTAGGGTTTTTTTTGGAGAAGATGAGCATACCTAAAAGTGAAGAGTGAGTGCCCTTTATATAGTTGATGTTTCTTGGCCTTCAATCTTACATCAACGGTTCACCCATGCGCACTCACAAATGATTCCATCCAGGTCGATCTGAGCCGTCTAGATGATCTCCTGAATATTTGAGGTTGGTCCCCACTCTAAATTCTGTTAGAGATGTGAAAGCGACGTCCGGACCTCCGGGTGGAGGTCGGAAGAATAGATAATTTGGTGGCGATTCCCTAAAAGGTAATGGGCCCTGTACGAGTGCCAACTGTTACGCCACGAGGTCAATTGATGACCCCCTTCCGGGTGGAAGCAAATGTATCAATGAATGACCTCCTTCCAGGTGGAAGTTGGCAATAGATGGGTGTAATAGTGGTTACACCATTAACTGTATGCTACAACTGACATTTACTGCAACAAAAGATTCAATATATGTCTGATGGTTGAAGTTTAAGGTGGTTATTGAAACCCAAATCACAGGCATTGGTTGTTGTCTAATAATAAATAATAATACTTACAATAAACCTTAAAAAGTCAACATTAAAGTATACCATAACGTTTATTTCGTAGTATTACAAATTACAATCATTATTAACTTACAAAATTAAATTTTCTTACAAGGAAGTAATGTTTATTCACGTGATAGCAACAAGCTATTTATCACTTTCAAGATTAGGGCGAGAACAGCTCAAAACCCCCAATTTTATTAAATGGATCCTATATTTGGTAAAAAGTACAGGACAATCAAACTCAATCGACTTATATACTAGACTCACTAATACGTGTTCACACCAATCACTAAAAGACACGTGTACAATATTGACCAACTACTACTTTGACTACTGTTGACTATAACTCTTCCCATATCAATTGTCCCATTCTTGAAAACATCCTTGTCCTCAAGGATGAAAATTAGCCCAACATCAAACTCAGAAAATTTCTGTTGTAGCTCTTCCACATCTTCCCAAGTGCTATCCTCTGGTGCAACACTAGTCCACTGAACAAGGACTTCTGCTACAAGTCTGTTTCTTTTCTTTTTTTTTTTTTTCAGCATCCGTTTATCCAAAACCTTAAAAGGCATCATGCAAAATTCTCCCTTTTCTGTTACAGGTGGTAGCATAGTACTAACAGAATGATTTCCCACACTCTTCTTGAGTAAAGAGACGTGAAAAACATTATGAATTTTGGAATCTGAAGGTAGTTGAAGCTTATAAGCCACCTGACCTATTTTCTGCAGCACCAAGAATGGACCATAATACCGGGCTGCAAGCTTATGAAATGCCCGTTTATGAACTGAATGTTGCTTATAAGGCTGCAATTTCAAATAAGCGCAATCACCCAGTGAAAGTTGTCGCTCACTTCGATGTTTATCGGGCTGCGTTTTCATCCTTTGTTGAGCTTTAGAAAGATGGCTTTGAAGCAATTGAACATGGGCTTCCCTTTCCTTAAGAAAACTATCCACAGCTTGATTCGGAGAGTCTCTAGAATGATAATGAACTATTTTCTTGAGCAGATCGGTTAGTGGCTTAGCAATCTTCCCATAATCTTTGACAAACCTCCTAAAGTATCCAGTGAGACCCAAAAAACCCCTCAACTCCTTAACAGAATTGGGAAAAGGCCACTTAAGCATATCCTCAATTTTCTTAGGATCAGCTCGAACCCCATTACCACTGATGACATGTCCCAAATAATCAACTTGAGAGCTCCCGAATGTACACTTGGACATCTTAGCAAACAGAGTATGTTCTCTCAAAGTTTGTAAGACAAGCTTGAGATGTTTCATATGATCATGCCAATGATTGCTATAGACGAGAATATCATCAAAAAATACGAGAACAAATTTTCGGAGAAAAGGTTTGAAAACAGCATTCATTAGACTTTGAAAGGTTGCTGAAGCATTGGAGAGGCCAAAGGGCATGACCACAAATTCATATAATCCTTCATGGGTCCGAAAAGCTGTTTTCTCTATATCATCATCCTTCATTCTTATTTGATGATATCCACTTCTTAGATCTAACTTCGAAAACACCTTGCTGCCATATAATTCATCAATTAGCTCCTCTACTATAGGAATAGGAAATTGATCTTTGATTGTCAACTGATTAAGTTTTCTGTAGTCAACACAAAATCGCCAATTACCATCTTTCTTCTTTACTAAGACGACAGGAGAAGCAAATGCACTATGATTTGGTCTTATGACCCCACTGTGCAACATATCCTGGACCAATTCTTCTATCACCTTCTTTTGTAAGGTTCCATATTTATAAGCCTTCAAATTAACAAGGTTGCTGCTTTGTTGTAAAACAATGGAATGATCAAAACTTCTCTTCGGGGGTAGACCTTGTGAATCAGAAAAGACATCAGCCAATTCGTTTAATAATTGGTCCAGATCCCTTGCTCTAACATCATTCTCCTTATCGCTTTCGTTACCAGACAATTTAATCGACCACAAGTGTTCACAACTTGTAGTAGAATTGATAAAGTAAGACTGATCATCACACCATTGAGCATTAAGTTGTTTCTGCAAGGAACTATCATCATTACCCTTTTGATACCCTAACAACCCGACCTTTTTATCTTGCCATTCAAATTCCAAAGTTAAATGCAAAAAATTGCATTTTATATCACCAAGAAAACGCAACCATAAAATTCCAAGCACTACTCCATAACCACCAATGGGCATAGCTAGCAAATCTGTACAAAATTGTACCCCTTGTACCGACCAATATACAGCCTTACATACAAATTGCACATCAATCTGAAATCTATTAGCCACCGAAACTGGCAATGCTTTGATTGGTGTGAGTTTACAGTAATCTGGAGGTTTAGGTGGTATACAAATCCACACATAATACCAACCATCATAGCTGTTAGTTTTCTCTAGTTTATCCACACACTTTGGTTTAGGACTTTCAACAAACACCTTGTGTGCACACTCACTAACAAGATTTTCAGTTTTAGAATCGAGTTGCATTTCATGAGTAGCAGTTACTTGATTAATAAAGAAACTAAACTGGGCATCAGATTCACTTACAATGTTTGAACGACTAGGATTTTTCAATTCAATTGGAGATTTCAATTTCACCTCCTCATCGAATGATTCCTTGAACTCTATTTGTTTATCAACCTCCTTTGAAATCAGTAATTCCTTGATATCAAGATCCTGCAATTGATACTCCGATTTATGTTTCAGTTCACTCGAACAGATCACCTCTTCTTCCTCACCATTCTTCAGAATACATGACTCTTCCACTGAATTAAACACGCACTGGTTATGAATTTCAGATCCTTTATTCGATTCCTGATGATAATCAGCCACGAAAATTCGCAATTCTTGCATACACTCTGGAAGACCTTTTGTATTTTCCTTTATCTCATTCGTCATCTCTATAATCTGCTTCATCATCTCGTTCAACTCTGAAATGTTAATTGGCAATGACTTGAACGATTCCTTCGATTCTCTATCCATTCTCCACAGGTAGAGGAAAATGGCTCTGATACCACTGATAGCAACAAGCTATTTATCACTTTCAAGATTAGGGCGAGAACAGCTCAAAACCCCCAATTTTATTAAATGGATCCTATACTTGGTAAAAAGTACAGGACAATCAAACTCAATCGACTTATATACTAGACTCACTAATACGTGTTCACACCAATCACTAAAAGACACGTGTACAATATTGACCAACTACTACTTTGACTACTGTTGACTATAACTCTTCCCATATCATCACGGGTTGTGGTTGGTGATATTAAGAGAATTTTATTCGTTATGTTATTTTATATTTAAAAAAATGCAATGTAATAGATCTACTAGATATTTCTAATGTGTGTAATATATCTCTCCAGGTTGGTTAAGTGGTAAATTTAAAAAAAGGATAACTTTTTTACATTTGGGTAGATCTAATACAAACAATTTCTAAAGGCGATGCCAATGTTCCTAGGGAGAGCTTTACCTGGAACAAGCAAGTATGTGTGACGGTGGGTTCAATCCCTGTTAAATAGTGGCTCACTAAAGATGGTGTCGAAATCACGAAAATAAATGTGCTCGTGGGTTCAGTCCCCATTTTAAACTATTTAAACTCACTTTAACATTTTTCTTTTTAAATCTAAATACTACGAATTGTATACTTACCTGGTTATACCTGGTTAATAAGAAAAAGGGTTAAGTGTTTGAAAATGTATATAACTATGCGTTGACTTTTTTAGCGTGTACAAAACTAAATTAACCTCCATTGTATGTACTTAACTATTAATTTCGACCATTGTATGTATTTTTGTGACGTGTTATCAAATATAAGGTGACAAGTGGCATTTCTACACAGTTGACACGTCACAAAAATACATACAATGGTCGAAATTAATAGTTAAGTACATACAATGGAGGTCAATTTAGTTTTGTACACACTAAAGAAGTTAACACATAGTTATATACATTTTCAAACACTTAACCCTTAAAAAAACAAGTCAATTCACCCATGTGTCTATTACCAATAAATAAAACTTGAGGTACTCAAATTGCCAAAAATAAAACTTATGCGAGTGCTTTGTTCAGTTTCCTAAGTCGAATAAACCCGACCCGATACAACCCATATAGATTTGAGAACAAACGACGTTTTACAAATCACAATTTTAGGGCACGGGAACGAGAAAACGATAGAAACGAAAAAAATGAGGAAATTCGATCCATGGGGAAAGTTTTTCAAGCGCGAGTTTGAAAGGAACTGGCCGTTCCTCGTTGGATTCGCCGTCACCGGCACTTTCATCACCAAGTTTTCTCTTAGTCTCACCGGTAAATATGTATATATATATATATATATATATAATAATAAAAATAAATTAGAACGAATTTATTTGATATTCATCAAATAAATTGTAATTAGCGTATAAATCGGCATCCGATCGTACGTTTTATCTATAAATTGTATCTAATTACCTGAGAAATGAATTATTTGCAGAGGAAGACCGCAAGAACTCTACTTTTGCTCAGAGGCACAAGAAGTAAGTCAACTTCCCCAATTTTTAGTCTTGAATCTTCTATGTATTAATAGATGTTTGTTATTAAAAAAAATTAGGTTTTAATATCGTTGATGGCGTATTCAGATCTCAGAGTGCTTACATTGTTTTACCATGAATTTTTCTATGTACCGGATGTGATTAAATTAATTTTTTAATACCTAATGCGAATCCTTGAAAGCGTGACAAAGTACTTTTAAGAAGGAAAGGTAATCTGGGAATATCCAATTATACTCGTATAGTCATTCATGTGGTGTGTGGTTGGTGTAGGATTTATGTGAATTGTATTCTATTAGGGTTAATAATTGTTTAATTGCGAATTGGCTATAAGGTGGTGTCAAAGTTGTGCCTATTTTGACTCATTTCGTAACTAGTGACATGAGTGATATCTTGTAGTTCTAATGAGATTCCAGCCAGCTTTTGGACTAGATATATCATATATCTGTGCAGCTGTTATTAAGTGTGTAACTGTTTGCTTGTGAAAAAGTTGACTGCTTCGAGTCTTTTTGTAAGTTTTTCATGGCTGATGTTTTAGTTGGATGTACAATAATTTAGTACATAAACATCTTAAGGGAATACGTTGGCATTTGGTGACTAATAAATACCTCAGCTTATTCTGCAAGGATGTCACGTGTGTATGTACGTAATGATGGGATACATAAAATTTCTTGTTGCAAGTTGAGTTATCCTTTGACATATGTTGAAGCTGCGATGCTAGGCTTTGGTTATATGTATCCATTAGGAAATTAAGCTAATGACATGGGCTGCTTGAGATTTGTGAGAAAAGACATAAGGTGAAGCCATTAGAGATGTAATATTCACTCAAGTTGTAGCAGCAAGGAAACCATAAAAGTGTACATAGAAATGCACATAAAAAGACAGGGTAGAAGTCGTTGATTGAGAATCTTAGCTGTAGTATAGTATCTGGATATGCACAGTTCTATTGGCAACATAGCAATTGATATGAGAGTTATTTTATTAAGGCATTTTAACAAGCAACAATATGTTAGGACCTTCTCCATCCTCATAAAAAATGATAAATAATTTCTCTGTTTAGATATTGCTTTGAAACATGCAGTTTCCTGAAACTAACAGAGACTATTAAATGCCTATCCCGGTAGTTTGAGATCTATGAGTGACCAAGTGTGTGGGAACTTTCTCTCTTGTTAATGTGTGTGAATGTGCAATACCTGGTTTAACAAATTGAAATTACAAGGTGTTTTAGCTTACAATAATATGCTGAAAAGCTAACCATGAAAAGTCGTGAACTTAATTTGTGCATGGAACACAAATGTTGATTTATCTAGTTCTTTTCTTAAACTTAGTTGATGTACAAGACTCTAGTTAATGCATCAAGTATAAGCGTTCCTGTTTAAAATTTATTATAGCTAACTTATTGAATAAAGCGGTTAGTAGGTTATTAGAATACATCTTGGGTACTTTTTGATTCATTTAACCCGTTTTCTTATTAGTTTATATATTGTTCTATCCTACTTGATACGTTAGAGACAAACATAACCCGAGTCGACTTGTCCATGAGTAGTAAACGGTTCGAAATTGCTCACTGTAGCCTTGAACTTATATATTGTCTGTTTGCATGCCCATCTTTTCTAGCCTGTACCCTGTTGCACTAACCATATGTTACTCATTCTCTATCTTATGTTAATGGATAGTTACCATGCTATTTCTGCTGTTCCTTCCCTTCCGGACGTTGCATATTCAAGTCTGCAGTTTAACCTTGACTTTGTCTTTCGTGTTATATATCTAGTGGTAGGCTGGTTTAAGTTGAAAATGCTTGAAGGGTCCAACATCTAACTTAAACCTACTTTCACTGTTTTTGTTTTTCAGCTAAAGTCTGGATTTACGTGTTCTTTATGGGTTGGCATTTGGGAAGATTGGCTGCCATATCTTTGCTTTTCCTACTGATTTAAATATAAACTAAGATGCCGTTTGAATGTTTGAATTCAAGCTTATGCTCAACTGATTTATCATAAGGGGGTTATTTTTTTGCTTATCAAATGCTTTTTGTTGCATTGTTTTGAGCTTGGTTACGAGATGCAATCTGTTGAACAACAAACCTACTGTTTTCGCACCTGTTAAATATGTGGAAGGAGTTGAATAATGAATTCAAGTTTTAGTTTTAGTCTGATTGATGTCTATATCTTGCAAGTCAGAATTACCTCAAATTTTGTTAGGAGCAATACAATACTGACATACTTATAGGTGTGAGCACCTATAATGCTTGGGGAACATAATCTGGTAATGAACTTTGTGCAAAGCTTACCGTTGGCGTGTTCCCGATTAAAATGAACAAGATGTTTTATTAAAAATTAAAATGAATAATATGTTTTGAAAAGGGAAAATTATATAAAAGGTACCTTATTTTACCCAATTTCTTATTCAAGGTATAATAATATTTTTTTATTTTTCAAGGTATCAAACAATCAATTTATTACGGTATCAAATTAGCAACTTTAAAAAAGTGACTAACATATATTTCGGCTCAAAATTGAACAATATTGACCTAATATAATTGTTGAATTTGAGTAATTCTAACAAGAGTATGGTTCAGGAGAGCAAGAGTCAAATGGAGAGCAAGAAGGACATGGTTGACCAAGTCCATCAAAAAGTTTCATTCTAACCCTCCACTATAATTATGTTTTAGTTTCTTCCCCCAACTTCTTCAATAACACTTCACCACCCCCACCACAACCAACCACCCACTCCCACCCTCTGCCACCTGCTGCCGTCGTCAGCCACCGCCCGCTGCCGTTGTCAGCCACCGCCCGCTGCCGTTGTCAGCCACCGCCCGCTGTCGTCGTCAGCCATCGCCCGCCACCGTCAGCCGCCGCCGGATTCCCGCCATTTTTTTTTTTTTTCAATTTTTTTCTAACTTTTTTTTTCAAAAAATTTTTAACTAACTTTTTCCTCCTTAAAAACACTGTAGATTATTTTAAAACAAAAAAAAATAATATTTTGTTGCATCTTGTGGTTATTTAACTGCATTTTGTGTGTGTATATATATATATATATATATATATATATATATATATATATGTGTGTGTGTGTGTGTGTGTGTAATATGTGTGTGTATATATATATATATATATATATATATATATATATATATATATATATATATATATATATACTACTGCATATTGTAGTTTTTGTGTTGCATCGTGTATGTTTATGTATTCATTGTTACTTATTTTTCAATACGTGATATCACAAACTGCATTTTGTATATATATTTACTGCATCATTCTTTTTGTATACATGTTAGTATTTTTTACTAGATTTTGTATTTTATGTTATAATGCAACTTATATATTGTATATACGCCGTCACCAAAATGCAGTACAAATAGCATAATACGTATAATACAAAATGCAGTACAAACGAATAATATGTACTAAAAATATATATATATAATGCAGTAAAAACAACTATATGTAGTATAATTTTATATAGAATGCAGTACAAAAATAAACAATATGTACTAAAAATTATATATACAAAATGCAATAAAAAGAACAATATACATTATAATTTTATTCCAAATTAAGTAAATATATAATACATACAATACAAAATGCAGTACGAAAGCAAACAATATCTACTAAAATTATATACGCGAAATGCAGTAGAAAGAACAATATACATTATATTTCTATAAAAAATGCAACAAAAAGATAATACATATAATACAAAATGCAGTACAAAACAAACAATATATATGTACTTAAAATATATATACAAAATGCAGTAAACACAATAAAATGCATTATAATTTTATTCAAAATGCAGTACAAAATAAATATGTATTACAAAATGCAGTCAAATAAACAATATGCGGTATAATTAATACAAAATGCAGCATAAAAAGGGTAATATGTATAATACAAGATCAAGTCTAAAAAAACAATATGTACTTGAAATTATGTATACAAACTGCGGTAAAAATAACAATATGCAGTAAAATTTTATTAAAAATATAATTAAAAAAGAAAAAAAATTTAAAAATGCTAAAAAAAAATTTTGAAAAATTTTTTTTTGAAAAAAAAAATTTAAAATTTCGTCGGAATCCGGTGACGGCGGCGGCGAGGTGGTGGCAGGCGGCGGCGGGGTGGGGGTGGCTGGTGGCAAGGGGTGGGAGTGGGTGGTTGGTGGGGTGGGAGTGGTGGAATGTTATTTAAGAAATTTGGGAAAGAAAGTTAAAGTATTTCAAAAGTGAGGGAACAAAATGAAAGTTGGTATGTGACACTTGTCACTTTCTGGATGGGTGTGGGGCTGCTGTTTTTTTCTTTTCACTTGATTATTTTAGAAAGAGCCATGCTACACTTACACAAAGCTTACATAATTTTGTTTACATAATTAGGTGGACCAATTAAATCATGAGAGAGAATGAAGTGAGAGAATGTACAAATTCATGTGATTGGTCCACATATGTTGCCAACTATATATTCTTGTGTAAGATTTATGTTAGTCTAGACTTTTCCTTTTAGAAATTGTTTGAGGAATATGAATCAATTTAAGTATATGTGTCATTAAAGGAGAAGAAATTGGGTAAGGATCAGAGGAGCAGCTCCTCTTAGAGGAGCAGGAAAAATTTACTGCATTTTAGGGTAAAAATTCGCTCAAAATTCACTGCATTTTAATGCAGTGTTGCTAAAATGCAGTAAAATATCACTAAAATGCAGTAAAAATATCGCTAAAATGCAAATCGTCGTTAAATCGCTAAAATGCAGTAAATCGTTGTTAAAATGTAGTAAAATATTATAAGTGTAAAATGCAGTAATTACTCCGTTGGTAAGATGCAGTGAATTTTGAGCGAATTTTTGCCCTAAAATGCAGTGAATTTTTCCTGCTCCTCCTGCTCCTCTAAGAGGAGCTGCTCCTCTGATCCAAATCTGAAGAAATTTGCTAAAAATATGAAAATATTATTATTTGTGAAAATGAAAAATAAATAAAATAATAAAGTTATGTATCCTAAATTGAAACAAAGTCCGGTTTATGACATATTTACATATTTGGTACCTTAAATCGAAAATAGAAAGTTTTAAACCTTTATTTTCACTTAAAAAATGTTATCTTGACATAAAATAATAATTATTAAATCGAACATTAGAAAGATTTGAACCTTTATTTTCACTTAAAAATGTTATCTTAACATATAATAATAATAATTATTAGAACTCAAACCCATGTATACATATTATTTATCAAATTTGTATCTATTTTATGTAAGTATGCAAATAATGTATAGAATAAACTAAAACATTTCATTTGAGATGAAAGAGAATAAACTAAAACATTTCATTTGAGATGAAAGATATGTAATGTTGTTGGATTTTTTTATTATTTAAGTGTTATGTTTTTGTTAAGCATATTATTGGTGTGTACGTGGCATTTGGTGTTCTATTCCGGCATGTATCTTTCGTAACCATTGTGTATGATTTTTAATTATGATATACTACGTATTAAGTTTAAGTTTAAAAAAGATCCATTATGTGGCATTTTTTTTTACATGTTTTATTTTGTATTCGTACTTCAGAAAAAGATCTTTATAACTATAAGTTGTTTATTGCAGGTTTTATTGCTAGGAATTCCTCCAAATGCATCATTAGATCGATGATTGAGCATTTCCTTGATGGTTGTGAGTATGATCCCTCTAATATCCGAAGGGTATGAATAAAACCCTTCAGTTGGGTCTATGTTTGCACGTAGTAGATATTAATGGATCCAAGATGACAGTTGTTCCTTTTCTTTCCCCAACTGCAGCCATGAGTGCGATGATAACGAAATACAGAGGCTTTTGTTTCAATAACCAGATCTCTATGCATGTTCTTCACTAAGTGGCTCATCAGGTTTTTGATGTGTGGCACCTAATGTCCTAATCCATGATGCACGATGTTTTAATCATGCTAGTCTAACGTTATATCTAAAACCCGCCAAAAAATGACAAAAAAAGTTGTCGAAAGTAACCTTGAGGGATGTCTAATCGAAGAGGAGAAAATGCCGATTTTTATGATGCAATTTTTATAATTTTTGGACTTGCCATTTGTGACATATTTAATTTTGAAAAAGGTCGGGGGTAAATGGATTTTTGTATACATGACACGATCTTATTAGTTTATCTATACTTTGGAAAATTGTTATACTCTAATGATCTCATCTCATGTGAAATCAATATATTGGAATGCACTTTCTTCTTTTAACAGGGACTGGAGTCACTGGTGACTGGACATCTAAATTACAAATGCTAACTTAATGTATGTCTGGCAATCTTGACCCAGGCCAGGTCTAGCGCAAGTTCAAGCGGGTCATTCGAACAGGGCCCATGTTCAAGAAGGGGCCCATTTTTAAATGTTGAGTGTATGTATGTGCGTATGTGTTGTTAGTTTAGTCCATGAATTGAGCCCAGTATTTTTGTTCTATAAAATTGTTATACTCTAATCGATGTTTTAAAGTGTTTTGCTTCTTTTTATATTATTAAATTTTTTTTGTTAGAATGCTACGCTCAGCATAATACAATTTTATTAAGGTTTATCAGTCAAGAAACTTAAGACCAACATGTATGTGTAATTAATCTTTTTAATTGTTGATTTATTTACTTACAAATTTTAATAATTTACTATTTTATCTATTCAATATATCTAATATTAGGGTTTCTATACTTTGATGTTATATAATTTGAACTTGTAAGTTGTCACTTGTGGATTTGTAATTATTAGGATTTATTATTTAATTTATATGATTCAATTTGAAAAACAGTTGGTACATGGATTGTATGATGGTGTTAGGATATAATAAATTATGTTTATAACAATTTCGTACTAGTGATAGATTTTTCATTACATACAAATAAATATTTATATATAATTTTCGTGTTTAGAGGGCCTTAATTTTTTCGTCGCACTGGGCCACCATATTCTATGGGCTGGGCCTGTCTTGACCCAATTAATGAAAAACTGTACGATTAGTTGAGTATACCCTACGAATATTATACTTTAGTTATAGTGTTTTTTAGTCGTACCTTAAAAATTGAAAATTGGAAATGTGGAACAAACAAATATGTGTTTCAATAGAGTAAGAACGCTAAAAAATATCCGCTATATTTATTTTTATAGGTTACCTTGTTCGCACGTATACTTTGTACTCTATTAAAATCTCCTTCTCCTCTTATAACTAAAGTATATGAGACTCTCAATTATTTGTCAACTAAATAACCCTGCCACCTCAGTTTCATCCTACGTGTCATATGTTTTTGCAACTAATTCTCTTAATATGTCCACGTGTTGTACAACTCATGTTCAAAATTTGATAACGTAAAATATAGTAATTATCCCATTTCATGAATAGCTTAATGATAAGATTGAGGTTCATAGGGGAGGGGGTCATATGAGGAGAAGGAGGAGAAGTTTTATTTGTAGCCATTGGATCATCTTTTGGGTTGGATCAATGGTTAAAAGGGGTGGCAATTATGTAATTACTTTAAAAAATAAAGGTATTAGTTAACAAAAAAAAACATAACATTAATTTTCACTCCACACCCCTTCCACTATTTAGACTTTTACATGTTAACCCTTCCACTTTATTTTCTTCCCCCTCCTACCTTCTTCTTCCTCCAACCCCACATACCACCACCCCACCACCCCCACCACTTGCTGCCACCATCTGACTGCCGCCGGCCGCCGTCAGCCGCCGCCGGAAAAAAAAAAATTTCAAATTTTTTTTTTCAAATTTTTTTTTTCAAAAAATTTTTTTTTTCAAAAAAAATTTTTTTTCAAAATTTTTTTTTTTTCAATTTTTTTTTTTCAAAATTTTTTTCCAATAAATTTTTTATTAGATATAGTATTCCTTTTCCTACTGCATTTTTAATAAAACTATACGTTTTTTCCACTGCATTTTGTATATTATTGTTAATTAACTACAACTTGTATATATTTTACCGCATCTTCTATACCCAACGTCAACAAAATACCGTACAAATGGATAATATATATAATCTAAAATGCAGTAAAAAGAGAACAATATGTCCTAAATGATGTATATGCAAAATGAAATAAAAACAACAATATGTATTATACTTTAATACAAAATGCAATACAAATAGATAATATGTAAAATAAAAAATGCAGTACAAATCGATAATATGTAAAATACAAAATGCAGTGAATAACAAACAATATATAATGAATGAAATATATGAAAAATGCAGCAAAAATAACAAAATGCAGTGAAAATAACAAAATGCAGTACAAATAGATTATGTATAATATAAAATGCAGTGAAAATAACAAAATGCAGTAAAAAAAATAAAATGCGGTACAAATAGATTATATATAATATAAAATGCAGTAAAACGAACAATGTGTACTAAATAAATATATGCAAAATGCAGTAAAAACAGTAGTATGTATTATACTTTCATACAAAATGCAGTAAAAATGGATCATATGTATAATATAAAATGCAGTAAAAAATAAACAATATGTAATATATGCAAAATGCAGTGAATAATAATAAAATGCAGTGTAATTTTAACAAAATGCAGTAAAAAATATATTATGTATAACTTAAAATGCAGTAAAAAACAAACAATATATATAAGATTGAGGTGTATAAATAAAATGCAGTAAAAACGAATAATATCTACTAAACATATATACAAAATGCAATAAAAATAATAAAATGCAACACAAAGTGATAATATGTAAAAAAAAATTGGAAAAAAAAATTATGAAACAAAAATTTTAATTTTTTTTTTTAAAAAAAAAATTAAAAAAAAAATTTGAAAATTTTTTTTTCCGACGACCGGTGGCGGGTGGCGGCGGCGGCGGGTGGCGGCGACGGGTGGCGGCGGGTGGCGGCAGCTAGTGGTGGTGGGTGGTGGAGGGGAGGGGTGGGTAGGAAGAAAGTAGGAGGGAGTAGTGTACCCTATTAAAAAGGTGGAGGGGGTAAAAATGAAAATTTGAAAATTCTTCTCCTCCTTCTCCTCAAATAATACCTTCTCCTCTGAACCTTACCCTAATGATAATAACCAATATAAAAAAAGAACCTGCCATTATTCTCTCAATATTAATTTGGTAGTTATCCCAATTCTATGAATAGCTCAATAATAATAAATAAAAAAATAAAAACCTGCCATTATTCTCTCCATATTAATTTGGTAGTTATCCCAATTCCATGAATACCGCTCACTCAATTACGAAAAAACACTCATGTACCAAATCCCTCTCATTAACCAAAACTTCCTCATAGGTTTTACAACTACGGCAATGATCTCGAATTCGTGCTCTGCTACAGATTGGAAGAACTACTACACCACCATATGCTACATACGAATACAATCATAGCTTCAAGAAGTCAGTATGCATGGCTCCATTAAGCAAGTTTCTATATCCACTGTAATGCATGTTTTGACACTTTCCTTTTTTCATTGTTAAACTATTTATGTTTTTTATTTATAACTCGAGTACATATTTTGGTTGATCTTCTTCTTTTCTCCTTTTCTATCATGCTTTGTTTTTTTAAATTCATAAAAACTATGCACACTGAATGTTTGATGTAATGCTAACTTGAATTTCTTGTGTTTTACTTTGTGGTTGATATGATTTCAATTTAACCATGTTTTATAATTATGCTTAAAAGTCAAGAGGTTGTGGAAGTTAATAACCTCCCTATCTTTGAATACTCGGGTTTCCTTTTTTGGCAAACGACCGTATTTGCTTATATTGTCTTTGTTATGACTAGAGATGGTACAAATGATTGCTCTATCACTTCCGGTTAAAATTGTCTTTGTTATGTTCAAGATTTTTTTGCTAGATATTTATTTTATACAATTTTACCTATATAAATTGTGATTATTCGTTTCATGGGAGCTATTAAGAGATTAGAGAATGGACAGAATGATATAAATTAGATCATCATGCGTTGGCAATCTTATATGCTTTGAGTTTTTTCCATTACCAAAATCAGCTTTTTATTAGTTTCAAATTATCAACTACCTGGGTATCATCATCTTTTCCTTAATTTAGGCACCATTAGTTTTATTTACTTATGATACTTATCGGCTTACTAAAAAGATAACTATCACTTAAAAACTTTCAATCAGAAGGCAAGTATTTTGTTATGGTATAATTACTTGTAGTATATTTAGTGTATATATATATATATATATATATATATAGTATATGACTAAGCTTTTGGTTGTGTAGGTTGCAATGCAAACATCTATGTGGTTGTCAAAATTTGAAAGTGTGAATTTCCATCTATGCACAATGGCAAAGGTAACTCCCTATACATATTAACATTGTTTTTCCTTTTAATTACTTCATATTTTTCTTTGTTTTTCGTTGGTAAATATTTGCAGCTCATCGATATATTAGTGTATGAATCCAATCATGGTTAGTGCCTTTAGTTGATAAACAACAACCTGAATCGACCCATTAATAGTTAAATGGGTTCAAATTGTCACCTCTAACTAAAGTGCATAACCCTCTATAATTGCTTTTCTAAGAGTGACAAGAAGTAAATGATTTAGACTAGAAGCACGGTTTATGGATGATTTCAAAATATTCAAATGAACGAACTGGAAACAGAGCCCTTCATTTTTTAGGATTACCGAAGGTAAGCCATAATATTGTGTTCTTCATCCTTTACATTTCAATGAATGCGACGCATTACTACATACAGGAATATGTGTGAGTATGAACCAAATGTGACATAATGGGCGGGTTTCATAACCTGTGAACAAGAGGTAATTTGGGCATTTTTAAGAGCCGAGGTCTATATTCGAATTTCTATTTCTAGAATGAATAGGATTTCATTAATTAAGCCTCAATATTAATATGTAATGAGATCAACATATTGGAATGCACTTTATTCTTTCCATTTATTATCGATGCCTTACTTTCTTAAGTGGCCAACAACTAGGGACTATACATCTCAATTACAAATGCTAAGTTAGGGCTTGTATACATACACCTTAATGGGCCGGATTGACTGCAATGCTTATTCGGTCAACAAATGAGGGTGTTTACTTTGAACTTAAAAAATTAAGATATCTTGCCACACGGATTATTCGGTCATCAGCAAAACAGTAGTCCTTGTTGAGTTTGTGATAATATAGATATAAACAAATTGAAAGAGAAATATGGATGTGGCTTATATTTGGTCATGTGATACCAAATTAAATGGTTTTGTGGTAATGGGTTCTCACGTGACTTATTAACAGATTCTAGATCGCGGCGTCATTAATTGGATTCGTGGCGCAAAGTCTTCAGCGGCAAGAAAACATCACATACGACTTATTTCCTTTTGTGTAGTTTAATATATATTGAAACCCTATTACTGTATAAACCCTAAGCTAAGAAAATAATAGAGAAAAATCTCTCGGTTTGGCACCGTGGACTAAACCAATCTCTAAGTTGGAGATTGGACATAACCACGTTAAATCCTTGTGTCGTTTACATTCTCATATCACATTTATCTATCGTGTTTGCTTGTTAATTGTTTTGCTAGCGATTTGGTTATTCGTTTATTGTTGTGGGTACAATTGTGTTCAATTGTGCGTGTTGTTTGGTCCTAAATTCCTAACAACTGGTATCAGAGCTCAAGGATGAGCGATTGGAAACAATAGCGGATGAAAGCACGATCAAGATGGATTGTTGATGGTTAGTGTTTTACTGAAGGATGGAGAGCTAGTGTTATTGTGGCCAGATAATCATAGTGGATCTAGATTCGGTTGAAGATAATCATCGAGGGAACGATTGGAACGACACGGTTAGGATTTGATTGCAACATGTGATCGAAATCGATAGACTCGTTTTTTGTGTTAGATCGCGACGAACTCGAAAAGTTATTTTCCGGATTGAACAAGATTATGGGTTTTGTCTGGTGGGTTGTGACGTGACGACACGGCGGTAGGCCGGTTGCGTTGTAACGGTGATTGTTCGCGGTGGTAATGGAGTCGGTGATCGGGTCTCGATTGTTGGTTTGTTGCGGAAAGATTTTTTGGGATCTTGGTTTTGGATTCGGGTTTATCATTCTTTGCGATCTCGTGCAAAAGAATAGATGAACGCTATCAAACTTGGGGTTTGATGTTGCGAGTGTAGGGACGTGATGTCTTCGAAACTTCATGGATACGGATTGAATTACTCAAAGATGTGAGGTTTGTTACGATACTCAAGAGGATGGTTTTCTCGGTTGGGTAGATGGGTAAAAAACGGTACCACATCCGTTTTGGTAATCGACAATGATGGGTGTCAGAGGGAGTTTTGTTATCGCTCGTGGGTTGAAATGGGAGACCATGATTTTGGTCGAGTATGCCATCTGTTTGGAACGATTAGGCGGGTTAGAGATACTACTCTTGAAGAATATTGGTTGTAAAAGATGTTGGATAGAACGCGTTTGACTGGGCTCGGATATTTGTTGATATTTGGTCAACGATAGAGCGATTCTTCTTGAGGAATCAATTGGAAATCTTCAAGTGGGTTAGAGGCGGATAACTATGTAAGTCCTAATGTTTGAGCTTTCGGATATTGTTGAGAGTGTCGGAACTCTTGGGAGTTTGTTAACCGGAGGAAGTATCGAAGCTAGTGGGAGTTTGACAACTAGTGGGAGCTTTGGAGATTGGTGTGCAACCGTTGAATCTCAGTTTCTACGGGTTTAGTGTGCGGATTCCGGATAACACTAGAGCATTCGTATCTTCGTTTTTTTATTCTCCAATGGCAAAGAAATTTACGACTGACCGTGGGTTATGAACCGGAGTGTTCTCAGATAGACGCGATTGTTATTTTAATTCGTACAGTGGGAGCGGGCTGAGGGTGAGAAGATGTGTTCATAGAAATCATAGCTATGTATTTGGGTCGGTGTATCAGCGGAAAAGCAAAAGTTTGTAATGTAGGTTTTCAAGGTCGTGACTGCGTTCTCACGGGTAAACTTTGATGATGATCTACGGGTTGTTCTATCGTGATTTTCTGATTGCTGGGAAGGAAAATCGGATGGACGAAATTCTGTATGGGTTGGTCGTTGACATGTCGGTGGCAAGATTCGATGTGGCTGTAATCGAAGAATTGAAGAAGCGGTTGTTTTCTTGAAAGAATCTTGTGGTTGGAGTCGTTGCACACTTCAACGTATCTTCTTGGGCTAGAAGATGGTGGTGCTGATAACCGGAGATTTTGGTCCCAGTTTAGTAGTGGTGTTGAAACGCCCTGATTTTTCTTTTCTTGCATTGGTCCCATTTAAATTTCACCTTTAATCATTACAAACCAAAATGAATACATTAATTTCACATTTTACTAAATCAATTGACACATGACACAAAATCATATTTCTTTGGGCGATTTATATAATGGCATTACAAAACGACAATTCAAAAGAACGAGAAGCTTGTCTAACCACATTATAAGCTCCAATCCACGCTACTTCCTTGTAATCACATTTCATCCAATTGGTTCAACCGAACCAAGCACCTACAACATAAAACCACTGAAGCGAGTAAGCATAAAGCTTAGTGAGTATACAAACAATTAAATGAATAATTCACCAAAAGCACCCAACATGATACAATTATCAAATAATCACTTATCTCCTTAAATTGATACTATTGAGCAACTGTAGAGATTTCCCTATATTTCGTACGGATCCATGATTCAATAGATACATGTAAGCATGGCACCAATCACATAGTAATGGATACCAAGCTTAATGAGATACCAAGTAGTGCCAAGCACTTATTTCGTAATAATCATTTATTTCGTAATCAATCAATCTCTACAATACTCAATTCATATAATCCACATAATTCACATAATGCTATACTACTACCAAATAACTCAATCACTAGCAACAATTAACAACAATGGTCAACAACAATATTACTTAAGATACGAAGTATGATACAACATAGGAACAATCATGAGAAACAATTATAAAAAACAAACAATATTCCAAACGATTGTATGAACCTCTTGCTCGTAAGCAATCCGGAGCATACAATCATTATTCAATTAATCCTCGTATCACTCACCTTTGCCTTTTAAGATAAATGTATGATTTCACACTCGAATAGCAAAGCCACCATTCTTGATCACCTAGTATTTAGCATATCGAATCAATAACAACGTATTTAGTCACTAATAATCATCATACTTCACTAATCATAAACATCAATCCATCACCTAATTGGATTGACCAAGTTCAATCCTTTAATCAACTACACATAGTCTTACTTTTTATATGATTTGGCTACTTGTATTAACATTTTAAATATCACTAGTTCATCATATTCATTATTCTAAACCATAATTATTTCCATAATCACTTTTAGCTCAAGTGATTAACTTCTTAATTCAATACTTCTATTACCACTAATAACATTCATACATCATATCTAACTAATAATTAGAGTAAATTAATACCAATTCATCATTATTTAACAAAACCCTAGAATCACTTATGAACACCAAATCATAGTTTCATCATTTTTCTCATGTTATAGGATTACCAATGATCATAATAATACCAACTAACATCAATTCAATCGATTTCTATCCTCAATTTCAGATTAAAACTACTAATTATTCAAATCCTCATGAAAACCCATTTTAGGGTAGAACAAAGAGAAACAAGATCATACCTAGTGTTAGGATGATTAAGAAGGAAAGAATCGAGTTAATAGAACTCTAATTTGAAGATTGGAAGTTGGGATTTGATGCTTGAATCGTCCCTGTGATTTCTCCCGCTCCCTCACGAACTCTCTGGAGAATTTTAGAGTTTATTTCTATACGTGTGTGTAATTTTAGATAGATATAATTGTATTTATTTAATTCCCCGTACTTATTATTGTCTGGAACTTTAAAACCGACTTACAATTATTACTATTTTATTTCATCTAAAGTAAATATAATTTAAAACAGTTATTATTACTTTATTCACAATAATACTTTTGGATTTTGGGATGTTACAGGTGTTCAGTTAGCTTTGTATATCATAAGTCTTCCAATTCTGTGAGGTCGAGCAAGCGTGTCCCAGATGGTTAACTGGCGGTATTGGTTGAGCTAAGAACAAGGTGTTACTAAAGGGGCGTCAAAGGTGTTGTCTTATTCCCAGTTTCAATACGTGTAGTTGAAGAGCCTTTTATCGAAAGTCTATCTGATTCGTGTTTAATCAGTGTGCGTGTCACAATTGGTATTGGCGGTATGGAGAGGCGGATTCGACTTGGTTGAAAGGGAATATTTGAGGGTTTAATAATTTTGGGTTTGTCCGATCTTCAAGTGGGAGATTGTTGAGTTTGTGAAAATTGAAATATAAACAAATTGAAAGAGAAATATGGATGTGGCTTATATTTGGTCATGTGATACCAAATTAAATGGTTTTGTGGTAATGGGTTCTCACGTGACTCATTAACAGATTCTAGATCGCGGCGTCATTAATTGGATTCGCAGCGCGAAGTCTTCAGCGGCAAGAAAACATCACATACGACTTATTTCCTTTTGTGTAGTTTAATATATATTGAGACCCTATTATTGTATAAACCCTAAGCTAAGAAAATAATAGAGAAAAATCTCTCGGTTTGGCCCCGTGGACTAAACCAATCTCCAAGTTGGAGATTGAAAATAACCACGTTAAATCCTTGTGTCGTTTACATTCTCATGTGACATTTATTTATCGTGTTTGCTTGTTAATTGCTTTGCTAGCGATTTGGTTATTCGTTTATTGTTGTGGGTACAATTGTGTTCAATTGTGCGCGTTGTTTGGGTCATAAATTCCTAACAGTCCTCCCCATATAAATGGTTCACTTTTCTTTATTACCTCACTTTCCTCCTTTTTACTTTATCTTCTTCACTTTTATAGTTTTATTATATATATATATATATATATATACACATACATATATACATATACATATATATATATGTATGTATGTATATGTATATATGTATGTATATATATATATATATATATATATATATATATATATATATATATATGTATATATGTATGTGTATATATGTATATATGTATGTGTATATATGTATATATAGGATGTGGTTCTAGGGAGAAGATTTTTTAGGTGGAGAAAGCGGAGATTCAATCTTGACCATTAAATAACTTGATCAATGGTTAAAAAATAAAGTGACATAAATGTAAACTTTTTCAATATTAAATGGGTGTTAAAGGGGTAAAATTGTCCAACCAGACTTAATCAATTTGAAAATGTTTTCTTAATCTATTCAAACGTTTCCCGAAATAGTGGGATTATCTCAATATAGTTCGTTAGTTGCTAAAATTAAGTATGGGAAATGCAATTGTGGGTTTGTGAGATTATACGAAGTCTGCTACTTACATATATTTTTTTATTTAATTAGTGGATGTGAATCAATGTTCATATGAACAACTAACTAATATGCATGTGGACATTTTCAATTTATCATTAGTTTTTAATTGCTCTCTTATATTTTTCTAAATTTTTGTGAATCAATATTTATAAGATTTATGAATTAATGTGATTTAGTTTTTATATCAACATGATAAAATTCGTGAATCAATGTTTAATTTTTTTTTTGAATGAACGTGAATAAGCTTTTGAATCAATGTGATAAAATTTGTGAATCGGTGTTATAAAACTTATGAATCAATTTAATAAAATTTTGTGAATCAATGTTATAAAACTTATGAATCAATGTTATAAAATTTATGAATCAATGCCATAATTATTATATTGTTTAAAAAAAGGTATATTAGTTGAATCAATATCATTTATATTACTAGATTAACATATATTATGTTAACTTATAATACATTGAATCACAGTAATGAATATTATATATAAAATTGATTCATATTATAATATGATGATTCAAATAGTGAATTTTCGTAAATAACTAAATCATAGATATAAATGGGAATCAATGTCATATTAATGAAAAGTTTAGTGAATCATGATGGTGTTCTAACTTTTGTGAATCAATAATCTTATGAGTAACCATTATCCTAATCATAAACAAGTTTTTTCGTTTATAAGTAACAATACAAAACTGATGTATATTTATTGAAAGGGTTGAGTTGTAATGCAAAATCCTTGAATGAATTTGGGTTCCCTACAAAAATCATGAATCGATTGAAGACATGATAATTCTAGTATTTAATAATTAACAATAATAAAAAAATAAAACTATGATCCTCAAATTTATCAACTTCTCATGCATTAATTTAGAAAATTGGCATCGATTAGCACGGATTATTGGATTTATTGCTGATAGTTTGAGAAAATGATGATAATATTAATGGAGGTAAAATATCCATTCAAAAAGTGAAAAAAACCTACTCCAGCCATTAAATCCATAATTAAAGGAGAAAAATGTTGAATAAATATTGATAAAGAAAATTAATTAATTGAAAGTTAAATACCCATAATACCTCTTGACCTTGAATTTAAATGATTGGCCAATATTGTTTCTCCCTTTTCTCCACTCAAATTCCCTTCTTTTTTGATCTCCCTGCTATATATATATATATATATATATATATATATATATATATATATATATATATATATATACTTCTCAAAATCAAATCTCACCATGGAAGCCATGTTTGCCCTGTTGACATCCTCCCTCCGTCAACAGTCATTTGCAGTCTTCTCCATCAATAACCACCCAACACCGGCTAATCTTACCGTCATATCGTTTTTGAATAAAGGCTACTCTGTGTTTCTTCATTCATCTAAAGTGAAATTAGGGTTCATCATTTCGATCACCCAAAAATTAGAAATTTGAAAACGAAAATGAAAGTGAAATTATGATTATGATTAATGTTATAAATGTTTTACAGTATATCAAACAGGTGTAGTATTCTAAAATAAACAAGTGTGAGCTGTAGTTTATATTGAGAAAAAGAATTTTTATTTGATTTGGACAAGATAGTATGAGGTATTCATTCACTTATATAAAGTCGTACTGTTTATTTTTGTGAGCATTATTCCTTATAAAATATATTGTAATGTTGTTTATAGTTTCTATAAATTGATAAGCTATAATCGTGTTTGTCATTCAATAAAAAGAAAATATTTATATATTTTAGGGGTAAAATAGTCATTTTTATCATTCAAACTGTTTATTTAGACCAAAAATTAAACATGATTATTCATTCACTGATTACTACATACAGTCATTAATTCCATACACATACTCCCATCTATATCCATATATAACTTAATGGGAAAAAATAAATAGCCCCTTACTGTATGTCCGGCAAGATTGACCCAATTAATGAAAAACGGGCAGTCTGGGTATCTTCTTTGACCGATTGGGTCGACTAGGAGCACACAATGTAGGCGACATTTTTTTTTTTCTTTCATGTAGAAAAGAATATAAACTCATATTTTATTAACTGAATTTGTGATTTAGATTTAGCCACATCCAAACCCTCCGTATCCATATGATCTTTGATTCTCACTTAATTAATTAATTAGTTGATTTGCAATTCAACTTGCAATTTATAGAAGAGTCAATAATGGTTTAATCATCAAAGTTTCACATTTTTTTTGTTTTAACCACTCAAGTTTTTTTTTGTAATGACTTATTTCTCGAAGTTTGAAAATTTTGATGGTTTAAGCCTAAAGTTTGATTATACATTAAAAATATGATGGTTTAATCCCTAAAGTTTATCTTTTATAATGATTTCGCTCTTTTAATTTTTTTTTAGTTTTTTTTTTTTTTTGATCAAAAGTTTTTCTAGTTTAATCATCTAACTTTCAAAAACTTAATGGTTTAACCCTTTGAAGGGTTAAACTATACCTGGTAAATGGGTTGGGTTGGGTCATGGGTTGAAATGGGTCCGGGTTGAAATGGGTCATGGGTCAAACAGGTCATCTTTTGAATTGGGTCGGACGGGTCGGGTCGAAAGCGGGTTGGGTCGCTAATACAACTTTTTTTTTTCTTTTGCAAATTTTCAATTTTTTTTTATGTTACTTATTAAGAAATATTGTAAAACGGATGAGTTTTTTCCTGTTCAAGTTATCCTGGAAAAATGAGCATTTTTACTTGGATGTAATGGTTTAAGGGGTTATTCCGTGACCGAATCGATACTTTCTCTCACCACCCTAAAATATGCTACAAATAAGGTTTAAACCTGGGGGTAGGGTTCAGAGGAGCAGGGGCTCTATGAAGGGCAGGGAGAGCAGGATTTCAGCTAATCAAAAGCTGACAAGTGTCAGACACGGTCCCCACCTATCATGCCTTCAGGGACCATTTTGCAATTTCAAAAAAATTAAGGATCTACCCGAAAATGAAATGCAGAGCCAAAAAATTAAATGCAGTGCAAAAAATAAAATGCAGTTCGAATTTCACTAACACTTAATTGTTTCTTACAAAACAAACATCATATCGTAAACTTCTTAAATTCACTAACAAATCATTTTCATACATAAAAAAATACAAATTCTTTATTTTCAGCATGGTAACTTTCAGAATGGTAACTTTCAGAAGATGATTTATTCTCTTCAACTTCAAGCTTGACCTACTTCGATTTGGTCGTTTCTTCATTGCAATCTTCTTAACTGTTTTTATCTACAAAATGAATAACAACATAAGCTAACTTACAATAAAATGCAGTGAAAAACATAAAATGCAGTAAACAATTACATTGCAACCAAATGTTGAAAAATCGTAAAATGCGGTGGAAAAACATAAAATGCATAAACTAAGTAAAATGCATAAAAAATTCGAAAAAGACGTAAAATGCGGTAAATGAAACATAAAATGCAGTAAACAAAGTAACATGCATAAAGAAGCCAAACAAACGTAAAACGCAGTAGATGAAGCGTAAAATGCAGGCTCAGAACGTAAAATGCAGTATTTTTTTCAGATCTACTTAATAGATCTAAAATGCAGTAACATATACGTAAAATCACAAACACTGATAGATATATAGATTTCATACAAAAAAAGCTCAACTTCAACCTACTGAACATCATAAAGATTTCTATTACATATTATATTCAGATCCACTACCTTTACTAATTAAATTTGTACTAATATATAACCTATAACACACACATATATTTAAGAGCAATAGCTACACATTCATACATATACATCATCTAGAAACACATGAAGCAAAGCATATTAGATCTAACAATAACATAAATCATATGGAACTATACTAATATAACAAAATCATCATATCTAGATCTACGAAATATGTAAGAAGAAAAACACACGAAAACAATTAATAACGAAGAAAATAAGAGCATAATCGTGAAACTAATATAACAAAATCATCATATCTAGATCTACGAAATATGTAAGAAGAAAAACACACGAAAACAGTTAAAAACGAAGAAAATAAGAGCATAATCGTGAAACTAATATAACAAATTCATCATATCTAGATCTACGAAATATGTAAGAAGAAAAACACACAAAAACAATTAAAAAGAAGAAAATAAGAGCATAATCGTGAAACTTACTAGTTACGTCCTTTTTTGATATTTTTAGCGCAAGATCTGTAGTATCAGAGAAAGGTTTAGGTGTTTTCGACATACTTTTCTTACAAATTGACGTTCAATCGGTGTCGTTTTAGTTTGATTTCAGTGTTTAATCGTGTTTTAAAACACTAATTTTTAGTATGTGTGTGTGTGTGTGTGTGTGTGTTGTAATATGTTACTGTGTGTTTGAGAGAGTTTTGTGAGTGTGTGGGTAGAGAGAGAAATGGGGGAGAGGTAAGAGATGGCCTTCTGACCTTCTGACCGTTTATGACTGATGGTGTCAAATCAATTTTACAAGATTAGTCCCTTGACCAAAATTAATTGCACACATGTCCAGTTGTAATGTCATGATCTAGGCCGTTCAAAATTAATGGACGATGGAGATGGGGACTGCTCCTCCTTCTCCTCTAAAGTGCCCATCCTCTCTGAACCACTTCTTTAAACATGAGATATTTTGTGTGGATATCTCAACGCCTTAATTATCCCTTAAAAAGTTTAAATCGCTAGAATGAATCTATCTATCTAGTTTACTAATTATTTAATTAAAAGTTTTAATATCCTAATCCTAAATTAAGTCTCCGTATTTCAAATCACTGGTTACTCACCTTATTATAATTTTACTTGTAATAGTTATTACCCAATGACATCTAATTTACCATTTATATAATTTTGAAATAGAAGTCTTTCTCACAAAATAACCAACTCAAACATGTATACGTGTACTAGTTTAAAGCCATATATCCCTATATCTATACCGCACGTGTATACAAAAACAACCGCCTATTCTCACTAAGCTTTTTATAACAGGGTAAATGATAAAAATCGGTAAAGAACTGTCAAAATTTGTTCCAAGTATGTAACATACCAACTTAATTACCCAAGTATGCAATAAACCGGATAGTTTCGTATTTGAATCTTTGAAAAGTTGTTTTTTACCGGATTAAGTTTGAAAAAGCTGAGTCACCTTACACGTGGACCACCACGTCAAAATTGTGCCACGTGTAGCTGGTTACCATATTACTGATCCAAACACAAAACTATCCGGTTTGTTGCATACTTGGGTAATTAAGTTAGTATGTTTCATACAAGGAACAAATTTTGGCAGTGTTGCCGATTTTGTCACATTTATTAAAAAATAAAAAAAATTTCAAATAGAAGTTGACCGGTCAAACCGGTAGCTGGTTACCATATTACTGATCCAAACACAAAACTATCCGGTTTGTTGCATACTTGGGTAATTAAGTTAGTATGTTGCATACTTGGAACAAATTTAGGCAGTTCGTTGCCGATTTTTGTCATTTACCCTTTATAATAATACAATACTCGTAATATATAACAAAACGAACGCATGTTCTATTATTCTTGTGGTTTTACACAACCTGTTCTTGAGACCATTAAGACCCATTCACACTCTACCCAAACATCCTTGGTTGACCTGATGGACCCGCTCATGAAGTTCCAGAGTCACCATCCCAACCCGTTAAAGATTTATTTAAACCCAATTAGACCTGTTTTTGATCGAACGGGTTGTGTTTGCCAGGTCTAGGTTAAACCGATAAGCCAATGCAAACTTGAATGATTAAATCGTAAGAAAAAAACTTGAGTGGTTAAAACGAAAAAAAAAAGTAAAACTTTGAGGATTAAAGTATTATACCATTATATGTAATTTCATTTTTGTTTTAATGTCGGTAACGAACCAATTTTATTACTAATGTAGGTAATGTACGGGTAAAAAGTATTATATATTAGCAACGTACTATACATATGTATCCCCATATTGCTAGTGGACTTATGAATCATATTACCTACATTGATACATTTTTACCTACATTGATAATTTATACACCATCAAAATTTAGCCATACATACACCACTAATCATACATACAATATTTTACCACCTTTTAAGAAAAGATTGGGCTTTAGCTGATGAAATGCATGCACTTAATTTGAACGGTCTCTATTGTATGTATACACCTTTAATAGCTTATAACGTTAGAGTAAATTCTATAAATGGTCCCTGTGGTTTACATTGATTTACGAAAACAGTCTATGTACTCTTTTTTCAACGTTTTCGGTCCAATAACTTTGGATTTGCTTGCAAATGGTCCCTTAAGTCAGGATCAGAGTATATGGATTGATCCATTTTAACTCAGGATCAGAGAAGGTTTAACGGCTTAATTAGCAGATCATATTTCTTGTTTTCTAAGTATAGATTCGAGGATAAAAGGATTTAATGTAGGATATAAATTTGGAATTTACTCAGAAGTAAGAAGAGAAGTGTACGTTACACGTGTACATGAGGTATCAATTTAGACATGACGTAATTTCAAATGTTAACCGGCTAAGGTTTGTGCAGGTTATCTTGTCTTGTACAATGGTCGAAATTAATTGTTACGTACATATAATGACGGTCAATATACATACATATGTACACATTAAAGAAGTCAACGAATAGTTATATGCATTTACATACATTTAACCCGTTTCTTTATATGATTTAGGTTTATATAAGTTGCTCTATGATTTAGGTTTTTGTTTATAGTGTAAGAGGAATGGTGACAATATTTTTATGGTGTTTTGAGGGAGAACATAGTAGTGTGCCGAAAAAATGGAGGAGGTAGGACACTGGTTTTTATTGTGTTCTCAATTTTCTTAATTTACCTTTTTGTGTGGCTAAAATAGTAGCTCGAATAATAACAAATTAAGCATTAAATCACATCGTCCCGGGCTGGACACTGTTTGGGAACACCGACACAATCGTTGATGGGTGTGAGGGAATGACGTTGGACAGACTTCTAGCTGAAATTTTGACGGGAACGCTCCGTATGCTTTTAGTTCATCAAATTTGTTTAAAAAAATGTCCATCGAATTTGTATGTTATTTTAGGTTTATGCTCACCACTTGTATGTGATATGTTTTTCTTCTGAACATATTATACAAATGTTAATGTTGATGGATATGTATTGTGAGGGATGGATGGTAAAATAATGGAGTAATGTAATGGAGAGATTTGTTATATATACGATTTTCTAAATTTTTAGGAAGGGTCACACAACGAATTTGTTGGTGTTCTTTTCTAGACGTTTGTGCAAGTAGCATTTTATTTATTTCTAAGTGATAAATATTACGGAGTATCAAATAAGAGATGGGATCATAAGAGTACATGAATTATGGAAAGTATGAAAGTACCAATGAGAGGGTGCCACTTATACAAAGAGAATACAAAACCCATTTACCCCCTAACTTAAATATCTCACAAACGACAAATCGAAAAATTATGAAAATTGCACCATTAAATTCAGCGTTTGATCCTCTTCGATTTTCCGTCCATCAAGGCATACTTTCGATGAATTTTTTTTCCACGTTTTTTTGGTGAGTTTTACAATTTACTAACACATGTGTTAAAGTGTTGCATTTAGGGTTTAGGGTTTGGGGTTTAGGATTTAGGGTTATATAACTCTAAACCCTAAATCTTACTAAATCCTAAACCCTAATAAACCCTAAACCCTAAACCTATTAAACCCTAAACCCTAATAAATCATAAACCCTAATCCCTAAACTCTATACTTAAGTTAAATATTTAACCAAATATTAACACATGTGTTAGCAATTAGTAAAACCCACCAAAAAAGGTGAAAAAAAATTCATCGAAAGTATGTTTTGATGGACGGCAAATCGAAGAGGATCAAACGCTGAATCTAGTGGTGCAATTTTCATAATTTTTCGATTTGTCGTTTGTGAGATATTTAAGTTAGGAGGTAAATGAACGCGAACTCGAACAATTGGGTATTCTCTTTGTACACATGGCACCCTTCCATTGGTACTTCCATTCTTTCCAAAATCCTTGTACTTTCCTGATCTTTTTTCTATCAAATAAAATAAATAACGCAGATAAGAAACTTTTTTTTTTCCTTTCATGTAGAAAAGGATATAAACTTATATTTTATTAACGGGTAAATGACTAAAATCGACAACGAACTGCTACAAAATGTTCCATGTATGAAACCTACCAAGTTTATTATTTAGGTATGCATTAAACTGAAGAATTTTGTACTCGTATCAGTAACAAGGTAACCATTTACCTGCTTGACCGGTAACTATCAATATTTGGCATATTATATTTAACTAGTCTGGTACCCGCGCAAAGCGGCAACGACATATATTTTTGACGCTTCTTATTATTTATTAGGTGTCCTGCACTTATTTTCAACAATTCCGGAAGTTTCTAGCAATCATAAATTGTTTTTCATCAAATGTGTATTTTTTAAGCGACACAATTTTGAGACGTCTTCATTATATCATTTCATTTTTACTTAGAATTATAAAGTTCATTACGCATTAGACAATATTGAGTATTGATGCTATAAACACTTTGTAGTTTGTGTGTATGTGATATATATGCACTCGCAATAATTCAGTAGATACAATTACTATACAAATGAGAAGACTCACTTGATAAGGTGTTTTGAATCAAAGATTCTATCGAATCTTTGAATTTACACTCATTTCTAGCTATGTGATTAGTGATATGTTTGACTCAACCAATTGGTAGACCTAATTATATATGACTAAATACAGGTCTACAAATATGATTGGTGGGTTTTCAAAATTGAGTGGATGAGATTAAGAGAGACCAAAAAATCAACCAATCAAAAAGTTAGGCCTATTTATAGACCTATGTAATTAGGCCAATTTAGCATTACTCATTCAAATTACACCATCTTCTCTAGTTTTCACTAAAAATGAAAAAAGAGCCTGCTAGGGGAATACACCCTCAAAAGCACGTCAGTTTTCCTTAAAAGTTTTTGAAAGTTTTTTTTTTCTTTTTTTTTTGGTAAAGGGGTATCCCTTGGAAAAAAAAGAAAAAAAGAAACCTTGGTTAAGACTTGAACTCTTGACCTTCAAAAGTTACACTAATACAATTTTTTTAAAATTTAGATAAACGAGTTAAATTTATCCAATATATACGGAAATGTTGATGTTTTGGATAATATTTTCGCTTTTATTATGTCAAGTAACTGCATAAAGGTATAGATTTGTGCCTTGCGGTCTCATTGAAGATATGTACGTTCGAATAAATTTTAGCTATCAAGTTTTTAGTTTGCTTTTTTCAATGTAGTTCATGACATTATGCCGGTGTCTATTAGAATGAGTTTCAAAATTTCACCCCTCAATACTAAATTTTGATATCTTAACAATATTTTAGTTTTGACAAAAGCTAAAACTGCCAGATCCTTCTTCTAGGATGAGTTTCAAATTACAATCACCCATTATATCTTGAATGTCTTCTCTTCCTACATCTTTTATTCACTTTCCAATACAACTATTTTCACAATAAACATACAAAAATTTGGTAGCCACTAAAATAATCCACCAAAAACGACACTACCCAGAAATAAAAATTTATAGGGACCATCACAACTTGAATCTAAACTACCAAGATAGCTTGAAACTATATTTAATCAAATCATATGGAAGTTTATTCATCAAAAACAAATATTACATAGATCTACCAATCATGACATATCAGTATCACCTTCTCATTCTTGTTGCCAAAAATATCACGTATAACAACAAAAGCTCATTGCAATTCCAAATTAGAATATTATTAAAAATTAATGAAACAAAAAGCTAAAACAGAAACCTGAAAGGAAAAAAAAAAAAGAACGCTGCATAATTTAGAGCATATACCATGAACTATAAAGATGAAACCAGAATTTGTCTCTTCATGTCCTCAACATGCAAGAAAACTAAACCCGTCTAAGAATATCAATATCTACTCAACCAAAAGCTCACAATACAAGTCGAACAACAAATGGTACAAGACATCGATGACAGAGTCCAGACTATGCCATAAAAGTCATATTCATAAAAGAACTCGTCAAATCCACAAAAAGAACTCATCATCAAATCATTAAAGTAAGAAACCAACAAACAAATTCATCAAATTTGTATGTAAAAAACAGAAGCATTAGATCTACGTATTTGTAGAAGAAAATCATCGATCATATGAATTTTAAGACTTACTTTAAAAATAGCAGCCGATAGTAAAAATAAATTCGGCGAGCGCTTTTATCCACCAAAAACACCCAAAAATCAATACACATTCCTCGATCCATCTTTTTAACCTCGGTTTGCGCGTGTTTTCCCTACAAACGGATATGAATGGTGGTATGGTAAGTAGTAGAACTTTGGATCTGGTAGTTGTTCCCTATATTTCTAAAAAAAAAAATTAGATCTAGAAAATAAACTTTTAGATCTACCAAAAATCTTTAGAATCAGCTATTGTTCTAGGCAGATCTAAAGGCTTTGGTCATTACAGAGGTCAAAAACTATACAAACCTGTGATGGTGGCTCCACCTTGTGCAAACCCACAGGTAGTGCTTTAGATTGGTGTAGATCCGGAAGTTTGAGCTAGGCAGCAGCACATTTCATCGCCGATTTGATACAAAGGATAAGGATTTCAGTGGTGGTGAATGAGGGAATGTTATCATGTTTGCGGAAGCAGCAGCGGTGGTGGAAGGAAATGTGGTTGTGGTGGTCATGGTCTGAAGCCTTTTCCAATGTTCACCTCCAAAACACCTTTTACTCCATAAATGGAGATTTGGAGTAAGATTTACGAAGAAAACCCTCTCCAATGGGTACTCCAAATATGGAGAAATTTTTGGAGGATTAAACTTTAACTCCATATTTGGAGATTTTCTACCCCTCCTCCAAAACCACTTTATCAATATAAACTATTATTTTAATTTTAATGAACTCAATAACATTTATATATACTTATATTATATATTTATTTTTATTAATCACTAATAACATGCAAATAATAACTTAATATAGTAGTCTTATATCAAAATACTTAACAAAGCAAATTAGAGATAAAGATTCACATTTTGAACTTCGAAATGCATTTATCGAACATTTATGGGATCGATATGGTAATTTAGAAATAGAAGATAATGTTGTAGTATAATGTAATGGTTATTGTTTGTATTCAATTTCGTTATTAATTATTAACTTGAAAAAATACTCTTGATTTGCAATCATTTGGTTTCAGATTTTATCATGTGTACATGTACAGTTGTTGATTGGAGATCTTGGGGAAGAAAAATGATTCTTCATCTTATTGTTTCTTTTAGTGTTTGCTCTTATATTTTAATACCTAGATTATAGTGGTGATGATTTATTTAGTTTGCTCAATTGTTGTGGTGAAAATAAGAAAATTCAAAATTAATGCAAAAAAGATGACGATGGAACGCACTTGCTGCTGCTGTTGTTTGGTTTTTTGACTTACATAAATTTTTATTAAGTGGAACAGAAAAGGAAAACAAAAATTGGAAAGAACAAGAATTGTTGTAAATATTAAAAACAATAGTAAATAAATTGAAAATCTAAATGGTTTCATTATCAATGATATGGATGATAAGTGGCAAAATTAGTGAGAATTGTAACCGCCCAGAAAATTAGAATCAACGGTTCTTAAACCACATACACACTGGAGATCTAGAGAGTCGCTACTAGAGATGTGAAGCACCGTTTTCCGAGATCTAGAGTACCGATGCGAAAGCCGATGGGTTGATAGCCGGATGTGATGTCGGTTGTCTCCGACGATTTAAATGTTTGCCGGAGTTTGTTGTTGTTCTTAGCGAGGTTTAATAATGATGAAGGTGATGATATTGTTTGTTTTTTGTGAATAATTATTAATTATTATATAAAAAAGATGATGTTAATAGTCTTGATGCATAGGTGTTCTGTTTTGCTGTAATGATGTTGGCGAAGATGAACAAAAAGATGATATGAGATATTGAGATGTCTGATTTTGCTTTTTTTTTTTTTAAAAAAAAAAGAAAAAAATGCAAAATTCATTAAAGTATCTTATTTTTGAATTTACAGCTCATTTCATACGTATATATATGACATGGCAAAATAAATCTATTTGGCAGCTGATGTGTAATCTTAGTCAGACTTTTCAAATCTCTAAAGGTAAAAATGAACTTTGTAAAGATATTAGCACAAAATTTTCTAGTTTGTTGCATATATACTTAGACAATAAATATAATTATGTAGGTTGCATACTTGGAATAATTTGTGGCAGTAATTGCTGATTTTTGTCATTTATCCTTTATTAACTGAATTTATGATTTAGATTTAGCCACATCCAAACCCTCCGTATCCATATGATCTTTGATTCTCACTTAATTGATTAATTAGTGGTTTTGCAATTCAACTTGCAATTTATAGAAGGGTTGATAATGGTTTAATCTTCAAAGTTTCACATTTTTTTCGTTTTAACTATTCAAGTTTTTTTGTAATGATTTATTCCTTAAGGTTTCAAAATTTTGATGGTTTAAGCCTAAAGTTTGATTATACATCAAAAATTTGATGGTTTAATACCTAAAGTTTATATTTTATAATGATTTCGCCCTTTTAAGTTTTTCAAGTTTTTTTTTTTTTTGATCAAAAGTTTTTCTAGTTTAATCATCTAACTTTCAAAAACTTAATGGTTTACTTTGAAGGGTTAAAGTGTTAAACCGATAAGTCAATGCAAACTTGAAGGATTATATCGTAAAAAAAAACTTGAGTGGTTAAAACGAAAAAAAAAGTGAAACTTTAAGGATTAAACCATTATATGTAATTTCATTTTTGTTTTAAGGTAGGTAACAAACCAATTTTATTACTAATGTTGGTAATGTACTTGTACAAAGTATTACATATTAGCAACGTACTATATATATGTGTCCCCATATTGCTAATGTAATTATGAATCATATTGCATACATTCATACATTTTTATAATGTACAATACCTACATTAATTAGTAATTATATTAATTTGTTATCTAAATTGGAATAAAAATGAAAGTACAGTATCAATCTATAACCTTAACTCTTTTGAGAAAATATGATAATTTATACACCATCAAAATTTAACCATACGTGGACCACTAATCATACATACAATATTTTACCAACCTTTAAAAAAAGATTGGGCTTTATGTGATGAAATGCATGCAACTTAATTTAAACGTCTCTATTGTATGTATACACCTTTAATAGCTTATAACGTAACCATACGCCTCTAATATTTTAAATCGGCTATAATCGGTAATTATGCATTTTTTAGTCGGTTAACTTATTATCCTGTCATAAACTCCCTCGAGACAATTTTTTTGGTCATTTTCTCCGCCAAGGAATTCTTTATGTTGTCTTTTCCGGTGAGACCCATTATCCAGGGACACCGACTTTTTACAATAATTTTATCTTGCACAAATAAGATTTGGAACAATGTGTATATGTAGTTGATCAAACTTTTGTTGATGATACGAGAATTTTCTAATTAAGATTAAGATGTCATAATCTCACTTATTTTATTTATCCATGCATACTACCAACATGTTACATAATGAGATCGATCGATAATTTGTCATCCAATATTAATTTAGGAATGAAGTACTCCAACTAATATTGGTTATTATGTCTCTTGGATAGGAGTAAACAACAATGACATTACATGAGATTTAGTCACATCCGGACAACCATGCCCATCTCCTACGCTGTACATGAATTGAGCCATTCTAGAGAGGTTTGTTGCACACTCGATAAACTCTTTCGAAAATTTAGAGTTGGCGCTTGCTCGTTCTTTGTTAAGTTTCTTCCATATCTTGCCGATTAACGTTTTTATATAACTTCTAGCTTCGTCTTCAGAAGCACCGTTCTCATGCATGTAACATTGGATCGATTTTGGAGTATCCCCTCTTGCTATTTCGTCCTTAATAAAAAAATTGTTACCTAGTTATACATATAAATGCATGAACATATTTTGATATAATCGAATATGCACGAATGAGTGTATATATATACCGAGGATGTCCCCAAGTCATCAGCTAGTCGTAAAATCAGAGATGAGTAACGAACAATATTATCAGATCTTCGCATAAACTGTAAGATCTCTTCACTTGAGTTAACAGATGTTAAAAAGTTAACATGCATGAGGATCACAGGAGCCGATATCGAAACATAAGCATTCTCCAAGTATTCTTCGAGTGTTGGTGTATATCCACTGTGGTACCATTGTGCTTCTAGTAGGTATGACTTGCATAAATCTGCCCACTACAATTTCACCATCTCAAATTAAGAAAGCTAGATTTTTACAACACAAATGAAACATACATAGAGATGTTAACAAAAACAAGGATTTAATTTATTACTGCTTTCTTTAGGTATGGAAGAATGAGGAATCCTGTGTTTGTCAATCTGTTATAAGCGATCTCATTAATCGAGTTGTAGAATGCAACGAAACATATCTTCATATAATCTGGTAGTTCTTCAATCGCATTGATATCCCATCTATGCATTAAAAAACATCCAAATCATATGAAATTTGCATAAATATTAGGTTAATTATAACTTATAAGCACGTATTTTTCTAGTAATTAGTTACCTGTCAATAACATCAGTAAACTTTTCAAGTTCATCCAAAGTACCATACACATCATAGACATCATCGACTGTAGTAATTATGGCGTTAACCTTTGTTAGCGTTCTCCTTCCAAGACTAAATTGAGGTAGATAATTAACACCAGTCGTCCATAGAAAATTCTCCACCAACCGGTCTCGAGCAAAGCTAAATTTCGTGTCCCAACATGTATTTCGCCACCAACTATTCATAGGTATCATCAATAATCTGATCATTATATATATATATATATATATATCCAAAATGCAATAATAACACTAATAGAAATCATGACTACTATTCACTACATAGACATTGCATTTCTAAATTCGAATGTATAAATAAACACCTTTATCATGAAATACAAATATACTTTTACGTTGCTAGTATCTTTATATCATATGCAAGAATTGTATAAATCTGATGCTTTGTGCTTTAATTGTCAAAAACTAAATTGGTCATCTAGTTTGGATTAACCGAGGAAGAAATATTGGTATGTACCTTGAAGAGTGTTTTAGATCTTCATGATAAATTGCCTGCACCATATCGAAATCCAATTTTGCAAGCTCGATTAATGTAGGATTCACGCCACTTCCTTTATCAAACGTTTCGATATACCACTTTGCTTCTACCCTTGATACTCTCCAATGTAATGGAAGCTCCAAAGAATGACTTACTAATGATGATATACTTTTATCAAACTTGTTTAGATTTTGTTTGAGATATTTGGTTGTGAAATCTCTAACTTCATCCAATATGCTTTCATCTTCAAATGAATGATAAGCAGCCTCGTACAAGTTCAACATGCTCACCATATCCTTGTGTAAGTATGGGTTGAGATTTTGTACCTCCTTTTTGAAGTCACCAAGTATCTCTAATTTAAGAATATAGCAAAATTAACAGATATTAATTTCAATGTATTATATACACTAAATTTATATATATATAATATTAGTACTGTCGACGTATTAAGGTCAACGTATAGTAAACTGCATGACAAACCATGAAACCGACGACAGATGTAACAAGTTATTGACAACTCAACTGTCACGTTATTATATGCATATAATATATGTTACGTAGACGAATTGAATTGAAGTGCCTTATTGATTGACACTTTCCTTTTCTATATGTAGTTCTACTGTCGGTCCATTCCATTTTTATTGATCACACACTATTTTTAATTATCTATTCTAAAAATATAATATAATTCATTTAATAGGAGAATCGATAATGATAGTCTTAAAAGCTGTTGGTACAATATGTCATTATCAATTTTCATTTAAAAAAAATAACTATTAGAAATTATTTATTAAACTCCAAAATCAACCTTCTTTTTTTTTTAGTCTCGATAACTCGTTTATCTATAAATACAAATCAAACTACATCTATTATAAGGAAAAAAGTAAACAAAAATGCATGGAATCAAAAAAAAAGGTTAAGTTATTTCGAGTCATTTTTCGATTCATGAAACAAGTGAAGGATGTATTAGATACTAGACGTAGAAAAAGAATTTGAGATGTATATATATTTGTACCTTGCGGAACATGAAAACCATGTGGTCTCAAGAGTCTAAAACCAAGAGCTTTAAGGTTTATATCCATTGCATTCCACTTGTCTTGAGGTTTGTAATAATCACAATAAATCATCTCCAAAACATCACTTATTTCATCCATAAAATGATACGCTATACCAAGTCTCTGCAAATTATCAACCAATTCAAGGCTACTCAATGGATCACCCGCTTCGCGTATCGACTTTCTCACTACTTCCTTCAAACTATGTGCTCTTAGCTCATATACTTCTCCCTGTGTAAGTTAGATTCATGAATACTGATACAATTTTACGCCCACATCGTATATATATCAACCAAAGATTATAGCGCAAAAGTTTTAAACAAGATAACGTTAGATAATATATTCACACGTGAAAATGACTCGATCTAGATAACCAAGTTCAATTTTGATATATATGCAAAATAAAATGCAAAAGTCGAGATAGGTAACCAATATATCTAATGTTTCATTCCATTTAATTTCAGACATATTGATTTGAACTTTCAGATCTTTTTAATTATACACAAGACTGAATTTGTAGTGTTTTTAATTTAATTTGGGGAATAAACAGCGGAAACTGAGACAAACGTACCCTGTATATACTGGAGAGTGATTGAATATGATCAAATGTCCATAATGATGGTTCGTAATTTGCTGATCTTCTAACGTCGGGTTCAACCGTAGTGACAACCATTGAGGTAGATTGTGATGAATATATGGGGTGGCAAATGTCAAAACGTCTACTTTTGGTACTAAAACGGTTAAAATGGGCAACCGAAGTACCCGCAAAACACGTTGAAACCATGAGAAAAGACATGTTAATTAGCTAGAAATAAAGTCGGACTATTTTTTATATATAAAATTATGCTATCATGCATGTGTGTATATATAGGGAAGGCGAGATATGCAACCTAACACCCTGTTCAATCCTACCTATCTCTAAATATGAAGAAAATAAATAATATTTTCCTTCCTTTATAAAAACTCTGTTCTCCAACTATATCTTATCTAAATCCAGTATGATGATATTTATCCCACTAAACTAATATCCAGACAACGACAATTAAACTAAAGTATATACTTTTTCTAAATCAATAAACAATAATATTTCATTACAAATATTATTTACTCTGTCACGATCCCGTTTCCACTTTTAAAATGTAAACATAATAATGAATAAAATGCAAATCCTACACTCTCCACCAATAATGAAATAGCATCTTTACTACGTAAAAAAACTTTTTTGATTGATGATATAAAAATTACCATTTATTTTGTGACTAACATAAAATAGTATGTTTGACAAAAAGTTTAGGTGGGTCTTGACCCTTTCTATATCATACGCCAATAGGCCAATTCGTTCCATATGTTAAATATTACTCCAATTTAGAGTAATATTTTAACATACATAACATTTTGATGTAGTCACGTATGATATAAGAAGGGCCAAGATCTTTCCACCTAAACTTTTTTTTGTATATGTAGTAATAATAGGTATAGATAATATAACTTGATCAATATAGCCCACTCTAAAATTTAAATGACAAATTAAGTATATGACTCCGTATATAACATTTAGGGGCCGCTTGATTTAAACTAAGGAATGGTAAATGGAATGATAAAGGGAATGCAATGGAAATGTAATGGGTATGTCATTACCATTGATGTTGCTTGGTTGAAATATTAGGCTATGAAAATAGTAATTACTATTTTCTTCTTATTTCACAGAGTTTATTTTATAACAATAAACATCATACAAGAAATCATTATACTACAACAAATATATCATTTATCCACATTTTTTCTCTACACTTTTTAAAAATTTGTGGAAATTATGTGAAATTATTCACACTTAAAAATGTGGAGAAAATTGTTACATCAATAAGTGTGGAAATCACCACAATCTTCACATATAAGTGTGAGAAAAAAAAGTTAACACTTAAAAGTGTAAAAAATTTACAATTTGTCAACATTTAAAAGTGTGGAAAACATTTGTAACACCCAAATTATCCGCACTTTCTCTTGTGTGGAAAAGTCACGTGTTAAGTTTTTTTTCCTACATTTTTAAGTGTTGAAAAGTTATAATTTCTCCACACTTTTAAGTGTGAGCTTTTCTCTTACATATATAAGTGTGAAAAATCATATCTTTTTCAATAATTTTTACACACTTTTTAAAAGTGTGAAGAAAAAAATGTGGTAAAATGATATATTTTTTGTAGTGTCATCATTTTGACATAAGCAATCATAGCAATATCATATTAACAAGAATTTTATTATCAAACTACTACAAATTAACACAACACAACAAATCAAATTACAATAAGAATTAACTCAAGTTGAATCTCTTCGATCCTCAATATCTCAAATCAATAAATTTTACTCTAAACGATCCAATCTTAATGTAACATGCATATGATAGTTATCATAAGTGTCAATAACTTAAAATTAGGATGTCTAAAGCAGTAGCGAGAGATATAAGAAGCAAAAATAAAAATAAAAATAAAATTGATTAGTTTATTATTTAATGAAAAGTTAAAGTTAGAGAAATTGATTATCGAAGGTTGCAGATGTTTTGGGGGAGTCGAAGTGAGTTAGAGAAAAAAAAATTGGGAGTGAGATAATGAGTTAGTGGGTAATTAATTGTCATTACCCCCGTAAGAGCAAACAAGGCAATGGCTTTTGTGAGAGCAAAGCCTAAAATGGCATAACCAAACAATTTAGTATCCAATTACGGACTTCGTGCTTTTTTTTTTTTTTTAAGGCTAGATATATTATAAAAGTCTATTAGCAAGATGCTAGATAGACAAAGAAATACAAACACCAATAAGACACCAATATTACTACCCAGATTTTGGATATGACTAGAACCAAATTACTGGAGGGAGTTTACACCAATTCACGATCTCGACCCATAACATATTTGTAACTATACAGCCATTGAAGATATGAAATGTATCCTCTTCAACCTCTTCGCACCAAACACAACGATTATTATCCAAAACGATGTTACGGTTTTCTAAAGCTTTTTTGGTAGGTAATCTGTCCAACCAAAGTCTCCATCCAAATACATTCACTTTCTTTGGGACCAAGTTATTCCAATCATAGACTTGTTCCATCTCAACACGATCATGCTTTAGCCATAACCCTCTAACCGACTTGACCGTAAACTTACCATGAGGATTCGGATCCCACACCCACCTATTTCTGTTGCCTTCTGATGCTTTGAACTTTATGAGCTTTTTAATTTCAAAACCTTTCTTAATAAATTCTTTATCAAGTTCACATATTGATTTCCAAACACCTGTAGCGTTAGCTTTTTTTTGGAATGAATTGAGTATTATTTCCTTTGTGTAAAGCCCATAAAGTCTCTCTCCAAAGTCTTCCTTCTTAGTTTTTAAATCTCCATTGCCATTTTGCTAGCAAACTTAAATTTAAAGCACGAAGAGAAGAAAGACCCAACCCCCCTTGATCCTTCGGTTTTGTCACCTTTTCCCAGCTTACCCAATTAATATTTTTTGAATCTTTCGATCCACCCCAAAAGAATTTCCGACGAATTCCATCTATCTTTTGAATTACTCGATCGAATTGGGGCTTTGAAGAGTGAAAAATAATACACAGGAAGACTTTCAAAAACTGCTTGTATTAAAGTTAATCTTCCACCCATCGATAATGTTGAAGCTTTCCAAAGTGAGAGTCTCGCTTCAATTAAATCAATAACCGGTTTCCAATTGTTAAACAGATTCATCTTCGCCCCCACCTTCAATCCCAAATATATAAAAGGAAGCGTACCGTGTTTACACTTTAATCTTTCCGCGAATAAACCACGATCCACCTCATTACAGCCAATGCCGTATAGAGTAGATTTATGCAGATTAATACGAAGACCAGAAACCAAATAAAAAGCTCTCATCAATCTTGAAAGAAAATCCACATTTGACAAAGACCATTCACCCATGACAAGCACATCATCTGCATACATAAGGTGTGAGAGAGTGGGGCCCCTATTTGGTGTAGCAATCCCATTGAAGATACCTATCCTGATTGCTTTATTTATAAAGCATGTGAAAGCTTCCATTGCAATTACAAAGAGAAATGGTGATAGTGGATCACCTTGTCGTACACCCCGAGACTATTGGAACTCATCCGTCGGAGAACCATTAACCAGAATTGAGGCTCTAGAAGATGAAAGAATAGCACCAATCCATTGCACCCAACGCTCAGAAAAATTCATTTGTACCAAAACATTTTTAATGAAATCCCAATTAATAGTATCAAAGGCTTTTTCAAAATCAATCTTAAATAAAAGTGCCTTTCGTTTAGCCTTACCCAACCATGAAACAATTTCATTCATCATTAGAGGACCATCAAGAATGTTTCTTTCCATAATAAAACCTGATTGGGTATCGGATACTAATGAATTTATGACCTTTCGGAGTCTATTAGCCAGCACTTTAGAAATTACTTTCGATATGCAACCTAATAAACTGATAAGTCTAAAGTCATTTAGATCTTTGGGATCCATGATTTTAGGAATTAAAGTTATGAAACTCGACGTGCAACCCTTATTAATCCGACCTGTAACATGGAAATTTGTGAGAACTGCAACAAAATCATCCTCAAGATAGGCCCAATACCTATGAATAAAATTGAAATTAAAACCATCCGGGCCCGGAGCTTTATCTCCAGCGCATCCTTTGATAGCTTCTCGAATTTCTTCCTTTGAAAAGATACCATCAAGCTCATTCTTTTGTTCTTCTGATAACTTCAACATCCCCTCACAATGAAATTGAGGTATCATACTGCCTTTCTCCTGAAACCTCTCCGAAAAGAAATTAAATGCCTGTCTTTTGATTAAGATCGGATTAGTGCACCAATTTCCATTAATAGTTAAACCATTTAGCCGAGACCTGCAAATTCGATTGTTAATTAAACCATGAAAAAATTTGCTATTTTCATCTCCAAAAATCGCCCATTTCACCCTTGCCTTTTGTCTTAGATCTTGCATATCTTGTCTTTCCATGTTCATTAGCGCCATCTTATCTTCATAATTTATTTGTAATTCCTCCTCAGAGAGCAATCTGGATTCCATCACAGTTTTCCACTCCTGCACTTTATCATTTAATTTGATAAAGTCTTCTTTCTGTGAACTTTTCAAATTATTGACCCAACCTTTAACTCTATCTTTTATCATCTTCAATTTCCTGGCAAGGCTCAAATCAGCAGGACCTACCTGCCACTTCAACTCATTTTTCAACAAATTCACCATAAACTCATCAAAGTTAGGAAAGTTAAACCATGAATCAAAAAATTTGAATGGTTTGGGTCCAAAGTTCATTGTTTCCAGCGACAGAATCAACAGGTAATGGTCAGAAAAACTACGGTCTAGAGCCAACAGGCTAGCCGCCGGCCACGTGTTCCAGAAGCTATGACAGACCAATACTCTATCGATTTTGCTGAATTTTTGTAAATTACCCATCCTAAAAGTGAACTTTGTCCCTCCCATTGCATATTCCAAAAGGTTTGCATTGTAAATGAAGTCATTGAAGACTTGGGCACCAACGTGGTTAAAGTGGGAATTAAAACGATCTTCTAAAAATCGAACTTCATTAAAATCCCCAAGAAAAATCCACTGACCTTCATTCGAGTTTTTAAGGTTTAACAATCTATCCCACAATATTCGTTTTTCAGAGATCTGTTGAGGTCCATATACATTAATAACATACAAAGGGTCTGATTCCCCCATTACATTACCCTTCACCAATATGAAATTACGATCTTTTAATACTTCTAACATTTTGAATTTTCCAGGATCCCAAATCGATACCATTCCCCCTGATCTCCCTATTGCATCTACCCATACCATTTCATTTGCCCCATTACCCCAAAATTGATCAAATATGAATTTAGTACCTTTCGCGCATATCGTTTCCTGCATACATAAAAAACTAATCCTGTGCTTTCTCTTAACTTCTTTTATCCATTGACGCTTACAATCGTCTACAACTCCTTTGATGTTTATGGATAAAAAATTCATTTTAACACATTAATTCCCTCTTCACCAGCTATAACCTTCATAACTTCACCCTTCATTCCAGAGAGATCGATGCCAATTTGTCTAGCAACATCGATGGTCCTATCAGCTTCATCAATACCTTCTACAGATGGATCCCTTTCAACACTCTCGGCAACAAATTCAAAATCGACGTTATTAGAGCATGTGCCAGAATCAATCACGAATTCTTCTTCCTCCTCGTTATTGGAAACCGAATTAGCCTCTTCAGATTGTGTGTTAACTTCCTTACTATTCCCATACAAGCATTTCCCTCTCTTGTTGCGCATGACAAAATCCTCATTTAAATCCAAATCCAAATCATCCGATCTGTTTTTGCGTTTCTTTGATTTCATCTGGATTCCAATTTTGCGAATTAATTCTTCTAGGTTAAAAGGATCACTCAGCTTCTCATTTAAGTCGGGTAAATATTCCTTGTAATAAACCCCTCTTTTCTTTTTTACTGTAGTGGACTTAGCTTTTTTATTTGAATGAGATTTAAAAAATCTTTGGCCCATATGTTGCTCACAAATGGGCTCAGAATATGATCGAAAAACAAAAGCCTCATCCACCACCGGCCCATTTTGCCTATATCCGTTGTTGTCTTCTGCATTGGAACCCTCCAGGTTGTATTCCCCATGCAGATCGTTTGAGTTTACCACCTTTTCGCCTACCTCAACCTGGGATGCTGTTTTCAATGAGTTAACCCTTTCGTCTACCGTCCTTGCAGATCCCCTTGCCTGTTCGTCTTCCCTGACATTTTTCCCGGCAAACTGAAACGTGTTGTTTTCCGGCGAGATGTGCGATTCCCAGTTAGGGTACCAGTTGTCACCTTTCTCTGTAATCCATATCTGGAACCTCGAATCTTTATACCTTACTTCCACCTTCTCCATTATCGGATTCCCGTCTCTAGTGATTACCCAACACTCACCCATCGAGTTATCTATATTTGACCGGGAGAAGTTACAATGTAACACCTTCAACTCAACCGATTCACATATTCTGGCATAAGTGTAATCATCTCTTAATATGATTGGAACCCCAAATAACTGCACCTTTGCTAGCCTTTCACAAATGACATTTTGACCCGACCAGATCTCTACGGATTCAAAATGGAGTTTCCACCATTCTTCATAATCTTTAAGTAAACTGACAACATTTTTTTTGGTTTTGAAGGTTAGGAGAACATGAAGACCTCCTAAGTAAGCTATTGCATAATCTACGAATCCCGCTTTCTCCATAATTAATTTCAACGATTCTAAATGCTTCAAACTTTTCAATTTACTTAGGATAGATTTACCAACGCAATGATTTTGATAATTGAAAGGAACCTTATCTATCATCACCACCTTAACTTCTTTATCTTGTGCCATTGACTTTCCTATACATACATCTTTGTAAGAACGGTTACCCTTATCACCGTTGAACCACCAACATTCTTTATAGTAGATGATGGAGACCTCATCACTGTTTTGACCCGGTTCTTTGCCACTTGCTCCTTTTCTTGTTGGCTCCTTCTATGATCAATGTTGTATTTTATTGGTTGGTGTTGACGATCATATTTCGATAGATTCACATTCAACCTTACACCCTTCCACTTGACATTATCTAATCTGTTTTCAAAGCTGATTGGATCCACTATGTTCTTAAATTTGACAAATCCAAAAGTATATTTTCGGAATTCTTTCTTTTTAGCAACAAAAGAATCACAGATTTCCCCATAAGCTTCAAAGATCCTCCATAGCTTGTTTGCTGTAACATCTTCTTCTAGATTTGAGACAAAGAATGTTGTGATTGAGGGATCATCCGAAAAGTTGTTATTCCCTGTGCGGTTAGTCCCTTGCGTTGGATCTAGAAGAACCGAGTCACTCAATCGATGGCGGAAACAACGATTAAGTTATCACACGAACACAATGAATAATCAAACACAATAGAATATGAATCAAACGCTTGTATATTGATTATAACCGATCAGATTACAGGTGGATTCGACTAATTGCGTTTAGGGTTTCGTCAACCCTAAAACAGAAAATGTAAAACGTTTATATACAAAATCTGGCACCTGCGACAACGTCGCAGGCCCAGGCCCATGCGACGTTAACAACGTCGCAAGCCCAAAACCCTGACGTCGCACCTGCGACGTTACAGACAACGTCGCAGGAGTCAGGAAACACAAAACTATTACAAAATCAAACTACGAACTAGACCAACTGACAGACACACTAACATGTACCAAAAACTCCCCCGTGTCTTCAGCTTGGTCTTCAAAAATTTCTTCAATTAAACCCAGCCCGCAGGAAACTGTCCATCTGCGTGAATTCCATGAGTCACACAAACAGTAACAACTCTGTAGAATTGATCAGCTAACCGTGAGTTGAACTCATTGTTTCTATTTACTCGAATCCGATCATCATAGAGTTTAGGCAAATCCTTTTCATGAAAATTTATTAAACTCATCGGATCAAACAATTTGAACGTAGCTTGCTTCAGATTCCAAATACCTCCAACTTCTGGCCACGGCTCTGTATCTGGAACAAAAGTAATCACCGCTTCACCAGTATGTGGATCTAGTTCCCACTTAACAAGTCTGTGAAGAAAATAATAGGGAACTGTCTCTAGAGGTATATCAGTCACGCAGTCAGCTGGCGGATAATAAACTTTAACAACCGGTCGCCCTGTAGCTGGATCCAATTTCTTCCTGTAAGAATACTGCGTACCTAACGTCGGTTTTAACTTGTTGTACTTCTTTGATTGAACTTCTTGATGTAAGGTTCTCTGAATATAATCAGCATAATTGTTATCAACACGATTAATCAAATTTAATTGAGCTAATCTGTTGATCTCTCCCTTTGGCAAGGTACTCAATTTCTTGAATCTAAGCTTGAAGTACTGAATACCATCCAACCTCTTAATCATAATGTTGAGACCTAAGCCACTGCTAGATCTGCTCAGAATACAAGTGTTGTGCCGCTGCTAGAATGAAGTTTACCGCTGTTAGTAGTTGCCACTGCTAGTTAGTAGTTGCCGCTGTCAACTAGTTTTAGTCTAACAGTGCCACTGTTAATGTGTAATTTGTATTTTGTATCAAGTACTCAACCACTGTTAATATACAAGTACTACCCCTGTTAGATATATAGATAACCACTGTTGGTTAGATATAGTCTGTTAGAGAGAATCATGGAATAGATATGATTCCATAATAGTTTGATTCTGTAAAGGACTCTATATGTTATAAATAGAGATCCTGTAAAACCTAGATAGATACGATTCATTCTAGTTATTAGCTTCAAGGTTGTAAACCCTAACACAATTGTGTGTTCGTATTATTGATAATAATATTGAAGCTTTTGGTTAGATATTCTGTTATATTCAAATTTGTTCTTTAAGTTATTAATAAACTATTCCGCAAGCTTATTAATAATCAATCAAAGTAATACATACTAAGATCTCTAGCTGAGATCATCAAGTGGTATCAGAGCTTGATAATACTTTGATCTTGAAGAAGGCTCTGATACCACTTGATGATCCCAGCTAGAGATCTTAGTATGTATTACTTTGATTGATTATTAATAAGCTTGCGGAATAGTTTATTAATAACTTAAAGAACAAATTGATAAATGGCTCAGGCTCAAACAGCATATTCAGACATCTTCCCAATTCTCTTTCCATAATCACCAATGAAGCCTGTCTATCTCCTTGACTGTTTAGCTCAAACAGATCTAGAATGTCCAATCTATTCACATTCTTAAGCACATCAGCAACAGATGACAAATATTGCTTATCACCATTCTCTCTAACAATCTTGATCTGTTCTTTATCACCATCAGCAACCTTTGATTTAATTCCTTCCCATTCAACTATCCTTGAAGATCTATCATGATTAATGTGAATATTTTCTTTATAATCCTTCACTTTTTTGATATATTTCTTCAGCTCTTCTGCATCTCTTTCCAAATCAGAAACTACATTATCAGAAGCAAGTACTCCATTCCATCTGCTCTTTATATTTTGATCAGAAAGTCTTTTTAACTCTCTTTCTTTGGCTTCTCTCTCTTCTTGCTCTTTCTTTTCAATTCTCTCTTCCTCTTCTCTTCTCACTTGCTCAGCAATCTTCTTTCTATCTTCAGCCAACTTTTGCTTAATGAATTTATCTTTCTGAATCCTTTTCTCAAAATCTTCCTTCTCCTCATTTTGATATTTTCCATATGCCCTTTCCAATTTCTGTACATCCCAACCTTCAAGCACACTTCTTGGTGCATACCTATCACCAAGAATTTTGATTAAATCCTTTTTCCTTTGAGCAGCAGTTGGTGGTTTGTTCCTTTTCTTTTCAAGCTCAGCTTGTCTTTTCAACTTTGCCTTTTCTTCATTAGCTTGTTTAAGCTTTGCAAACCCTGGATCCAAACCATCTTTATCATCCTTTCTGTTGATCATACCATGTATCTGTTGAGCAGACAAACCTTGACCTCTTGCAGCCATATCATTCAACATCTGTGCAGCTTTTTGAGACAAAGTTACCACACTAGAATCTTCCAGAATAACATCAACATCAGGACCTTCCTTTCTTTTAGACTCAACTGCCATTCTCAACATTCTTTCATCATGTTCCTCCTGAGCTCTTCTAGCCTCATCCAAATTAATTGGAGGCTCTACAACCTTCTTAATCTTTTTCTCTTCTTTCAATTTTCCCTTACCTTTGTCTTTTGAATCAATCTTTGGAAGATCAGACTTAGGTTTGGTTGGTTGTGTAGGCTCTCTGATTGTAACAGGCACTTCTAGAGCCCTGATAGTGGTCATTGCTGTAGTAGTGGTGAAAATTGGAATACAAGTAGTTGTACCAACAGTTGTAGGAATATTTGAAGTACTAACAGAGGTTAATACAACAGTGATTGGTTTTGTGCTAACAGGGGTAGGTGTTGTAGTAACAGGGGTTGTTATGACAGGGGTTGAAATTGTAATAGCAGGGGTTGCTGTTAAAGTACCAACAGTGGTAGATACCTCAACAGAGGTAGATACCATACTACTAGCAGAGGTAGAAACACTACTAGCAGTGGTCAACAATTGAGTTTCAACAGATGTTTGCACCTTAGCAGAGGTAGACTTTCTCTTTGGAATTGATTTCTTTCTGTTGTAAATCTTCACTCTATCTTCCTCTTTTGCTTCAGGTGTTGACTCTATCAACTCCCCCTTACCCTCTACATCATCAGATTCCATCTTCTCACTTTCAACAGATCTATCATCACTATACACCAACCTATCACTAAAACTTACTCTTTTGAACATATCTAGATTAGCTCCCATAATATCCCAGATATACAGATTAGCCACAGCCTTAAAAGGTAAATCTTTGTTTAATGGAAAAACATTTAAAACTGGACCACTCTGTGTACTATCATCTGCAACACTATCACCTGTTTGAACATTTTCTCCCAACATACACCACCATTCTCCTATCATTCTCAGCATTCACCAACTCATCAACCATCTGTTCATCCATGTCATCATTAACCACATAATCTGAGACATTTAATTCATCTTCAAAAACTTTATCACTCATCTCTACATCAGCAGGTATATCCATGAAACTGAAATCATCTGCACCTTCAGTATCACCATCATTATTATCATTCTGCTCATGACCATTCTTATCTTCAGGCATATCATTCTGCTCATGATCATCATCTTTATTCTCCCCCTTGCCTGAAGATTCCCTAGCAGGTAACAAAACTTTATCAACTGCATCTTCAACAATTGACAACCTGGTTTGTAAATCAAAAATTTCATCCCTCTGTTTCTTTATCAACTCACCCTGAGCAACCAACAGAACCTGTTGCTCTCTTCTCAAAGCTCTTTCCTTCTCAAACTTATTCCAAATCAGATTGACATCATGTACCAAATCAGCAATAGTCAATTCCCTAGTTTATTACTAGCCTCATCAACATTGGAGTGTGACCTCCTAGATGAATCATCGACCACATCTGCCACTGCAGATGTCCCTTGGTTATTGGTACTGGGACCTACATTTGAATCATCACCCATAGGTTCATCAAATATAGTTGCCTCTGGTTGGGTCTGATTGATGTTACCACTATCCTGCCCTGCCAGTGGGCTAGAAACAGTAGTGGCAGCCCGTCCAGAATGAACATTTTCATCAAGTATGTTCACCTGTTGAGGTGGAATATTTGACTGAGACTGTGAAGAAACAAGAATCTCCACAGCCTGTTTAGCCTTCTTGGATTTCTTGGCTTTACTTTGGGTAGGCTTTTGGTTCCCTTGTTTTCTTTTGGTGCCACCTCCTGATGTGTGTTCAGAACCAACTTGTGTTGTTGGCCTGTCATCATTTGGTCCAGATGGTGTTGGTAATACACCACCAGTGGCAGAAGGAGCAACTGACATTGTAGAAAATAATGCAGTTTCCTTCTTTGAAAAAGTATTCTGATACTGATTCATAGCTTTAATAGTTCTCAAAGATAAAGTAGAACTAACTATTACACTATCCTCTGCTGGCAAATTTGACAATTGATTATTCAATAAAAGTTGAACAAATCTAGGGTACATAATGAATGTATCACCCTTCACATTCCTAATCATGTTATCTAAGATAAACCTAGACATATTAAATTTGATACCCTGTGCCAAGCAGATAATAGGATATGCAATACTAGAACAAAATTCATTAAAACTAGTTCTCTTTTGAGACAAACATACCAGAAAAGTATGAATGTAGAACTTCCATTGAGGACAGAACCATGATTTCAAGAAAGTATATTCTGATCTTGCTTTTCCAGAACCTTCATACCCCATATCCATTATGCCTTTGAACAAATCATCTCTAGATAATTCCAGAATTCCTCCTTCATCATCAAACTGCAGAAGTTCTCTAAGAACAATCTCAGTCACCATTACCTTCTTACCCTTGACAGTGGAATGAATGTGAGTAATACCATTAACATTCCCTTCCTTTGCATTCTGCCAGAATTCTTGAATATGCGATCGAATCAATCGTGGAGCGACAGTAAGGGCATAAGTAACTGGACAATTACTCAAGAAATCGATGATAGGGTGAAAATACTCATCGGCAAGTTCTTTATTCAAGAAAGCCCTCATGTTGTGTTCAGAATGAACACTTAGCGTAGAAGTACCAGAATCAGACGAAGATGACGATGCCATTGAAGAAATTGATGAACGAACGAAGAGCGACTTACGATAAACAAATCAAAACGAGAGCAATTATTGAAGAGTTTTGAAAATTTTGAAAGCGTAATTGAAAAAGTGAAGTATTTGAGTATTTATATGATGACAGTGCCAAGCCCTAAAAATAGAACTAACAGTGGCACTGCTGGTTATACCCAGCAGGGGCACAACTTATAAATAAGCCCAACAGGGGTACCTCACTTGGTCAATTATAGTCAACCCTTTTTAAACATCTAACAAAGCTAACAGCGGCAGATAGTCTAGCAGGGGCATCCGACCAGGGAAACTCCAGCTTAGAACTAACAGAGGCATAAACTTAGCTTTATTAGAAAACGAAAATTTTAAAACTCCAGCTTAGAAATGTGCTTAGAAATCCAGCTTTTGAAAGCTTTTGAATCACAATTACTCAAACAATAGGAGTGCTAGCTATTAAGTTTTCAAAGTGGCTAATCACAATTACTCAAGAAATCTAAATTATGTTCTCCTACATGTAAGAAAATGGTTAAATTTTATAGGGATCATAATATGGTTGTGTGTAATGAGTTAAAAGCTTGTGTAGAAAAGAGTCAACATTCAACTTTAGCTATTGAAAACTTAGAAAGACAGATAAAAGCTTTTGAAAAGAATGAATCACAATTTCACTTAGATATTAAATATCTGAATTGGGAAAAGAAAGCTTTACAAACAAAAGTTGATATGCTAAGTGCAAAGTTGGCTGAGGCAATTTCTGATAAAGAGTCAATAAAGTTGAAAGTTGATGAATTGGAAAATGCCTCAAAAGGTGTTCAAAACTTAATCAAGTCTCAAATTCATGATAAATTAAAAATTGGATTAGGTTACAACCTTAATGCTGTACCCCCACCTTATAATCATACTTACTTCCCATCTAAAATTGAGTTTGACTTTGAAAAACTTAAGGTAGATGTGTCTGAGGAGGTTAAAAAGGTAGATCCAGTAGTTAATTGTGCTAATAATGTGAATTTTGATAAAGTGGAAGTATCTGATTGGACTGAGGAAGATGAGAGTGATAGTGATAGCTCATCTAGTGGTAATTCTGTGGATGATTGTGTTAAGCCTATTACTGGTCTAGTTTCTGAACTAAATAGTACTAAACTAGAAGAGGGTAAAAAGATGTTTGTTGAGAAAGCAAAGGCACAGATAGATCAAGTGAGAAAATCAAATAAATCTAGATCTGGTCTAGGTTATGTGCATAAAAGAGTCAATCCTGTATCAAAAGATAAGTCAAAAGATAAATATGAGTGTGATAAATGTGCATGTAAATCAAACATGTCTAATTTAAATACTTCAAATAATGTAAATAAATTCATTCCCAGGGGTAATCAGAGAAATTGGAACCAATTGGTTTCACAAAGGCTGGGTAATGGGTTTGAATGTGTGAAAAGAAAATCATGTTTTATTTGTGGTAGATATAATCATCTTCAACAGGACTGTTACTACAATCCTAAAAATAATAGGAACAGTGGTACAGGACAAATGTTGAGAAATAAGCCAAACAGAGGCAAAGCTGCAGCCCCTGTTAATGCTGTAGCAGTGCCACTGTCAAAGGCTAACAGAGGCAAGACAAGAACAGGGGAGGGTTTGACCACTGTCAGGCATGGTACCTCTGCTGGTATTAAACATTTCAAAAGAATGTTTATACCAAGTAAAGCTACCACTGCTAGGATAATAAATACTAATTTGAAGGTGACCACTGTCAGACCATTAACCCCTGTCAGGTCTAAAACAGATTGTTTTTGGAAACATAACAATGCATCTACATCAAATGTATCCAAAATCAATGGAGCATTGAGATCAATCACCTTTAAGAGGATTGATATCAAAAATGCTCATGGGAAACACAAAGCCAAATTGGTTTGGGTTCCCAAGAGAAACTAATATGTTCTCTGTTTATATGTGCAGGGTAAGCCAAAGAGCTTATGGCACATTGATTCTGGCTGCTCAAGGCACATGACTGGAGATAGGGAAAAGCTGCAGGATTTCAAAGCATTTAATGGAGGAGATGTAGCATTTGGCAGCAATCCTAAAGGAGGTAAGATCACTGGAAAAGGTAAGGTAAAAAGCAGTAAGCTCACTTTCAATGATGTGTACTATGTTGAGCAATTGAGATATAATTTGCTTAGTGTGAGTCAAATCACAGATAAGCAAAATCCTGTTTATTTCACTGACACAGAATGCCTTATACTTTCTGAAAAACTCAAAATACCTGAAGATAAAATTTTAATGAGAGTTCCAAGAAAGGATAATGTATACTGTAGTGATTTAAACAAGATGGAATCTCAAAATGTTAACTGTCTTATTTCCAAAGCTACTGTTTCTGAATCTGAACTATGGCATAGGAGGATGTGTCACTTGAATTACAAGACCATGAATAAACTTGTTAGGAATAAGCTAGTGAGAGGCTTACCTGAAAAGTTATTTGAATGTAGTGATCACTGTGTATCTTGTCTCAAAGGCAAGCAACACAAGACCTCTTATATTTGTGTAGATTAACCCCTGCTGTTTGTTTTTCTTAGTTTAATATTGCAGGACTCAGCCACTGTCAAGAGACATCACTTGAGCTGGAGTCTAATATTTTCTTTGTTGCTTCTTATTTTGGTTAAAAAAAAAAAATTTTTTTTTAAAATTTTCGTTTTCTAATAAAGCTAAGTTTATGCCTCTGTTAGTTCTAAGCTGGAGTTTCCCTGGTCGGATGCCCCTGCTAGACTATCTGCCGCTGTTAGCTTTGTTAGATGTTTAAAAAGGGTTGACTATAATTGACCAAGTGAGGTACCCCTGTTGGGCTTATTTATAAGTTGTGCCCCTGCTGGGTATAACCAGCAGTGCCACTGTTAGTTCTATTTTTAGGGCTTGGCACTGTCATCATATAAATACTCAAATACTTCACTTTTTCAATTACGCTTTCAAAATTTTCAAAACTCTTCAATAATTGCTCTCGTTTTGATTTGTTTATCGTAAGTCGCTCTTCGTTCGTTCATCAATTTCTTCAATGGCATCGTCATCTTCGTCTGATTCTGGTACTTCTACGCTAAGTGTTCATTCTGAACACAACATGAGGGCTTTCTTGAATAAAGAACTTGCCGATGAGTATTTTCACCCTATCATCGATTTCTTGAGTAATTGTCCAGTTACTTATGCCCTTACTGTCGCTCCACGATTGATTCGATCGCATATTCAAGAATTCTGGCAGAATGCAAAGGAAGGGAATGTTAATGGTATTACTCACATTCATTCCACTGTCAAGGGTAAGAAGGTAATGGTGACTGAGATTGTTCTTAGAGAACTTCTGCAGTTTGATGATGAAGGAGGAATTCTGGAATTATCTAGAGATGATTTGTTCAAAGGCATAATGGATATGGGGTATGAAGGTTCTGGAAAAGCAAGATCAGAATATACTTTCTTGAAATCATGGTTCTGTCCTCAATGGAAGTTCTACATTCATACTTTTCTGGTATGTTTGTCTCAAAAGAGAACTAGTTTTAATGAATTTTGTTCTAGTATTGCATATCCTATTATCTGCTTGGCACAGGGTATCAAATTTAATATGTCTAGGTTTATCTTAGATAACATGATTAGGAATGTGAAGGGTGATACATTCATTATGTACCCTAGATTTGTTCAACTTTTATTGAATAATCAATTGTCAAATTTGCCAGCAGAGGATAGTGTAATAGTTAGTTCTACTTTATCTTTGAGAACTATTAAAGCTATGAATCAGTATCAGAATACTTTTTCAAAGAAGGAAACTGCATTATTTTCTACAATGTCAGTTGCTCCTTCTGCCACTGGTGGTGTATTACCAACACCATCTGGACCAAATGATGACAGGCCAACAACACAAGTTGGTTCTGAACACACATCAGGAGGTGGCACCAAAAGAAAACAAGGGAACCAAAAGCCTACCCAAAGTAAAGCCAAGAAATCCAAGAAGGCTAAACAGGCTGTGGAGATTCTTGTTTCTTCACAGTCTCAGTCAAATATTCCACCTCAACAGGTGAACATACTTGATGAAAATGTTCATTCTGGACGGGCTGCCACTACTGTTTCTAGCCCACTGGCAGGGCAGGATAGTGGTAACATCAATCAGACCCAACCAGAGGCAACTATATTTGATGAACCTATGGGTGATGATTCAAATGTAGGTCCCAGTACCAATAACCAAGGGACATCTGCAGTGGCAGATGTGGTCGATGATTCATCTAGGAGGTCACACTCCAATGTTGATGAGGCTAGTAATAAACTAGGGAATTGACTATTGCTGATTTGGTACATGATGTCAATCTGATTTGGAATAAGTTTGAGAAGGAAAGAGCTTTGAGAAGAGAGCAACAGGTTCTGTTGGTTGCTCAGGGTGAGTTGATAAAGAAACAGAGGGATGAAATTTTTGATTTACAAACCAGGTTGTCAATTGTTGAAGATGCAGTTGATAAAGTTTTGTTACCTGCTAGGGAATCTTCAGGCAAGGGGGAGAATAAAGATGATGATCATGAGCAGAATGATATGCCTGAAGATAAGAATGGTCATGAGCAGAATGATAATAATGATGGTGATACTGAAGGTGCAGATGATTTCAGTTTCATGGATATACCTGCTGATGTAGAGATGAGTGATAAAGTTTTTGAAGATGAATTAAATGTCTCAGATTATGTGGTTAATGATGACATGGATGAACAGATGGTTGATGAGTTGGTGAATGCTGAGAATGATAGGAGAATGGTGGTGTATGTTGGGAGAAAATGTTCAAACAGGTGATAGTGTTGCAGATGATAGTACACAGAGTGGTCCAGTTTTAAATGTTTTTCCATTAAACAAAGATTTACCTTTTAAGGCTGTGGCTAATCTGTATATCTGGGATATTATGGGAGCTAATCTAGATATGTTCAAAAGAGTAAGTTTTAGTGATAGGTTGGTGTATAGTGATGATAGATCTGTTGAAAGTGAGAAGATGGAATCTGATGATGTAGAGGGTAAGGGGGAGTTGATAGAGTCAACACCTGAAGCAAAAGAGGAAGATAGAGTGAAGATTTACAACAGAAAGAAATCAATTCCAAAGAGAAAGTCTACCTCTGCTAAGGTGCAAACATCTGTTGAAACTCAATTGTTGACCACTGCTAGTAGTGTTTCTACCTCTGCTAGTAGTATGGTATCTACCTCTGTTGAGGTATCTACCACTGTTGGTACTTTAACAGCAACCCCTGCTATTACAATTTCAACCCCTGTCATAACAACCCCTGTTACTACAACACCTACCCCTGTTAGCACAAAACCAATCACTGTTGTATTAACCTCTGTTAGTACTTCAAATATTCCTACAACTGTTGGTACAACTACTTGTATTCCAATTTTCACCACTACTACAGCAATGACCACTATCAGGGCTCTAGAAGTGCCTGTTACAATCAGAGAGCCTACACAACCAACCAAACCTAAGTCTGATCTTCCAAAGATTGATTCAAAAGACAAAGGTAAGGGAAAATTGAAAGAAGAGAAAAAGATTAAGAAGGTTGTAGAGCCTCCAATTAATTTGGATGAGGCTAGAAGAGCTCAGGAGGAACATGATGAAAGAATGTTGAGAATGGCAGTTGAGTCTAAAAGAAAGGAAGGTCCTGATGTTGATGTTATTCTGGAAGATTCTAGTGTGGTAACTTTGTCTCAAAAAGCTGCACAGATGTTGAATGATATGGCTGCAAGAGGTCAAGGTTTGTCTGCTCAACAGATACATGGTATGATCAACAGAAAGGATGATAAAGATGGTTTGGATCTAGGGTTTGCAAAGCTTAAACAAGCTAATGAAGAAAAGGCAAAGTTGAAAAGACAAGCTGAGCTTGAAAAGAAAAGGAACAAACCACCAACTGCTGCTCAAAGGAAGAAGGACTTGCTCAAAATTCTTGGTGATAGGTATGCACCAAGAAGTGTGCTTGAAGGTTGGGATGTACAGAAATTGGAAAGGGCATATGGAAAATATCAAAATGAGGAGAAGGAAGATTTTGAGAAAAGGATTCAGAAAGATAAATTCATTAAGCAAAAGTTGGCTGAAGATAGAAAGAAGATTGCTGAGCAAGTGAGAAGAGAAGAGGAAGAGAGAATTGAAAAGAAAGAGCAAGAAGAGAGAGAAGCCAAAGAAAGAGAGTTAAAAAGACTTTCTGATCAAAATATAAAGAGCAGATGGAATGGAGTACTTGCTTCTGATAATGTAGTTTCTGATTTGGAGAGAGATGCAGAGGAGTTGAAGAAATATATCAAAGAGGTGAAGGATTATAAAGAAAATATTCACATTAATCATGATAGATCTTCAAGGATAGTTGAATGGGAAGGAATTAAATCAAAGGTTGCTGATGGTGATAAAGAACAGATCAAGATTGTTAGAGAGAATGGTGATAAGCAATATTTGTCATCTGTTGCTGATGTGCTTAAGAATGTGAATAGATTGGACATTCTAGATCTGTTTGAGCTAAACAGTCAAGGAGATAGACAGGCTTCATTGGTGATTATGGAAAGAGAATTGGGAAGATGTCTGAATATGCTGTTTGAGCCTGAGCCATTTATCAATTTGTTCTTACATTGTATTGATGCTGTGAATACTTGGAGACATTTTGTTAGAGCTGGAGTTCATATGATTCTATTTAGAAGTGGAATGTCAATTTTCATGCTTGATGAAAGGAGATATGTTCTGGGAACTCAGATTCTAAGAAATGTGCTTGCATCTCAATTGAAAACTACAGTGATTTCTGAAGGAGCATTTAATGCTTTATATATGGTGCTTAATCAGTTCCATAAAAGAATGGAGTTGGAAAGAATGAAGGAGGAGGAGAGAAGAAGAAAACAGAATCAAACTCAGAAAGATGAAAAGAAAGATGAAGAAACTTGATTCATTACTGAGAATGATCAAGTTTAGGGGGAGATTGTTGAGACCTGAGCCACTGCTAGATCTGCTCAGAATACAAGTGTTGTGCCGCTGCTAGAATGAAGTTTACCGCTGTTAGTAGTTGCCACTGCTAGTTAGTAGTTGCCGCTGTCAACTAGTTTTAGTCTAACAGTGCCACTGTTAATGTGTAATTTGTATTCTGTATCAAGTACTCAACCACTGTTAATATACAAGTACTACCCCTGTTAGATATATAGATAACCACTGTTGGTTAGATATAGTCTGTTAGAGAGAATCATGGAATAGATATGATTCCATAATAGTTTGATTCTGTAAAGGACTCTATATGTTATAAATAGAGATCCTGTAAAACCTAGATAGATACGATTCATTCTAGTTATTAGCTTCAAGGTTGTAAACCCTAACACAATTGTGTGTTCATATTATTGATAATAATATTGAATCTTTTGGTTAGATATTCTGTTATATTCAAATTTGTTCTTTAAGTTATTAATAAACTATTCCGCAAGCTTATTAATAATCAATCAAAGTAATACATACTAAGATCTCTAGCTGAGATCATCAAGTGGTATCAGAGCTTGATATTACTTTGATCTTGAAGAAGGTAATTAAATTTTGCAGCTTTTTCAAATAACAACATGTCTACTGAAACGATGGTAGGTATTCAAGCTACAAAGATCCCCATGCTCAAACCCGATGAGTTTGAGCTATGGCAGACTAGGATTAGGCAATACATGTTGCTGACGGATTATATGATGTGGGAGGTAGTTACTAATGGACCAGTCTATACTAAGGATGCAGATGGTAAAAAGGAAGAAAGACCACCACCAAAGACTGATGTAGAGAGGAAAGAAAGAGCAACAGAGTGGAAGGCACTAAGTACTCTACTTTTGTCTATTCCTAATGAGTATCAAAGAAAATTTGAGAACTGTGAAGATGCTCAGGTTCTCATGGAAGCAATTGTTAAGAGATTTGGTGGTAATGACAACATCAAGAAGAATAAGAGATCTCTTCTAAAACAACAATTTGAAAATTTTGCAGGTGTAAAGTCTGAAACTTTGACTCAGACTTTTGATAGATTTCAAAAACTTGTGGGTGATCTTGAAAATCATAATGTTAAGATTGATAAGGATGATTTGAATAGGAAGTTTTTAAGATCATTAGGCACAGATTGGAATATGTACACTGTGGGACTTAGACAAAGTGCAGATCTTGAAGAAAAGGAGATTGAAGATCTATACAATGATCTGAGGAACTTTGAGCCTGAGGTGATGGCTCTGAAACAGTCCAATGGTAGTTCTAACAATGCTGCTTTTGTGTCTGTTGGTGAATCTGGTAGTTGTAGCACATCTGGTGCTAATGATAATGTCTTGGAAGCTTTCTTTGCAAGTCATGTGAATTCATCCTTAACAACAGAGGATTTGGAACAGGTTAATGAAGAGGATCTTGAAGAGATGGATTTGAGATGGCAGATGGCTATGATAACTATAAGGGCAAAAAGGTTTATGCAGAGGTCAGGGAACAGAAACTTTACTTACAAGAGAGATGGTGTAGCTGGATTTGACAAGAGCAAGGTGGAGTGTTTCAACTGTCACAAGATGGGACACTTTGCTAGAGAATGCAAGAGCACACAGGCTGGAGGATCTCAGAATGGTGTTGTAAGAAACAGTTCTGCTCCACAAAGAAGATTGGTACCTGTTCAGAACACCACTTCAGATTCATTGGTTGCACAAGATGGGATGGGAGGATTTGACTGGAGTGACCAGGAAGAGCTTGTAGTCAAAAATCAAGCTTTGATGGCTGTCACAGAAGAACCAGAGCCTTCAGACATTCCATATAAGGTACAATCCCCTGTTGAAACTCAATTGTTGACCACTGCTAGTAGTGTTTCTACCTCTGCTAGTAGTTTGGTATCTACCTCTGTTGAGGTATCTACCACTGTTGGTACTTTAACAGCAACCCCTGCTATTACAATTTCAACCCCTGTCATACATAAATAATCCCTTTTCAACTTTCCAGCTCTTTATCACCCCAGTGTATTTTCCATTAACCTTGTAAAACTGACACTTCACAGGTATAGGAGTAAGATTTCTTCCACGAGGCCACCACTGCTTGTTTCTTTCTGCCTTTTCTTCAGCAGTTTCCTTTTTCTCAGCAGTTTCTGGTGCAGGAGTCTCAGATTCTTTTTCTGGTTCCTCTGGAGCTGTCCTTGCATGAGAAGTACTAGATTCTCCACGAGAAGCTTTTGCAGGACCCTCATCTTCACTTGAATCCGTCTCAATAAACGAAGCATCATCATACTCTTCATCATCGTCCAGATGCTCATCTTCAACTGAAACCTCATCATCCATATCAAACACATATTCTGAATCCGTCTCAGGACCAGCTCCGTTGGCCATTCTTTGGATAAATGATAAATCAGCAAATGAGTAGTCAACGGCCAGCGGTCTCGGCTGTCCTGGAATATCATTAACAGAGAAATAATCCAAACGGGGTATATTTTCATTAATTTCATATTCAAGTACAGGGTTGGGGTTTACAGACGCAAGTTCACTTGACTCTAAATTGGGTACCCCGGACCCAGACTCCCCCGAGGCAAGTAACCTGCCTTCTAACACATTAACCCTATTCCGCAGCTCGGTAATCTGAGTAGCTTGAGTCTCGATAATCGCAGCTTGGGTTGCATGTTGTTCTGCCTGTTCCTTCATTTGCTGCTGCATTTTCAGCATATTATCCATCATTTTCTGCAAATATGCTGGAGTAGGTTCAACAGCAAAAGTTTCCTGAGGCGATGGGGTCACTGGAGTTCTGGTAGAAGCAGATTGACGAGAACAGCGGCGACGAGGCTCAAAGTCTGCATCCTCGGGATCATCACCATCTCGAATACGCTTTCCAGTATTCTTTGGAACATACACTCGCCCCTGTTTCAAACGACGCTGGATTCTTTTGTACCTCTGAGGAAACTGACGTCGAATCGTTTCCATCTGAGACGGGTGCGGGACTGCACCATCAGAATCCGAAGGCGTTGCCCCGCCATCGTCAGTTTGTTGATCAGTAACTTCTTTAGAATCAGATCCCTCGACTGTGTGGTGAGAAGCTGAATTTTCCGAATCAACATGTCCAAATTGCTCAATATTTTCCAAGATAGCATCAACAGGCTCCCCCGCAGCATGAACAGGTATGTTCACAAGTGGTTGCTGCGGTTGCTGTGGTGCTGGAGCATTCATGTACTGTGGTTCTGGAGGCGGCACGTAATTTGCATCAAGAATAGCACCGAATAAGGGAACATCCCTTGGTGCCGCAACCCCTTTCTCATAAGCAGAACAAACCGCGAAGATGCGGTTCATCATCGGTGATATCTTCAAAATGTTATCCACATCACCCTGTGCTATAAGTGATGGATGATGACGATTGATATGAAGATGAGTAAAACGTGGATATAATAGCCATTTCTGATTCCCAACATTTGCGTTGTCAACCATAGCCTTGAAAATAAAACCCGAATAGTTGAACGGCTTGTTGTAGACCAAAGCAAGCATAGCAGAAGCTAGACTCCTGCTCATTCCATCCGTACCAGCTTTCCTGTTTCCCAAGCAAACAATGAAAATATGCATTAAGTATCTCCAGACCCGCGTCAGATTGGCTTTGCGGTATTGGTCTGCAGGAATGCCCGGATATCCAATTCTTTGCATCGCGCCAGCTATAAAATTTGGATCAAAGTTGACAGGCATGTCTGGTTGATCATTTAGCTGGAAGAGTTCCCGAATGCTCTGCTCAGTAATTGTAATCTCAGTATCAAGAACCGTAGAGACCAAACGATTGACGTTGTTCTTAGTGATAACAATAGCATTTCTCCAGAATGGACCAATCAGATTCCTATAAGCAACCGTATTCTCTGAAATAGCATGATAAACCCTCGAACGGCGTAAAAATGCAATCATTGGGCGAAACGATTCTGCCTTATCCAGAGTATTATCTAAGAAAGCAGCCGTATTATGTCGTGGTTCAAATGCTAAAGCCATTATCTGCAAAACAGAATCATAATATATATACTCGAAAGGTGTTAGAATGAACAGAATATACCAAACTTGTCACAAACGAAAGGTTTCATTGATATGTTAAATAAGTACAAAGTTACAAATAAACATATCAAATCCTAAACCCTAAACCCTAAACCTAGACCTAGACCAAAGATCCCGGTTAAACAAATACAGCCAAAATCCAAGACAAGGTCAGGCTAAAATCCAAGACAAGGATGGTATCCCACCAGACCAGAAGGCCAAGATCCAGGACAGTAAAGGAATTCCTCCAGACCATGAAGCCAAGATTCAGGACAAGAAGAGAATTCCACCGGATCATTAGCCAACTAAGACAAAATTGGTCATATCTAAGTGATCAGATAGTAGCTTTAAGGCGCTTGATCAAATGATGAAGCTTACAAGACACCAGAAAGCACAAAAGGATCCACGACTGGAAGATAATCCTTCTAGCCGCGGAGGGGCGAGTTGTGACACTCTTTGGGCAGAAGCAGTGAACACAGTCTTTCTCATTCAGCTAGGAACTGAAAGAAATCGCCCGCCATTGCTGGATAGAACTTAACAGTTAGAAAATGCAACGCTTTATTTGTGGAAAAAAATATCACTTTTCCTGTAACTAGCGACGTTGAAAAGCACGTCGCTTAAAATCAGAATAATAACAATAGCGACGTAACCCTTGACGTCGCACAAAATTCGAGCGACGTTAAAGGGGACGTCGCATTTTGCTATTAATTGTGAATTTAATCACATTATAAAACGAGTGCGACGTAGAGAACGTCGTCGCTCATGACGTCGCAGGAAAAGCGACGTAGCGAAAAACGGCGCAGACTTTTAAATAATGACAAAATAATGCGACGTAGTCTACGACGTCGCAGCCGACGTCGCACTGACGAACAGTCAATCCTAACCCAGAAAACCTAACAATCGAAATTGGGGTTTCTCAAAATCGAACGCACTACTAGGTGCGGCAATCAACGGTGATCACGAAAACATAAATTATACTACGTTTAAGACACGATTACATAGCTAATTTAACCAAAACCCGTAACCCCTAAAACCGCAAAACTTAGATAACGATTTAAGCAAAAATACGCGGTGAAAAAGGTGAAGATTAGTACCTAAGTGTGCGTAATAACCAGGGGAACAAGAAAAACAAAAAAGATCTCCACGAAAGCCTTCCAAAGATCAAGATCGAATCGAAAGCAAAAAGAGTACAAAATCGCGACGTCGCAGGAACTTTTTGGAATAGTGACCGTGTGACGTCGCGTGAAGACTATATATAGTCTAACCCTAAAATGCGACGTTGTGAGCGACGTCGCTAGCGACGTCAGAGGTGACGTCGCAGAGGAATTCGAATCGATTTTGTGTTTGTAAAAATTAAAGTGTGAAAGTCAGTTATTAATTTACAATGATAAATGACTTGGAGAATAAAATATAACCGAAAAATAAAATAAAATAAAATATGATAAGATAAAATATAATAAAACTTACTAACACTCTATTTTTGGGGACGGGGTTGTGTGAATCTGTTTAAGGATCATATCGGAATAACATGCATTTATTAGGAATAGAAAGTGTTATTTCGATCATCAGTATATTTGTCCACTTTAAATTTACGTGGCACATTTAAAACACCTTTTATAAAAATTATTTCAAGACGATTAATGGTATTGTTTGTCCACCTAAACATGTTACATCTGTTTTTGTGAGCTAACTTTTATTGTTAGTATGAATATTAATTTTGGTAAACCTATTATATGATATACTGATAAACTTTAGTAAAACTCAAAGCACTGCATATTTAAAGACAAGGTAGAGATTACAAGACCAAGTTTATCTCGGCTTTCTCGTAATATACACTTGACTTTTAAATATAGGCATACATCAAACCGATTATGAAGATACTAGTGGCCCCAGTTCTGTACTTAGTACAACAGAGGGTCCCTTAGTATGAACATAACAAGTTTGAGACTATTTGCATAACTAATGGATTCAGGTCTGTACGTGAGTACAACAATAGTCACCATTAGTTAGGCGAATAACCATATTATTACTATATGCCACTTTTGTATTAACATAATAATTATGACAGCGTATGGTAATACGTTCATTTATCAATTAAGACTTATGTCATACATCATATAATATTTTTCACAAAATAATAGACAAGTTTTTAATTTGACTTCTTACTCACTCACAAACCGGTGTGTATCATGCCTACCAATACATCGTATGATGAAGATAAATTTCATAAAAACTGTTTTAAATATGTCAGATAAACCTACTGACACATCCAAGATAAACCTTAAAATTCCATTTTGTGCATGTCACCCGATGCACTATCATATCCCAAGTTGTTTACAGACACAACTCAACGTCTATTTTAAAAATGTAGCAACCGTGCATTTCTTTTATACTAAAGAGTATAAAGAGTGGCTGTTGAATCACTGATTGTATATAGCGGAAATCAACAATCAATTAACTAATGAACGTGAAGCTAAACGAACACAACGATATAAATAATGTTTATGTTATTGATTAACAAAAACAAACGGATTAAGCATCACAAATACAAACTCGAACTCTCTGAGTCTCTCTCTCTGATTTCGTTCCACTCACACATACTGAACGAACTGTGACAAATGAAACCCTAAAACACTATTTATATGTTGGACCCGTGGACCTTGCGACGTTACACTCAACGTCGCAGGGCCCAGACCCATGCGACATTGACCCAATGTCGCAGGCCCAAATACATGCAATTTCATTTGTCGATCAAGCTAAATATTCTATACAAGATATTGACAAACTATGTTGATATTGCATCAACAAACTCCCCCTTGGTAATAGCTTGGATATGTCTTCAAAACTTCAACTATAGCTTGAGTATCTTCCAGCATTAATCCTCTCTCTAATCAACAATTTCACCGAAACCTCCAAGAATCTGTCTGTTCAATAGACATGTACCAACAAACTCCCCCTGAACAGCAGATTCACCTCGAACTCTTGAAGGATCGTCAGATGCAAGCATTTCGTTGTTGATGATGCTGGATTCTTCTTTCTCTTCAAACTTTCTCCTTGGTCTTTTGATAAGTGTTGAACCGTGCTCAAATAACAGAAACAAAATTTAATTATTTTTTTTTAATTTTTTTTTGGTATATTGTATATTTGTATACTATATACAATTACAAATACAAAACAAACAAAACTAAAACTAAACTTTAACTTTCGGAACCCATTTGAGCACGGTCCCAATCTTTCTTGTAGTCTTCGAGACCTTCCGATATGATTCATCAATAAAATCCAAAGACATCGAATTCCACCTGAAATTTAAACATCTTGTTTCATTTCTGAATTCATTACGACGAACCGATGTCCTCCAGGAGAAAGGAACAAAATCTTTTCGTCTATGTTGCACCATATGATGAAACCGGGGTGGTGCAAACGAAAACATTTGCTCACGAGTATAAGCATAAGGCTTCATTGGTCTCGATTCCGGTTGTTGTGTCGGTTTAAAATCTTTTGATTTCTTTGGAGATGTCGAAACCGAACTTTTCTTGCATTTAATGTGACCGGAATCATCACAACAATCAACCTTTTGATGATTACTTGATTTGGTTGATTGTATTTTCCCAGAACACTTCAAACACCTCTTATTCTTTTGTAAAGAATAATTAGTGAACTGAGAAAATTTCTTCTTCTGACACGAAGAATTATTCTTCCCATTTGAAGAATTATTCTTCTCACATGAAGATTTACGTTCGTAAACCTTCGTCACATCCTTTTCAGATACAGAGAGTCGTTCACGAAGATCTTGAATAGTCTTTAATGCAACCTCATGATCTTCTTGTAGCCTTATTAATTCCTTTTGTTGGCTCTCAAATTCCAGAATACATTCTTCCATCCTGGAAACCTTTAACAGTAATTCATCCCGTTCATTCTCCATGTTGAGCACTTGGGTTTGAATTACTTTCAATTCTTCTTCCCTATTCTCAAGACCAACAATTTTCGATCGCGTTTCTTCGCGTTCATTCTCCATGGTAAGTATCTGAGATTGAAGGGCCTTGATTTCTTCTTCTTTCTTTATCAATCGCTCTTTCATTCCTTCATCTGAACTTGTCACTCTCAATTTAGTATTACTTGCTATCAGAGAGTCCCACAAATGAAACGATGTTTCCATATTTTTGTAACAAGAAGCCACATCGTCTGGTAAACACGCCAAAATTGTTTCAAATGTCTTCTTTTCTAAATTCAAATTCTTTCTTTCTGTATCGGACATTTGATTTACTGTTTTGAAACCTGTAGGTATCTCTGGGAAAAATATATTTCCTGCGATTGTCGGTCTTTCATACGGCTCAGTAATGAAAATCCATAAATTTGGATCATGCAATGTAATCAAATCTTCAAAGATAGTCTTCCATCGAGCAAAGTCCTTATTGAACAAGGACTTCAACCTTTCTCTCATGGTTGTACTTAAAAAATCCATATTCGAATTTAGCGACGCAATAAGTTCGTTCAAAAATCTTGAATTTTTTTTGAGTGAAACGAAACTTTTTCAAAACTAAAATTAAGCACTTTTAAGCTCAAAAACAAAATTTGGTATTATTAAATTTTCGCGAATTTCCCGACAAAAATGTAGCAACCGTGCATTTCTTTTATACTAAAGAGTATAAAGAGTGGCCGTTGAATCACTGATTGTATATAGCGGAAATCAACAATCAATTAACTAATGAACGTGAAGCTAAACGAACACAACGATATAAATAATGTTTATGTTATTGATTAACAAAAACAAACGGATTAAGCATCACAAATACAAACTCGAACTCTCTGAGTCTCTCTCTCTGATTTCGTTCCACTCACACATACTGAACGAACTGTGACAAATGAAACCCTAAAACACTATTTATATGTTGGACCCGTGGACCTTGCGACGTTACACTCAACGTCGCAGGGCCCAGACCCATGCGACATTGACCCAATGTCGCAGGCCCAAATACATGCAATTTCATTTGTCGATAAAGCTAAATATTCAATACAAGATATTGACAAACTATGTTGATATTGCATCAACAAACTCCCCCTTGGCAATAGCTTGGATATGTCTTCAAAACTTCAACTTTAGCTTGAGTATCTTCCAGTATTAATCCTCTCTCTAATCAACAATTTCACCGAAACTTCCAAGAATCTGTCTGTTCAATAGACACGTACCAACAAAAGTGTTTACGATGTGCACCATTACCTTTAGCCTTCTTGTTAGTCACATAAATCCATCCATCTTCATCCTGCTCTTTGTATCGTGGTTTTGTGTTGTAAGAGTGATTGTTTCTCCAGTTACGCACCATCTTCATCCCTCTGGTTGTTCTAACCTACTGAATGGATCAACGAACTGAATATCTTTCCAATTCCGACTGCAGCTCCAGCTAAAGCAATTGTAGCAGTTCCAGCACCGATGACTTTGAAACCCTCCATAACATCTTTAAAAGTTTTCATTTCAGTCTATTAATTGGAAGCAATTACATCTTTTTATTATCTTTATCATTCCTTATATACTAATACATTCAACCAAGCACTCCAGTATATCATCTTTATGTGTCCTCTAAAACAAATTTACATTTAAAAAAAAATTCAGACGCTTTTTAACACTTATTTTGATTTTGACTAACCTAAAACAATAATCCTAAGTACGTGACTAATTAGGATATGATAATAGATTGGATATGGACAGGATATGTTAACCTCTTTATTCTCTTTAAAAAAAAAATTAAACAAATTGCCATATATATATATATATATATATATATATATATATATATATATATATATATATATATATATATATATATATATATATATATATATATATAAAAGAAATGTCGTTGTGAACTTGATGCTAACGTTTCGAGTTGCGGCTGTTAGATTGAATGTTCACAATGGTTAGGTTCAAGTTGTGATTTGTGAAATCGTGGGTTGTTTCGAGACTAACTATAAATACATTTCTTACGTGGGTATTAGATACTAAACATTATGTATACCACATTGAAATCGTAAAATTTGATCAAAAAATTGAAACTCTCTAATATAGGAATTGATTGTACAAAAATGAAATTAAAAATACAAACAATCACTTAAATTTACAATTTCATAAAAAAAAACACTATTGAGAGTTCGTTTTTAATATCTTACAACACTTTTAAAACTGTATAAAATTTAGGAAAACTGATTTTGGAGGTTTTAGAGATGGAATTTGACTGCAAACGGTTGATAAACCGTCTCGTAACACAATATCTTCTTAATTTCCCTCTTAAAAAAATATCACAAATGTATTATTAATAATAGTATAGATAACTTGATTTCACATTTGATTTCATTAATTATATAACTATACCAATAAACTTAGTAATCTTATTTTAATCATCTACATTGATTTTTATTAATTATTTAATCGAAAGATATTGCAAGCTAATAATTTTGAATGTAAATGTAAAAGGAAAATAAGAAGATATTGTGTTAGCTAAAAGTCAAATAAAAAACGTAATTAAAATCGTGTATTTTTTTGTAGACGTTATAAATTGGACGGATCGAGTCAAATGAACATGGTTCGAATTGCTCTAAACCCACATAAGATGCATTTGCTAACATGTTCGTCTCGTTCCGACCTTCCTGTCCGTAATTGACACGTCTCGTAACTCCTTACGGTTAAAAAGTTATGCCATATTTTGATTACATTAAAGTTTAATGATAGTAGTCTATATAAGATTTAATTATATATGTAGGGGTATGATACTAATTTTAAGTAGATTTTTCAAATATTAATAATAATGTTAGGGGTAAATTAGTAAATTTTTATTTTAAAAAATAATATTGAAATACATTATATATTAGTATAGATAAATATAGACTAAACTTTAATTAATTAAAAATTTTAGTGTCATATGTTTTACGGAGTATAATTTAAAGTTTAATTGGGTATCCCCAACATTAGGTGTAGAGTATTCATGATGCCATCTCAAACTAAAATCTTATGTGTAATTAGTAGAATTTAATTTCTTATAAGAAAAATAATGAATGAGGCCCTCCACCTCATCATGTATGTTCCACGTAATCATGGATTTGCCATATACGTAGTATATATGTTTATTATCATATGTAGGTAATGTAATTAATTTAAATTAATTAATAATGTATATATGTATTAACTTCACAATACTATTCAATTCGATATGTTACATGCTTCGTCACCACTTGAGCTAACCCCTAAACGTAAGCATCAGTCCTCACCAATTGATAAATGATCAATTAAAACATGTTTCTTTCGTATTCACTTTGTCACCAAATTATTTCCCTATTAAACCCAATTTACAAAGAATGGTAGTGCATTTAAATTTCTAATTCAATTTCACACATGATGTCCTATTATAATTTCTATCATAAATCACTATTTTTCTAATCATTGCATAAATCGATTCATTTGATGGACATACATGATTCATAATCCATCTTCTAATTGGTTTCTAAATGGATGTAGGGATTATCGACGATTTCATGATACTTCACTCCAACAAACTTGTTCTATTGGGATGCCTATAAAGGTCCTAATAGAGTACTTTTTCACCATCATTTAACTTTGAAGCTAGGGTCATTGGAATAGATGCAAAAAGAGTTCACTAAGTATACATATATCACCATTATCATCTACCTTCATTCATACGGTTATCCATTTATTTATTTTGAGATGGTGGTCACCAAAGTCATGACGAGATAAGATGAATGGGTAACGGAGGATCTTTGAGTGATAAAAGATGGTTGTGGACTATAAAATTTAATGTTTCAATGCAGAAGATGAACAATTTGATGATGAATTTGCTAAGTGAAATGCGAAAGATAAAAATGATGTTTGTGCACCTAATAATGTATCTATACATATTTTAGATTTTATAAATTATATTTATTTAAAAAATTTAAAAGAATAAAAAAAACCCACATACATGGTCCTATTTAATAAAGAGTTAACTATCATTAGTCTAAAGGACTATTGACGTAACAAATTTCAAAATAAATGATGCTCGATGTTATTAAGTTAATTAAAGGTTTGCGAGTGAAATTTGAACCAAATCATAAGAATGGTTTATGTAATTTTCTCATTTATTTTTATAGATATACTTTGTAATCTATTAAAATATTAAATAGATTCCGATACCGTTAATCCTAATATAAAGTACGTATTCAAATCTCTATTTCTAGAATGAATAGGATTGCATTAATTAAGCCTCAGTATTGAATTATTGATGTGTAATGAGATCAACATGTTGGAATGCACTTTATTCTTTCCATTTATTATCGATGCTTTACTTTCTTAAATGGCCAACAGCTGGGGACTATACACATCTCAATTACAAATAAGTTAGGGCATGTGTACTGTGTACATACACCTTAATGGGCCGGATTGACTGCAATGCTTATTCAGTCAACAAATGAGGGTGTTTACTTTGAACTTAAAAAATTAAAGATATTTTGCCACACGAATTATTCGGTCATCAGCAAAACCGTAGTCCTAGAGATGAGCAAATACCAGTTTAAACTGGTTTTTAGTTCAGTTTAAAATAGTCTTGTTTTTTAATAGAAAATTAAAAATCAGCCTTTTTTAGGACTGGTCCAGTAAAATAGTCTTGTTTTTTAATAGAAAATTAAAAATCAGTCTTTTTTAGGCACTACAAGAAAAATGGCCTTTAGTAACCATATTTTTAATGACGAGTCATATTTTGGTCTCTAATAATATCATTAATCACCAAAAAAAGTTTGTCACTTAATTTTGGTCTCTGGTGGAAACTTAGTGACCAACACGATCCAGTTTCAGTTCAGTTCAGTTTTTCTTATAATATCATTAATCACTACAAGAAAAAAAGTCCTAGGACTGGTCCAGTTTCAGTTCAGTTTTCCAGTTTTTCTTATAATTTCAGTCCAGTCCCAGTCCAGTTTCAGTCATTTCCAGTCTTTTTTTTTTATGGTCGATAATTTTGTCAATACTTACAATTTGAACTTTTATTTATTTTTTATCAAGATTTTATTGATAGTTATTAACAACAAACTTTTGACGAATAATATAACTTCATATTTCATAGTGAAAAATTTAAAAAAAATAGAAAAAACAATAATTGTGAAGTACGATTAAATTAAAATGTATATAAGTGAAATTGTTGATGTGAAAAGAAATTAAAGTTCATAAATTAAGAAATAAAAATGTATCAAATATAATTTATTCGAAATTTAAATTTTATAAGGAAAGAAAAAAAGTGAAAAAAACAATAAATAAACATAAGTAGCTTATAATATATTTCAGTCTTTTTGCCAGTTTTAAACCAGTTTCAGTCTTTAACTAGTTTAAACTTTAAACTGATTTCAATCTAGTTTTTAACCAGTCTTCTGACTGAAAGTAGGACTGTCAGACAGTCCTAGGACCAGTCCAGTCTTTTTCCAGTCCAGGCTTTTCTAGGACCAGTTCTAGTCCGGTTCATGACCAATTTCAGGTTTAGACTGTAGCCTGTTCACTTTTCCTTATTACCCTCACTTTCCTCCTTTTTACTTTATCTTCTTCATTTTTATTGTATATACTAGTAAATCTCCAAGCCGTGCGATGCACGGATCCTGTTAATAGGTTAGAGTGTGTTTAGTTACGAAAAAGTCTATCAGCTTTCTAGAAAATTTTTAAAAGAAAGTGAAAAATATAAAAACCTGTTAAAGTCATGGTTTTCTAATAATTTTTATGCATAAGCTAAATATGATTTACGGTTTCCTACATTTGTTATTCTAAAAAATAAAACTACATCTCTTATATTTAAACACAATTTCTAAATTTCCTTTAGTTTTCAATTGACACAAAACTTTGAAAAAACTTAAAAGAAGAATGGAAATATATATTCGTAACCAAACGGTCTCTAAAGTAATTAACTTACTATAAAAAAGTTTTAATGAGGAATTTATAATATATAAGTAGGAATGTTTTTAGGTGTTATATTTGAGAATTTATTAGTTTTTAAGCAAATCTAGTTACGATACAACAAGAATGGCTCAATAAAAATGAAGAATAACAACAAAAATATTTATAGAATAATACGGAGTAAGATCCAAGGAGTTTAAAAGTAAAAATGTATTACATGTATTAATTAAGTAGAAAAAGGGCTCATCAGTAATACATCATATAATATTTAATGTCAAGATAAAAATCCATATGATAGCTTCTTTTTATATATATATAAAGAGATTTATGTATTTAATATATAATTTTTATTAAGAAACTATCAAACATTTAAGGGTTTTTTTTTCCTTCTTAATTTCTTCTTTTATTGGGGACACGTCAAAATTTTAGTTTATGATGTGTCAATATTTTAGCTCATATAAATAAAGTTTAAAAATGTTAATCTTCCTCCGTCCATTTTTAATTTGTCCACTATCAGTTTAGATACAGTTTAAGAAAAGTGGCGACGCTAACACTCTGAACAAATAAAGTTTCATGTTGACCATTGAAAAGAATTTTGATAGGTTAAAAGTTTGAAAATAGACACTTATTTTGGGCCAAACAGAAATAGAAATGTAAACACTTAATTTGAGACGGAAGGAATATAAAATACAAAATTTAAAAATGTTTCGTTTTTTGAAGAAATTAGATGAGGACACGTGGCATCATTTTAGATGCGCACGTGTCCAAAATGTGGAAAAGCAGGGGCTTTCTTAAATAATATAGATAGATATATAATTTTCAAAATCGAATCTCACCATGGCAGCCATGTTTGCCCTGTTGACATCCTCCCTCCGTCAACAACAACCATCTGCCGTCTTCTGCGTCAATAACCACCGAACACCGGCTGATCTTACCATCATATCGTTTTTAAATAAAGGCTACCCTGCGTTTCTTCATTCATCTAAAGTGAAATTAGGGTTCATTATTTCACCCAAAAATTAGAAATTTGAAAACGAAAATAAAAGTGAAATTATGTTTATGATTTATGTTATGCAAAATGTTTTACAGTATATCAAGGTGTAGTAGTATTCTAAATTAATGTTTATTAAATGAAAAGTGTGAGCTGTAGTTTATATTGAGAAAAAGAAAATTTTATTTGATTTGGACAAGATCGTATGAGGTATTCATTCACTTTTATAAAGTTTTACCATTTATTTTTGAGAGTATTGATTCCTTATAAAATATATTGTAAAGTTGTTTATAGTTTCTATAAATGGATAAGCTATAATCATGTTTGTCATTCAATTAAAAGAAAATAATTATATATTTTAGGGATAAAATAGTCATTTTTATCATTCAAACTGTTTATTCAGAATTTAAGACTAAAAAGTAAACATAATTATTCATTCACTGATTACTACATACAGTCGTTCCATACACATACTCCTATCTATATCTATATATGATTTAATGAAAAAAAAAATAAACTGCCCCTTAATGTATGTCCAACAAGCTTGACCCAATTAATGAAAAACGGGCAGTCTTGGTATCTTCTTTGACCGGTTGGGTCGATTAGGAGCACACGATGTAGAAGACATTTTGTTAAAATTCTGACTTAAGAACACTACCTAACGGCGTTCTTCCACACCTAGACGGCTTTTTGGATAGCGTTTCGGAGCACCATTCGAGCTAAAACGTTGTTTTCTTCTTCTTTTGTCTGGTTTTTTATTCTTATTTTATACACACAAACACACATTATATAAAAAAAAGTCATACTGAGTAATAAATTTTGAGAACACTGTAAACTCAACATCCTTCACACCCCACTTTTTCAACAACAACATTCCTGTGAAAAGTGTCACCACACCCCGTGCTATAAGAAGTCACCGGTAATATCAGTATTGGTCCAATGGGTTATCAAAGGACTCTTGTCTCAATAATAGCAGGTCAGAACGGGTTGTAATGGGTCATGAAAGGGTCACCAAAATTCAGTGACCTCCTACGATTTGTCACTAAATTATATTAGTGACCAAAATAATAAGCCGTCATCAAAATATTAGTCATTTATGAGCATTCCATTAGCAGTGATTTCTAGAGTGAATAGGATCAGATCCATGGTAAAAGTTGTAACCCAAGTTTTAAAATTCCTGTTGACCCGGGCGGGCGACCCGGGTTTGAAGGCGGGTTGAAAGTGAAAAGGTTTGACTGTTTGAGGTAGTTTGGGACCCGGATTGACCCGGGCGGATTTACAGTTCGATCGAAAATGGTTGACCCGGTTTTGGTTACAATATTATTTCTTCCCTTTCAGTCAACTTTAAGAATGCACACAATATAAGGAGTATATAATCATTACATTATCGTTCAATAGAATTTCATTTTTATCATCTTTGAATCTTTTTTATTGGTTAAACATTAAAGTGAATATTTATATTAAGACAATCTAAAGGGTTTTTTGCCAAAAAAGGAGTCAATAATTCTCATTTTTGTGTTTTGGGGTATCAAATATTCCTAACTTTTTAAAATGAACAACTTATTTAAAAATTATGATTAAAGGGTATCGGTACCAAATTAATCGATCGTTCTTTGCCGAAAAATGAGTCAATAATCCTCGTTTTTCCCAAAGAAGCATTTAACCATTCTCCGATCTATGTCATATCAAGCGATTCACCGACATTAGCGTGTTTTCGGGTATCAAATATTCTGAACTTTTTAGCCTTATACCCTTTAATCATAATTTTCAAATAAGTTGTTCATTTTAAAAAGTTAAAAATATTTGATACCCCAAAACACAAAAATGAGAATTATCGACTCCTTTTTCGGCAAAAAACCTCAATCTAAATTAATAATTTTGACATTTTAATTGGGACGGAGGAGTATAAATGTCAATTACAACTATAACCATTTATGGAATCCTTACTTTTTTAAATGGCCAATAGCAACACGGACCAAGCATTTCAATTGAAAATCTTAAGTAATTGATCGATGTAGGTGGTAGCCTCATAGGTGGTTTTCATTTAGGGTTGGAAATAAAATTCATAAGTTATTGATTATGTAAACAACAAAATTATGTGTACACCATAAATCGCAACACAAATTAAGGCAGACCAAAATAGTCAAAAAAACGTGATTATGTGTGATATACTCGTACAACTTAAACTACATATTCGTGGAAATAACACGAATATAATATAATACGTTTTTCAAATGTTAACCGGCTAAGGTTTGTGCAGGTTACCTTGTACATACAATGGTCGAAATTAATTGTTACGTACACACAATGGTGGTCAATATACATATGTACACACTAAAGAAGTCAATGCATAGTTATATACATTTAGAGACACTTAACCCGTTTCTTTATATGATTTAGGTTTATATAATTTGCTCTATGGTTAAGGTTTTTGTTTATAGTGTACGAGGAATGGTAAATGTTTTTATGGTGTTTTGGGGGAGAACATAGTAGTGTGCCGAAAAAATGGATGAGGTAGGACACCAATCTGTCGTACAAAAGGTGAGTTCACAGCCCCTATTTTTACTGTTTCAGTGCTTTCAAACTAGGGGTGAAAAACATAGCAACTGTTTTGATACTACATGCGATAACTATTTATAAATGCTTTACGCCTTTATGAAAACTTTTACTTATGAAATAGCATTTTCATACTATTTTGGAGAACTAGACAACGAGTCCTGGTACGGATCAAGACTTACAATGTATGCATAAAAGACCTTATGTTATGCAGACTATAACCATTAGCTAGGTGACTCTAGCCACTGAGTATACGGATGGTACTATCGCCGTGACGACCCTCCTACAGTTTTGGAGCGTATACTTACATATCCTTTAGGCAAACAACAAATACTTGGTCGTGGTTTGGTTATAGGGTTAGGTTGCGTGACCTTAACCCGAAAGGTTTAGCTCACCTTCGGGGGGATCACCGTCGATGTCTTCTCACAAACAACCATTATTACTAGGAATAACATTTTCTTACGATTTGTATAATGGAGAACGTGCCAGTCAACTATATTTGGGTAACATCCCAACGAGACTGTATTTTGGGTAACATCCCAACGACACTGTATTTTGGGTAACATTCCAACGACATTTATTTGACTTTTATTGTCAACAACTTATAAAAGATCAGCCATGTTTGCCCTGTTGACATCCTCCCTCCGTCAACAACAGCCATCTGCCGTCTTCTCCGTCAATAACCACTAGGGGTGTTCATGAAATCGGCAAAATCGTGAAAACCGGTAAACCGAACCGTTTAAACCGGTCCGGTCCGGTTTGTTTTTTAGCGGTCCGGTCCGCAGTTTAAAAAATACAAAACCAGATGTTCGCGGTCCAGTTTACGGTTTCTACTGATTCCGGACCATTTAAACCGGACCGGACCGGTTACTATATAATATATATATATATATATATATATATATATATATATATATATATATATATATATATATATATATATATAAAATTATGTAACATATATATATACTAATTTATTTATGTATACTTAAAACATGTTATTTATCATATAAATTGTGTAGTTTGTAGTCTAGTCTTCAGCAACAAACTATAAACTATCTATTATCATTTTTAGTAGTATTATTATATAATGAATTATTATATTTTTGTATGTTTTGTTCCAATTTGATGTGTATAGAAGTCGTTATGGAAGATGAAGTATGATTATTGTTATCAAATACGAATTAACGATGTTATGATGTTGTGTTGTTGTACGTATTTATTCAAGTTTTTTTTTTTCCATTTTTCAGTTTTAGCAAAAAGTGAAAAACCGCGAAACCGGCCAAACCGAACCGGTTTTCGCGGTTCGATCCGGTCCGGAGTTAATTCTACCAAACCGTCAACTACCGGTCCGGTTTGGAATATCGCCAAAAACCAGCCGGACCGGACCGTGAAGACCCCTAATAACCACCCAACACCGACTGATCTTACTATCATATCGTTTTTAAATAAAGGCTACCCTGCGAGTTGACCAAAAGAAGGATGGATTTTTTATTCATCAATCTAAGTATACACATGAGCTATTGGAACGCTTTAAGATGGATAAAAGTAAGATCTACAATACTCCTATTCCAGTCAATCATGGACTAGGTCCAGATACATCGAGTGATAGCGATGTGGATCCAACTCTTTATAGAGCCATGATCGGATCACTAATGTATCTAACTGCCTCTAGGTCTGACATAATGTTTGCTGTTTGTATATGCGCAATATATCAGGCTAATCCGAAAGAGTCACATATGCAAGCTGTTAAACTAATCTTTCGTTACCTCAAAGGGAAACCGAAGCTGGGACTTTGGTATCCGACTGATGGAGTTTTAGATCTCGTAGCATATACTGATTCGGATTATGGAGGTTGCAATCAGAATAGGAAGTCTACAACCGGAGGATGTCAATTCTTAGGAGGTAGATTAGTATCTTGGCAGTGCAAGAAGCAAAGCTCGGTAGCCATTTCCACATGTGAAGCTGAGTATGTTGCAGCTGGCAGCTGTTGTTCACAAATTCTTTGGATACAGCAGCAACTGCGGGATTATGGGTTGAATGTAACTAATACTTCTATGATGATTGATAACGAATCAATAATGTCGATAACCAATAATCCGGTGAAGCACAGTAAAACTAATCATATTGATATTCAACATCATTTTATTAGAGACTGTGCTGAGAAGAAAATGATAAGGTTAGTTAAGGTTCCGACTGCGGATAACTTAGCAGACCTCTACACGAAGGTATTTGACAGAGCTCGATTTGAGACGTTGATTAAACTGAACGGAATGAGAAATCTAGAGTGATTAGTCTTCCAAGGGTACTTTGTAATAGTTAGTATTTTTATGTTTTATTAAAAAAAAAAACTGTGGTGGCGTATAGCATTCATTTGCTTGTTACCTAAGGGGAATCGCCTCCAATAAAAGAACAAAAGAAGTTCTTTTAGAAAAAGCTTTAAGATTTTAGCTGTAAAAATTTGGGAGATGATAGTACATTAGGAGAATAAGCTTAAGAATAATAAACTTTAAGTCATAAGTATGATTTGTTAGTAGATTTCTATAAGTTTCATTAAAATTGCATCTTTAACTAGGAGTTTACTTATATATATCTATCTGATTATACACTTATATCCACTGATAATAACTCGTCCTTTTAAATTAAGTGATACCAATAATTTAAGTCGAGTTAGCTTCATTATATGATATACTGGTAGGCACATTATGCTTAGGTTTCTGAGCTATTAAGAAATTCTAAATTTACGTGTCTTATCTATTGTGAACTGCTTTATAATGTATGACATAAGTCTTAATTGTTGAATGATGGTATTGCCATACACTGTTATCATGCATTCTAGTAAAAAAAGACAAATAGTGTAAAATATGGTTATTAGTAAAATTAAAGGTAACTCTGTTGTACGTGAGTACAGATCAGTAGCCTTTAGTTTTGCCAATAGTCTCAAACTTATTTTAATTATACTGAGGGATCCTCTATTATACTAAGTATATATCTGGAACCACTAGTATCTTTAAAAGATGTTTGATATTTGTCAAAAACTTTAAATCAAGTGTATGTTATATGTTTCGAAAAGATACATCATTTAGTAACCTCTACCTTGAAATTAAAAGATGCAGTGTTATGTGTTTTACTTGAATTCTTCAGTATATTATATAGTGGAACATTGTTCACATTAACAATAAAAAGTTTGCTCAGAAATCTATGTATAATTTGTTTATGTGGATCATAATACCGGTAATCGTCTTGAACTGTCTACGACATTGGAACGTTCACTTTTGTGAATAATTATTAAATAAGAAGTAATTTTTCATATAAAAAGTTATATCGTGTGGATAAAGGTATATAAGATATAATTTTATAAATATAAGTTTATTACTGGTTAAGTTGTAGTTTTAATGTATTTATTTGAATTTCATGAGGTATGTATACTAACAATCGTCTTGGACTTATTAAAATCTAATAAGTATAGCTTATTCTTACTAATATGATCCCTAATAAGTTAAAATCTAAATCATTTTATGTGTTTTTACTTTCTATGTTTTTATTTCATAATTTGTAATTTTTGTTTAGTAATAAATAATAAAGTTTTAATTTTTCATGTGTTACTCTATGGAATTAAGTTACCTTGTTATTTATGTTCCGTGTTGAATAAATGTGACAAAATTGCAATGGAAAGTTAAATTTTTGACTTGTAAAAATTGTTAAAAGTTCAAATTATATTTAAAGTTAAATTTGCATTTGTGGTCAAAAATTGCGAGTTGACCAGTCAACGGTGCAAATTGAACTTAGAGTATAAAAGGGGACAAGTCAACGAGTCCAACACACTCTTTCCATTTTCTCTGCGAACCGAATTAAACACCTCTGCGAAGTGAGTTTTGGCGAAACGAACTGAGTTTGTTTTTTTGGTTGATTTTCGATTTTCAAGAAAGAGGAAGGGATTTTTGCTCCGTGGATATTATTCAACTTTCGATTACGCATATTTTGAAGTAAGTTTTACATGATTTCACCGTGTATTTTGCAAGAAATCGATAGTTTTTGGTTCCGATTGTTTTCGGTTTTCTTTTTCAGCGATTTAACATTAGTTAGTGGATTAGGAAGCTTGAAACTTGTAACATATGTTAATCGAAGTATAACGAACAGGTTTTCATTGATTGATTATAATAAAATCAATACGATCGATGATTTATGATTTGAACTCATTAAACCGACGGTTCTGCGAAGTGAGATTCAACTCACTTCGTAGCCCGCTCCTGCGAACCGAGACCAACATGTTCGACTCGGTTTGCAGCCAAGCGAACTGACTCATCTCGCAACTGCTATTGCAAAGCGAGTTGAGGTAGTTGACTTTAGTTGATCGAAGCGAGATGAGTTTCTTTGTTTGACTTCGTTTGACTCTTGTGTACCGAAATATAAACTTTGACTTATTTTGACTTTGCGAATTGAATTCAATCTGTTTGACTTTAGTTGACTTTGTAAAATTAAGTTAAGTTTATCATTTTCGTGGTTTAACTTGTTTTCAATTTGGGAATCTTTTGGTTACAGATAATTACCAGTTACTCATTTTATAAACGTTTAGACTTACGAGCTTTCACTTATAAGTTAAATATGTGTAATATTTTAATTAAAATTTTGAGTTATTTCATATCGAAAGTCTTCCGACTCATAGCGTAGTCGAGCGGCGAGTTCCGATAGTTATCGGCGGTATGATAACTTGAATTTTATAACTAACGAACTCTATGTATTTTAAGAAATATAATTGAAAAGTTAAGTATTCTTAATCATTCAATTCAGTTTCTGTAAATTAAGTAATTAGTTAATAGTAGACTTAGACGAGTGATGATATTGTGATCATAATATGTAAAAGTTTAAATTTACTAATGTTTGTTTAGTTAACCTTTTTGCTATTTCTGTAATTATTAGTTACAGATATGGCTGGTCGATCTTTTGAGAAAGGTCACAATATTTTGGTGAACTTGGACGTCAATGAGCGTGGAGCTGAGCGCTTTATTGAGATCTTGACATATTTAGCATGTTCGAGAATTCGATATGCTATTACAGAGTCACCACCTTTGTCCAAAGCTCTCCTTACACAATTATGGATGAATATTGTTTATGATGGTGCAGCTAACCCTCCGATTATTCGTATGACGGTCAATCAGCATCCTATTGCTTTTACAGCTGCTGATCTTCGAGTACTCTTACGCTTAGGGACTGTTGAGCAAGAAGCTGGTCCTTCTGCTTATTCTAGTGATTTTATTGAGGGTGCTCTGGGTCGTACTGGTTATTCTGGACCAAGGAGAGGACGCCAGTTTATCAAGGCATTTGTTATTGGTCAGTGGAGATTTCTTTTCACGATCATTGTTTCTATTTTTGGGAACAAGAAGTCGGGATTGGATGAGCTCAGTCCTGAGCTTATTTCTGCTCTACTGTCACTGGTTTATAATAAACCATACAGTTTTTCTTCCTATATTTTCAATTCTTTTGTCGGACAGATCACTGGAGCTGCTAGAACACAGTTCATTCTTTATCCGCGATTCTGCATGCTTCTTATTCGTGATCGTGTTCCTGACTTGCCTGCTTTTGAACCTGATTTTCATGTTGAGGTTATGGGATTGAGAGGTTATAACGCTTGTTTCCAGCAATCCAAGCGTAAAGATCAAATTAAGCCTGAATCTACTGATCTTTTTGGGCATCTACTTGATGCAACTTATGTTGCTCCAGCAATGATGGTTGGATGGATGCGGGAGCTCAACCACAAGCTCAAGCACAACAACAACATCAAGCTCAACCTCCACAAGCAGCTGAGCCACGAGAGCTCATTGAGGATGTTCTACATCAGGCTGCACAGCCAGGGCAGCAGGTTTTGCTTGAATTAGCTGCTGGGGTTTTACATGAGGTGTTGGTACAGAATGATGATGCTCATGATCCAGTTTTGGTAGAGATTGAACAATTTAAGGATCCTGAAGCTGTTAACCCAGAGGTTACTCAACCTGAGGGTACATGGGATCAGGTTGGTGTTGGTCCATCTATTCCTTTGAGGAAAGATGGTGATACAGCATCTGATTCAGATTCTGAGGATACACTGGATGGTGATGAGATTAGGGTTATTGAACCTCTAGGGAAAGGAAAGCGAAAGCTTGTAGCTGAAGATGATGATGATGACGAGGTTCAACCTCTTAGAACTACACGTCGTCAATGTGTTAGGACATCTACTCCAGAGCTGTTGATTGAGAATATGACAGGTCATTTAATAGTCTATTAATTAATTTGTAGTTTGCTGTACATTTTACACTAGAGACTGAGATAGATAATGTCTATAACAGTTGCTAGGGAACGACAGCCTCCTCAGGTTAAACCTTCGATGCAAAGACCAATTGCACGAGTATCTAAAGCCTCAAAGAAGGTTAGGGATATGTGTTTTTGTTATTATTGCATGCTTAATCAGAGATTGCAACAGTTGATTCTGTTATTTTTACTGATTTAATTTGTTTATAGGAGTCTGCTACAAATATTGCAAGGTTTTTGACTACCAAAGTTAGTCGAGTTGCGGCTGGTTTGTTGAGTGATGCTTTTGATAAGATGGTCCAACAAGCTGGACAATCTGCATTTGCACAACTTGCTGCACAACTTGCACAACCACCAGTGAAAGCTTCTGGACGGATTTCTAGCTTGGAATCTCGAGTTCAAACTCTTGAATCTCAGAATGTTATCCTTGCTAAGGAATTTGCGGCTCAAGGTGAGGCTTATGCTACACTTCTTAAAGCACACAAGATGTTGCTTCGAGATGCCGAGGACAACCAGAGAAAGCTTGATCGTATTGAGCGTTTAGTGTTGAATATGACGAAGGACAAGCCATCTCAGGGGGAGATTCTGGCATATTTTGAGTCATGCAACGAAGATGAGTTGAGAAAGAAGCAGAGATGAGATAGAGATGATGATCTCGATTCACAGAAAGAGAGTGAGCCGACTGGTCCTTCTAAGACTGGTGAGCAAGTTACTACTCAGGGGGAGTCTACGTCTACTGGTAATGGTACGAGTACAGATAAGACGGTACCTGCTGATACTGAAGCTGGTAAGATAGCTTAGTATTGTAGTATTTTTAATAATTTGTACTAAACAATTGTAAAACTTAATATTATTTTGTAATATATTTGACTTAAGATTAGTATTATGATAAGTAAAATATGTTTTAAATAATTTAAGTTTATATATAATTTAATATATGTTAAGATGAAATCGTGATCGAAAGACTTCCGACTTATTGAATAGTCGTGTGGCGTGTTCCGATTTATATCGGCGGTCAAAATTTCTATGATAACATATAAATTTTAGACTTGAGAGTTTTATAACTGACAAGTTAATTATGTAATATTTTATAACTAGGCAAATGATATATAATTTAAAGATATAATTGAAAGTTAAGTTATTGATAATATAATAGTTCAATTAAGTTTAGAAATTATATAAGTTAATTAAATGGTAAGCTGAAATGTTTGGTGATGGTTCACAATACATTAGGGTTTAAATTTAATTAATATTTGTTAAGGATTTTAATATAAGGCTTAAGAATTCTTAGATTGATTCAGAGAAATCAATAAAAGATTTATAAGTTATATAATACGGTTTTATTATACAATTGAGATAATAAAGAAATTCTTAGATTGATTAAGAGAAATCAATGAAAGAATTTATATTATTAATTTTATTTGTATAGGTATGGAAATGCTAGAATTAAGTGATTCTGGAAGTGATATGATTGATGAGATTGATGAAGAAATCGATTTTGATCTTGAAGAAGGAGAATTTGTGCCTCATGAGGATTAGACTTCAATTCTAGAGCCTGAAATACATGACGTTGTTGATCCTGATATTCATATTGATGAACACGTTGTGAGTCCAGCAAAGACTGAGTACATTTTCAGAAATGATGATAGTGAATCAGTTATTGATTTAGAGGCTTTTCAAAATGAGTCTACAGATTCAGAGGATGATAATACTGATGATATTGATTAGAGTTTTAAGCATCTAGTTGGAAATCCTTGGTATATTCAAGAGATGCTAAAGAAGAAGAAAGAGAAAAAGCCACGTGTGATAAAGGAAGTTGATATCACTGGGAAGCGTGAGCTCAAGACTGGTATCATTGGTTGGTATTATGACTCTGATTTGAGACTTTTTGCCATTAAACGCTATGATGGAGTTCAGTATTTCAAGAGAAATTTGACTTTCTTTAGTTCTTTACCAAGATATGAAGTTAGAGATTTGGCTAGATTGGAGATGGTTAATCCGAGTAATGATGATTATGCTAAGTATGTGGAGAAAATTATCAGGACTGAGGGTAGAACTATGAAATTTGACAAGATAAAGCCAAGAAGAGGTAAGACTAAGAAGTTAAAGGAAAAAAATCAGCGTACTGGAAAGAGACTTAGATAAAAGGTATATCCAGCTGTAAAATGTGTCCAGCAGATACCGATAAAGACTATGCCACAGAATATTTTGGGAAATATGAAAAGTTGGGGTGTAGATTCTGCAACGGGTGAAGCTTTTATGGTTGACGCTGATGATGAGTCTCCGACAGGTGAAAAGGAAATCTTGCGTGTATACGATAGACGTCACTTGATGAATCTTTCCAAGAGTGATTTGATTATGTTGTACAAGAACAAGATCATATCTACTTATGGATGGGGTGATTTAGCGCGAGATTATCAGAAAATGGTAAAGACATGTATAAAATTAAAGATTTTTGCCATGAAGTAAGATTTACAAGTGAAGATCAAAGATAACTTGAAGACTTAGATGCTAGAGCTATTGTCAAGGGGGAGTCTGTTGGGACATGTGATTGTGACAACAGATCTAGCTTGTAATAGGACTAGTGATTATTGTAATCAAGTTTGTACAATTGATTTTGAATTGTAATGAAAAATATTGGTTGGTAAACATTTTAGAGTTAAATATTAAATGCTGAAAAATGTTGACCAAAAATTGATTTCAGACTGCTTTGCGAAATGAGTTGGATTCGCAGAACAGAGCTGCGAAGCGAATTGAGTCAGTTCGCTGGGCCAATTTGGGCTGCAAACTGAGTCAGTTCGCAGAGCTCATAAAGCTGCGAACTGAGACGGGCTGTAAGCTATATATACATTATTAGGTCAAATCGATTAAATACTTTTGCCCTACGAATTTCCAGAGCTTTTTGTGCAATTCTAAGCATTCCTAAGGCTAGGTATTGATCGATTAACGTTCGTTATAATCAATACAAAGCTAATTGATAACCGATTCACTAATAATTGCGAAACAAATCGTTTACAATCCGTAAACTTAGTATTAAGGGATTCCGCACCTTAATACCTAAAGATAACCTCGTTATCGATCCTAATACATACGGACTTACAGTTTGTTCACTCGATAAAAGATCATTGTTGTTTTAAAAGTTTGTACTATACGTTGGTGATGTTTTCGTAATAATAATTCGTAATGATATTATTATTATGGTTTGTTTCGTTGTATACCTTGTAAAAGTATTTATGTTTATTGTTTCTGAGTGTATAGTATATATATAGTTATTTGTCGTATATATATATACATATATACACACACACACACACACACACACACACACACACACACACACACACACACACACACACACACACACACACACACACACACACATATTTATGTATATATAGTTTGTTCACCGTATGTATATATATAACTTAGGTGTTGTTTGTTTTCTTAAGAGAATTTTGTCTGAAATCTGAAAACCACTTATTATATTCAGAGTTGGTTCTGACGTCTGAATCTGAATTATTTAAGACGGTTTGTTTTTCAGCTGAATCAAATCTGAAAGTTATATGTGTATATATATTTTGATCTAAATAATAGTGGTATAGTCATAGAAAAATTTATGCAAAATAAACTGATGTAGCTTCCTTAAATGAGTAGCAAAATAAAATTATCAATAACTCCGAAAACTTGAAAGGTACGGAGTAACATGTATTTAACCTATTACAAAAAATAAAAAATAAAAATAATAAATTTACCCTGGTACCATATGCTTTCCCAATATATTCTAAATTGACTTTGACTAAAGGCCTTTTAAAGTCATTTCTTCCTTCCACTTTAATACACCTACCTGAAAATATATCGACAACTCCGGCCATGAAAGTTTGAAAGACAATAAAAATAATACTCCGTAAGATAAATAAAAGGTTAGTTTTATTTTCCATTTTTGTTGGCTACGCACCGGAATAAAGGGTTGGGTTTTGTTTTCTGTTAGTTTTCTTCTTGTATCAAAAATGTTTTCAGATGTAAGAAGTGATATGTGAACCTCTGACCGAATATGAGGTTTTTAAGAGTTTTCCACCTCTGAATCTGAAAGAAAAACAAACAGTCTCAACGTTAAAAACCTATGACCGAATCAGTGTTAAGAGGATTTTCAGATATTTTGAGGAAAAACAAACAACACCTTATTCGTTATATATATATATATATATATATATATATATATATATATATATATATATATATATATATATATATATATATAGTTTACGTTTGGGTAAATATATATATAGTTTTCGTTTTTTCATTTTAAGCGTAAATGTAAAAGTGTCATTTTTCGTAAATGTTACAAACCTCGTTTTTGTTCGAGTTTCATATTAAAATACTTAAAACATTCGTTTCGAGCCAAAATATAACGTTTTGTAGTTTGGTTCACGTTTTTCGTACCTAGGTTCGTTTTTTGGTTGACTTGGTCAAACGAGTTCGGTTTGACCCGAAACTTTTAGGAATGTCTTAAATATGTTTTTAGAGGTTGGGAAAATTATCGTTGCGTTTTATAGTTGACTCAAAAGTGCCGTATTTATTCCAATCCCAAAACAGTCCACAATCTCAGTTTTTTAAAAGTTTTCGCCTATTTCCGAGCTTGTTTTCGTTAGTCATATGTTCAAGAAAAATTATGAAATTTTTACAAAATGTTCCCACATATCTCAACTACTTCCTGTATTTTTTTCATGATTTTTAGCTAACCACAACTCGCTAAATAAAATCGCAAGCAAAGGTGTTTTCAGAAACACGTTTTCATGACATATCTTAACAAATCAGTTTATATCTCAAGATCGGGGTATTTCCAGAAGATGAAGTTTAAACGAAAGTTGTTCCTAACAAAATTACAAAACTTTTCCAAGTGGTTTGATACGTTTTTATTACTCACGATTTTTATTATGATTTTTCTACCAACGAGTAAAAATCTGTCCAGAAATCAGTTTCACCAAAGTTTTGTTTTACTTAGTTTTTGTTAAGATTCTTAGCATGATCTTTTAAGAGGTGAATTCATAACATGTTATAACACTTAATACATGAAAGAAAGTGAAAGGAAAAAGGTTTCCTTACAAAGCTTAAGAAGAAGAACCGAGATGATGATGATGATGTCATTTGGTTGCTTGTTCCTTGTTCTTGAGATGTAAATGATCAAGATGATGATTGTGGTGGTTAGTGGTTGATTATGGAGGTTGGTTGGGCTGTGAATTTCAGCCGAAAAATAAAGAGAAAATGAAGGGTTAGAGAGGGAGTGAGTTGTTGAAAGTGTAGGTGAATGTGTTTGTGTGTTTGAGAGAATGAAATAAGGAGGTGGGGTGATGTTGTACCTTGGCCGATTTTTTTTCAAAGTCTAGGCATGGCATTGCCTTAATTTTGTCCCTTAAATTATTGTATAGATATTTTGGGTATTAACCCGTTAGTTTGCTTTCGTTTTAGTTAACGTCTAATATACGTTATTTCTTTCGAAGTATTATTTTAAATACTTTATTTTGAGTTTCAACAATATAATTTTTGACTCGTTTGGTTGTCGGGTTCGTTTTGCGTATGTTAGTCGCGTAAGTTACATTATATAATAAACGTATAAACGTTTAATTTAATCGTTATGCTTTTATCGTTAGCATAGTATTTCAATGTAAATAACTACTATATAAAATAGTTTTACGTTATTTAAAATTTGTTTCACCAACGATCGTATATTTTTGTCGGACTCGTTCCGATAGTTTCGCGCGTGATTATAAATACTACGAAATTAGTAGTACTTTACGTATTAAAATAATGGGCTTGCTAGACTTATCTCCTAAAATAGTTTGAATTCACTTAAGTAGGGAATTAGCGTAAGAAATTATAACACCCCTCTTTCAGTATATGAATATTATATTATTTATCACAGAAGCGTATACTTTAAAACATATTTTATTAATATACATTATAAACGGTGCATAACTTTTTCACACTATTTATACAATATTTTAACAACTAACAAAAACACTGTTCACTTGCTACAAAACGGGGTATCATATAATACTAAACATAGTTTATAACAAACTATATCAGAGTCGCCAACATCAAACATTCCTTGCTCAACGAGCATCATCTTCCTGCTACCCACATCCCAAAATATAACCTGCAGGAAGTAAACTGAGGGATTAGCACAAAGCTAAGTGAATGGATAAGTCACACACAATTCAACTTAGCATAACTACTTGTTTACATCAAAGAACCGTAAACACCTATTTACACAATACAACTTTTCAACAATGAGGATCGGAGGCTCTTGAGAAACCCTTCTGCCGCGGTGGCTCTCAAAGAACACTTACCCAACAATCTGTAAGGCCAATACAGAATAGACCGATAGCTAACGGTTATTATACTCACACACATGTTCTACACACAACGAATGAATCAAGACCCTGTGTAATTCACACAATAACCAACTAGCCCAACCAACTTGTTGACCTCAATAACAACTGGTGTCAAAAGGCCACATAGCACGTAGATTCACAATCAACAATACAGACTAAGCAGTCTAATAAATATATCTACGTTCATTTGTTGCAACCAAACAGTTACAACTAAATCAAAAGGTGAGTTCCAAATCCACTCACCGATACCTCTGTAGATTCCACACTCAGCAGTATTATATCACTGAGTCTTTGAAGTATATGAAACACCACATAACACACAAGTTAGTAACTTGTTCCATAATCATCATTCTAACATATTTATTCAAGCAGGTAAGTCCCTGGAGTCTGAGTAAACAAAAGTTCAATCCGAAACGAAATCAGAAAATCCCGAAATGACGTTTAAAAACTGAAAAATGCCATTTTCGACCCTTAGATGACCCCGAATAGCCAAAAACTGCCTAGGCTCTTAAAATAGAGCCTTGATCATTGGGCCGTTTCCGAGTGACCATGCGAATTTCAGCTCAATCCGAATTAATAAAAAAATTTGAAAATTTTTAGTCACTAAAGGTGTTAGGAACACATGCGCTTTTGAAATTTGCGAAACAAAAACTTTAAAAATCTCGGTTCACAGTAATCTGGGTTCGCAGAGCCAACTCGGTTCGTAGAAACTCAATTCGCTTCGCAAAATTTTCAGTTCGCATAGCAAAAACAACTTAGTTCGCACAACTAAAACTCAACTCGCACCGCAACAACTCGGTTCGCACATCTCAGTTCACATCGCAAAATCTCATCTTGCTTCGCAACGAAACTCAGTTCGCAAGACGAACTGAGAACTGTGAACTTCGCTGCTATTACGAGTTTTCCGAACCAAATCTCACAATAACTCTAAAAACTCAGTTTGTAAGGTTTCTACTACTTCAACTAACATCATATAACACCTAATAACACCAAATAACAATATAGCAAGCTTTAATTTCACTCAATCACCCAATTTCACATAAAACCCATTTGTATAACTCAAAATCAAACATACTTCTTGATGAAGATGAAAAGGATAAGGTGATAACAAAGCTTGCTGTTTGAAATCGATATCACAGAACTAGTTTGATTCTAATTTTGGTTATGGTTTACTTGAGTTTAAGAGCTTTCCAAATGAAAAATGAAGGAGACTTGGAAACATAAGGATATTAGAGTCGGTTTACACACCGACTTTGATATCTAATTGCTTTAATTTTATATCCGTCCTAAATCTATTGTCTGTAACCCGAAAACCATTTGCGAGAAAATTATATTATTTTACCGTCAACTACAGTAATTTAAAACAAATAGTATTTCACTATTCACAATAAGTCCCGTGACTTATTTACTTAAGTTTCACTAGTAAACACATAATATTAAATAATTTTTAACTCAATTTAAATAATCAATTTAAAATAGAAAATTACCAGACCAGTGGAGATGATGTTACAGAAATGCATGTGTTTAATGTGCGTAATTATATCGAATTTTGAGGAGTGTCACATATTCACTACAACAACATATGCGAATTATCTATTTCAACTTTTCAGATGTGAATTATGTTGGGTTTTCTATTCCCTAACTAGATTATCTTACACGCAGCGGAAAAACAATAATTTAATAATCTAAGGCAATAGGAAACTAAAACCCTAAGGGATCTTTAACTTTAATAAATAGTACGATAAATAATTGGATAGATAAGGAAAAACACTAACCTTGGAGAAAACCTATTTCTCACGTGCAGACCAACTAGCAGAGCTTCGTTGCTTGGAGACAAGTACCCAAAGTAAAATACCTCTAATGCTTCACACCCAAAAACCCAAGAGAAAGTCAAATTTTCGAAATCCTTGAAAATTCGTACTTGAAAACGTGATTAATGAAGGTAAAGGATGCCCCTTTTTATAGTTGTGGAAGAAACCCCAAAAGTTGCTGGATTTGAGTCCCAACCGATGGTTGGACCTTCCAACCGGCGGTTGGAGTATTTAGACTTGGACTCCAAGTCTGCGACTTCCACCGCCTTAGAAACCCTAATAGCCAACCGGCAGTTGGATTCAGTTTCTTGAATCTTCCGCCTTATTTAATTTCTTTTAATTTACAATTAATAATCTATATTAATAAATCAATTAATTAAATATAATATTAATTCCAATTAATATTATTCCTTCATCTTTCTCTTGACTGTTCATTGAGGGTAACCCAAAAAGGACTTTACTTTTAATGATAGTCTTACCAATTAGTTATGATATTGGACACTATTTCAACAGTCTCCCACTTGGACAAATCATCAACTATTATTGGTCTAAGTCTCTATGTTATTAACTAAGTAAAGAGTGCCATCCAATGCAACTGCCGATAATAACAATCACAAGCAATAGATATGAAATAGGCATAGCTAAGGCTAGTCTTGTGTGTTGATCAAATGTTATTTTTAACCTAGGATTAACCGAGACGTATACTCATTTGGTATTGTAATCGGTTCGATTAATATATATAAATAAGTATTTTCGTTTTGTTTATTGTTCGTCGTGTGTATTTATTTATGCTTGTTAAATCTCAATAAATTAGTCTGTTGGTACATGTTTGTGTCTGTCAGTTGGTCTAGCTCGTAGTTTGTAATTAGAATTAGAATTCCTGATTCCTGTGACGTTGCGTGTAACGTCGCAGGTGCGACGTCAGGTTTTGGGCCTGCGACGTAGTCAACGTCGCATGGGCTTGGGCCTGCGACGTCGTGTGCGACGTCACAGGTGCCAGAGTTTGTATAAATTCGTATTTACGTTTTCTGTTTAGGGTTGATGAAACCCTAAACGCCATTTGTCGAAATCTCTGTAAAGCTAGTCGAATATAATCAATATAATACGTTTCGTTTGATATTCATTGAGTATTAATTATTCGTGTGATTGTGTGATTAGTCAATTGTTGTTTCCGCCATCAATTGATTGACTCGGTTCGTATAGATCCAAGGTTAGGGACAAACAACTGGTATCAGAGCAGAGAGTGCTCGTTTTCGGCGTAACGGATCGAGTTCGGGATTAAAGGACGTGATACTCATATTATCTTGTGATTATTACGTTTGTTTTTGTGTTTTTACAGGTTTTCGATCTAGATTACTGGGAATATTGAAGGTTTTCATCGATCTTTGTTCGTGGTTTTTGATTAGGGTTAAAAATTTTCGTTTTCTATTGGCCGCAGCAGCACGTTTTGCGACGTTACCTGCGACTTCAGCTGCGACTTCGCTTGCGACGTTACTGATTTTGACTTTAATTAGTCTTTGCCACGTAAAGTTGCGACGTTACCTGCGACGTCGTTATTTTGACTTTAATTAGTCATGTGACATTGCGTTGCGACGTCTTGTTGCGACGTAGTGTGATTCTGTGACGTCCTCTGCGACGTCATCTGCGACGTGACACTCAACGTCGCTCACTTCTGATTCTTAATTGAATCCTTTGCCTTTTGCGACGTCACTTTCGCCGTCGCATACTATTGGTGCGACGTTACCCTCAACGTCGCTAATATCAGAAGACTTGTTTTTCGTTTAAATAATTAAAATGGCCGCTGATAAAGAGGACATTAGAGGACTTAGGGAGATGATAAAGCAAAGTAATGATATTGGTTCAAGCAATAAACCTCCACTATTTACAGTTGATATGGATTATGTATACTGGAGAGACCGTGTTGAACAATACATTGACTTTCACTGTCCAGAATTATGGGGACCATTACGTGAGCGTTATGTACCTCCATTAGCTGAAGGGGAATACCGTGGTATTCGTCCTGCTAAGACTTATAAAGCTATGACTCCCAAGGAGAAGAAAGATTTTGATACTGAGAGAAAGTCATTTTCGATGATTAAAATGTGTTTAACCAAAGATGTTCTATGGCTTTTCAGAACTCATGAAACAGCATTTGATTTATGGAAGGCAATTGAAACTCGTTGTGGAGGAAATGATAAGTATAAGGAAGCCAAGCTCGAACTAATTAAGAAACAGTACGATATCTTTGACATCCTTCCTGATGAAGACACAACTTCTTTATTCACTAGGTACTCACGGTTAGTTGGTAAGTTGTTTGAAGGGGGTTATACTTTTCCTCCAATTGAAGTCAATAAGAAGCTACTGGATGTGTTGCCGAGTTCTTGGGATGTTAAAGTTCAATTTTTAAAAGAAAATGAAGAACTTGCAAACATGTCTTTGGATACTTTGATAGGGGATCTTCAAGCTCACGCGATGGAGATTAAGAAGAAAGAAACAAGGTCTGGTGCTACTGTTCAGAATCCTAGTGTGTATGGTGTTCAACTTAACTCTGGAAAGACTTATGGATCTGGAGTCGCCTTCGTGACAAATACTAATGCATCGTCAACCTCTTCTTCTTCTTACGATGGGATTCATTCTGTTTTCATGTCTGGACCTTCTTCAAATCAACAACAGGTTCAAGTCTCACATGCTATTCAGGAGCAAGCTGCCATTTACACAGCTTTCTTAAGCTCATACAAGGATTTGGTTACTCAACCGAATCTTACTTTGGAGTTGACTAAGGAAGACTATGCTCAGCTTGATGAAGATGATCTGGAGCAAATGGATCTAACTTGGAATGTGGCAATGATCACCAGAAGAATTCAAAAGTTTTTGCAGAGAACAGGGCGTAAAAGCTTGGAAGGTGACGGGAAGACTGGCTTCGGATTTAACAAGAGTAAGGTCCGGTGTTACAATTGTCAAAACTTGGGTCACTTCGCCAGGGAATGCGAGAAACCCAAAATGCCAGCATCGGGATTCACAACACCTTCTACTCCTCCAAAGACCAAAGAAATGGAAGTTACCAAGAAAGGGCCTGCTGATAATGCCCTGATTGTTTTCGAGCCCACAAGTCAGGATTGGACGGCTGTCTCCCAGCAATACCAACAGTGTTTGATGGCTCACATTGTGAATGAGGTACCTGATGAACCGTTAAATTGTATCTCATGCATTAATTTAACTGAATCTCTAAAGGCATATCAGAAAGACACCATAGAGTTGAGGAAAAAGAATGAAAAACTAACCGAGTCAAATAATTTTTTAAAAGCTAATGAGAAACTTTATGAAAAACATCTTGAGGCTCATCGGTTAGATACTCAGAAATATAAATCTAAGGTTTTTAGTCAAGAAGATGCCATTAAAAGCTATCTTGTTGAAATTGAACTACTAAAGAAAGAACTTACAGATTTAAAAAATGAGTATGAGAATTGTAAGAATAAAATCTTAGGTTCAAATTCCTCAACGGTTGTCTTTAATGAAATTCTTAGCAAGCATGGAACTAGTGGGAAAAAGAATGAGGGATTGGGATACCACTCAGTCCCTCCTCCTACTACTCACTGTCCCCTTCCTGTTAAGGAAGGCTTTGAAGAGATTCCAGTTGATTGGTCAAAGCTTTACGGTATAAAAGCTAAAGATGCTAAAGAGACCAAACACAACAAACCGGCAAAGGAGAAAACCAAGCGGCCAGAGTACCCCTTGCCAAGGTTTGTTAAGTCTGTGAATGAATCTCCTGTTAGTGTTGAGGAGAGTGTTGAGCTAAAGAATGAATCTCCAATATGTTTTGAGGAGATTGTTGAGATTGAGGACATTACGGATCAGGAGTATCCTGAGGTTAAGAAAGTTGAAGCTAAACCTGAAAAAGTGATTTCAAAGGTTGAACCTAAAATTAAGGTTCAACCAAATAAGGGAAAAGCCAAGGTTTTAAATTCGAAACAACAAACTTTACAGTCATCTGTAAAGATTTTGCAACACAAAATAGTAAATGAAAGAGTTTCGTATGGTAAACCTTCAACTTCAACCTCTCAACCAAAACAAACACTTTCTAAGACGTGTACGCAATGTTCATGTTCTAGAAATGTTTCTCCATCTCCTGTGGTAATTCCTCAGCCTCAACCATTTGTTGAGACTCGTTCTTGTTTCTACTGCAAGAAACAAGGACATTTAATTCGTGAATGTCCAAAGCTGTCAAATCAGCGCTATGGGAGAGAGATGCCTAGGACATCTGTTTATAGAAATTCTTTTTCTCCACCTAGGCGTTACTCAAACTCTCCCAAGCCTGTTTTGAAGCCAAGTAATGTTGAGCAAAAATCTTTGCCAATTCAAAAGCCCTACATTACTTCTAATATCAATTCCGAACCTTCTAAAGTTTGGAAACGAAAAGAGTCTGATGTTGACTCTTCAGTTGTCAACAATAACACATCAGATAAAAATTCTAATTTGTTTAAAAATAAAATCCTATCTGACATGCTTATTGTTGATGACCACGGTCGACCTAAGTCTGTAAAGGCTTGGGTCACCGTTTCTCACTAATCTCCTTTCATTTGTGTGTTGCAGCAGTCAGAACGTGTTAAAGATAGTGAATGGTATTTGGATAGCGGCTGCTCGCGACATATGACAGGCGATGTATCTCTTCTTGTGGATATTAAACCATATGCAGGAGGATATGTTGCCTTTGCTGGAGATACTGGAGGAACCATTTCTGGAAGAGGAACGCTAACTAACGGCAATGTTAGTTTTGAAAATGTGAACTACGTGGAACAGCTTACGCACAACTTGCTAAGTGTTTCACAGGTCTGTGATAAGGATTATACCACTGCGTTCACAAAGACAGAGTGCGTGATACTGAAGCCTGGGTATGTCATTCCGGAAGAATGGGTGTTACTAAGAGCACCAAGAAAGAATGACACATACATTCTGAACATGAGAACTGTTGAGACCTCGAATGAGTATACGTGTCTCTTGTCTAAGGCTTCTGAAAAGGATTCACTGCTTTGGCACAGACGAATGGGACACATTCATTTCCGAAAAATGAATTTCTTGACTAAAAATGACCTAGTGCTAGGAGTTCCAAAACAGTCATTCGCTCTAAAGAATGACTGTATCTCTTGCCAAAAAGGAAAGTTACATAAGAAGTCCCATAAGTCTAAGCAGGTGAATTCCATTAATGCACCATTGGAACTACTGCATATGGATCTTTTTGGTCCAGTCTCTACAAAGAGCATTGGTGGTCGGTCGTACTGTCTGGTAGTTACTGATGACTACTCAAGGTTTTCGTGGGTTTACTTTTTGACCACAAAGGGGGAGACTACTGATATTCTGGTGTATTTGTTGGATAAGTTGGCAAATCTGTGCAACTTAAAAGTGAAAAGGATACGAAGCGACAATGGAACTGAATTCAAGAACTCAACTCTCGAATTGTTTTGCGCTACAAGAGGTATTGAGCATCAATTCAGCGCTCCAAGGACTCCACAACATAATGGAGTCGCAGAAAGGAAGAATAGGACAATCATCGAGACAGCTCGGACTATGTTAGCTGACTCCAAGTTACCAATCATCTTCTGGGCTGAGGCGGTTAATACTGCCTGTTATGTTCTCAACAGAGTGCTCACGGTTAAGAAAAAGAACAAAACGTGTTATGAACTTTTCAATAACCGTAAGCCAAATCTGCAGTTTCTAGAACCATTTGGGTGTCCTTGCATGATCATGATTACAAAAGATAAGGTCTCTAAGTTTGGTGATAAAGCTGTTGAAGGGATTTTTCTTGGATATTCAGTCAACTCTCCGAAAAAAAAAGAGTCTTCAACAAATCAACGAATCAGATTGAGGAACAGTTTGAGGTGAAATGTTTAAGGTATACGGAACCTCCTCAAGGAACGGGTCCGGATTGGTTTTTCAACTATGGAAACCTTTTCAACTCTTTCAATATTCCGGAAGAGGATGATACGGAAGAATTGGTTTCTATACTTCATGGACTTGATCTTACTCAAGATACACCTGTTAATAATAAACCATCCAACCCATTTCCCAATGCAACACCCGCACCTCCACCAACTAATCCTACACCTTCACAAACAACACCTACACCATCACAAACAACACCCACACAACCACAAACAACAACCAAATCACCACCATCTACACCTACACCTACACCATCTCCTACTCCACCATCTTCGGCTGCTCCTTCTAAAACAGTTTATAACTACACAAAGGAGCTTCCATATGATCCAAACATGCCTCCTTTAAAGGAACCTCAAGAAGAAAATGAAGTGGAAGAAACAATGGCCTACTCTCACTTATATACTTCTGAACATGAAGGGGAAGAAGAAGAGTTAGCCTTTCCTGAGTCTGCTGCTACTCCCGAAACTGAGGGAGATTTGAACAATCTGGGTGTGGACGTTGTGCCAACTGCCATACCAGAAACTCGTATACATAAGGATCACCCCATTGATAATATCATTGGTGATCCTCATGCATCTGTTCAAACACGACAACAAGCAAAGCAGACTTCAGCTCAGCAGCTTTTGGGACTTATTGCTCATATCGATTCATGTCATTTGTCTCAAATTGAACCTAAAAAGGTTGAACAAGCCTTAAAGGATCCATCTTGGGTCGAGGCTATGCAGGAGAAACTACAGCAAATAAATAAGATGAATGTTTGGGAAATTGTTCCTCTACCCAAGGGTGCTCACTTGACGGGTACTCGTTGGGTTTACCGTAACAAAATGGATGATCGTGGGGCGGTTATTCGAAATAAAGCTCGTCTGGTAGTTCAAGGATATAGTCAACTAGAGGGTATTGACTATGATGAAGTTTTCGCTCCTGTCGCTCGTTTGGAATCTATTCGAATTTTTCTAGCCTATGCTTCTTTTAAAGGATTCCGTGTGTATCAACTTGATGTGAAGTGTCCCTTTCTATACGGAGATGTCGACGCAGTGATTTATGTGTGTCAGCCTCCTGGTTTTGAAGATCCAAAGCATCCTAATCATGTTTGCAAGCTGAAGAAAGCTTTGTATGGTCTTCATCAATCTCCTCGACTTTGGTATGAGAGACTTGCCAAGTACTTGCTGAAGAATGGTTTTGATAGAGGACAGATTGATAGCACGCTTTTCATCAAACGGGAAGGAGCGGATTTATTACTTGTGCAGGTCTATGTGGACGACATAATTTTTGGATCAACTAATGATCAGTTGTGCAAGGATTTTGAAAGACTGATGAAATCTGAGTTTGAAATGAGTGCTATGGGGGAACTCACGTTCTTTCTGGGACTACAGGTTGAGCAATCTGACAATGGAATTTATATACACCAGTCAAAATATGTCACTGACATGTTGAAGCGGTATGAATTGCTCGATTGTAAACACTACGGCACTCCAATTGAAGTGAAACACAATTTTGGACCTAATGAGGACGATGAAGATTGCAAGGAGAAAGACTATCGCTCAATGATAGGCTCTCTCATGTATCTGGCTGCCTCAAGACCAGATATAGTGTTTGCCGTTTCACTCTGCTCTCAATTTCAAGCAAATCCGAAGGTGTCTCATATGAAGGCAGTAAAACGCATTTTTGGATATCTTGCTTTTAGGCCATCTCTGGGTCTATGGTATTCAAACGAGAAAAACTTTGAGTTAACTGCCTATTCGGATTCGGATCTTGGTGGCTGCAAGGTAGATATGAAGTCAACTACTGGAGGATGTCAGTTCCTTGGATCGCGCTTAGTTTCTTGGCAGTGCAAAAAGCAGACTGCGGTTGCTATTTCCACAGCTGAAGCCGAGTATGTTGCTGCTGCAAGTTGCTCTTCTCAAGTTCTCTGGATTCAGCATCAGCTGCGCGATTACGGGTTCAATCTCTCTATGACTCCTATTTACATTGATAATACAGCTGCTATATCTATCACACACAATCCCGTACAGCATTCTAAGACCAAACATATCGAACTTAGGTTCCACTTTATACGGGATTGCTTTGAGAAACACCTTATAGATGTTGTACATATAGAAACCCTTAAGCAGTGTGCGGACCTTTTCACAAAAGCCTTTTTGCGATCACGTTTTATTGAACTGGTCAATCTGATAGGTTTAAGGTTCTTTCAGTCAAAGAATTGATTTGTGACTTGGATTTTTAAGTTTTTAAATTCATTTAAAAAAAAAAAAATCGCAACAGCCACTCTTTATACTCTTTAGTATTAAAGAAAATGCAAGGTTGCAACATTTTTAAAATAGACGTTGAAGTTGTGTCTGTAAACAACTTGGGATATGATAGTACATCGGGTGACATGCACAAAATGGAATTTTAAGGTTTATCTTGGATGTGTCAGTAGGTTTATATGACACACTTAAAACAGTTTTTATCTAAATTGTCTTCATTACACGATGTATTGGTAGACATGATACACACCGGTTTGTGAGTGAGTAAGAAGTAATATTGAAACTTGTCTATTACTTTGTGAAAAATGTTATATGATGTATGACATATGTCTTAATTGATAAATGAAAGTACTGTCATACACTGTCATAATTATTATGTGAATGTAAAGTTGGCATATAGTAATAATATGATTATTCGCCTAACTAATGGTGACTATTGTTGTACTCACGTACAGACCTGAATCCATTAGTTATGCAAATAGTCTCAAACTTGTTATGTTCATACTAAGGGACCCTCTGTTGTACTATGTACAGATCTGGGGCCACTAGTATCTTCATAGTCGGTTTGATGTATGCCTAAATATAAATATCAAGTGTATGTTACAAGAAAACCGAGATTCACTTGGTCTTGTAATCTCTACCTTGTGTGAATATGCAGTGTTTGTTTTACTGAAGTTTATCAGTATATCATATAATAGGTTTCACAAAATTAATATTCATACTAACAATAAAGGTTAGCTTTCAAATACGGATGTAACATGTTTAAGTGGACAAACAATACCAATAATCGTCTTGAAATAATTTTTATAAAAGGTGTTTTAAATGTGCCACGTAAATTTAAAGTGGTCAAATATACTGATGATCGAAATAACACTTACTATTCCTAATAATTGCATGTTATTCCGATATGATCCCTAATCAGATAAAACAACTCCGTCACCAAAAAAAAAAAAAAAAAAATAGATTGTTAGTTATTTTATTATGTTTTATTTTTACTTTTTGTGATATTAAAGAAAATACCAAAAAGAATTTTTACTTTTTATTTTATTTTCTTGTTTTGTTTTATTTTATTCTACGTTATTTTCCCCAAGTCACGAGTCATTTGGATATTCGAGAAAAAGGTTTTTTTTTTTTTTTTTTTTTTTTGAAAAATTCAAAATCGACTCAAATCACATCCTAACTGCTCTATGCGACATCCCTCTCGCCGTCGCTTGCGACGTCCCAGTCTACGTCGCACATATGGTTAGACTATATATAGTCTCAACCGCGACGTAACACGTCACACTATTCACTATTCTCCTGCGACGTAGCCTGCGACGTACCCTCTGGCGATTTGCGACGTAGCACTTTTTCGAGCATCTTTGTGATTTGTAGCCGTTTTCTTTACGATCCATTCACGTAGTCTTGTTCTACTCGTTATTCCGCACACTTAGGTACCAATCTTACCCTTTTTCACCGTGTATTTTTGCTTTAATCGTTAAATGTATATTGCGGGTTTTAGGGTTCTCGGTTTGGGTTAAATTAGTTATGTAATCGTGATCTAAACGTCGTATAATTTATGTTTTCGTGATCACCATACGTTGCCGCACCGTGTAGTGCGTTTGATTTTGAAAAACCCCAAATTTCGAATCTTAGGGTTTCTGGGTTTCTGGGTTTGCGCTTGAATGTTCATCAGTGCGACGTCGGCTGCGACGTCGTAGCCTACGTCGCATTATCATTTAATTGTATGCGCCGTCGCATTTTCTGCGACGTCCCGAGCGACGTCTTATTCTACGTCGCACCATTTTGATAATGTGATTAAATTCACAATTAATAGCAAAATGCGACGTCCCCTTTAACGTCGCTTAAATATTGTGCGACGTCACTGGCTACGTCGCTTTTGTTATTATTCTGATTTTCTGCGACGTCCATTACTACGTCGCTATCTGATATGCGACGTCATCAGCTACGTCGCCTCTTACAGAAAAATGACATTTTTTTGTTACCAATCAAATGTTGCGTTTTTCTGACTGTTAAATTCTGTCCAGCAATGGCGGGCGATTTCTTTCAGTTCCTCGCTGAATGAGAAAGACTGTGTTCACTGCTTCTGCCCAAAGAATGTCACTACTCGCCCCTCCTCGGCTAGAAGGATTACTTTCCAGTCGTGGATTCTTTTGTGCTTTCTGGTGTTCCAGCGCCTAAAAGCTACTATCTAGTCACTTAGATATGACCATTTTTGTCTCAGTTGGCTAATGATCCGGTGGGATTCTCTTCTTGTCCTGAATCTTGGTTTTCTGGTCTGGAGGAATTCCTTCACTATCCTGGATCTTGGCCTTCTGGTCTGGTGGGATACCATCCTTGTCTTGGATTTTGGCCTGACCTTGTCTTGCATTTTGGCTGTGTTTATTTAATCAGGATCTTTGGTCTAGGTTTTAGGGTTTAGGGTTTAGGATTTGATATGTGTGTCTGTAACTTTGTACTTATTTAACATATCAATGAAACCTTTCGTTTGTGATAAGTTTTGGTATATTTTGTTTGTTCTAACGCTTTTCGAGAATATCTTGTATGCTTTTGTTTTTGCAGATATGGCTTTGATATTTGAGGCGCGTCATAATACTGCTGCTTACCTTGATGATACTTCTGATAAAGCTGCACCGTATCGTCAGATGATTGCATTTTTGAGACGTTCAAGGGTATTCCACGCCATTTCCGATAACACTGTGGTTTTTGGAAATCTGATCAACCCTTTCTGGAGAAACGCAAATGTTGTTACTGATAACAACGTTCGACGACTGGTCTCTACAGTTCTTGGTATGGAAATCACTATTACAGAACAGAGTATTCGGGAACTTTTACAGCTGAACGATCAACCGAATATGCCAGTCAGTTTTGATCCTATTTTCGTTACGGGGGCTATGCAAAGGATTGGATATCCCGGGATTCCCACTGATCAGTATCGGAAAGCGAATCTCACACGTGTTTGGAGATATTTGATGCACGTGATTATTGTTTGTTTGGGAAATAGGAAAGGTGGAACGGATGGTATGAGCCGAAGTCTGGCTTCTGCCATGTTAGCGTTAGTGTACAACAAGCCGTTCAACTTCTCGGGTTTTATATTCAAGGCTATGGTTGATAATGCAAACGCCGGGGATCAGAAATGGATCTTATATCCGCGATTCATTCAGCTTCACATTAATCGCCATCATCCAGATCTTCAGGCACAGGGTGATATTGATCAGCAACTAAAGATTTCACCGATGATGAGTCGGATCTTTACCGTTTGTGCAGGTTATGAGAAAGGGGATGAGGCAGCAAGGGATGTTCCCTTATTTGGTGCTATTGTGGATGAGAATTACGTACCGCCCCCGGAACCTCAGTATATGGACATTCCGGCACCACAGCAACCGCTTGTGAACATTCCTGTTCAAGCTGCGGGGGAGCATGTATATGCTCTTTTGGAGAACATTGATCAATTTGGGCATGTTGACTCGGACAATTCAGCATCTCATGACACTATTGAGGGTTCTGATTCTGACGCTACAACAAATGTAGGTCCTCAGGATGGTGGTCCGACGCCTGAGCATTCGGACGGTACAGTTCCGCACACCACAGAGATGGAAAATATCCGGATTACCGATTCATTCCGATATTTGAGAATTCAGCGTCGGATCAGGGAAGGACGTAAGTATGTTCCTCTTCGGGATACTGGGAAACGTACTCGAGGTGACGATGATTCTGCTGATGTAACTTATCGACCTAGTCATCGTGTTCGTCATTCTTCGTCAGCAAGAGCTCCAGTCAACCCGTCGCCGCAAGATGATTTTGCGATTCAACCGACTCCAGCATTCATGCAAAAGATGATGGATGATATCTTGCGGATGCAGCAAAGGATGAAAGCTCAAGATGAAAAGATTGCTGAGTAGTCTGCACTGATCGAGGTTCAATCTAAGGAGCTTGAGGAAACGAAGCTTAGGGTTAATGTTTTGGAAGGCAGGTTACTTGCCTCGGGGGAGTCTGGGTCTGGGGTACCCAATTTAGAGTCAAGTGAACCTGCGTCTGTAAACCCCAACCCTGTACTTGAAAATGTTAATGAAAATATTTCTGTTTTGGATTACTTTTGTGTTGATGATATTCCAGGGCAACCGAGACCGCTGGCTGTTGACTATTCATTCGCTGACTTATCGTTTATTCAAAGAATGGCCAGTGGAGTTGGCTCTGAGGAAGAAACGGATAATGTTTTTGAGATGAATGATGATGTTTCGATTGAAGAGGAACAGTTGAATTCAGATGAAACGTATGATGATGCACAATCTGGGGAAGCTTACGATGGTGCACCGATTATAGAATCTGATTCAAGTGAAGATGAGAGGCCTGCTAAAGTTCAACATGGAGAATCAAGTTCTGCTGCAACTCCAGCTCAAGAGACACAGGCACCAGACTCAGCAGCTCAAGAATCTATGGATATTCCAAGGAAATACACTGCTGAAGCAAAGAAAGAAAGAAACAAGCAATGGTGGCCTAAGGGACGTAATCCTGTTCCTATTCCAGTTAAATGTCAAGTTTACCGGGTTAGTCTAAATTATACCGGAGTTATTAAAAGCTGGAAGTGTCAAAGAAATTTGTTTATGATTAAAAGAGAGGATGGAGTTCAGTATTTCAAAATGCGTTTTGATCGATTAAGCACGTTGCCAAAAGGAGAGATTAATCGATTAGCTCAGCTTAAATTGATTAATCCGTTCGAGAATGATTATGCCGAGTTTATTCAGCGGAATTTACGTCGAGAAGTGTTATCAAAGAAATATTCGAAATTAAAACCGACGTTGGGCACTCGGTATACGTGGAAAAAGAAGATTGATCCAGCCACCAGGAAGCCTATGATTAAAATTCACTATCCACCTGCTAACTGTTTGACTGAGATACCTCTGGAACCAGTTCCTTATTATTTTCTGCGAAGACTTGTAAAATGGGAACTCGATTCACAAACTGGTGAAGCGGTTATTACTTTTGTACCAGATTCGGAACTGTGGCCAGAAGTTGGAGGTATATGGAATTTGAAGCAAGCAACATTTAGACTGTATGATCCGATGAGTTTGATTAACTTTCATGAAAAAGATTTAAGAAAACTCTATGATGATCGGATTCGTGTTGGTCAGAAGAATGAGTTCAACAAACGTTTAGCCGAGCAGTTTTACAATGTTGTTACTGTTTGTGTGGCTAATGGAATTCACGCTGACGGCCAATTTCCTGCGGGCTGGGTTTAAAGAAGATTTTTGAAGACCAAGCTGAAGACACGGGGGAGTTTGTTGGTACATGTTTGTGTCTGTCAGTTGGTCTAGCTCGTAGTTTGTAATTAGAATTAGAATTCCTGATTCCTGCGACGTTGCGTGTAACGTCGCAGGTGCGACGTCAGGTTTTGGGCCTGCGACGTAGTCAACGTTGCATGGGCTTGGGCCTGCGACGTCGTGTGCGACGTCACAGGTGCCAGAGTTTGTATAAATTCGTATTTACGTTTTCTGTTTAGGGTTGACGAAACCCTAAACGCCATTTGTCGAAATCTCTGTAAAGCTAGTCGAATATAATCAATATAATACGTTTCGTTTGATATTCATTGAGTATTAATTATTCGTGTGATTGTGTGATTAGTCAATTGTTGTTTCCGCCATCAATTGATTGACTCGGTTCGTATAGATCCAAGGTTAGGGACAAACATAGTCTGGGAAGATTCCGCATTCCTGGACTCATTATAGATCTCGTATATGTTTAGATCGATCCATACGGATTAACAGTGGTATCAGAGCGGGTTTGAGATCTAAGATGGTACCAAGCGCGCAACCCGAAAAAGCACCTTGACTAGTCAATGGGGGTGAATTGGAATAACAACCTGGGTTCAAACCCAACTGATATCGCGTAAAAAGTCACGTTTTTACTACCGATATCTCTCTCATTCTGGAACGATTCTTGGCAAATTAACTCGAATATAGCACAAATCAGTAACATTATGCCGAAACGAAGATTCCACACACGTTTGAAGATTCAAGGCATAAAAACGAGATTTCAAGACCAAAGTGCCCTTCACCAACATCCATTATTTCCAAGATGTTCGTTTTCAAAGTTCGGATCCAACAGAAGAAGAATCAACTGAAACGGGTAAAAATTGAAGATTTCGCGCCCGCCGGAAGATCCAAATGATCCATACGCAATATCTGGAGCTAGGAACCTCATTTTAGGGCATATCCTATGTCAAAATCTTCTTTTTTGAATTACAAATCCAACAAAAAAAGAATCAACTCAAACGGACGTATAACGAAGAAAACACGCACGAATCAAGAAACGAAGCAACAAACCGCGCAACGGGGGGGGGGGTGGGGACCACCGCCGCCGGCCACCTCACCACCGCCGCCGGCAGGTGGCCCACCGCCGCCGGCCACCACTCCCCTGCCCCGGTTTCCGTTTTTGGTAACTTTTGGTACCCGGTTCGCCTACTTTTCGCGTTGTACGGTACCCGGTTCGCCCACTTTTCGCGTTGTACAAGCCACTTTTGGAAAGTCTTCTAACATGAGTCTCAAGGACAACTTGTGCTAATGTGAGCCAAAGCTCACCTATAAATAGGAGGCTTTTGGTTCATTTGAAAAAGACATTAACACACCAACACACCTACATATATCACATATGCACTAGTTACTTTCTCACTTTCTCATTCTACTTTCTTTAAATTAGCATTAGGTTAGTTTAGCATCTTGTTTAGAGTAGAAAGAAAGCTAGGAACGTGTTGTAATCTTTGGTGTACGATTGGAGTTACGATCATTAATTCAAGTCTATTCCTTCTCGCATATTAATCTCGGTTTTCTCTATCCTTATCTATCTTAATTAAACATGTTTGCTTTAATTATGTTTGCGATCGTTATTACCATGATTAGCGAGTAGATTACTATTGTATTTGTTGTGATGTAGTTAGTATATATAGTTGTGGGATGACTTTGAATACGTCGTGAAATAATATGACGGCCCCTATTCGACTGATTACTCGGTATAGTATTGGAAATGCTTTTGAGCATAGTACAAATATATGGAAGCCAGTAACGACCGAAGGTAGTTGTATTATTGATCGACGTTATAAAATTGGAAACTTTGTGAACGGACTTATCTTGTGATTTTAAACCTAAAACTTATATTCGCCTTTCGATTAACAAACGTGATTGTAACCTTGTAAAGAGGAGTCGCGAACCTCAATACTCGGTCAATAGTTATCTGTGTAAAAACTATGTTTTTAATTGTAACGTCATGCAAGCATTATAAAATGCAATGCGATTACGTGGACTTGCCATGAGTATTGTACACTTCCAATCACAATGTACTTATCATGTAAACATCGCGAAGCAATTAAACTCACAACGGAAACATTGGTAAACAATTCAATACGTTGTGAGTTACCATAGTATTTTCCGACATGGTCTGGGTTTAACTTTCTGTAAAAAGCCGTCAGCATTTTAATTATTTGTTTTAGTTTAAATTAGATTAGATTAGGTAGGCTAAAGGCTAAATGTCCATTTACGAAAACCTAGGGATTTGTTAATTGTATTGAGAAAGGCAAGTTTAAAATCCAACTTAACCCGATACTTTTTATTAAAACCATGAAACCTAAAGTACGGTACGCAAGAAACCTAAATGCTTTCCCTCGTTTATCACGCTTAAGTTTCATTGGTAGAAATTGATTAAATAAGTCCGAACACAAATTCTAAGTTAGTTGTTTAATGGATTCATAATCATTGTGGTATTAAGAACGGCTAGACATGTTATGGACTTGCTACTCTATTCCTTCGCCTACGAGCGAATACGTTCAATAATATGGGCCACTGACTCCGTCACAGGAGAGTGTGGAGAGTTGAGCATTGTCTGTCTGGTCAGAATCACGACACCTTAGTTCCTCGTGACATATTAGTTGATAACCGACTAATAAGGAATCTATTGGTTATACCATAAGTTAATAAATCTCATAAGCAATCCAATTTAGTTAATCATTTTCCCGTAAGAGTCATCATCCCATAATTATTAACTCACGAACTCATAACAAATACTACTTTGCCATATCTGATATCCTATTACATTTTATCCGCTTTATTTAGTTTAATTAGTAATTGAACCAAAACCCCCAACGCACTCTTTTAAAACATTTACTAGAAAAGAAAGATTGATTGGATCACCTCAGTTTCAATTCAGTTTCTCTTTAAGAACGACTCTAGGTCCAACTTACCGCCTACTAACCTTTTGGTTCAGTATCAGTAAGTCACACTTAGACCCCATCAATTATAAATTTAAAACCACCCGTTGTTTTCAATAGCAACAAGTTTTTGGCGCCGCTGCCGGGGAGACTAACTGTCCGATCCAGAGGCCCAACCAATCCCAATTCTAGTAAAACCCTTAGGATAAAACCCTTTTTTAAAAAAAAAAAAAAAAAAAAACACAAAAACATTTCCTTTATTGTCTATTTTCCTTTATTGTCTTTTAGTTTATGACCTGTTCCCCTAGATCTGCGCCACTATTTAACTTTCCCGATCCAGAACTTATAATACGCACTATTCGACGAGAAAAGAAGCAATCTGCACTTAAGCAAGCAATGGCTGAACGCATCACTCTCGCTGATAACAGTAAACCCTCTATCGAAGGAAGAGGAGGACCAATTCTTTACCCTGAAACCCCTGGTCAATCTTTCGAGCTTAAACACCACATCATCCAACTAATCCAAAACCACTGTCAATTCCACGGATTGCCCAGTGATGACCCAAACTCTCACCTCGACAAGTTCATCTCTCTCTCAAACTCCTACAAACAAAACGGAATTGGCCAAGATACAATCCGTTTATACCTTTTCCCTTATTCGCTCACCCATCATGCGCAAACATGGTTTGAAGGATTAGAGACCGGCTCTATCCCTTCATGGACTGTGATGGCGACAAAGTTCCTAACCAAGTACTTTCCGCCCTCTAAACAAACCAAACTCCGAAATGACATCATGAACTTTCGACAAGCTTTCGATGAATCATTATATACCGCATGGGAACGATTCAAAGGAGCCTTAAAGAAATGCCCTAATCACCGACTCGATAAGTCTGCACAATTGTGCACTTTCTACAATGGTTTAGATCCTAACCACCGAACTACCCTCGATGCTGCTGCACAAGGAAGCTTCATGGCAAAGACCGACGAAGAAGGATGGAACCTGATAGAAAATATGACTATGCATCACCACGATTGGAATTCCGGAGATCATTCAACATCTTCCAAACCTATCGCTGCTGCAAACCCGATTCCAGTCGAAGCGATTAAGACACTAACAGAGAAAATGGACTCGCTCGTCAAACAGTTTGGAGAACTTAAGAAACAACAGCACCAAGTACACCAAGTGCAAGTCTGTCAACACTGCACCAACCCGCAACCATCTGGAGAATACCAAGTTGAATATGAAGAAGCGGATGGCACTGTCTACTATGCTCAGTTTCCAGCTCGACCTCCCGGTTTCAACCAAAACAACAACCAACCCAGAGGACCTCCCTTTCCGCCGAGAAACAACCAACAACCTTTTCAACCTCGATACCCACCTAGATATCCACCCTACCAACAACAATCACAACTTCCTTACAATCAACCCCTTGCACTCCCTGCACCAACTTCTGACACAAACCAAACCACTGAATAAACCACCAAGGCGAATGCCCCAGCTTCAAGTTCAGACGAAGCCTTCACTCAATTCATGCAAGGTCAACACCTGCTCAACCAAAAGACGTCCGCTAGACAAGATCAAGCCGACCTCTTCATAAGAAATCAATTGGCTGTGTTAAAGAATTTGGAAGCTCAAATTGGACAATTGGCACAACGTCTTGAGAATAGACCCCGAGGAAGTTTGCCCAGCAACACGGTTCAAAATCCGCATATTGAGGAAGCAAAGCAACTTACAACACCAAAGGAAGCAGCCACTACTCCACCTGCTGCTGTTCCAGTAAAGGAAGAACCAAAGGTCAAGATACCAGCTGTGGAAACCACTCAAATCATGAACAAAGAGGTTAGAATCCCTTACCCCGCTAGACTTAAAGTTCAACCTAAGAAACTGTCATCCTTTAAGTTAGATGGGAAATTCCTTGATACCATGTCTAGAGTTCCCGGTCGTAATAAGTATATTAGAAAATTGCTATCCACCAAAGATAAATTGCCCGAAGTGAACAACATTCCCCTTAGCTCTGAAACCTCAGCCCTACTTAAAAATAGCCTTCCCGAAAAATTAGGAGATACTGGTAGATTTACACTCCCTTGTTCTGTCTACAATTTCGGAAATATGAGCGCTTTAGCCGACTTAGGAGCCAGCATTAACCTTATGCCCTACTCCCTGTTTAAGAGGCTAGAACTTGAAAACTTGAAACCCACTAAGATGACCGTCCAGCTAGCCGACCAATCTATTAGATACCCCAAGGGAATAGCTGAGAACGTCCTTGTTCAAGTTGACAAATTTTTCTTTCCAACGGATTTCGTGGTAATGGATATCCATGAGGACATAAACATCCCAATTATCCTTGGAAGACCATTCATGAACACAGCTAGAGCAGTGATTGATGTGTATAACCACACGATTGTTTTACGATCGCATGGTGAAAGCATTACTTACAAGATCGACCAACCGGAATGCACCCCAGAAGAGGAAGAATGTTGTGCTATATCCACAGGAAAAGTCTGTTCCGACGATGAATCAGAACCAGAGGAGGAACCACAATTCACCCGATTATCAGTTCTCATTTCTGACACTGAATACGACCCAGAAGAGGAAGAATACGAGGAAGCAGATGAAGAAATTGAATCTGACCCCGAAGAGGAAGAAGAAGAAGAAGAGGAAGAGATGGAAGAAGATGAAGATCATACTGATTCGCCACAAATGGCCGAAGTTAAAAGGATACAAAACTGTGATGACTGCTCTTCATCAGAGGAATCAGTTGACTACGGAGCCATTCGCCAAGAACTCAGATCCTCTCATCTAAAAAGAATGGGAAACATCCTGAATTCCTATCTCGATCCATCAAAACCCTTTACCAGAACTCGACTCCGAGACATTGAAACCTTTGAAGAAGGACTCCGATCATCACCACACCCGGACCAGTATGCCAAACTACTACAGAGAATCTCGGCATATAAGGCACGTCAACCAGGAAGCTTTGCCGAAGAGAACATTCATGACATAACAACCGAAGTCCGAACCATCGAAATCGATAGTTCTCGACCCTTCAACAACGCGCCCTCAGACGAAGAACTCCACCAATTTCCCGATTCACGTGATAAGGACTCCGACTACAAAAGTGAATGTGATGACGACTACGTCAACATCACCCTCGATGAACGCTCTATTCCACATTCTCCTCTTGCTCCCCCTAATTCCCCTGCTGTCGCAACAGAGAGACTAGAAATTCCTCTGATAGATACTCATCAAGACATGATCGAGATGATTGATGAATACAACGATGTCCGAATCATCGTAGAAGCCATCAAAGAATCAACTAACGACTACAACACCGCACAGAGACACATGATAAGGGCAATCATACGAGACTACGATTCATACCTCGCCAATTATGGAGAACCAGAGCCCAAAACTCTTCGTAGAAACATTCGAGCATTCTCTGACCTGCTTCAAGAACAACTTACCAGAGAAGCTCGACAGCGAGAAAGACCCAACTACCCAATGGGAGAAATCGAATTCTACGGAAACCAAAGGCGAATATACCAGAAAGTATATTGTGCCTTAGCAGGGTCAGCCTTTCCGTACTCATCAAGTCAAAAAGCTATTCTTGCATCAATGAGAACCAATCTGGAAAGAGCCACAGGGAACCCAAGAAGTTATGCCGACATCAGAATGGTGGGAGATCTAAGAACCCTTCTAGATCTCATCGAAACTGGAGAGCACCTCACAGCGTCAGAGAACTGCAGGATCGTCATCCAATCCACCATTGGGCACCACATTGAACTAATAATTGATGAGCTGAACGAGCCAGCCTATGAAGAGGAGACTCGTGAGGTACCGAGATTTATCCCGCACATGTCACAAATCAATTTAGCCACTTATGTGACTACCCGACTACGCGAAATGTACCAAGAAGAAGATGTAGAACTCGACGTCTACCGAAATGGATATCGTGAGATATTCAGCAAGTTAATTTGCATCTTCACAGACTCGGATTTTCCCTTCAACCGCGAGCAACATCAACTAATCAGACACGTGTGCCAAGCAACCAGATCCTTCGGAGGAGACCCTTGGGCTAATGATTTTGAAGAAGTAAAAACCAAATTCATGGCTTTAATCGCCTCGATAGGAAGAAACCACCCACAGCGTGAAATCGTTCGAACTTACACCTGCACTCGCATTGACCCTAACGGGCCAGTTACAAGGGCAGTTCGATACATCTGCTATGGAATGACAATTCTCGACCGACTCGCCACCGATCACTTCAAAAGCTTCAGGATGTTATCCACCAACCCACCAACTCTCATTGCTGACATGATAAAGCAATTCCTGCAGTACTATCCTCCAGGATACTCTCTACCAAGGAACCACAGTGACCACGCCACCACTACTGATGCATCAAGCATCATCTGAGGAAGAAGAGAACTAAGTCGAGCTCTCGACTTTAAAAGAGCGCTTCTCGGGAGGCAACCCGTGTTCTATTTCCGCTATTTTACTTTCCAAGAAGTGATGACATCTCCGACTATCTTTCACACTCTGATCATACAAAGAATGCTCCAGCTTGCAAGAAAGCATCAACAACCGAAGAATAGTATATCCGACGTGTTCACACTCACGAGACCAATCACAAGAAGACTTAACCAAGAGCGCACCAAAGAAGACAAAGACCGGCAGATGCAACCAAAAGAACACTACAATCACCGAGGAGCATTTCTAAAACCGTTTCTCTCATTCGTTTTAAATATACAATATCCATTATGAGATTCAAACCCAGCACACACACTGACAGAATAAGTTTTAGATGTTTAAAACCCTAAGTGTGGGATTTTACCCCATTCAGAGCTTAGTATAACATCGAGGACGATGTTCCTTTAAGTGTGGGATAGCAGTAGTTACACTACTGTTAAATGGATATTGGTATATCCTTGATTCTAAATCGTTGCTCTTTATTAGACCTTGCTTTATGTAGAAAATGAAAAATTTTAAAAGAATGATTTACTTTGGGGAATAAAGAAAAATAAAAAATAAGTTCTTTCGAAAAAACTAGTTTGACAATCCCATAAAGAGCATCGCATGACTAAGCACACAACAAACCAACTGTCGATTCGTGAGGTATCTTGAGCCATATGAAAAGCATTCATTTCTAATGCTTCACTTTTTCGATTCTTGAGTGTGCCGATGTATGCGTTTAGAATCAGAACTTGCTCTTGTTATGCATTTCGAATCCAAACTTGTGAGTCAAAAAGGAGATCGAATCACATCATTCTTGAACCCATCCATACACCCAAAATAAGTACGTTACCCCTTACTTACTCAAAAACATCCCTCAAACTTCCTACAAAGTTCCAAAGATGAAAAAAGAGAAAAATCAAGGATATGACGTCAAAAGGAAAGAAAAAGTCCCAAGAAAATTCAAAGTCAAGAAAGTCAAATGGAGAAAGAAGACTCCGACCAAAATAGAAAGAAGGCGTCAATCCTCCCGAAAATTCAAAATTTCCAACTTTCCGCTTCACCAAAAACAAAACCCAACAAAACCCCTCTCACACCACCAACATTCCACCACTAAAAACCTTACATCACTTCCCTTAGAATGATTGTGGCTAGATCGACTTCGCGCTCACCAAAAAGGTAACGATTTGATACTCGATCAAGCCTATGACGATAAACAATACATGACTGTCGTTCTGAGCGATTGATATAATAGAATAGAAAACCCTAAACACTTTGAGTGATTGGAGTGACCACCTTGAGAGGATCGCCTAGTCATGTATCAACGATCAATTAATGATCAAAAGCATGCTCCTAAAGATTACAACCTTGCTTTCTAAAATACCTAATATCTTTATTTTTCCAAAACCCCCCTTAGTAAAAAGTTCCCATCTTAAAATAATTTCATTATCTGCTTATCTTTAACCATGTTGAATGTTAGTTTGCTTGAGGACAAGCAAAGTTCTAAGTGTGGGATACTTGATATCGCGTAAAAAGTCACGTTTTTACTACCGATATCTCTCTCATTCTGGAACGATTCTTGGCAAATTAACTCGAATATAGCACAAATCAGTAACATTATGCCAAGAAGGTCAAAACGAGGTTGCACGATAAAAATCAAGTAAAACGGATGTGAAACGAAGATTCCACACACGTTTGAAGATTCAAGGCATAAAAACGAGATTTCAAGACCAAAGTGCCCTTCACCAACATCCATTATTTCCAAGATGTTCGTTTTCAAAGTTCGGATCCAACAGAAGAAGAATCAACTGAAACGGGTAAAAATTGAAGATTTTGCGCCCGCCGGAAGATCCAAATGATCCATACGCAATATCTGGAGCTAGGAACCTCATTTTAGGGCATATCCTATGTCAAAATCTTCGTTTTTGAATTACGAATCCAACAAAAAAAGAATCAACTCAAACGGACGTATAACGAAGAAAACACGCACGAATCAAGAAACGAAGCAACAAACCGCGCAACGGGGCGGGGTGGGGACCACCGCCGCCGGCCACCTCACCACCGCCGCCGGCAGGTGGCCCACCGCCGCCGGCCACCACTCCCCTGCCCCGGTTTCCGTTTTTGGTAACTTTTGGTACCCGGTTCGCCTACTTTTCGCGTTGTACGGTACCCGGTTCGCCCACTTTTCGCGTTGTACAAGCCACTTTTGGAAAGTCTTCTAACATGAGCCTCAAGGACAACTTGTGCTAATGTGAGCCAAAGCTCACCTATAAATAGGAGGCTTTTGGTTCATTTGAAAAAGACATTAACACACCAACACACCTACATATATCACATATGCACTAGTTACTTTCTCACTTTCTCATTCTACTTTCTTTAAATTAGCATTAGGTTAGTTTAGCATCTTGTTTAGAGTAGAAAGAAAGATAGGAACGTGTTGTAATATTTGGTGTACGCTTGGAGTTACGATCATTAATTCAAGTCTATTCCTTCTCGCATATTAATCTCGGTTATCTCTATCCTTATCTATCTTAATTAAACATGTTTGCTTTAATTATGTTTGCGATCGTTATTACCATGATTAGCGAGTAGATTACTATTGTATTTGTTGTGATGTAGTTAGTATATATAGTTGTGGGATGACTTTGAATACGTCGTGAAATAATATGACGGCCCCTATTCGACTGATTACTCGGTATAGTATTGGAAATGCTTTTGAGCATAGTACAAATATATGGAAGCCAGTAACGACCGAAGGTAGTTGTATTATTGATCGACGTTATAAAATTGGAAACTTTGTGAACGGACTTATCTTGTGATTTTAAACCTAAAACTTATATTCGCCTTTCGATTAACAAACGTGATTGTAACCTTGTAAAGAGGAGTCGCGAACCTCAATACTCGGTCAATAGTTATCTGTGTAAAAACTATGTTTTTAATTGTAACGTCATGCAAGCATTATAAAATGCAATGCGATTACGTGGACTTGCCATGAGTATTGTACACTTCCAATCACAATGTACTTATCATGTAAACATCGCGAAGCAATTAAACTCACAACGGAAACATTGGTAAACAATTCAATACGTTGTGAGTTACCATAGTATTTTCCGACATGGTCTGGGTTTAACTTTCTGTAAAAAGCCGTCAGCATTTTAATTAGTTGTTTTAGTTTAAATTAGATTAGATTAGGTAGGCTAAAGGCTAAATGTCCATTTACGAAAACCTAGGGATTTGTTAATTGTATTGAGAAAGGCAAGTTTAAAATCCAACTTAACCCGATACTTTTTATTAAAACCATGAAACCTAAAGTACGGTACGCAAGAAACCTAAATGCTTTCCCTCGTTTATCACGCTTAAGTTTCATTGGTAGAAATTGATTAAATAAGTCCGGACACAAATTCTAAGTTAGTTGTTTAATGGATTCATAATCATTGTGGTATTAAGAACGGCTAGACATGTTATGGACTTGCTACTCTATTCCTTCGCCTACGAGCGAATACGTTCAATAATATGGGCCACTGACTCCGTCACAGGAGAGTGTGGAGAGTTGAGCATTGTCTGTCTGGTCAGAATCACGACACCTTAGTTCCTCGTGACATATTAGTTGATAACCGACTAATAAGGAATCTATTGGTTATACCATAAGTTAATGAATCTCATAAGCAATCCAATTTAGTTAATCATTTTCCCGTAAGAGTCATCATCCCATAATTATTAACTAACGAACTCATAACAAATACTACTTTGCCATATCTGATATCCTATTACATTTTATCCGCTTTATTTAGTTTAATTAGTAACTGAACCAAAACCCCCAACGCACTCTTTTAAAACATTTACTAGAAAAGAAAGATTGATTGGATCACCTCAGTTTCAATTCAGTTTCTCTTTAAGAACGACTCTAGGTCCAACTTACCGCCTACTAACCTTTTGGTTCAGTATCAGTAAGTCACACTTAGACCCCAGCAATTATAAATTTAAAACCACCCGTTGTTTTCAATAGCAACACCAACCATTGACAAAATCATGGTGACAGGGGGTCTGGGTTCATTCTCGGACGCATCGCCTAGGGGCTGGTAGAATGCACGATACCAGTCGGTATCCAAAGGATACACGGGTTAGGGTTGCCCGCCTGTAACAACCTTTTGGAAAAGATTGAGGTTTTCAAGAGTCCGTATCTGTTCGTTCGTATCAAAAATTTTTTATACGAACGAATTCCACGATCGGGTTTGTTTTGTGTTGAAGACGATCGGTTGTTACTCTCTTTTTTTACGATCGTGTTATTTTAAAAGTTTAGGCTTTCATTTCATTCGTGTCATACGAAGTTAAAATCGGAAACTCCGCGTTTTTTGGGTTTGCACTAGAAGACGTATTCTTTTTCGTGTTCTTGGGTTATAATTGAAGATCGCCGAACTTGCAAGGTTATGTATTTGGAGAACTGTGCCTGGTGTGATTTGGCGAAATTAAGGTTGTGTTTAACGAACATGTTGACCACAGATTTGACCAAGCGAACCTGAAGTTTTACCGAACTTCCCTTAAAACGAACAAGAGGCCCATAGGACCAACGAACTTAGTGATTTGAGACTGTTGCTTTGGATCGATATATTGGGTCAAAACATTAAGTATTAAACGAACATTTTGAAACAGTGATTGAATGATACTTATTTTTTATATATAACTTGTCTCCGCGAACGTGATTGCTTTATAATATTTAATTGTCGAACATTAATTTGTTCAAGAAATTAAATTATAAATTCGCGGAAAATTTATATATTATTGTTCAAAAGTTTTTATGCTACATAAAAAATGCTCGGGTGATGAAGATCATGGTGGTTCGACTTATTTCAGTTGTGGTTTTCATTTGGAATAAGAATCTGAGTGACAAGTGGTCAACCTAATTTAGGATCACGGCAGGTGGTGATAGATTAGGTGATTCAGATGAAGATTGAAGACTAAGATTGAAAGTCGATCAAACAACTAATAATCATTATTGAGCATATGTGTGAGATTTTGTCGAAATATCTTTGTGATAAAACTGATCATTAGTTGTTAAGTAGTTGAAGATTGAACTTTTATCATATGCCAATTATGTGGAGATGATTAATTAGGCGTGATTCTCACTAAAAGGAGAAGTGGCAGATTAATCCAAGTCTCAGAATAATTTGGAGATGCTTACTTTGAAAGGGAGATCTGATATGAAAGACTTCAGGTTTTTGGTGGATTTGTGAAGATACAAGACAAAGTCAGACACTACTGGTTGAAGACGAGGATCTAGGGTACAATAATAGATGAAGTTCAACTTGCCGAATTTCTTATTTTTGTAGGAGCTGATTAGTTTGAAACACCCTGAAATTTTTTAACTATTTTCTTTTAAACACTGTATATTATAATTTATAAAATATCAATACATTTGATTCATCTCTTTGACTTTACAGTCAAACGTACATTCAAACATTTTCAACTGATTGCTTTCAAATTTTCTACTTTGACTAAAAACATCATCGAAGTTGGGCGATTTATACAAGTCAAACCATAATGATAACTTAAAAGAAATAGGAGCTGGTCTAACCATTTCATCAAGCTCCACTCCACGTGTCTTTAGTAACCATATATAACTCTATCAGTCCATTGATTCAAACGAATCAAATACCTACAAAATAAACAACTAAAAAGGGTAAGCCAAAACTTAGTGAATAATATGAACAATTAAATAAATAATGTATATAACATAGCCACTTAATATGCACATATTACAAGTTACTCGTTCATATAACTTTTTGGGCAATTGTAGAGATCATTAGTATATTTCAAATCTGCACCTTATCTCTTATTGATGTACATACCAAATCATCCACTTAGCTGTAAATGTACCTATCCGGGCCGTGCCCCGGTAAATAGTTACACACTCATCAACACTAGTACAGATTTTGGCTTTGGTCACACCAGAAAAGTGTGACGAAAACCATATGGTCACACTCGTTTTTTCAGCGTGTGTGTGACTAAAGGTGCCTTGACCAAAGGGGTCCATATGGTCACATTACATGGTTAGTGGCCGTATCCATCTAAAAAGTGTGATGAAAACCATAAAATGTGTGACCGTATGCTCTTTAAAATTAAGTGAAAGTGTATTTTGTGTGACTATTGTTCATCCAATGGCCACTTGAATTTTAGGTTAGTGTGGCTATTTGTAACATTTAGTCACACAACGAGTGTTTTATTTTTGGGATTTGGTTACATAAATTTAAGCCAAGAGTGACCAAAAGTGTTAATAAGTGTGACCATATGTTCTTTAAAGTTAGCTAAACGTGTATTTTGTGTGACCATATGTTGGGACATAGAATGTGACAACATATCTAGCTTGAAATAGGACTGGTGTAATTATTATTACGTTTGTATATTGGTTTAGATTTGTAAATAAATATTTGTTTTGTTAGTAATATTCGTTAAACATATTATTGTGCTAAGTTAGACGAATGTTTAAAGACGAAATAAATAATAGACGTTTAATGCGAGGCGAGTCGAGATCTCAGGTCGCAGCGAGTTGAGCTGTGAGATGAGATATGAACTCGCGAGGCATTAGTCTGGCGAGCCGAGTCCTTTACTGGGCTTGGGCTGCGAGTTGGACCGAACTCGCAGGCCCATGCGAGCCGAGGTGAGCTGGACGTATATAATGTTTTTTACTCCGTGAAAAACAAAAACTTTTGGCATTCTTTCTGATCGGCGATTCCAGCAAACCAGAGAAAACATAACCTACGGCTAGGCTTTGACGATTTATCGTTTAAAGTTAAGCTTCATTAAAATGCAATTCGAACGTATTCGTTACTAGTAAGATAACACCGTATTGAGGGATTCCGCACCTTAATACTACAGATAACGAAGTTATCGATCCTAGAACTAGGGACTTACATCTGGTATCAGAGCTTTCGGGCTAAATACGAGTGTGTTCATAAGTTTTAGTGTTATTGCGTTTTTGATTCGGGTCGTTTTTACGTGCGTTCTTGCAATACTAACGATCACAATCATTCTCTGGACGTTTTAGGGTTTGTTTACAGCCGAAATTCTTAGTTTCAGTCGTAAAAATACCTTAAAAATTCGTTTTCGGGTTTAACAGCCGTTTCGCGAGTCGAGATTAGGGTTCCAGCGTCGCCTGCGAACCGAGTTGAACTAGCGAGTCGAACTGAGGCTTGCGAGTCGAACCGAGATCCCTCGCGAATCGACATCACTTGCGAATTGACATCTTTAGCAATCCGAACTGAGGCTTGCGAATCGACGTATTCTGCGAGTCGAGCTGAGATTGCGAGTTGAGCTGAGTCTTGCGAGTTGAGTTTTCTGAATTCGCCGAAACAGTTTAATTTTACGTTTTTAAGATGTCTGACTTAAGTAGAATGATCGAAATGGACCACGAGGTGGGAAAGTCAAACGTTCCACCTAAGTTGTTAAGAATCGAGGATTACTACAACTGGAAGGACAGATTCGAATCTTACTGTAGATTCCTTGACCTGTCAATCTGGATGTGTATCAAGAGTGGATACACCGCACCTACACAAACTGTTCAGAATGCCACTGTGGTTCTTACATATGCGAACATGAGTGATCAAGAGAAGGAAGCTTACAGAAATGAGAATAAAGCACATTCATGCATAAAGATGTGTCTTCCTAAAGAGATTGCTCATCAACTGAAGTCTTTTCATACTGCTAGAACGCTCTGGGAAGCTCTAGAGAAAAGAGGTGAGGGAAGTCCACAGGTGAGAGCTGGCAAGAGGAGTCTTCTTAAAAAGCAGTTTACTATGTTTAAAGCTTTAAAAGGAGAAGATCTTGATGCCTATGTCACGCGTTTCTACCATCTGCTAAGTGAATTAGAATACCATGAGATTGTTGAAGAAGAAGTAGCTAAAACCGACAAGTTTCTTGAGTGTTTGCCTTCTAAATGGGAAATGTATGGCGTTATGATTAAGGATAACGAAACTAGGTATTCTACTATGACCTTAGAGCAAGTCATTGACAAGCTGAAAGGTTATGATTTCTCCAAGAAGTCAAGAGATAGTGATTCTGATCAGGTTCAGGCCCTGGGTTGTATCATGGAAAGTCAAGTCTTTCGACTGCGTCATCTAGTTCGACCACTGCACTGTTAGTTGGTGATACTAGTGAAAATGGAGAAATGATTACCGAAGATCTGTGCTTTATTTCCTCCTCTGGTGATGAAACAAAGGGAAAGAATTCTGAGAAGTCACCTCAAGAGCATCAGAAGATGCCGATGAGTGTGAAATCTGCTGAACAACAACTGTCTGTTCTTGCTTCCTTTGTGGCATCATATGAGAACTACATAGAGGGAAAGATCAATGATCCTATTCTGTTTGATGAGGATTATGAGCAGATAGATTCTGATTATCTTGAGGAATTGGAGCTTCAAGATCAACTAGCGTTGATATCTAGAAAGGTAAAGAATTTCCTCAAGAGAACTGGTAGAAAAGTATTGGGCAATAGATCAGGGTTTGACAAAACCAAGGTCAGATGCTTTAACTGTCAGGGTATTGGTCATTTTGCTAGAGAATGCCAAAGACCTAAAGTAGAAGCACAAGGAAAACAAGGTTCGGGAAGTACTCTTGCTTCCAAAGCCTTAGTGGTGAAGCAGTTGGATGGCTCTTATGATTGGCAAGCTCATTCTGAGGAAGCTTTGATGGCCGAGATTGAAGAGACAACTGCTGGATCAGTGTCCTACATGCCCACTGATATGGAACAGAAAGTAGAGGTGCCTGAGTCTGAAGTGAAGGCAAGTGATGATGACGTGCTATATATGGATTCAGCTCCAGATATGAGTCCTGAAGAATTCGTGGCACGCATGGCTGAATTACAAACTGACAAGAAGAAGGTATGTTTAGATATTTTTAATCTTGCTGATGTTTGTTACTTAGTTACTGATTTACAATCTCAGAATAGTGTCTTAACTGTGTCAAATAGCAACCTGCCATCACAATTAAATATGGATAAGGAATCCTATAAGACTGTTAGATCTGAACTTGATCAAGCTATTATGGATATTCGTAGATTAAGTGATGATAAACAAGTCTTAAAAGATAAAATTAAGTCTGATGCTTCGGATAGAACAAAACTTAGAGATACCATAAGTGAAAAATCTGTTATCATAGATGGTCTCTATATGAATATCAAAGACTTAAATGAGACGATTGCTAGTAAGGATCAGGAAATAGTGAACCTTAACTTAAGGTTAATTGAGCAAAATCGTAAACTTGAGAACTATAGGACATCTCAAATGGATAAAATGTTAGATGCTCAACGAAGTGTAAAGGACAAGACTGGGTTAGGTTACAATGATGTATCCCCACCTTTTAATGCCAATTACACTCCTATTCCTGAAGATTCTGAAATGACAGATGCTACTCCTAAAATTTCAGTAACTAATGATCAGGAAAAGTTAGAGGCACAGAAGGATGTTATTAAGAACCCTTCATCAGATAATAGTAAGGCTTCTCATTTCACCAAAATACAGTTTGTATCGGGTGGAGTGATTAACGATGCTAAGACTGATGATAAGGTTAATAAGGAACATCTTAAACCTTTAGTGCCTAAGACTCCGGATGAGAAAGCAAAAGTGAGTAAATCACGCAAGCAGATGTCATGTTTCAAGTGTCATCAAAAGGGACACGTGGCTTCGTGTTGTCCTAACAAAAAGCCTGAAACACCACATAAGCTTGTGATTGATGAAAAGACACAGACCGACTCTAGTATGACTGTAGATGGGTTAGATACCAAACTTAAGTTAGGTAATAAACCTGTTAACATTCTTAAAAGAGATGGTAAGCATAGTGTCTCCCCACCTAAACCTAAACGGCCATATACTCAAAGTGATAATTCTGTCCATAAGTCTAGGGATGTGACACCGTCAAGGTTTAGAACTCCAAGTAGAGGCCATAGTCATTATGAGAGCGGTACTACTTCGCAATCACATGAGTTTAATTATAATCATAGAGCTCATAATTATGTGCCTAAGAGGTTCTCCTCAAATTCACCTCTTAAGGCTGATCGTCCACAACCTAAAGCTACTTCGAAAGTAACCAAAGCTCCTGATGGGAAGGATGGTTATTTTAAAGAGCTTAAGTTTGTTGATGATAAGGGACAAACCAAGACCGTAATGGCTTGGGTCCCTCTTGATAACTGATCGTATCTTGTGTTATGTGCAGGAGCATGCTGTGAACAAGGACAGCTGGTGGTATGTATACAGTGGATGCTCAAGGCACATGACCGGAGAAAGAAGTCTGTTGAAGGACTTCAAGGAGAGTCTCAAGCAAAAAGTAAACTTTGCAGGAGATAAAGGAGGAGTAATTTCGGGAAAAGGAAAAGTTTCAAATGGAACTTTGACTCTTGAGGATGTGAACTATGTTGAAGAACTAACTCACAACCTAGTGAGTGTTTCCCAAGTCTGTGATAAAGGTCATCCAGTTTATTTTAATGAAAAGGAAGCCTTAGTTCTGAAGCCAGGTTTTAAAATTCCTGATAAATGGATATTGATGAGGGCTCCAAGGAAGAAGGACATCTATGCTATCAACATGGGTGTTCCTAATTCTTCAATGGTGTCTACATGTTTATTATCCAAGGCTTCAGAAACAGACGCATTATTATGGCATAGGAGAATGGCACACCTGAACTGGAGAAAAATGAATTATATAACCAAAAAAGGTTTGGTTCTAGGTGTACCACAAAAACGTTTCGAGTCTGAGGATAAGTGTGTTCCTTGCATGAAAGGAAAGCAGCACAAGAAACCACACAGACCTAAGACTGAAAACTCTATCTCCTCGCCATTTGAATTGCTACATATGGATCTCTTTGGCCCTATAAGCAAGAGAAGTCTAGGTGGCAAATGGTACTGTTTGGTTGTCACAGATGATTATTCTAGATTCTCATGGGTATTCTTTTTGGGATCAAAGGATGAGACTCCTGGAATTCTAATTGAGTTCTTTGATCTAGTAGAGAATGTCTATAAAAAGAGAGTTAAGCGTATTCGTAGTGACAATGGAACAGAGTTTAAGAATTCAATGTTGAATATCTATTGCTTAAGCAAAGGGATATTACATCAATTCAGTGCACCGTATGAACCTCAACAAAATGGTGTTGCTGAAAGGAAAAATAGGACGTTGATTGAAGCTGCTAGAACAATGCTTGCTGATTCAAAGCTTCCTGTCATCTTTTGGGCAGAAGCAGTGAATACAGCATGTTATGTTCTTAATAGAGTTCTTACGGTTAAGAGACATAACAAGACTTGTTATGATCTTTTGAACAATAAGAAACCTAACTTAAAAGGGTTTGAACCCTTTGGAGTTTCATGCACCATATTAAAGACTGGACATCAAGCAAAATTTGGTGAGAAGGCTGACGAAGGATTTTTTCTAGGTTATATGCCCAATTCGCCAAACAAGAGAGTCTTTAATAAAGTCACAGGACGTTTGGAGGTAGTTTATAATATTGAGGTTACGAGCTACTCACCTGATGTTCATAAGGGCTTAGATTGGCAATTTGATTATTCTGATCTCTTTGCATCATTTAAAGTTCCTATTAGTGACTATGTCAGTGATTCAGAGATAGCTGAACATTTATTGTTTGAAGATGAGAATGTTGGTCCCGCTTCAACATCAAGTGTTAAGCAGTCTGGAATTAAGACTAATGTTGACTCAGATAAAGCTTCCACAAGTGAGTCACAACAACCTTCAGAGGATAAGTCTCAAGAAACAGAAGATCTTGATGATCTTTCTACAAAGTTTGATGATATACTTACTCCTTTGAAACACTTAAGGATATCTTCAGCACGTACGGAAGATGTACCTGAATTGGAAGAGATTGGTACTAATTTGGAAGATGAGATACCGGTTGAACCAGTTACTACAACTAGAACGAGTAAGAATCATCCCGTTGAAAACATCATCGGTGATATTAATACTCCGGTTCAAACTAGGCATCAATCCAGAGCTAGTACGTCTGAGAACTTAGAATACCAAAGCTTGTATACAGCAATGAAAGAGACAGGGATTCCTAATCAATGTCTATATTCATGCTTTATCTCACAAATCGAGCCTAAAAATGTTCAAATGGCTTTAAAAGAAAGTTCGTGGGTAGAAGCAATGCAAGAAGAACTATCACAGTTCTCTAAATTACAAGTATGGGAGTTGGTTGACCTACCAAAGGGAGAATATCCAATTGGAACTAGATGGGTATTTAAGTGCAAGAGAGATGATAAAGGAATCGTTACTCGCAATAAAGCTCGTCTGGTGGTTCAAGGTTTTAATCAACAAGAAGGTATTGACTACAACGAAGTGTTTGCACCAGTTGCTAGGCTAGAAGCAATTAGAGTATTCTTAGCATTCGCATCTTATTTTGGTATAAAAGTGTATCAGTTGGATGTTAAGAGTGCCTTTTTGTATGGCAAAGTGGAAGAATTGGTGTATGTTTCACAGCCGCCAGGGTTTGCTGATCCTGAGTATCCAGATAGAGTATATCGTCTGAATAAGGCTCTATATGGATTACATTAAGCACCTAGGGCATGGTATGGAACACTATCAACGTATCTACTTGAGAATGGATTTACAAGAGGATCAATTGATAGTACACTGTTTGTGAAGTGGAAAAAGAAAGACTTTCTTCTAGTGCAAGTGTATGTTGATGACATTATCTTCGGATCTTCTGATGAAAAGATGTGTCAAGAATTTGAGAAAGTCATGAGAAAAAGGTTCGAAATGTCTGCAATGGGAGAGTTGAATTTCTTCTTAGGATTACAAGTTGATCAAAAGAAGGATGGATTCTTTATTCATCAATCTAAATATACATATGAGCTATTAGAACGCTTTAAGATGGATGAAAGTAAGGTCTACAATACTCCAATTCCAGTCAATCATGGACTAGGTCCAGATACATCGAGTGATAGCGATGTGGATCCAACTCTTTATAGAGCCATGATCGGATCACTAATGTATCTTACAGCCTCTAGGCCTGACATAATGTTTGCTGTTTGTTTATGCGCAAGATATCAGGCTAATCCGAAAGAGTCACACATGCAAGCTGTTAAACGAATCTTTCGTTACCTCAAAGGGAAACCTAAGCTGGGTCTTTGGTATCCGATTGATGGAGACTTAGATCTCGTAGCTTATACTGATTCGGATTACGGAGGATGCAATCAGAATAGGAAATCTACTACCGGAGGATGTCAATTCCTAGGAGGTAGATTAGTATCCTGGCAGTGCAAGAAGCAAACCTCGGTAGCCATTTCTACATGTGAAGCTGAGTATGTTGCAGCTGGCAGCTGTTGCTCGCAAGTACTTTGGATTCAACAGCAACTGCGGGATTACGGGTTAAATATAACCAATACTCCTATGATGATTGATAACGAATCTACTATGTCGATCACCAATAATCCAGTAAAGCACAGTAAAACTAAGCATATTGATATTCGACATCATTTTATTAGAGATTGTGCTGAGAAAAAGTTGATAAAGTTAGTTAAGGTTCCATCATTGGAAAACTTAGCAGACTTATACACAAAGGCGTTCGACAGAGCAAGATTTGAGACGTTGGTTCAACTGAACGGAATGAGAAATCCAGAGTGATTAGTCTTCCAAGGGTATTTTTGTAATAGTTAGTATTTCTGTATTCATTAAAAAAAAAAAAAAAGGCGTATGGCATTCATTTGCTTGTTACCTAAGGGGAATCGCCTTCATTTAAGTTTTTATTTGTAAAAACTAAGGGAAATGATAGTACATTAGGAGAATAAGCTTTACAATAATAAGCTTAAGTCCTAAGTATGATATGGTAGTAGGTTCAAATAAAGTTGCTTTAGAACTACAGCGGTTCTATCAGGTATGTGTTTATATTTATTTGATTATACACCTATATCCACAAGTTATAATTTGTCTATTTTTAGTGAAAACTTTAGATGGCTTCATCATATGATGTACTGGTAGGCAAATTATATGAAATTTTCTAAGCCTTAAGAAGTTAATTAACTACTTGTTTATTATTTTCTGTTACTATTCTATGATGTATGACATTAAGTCTTAATTGTTGAATGATGGTATTACCATACACTGTTATCATGCATATTAATTTGAAGTGACAAATAGTAGCAATATGGGTATTAACTTAATTACTGGTAACTTTATTGTACTAAGTACAGAACTGAAACCTTTAATTAAATTAATATTCTCAAATATATTTTAAATTATGCTAGAAGGGATCTTCTGTTGTACTATGTACAGACTTAGATAACATAGCATATTCAAAATATGTTTGATATTTGTCTAACCTTTAAAATTCAAGTGTATGTTATATGTTTCGAAAAGATACATCATTTAGTAACCGCTACCTTGAAATTTAATGATGCAGTGTTATGTGTTTTACTTGAATTCTTCAGTATGTCATATAATAGGAAGCACTTGATAATACTCATACTAACAATAAAGAGTTTGCTTAGAAAATTGAGTATAATTTGTTTATGTGGATCATAATACCGGTAATCGTCTTGAACTGTCTATAATAAAATATTCACTTTATGTGAGTAATGCATTTATTAATTATGCTATGTGGATAAAGGTACCTAAGATATAGTTTTATAAATATAAATGTATCAATGATGAATTTAGTTGTAATTTTACAGTGATTTACTTGAATTTCAAGAGGTATGTATACTACCAATCTGCTTAGACTTTTTAATATGTAATTAATTGCTTATTCTTACTAATATGATCCCTAAGCATATAAAATCTTATTTTGTATATTTACTTTGTTTCGAGTGATTAATAAAATGGTACTTGATACCAATGTTTATATCGCTGTATTTTTATCGTATGTTTATTATATTTTATTTTTATTTATTTATTTAAGTTTTTATGTTTATCTGAATTTACCCTTCGGAATTAAATTATATTTAATATTTTTGAGTTGAACAAACGTAACAATTTGCAAGTGAAAATTAATTATAATTTAGACTTGTAAAATATAAGGTTTTTATTTATACTTAGAATTAAATTCGCGTTTTTATTTATTCCTGCGAGTTGACATCAACTTGCGGATCCGCATCACATCTCGCGAATCGGATACAAAGTATAAAGGGGGTCAAACGAGTCAAGCTCACCCACCGAACCCACAAATTTCGCGAGTTCACTAAAACTTTGCAAATCCGTAACACAGGCGAAACGAGGCGATTTTTGATTTTCGCTTGATTTTGATTTTTAGAGTACGGGAACGAGTTTTTCAATCCGTAACAATTATACATCTTTACTTTGCGCACATTTTGAGGTATATATCAACGGATTTCACCGCCTAAATTGCACGAAATCGAAGGTTTTTTAAACTTAGGGTTTCGGTTTGAAGTTTAAACGATTCACATAGATTTACGATGTTATTGGACATGGATCTTTAGGGTTTATGTTAAACGAACATTAATGAACGTAAATCAATCGATAGATCATGTTAAAATCAACGGATTAATCGATTTTAAGTGTAAATTCGCGACGGCAGTCCATCGAACGAGTTGACATTGTGAATCAACTCGCAGCGAGTTGACTAGCGAATCCATGAGATTAGCGAGTTCACTTCAATAGCTGCTTGATAAGTTTAGCGAGTTGATCAATGTAGCGAGTTGATGAGTAAAGCGAGTTGATAAGCAAAACGAGTTGACCTCAACTCGTTAGGCCAGTTTATGCGAGTCCAGAACTTACAAAAATTTTAATTTTTTTTGTAATAACTTTTATATAATTAATTTAAATTAGACTTAAGACTTTTAGTTATAAGTTAAATTTTTATATACGACTTGAGACTATTTTTGTAACAAGTTATATATAATTTCAATTTTAAACTAAGATGTTTGATGAATCTCGATTCATAATACGTTATAGTTTAAAGATTTTTAATCGTGCATTAAATTATATCTGTTGTTTGTGTTTATTTTACAGATATGGCTAGAGCATTTGACAAGGGTCACAACATTTTGGTTGATCTGAACCTTGAAGCCAAGCGGGCTGATAGGGTTGCTGATATACTACGATTCCTTGCACGATCACGGATTAGATACGCCATTACAGCCAATCCTCCTATCTCTCAGGCTATACTGAACGATTTCTGGACGGATATAGTATATGACGAATCTGTCAACCCGCCAGAGATTAGAGCTACGGTTAGTGGTCAGCCTGTTACATTTTCAGCTGGTAATCTCCGTGAGATTTTGCATCTAGGTACAGTAGAACAGGAGAATGGAGATACGGAGTACCCTATGGATTTTATAGAGGGTGCGATAGGTCGTATGGGTTATACAGGAGATAGACGTGGACGTCAGTTCCAGAAACCTCTGGTCATTGGTCAGTGGAGGTTTCTCTGGCACGTGATGAATATAGTTTTTGCAGCGAAGAAGGGTGGTTTTGATGAGTTGAGCCCTGCGATTCTATCGGCTGCACTGTCACTGGTTTATAATAAACCATACAGTTTTTGTGATTATATTTTTGGTGAGATTGCGAAACAGATATCGGTGTCTGTTAGATCAAGATTTTTGGTTTACCCGCGATTTTGCATGCTGATTATCCGTGCGCGTCTACCGGATTTGGCTATACCAGAACCACATCTAGTGGTTAATACGATTGATCATCGTGGGTATAACGCCATGTTCATGCAGACTGTCAGGAAGGAGGGAGTGGTGAAACCTGAAGTTAGGCCACTTTTTGGGTATGTTATTGACCCGAACTACGTTGCACCGCCAAATCATGGGTGGTTAGACGTTGCTCCTGCTGCTGCTGTTGCTCCTGCTGATGCTGATGTTGTACCAGAACCTGCAGCTGAGGACACTCAACCTGAAGATCCACAAGGGCTCCTTGAGGATGTTCTTATTCAGGCTGGTCAGGTTGATCAGCAAGTGAACCAAGAGGTTGCTGCACAGGTTGTGCAAGAGGTTTTGGAGCAGAATGATGATGCGACAAATCCTTTGCTTCAAGACATTTAGAGTTATTTAGCACCACCTGAGGTAATTTTTTATTTATATAATAATATAGATGCTTAGTTAATAGATTGTTTTATTAATCATAGATGTATAATATTATTATATAATGATTTTGATATTAGATATTTAGTTAATTGGATATTATTTCTGATTTTAAAATATAAATATCATTAACCAAACAGGAAGCTGAAGCTGAGGCTGCAAACCCAGAAGTTATATTACTTGAGGGGGAGCAGATACAGCTTGATAGATCAGTTGTTGTACCGACTGAGGTATTATATCTGATTAATCTTAAATATATAGAACTTGTATGATAGAGCTTATGCTAATCATAAATGTTTAATATATTTAAACTTTAGGATCCTGTTAGATCATCTGGAGGTCGTGATGGTGAGACGGCTTCAGATGAAGATTCTGACAATACACCTTCTCCTCCTCCGTCTCTTTCTGAAAGGAAGAGAAAAGGTAAGAGTGTTATGGAGGAAGGTACTGAGGAAGTTGAGATTCCTTTGATGAAGCGTCCGAGAACGCTAACTATTCGAGAAGGTTAGTATTGATTATAAAAGTTAAATAATCTTAACTTGTTGTTTATCAGGAGTTAAACTGAGACATTTAATTCTGTATACAGTTGCTCAGGATACACTGCAGGTGGAGATGGATGCACCGGTGGTTACTGAACCGATGTCTTTACCGCTTCAGCATGAGGTTGCTGATCTAGTTCGTGGAGCTAATTTTCCGACGAACAAAACAGCTAGATTTGCGACAAGCTTGCTTACACAAGCTTTGTCTCAACCTCATACACCGCTGACCAGAGACTGGCATATTGAGTCTCTTACACCACCTGGACCCAGAATGATACCTGTTACTCCAACGACTGATGCTGAAAGGATTACATCCTTAGAGTCTAGGGTAAAGGATTTGGAGAAGCTTACTTCTCAGATTCCAGAGCTGGTGTCGAGCAATGTTCTTCTTTCTCAGTAGATTCTCAAGCAGAGTCAATCGTACAATCTGTTGATGAAGACTCGTGAGACTTTGCTTGCGGACTTCAATGTACAGAGACTGAAGTTATCTTCTTTGGAGAGTCTGGTCTTGAGATCGCATTCAGGACAGTCTACTCAGGGGGAGATATTGGTATATCTGGAGTCTTGCAGAGAGGATGAGCTGAAGAGGAAGAGAGACTCTGACAAGGACGATGATCCCAATGCACCGAGTGGTGAGCAGACCGGTCCTTCAAAGACTGGTGAGCAAGCTACAACTCAGGGGGAGTCTGGTGCTGGTGCTAGTGGTTCTGGAGTGGATACAAGTGCAGATAAGACTGTACCGGGTGATACTGAAGCTGGTAAGATAGCTTAGTATTATCATAGTACTGTAATATTTGTAATAGTTTGTAGTGAACAAATGTAAACTTAATTTATTGTGTAAATATATTTGGCTTAGGGTTATTATTATTTTAAGTAAAATATGTTTGGTAATTTAAGTTTATATAATTATGTTAAGATAAAATAGTGATCGAAAGACTTCCGACTCATTGAGTAGTCGAGCGGCGTGTTCCGATTAATATCGGCGGTCAAAATTTTATGATAACATATGCATTTTAGATTTGATTATGGAGTTAAGACCGTAAGGTATATAAGTAATTAACAAATTAAAAAATGTATTTGTATTAACTAGACAAATGATATATAATTTAAAGGTTAAATTGATAATGAAGGAGATCAATTAACGCTTGGAAATTATATAAGGTAATTAATAGTAAATTTAAATGTTTGGTGATTATTCACAATGCATTAGAATTTAAAATTAATTAATATTTGTTAAGTAGACTTAAGAGATTTTAGATTGATTCAGGGTAATCAATAAAAGATTTTATAAGTTATATGTAAATTGCGTTTATATGTTAGGTTAAAATATACAAAAGAATTGATAAAGAAATTCTTAGATTGGTTCAGGGAAATCAATGAAGAATTTGAATTATTAATATATTTGTATTTACATTTTTTTCTAGGAATGGAAATGCTTAATCTATCAGATTCGGAAGATGATATTTTGGATGAGATAGATGAAGAGATTGATTATGATATTGAAGAAGGAGAGTTCAAACTTCCTGAAGACTGGACTGCAGTATTTGAATCTGTGATAGATGAAGGTGTTGATCTGGATGCAAATGTAGATGAACATGTTGTGAATCCATCAACGACTGAATTTGTTTTTGTAAATGAACAAGGAGAATCAGTTATTGATTTAGAAGCTTTTGAGAATGCTTCTGAAGATTCTGATACTGAAGTTGAAGAAATAGAGGACAAATACAAACATTTGGTTGGTAATCCAATGTTTATCCAAGGAATGCTGAAGAAGAAAAAGGAAAATAAGCCACGCATTTTGAAAGAATTGATATTACTGGAAAGCGTGTACTTAAAACTGGCATTATTGGATGGTATTATGATTCTGACCTGAAGCTCTTCGCGATCAAAAGGTTTGACGGGGTTCAATATTTTGAGAAGAAGCTTGCAGTGTTTAGTTCATTGCCTCGATATGAGATTCGAGACTTTGCTAGATTAGATATGATAAATTCAAGTGATGATGACTATGCTAAGTATGTTGAGCGTATCATTAGGACTGAAGGATTATCTATGAAGTTTTCGAAGATTAAGCCAAGGAAAGGTAAAACGATAAAGCTGAACGAACTCAGTCAGAGAACTGGAAGAAGAAGAAGGAAGAAGGTTTATCCAGCGGTCAAATGTATTAAGCAAATACCTATGAAGACTATGTCTCAGAATATTTTGGGAAAGTTGAAATATTGGGGGGTAGATGCTGGAACAGGAGAAGCCTTTATGATTGAAGCTGATGATGATTATCCTGATGGCGAAAAAGAGATTCTTCGTGTATATGATCACAGACATCTGATGAACTTATCAAAGGAAGATCTGATTATGTTGTACAAGAACAAGATCAAATCTACTATTGGTTGGGGTGATTTAGCACGAGATTATCACAGGATGGTTAAAACATGCATCAAGCTTAAAATTTTTGCAGGAAGTAAGATTTACAAATGAAGACCAAAGACAGCGTGAAGATAAAGAAGCTAGAGCTATTGTCAAGGGGGAGTCTGTTGGGACATAGAATGTGACAACAGATCTAGCTTGAAATAGGACTGGTGTAATTATTATTACGTTTGTATATTGGTTTAGATTTGTAAATAAATATTTGTTTTGTTAGTAATATTCATTAAACATATTATTGTGCTAAGTTAGACGAATGTTTAAAGACGAAATAAATAATAGACGTTTAATGCGAGGCGAGTCGAGATCTCAGGTCGCAGCGAGTTGAGCTGTGAGATGAGATCTGAACTCGCGAGGCATTAGTCTGGCGAGCCGAGTCCTTTACTGGGCTTGGGCTGCGAGTTGGACCGAACTCGCAGGCCCATGCGAGCCGAGGTGAGCTGGACGTATATAATGTTTTTTACTCCGTGAAAAACAAAAACTTTTGGCATTCTTTCTGATCGGCGATTCCAGCAAACCAGAGAAAACATAACCTACGGCTAGGCTTTGACGATTTATCGTTTAAAGTTAAGCTTCATTAAAACGCAATTCGAACGTATTCGTTACTAGTAAGATAACACCGTATTGAGGGATTCCGCACCTTAATACTACAGATAACGAAGTTATCGATCCTAGAACTAGGGACTTACACCATATGCTTTGTAATGTCAAGTAAACTTTTATTTTGTGTGACTATAGCCAACCAATGGCTACTTTATTTTTATGTTTATGTGGCGTTTTATATCATTTAGTCATACAAATAGTGATTTATTCTTGGATTTGGTCACGTAAAATTAAGCCAGAAGTGGCCGTAGGTGATAAAAAGTGTGACCATATGGGCTGCAATGACAATTAAACTTGTATTTTGTGTGACTATTGCCATTCAATGGCCACTTTATTTTTATGTTTGTGTGGCGTTTTGTATCATTTAGTCACTCAAAGAGTGGTTTATTCTGGGATTTGGTCACACAAAATTAAGCCAAAAGTGGCCGTATGTGATAAAAAGTGTGACCATATAGGCTGCAATGTCAAGTAAACTTGTATTTTGTGTGACTATTTCCATTCAGTGGCCACTTATTTTTTATGTTTGTGTGGTGTTTTGTATCATTTAGTCACTCAAAGAGTGATTTATTCTAGGATTTGGTGACACAAAATTAAGCCAAAAGTGGCCATATGTGATAAAAAGTGTGACCATATGGGCTGCAGTGTCAAGTAAACTCGTATTTTGTGTGACCATTGTCATTCAATGGCCACTTTATTTTTATGTTTGTGTGGCGTTTTGTATCATTTAGTCACTCAAAGAGTAATTTAATCTGGGATTCTATCACATAAAATTAGATCAAAAGTGGCCGTAGGTTATAATAAGTGTGACCATATACTTTGTAATGTCAAGTAAACTTTTATTTTGTGTGACTATTGCCAACCAATGGCCACTTTATTTTTATGTTTGTGTGGCATTTTGTGTGACAACCGTCACCAAACCGTAATCATAGTTCAAGCCGAAAGAACTCATTTTTGTGTTAAGACTCATCTTATGGACTTCATTAAATCAAAGTATTCATTTTCGAAAAACGAATCCAATGTAAAAGGAATCATCGCAATCAGACATGTAACGAAGAAGATACGAGGCTAAATGCAAATGCGTTAATTATGCAAAACGATATGATTTATTTAAACTACGCGAAATACGAAAATAATTTGATTGGGATCGCTTATTCTTAAATCGTGTGACCCGAGTTTTCTTGTGTGTCTTCGTTGTTTGGCCCAACAATCGACCAAAAGCCCCTCCCTTTTGGTGAATCATTCGACCCAACCCAACCCTAGAACTATAAAAAGTATTCTAAAACATAACCCTAACATTTTTTATCACAAAAATCGTCCATGTTGCTGTCCCAAAATTTCAGTCACGAAGATAGACCGATTTGACCCATTTGCGTTCATTTTCAGGCTTCGGCCAAAACTAAAAAGTTGTAGATCTCGAAGTGTTACTCAAAATATCAAATTTCGGCCTCTGAAACACTCTAGATTATTTTATAAAAATTATTTCGTAAACTGCTGCTGTTGGTGACGAATTTTCAGAAACTTTGGTAAGTTTTCGATCCTATAACTCTTGTATACGTTTGATCAATCTACGAAAATGAATTATAAGAGTGCATATCCTCATTATTCACAGATTATAAGGTATTCCTATCGTACGGGTTCTCGTTGTCGGTATATATTCTTTCCGAATCATTCAATTAAACATATTCGATTGTTTCGTATTATCGGTTTTGTTTCGGTTCGATTCCATTGTATTCCTAGTGATTAAATCGTTAGGGTATAATTAAAATCAGTTAATAAGTTGTTGAAAATGAGTTATATGATTATGTTTGCGGTTTGGGTTGTTTAGACAAGCGATTAGGGTTAGTTACTTATAAACCCTAAATCTGGACATATTTGTTTATCAGTTTGAGAATGTTATAACTTGGTCATTTTGGGATGGATTATTATGAATCTTGAGTCTAAACATAAGTACTAAGAGTCTATTTTCAAATGGCATCGATTTCGTGTTCATACGATAAGTACAAGTCGGTCAAAATGATTTTATGAGTTTAGATGTCAATTCTGAGTTTTCGGTTCCTGATTTTGAGTAACTTGTGGATTTTTGAAACGTATTTTAAACTAAGAATTTAGTCTTGAAATTTTTACTGGAGTAACTTTAAAGTGTCAAATATTTTCTGTAAAAATATCATATTCTTTTAAGTCTTTAAGTATTTTAAATAAATTATAACTTTTGTGAAGTCAGAAAGTGTTGTCGGTTTAGAGAAGTTCAATTTGATGAATTTTTAAAAATAGTAAACTATAGAAATAAGTTCTGGAAAAATTACAGGATGTTCTTAGCACCATGAAATATCATTGGTAAAATTTGTAGAGTCAAATGATTTCACTAAGTCATGTTTAAAAATTCGTGAAGTGATACAAAATTCTGGACATAATCTGAATTTCATAATGGGGTTGATTTTTGTAAAGACACATGAGGTTTGGTTGTGAAGAAACTTAGTAGAGGTGATTTGGACTTGGGATACAATGGAAGGACATAGATATGTCTAGGTTGTAACCCGTATACGTATATATTCATTTGTAGATTGGCAAAGTTGTTTGGTGGATTCATTTAAGGGCGATACTTACTTTGGTGTTGAAGGTGAGTTTTCGTGGCCCCATTTTCTTTACATATTTTTACATTGGGGGAAAAGTATGCTCACATGTTTTACCAACTGTTTTATGCTGTGAACGTATTCATTTCTATTTTTGGAGATATGCTTGAAATGTGTGACACTATGTGACTTATATGCATTGAGACTTGTTGCTTACATCCGTGCTGTACTTCCTTGTGGGGTATTTGCCGTACATTGAGATTGGTTGTTTACATTCATGCTTTACCTCCTTGTGGGGTATTTGACGTACATTGTGATTGTTTCTTACATTCGTGCTTTACTTCCTTGTGAGGTAATTGCCGTACATTGAGATATATTGGCTGCATTATTTCACATTTGTGTACATTTCTATTGCATTGTCCTAACTTATTATTATCACAGCAAAATGTTTATTTTTCTGGTGTCTGGTTTCAAACCTACGAAACTCACCAACATTCGTGTTGACGTTTTCGAGCATATCTTTTCAGGTTATACTAGTGGACAAGAGAACTTAGTGGACCTTTAGGGTTGCATTAAGAGTTATTCAAGACTTGTGTTACATCATTAAGGTTGTTTGTGAAGGCTTGTTTTGCCTTAACATTGTATAGTACGTTTGTTTTTAAGCTTTTGAATTCATTGTTGAAATGTATGCACGACAAGAACCGTTATTCATGTTATTGGCATCATGACACATTGGATATTGTATTTCATATAGAATTCTTTATAATGATGTGTTATGGTCCTATCATCGTTATACCCCGTTGTTTCCGCTTTAGACGGGGTGTGACATTTTGTATCATTTAGTCACACAAATAGTGATTTATTCTTGGATTTGGTCACATAAAATTAGAGCAAAAGTGGCCGTAGGTGACAAAAAGTGTGACCATATGGGCTGCAATGACAAGTAAACTTGTATTTTGTGTGACTATTGCCATCCAATGGCCACTTTATTTTTATGTTTGTGTGGATTTTTCTATCCTTTAGTCACTCAAAGAGTGATTTATCCTGGGATTTGGTCACATAAAATTAAGCCAAAAGTGGCCGTATGTGATAGAAAGTGTGACCATATGGGCTGCAATGTCAAGTAAACTCGTATTTTGTGTGACCATTGCCATTCAATGGCCACTTTTTTTTATGTTGTGTGGCGTTTTGTATCATTTAGTCACTCAAAGAGTGATTTATTCTGGGATTTGGTCACACAAAATTAAGCCAAAAATGGCCGTAGGTGATAATAAGTGTGACCATTGTTCACCCAATGGCCATTTGAATTGTATTTTTGTGTGGCGTTTTGCATTATTTAGTCACACATAATTAATCAAACGGTGGCCACAATATGTGACCATATTATGTGACTACATATTTTAGTCACATATAATAAATCAATAATTTGTGTAACAATATGAATTACGTAGTATACAACACCACAAATTAAATTTCAATGTATATAATTCAATGCACAAATCAATAATATAATTGGATTGTTTAATTTACATAATAATATCCTAAGTACTATAGTAATTGCATATATACTAAAATACACTTATATATTAAACATCAGAGTTGTAAGGACTTTTGACTATTGAGTTTTCTATTCGCTTGCTTTCGCATGGCATCGGAAGACACAAAAACCGGTGCTTTGCGCTTTTTCCTTGATACTTCTGGTGCAGTTTTGGTCTCACCAAATGCCTTTTGTCCAGTAGTTGGTGGTGTTACCTGCACAATCAACAAGGGGCATATGGATCAAACACCAAATTAAATATGAAGAACAATGTAGGACAAAAAAACGTACCTCCTCATCAAAAATCACTTGATTCTTGGGCCATGCATAAAAACCACCTACTGCATCGATAGCTGTTTTGAAACCATTGTTTCCGTTGTCCGGAATACAAGCTGCATGCACTAGCGCTTTATCAACGGACACTTTGTAGCAATCCTTTGGGAGTGGGCTGCTATGCATCATCACTTTTCCTTTTGACAAGTAGACAGTACCCAAAGCAATGATGTTGGTCCTCTTTAGGTGCCACAGTTTACACTTGAATAACTAAAGAAAATGATAACGATTATTATGTATATATATATATATATATATATATATATGTATGTATGCATCAGAATTATATTAAACTGATCGAAGAATGTATCAACCTTTTGGAATATATATATACATACCTGCGGTGGTGTTGGCCTTGCTGGAGACAGATTATTTTGCCTCTGTTTAGGTTGAAACGTGTTGACTTGTGAATCAGGCGTCCTGTTTGACTCGTCAGCAGATTTAACAACCAGTTCCTATATAAAACTCGGTAAGTAAGTCATGTATGTAAAATTATTAAATCACAGTGAGAAATATTAAAGTTAAATTAATTCAACTGTTTTAATACTTACACTTGTTTCTGTTGGCATTTCCACAGTTGTGAGTCCATTAGACTTGTGAAAGCTGGAATCCTTCTCACATCCAACATCACTTAACGCCACTCCACCATACTGAACAGTATTGGAAGTGTTAGGATTAACGTTCACTGTTGGAGACACCTGCAATAAAAATTATACATTTGTTAGCAAAATTTTGTAAACTGATGTATAAAAGGTTAGCATAATTAATACAACAAATGCCTTTCCTCTAAAGCTGGTACAGCAGTTGACAATGAATTTAGCTGATCCCCTTCTAACGCATCACGCCGACCATTAAGTTTGGTAACCATTGACTGTGTTTCAAGCACCTGATCCTGCAAAGACTTTATTATTGTGTCTTTGTCTTGACGTGCGCGTCTCTCAGCAGCAAGCTCTGCTTCAAGTAACTTGACTTTCTCATCATTGCAGGCATTTCTGTTTCGAGCAGGAAGATTAAAAAACTTTTTGACAGTCACTCCGCTTCCCACTCCTCGTGCGTACCCCGACTTTTCGGGTCCAAATACCTTTGTCAAGGCATCAGTCCCATCATCAACCTTTAAGGTTCCGGCTTTGATCTGTGCCTCCGTGTCTTTCTGCATTACAGATTAATTTAATTCCAATAGGCAGTAATTAATTTGTTTCATGAAAATAAACATGAATAATGTAAATGATGAATTAGCACGTCAAAATACTTACTACGTTATCTGCCTTTTCTTTAGTCCTTTCGTCACGAAATACCCCTTCTTTGTTTTGCCTTCCTCTCAACCACAAGACACCACGTCCGGGTTCTTCATGTGCTTCAATGACTTTTTCTTCGATCTTATAATCATCAAATACACATGTAAATTAAAGTTAACACAATTAATATATAAACTTAGAAAATAGAAAACAGAAACAAATTAGATAGTATTTAGAAACAAACATTCAAAATGTAAATGTAGTTACCAATTTCTTTTTCACATGTACGTATCCGCCTCGTCCCATCGTATGCGGATAAACAGACATGGAGCGAGCCTCGTTTGATGCATCAGACTTTTTCTTAATTACAGAATGAACAAAAAGATATATATATATATATATATATATATATATATATATATATATATATATATATATATATATATATATATATATATAGTTAATGCATAAATTTGCAAACACAATAATATATATGAAAGATATATGTATGGACCTAATTAATATAATGACCAATACCTGGTAAGCCTCGGTGCTCGTATACTGAACGAAAGCACCCCATTCCGGGGCTTTGACAATTGCACTATACTTGAATGGAACTTCAGTTAATTTTGAAGGTGTATCTTTGTTGGGCAGTATGTATTTTTCCCTCAACTTTCTTCTGAAATTCCTTAGATGGGCACCAAGATGATTCATTATTGACTTTCTGTATGTGTCTTCAACATCAAAATATCGCTGCAAAATCAATTAAGAATCAATTGCAGACTTTTGCTCAAATATGATTACAGACTACAAAACGGCTTAATGTATTCTCAAATATACACATAAATAATACACAAATCTGATTAACAGCAATCTGTTCTTTTAACATTAACAAATTAAATATAATTGCATAATTAAAAGGGATCAGTTAATAAAACTTGCCTTGATTTCTTCCCAAAGTTTAGCTCTTGCTTCTGCATCGACCTTCTTACAGGAAAGAATCTTCAAGCCTATTTGCTCACCAACAATGTCTCCTAGAAAACTTGCAAACACTGCTCTGTTATAACTTGTTAGCCTATCCATAGCATCGAAGGTTATCTTTAGCTTTAATGCACCCGGTTTGCTGTATTGGTTGCGAAACTTGGATAACCTTGTAATGCCCCTCGGTGGAACCACTTTGTTTGCAATTGAATTCTCGATTCCATCGTCAGCCTGTTCATCATCAAAATCATCGTACTGCTCTGATTCATATCCATGATCTTCTTCCTCGTAGCCATTACTATGGTAAATAGTAGTATCATTATTATCGGCTTCATGAATATCCATGATCCTATAGTTCTTTAGGATAGAGTTGATGAATTAGCACGTTTAAATTTTTTGATAATGGTTGATTTTGATCGGCAGAAAAGTGTAAAAACAGAATAATGATTGTGTTTGTACTGGTGTGGAGGCATTAACTGTAATTATCGAATTTTAAGGAATGTAAATGGTCACGTCTAATTTAAAATTTTCGACTAATTTTGGCTCTAAATATAAATTTTAAAATATTCTGTAAATATTTGGCTCCAAAAAAAAAAAAAAAAAGAAGTTCAGCGGTGTTTTATATATATATATATATATAAAACATTTGAAAAAAAAAGTAAAACGCATCAATTAGAATAGTGGTATAAGTGGTGGAAGGTGTTGGGTTGGTCACATGTTCAAGTCTTATACCCTATCTTTTTTTGCTTTTTTTTTTTTGTTACATGATCATGTTATATTTTAATGAAAGAGGGACATCTGTTAACTAATAACAATCATTGTAAAATAGTATGAGTAAATATTATGAACAAGGTTTGGCCTATTGTTTATGAGTTTTTTTAAGCATGAGTACATTATTTCAAATAATGATTAACTAACCCGAATTCGAAGCTTATTTAGCCACCTGAATTTGAAAAACCCCAGTTTTAGTATTTACATTTTGATCCATCAGTTTTGATTAATTAGTTTTAATTAACCATTAAACAGGTGTGTTAATAATTTTATTCAAAACCAACAACAATGAAACACCGAAATACACACAAACATATACACAAATTTGAAACGTTGTTAAGTTGTATATATATATAGTAGCATCATCAAAAAACTAATAACCAAAGTATCCAACAAACATACATCGTTAACTAACTATACCTAAACATCCCACATTCGTACAAACCAAAGGTAACTAGCATCCCACAAACAAACCTTACATCTAAACAGATATTCATTACCAAACCACAAATGGTCCATCAAACTACGCTGGGTTGCACGGGGGTGTGAACTACAATGATAGAACCTAGGATGGATGTAACATCCCAAAATCCAAAAGTAATATTGTGAATAAAGTAATAGTAAATGTTTTAAGTTATTTTTACTCTCGGTGAAATAAAATAGTAATAACTGTGAGTCGGTTTTAAAGTTCCAGACAATGATAATCACGGGGAATAAAATTAGACCACATGTATATCTAATATACACATGTATGTATGTATCACATATATCATTTCCAAAAACATTCCAGGAACTTCACGATCAAGAAGAAAAATCGTGAAACCCTAAACCCTAAATTAGAAATCAATTCAAATCACGAAATTGAAGCAAGAAATCTCAAGTTCATCAATGATTAATCGATTCTATCATAAGGTAATCTTTGTTCTTCATTTATTTTAACCTAGAATCTTAAATTCTATGGGTTTCATGGGTACTTATGAAATTAACGATTTTAATACGAAATAAAGTATGAAATACATTGAATTGATGATAGATAAGCTTACTAATGATTTTGGTATCATTGAAATGAATTAAAAATTGAAGAATCAAAGAGGGTGTTCTTGGGGTTTTGATGGGTTTTGATGAATTAATGATTTTAATCTGAATTAGAGCTTGTAATTGATTTAACTATGGTATAGAAGTGAAATAATCATTGTTATCAACATTAATTCATTATGAACTTGATAATTTTGTTCAAAGTATTAATGATCAAAGTGGGTTTTGATCATATGGATATGTTTTGGTGTTAATACACCTTGATTAGTGATTAAAATGATTGTTGAAGTATGTATATGAAGAAGTGAAATATTGAATCAAGAGGATTAAGCTATTAATGTAATTATGTTTATAAGAATTATGAGGATTAAGTATATAAGATGATCATGGTGACCATTAGTAATGGTTGAAATAAGACACAAGTGCTATTTGATGATAATCACAAAGTAATGAAATAATGAGAATCAATGGAAATCAAGAAATAAATAATCATGAATAATATGATTAATCCAAGAGGGTGATGAATTGACTTAATTAATGTATTGATCATAATAAGCATTAGTTGTTGATTTGGTGTTATCATTTCGACATGCTATGTAATAGGTGATCAAGATGGGTGTTATCTACATTCTAGTGAAGGATCATACTTTTGACTAAAAGCCAAGGTGAGTGATACGGGAACTACTTGAATAATGATTGTACGTTCCGGATTGCTTACGAGCAAGAGGTTCATACAATCGTTTGGAATATTGTTTATCTCTTTTAGTTGTTTTAATTTTTGTTTCTTATAATTGTATCTCATGTGTGTTTCTATATTGTATCATGTTTCGTATCTTAAGAAATATTGGTTGTTGACCATAGTTGTTGATTGTTGTTAGTAGTTGAGTTAATTGGAAATAGTATAGTATTATGTGGATTATTGAAGTATGTGGATTATGTGAAATTGTAGGATTATGTGAATTAGGAGAATTATGTGTATTAGGAGAATTATGTGAATTAGGAGGATTATGAGAATTATGTGGAATATATGGATTTAGTATTGTAGAGATTGCTTATTACGAAATAAATGAATATCACGAAATAAGTGCTTGGCACTACTTGGTATCTATTAGGCTTGGTGTCCATATGGGATTGGTGCCATGCTTACTTGTATCTATTGAATCATGGATCCATACGAAATATTGCATAATCTTTATTGTTGTTCAATAGTTTCTATTTAAAAGAAATAAGTAGCTATTAATGAATTGTATCTTGTTGGTGAATTATTTATTTAGTTGCTTGTATACTCACTAAGCTATATGCTTACTCGTATCAGTGGTTTTATTTTGTAGGTGTTGGTTCGGTTGAACCAATTGAGATGAATTGTGATTACGAGAGGTAGCGTGGATTGAAGCTTGTAGTGTTATTAGACAAGTTTCACATTCTATTGAATTGTCGTTTTGTATTACCATTGTATAAATCGCTCAAAAGATTATGTTTTAGTGAAATTTGAAATAGATGAATTTATTTTGATTTTGAAACAATTAAATGTGGAATTTAAATGGGACCAAAGCAACGAAATTAAAAAAAAAAAAAAAAAAAAAAAAAATCTTGTGAATTCAGGGCGTTTCAAGTTGGTATCAGAGCGATGGTTTAAGAGAATTAGGTAATCCACAATAGGATTGCCTAAGCTTAAACCTATATGAATTATTTGAATTGTTATCCTAATTATGAGTAGTAATATAATTGACTGATTGAATTGATGTGATTCTCTATAGCGAAATATTTAATGGTTGTTATATGTTAAGTTAGTAATAGAAGAGTTAAATGAAATATTAGTATCCTAAATAATGTGATTGAAGGTGTATTATGGATCAAAGTGTAGAATGTTAATTGGGTGAGAAGTGTGTCTTTGACTTGAAAAAGTCAAACTGGAATATGAGGGTGTCAAGTTGGGTAATAGAAATATTATATAGTGATAATATGGTTAGATTTTGAAATATGTGGATATTGATCATAGTTTTGGTGAAATTGTGATCAATGTGTTAAGTATTGAAATATGGTCTAGTTGAATGATCATGAATCAAAAAAAAATAAAAAATATGGTATGATGTTAAAATGAATTGAATTCAAGAGTCAAATAGTTGAAATGAGTCAGTTTTAGTAAAAGTGTCCAAATGGACACTAAAATGGGTCAACGAGTCAAAATGGGTTAGAATGTATGTATGTTGTTGGTGACTATGGTCACAAGTGTCAAATGTATATAGGAATATGTTGACAAAAAGCCAGAGGCTAAAACCAAATGGTTTGAAATATAGAGTGTCAACTAAAATGGTTCAAAATGACCATAATTTGGGAATACGTCCGTTTTCTCGTAAAACGTGTAAATTGAAAAAGTGTAAAAAGGAAAAGTTTCATTTTGGCATAGTGGATGTGCCTGTAAAATTTTAGAATCTAACTCTAAACGAGTAAAAAGTTATACGCGATTGAAATTGGCTAAAAAAAATTGAGTTTTGCTGAAATTCAGAAATATACTTGGGAACGCGATCCCAATGAATTTTCCGGATCGCGTTCGTATGTGTTATTTGGTCACAGAAAGTTTTGTGCTAGGGAACGCGATCCAGCCCGTTGCTCCCGGATCGCGTTTGAAGGAATAATTTTGACAAATTTTTGCAAAATTTGAAAATGCGTAAGTCTTTAATAGCACTTTAGAGACCTCTTTTTTGCAACAAAATTTCATTAACTCGGAATGAGTTGAAATTCGCATGGTCACTCGAAAACGGCCCAATGATCAAAGCTAAGTTACTTAGTCCTTTCAGTTTTTGGCCATTCGGGGTCGTTTGTGGCCCGAAAATGGCATTTTTCTATTTTTCGGGCCTTATTTCGGACTTTTGACTTACGTTTCGAATTGGACTATTGTTTCTTTAAGTCAAAGGATCATTCCTGTGGCTAAATGTTTTATTAGAAATTGTGTATTGAATCAAATATGTATCTAGAATCCATTCCTAGTGATATATAGATTTAGAATATGAATTATATTAATGAGAAATAGGTTATCTATTAAATAAATGCGATATGATATTGTAAGATTCGATTAGTATTCTTTATGTATTAATTTAAAGTGGAAAATATTTGTTCTTAAGAGAGAATACTTGTATATATGATTAGTGAATTTGTTTTGACTACGGTTAAACAAGTGACGAAATAAATTGTGGACATGTTTACGAAATACACAGATTATGGTATTGTTTTAACTAATTAAAGAAGAGGTTTCACATGACTATGTATCTGTTAGTATCATTGTATATTGCGAATTTAGTATCATGATATACTTTTATTATGAATTGTGTAATTGAGTTTTAGTGCAGAGATTTTAGTTATGAAATAACGATTATACGAAATATTGATTATACGAAATATGTGCTAAGCACAATGGTATTTTATGGATTTTGGATATGTTGGGAGTTTAATCTCTACCTAAGCTCAATTGTTGTTTGAAATTGATTATATGTGTAAGTATGAAATAAATAATTTGAAATAATGACATGATTAATATATGTCATTGCTATGTGATTAGAAATATACATGTTTAATTGACTGATGAATGAATCAGAAAATGAATTCATCATAGACAAGTTAAAAGGTCAAATAAATGATATTGACTGGAATATGTGAAATTTCTTACTTACGTGAAATCTATTAACTGAAATAAGTTGGATATATGTGATCAAAGTGTTAGCAAGTGTTTTGTTTGTTGCGAATCATTGTATTACATGTTTACATGGAAATTACAATAAAACTGGATGGTGTGAAATAGCCTGAGAAGGAAGTGTGTATGACATAATCTGACGACGTCTGGCCAACGTAGTTATATTATGATATTCACATGAAATTGTTGAGGCTGTTGAATATCAAAAGGATTTAATGTAATTTTAGAAAGGTAATATTGAATTGTATCGGATAAAGGCAGAAACATGTAAGTCTATGCCTTATAAATGAGTTCAGTATTGATATGATGTGAATTTGGTATGAAATATAGAAATAGTAAACCATTAGACTATAGTCATAATGTGGTACCTATTGTAACAGAAATAAATGCTAGTCGAAATAAAACATGCAGTTGCCCCTAAGCTATTATCTTATTATGAATTCTGTTATTAAAAGTGGTATGATGAATCTTAAGTGGGGGAGAATCTTATTAAGTGATATGTAATAGATTAACAGAAATAGAATTTAATTATGAAATAACATAATATAGAAATATAGTTAAAGAATTATGATTGATCATTGTTAACTGCGGTTAGCACTGATCCTGTATCAGAATTGTCTACGAAATATGATAATCTTGGTATTCATACTTTGCTGACATAGCTAATATGATACTACGAAATATATTATTGATAGTACCTATGTTAATTAAGGTAATATGTGAGTACTAGCTTGTTAGCTAGTTATAATTGAATTAAAATTTTCATTGTTGAAATATGTATTGTGGTTTTTATAACCACTAATGTAATCATTATAAAGAAATAAATAGTATGTGTTTCCCTTATATCAAGTGATTATGTGTTTCAAAGTATCTATAAGACTAATAATAACAAATGACCCAGGAAAGTGGTCAGTATGAAATAGGATATATGCACAATATATGTGCGTGAGTAAAAATAGAAATATGCACATTTATAGAAATGTGAATGTGAAAATGATTGAAAATATGTATCTATATTATAAGTTACTCAAATGAATGACGTATGCTATGTGAATTAGTTATGATGAAATAATTAGTATTATTGCACATTGGGCTGGATATTGTACTCTGTGCTAGCAAGATGAATAGAATTAAAAGCACAAATTAAGTGTTTAGGATGGATATGGATTAAATTGAAATACACCCCTAATATGTACAAATAAATGAAATAAATTGTATATGATTAAGTGAATTATTAGGTATTCATATATGGTGCCTAATTGGATAGAAGTATATGAATACGTATCTAAGAAATATGCACACCTTATCTACATATGATGAAAGATTATTACGTGATTAAAGTGTACGAAATATATAGCTGAAAAGCGACTAATACAATATATATATATTTAGGATTGTCTGGAATTAAAATGAAATAGAAATAAAAGAGATTAGTGGATACATGAGTGGTGTACATTCATGTTATGAATCAATTGATGTGTAAAGTATCATATATGAAATAAACGCTTCCGCACTAGTAAAGAAAGTATTGATACGAATCTATAGGCGTGATATTCGTGAGGACACGAATGAAATAAGTGGGGGAGACTTGTAACATCCCAAAATCCAAAAGTAATATTGTGAATAAAGTAATAGTAAATGTTTTAAGTTATTTTTACTCTCGGTGAAATAAAATAGTAATAACTGTGAGTCGGTTTTAAAGTTCCAGACAATGATAATCACGGGGAATAAAATTAGACCACATGTATATCTAATATACACATGTATGTATGTATCACATATATCATTTCCAAAAACATTCCAGGAACTTCACGATCAAGAAGAAAAATCGTGAAACCCTAAACCCTAAATTAGAAATCAATTCAAATCACGAAATTGAAGCAAGAAATCTCAAGTTCATCAATGATTAATCGATTCTATCATAAGGTAATCTTTGTTCTTCATTTATTTTAACCTAGAATCTTAAATTCTATGGGTTTCATGGGTACTTATGAAATTAACGATTTTAATACGAAATAAAGTATGAAATACATTGAATTGATGATAGATAAGCTTACTAATGATTTTGGTATCATTGAAATGAATTAAAAATTGAAGAATCAAAGAGGGTGTTCTTGGGGTTTTGATGGGTTTTGATGAATTAATGATTTTAATCTGAATTAGAGCTTGTAATTGATTTAACTATGGTATAGAAGTGAAATAATCATTGTTATCAACATTAATTCATTATGAACTTGATAATTTTGTTCAAAGTATTAATGATCAAAGTGGGTTTTGATCATATGGATATGTTTTGGTGTTAATACACCTTGATTAGTGATTAAAATGATTGTTGAAGTATGTATATGAAGAAGTGAAATATTGAATCAAGAGGATTAAGCTATTAATGTAATTATGTTTATAAGAATTATGAGGATTAAGTATATAAGATGATCATGGTGACCATTAGTAATGGTTGAAATAAGACACAAGTGCTATTTGATGATAATCACAAAGTAATGAAATAATGAGAATCAATGGAAATCAAGAAATAAATAATCATGAATAATATGATTAATCCAAGAGGGTGATGAATTGACTTAATTAATGTATTGATCATAATAAGCATTAGTTGTTGATTTGGTGTTATCATTTCGACATGCTATGTAATAGGTGATCAAGATGGGTGTTATCTACATTCTAGTGAAGGATCATACTTTTGACTAAAAGCCAAGGTGAGTGATACGGGAACTACTTGAATAATGATTGTACGTTCCGGATTGCTTACGAGCAAGAGGTTCATACAATCGTTTGGAATATTGTTTATCTCTTTTAGTTGTTTTAATTTTTGTTTCTTATAATTGTATCTCATGTGTGTTTCTATATTGTATCATGTTTCGTATCTTAAGAAATATTGGTTGTTGACCATAGTTGTTGATTGTTGTTAGTAGTTGAGTTAATTGGAAATAGTATAGTATTATGTGGATTATTGAAGTATGTGGATTATGTGAAATTGTAGGATTATGTGAATTAGGAGAATTATGTGTATTAGGAGAATTATGTGAATTAGGAGGATTATGAGAATTATGTGGAATATATGGATTTAGTATTGTAGAGATTGCTTATTACGAAATAAATGAATATCACGAAATAAGTGCTTGGCACTACTTGGTATCTATTAGGCTTGGTGTCCATATGGGATTGGTGCCATGCTTACTTGTATCTATTGAATCATGGATCCATACGAAATATTGCATAATCTTTATTGTTGTTCAATAGTTTCTATTTAAAAGAAATAAGTAGCTATTAATGAATTGTATCTTGTTGGTGAATTATTTATTTAGTTGCTTGTATACTCACTAAGCTATATGCTTACTCGTATCAGTGGTTTTATTTTGTAGGTGTTGGTTCGGTTGAACCAATTGAGATGAATTGTGATTACGAGAGGTAGCGTGGATTGAAGCTTGTAGTGTTATTAGACAAGTTTCACATTCTATTGAATTGTCGTTTTGTATTACCATTGTATAAATCGCCCAAAAGATTATGTTTTAGTGAAATTTGAAATAGATGAATTTATTTTGATTTTGAAACAATTAAATGTGGAATTTAAATGGGACCAAAGCAACGAAATTAAAAAAAAAAAAAAAAAAAAAAAAATCTTGTGAATTCAGGGCGTTTCAATGGAATTTCCTTGGGCTTAAGCCAGTCGCGATCATTCAAGATCATTCTAACATTGTAAATGGTTCGCCTCACAATCCAGCGACCTTCTAACCTTGTGTACTCGTCGTGCAACATTTTCCTTGCTTCTTCCATCCTTCCTCCACCTTCCGCCATTAGCAGCATACCGAGGACAAATGTAGCATCAGTTTGTCCCAAACGCGATGCTTGTTGCAGCATTTCCTTTCTTGCAGCCTCATCACCCGCATAGAACATCCTCATCTGATCAACACAATACAGAAAAAACATAAATACGTATGTAACAGAGTACCTCATCACCTACATATATAAAACATCTTCATCTGATCAACACAATAATATAGAAACATAAATATGTATGTAACAGAGTACCATAAAAAACTGGTAATGAATGGAAAATAAACTGTACCAATCCATCTCTGAACAACATGTGTCGGTTTCCTTTCTCCCGCAAAAGTGCTAGCACTTCAGTTTTCTGTATCAAGAACCGAGTGGAAAAGATGGAATCAACTTCCATCCTTTTATACACCTCATCCGAATCACCGGCTCGTCTAAAGGCTCTGCAACTGTAATGTAGGTAAACACAAAAGCAATATAAATCGCTCATAGATGGTAATTACTTAAACACTGTTCATTCACAAAATTCAATCTAAGCCCTAATAAATGTGCTACGGTTCATTAAAATCACACTTAATTAATCGATTAAATAGGCAAATGCAGTAATATTTAAGTTCAATTGATAGTGTTTACTAGGGTTAGGAGACTTACAGAGTCTTGAATTTAAAAACGTCAGTTGCCCTAGAAGCACCCAAATGCGCTAATATGTTGGTGATGACTCCATCCGGCAGTTCAGAAAGCAATAATCCATGTTCCATAGTCGATCGTCGTCGTTTTGGTAGTTGGAAGTCCATGGTTGTGATCTTTGTTTGAAGATTTGGTGATGCTCTATTTCAAAGGGTTCGGAAGTTTGAAAGCCTGGAAGTGAATAGTTGGGTGATGAACTGGAATAATCACAAGCCTCCATTCTTCCCTTTTAGTAAATTACGGACATGCCCTCTAAAATAAAATGCTTCTTATTGGATTAGGAAGGGTATTTATGTCAATAACACCTTTAATGTATATATTTAAACGTTTACAAATATGGTAACAAGATAAATTACTTTTATATGTGATACAGAATTTTACAATAACATACTTATTTACATTCTAAAACTATTATGCAAATCTTAAATTAAATGTTGAAATCATTAACTATATCCTAAGTTGTGTTATAACCTTAGTATAAGTTGTATAATTAAACTTTGGATAAGTAGTATTATTATATCCTAAGTTTTGGCGTTCGTGACACAATTAAATGACGGCGTTTACTTTGAAGCCGACTACTATACTTAAACTTAGGATAAGCTTAAATTAATTAATTTTGAATTCATTAATAATTATATCTTAAGTCGTATTATAACCTTAGTAGAAGTTGTATATTCAAACTTAGGATAAGGTGTTTTAGTCAGGAAAATGATGAATTAATTATATCCTAAGTTTTATTATAAAGTAAATGATTAATTTATTATATCCAAAGTTTGTAAATGGCTTATGTGACATGGACGACGGCGTTTGAAGCGAACTACTATATTCAAACTTAGGATAAGGTGTTTTAGTCAGGAAAATGACGAATTAATTATATCATAAGTTTTATTATAAAGTAAATGATTAATTTATTATATCCTAAGTTTGTAAATGGCTTATGTGACATGGACGACGGCGTTTGAAGCGAACTACTATATTCAAACTTAGGATAAGGTGTTTTAGTCAGGAAAATGATGAATTAATTATATCCTAAGTTTTATTATAAAGTAAATGATTAATTTATTATATCCTAAGTTTGTAAATGGCTTATGTGACATGGACGACGGCGTTTGAAGCGAACTACTATATTCAAACTTAGGATAAGGTGTTTTAGTTAGGAAAATGATGAATTAATTATATCCTAAGTTTTATTATAAAGTAAATGATTAATTTATTATATCCAAAGTTTATATTCAGGAAAATGACTAATTAATTATATCCTAAGTTTATATAAGTTAAATATATATATATATATATATATATATATATATATATATATATATATATATAATTAACTTATACTGTAAAAACTTAGGATATAATACAAGTTATCCTAAGTGTAATATATATATATGCGTATCATTACTTAAATAATAAGGTTAATTCAACTAAAAGGAAAAAAAAATGCTACAGCCTAGATTCGAACACGGGGTGAACTTGTAGCCGCAATATTATTTTCCACAACCAAAGGAAACCACTAAGGCACGTACTGTTTTTGTTTATTTTTTTATAACATATTAATTTTAACGTATTCATTTTAGTTTACTTAATTAAGCGGTTCTTTTAATTTTCAAACCCTAACTATTTACAAAACAGGCCTTACACCACTAATCAAAGATTCAAACCCTAATTAGTTACAAAATAGGCCGTACACCTCTAATCAAAGATTCAAACCCTACAATGGACAAGTCTTGGATGGGAACAAACATGATGAACAAACCTTATAGAGATGGAGTAACAGCATTTATTGATTACGCATTAGACAACTTGAAGAAGATGACTGACATCGACCCACAAGGTAATAAACAACATGTTGAAATCCCCTGTCCGTGTACCAAATGTTTAAACCATGTAGTGTGTAAAGTGGAGGAAGTGCATTTCCATCTATTCTGTCATGACATTGATCTAAACTACACAAAGTGGACTAAACATGGAGAAAAGGAAAAGCCACCATTAAGTGTCGTGGAACATCAGAATGGAACAACAGATTTCCTAATTGACACACAGCTGCCGGATTTTGATTCAGACATTCCAACAGATGGCCCAGAAACAGTGGAAATGGTGAATGCAGCAAAAGATAATTTTGATGATGATGATCCGGATGACCATGCCAAGTTTCTAGAACTACTATCAGACGCAGAAAAGCCACTTTACAAAGGATGTCCTGACTTCACAAAGTTGTCCGTAACTGTTCAACTACTCAACTTGAAGAGTAAGTATGGCTGTTCTGATAAGTTCTTTACTGAATTACTAGTTTTGTTGAAGAAGATGCTACCTGATGGTAACGAACTGCCGGAAAAAACTTATCAGGCAAAAAAAATTATGAAATTGATGGGGTCAGGATACAAGAAAATAGTTGTATGTATAAACAACTGCCTTCTTTATCGGAAGGAGGATGAGGAATCGACTATGTGTCGAACTTGTGGGGCATCAAGATGGAAGCTGGATAAGAAGAGAATAAAGTGTATGATAAAATTCCAGCAAAGGTAATGTGGAGGAAGTGGTCGTAGAGTCAAATACTAAAAACGAATGATTAATCAATTAGGACACGGAATAAACACTGTGTTTTGAGGAGTGTTTTCCCCTCCTTTCCTTTTGGGATCAGCCACCACCACCCTCTCCTTCCCCTCTTTCTTCTTCCATTTTCATTAAAACAAACACACACACACACTTTTTAAAACTCTCAACCAAATTGCCATCAATTTTCGACACTACAAATCCGACCACAAAAGTTACATTTTCGGAATCACGATCAAAAGAGGAACAAGATTTACAAAGGCACTATACTCGTTTTCTTCCTCGTTTGGCTTCGATTTGCATTTGTAAGAAAATTCTAAAAACTTAGATCTACTCATTTTGATGCATTATTTTGGTGTTATAATGTTTACACAACTTAGTATTGTCTATATGTATGAAGAAAACATGATTTTATAGCCTAAAAGTGTGTTAAAATTGTGGATTTGATCGGAAAAATGCGTCAGGTCGCTGGGTTCTGGGTTGGTGTTCATCATTGCGACGTCGTGGGCGACGTCGCAAAAATACTCAACGTCGCATATAGCGACGCAAGCCTATACGTCGCATTAATTTGTGAGGTCGCATATAGCGACGCAGACTCTAACGTCGCAGACTCAAACAACGTCGCACTTAGCGACGACCCGTATTACGTCGCATTAATTTGCGAATGTCACACTTAGCGACATCGTACTCAATGTCGCAATCCTTACCTGCGACGTCGCACCCAACGTCGCAGAAATCAGAATTTTTAAAGAGATTTTCACTAAAACAATGTAGAAAATGTGCATTTTTCCCTCCGAGCTGACTCGGCAGCTCGACCCCGACCAGGGGCTCTGCCCCTTGGACCCTGCCAAGGGGTTGCCACCCCTTGGAACCCCGCAACCAGGGGCGCTGTCCCCGGACCCCCGTCGTTCCATTACAAAATGTTTGAAATACAATTATAATACTTTGAAGTTTCAAATACCAACCGTCACCAACGGACCAAACATGCTTTCCAAAAACAAACGATAACAAACCAACTTTGGACATAACAAGTTGTGTGGACAACTAAACGAAACGTCTTGCGAGACACATACTTACATAACCTTACGTGTTTAGGCACTAGAGGGTTACAGGTTCAGAGAACCTACTTACTACTTGTTATTTGCTACTGCTTACCACTTGACTCAGGTGAGTCTTACAGCCACACTTTTACTGTTTTATATACGGGGTGAGATACATTGCTTACTTTTCTTGAACACAAGTACGAACTATACATTTTACTATACGGGATTGCATGAGTTACTTACTTTTACTGAAGTCTCTCCATCATATATCGTTAGTTATGGACTTAAGCGCAAACACTAGTTAATGGATCCATTAGGGAAATGACCCTCCCCGCCCGGGGTAGTAGCGCTACCACGAACCGTTCTGTATAAACGGGCGACTATTATTCGTTACATATGTTTGCTCAATTACGAGCATGTCACGGGAGCAAATTATTACTTACGGGTTAAGCTTCGATTATGAGCCTCATGGCAACGGTATAACTTACTTACTTTACATTTGCTGGATTTGCAAATACTTGATTTACGCCTGCGGGCACTACTGATGAAATCTTGTGTTCAAAACTGATATTACTTACAAACCTGTGAGATTCACCAACATTCGTGTTGACCTTTTAGCATGTATTCTCAGGTACTCATACGGAGTAGGATTTCTCCTGGACATAGCTAGAGTCGCATGATTTCAACTAAACTGCATTAACGGAGATTCTCAGCATTATCTTTTGTACATGTTGATTATGTAATAGAATCTCCCGCCATACGCGTGGACTCTAGGAAACTACATTTTGTATACGAAAACATTAAGTTTTCAAACAATTATTTCTATGAAATCATTTTACAACGTCTCATTTAGAGGTCGTTTACTATATATCTTTGTGCTTTGATTATTGATTAGTAACACCCAAATCGTGATTCCGCAAAACATTAAATTTGGGGGTGTTACAGATTGGTATCAGAGCCTAAGGTTATAGTGAACTAGGTTGCATTTAGTGGGCCTAGACTATGACCGTTAGGCAGTATTTTCTTATTAGGCATGACTGGTTCAGGAATTACAGCATACGACTTTAATTTAACATAGCCTGATCAACTATGTACAATTAAGGAAAGATGATGTAAGGTCTGAAACGATTATGTTGAACGGGGATACGTTAGTTGACTCTAACCATTAGAGAACCAGACCATTACTTGATACGTGCTAGACACTAGGCTGGATATTATGTACTTACCCATATATTAGCCTCGTCTTACTTACACTCTGCCACAGGAATGGCAAACACACCACCCAATTCGTCATGCTCTCATCCACAAGGATCTCGAAACCCGCGAGTAGCCAGGAGGACCACTAGGTCACCTCAAACCAGCCCCTATCCTGTTCATAACTCTCGGAACTCGGCATACCTCACGGTGCCAGTGTTGGCTACCCAACTCTATCATCAGGAGCAAAGGCTCGAAAATCTCGAACGGGAACAACACCGAATGACCTACCTGCTCCGCCAAGCACTTTATCATATATCACAACTCCAACGAGAACAAGTGTTGAGACCTGAGCCACTGCTAGATCTGCTCAGAATACAAGTGTTGTGCCGCTGCTAGAATGAAGTTTACCGCTGTTAGTAGTTGCCACTGCTAGTTAGTAGTTGCCGCTGTCAACTAGTTTTAGTCTAACAGTGCCACTGTTAATGTGTAATTTGTATTTTGTATCAAGTACTCAACCACTGTTAATTTACGAGTACTACCCCTGTTAGTAATATAGATAACCACTGTTGGTTAGATATAGTCTGTTAGAGAGAATTATGGAATAGATATGATTCCATAATAGTTTGATTCTGTAAAGGACTCTATATGTTATAAATAGAGATCCTGTAAAACCTAGATAGACACGATTCATTCTAGTTATTAGCTTCAAGGTTGTAAACCCTAACACAATTGTGTGTTCGTATTATTATTAATAATATTGAAGCTTTTGATTAGATATTCTGTTATATTCAAGTTTGTTCTTCAAGTTATTAATAAACTATTCCGCAAGCTTATTAATAATCAATCAAAGTAATACATACTAAGATCTCTAGCTGGGATCATCAACAAGAAAATACCAACCTCTCTGTAAGCATAATTCAGGATTCAATGACCGCTGAGTTAGGTGCGGATGAACTCATAAGAGACCGACTAAAGGAATGTGAACAGCGTTCACAGGAAGCCGAAGAGTACTCTCGAGCACTGGTACAACGACTGGCCTTGGTTGAAGACAATGCCAGGCAAGCCAAAAGACTTGCAGAAACCGTGGACCGCCTTGTCGCGCTGATGGAACGGATTAATCTGCATCAAGATTAGATCAGTCTGTAACTTGTAACCAGATAACTACTTAATTAGGACCTATGTAATTCGACCGGATGTAACAATTCCCGGCACTTTTGTACGACTACTACTCTGTAATATTTTGGAGAACTCGTACCTTGTATCCAACTGATTATCTAAATGGAATGTGATTATCACTTCGTACTGTTATCGTGTATCTCATTATATAGACTTGTGATATATCATAATTTCATGCAATTATCTTATTTCTTTTCCTTGTTCTTTTCTTGTTCAACATCATGCCACCTCGCCGACAAGTCACCCTCAGTGAAGCCGAAATTGCGGGTCTGATTGCCCGTAGTGTGGCCCAAGCCCTAGCTACCCGAACATCAACTCCTAGTAGCGAAGATACAGCTAACAATGCGCCACAACCCAAACCCTGCTCATATAAGAACTTCCAAAACTGCAAACCTTTGAGCTTCTATGGTACTGAAGGAGCGATCAGTCTGGTACGCTGGATCGAGAAAATCGAATCTGTATTTCTTATCTGCAACTGTGCGGAGGGAGACAAGGTTAAGTTCTCCGCCAGTACCTTCTCTGACACCGCTCTCACCTGGTGGAACACCTATGCCTAGACCGTGGATATAGCGAATGCTTACAAACTTCCGTGGGAGGAGTTGAAGAAGATGTTGAGGGACGAGTATTGTCCCAGGGATGAATTGAAATGACTGGAAGTGGAATTCTGGAATCACAAAATGCAGGGTGATGACATCACTGGTTACACCAACCGCTTTCACCAACTGGCACTTCTGTGCCCATCCATGGTCGATCCTGAGTACAAGAGGATCGAGAAATATGTCGATGGACTTCCCGACAGACTCCAAGACCTGGTGACATCATCCAAACCGGGTACTATTCAGAGCGCCATCCGTATGGCCCATGAACTGACGGCAAACTCTGTCCGCCGTGGCACAACCTCAACCCCATCTGCAAACAACAAACGCAAATGGGAAGGAAGCCCCAACTCATCCAACCAAATCACCAACAAAAAGCCTGAGTCTGTTAAGGCTTACTCCTCGGGGACTACGGAAAAGAAAGGGTACATCGGGAACAAACCCTACTGTCCCAAATGCAATCGTCATCACGACGGTTCCTGCCCTTGCACCAACTGCAAACGGTTCGGGCACCTAGCCAAGGATTGCCGAGCCATCGTTCCTACCCCCAACACAAATGCACCGAAGACCTGCTTTGGGTGCGGAAATTCTGGGCATTTCAAAAGCAATTGCCCCAAGCTGAAAAACAACACGAACAACAACAACGCACGAAGCAGAGCTTTTGTCATCAACTCAGGGAACGCCCGTCAAGACCCGAATGTGGTCTCGGGTATGTTCCTCCTCAACAACTTATCTGCTTCTATTCTATTTGATACTGGTGCCGATAGGAGCTTTATTTCTGATGAGTTTTGCCCACTACTTGACATCACCCCCGTGGCCTTAGATGTTAAGTACACCGTAGAACTCGCAAATGGTAAACTCATAGAGACCGATAGTGTAATACCTAATTGCACTTTAAACCTCGCCGACGAAAACTTCACAATTGATCTTATGCCTGTTGAACTAGGAAGTTTCGACGTCATCGTGGGTATGGACTGGTTGTCCAAGCATCGGGCCGAAATTGTTTGTTATGATAAGATCGTCTGAATTCCTCTCGCCATCGGTAGAACCTTGATCATACAGGGGGAGACCGGTGGGTCGAGAATAAACCTAATCTCCTGTTTGAAAACCCGAAAATTTCTGAGAAAGGGTTACCCAGCAATCCTCACGCACATCACGGAGAAAAAGTCGGAGGAGAAGCGACTTGAAGATGTGCCAATCGTTAGAGACTTTCCCGAAGTCTTTCCGGAAGAACTACCTAGTCTACCTCCACCTAGACAGGTCGAGTTCTCGATTGATCTTGTGCCGGGTGCCGCACCGGTGGCCCGAGCACCGTACCGCCTAGCCCCATCCGAACTTCAGGAGCTGTCCACTCAGTTACAGGAACTCCTGGATAGAGGATTCATAAGACCGAGTTCTTCGCCTTGGGGAGCTCCGGTCTTATTTGTCAAAAAGAAAGACAGTTCATTTCGAATGTGTATTGACTACCGAGAGTTGAACAAACTGACCGTCAAGAACCGATACCCACTCCCTCGAATCGATGATCTGTTCGATCAACTTCAAGGATCAAGCTGTTATTCAAAGATTGATCTTCGATCGGGTTATCATCAATTGCGTGTTCACGATGCCGACATCCCAAAAATCGCATTCAGAACCCGTTACGGGCATTACGAGTTTCAAGTAATGCCATTTGGCTTAACCAACGCACCGGCAGTATTCATGAACCTTATGAATCGGGTGTGTAAAGCCTATCTTGATAAGTTTGTCATCATCTTCATTGATGACATCCTCATATACTCACGAAACGAACAAGAACACGCGCAACACCTCAGAACCATCCTAGAATTGCTTAGACACGAGGATCTTTACGCCAAATTCTCTAAGTGTGAGTTCTGGATAAAAACCGTTCAATTCCTCGGACACGTGATTGACAGTCAGGGAATTCATGTAGACCCATCAAAAATCGAGGCAATCAAGAACTGGCAAGCGCCAACCACTCCCACCGAGGTACGCCAATTCTTTGGATTGGCGGGATACTTTCGCCGGTTCATTAAAAACTTCTCAAAAATAGCACAACCACTCACGGTACTGACTCAGAAGGAAAAGAAGTTCGATTGGACTGATAAACAAGAGTCAGCATTTCAGCTGTTGAAACTCAAGCTTTGCAGTGCACCCATTCTATCCCTACCTGAAGGCACCGATGACTTCGTGGTATACTGCGATGCTTCTCACCAAGGTCTCGGTTGCGTGTTGATGCAACGAGACAAGGTTATTGCTTACGCCTCCCGACAACTTAAAGTTCACGAGAAGATCTACACAACTCACGACCTCGAGTTAGGGGCCGTGGTATTCGCTCTCAAAATCTGGAGACATTACCTTTATGGTACCCGAAGTACCGTATTCACCGACCACAAAAGTCTTCAACACATCTTCGACCAAAAAGATCTTAACATGAGGCAACGTAGATGGGTTGAGTTACTCACCGATTACAACTGTGAGATCAAATATCATCCGGGCAAGGCAAACGTGGTTGCCGATGCTCTCAGTCGTAAGGAACGAACAAAACCACTTCGAGTCCGAGCCCTCAGTATGACCATTCACAACGACCTGAACATCCAAATTCTCACCGCTCAACTCGAAGCTCTCAAACCCGATAATGTCAAAAACGAGGCCTTGCGAGGCATGGATAAACAATTCGAAACCAAACCTAATGGAATTAGGTACTTCTCTAACCGAATCTGGTTGCCTAGTTTCGGGAATCTACGGGACTTGGTGATGGATGAAGCTCACAAGTCCAAATATTCTATCCATCCAGGATCCGACAAAATGTATCACGGCATCAAAGAGTTCTATTGGTGGCCGAACATGAAAGCCGAAATTGCCACGTATGTCAGCAAATGTCTTACTTGCTCGAAAGTCAAAGCCGAGTACCAAAAGCCTGCCGGTTTACTCCAACAACCCGACATTCCTGAATGGAAATGGGAACAAATTGCCATGGATTTCATAACCAAACTGCCCAAATCATCGAGCGGTTGCGATACCATTTGGGTGATCGTCGATCGTCTCACAAAATCTGCTCATTTCTTGGCAATCAAAGAAACTGATAAAATGGAACGCCTCGCACAAATCTACATCAAGGAAATCATTACTCGACACGGTGTCCCTATCTCGATTATCTCTGACAGGGATGCTCGTTTCACATCTCGCTTCTCGCAATCACTCCAAAAATCATTGGGTACCCGTCTCGATATGAGTACCGCGTACCACCCTCAGACCGATGGCCAAAGCGAACGAACTATTCAGACACTGGAAGATATGCTACGAGCCTGCGTAGTTGATTTTGGTACAAATTGGGAAAGACATCTAACATTGTGCGAGTTTTCGTACAATAACAGCTATCACGCCAGCATCAAGGCTGTACCTTTTGAGGCACTGTACGGTCGTAAGTGCCGATCACCGATCTGTTGGATTGAAGTGGGAGATAGTCAACTCACTGGTCCTGAACTTATTCACGCAACCATCGAGAAAATTGTTGAAATCCAGATGCGACTTAAAGCCGCACGTGATCGTCAGAAAAGTTACGCTGACGTGAGACGCAATCCACTCGAGTTCCAGGTTGGCGATCGAGTACTACTCAAAGTTTCACCTTGGAAAGGTGTTATCCGATTCGGTAAACGCGGTAAACTAAACCCTAGATACATCGGACCATTCGAAATCCTTGACAGGATTGGTCCAGTGGCTTATCGCCTGCAACTCCCTGCCGAGCTTAGCAACGTTCATAATACCTTTCACATTTCTAACTTGAAGAAATGTCTGTCTGATGAGACACTAATCATACCACTCGACGAAATACAAATCGATGACAAACTTCATTTTGTCAAGGAACCTATGGAGATCATGGACCGTGAGGTCAAACAGTTAAAACAGAGTCGTATTCCCATCGTAAAAGTCAGGTGGAATTCTAGACGTGGTCCGGAAATCACTTGGGAACGGGAAGACCAAATGCGACTCAAGTATCCTCACTTATTCACTGATTCTACATCGAACCCGACTTCGACTTAAATTTCGGGACGAAATTCTTTTAACAGGGGGAGAATGTAACACCCGCCTAATTAGGGTAATTAATTATGCCTAATCGTTTGTAACTAGTTGTAAATAGTATGTAATAGGACTAATTGCAGACTCTATTTTCATATATAAGGTGATTTATATATATATACGCACGCGATTTGGCTAAATCGTACGAATTAACCGGACGGAGTCCGACACAAATTACTTGGACGTTGGTGACAGAAATTTACCTAAATAATGAGAACGTATCTTACTACATAAAATACACAGTTGAACGAACATTATTTATATTATCGTGACTGCATGTTGAATAATTCGACAAAAAACGTATCAAACGCAAACCAAATTCCTTAAATATTCCGACAAATAGTTTTAATAAATATTTACAAAGTCTTTTATCAAATACTTCGATAACATTTTAAAACATAACCAGTTAGTCAAATACTAAAAACGAATGATTAATCAATTAGGACACGGAATAAACACTGTGTTTTGAGGAGTGTTTTCCCCTCCTTTCCTTTTGGGATCAACCACCACCACCCTCTCCTTCCCCACTTTCTTCTTCCATTTTCATTAAAACAAACACACACACACACTTTAAAACTCTCTCCCAAATTCCCATCAATTTTCGACACTACAAATCCGACCACAAAAGTTACATTTTCGGAATCACGATCAAGAGAGGAACAAGATTTACAAAGGCACTATACTCGTTTTCTTCCTCGTTTGGCTTCGATTTGCATTTGTAAGAAAATTCTAAAAACTTAGATCTACTCATTTTGATGCATTATTTTGGTGTTATAATGTTTACACAACTTAGTATTGTCCATATGTATGAAGAAAACATGATTTTATAGCCTAAAAGTGTGTTAAAATTGTGGATTTGATCGGAAAAATGCGTCAGGTCGCTGGGTTCTGGGTTGGTGTTCATCATTGCGACGTCGTGGGCGACGTCGCAAAAATACTCAACGTCGCATATAGCGACGCAAGCCTATACGTCGCATTAATTTGTGAGGTCGCATATAGCGACGCAGACTCTAACGTCGCAGACTCAAACAATGTCGCATTTGCGAATGTCACACTTAGCGACGTCGTACTCCATGTCGCAATCCTTACCTGCGACGTCGCACCCAACGTCGCAGAAATCAGAATTTTTAAAGAGATTTTCACTAAAACAATGTAGAAAATGTGCATTTTTCCCTCCGAGCTGACTCGGCAGCTCGACCCCGACCAGGGGCTCTGCCCCTTGGACCCTGCCAAGGGGTTGCCACCCCTTGGAACCCCGCAACCAGGGGCGCTGCCCCCGGACCCCCGTCGTTCCATTACAAAATGTTTCAAATACAATTATAATACTTTGAAGTTTCAAATACCAACCGTCACCAACGGACCAAACATGCTTTCCAAAAACAAACGATAACAAACCAACTTTGGACATAACAAGTTGTGTGGACAACTAAACGAAACGTTTTGCGAGACACATAGTTACATAACCTTACGTGTTTAGGCACTAGAGGGTTACAGGTTCAGAGAACCTACTTACTACTTGCTATTTGCTACTGCTTACCACTTGACTCAGGTGAGTCTTACAGCCCCACTTTTACTGTTTTATATACGGGGTGAGATACATTGCTTACTTTTCTTGAACACAAGTACGAACTATACATTTTACTATACGGGATTGCATGAGTTACTTACTTTTACTGAAGTCTCTCCATCATATATCGTTAGTTATGGACTTAAGCGCAAACACTAGTTAATGGATCCATTAGGGAAATGACCCTCCCCGCCCGGGGTAGTAGCGCTACCACGAACCGTTCTGTATAAACGGGCGACTATTATTCGTTACTTATGCTTGCTCAATTACGAGCATGTCACGGGAGCAAATTATTACTTACGGGTTAAGCTTCGATTATGAGCCTCATGGCAACGGTATAACTTACTTACTTTACATTTGCTGGATTTGCAAATACTTGATTTACGCCTGCGGGCACTACTGATGAAATCTTATGTTCAAAACTGATATTACTTACAAACCTGTGAGATTCACCAACATTCGTGTTGACCTTTTAGCATGTATTCTCAGGTACTCATACGGAGTAGGATTTCTCCAGGACATAGCTAGAGTCGCATGATTTCAACTAAACTGCATTAACGGAGATTCTCAGCATTATCTTTTGTACATGTTGATTATGTAATAGAATCTCCCGCCATACGCGTGGACTCTAGGAAACTACATTTTGTATACGAAAACATTTAGTTTTCAAACAATTATTTCTATGAAATCGTTTTACAACGTCTCATTTAGAGGTCGTTTACTATATATCTTTGTGCTTTGATTATTGATTAGTAACACCCAAATCGTGCTTCCGCAAAACATTAAATTTGGGGGTGTTACAGTATTATATTGTTCCAAACTTTAGTTTTGTTACAAAACATGTCAGAGTAGCACTGCAAGTCAAACACTCCCCGTTCCATGAACGTCAAAATCCTGCAACCCACATCCCAAAACATAACCTGCAGGAAGTAATTTGAGGGTTTTTTCACAAAGCTAAGTGAATGAATTCATTACACACAATTCAACTTAGCATAACCACCTGTTTACACCAAACAACCGTAAACATATGATTCAACTAGTCAACAATATAGTAATGAGGATCGGTGGCTCTGGGGAATACCATAATACCCGGGTGGCTCCCCAAGAACACTTAACCAACCATATCCGTATGGCCATAACGGACGAGACCGATAGCTAATTGTTTCTATACTCAAACACAGGTTCTACACACACAACAAATGAAGTAAGTCCCTGTGTAATTCATATAATAACTCACTAGCCCAACCAACCAGTTCAACCTGTTGACCTCATTAACAACTGATGCCCTAAGGCCACACATATAACACGTAGATTTATAATTAACAACAATTAATAAATGCAACAACAACATATCTACGTTTATTTGTTGTAACCAAACAGTCACAACTAAATTAAATGGTTAGTTCCGAATCCACTCACCGATACCTCTGTAATCACAAACTCAGAATCCAAGTGTCACTTGTCTTTTGGAGGATCTGAGAACAACAATCAATATAAGTTAGTAATCAGGATCATCAATACTTAACTTATATCCAACATAATTTAAGGAACTATATATTATTTACATAATCATAATAAGTTCCTAATCATATTTATGGTTTATAATAAAGCATATCAACATATACTTATCAACATTTTACTTTGTAATGACTTAAAATCAAAAAGCTACAAAACGGGTTACTACCCGCCGGGTAGCCCAAGTACCCGCCGGGTACTAGGCTTTACCAGCCGGTTACCGGGTACCCGATGAAACAACCGGGTGAATTAAGATTTCATGGTAACAGAACTTTTCCACGTTTTAAAGACTGCAGCAGCAACCGGGTTCCCGGTTTACCCGCCGGGTTCCCCAAATTGGTACACTACCCGCCGGGTAACCACCCCTTTATCAGCATCATCGCCTAGCAAAACCCCATAACCGAATTTTGAACTAATAACCACAAAACTCATATTCTAGTTGCTGTTTATACTTAGATTTCAACATATATCAACAACGACAACTTATAACACATTATCGCAACTTCAAAATCATAAATCATTCATTTTAAATCAAAACTAATTTATGAATCATTAAAATCAAACTTACTAATTAAAAGATATAACAAGGAAGATGATGAACTAGCTCAAGATCAGCTCAAGATCACAACAAACTTCCTGATTCAATCTTTGGTTTTGATTTTCTTTTTAAGGTTTTGGTTTGAGTTGAAAGGTTTCAAAGAAAAGGAAGTAATAATACTTTCCCAAAAGGGAAAGTTAAATAGGTCGGCCAACTTTATCCCCCGACCCCGTATTCCCTTAAAACTAGTCCCCTTTCAATCTATTGTCTGGAACCTAGATTCCAATTGCGAGAAACTTATTTTATTCTACCGTCAACTATAGTAAATTACATCAAGCAACAATTTACTATCCACAATAAGTTCTGTAACTTATTTACCTAAGTTTCTCAAATAAACAATTAATATCGAATAAATTCTAAAATAATCAAATACATTAATTTAAAATTAGAAATTACCAGACCCGAAGAGAGGATGTTACATCATATATCTGAAGCTATCACAAAGCAGAATCAATAATCCAATCTCATTATATCAATACAATCTAATCCTGTGCAATGTATTACAATACATTATAATTATCAAATCCATCAAATAGTATTGAAGCAATAACCTGACTCAAAACTGTTTCAATGTCAAAAGATTAATTTTTGCTGTTTACTCCACAATTAATCCAAGAAAACTCTTTGAATTTCAATAAAATTCACCATCTCAACTTTGAATAATCCACGCTAATCCAAATGACATAACTAAACTCACAATAACCATACCTGTGTTACAAGCAGTAGTAGATGTATCCTCTAATTGCAATATATACTCATTTCTGTCAACATTCTCATTCATTGGGAATGATGTACTAGACTGATCATGTCTTTCTGCATTTGTCTCTGTAGGAAGGGCATCCGGTCTGGGGGAACTATTAAGGGTACTAGTGACCATTCATTAAAACCACATCAATTAACATTGATTAATACCTTAACTTACATTTTCATGCAATGTTAACCAATTTAAAATAACAACTACATGTCATTACCTGTTTAGGCCAAAATTCCAATTAGCCATTTTATAACATACATGAACTCCATATAATTAACAAATAGCAAGATAAACCAATTAAATATATCAAGACTTGGGTAACCCCCATATGAGGTACCACTTAACCCATTAAAGGTATTAACAACAAATTTCTATTATATAGTATCTACTTTCAACATTTCCATTTTACTTAATAAAGAGTTTATACACATCTTACATTTATTCACAACTCGTCGCATTAAGTCTCTCCGATACTTAGCAGCATTAACAATTTCAGGTGACATAGCATAATATGACTACGGTGATCAGGCGTAGCTAGATTATGTTTTTCACACTTCTATTCTCAGGCCACTTCATATCATTGATTCTAATTGTGATTATTCTTTACTTTAACACATAACACATAATACAACAATTCAGCAACAATAATAATTAAATTATAAGTTGCCATCCACATAATTATTTCCACAAAATCAAATAATTTCACGTATTCAATCAATATCTCTTATAAGGCATTCATTATTGCCTCTATCAGTTTATCTTTTCACATAACATTCTTTATAAAACAACTGACATAAGTCAGTATTTCTGATTATTCGGATTTCTTATACATATTTTACATATACCATCATACCAATCGTAGCTAACATAAGTTAGCAATTCTTTCATCTAAATTCACAATGTATTGCCAATATACACATTAGCAATTTTCACACATTCAACCATATGGCCAACCTAAGTTAGCCTATCCAACATCTAAATTTGACTGAACTTTTGCACATAACTGCACACATAAGTGTACTATCGTTCGATTAGAACTATTTTGAATACTAGTAATTCATTTAACATTTTATTACTAGATTGACACATAAAAGCATCGAATAATTCACTACAAGGAAACATATCAGTCCAGTCTACCATACTTTAAAAATGCACATAATCAGAATAATTAATCATGCATCTTATATCAGTTTAAGTTTAGGCAGTCCTATCGTGGATTACCTAATTCCCTTAAACTATCACTCTGATACCAACTTGAAACACCCTGAAATTTTTTAACTATTTTCTTTTAGAAACTGTATATTATAATTTATAAAATATCAATACATTTGATTCATCTCTTTGACTTTACAGTCAAACGTACATTCAAACATTTTCAACTGATTGCTTTCAAATTTTCTACTTTAACTAAAAACATCATCGAAGTTGGGCGATTTATACAAGTCAAACCATAACGATAACTTAAAAGAAATAGGAGCTGGTCTAACCATTTCATCAAGCTCCACTCCACGTGTCTTTAGTAACCATATATAACTCTATCAGTCCATTGATTCAAACGAATCAAATACCTACAAAATAAACAACTAAAAAGGGTAAGCCAAAGCTTAGTGAATAATATGAACAATTAAATAAATAATGTATATTCACATAGCCACTTAATATGCACATATTACAAGTTACTCATTCATATGACTTTTTGGGCAATTGTAGAGATCATTAGTATATTTCAAATCTGCACCTTATCTCTTATTGATGTACATACCAAATCATCCACTTAGCTGTAAATGTACCTGTCCGGGCCGTGCCCCGGTAAATAGTTACACACTCATCAAGTAGAAGACATATCCAATCTTGGTCCCACCAAGTAAATGGAATATGCATCACTTGAAGTAATATCATTTCATATCATACGTATATTAAGGATCGATAATATCATTATGCTAATTCCAGCAAGAATTAACATCTTCGGGACGTTACCCGGTTCACAATAACCTCATCAAGTAAATGACATATCCATTCCCGGTCCTTCCAAGTGAATGGAATATGCATTACTATCATCAAATCATAATCAGGTGCAAAGCACCCCTTCATCTATAAATCAATCATCTGTCATGACTACGTAATAAGCAACCTGCAATAAAACTGATCTCTACCATCCCCAATACAAATAATTCACATAACACAATTTCTTTCATGTTAATTCGTTTGTCACTTATTGGCATGCTACATCATAATAACTTTATAACATATTATCAAACTAAAACCCAACAACACATAAACAATCTCAATTATAACTTTTCACAACATGGTAAAACATATAATAACAGTTATAATATACTTCACATAATTGTGTAATACTTCATGCTTAAAAGCATCTCAATATTACATAATCATTATTTATTTAACTCCCCATATTACTCACCTGGGCATTTTAGCCGAATAAGCAAGTAAATCATAATATGTGCCATGTCTCGATTCCAAGAGTACCTATCACATAATTTTAACGATACACTTAGTTTCTAATAAATATCATTTTACACAATTAGACCTCTCACATCGTTACTAGCTCAACTCTTTCATTATAATTATTACTTTATTCTTAATCTCATATTCACATAGCTATCATGACATTTATAATTTGATTATAACTAACTTTTTAGCTATAACATGTTCCCATTTCACTAATCTTAAACTAGTAGATAGAACCATAACTTTAATAGTGATAACAACTCATATTTAATCTATTTTGCTTAATATAAATTTTACTGCTACGGGGGAAGTATCCGCCGGATTGGGGCTAATCCACCGGATTTCCCCCTCGTCCCAGACCTGCAACTCGACTATAACATAGCAAACCCAGATTTCTTCACAATCAATCATAAACCCAGGTTTCTTATTATCAATAACAACTAATAAAATCATCTAAATATATTTCATATCCAATTTCATAATAGGCTCATAAATCCCAAATCAATTTTACCATATTAAGCTTTCTTTCATATTCAATAAGGTGTATTTACTACCCTTGCAAAATTTCTCAATCCAAAACCCATTCATTACAGATTTGGGGTTTTATTAACATGAACCCTAACTATAAATTCAAATAAAAAAAATGATAAATATCTTGACACTTGAATTAATAGTTGAATGCTATTTAATCTCACTTGAAGACACTTTAATTTATCAAATAATGACTTCTCCTGTGTCTACTTATCATGACCATCGCCACCCTCACTATAAGCATACTTCCTGTTTTATTTTATTTCTTTCCAATCGATCTTTCAGGAAAGATCATATAAGTTTCAGTAGCTGGCTTTCTTAACCTTCAAGTAAGTCCAATGGATAGTTTCAGTCCCCCTATTTTATACACTTTACCATATTTGGCTAGCTCCTATTTTTGAATAATTATAACATTTTTAAGCTAGAAATTATGCATAGTATTAATATTACTAAATGTAATACAATTATACTACTTTAAAAATTTTGAGACGTTACATTTAGTCTCCTTTAACACCCATTATCTGGAACTTAAAAATCTTTTGCGATTTCAAATATTTTATTTTTCTTGTGACATTATTAATTTAAAACAATTATTAATTTATTCATCATAACAATACTTTAGATTTTGGGGTGTTACATAGTTCGACGCTAATTATTGGAAATTCAACTCTTCTATCATATGCCGGTTAAGTTTTGAAGATCACATGGATCGAGCAATGATACTTTGCAGAGTAAGATTGCAGGAAGTTTAATTTGGAGGATGTTATTGTTAAGGGGGAGAACTACAGTGAAAGGTGTTGGGTTTGTCAGATTTCATAAAGATTTAGGGACTTTGCAGATTGAAGATCAAGTGTTGTGTCAGAAGATTGAGTTTTACCAATGAAGACCAAAAAACATTAGTTAAGGGGGAGTCTATTGATACAGGTTTTATAACTAATGGTTTTTGGTTTTTGTCATAACTGATAGCAACGGTCAAAGGGGAGTCTGTTGGTGCATTTTATGACCGTAGCTATGCAATTAATGAATATATGGGCCAAAGTCAAAGTCTTGCAAGCCCAAGTGATCAGGTCCAAGCCCAAGCCTAAGCCCAAGCCCAGGGAACATATGCATGTATAAATATGTTTGTAGGCTTAGGGTTTCGACATGATGGAAAGAGAGAAAAAAAACACGAGTATGTGAGCAAAAAAATGAGAGTCGGCTGAAGGTTTTTCGTATTCGATGGTTTGGTGTCGGTAATTATTGGTATCGGCAAATAACAATCGCAAGCAATAGATATGAAATAGGCATATCTAAGGCTAGTCTTGTGTGTTGATCAAATATTATTTTTAACCTAGGATTAACCGAAATGTATACTCATTTGGTATTGTAATCGGTTCAATTAATATATATATAAATGAGTATTTTCGTTTTGTTTATTGTTCATCGTGTGTATTTATTTATGCTTGTTAAATCTCAATAAACTTTTCTGGGAAGATTCCGCATTCCTAGACTCGTTATAGATCTCGTATATGTTTAGATCGATCCATACAGATTAACAATTTTCAGGTAAAACCAAAATTCAAATTTTTTCAACTTTCAAGTTTTAGTCTCCACTTAATTTAGGCAACAAAAAGTATATCAATTCTATGGAATCTTTGATTTTACACTCATTTCTAGCTATGTGATCAGTGATATATTTGACCCAACCAAAATCAATTCAAATTACAACATCTTCTCTAGTTTTCACTAAAATTGAAAAAAGAGCCTCCTAGGGGAATACACCCTCAAAAGCAGATGTCAGTTTTCCTTAAAAGTTTTTGAAAGTTTTTTTTTCTTTCTTTTTTTTTGGTAAAGGGGTATCCCTTGGGAGAAAGAAATTAAAAAAGAAAAGAAAAAAGAAAGAAAAGAAAAGAAAAAAAAACCTTGGTTAAGACTTGAACTCTTGACCTTCAAAAGTTACACTAATACAATTTTTTAAAATTAAGATAAACGAGTTAAATTTATCCAATATACACGGATATTTTGATGTTTTGGATAATATTTTCGCTTTTATTATGTCAAGTAACTGCATAAAGGTATAGATTTGTGCCTTGCGGTCTCATTGAAGATATGTACGTTCGAATAAATTTTAGCTATCAAGTTTTTAGTTTGCTTTTTTCAATGTAGTTCATGACATTATTCCGGTGTCTATTAGAATGAGTTTCAAAATTTCATTCCTCAATACTAAATTTTGATATCTTAACAATATTTTAGTTTTGACAAAAGCTAAAACTGCCAGATCCTTCTTCTAGGATGAGTTTCAAATTACAATCACCCATTATATCTTGAATGTCTTCTCTTCCTACATCTTTTATTCACTTTCCAATACAACTATTTTCACAATAAACATAAAAAAATTTGGTAGCCAATAAAATAATCCACCAAAAACGACACTAACCAGAAATAATAATTTACAAGGACCATCACGACTTGAATCTAAACTACCAAGATAGCTTGAAACTATTTTTAATCAAATCATATGGAAGTTTATTCATCAAAAACAAATATTACATAGATCTACCAATCATGAACGACCTTACTTGAACAGGATCTGTTCTATAGGATCATACCTCTGTATTCTTGACTCCTAAGAAGACAGAAACCCATGTTTGGTTGATAAACCATGACCATGTAGCCGGAGCGTGATTAACAAAGCCTTATGGTCTTGACCATGGCTCAGTAGAGGATCGTTGCCAGCCCATCTAATGGTCCTGGCATGGCTACATGGTTGTTTGACAAAAAAAAAAAAACCAATCATGACATATCAGTATGACCTTCTCATTCTTGTTGCCAAAAATATCACGTACAACAACAAAAGCTCATTGCAATTCCAAATTAGAATATTATTAAAATTTAATGAAACAAAAAGCTAAAACGGGAACCAGAAAGGAAAAAAAAATAGAACGCTGCATAATTTAGAGCATATACCATGAACTATAAAGATGAAATCAGAATTTGTCTATTCACGTCCTCAACCTGCAAGAAAACTAAACCCGTCTCAGAATATCAATATTTACTCAACCAAAAGCTCACAATACAAGTCGAACAACAAATGGTACAAGACATCGATGACAGAGTCCAGACTATGCCATAAAAGTCATATTCATAAAAGAACTCGTCAAATCCACAAAAAGAACTCATCATCAAATCATTAAAGTAAGAAACCAACAAACAAATTCATCAAATTTGTATGTAAAAAACAGAAGCATTAGATCTACGTATTTGTAGAAGAAAATCATCGATCATATGAATTTTCAGACTTACTTTAAAAATAGCAGCCGACAGTAAAAATAAATTCGGCGAGCGCTTTTATCCTCCAAAAACACCCAAAAATTAATACACATTCCTCGATCCATCTTTTTTAACCTCGGTTTGCGCGTGTTTTCCCTACAAACGGATATGAATGGTGGTATGGTAAGTAGTAGAACTTTGGATTTGGTAGTTGTTCCCTATATTTCTAAAAAAAATAAAATAAAAATAGATCTAGAAAATAAACTTTTAGATCTACCAAAAATCTTTAGAATCAGCTACTGTTCTAGGCAGATCTAAAGGCTTTGGTCATTCCAGAGGTCAAAAACTATACAAACCTGTGATGGTGGCTCCACCTTGTGCAAACCCACAGGTAGAGCTTTAGATTGGTGTAGATCCAGAAGTTTGAGCTAGGCAGTAGCACATTTCATCGCCGATTTGAAACAAAGGATAAGGATTTCAGTGGTGGTGAATGAGGGAATGTAATCATGTTTGCGGAAGCAGCAGCGGTGGTGGAAGGAAATGTGGTGGTGGTGGTCATGGTCTGAGGCCTTCTCCAATGTTCACCTCCAAAACACCTTTTACTCCATAAATGAAGATTTGGAGTAAGATTTACGAAGAAAACCCTCTCCAATGGGTACTCCAAATATGGAGAAATTTTTGGAGGACTAAAATTTTACTCCATATTTGAAGATTTTCTACCCCTCCTCCAAAACCACTTTATCAATATAAACTATTATTTTAATTTTAATGAACTCAATAACATTTATATACTTATATTATATATTTATTTCTATTAATCACTAATAACATGCAAATAATAACTTAATATAGTAGTCTTATATCAAAATACTTAACAAAGCAAATTAGAGATAAAGATTCACATTTTGAACTTCGAAATGCATTTATCGAACATTTATGGGATCAATATGGTAATTTAGAAATAGAAGATAATGTTGTAGTATAATGTAATGGTTATTGTTTGTATTCAATTTCGTTATTAATTATAAACTTGAAAAAATACTCTTGATTTGCAATCATTTGGTTTCAGATTTTATCATGTGTACATGTACAGTTGTTGATTGGAGATCTTGGGGAAGAAAAATGATTCTTCATCTTATTGTTTCTTTTAGTGTTTGCTCTTATATTTTAATACCTAGATTATAGTGGTGATGATTTATTTAGTTTGCTCAATTGTTGTGGTGAAAATAAGAAAATTCAAAATTAATGCAAAAAAGATGATGATGGAACGCACTTGCTGTTGCTGTTGTTTGGTTTTTTGACTTACATAAATTTTTATTAAGTGGAACAGAAAAGGAAAACAAAAATTGGAAAGAACAAGAATTGTTGTAAATATTAAAAACAATAGTAAATAAATTGAAAATCTAAATGGTTTCATTATCAATGATATGGATGATAAGTGGCAAAATTAGTGAGAATTGTAACCGCCCAGAAAATTAGAATCAACGGTTCTTAAACCACATACACACCGGAGATCTAGAGAGTCGCTACCAGAGATGTGAAGCACCGTTTTCCGAGATCTAGAGTACCGATGCGAAAGCCGATGGGTTGATAGCAGGATGTGATGTCGGTTGTCTCCGACGATTTAAATGTTTGCCGGAGTTTGTTGTTGTTCTTAGCGAGGTTTAACAATGATGAAGGTGATGATATTGTTTGTTTTTTGTGAATAATTATTAATTATTATATAAAAAAGATGATGTTAATAGTCTTGATGCATAGGTGTTCTGTTTTGCTGTAATGATGTTGGCGAAGATGAACAAAAAGATGATATGAGATATTGAGATGTCTGATTTTGCTTTTTTTAAAAAAAAAAAAAAGAAAAAAAGAAAAAAAAAAGATTTAAAAAATGCAAAATTCATTAAAGTATCTTATTTTTGAATTTACAGCTCATTTCATACGTATATATATATATGACATGGCAAAATAAATCTATTTGGCAGCTGATGTGTAATCTTAGTCAGACTTTTCAAATCTCTAAAGGTAAAAATGAACTTTGTAAAGATATTAGCATAAAATTTTCTAGTTTGTTGCATATATACTTAGACAATAAATATAATTATGTAGGTTGCATACTTGAAATAATTTGTGGCAGTAATTGCTGATTTTTGTCATTTATCCTTTATTAACTGAATTTATGATTTAGATTTAGCCACATCCAAACCCTCCGTATCCATATGATCTTTGATTCTCACTTAATTGATTAATTAGTTGTTTTGCAATTCAACTTGCAATTTATAGAAGGGTTGATAATGGTTTAATCTTCAAAGTTTCACATTTTTTTAGTTTTAACTACTCAAGTTTTTTTGTAATGATTTATTCCTTAAAGTTTCAAAATTTTGATGGTTTAAGCCTAAATTTTGATTATACATCAAAAATTTGATGGTTTAATACCTAAAGTTTATATTTTATAATGATTTCGCCCTTTTAAGTTTTTCAAGTTTTTTTTTTTTTTTTGATCAAAAGTTTTTCTAGTTTAATCATCTAACTTTCAAAAACTTAATGGTTTACTTTGAAGGGTTAAAGTGTTAAACCGATAAGTCAATGCAAATTTGAAGGATTAAATCGTAAAAAAAAACTTGAGTGGTTAAAACGAAAAAAATAATGAAACTTTAAGGATTAAACCATTATATGTAATTTCATTTTTGTTTTAAGGTAGGTAACAAACCAATTTTATTACTAATGTTGGTAATGTACTTGTACAAAGTATTACATATTAGCAACGTACTATATATATATGTGTCCCCATATTGCTAATGTAATTATAAATCATATTGCATACATTCATACATTTTTATAATGTACAATACCTACATTAATTAGTAATTATATTAATTTGTTATCTAAATTGGAATAAAAATGAAAGTACAGTATCAATCTATAACCTTAACTCTTTTGAGAAAATATGATAATTTATACACCATCAAAATTTAGCCGTGGACCACTAATCATACATACAATATTTTACCACCCTTTAAGAAAAGATTGGGCTTTATGTGATGAAATGCATGCAACTTAATTTAAACGTCTCTATTGTATGTATACACCTTTAATAGCTTATAACGTAACCATACGCCTCTAATATTTTAAATCGGCTATAATCGGTAATTATGCATTTTTTAGTCGGTTAACTTATTATCCTGTCATAAACTCCCTCGAGACAATTTTTTTGGTCATTTTCTCCGCCAAGGAATTCTTTATGTTGTCTTTTCCTGTGAGACCCATTATCTAGGGACACCGACTTTTTACAATAATTTTATCTTGCACAAATAAGATTTGGAACAATGTGTAAATGTAGTTGATCAAACTTTTGTTGATGATACGAGAATTTTCTAATTAAGATTAAGATGTCATAATCTCACTTATTTTATTTATCCATGCATACTACCAACATTTTACATAATGAGATCGATCGATTATTTGTCATCCAATATTAATTTAGGAATGAAGTACTCCAACTAATATTGGTTATTATGTCTCTTGGATAGGAGTAAACAACAATGACATTACATGAGATTTAGTCACATCCGGACAACCATGCCCATCTCCTACGCTGTACATGAATTGAGCCATTCTAGAGAGGTTTGTTGCACACTCGATAAACTCTTTCGAAAATTTAGAGTTGGCGCTTGCTCGTTCTTTGTTAAGTTTCTTCCATATCTTGCTGATTAACGTTTTTATATAACTTCTAGCTTCGTCTTCAGAAGCACCGTTCTCATGCATGTAACATTGGATCGATTTTGGAGTATCCCCTCTTGCTATTTCGTCCTTAATAAAAAAATTGTTACCTAGTTATACATATAAATGCATGAACATATTTTGACATAATCGAATATGCACGAATGAGTGTATATATATACCGAGGATGTCCCCAAGTCATCAGCTAGTCGTAAAATCAGAGATGAGTAACGAACAATATTATCAGATCTTCGCATAAACTGTAAGATCTCTTCACTTGAGTTAACAGATGTTAAAAAGTTAACATGCATGAGGATCACAGGAGCCGATATCGATACATAAGCATTCTCCAAGTATTCTTCGAGTGTTGGAGTATATCCACTGTGGTACCATTGTGCTTCTAGTAGGTATGACTTGCATAAATCTGCCCACTACAATTTCACCATCTCAAATTAAGAAAGCTAGATTTTTATAACACAAATGAAACGTACATACATAGAGATGTTAACAAAAACAAGGATTTAATTTATTACTGCTTTCTTTAGGTATGGAAGAATGAGGAATCCTGTGTTTGTCAATCTGTTATAAGCGATCTCATTAATCGAGTTGTAGAATGCAACGAAACATATCTTCATATAATCTGGTAGTTCTTCAATCGCATTGATATCCCATCTATGCATTAAAAAACATCCAAATCATATGAAATTTGCATAAATATTAGGTTAATTATAACTTATAAGCACGTATTTTTCTAGTAATTAGTTACCTGTCAATAACATCAGTAAACTTTTCAAGTTCATCCAAAGTACCATACACATCATAGACATCATCGACTGTAGTAATTATGGCGTTAACCTTTGTTAGCGTTCTCCTTCCAAGACTAAATTGAGGTAGATAATTAACACCAGTCGTCCATAGAAAATTCTCCACCAACCGGTCTCGAGCAAAGCTAAATTTCGTGTCCCAACATGTATTTCGCCACCAACTATTCATAGGTATCATCAATAATCTGATCATTAATTTTATATATATATATATATATATATATATATATATATATATATCCAAAATGCAATAACACTAATAGAAATCATGACTACTATTCACTACATAGACATTGCATTTCTAAATTCGAATGTATAAATAAACACCTTTATCATGAAATACAAATATACTTTCACGTCGCTAGTATCTTTATATCATATGCAAGAATTGTATAAATCTGATGCTTTGTAGTGATGAATTTCTTGCCTTGGCATGTGGACCGTCAATCAATGCACACTCTTACACCGCTTGCATAATTAACGGTGTAAGGTTTGTGGTTCACAGTCGCGATACACGCCGTACAACTCAAAACAGCGGAGTTTCAACGGCGGGGGTTGATGGATGTACGTTTTATGGTCAGTTGGAGAATATTTTGGAGCTGATTTATTCGAGTGGTTGCAAGGTTGTGTTGTTCAAATGTAAATGGTCCAAAACCAATAATACCAAGAATGTCCAACGTTGTGTCACTAAAAATAACATAACCAGTATTTCTCGAAGTCATGAATGGTATAAAGATGAGCCATACATTCTTGCAACACAAGCAAAACAAGTTTTTTACCTTGATGACCCGTCCAAAAAGCATTGGAGCGTCGTCCAAGAGGTGAATCATCGAAAGATCTGGGACCGAGAAACCATTTTGGAAGAGAACGAAGAAGATGTTATACATGACATCAGTTCATCTGATCTTGCATTGGATGCTAATTTAAATAGTTTGACTTATACGAGCATGAACAGAGATGGCCAAGCAACTGAAGTTGATGTTATTCATACCTTTGTCCGCGGCAATGCTAATGATTTTATTGATGAAGTAGACGACGATGCTGATGATGATGCTACTGATGACTCTGAAAATGAAGATTTGGATTCTGATAATCAGTGTGACACGACATGTTATTCTAGTGATGAGTCTGATTGATTGCTAATTGTTATACGTATCAGTACTTTAATATGACTGAAATTGTTATCGGGTTGCTTGCATAAAATATGTTTGTTATGTGTTTATTTGGTTATTTTGGTTATTCGTGTTATTATGTTTGCTAATTGTTATATGTATCAGTACTTTAATATGACTGAAATTGTTATCGGGTTGCTTGCATAAAATATGTTTGTTATGTGTTTATTTGGTTATTTTGGTTATTCGTGTTATTATGTTGTTTTGTATACTTGTATGCTTACAGATGACATCTGTGGCCCGAGATCATGAAGGAGATGCTGGTGGTGATGATCGTGATCCTTCTGGTGGCCATTCGCGACCACCTTCCCATTGCGAAAGTAAGTAATTTTTGAATTTCTAGTTTGCTCAAATTTGTTTATTTGTAGTTAGACTAATTTGGTCACTTGAATATGATTGCTTGTACTTTTAATTTGCAGGTTCAAAGAAGGTTCGAGGTCCCACCACTTTAGCAAAGTTACGGAGCAAGTTTAAAGCGAATGGTGAAAAAGCGTTGCCTATCACCTTTCTTGTTGGGGTACAGACACCTACTGGACGACCCCTTGGAGATAACGCAAAAGACTTCGTTACTTTAGTCGGGTCACTTGTTGGTGACAACATCCCCTTATGCTATGAATCGTGGGAAGTAGTACCCGATGAAGACAAAACACTCATTTGGCCTAGCATAACAGTGAGTTTATTTAATATATCGTTTTAAATTTGTACATTGTTAGAAGTATTCAGTATTATTATCGAGTGTTAGGACCATATTAAATTATTTTAGTTTAGACCCATTTAGATATTAGCCGATGAAGACAGAACACTCATTTAGGCCCGTTTGTACATTGTTAAATATCGTATTAAGTAGTACCCGATGAAGACAGAACACTCATTTCTTTGGCCTAACATAACTATCCCTAACTATTTCATCTAACTTGTAGCATTACTTTGACATGGATCCCCACTTGGACGGGCCAAATAGCGAAGAAGTAAAAAAGGGGATTGAGAGTCTCTGTGCTCAGAGATATTCAGACCGAAAGTCAAAGTTCAAGAAAAAGTGGTTCGAAGATCGGGGCGGGTATGGGAGTGTTGCTGATATTAGACAAAAACCTCCACCGAACATGGAATCATCCGAGTGGAATAAGTATATTGACTACTACATCGCAGAAAAAACCAAAAAACGCTCGGAAGTCAATACTGTTAATCGGAGTAAGCAAGCATATCAAAGTTATCATGGGTCAAAATCGTTAGTTGCGCACAGACATGATAAGGTGAGTCGCTTTATAACTGTAATTTATAATAATTCTGTCGTGATTAATATGGTTGATTGTTATTATATATTCATTTAATGTGTTTTTAGTTTATCGAGAAAAAAGGTAAATATACACTTTTCGATCAATACAAGGAGATGCATTCTCGAGATGGGGTGTGGACCAATGAGACCGCTAAAAGGAAATATGTAAGTATCAATTTATTAATTTTGAGCATTTAAATTTATGTATATATTTGTTTTATATGTGTTTGATTGTTGCTGAATGAGCTTATTCAGTGCTGAATGTTGGATGATTTAGCATTCAGCATGTTTGTTACCAAGCAAATAGTTTGACCTCTGAACTAAATTGAAACCTTTGAATCGGTCAGCACTTTTTGTTTCTGTTAGTATTTCCTTGATCATGAACAGAGAATGTTATGCATGTTTAATCAGAAACCGAGTATAGTAATCAGAAACCGAATGCAATTTCATCTAGGAACCAACAAGACAAATATAGTAATCAGAAACCGTACATAAGGTTAAAATAGTTTTGATCATGCTTATGGTTAGATACTTTGATCATACTTATAGTTTTGAAATACTTATGCATGTTTAATAATGGATATAAACAGACAAGTGCACTTGTCTGCTGTTATATTTGCATATAAACATGTTACCTTAATCAACGTTTTAATTTGTTTGAATGTGATTTTGATAACTTTTATGTCGTTTTTGTAACTTCTAGGATGACATGATTACGGACTCCACTTCCACTGCTTTAGGTGAAGAGGACATCATAACAAAAAACTTGGGGGAACGTCATCGCGGGATTGGTAAAAAGTTACCGCTTAGTTCAAGAGTATGTGGCCAACGGGCAAGTGGTTCAAAAGGTAACATGTATACAAAACAGGAAGTTCATCATGCGGTTAGTAGTGTGGTTGGTAAAATGTTTGGTAAATTGGCGAGACATATAAATGAAAACTTTGCAATGGTTTGTGACGTCCTACAAACCGCCAAAGTTGACCGTCCAAAGCTTAAAGAGATTGATCCCATGATGTTTCTAGCAGATGATGATGAGGAGGAAGACAAGGAGGAGGATGACGAAGAGGAGGATGACGAGGAGGAAGACCTTGAGTAAGGTGGTTAGTTTGTATTTCATGTGTTAGACAATCTAAAAACCTTGTATGTTTTTGGTTAACGGATTTGGATGTTTGAATGACTTTGAAACGTTGTAGGTTTGTTTTGGATGATAATGTTTTATTTGCGGATTTGGTTTAATATGTGGATTTTGTTTTATTTGCGGATTTGATTTTATTTGCGGATTGAGCAGGAAAAATACACTTGTAATCAGGAAAAAACCTGGGAAAATGAAAAAAACAGGAAGATCTGGTTGAAAATGTCTATGATTTTTAGCGATGACCCTTTTGCGAGGACATGTCCTCGCTAATTTATTTTATTTAAAATAATAAAAAATCTTTGGCGACAACTTTTTGGCGACAACATGTCCTCGCTAATTAAAATAATATAGTATAATAAAAAAATTTTGGCGACGACATGTCCTCGCAATTTTTTTTAATTAAAGAAAATCAAAAATAAAAGAAAATATCTTTGGCGACGGACTTTGGCGACGACATGTCCTCGCGATTTGTTTTTATTAAAGAAAATCAAAATAAAAGAAAATATATTTGGCGACGAACTTTGGCGACGACATGTCGTCGCGAAGTATTTTTAAAACAAGAAAATCACAGTCAACGTGGACCCCACGTGTCCTCGCTAATGGTCGTCGTCAAAAACATTCAGCTACGAAAGTATAGCGAGGACCCTTTGGCGAGGACATGTCCTCGCTAAAGACCTACGGCGAGGACATTTTGGCCCTTTGGCGAGGACTTTTGTCGTCGCAAAAAGTCCCGATTCTAGTAGTGTGTGCTTTAATTGTCAAAAACTAAATTGGTCATCTAGTTTGGATTAACCGAGGAAGAAATATTGGTACTTACCTTGAAGAGTGTTTTAGATCTTCATGATAAATTGTCTGCACCATATCGAAATCCAATTTTGCAAGCTCGATTAATGTAGGATTCATGCCACTTCCTTTATCAAACGTTTCGATATACCACTTTGCTTCTACCCTTGATACTCTCCAATGTAATGGAAGCTCCAAAGAATGACTTACTAATGATGATATATTTTTATCAAACTTGTTTAAATTTTGTTTGAGATATTTGGTTGTGAAATCTCTAACATCATCCGATATGCTTTCATCTTCAAATGAATGATAAGAAGCCTCGTACAAGTTCAACATGCTCACCATATCCTTGTGTAAGTATGGGTTGAGATTTTGTACCTCCTTTTTGAAGTCACCAAGTATCTCTAATTTAAGAATATAGCATAATTAACAGATATTAATTTCAATGTATCATATACACTTTATATATACTCCCTCCGTCCTATTACAAATGTCCATTATTGACTTTTGAAAGTCTTTCTTTTACATCTTTGACCTTAAATATTTTTGTTTGTGTTATATAATACTTGATGCAAACTATATGAATGAATTGAGTTTTTAATGTATTTTCATTGATATAATTTTCATAATGTATTATATAACACAAACAAAAATATTTAAGGTCAAAGTTGAAAAAGAAAGACTTTGAAAATTCAATAGTGGACATTTGTAATGGGACGGAGGTAGTATAATATTAGTACTGTCGACGTATTAAGGTCAACGTATAGTAAACTGCATGACAAACCATGAAACCGACAGATGTAACAAGTTATTGACAACTCAACTGTCACGTTATTATATGCATATAATATATGTTACGTAGACGAATTGAATTGAAGTGCCTTATTGATTGAACTCTCGAAAGTTCACATGAATAAATAATCTTTCAGGATAGGATTTCTTCTGATGACCTAAATTATTTGTTAAATAAAAAATTAGCCAACTACTTGATTTACACTTTCCTTTTCTATATGTAGTTCTACTGTTGGTACAATATGTCATTATCAATTTTCATCTAAAAAAATAACTATTAGAAATTATTTATTAAACTCCAAAATCAACCTTCTTTTTTTTAGTCTTGATAACTCGTTTATCTATAAATACAAATCAACCTTCTTTTTTTTCTTTTTTTCATGAAACAAGTTGTATATATATTTGTACCTTGCGGAACATGAAAACCATGTTGTCTCAAGAGTCTAAAACCAAGGGCTTTAAGGTTTATATCCATTGCATTCCACTTGTCTTGAGGTTTGTAATAATCACAATAAATCTTCTCCAAAACATCACTTATTTCATCCATAAAATGATACGCTATACCAAGTCTCTGCAAAATTATCAACCAATTCAAGGCTACTCAATGGATCACCCGCTTCGCGTATCGACTTTCTCACTACTTCCTTCAAACTATGTGCTCTTAGCTCATATACTTCTCCCTGTGTAAGTTAGATTCATGAATACTGATACAATTTTACGCCCACATCGTATATATATCAACCAAAGATTATAGCGCAAAAGTTTTAAACAAGATAACGTTAGATAATATATTCACACGTGAAAATGACTCGATCTAGATAACCAAGTTCAATTTTGATATATATGCAACATAAAATGCAAAAGTCGAGATATATAGGTAACCAATATATCTAATGTTTCATTCCATTTAATTTCAGACAAATTGATTTGAACTTTCAGATCTTTTTAATTATACACAAAACCGAATTTATAGTGTTTTTAACTTGGGGAATAAACAGCGGAAACTGAGACAAACGTACCCTGTATTTACTTGAGAGTGATTGAATATGATCAAATGTCCATAATGATGGTTCGTAATTAGCTGATCTTCTAACGTCAGGTTCAACCATAGTGACACCCATTGAGGTGGATTGTGATGAATATATGGGGTGGCAAATGTCAAAACGTATACTTTTGGTACTAAAACGGTTAAAATGGGCAATTGGAGTACCCGCAAAACATGTTGAAACCATGAGGAAAACCATGTTAGCTAGCTAGAAAGTAAAGTTGGTCTATTTTAATTTATAAAATTCTGGTATCATGCATGTGTATATATATAGAGAGAAGGTGAGATATGCAACCTAACACCCTGCTCAATCCTATCTCTAAAGGCAAGATATGCAACCTAACACCCTGCTCAATCCTATCTCTAAAGGCAAGATATGCAACCTAACACCCTGCTCAATCCTATCTCTAAATATAGAAAGATGAAATACTCCCACCGTCCCACTACAAATGTCCATATTACTAATTTGGGTTGTCCCATATAGGTATCCACTTACATGTTTCACCAATCGAAAGACACTTTAGTTGGTAGGTATGTTATTTGATTGGTGAAAAATGTAGTTAGTGGAGAATCCTAAAAGTGTGTGAAAAATCAAAGTGGACACTTTATAATGGAACGGAGGAAATAATATATTAATTTCCCTCCTTTATAAAAACTCTTTTCTCCAACTATCTTATCTAAATATCCCCACCTGTATGATATTTTTCCCAATTAACTAATATCCAGACAACAACTTTATTAACTAAAATATATATTTCTTCTATATCAATAAACAATAATATTTCATTATAAATATTATTCACTCTGTCACAACTAGCGTTTCCACTTTAAAAATGTAAACATATTAAAAAAATTGCAAATCCAACACTCTCAACTAGGGTTGTTATTCGGATGGATTATTCGGATTTCGGATTATTCAGATCGGATTGTTCGGATTTTGGACAACTGCAAGTTAATCCGTAATCCTAACCATATAAGAAATGGATTAATCGCGGATCAAATGGATTCGGATAAATGTTCGGATTAATTAAACGGTATCATCAGAATTAGCTCAAGTTGCGTGTGTGATATCAATAAAGACAAAATTTAACAAATAATCTATGTTTATATCAAGGTTCTAAACAAACATAAGATGTAATAATAAATCATATTATAAGATCCAAATTTCTATAATAACTTCTAACGTTCAAACATACAATTTAATCCAAAACAAATTCGTAGTCACTAGATTAATTAAACATCACCTTCAATCTAATCCAAAAAAAGGAGCCCCAAAATAAACAAAAGTTTTTTGATCATCTTTTTTTGAAATTCATAGCATTACAAAATTCATAAGTTCAAACCTTTATTCTCTAAAACCTGAAAAGCAGTAACTATTTTTTATGTTTTAGTTCATACACAAAGAACCATACATAATAAGAATTGAAAACGTAAGTTTATAGTTGATTGATATATGACTATATGATACGAAGTATAATCTAAGATTTAATTTATAATTAATTTTTATATGATTTATACGCACATATATTAATAAAAAGATATTATTTAATTACTTAATCCTTATTCGGATTATTCGGATATATCCAAAAAATTTAATTTTGATCCTTTATCCTATCTGTGTAATTCATTTAACTAATCCGTAATCCGATTAAGCAATCCATAATCCGAATAATCCTGACCAATTAACCTAAACCGGATTTGGATCGGATGGATTTTTCAGATTCGGATAAAAGTGACACCCCAACTCTCAACAATAATCTAAATATCATCTTTACCGCTTAAAATCCTTTTTAATTGGTTAATATAAGAAATGAACATTTATATTGTGAAAATCCAAAATAAAATGTTTGATATTTTTTTATTAGGACGGAGGAAATATATTTATTCAGGCAAACATGATGTAACACCTGGCAATTTAGGCGATCATTTGTAGCATCATTACATGTATTCACTACAAGAATCCAGCCGATCACCCACGGATCGAATTCGTGGGTAAAGGATCGAAAGTCATGGGTAATTGCCCAGTACACACGGATTACCCACAAATGTATGTAAATGGGTAAACCCTTCGAGGCTAAATTTTTGTCCACGACATTTTAAGTCCGTGGGTAATTGCGCCCACGATCTTTTTAGTGGGTAATTGTGCTAAGTTCGTGGGTAAATAGGTGGTGGGATCTTTTAGATGAACACGAAATACCCACAAATGTAGTCCTTGGTAATCCGTAATCACCCATGGATACTTTCATGTGTAAAAGTCGTGGATAAATATTTTTATATAATATGTAGTATTTTGTGGGTAAAATTTGCCACAGATTTCTCGTGTGTATAAAACATGGATAACAACTTTAATTTACCCACAATAAAGTGGATGAGTGTATAAGTCGAGGGTAAATATTTTTAGGTTTATCATAATGATTTGTGGGTAATCCATGACCAACTGATTATGGTTAAATCATCTCCGAAATTTTCAAATCACTTCAAGTCTTAAAATTCATGTATAAAGTGCTATATAAGCAAACACCACACACTATAATTTCAAAGAAAAGAAAACATAATGCTATTAAGGAAATAATTCTGATACAAAAGTTAAATTTAGGAAGCAACATACACATTACTAAATGAAAGTCTGAAATGCCTTTAAAAGTAAATAAAATACGCATAAAATAATAACAAATAAACTTGATGTTTGAAGCTTAGAGACGACCGTTGTTATGATCTTCATCACTTCCAACTTTGTTCAGATGTCTAGCACTTGAATTTTGATGAGCATCTCTTGCACTTTCTTCCTTGATACGCAACATATCATCCTATGATTGTGCACATAGGAATATGAGTAATTTAACTTGCTAACAAAAATTTTGTGCCATTTAAAAATTAAGACATACACTTATTGCTCTTGATTTCTCATAATAAAAGTGTGGCGGTCATTACCTTGAGTATGTGTGCGGACAAACAACTCAAGTGCAGTAGGTCGACGATTCTGCATCAAAATTAAAAATGAGAGATTAATTGTATTCCGAGAAAATTAATAACTTCACATAAAGGTACATATTAGCTACACCAAACACCCAAATTGTAGCCTGGGTTCAAATAAATTATCAATGAGTTAGTTGGTACTTTGATCAGGAAACAGGGAAAGAGAAATACAAGTGAATGTATGTTGTTGATACTTTGATTTTAAATCAGTGAAAGGAGAATGCAAGTGAATGTGTGCAAGTGGTGGTGTGATGCTTTATAGTACATGATCAAATGATCTACCTTATGTCAAAATGTGTGATAATTTACCTATGGGTCAAACATGTACATGGGTTGATGTACAACAATATATGCTGGTGTTCAAGTTAATATTTACACCCTTTAAATATTCAGGTCGTGTTCAGTTTGGCTAATCTCGACCCGCTAGCCTAACCCGATTTGGCCACCCTAGCTATAACTATTCATAGACAACTTGCGGCATCAACATTATGTCCTACAATTTTAACTTCTAAAAATGGTTGATTTGATTTTCTTCCAAACCCAACGTTTGTTATCCTATTTCTTTTCTTATTCCTATTCCTAGTAAATTCTCTATGACACCAACATAGTAGACCATGTGTAACTTGCTATTTAATAGATATCTTACTTCCACTGTTTAATTCACCAAACATATTAAAACTACCTTATAACATACAAAGTTTAGTATATGAGAAAATGAGTGTGGAATAAAATTAATAAACTATGTAAATTATTAAAGCAAACGTGTTTTGTTTTGTTTTTTCCTTTTGTGTTGGTGCAGCAAGTTCACTGAAACTAGGTGCATCATCCTCATATATATCATATCATATCATTCATGATAATAAAATTATAGTATTGAAGTTAGTATAAAAACTTACAAGTCTTTGTGCATGTTGAACAAATGAAAATGACCCTCCTCTCTGAGTTGATGAACCTTCAACTTTCAAACGATTTTCTTTGTTTATCTGTTGTTTTCCCTTATGTTTCAGTATTGCCCAATAATATTTGAAATTCCTCCACGTGCTACCAGTTATGAATGTTGGTTTCACCATATTTTGTTTCATGTCTCTTAGTAAATCAGTATAGCATTTCGAAGCTTTCGAATCCCATACTTCCCTCACTTGTGCTTCAGTCTTAGGGTCCCATACATAATACTTCTGTTTAACAATCAAATAATAATATTTGAAAATGATATATAAATCTCATTGAACAATCCAAATTTAGTTTGAAATACCTTGAATTCTTCAAAATAAAAGTTTTTAGTCTCTTTGGACACCTTTCTCCACGTGTACGCGTTGTTATCAATTCTTTCCTTGAATATATTCGTAATTATTCGTGAACATTCACTTGAGTTCGGCAACCTGTTCAAACCATGAACAATTTAACTAATTAAATGACATCAATTTCTTTTATCAAGCTTAAAACATGAATTGGTGGATACTTGCCTTCCATTTATAACACACGGTTGTTTCCTTCTATCTCCATCAAGTAGATTGTTCAAGTTAACAACCTCCGATCGAGAAGCGAAATTTGTGACATTCAAATCTTCATGGAAAGTTTCGTTGTCATCATTGTTGATAGTTAAATCACTAAATGTGTCATATAATGTTTTGCCACTTGCATATGACCTACCTCCACTTCCTCTTCCTCTAGTCATACCTGGATATCAAAATTACTGACACATCAAATCCAAATGTTATAAATATTTCTCATACATCAAGTCTAACTAAAAATTATACATAAAATATTCTTGTTGAGGTATTTTTACTTTCAAAGAACGAGTAACAAACATTACTTAACACGAGTACAAAACATTACATTATAGCATAATCAAGAACTTCTATTACTAGAACTAGAATTCATCCATGAAACATACTTACTGATCTGTGAATAAAAGAAAAAACAACAACAATTGATTGGGTGGCACTGTGCTACGTATTTCAGAACTGTCAGAGCATGTTCAAAATTTAGATCACATTAAGCCATGAAACCTCAAATTACTCATCAATTAATTGATCACTTATATAAATTCTAAACGAACATCTATTAACACAAAAAGTACACTAGTGATTAATTATAACCTAACAGAATTACAAAAAGTTAGGTCACTTGATTTAATCAATTCAAGACAACAAAATAATATATAAAAACTAGTACAAATATTTTACAGATAACATAATAGCAAAACACGTATTTAGATTGTGCTCTTTCTTCTTAATTAACCCTAATTTCTTTTGAAACGCCCCAAAAATAGAACCATTTTTTTTACCTAACACTGAAAACACACTCTATTAAGTCCCACATCTAAAATATGACATTTTAGACTCGTTATATCGTTCCCTTAATCAAATAATGACTCAATTAATAAAATGTTGAATTTACAAGCGATTCCCCAAGAATGACTCCCATTCCCCAGGAATAAGGGCTGCTGTTAGCACTTAAGTTCAGATTCCTCAGGAATGACTCCGATTCCCTAGGAATCAGGGTTGCACACAAACTAATACCAAAATACGAATTTCCGACGCGCATATCTTTTTACTCGTAAACACTTAGACTCTGAAAATTTGCAGGCACCTCCATAATGCCACAATGAACTTTCTATTTTCGCACTTTTCCAAAATACACGTTTTACGAGAAAACGGACGTATAACCTCTTTTCGACCATTTTAACCTCTTTTTGACTACCAATCAAATCACAAACCACACACAATTGAACTCTACTCTTTTGCACACTTATTTAACTCCTCAAAATAAACTTAAAGCAAATGAAAACCAACCCATGACACCACCACACATTAAATTCACCACATAACCACTTTCAACCCATTTTGACACCTTAATGACCCATTTCATAATTCAACCATTTTTTAACCAATTCAACACTCAAACCACATTTGTTTGACCAATTCAAGGCTATTGACAATGTGTCCACTTCACATTTGACCAACCAATCACAATTGACACTTGATCACATTTCACTATGTTTGACCCAAAGCAACACCAATTATAATCCAATGACTTCATACCCTTTGTATACGCATACACAAGACTCTATATTCTTTGTTTGACTTTCAAAGTCAAATACAACATGTTGACTAACATATTTAAATCCAAAAACTTCTTATTTGGGCGATTTACACAATTGCATATCAAAACAACAATTCAAAGAGAATGAGCATTCTAACCACAAAGCAAGCTTCATATCCATATCACTACCATAAACACATTCTCTATCCACGTGTCTCTACCAACACATCAACCTACAACATAAAACATCAACGGGGTAAGCACAACCACTTAGTAAGTACACAAGCAATCAAATGAATGATTCACATAACACATTTAACACATATCAACAAATGTCTACTTAACCACATATTCACTGAGCTCTGAACACTGATCACTGAGCACCATACCACATCGATATGCATGCTAACACTATTTCACTGAGTACCATACCACAACAGTATGCATACTAACACTATTTCATATTTCACTGAGTACCATACCACAACGATATGCATACTAACACTGTTTCACTGCATAAGCATATTCCACATAATCTACAAACTACATAATCAACACAATAATCAATTTAACATAACATCATAACCACATAATCTCCAATATTTAATCCACATATATGAACACATTATCTTCCACCCAATTGTGTAGCCTCTTGCTCGGAAGCAATCCGGATCCAACACAATCGAATCATACACAACAACATAATCAACAACATAAACAATTAACTTCTCCCTTGATTATGCAAACCTCTAGCTCGGAAGCTATCCGGTACATACACAATCAATTCACCCATTTGACCCCCATGTCACTTACCTCGATAATTTAGCCGATTTCACAACACTTGGTCACAAAAGCTTTCCACTTCTTTCAATCCCTAACATAATACACATACATATAACGACACTTTTAGCAAATCATATTTATCATAATCAACTACTTATCTTCATTAATCAACTTTCCCACTATTTCCACTTTTAAGATTATATCACCCAAACTCTTACTTCATTAGTGTTCACCATATCTTTATAACTCATAATCATTCCACTAATCACAATTTATATAATTCATATCTATATTTTACAAGAACTCATATTAATCCATCATGAACACACTCTAATTCATATTCCATCATCATAATCATACTCTACTTACATCACTAATCACATCTCTAATTGATTAACATCAATTCATACAATTTTAGCAAAACCCTAGGATTACTCATAAACACTAAATCATGATTCCATCAATTTCATGTTGTTATTTGGTAACCAATGATCATAAGAACACTAATTAACATCAATTCTATCATTTTCTAACCTCAATTTCGGATTAAAAGCATCAATAAATCAAAACCCCATGAAACCCATCAAGAACCCAAATTCTAGGTTAAAGAAATCAAGAAATCAAGCTTACCCTATGTTAGGAAGAATCAAGAAAGGAGTAATCTCATGTTTCTAGCTTCGATTTGAGATTTAAGAACTGAAATTAAATGAACCCTAGCTTCCTGCGTTTTCTTCTTGTACGTGGAAATGAAACTGGAATATTTTAGAATGGGAATAGAATAAAACACGTACACATGTATATATTTCTGTTTAAATTTTACTCCAGTACTTCTTATTGTCTGGAACTTAAAACTTATTCACGTATTCTATTATTTTAAATCATTTAAATAACACCACTTTAAAATATTTATACCCTCGCGCACTAAAATAATACCTTTAAATTTTGGGGTGTTACAACTCTCCCCCACTTGTTTCATTCGTGTCCTCACGAATGTCAGTCATAAATGTTCAGTCTTAATACCTTCTCTACTTATGCGGAAGCGTTTAATCATATCATAATACTTCACATAACTCTATTAACATAAACACAAATCAACATAAGCACATACACTGTGCATTCATCTTAAATAACTTATACGTATCACCCTTACATAATTGGTTTCACATAAATAGTGAAATTCGTATCACTGTTTCACATAGTTTAAACAACCCTTCTTTTACAACCTACCTCCCAAATTACATTAAATCTCTTTGATACTTGATAACCTCAACAATTCCATGTGATATGGCATAATATAACTACGTTGATCAGGCGTAGTCAGATTATCTCATACACACTTCCTTCTCAGGCTATCTCATATCATCAATCTTCAATGCAATTTACACATAAACACATATAACACAGATATCCAACAAATCAAAACACGTTTAAATTCACCTCATCAACTTCATATTAACCGGAAATTCCTTGTAAGCACAATACATTTGTTTACACTTGACCAGGAAGACCTTCCTCTTCCCGATCAAATGCAAACATACTACACTAATTTCACTTCATAAAATAATCACACATAGTGCACTTACTCTATTGACCTCAGTCACAACATATTCATTGGACATATAATCATGTAATCATTAGCAAGGAATTCTACTCACCTTGCAATCAATAATTCTATAACAACTCCATTAATCAATACTTTAAACATACTCAAGTTCCGCAGAACTATTCTCAGCACTAAACAATTCAATTCACACTTTAGCCACTAAATCAACACGTATTAATCATCATATAACTCATCATAATAATAGCAGATCAAAAAATTCATAATAGTTTAAGATCATGCAATCCTAAAATGGATTACATAACTCTCTTAAACTATCGCTCTGATACCAACTTGAAACGCCCCAAAAACATAACCATTTTTTTTTACCTAACACTGAAAACACACTCTATTAGGTCCCACATCTAAAATATGACATTTTAGACTCGTTATATCGTTACCTTAATCAAATAATGACTCAATTAATAAAATGTTGAATTTACAAGCGATTCCCCAGGAATGACTCCCATTCCCCAGGAATAAGGGCTGCTGTTAGCACTTAAGTTCAGATTCCTCAGGAATGACTCCGATTCCCCAGGAATCAGGGCTGCACACAAACTAATACCAAAATACGAATTTCCGACGCGCATATCTTTTTACTCGTAAACACTTAGACTCTGAAAATTTGCAGGCACCTCCATAATGCCACAATGAACTTTCTATTTTCGCACTTTTCCAAAATACACGTTTTACGAGAAAACGGACGTATAACCTCTTTTCGACCATTTTAACCTCTTTTTGACTACCAATCAAATCACAAACCACACACAATTGAACTCTACTCTTTTGCACACTTATTTAACTCCTCAAAATAAACTTAAAGCAAATGAAAACCAACCCATGACACCACCACACATTAAATTCATCACATAACCACTTTCAACCCATTTTGACACCTTAATGACCCATTTCATAATTCAACCATTTTTTAACCAATTCAACACTCAAACCACATTTGTTTGACCAATTCAAGGCTATTGACAATGTGTCCACTTCACATTTGACCAACCAATCACAATTGACACTTGACCACATTTCACTATGTTTGACCCAAAGCAACACCAATTATAATCCAATGACTTCATACCCTTTGTATACACATACACAAGACTCTATATTCTTTGTTTGACTTTCAAAGTCAAATACAACATGTTGACTAACATATTTAAATCCAAAAACTTCTTATTTGGGCGATTTACACAATTGCATATCAAAACAACAATTCAAAGAGAAGGAGCATTCTAACCACAAAGCAAGCTTCATATCCATATCACTACCATAAACACATTCTCTATCCACGTGTCTCTACCAACACATCAACCTACAACATAAAACATCAACGGGGTAAGCACAACCGCTTAGTAAGTACACAAGCAATCAAATGAATGATTCACATAACACATTTAACACATATCAACAAATGTCTACTTAACCACATATTCACTGAGCTCTGAACACTGATCACTGAGCACCATACCACATCGATATGCATGCTAACACTATTTCACTGAGTACCATACCACAGCAGTATGCATACTAACACTATTTCATATTTCACTGAGTACCATACCACAACGATATGCATACTAACACTGTTTCACTGCATAAGCATATTTCACATAATCTACAAACTACATAATCAACACAATAATCAATTTAACATAACATCATAACCACATAATCTCCAATATTTAATCCACATATATGAACACATTATCTTCCACCCAATTGTGTAGCCTCTTGCTCGGAAGCAATCCGGATCCAACACAATCGAATCATACACAACAACATAATCAACAACATAAACAATTAACTTCTCCCTTGATTATGCAAACCTCTAGCTCGGAAGCTATCCGGTACATACACAATCAATTCACCCATTTGACCCCCGTGTCACTTACCTCGATAATTTAGCCGATTTCACAACACTTGGTCACAAAAGCTTTCCACTTCTTTCAATCCCTAACATAATACACATACATATAACGACACTTTTAGCAAATCATATTTATCATAATCAACTACTTATCTTCATTAATCAACCTCCCCACTATTTCCACTTTTAAGATTATATCACCCAAACTCTTACTTCATTAGTGTTCACCATATCTTTATAACTCATAATCATTCCACTAATCACAATTTATATAATTCATATCTATATTTTACAAGAACTCATATTAATCCATCATGAACACACTCTAATTCATATTCCATCATCATAATCATACTCTACTTACATCACTAATCACATCTCTAATTGATTAACATCAATTCATACAATTTTAGCAAAACCCTAGGATTACTCATAAACACTAAATCATGATTCCATCAATTTCATGTTGTTATTTGGTTACCAATGATCATAAGAACACTAATTAACATCAATTCTATCATTTTCTAACCTCAATTTCGGATTAAAAGCATCAATAAATCAAAACCCCATGAAACCCATCAAGAACCCAAATTCTAGGTTAAAGAAATCAAGAAATCAAGCTTACCCTATGTTAGGAAGAGTCAAGGAAGGAGTAATCTCATGTTTCTAGCTTCGATTTGAGATTTAAGAACTGAAATTAAATGAACCCTAGCTTCCTGCGTTTTCTTCTTGTACGTGGAAATGAAACTGGAATATTTTAGAATGGGAATAGAATAAAACACGTACACATGTATATATTTCTGTTTAAATTTTACTCCCGTACTTCTTATTGTCTGGAACTTAAAACTTATTCACGTATTCTATTATTTTAAATCACTTAAATAACACCACTTTAAAATATTTATACCCTCGCGCACTAAAATAATACCTTTAAATTTTGGGGTGTTACATCTTTGGTAAAATATACAATCAAAAATCAATTTAGATTAGTTACTATTACCTCGAAGCCGAAGTTGATTTTGCGTCTTCTGCGTCTACTACTACACCAAATATCTCGTGTCTCCAAATAATTTGATGCATAACTATTCAGTTTCTTCGAATCCCCCCAAGAATTTTGGTAAAAACCGTGCGCCACGTTCAAGTAAAGGGCGCGGAAATATTTTTTTTTCGTACCAAAAGAATCTAGTTCTAATTCTTTTTAAGATTTAGAGATTTGGAGCCATATGTAACCTATATAATAAATAAAACTCTTAAAGGTAAACAAGAAGTTTATAGTGGTTTATTCGTTAAAGCTATTCTTTCTATTTGAGTTACCTGGGTTCAAGTCTAGTCGCTATACATTTACTTTTTCTTTTATTTATATACTAGTTTATGCTCGCGAAATTCACGAAAATGTAATGGATTTCATTAGTAGATCAAAGAACTTATTCATAAAAGACTCTTCAAATGTTCATCGTAGCTTATATATTCTATATAAATAATCCTTTTTATATTTATGAAGATAATATACATATTAACTGGTGAACCTTATATCATACGCTTTTGTATTTGGATTTCCACGATTATTACATTTTAATTTAGTATGATATGAAAACATGAAATTGTTTGTTATTTTGAACGTACTGAAACTTTGAATTAGTCAATTAAATAGTTAAATTGTCAGCTTTAAAATTTGAAATCTTGAATATACAATAGTTTATGGTATTTTGGTTTTATTTTTTTTGCCATGTTTCAAATTTGCATCGTATTTTCAACAACTAAACATTGTTTTGTTCGGCCAAAGTTACATACATTAGGATATTCGAAACCCGCAAATGAACATTGTTTTGTTAGGCGGCGTGTCCCGGTAGAAAAAAAAATGTTATATGAAGATTACAGTCATTATTGCTTAAGAAGATTATACCAGTACCGGCGCTAACTATTAAATATCAATTCACCTCTGACCGAAGCTGAAAAGTGTATCAGCTATTGTGACTTACATGAATGAGGGTCCGATTTACTCTATTGGATTTCAAATTACCCCCAATAAGAGACATAGGAAATCACACTAACATTTTCTAAAGTTCAAATTACCCAAAATAAAAATTTAAGCTATTTTGATTATTCTAATAATTCCTTCATTAGATTGATCAAGAATGAAATAATTGCTCTGCATTATGAACACCACCAGATTACTTTTATACAAACAAAATACTAAAGCTATTCACGATCAAATACCCACAAAAAAATAGGCTTCAATAAAATAGTGGTTATAACTTATAAATTTACTAGTGATATACCTACAAAAAGTTGTCCACACCAAAATTTCCATAAAAAGTAGATGTACGTGACATTGTGACCATATATTACCAATGAATTACACGTAGAATTACTGACAACAAAATACACACAATAAGATAATGAGTCGTGAGTATATGTTTACTCACAAAAAATAAAACGACGAAAATTAGACACGTGCAAAGTTGTGTGTATATATTTACCAACAAAATGCTCTCGTGAATGACATTGTGTGTATATATCACCCATGAATTACCCATAAAATTGCCCACAACATCATAGCCACAACAACGTACCTAGTCGTGGGTATATGTTTACCCACAATTTACTCATAAAATAATTTCTCAAGGCAAAATACTCACGAAACAAAACATGTCTGAAGTTGTGGGTACACATTTACACACAAAATACCCACATAAACTACACCCCGGTAAAATACCCACTAAAACAATATGTGAGTAAAATCATGGGTATTTATCTACACATAGATCACCCACAAAAAATACCCATCAATTAATATATTGTGTGTAGTTCGTGGGTAGTAAAATTTTACCGACAATATTACCCATATATTTACCCACGATAACTCAATTCGTGACAAATTCGTGAAAATGTTACGGCTACAATAATTTAGCCACAAATTAAACATGAAAGTTAATTCTCTGGGAAAATCCATGGCTAAATCTGTGAGAAAATTGAGGGTAACTTTGATAAATCCTCTAAATCTACGATCGTGGTTAATACGTGGGTAATATGTGGGTATGTACCCACAAATTAGAGTTTGTGGGTAATTTTCGTGGGTAATCGGTAATTTCCTTGTAGTGATTTAGTTCTATTTTAGGCTAATTACTTGTAACATTTGGTATACTTATATACACACGTACGTAATTAACTTTAATTACGCGGAACAATCGGATGGATTCCGACACACACGGCCGTTGGTGGAACATTTTCATAAGTAACGTAAATCTATTTTCATAATAAAATAGTCGTTATTTACTATGTATTATTATAGTATAATAATATACGAAAAACTATTACGTTTTATATAAAACATAACGTACGCGAAATAACGCGCGAATCAAACCCGACACCCGAACGAGACCCAACGAATAATTTGGTAACTTAAAAATAAGTGTTTTAAAATTTTGTTGACCTTTTAAATTCACAATTTACATATCGAAAACAAAATGCAAAACTTAACGTATAACGATTTAACTTCTATACGCACGATTAACGTTTAACCGACACTCGAACGTAACACGAGTTTGGGGAATGAACTTCGCGAACCCAAGACTCAAATAGGTCGGCCCAAGCCTAGCCCAAGGCCAACCCATGAACCAGCCCACTTTCCCCTCCCTTATTAGCCCTTCATTTCTTTCTTTCTTTCATTTTCATTTCTCATAACACCAACCCTTAACCTCTCATCTTTCTCTCTATCTCATTCCTCATCTCTCTCATTTTCTGGCCGAAACCACCACCACCACAGCCCCAGCATCACCTTCCAAGAGCACCACGATATCACCATCAAGCACCATCATCATCTACACGTGTTTGGCAAGGAAGAAACAAGGGTCGAACAAGCAGCAGCCTTCTCTCACGTATCAGCTCTAGATCTCGGTTCCTCTTGGTAATAACCTCTCCTCTTTCGATTATTTTCCTTGGATAACGCTTATAAACATGTTAGATGTTTGTTTTTACTAGATTATGTCCAAGATCCAACTCGAAAACCATTGTGTAATACGAAAAACCATCGGACAATACCTTTATCCACTGGACAAAACTTGACCCGACTTTAGATCTGTGATATCTAACTCATTTCTCAACTAAATCGAACGATTCGAAAATGAAAAATCAAGTTTAAAGATTAGCTTTCGATTCCAAGTGGTTTCGTATTTTTCTGAGCTCATATACTATTTTAAAACGAAATTATAAAAGTACATATGCAGACTGTCACTTTGGTCAGGAAATTTAGTCAAACTTTGGAACCATGTATCTTGATGTACACACACTCAAATCAATTGAAACCACTTGGAAAGGTTCACAAAATGTATTAGCTTTCAAAGTTGTACTCGCACATTTTCTGAGGTTTTGTAAAACTCGAGTTACGGATTTTTCTTCGAACATATATACTGAAAAATGTGCTGCTGGACATAGTTATGAACTCTAATATTTTAAACGACTTGTACTTGACTAAAAATTTTGGAAAATTTATTTTAAATAGTTAAGACATAGGAGAAAGTCGTGAAATTTCCTCATATTTTATCTTGCCCGTTTACTTAGTCAAATGAGTCACGAATACGACACAAAACATGATAAAACCATCACAAGGACTGTTTTGACACAAGAGTTCAAAACGACACTTTCGGATATCCACATAACATGGAACTTACTTTTTACGAGTTATAAAACATTTTAAGTATTGTGTAAAAGTTTCGGGTCAAACCGAGCACGTTTGACCAAGTTTACAAACACGAAAACACAATCAGTCCTTTGTGTCACATTTGGCCCAAAACCATTGCGACACAAGCCATTGTGTCGCAATGATTGATTGACGCAACGATTGCGACATAACCCTTATGTTGCATACCATATGTGTAACTCCTCCGAATTTACTGTTTAGCGGGAAGCAAGCTTTGGGGTGCTACTAATCAATAATCAAAACACACAAGGCATATAATGAACGACTCTATATGCGTCGTTTTACTGATAAATTGATAATATAAAGTTTTACAAAGTATAACGTTTATAAAAGCCCAATAATTACAATGTTTAGAGATTATGTGACATAACTATGTTACAAAATGTAGTAATGCAAAATAATCTCATGCTGTGCATGCTGACTCGAGCTATGGGCATCCTAAATGAACAAGTCTACTGTTGTTGCGTACCTAAGAACACATGCTAAAAGGGTCAGCTAACGCTGGTGAGCTCACAGGTTTGCATATAAATATGTAAGTAAGTTGTGAACCACAAGATTTGGTAATAAGCGTTTGAAATGAATCAAATAATGTATATGTCTGCCATGAGGTCATAGTCTGCGCTTAACGTGGGTGTCAGGATCACAATAAAGTGCCTGATCGTGGGTGCCTCCGGGCGAGTGTCTAATCCACACTCGTATGAACAAATGCTAATGCGTCCGTTTGACCAGTTAGTGCTTGCTAACCCGGACGAGGATTGTCAATCCTATATGGTACCATACACTAACATTCGCGCTACATAAAGTATTACCAGAACTATGAACGTAGAGGACTTAAAAGTGATTAGAAAACAGCTCATGCAGGATATAGCGAGTTTTGTAATCGTGTTCACATGTAAAACAAGGTAAAGCATGTATTCCTACCCCTGGGTTTAAAAACAGTAAAAAGAGGGGCTATGAGACTCACCTGAGCCTGAAGAGTTGCATTGAAGCAAATGTGGTGAAGTAAAATAGGGTGTCCGAACGCGCAAGGTTAAATAAAATAAGTAGGTATCTTAAAAGATTACCTAGGCTAGTTGTTCATCAAACTAGTAATGTCCAAATGATTTGATTTGATTGATAAGTTTGAGTGTTTGAAAACGTGTACGGCCCGTTAGTGATTGTTTGTAATAATAATCTTCAACATTATTATTTGATTTCGAAACGTTATACTTATAAAGTATTTACGATCTTTAGGTGACGGGGGCCCGGGGGCAGCGCCCCTGGTTAGTGGGGTTCCAGGGGTGGCAACCCCTGACGGGGTCCAAGGGGTAGAGCCCCTGGCTGGGGTTGAGATGCCAGGTCAGCTCGAAAAAATTTTATTTCTACAATATTGTTTTAGTGAAAAACGCATCTAAAACTTGAATTTGGGGTATAATCGAGTGGTAAAATTTCAGGTCTCGACACTTAGTAAATTCTGCATTTTCTTGGTTCTGTTTCATGCGACACTTATAGCGACACTTAGGATTTAGGCGACACTCGGGAAGTGTCGCATAAAATGAAATATTAAGGGTGTCACTTAGAGAAGTGACGCATAAGGGGCGACACTTAAAGAAGTGTCGGGTACAAGTGACGGTATAAGGGTCATGAGTCACTAAGGTTAGTGACGGATAAAATCGGGATTCAATTATGGGCGACACTTAGTCAAGTGTCGTGTTCAAGTGACGGGAATTGAATTTGCGTCACTTAGGAAGTGACGCTAAAAAGGGTTTTACGAGGCACTTAGGCAAGTGACGCAAGATTAGGACTTTTCGCGGCACTTAGGCAAGTGACGCAAAATTAGGGCTTTTAGGGACACTCGGTGCGTCACTTAAGTGACCCTACGCTGCACGGGTCTATGCGACACTTACGTCTGATGGCCGGATTTTGAGTCGAAAACGAGTTTTCCGGCCACCATTTGGTCCAAATCTTTTACCCAACCCATATTTGGACATTTTAAGTTTATATAAACAACAACCTAGTGAAAATACACAAAATCAAAGAGTTTCGAGATTTGTCGGGAATCTTACAAATTAACGCTGGAGAATTACGAAAAGGTAGAAATGTAGATCGTGAAGCCGTGGTTCTTTTCTTCCAAACGAGTGAAGTGATTAGATGGCGTATGGTGGTAGTATTTGGTGGTGGAAGTGGTGGTGATGGTGGAAGTGTTTAGATAGAAAAGAGAGAAGAAAGAGAAAGGTGAAGTGGAAATGGGGTGGGGAGGTGATGACCTCACCCCTTTTGCTGATTTTTCGGTGGGGTCCACAGTGTGGGCTTCACCAATTTGTTCCCCCGTGTTCGCCCTCCATGCGGTGTTCATTTCCGCGGTCGTTTAAACGTTTAAATAGTTTTATGTACGTTTAATTATAAGTTTTAAAATATGAATATTTATTAAATATTTTTCTTTAAGTATTTCATCAATTATTTAATAATTAGGTTATAAAATGTAACTTAACTTGTTTCGTTTTGTTTGCGAGTTTATCACATTAATCGCGTATACGTTTATTTGTACGATACGAAATTATTACAAAATATTATTAAAGTAATATTTTTGGATATAGTTGTGTTGCTAAACATTGTTATATTATTTAGTAAAATTGTTCACCAACGTCAGTATTAAATTGAATCGAATGCGTGCACGATTTAGCAAAATCGCGTAATTATATATATTCACAATATATATTAATTGATACTCATATTAGCCTAACACAGAATTAATTACATGTATTACAAAATGATTAGGACCTAATGACGAGTCCTAATTTGGCGGGTGTTATATTCTCCCCTTGTTAAGAGAATTTCGTCCCGAAATTTAAGTCTTGTGTAGTCGCGTGAGTGGAGTCGGAGAAAAGTTGCGGATATTTGAGTCGCATCTGATCCTCTCGTTCCCAGGTGAATTCCGGACCACGCCGCGAATTCCACCGGATCTTGACGATAGGAATACGACTTCGTTTAAGCTGCTTGATTTCGCGGACCATGATCTCCACTGGGGTTTCAACAAAATGAAGTTTGTCATCGATTTGAATTTCCTCGAGTGGAATGATGAGTGTTTCATCGGATAGACATTTCTTTAAGTTAGAAATGTGGAATGTAGGGTGTACGCTACTGAGTTCGTCTAGGAGTTGTAATCGATATGCCACCGGACCAACCCTTTCGAGAATTTCAAAAGGTCCGATATACCTGGGGTTCAATTTTTCGCGTTTACCGAAACGGATGACACCTTTCCAAGGCGATACTTTTAGTAGTACTCGATCTCCAACCTGGAACTCGAGCTGTTTGCGTCTCACGTCAGCATAGCTTTTCTGACGATCACGTGCGGCTTTCAGTCGTTGTTGGATTCCAACGATTTTCTCTGTTGTTTCGTGAATAATTTCGGGGCCAGTAAGTTGGCTGTCTCCCACTTCGGTCCAACATATGGGTGATCGGCACTTACGACCGTAAAGTGCCTCGAACGGTGCAACTCCAATACTGGCATGGTAGCTGTTGTTGTACGAGAATTCACACAATGGCAAGTGATGTTCCCAATTGGTACCGAAATCAACTACGCAGGCTCGTAGCATGTCTTCCGGTGTTTGAATTGTTCGTTCACTTTGGCCGTCGATTTGCGGATGATAGGCGGTACTCATATCGAGGCGAGTACCCAATGATTTCTGTAATGATTGCTAAAAGTTTGAAGTGAATCGACTATCCCTGTCAGAAAGAATCGAGATAGGAACGCCATGTCAGGATACGATTTCCTTCAGGTAGATTCGGGTGAGGCATTCCATTCTGTCGGTTTCTTTAATGGCGAGGAAATGTGCAGATTTGGTGAGACGATCGACGATTACCCAAATGGTATCGCAGCCGTTTGGGGTTTTCGGGAGTTTGGTGATAAAGTCTATGGAAATCTGCTCCCATTTCCATTGAGGTATGTCCGGTTGTTGAAGCAAGCCGGAAGGTTTCTGATGCTCAATTTTGACTTTTGAGCATGTGAGACACTTACTGACGTAGGTGGCGATTTCAGCTTTCATGTTTGGCCACCAGTACAATCCCTTGACGCCATGATACATCTTGTCGGATCTAGGATGTATAGAGTATTTGGATTTGTGGGCTTCGTCCATTACCAAGTCTCGGAGATTCCCAAAACACGGTAACCAGGTTCGGTTTGCGAAACATTTAACCCCATTGGGTTTAGTTTCGAACTGTCTCTCCATGTTTCGCAAGGCTTCATTTTTGATATTTTCAGGTTTCAAAGCTTCGAGTTGAGCAGCAAGGATTTGAGTGATAAAATCGTTGTGGATTGTAATACTGAGGGCTCGGGCTCGAAGGGGTTTTGGGCGTTCCTTTCGGCTGAGGGCGTCAGCAACGACATTTGCCTTGCCAGGGTGATATTTGATCTCCCAATCGTAATCGGTGAGCAACTCGACCCAGCGACGTTGCCTCATATTGAGATCCTTTTGATCGAATATGTGCTAGAGGCTTTTGTGATCGGTGAAGATCGTACATTTAGTGCCGTACAGATAGTGTCTCCAGATTTTGAGTGCAAACACCACGGCTCCCAGTTCAAGATCATGCGTGGTGTAGTTCTTTTCGTGGATTTTGAGTTGCCGTGAGGCGTAGGCAATGACTTTGTCTCGTTGCATCAGCACACAACCGAGACCTTGATGAGAAGCATCGCAGTATACCACGAAGTCATCGGTGCCTTCGGGTAATGATAGGATAGGTGCACTACAAAGTTTTTGCTTCAGGAGTTAGAATGCTGACTCTTGTCTGTCAGTCCAATCGAATTTCTTTTCTTTTTGAGTAAGAGTTGTGAGAGGCTGAGCTATCTTTGAAAATTTCTCAATGAAACGTCGGTAATAGCCAGCGAGACCTAAGAATTGGCATACCTCGGTCGGCGTTGTCGGTGCTTGCCAACCTTTGATAGCCTCGATTTTTGATGGGTCAACGTGAATTCCCTGACTGTCGATCACGTGTCCAAGGAAATGTACGATTTGCATCCGGAAGTCACACTTAGAGAATTTGGCATATAGCTCTTCGTGTTTGAGAAGTTCTAGAATGGTTTTGAGATGCTGGGCGTGTTCCTTTTCGTCGCGCGAGTAGATTAGAATGTCATCAATGAAAACGATGACAAACTTGTCAAGATATGGCTTACACACTCGGTTCATAAGATCAATGAATACAGCCAGTGCGTTTGTCAAACCGAAGGGCATGACTTGAAACTCATAGTGTCCGTAACGAGTTCGGAAAGCAGTTTTCGGAATGTCAACATCGTAAACGCATAGTTGATGATATCCGGATCGTAGATCGATCTTGGAATAGAAACTTGACCCCTGAAGTTGGTCAAATAGATCATCAATGCGTGGAAGTAGATAGCGGTTCTTGACAGTTAACTTGTTTAGTTCCCTGTAGTCGATGCACATGCGAAAAGAACCGTCTTTCTTTTTGACGAATAAGACCGGAGCTCCCCAAGGTGAAGAACTCGGTCGGATGAATCCCTTGTCCAGGAGTTCGTGTAACTGAGTGGACAACTCCTGAAGTTCGGATGGGGCTAAACGGTAAGGTGCTCGGGCCACGGGCGCTGCTCCGGGCACAAGTTCAATTGAAAATTCGACCTGCCTAGGTGGTGGAAGACCAGGCAAGCCTTCGGGAAAGACTTCTGGAAAGTCTCGAACGATTGGCACATCATCAAGTCACTTCTCTTCTGGCTTTTTTTCGATGACGTGCGCGAGGATGGCTTGATAACCCTTTCTCAAGTATTTACGGGTTTTCATGCATGATATGATGTTTATTTTTGTTCCACCGGTCTCCCCTTGTATGACTAAGGTACCACCAGTGGTGAGAGGAACGCGGACAACCATATCGAAACACACGATTTTGGCACAATGCTTAGATAGCCAATCCATGCCAATGATGATATCAAAACTTCCAATTTCGACAGGTAGGAGATCAATTGAAAACAACTCATCAGCGAGGTTTAAAGTGCAATTGTGTATCACATTATCGGTTTCAAGGAGTTTGCCATTAGCTAACTCTACTACATACTTAGTATCTAATGCAACAAGTGTGACGTCAAGTAAAAGGTAGAATTCATCAGATACAAAGCTCATATCGGCGCCAGTATCAAATAGAACAAAAGCAGGTAAGTTGTTGATGAGGAACGTACTCGAGACCACATTTGGGTCTTGGCGGGCATCCTTTGAGTTCAGGACAAAAGCTCTGCCTTTCGCGGTGTTGACGCTTTTGTTCTTCAGTTGCGGACACTTATTCCTGAAGTGTCTTGGATTTCCGCACTCGAAACAGGCTCGAGGTTGGCTAGTGTTGGAATTGGTAGTGGTGGACTTGCAGTCCTTGGCCATGTGCCCAAATCTCTGACAGTTTGAGCATTGAGTACCGCAAGGGCCATCATGGTGGCGGCGGCACTTAGAGCAGAAGGGCTTGTTCCCAGAGTAGCCCATTTTCGGTTCAGACCCAGAGGAGTAGGCCTTGATGGTTTCGGGTTTCTTGGATGAGGAGGTGTTGTTGTTGTTGTTTCCTGACCACTTGCGTTTGTTATCTCCAGGTTGATTTGAGTTACTGGCAGTAGGTGTTCCCCGGCGAATCACTTGTGCCATAAGGTTATGTGCCATTCGGACGGCAGCTTGGATAGTTGCAGGGTTTGAAGCAGTGACCATGCCTTGAATACGTGGGGGAAGTCCCCAGATATAACGCTCAATCCGCTTGTATTCAGAGTCAACAAGGGATGGGCATAGCCGTGCCAGTTGATTGAAACTGGTGGTGTATCCGGCAATGTCATTTCCTTGGGTGGTGAGGTGCCAGAACTCGTTCTCTAACTGTTGGATTTCATCCCTAGGACAGTATTCGTCCTTCAACATCCGTTTCATATCTTCCCACGGAGTCAGATAAGCAGCATCAATGCCCACAGTCTGAGCATAGGTATTCCACCAGGTCAGCGCACCCTCCAGAAAGGTGCAGGTGGAATATTTGACCTTGCAGTCCTCCGGGCAATTGCAGATGCGGAAGACTGACTCTACCTTTTCCAACCAACGCAATAATTCAATGGCACCCTCGGTGCCTTTGAAGTTCAGCAGCTTGCAGTTCTGAAAGTCTTTGTAGAAGCAGGGTCTGGGTGGTGGCCCATTGACAGCCGTATCTTCACTGCCAGAATTTGGATTTCGGGTAGCCAGGGCTTGGGCTACGCTCTGGGTGATGAGTTGGGCAATTTCGGTATTGTTGAACGTGTATCATCTCGGAGGCATATTACTGAGCAAGAGAAGAAAAGACAAGTGAGCTATTTGCACTACATCATGATATATCACAGATGTATATGTGGTGAAATATACAATGACAACACGATTTGATAATCATAATTCATTCAGACAACTCAGTCGGATATATGGTACTAGTTTTTAGAAGGTTACATAACATAAGAGTTACAAAATATGCCGGGAATTGTTACGTCCGGTAGAATTACATTGGCTTTACATAGATAGTTAGAAAAGTTACAAAATAAAGACTATACTAGTCTTGACGTAGGTTTATTTGTTCCATCATTGTAACGAGACGATCCACGGTGGTTGCGAGTCTGCTGGCCTATCGGGCGTTGTCTTCTGCCAAGGCTAGTCGTTGCACCAATCCACGGGCGTATTCTACCGCTTCTCGTGAACGTTGCTCACATTCTTCCAGTCTGTGTCGCAAAAGGGCGGCTTCCACAGCTATCTCTATCACCTTGTTGTAAAGGACGTCCATGTTGTTGACGGTGTTTTCATGGTCTTCAGCAACTCCATTGATACGTTCCATTGCGGTGAGTCTCCAGTGCTCTCGAGTTTTCTGTAGTTCCATATTCATGTCGTGCAATTGTCTCTCGTGTCAATGCACTCGAGCGGTTAATACCGGTACGGTCAGGTGTGTTGGTTCCTGGGTGTAAGGGGAAAGATCCATAGAGGTATATTCTCGGCCATCAGTGAGAATCTCTATGTTTTCCTCGATTCTCCAGGTGGCAACAGCCAATGGTAACCAGCTCCATCGGTAGGTGATTTCCCGTCGGCAATTGGTAATGAATGTGGGTCTGGTGATGGTAGGATTGAGGTATGGTCTAGCTCGGGGTGAGCTGCGAGTGTGTCCAGCCACGAGTGGTTCGGTGTGGCTGCGACGTGGGCGAGAGGGGGATGATGAGGCGCGGGTGGTTTGTCTAGACGATGAGTCGGCCATTTCCGTGGCAAGAACAGTCAACAAGTGAGGCCTATATAAGTATCACATAATATAGCATAGGGTATCTAGCACGAACAAGTAATGGTCCCGGTTCTCTCGTGGTTAGAGTCAACTAGTGTATTCCTATTCAACATAACTATTTAAGACCTTACATCGATTCTTATTTAATTGTACATAGTTGAATAGGCTATGTTAAATTAAACTCGAACGATGTTATTCCTAAACTAGTCATACCTAATAAGGGAATACTGCCTAATGGTCATAGTCTAGGCCCACTAAATGCAACCTAGTTCACTATAACCTTAGGCTTTGATACCAATCTGTAACACCCCCGAATTTAATGTTTAGCGGAATCAAGCTTTGGGGTGCTACTAATCAATAATCAAAACACACAAGGCATATAATGAACGACTCTATATGCATCGTTTTACTGATACATTGATAATATAAAGTTTTACAATGTATAACGTTTACAAAAGCCCAATAATTACAATGTTTAGAGATTATGTGACATAACTAGGTTACAAAATGTAGTAATGCAAAATAATCTCATGCTGTGCATGCTGACTCGAGCTATGGGCATCCTGAATGAACAGGTCTATTGTTGTTGCGTATCTGAGAACACATGCTAAAAGGGTCAGCTAACGCTGGTGAGCTCACAGGTTTGCATATAAATATGTAAGTAAGTTGTGAACCACAAGATTTGGTAATAAGCGTTTGAAATGAATCAAATAATGTATATGTCTGCCATGAGGTCATAGTCTTTGCTTAACGTGGGTGTCAGGATCACAATAAAGTTCCTGATCGTGGGTGCCTCCGGGCGAGTGTCTAATCCACACTCATATGAACTAATGCTAATGCGTCCGTTTGACCAGTTAGTGCTTGCTAACCCGGACGAGGATTGTCAATCCTATATGGTACCATACACTAACATTCGCGCTACATAAAGTATTACCAGAACTATGAACGTAGAGGACTTAAAAGTGATTAGAAAACAGCTCATGCAGGATATAGCGAGTTTTGTACTCGTGTTCACATGTAAAACAAGGTAAAGCATGTATTCCTTCCCCTGGGTTTAAAAATAGTAAAAAGAGGGGCTATGAGACTCACCTAAGCCTGAAGAGTTGCAATGAAGCAAATGTGGTGAAGTAAAATGGGGTGTCCGAAGACTGTAACCTGTCGGTCGTTTATAACGTGCAAGGTTAAATAAAATTAGTAGGTATCTTAAAAGATAACCTAGGCTAGTTGTTCATCCAACTAGTAATGTCCAAATGATTTGATTTGATTGATAAGTTTGAGTGTTTGAAAACGTGTACGGCCCGTTGGTGATTGTTTGTAATAATAATCTTCAACATTATTATTTGATTTTGAAACGTTATACTTATAAAGTATTTACGATCTTTAGGTGACGGGGGCCCGGGGGCAGCGCCCCTGGTTAGTGGGGTTCCAGGGGTGGCAACCCCTGGCGGGGTCCAAGGGGCAGAGCCCCTGGCTGGGGTTGAGATGCCAGGTCAGCTCGAAAAAATTTTATTTCTACAATATTGTTTTAGTGAAAAAGCATCTAAAACTTGAATTTGGGGTATAATCGAGTGGTAAAATTTCAGGTCTCGACACTTAGTAAAATCTGCGTTTTCTTGGTTCTGTTTCATGCGACACTTATAGCGACACTTAGGATTTAGGCGACACTCAGGAAGTGTCGCATAAAATGAAATATTCTGTAATAAGGGCGTCACTTAGAGAAGTGACGCATAAGGGGCGACACTTAAAGAAGTGTCGGGTACAAGTGACGGTATAAGGGTCATGAGTCACTAAGGTTAGTGACGGATAAAATCGGGATTCAATTATGGGCGACACTTAGTCAAGTGTCGTGTTCAAGTGACGGGTATTGAATTTGCGTCACTTAGGAAGTGACGCTAAAAGGGGTTTTTCGCGGCACTTAGGCAAGTGACGCAAGATTAGGACTTTTCGCGGCACTTAGGCAAGTGACGCAAAATTAGGGCTTTTAGCGACACTCAGTGCGTCACTTAAGTGACGCATTAAGTGACGCTACACTGCACGGGTCTATGCGACACTTCCATCTGATGGCCGGATTTTGAGTCGAAAACGAGTTTTACGGCTACCTTTTGGTCCAAATCTTTTACCCAACCCATATTTGGACATTTTAAGTTTATATAAACAACAACCTAGTGAAAATACACAAAATCAAAGAGTTTCGATATTTGTCGGGAATCTTACAAGTTAACGCCGGAGAATTCCGAAAAGGTAGAAACGTAGATCGTGAAGCCGTGGTTTTTTTCTTCCAAACGAGTAAGTGATTAGATGGCGTATGGTGGTAGTATTTGGTGGTGGAAGTGGTGGTGATGGTGGAAGTGTTTAGAGAGAAAAGAGAAAAGAAAGAGAAAGGTGAAGTGGAAATGGGGTGGGGAGGTGATGACCTCACCCCTTTTGCTGATTTTTCGGTGGGGTCCACAGTGTGGGCTTCACCAATTTGTTCCCCTGTGTTCGCGCTCCGTGTGGTGTTCATTTCCCGGGTCGTTTAAACGTTTAAATAGTTTTATGTACGTTTAATTATAAGTTTTAACATATGAATATTTATTAAATATTTTATTTGAAGTATTTCATCAATTACTTAATAATTGGGTTATAAAGTGTAACTTAACTTGTTTCATTTTGTTTGCGAGTTTATCACATTAATAGCGTAGACGTTTATTTGTACGATACGAAATTGTTACAAAATATTATTAAAGTAATATTTTTGGATATAGTTGTGTTACTAAACATTGTTATATTATTTAGTAAAATTGTTCACCAACGTCCGTATTAAATTGAATCGAATTACATTCGATTGAAACGTGCACGATTTAGCCAAATCGCGTAATTGTATATATTCACAATATATATTAATTGATACACATATTAGCGTAACACAGAACTAATTACATGTATTACAAAATGATTAGGACCTAATGACGAGTCCTAATTTAGCGGGTGTTACAATATGAAAACCCTAACCTACGACACAGACCCTGGTGTCGCAAACGATCTAATTTTCATACTTAGCGACACAAACCACTACGTCGCACTTATATTCAAATCACGACCTGCGACACTAGTCGCTATATCGCAACCCTTGTTAGTGTCGCAGCTAGTGTCGCTAGTAAGAGATTGCTTAAAAACACTTTTTACCACCAAGTCTCGAATTCGCGCAACTATTTAGCTTTATACGATGTACTCGTACACGTAATACACGTACTTTATAAGTATTCTATGAAACGAAACGAAACCTAATAATAATGTCTTCGGGAATTATTATTACATACCAAAACTTCACCAACGGGCCGCATACGTTTTTAAGTAAACAAACGATAAACTTCTTAGACATAACTAGTTGAGTGGACAACTAGCATGGATGACCTTTTGAGACATCCACTTACATACAACCATATGTGTTTAGAGCGCTAGAAGGTTGCGGGTTCGGAGAACCTACTGTTTGATTATAGCTTTCGGATACACATTTATTGATTTAAACGCTTACTTGCAAAGACTCGTGTGAGTCTCATAGCCCCGCTTTTACTGTTTTACTATTGAGGTGAGATACATTGCTTACATTTTCATGAACACAAGTACTGATTTAATTTGTATACGGATTGCATGAATTATTTACTAATCCACTGAAGTCCTCCCATCATAATTTCGTTAGTTTGGATTAAGCGCGAATATTAGTAAATGGATCCATTTGGGACTAACCCTCCCCGCCGGGGTAGTAGCGATACCACGAACCATTCTGTAGAAACGGGCGACTTATATTTGTTTCGAACGAGTGTTTGGATTAGGCACTCGCGGGGGCACTACACTGTATTATACAATACTTTACTTATATACAGGTTAAGCTTCGACTATGAGCTCATGGCAATGGTATATTTACTTACATTTTTGCATGCGTGCAAAACCTGGATTGTGTTCAAACTTGCTATTTTAACTGATAAACCTCTAAGCTCACCAACATTCGTGTTGACCCATTTTAGCATGTATTCTCAGGTACACAAACGGAGTAGGAATACTCCAGGATAACTTAGCTAGAGTTGCATGATTTCACAACTGCATTTACGAAGATTCTCCAGCATTACTTTTTGTATAACAGTTATGTAATGGAATCTCCCGTCATAGACGCGGACTCTAGGAGCTATATTTTTGGATCATAAACATTACGTTTTAAACTTTATATATATGAAATGTAAATAATTTTCAAATGACTCATGTAGAGGTCGTTCGTTGTACTTTGGTGTGATGATATTTGATTAGTCGTGCCCCGACCCGAATTGCTTCCGATGTACGAATTTAGGGGTGCGACACATGATTGCAATTCAAACCACTTGCATGTGAGTCTGCAACCTGCGCTGACCCGAATTGATAGACTTGATTCAACAGGTTCTCTGGTCGTCTTCAACTCAAATGGGTCGAATTAATTAACACAAGATGTACATGTAAAGGTTGTGTAGAAGGACCGTGTTTGAAATATCCAACCTTGTTCGGGTCAATGGTTCAACTGCACCCGACCTGAAGCCATAAGTAACTAGTATATCGATCTTATGTCTCTAACAATTCTAGCCAAATTGCCATATGTATGAGTAAATTTAGGAACGCTTGATCTAATATTAAAGTGTGTTTTGATAAACTAGTAGGGTACCTGCGCAATACGGCGGTACGTCATACATAGAAAATCGTGAATAGCATAAAAATATAAAATACCCTACGACATATGAAAACTTATAAAATGTATCAAGTGACGTAACCTTTTAATAATGTAATATAAAGTATGAATAACAAAATGATAGTCTCTCGCAAGAACTATATATATGGTGACACTTATTCGGCCAATTCTTTAAAAGTTGTTTCTGTTTTATTTTTTGTTGGTGGCATCAAGCTAGAATGTTAGCCACATTAGTTTAATAGTTTATCGTGTTCTAGTATTAAATTGGACCTGAATTTTTACGTACCTAGCTTGATGATTGGATTTTAGCAATAATAGAGACAATGGATGTAAGAGAATTTTAAATTAAGATTATTTTAATTTTGAGTCGGTGGATAATGATTATCAATGTAATTTAAAATATATAATATAAACTAGACGCCGAATAATATGGTTGTAAATTTTACTGTTTTAATTTTTTGATCATGATTATGCAATAATAATGTAGTTACCGTTTAATTTTGAATGAGTAATTAATGGTAAATAAATAATTAACAAATTATCAAAGATATTGGTTCTTGTGAGGAAGAGGTTTTAGGAGGGAAGTGAGAGAAGCAAATGGGGAGGTGACAAGTGTCCTCCTCCATTTCTCCACCTCCTTCATTTTTCCACCTTCTTTATTTTTCTACCCTTATCATTTCTCCTCCACTTTTTTTCTTAAATTTTTTGCAGTGATTTATTTTTTTATATTAATTTTTTTTCTTATTATGAATTTTTTCTTAATTTTTTTTTTAAAAAAGTTTCATTTTTTTTTTTTTTTGCATTTTTTAAAGTTCTTGTTATCAAAAAAAAAAATTGTTTGTTTTTTTATTATTATTATTATTTTTTCAACCTTTTCATTTAACATTTTTCACAACTTGTTTATCATTTGTTTTTTTTGTCGTGTTTTCAACCTTTCTGTAGTTGTTTTACCTCACATTGTTATTTGTAAATACAATTTTATATATAGTATTACAAATATATATATATATATTCATACATTGAATAAAATAAGTTTTGATATAACAAAATTATAACTTCAATGCCTCGTAAAATTAAAAATATGATGCACCATATTTTATAACTATGATGCATCAAGATTTATACACTAATGATGTTTATCGTATATCTAAAAGTCGAAGCGTCATATTTATAACTATGATGCACCCTATTTTATAACTATGATGCACCATGTTTTATAACTATGATACACCGCCTTTTAATTCAATAACGATGTTTTATAGTATATTTTGAAAGTCAATGCATGATATTTTAAACACTCGATGCACCATGTTTTATAACTATGATGCACCACTTTTTAATTCAATAACGATATTTTATTGTATATTTTGAAATTCGATGCATGATATTTAAAAACTCGATGCATCATATTCAGAGAAAATCAGTGTATCATAGTTTATAATATTAGTTAACACAATAATAATTTACTTTTATTGCATCTTGTTTTTAATATTCATCTGCATCATAATATATAATATCTGGTGCATCACAAATGAGAAAATGATGTAAAAAAGAAAAAAATAAATAGTAAAAAAAGTTTTTAAAAAATGTTAAAAACTATCCTTAAAATTTTTAATTGTTAAAAGTGATAATTTTTTCTAAATTTTTTTTATTTAATTATGTATTTTTGATAAAAGTGTTATAAAAGTTCTTACAAGTTAAAAAAAATTATTTTTAAAGTTTAAAATATTTTATTATTATTTTTTTCTAAAAATAATTTATTTTAACAAAAGTTTTTAGAAATAAAAAATAGAAAAAAAGAAATAAAGAAAGGGGGAGAAATGGATAAAAATGATGGAGAAATGAAAAAAGGAGGGAGGAAATGGATAAAAAGTTGGAGAAATGAGGGGGACACTTGTCACCTCCTCATTCGCTTCTCTCCCTTCCATCATTTTTGCTCCTTCTTCCAGGAACCTCACCCATTATCAAATGATAAAAGAGTTTCCATATTTTGTATGAGGGATAAAAAAGTAATTTCCGATATTACCTTTATTAAGTTTCAGCCAAAAAATGTCAAATGCTTAATAAGAATTATAGATATAGATATAGATATAGATTATAGATTGGTGCCTTTAAAATATTGGTTTAGATTTCTAAAGTAGATTTAAATCAATAAATACAAGCTAACATTCCTTATTCATAATATATAGATTTCATATATATTGATAATTATGACAATATTTATTGAAAAATTATTATGTACATAGAAAGTTTGTGTATAATTAATGCTTTGAATATATATTTAAAAAGCTAAAAAAGTGTTATAAGGGCACCATCTATCAATTCCGTTTGTATATTGACCTTTAGTAATTAATATTAGCTATGCAAACTTATCTCATTTGGTGTAAAAATTTAATTTGGTCCAAGATAAGACATTACTAAATCAATCAATCAATCTCTATGACAGTTAATGACAAGATCGGTCCACAGAAATCGTAACTGAAATTCTTTAATTTCCTTTTGTTAAAGACACACCAAACTCGCTAAATCAACTTGCATTTTCAGCCTAAATAGATAATTAGATAACCAAATCGAGTCTTTAATTTGTAATGTATCAAAGGAATTTTAGTCATTGCAAGAGATTGGAAATTTGGAACTGCTAGAAACTACTTCATCCGTCTCAGTTTAATTGTTCAGTATTCCATTTTGAGATGTATCAAAATTATTTTTCACTTTTGATTTCAAACAATCGGAAAGGGTTTTAGCGGATAGATATTAAATTCTATTGGTTGACACAATAATTGATGTACTTTCCTAAAACTGTGTGCATTTTAGTAGTCACTACAACAAAGATATCATTTATCCATATTTTTTTTCATACTTTTTAAAAATGTGTGGAATTATGTTAAATTATTCACACTTATAATTGTGTAGAAAATTGTTACATCAATAAGTGTGGAAATCACCACAATTATCACATATATAAGTGTGAGGGAAAAAGTTTACGCTTAAAAGTGTGGAGAAATATAAACTTATCCACATTTATAGGTGTGAACTTCAATTAGTAACACCCAATTTATCCACACTTCTTCTTGCTTGGGAAAATCATGTATTACAAATTTTTTCACACTTTTAAGTGTTGACAAGTTGTAATTCCTCCAGACTTACAAGTGTGAGCTTTTCTTTTTTATATATATAGGTGTGGAAAATCTTATATTTTGCAGAATAATTTACACACTTTCTAAAAGCGTGGAGAAAAAAGTGTGATAAATGATACTCCCTCCGTCCCAATTTAATTGTCCCCAGACAAAAAACACGCAGTTTAAGAAAACATTAACTTCTCTCTTACTTTTTGATAAGATTACAGTTTTACCCTTTACTTTTTACCTACTTTTTTGTCCTACATATATAAAGTAAGGGTGTAAAAGGATTTTATCTCATCATTTTTATCCATTTATGGAAGTGGACAATTAATTTGGGACAGCCCAAAATGGAATAGTGGACTATTAATATGGGACGGAGGGAGTATTTGTTTTGTAGTAAGTGAACAATTAAATTGAGATGGAGGTAGCGGATTAATGTCCTAGGCAGGTTTTTCATATAAGGTTGGGAAGTAATTTTTTCATTTTTATTTGTTTATTTATTTATTGATATTATTATTAGTCTATAGACAGGTTTGTTATGGGCTTTGTGCCTTTGTGACTTGTGACTTGTGAGTAGGGGCTCTGTTTTTGAGTCATCTCGCTTTGTGTTCGTTCATTTTCGGGCTTTGCACAGGGCCTAAATATTTTTAGGGCCCATCTAATTTACGTGTTAAAGATCTATAGCCCACTAAGAAGATTTGAGCCCAGTTCATACTATTTATTTTCGTGTTTCAAAGCTAAATCAATTAACAACCGTGGGCAAGAGTTTACGTCTTTAAGGTATCGAACTTATAATTTTAATCGAGTTAGAGACGTGGATTCCGTGAAATTTTACAAATGACGAATTGTCACCGAATTTCTTCTTTATAATCTACTTAATTGATTAATATTCCTCGATCAATATTAAAAGGTATTGAGTGAGAAGAGAAAAATTAACAAAAACTCATCACCACTTTAAACTATAATTTCTCTCTTATTACTCAATATCTATTAAAATTGATCGATGAATACTAATCGATTAAGTAGATTTGTTATTAAAGAAGAAACTCGGTGACAATTCGTTAATTGTGAGATTTCACGAAAAACACATCCTAACTTAATTACAAATTAAAAGTTCGATACCTTAAGTGAAAATTTTATAAAGATGTATCTTAAATCGAAATAGGTGGAAAAATATAGTACCCTTTTTCTAGTATTTCCCAAAACTTTATTTACAGACATTTTGAACAAATTTACCCCTTCATTATTTACTCTTAGGCTTCTAGCTAACTCATTGTTTATCCTACCATCTCTATATTCAAGGGTTAAATATTTAAACTTTCCAAACACATAGATTTCTTACAAACTTTTAAAATCAACTTCCGAAATCCATAATCTTCATACAAGTAACACTTCATAATCAAGACGCATATCAAATAATAGTACAACGATCAATGCTTACGAGCAGTTTATTTATGCTTATGATCAAATCCCTTAGATTGGATTAACAAACAATGAAAACATATAAGCCTTAAACATCTCTGGCTTGCCATGTTTGTCTCCATCAGTATACATAAAATGGCCCATTCTAGCAAGATTTATAACACATTCAATAAACTCGTGTGGAAGTTCGGAACCAATTGCTTGTCGTTCTTTATTCAACTTCTTCCATGTCTCGATGATTAACTGCTTTATATATGCTCTTGCTTCGACTTCATTAGCACCGCTCTCGTGCATATAACATTGGATTGATTTTGGAACATCACCTCTTTCCAATTCATCCTAATACAACGAAAAATCAATCAAAGTTTATATGTGCTCATAATTGTTGATTTTAGATTATATATATTGAACATGAAAATGTTAATCAAGCTAGCAAGGGATGATAAGTATACAGATGATGTGCCCATATCATTAGTGAATCGCACGATTAAGGATGCATAACGCATCAAATTTGCAGCTCTTTCTATATATGTGTTGTAAAGCTTCCTCTGTAACACTAGTTAAAGTTAACAAATAGGCATGCCTAATGATCGGAATAATTCCTATTGACATGTATGCATTGTTGAGGAACTCGTTAAACGTTGGTGTATATCCATCATTGAACCATCTTGCTTCAATTATGTAAGAGTCGCATAAATCCTTCCACTGAAATGTCAATTTAAAGTTACACAAGAAAAAACGAAAACGAAACTGAATAGCATTACGGATGGTTCATATGGGACTGTTACCGTCTTTTTAAGGTAAGGATGGACGAAGACTCCTTTGTTTGTCAATGTGTTATATAATAACTCATTTGTTGCATTGTAACACGCAAGGAAACATATTTTCATATAATCAGGAAGTTCTTCGATGACATTCACATCCCAACTATCAACAATGTCCGTGAATTTTTTGAGCTCGTTTAAAGTGCCATACACATCATAGACATCGTCAACAGTAGTTATCATAGCGTTAACCTTTGTGAGAACTCTTCTTCCTTGAAAATGAGGCAAGTAATTTTCGGCTACACTCCACATAAAGTTCTCCACCAAACGATCACGAGCAAACCCAAAATTTTCCCAACATGTGTCTTTCCACCACCTGCGTATATATACAAATTAAGTGTTCAATTGAAGGAAAAAAAAAAAAAAAATTCACGAGTTCTTTTTGAATATTTAACCCAAGAAAAAGCATATATATATATATATACTTTGATGCGAAATTCATATCTTCTTGATGAATTGCTTGCACGAGGTTGAAATCTAATTTGGCAAGCTCAAGTACCATAGGATTCATGTTTCTTCTTCTCTCATACGCTTCAATAAACCACCTTATTTTGTGGTGAAATCTCTAGCATCATCCAATATACTTTCATCCTCTAGTGAATAATAAGAAGCCTCATACAAGTTTAGCATACCAACAATATCTTCATATAAGTGTCCCTCGAAATTTCCATTCTCATCCCTTTCATCTTTGAATATCTCTACATATATAACACAATTAAACAAATTGTAGGCTTATAAATCAGAGCACAAGGTTAAAGGGACAATAAGTTTACTTCATATATACCTTGAGGGATATGATATCCATGTTGTCTCAAGAGTCTAAAACCAAGAGATTTAACATTCAAGTCCAAATTAGTCCAGTTTTCATGATTTTTGTAGTAATTGCAGTATATATTCTCTAAAACATTGCTTATTTCATTCTCAAAATGATACGGTATGCCGAGCCTCTGCAGATCATCAACCAAATTGAGTAAATTTAATAATGGATTCTCCACCGTTCCCTTCTCTTCACACATCATGATCCTCACTTTATCTTTCAGAGTTTGCAATCTCGTCGCATACTTTTCTCCCTATAATTCACAAACTCACACATTAGTGTCCCACAAAAAGTGGTGTCGAAAGCACGACTAAAAGAAAAACTGACAACAAAATCTGTTGGTATATAATTATGTAATCTTTTTTGAACATGTATAATTTTCCTACATATATGCTATGTTTAAAACACTTGGCATGTTATGTTTTGTATGTTGCCCTATCATTACCTCCATTTAAGAAAGACTGAAACTATGAACACTGATGACACTTGAAACATAAAAATAAATATATAACTAAAAAAATATTAACATCCAAGCGTACGGTGTATTTGCTAGAGAGCGACTGCACGAAATCATAGGACCATAATGAAGGTTGATAATTTGCTGATCTTCGGATAGTAGTTTCCTCGGTGGTAACATCCATGAGTTTCGATCGCGGAGAATATAACCGTTTGTTACATGCAACAACATTTCTTCTTGTTGATAAACTGTTACAAAGAATAATTGGAGAAGGAAGTGTCCACATTGAAGCCATTACTACAAAAGATGGAGTAATAATTTATAACGTGCCGGCTGTTAATGCTTGTTTAAATTAAGGTGTAGAGGGTTCTATATATAGACATTTCTCTCAAAGTAGAAGCAGGTTTTCGATCTCTACCAATACGAAGAGTCGTCATTAATGTGTCAAGATTTTGACTACTTTTTTGTAGGGAGGCTTTAAAAACCGGAATAAATCGATCACTGCGGAATATGAAGATTTTGACTACTTTTTTTTTTTTTTTTCTTGATCCCCATTTTGAATGCCTGAACTGCGGTTGCCAAATCCAGATTCGGGATACCCAAAGATTCCCTGCCAAATCTTCCTACAAAATCTCGAAGAGTTTCATTATTTCTTTGAACAACTCTATATAGATCAGTAGTTAGTCTTTCAAAAGTTTTACTGCATGAAAATTGATTATTAAAAAGATTAAGCAAATGAGCAAAAGAAGTAATTGAATATGCATGAACATTAAGTAGCCATTTGAGTGCAAATCCTGTGAGGGTGGATCCAAATCCTTTGCATAAGCAAGCTTCTTTGAGATCTGCGGGGATATGAATGATTTCCATCCTTTCTCTGTATTGTGCTATATGCTCTTCAGGATCTGTGGTTCCATCGTATAATTTCATGCTCGGAGTCTGGAACCTCTTCGGGATCTCGGCGTCACATATTGGAGGTGCAAATCTCGATATCCTGTGGGCAGTTGCAGCTGCTTCCGGAATAGGTTGTACTACACTAGGGACACTTGATATCATATCCTTAAGCTTTTGCTGTTCCCTCGCCATGGTGGGACTTACTCCCGGATCCTGCAAAACGTTAGTACCAAAAGAATAACCAGAGGATATGTTACCACCATTTGTTGTCCTTAGTAAGGATCCTGATGTTTGACCAAGATCTCTTGTAGTAGAGACTCCAGTAGCGTATGTGGATCTCGGGATCCCGGTATTCCCCTGCATGATATGAAATCTCCGGAATAATTTGCTGAGGGAGGAGTATTGAAATCCAGGATCCTTATCCGAATGGGAATAGTTACTTGAGCGACGGGAATATCTTCCCTGGATCTCATGCTTTCCACATCCCTTCTTAGTGACGCATTGCTTCGCTCCACTCGTTCCATCTGTTCTTTTACCTGTGAAAACATAGATATAATTTCACGGTTAGAAATAATCACAAGATCATTATCGGTTGGACCTGATCCCACATAAGTGGACGCGGTAGATGTTTCCCTTGAGTAAACATGTTCAGGCATTAGTCACGATGAGGAAACAGGTGGAGGTGTTGGTAAGCTAGTTGCGACAGAAGTGGATGATGGCATGGCAGATGATGTAGATCGTCCTTGAGTCGACATTTTTAACAAAAACTTTTTAAAAAAGTGATTTAGCAAGGCTCTTAACAAGAATTTGATTATAAAAAACACCACTTGCCCCACGGTGGGCGCCAAATTGTTTTGGTCAAAAATTACCCAAGGCAATTTAGTGATCAAATCTAGTTTGTTAGGTAGTGTGTTTGTATTGATTTTTAAGATATTTCAATGTAAAATACAAGTTTTTTCTAGGAAACTTAATATTCCAGAATACGAATCTAAATCTTTGTTAAAAACACGACTAAGAGCTTTATTGATAGTTTATTTATAAGAAACAAGTGTTGGATAATGAAAATAAGTATAAAAATCAAGTATAATCGAGGATAATTCCGGGATAATACTGTTTATATGCTAAAAAATGATAGACAAACTAAGTTATCAAATGATAAATGCAAGAACACCGCGATGTACGAGGAAAACCCTTGATCTATAGTAGATCGCCGGCACAAAACCTCGGGAAGGATCAATCGATCCTTGCCTTATGTTTTCTTATTGAAATAAAATAAAGTTACAAGCTAAAGAGCACAAGAATGATCGGCTAAGTGTGTGATCAGTGAAGTATGAATGTGTTCAAGTATTATAGATAGTGTTTCATGTGTAAGTAGTGAGCATTTGTTAACCTAATCGATCATTCAAGCCTCATTTATATACTACAAAGCTAAAACTAATTATTCCGAAATATCCGAGATCATCTTCGAGATATGCTGGATTGTTCCCAACGTTCGTATGAACAAGCAATGCACACGTGTTGACTCCTTTCCTCGTAATCCAAATATTCCCCAAGTAATATACGATCCAAAGAAATCGGAACTACTTCCCCACATCTCTCATGACTTGGTAAAAGAAGAATAAACACGCGGAGATATTAGTAGCAAGGGATCCCGAGATATTATGTATCTAGGATCCTCATAATAAGCATATATTATAAGGTGTAAATACTAAAAGTATATCCGAGATTATTGATTATCCCAGACTCAACTAAATCAAGATCATGACATATCAATGATCCTGCAAAAGTAAGATAAAGTCCCTATCGGGATCCTGCAATATCATGATTAAAGCATAATCTTTACAAGATCAGTATCCTCAAATATTCCTAACTACAAGGATAATTTACTCATACCTGAGGATCCTGCATAGTAGTTTAATCAGGATCACACATAGTTATTATATCTTATCCAAGCTCAGTATTTCGCATATAACTTACTTATACGCATTCCAGGATCTCCGTAAGTTATCGAGACGAAGATTGAGTCAGGATCCTGCAAGATTAGTGAAAATTCTATCCACAACAATAAGCCCTCCAAGTTGTAATAGAAAGGAGAATAATGATGAATTTATGAAATTTGCATTTTCTCTCGAATTGTGTTGTTCAATTGAGTTGAATTTGACCTAATCACGACATTCTTTTGAATTAACGTGAATTAGAAGGGACTATTTCTGGGTATTCTTTGAATCAACATGTTTAATTCTTGTTTGTTATTTTCACCCTACATCAGTTGGTATCAGAGCCGAAATTCCTGTTCGAAAGAGAAATGGTAATCCACGATGTTTATGAGGAGCTAGAGAAACCCGATGATTGTGAGATTGTGTTTATAAACAGAATTCTCGATGGTAAATTTGGATTTTCTAGTTATGAAGAAATGGAAGACATATTCCATCCGAGTTGCAACTACAAAAATGACAAATGTGATGTCATTATGGATGGAGGAAGTTGTGTTAATGTAGCATCAATTGATATGAATGTCGAATCTTTCGGATTTGAGGTAGACGCTAAATCTCATGAATCTAATTTGGATGTTGCTTCTTTTGAGTCTGATTTGGATCACAATTTTTTCGAATCTGATATGGTTATTGAATTTGTTAAATTATTTACAAATGATTGTCAAGTTCGAAAAGGTGATTTGATTGTTGAATTGTGTGGTTGCTCATTGTTTTATAAAAACGATGTTCATAGTAGCTACCGTCGAGCAAGAATTGAATATGAAAGTGATTGGAAGATTAGATGCAAGATGAAAGGGGAACGAAATCTATGTGAAAGGACTTGAGGATAAGTCCAAAATTATAGGGGGAGCATAATACGAAAATGATCCCGGGATACAACCAACCGATTGAAGATCATGAATTAGTTTAGATAACAAACCATTATATGCTACTTCAGCAACCAATTACTGTTTTAGATGAGATATTTCTTGAACCAAAGAACACTTCACACATTTATTTTTATCTTAATTGTAATTAGTACAATTATTATGTTTTAATATTTTATTTAATTATTTGGTAACTTTTGATTGGTCCTAGATTTTTGATGTTCAAGAGTTATTGTTTCCTTAATTTGTAGCCTATATAAGCCCTCCAAGTTGTAATAGAAAGGAGAATAATGATGAGTTTCTGATTTTATGAAATTTGTATTTTCTCTTAAATTATGTTGTTCAATTGAGTTGAATTTGACCTAATTGGGGCATTCTTTTGAATCAACGTGAATTAGAAGGGATTATTCCTGAGTATTCTTTAAATCAACGGGTTTAATTCGTGTTTGTTATTTTCACCCTACATCAGATACCTTAAAGTGAAAATTTTATAATTGTGTACCTTAAATTGAAATAGGTGAAAAATATAGTAAATTTTTTCGGTACTTTTCCATTTACCTTGTTTAGAGACATTTTGAACAAATTTATCCCCTTCATTATTACTCTTAGGCTTCTAGCTAACTCATTATTTAGAGTTAAATATTGGGCAAATGGCCAGAAAAGGTAACAAACTTGTTAAAATTTGACAACAAAGGGAATATGAGTTTTGTCGATGTCCAAAAAGAACTCACATTTTAAAATCGTGCCATAAAATGATTTAAGTTGTCAAAAAAGTTCAATTAAAGGTGTAATTATTTTTACATTTTTTTCTCTTTCAATTTTTGATCGGTTTTAGCTAATGCGAGACTTAAATATCAAATATTCAATTAATATTTGACATTTTTGACCTAGAAAACATAGGATATAAACACTAATTTTACTTTTTTAGTGTTTAAACCCAAATTTCATTTTTAGTGTTAAATTATTTTTATTACACGATTTTAAAATGTTTAATCTTATTATGGCACCCTTTCAATATACTAAATCCTTTTATGGCACGTTTTTAAAATGAAACGGTAATTTTTACCCTTAATTGGACTTATTTTGACAACTTAAATCCTTTTATGGTATGATTTTGAAATGTGAGTTCTTTTTGGGCATCGACAAAACTCATATTCCCTTTATTGTCAAATTTTGACAAGTTAATTACCTTTTTGGGCCATTTGCCCTAAATATTTTAACTTTCCAAATACATAGATTTTCATTACAAACTTTTTAACATCAACTTCCGAAATCCATAATCTTCATACAAGTAACACTTCATAATCAAGACGCATAACAAATAATAGTACAACAATCAATGCTTATGAGCAGTTTATTTATGCTTATGATCAAATCCCTTAGATTGGATTAACAAACAATGAAAACATATAAGGCTTAAACATCTCTGGCTTACCATGTTTGTCTCCATCAGTATACATAAAATGGCCCATTCTAGCAAGATTTATAACACCTTCAATAAACTCGTGTGGAAGTTCGTAACCAATTGTTTGTCGTTCTTTATTCAACTTCTTCCATGTCTCGATGATCAACTGTTTTATATATGCTCTTGCTTCGACTTCATTAGCACCGCTCTCGTGCATATAACATTGGATTGATTTTGGAACATCACCTCTTTCCAATTCATCCTAATACAACGAAAAATTAATCAAAATTTTTATGTGCTCATAATTAATGATTTTAGATTATATATATTGAATGTTAATCGAGCTAGCAAGGGATGATAAGTATACAGATGATGTGCCCATATCATTAGTCAATCGCATGATTAACGATGCATAACGCATCAAATTTGCAGCTCTTTCTATGCGTTGCAAAGCTTCCTCTGTAACACTAGTTAAAGTTAACAAATAGGCATGCCTAATGATCGGAATAATTGCTACTGACATGTATGCATTGTTGAGGAACTCGTTCAACGTTGGTGTATATCCATCATTGAACCATCTTGCTTCAATTATGTAAGAGTCGCATATATCCTTCCACTGAAATGTCAATTTAAAGTTACACAAGAAAAACCGAAAATGAAACTTTAACATTTCAGATAGTTCATATGGGACTGCTACCGTCTTTTTAAGGTAGGGAAGGACGAAGACTCCTTTGTTTGTCAATGTGTTATATAATAACTCATTTGTCGCGTTGTAACAAGCAAGGAAACATATTTTCATATAATCTGGAAGTGCTTCGATGACATTCACGTCCCAACTACAAAAGTAAATTTATTCGCCCAAAACATATGATATATATTAGAGAAATTGCTAATCTAATACGGAGTATGAAATTAAGTCTAACAAGTCAAGGGTACACTAATAAGCACAAACCTATCAACAATGTCAGTGAATTTTTCCAGCTCATTTAAAGTACCATACACATCATAGACATCATCAATAGTAGTTAACATAGCGTTAACCTTTGTGAGAACTATTCTTCCTTGAAAATGAGGCAAGTAATCTTGGGCTACACTCCACATAAAGTTCTCCACCAAACGATCGCGAGCAAACCCAAACTTTTCCCAACACGTGTCTTTCCACCACCTGCATATATATACACACGAAGTGTCCAATTGATTAATTCACTAGTATATTGTTATCTAGTCAGTTCAGATATTTGTAGGTGAAATTAAAAAACAGAAGTTCTTAATTAGTGTTCTTTAATTTTCAATATATAAGTAAGGAAAAGCATATACTTTGATGCGCATTTCATATCTTCTTGATGAATTGCTTGCACCATGTTGTAGTCTAATTTGGCAAGCTCAAGCACAGTGGGATTCATGTCGCTTCTTCTCTCATACGCTTCAATAAACCACCTTGTCTCCACCCGTGGAGGCATCCAATGAAGTGGAAATTCTAATGAATGACTTATTAACGACGACATATTTTGATCAGGAATTTTCCCTAAACTTTCTTTCAGATATTTTGTTGTGAAATTCCTAGCATCATCCATTATACTTTCACCCTCTAGTGAATAATAAGAAGCCTCATACAAGTTTAGCATACCAACAATATCTTCATATAAGTGTCCCCTGAAATTTCCTTTCTCATCCCTTTCACCTTTGAATATCTCTAAATAACACAATTAAAAAAATTGTAGGCTTATAAAAATCAAAGAAGAAGGTTAAAGAGTTAATAAGTTTACTTCATTTATACCTTGAGGGATATGATATCCATGTTGTCTCAAGAGTCTAAAACCAAGAGATTTAACATTCAAATCCAAATTAGTCCAAATTTCATGATTTTTGTAGTAGTTGCAGTATATATTCTCTAAAACATTGCTTATTTCATTCTCAAAATGATACGATATGCCGAGCCTCTGCACATCATCAACCAAATTGAGTAAATTTAATAATGGATTCTCCACCATTCCCTTCTCTTCACAAATCATGATCCTCACTTTATCTTTCAGAGTTTGCATTCTCGTCGCATACTTTTCTCCCTATATATACATTCACAAACTCACACATTAGTGTCCCACAAAATGTGGTGTCGAAAGCACGACTAAAAGAAAAACTGACAACAAAATCTGTTGGTATATAATTATGTCATCTTTTTTGAATATGTATAATTTTCCTACATATATTCTATGTTTAAACACTTGGCATGTTATGTTATGTATGTTGCCCTATCATTACCTCCATTTAAGAAAGATTGAAACTATGAACACTGATGACACTTAAAACATAAACATAAGTATATAACTAAAGAAATATTAACATCCAAGCGTACTGTGTATTTGCTAGAGAGCGACTGCACGAAATCATACGACCATAATGAAGGTTGATAATTTGCTGATCTTCGGATAGTAGTTTCCTTGGTGGTAACATCCATGAGTTTTGATCGCGGAGAATATAAACGTTTGTTACATGCAACAACATTTCTTCTTGTTGATAAACTGTTACAAAGAATAATTGGAGAAGGAAGTGTCCACATTGAAGCCATTACTACAAAAGATGGAGTAATAATTTATTACGTACCGGCTGTTAATGCTTGTTTAAAGATGTAGAGGGTTCTATATATAGACATTTCTCTCAAAGTAGAAGCAGGTTTTCGATCTCTACCAATACGAAGAGTCGTCATTAATGTGTCAAGATTTTGACTACTTTTTTGTAGGGGGCTTTAAAAACTGGAATTAATCGATCACTGCGGAATATGAAGCTTGATTCCAAAGAGTAAATAGATAATAGTCGTAATGTTACGTGTTTTGTACGTAAAGTTAGGGACATGGGATTTAGAGTGGAACTTAGAATATATAGCATAAATTAAGATAGTTATCACAACCGACAAACATAGATGATTCAAATAAGGGCTTAGTGTCTAAATATGTATCCAACTTTTATAAAATCTCTATTGTATGTATCGTTCTTTACACGTCCCTATTAAATGTATTTAACTCGTAAACATAGGCGGATCTTTATAGGGGCAGGAAGGGGCAATGGCCCCCCCAAGATTCTGAGCTAGTTATATAGTATATTCACTGATTTTAGGCTTAATTATAAAGATTTGAGATGATTTAGTTAGTTTCGGGAGAACTATTGTCATGTTCAAAACGAGGGTATGTATTCTTTCATACAGGGAGAAAAAAAAACTTATAGTTCAATTCTAATGGAGGAAGTGTGATAAAATTGAGTGACGGAGAAGATGACTTGGGCAATGTGTAAACTTCACCTTTCTTCACCAAAATCCCCCTTCTGCTTTATATATATATTCAGTTTCACCCCTTCACTAAAGACAAATAAATTCATCTAGTTAGCTCTACAAAACTATACTACTCCGTACTTTTTTTTTACCATAAACCTTATTATAAAAATAAATAATATTGTTATAGTTATGTTGACATGTTGTTAGATGCCTTTTAGTTCATAGTGAAATAATATATAAACTTTAAACTATCTATTTAATAGTTCTATCAGCTAAAAGATTTTTATATATCATTTAGGTGAATAAAAAAAACTTAAATAGTTGTTTATTCTATATATGGTTAAATTTTGATTGCTTAATTAATGTAATCAAAGTTATAATTATAATAATTATAATATGAGTGAAGTGCATTATGTTCAATGACCTACTTGTTAATTAGAGCACAATACTATCGAAATTTTATACGATGATCATGTGTTCAAGTATGTTTGTATCAAATTATTTAATTTGGTCCCCTCATAAAATGTCTTCAAGATCAGCCACTGCTCGTAAAAACACCTAATCAGCGTATGCAACCGAATATAGCAGGTAATTTCAAATTTTTAGCCGGTTACCACAGTGTTCCGGTAATCTTCTCCAGTGAGATCGAGTTTCCGGTCATCTTCTCCGGCGAGACTAATTTTCCGGTCATCTTCTCCGGCGAGATTAATTTTCCGGTCATCTTTAACAAGTACATATATGCTTTATGTCTTTATGTGTGTATGTAATATACGAACAGAGATTCTAGAGAACTCGATCTAAACTCACTCCGAAAAGCTCCATTAATTCCGGCGAGCTCCATTTTCGGTTTGTGTTCATTTATCGACGAGCTCCATTAATTTGGTTTGTTCTAATACCAAAAACAACTTGGGGTTAATCGGGTAGCCCGAAGAGTGAAACTGGAAAGTTGTGAGACTTGACCCGAGATCCCTAAGCAGTAATCTCGGAAATGTAGCGGTCATCAGGCTTTGTGTTTTCACAGAGAGATGCAATGTAATCTGTTTGTGCTTCATTGTGACCGGAGTTGAGCCTTGTGAGTTTTTGAACTAAATGCTCGATGTTTTGTAGCTTTTTGCGGTTCATCTCAGAGGTAATAACCGGAGGTAGTGTGTTGGGAATGACATCATCTGGTGTTGCCCATTGATCTTTAATCATTTGTCGGTTTCATTAGTTTTAGATCTTGAATTTTAGTTTTTAGTGTGGTGATGGAATTAAGTTGTAGGTGTAAAGGATTAGAGGTCACCGGGAGAGTATTAAAGACTGTCGGAAAAAGTTTCAGGTGGCCGGAAAATCAATGAAGAAGATGATCGGTGACTGGTTAAGGGTTAAACAAGTTACCCATTACATTAATTAGGCATTTTTACGAGTTAAATCATTTAATAGGGACGCGTAAAGGACGATACATAAAATAGAGATTTTGTAAAAGTTGGATACATTTGTAGACACTAAGCCCTTCAAATAAGGTCACAATGACGACGTATCATTCAAATAAGGTCACAATGACGACGGATCATCGTTGATCCACCACGAAATCCACTAAGGTTCCATTGCAAATGGTCTAATGAAGTTTTCAAAGCATCTTTTAATGTCAAATTTTTTTATTTTTTTTTATGAAAGGGGGAAAGACCTCAAATGAGGGGAATGAGAGATAGACCAGATTTAGTGCATTTTTGTACAAATTTTTATGTAATTTACGTTTAGATTTATTAAATGTTACCAACAACTGCATTTTAGTTTAACAACGATGCATTATACACCTCTCAAAGCTTTTATAAATATACTATTGAAAATGCTATCATAGAGTACGTCTTTTCATGTTACATAAGCATAGCTCACAATTGAAAGCAGGGCAGTAGATACCTATATATTCAATTGAAGTATAGGTGCACCATAATCTTTTCCATTGATTTTATAGGCCATGTTCGAAATTTATAAATAGGCTCTATAAGCATGAAATTTAATGTATAACTAAAAACAGTATTACGATAAATGTTATAACTGTCAAAAATCTACCACAAATATGATGACAAAGTGTTCTCATAAATTACAAGTATTAATTGTAATTTATTACTTGAATCATAAATTACAAGCATTAATTGTAATTTATTACTTGAATATTGCAATTCTCCTAGAATTGAATTCTTAGTATCTGAAATTATAACGTCGGAAGATTTGAATTATAGTAATATTATAAATTGTGAGGTTCTAATTCCTATAATACTGATCAGCAAAAGTTCGAATGCATAATTTGGGATTGAATGAATAATCACATTAATAACCTATTTAGGATAATAGAATTGAAAAAATAAAACTTAAAAATTAAAGAACACAAACCTTTCTAGTCACCTGACACAATTTCGCAATTCAAAATCGTAAACTACTCGCTGACGGTCTTGCAACTTGTTAGATAATTAATTATTCATAACAGCTTATAATTCCATATATCTAGAAAATGTAATATTTATGATAATACACTTACTCGATTAGTCTCCTCATCACATAAATAAGCCCATGCTACAATTGTATTTTGCATGCGACTCTCCACTAAATCGGAAGCATATAAAATACAATTATAAATCCCAACTTTTAATGAAAAGTTCATAACAAAACATTGAACCATGAAACTTACTTCATGCAATTGAGCTTTAGGTTCAAGAACTAATATACATGAGCTTCAGCTATTAGCCCTATTACCAAAGGCCACTACATGTATCGAAACTTTGAATTCTGATAACACATTGCATTTCAAAGAACTTTGATTGTTCATTAAGTACATAAATAATCAATCAACGGAGCAAACATGAAACTACATTTTTTGGCAACTTACAAATTGTGTCATGTCGATAGTGAATTTTTATGGTCTCACAAATCACAGTAGACTATTATATCCATGTACCCCTACATTAAAACAGAAGACTAAACTCTTGCGAAAATCAAATGAATTTTAGCTTGGAGTATCTGGAACCAAGCAGCCACTTGGTCTTTGTGAATCTATAAACATACCTAATCTATGACATGGAGCCAACTATTTTGGACTTTTGGTCTCCTATAATGTATCTCGCTTTAAATCAAAGTATGAACACACATAAGTACAGAAAATGGTATGATCAACCAAATTATTGCATTTCGAAAATAAAAATACTACCATTAATGATATGGCCGGCTCGATTATACACTCCACCATTTCCCCCATCAAATAGGCAGCTACAATAAAAAAGAAAAACATTTTTTTAACAGAAAAGGGTAGTAAAAGTACTTGACTGATAAACTACTTAGGAATTTATAATCACCACCATATCATCATAACAGCTGGTAACCATGGGTACATATGAATCTAACCTCGATCGGTATCCTCTTCTGTCAACATCATCATCACCGTCACCAACGTAAAATATGGCTTCAACCAAATAAAGATCTGAAAACATGAAACACATACACACTTATATTTTAAAGGCAGAAAATTAAATTTGAAAGAAACAACAAATGTTCACTTCATGTTCCATGAGCAAACATACGAAGTAAATCAAAGTAAATAGCATGTTCTGTGCCTTAGACTCCTCCCAATGGTGACACCAACTGACGCATCAGTTGCATTCCAGCTCAGCGCCACGTCAGCTTTTTCCCCAACTGACACAAACTGACACTCCCCTGCCAACAGCAACATCACTTCCCTTATTTTCAGGACCCCACACATTATTTAATCTATTTATTTAATACAAAAACTTAAATAACACATTTTAATTAAAACTAAAAACATTACATTACGATAAAATAAAACGTTACAATTTCTAAAAAAAAAAATACATTTATTATTTTAACTCAATTAAAAATATACAAAGATAAAACGCAAGCTCCAAAAAAAGTTAGACTAAACATGTAAAGTTAAAAAAAATAAAATGAATTAACCACATGTTGATAGATGAGGGACCAATTTGTAAATAACCAATTCATATTCTATCATCATCATCTTCTTCGTCCGTCTCCTGCTCACTTCAGCTCCCTTTTTTTTTTTCTTCACCAAATTAAACTAAAATAAATCGAGAGAAAAAGCAAAGAAAAAAGAGAAAGGCCCACACCATCCCAACTGACGTTTTCTCTCTCCATCGTCGGGAAACCGAAGCTCCCAGCCGACGCACCCCAACCGACGGGCCGTGCCTATGGCATCGGTCCCGTCGGTGCAAACCGAAGCCCCCATACCGACGCCGTTGGGAGAGGTCTTAGAGCTGTACAAATTCATTAAACAACAGAAATTATATATATCACATGTTAATATAATTTGATACCTAAAACATGTATAATTCAAGAAAAAAAATCCAAAACTGCTATTTCACAGCGCTAAATTCAAATCGCTCTAACGAAACTTCTATCTATACACTTGTACATATATAAAAATCTATGAATAATATGATTAAATCGGGAAAAAAAACCCGAAATTATATCAAATAATCGGGGGAGAAATAAAGGAAATAATTGGACCTGGAGAACGTTAGTTAGGGAAAGAATATTTCAGCTAATTGTTTTATTTGACCTGCTTAAGTAAAAAAGCACATGGCAACAGTAGTATATATAAGATCCGTAAATGAAAGATAGAAAGATACATACCAGTTATTATTGAAGCCCTTTTCTTTGATGAATAACAAAATCATTATCTTCTGTCAGCGAAATGAGAGCTCCTGCCTGAATACAAAATAAGATGATTATTGAAGGTTATAAACCTTGAAGTACACCTCGAATCAATTAGCTTCATCTTTGTATAAGTTTTCAATTTATAATGTCTAAGATACATGAATTGTTTAAGTAACTACTTAGAAGATAACCTATGATGCCTGGACCAGTACGTAGTTCAGCAAATAACCTAGGTACCTACAAAATTGAAAACCCATAAACTTGAATGTCAGTCTAAAAGCTATTTTACGTCATTATAATTACAAGGGGAACAAAACTCAAATTCTAAATTATAACTAACACCAAGTTAACTTACAGAAATAATGGCATTCAACCAAAGTTCCACTCAGAAATAATGTATTCCAGATATATATGAAGTTTGTCATTGACGTCGTCACAAGTCCACCAAAAATGACAAAAATATCTTTAAACAACATATCTTTTTCTTTTCTTATTTTTTATGTTTCAGAAACCACAATTTGTAATAAAGTCCCTAGCTGACGACACATAACAGATGAGTTATAAAGTAAGCGACTTGCCTTTACAGAAAACCATAGTATTGCACATTGTTTGAATTAATTGCTTAACCGGTTCAATATAAATAGACTTCCTACAAATCCAAGAAACATCTCCATAATGGATATACTAAATTAATGAAACAATAATAAGATAGATGAAATCTTGCTACATAAAATGAACTTTCAGAGAATTGTGCAATTAAAGAATTTTCAAATATACTGAAGAAACCAAATCGAAAGTATGTAGAAAACTATTCCATGTGACTTCAGAAGTCAAAATTCAGCAGGGAGAACAAACCATATGACCTTCAAATAAAAACTGTGGGGGCATCATGGGTAAAGACAATAGTGTAAATATAGCAATACCTTTGCCTTCCTTCTCAGTCTCACGACCCACACGGATCGAGCAACCACGATCAGCTACTCCCTACAAAATGAGCAAATGCAAAAAGGACCTGTTAGAGAACTTTGAAGTCAAACCATGACCCGTATCTTGGTTCAAATCTAGAATTTCATATATTAGTTTTTATGTACACCCATTAAAATTGGTTGATGCTGGCAGTTTCGTTTTTGCCATCCTGCTCCATTCCAGTCTCCATGTCAATGCAAACCAAAAGAGTTTTTCCGGTTTGTAAAAAAGAGGGGACGTTTCAACCCATTTACTTATGAACCGGTCGATAAACGTTTTGTTTTATAATCATAGTTAGCGGCTTTACTTTTCACAAAGAAATAAAAAACATGAGTAAAAATAGTTAGTGAGTCAACCCGAGATGGGTAGGTGACCAAAAAATCCATTTTACCCAAACCTTTATAGAGATATAGGAAGATTGGGATTTAAAAGTGGGGTGTTTGAAGTTATCTTCAATTTACTGATCCACATTATCAACCTTCAAAAAAATTTCTTTCATGCTTATCTTGCATGTACACATAATCCATGGAGTAAAAAAAAGAGCTCATTCTAATCTCTACGCATAAAACTAACAAAAACCTCAATTAAAGTTTATTAGCCATCTACGTAACATCACATTAACAACCACCATCCTAATTTTATCTGGACACATAAAACAAATAACATAAACCTCCATTCAAGTCTATTAGCCATCTTTTTATCTTCACATTAACAACCAGCATAAAAAATTAGATCAAACCCCACATAAATAAAAATAAGAATTCAAGATCAGAATCAAATAAAAATGATAATAAAACCGAACACAAAAAACTTTAATATTACCACCAAATGTTGTTCTTTTTGTGAAACAAACTAAAGTCGATACATATTAGGGCTAAATTATGTAAAACATGTAGTAATCATATAATATATGTATCTGAATATGAATTTGTATGTATACCTAACATAGGCGAATCTTGATGATGAATCGAGAGACAACAATTTCTCTCTCATGGACAATAATCAGATTCTTCATGATCAGTATCTAATAACGCCATTAGACGATTTTTGCGGCTCAATAAATAATTTCTCGTGTAAAATTTACCATCAATTAATCATTCAATCGAGCGTAATCACGGCATATAGTAAAATTATTACAATGAATATGATAGAGATCGATGAATCTTACAATCCAGAATGAATTCTTCGTCGGGATCGTTGGGATGAATATGGCCACGGGTGATTGGAAAACCTAAATGGTTGGGATTTTGATACTATACGGATTATTATTTATTAAATTAATTAAATTACTAAATATATGTATATGTATTAGGCTATTAGCTCCGTAAATGGTTGGGATTTTGTTATAAACGGATTTATTTATTTTATTATTAATTAATTAATTAAATATTTAATATTTAATATTTATGGGTTAAGGGGGTTAAGTGTAAGTATTATCAAATTAATCTACATCGTTGGATTGATTTGGAAAAAACCAATTAAGGGTCAGGATTGCCCCATGGTATTTTGGTTTAATATATAGTTTAAGTTTATAGATTATTTATAAAAGGAATTCAAAATATTAAAATAAAAATGGGTCGGTGAATCCGTCAAAGCATTTGGAAACCAAGGACTACAAACCCGTTAGTATCTTGGGCTGGTACTAGCTTGACCAATGTCATTAAATTGGGCTAATACATCTACCAATATATATACCACACTATACTAGGTAAAAAAAATAGGGCCTTTATGGATTTTGGGCCCTGTGTAGTGGCTCACCTTGCACAGGCCCAAATCCGGCCCCTGCTAGGCGTGCACATGCAAACCGGTTTCGCCGACCTGACCCGATTTGAACCCGAAATCGACCCGGTCAAAACCTGTTTTGACCAAAACCGGTTCGGGTTTGACCTAACCCGCCGGTTTGAAGTTTTAGCCGTTTGACCCGGTTTGTAACCGGTTTTTCCAGAACCGGTTTTAAAACCGGTTTGAAATCGGTTTTTCCAGAACCGGTTTTAAAACCGGTTTGAAATCGGTTTTTTTTTTTGCCCGTTAAAAATCCGTTGTAGCCACTACTAGCCTTTTTTTTCCATTTATTTACATTTTTGCCATTCTATTTCATGTATATATATAACATATCATTTAGCTTCAATCACACACAATTATACACTCATATTTACATACAAAAACTCAAAAACGCATAAAAAATTCTCGTTTCACAAATGACAACTCAATCTTCTTCTACTTCCCATGGTGTTGGTTCTTCAAATGTACCAACGATTGTGAAACAATTGCCTAACAAAAGAAATCCGGAGATTTGGGGTGGTTACGACAAAGTGTTATTGTCGGATGGTACGACTAAGGCACATTGTAAACGTTGTCGGAAATTCTTCAAACCCGACTCCAACACAACGTTGAAAAATCATACCGAGAAGCATTGTGATGGACTCAAAGGTAATCCGGAAGCAAGTGGTCAAGCTTCGATGGCACGAGATGGAACTATTTTTACATACGACGTGGAACGGTGTCGAGAAGCTTTTGCGGGTTTTGTAATTCAAGAAGCTTTGCCGTTCAACCACTTCGACAACCTTCGGCTTACTAGGGTGATTCAAAACACTCTTTAACCGCGATATAATCATGTAAGTCGTACTATTCTTAAACGCGATGCCCTTAAAATGTGGAAAGAAGCTAAAAAACAACTAAAAATCGGTTTTGAAAATTTAAATACAAGTGTATCATTAACAACCGATGTTTGGTCGGCTCCTCATGGTTTGCCCGGTTCGTACATTTGTGTTACCGCACATTGGGTTGATCCCGCAACTTGGCAAATGATGAAACGTACCATTGCTTTTGAAGACTTTGAGTATCCTCACACGGGTCAAAACTTATTTTACATGTTACGAAGTGTAATTAAAACGTTTAAATTGGAAGAAAAGGTTTTTTCAATCTCTTTTGACAACGCGAGTAATAATACACTCGCCGTTTCAAAATTAATACTAAAATACGCACCACCATTGAAGGTAGGGCTGAGCAAAAAACCGAATTAACCAAATCATAACCGTATTAACCGTCAAAACCGAACCGAATTAACCAAACCGAGCATATAACCGCGGATTTGGTTAACGTTTTTTGATTAACCAAAGTTTGCGGTTCGGTTATGAAAGTAAAGGATATCCACCGCGGTTTTAACCGCACCGCCCCGCACACGTTAAAATTATCATACTTATATTTGAATATATTAAAAATATATTATAAATTGATTTGCAGTTAATAAAAGTATCTTTAGAAACAGATTTTGTCAAGGAAATGAAACGTCAATCACTTATTTTTAAGGGAAAGACACTTGCATTGTTGCCTCTTGGATGAATGAAGATTCAAGTTTGTAAGAAATTATGGCACCTTAAAAACTCTACATGAGATTCCACTTATTTTTCTAGTTTATTTATGGTTTTTTGTATGAATTTGCATTGTAAAAACTGCATGAAGTTTGCTATTGTTTTTTACTACTCGGACATCATTGGATATTTGGATCTGCTATGTTCAATGTTTCAAAATTGCACTAAATTTGCTACCTATAAGGTTGTAAAACTGTGCTGATTTACTTCTATTTTGAGTTAAAAATTTTAGAAAAAAAAAACTCTCCTATATTTACATGTTTATGTGCAATATATTAGGCATAAACCAATTAAACAAACTATTTTATTGACCATAAATGGTTAACCGAATTAACCGCTTTATATCTAGACGTTAACCAAATTAACCAATCCGTTTATTAACCGAACCGAACGGTTAAAATTGTTGATTAACCAAAGTTTTGGTTATGGGGGAGGTTTTCATCCCTATCCGCACCTAACCGCCCCATGCTCACCCCTAATTGAAGGGCATCTTTTATCATAGTCGATGTGTTGCACATATCATTAACTTGGTTGTGCAAGCCGGACTAGCGGTTGAAGAAATAGACGATATAAAAACGGCGTATAAATCTATGTTGCAAGACATATTTCATAGGGGTAAAGCTAGATACAAATCTTATATGAAATTGTGTAAGGAAACGAATTCTATTTTTTTAACCCCTAATTGGGATATGCCCGTTAGATTGAATTCGACCTACCATATGTTTGTATGTGGTTTACGCCAACGTGATTGTTTACAAGTTTTTCATGATCATCTTGTTCAAAAAGGTCTTGCAACACCTTTTCCAATCGCATATTGGGAGATTATTATAAAGATAGTCGAATTGCTCAAACTTTTCAAAATCGCGACTACTTTATTATTGGGTGTTTATTATCCAACTATACATTTGGTGTTTAATCAAATTTGGTTAATGACTACAAAATTAAACGACTACCTATATGAAGGTCCTTTATTTGAACAAATGGTGGCTCCCATGAAAGAAAAGCTAAAAAAATATTTTCAAGAAATGCCACCGGTAATTACTTGTTCCGCTGCAATGAACCCTTGTTTGAACATTACCGGGGTGGAAATGCTTATCAATAACATTTGTCACAATTTGGATTTGAATGACGCGGACCCAATATTTTCAGAAAATGCAAAAACGGATTTTAAAAAATGTTTGGGAGATTTATTTGGCGTATATTTTCAAAAATATAGTTCAACCACACATGTGTCCGGTAGTTCGGCTAACCCAATGTTTTCTTCATCTTCTTCTAGCAATCCGATGCTAAACTTTTATAATAGTTTAAGGCAAGAAAACAATAAACGGGCAAGGGGTGAAGGTAACCAAAATACCACTAGCGAATATGGGAGATATACCGGAACGGATTTTTTGTCCGCTATTCTACCCAATGAGTTCGAACAATTTGATATTTTGGCTTGGTGGAAAGAGAGGGAATCTCAATTTCCCGTTCTAACCATCATGGCCCGAGATTTACTAACCGTCCAAGCTTCTACGGTAGCTTCGGAATCCGCATTTTCTCTTAGTGGTAGGTTATTATCTATACGAAGAACAAGACTCACACCGGCCTCCTTAGAGATGTGCATTTGCTTGAAGGATCACTTGGACGCCGCTGAACGTATACAAAATGTTTCAAGTCTAGAAGGTGAAATGGAATACGAAGAAGAAATACACAATATCGAGGCGGAAGAAGGTGTGAAAATATCACTTTCTGACGAAGAAATTGCTCTTGATCAAGCTTCGCGCGGGGCTACCTCCGAAGAAGATTTCGACTTTTGAAGACTTTGAAGATGTTTGAAGACTTGAAGATTAATACAAGTTGAAGATTATAAAAATTATGAAGACTTTGAAGACTTTGAAGATGTTTGAAGACTTGAAGATTAATACAAGTTGAAGATTATAAAAATTATGAAGACTTTTTTCTATTTGATAATATTTTTAAGAAGACTTAGAAGACTTTTTTTTAAGTTAATGTTCAATTATGTTTGTATTACTAATGTTCTACGAATTCAATAAAAAAAATTTGCTCCAAACATTGTTTTTCCTTAAAAAGCCTAACGCTCGAACTACTTTGATTTGGGAGTTGATAAATGCAAGGAAATTTTACTAAATTCACGGAAAAGTAGAACTCTTTATGCTTATAGTACCACTTTTTATGCACATGTTTCCTTGCATTTAGTAAAACATTCCTTGAAAGTATCAACTCACTTTGAATTATTTAGAATTTTCCGATTCAATAATATTTTTAAGAAGATTTAGAAGCCTTTTGGTTGTGTTATTGATCAATTATGTTTTCATTACTAATGTTCTACAAAGTTAATGAAAAAAATTTGGCCCAAATGTTGCTTTTCCTTAAAACGCTTAACGCTCGAACGTTTATGAACTATATAGATTTTTCCGATTCAATAATATTTTTAGGAAGATTTAGAAGCATTTTGGTTATGCTATTGATCAATTATGTTTTCATTACTAATGTTCTACAAAGTTAATGAAAAAAATTTGGCTCAAACGTTGTTTTTCCTTAAAATGCTTAACGCTCGAACGTTTATGAATTATATAGACTTTTCCGATTCAATAATATTTTTAAGAAGATTTAGAAGCATTTTGGTTATGTTATTGATCAATTATGTTTCCATTAATGTTCTACAAAGTTAATGAAAAATTTTTGGCCCAAACGTTGTTTTTCCTTAAAACGCTTAACGCTCGAACGTTTATGAATTATATAGACTTTTCCGATTCAATAATATTTTTAAGAAGATTTAGAAGCATTTTGGTTATGTTATTGATCAATTATGTTTCCATTACTAATGTTCTACAAAGTTAATGAAAAAAATTAGACCCAAACGTTGCTTTTCCTTAAAACACTTAACGCTCAAACGAAAATACCAATTTTATAAAAAAACCGGTTTGAAACCGGTTTTGAACCCAAACTGGTTTGAACCCTACCCAAACTGGTTTGGGTCGGGTTGGAATTTTGGGGTGACAAAACCGGGTTGAACCCGAACCGGTTTTAGCCAAACCGGTTTTAGCCAAACCGGTTTTGACCAAGTTTGACCAAAACCGGTTTCGGGTCGGGTCGGGTTTTGCTGAAACCGGTTTTTGTGCACGGCTAGCCCCTGCATTGCAATCTAAGGTCTTATGTTTTACCTTTCTTGTTAAAGCTTCTGTCACAAATATTGCAAAATTGATCAAGACAAGAAGAAGAAGGTCTAAAGATCATTAGACACACACATGATAAATTTTAACACTCAACCACTCAAGCGAAAAAAAAACACATTCAATCATCAACACAATGAATCAAAGACAAACAAGACATGAACAAACCCTATTTTTTTCCATTAAAAAACGAGACAAATTACGCATATAGAAGATATCTAATATCTAATACTATATATAAAGCATCTTAGCATAATAGCATGTTGAATCTTACAATCTTAAACAAAAATTAAAATTACTCATTTACCCTTATTATCAAAGAGGAAAATAATATTCGCATCAACTATATCATTAATTAGTAGATATTTTTCAAATGATTAATACTTACTTAAGCATAATCAAGTGTCATATATCTACACTTATTTGTACAATATTTATCATGTTATTTAACAAGTGAAATATGATCTATGAAAAAATGAAAGAAAATGTTATTTTAATATTCATCGATAACATGCTATTAGCGAACATATAAATTAGTTATCATCATCACATTGCGCGGGTAATATGATAGTTAATATTGAAACATAGTTAATTGTTTAAAAGTTAAACTATCTTATAACATCTAACTCCTAGAAGTTTGTCAAGTGAAACACAAACATACCTTTTACGTTAGTTTCTTTATATCATATGTGAGAATTCTATAAATCTGATGCTTTGCACTGTAATTGTCAAAAACTTAGTCATCTACTTTGTTTTAATCGAGGAAGAAATATTGGTACGTACCTTGAAGAGTGTTTTAGATCTTCATGATAAATTGCCTGTACCATATCGAAATCCAATTTTGCAAGCTCGATTAATGTAGGATTCATGCCACTTTCTTTATCAAACATTTCGATATACCACTTTGCTTCTACCCTTGATACTCTCTAATGCAAGGGAAGCTCCAAAGATGACTTACTAATTAATGATGATAAATTTTTATCGATCAAACTTTTTTCTTTGAGATATATATTTGGTTGTGAAATCTCTAACATCATCATATCTAATATGCTTTCATTTTCATTCTTCAAATCTATGATAAGAAGCCTCGTACAAGTTCAACATGCTCACCATATCCATGTGTAAGTATGAGTTCAGATTTTGGACCTCCTTTTTGAAGTCACCAGGTATCTCTAATCTATAATTTAAATATATAGCAAAATTAACATATTTATAGTGTTAAGTGCATTTAATGTATATAACTATGTGTTGATCTTCATTGTGTATAAGTAACAAAATTGACCGCTATTATACGTACGAAACTATTTATTTTTGTACAGTGTATGTATTTTGGTGACGTGTTATTAGTTACAAGGTGACATATGACATCTTTTACACAAGCTGACAAGTCACCAAAATTCACAATGTACAAAATATATAGTTTCGTATATATACAATGTTAGTCTACATACACAACAAAGATCAACACATAATTATATACATTAAAAATCACTTACCCTTAATTATATGTCACCGTGTAATCTTTTCATGGTATAACTCCTCTACCACGTATAGTGAACTTCATGCAAGACTGATGGAGGCCCAAGTGTGGAAGACCAAGCTCTAATGTATTTGGAAGCCCAAGATTGTGTGACGAAAAGGGCTGCACGGAAAGGGGCATAACTTGGGCTACAGGGGTCCGTTTCAGGCCCATGAGCAGGCGAATCGAAGCTCGGTTCGAGGCCCACCAAGCCGCTAACTGCCGGAGGCGGTTAGCCCAATGCTCGAAGCCCAAAAACGGCTCCGTTTGGAAGATATGGGCTTTTTAATAAATTTTCTGTTCGAATTAGACTTTTGTTTTGGGTTTGTGGTTTGGCCCGTTATGTTTTATCGGCCCATTTAAATTTCTGCTTGTTTATAATGGTTGGTATGACATTGTTTTGGAGTTAGTTTTCATTTATCAAAAATCAGATTTCACTCTCAATTTTGTGAATCAAAGTACCCATTCACGGCATTCTTTGTGAATCAACGTGATTCGGAAGAAATTATTCCTGGTATTCATAGGAATCAACAGGTTTAATTGGTTATCTTATTTCTCGCTGCATCAAAGACAAACCATGAAACCGACAAATTTTAGGTGGGAACAAGGACGGAGGATGTATAGGGCTGGAAGGGGCTGTGGCCCCCTCAAAGTTGTGGGCCAGAAGTCCAATATGTATATAAATTATTTGGGCCAATTATAACAAACGTGGGTCACATGTATGCTGGCCTTTAAGATAATATAGAAAACTTAACGTTAAGTCAGTTTTACCGAAAGTTTTTAAATTTGAAAGTAAAGACAAAAGAAACCTTATGTGTTGGTCTTTTGCTTCTTGCGTCTGTAGATCTTTAAAACTAACTCTTTTGTTACTGTGATATTAAATATTTTTCTCTTAGATCAGTCCATGGTAATCATTAATCAATTTAATTTCAGTAGATGACTTTCGTATCAATTCGTGATTACTTTTGCCTCGATTCGTATCTGTTCTATAATGTTGTATTGTTGTAGAATATTTCAATATTACCTTGTATTTAGGAGAAGGTTTTAAACAGGTTTGATGGTGCTAGGTAGTTTAGTTACATTATTTTTTTTCTTTCAAAAGGAAATGGATACGGCTGGGGATGAATTCAGAGCATGCATTCTTCTTTACGTCAGCTCTCTATATAATCATATTATGTATCACAACCATAATAATTTTGGCCCCTCCAAAGAGAATGTTCAAGCTCATTTGAAACATGCAAGACAAACCATGAAACCGACAAATTTTAGGTGGGAATATCTGAAAAAACTATACGTAGTATTTAAATTTTTAGTAACTAATTAATTAATTGGTTTGCAGGTGTTACTTCGATCAAATTAAATAAGACAAGTCAACAAATTTAGAAGTTCTTTCTCGACAGTTCATGACGTAAAAAGATGAATAAATTAAATAATCTTTCAGGATTTCTTCTTATGACATGCATTATTTGTTAAATAAATTAGTTAAAAACTTTATTGAAAATAACTATTAGCTAGAATTGAATTTATTACTGCAATTTTTTTTTAGCAAAAAACTAAATAGCTATAAGAAGTTATTGTACGTGGATCGATTCGGATGATATATGTATGTACGTATATGCATTTATAGGAAAGTATATAGAGATCGAGAAAAGACATTATGTTATTTCCTCAATGATCAAAAGTTATTGGGTTTATTGCATGTTTCGTTATATATTAAACTTTACACTTTTTATTATTGTATGAGACATAGGGCATGTTTACTTTTCACTTAAAGGTTTGTTTTCGTATACTTCTTAATCTAGACAGATAAATTGCTGTTTCTTTTTTACTTAATCCGAAAGGAATGTCTGTTTCTGAAATAGGAAGAAAAATGAAGCCCTTACCAAAAAGAGGCGCTTAATGATAAATATACATTGTTTCACAATTTTTTGTCCAATAGAAATTGAACACACCCTTTCTTGTTCAAACTTTTTATCATTTAATTTCATCTTTTGAGTAAAAAAAATTACATTTACTTAAACAGCACTTGTTATAAACATATATGTTTATCCAAACAGACATCACATGTAAATAACACTTAATTAATAGTTAAAAAGGTAAACAGCCCCATACTTTTATTTGTTCTATTGTGTGTATTGAACTTGTAAATACCGTCTATTGTATGTAAATTTTCTTTTTTGGGTAAGGCCAAAAAAGGAAACTTTCCTATTTTGACATTACCCAAAAAGGAAAGTTTACATACAATAGACGATATTTTCAGCGTAAATAGATTATTAAGTAACCAAAGTCTTTTCTAATATGTGTCATATCAAATGATTTTTCTTCAATGGATTTCTAGTCACTGCAAGAGACCATGAGCTTCTTGTAGCTGCCAGAAGCTGGAATAATAGTCCATAGACGGCTTTCTCATGCATGTCATTAACTTTCTTGTGTTTTTTGGTAGTTTTTTTGTCTTTGGATTTCTATCCTGCGATTTCTATCCTGCTTTGTATTTGTATTATTCGCTTATGAGCTATGCGAGTTGGGGCTCTGCCTTAAAGTTATCTCGCTTTGTGTTTGTTCTTTTTTAGCCTATGGCCTTTATCATATAGTTTTGTGTTTTTTTTATATAGAAACTAGTTTTTAGTTTTTATCACTCTGTACTAATTTTGCACCAATGAGGAGAGTTCAGTAACAATTTCTTGTTGTACTAAGTTTCTAGTTTCATTTGTTCATCTATAATTTGGTATGAGATCTTTTTAGTACATTGTAGACATTACTTTTGACTAATACTGTATTCCTTGTACTGGATTGAACAATATTGCCGATACATGAATTTTAACGATATCAGGACGAACTCTTGTGAAAATCTAGAATTAGCACTGGCCCGTTCTCTGTTAAGCTTCTTCCATGTTTTTATAATTAACGTCTTCATATAAGTTCTTGCTTCGTCTTCAGTTACACCAGTCTCATGCGTGTAACACTGGATCGATTTGGGGTTATCCCCTCTTGCCATTTCGTCTTAAACAAATAAGATAATGGTCAAGTTTAACTATCTACACATAGTATATGAAATTCGTTAAATAAAATATAATTAACCCTACAGAAATACCTTCTAATAACTACATTTACAACCCAAATAGCAAGAGTAAGTATAGATATATACCGATGATGTCCCCAAGTCATCAGCAAGTCGCAAGATTAGCGAAGAACAACGAACTATGTTATCGGCTCTTTTCATACATTCCATGATTTCTTCAGATGAAGTTGATGTTAAAAAGTTAAAATGCATGAGTGTAACATGAGCCGATATCGAGACACAAGCGTTGTCCAAGTACTCTTCGAGTGTTGGTGTATATCCACCATGGAACCACTTTGCTTCTACTAGGTATGACTTGCATAAATCCGCCCACTACAAACGCAACCATTTCACAATAAGAAATTCATATATATATATATATATATATATATATATATATATATATATATATATATATATATATATATATATATATATCACAATATCAATCATCACAAAATAAAAATAATTACAGTTAGAGTTGATGAATTTATTACCACTTTCTTTAGGTATGGAAGGATGTGAAATCCGGTACTAGTCAATGTATCATATGTGATCTCATTGATCGTATTGTAGAATCCAAGGAAACAAATCTTCATATAATCCGGAAGTTCTTCAATCGCGTTGATATCCCATCTACGTGTTAGAAAATTTTCAATCATTTGAAAGTTGTGTGAATCTTACGTTATAACTTTTAAGCACGTATCGTTCTCGTAATTACCTGTCAATAACGTCTGTGAATCTTTCAAGCTCATCCAATGTACCGTACACATCATAGACATCATCGATCGTAGTTATCAGGGCATTAACCTTTGTTAGCGTTCTCCTTCCATAACTAAATTGAGGTAGATAATTAACCCCAATTGTCCATAAAAAATTCTCGACCAACCGATCTCGAGCAAAGCTCAACTTCTCATCCCAACTTGTATTTCTCCACCATCTATTCATTAGTATCATCAACTTTAGTGGATTAGCATATGAAAGCACACCAATATAATGATATGATCTTATATATATTGCAATAATTGTTTGTGGTCCGAATATCAAATTGTCTTAACCTTATATTTTTCAATAAATTTGACAAGCTAGCAAGTGAGATATGATACCTTGATGAGTCTTTTAGATCTTGGAGGTGGATTGCCTGAACCATATTAAAATCTAGTTTTGCTAGCTCGATCAGATTCGGATTCACGCCACTTCTATTCTCATATATTTCGAGAAACCACTTGGCTTCTAGCCTTGGAACTCTCCGATGTAACGGAAGCTCCAAAGCATGGCTTACTAATAATGACAATACACTTCCATCAATGTTCTCTAAACTTTTTTGTAGATATTTCGTTGTGAACTCTCTAGCATCATCCAAAATGCTTTCATCTTCAAAGGCATGATAAGAAGCCTCATACAGATTCAACATGCTCACTATATCTTTGTATATGTGTGGTTTAACATTTTGAGTCGTGTCTTTAATATTGCGAAATATATCTATATACATAGCAAAAAAAGAAAATTATTAATTTGTTTATTTTATGAAACTTGCACGCTTTAATATTAATCGACGTCAGTTGTTAACAATAATAAGATGTAAAGTTTGACACGGACATACATATATAGATCAAATGAAGTTGAATACACACAAATGACTTTAGGCTATAATTACATAAATTTAGCTATTTTAATCCCAGAAAAAAGAAAGAAAGCAAAAAAAAAAAAAGAAACTAGTAGGTGGTTAAAGTAGTTATTCTTAACATGCTAGTTAACTAGTTAAGGATTAGTTTCCTTATAGAGTTTTCTTTTGTCCGTCGATCAAACTTAGTTATATGTTTTAGATGTGTGACTACATTTAATCATTAATTAAGCTATCGACAACTATATCGCATGTGACAAAAGATCCCTAACATACTGAATTTGTACCTTGAGGAACTTGATATCCATGTTGTCTAAGTAGTCGCACTACTACAAAAAATGCACTAAGAAACCTGTTGAAAACCCCTTTAGAGACCATTTATTCAAGAGGTTTCTTTGGCTACAGGTTTCACTTAAAGAGACCAGTTGACAATATGTCTCTATAAAACAATAGAAACCTCCTATTTTGAAAATAACTGGTCTCTATTCTTTTTTTATCCTACCCACCAAACACAAAGAGATCAGTTGGCTACTAACCAATAGGTCTCTATTCTATTTTTTTATATAAAAAAAAATCCCAATCCTTATATATACCAAAATTACCATTCTTTCCGGAAGACCTGCTATACAAAAAATCAAAATCTATTCCCATAGTAACTTTTTCAACCAATACAAAATTTCTACACAAACAATACAAACTAAATATACATATCTAACATATACAACGGATTAATTTAACAGCAGAAATCAAAACTATACTAATCTATACAACAATGTCATATTTATTCGTCTAGATAGTACACTACATATAGAAATATATGGACCATACCATCTAACTTTGAATTCACATATGGTCTTTCATCAACTAATTAATCCAGCTCTTAACATTGAGTCACATCTCCATTTTGCACCTCAAGTTCTTCTTTCCACATGTGTACCTATGAGATGATACACATACACACATGAATAACTAATATGACTTGCCAACATACAAAATAGCTAAACTTAGTAATAGAACTGCAAAATTGGTAAGTCCAACATGGACAACTAATATGACTTGAAAAATAACTAATATGGATTTACTACCGTTTTATGATGTAGTCGTTCCCTTCGTTTAGCATCATCAAGACACGTTAAGTCGCTACTAGCAACGGTGACAACTAAATGCATGTCTCAATTGAGAGACTCTCCATGATTCTGCCACACCATAATCAAATTGCACTTTCTTTTTTTTAGTTCGTTTGAATAATATTACTGTAATAATAATAATAAAAAGAAGATATACAATGGAGAAAATACCAATTGATACATTACCTACGTTGTATATCACTCTCACATCACAATGCCCTAACTTTTAAGTGGTCCAAGTCCTGTAAAAATAATTGAATTAAAAGCCTTATTATAAAGTTCATTAAGTTCAATAACCTCGAATGTAGTAAAAGTGAGGTCAACAAAGAGGCGTTTAAGATTTGGTACATTCCGAATTGGGGCTTTTAGACCAATAAATCATCTAGCTTTTGATACCTACTATACTGTTGTTGAGCAAAAGAAGATTTTTATAACCCTTAACAAGCTACTGCCACAGAGGTTCACGGTACGAACTTTCCATACCTTATAGTTTTCCAATTGCCGCTGACCATAGTATCTTGCAATCACAAACTACCCACAAATCTTAGCAAAATATAAATTATAATTTTTTAACAAACTGAGATAAAGAAAATAAAATATCCATATCTAATAATGAAACTAACTACAACATAAAAAATGCTAGTAAACTTACATCTGATACACCAGTAGACTTTGTCGTAAACTACCGTTCAGTCACACCGAATAACAAATACTGCAAAACATAAAAACCTAATAAGCTTTAAATTAACTTGACATTTATCCATAAATAAATAATTAACAAGCAATCGATAGTGATGGTTTTAACGTCAATCGGAAATTGATGATAATTTCCCATATATATGGCCACCGGGTAGTGAGGTTCTCTTTAAATCTCATCCATTGGATCATCCTTACTTTCAATACTAACCCTCCGATAGTGTATTTTCAGTTTTGGGCGGTTATCTCCACGAGTTGTATTTGTGATATCCATTTTGTAGTCACTTGGAGGCATAATTTTTCCCTCCATGTACCCCCTCCGTACCTCCTGAACTCCCATTTATTATATTTTATTTAATGTACTCTCATATTATATTATATTATATGCCTTCCATTTCCATTTTATTTGTGTGTCTCCTATTTTTTACCTATCTCCCTCCCATTTCATTTTTATATTATAATTTTATTTGCCACCTATCTCCCTCCCATTTCATTTTTATATTATAATTTTATTTGCCTCCATTTTTGGCCTCCATGTATCCCCTCCGTACCTCCGGAACTCCCATTTTATTTATTTTATTTAATGTACTCCATGTTATATTATATGCTACATCCCATTTGTGTTTATCCCTTCCATTTTTTTTAATGTCCTGCAACTCCAATGAATTGTGTCTCCCATTTTTTTTGCCTATCTCCCTCCCAATTCATTTTTATATTTTAATTTTATTTGTCGGGGCTCCCTTTTTCCCTCCATGTTCGTGCATCCCCTATGTACCTCCTATTTTTGTGCCTCCAAGTTATTTACCTGCCTCCAGTTTGTGTTGGATCATCCTTACTTTCAATACTAACCCTCCGATAGTGTATTTTTGGTTTTGGGCGGTTATCTCCACGAGTTGTATTTGTGATATCCATTTTGTAGTCACTTGGAGGCATAATTTTTCCCTCCATGTACCCCCTCCGTACCTCCTGAACTCCCATTTATTATATTTTATTTAATGTACTCTCATATTATATTATATTATATGCCTTCCATTTCCATTTTATTTGTGTGTCTCCTATTTTTTACCTATCTCCCTCCCATTTCATTTTTATATTATAATTTTATTTGCCACCTATCTCCCTCCCATTTCATTTTTATATTATAATTTTATTTGCCTCCATTTTTGGCCTCCATGTATCCCCCCATTTTATTTGTGTGTCTCCTATTTTTTACCTATCTCCCTCCCATTTCATTTTTATATTATAATTTTATTTGCCACCTATCTCCCTCCCATTTCATTTTTATATTATAATTTTATTTGCCTCCATTTTTGGCCTCCATGTATCCCCTCCGTACCTCCTGAACTCCCATTTTATTTTGTCTCCTATTTTTTACCTATCTCCCTCCCATTTCATTTTTATATTATAATTTTATTTGCCACCTATCTCCCTCCCATTTCATTTTTATATTATAATTTTATTTGCCTCCATTTTTGGCCTCCATGTATCCCCTCCGTACCTCCTGAACTCCCATTTTATTTATTTTATTTAATGTACTCCATGTTATATTATATGCTACATCCCATCCCATTTGTGTTTATCCCTTCCATTTTTTTTAATGTCCTGCAACTCCAATGAATTGTGTCTCCCATTTTTTTTGCCTATCTCCCTCCCAATTCATTTTTATATTTTAATTTTATTTGTAGGGGCTCCCTTTTTCCCTCCATGTTCGTGCATCCCCTATGTACCTCCTATTTTTGTGCCTCCAAGTTCTATGTACCTCCTATTTTTGTGCCTCCAAGTTATTTACCTGCCTCCAGTTTGTGTTGGATCATCCTTACTTTCAATACTAACCCTCCGATAGTGTATTTTCGATTTTGGGCGGTTATCTCCACGAGTTGTATTTGTGATATCCATTTTGTAGTCACTTGGAGGCATAATTTTTCCCTCCATGTACCCCCTCCGTACCTCCTGAACTCCCATTTATTATATTTTATTTAATGTACTCTCATATTATATTATATTATATGCCTTCCATTTCCATTTTATTTGTCTCCTATTTTTTACCTATCTCCCTCCCATTTCATTTTTATATTATAATTTTATTTGCCACCTATCTCCCTCCCATTTCATTTTTATATTATAATTTTATTTGCCTCCATTTTTGGCCTCCATGTATCCCCCCATTTTATTTGTGTGTCTCCTATTTTTTACCTATCTCCCTCCCATTTCATTTTTATATTATAATTTTATTTGCCACCTATCTCCCTCCCATTTCATTTTTATATTATAATTTTATTTGCCTCCATTTTTGGCCTCCATGTATCCCCTCCGTACCTCCTGAACTCCCATTTTATTTATTTTATTTAATGTACTCCATGTTATATTATATGCTACATCCCATTTGTGTTTATCCCTTCCATTTTTTTTAATGTCCTGCAACTCCAATGAATTGTGTCTCCCATTTTTTTTTGCCTATCTCCCTCCCAATTCATTTTTATATTTTAATTTTATTTGTCGGGGCTCCCTTTTTCCCTCCATGTTCGTGCATCCCCTATGTACCTCCTATTTTTGTGCCTCCAAGTTCTATGTACCTCCTATTTTTGTGCCTCCAAGTTATTTACCTGCCTCCAGTTTGTGTTGGATCATCCTTACTTTCAATACTAACCCTCCGATAGTGTATTTTCGGTTTTGGGCGGTTATCTCCACGAGTTGTATTTGTGATATCCATTTTGTAGTCACTTTGGAGGCATAATTTTTCCCTCCATGTACCCCCTCCGTACCTCCTGAACTCCCATTTATTATATTTTATTTAATGTACTCTCATATTATATTATATTATATGCCTTCCATTTCCATTTTATTTGTGTCTCCTATTTTTTACCTATCTCCCTCCCATTTCATTTTTATATTATAATTTTATTTGCCACCTATCTCCCTCCCATTTCATTTTTATATTATAATTTTATTTGCCTCCATTTTTGGCCTCCATGTATCCCCCCATTTTATTTGTGTGTCTCCTATTTTTTACCTATCTCCCTCCCATTTCATTTTTATATTATAATTTTATTTGCCACCTATCTCCCTCCCATTTCATTTTTATATTATAATTTTATTTGCCTCCATTTTTGGCCTCCATGTATCCCCTCCGTACCTCCTGAACTCCCATTTTATTTTGTCTCCTATTTTTTACCTATCTCCCTCCCATTTCATTTTTATATTATAATTTTATTTGCCACCTATCTCCCTCCCATTTCATTTTTATATTATAATTTTATTTGCCTCCATTTTTGGCCTCCATGTATCCCCTCCGTACCTCCGGAACTCCCATTTTATTTATTTTATTTAATGTACTCCATGTTATATTATATGCTACATCCCATTTGTGTTTATCCCTTCCATTTTTTTTAATGTCCTGCAACTCCAATGAATTGTGTCTCCCATTTTTTTTTTGCCTATCTCCCTCCCAATTCATTTTTATATTTTAATTTTATTTGTCGGGGCTCCCTTTTTCCCTCCATGTTCGTGCATCCCCTATGTACCTCCTATTTTTGTGCCTCCAAGTTCTATGTACCTCCTATTTTTGTGCCTCCAAGTTATTTACCTGCCTCCAGTTTGTGTTTGTACCTTCCATTTTACTAATGTCTCCCATATTATACACCTCCCAATGATTGTTTGTCGATCTATATTATGTGTCCCAATGTATTCCGCAAATTCACTTGCAATGTCACCATAAATCACACACCGTAACTGATGACCTCTATATTATATCATACAAAAGCAAGTGTCAATATTGGTAACCAATTACAAGTGAGTTTAATAATTAAATAAATTAGCACCCACATGTTATCTGGAGTCGCTTCTTGCAATTTGGAGGTACATTGTTTGGAGGCACTTCAATTGGGAGGTATTTGGAGGCACTTCAATTATGAGGCACTCACATTTTGGAGGCAAATACTTCTTCTTTTATATGTGATAATAAAACCGTAAATACACAATAGACTTAAAATAAATTTTATTTTGCCTATCTCCCTCCCATTTCATTTTTATATTTTAACTTTATGTGCCTCCATTTTGGGGCCTCCCTTTTTCCCCTCCATGCTCTCCTCTCTTTGTGTCTCCAATTTATTTACCACCCACGTATTTGTATTTTATAGCTGGCCGCTCCAATTTATTTACCACCCACGTATTTGTATTTTATTTAATGTACTCCGCTGTTTGTGCCTTGTGCCTTCCATTTTTTTATGCCTCCCATATTATACACCACCCAATGAAGTGGCTCCATTTTATTATTTGTGTGTATCTTTTTTTGCATATTTCCCTCCCATTTCATTTTTATAGTTTATTTTTAATTACCCCATTTGGGTGCATATTCTTTTTTCGCTCCATGTTTGTGCATCCCCTATATTACATCATCCATTTTTGTGTAGCTAACCACTCCCATTTTATCTATTTTATTGAATGTACTCGCCTATTATATTATATGCCGTTTGTCTTTTGTGTCTTTCATTTTTTTGCATCTCAGCTCCTATTTTCAAATATATGTGCTTACAATTTTTCATTATGTAGCTGTGTCTTACATCATCCGATTTTATCCTTCCATTTTATTTTTTTATTCTCTGAATGAATATATAGGCCATTGAATATTGAGTATATATTCATTTAATATATATATATATATATATATATATATATATATATATATATATATATATATATATATATATATATATATATATATATATATATATATATATATATATATATATATTTTCAATTAAATGGTAAGTAATCCGTGCCTCCCATTTATTATTAGGTGTACCTCCAATTGTATTTTTATTTGCCTGCATCCCATTTCCATTTCCATTTGCCTGCATCCCATTTCCATTGCCTGCCTTCCATATTTCATGTCATTTCTGTATACTTGCTCTATTATCAATTTTTAGTCACATTACTTTATTTAACATTCACTTTCTTTACCCGTTTTTATTTTCTACTATGCAAACTTGGCGTATTATAAACAGAGATGACCTTGTAAATTTTGTGAAACATTTTGTATGGTTTGTTGATCATACAATTTAATTCTTTCAATAACAATAATTATTTACTTAAATATTACTATTAATGAACTTTTATAAGTTTAATAAAACATGATGAATACAATCTTCAATTGACCTTTTTTATAAATGTATTCTTTTCCAAGAATACCTTTATTTACATATGAAACAGTCAAATACAAATATTATATTAACACTAACAGATCGATACATTTACGGGAGAACTGCCTCCAAAATATAGTGACTCCCAAAATATTATATTAGGTGCCTCCAAAATTGCATACTGCCTCCTAGAATTAAAAATAATGAAGTATCAAATCAAATATAAGAGAGCAAAATGTCTTCCAAAAATTAAAATTGAAGTGCCTCACAATTGGGTAGAAGTGCCTCCTAAAACATAGTGCCTCCCAAAATCTCACTTGCCTCCCACAAAAACAATGCTTGCCTCCCAAAAATGTAAGTCACATGCCTCCCAAAAAAATTAAGAAATCAAATGCCTCCCAAAATCCTCCATTACCGTGTGCCTCCTCCATAGTGCCTCCTATACCTCCAAAAATCTCACTTGCCTCCAAAAAAAAAATGCTTGCCTCCCAAAAATTTAAATCACATGTAAGTGCCTCCAAAATCTCATTTGCCTCCCAAAAATAATGATTGCCTCCCAAAAAAAATTAAGTCACATGCCTCATAAAATTAAAGTGCTCCCAAAATCTCACTTGCCTCCCAAAAACAATGTTCGCCTCCCAAAAATTTAAGTCACATACCTCCTAAAAAAATTTTGAAATCAAATGCCTCCCAAAATCCTCCGTTACTTTGTGCCTCCTCCATAGTACCTCCTATGCCTCCCAAAATCTCACTTGCCTCCCAAAAAATCTTGCCTCCCAAAAATTTAAGTCACATGCCTAAAAAAAATTAAGAGCAGTGCCTAAGTGCCTCCCAAAATCTCATTTACCTCCCAAAAATTTATGTCACATTCCTCCTAAAATTAAAGTGCGTCCCAAAATCTCACTTACCTCCCAAAAACAATGCTTGCCTCCCAAAAATTTAAGTCACATGCCTCCCAATTAAATTAAGAAATCAAATGCCTCCCAAAATCCTCCATTACCTTGTGCCTCCAAACATTAACGTTTATTTTAAATTAAAAAATTTAATTTAAAGTCCATGCCAATAAATAGGTAAAATTAGGAATGTGGAGGAGTGACTCCCAAAATTGATTAAGTACCTCCCAAAATTATTGCATAGTGCCTCCCAAAATTAAAATTAAGTACCTCCCAAAAATATAATATGATGTGCCTCCTAAAATTAATTGCCTCCCAAAAATATGGTGTGCCTCCTAAAATTTGAAGTCCCTCCAATATAAAATGGGTACAAACTGGTAGAATACGCTTGTAAATAGGTAAAATTAGGAGAGTGGAAGAGTACCTCCCAAAATTGATTAAGTGCCTCCCAAAATTGTTGGCCTCCCCAAATTAAGTGCCCTCCTAAAAATGTGCCTTCCAAAATTAAGTGTCTCCCAAAAAATAATATGATGTGCCTTCCAAAATTTGAAGTACCTAACAAAAGTTAGTTAACAAAAGTTAGTTGCCTTCTAAAATTGATTAAGTTGTGCCTCTCAAAAAATATGCTTTACTAGAAAACAAAGAGACATGAGGTCAATAAAACACTAAAACTTTATATATTAACGTTTCAAATTATGAGTTAACCTTAATTAAAAAATGAATTATAATATTATACAATTTATTATTAACATTCAAGTTAAAACGAGTAGAAGTGAAATGTGTGAGGTTTTGAACAAATAACTATAACATGCCCTTTATTTTTTTACATGTGTTTTTAATTAAACCTTTACTATGTAGCTACTTCATTTAACTTATATTAATTTATATCTCTATCTATCTATCTAGTGGTAATGACATACATTATTAAGTCAACTTCCATAAAATTCCTATGAAAATTAAAAAATTTAGACCAAACTTGATCCTACACCTAACTAATTTATTATACTAGATTTTTGACCGTTGCTTAAATACGGGTATCAACCTTTAAATTATTTGAAGATTAAATCTTTACAAATGGACTCTATCTTCTTTTACATGAATTTTAAATCAAACTTGTGAATTCATATATTGACATAAACTTATATTAGTTGAGATACCATAGTTTTGGAACTCTTAACATAATACATTATGATAAATAGTTTATTACTCCGTATTAGTGTTTTTGGTTGTCATTGTTCTCCTTAAACGGGTCACATCTATGGTATACTTCATGTAGTTTTTGTATAGATGTAAACAACTTTTTTATCTAGGTTTCAATAGCAAATGCTATCATCATTTTGTAATATAGATTTCTCACTCTCGATCTGGGCAACGCCCGGGTAATTTACTAGTTAAAAATATTGAGGAAGTTACTAGTTTTAAGACCCGTGAAAACACGGGTTTGATGAAGACTCAAGTAATAAGATTACTTGAGAATGTTTTTAGAGTATAAGAAATATTAAGTATGGGTCTCAAGTCCTTTCTCTTTCGGGTTGGGGCAATTAACTACCAAGCGACAAAAGATGAAATGAATCATTGGGTAAATCATGTATTTTAGCATGCATTTTCAACTCAATAATCATAAATATATTTATTTTAACTATAGTAATGGATGGATAATGGATTATGAAAGAGTGAACCCAAAGAAAAAGATAAATATCTATATAACAAATTGGAACTTGTAAAGTCTCACTTACCATACAAAACTTCATGATATCTAAAGATATTAAAAGATCCAAAAACGCATTGATAAGAGAGTTGGTCAAATTGTAAAGTCTAGAATATGGCATTACCAGAATGACCCATTTACAATAAGTTAGATGCAAACATAGATTTCAATCCCAAATAAAATACAGTTACGCAAGGACTAAAACCAATATTAGCTTTAAAAAAGTGCCCCTTCATAACTAATTAAATTTCTTAAACACATACTTTTACTTAAACTTCTTCATTGGTTTAGAAATGCCTCCTCAATGAAATAATTATACAATACAGTTCTGTATGTTCTGATTTTCAAGTTTCAGTAATAGAGAAACAATCTGGTGCATGACTCGACAACAGCCGGTGTTCATCTCTTTTATGATACTTATCCAAGACCTGCATGAAAGTAAATTAACGGAACAAAGATATCAATTAGAATACTAATATAAAGTTGTACATATCTTTAACCATGAGTTACAATGTAAATGATCATGTGACCCGCATTTACATGGGTATTATTAAACCACAACTATATTGAATTTAGATTAAGAAGTTATAACTAACCCATGAAATCCATTTTCTAGACTATTGCATCTAAACAACAAAGACTTAAAACATATACCATTTACGATAATCTCAACAATCAGTGTAAAAACTTTAGAATGATTTATATATAAAGCTCATAAAAACTACGTAGTATAAACTATAAACATCATACATAATTGTCCCAAATGAACATATATAATATAAGATCATCATCGACAATTTGCAGCTAAATAGAATGAGAAGCTAAATAAAGAAGCATACAACTATAACACTATCATCATCGACAACTTGCAGCAGGAGGATCATAACCATGATCGTAGTTCACAATTGTCCCATAATCGAAGCTTCCAAAATCATGTAATTCAAGAAAACAAAATTAAAGAAGTTGGATGTTGAAGTGGACCTGAAAGATGAGCCAAAACGACATGTTTTTCTGGTGGAATTTAAAATTCAAAGCTTAATCATATTACCTTTAAGAATTCCTCTTTCATGAACGTTGATCTTGCTTTAAATCCAGTCTCGCTACTTATATCCTTAAGAGATGGCCGAAATGTAGCATATAAAAAATTTGCTAAATCAGAAACCGTGAACGAAACTGCCATAAGCTACACAAAAGATAAAAAAATTACAAATCACAACCATACCTTTATGCTCTCCTTACGAACTCTAGCAATGGACCGTTTCACTTTCAGTTTATTCTTACCAATCTATTAAAACAATACAACCAGTTATATCGAAGCAGTTAGCTAACATACATCCTTTTTTTTTAACTGGCCAAATTATTATACAAACTTTAATAAAAAAATTTCAAAAAGTGTACCTTTTCTTTTTGGGTGGCCCATCTACGTTCAAATTCCTCTGTGTGTTTGCTTAACAAATCTCAACAGCCCATAAAAGTTAAAATCACTTTCATAAGCTCATTAAACGATTAAGATGCTACGTTTAAAACCATCTCACTATTAGTACTCACAATAGGAATATCTTCTGGCTTCTGATCAGAAATAAGATCAGGAACACGCATGTGAAGAGGCTTGCAACACAGAATCTCAAAGAGTTTTACTTAGCCACATAATTTGTTAAATAAAAAAACACTAAAACATGCTAAACTTATCTTCAACATCTTTCCACAGTTCACCATATTTATCTATATCCAATGCCTTATAAACCATTTTTTTCCCTTTTTATTGAAGGTTTTGGGTTCCCTTTATACTTAAAAGTCCCATGTCCAGCCGCCTTTTTCCATTCACTATATAGTTTCAAAGCTAGTACAGTAGTACACACTACACAACTCTTGATAATTTCCCACCCTGTATTATACAATCAAAACATATAAATAAATAAATAATATAACATATTTAATTATTTACATGATACTGGTTTATTTGGAGACAAATTTTACCCGTTCTAAATCGGAGGCTTCAAAAGTTGGAAGTCGCCATGAAGATAAACGTGCTCCATCAGGTATAATAACAGAATCGCAAGGCGCTTCAACCACCTGAAAAAAGAACATACATAATCAAAGAACGATTATGTTTCAAAAAGAAAAGATGATCAAATTGGTTAAAGATTGTTACTTTCGAATAGCACCAGCTTCAATCTTGTTAAGAACATTACAAAAAATAATCCAGCTTCTTAACCCCATTTTAAAATTTTGTTTTGAAGATTCGGCCGGCAAATCTTTTGCAGCCACAACACCCCCATCGTGTTGCTTCATATATTTTTATTGCTGTAAAAATCGTAAACACCCCATAATGATAATTATTCTTCCCAAATACACAATGTATGTATTGATAAAATTCTATAAATGATAAAAGAAAGAATAAACATATATATTTCTGAATAATTTATTTTTGAGGTATTAACATCACACAATTGCTCTCCATGCTCCAAAAGAACATCTTCGATCAATGGTGCAACAGAAAAATCGTATTCATCATCATTCGTAACTTTTTTCAAAACAAACATTAGATATAAACATATACCTTTTTTGTCTTCGCTGCTATGGAATAATATGAAGTTCAGGGTCATTAATGTAAATATCAAAAGTGTAGGGGTCTGTAATGTAAATATGTTAAATTAGTTAGTTAGAAGTTAGTTAGGCCATTAATCACTGTAATTATGCATATATAATCGTTTGTATAGTTCAGTTCAATGTAATGGTTGCAATAATAATCAATCTTTTCTCTCAATCAATATGAATTGCTTCCGCTTCTAGATGGTATCAGAGCGCACGGTTGATAGCATCCGCGCAAAATTATCATCTTGATTGATTAGATTCGTACAGTACGTAATTCTTGATTCTGATTATCTCAAATTGCAATTAGGTTTTCTTGATTTTGATTTCTGCTGGAATTAAGCTTCTGTTCTTAAATTCTAGCTGAAATTGCTGTGATCTTGCTATCTGTTTGTTGAATTCTTGATTAATTGATTCAATTACATCTGATATCAATGGCGATTGCTGGAAATGTGCCAAATCCGGAACCTAATAATCTCAATTCGAGTAGCAATTTGAGTATTGATCCGCTATACATAGCGAATTCAGATCATCCAGGAATGATTTTGACTAATACACCGTTCAATGGAAGTAATTTCCATGGATGGAGTCGTAGTATTAAGATGGCTTTAGAAGCTAAGCTAAAGCTAGGGTTTATTGATGGTACTAACCCTAAGCCTGCTGAAAATGATGAAACTTATCAAAGGTGGACACGATGTGATTACATGGTCACGTGTTGGATCTTGAATTCAATGGTTAGTGAATTGTCTGAAGCATTCATTTATTCTCAATCTGCACTTGAGCTTTGGAAGGAAATTGGTGAAAGGTATGGACAGAGTAATGGTCCATTGATTTATCAACTTGAGCATGAATTGAGTAAGGTTTCACAAGGTAATATGTATGTTGCTGCTTATTTTACCAAAATGAAACGATACTGGGATGAACTTCAGACCTTGACTGGTTTACCTGTGTGCACTTGTGGAAAAATAAGGGAATGCACTTGTGGAATAACTGAAAAGTTTATGGAAATTGATAGCAGATCAAAGCTTATGCAGTTCCTGATGAGGTTGAATGATGGTTTTGAGGCTGTTAGAAGTCAGATACTATCCATGGATCCTTTGCCAAATGTCAATAAGGCATACTACATAGTGCAACAGGTGGAAAAACAGAAACAAGTCACTAATCATCATGTTGATCCAACTGCCTTCTTTGCTAATGTCAACAACAGGTCTGGAGCTTCTAAGAAGACTGTTAGACCTGTCAAAAATGATAACAAGGATGACATTAGGAAGTGTACTTACTGCCATGAGGAAGGGCATTTGTATGATCAGTGTTTTGAGAGAATTGGTTATCCAGACTGGTATAAAGGGAAAAAGGCTAAAAAGAATGTGAAAGTGGCTGCAAATGTCAATGTTGATACTCCTTTTGACATGGATTATGAAAATGGTTGTCAAGGAGAACAGAGTGGGCTTGATCAAAGGATGGTTGCAGCTGTTTGTCAGGAGATGATCAAGATGTTCAAATCACAAGGAACTTGGCAAGATACTCAGAATCTTGCAGGTATATCCTTTTGCTCTTATGTTTATGCTCTTTTATGTCATAATAGACTTAATTTGAAAAGAGAATGGATTATTGACACTGGAGCATCAGATCATATGTCTCCATATCTTGATCTTTTCCAATCTACTCAACACTTGATAAACCAATTGTTGTTAAACTTCCAGATGGTTCTTATAAAAGGGTCACAATCATTGGCCAAATTCAACTCACTCCAGCCCTCACATTGCTCAATGTTTTCTATATACCAGAATTCAAATTTAATTTGCTTTCTGTTGGAAAACTAGTTAAATCTCAACAATTGGTAGCCTTATTCTATCCTGATTCTTTTGCTTTTCAGGACCTTTCAACTAAGCAAACACTTGCAGTTGGAAAGGAATCTGGAGGTCTTTACACCTACAAGTCATCATCTCATCCTGTTTTAAACAATTGTTCTGTTACAAATTCTGATTCTGTTTTCAATAAGCAAGCTAATGCTGCAACTAGTTCTAGTACTGATATGGATTTATTCCATGCTAGACTAGGTCATACTTCATTGTCCAAATTGTCTCATTTGAAACCTTATATGACTTCTGTTAATGATGATTTCTTTTGTGAGACTTGTGTTTTGGCCAAACTTCACAGACTACCCTTTCCAAGAAGTACCATTTCTTCCATAAATCCTTTTGAATTATTGCATGTGGATTTGTGGGGTCCATATAAATCTCCTGCTTTAAATGGTGCTCATTACTTCTTCACCATTGTAGATGATAAAACTAGAACTACTTGGACTTATTTGCTTCATACTAAAGATCAAGTGTTATCTGTTTTATCATCTTTTGTTACATACATCATTAATCACTTCAAATCCAAACCTAAGTTTGTTAGGTCTGATAATGGTACTGAGATAGTTAATAAAGCCTGTTTGGCCTATTTTAATTCTCAAGGTATCATTCATCAAAAATCCATGACTTACACACCTCAACAGAATGGTGTTGTTGAAAGAAAACACAGACATCTTTTAGAGACTGCTAGAGCTTTGAAAATTCATGCAAATCTACCTAATTATTTTTGGGGTGATTGTATTCTTGCTGCTACTTACTTGATAAATAAAATGCCAATGACAAATCTTTACTGGAAATCTCCTTTTGAAGCTCTTCATGGCAAGAAACCAGATTATACCAATCTAAGAGTCATAGGTTGTTTGTGTTATGCTGCTATTCTTAAACCTGTACATGACAAATTTGCTCCAAAAGCATCTAAATGCATTTTCTTAGGATATTCTCCTGGTCAAAAAGGGTACAAATTGTACAATTTACAAACCAAGGAAGTTCTATACAGTAGAGATGTTGTTTTTCAAGAAAATGTTTTTCCTTTTAAACAAACATCTCCTTGTTCTTCTCCCAATCCTGTTTTGCCTTCTCATTCTTGTCCTATTTCATCAATTCCTGATGATGATGCTGTTCCCACTGCTCCCTTTGTCGTTCCCACTGCTTCCTCTATTCCCACTGCTCCGTTTGAGCATAATTCTCCCATTCCCACTGCTCCTTTTACTTCAGTTCCCACTGCTACTTCTGTTCCCACTGCTTCTTCTGTTCCAACTTCCAATACTTCCAATCCCACTGCTCCTTTTGTTCCAGTTCCCACTGGTCTTCCTATTCCCACTGTTACCTCTAATAACATTCCCACTGGTCATACTATTCCCACTGCTTCTACTGTACCTCCACCTCAAAGAAAATCAACTCTATCATCAGGGCAACCTGCATGGTTTAAAGATTTTGTTGTCAAATTACCTGGTTCCACTGTTGCTTCAGTAATTTCAAATACTCCTCAATATCCACTTTTCACTAAGTCTGACTTTAAGGGCATACCTAAGAGTTACATAGCTTTTTTAGCTAATGTTTGTAGTTCTGTTGAGCCCACTACTTACCATCAGGCAACTAAAGATGAGAATTGGGTTGAGGCCATGAATAAAGAGTTAAAGGCTTTGGAAGTAAATGATACTTGGGAGTTGACTTCTTTGCCTGAAGGTCATAAAGCTATTTCATCCAAATGGGTTTATAAAACTAAGTATAACCCTGATGGTTCCATTGAAAGATTAAAAGCCAGGTTGGTAATTCGAGGCTTTGACCAAAGGGAGGGTCAAGATTATAAGCATACATTTTCTCATGTTGCTAAGTTAGCTACAGTTAGGGTATTAATAGCCATTGCCACTGCCAAAGCTTGGCCTCTGCATCAATTGGATATTAATAATGTATTTTTGCATGGGTATATTGATGAAGATATTTACATGATGCCACCAGAAGGATATACTTTAGCCAAGCCCGGTCAAGTTTGTAAACTTAAAAGGTCATTGTATGGGCTAAAACAGGCATCAAGACAATGGAATCAAGAGTTGTCCAAATTTCTGATTTCATTAGGCTTTTCTCAGTCCAAGCATGATTATTCACTCTTTATGAAAGAAGTGGATGGTTCTTTTACTGCTGCACTTGTGTATGTGGATGATGTTTTGATCACTGGTAATTGTGATAAAACAATTCAAGCTACCAAATCTGCACTTGATGAGAAGTTTACCATCAAAGATCTTGGTTTAGCTAAGTACTTTCTGGGAATAGAAGTTTGCAGGACAGATGCTGGTACTTTTCTTAATCAAAGAAAGTATATTCTGGATTTATTGCAAGATGTGGGCCTAACTGCAGTTAAACTAGTCTCTTTTCCTCTTCCTCAAAATTTGAAGCTTTCTTTAGAAAAGGGGACTCCTTTAGCTTTGCCTGATACTTATAGGAGACTGGTTGGCAGACTATTGTATCTTACTATGACAAGACCAGACATTAGCTATGCTGTGCAACATCTTAGCCAGTTTGTATCTTGTCCAAAGGAGCCTCATATGCAAGCTGCTATGCATTTATTGAAGTACTTAAAGGGCACAGTTTCAAAAGGCTTGTTCTATCCTATTCAGCCCAATCTTAAGGTCACAGGCTTTTCAGATGCTGACTGGGCATCTTGTTTGATGACAAGAAGATCTTTGACTGGTTATTGTATATTTTTGGGTCATTCTCTTGTTTCTTGGAAAACTAAGAAGCAGAATACAGTGTCTAGATCTTCTACAGAGGCTGAGTATAGGAGTATGGCAGCTACTACTTGTGAGCTTATTTGGCTTTCTTATTTGCTCAAGGATTTACATATTCCTGTCCAAGTTCCAATCACTCTCTTTTGTGATAACAAAGCTGCTCAACAAATAGCAGCCAACCCATGTTATCATGATCGTACTAAACACTTGGACATTGATTGTCATTTTACAAGAGATAAAGTACAAGATGGTTTTTTACAGACTGCATATATACCTACACATCTGCAACTGGCAGACATCATGACCAAGGCATTAAACAAACAGCAGCATTCCTTTCTCAGTAACAAGTTGGGAGTTTCAGATCCTCCAACTTGAGGGGGGTATATGGAATAATATGAAGTTCAGGGTCATTAATGTAAATATCAGAAGTGTAGGGGTCTGTAATGTAAATATGTTAAATTAGTTAGTTAGAAGTTAGTTAGGCCATTAATCACTGTAATTATGCATATATAATCGTTTGTATAGTTCAGTTCAATGTAATGGTTGCAATAATAATCAATCTTTTCTCTCAATCAATATGAATTGCTTCCGCTTCTAGAGCTGCAAGATTATACCTGCAACAATTTTACTTACTTTTTATCCACCTCTATACTGATGAAAAAACGTGTAATAACATGGACATTTCAACAAATAGGTGGCGTGCATTCAAACATAAGCATAAAAGAAGTAGACCTTTGTACCATGAATTAGTACCAGTTTCATCACCAATCAAACATTGAGCGATTCAAGTGTTAGCAGTGCCACCAAACGTCCATACCAACTAATATACGAAAACTTACTTCGCTCTGTCTTATCCAACACCGTCAACAACGGGCATCACCACCAGTGATGTTTTGTTCACCATTGCCATTGAATTTCGTTGAATTTTGAAAGGGATTTGGCTTTTGGTTTTGCCCTAATTGATAAACCCTAACCCTAGTATTCTAGAAATGTGATTTGAATCACTATTTTTTGTTGGAATTTTAGGGATTTTGAAGTTTGGTGGTGTTAAATGTTTTATTGAACTTGAAGAGAATGAAAGAATTGAAGAAGTTGAAGATGAAAGAGATAGATTGTAGATAGAAAAATCAAACCTCTTTAAATTTTGGGCGGTGGCATTGATATCTTCAAACCAATTGGAGAGGAAAGCGTGATACTCTTTGCAGGCAAATAATCAATGAAATTAAAACGTGTACAAAAAGTTTTAAAATACCCAGGAAAATGGGCTGGGCGGGCTTGGGAGAAAACCAACAGACTCCTAGAAATTTTTTATTTTTTTTTGTAAAATGTATATTAAAATAAATGAATAATATACATCAACATAATTATATTTTAGATTTATGACATCAGCCTTTTAACCACAGCTTGACACATCAGCATCAAAACCTACCTCATGACTTGACAAATCAGCTTCATGACATCAGCAAAACCCCCCTTTATTAGTATAGATAGATGTGGGTGTGAATTATTTTTGGGAGTGAAGTTTTGAATTGTTTTGGGAAGTTAGGCGGCCTTAAACTTAAAATTGTTTTGGGATTAAGTGTTTGAATTGTTTTAGGGATTAGAGTTGCCGCCAGAATGGATGAAAAACAAATACTCCGTACAATAGAGGCCTAGTGTTTTGATATCAAGAGGTCTTTATATTTTAACGTGGCTTTGTACCCTGAAATTCAAATAGAGACCAGTTGGTTTTTGGTGAGTCAACCTTTGACCGACTTAGAGACCAGTTGTTTTCTAGTCAATAGGTCTCTTTATTAAAAAGAGGTTTCTTTGAAAATTTTTTGTAGTAAGCCAAGGGATTTGAGGTTCAAATCCATTGTGTTCCACATATATTGATGTTTGTAGTAATTGTTGTAAATCATATCTAACACATCTTTTATTTCCTCCTCAAAGTGATATGATATTCCAAGTCTTTGCAAATCGTCAACCAATCCAAGGGTCTTCAACGGATTTTCGGCTTTGCTAGTTTTTCGTATCTCATGGTCTTAGCGGCTTCCTTCAATGTATTTGCTCTTGCAATGCAGTCTTCTTCCTATGTAAATTGAATCATGAATTAACATATAATAACATAATGATTTGATCCTATACTAGCAAAGTAGCTTGCAAAATATAATATGAAAACTGAACATGAAATTGGTAACCGTACAATGTATTTACTAGAGAGTGACTGAAGATAATCGAATGACCATAACGATGGCTCGTAATTTGCTGATCGTCTCACTAGCGGTTCGGCCATAGTGACAGCCAACGATGTCGTTTTTGATGAACAGAATGGCTTAAAATTCTCAAAACTTCTAGTTATGGCCATACAACTTTTGGAATGGATAATTGAACCTGAAAATAAGTAAATTGCAGCCATTTGCAGAGACAAGGAATGACTAATTTATGTATTGAGTTTATTGAGTTGATGTAGTGCTTCATGCAAATTCGTACATTTATATTTATATAGAAAGAAACATGAATATTGCGACAACCATTTGCATTGTTCCCAATTTTTATGAACCTTAGAAAATTAAATAGAGACTTTTCATTTAAGGATGAATAGGACAACCATCACTATTGTGTACAACAATAAAATTGAAAATAAGAATATAATCTAAAAGGTGTGTTTACCACATATTATTAATACTTACGTATACGTGAGCGGAGCTAGAAGATTCAAATTGAAGAGCCAACAAATTTTTATTTTGTTCTCTTATATAGTTTTGTGGGGGGCAAAAGTTTTAAATGCCGAACGTTTAAAATTTCTACTTTCTAATGTATTTTTAAAATTGTGGGGGTTCGGTATAGCTTCCCCGTATAAATCCAGCCCTACACATATAGAATCGAATAACTTGTAATACTGGATTTTAGCTCAAAATTAGAAACTATTAGTAAAAAGAAGTAAGAGGTCAAATGTTTTTATAAGAATTAGCAGTTGCCCGCGTATAGTAGCGGGTGGCTCTGACAATCAAATTGTTAATTGTGTCGGCTATTGTTTTTATTTAACGGTGGTATTATGTGTGTAAGGATATATATTGTGTCTAATTATCTATTTATCTATTTTAATATTAATTGACTTATTAGTTATTTCCGTAGTTATATATCTTTATTTATGGATCATATTTAGATATTATAGGTTATTTCTAAATTTATAATTGTTGTCTAATTTAGTTATGGGTAGTTTCTCCTTTTTTAGTTTAGATAGGGGTAGAGTAGCCCGGAGTCATCGCGGGTAAACCTTCGTGGCCACAAGGAGGATTTTGCTGCTCCTAGGGTTCGAATTTGGGACATCTAGGTATTACACCTTAGAGACCAAGCCTTTATAAAGAAAGTTGGTAAACATTTAATAAGGAGTATAGATATAGATATAGATATTTAGGTCACTAATGCTCACTCACTTATTACTTGTATCTCTTAAAAAAATGTCATTTTACCGCTCTTTAAAACATATGTGTAGATTCTGGCCCATTTTACCATCCTCAGTCCAGTATAATTCCGTTGGAGCCCATCAGCAACTGGCCTATTGTTCTTCATAGCTCAGTTCCTAATTTGCTATGCTTCTAGTTTTTGCTAGTCGTGAACAAAAAACCCGAACCCGGAACCGAACCCGAAAAACCCGAAACCGATTTTTAAAAAAACAAGTTTTTTTTTACCCGGTTCGGGTTTTTTTAGTACCCGGCGAGTAGGGACCCGGGTTGGGTTTTTGAAATTCAAAATCGGGTTGGAACCGGGTACACTACGGATCGGGTTGAAAAACCCGGCATAAAACCCGGAAAAACCCGGTTTAAAACCGGTATTCAATTCGTGGGTCATGCCGGAAATAATCTCAAGAACGCAAATATAGAAAATACTAATATTATTTACAGTAACTTTTTGAGAGAGTGGTGAGAGCCTACACTGCTCTTAACCTGTTTGTGTGCATGCGTTAAACACAAGTGAGACACACCCAAATAGTTGATATTTTATGGTTGCATGATATAACCGCTATTTGCTAGTTAGTTTATTAAACAGTTTAACATTATTACAAGGAAAATGATTAGTATACCTAAATTTGTAGGCCTAAATCTAGACTTAAAAGTATGATTAGTAAATGTAAAAAATTGATCGGATGAGATTATGAGAGAGAAAAAATTCAACCAATAATAATAGTAGGTCTATTTTTAGATACATTTAAACTTATTTAGTATTACTCTTATTACAAGCCCTTATAATTATTTCAAAGTTTAAACCCGTCAACCATGAATTACATTATTTTATTCCATTCAACAAACAGTTTATTTAATTTCAATTACGTACAATCTAAGTATAATTAGATAAAGTATTCAAATCGGTGAAGAAAGTGAGATCCGATTGGCTTTCGATGGCCTGTCTAGCCCGACCCGGCACTTTTCAAGCAGGAACCCGGTACCACATACAACATAGCCAACATTAGGTACTGTACCTTTCATCATTTTAGCAGTTAACAATATATATCTTTCATCATTTTTATTACAGATTAAATCCAGAATAAGAATTAATCTACTTTAAGTCAACTTCTACTTTGGTCATCATGCATGTTAAGTTACTCTTTATTCATTTCATTAAGTTATATACAAAGAAAAATAGTGTTTTTAAAAGAATGGAGTATTAAACTAAAGCTTTGAATTATTATTATGACCATTTAATTTGAAAAACAAAAATACTTCCCCTGTATCATTATAAATGTCATCTTTCAAAATGCACACAATTGATAAGTTCAATGAAATTTGATCTTTCCTACTTACAAAGTTTGTGATTGTTTATTATAACATTAAATGAAGAACTCAAAATTATGGACATTTATAATGGAACGAAGGAAACGAGATTTGCACACGTCTTCCCCTTTTATTTTATTTTTAGAGTCAATTGACGATACCCGACAAACTTTTATTAATCAACAAAAAATATGTACAAAACGACTAAGGGCATATCCTTAAAGTTTTTAGTGGACCTCCCAAACTTTGATACACAAACCAACATACAAAATAACAAGAGCAATCTTTTCCTCAAAATAATCAAAAGACATATACTATATCTAAACCAACTTCCTGTGTTATCCAAAATAACAATTTGACTTTTATTAACAGTCAAACTTTTGAACAAAAATAACTCAGACGCATCCTTATATATACGATGCTTCTTTCTGTCCAAATTCTTGTGATTAATATCAACATTGAGGTTCAAATGATAACCCATGTCAGCCTTGATATCTACAGTAAAGCTTATCACCTTCAACGCCCAAACACATTGACTTATATTGGTCAAAATCCATTCTTTTAACTCTACTAATTGTTGATCCAAATCAGAAAGCATATCACACTCTTTCATTCGGAATTCATTATCTTGAATCTTCCTCGTAGTGATTACTCTTTTGCTCTTAATTCCATCTTTATATCTGCTTCTAAATATCTTATCTTCTTTGCACAAATAATGGTTAGTTTGACTAGAAATTCACATTGCACCATTTTTGCCAATTTTTACTCATAAAACCAAACCAATTCAATTCTCCATTTAATGAACCCATGCACAATTGTAAGTATGGAAAGAGTAATGCTATACTTACAAAAGAAAGTATACAAACAAAGTTCACAAAGTGATTTGTCATTATGACATTGGTTGACATGTTCTAACTCTTCTTTCTCACTCTCTTCATATTAGTGGTGCCACGTCATTTTATAGATAAAAATTTGTAAATTTTTTGTAACCAAATCATTTTCCGTATCGAAAATGCGCTGCCCAGATTTGACACAGATCCCCAACCATTCAAATTCTGTTTGACTTTTCAAAGTCAACCAACATGAAAACCTTTTTGAGCCAATTCTGCAATCAATTTAGCTGCACCAATAACACTTTCCTAGACCATTGTACTCCCCCTTAGACCATTTGGACCACTTCCAATGATTCCCCTTACTACTGCTCATCTTTCCGAACTTTGTCGAGTTTCAAAATGTAATTATTAAAATCTATTAAACTTCTCTATTTATCATCATTTGTTACTTTTAAATTTAACTCTTAAAAATTTTAAGTCAAATGTGCTGTGAGGGTTTGTGACCATCCACCTTGATTGGTGAGTTGATCATTGACTAATATTTATAGTACAGATTTACAATTAAAGATACAATAACAAACTTTCTTACTTTACGGGATCTATACAACTGTTTCCTATATTTGTTACTTGAAGCATATATCGCTAATACCCCCCTTCAAGCGAAGAGGTGGTGGACCAACACGAAGCTTGGCACGAAATGTTTCAAACACAGGACGCGGAAGACTTTTAGTGAAGATATCCGCTAACTGAAGTGTAGTCGGAACAAACTTAGTGTATCATTGTCCAGATGAAACAAGCTCGCGTACAAAATGATAATCGATGTCGATGTGCTTAGTACGTTTATGAGATATAGGATTTTGACTTGGAAAAAGTGCACTTTTGTTGTCACACAGAGGTGTTGGTCGATCAGGAGGTAAAACATGAAGTTCACGGAGAAGATGTGTAACCCTAACAATCTCAGCAGCTGTGTTTGCAAGAGCCATGTACTCAAACTCACAACTGGAGCGAGAGACGGTGGGCTGTTTCTTTGCACTCCAAGAGACAAGATTGCCACCAAAAAAAATAGAATAACCATAGGTCGTCGAGTTTCAATGCAACGAGCCCAATCCGCATCTGAATATCCTACAGGGGTCGGTATATGGGAATGCATCTAACTTGCACTCGATGTTTATTGTGTGTACCCAACTTACGTTTGCTATTTTTAATGCATCAAACTTTCAAAAAACGTATTTTAGTGTATTTTGGTGACGTTTTGATGATGTGTCAAACTCTACGGATGCCACGTGTCACCTTCAATGAGCGACACGTCACCAAAATACGTTAAAACACCCTTTTTGAAAGTTGAATGCATTAAAAATTACAAACGTAAGTTGGATACACACAATAGACATCATGTACAAGTTATATGCATTTCCACACTAAACCCTATCCTACAAGTGAGGTGTTGGAGAGTGCTTAAATGAGAGACCATACGAAAGGATGCCTTTAACATATCGAAGGATCCTCTTGACTGCTTGAAAATGATCAACAGTTGGAGCGTGAAGAAATTGACTGACTTGATTCACCGCATAAGATAAGTCGGGTCGAGTAATCGTGAGGTACTGTAGTGCTCCAACAAGAGATCGATATAGTGTAGGATCCGAAAAAGGTGAGCCAACCGTAGAAAAATTCTCGGTAGTGGCAAGGGGGTGGCCACAGGTTTGGATTCAATCAATCCAGCACGAACAAGGATATCATGAGCGTATTTTGCTTGACTAAGAAATAAACCAGAGTCCGTGTAGGTGACTTCAAGACCCAAGAAGTAGCTAAGACGTCTAAGATCCTTGATGGCAAATTCAGCAATTTGACGAGATATAAATTTACGAATAATAGCATCATCATTTCCAGTGAGAATTATATCATCCACATAAACTAAAAGATAGAGGATACATGAGTCGCGTTTGAAAACAAATAAGGAAGGATCGGCTCGACTACAAGAAAATCCAAGGTGAATCAGAAAGTTGCTAAGCCTTTGGAACCAAGCTCGAGGAGCTTGTTTAAGGCCGTACAACGCCTTCTTTAGTCGACAAACAAGAGTGGGAAAACGCGAATCAAGGAAACCCGTAGGCTGCTCCATAAACACAGTTTCCGTGAGATGACCGTTTAAAAATGCATTTTTTACATCTAGTTGATGAAGAGGCCACTTATGAAGAATGGCAAGAGAAAGGATAATGCGTACCGTAGAAGCTTTAACAACTGGACTAAAGGTGGCTGAGTAATCCAAACCAGGAACTTGAGTGAAACCTAGCTTGGGCGACTAAATGTGCCTTTAGTCGATCAACAGAGCCATCAGAGTGATATTTGGTACGAAACACCCATTTCGAGCCAACAACATTGGAATGTTTTGGACGTGGAACAAGATCCCGAGTCTTATTTTTTTGTAATGCATCCATTTCATCATGCATGGCATTCAACCATGCAGGATTTTTAGAGGCTGATTTGAAACCTTTTGGTTCCTTATTAGCAAAGAGAGCCCGATGAAGGCTATTTTGCGATACATGAGCAACGTCTGCAATATGTTTCCGTTTAGAAATACCTGATTTTGAACGAGTAACCATCGGATGACCCAAGGGCGTTTCTGAGGTAGAAGATGTAGATGTAGTTGAAGCTAGTAACCGTAGTGGGTTCCGAAGGTGCATGACAAAGACAATTGGATCATGAAGAGATTGTGACTGATGTGGTTCAAAATTAGAAGATACGTTATTTTTATTTGACGTAGATGAATCTGTTGAGGGTTTGTGAAAATTCACCTTGATAGGTGAGTTGACATTGACTAATATTTATAGGGTTAAGTGTTTGTAAATGTATATAACTATGCGTTGATTTCTTTAGTGTATACGTAACTAACACTACTACAGAAACAGGCAACAGCGACAGAATTTTGCGACAAATATAAAACCGTGGCAATTTTATTGCATTTGCGACGTATTTGCCACCGTTTTGTGACGATATATTCGGGGAACAAAAGTCAAATATTTGACGAATTTTAGACATAGATCAGTGACAAATTTGCGACGGCAAATAAAAAGTCAAACGTTTGACCAAATATTGCGACGGATTAGTGTCAAACTTGCGACAGCAACACGGAATTCAAAGATTTGACTAAGTTTTCAAAGCTTTGACTAAGTATTGCGACGGATTAGTGTCAAACTTGTGACAACTTTATCAAAATTTAAATAGTTGACCTAATTTTTAAATCTTTGACTAACTTTTGCGACAGATTTGTGTCAAATTTGCAACGACTAAGCAACTTAAATAATAAGTTACAAAAATTAAAATCTACAATGATAATACACGTAGCAGATCAGTCGCAAAACTGAACTAAAATTATGAACATAGTAATTAATAATGATGGGAAGCCGCCGCAAAGAGGTCGCAAAATTTAATCATTAGAAATAAAATTAACAAAATATTGAAGTTGTGGTAAATCTGTCACAAAATACCTAGAGTTGCTACGGATTTGCTACAGATCTTTTTTGCAGTTTTGTGTTTGCTTGATTATACAAGCACAATTACATAAATAGGAGCATCAACTATGTCTTTATATGAGTATAACATATCAAAGACACAATATTTGTACATGTTAATATGTCTGTAGGTACGTATGCCTAAACTACTAGTAGATAGATATATACTTGTTATCGAAGTTGACATACACACATACTTATACATGGGTATGTATATTCCTCCACCTTTATTTTTTTAAGTACTTATTTTTAATAATATAGTAATATGTACAAGCATACATGTGTGTTTTTTATTTAAAACTATTTTTTAAAAATTAAAAAAGAATTAGGTTGTGGAAAATCTGTCACAAAATATCTAGTGTTGCTACGGATTTGCTACGGATCTTTTTTGCCGTTTTGCGTTTGCTTGATTATACAAGCACAATTACATATATAGGAGCATCAATTGTGTCTTTATATGAGTGTAACATATCAAAGACATAATATTTGTACATGTTAATATGTCTGTAGGTACGTATGTCTAAACTACTAATAGATAGATATATACTTCTTATATGTCGAAGTTGACATACACATATACTTATACATGGATATGTATATTCGTCCACTTTTATTTTTTTAAGTACTTATTTTGAAGAACATAGTAATATTGTCGTCCATTGTATGTACGAAACTATTTATTGTCGTACATTGTATGTATTTTGATGACGTGTTATCAAATATAAGGTGACAAGTGGCACCTTTACCAGTTAACAAGTCACCAAAATTCATACAATGTATGACAATAAATAGTTTCGTGCATACAATGGAGGTCAATTTAGTTACGTACATATTAAAGAAGTTAACGCATAGTTACATACATTTACAAATACTTAACCCATATTTATAGTACAGATTTACCACTGCAAGATATATGCCATTTAATGACTGAAATAAATAGTCATTAAAGGTATAAAAATAGTCATTAAAGGCCCAAAAAGCTACTCCTACTTAAAAAAAAAATAGTCACTAGCAAAGCCATCACTAAAACTCTAATATGACTAAAAATTTCAGTGAGTAAAAATCCAAAACATTTAATGACTGAATAATTAAGTGAGAAATATGGGTTTGCAAACTGTTAGATTCAAGTTCTTTAATGACTAAAGTATAAGTCATTAAAACCTTCATGCCTAAAGGGGGTTTACTCATTTTTTTTTTATTGATTGAAATTCATAAAATATTCAAAACAATTGAAATAATGCTACAAAACAATTAGATCAATATGCAAATAGTACTTTTATTACTGAAAACATATCCAATCCAAACTTCTCAATGTACAAAAGTCTAGAATTTTAAGGTGTAAAGCTTAACAAAAGTCTAGAATTTAAAGGTCTGAATTCAATCCTAACAAAAGTCTAGAATTTAAGTCTAGGACATGGGAACAAAAGAGTAGGAAAAGTAGCTCCAGTGCTCCAGCAAATCTTGCTAACATCTGAAAAATAACAACAAAAGAAATATGAGAAATAGCCATCCGTAATCAATCTATCATTAATCTCATACCTATGACCATCCATAAACACAATCTGTCTATACCATCTGTCTTTACAATTCACAAGGTCCTTCTAAGTAACTATTTCATTCCCAGATTGCAAAGATCCATGTTTACCACATTTATCATCATTTATCATCTCTAATTCTCTTTCCAGTATACATATATGAACCACTTCCATATATCCTAGTTTTTATGTTAACTATCAAATAAATTCACAGTTCACATCTATCGTCTAAAAAGGATTGAAACTGAGTTTGGCTTTCTAGAATGTAAACATACATCAAACACTATTATATTGTCAAAAGGCATAGAGTTTCCAGATGGGCCATGGAGAGTTATACTTCACAAACAACAATGAATAAACCGGACATATTATCTATAATATCTTAAAAGAAGAAGATACTTGGTACTAACACGTGATAACCGCAGTTCATTCCCTTGTTTAAAAATATGATACGCATATTTGTATATGTTGAAGCTTGGAAAAAATACCAGATCAGGCGGTGATGAGATACACTCGGATGAATTTTCTCAAAGAATACTCCCTGCTTGCACAAATCATTATCAATCGATTAGATTATTAAACTAAACACTATCTCTTAGATCTCATTAAATCATCACAGATTATAACTATTTTACCAGAACAATGACTTGTACTCGAATGAGTTGATGTTTAATTACCATTAGAACAGTACGTATAAGCACTGCATGAATCGTTGGCAACCTGAAATTTAGCACAGTATGCATTCAGACACACTTATATCTCCAAAAACAAACTTACACTAATAAATGCATGTAGTAGTACCTCCATGTTTAAACCAGTTAGAACATTACACAAATTTGCATTAGGTAATTGATCTTTAATCGAATATCTTCTGATTCAGCAGGAAGGAATAAAAATTTCCCCTACAAATTATCACATGCAAGACGTTATTGAACAATAAATCATTATCATAATTTAGAGAAAATTATTGAGTATATACATATATCACTTTCACAATGTTCCATAAGTCATCTTTTTTAGCTTTAGACATTTTCCTCCAATCTTTACAATCGATTGCAACATGTTGAGGCATTTTCACTAGTGTTCCCAGAAAACTGGTTAGGTCAATTCCTCCATCCCCCACAGGTTATCCAGTCTCATCAAAGTTAACCGGAATTCGTTCTTTGTCTTCTAAATCCCATATAATTTGTTTTTTGGTCGGACCTCGAACCTTTTTTGGTGGACCTGCAACATGTTAGTTAAAAATAACATGAACTTAGACCGATCTTTCCTATTGATAGTAGTTACGATTGAAATTTACCTTGTTGAGAATCATTTCCATCACTTAATGTTTGTTCACTAGCCTGCTGCACTTCAGTGGTGGGTTGCTGCACTTCAGTGGGCTGCTGCACGTTAGTAATTGTGACTTTTTGGATCCTTCTTCCCATCCTAAGTAGAATACCTAACAGATATTTCAAATATTAGCAATACAGTTAACAATAATAGTAATAATGATAAATACAAAACTTATTGCACGTAATAAGCAAATATTATTCAAGAAAAGTGACATACCATACAAACAAAATCAACTTATTTGCTATACAAATAAAGGTCCAAAAATATTAAATTTCCTTCGGGTAGCAATTCTTGAAGAAATTCTAACAGCATAACAAAGGACTTGTTGCTCCAACCATTAAGGCATTTTATATGATAGAGATGCACCAAACAAGACAACTTGTTGTACTTAGCATCCTTATACACCTTTTGTTCAACATCTTTAAGCAAATCATGTGTTCTTATTTTGTTGCATAACAGGTTCACTATTTAAATCAGTAGCGTCACTTTCACCTATGTCTACACTACTTCCTTCCATTGGGATTGTGGGAAATAGGTCATGCGATAACCCATGAATGTCATGTTGGTATTTTCCTTGTTTGACATTTGGCATCGCACTTGATGATGACACCTCACGACTTTCCCCATGTTATATCCAATTCGAGTATCCTTTTTGGAAACCATAACATATAAGGCGATCATACGCCTTTTCTCTTGTAAACTGAAATCTATTGTGACAACTTATGCATGGACACAATATCCTTCCCTCTTCACTTGATTTCTCAAAAGCAAAATTTAAAAACAAATCGACTCCGTATTCATATTGCGGACTAGCTCTTGGTGCAAGATACATCCAAGATTTATCCATCACTATCAAAATTCAGGATTGTGAAAAAAGTGATCAAGAGTGTCTATGCTCGAGTTTACTAAGGATTGTCAAAAAAGTGATCAAGAGTGTCTCTGCTTGCTGCTGTGTTTCAGTCTACAAGGCCAACAAGGTAGATTTCTCGGTTGTTTTTATGGACCAGCAGGAAGCCGGCCAGGCCCAAGTGAACTAGGATTTTTTTTAGAAAAAGCAGACTTTCAATAACCATACCAAAAATCCAAAATACAATACAACAATGTCCAAAAACAGCCAGCCTAAGTGCAAGCTACAAGATGTTACAAAAGCTACACTAATATACAACAAACAAATTTGGTCAGCAACTATTAAAACAAGAAAAACGTTAAGCAATCATACAATGACAAAGACCATCTTAAATGTTGACCAATCAGCAGCACAAGCTAAAATAGAAGCAACAAGCATGAGCAAACCATCAAAAACAAATCTTAGACCATGTGTACACAAGTAGTAGCAGAAACTAAGTAGGAAGCATATGATTAAGAAAAAAATATATGTATAGTAATGAACAGCCAAACGTATTACTGAACTTATAATCCAATTACATTATGACTATTCTACTACTAACTTGAACAAGCATGTTCATGCCAATAGGCCTTATTGCTTAAAAGTACTAGCAATAAACAAGATGATGACTAGAAGACCTTAGCTAACACAATTCAATAATATGTATTATTATATAACTTAATTCATATAATTATAATTATAATGGTAAGCATTCGTGTATATGCTTCACTAGTGGTGCTTCTAATAAAAATGAAATTGATGTTACAAACTTATTGCAGTGGCCAATCCGAAGTCTTATTGTTTTCAACTCAGACAACAAAGCGATTCCAGTAGCATGGAACTTTTATATATTTTGACCCTGCACTATGATAGGTATATCTGCTAAGTAAAAGCAAAGCAAATATAACATAGATAAAACATGTATATATATAAGTTATACACATAACAGAGATTAGGAATATAACAAATTCAATATACAACCTCAACATGAAATCATCACATAATTAGGGCAAAAGTTGATCTGATTCAATTACACTTGTATACAATTTAAGATTAAGATATATAGCTAAATATATGTGCGTAATCAATACAACCTCATACAAATACTTAGGGCAAAAGTAATATATATATATATTCAGTAAACATTCACATTATTCAATTGAAGCTTTAAACGCGAAACCTTACGTAATTGAGCGAGAAAAAAGACAGAGCCCTAGCACAGAGCGGATCCTGTAACACCCAGTCTTCGGGTCTAGTAGTATTTTAATATTTTCTGATAGTGAACTATTATTTAATGTGTCAGAAAATAAGTGTGTTGTGTTAATTTAAAATAAGAGGAGAAAAGAGTTGACTAATTTATTGTGACTAATAAATTATTGATTGTTTTAAATTAACTCAGTTGACGGTAAAATAAAATAATGTTTCCCCGCAAATGGTTTTTAAGTTCCAGGCAATGATAAGTACGGGGAATGAAATTAAACACTTCTAGTATACACTCACAGGAGTAAGTCGGTTTATGTTTTAAATATATCCATATATACATACGTACATACAGAAACATTTTAAACCCTAGATTAATTCACAAAATTGGTTTAAAACATCAAATTGGAACTTCTAAACATGGATTCAAGCTTCCTTAATCATCATAATCAAGGTATGATCTTGTGTTCTTCAATTTCTAAAACCTAGAATTTGGGGTTTTTGGGATTTTGAGTTAATTAGCGAGTTTAATCCGAAATTGAAGCTTGATATTGTTAAATTGATGTTACTTAAGCTTAATTATGGTGATGGTTAACATTAATTAAGCTAAGGGTTTCAAATTTGATTTGGTGTTCATGAGAAATGGATGATTATAATGAGTTCATGGGGTTTTTGATGGATTAATGGTTTTAATCCGAAATTAAAGCTTGAGGTTAGTTAAAATAGTGTTAAGAAGTGTAACTAAGGTGGTTAGTAACATTAATCTAACTTAGAAGTGGATTAATTAAGTTGTAAAGTTTATGATCAAAATGAGTTTGATCATATGATGATGTTTTGATGTTAATACATTATTATTAGTGATTATAAAAGTTGTTGGAATGTTATTAGGAAGAATTGAAGTATTTAATCAAGTGTTTAATTATTAGAATTAAATATACTTATGATAATGATAGTGATAATATCATGTTAAGAAGTCTTGATTAAAGTAATCATGTGATTAAAGAGATTAAGATGGATGAATGTAATAAGATGATCATATGATTATCAAGTTGATTAGTGATAATTAAAGTAGCTTAACATGATGGTGTGATTTGAATGATTATTCATAATCTTGAAATAATGAATGTTGAATTAATACAAGTTAGTGATAAGTTGTTTGATATAATTACAATTGTATGGTGTTATATCTACATTGGGATAAATGACTAACTTGTGCAGTTCTGTTGTGTTTTCAGATAAACAGAAGGACTCAGTGATATTAGACTACTGAGTGGATGACTGAGGTATTCGGTGAGTGGATCTTTAATCCTCAGTGTGGTTTAGTTGTAACAGGTTTGGTTACAACAAGTAACGTATTATTACTGCTTTTGTTACCATGATGATTTTGGTTTAATAGTAATAATACTGTTGATAAACTGTTAGTCTGATAAATTGACCTGATAAGTTGTGAATATGTGATCACGTGATATATTTGGCCTTCGGGCATCAGTAGTTGATGAGGTCAACAGGTTGATCTGGTTGGTTGGGCTAATTGTTATTCAAGATTTTAACACATCTCCTGTGTTGGTTGATGATAACAATTAGCTATCGGTCTCGTCCGTTATGGCCATACGGATATGGTTGGATAAGTGTTCTATGAGAGCGACCGCGGCAGAAGGGTTTCTCAAGAACCACCGATCCTCATTATTGAATGGTGACATTGTTGAATTGTTGCATTGTTGACAAGTTGTATTGTGTAGTGATGTATTTAAGATTAGTTGTTGTACACAAGGTTGTTATGCTAAGTTGTGCTGTCGATTATTATTCACTCACTTAGCGTTATACTAATCCCCCACCTTAACACTTCTTGCAGGTTATAGATTTTATCGGGTGGGCAAGAAGTTGGTCTGGAATGGAAGGAATGTTTGACATCTTGGCATACTCTGATAATTGAATATACAAATCAATGTTATCTTTTGGTTTTGAAATAACACCTTGTTGATGAACTATGTTTTAAATTGGATTAAATTTGTAATGTAACTTGGTATTGTTGAAAGTTGGACTAACGCTTCCGGATTTATTATATTTAAATGATGTTAAATGAGGGGTGTTATAAGTTGGTATCAGAGCATGAGTTTGGGTGAATTGTGCATTAAAAGATGTTCAATCCCAAACTTAGATTTGTGTCAAGTCAAACATTCCAGGGTGTGGGATTAGTGGTTGTATGAGAAAGTGGTTATTGAAAGGTGTACTAACCTATAACAAGTTGTTAGATTGTTGTTTTAGTTGCAGAGATGGAGGAATATGAGGAACCCAAGGGTATTCTCAATGATTCTTCAATACTCGTGGGCCTAAGTGTATCAGGTACTTTTCGATAAGCTTGGTGTATTTAAATAAGCTTGAATTGTTTACTTTGCTATGACATGAATAGTAGTAAAGTAAATTGAGTCAGACTGATATGAATCCTCAATTGTGAGTCGTTGATGATTATTACTTGTTAATATGATGATAGGATATTAATGGGTAATTTTGAGTGAACTTGGAGTAATTGAATTGTGTAGACACATTGTTGAATAAGGTGTAATAGTTGTGTTATGTGGATTCAAGTGTGTCTACAATATGAAATTAAAGTATGAAATTAGTTGTATGAATTGTGTATGTGGAATTACTTGCTCTTGTGAAATAATGATTTAGGGAGCAATATGATTAAGTGTAGTAGTAAATCTTGATAAACAAAGTGGATATGACTCCAAGTAGTGAAATTAATGAGATGTTGGTATATCTCAATAGATTTGATTTGGAGTCGTGTTGTTGTTTAAATTAGAAAGGGTCCATTGATTGTAAAGTGTGCATTTGACTTGGAAAAGTCAAAGTTGAATGTGGTCGTGTCAAACTTGATAACTATTATGTTATAAAGTGATGAATGTGGCTAAATACTTATGTGTTTAATATTGATCATGATTGTGGTTGAATTATGATCTAGGTGTTAAAAGTGGTAAAATTGAAAGTCAAAGTGGTCAACGAGTCTTTATATGCGTTGACAAGTTTGTGAAAGGTCAAGGTTGAAAATTTGTTGTAATTGGCCTAAATATGATGACTTTAATGTGAAATTGGTGTTATAAGGGTAGAATAGGACACCAATAGTGAAAGTGGGTTAGTTTGACTTGTAATAGTCAACGTAATGTGAAATGGGTGATGAAATGGTAGTTATATGGGTTGAAACCCAAATGGGTTGTTAAAGTGCCCAAATGGGTCACTTATTGGATAAATGGTTAAAATGAGTGGTGGTTCGTATATAACGAATGTTCAAGTGACTTTAAGTCATAAATATAGTAGCAAAGTGTGTCGAAAGTGTTGTGGTAGTCAAAATGGTTGAAATTGGTGAAAGTGTCCAATTGGATCCTCAAACGGGTCAACGAGTCAAAATATGATAGAATGGGTATATGAGGGTGATGAATATGCCCACACGTTATAAATGTACATAGGAACATGTTGGCAAAGGGTTGAAGTCAGAAACCTAGCCATTTGGAATATGGCGTGTCAACGAAAATGGTTAAAAATGGTCTAAAATAAGTTTTATGTCCGTTTTCTCGTAAAACGTGTAAATTGAAAAAGTGGAAAAATGGAAAGTTGCATGTTGATTATATGAAGGTGCCTGCAAAATTTCAGGGTCTAATTCTTTACGGTTTAGGAGATATGCACGTTTGAATTTCATACTTTTGCAAAAGGTTGTGCAGATCTGCTGTACTGAGTCCAATCCGGCGGATTCAGGTTGAATCCGGCGGATTCAGGTTGAATCCGACGGATTGGGTGGACCGGATTGGTTTGAGAGGTTCGGGAAATAAAATTTTTGTCAAAATTGGGGTGAATCCGACGGATTCATATTAAATCCGCCGGATTCATAATGAATCCGGCGGATTCGTTGGGGATTCAGGAGGTTAATTTTAAAATGATCATAAAAGATGAACCGTAACTCCGTTTTTGACGTTCTTTATATCGCCGGAAATGTGAGAGAGTCTACTTTCCAATGGTAATGTCCTTTTGATTAAATTTGCAATGATTCAAATAATTAAATTATGTGCAAATGTGTTGGTACAAGGAAATTTTGAAGTTGTTGAGTTAAGACAAATAAGTGATAGTTAGTGTGAATCTAACTAATTATTAATGAACCAAATGAGTGTGATCGGAACTTGTTTTAAGAGGTTCACATATGTTATTGTGTATGTGTTGTTCTCATGTAGTTAAATTAAATGCAAAATCGGGTAGCAACTGGTATAGTTGATTGTTGCTAACCAGGGTTAGTAAATGTTGAGTATGGGATTATGTGGATCATATATGTGAATTAATTGTACATGAGATGCTCAATTGTAATTCAATTAAAGGTAAATAAATTGATGAATATGTGTTGAATATTACACATAGTTTTGATGAAGGGTTTGGAACTAAATGTACTAAAAGTGTTAATTGATGTTGATGGATGCAATTGTTGGATATTACATCCATGTTAAAGAGATGTAATTAGTAATTGATATTGAATCAGGTAATAAAAGTGTTGATTGATGTAATTGTGTTGGATATTACATCAATGATAATGAAATAGTAAAAAGAGTTATATTTACCTGATTATGTGATTAATTGTTCATTTAAAGTGATGAGTTGAAAATTGTAGCAAGTTAATATTTGGTGATATATCTGCTACTATGGGTTGTTAAAATTATGCAAATGATTGATATCAATGTTGTGATATATGTAAAAGTAAAAAGTAATAACTTTGGAGATGAATGGTATGAAGTGGCTTGAGAATGAAGTGTGACTGACATAATATGATGACGTCTGGCCAACGTATTTATATTATGCCATTTCACATGGAGTTGTTGAAGTTACTAAGTTCCAGATAAAGTTAAGTGGTTTTGAAATAACAGGTAAGATATGTTGACCTGTAATTGAGAAATAGTCAATGATTGACTGAAATGAAAGAGTAGTAAACCACAAATTTGTTGTTACTGTGGTACCTATGGTATAAGAGATGTGTATGTGTGATGACTTGCAACTAGTAATAATTAAAAGATGATTTAAGCAAAATAGAGGTCATTTGATTGTGAATTGTACTGTGATGATATTGTTGAATATGTGAATTATGATGACACCTTGTGTTGTTGAAATACCTTTGCTGATGGCGCATGGTATTAACAGGTGTTGATTTAGCATCCAAGTTGATGTGATGGGATGCTAATTGATCATGTGATAATGGTTTTACCATAAAATTTGACCTCTACATATTGCTTACAGATTATTTGTACCTGTTGATGGTTATATGATGTTGATTCCCTTAGAAAAAAGAGTTTCATATAACCTAGTTGTGTTTATACGTACAAGTTGTAAAGTAGAAGTTGACTAGTTGCAAAAGTAGAGATAATCTAGTAAGTAGTTAGCTAAAGAAATACCTTGTGATTAGATAAATTGCTAGTTGTGAATTGAGTTAAAAATTGTTATGACCAATGCGTGTTGTGGTATTCATTACCACTAGTTGTGATTGTAGTAAAGTTGGAATGTATAACACCCCTCAATCTTCATAATATTATTATATTGAAAACACGGAAGCGAAGAGATTTAAAACTTATTTAATTACTATACGTTAGAACAAAATCATAAACCGATCATAAGTTAAGTCATGTCAAATTAAACATGGTTAACAAACACATAATACGGGGTATTATATAAAACTTAGCATTAATTATTACAAAACATAATCAGAGTAGCAAGCTGTCAAAACATTCCCCAGCTCCTAGAGCATCTACTTTCTGCTACTCACCTATTCAAAATATAATCTGCAGAAAGTAAATACGAGGGATTAGCACTAAGCTAAGTGAGTGAGTTCATAACACAACATCTAACTTAGCATAATCATATAATTGCTTCAAACAACCGCAATACGATGTTCAATAAATCAACAACAACTTAACGAGGATCGGTGGCTCTGGGGATAACCGTAATGCCCGGGTGGCTCCCCAAGAACACTTACCCAACCATATCCGTATGGCCATACGGACGAGACCGATAACTAGTGGTAGTTGAACTCAAATACAGAATCAAACACACAACAAATGAAGTACGACTCTGTATCATTCATTCAACCCCTGCCTAGTTCAACCAACCATTTAACAACCTGTTGACCTCGTTAACAACTGATGCCCGAAGGCCAAACACATAGCACATAGGTTCACAGTCAACAAGGTATATCAACTAATTAACAAAACATATTCACGTTTATTCGTTGCAATCAAATGATCACAACTAGATTAAATGGTGAGCTCTGAATCCACTCACCGATACCTCTGTCTTCAAAATCTCCGATTCCAGAGATTACTTATCTTTCGGAGGATCTGAGAATCAATAATTCAACATAAGTTAGTACTTTACCTCATAACTCGTAGATATCAAATTGAACATTATTATAAAATGCCACAATAGCATCCAATAAATGTCACTATTAACACAACCTCTAAACACCTATGCATATATGAAATTTATAAAAATCCATCAAAATTTAACATGCAAACGCGATCCTGACTATGCAGGCTGGATCGCGTTCGTCCTTTAGCAAAAATTCTGTGACCGAATAACACTAGCAAACGCGATCCGGATACTTGGCCTGGATCGCGTTTCTAAGGCCAAAACTCGAATAGGTCGTTTTCAACAAGGGAACGCGATCCGGAACTATAGCCGGGATCGCGTTCATCTGTTCTTCAGCTCAAGAACAGACCTGAACGAACACAAATTCCATTTTCATAATTCAAGCTCATCAAACTCGATTCTAATGCAACAAACATCTCTAATAACATCACATATCACCATATATCACAAATAAGCATCACATAAACTCAAGAATCAATTCAATCCATCAATTATTCATCAACCTAACATATGAACTTATAAACTTCCTTACCTTAAAATGTAGATGATGAAGAATAGAAGAAGAAGAAGATGATGATGATGATGATAGCTAGTAAAAGATCACACTTCGATTCTCATTTCAAATTAATGATTTGATCATATATTTAGTTAGGGTTTATGGTTTTATTTGAAAGAGAGAATTGGGAAAGTGATCCCAATAAAGGGATCGGCCCTTAATTTAACCGGCCCCAAACAATGGGTATTTTATACCCGCTCTAAATCTATTGTCTGGCACTTAATCACTAAATGCGAGAAATTCATTTTATTGTTCCGTCAACTTTAATATATTAAAACAAGCAACATTTCCTTATCCACAATAAGTCCTAAGACCTATTTAGGCAACTTTCACAATTTAATCAATTATATAGCAAAATTATTTAAAACTATTAAATACTCAATTATAATTAGAAAAATACCAGGCCACTGGAGAGGATGTTACAAATCTCCCCTCCTTAAGGAGATTTCGTCCCCGAAATCTCAACACCATCAAACAATCCAGGATATCTGGACTTCATCGACTCCTCGGACTCCCAAGTCAAGTTGGACCCTAAACTATGTTTCCACTTTACAAGCACCATAGGAATTTGTTTCTTCCTAAGTTTGGTAACCTTCCTATCTAGGATTTCTACCGGTTCTTCAACTAACTTTTGCGTTCTATCAACTTTTAAATCCTTCAAAGGAAGTATTTGTGACTGGTCCTCAATGTTACACCTCCTCAAATAACACACGTTAAACGTACTATGAATACCCGAAAGCTCCGGAGGAAGATCCAACGTCACTGACTGTTCGTTAACCACTTGTCGAATCTTAAACGGACCAATGTATCTAGGTGCCAACTTTCCCCGTTTTCCAAAACGAATTACACCTTTCCACGGGGAAACTTTAAGGTAGACTAGTTCACCTTCAGAAAATACAACCGGTCGCCTTTTCGGATCCGCATACTTTTTCTGTCTATCGCGTGCGGCTTTCAACTTCTCACGTGCAATTGCTACCTTATTCGCGGTCAATTGCACAATGTCGGGTCCAGCAAACTGTTTCTCACCGGCTTCCAACCAACATGTCGGTGTTCTACAACGACGACCATACAACATTTCATACGGTGGCATACCGATACTCGAGTGATACGAATTGTTATAAGCAAATTCGACCAACGGAAGATGTGAATCCCATGAACCTCCATATTCCAACACACAAGCACGAAGCATGTCCTCCAATGTTTGAATCGTTCGTTCTGATTGACCGTCTGTTTGAGGATGATACCCTGTACTTAGATTTACACGGGTACCCAATTCTTGTTGAAGACTCTGCCAAAAATGCGAAACAAAACGGGAATCTCGGTCTGACACAATTGACACTGGAATACCATGTCTTGATAAAATTTCATTAAGATACAACTGGGCGAGCTTAGTCAAAGAGGTGGTCTCACTCGCAGCAAGAAAATGCGCACTTTTTGTCAACCGATCAACAATAACCCAAACCATATCATTACCTCGAATGGTACGCGGCAGTTTAGTTACAAAATCCATGGTTATATGTTCCCATTTCCACTCGGGAATTTCCAACTGTTTCGGTGATCCGTACGGCTTTTGATGTTCAGCTTTAACTTGCGCGCAGATATGACAATTACCAACAAACCGTGCAATGTCAGTTTTCATCGTGGGCCACCAATACAAAGGTTTTAAGTCGTTATACATTCGAGTACTACCGGGATGAACAGTTAATTTAGACTTATGAGCTTCATTTAAAATCGTATCCCGAATTCCGCCAATTAATGGAATCCACACCCGAGACTTAAAAGTTTTCAATCCTCTAGAATCATCCACTAATTCATCTTTTCTCTTCAACATAATCTCGGACTTTAAGTTGTGATCCAACAAAGCTTCTAATTGTACAATTTTGATTCGATCAATCAAGTCAGAGGAAACATTTACCTTGAGATAAAAGATTCGATCCGAAGCACCCTTTCGGCTTAGAGCATCCGCAACCACATTAGCTTTGCCTGGGTGATATCTAATTTCACAATCATAGTCTTTGATTAATTCAAGCCATCGTCTCTGGCGCATGTTCAACTCTTTTTGGGAAAACACATACTGCAGACTTTTATGGTCAGTACAAACAACACATCGAGTCCCGTACAAGTAATGTCTCCAAAGTTTTAAGGCAAATACAACCGCTGCAAATTCTAAATCGTGAGTGGGATAATTCTTTTCATGCGGTTTCAACTGACGAGAAGCATAGGCAATAACTTTATCCCTTTGCATAAGAACACAGCCCAAGCCCGAAAAAGAAGCATCACAATAAACAATGAAATCATCTGAACCCTCCGGTAATGCTAACACCGGTGCCTGACACAACATTTGTCTTAACGTTTGGAATGCATGCTCCTGACGATCAGTCCATACGAATTTCTCATCCTTACGGGTTAATTTGGTTAAAGGACCCGCAATCTTAGAAAAATCTTTTATGAACTTCCGGTAATAACCCGCTAATCCAAGAAAGCTCTTTATTTCCGAAGCAGACTTTGGGGCGTTCCATTTCATCACAGCCTCGACTTTAGTTGGATCCACTTTCACACCATCCTTACAAATTACGTGACCCAAAAACTGAACCTCTCGAATCCAAAATTCGCATTTAGAAAACTTAGCATACAACTGTTCTCGCTTCAACGTATCCAGAACTAATCTTAAATGCATGGCATGCTCCTCTTCAGATTTCGAATACACGAGGATGTCGTCAATGAAAACAATAACAAATTTGTCCAAGAAAGGTCGACAAACCCGATTCATTAAATCCATAAATACAGCTGGAGCATTCGTCAAACCAAAAGGCATAACCAAAAATTCATAATGCCCATACCTAGTACGAAAAGCAGTTTTCGGAATATATTCTTCACGAACCCGGACTTGATGATAACCCGATCTCAAATCAATTTTAGAATACACTGAAGAACCCTGCAACTGATCAAATAAGTCATCTATTCTAGGAAGAGGGTACTTATTCTTTACCGTTCTCTTGTTCAACTCCCTATAATCAATACACATGCGCATAGACCCATCTTTCTTTTTCACAAATAATACTGGTGCACCCCACGGCGAAGAACTAGGTCTAATAAAATCCTTATCTAACAGTTCCTGTATCTGATTCATCATTTCACGAATCTCAGAAGGTGCTAACCTATAAGGAGCTTTAGCTACAGGCGATGAACCCGGCACAAGATCAATACGGTACTCAACTTCCCTAACTGGTGGCAACCCAGGTAACTCATCAGGAAATACCTCAGAGTATTCACACACAACCGGTACATCGGAAATAACTTTTCTTTCAAGTTTAGCATCAACTACATAAGCTAAGTAGGACTCGCAACCTTTGGATAATGACTTCCTAGCCTTCATCATCGAAATCAGAGGAATAGACATACCATCCCGTTCCCCTCGAGCCACAACGTATGACCCGTCGGAGATTGGGATCCTAATCAACTTTTGGTGGCAATCAATGCTAGCCCTATTCTGACTTAACCAATCCATACCAACTATTACGTCAAAACTAGGGATTGGCATCAACAAGAATGAAATAGGGAAAGTTCGATCATCAATCACAATATTAGCTCCAGTCACCGAGGAGGTAACAGGAACTAATTTACCACTAACAATTTCTACTTCTACGGGTTTGGTTATCACAGTAGGCACTAATTTCAACTTGTCGCAGAAGCATACAGATATAAAAGTACTAGTAGCACCAGAGTCAAATAAAACACGAGCCGGTACAGAGTTTATAAAGAATGTACCAGTTATAACATCTTCTGTATGCACAGCCTCATTGACTGTCATTTGAAAAGCCCGACTGGTTGCTGGTGGAGGATTCTTCCTTTTCTGACCGGAAGATGCCGAACTCCCGACCGAACCAAGCCCCGATTTCCCCGCCTCTGGACATTGCCCCACTCGATGTCCCTCCTTCTTACAAGTCCAACACACAAAGTTCGGATAACGACAATTTCTTATCTCATGACCAAGATCACCACATTTCAGACACTTATTTGTTTGCGGAGTACACGGCCCTGAATGCCTAGATTTGCATGTACTACACCAGTTCGAACTTCCCGACGAACTACTCTTACTAACATACTTCTTTGTCTGACGATTACCTTGCCAATTTGATTTCCCTTTATTAGAGGAATCCGCTCTAGACTTTGAAGAATTATCTCTAGATCGTGTTTCACGAGACCCTCTAATGTCGCTATCCACGGATCGAGCAAGATTAAAAGCCTGAGATAAACTAGTGGCTAGTCTCACGGTAGTACGATAGTTAGGGGGTAAAGTATCCACAAACTGCTCTATCTTTGTCTTCTCCTCCGGAACCCATTGTTGTACAAATCGAAGTTTTTCCGTAAATTGAGCTATCAACTCCTCCATGGTCATATTATCCGTTAATTGAAGATTCACAAAATCCCTCCTAATTTGTGCCATATGGAAATCAGAACAATATTGATTACGCACTACTTGATGAAATTCATTCCATCGTAAAGATTCCTTTTGTTGTGGAGTAAAATGCCCAGTAATTGAATCCCACCAAACCATGGCATCGTCCTTCAGGCACTGCACAGCAAACTTGACTTTGGATTCTTCCTCACAGCTAATCACATCAAACTTGCGTTCCATATCTCTTAACCAATTTAAAGCCACAGTTGGATTGGTACTTCCATGGAATTCCGGTGGTTTGCAAGACATAAAAGTTTTAAAAGTACACATCTTATTAATCTGAGAATATGGACTAGCACCAAACACCGAAGATTGTTGTTGCAAAAGTTGTCTAGCTGCAGCTTCCTCAGCTTTCCTTTTAAACTCTCTCAGAAATATCAATTCATCTTCTATCTCATGTATATACTCATCCCTATTGGTTTCTTCACCGCCTTGATGAGACGTACCTTCCCGAACATTTGTCACAACAGGAGGAACAACGTACCGAGAGGCATTATTGGGGTTGGGGATCGGTTGTTCGTCATCTTCCATTTCTGAAATCAACACAACACTTGAAACTTGTTAATCGTTAGTACCTATCTACTAACAATTTCACAACCAATGCTAAATCCCTTACCCAGGAATGTTTGACATACCACGCTACAGTTTTGGGATTGAACATTCTACAATGCTCAATTACCCCAAAACTATGCTCTGATACCAACTTATAACACCCCTCAATCTTCATAATATTATTATATTGAAAACACGGAAGCGAAGAGATTTAAAACTTATTTAATTACTATACGTTAGAACAAAATCATAAACCGATCATAAGTTAAGTCATGTCAAATTAAACATGGTTAACAAACACATAATACGGGGTATTATATAAAACTTAGCATTATTTATTACAAAACATAATCAGAGTAGCAAGCTGTCAAAACATTCCCCAGCTCCTAGAGCATCTACTTTCTGCTACTCACCTATTCAAAATATAATCTGCAGAAAGTAAATACGAGGGATTAGCACTAAGCTAAGTGAGTGAGTTCATAACACAACATCTAACTTAGCATAATCATATAATTGCTTCAAACAACCGCAATACGATGTTCAATAAATCAACAACAACTTAACGAGGATCGGTGGCTCTGGGGATAACCGTAATGCCCGGGTGGCTCCCCAAGAACACTTACCCAACCATATCCGTATGGCCATACGGACGAGACCGATAACTAGTGGTAGTTGAACTCAAATACAGAATCAAACACACAACAAATGAAGTACGACTCTGTATCATTCATTCAACCCCTGCCTAGTTCAACCAACCATTTAACAACCTGTTGACCTCGTTAACAACTGATGCCCGAAGGCCAAACACATAGCACATAGGTTCACAGTCAACAAGGTATATCAACTAATCAACAAAACATATTCACGTTTATTCGTTGCAATCAAATGATCACAACTAGATTAAATGGTGAGCTCTGAATCCACTCACCGATACCTCTGTCTTCAAAATCTCCGATTCCAGAGATTACTTATCTTTCGGAGGATCTGAGAATCAATAATTCAACATAAGTTAGTACTTTACCTCATAACTCGTAGATATCAAATTGAACATTATTATAAAATGCCACAATAGCATCCAATAAATGTCACTATTAACACAACCTCTAAACACCTATGCATATATGAAATTTATAAAAATCCATCAAAATTTAACATGCAAACGCGATCCTGACTATGCAGGCTGGATCGCGTTCGTCCTTTAGCAAAAATTCTGTGACCGAATAACACTAGCAAACGCGATCCGGATACTTGGCCTGGATCGCGTTTCTAAGGCCAAAACTCGAATAGGTCGTTTTCAACAAGGGAACGCGATCCGGAACTATAGCCGGGATCGCGTTCATCTGTTCTTCAGCTCAAGAACAGACCTGAACGAACACAAATTCCATTTTCATAATTCAAGCTCATCAAACTCGATTCTAATGCAACAAACATCTCTAATAACATCACATATCACCATATATCACAAATAAGCATCACATAAACTCAAGAATCAATTCAATCCATCAATTATTCATCAACCTAACATATGAACTTATAAACTTCCTTACCTTAAAATGTAGATGATGAAGAATAGAAGAAGAAGAAGAAGATGATGATGATAGCTAGTAAAAGATCACACTTCGATTCTCATTTCAAATTAATGATTTGATCATATATTTAGTTAGGGTTTATGGTTTTATTTGAAAGAGAGAATTGGGAAAGTGATCCCAATAAAGGGATCGGCCCTTAATTTAACCGGCCCCAAACAATGGGTATTTTATACCCGTTCTAAATCTATTGTCTGGCACTTAATCACTAAATGCGAGAAATTCATTTTATTGTTCCGTCAACTTTAATATATTAAAACAAACAACATTTCCTTATCCACAATAAGTCCTAAGACCTATTTAGGCAACTTTCACAATTTAATCAATTATATAGCAAAATTATTTAAAACTATTAAATACTCAATTATAATTAGAAAAATACCAGGCCACTGGAGAGGATGTTACAGAATGTTCACATGAATATGTGCTACATTTATTACCAGTGATTATGTGTTTTAAATTGTTTACATGACTAAGTGTAAATGGTCATGTAAGAGGTCGATTAACATATTAGAGACAGGATATACGCACAGTATTTGTGTAGGGGGAAATGATAGAAACATTTACATTTGGATATGTGAATGTGGAAAGAATTGAAAACGTGTATCGGTATTTGTAAGTTGCTCATGGGAGTAACGTTTGATGTGTGTATTTGTGATTATATAGTTGAAGATGCTATATTTTGATGAATAATGCATCTTGTGCTAGCAAATTAAGTAGAGTACAAAGCACAATTTATGTGTTTCGGTGAATTCAGTTGAAATACACACTGGTGGTGTGTAAGTTGATTAGATGCATACACATTTTGTGTTTAAAGTGATTAAATATATGCAAGTACAGTTGATGTTGAGATAATTAAAAATATGCATAATGATGATGTGCATAAGTGAATTGAATTATAACCACATCTTGTGTACATTAGTAATGAATAAGTATGTGGCTAGAGGTTGGTGTATGAGATATATATAGTATTAGTGAAATGTTATGTGTGATTCTATTTCACTAGAGTGATTAAGTATGATTAGATTTCGAGGACGAAATCTCTTTAAGGGGGAGAGATTTGTAACACCCAGTCTTCGGGTCTAGTAGTATTTTAATATTTTTTGATAGTGAACTATTATTTAATGTGTCAGAAAATAAGTGTGTTGTGTTAATTTAAAATAAGAGGAGAAAAGAGTTGACTAATTTATTGTGACTAATAAATTATTGATTGTTTTAAATTAACTCAGTTGACGGTAAAATAAAATAATGTTTCCCCGCAAATGGTTTTTAAGTTCCAGGCAATGATAAGTACGGGGAATGAAATTAAACACTTCTAGTATACACTCACAGGAGTAAGTCGGTTTATGTTTTAAATATATCCATATATACATACGTACATACAGAAACATTTTAAACCCTAGATTAATTCACAAAATTGGTTTAAAACATCAAATTGGAACTTCTAAACATGGATTCAAGCTTCCTTAATCATCATAATCAAGGTATGATCTTGTGTTCTTCAATTTCTAAAACCTAGAATTTGGGGTTTTTGGGATTTTGAGTTAATTAGCGAGTTTAATCCGAAATTGAAGCTTGATATTGTTAAATTGATGTTACTTAAGCTTAATTATGGTGATGGTTAACATTAATTAAGCTAAGGGTTTCAAATTTGATTTGGTGTTCATGAGAAATGGATGATTATAATGAGTTCATGGGGTTTTTGATGGATTAATGGTTTTAATCCGAAATTAAAGCTTGAGGTTAGTTAAAATAGTGTTAAGAAGTGTAACTAAGGTGGTTAGTAACATTAATCTAACTTAGAAGTGGATTAATTAAGTTGTAAAGTTTATGATCAAAATGAGTTTGATCATATGATGATGTTTTGATGTTAATACATTATTATTAGTGATTATAAAAGTTGTTGGAATGTTATTAGGAAGAATTGAAGTATTTAATCAAGTGTTTGATTATTAGAATTAAATATACTTATGATAATGATAGTGATAATATCATGTTAAGAAGTCTTGATTAAAGTAATCATGTGATTAAAGAGATTAAGATGGATGAATGTAATAAGATGATCATATGATTATCAAGTTGATTAGTGATAATTAAAGTAGCTTAACATGATGGTGTGATTTGAATGATTATTCATAATCTTGAAATAATGAATGTTGAATTAATACAAGTTAGTGATAAGTTGTTTGATATAATTACAATTGTATGGTGTTATATCTACATTGGGATAAATGACTAACTTGTGCAGTTCTGTTGTGTTTTCAGATAAACAGAAGGACTCAGTGATATTAGACTACTGAGTGGATGACTGAGGTATTCGGTGAGTGGATCTTTAATCCTCAGTGTGGTTTAGTTGTAACAGGTTTGGTTACAACAAGTAACGTATTATTACTGCTTTTGTTACCATGATGATTTTGGTTTAATAGTAATAATACTGTTGATAAACTGTTAGTCTGATAAATTGACCTGATAAGTTGTGAATATGTGATCACGTGATATATTTGGCCTTCGGGCATCAGTAGTTGATGAGGTCAACAGGTTGATCTGGTTGGTTGGGCTAATTGTTATTCAAGATTTTAACACATCTCCTGTGTTGGTTGATGATAACAATTAGCTATCGGTCTCGTCCGTTATGGCCATACGGATATGGTTGGATAAGTGTTCTATGAGAGCGACCGCGGCAGAAGGGTTTCTCAAGAACCACCGATCCTCATTATTGAATGGTGACATTGTTGAATTGTTGCATTGTTGACAAGTTGTATTGTGTAGTGATGTATTTAAGATTAGTTATTGTACACAAGGTTGTTATGCTAAGTTGTGCTGTCGATTATTATTCACTCACTTAGCGTTATACTAATCCCCCACCTTAACACTTCTTGCAGGTTATAGATTTTATCGGGTAGGCAAGAAGTTGGTCTGGAATGGAAGGAATGTTTGACATCTTGGCATACTTTGATAATTGAATATACAAATAAATGTTATCTTTTGGTTTTGAAATAACACCTTGTTGATGAACTATGTTTTAAATTGGATTGAATTTGTAATGTAACTTGGTATTATTGAAAGTTGGACTAACGCTTCCGGATTTATTATATTTAAATGATGTTAAATGAGGGGTGTTATAGATCCTGTAGCAACCGGCGGCGATGGCAGCGACGGTGTATTGGATTGATGGCGGCGACGGTGTATCGGATTGATGGCGGCGATGGTGTATCGGATTTGAGATTTTGAGATGAGATCTGCGTGAATTTGTTTTGTAATATTATGTTTGGGCAATGGGTATTATCCGTATTATGTTTGGGTAAGCGGTGGTCAATCACTAGCTTTTATATTCTAAAAATTACATTAATTTTGTGAGAATAGCGTGAAACTATGAGTTATCTATAATCTATATCTATAACTACTTATAATGCATGTCAAAGTATTGAATCTTATAACTCTTAAATTAAATAATGCCAATTTTACCCCTTTTACATCTCCCCTTTTAACACTTCCATTAATACCCTCATCCCACTATCTATTAGTAACAATTACTACTTATTCTCAACTAACTACACTTCCGTTAATATCATTATCCCATTATCTATTATCTATTACTACTTATTCTCCACTAACTACATTTTTCATCCATCAAATATTAAATCTCCTCAAGTATTTTTTAATTGATTAAATATCAAAATGAACACTTATAATGGAACATCCAAAAATAGTTTGTTGATATTTTAAATGGGACAGACAATATGTTTTTATTTTAAAACATTCACTTGCACCTCTATCCACCGTCACTACTTTCACCGCTGCATTTGCGCGGGTATTGTGCTAGTAAGTTTTAATGACTATTGTCTACTTTAGTAAATGTTCAAGCGTAAAAACGCCTAAGTACAATGATGATGATGATGTATGAGGAATTAAGCTTGTCACACTCCGATTAACGTGCAAACCCAGAGTCGAGACTAAGTCAATCGAGGGTGGTGAAAGCCTAATTCTTTGAGAGCAATTCGTGAGGAATAACTCTGTGAATTTATGAGGTGTTGGCCTGAAATGAAGGCATGACACTGGTATTTATACCCAAACCCTAAGCAGACATGGAGGGTTTGGTCGTGGGGGAGCATGACACTTCCTGCGTGGATCGCTGACATGGTAGCTCGGTCGTGGGGGAGCACAACACTTCCTGCGTGGATCGCTGACGTGGAAGTTTGGTCGTGGGCGAAGATGACATTTACTGTGTGCCGGCTGACGTGGACCAATCAAATGCCCCGACCAGGTTAATGGCCAGGCCATGCTAGTCGTACCTGAATATAACGGTTGCAGATTGTACTTCTGTCAGAGAATGTCGGGCCTGCTTTGTCATCTTTCAGCCGTTCCTTTGTTATGTTGATAGTGTGGCCAGTGCTACGGTCCGGCGCGGAACGTATCCAAGTTCACGTCCTGACCTGGATATTAGTATCCGAGGTGAGAGCTTAAAAGAGTTGGACTCAGATGTTATCCGGGTCTATGTTCGGCACGGATCCGGGGTCATGATACCTAGTGCAGTCTGTCGTCCGTATCGAAAGTTAGTAGAACTGTCAGCGGATATTATCCGAGCCCAGGCCCGGTCCGGAACCGAGCCATCCTATGTGGTGTAAGCTGAGATCAGATGACGTACATCATTAAGTCCCCCCAGTCCGTTATTATATTTCGGGCAGGGGTATGATGGCGGACTTAGAATAAATGACATGGTGTAGTGATGATGGCCTTTCAGTCTTGGCGGCGTGCAATAAATGCATGTCCTTTCAGATGTCACAGCTGGAATGCGATGGGATGGCTTATAGACGCTGCGTCATCGTACAGCTGGATACACGATGGTTCGTTTGCCAGATCGTGAGATCTGTCGACACGTGGCAGTGCGAAACGTGGTGAGCAACGGTAACCTCTCGTTTGTGAGATCTGTCGACACGTGTAGGGTGGAGATCAAAGCCCACAAGGCCCGGCCCATGAACATTTGCCTATAAATAGCGAAGCCTCATTTTTACTTCATTTTTTACGCCAGTAAAAAATTTTCAAGAGCATTCCGGCAAGTTCCAACGTTCCGTCAACTGTTCCTGCTTATCAACCCAGATTCCGATTACTCTCAAACAAACCCAGGTCCGTCACTCGTATCTTCAAACTTTTCTTTCTTTCGCTTATATATACATACCATGGCTGCTCCTGAGAACGTAGCAGAGGTCCGTGTAGCCGGGGCCGGACCCAGCAAAGGCCCGAATGTGGCTTATGAGGTTAGCTCGGTGAAGCCGTAGGATATTCCAGATATTTTGAGGCGTTTCAGATGCCTTGAGAGGTTTAACCCTGTAGCGCCCACCCCCGAGCAACGTGCCGACGCGCCACCGAATGGCAAGGTGGCCGTGTACTGGAAAACTATGGAGAAAGGCAATCTCCGTATGCCGCCGACCCCGTTCTTCTTAGACGTGTGCAAACACTACAAGGTGGGGTTTAGCCAGCTCCACCCCTTCGGGGCACAGAAAGTAACCATATTTGAGATGTGGTTTAGGTCGCTGAACCTGAGGCCGTTGGTTAGGGTTTTCCGGGCCTGCTTCAAGCTGACCCCGAGCGCCGGCACGGGGTGGTATACGTTTGCGAAGAAAAACAACTTCGTAGGTTTTGCCGAGTCGTCTTTGCACGACTGGCGTGACACCTTTTTCTTCATTGATCAGACTATCATTCCTGACAACGCTGTGGAGACGTTGGTGTGGCAGTATGAGCGCCCAAAGAACGTCAGCCTCACGCCTAAACTGGAAGGGGAGGAGAGTGAGTTACTGGCGGCGTGCCGAGATGCGAGCCTGGAGATGCGCGAGTATCACTCGTTTGTGCTCGTTATGGGTTGCATCAGCTCGTTTTGGCCGCACGGCGGTCAGATACCCGTTGTCAAGCAGGGTGGCCATGGTATGGGGTGGGGATTGTTTTCTTATTTTATTACTTTTGTACATATGCCTTGTTTACTGATTGTTTGCGTTCCGTTGGTACATATATGGATTTGAACTCGATCCTGAAGGCGCCCAGTTTGTCTGGCCTCAAATATGTCCGGAGGTCAGTGGAGAAGATTCCTGACAACGGCAAGGTGACCGGGGCGACGGTTACCGTGGCCGAGCCCGTGATCACCACCGTCGTTCCGCTGACGGCCTATGCTGATGTGGAGGCGTCCGGTGCCCAGCTACTTGCCAAACGCAAGGGTCCGGAGGCTGGTAAGAGGGCATCCGGGGCCCCGGCCAAGAAGAAGAAGAAGAAGACGGCGGGAGAGGTTGCTGAGGCCAACCTTGCAAACTTCCAGTCTGCGCCGAGCACAGGTGGGGGCTACATTATACCCGAGGATGGTCCGTAATGCTGCCTTATTCTATGCTGGCAAGTGGTGTTTTTGTACTAACTGTTTGTTGTCTGTACAGCGGAGACGGATCCACTTCTTGCCACTGCGGAGCAGGTTCGCAGTGTTCTTGTTCTCCAGGACGAGGAGGAGGAGGAGGGTGACGGCGACAGGCTGATTCGCCGCAGCCGGTCTTCAGGTATTGCTACCACTTCTTCCGGCACGGTGCTCTCAGGTGATGGGACTGGCTCGCACCCTGAGGAGCCGGTGACGGTGTTGGACAGCCCACCGCAGGAGTCGCCAGTCGAGCCCGGCCCCCAGAATCCTCCGAAGGAGGCAACGCCTCCGCGCCCAGACAGCATGAGGTATTTATTGGACCTCACTGTGCCTATACATTGGTGTGTATAGCTTTTTAACTTGGCTTTTTAACCAGGTCTGAAAGAATAGCTATTCTCAGGTCTATGCTTCCGGAGCAGTTTGTTCCGGAGCGCTTCTTGAAGGTTCCCGCATTCGGACCTGCATACTCCGGAGCTGATGTCTTCATTCCGGCCTGGGATTTTAAAGTTAACAATCTGGCCGTGGATGCACATTCGCTACGAGAGTTTGCCCGCCATGCCATTCCGCCAGCCGTCTCGGACAAACTTGCCCGGTTGCCTCCTGTAGATGCCAAGAAGGCGCGCCTGCTCATGTCTTTCTGGGACTATGCGCTGCAATGTGACGAGCAGGCGCGCTCCGAAAAGATGGCAGAGCAATGGAAGATGAACGCTGCCGTGCTCCAGCGCCAGGAGGAGGAGATCGGCATGCTGAAGGCTAGAGTGCAAGAGCTGGAAGGTGTGGTGGGACCGGCCAATGAAGCAAGAATGAAAGCTGAGGCCGAGGTCCAGAGGGAGAGGGTTCTGCGGGTGGAGGCGGAAGCAGCGCTCGCATCGCTGCAGGATCGGGTGCGGGATGCAGAGTCGGAGAGCGATGCGCTTGTTGAGAAAGATAGGCAGCTCCAGAGCAGGTAAAATAACAATTTATTTATACTTGAAATATATTCGATGCTTATTGGTTAAGCTTGCGTGCAGGTTTGAGGACCTGTCTGCGGACTTGGCCGCCACCAAGAAGGATGTGACGGAGCTGGAGGCCGCCTGCGACCTCCATATCAAAGATTATAATGACTTGGAGATCCAGAAGACGGAGTTAGCAGGTGACCTGGACCGACTCCGGAAGGGCATTCCTGGCTTGGTTAAGCTGGCCCTGGTATCAGACGATTTAACGACTCCGTTCAAAGAGTTCGTAGCTGCTGTCCAGGAATTGGAGGTACTGCAAACGATTAACCTCATTGCGGAGTACATTCCTGAACTCCCAGCTCCACTTCCCGATGCCATTGCGTCCAAGGAAAACCCAGACTGCTTTGCGCGCGCGCAGCGGGCGGGTGATGCGCTGAAGACAGTCTCCATCCCGTTCATAGAAAGAATAGGTGGTGAGGAGGAGTTGTCTGTTGATGATATTTTGGGAATGCAGCCATAGATTGATAGGTTTGTGTAAGGCCAGCATTTCCGTTTGTGTAAATGCATAATATAAATGCAACGTTAGTCTTGTAAATGCACGTGTTTGAACTAGTTCTGAGTGCGTTTAATATTTGTTGTCATGACTTAGTAGATTTCTAGACTACTTTATGAGTTGGTGTGTGGCGGAGGCGTACCTCGGCCCGACCAATTTGTTCAGGTTGTTTGTCCCTTACTTAGGATCTAGTACGAAGCGAGTCACTCAATCGTTTGCGGAATCAACGATTAAGTTATACACTAAACACACGAACAATCAATACGCAATGAATATCAAACGAAACGTATTATATTGTATTATAATTGGTCAGATTACAGAGATTTCGACTAATTGCGTTTAGGGTTTTGTCAACCCTAAATCAGAAAACACAAAACGAATTTATACAAAACTGGCACCTGCGACGTCGCACGCTACGTCGCAGGCCCAAGCCCATGCGACGTAGACTACGTCGCAGGCCCAAAACCTGACGTCGCACCTGCGACGTTGCACGCTACGTCGCAGGAGTCAGGAATGCTAATTCTAATTACAAACTACGAGCTAGACCAACTGACAGACACTAAACATGTACTAACAAACTCCCCCGTGTCTTCAGCTTGGTCTTCAAAAATCTTCTTTAAACCCAGCCCGCAGGAAACTGACCATCGGCATGAATTCCATTAGCTACGCAAACAGTAACAACATTGTAAAACTGCTGTGCTAAACGTCTGTTGAATTCATTCTTCTGACCAACACGAATCCGATTATCATAGAGTTTTCTTAAATCTTTTTCATGAAAATTAATCAAACTCATCGGATCATACAGTCTAAACGTTGCTTGCTTCAAATTCCATATACCTCCAACTTCTGGCCATGGTTCAGAATCTGGAACGAAAGTAATAACCGCTTCACCAGTCTGTGGATCAAGTTCCCATTTTACAAGCCTTCTCAGAAAATAATAAGGAACTAATTCTAGAGGTATCTCAGTCAAACAGTTAGCAGGCGAATAGTGAACTTTAACCAAAGGCTTCCTGGTGACTGGATCAATCTTCTTTTTCAACGTATACCGAGTTCCCAACGTCGGTTTCAATTTCGAATAGTCTTTGATAATACTTCCCGACGTAGATTTCTCTGAATGAACTCAGCATAATCATTCTCGAAAGGATTAATCAATTTAAGCTGAGCTAATCGATTAATCTCTCCTTTTGGCAACGTGCTCAATCTATCAAAACGCATTCTGAAGTACTGAACTCCATCTTCTCTCTTAATCATGAACAGATTCCTCTGACACTTCCAGCTTTTAATAACACCGGTATAATTTCGACTAACCCGGTACACTTGACATTTAACTGGAATAGGAACTGGATTTCGTCCCTTAGGCCACCATTTCTTGTTTCTCTCTCTCTTTTCTTCAGCAGTTAATTTCTTCGCTGCTGAGTCCGGTGCCTGTGTCTCTGAAGCTGGAGTTGCAGCAGAACTTGATTCTCCATGTTGAGCTTTATCAGGACTCTCGTCTTCACTTGAATCAGATTCAATAATTGGTGCACCATCATAAGCTTCCCCAGATTGTGCATCATCATACGTTTCATCTGCATTCAACTGCTCTTCTTCAATCGAAACATCCTCATTCATCTCAAAAACATTCTCTGTTTCTTCCTCAGAGCCAACTCTACTGGCCATCCTCTGAATAAATGATAAGTCAGCGAATGAGTAGTCAACTGCCAGCGGTCTCGGTTGCCCTGGAATATCATCAACACAAAAATAATCCAAACGAGAAATATTTTCATTAACATTTTCAATTACAGGGTTGGGATTTACAGACGCAGGTTCACTTGACTCTAAAGTGGGTATCCCAGACCCATACTCCCCCGAGGCAAGTAACCTGCCTTCCAAAACATTAACCCTAAGCTTCGTATCCTCAAGCTCCTTAGATTGAACCTCGATCAACGCAGCTTGTTCAGCAATCTTCTCGTCCTGAGCCTCCAGCTTTTGTTTCATCTGCTGCATATCTTCCATAATCTTTTGCATGAAAGCTGGAGTCGGTTGAATCTGAAAATCAGGTTGCAGCTGTGGATTGACTGGAGCTCGTGTTGACGAAGAGCGACGAACACGACGACGAGGACGATAAGTTTCATCAGCAGAATCATCACCGTCTCGTGTACGTTTCCCAGTATCCCTTGGAGGTACATACTTGCGTCCTGCCCGGATCCGACGCTGAATTCTTAGATATCTGAATGAATCGGAAAGCCTGATACGTTCCATCTCAGAGGGATGCGTAACAGTACCATCCGAATGCTCAGGCGTCGGACCCCCATCCTGAGGACCTACATTGGCTGGTTCTTCAGAATCAGAACTCTCGACCGTGTCGTGAGATGCTGGATTGTCCGAATCCACATGCCCGAACTGCTCGATGTTCTCCAATAGAGCATCTACATTCTCCCCCGCAGGTTGAACTGGAATGTTCACAAGCGGTTGCTGCTGCTGCTGAGGTACTGGAATATCCATATACTGAGGATCTGGAGGCGGTACATAATTTTCATCCACAATAGCACCGAATAAGGGAACATCCCTTGGTGCCTCGACCCCTTTCTCATACCCTGCACAAATAGTGAAAATCCGACTCTTCATCAGGGAAATCTTGAGCGGTTGGTCGATATCACCCTGTGCCTGAAGTTCCGGATGATGACGATTGATGTGCAACTGTACAAATCTCGGATATAAAATCCATTTCTGATCCCCGGCATTCGCATTATCAACCATAGCCTTGAAGATAAATCCCGAGAAGTTGAACGGCTTGTTGTATACCAACGCTAACATAGCAGAAGCCAGACTTCGGCTCATCCCATCCGTTCCACCTTTCCTATTCCCCAAGCAAACAATAATCACATGCATCAAATATCTCCAGACGCATGTGAGATTCGCTTTTCGATACTGATCAGAGGGAATCCCAGGATATCCTATCCGTTGCATAGCTCCAGAAACAAAAAAAATGATCAAAACCGATAGGCATATCCGGTTGATCATTCAGCTGTAAAAGTTCCCGAATGCTCTGTTCTGTAATAGCGATCTCCGTACCCAGAACGGTAGAGACCAATCGTCTAACGTCGTTTTCAGTAACGACAGTTGCATTTCTCCAAAAAGGATTGATCAGATTTCCAAACGCCATAGTGTTGTCGGAAATGGCGTGGAATACCCTTGAACGTCTCAAAAACGCGATCATCTGACGATACGGTGCAACTTTATCAGAAGTGTCAGTAAGGTAAGCAGCCGTATTATGACGAGCTTCAAAAATCAAAGCCATATCTGCAAAAACAGAAACAGATTGCAACTCGAAAAAGATTAGAAAAATAATGTTACATTTTTACAAACTTTTTCAAATTCCCTGGAACTAGCGACGTAGCCCCGTACGTCGCATAACACAGAGCGACGTAGAACTGTACGTCGCTAAAATTCAAAATAAATTGGAAAGCGACGTAAGGCCGGACGTCGCAGAAAATTCGAGCGACGTCAAGAGATAATAATTAATTAAAGCGACGTAGGCTACGACGTCGCAGCGTACGTCGCACTGACGAACAGGCGTCCCCAACCCAAAAACCCTAACCTTCGATTTTAGGGGTTTTCAAAATCAAACGCACTACAAGGTGCGGCTAACGATGGTGATCACGAAAACATAAGTTATAATAGTTACAACATCCAATTAACCATCGAATTTAACCCAAAACCGAAACCCTTTTAACCCGTATCACATATATAGCAATTAAACGTAATATACACGGTGAAAAAATGGTAAAATCGGTACCTAAGTGTGCGGAATAACGAGTAGATCAAAAGTACGTAAGTGAATCGGAATGAAAACGGCTACAAATCATGAAAAATGCTCGAAAATTGCTACGTCGCAAATCGCCACTGGTACGTCGCAGGTTACGTCGCACGTGAATAGTGAATAGTGTGACGTGTTACGTCGCAGTTGAGACTTTATATAGTCTAACCCTAGATGCGACGTAGACTGGGACGTCGCAGGCGACGTAGAATGGGACGTCGCATAAAACAATTTTGATCAAATTTTGAATTTTTCAAACCGTTTACTCGTTATTTTAGCAAATAATTTCCAAATAACTCGTGACTTTGGAAAAATAACTCAGAATAAAAATAAAGCATAAAACTAAAAAATCTTTTTGGTATTTTCTTTAATTTTACAAAAAGTAAAAAATGAACAAAATAAAAATACTAACACTCTATTTTTGGTGACGGAGTTGAGTTGTCTGATTAGGGATCATATCGGAATAACATGCATTTATTAGGAATAGTAAGTGTTATTTCGATCATCATTATATTTTTCCACTTTAAATTTACGTGGCACATTTAAAACACCTGTTATAAAAATTATGTCAAAACGATTATTGGTATTGTTTGTCCACCTAAACACGTTACATCCGTGTCTGTGAGTTAACCTTTTATTGTTAGTATAAATATTAAATTTGAGAGACCTATTATATGATATACTGATAAACTTCAGTAAAACAAACACTGCATATTCACACAAGGTAGAGATTACAAGACCAAGTTTATCTCGGTTTTCTCGTAACATACACTTGATATTTATATTTAGGCATACATCAAACCGACTATGAAGATACTAGTGGCCCCAGATCTGTACAAAGTACAACAGAGGGTCCCTTAGTATGAATATAACAAGTTTGAGACTATTTGCATAACTAATGGATTCAGGTATGTACGTGAGTACAACAATAGTCACCATTAGTTAGGCGAATAATCATATTATCACTATATGCCCATTTTACATTTACATAATTATGACAGTGTATGATAGTACTTCCATTTATCAATTAAGACTTATGTCATACATCATATAACATTTTTCTCAAAGTAATAGACAAGTATTTAAATTACTTCTTAATATCTCAGAGACCGGTGTGTACCATGCCTACCAATACATCGTATGATGAAGATAATTTAGATAAAAACTGTTTTAAGTGTGTCAGATAAACCTACTGACACATCCAAGATAAACCTTAAAATTCCATTTTGTGCATGTCACCCGATGTACTATCATATCCCAAGTTGTTTACAGACACAACTTCAACGTCTATTTTAAAAATGTAGCAACCTTGCGTTTTCTTTAATACTAAAGAGTATAAAGAGTGGCTGTTGCGATTTTTTTTTTTTTTTTTTTTTTAAATTGAATTTAAAAACTTAAAAATCCAAGTCACAAATCATTTCTTTGACTGAAAGAACCTTAAACCTATCAGATTGACCAGTTCAATAAAACGTGATCGCAAAAAGGCTTTTGTGAAAAGGTCCGCACACTGCTTAAGGGTCTCTATATGTATGACATCTATAAGGTGTTTCTCAAAGCAATCCCGTATGAAGTGGAACCTAAGTTCGATATGTTTGGTCTTAGAGTGTTGTACGGGATTATGAGTTATAGATATAGCAGCTGTATTATCTATATAAATAGGAGTCATAGAGAGATTGAACCCGTAATCACGCAGCTGATGCTGAATCCAGAGAACTTGAGAACAGCAACTTGCAGCAGCAACATACTCGGCTTCAGCTATGGAAATAGCAACCGCAGTCTGCTTTTTGCACTGCCAAGAAACTAAGCGCGATCCAAGGAACTGACATCCTCCAGTAGTTGACTTCATATCTATCTTGCAGCCACCAAGATCCGAATCCGAATAGGCAGTTAACTCGAAGTTTTTCTCGTTTGAATACCATAGACCCAGAGATGGCCTAAAAGCGAGATATCCAAAAATGCGTTTTACTGCCTTCATATGAGACACCTTCGGATTTGCTTGAAATCGTGAGCAGAGAGAAACAGCAAACACTATATCTGGTCTTGAGGCAGTTAGGTACATGAGAGAGCCTATCATTGAGCGATAGTCTTTCTCCTTGCAATCTTCATCGTCCTCATTAGGTCAAAGATTGTGTCTTGCTTCAATTGGAGTGCCGTAGTGTTTACAGTTGAGCAATTCATATCGCTTTAACATGTCAGTGACATATTTTGACTGGTGGATATAAATTTCATTGTCAGATTGCTCAACCTGTAGTCCCAGAAAGAACGTGAGTTCCCCCATAGCACTCATTTCAAACTCAGATTTCATCAATCTTTCAAAATCCTTGCACAACTGATCATTAGTTGATCCAAAGATTATGTCGTCCACATAGACCTGCACAAGTAACAAATCCGCTCCTTCCCGTTTGATGAAAAGCGTGCTATCAATCTGTCCTCTGTCAAAACCATTCTTCAGCAAGTACTTGGCAAGTCGCTCATACCAAAGTCGAGGAGATTGATGAAGACCATACAAAGCTTTCTTCAGTTTGCAAACATGATTAGGATGCTTTGGGTCTTCAAAACCGGGAGGTTGACACACATAAATCACTGCGTCGACATCTCCATAAAGAAAAGCACACTTTACGTCAAGTTGATACACGCGGAATCCTTTAAATGAAGCATAGGCTAGAAAAATCCGAATAGATTCCAAACGAGCAACAGGAGCGAAAACTTCATCATAGTCAATACCTTCTAATTGACTATATCCTTGAACTACCAGACGGGCTTTATTACGAATAACTGCCCCACGATCATCCATTTTGTTACGGAAAACCCAACGAGTACCCGTCAAGTGAGCACCCTTGGGTAGAGGAACAATTTTCCAAACATTCATCTTGTTTATTTGCTGTAGTTCCTCCTGCATAGCCTCGACCCAAGATGGATCCTTTAAGGCTTGTTCAACCTTTTTAGGTTCAATTTGAGACAAATGACATGAATCGATATGAGCTATAAGTCCCAAAAGTTGCTGAGCTGAAGTCTGCTTTGCTTGCTGTCGTGTTTGAACAGATGCATGAGGATCACCAATGATATTATCAATGGGGTGATCCTTATGTATACGAGTTTCTGGTATGGCACCTGGCACAAGATCCACACCCAGATTGTTCAAATCTCCCTCAGTTTCAGGAGTAGCAGCAGACTCAGGAGAGGCTAACTCTTCTTCTTCTCCTTCATCTTCATGAGAAAATAAGTGAGAGTAGGCCATTGTTTCCTCCATTTCATCTTCTTCTTGAGGTTCCTCTAAAGGAGGCATGTTTGGATCATATGGAAGCTCCTTTGTGTAGGTATAAACTGTTTTAGAAGGAGCAGCCGAAGATGATGGAGTATTAGATGGTGTTGATGGTGGTGATTTGGTAGTTGTTTGTGGTTGTGTGGGTGGTTGTGTGGGTGGTTGTGTGGGTGGTGGTGTGGGTGGTTGTGTGGGTGGTGGTGAAGGTGTAGGTTTAGTCGGTGGAGGTGCGGGTGTTGCATTGGGATTTGGGTTGGATGGTTTATTATTAACAGGTGTATCTTGAGTAAGATCAAGCTCATGAAGTATAGAAACCAATTCTTCCGTTTCATCTTCTTCCGGAATATTGAAAGAGTTGAAGAGGTTTCCATAGTTGAAAAACCAATCCGGACCCGTTCCTTGAGGAGGTTCCGTATACCTTAAACATTTCACTTCAAAATGCTCCTCAATCTGATTCGTTGATTTGTTAAAGACTCTTTTGTTCGGAGAGTTGACTGAATATCCAAGAAAAATCCCTTCAACAGCTTTATCACCAAACTTAGAGACCTTATCTTTTGTTATCATGATCAGGCATGGACACCCAAATGGTTCTAGGAACTGCAAATTTGGCTTACGGTTATTGAAAAGTTCATAACTCGTCTTGTTCTTTTTCTTAACCGTGAGTACTCTGTTGAGAACATAACAGGCAGTATTAACTGCCTCAGCCCTGAAGATGATTGGTAACTTGGAGTCAGCTAACATAGTCCGAGCTGTCTCGATAATTGTCCTGTTCTTTCTTTCTGCAACTCCATTCTGTTGTGGAGTCCTCGGAGCACTAAATTGATGCTCAATACCTCTTGTAGCACAAAACAATTCGAGAGTTGAGTTCTTGAATTCAGTTCCATTGTCGCTTCGTATCCTTTTCACCTTCAAGTTGCACAGATTTGCCAACTTGTTCAACAAATACACCAGAATCTCAGGAGTTTCCCCCTTTGTGGTCAAAAAATAAACCCACGAAAACCTTGAGTAGTCATCAGTAACTACCAAGCAGTAAGACCGACCACCAATGCTCTTTGTAGAGACTGGACCAAAAAGATCCATATGCAGTAGTTCCAATGGAGCATTTATGGAATTCACCTGCTTAGACTTATGGGACTTCTTACGTAACTTTCCTTTTTGGCAGGAGATACAGTCATCCTTTAGAGCAAATGACTGTTTCGGAACTCCTAGCACTAGGTCATTTTTAGTCAAGAAATTCATTTTTCGGAAATGAATATGTCCCATTCGTCTGTGCCAAAGCAGTGATTCCTTTTCAGAAGCCTTAGACAAGAGACACGTATACTCGTTTGAGGTCTCAACAGTTCTCATATTCAGAATGTATGTGTCATTCTTTCTTGGTGCTCTCAGTAACACCCATTCTTCCGGAATGACATACCCAGGCTTCAGTATCACACACTCTGTCTTTGTGAACGCAGTAGTATAATCCTTATCACAGACCTGTGAAACACTTAGCAAGTTGTGCGTAAGCTGTTCCACGTAGTTCACATTTTCAAAACTAACATTGCTGTTAGTGAGCGTTCCTCTTCCAGAAATAGTTCCCCCAGTATCTCCAGCAAAAGCAACATATCCTCCTGCGTATGGTTTAATATCCACAAGAAGAGATACATCGCCTGTCATATGTCGCGAGCAGCCGCTATCCAAATACCATTCACTATCTTTAACACGTTCTGACTGCTGCAACACACAAACGAAGGAGATTAGTGAGAAACGGTGACCCAAGCCTTTACAGACTTAGGTCGACCGTGGTCATCAACAATAATCACGTCAGATAGGATTTTATCTTTAAACAAATTAGAATTTTTATCTGATGTGTTATTGTTGACGACTGAAGAGTCAACATCAGACTCTTTACGTTTCCAAACTTTTGAAGATTCGGAATTGATATTAGAAGTAATGTTGGGCTTTTGAATTGACAAAGGTTTTTGCTCAACATTACTTGGTTTCGAAACAGGCTTCAAAATAGGCTTGGGAGAGGTAGAGTAACGCCTAGGTGGAGATTTTGAAAAAGAATTTCTGTAAACAGATGTCCTAGGCATCTCTCTCCCATATCGCTGATTTGACAGCTTTGGACATTCACGAATTAAATGTCCTTGTTTCTTGCAGTAGAAACAAGAACGAGTCTCAACAAACGGTTGAGGCTGAGGAATTACCACAGGAGGTGGAGAAACATTTCTAGAACATGAACAATGCGTACATGTTTTAGAAAGTGTTTGTTTTGGTTGAGAGGTTGAAGTTGAAGGTTTATCATACGAAACTCTTTCATTTACTATTTTATTTTGCAAAATCTTTACAAGTGACTGTAAAGTTTGTTGTTTCGAATTAAAAACCTTGGCTTTTCCCTTATTTGGTTGAACCTTAATTTCAGGCTCAGTCTTTGAAATCACTTTTTCAGGTTTAACCACAACCTTCTTAACCTCAGGATACTCCTGATCCGTAATGTCTTCAATCTCAACAATCTCCTCAATAATAACAGGAGATTCATTCTTTAACTCAGCACTCTCCTCAACACTAACAGGAGATTCATGCACAGACTTAACAAACGTTGGCAAGGGGTACTCTGGCCGCTTGGTTTTCTCCTTTGCCGGTTTGTTATGTTTGGTCTCTTTAGCATCTTTAGCTTTTAAACCATAAAGCTTGGACCAATCAACTGGAATCTCTTCAAAGCCTTCCTTAACAGGCAGGGGACAGTGAGTAGTAGGAGGAGGGACTGAGTTGTATCCCAATCCCTCATTCTTCTTCCCTTTAGTACCATGCTTGCTAAGAATTTCATTAAAAACGACCGTTGAGGAATTTGAACCTAAGATTTTACTCTTATAATTCTCATACTCAGCTTTTAAATCTGTAAGTTCTTTATTTAGTAACTCAATTTCAACAAGATAGCTTTTAATGGCATCTTCTTGACTAAAAACCTTAGATTTATATTTCTGAGTATCTAACCGATGAGCCTCAAGATGTTTTTCATAAAGTTTCTCATTAGCTTTTAAGAAATTATTTGACTCGGTTAGTTTTTCATTCTTTTTCCTCAACTCTACGGTTTCATTTTGAAATGCCTTTAGAGATTCAGTTAACTTAATACATGAGATACAATTTAACGGTTCATCATGTACCTCATTCACAATGTGAGCCATCAGACACTGTTGGTAATGCTGGGAGACAGGCGTCCAATCTTGACTTGTAGGCTCAAAGGCAATCAGGGCATTATCAGCAATCCCTTTCTTAGAAACTTCCATTTCTTTGGCCTTTGGAGGAGTAGATGGTGTTGTGAATCCCGATGCTGGCATTTTGGGTTTCTCGCACTCTCTGGCGAAGTGACCCAAATTTTGACAATTGTAACATCGGACCTTACTCTTGTCAAATCCGAAGCCAGTCTTTCCATCACCTTCCAAACTTTTACGCCCTGTCCTCTGCAAGAACTTTTGAATTCTTCTGGTGATCATCGCCACATTCCAAGTTAAATCCATTTGCTCCAGATCATCTTCATCAAGCTGAGCATAGTCTTCCTTAGTCAGCTCCAAAGTAAGATTCGGTTGAGTAACCAAATCCTTGTATGAGCTTAAGAAAGCTGTGTAAATGGCAGCTTGCTCCTGAATAGCAGGTGAGACTTGAACCTGTTGTTGATTTGAAGAAGGTCCAGTCATGAAAACAGAATGAATCCCATCGGAAGCAGAAGAAGAAGTTGATGGAGCATTTGTATTTGTCACGAAGGCGACTCCAGATCCATAAGTCTTTCCAGAGTTGATCTGAACACCATACACACTAGGATTCTGAACAGCAGCACCAGACCTAGTTTCTTTCTTCTTAATCTCCATCGCGTGAGCTTGAAGATCCCCTATCAGCGTATCCAAAGACATGTTTGCAAGTTCTTCATTTTCTTTTAAAAATTGAACTTTAACATCCCAAGAACTTGGCAACACATCCAGTAGCTTCTTATTTACTTCAATTGAAGGAAAAGTATAACCCCCTTCAAACAACTCACCAACTAACCGTGAGTACCTAGTGAATAACGAAGTCGTGTCTTCATTTGGAAGGATGTCAAAGATATCGTACTGTTTCTTAATCAGTTCAAGCTTGGCTTCCTTGTACTTATAATTTCCTCCACAACGAGTTTCAATTGCCTTCCACAGATCAAAGGCTGTTTCATGAGTTCTGAAAAGCCAAAGAACATCCTTGGTTAGACACATTTTAATTATTGAAAAAGATTTTCTTTCAGTATCAAAATCTTTCTTCTCCTCGGGAGACATCGCTTTATAGGTCTTAGCAGGACGAATATTACGGTATTCTCCTTCAGCTAATGGAGGTACATAACGTTCGCGTAATGGTCCCCATAATTCTGGACAATGAAAATCAATGTATTGTTCAACTCGGTCTCTCCAGTATACATAATCCATGTCCGCAGTAAACAATGGAGGTTTATTACTTGAACCTATGTCATTACTTTGTTTAATCATTTCTCTTAGACCTCTAATATCATCTTTATCAGCTGCCATTGTAATTACTTAATCAAAAAACAAACTTCTGATCTTAGCGACGTAGGTGAGTACGTCGCACCAAGATTATGCGACGTTGATAGGTACGTCGCAAAAGCAAAGGATTCAATTAAGAATCAGAAATATGCGACGTTGAGAGGTACGTCGCAGATGACGTCGCAGAGGACGTCGCAGAATCACACTACGTCGCAACACGACGTCGCACAGACTAATTAAAGTCCAAATTACTACGTCGCACGCGACGTCGCAGCTTACGTCGCAATGGTACGTCGCAAAACGCGCTGAGCAGCGGCCACAAACCTTAAAAACGAATTTTTAACCCTAAAAACCAAAACCACGAATGCCGAACGACAGAAACCTTCAATTATCCCAGTAATACTGATCGAAAACCTGTAAAAACACAAAACAAACGTGATAAACACAAAAACACACGAATATCACGTCCTTTTAAATCCCAAACTCGATCCGAATCGCCAAAACGAGCACTTTCTGCTCTGATACCAGTTGTTTGTCCCTTACTTAGGATCTAGTACGAACCGAGTCACTCAATCGTTTGCGGAATCAACGATTAAGTTATACACTAAACACACGAACAATCAATACGCAATGAATATCAAACGAAACGTATTATATTGTATTATAATCGGTCAGATTACAGAGATTTCGACTAATTGCGTTTAGGGTTTTGTCAACCCTAAAACAGAAAACACAAAACGAATTTATACAAAACTGGCACCTGCGACGTCGCACGCTACATCGCAGGCCCAAGCCCATGCGACGTAGACTACGTCGCAGGCCCAAAACCTGACGTCGCACCTGCGACGTTGCACGCTACGTCGCAGGAGTCAGGAATGCTAATTCTAATTACAAACTACGAGCTAGACCAACTGACAGACACTAAACATGTACTAACACAGGTCGCACCCCGGCGATCAGTACGAGCTCAGGGGGACCTCTGCCTTCAGGAAGCTAGAAGGCATTCCCTTATGGGGGCAGGCTCGCAACGCCTCCGGGCTTAACTGACTGCAGCAGTCATAGGCCGGATTCATGGCGACGACGCCTGAGGACTGTTTTCCGTTGACGGCATTTTTTTTTTTTGCAATGTTATGTACAGCATATTGTGCAAAAGTAATGGACTTGTAGAACAGAAGAATAGTATGCAATCAGAAACTTTTTATTGATAAGGATAGATGCTACGAAGGCGGGGGATCAGTCCGGCCCGAGCTTTTACAAAGTTTGATTACATATAACATTTCTTTAGATTTGTCGCATGCCATGTGCGCGGCACCGACTTGCCATCCAGAGTGGCCAAAACGTAGGAACCGTTTGTGTTTGCTTCCATGACCTGGTACGGGCCTTCCCAAGGCTGCACTAGTTTTCCTGTGTTCTCAAATTTGCTGGCCTCATTGTTTCGCCAGACTAGGTCTCCGACCTGAAAGGACAATGGGCGAACGCGCTTGTTATAGTAGCGAGCCATTTTCTACTTGTTCACGGATTGGCGAATGGCTGCCATTTCCCGGCGCTCCTGTAGCATGTGGGCGTTCTGCTGCTGGGCTTTCAGGCTTCCATCCTCGGTGAAGTTAATGATTCTTTCACTGGGAACGCTGATCTCGGCTGGTATGACCGCCTCGCAGCCGTAGACGAGGCTAAAGGGGGTCTCGCCGGTGCTTTCTTTGGGAGTAGTGCGGTGTGCCCATAGCACGTTGGGAAGTTCATCCACCCAACCGGTGCGACTCTCGCCGAGCCTAGCTTTGATACCGGCTACCAGATCTCTGTTTGTGACTTCAACTTGGCCGTTGGCCTGTGGGTGGTATACCGAGGTCAGTGTTTGTTTCACATTGAGTCCCTCGCACCATGCCTTGAACGGGTTCTGAACAAACTGTTTTCCGTTGTCAGTGATGACTTCGTGTGGTATGCTGAACCGACACACGATGTTGTCCCATACAAAGTTGCGAACCTGTTTACCACTGATTTGGCGCAACGGCTTGGCTTCAACCCATTTTGTGAAGTAATCAATAGCCATGATCAAGAACATCACGTTTTCGGGCCCCGGTGGGAAGGGTCCCACTATGTCAATGCCCCACTTGAAGAAAGGCCATGCCAATGAAATGGGGATCAGATCATGCCTTGGTGCCCTAGCAATAGGCGCGTGAATATGACAGAAAGTGCAGTGCTTGGTGACCTCAGCGGCATCCCTGTACATGGATGGCCAGAAATAGCCCAAGCGCATGATCTTTGCCACGACAGTCTTGTGGCCGGAGTGCAGGGCGCATGACCCTTCATGCACTTGGCGAATGACATTCTCAGATTGTTTCGGGCCCAGACACCTTAAGTTCGGCCCCAGGTATGATTTCTTCATGAGTTCGCCTTTTTCAATAAAAAACATTGGTGCTTTCATTCGAATCTTCCTTGTCTCGATCGGGTCCTGTGCAAGGACGCCGGACCGGATGTAGGACATGATCGGGGTCATCCAGTTGTCTCCTACTTCTTCAACCTGGGCAACTGAGCTGATTGGGTCGATTGATTTCCGTTCCAGGACCTCCACCAGAACTTTCTTGGTGAGGTGGGCAAAGGTAAGTGATGCCAGCTTGCTCAAAGCGTCGGCTTTTTTGTTCTTGTTTCTTGAGACCTGCTCAATTTCAAACGTTCTGAATTGCTTCACCGCCTCCTGTACGAGTACCAGGTACTGCTTCATCGTCGAGTCTTTTGCCTCGAATGTACCGTTGAACTGGTTGGCCACCAGCTGAGAATCAACGTACGCCCTGAGGTCCTTGATGTCCATTTCAACTGCAACCTGGATACCGGACAGCAGCGCTTCATACTCGGCCTCATTGTTGGAGGCGGGGAATCCAAAACGGAGAGCGTAAGTGTGTTCTTCCCCGTCAGGACTGATGAGTATGAGTCCGGCGCCAGCGCCTTCTGAGCTTGAAGCCCATCAGTAAACAATTCCCATGCGGCTAGCTTTTCACGGCTAGGGGTGGTCGAGGTGCACCTAGCCTCTACCCCCCCCCCCCCCCCCCCGAAGCTCGGCAAGGAAATCAGCCATCACTTGACCCTTGACCGCGCTTCGGGGGCAAAACGTGATTTCGTGCTCGCCCAATTCAATTGCCCATTTGGCTAGCCGGCCTGAGATTTCCGGCTTTGAGAGCACTTGTTTGATTGGCTGGTCGGTGAGGACCGTGACCTGATGACCCTGAAAATACCGGCGCAGGCGCCGTGCTGAGTGTACCAATGCGAGTACAAGTTTCTCAATCGGTGAGTAGTTCAACTCTCCTGGCTGTAAGGCGCGGCTAACAAAGTATACCGGCATCTGTGCTTTGTCACGCATAGCTATGAGTATGGAGCTTACAGCGCACTGAGATGCTGCCAAGTATAGCGTAAGCGTTTCGCCAGGAATAGGGGCTGTATGAGTTGGTAATTCTGTCAAGAACGTCTTCATGTCCTGGAACGCTTGCTCAGCCTCCGGCGTCCAGGAGAAATCCTTTTTGTTAATGCAACCTTTGAGCGTGTCAAAGAACGGCAGTGAGCGTTCAGCAGCCTTGGAGAGGAAACGAGCCAAGGCCGCTAACTTTCCATTAAGGCTCTGCATGTCTTTTTTGTTTTGTGGGGACACCATGTCGGCGATTGCCTGAATTTTCTTAGGATTTGCCTTAATGCCTCTCGGGGTCACCATGTGCCAGAGGAATTTGCCTTCCTCCATGCCAAACGAACACTTGGCCGGGTTGAGCTTCATATTAATCTTCCGCAACGAGGTGAACGTTTCTAGAATATCCGCGAGTAACTAGGACTCGATGTTGCTTTTGATGACGATGTCGTCAACGTATGCCTCTAAGTTGCGCCCAATTTGTGTTTTAAATGCGCCGTCGACGACACGCTGGTATGTGGCACCTGCATTCTTGAAACCGAAAGGCATTTTGGTGTAACAGAAAATGCCTTGGTCCGTATGGAATGCTGTTTTTTCTTCGTCGTCCTCGGCCATCAGTATCTGGTGGTATCCCTTGTAGGCATCCAAGAAACATTTGAACCTAAACCCGGACAAGGACTCAACCTTCCAGTCGATCTCAGGGAGTGGGTAGTTGTCTTTTGGGCATGCCTTGTTGATGTCCTTAAAATCGACGCACATCCGCCACGAGCCGTCAGACTTTTTAACAAGGACGGGGTTGGCAACCCAAGTCTGATACTGGACCTCGCGCATGATGCCGGCATGAACCAGCCTGTTGACCTCTTCACAAATAAAAGACTCCGGTCAGGGGCCATACCCCTCTTCTTCTGTCTGACCGGAGTTATGTTTGTGTTGTCGTTTAGGCTATGTTCGGCAATCGACCGCGGCACGCCGGTCATTTCGGAGTCCTGCCAAGCGAAGACATCAGTGTTGCTTGCTAGAATTTCACAAAGTCTGAGCCATGTTGGCGGACTCAAAACGAGGCCAACCCGGATTTTCTGCTCTGGAAACCTGGGATTAACAGCCACTAGCTCATCGCTAGTCATGATGAACGGGCCCGGAGCTATCTTTGATACCTGAGCACATATAGGTATAGCGGTGCCTGTTGTTTGCAAAGTGGCAACACCTGCCGGAGTTGGGAATTTCATTAACCCATGGACAGTTGAGGTGATGGCTCCAAATTTATGGAGAGCGGTGCGACCTAGGAACACGTTGAATCTGGACGGTGCGCGCATGATGACAAATTCCAGTTCAGCGGTCCGACAGTACGGATATTCGCCTAATGTAACATCCAAGACAAGCCTGCCAATTGGCCATTTAGTGTCGTTGGCATAGCTGGACAGCGGGGACAGGGGTTCCTGCAACCTTCCCTGTATGGGCTGTGGCAACTGTATGAAGCAGTGTTCATACATTACTTCGACGGCGCTGCCCGTATCAGTGTACACCCTGGAAACCTGACTGTTTCTGATACGCGCCGAGATGACAACAGGCTCCGGGAGGACAGAACTCCGCAGAGGTGGGAATGATATGGGTGTCAACTGCCAGTCTTGTAATGTTTCTGCCTTTCGTTTCAGGCTTGGCCGCGCAGCCTGAATCATGTGGATGAAGGCATCCGGAGGATCGCGGGGATCGTCCTTCCGCTGCCACCCGTAAGCCTTAGTGCCGTCTGCTTTCTTGAACTTCTTTCCGGGCAGCAAATGGTTAAGCTTGCCGACCTGGATGGCTGCCTTGATCTCCTTTTTCAACTGTCTACAATCATCGGTATCGTGCCCGTATTCCTCATGAAAATCACAGTACTTCCCATTTTTGGGGACGTCGCGATGTTCCATTGGAGGCGGAGGGTTAAACGCACTCCGCGCCGCCGTCTCTGTGAGCAGTATTTCCTTTGGTGACTTGGAGAGCGAAGTCAGCAGAGAATTCTTGTCGTATGACTGGCGACGGGTCGCCTCGCGATTATCACCACGGCGGGAATCGTGCCGTGTGTCGCGGTGGAAATCCCGTCTCTGGTTGTCGCGCCGGCCGGATCCGGATCCACCCTCATGATGGCGGGCCTGAGTGCGGTCATGTTCGATCCGGTATGAGTCCCGGCCCGGCGTGGTGTACAGATCTTTGTCTTCTCCGGAACGCAAGTAGTCCCGAGCAATAGCGATGGCCTCGGAATACACTGTTGGTAACTTCCTCTTCAACCGATAGTACAGTGTGGGATACCTTTCCTTGATGATGCCGTAGATGAAACAGGCAATTTGTTGACTTGGGTGCAGATCGCTGATCTTCTGACACTCCGTTGTGAAGCGGGTAATGAAATCACTAAGTGTCTCGCGACTACCCTGTTTGATCTCGAAGACGTCGAGATAGGTGAGCGTGTGCTGCTTCAGATTGTGGTATTGTTGTAAGAATTTGAACCTGAAATCGGCGTAGCTAGCCACGCTACCAGCCGGTAGTTTCTCAAACCAACCGCGGGCGTTGCCCTGCAGCACCTGAGGGAACATGTGGCAAGCCACAGCGTCCTCCCAATGTTCCGTTTTTATGGCGTCCTCAAACCGCTGTAGGAAGTCTTCAGGGTCTGAGTTGCCCGAATAGGTGCCGATTGTCAACGGAATAGTAAGCTTCACAGGTAACGGATGGTTCGCGATTTTTGCATTGAACCTAGCCGTGGTGGTGGAGACGGGCACCCGCTTCTTCACCTTCTCACCCTGAATGGTGGAATAAAAATTTGCTATTAAGTTATCTGTTGCCGACTCGTCAGAGTATGTCGGCATAGCGCCCGGTGTAGCGGCGCTAAGAATCAGATCGGCCAGCATTTTACGGCTAGCAGCCCTATCCATCCCACCTTGGTACGGCGGTGGTGGTGGCACATTCCGACGCGGCGGAGACGGCGGCGGACGCCGTGGTTCAGGTGCCACAACGAAACCCATTTCTGCCAACATGCGTTGGGCTTCAACATTGGAGATGGATTTGGGCGTTGAAGATGTGTTTTGTGGTGTACATTCCGGCGGTGGCCTGTTATCAGAGTCTGCGTCATTCTGATTGAAGACCAACTGCCGTGGATCAATCCTGTTGCCAACCGTCGTGCGAACGATGGTGGCCGGGGGCGATTGATCCGAGAAAGGTGGTGGTGGTGGTTGGTCAGGAGTAGCGCCGTCACCACCATCAGTAGGCTCAGTGTTAACCATTGTATCGGAAAGTTTTCCGGCGTACGGATGGTTAAAAAGTGGTCATTTTATGGTAAATGTCCCACGGATGGCGCCAATTGTTCAAGCGTAAAAACGCCTAAGTACAATGATGATGATGATGTATGAGGAATTAAGCTTGTCACACTCCGATTAACGTGCAAACCCAGAGTCGAGACTAAGTCAATCGAGGGTGGTGAAAGCCTAATTCTTTGAGAGCAATTCGTGAGGAATAACTCTGTGAATTTATAAGGTGTTGGCCTGAAATGAAGGCATGACACTGGTATTTATACCCAAACCCTAAGCTGACGTGGAGGGTTTGGTCGTGGGGGAGCACGACACTTCCTGCGTGGATCGCTGACGTGGAAGCTCGGTCGTGGGGGAGCACGACACTTCCTGCGTGGATAGCTGACGTGGAAGCTCGGTCGTGGGCGAAGATGACATTTACTGTGTACCGGCTGACGTGGACCAATCAAATGCCCCGACCAGGTTAATGGCCAGGCCATGCTAGTCGTACCTGAATATAACGGTTGCAGATTGTACTTCTGTCAGAGAATGTCGGGCCTGCTTTGTCATCTTGCAGCCGTTCCTTTGTTATGTTGATAGTGTGGCCAGTGCTACGGTCCGGCGCGGAACGTATCCGAGTTCGCGTCCTGACCTGGGTATTAGTGTCCGAGGTGAGAGCTTAAAAGAGTTGGACTCAGATGTTATCCGGGTCTATGTTCGGCACGGATCCGGGGTCGTGATACCTAGTACAGTCTGTCGTCCGTACCGAAAGTTAGTAGAACTGTCAGCGGATATTATCCGAGCCCAGGCCCGGTCCGGAACCGAGCCATCCTATGTGGTGTAAGCTGAAATCAGATGACGTACATCATTAGTAACAAAATGGTTCAGTCATTAAATGGCATTAATTTTGTAGTGTACAATTAAAGATACAATTACAAACTTTCTTACTTTACGGGATCTATACAATTGTTTCCTATATTTGTTACTTGAAGCATATATCGTTTAAGGGTGGTGATTTGTACACCATCAATTTTTAGCCATACACCATTTATGTGCATCAGTCTGTTGTACTGTATAACAGTTTAAAGCATAACTAGTGGTGTATGACTAAAAGTTGGTGATGTACAAATCACCAGCCATCGCTAATATGTGATGTGCTATTAATATTAGGATAAAATTGACATTCTATTAATCTATTTTAAAATTTATAAAAAAAAAAAAAAAAAATTGTTTAGAGGGAGACGGAGTAATTACAGTAGTGTGTTTGAGCAAATTTACCTTTACAATAATTATTCTAACTTCTAAACACATAAAGTTTCTCACAAACCTTTTTTAACATAAACTTTACAAATCGAATACAAATACAACAATTATAATGCCAGCTTATGAAACCAATTTATTTATGCTTATGATCAAAGCCCTTAGATTGGATTAACAAACATTTAAAATACATAAGGCTTGAACATCTCTCGCTTACCATGTTTGTCTCCATTAGTATACATAAAATGGCCCATTCTAGCAAGGTTTATAACACATTCAGTAAACTCGTGTGGAAGTTGGGAACCAATTGCTTGTCGTTCTGTATTCAGCTTCTTAATTCCACATCTTGACGATGAACTTTTTTATGTATGCTCTTGCTTCGACTTCATTAGCACCACTCTCGTTCATATATAACACTGGATTGATTTTGGAACGTCACCTCTTTCCAATTCATCCTAATAAAAACTTAACCAAGTTAATTACATGTGCCAATAATGGATGATTTCGGAGTACTACTAGTAAATTTTATTAATATATATATATTTTTTTTTTAATTGTGGTATCGACACCACCTTTGATGAGTCACTAATCTACGCTATTTATGTGAAGCGCTCCCTCCACATAAACTGGGTAAATCATCTTCCTTTTGTTAATGAACATATAATTAGGTAATATTGATAAGGGATGATAACTTTACAGATGATGTATAGGTAAACAACTATAATCATATTGTCAAACAATACATGCAGCGGAAAAACAGGATCACATAGGAATAATTAAATTAGATAAGTAGTACCTTATTGCCTTGAATTATTTGCAAGAAAACATTTAGATCTAAGTTCAAGATCTTTCTTTGGTCACGTACACGACACCGTCTTTATCAATATGCTTGTATGTTAGTACTTGCCCGATCTAGTCAACTAGCTCAATCAAATTGATTGATCACCTCTCTTTGTGTTTTACGTTAAAAGAAACAAACCACGTTGGCTTTCTTTTTAGTTCGGCCGAATAGCACAATATAAATCCTATGCAAAAGTCAAACACCCACTTTGGGTTTTTCCTTTTTTTTCCGTCCGTCGTACACAAAGAAGTAAACTAGCCAAAAGTGATTTTTTTGTGAATTATTATTTAGGATTAACCCTAACCCTAATCTATAAATGTGTATTTATAGATAGGTAAAACTTGGTCCTCAAGTTTATAATTTACACAATAATCCCTCTAGTTACTTAATTATTAATTTTAACATTTAACTTTAATAATTAATAACATTGAAAGTGCCCCTTGCTGTGGATCTAAGTGATGATCGTTAGTAATAGATTGGCGGAATCAATCAATTACACAAAAATCTAATAAACGTTAACCGAAACGAATGATTAAACAAAGAATACTTGTTTATTAGCTTGGAATAGGTATTGGAAACGAATTACAAATAAGCAATATCTCAATGTCGATGTGTGCGTTCCCAAAGGCTCACACATTTACGGACACATATTTGATAAAATCATTCAAATACTAACAGCTCCCACTTTTGAATAATTTTCAAACAAATATGATAACATTGATTAATGTCTAGCAACATATCAATGCTCCCATAAATGCACGAGTGAAGTTTCACCAAAGTCACTGTGAGTCTATGTTCAGTTTATATCCTTTTGTTACAGATACTCTAGTTAAAACTTGGAGATGGATCAAAGTCATTCTATTTTAACTTATGTTTCTCATTTCGCAAATCACTTAAGATTACTGAATACAGTCGAGACAGTTCTAGACTTATTAGGGTCTGGCCAGACAAACATCTTAAGTATTCATGAGTGGCCCAGTAAGTATCTAACTTCAGTTTTTCACTGAAGGAACAAATCCTTTATTGAATACAACTGGTAGTCATCGTATTTCGCAACATTACCAAAAATAGCCTTTTTGCCACCCTTATCCAGGAGTAGTATTGACTATGATCAAATAATGCACTACGTACATGAGTAGCAACTTACATCTCAAGTCTAAGGATAATAAACTTTATGAATTATACTTAATGACAAAGATCCATAAGTAATAATTCATGTGGGATAATCCAATATGCATCGGAATGAATATTATGTGAGTTAGTGAGCCAAGCTGACTAAGCATTCAGATATTGTCTTAATTCAATCATATTCTCATATGATCAACCGACAACTGATATTTAAAATAATATTACACAACATTATTCAAGGATAAAACATGAAAAAATAGGATTTATGAAAATAAAATTTCACAATAAAAATTTCATTAATAAATAAAATTGTTTATTACATCCATATATCCAAAAACTAAATCCACGGATTTACATGTGATTACTAGACAAATGAAGTCATATGCCCTCAATTAAGTGAGTTAGCTTCGTCTTTGGCAAAGCCTTCGTAAAGGGATCTGCTAAGTTATCATCCGTGTGAACTTTGAGTACTTGAATTTCACCTTGATTGACTTGCTCACGAACATAGTGAAATTTCCTCTGAAAGTGTCTAGCTCCTTTCTGAACACCGGCTTCATTGGCTATGATAATTGCACCAGTATTGTCACAATACATATCCATAGGAGACTTGGCTGTGGGAACAACACCAAGTCCAGAAATAAATTTCCGGATCCAAACAGCTTCCATTGCAGCTTCAGCAGCTGCTATGTACTCTAATTCTGTTGCAGACATGGCTGTAGTGGATTGCTTCTTGCTTTTCCAAACAACAGCTCCTCCATTCATGGTGAACACATATCCAGTTTGAGATTTGGTGTCATCATGGTCAGTTTGAAATCCAGCGTCCCAATAACCAGTAACTTTTAGTTCAGCCTCAGAATTTCCACCATACACTAGAACCATATCTTTAGTAGCCCTAAGGTACTTCAGTATGTTCTTTACAGCAATCCAGTGTCTTTCGCCTGGATTCTGTTGAAACCTGCTAACAACGTTTTGAGCAAAAGCAACATCAGGTCTTGTGCATCTTACCGCATACATAATAGACCCTATTGCCGAAGCATAAGGTATCCTTTGCATACGTTCCACCTCTTGAGGTGTAGAAGCACAATCCTTGATGCTAAGTTTAAGTCCATCTTGCATTGGTAAATACCCACGCTTAGAATTTTCCATACTAAAACGCTTCGGTATTTTATCAATGTAAGCATTCTGACTTAACTCTATCAACCGCTTAGATCTATCTCTTGAGATCTTGATTCCCAAAATAAATGTTGCCTCTCCTAAGTCTTTCATGGCAAAACATTTTCCAAGATAAGATTTTACATCTTCAAGCATTGGAATGTTGTTTCCCATCAACAATATGTCATCTACATATAAGACTAGGAAAGTAACATTACTCCCACTGGCTTTTTGATATACACATGGCTCATCAAGATTCTGAACGAAACCAAACTTTTTGATTTCTTCATCAAATCTTTTATTCCAACTCCGTGATGCTTGCTTAAGTCCATAAATGGATTTTTTAAGCTTGCACACTTTGTTGGGATTTAATGGATCAATAAAACCTTCTGGCTGATTCATATAGACGTCTTCGTCTAGATAACCATTCAGGAAAGCTGTCTTGACATCCATTTGCCATATCTCATAGTCATAGAACGCCGCTATGGCTAAGAGAATTCTAATAGCCCTAATGTCTGCCACTGGGGAAAAGGTTTCTTCATAGTCTATACCATAAACTTGAGTAAATCCTTTTGCCACGAGACGAGCTTTATAGATGTGTATGTTGCCATCCATGTCGGTCTTTATTTTAAAGAGCCATTTGCAATCGACAGTTTTAGCATTTTGTGGTTTATCCACCAAATCCCAAACTTCGTTGTCTTTCATGGATTGCATCTCCATATTCGCATCTTGAAGCCATTTTTCAGCATTAGGACCTGATAATGCAGCTTTCAAGGTTCGAGGTTCATCAAGAATCCCGGATACGCCATCCTCCTCTAGATTAACATTTAAGTTCAATCTATTAGGTGCACGTACCGTCCTTTCGGACCTACGAATTGGAACATCAGCAATTTGAGCTTGAGACTGAGGCATATCATGAGGCTCAATCAGAACTTGAGAGGCATGACTTGAGGCTCAATTCTATCCCCCCCAAATTGTTGATTGCCAGTATGAGTAGAAGGTGATGTATCTTCCTCTTGAACCTCGTCAAGTTCCACAACCCTCCCACTGTTTCCATCACCGATAAGCCTGGTTTCGAAAAACTCAGCATACCGAGCAATTTTCACAGTATTTTCAGAAGGATTATAGAAGTAGTAACCCATCGTTTCCATTGGGTATCCTACGAAGATACACTTAATAGATCTTTGTTCGAGTTTGTCAGGCGCATCGCGTTTAACGAGTGCCTCACATCCCCAGACCTTTAAGTAAGACAGATTAGGGGCTTTCCCATGCCATATTTCATATGGTGTCTTATCAACCTTCTTAGTGGGAACCATGTTGAGAATGCGTACAGCAGTCTCTAAAGCGTAATCCCAAAAAGATAATGGTAAAGTTGTAAGGTTCATCATAGATCGTACCATGTCAAGCAAGGTTCGATTTCTCCTTTCCGATACACCATTATGTTGTGGTGTATATGGAGGAGTAAGCTGTTGGACAATTCCACGCGCTTTTAGATGATCCTTAAACTCTAGGCTTAAGTATTCACCACCTCGATCCGATCGGAGAATCTTGATGGTTTTTCCGAGTTGATTTTCTACCTCAATTTGAAACACTTTGAATGTTTCAAACACCTCATGTTTATGTTTAAGTAAATAAACATAACCATAACGGCTGAAATCATCTGTAAATGTTACGAAGTAGTTAGCCCCTTTCCTAGACATATGCCTAAAGGGACCACATACATCACTATGTATGATTCCTAGTAGGTCGGTGGCCCTTTGATTTTCATGAGAGAAGGGTTTCCTTGCCATTTTGCCCGATACACAAGACTCACACTTATCAAATGAATCATCACTTGATTTCAAAAGCCCTACACGTTGAAGCCTTTCGACACGGTGTTTGCCTATGTGTGCAAGACGACAATGCCATAGGTAGGATGAGTCCAAGTTAGACTTAACTTGTTTAGTGCTTATATTATACAATGAATTATTAGTATATGAAAGACGATCATGCAAATCAATTTCAAAAATTCCATTAATAGCAATACTATTAAAATAATGAACATTATTCTTTGAAACTGAAATACCAAAATCTGTAAATGTATTCTTAAAACCACAATCTTTCAATACTGAAACTGAAACAATTCCCCTAACAATAGAAGGAACATAATGACAATTGTCTAATATAAGAATTATGCCCGAGGGTTAATGTAAGTCATAACTTCCAATGGTTTCCACTGCTACACGTATGCCGTTGCCGACGTACATATACAAGGATCCATTCTTCAGCTTCTTCTTTGCTCTAAACCCCTGCAAGGTATTACAAATATGAGTACCACAGCCAGTGTCATATACCCAAGTATTTGTTTTAGAGAAAGAAAATAATTCGATAGTCAAGATACCTGAAGATCCGGCATTGCCGACTCTCTTCTTCTCTTGCACCTCGGATAAATACTTAGGACAATTCCTCTTCCAGTGTCCAATCTGACCACAATGGTGACACCCATCATCTTTAGCGACCTGCACCTTTTTAGCTGGAGGGTTTTGCTTAGGCTTGGAAGAATAAACAATAGCTTGCTTATTTTTACCAGGCTTTGCAACTTTGCCCTTAGCTTGTAGCGGTTGCTTTTTCTTCTTTTTCTGGGCCTGACCACCACCAATCGCAAGGATTTGGTTGTCTTTCATCTTATTCTTGGAAATGCTCTTTTCGAATTCCACTAGCATAGCATGGATTTCGTTAATTGACTTTTTCATACCCTGCATATTATAGCTGCGTGTAAACTCATCAAACTCCGGTGAAAGAGAATTGAGGACAATGCTTACAGCCACAGGGTCATGATATGAGTATTGCATTCTATCCAAGCGATCAAACAAGCTTTTCATGACTAGAATATGAGTCCCCACTGGTGTTCCAGATACATGTTTACATGCATGTACATCTCGAATCAAGTCATTTAGCTCAAGGCCGGCTTGTTTCTCATACAATGCACTCAGCTCAGTGATCATCTGATCGAGCCATTTATTCTCGAATTGCTTACATAACTCAGGAGTCATACTGCTTAGCATGAGACAAGCAACTTCATTGTGAACCTTATAAGTTGCCTTATACTGATCACGCTCTGCTTGAGAAGCAGTGGCATTTGGCTCAGCGATCATAGGTGTAGTAACGATATCAAGTCTCTCCATCACTCTTAGAACAATTCTCAGTGATCGATACCAATCGTTAAAGTTTGGTCCAGAAAGCTTATTGCTTCTTAACGTTGTTTTGGTTTCATTTAAAATCTCATCGGTAGTAGATTTTTGTGCCATTTCTACAAAACAGAAAGAAAGTTCTCATTAGTACTTCCGACATAAAACTTCTTAACAAAAATGTAAAACCCATGGTTTACTTTCCATTAAGTCTAGGACCCAAATGACATATCACCGTTCCATCAGTTGATCTGCTAGGAACTAAATGATACTCAAAAGGTAAGTGACGTTCAGTAATTGCATTTACCAATGCAATTCCTAGAATATGGGACTTAATGTCATAGCTCGATCAAGCATCAAAAATGGTGATCGTGACATTAATCATGTTTCGTCGCATCTTATTGCCATCGGCATTTACAGTCTCAATGCATAACCCAATTTAAGTCGTCCAACTGAAGACTGCAGATAGTCCACCACCGTCTCACGATGAGTGGTAATCCACCTTGGATACCCTTCACCCACGTCTCACGCAGAATGATGAGCAAGTACAAGTTGTCTAAGCAATATGGATAGCAATATGACTTAATTCCATGGGTGACAAAATATTTATGTACGAAGAGGCATGCATACAACTTCGTTACATAATTTTGGTGTTATAAAAACAAAACGTTTTTATTTCTGGTTTTTAAACGTGTTTCTATGATTGCCTAATTCCTATACACCAAGTGTATATAATAACCAAATGTACCATCGTCATCATAAAACCCATTCGGTAGCTCTACAAAAGGTACAAACAGGAAAGCATGTGAGGGTAGGGGACGTCAAAGCATCACTTAAAACCTGACCTCATTTGGAGTAGAATACATCCACATAACTTTCCTAGACATCGTCCTTTATGTAGGTGAGCCTAGTTGGGAATTATACACCGAGGATGTGCATTTAATTATGATTTACCAATCACACGTTTTATTAAATCCGTTACATAATTCTTTAGTCTCATTTAAAATTTATTTCTTTCAAAACCATTTGACAAAATAATAATAACATGAAATAAAGAATTAATCTACGCAACAAATTGGATGAGCCCTAAAACAAAAAAGTCTCTATGGTCATTGTTCACATATTGAATAACTCCCGTTTCTAAGGAAACGGACCACATACATCCGTTCAAATAGACAAATATGGATTGCGTAAGCTATCAATATGTGAACAATTCATATATCAAATAAACCACACACAACTTTTTTAATTAATCCAAAATCATTAGGTGTCGCACATAATCAATTAACAATTAATATTATGTCAATAATTCAATTTTAATTTTCTTAACATATCAATATATCTAATTATGTCCGTAAAGTTATGCATGTAACTTTACAAACATAATTTTCATAAAAATTAAACATGGCAAAAAGAGTAACAATTATAAACATCAAATATTGCAAGGTAGATTGGTTTCAAATTAACTCCTTAATTTTATAAACATAAAGGTTTAAACTAATTATCTATTAACTTTTAACCAATTAGTTTTTAACACTTTTAACAAAACCTTTATTTTATTTTAATATAATTGAAAACAAAAATAAATAATCACTTTGTTGTTTCGTCGTACGAATAGACCAAAGAAAAGATAATTGAATGAAAAATTAATCTTTTTTTTTTTTTTTTGACTTCAGCCTAGAAGACCAAACCATATTATTTGTTTCTTTGTTGCTTGTCGTAACCCAAACACCAAAAACAAACCAAAACTTATTATTTTTTTTTTCTCTTGCATCGCATGACTACATTCAAAAAAAAAAAAAAATTTCTTTTTTTTCTTATTATTAAACCAACCCTTAATCCCCCCACAATTTTTTATGTTTTCAATCCAAAATAAAAATTAACCTATGTTTTGGCTGATACCACTATAGGTAAACAACTATAATCATATTGTCAAACAATACATGCAGCGGAAAAACAGGATCACATAGGAATAATTAAATTGGATAAGTAGTACCTTATTGCCTTGAATTATTTGCAAGAAAACCTTTAGATCTAAGTTCAAGATCTTTCTTTGGTCACGTACACGACACCGTCTTTATCAATATGCTTGTATGCTAGTACTTGCCCGATCTAGTCCACTAGCTCAATCAAATTGATTGATCACCTCTCTTTGTGTTTTACGTTAAAAGAAACAAACCACGTTGGCTTTCTTTTTAGTTCGGCCGAATAGCACAATATAAGTCCTATGCAAAAGTCAAACACCCACTTTGGGTTTTTCCTTTTTTTTTTCCGTCCGTCGTATACAAAGAAGTAAACTAGCCAAAAGTGATTTTTGTGTGAATTATTATTTAGGATTAACCCTAACCCTAATCTATAAAGGTGTATTTATAGATAGGTAAAACTTGGTCCCCAAGTTTATAATTTACACAATAATCCCTCTAGTTACTTAATTATTAATTTTAACATTTAACTTTAATAATTAATAACATTTAGGCAAATAAGCAATATCTCAATGTCGATGTGTGCGTTCCCAAAGGCTCACACATTTACGGACACATATTTGATAAAATCATTCAAATACTAACATGATGTGCCCATTTCATTTGTTAATTGCACGATTAAGGATGCATAACGAATGAAATCTGCAGCTCCTTCTATTCGTTGCAAAGATTCCTCTGAGTTAACAAATAGGCATGCCTAATGATGGGAACAATTCCTATTGACATGTATGCATTGTTGATGAACTCGTTGAACGTTGGCGTGCATCCATCAGTGAACCATTTTGCTTCAATTATGTAACATGCAATCGCATAGATCCTTCCACTGAAATGTGTTAGATTTAAAGTTACACAAGATAACCCGAAAATTTAACTGAATAGCATGCATTTCGGATAGTTAATATGAGACTGTTACCGTCTTTTTAAGGTAGGGAAGGACGAAGACTCCTTTGTGTGTCAATGTGTCATATAATAACTCATTCACTACAACAAAAGTGTTAATTCTTCACGCTTTTTTCTTCACGCTTTTATTAAGTGTTAACTTATTTGCTAAGTTATTCACACTTATAAGTGTGTACAAAATGTTCACGCTTTTAAGTGTGAACAAATTGAACTTATAATAATATATATCACAATGTTGACACTTACAAGCGTGAAAAAATGTTAGATTTGCAACACTTTAAAGCGTGAAGATTATTTCTTAACACCCAAATTCTTCACGCTTAAGAAGCGTGAACAAATTGAGTGTTAGCAATAATCTTCACGCTTTTAGGTGTGGACTTTGTTCAATTTTTTCACACTTATAAGTGTGAACATTATAATAAGGATTGTTATTAGTTCAATTTCTCCAAGCTTAAAAGCGTAACATTTTGTACACACTTATAAGTATGAATAACTTAGCAAATAAGTTAATACTTTATAAAAGTGTGAAGAAAAAAACATGAAGAATTAACACTTTTTTTGTAGTGATTTGTCGCGTTGTACCATGCGAGGAAGCATATTTTCAAATAATCTGGAAGTTCTTCAACGCCATTCATATCCCAACTACAGAAGGAAATTAAATACTTTGATTAGATAAATTGTTACTTTAAAAAGAAATTAAACTCTAACAATGGTACATATTAATAAGCATCAACCTGTTAACAACGTCAGTGAATTTTTTGAGCTCGTTTAAAGTGCCATACACATCATAGACATCGTCAACAGTAGTTATTATAGCGTTAACCTTTGCGAGAACTCTTCTTCCTTGAAAATGAGGCAAGTAATTTTCGGCTACACTCCACATAAAGTTCTCCACCAAACGATCACGAGCAAACCCAAACTTTTCCCAACATGTGTTTTCCCACCACCTGCATATATATACAAAGTGTTCACTTGAGAAAAAAAAAGTTCAGGCGTTTTTTATTTTATTTTAGATAGTTAACCCAGGAAAACACATCTATATACTTTGATGCGAGTTTCATATCTTCTTGATGAATTGCTTGCACAACGTTGAAGTCTAATTTGGCAAGCTCAAGTACCATATTATTCATGTTTCTTCTTCTCTCATACGCTTTAATAAACCACCTAATCTCCACCCGTGGAACCATCCAATGAAGCGGAAATTCTAACGCATGAGTTATTAACGACACCATATTTTGATCACCAATTTTCCCTAAACTTTCTTTAAGATATTTTGTTGTGAAATCTCTAGCATCATCCAATATACTTTCATCCTCTAGTGAATAATAAGAAGCCTCATACAAGTTTAGCATACCAACAATATCTTCATATAAGTGTCCCTTGAAATTTCCATTCTCATCCCTTTCATCTTTGAATATCTCTACACATAACAATATAAAACAAATTGTAGGCGTATAAATCAGAGCACAAGGTTAAAGGGACAATAAGTTTACTTCATATATACCTTGAGGGATATGATATCCATGTTGTCTCAATAGTCTAAAACCAAGCGATTTAACATTCAAGTCCAAATTAGTCCAATTTTCATGACTTGTAGTAGTTGCAGTATATATTCTCCAAAACATTGCTTATTTCATTCACAAAATGATACGATATGCCGAGCCTCTGTAGATCATCAACCAAATTGAGTATATTCAATAATGGATTTTCCAACGTTCCCTTCTCTTCACAAATCATGGTCCTCACTTTATCTTTCAAAGTTTGCAATCTTGTCGCGTACTTTACTCCCTATATACATTCAAAAACATGCACATTAGCGTCCCACCAAAGGTGGTGCTGAAAGCACAACTAAAAGAAAAATGACAACAATATAAAATACGTTTGTAAATTAAAATTTTATGCATGTCATCTTCTTTGAACATGACTAATTTTCCTAGCGTTTTACATGCGCACAATCTAACCTCCAATCTAGAAATATTAGAGGAATGATATGTGAAACTTGTAACATAAAATAGCTAACTAAAGTGTTAACATGCAAGCATATGTACTCTGTATTCGCTGGAGAGTGACTGCACGAAATTGTAGGACCATAATGAAGGTTGATTATTGGGTTAATTACTTAAAAACACAATGTAATTTCAGTTTTGTTCCTTTTTTCCCAATGTACTTTTTAATGTCCCAATTCAGTGATTCACCATTGAACTATCAGTCTTTGTCCCTATTTTCCCAACCTGTAACAAATTTATCATTTTTCAAGTTTTATTTAAAGTTTTTTTTTTTTATCATTTATGATTCAAAAACATTTTATTTCAAAAAAATTATCACTTAAACTTGAAATAAAACGTTTTTTAATGATTAATCATATAAAACTTTAAATTAAACTTTTAAATAAAATTTGAAAAAGAACTTAAAAATGATAAATTTGTTATAGGTTGAGGAAATAGGGACAAAAACTGTAAGTTCGATGGGAAATTGGAACATAAAAAAATACATTGGGAAAAAATGGACAAAATTGTAAGTACGTTGTGCATTTAGGTAATTAACCCAAAATTCATCTACATTGAATATATATTTATATTCAAATGTTTTAATTAAGTTTTATTCCATAATTATCATTCTAATAGTAATAATAATAATAATTGAACTCGTTTATTTAAATTCGAGAAATTTAGGATGTTACATCTTATAACTTATATGCACATCTTTTGCTTCTTTTACTTTACTATATTATTACTATTACTATTCTTTTACTACAACTCTATTCATTTTATCGGTTAAGGATAAGAGGTTAATGTCAGAGGAGAAGGCCTAAATGAGGGGAAAATGTGGAAGATCGAATTCACTATAATTTACTATTTCTATCGTCTAAATTTAATTGTTCATTATTAAAATGCATACAGTTTTAGAAAAGTACATTGATTACTATGTTAACCAATATGATTTAATATCTACCAACTAAAACCCATTCTGGTTAGTTGAAATTATAAGTGGTAAAATGAATGGGTCGGATTGAGTGACGAGTCTAAATAGGTTTGGGTCTAAATGTGTCTGGTCTAGATGAGTTATTTAGGAGGATAGGTAACGGGTCCGAGTCAATTGAGTCTCAAGTCGGGGTCGATCCATCTGGTTTCCATCAAACTTTTTTTTAATTGAGTGAAAAAAAAAAAAGAAGGAAATGAGTCGTTCAAAAAAAAAATTACCCGCTAGACCCGTTGGTTAATTATTATACAATTGACGGCTATATTAAATTCTTATTTAGATCCATCTATAAAAATGAGGGAGACCCAACAAACCATCACATAATATCCAACTTGACCCATAAATAATCAATGGGTCTAAATTTACCACCTCTACTTGAAATCAAAAGTGGACAATAAATTTGACACATACCAAAATGGGAATAATTAAATTGGGACGGAGAAAGTAATAAATTTGTTAGAAGTATTATTAAAATGCAGTACTCCGTTATTTTTATATGACGAAATAATCATTTTATTTATCCAGTAAATTCAATATTTCCCTCCATTTGATACTTTTACCCTCGTAAACTTACCATTAATCTTTTTCCAATTCTCCAATTATACAATACAATGCTACGTCTTGTAATAGTCATCTCATTATCAGTATTGTTTTATTTCATTTTCTCATAATAAACCAAATGAGATTCACAAAATACGTTCATTGTCAAATCCCACCCGTCACTACACAAACCATAATAAACTACCATCACCACCATCATGGAGTCAACTACACCGCATACGGCCGCATCATCCAACACTGCACCGACCACCGTCTCGTTCGCAATGCCAAACTCCTCCATGCCAAGCTCATCATCTCTTCAGTCACCCTTGACAACTTTCTGGCTTCAAAACTCATCACTTGTTACTCTAAAACTAACAACTTATTCGAAGCCCACAAGGTGTTCGACGAAATTCCCCACACAAACACTTTCTCTTGGAACGCATTGCTCATGGGCTACACCACGAACAACCGTCACACCGATACTATAAACCTTTTTCGACAGTTTTTCTCAGCTTCTTCTGTGTCTGTAAAACCCGATAATTACACCGTTACATGTGTGTTAAAGTCCTTATCTTCGTTGGGTTGTTACGACTCGAGTTTGGGTAAAACACTTCATTCTTTTATTATCCAGAACGCGTTAGACCGTGACGTGTACGTGGTGAATTCTTTAATAACTTTTTACTGTAGGTGTGATGATGTTGTTATGGCAAGAAGATTGTTCGATTATACGCTTGATAAAGATCTTGTATCGTGGAATTCGATGATGGCGGGGTATTCGCAAGAAGGGTTTCATGAGGAATGTAAAGAATTGTATATAAAAATGTTGGATTTTGAGGATATAAGACCGAATGAATTTACTGTGATTAGTGTCTCGCAAGCGTGTGCCCAGTCGAATGATCTTGGTTTAGGGATAGAAGTTCATAAGTATGTGATGGATAATAAAATTAATATGGATCTCACGGTTTGTAATGCGTTTATTACATTGTACGCGAAATGTGGTAGTCTGGATTACGCTAAACACCTATTTGATGAAATGAGCGAGAAGGATGAGATTAGTTACGGATGTTTGATATCCGGGTACATGCTTCACGGTTTTGTAGATAAAGCTATGAACCTCTTTAAAGAATTGGAAAAACCGACGTTGAGTACTTGGAACGCTGTCATATCGGGGCAGTTTCAAAACAAGCAATACGATACTGTAGTAGATTCATTTCGTGAAATGCAGGCAAATGGGTTCAGCCCGAACGCTGTAACACTTTCGAATATTTTTCCTACTATCTCACATTTATCGAATTTAAAAGGAGGGAAAGAGGCACACGCTTATGCGATAAGAAACAGATACAACAAGAATATCTATGTTGCGACTGCTATTGTTGATATGTATGCTAAGTTAGGTTTTCTAGAGGTTGCGCAGTTAGTTTTCGATCAATCGGAAAAGAGAAGTGTCATAATATGGACGTCGTTATTATCAGCGTATTCTGCACACGGTGAGGTTAACGTAGTGCTTGATTTGTTTAACCAGATGATTATAGAAGGCACACAGCCTGATCCTGTTACGTTCACGTCAGTATTGTCAGCTTGTGCTCATTCGGGATTGGTGGATGAATCGTGGAGCATATTTAATAGTATGTTACCTAAATATGGTATTGTGCCGTCAATGGAGCATTATGCTTGCATGGTTGGCGTATTAAGTCGAGCGTTGAAGCTATCTGAAGCGGTGAGTTTTATAAAGAAAATGCCTTTTGAGCCTAGTGCTAGGGTTTGGGGTGCGTTGCTTAACGGGGCTTCAGTTTCTGGTGATGTTGAAATTGGGAAGTTTGCTTGTGATCACTTGTTTCAAATTGAGCCTGAGAATACAGGGAACTATATTGTAATTGCGAATTTGTATTCACGAGCTGGGAAATGGGAAGAAGCTGAAAATCTTAGAGCGATGTTGGATGATATTGGATTGAAGAAGATTGCGGGTAGTAGTTGGATTGAAACACCGGGAGGAATGCAAAGTTTTATAGCTAAGGATGTATCAAATGAAAAAACGGAGGAAATATATGCAATGTTAGGAGGATTGTTGAACGTAATGAGTGAAGAGAGATATGTTGTTGGTGAACATTTTCATGAGAGTATTTGTTACTTAGAAGCAAATTGCTCGATTCTAGTATAATAGTAAAGCTTTCAACTTTATGACATTATACTTTCTGTTAGCGTATGGATATTAGAATGATTTAAATCATAACACAACCTTGAAATTCTTGGTAGTTGTTACCTGCATCTGAAGGGAAGGGATAGACAATTTCACCTTGACCCGTTATGAACGAAGTCGGTGTTAGCTCGTTATCTAACCCGTCCATGTTGTCGTCTCTAATGGCCGGTGCATCACATGAAAATTTCTGGGTCCACCACTATAATCATATATCTGCTATCTATATCTCAAGAAGGTAAACTGTTCTAAGAACTTTTTGTTACTTACTAGTTTTATCCAAATACGTGTTATCCATAAAGTGATAAAACCAAGGTTAATCTTGTTGATTCCGAGTTATTCAACACTTAAAGTCAAACATAGCATTTTTTGGGAATGGGAAGAGTAGAAAGAAACTCGATTGAGTTGTAGAAATCTAGGGCAGAGGTTATAAAGTTAAACCATTGTTCCCTGTTGTATATTCATTGAATTGATTAGGTCCAAAGATGCTGAAAACAACTTTCTATGTCCATAGCTGTTACTTCATGAGTTCATGTGGCGCTAAGATGGTCTATTTTATAAATGGGTTGATTTGGGCTATGTTTTAGCTCTAATGGGTCAATTGAGTAAAATAAATTTGAATTAACTAAAATGGAAAGAGGTGCAAATTCACCAAAGTGTATTTCTAAAGTTTGAACACATCAAGCCTGGTAAATTATATTAAAAATAATAGATTACTATTGAAAGTTTGAAACAATATAGTTTTGTATGACCCTAACTATCAATGAACGATAAAATATAACAAATTGCATAAAAACTGTTTTTTGTCAACTTTAACCAAACATTGCCCGTTTGAAACGTTACCCAATTGCCTGACCCGCCTGTTTTGCCACTCTGGTAATTATATGATGGGTAAATCTGCATCAAGTAACTCATTTCTGGCTTGTATTCTGACCTGATATTAGTCTATCTGGTTTTCAGATTTCTCACTTATCTTATATCTTATTAAAGGAGCTTTCAATCAACTTATCCTTGTACAGTAGATTATACAGCCCAAAACCTTAGCTAGCATAGTACAACTAGTAATGCATAGTTACCTGATTTACCAATGACAATCACACATGATTTCACAATAACCAATGCATAGTTGAGAGGTTAAACTGGGATCTGTAGCTTGCACCAATATCGATGCATAGTTTAGTAGATATTTGCAATTGATAATTACACATATTTCTATATTAGTTTGCAACATTCTTCCATTATTAATATTTTGATGTAGGGACAAGACACAAGAGAGATGCATGAATGGGCCAAATTGTTTTTTATTCACTTCTGCTTGCCTTTTTGATAAGAAATAAAGTTCAATTATACAAGTAAATTGAAAGAATACAAAGGATGCCAAAACATAGCCTTACCAGACACAAACTTGTGGACAAAAGTCCCAACATTTCCAGCCACTTCCTTCCATTCTACTCCATCAACTCACACTCTCAAAAGTCGTCTTTACACACACAACCATACACTACATTCTATTTCCTCTGCATCAAGACTTGGAAGGATGATTGATTTACCAAATCTCTCATTTCGGGTCTCAATTTCTCATTTTGATCAATTTATGGTATCTAACGGTGCGTCTAGGCCGCGGAATGTTTTCAATGGAATTGGAATTCTAAGGAATGTGAATTCCTTTGAGTAAATGATTTTACGACTTCCAAATTAATCCATTTGTGAACCAAACACCTTCATGGAATTGAATTGAGATTTCAGTTCTATCGAATTCCATTGAATTCTACAAACCAAACACAACCTAAGTTTTTCTTACCATCAAAGCACATTTTTTTTTTTTTTTACCTATTCAAGCATCAAGAGTCAAGACACACACAAAAAGAATAAAGAAATTTGGAAAGTGGGACTACATTTTTTTTTTACTTTCATCTCAGGGTTGTCTTACTTTTTCAATGTTCACACTAGAGATGAGCAAGGACCAATTTTAACTGGTTTTCAGTCCAGTTCAAAATAGTCCAGTTTTTTAACAGAAAATTAAAAACCAGTCTTTTCTAGGACTAGTCCAGTTTCAGTTCAGTTTTCCAGTTTTTCTTAGAATTTCAGTCCAGTTTCAGTCATTTCTAGTCCTTTTTTTCATGGTCGATAATTTTGTTGATACTTACATTTTGAACTTTTATCTATTTTTTTATCGAGATTTTATTGATAGTTATTAACAACAAACTTTTAACAAATAATATAACTTTATATTTCGTGGTGCAAAATTTAAAAATCAATAGAAAAAATCAATAAATGTTAATTACGATTAAATTATAATGTATACAATTGAAATTATTAATGTGAAAAGAAATAAAAGTTTATAAATAAAGAAATAAAAATGTATTAAATACAATTTGGCCCAAATTTAAATTTTATAAGGAAAGAAAAAATGAAAAAAATAATAAATAAACATAAGTAGCTTATAATACATTTCAATCTTTTTGTCAGTTTTAAACCAGTTTCAGTCTTTAACCAGTTTAAACTGATTTCAGTCCAGTTTTTCACCTGTCTTCTGATAGAAAGTATGACTGAAATAGGACTGTCTGGCAGTCCTAAGACCAGTCCAGTCTTTTTCCAGTCCAGTTTTTTCTAGGACCGGTTCAGGACCAGTTTCAGTCTTAGACTGTTTTGCTCATCTCTAGTTCACACCACCAATAACAATCTCTTTTTAACATAAAGTTTTTTTTTTTTTTTTTTTTTTTTTTTTTTTTTTTACCTTAACTTTTCAAACCCATATAAAGGTGTCTTTTTTTGCTAGTAAAGGTCGATACGCTATTTTTTTAGATATTGTGAAATTGCTTATTTTATTTTCTATATTTACTTTGAGTTATTCAAGTCTCACATGTTGAGCACTTAATAATTTTAGAAGTGTACTTATGTGATTGTTCATTACATAATTCTACAATCCAGTTAAAACTCAAAAGTTCCTCCAAAAAAACATCTTTTGTGCATAGAAAAAAAAAAAAAAAAAAAAAAAGCATTTTAAATGCTTCTTGGGGTCAGAATTTTCCAAAGTCGTCACATGAACATCAAGTGAAAGCATCTAGTCACCTGATATGGGATCACTTAACCAGTAAGGGTCATCTAAGATACTCCTACTAGTACTAGTACATGTTTCTCTTTCACTGTTCACACTACATAAATTATGAAACCTTACTTTTGACTTAAAATGGCATCCAATGACAATTCTTTATCAATTTCAAACGTATCACGACTTCTGCTTGTGTTATAACACATCATTGCATTAATTGAATTTGCAAAACATCTAATTATGCTTCTCACACTTTACACACTTCACTTGCTTGGGAAATACCGTCTTCTGTCCATTGACATTTCAACTCATTAACTTATGAATGAGTCGACGGGCGGTGTTGTATCTTAAACTGCTCAAATGGGCTAAATAAAACATTAGTAGAAAGAGGGACGTGTCATACCTGTTGAAGTCGCCCAAAGTCTATCTTTCTACGCACAAAAGCTCTTAATCGTTTTATTCAAAGATTTAGGTATTTATTATAATAATTTTGTTTTTGTAATCATAATTAACATTTCAATCATTTATTAAAAAATGGATAAAAAAGCATTTGCAGCTCAACCGAACCCGGTCTATTTCATATGGTTTCTGATGTGCAGAGTACATGCTTGTGATGCAGCACTCCAAAGGTGTTGAATCTCGGACCCACAGGTACAAGTGTACAACAGATGATCCTAATTCACTAAAGTTTAGATTTATAAAACTACTCTATTGATAAGGTGTACAGAGTGACAAATTAGTTAATATACAACTTGTGAATCACAAAAGAAGATTGTTTTTAGTCAAACTGACTTTCTAATTTAGAGCCCACCACAGAATTAGAAACACTCTTCCCCACACATTTAACTACTTGAAAAAGCCCCCTATCTCTTTTTTGTGGCACATGATCCCATAATGGATGAAAATACTACCAAAACCATAATCATAGAAGCCCTCTCCATCCTCAGCCCACCGCAAATCGCCACCCTCACCACCACCATCTCCACCCTCTTCCACCACTACAGCCACCGTATCTCCGCCATCTTGTCGTCACACACCATCTTCTCTCTCTCCCTCCAGCACCTCCACTCCCTTTCACTCCACCAAAAATCCCTTCTCATTGCAAGACACATGTTAACACTCCTTTCTCATTTTTCTCATTTCCTCCACCCTACAACCACCCGAATGCTGCCCTACACCACCACCGTCCTCAATAATCGTGATCTTGATTCAGTTCTCCTCCTCCTACTACTATGTGAACTCCGCCAACATGAGCCTGAATCACTCAAAACTTTATCACCAGCGAATTGGCGTTCTAATCTTTCTAATTACGTCTCCACTAGCATGTTGACAATTTCGGGCATTGGGTTCTCCACTAGTGAAACATTGATCAAGTATATTGAATTGGTGGCAAAATGCAAGAAGTTTGTAGATGTCATGGGTTGTGGAGATTGGAAGGAAGGAAAAGAGGTGGCGGCCTCCGTGGTAGCACTGCCGTCCGTGGAGGTGAAACAACGAGGAAAAGAGTGTGTTATTTGTAAAGAAGAGATGAAGCAAGGGAGAGATGTGTGTGAATTACCTTGTGAACATCAGTTTCATTGGATGTGTATATTACCATGGGTGATCAAGAGGAACACTTGTCCTTGTTGCCGCCATCGGCTTCCGACTGATGACGTGTATGGTGAGATTGAACGGCAATGGGAGGTTGTTGTCAAGATAGGTGGTGGTTATATATAGCTTTATATGATAAAGACTGAAATATACGATATGTATACAATATATAATTGGGTTTTTTCTATGGTGTTTCCTGTTATACAATAACAATCCTTGCAACTTCGTTACATAATACTGGAGGTAACAAAATGGGCGGGTCGAGTTGCATAGCATGTTAAAACATGCTATATTTGAACATATCACAATTCGGGAATCAGTGTCCGGGTCTGCCAAGCCAATATTCCTATAATGTTAAATGGGTTAATGGGTCAACCTTGACCGACCCATGAGTAATAATAATGTAAACAATATTTGATGTAAATTACATAAATGTGTTACAGTATATTGCAACAACACTTAAGTATTGACTATTGATTGCAAGTGTCACCAAACATCTAAGGTCCGCTTTTCTCCGCCCGAAACCCAAGAAGCTGGCTTTGCCAACACAACATTAGGGCCGTCCCCTTCATTCTATACTGACCCCGGCCCGGGCTGGCTTTTTGGGATCACTACAGTTGCTAGAGCAGCTGATCATAAACTAATAAAACATCATTGTTAGGCTTTTAAAAACATATATAAACAACCGCACAATATGAAACCATCCAAGTGCATACCGTAATGGTAGACTTCAAAAAGCACATTAAAAGCATTGTAGCAACACCTGACATTGTTTATGGTAATAGATTTCGCATTCCATATATATAATCTCGCGGTTGCGCCAAGACTATATAATTCATCGCATCGGTCACTGCTACATGACCAAAAAAATCTATTTTACGGGTATTTTAGTTATTTTACACATCAAAGGGACCGCACTGGAAAATGTCAAACACAACAAAATTCAAAACTGACCCTGAAAAAAATACTCCGTAAGATAATAGCAGTATCAAAAAGTAATAATTTTGAGGAACCAAACATCATGTCCAAACAAATTACACATTTTTTTTTACTTAGACCGAAAAGAAAATCGTGTTTCCATTTCCTCAGAATTTTATTAATTGTTTTGGATTTTTATGAGTTATATTTTAATAGAACAAATCTAAAATGCTTATATTTATATTTGTATTTCAGAGTGAGGTTCAAATGAGTAATAACAACATAGGGCGAGAATGAAGGAATCAATAAGAATGCGCCACATATTACAAAACTCACTTTCCTCCACGTTTTTAAAAATTAAATATCTCACAAACGGTAAGTCGAAAAATCATAAAAATCAGCATTTTATTCTCACCTATTAGAGATCTCACAAGGTATGAAGGTATACTTTCGACGAATTTTCTTTTTCGTTTTTTTAGTGGGTTTTGAAAACAACTAACACATGTGATACGAACAAGTAATACATGTGGTACCAACAACCAACACATGTGATACCAGCGAGTAGCACATGTGATATCATATAACACCCCATATTTTTATCAACAAATTATATATTTATTTTCAAACACCGGAAGTGAGTCCCTATTAAACAAACCATATTTATATGTACCAAAATGTTTAACTTTTCGAAAACATCACAATTATAAATTTATAATTACAAAACAAAATACTATCAGTTGGGTGATATATAAATTTCCAAAACATAACTTCAAGTTTCCCAAAATATCAGAGTTGACGCAGTAGTAGTCAAACATTCCATCCAGTATCTAAACGCCCGATCTATAACCCAATCATAATCTGCAAAATGTTAAATATAGAGGGGTTAGCTCACAGCTAAGTGAATGGAACTGTAACTTACAGTTCAATCCCGAAATAACAAATCTTACAACAAATAAACACATAAACACACAAAGTCAAAGAGGACCGGCGGTTCTTGATATGCCATCACAAGAACACCTTAAATCAATGGTATGCCATCACAGTGATTTACCGATAGTTTGATGCTATCTTCACTGACTAGGGTTCATCCATCAACGATGTGTATCGGAAACCCCGCCAGCCAAACAATAGCAACAAACCCAACCAGCGTTGACCTCTGAATAATCCACATAGTCACATAATTCATAATTGTCATGCCATCATGGAATAATAACAACCAATCAACCCGGAATAACAATAACAATTCCAATATAAACCAAACAATCAATAACCAATAGCCATGTACGTTCACCCGTTGTAACCAAACATGTTACAACTGGGTTGAACTGGGGATTACAATCCCACTCACCAACTTCCCAGTCTCTTGACTCAGTAGTCTAATATCACTGAGTGTCCTTCTGATAATCTGGAGATACAAATAATAATAAGTTAGTAACTCGTTCCATAATCATCATTCTAGCATATTTATTAAATCAGGTAATCCCTGAAGTCTAAGCAAACAAAAGTTCAATCAGATAAGAAATCAGAAAATCCCGAAATGACTTTTAAAAACTGGAAAATGTCATTTTCGACCCTTAAATGACCCTGAATGGCCAAAAACCGCCTAGGCTATTAGAATATAGTTTTGATCATTGGGCCGTTTTCGAGTGAACATGTGAATTTTAACCAAATCAAAGTTAATGAAATTGTCACCTAGTCGTTACCCTGAAAACACTTTCGCGTTTTCAAAATTTTGCAAGACTTGCCAAAATTGTTCATGCAAACGCGATCCGGGTTAAGGGTGTGGGATCGCGTTCCTCTTTAGAAAAGATTCTGTAACCGTTTTACACTTGGAAACGCGATCCGGAAACGAGGTCGGGATCGCGTTCGCTAGTTCAAAATTCTACTGTGACAAAATATAACTAAGGAACGCGATCCAGGAAAATTGTTGGGATCACGTTCACTAGTTCAAAACGACCTGCACTTCATTTTCAGCTTCAACTCCGAATTCTAAACACCCCATTCACAAACCCAGATACTATAATCGATTTATATCATAAGTAACTTCAAACAAGATCATGTAATCATCAAATAACAACTTAAATCCCTACCAAACCTCCTAATTCATGTAATCACTTCATAACCTAACTATTGTAATCAATTCACCATATATGAAGAACATAAACAAACTCTTGTATTATATCTTCATACAATTATTAAAATCAGCATAAAATCAGTAACAATCAATACTTTCAACAATATTTCACTTATAATTCATAAACCCTAACAATTACCATAAAATCAAGTTTATAACTATCTAACATAAATTACTTACAATCTTTAGGTGAATAGAATGGAGATGATGATGATAATTTGATTTCCTTAAACTTGAATCCACACAAGCTAGTTGTTAATTTTCCTTTGATTTCATGGAATTGGTTTAAAGAAATTTTGGAAGAGTTCTTGGAACAAATGAGAAGGTGAAGAATTAAGAGGTTATAAGTCGGTCACCACTAACCGACTCATTTTTAATATAGTATAATTTTTTATCCCCTTCTAATCCTATTGCCTGGAACCCGAAAATACCCGCTAGTCAAAATACTTTTATTTTACCGTCAACTCCATTAATTTAAAACAATTACAATTTTATTAGTCACAATAAAACCTGAAACTCTTTTACCTACTTATTTTCTAGTAAACCATTCAATAAATATTTCTCATTTTCATAAATAACCATTTATAAACTTTATAAAATACCATTCATTCTAGACCCGAAAACAGGATGTTACATATCAACCACTAACACATATGATACGAGTGAGTAACAATGTGATACCAACAACTAACACATGTAGTTAGGCATGACAACCTTCATCCGATCCACTGGATATCCATTTGATCCATCCATTATTGATGGATATGGACGAAGTAATTGGACGAATAACGGATATGAATATAGATACGGATATTTAAAGGATCGGATGTGGATGGTAAGTTGTAGTCCATGGATTTCATCCATTAATCCGAAATTATATACTCCCTCCGTCCCAAAATTATAGTCCACCTTTCCTTTTTGGGATGTCCCAAAATAATTGTCCACTTCTCATTATTTCAACCAATAAGAGGAGACTTTAGTGGGTGAAGATTCTATTTGATTGGTTGAAAGGTGTTGTGGTCCCACTTTTATTAAACTGTGTATTTTTTGTTGGTGGACAATAATTTTAGGACGGAGGGGTTTTAATTATTAACTAGGTATACTCTATAACTCAATATTCATTTGTTTGAGATACTCATTAAACTTTATTTATTTTTGTATTATTTTATTATAGCATTTTGTTTTGCATGACATGAATATGCTAGCAAATTTATATGAAATTATGTTTATTTCATCTCATAAGTATTACTTACAATATGAATTATCATTCATCAAAGATCTAATACACAATTTAAACTTCCTACGTCAAAAAAAATCTACTAATTATGTTATGAAGGAACATTGTTTGCGTATTATTTTGAATAATAGCATTTGATTGCGTTCTATAATATTTCTATTTGCTGTAAATGGAATGTTTTAATGTATTTGAACGTTTTATGATCTTTAATGATTTTTCTGTTTGTTATCCAACGGACATCCATTAATCCACTTCACCCGTGGATATGGATGTGGATGGATTAACTAAGTTTTAATGGATATGGATACGGATGTGGATGGTGAAAAATGAATGTAGAGATGGCAATGCATCGGATATGGATGTGGATGGATAAACTAAGTTTTAATGGATATGGATATAGATGTGGATGGTGAAAAATAAAATGGATATTGATGTGGATATGGCTACATCCGATCTATTGCCATCTCTACATGTAGTACTAATATTTTACAATTTGTAAAACCCATAAAAAAAAGTCGCTGAGGTTTGTGAAATATTTAATTTTTAAAAACTTGAGGAAAATTGAATTTTATTACACATGCGCATTATCACAAAAAATTTCATTCTCGCATAAACATCCAAATTTTAATTTTAAATAGAAAAAATGCAGCGATTAAAAAACAAGAGGAAAGCTCATTAGAGACCAACAAAAAAATAAAGAATGAGGGAATCAATTTTCACCCTTGGATCATGAAAATCAAAGGACCAGATTAATTCAGATTTCCTTCTAAATTATTTATATCGGATACATCAAATAAAAGGTCCAGGGGTATTAGCGTCAATTAAAAAAAAGAAGGCTAAAACCCCAATTCATTCCGTCATCGTTCATTTGTTCCTCTCGCTAATTCCCTCTCATCGTTTTCCTCTTGGCCTCCATCACACGCAAAAATGGATGTCAAGCTCACGGCAATTGTCACCGTCAAACACTGCCGTCACCGTCGTAATCAATCGCCGTCGCCTTGCCTTCGCCATCACTGTTCGGACTTAAACAGATGTTGAGTCGAATGAGCTTTCGGTTTTTCACTGTCATTCGAGTCACGTAACAATTTTGATCGAAGTATACTCGTTGCGTAGAGATCTTGTCGGAGACGAAGCCGTTTGACTTATGACTTCCGAATTATGTCTGTGCGTGCACTTATATATTTTTGAGTTTGAAATTGAAATTATTTTGTGTTGTTGCTTTTTGTTTGTGATATTAAGTTGCTCTTCAGAAAATATGATAAGCTTCCTGTGTCTTTATATGAATTGAGAAGAAGATGTAAAGAGAACGGGGTCATGTGGGTGAGGGCTCAAATTTTTGAGGATCATTAAATGTACTCTTTACACAAATTAAACTCGTATAACATGTGAATTGTTGCCTGTTTCTTGCTCGAGTGTGTTGATGGAATTTATTTCCTCAAGGTCAAATTATATTTTTTTAAAAGGTTTGATCCGAGAATAAATGTCAAAGATTTTGGATAGTGTTGGATCTAAATATTAGTCTAGATTTGAATCACATGTGAACAATTTTTATAATAATTCAATCACATGTGATTAAAATGTATGTAGATGCATATCACATGTGATTAATTGTAAATATTTGCCACTATTACATGTTTAATCACATATGATTAAAGGCGTAACAAAAAAAATTTATACACGAAAAAAATTAATCACATGTGTTTACGTATAATCATATGTGATATTTTCTTTGTTTTTTTTTTATATAATTTCGTCAAAATCATATGTGATTACAACCAAAACCATATGCGATTACAACTAAAATCATATGTTATACTTTTTTTTATATTTAATCACGTGTGATTATGTGTAATGAGGTGTAAAGTTTAAGACTATGGTATGTAATCATATGTGATTACAACTAATATAATATGTAATTACAACTATAATCGCATATGATTATAACTATCATTATTTGTTGTTTAATCACATGTGATATTACATTTCTCACATGCGAACTTCAAAGAACGAGTTATAATCACACGTGAAGATTTTTTTGACAATTTAAAAATCGAGAATAAAACTTTGCTTTATCACATGTGATTGTTGTGATTAATCATACAAAACAATAATCACATATGATTATAGCGTTATCGTATGAAAATTTCAAATCACAACTATCAACATAAAATTGTTAACGTTTAACAATGAATATTGTATGTTTATCTACATGACTAAAAAATCATTTTTGCAAAATTTGTCACTAATCATGTGAAAAGTTTAAATCCCTTATTAAATCACATGTAATTTTTATTGTGTCCAGTTTTGAATCTACAAAAAAATGACCAAAATTTTTTTTTTTTTGTCGAAGATATATCATGTAAGATCTTAAATCGAAGAGAAAAATACGCTGATTTTTTGATGCAATTATTATAATTTTTTGATTAGTAATTTTTGAGATATTTAAATTTTAAAAACTTTGGTGGAAGTGGGTTTTGAATTAAAATGACAATTGTACCCCTCCCTACCTAATTAGAATGGAGACTTCCTATTGATTCCTTCATTTTTAGTTATTTTGTACAACTCACCTCTAAAAAACAAAATATGGAGACATGGAGTAATATCCTCCGGGCGTTGATCAACCCAGTCGAACCCCAAACCAACGGACCTATAAATACTTTACAACTCAATTACCGTAGTATTTAATTTCCAATTTTCCATTCGTACAATAAAAATTGATTTAGGGTTTTCTGGGAAAGGCTATTTCTCATGGTTGATTGGTTTCTGAAAAGCTACATTGATTTCCCGCCTTCTTTTCCTTTGAATGCTGCTGATTCTTTTTTGATATTGCTTAGGGTACATACAATCTCTTTAACAAATTGTTTTTATTTTGGTATTCATCGTTTTACTTGTTTGTTTCTTGAATCTTGAGTGTGCCCAGTTAATTTGTTATTAAATTAATGGCATTGTTAAAATCTCAAACAATTTGCTGGCTGTCATGAGATGAAAAGATCACTGGCCATGATAAAGCCATAAACTTACAATCAATAATAATTAGTACTGCTATGATGTTGTTATCTAGCTGATTATAGGTTCTAGGGTAAGATTCAAATGAGATTAAAAATTTGTGTGAGAATAGAGGAACCAATGATATGGTGCCATGTGTACAAAAAGAATACAAAACTCATTTACCCCTTCAGTTAAATATCTCACAAACGACAAATCGAAAAATTATGAAAATTGCAACATTAGATTCAGGGTTTGATCCTCTTCGATTTGCCGTCCATTAAGGCATACTTTCGACGAGTTTTTTTTTCCATTATTTTTAGTGGGTTTCATATTACTAACACGTGTGTTACAGTGTTGCGTTTAGGGTTTAGGGTTTGGGGTTTATGGGTTAGGGTTTAGGGTTTAGGGTTGGGAGTTTGGGGTTTCGTCCCTAACCCCTAAACCCCAAACCCTAAACCCTAAACGCTTTATAAAACTCTAAACCCTAAATCATACTAAACCATAAACCCTAAACTCTGCTAAACCCTAACACTAAACCCTGCTAAACCCTAACACTAAACCCTGCTAAATCCTAACTCTAAACCCTAACCCTAAACCCTAAATCAAATGTATAATCAATCACTAACACATGTGTTACTAATATGTAAAACCCACCAAAAAAATGAAGAAAAAAAAAGTTCGTCGGAAGTATGCCTTGATGGACGGCAAATCGAAGAGGATAAAACGCTGAAAAATATGGTGCAATTTTCATGATTTTTTGACTTGTCGTTTGTGAGATATTTAATTTTTAAAAACGTGGATGAGAGAGAAAAAAGTGACACATGGCATATTGTGGTTGGTTCCCCATTCTCACACAAAATGAATGGTCTCAATTGAACTCTTCTCATAGGTTGTAATATTATTTTGGAGTTAATTGTACAGAAAAATTAGTTGACAAAGGTCACCTGAACCTTTCTATTTCCTGACCGTTTTGACCCATTACCTGTGACCCGCTCGTTTTGCAACCTCTAAAGATAACCTGTCATGTATTGAAGTAAGAGTATCCTCAATAAGGTTGAAAAGGGGGTAAACAGGTAGTAACTAGATTGACTTAGGCTCGTATGAAACTAATTATTTGACGCCTAACTAATAAGACGTTGGAATGTTGGAAGGATGGCACGTTTTATGCATATGAAGCATGATGTAAAACTGCTCTTTGTGGTGACTCACTAACAAGATGGAGTATATATGTGGGTGTGTGGACCTGATAAACTAGGAAATGGGATATGTGGGCTGACTTGGAGGGCAATCAACAGGTTCTAACCGTCTTCCCATTTTCCATTTTTTGGCTAAACAAGTGGTTCCACGATCCCATATTCTAAAGCTACAATCGTCTATAACTATGGGGATTAGACACTCATTTTAAATTGAGAAACACACACAACACTCACATAATCGCACACAAGAGCTGTTGGGCTTTGAAGCTTCCAAATTAGGTTTTGATAATCCACATTAGTTGTAAAGCTGACGGTTATGGTGGTTTTTCACGTGTTAATCCCGAGGTTGTATTGGTGCTGGTGCATCATCGGTCCATATGTTTTCATAATTGCTATTGTTCTGTTCATTCACCAACTCCTTTGTGTATTAAGCTACAGTATGACCAAAGTTTGTTCTATTTCTAGGTTTCTTTGGTGTCAAAATGACGCAGTTCTTTTGGAATAAAGATTGATAGGAGGTTTTATTATATAGCTTTGTTTTAATATGTTCGTAAGTGACGTACTGATTTAGATGTTTACTTATTTATGTCGAGTTATCTTCTTTTTGTTACATCCTTTTGTTTTCTTCTGTCAAGGTATCAAAGGAAGCTTGATGACATTGTACTAAAGTTTAGCGCTTTGTGATTGTCTTTTGGTGATAAGTTTTCTGAAGTGGTATATGGTTTATCCATCTTCGCCTTGTTTTATCTCTCAGGTTACTTCATTGGGACATGGTACCTGTCAGTTTGGTTGCTTATGGATTATGGAGTACCTGTGCTGGCAGATGATGCCTATAGTCTTGATTCTTGAGTGGTTTTTGTTAATGTTACACGTGCTTTATCTTTATTTTTTCTTGACATTGGTATCTTCGTTCCCTAACTTCTTCTTTTTACTTAATGTTTTTTTTTTTTATAAGCTAACTTTAAATTATTTAACCTTTTCCATTCTTGTTAATTTTAAGTATTTACTAATTTGGTTATGTTTTGTTGCTAGTATTGTTGGTTGATTTATCAGTTTTTTTCCCTTTATTTGTGCTTATTTTGATGTATTCAATTTGCTTAATTTCTTATACTTTATAATTAGGATTCTTTATCTCACGTTCGAGAACTTGGAATCCCTCTTACTAGAACACCTAGATGCACGTTTCAACCTTCTTGTACTTTGAGGCTTGTACTTTGAGGTTGATCAGGTGTATGTGGGTTGTTAAAGTAGCAGGATTGCATTGTTGACATGGATATCTCCATTTCGTTTTTTGGATAATTTATCTTGTTTATATTATATTGTCAGACTTATAAGTGTCTTTTTAATACTGGGATTCTATCTTATAATAATGATTCTTTTTAGGAATATTCCAGAAGTCGGAATTCGTCTACTTAAACACCTAAGCACCTACTTCGACCTTTTTTGATTTTGAGGTTTAAACATTGAGGTTGACAGGGTGTATGTAGGCTGTTAATGGGTAGCTACCTTTCTACTCTATTTTGATTGTGTGTGTGTATTTTTTTTTCTTTTTTCTGACTAACTTTCTAATATGTTTTCAATGTTTTCCATTCATGTTGATATCAACATTCATAGTAAGTTACTAGTATTTTTGGTTAGTTTACTTGTTTTTAATGATTTACTTTGATACCTTTTTTCATGTATTTATATTTACTTTATAATAATGATTATTTACCCGATTTCGAGAAGTTGTAATCCAATTACTTGTACACCTAAGCCCCACTTTAACCTTCTAGTATTTTGAGGCTTTTACTTTTAGGTTGTGTGTATGTGGGATGTTAAAGTAGCGGGATTGCTTTCTTGATATGGGTATCTTCAGTTCACCCCTCTTTTGTTTGTGTTTTTGATTAACTTTCAATTTGTTCTCAATTTTTTTCCTTTAGTGTTGATATTAACTTTCATGCTAAGTTGATCCTTCTTTTTTAGTTTACTAGTGTATTTGGTTTATTTATTTTATTTTTAATGTTTTACTTACATACTTATGTCTTTTTTTATACTTTATTTCATGATAATACTTTTTATCTAATATGGTAAGGCTATGGAATATAGAGTACGTGTGTATGTGCAAGAAAAAAATAGTCCAAAGTCTATGTCTCTGTATTTCATATGTTGCTGGTTTTCAGTATTTTAATTAACACATCATATTATTATTGTTTCCTTTCTTCTATTCTTAGCTGAGATACCCGGGGATACATTTTTGTCCCCATTAATTTAGGCTGAACTGAAAAGGAATGGGTGGATGCCCTCTTCGGTCGATCATTAGCACATTCCTTTTCTTTTGCGTTATTATACTATTCATACTCTGATTCTTTGCTTTCCACAATCTTATATTGCATGACGAGATTGTTTTCTATAAATATTAGTTTAGGTAATCATTCCCTTCATTTGTTGTTCAGTCTTATTAGGATCGAAAGGTTATGCTTCTGTTGATAGGTTGCTTTCTACTTGTTCCGAGCGTTTGGAGATTGATAGGAGGCTGTACTATATAGTTTCAGTATTCTAATTTTCTTTTAGGTATATAGACACTCCATGGATATATGTTATGCGACAATTTTCTTGATGTCGTATTTGGTTTATCTATGCTCTCGCTGTGCTGTTTTGTTTAGTTTCTATATACTGGTGGCACATGCGTACCTGTACCTGTGTGGGCAAGATCTATGAAGGCACATCGTTGTTGCTGCAGGTTGAGGCAGAACTGAATATGATGTTGTTCGTCTGGCTTTATAACTACCTGCTGTAACAAGTATCTCTGGCAATAGAAACCTACATGGTAAGCAACTAAAGTCTATTTTTTCATGTGGTTGTTATGTTTATCATTTGCATACTGCAGCTCTAAATGGCTGCTGATAGTGCTATGGATGAACTTATCATTGCTGTTTTTTAGCATGTTTGCAATTGCATCTCGTATATGATAAGATGAATACACACATATAACATATGCATCACATTAGTTTTAAGATAGCATGTTGTAGGATTATTTGCTTGTGACATAGTTTTAAGCCTTTTAAGGTACTGTCGTAAAGATTCTTAAAGCCCTTTGTTTTAAATGTGGAGAACTAAAATCCCCTTTACTATAACTTTAACTAGAGCATGCCTTTAGATCCTACATGACATTTGGTAACTGTAAATCATTGTCTTTAACTTAAAATCGAGACGATTTGTATTAGAATATTTATCAACCATCAGAGGAAATATTTCCATAGTAGATGTGATCAGCGTGTTAAGGTTGATGAAGCATTTTGCTTTCTACTTCTGACTGTGAATTTCTTGTCATTGTTTTTTACTTCAAGTCCTGAGCACCCTGGAAAATTTTGCTAGATATATCTTCACTTGGTGACCCATATATCGGATCTCACACTCCAGTCATTCTCTAAAGGAAAGTTGCTTTAAACATAGCCCCAAAACTTATAGAACTCTATCTGTAGATTGTAGAAACTTGTATCCAAGAAACAAGTTTTCTGATTCAGAAACTGGCGGTCGGCATGTCATAAATATGTAGACTGATCGTAGTATTATTCTTAGACAACCTCTTTTTTGAGCAAAAAACAATCTTGGCCGTACAAACAAAATCTAATGTGATCCAAGATTTGAAAAAATGGTTTTAACCCAAACACGAGTGTCATAGTCTTCTATTATCCACAGATGCATTTCGTTGGTTCTTCTACACGATCATGACAAACAACTACTAATATGTCGTCACCTGATCTTCAATTCAAAATATCATACCATAGGAGTGATTACATTGAGTGAATTAAGTTAGGTATGTCATAAACTCTTCCTCTTTTCCATTTCTTGTTGAAACATCTTACTAAAAGCGTATTTAATTAAATAGATTCAGTCTTACAGGTCTAATCATTCACATTAGTAAGATGATCTTGAGTGTTCATATATGGATGCTTTTTCTCTTTAATGAAAGTTATTATTATCAAAAATAATAATTAAAAATAAATAATAAAAATCTAACGTGCATGCATATAGTCCAAAGAAGGTTATCTTGACTTATTTGTTTAATGGTGAGAAGATTGTCACATATCACATCATACTATTACAGGCCCATTGATGCTAACTTGAGCCTACTTTTTTCGGGGAAGAGACTGAAACAAAAGTATCATGAAGTGTTTTAAAACTCTACATTTAGTTAGTCAAATTAAGACGATTAATTACCTTATCAGTTTCTATATTGGATGCCTAATCCAAGTGGTGATAAGCATGATCTTCATATATCACTATTGACCACCAGATTTTATCTTTAATTTATATACGTCTTCCATTACACCCTAAAAGAGTGTTACGGATTTACTTTTATCACTCATAATATTTGTAACCAGCATATTGTGTTTTATTCTCCTTGGTCAAATAGCACGAATAAGAAATGGACTAAACGCAAGCGATAAAGCACTGGGAGAGCCAGTACCCGAAGCTTCTGGTAAATGGCCGATGATTGGTCACTTGTATCTTTTAGCTGGTTCGCAAGTTCCACACAAGGTGTTAGGATCGTTGGCTGACAAAATTGGACCTATTTTCACAATAAAACTTGGTGCTCATCAAGTTCTAGTTGTGAGCAATTCTGAGATGGCTAAAGAGTGTTTAACTACCAACGATAAAATCTTTGCTAGCCGACCAAAAGCCATGGCAACCGAGCTAATGGCCTACAATTATGCTAATTTCTCTCTTTCACCATGTGGGCCATACTGGCGTGAGATACGCAAGATAGTTGTGCTTGATTTGGTATCTCACCGTCGCCTTCAGATGCTAAAACATCTACGAGTCTCTGAAGTGAATTTGTCCATGATGGACATGTATAGAACTTTGAGAAGAAATAAAGGGTCTTCGAAAACAGTAAAAGTAGACATGAGACAGAGGTTTGGAAATTTAGTTATGAACATAGTGGTGAGGATGATATTTGGCAGTCGTTTTTTGCCCGGTGATCGAACTGAAGATCACTTTAAGAAGGCTGTTAGGCGGTATGTTGAACTATTGGGTGCGTTTGTGCCATCAGATGTTGTTCCAGGCTTGAGGTGGTTGGATATCGGAGGTTACGAGAAGAAGATGAAGAAGACAGCAAAAGTGATCGATATTGTGATTGATGCATGGTTACAAGAACACAAAATGAAGATGAATTGTGAACAGAAGTCAGATGATAGCAAAGACCAAGTTTTCATGGCCACACTATTATCTCGTGTAAATGAAGAACTGAAAGAGGATCGTTATGGCTTCAAGAGTGATAAAATTGTGAAAGCTACATGCTTGGTATATTAATTTTCTTCTTATCATTATTATTATTCTTTAATTTCCCAGTATTTTCTCATCGTTCATAAATGGTAGTAAGTTATATGCAATTTTCTTGCTTTTTTAGGCAATTTTTGCAGCGGCCACAGATACAACCACAGTGACTCTAACATGGGCTTTAGCTTTATTGGTCAACAACCCTCTTATGTTAAAGAACGCTCAACAAGAGCTTGAAATCCATGTGGGAAGAGAGAGAAAAGTTGAATATTCAGATTTGAAGAACTTGGTATATCTTCAAGCCATTATCAAAGAAACGATGCGTCTTTATCCAGCTGCACCACTTTCCGTTCCCCATGAATCAACACAAGACTGCATTGTAGGAGGTTATAGTGTCCCAAAAGGGACTCGCCTTTTGGTAAATATTTGGAAGATTCAACATGATCCACAAATATGGACTGACCCGTTTGATTTCCAACCAGAGAGATTTTTGACAAGCAAAAAGGAAATAGATGTCAAGGGTCAACATTTCGAGCTGATTCCCTTTGGCAGTGGTAGAAGAATATGTGTAGGAATATCGGTTGCTCTTGAAACTTTGCAGTTTGTATTGGCCAACATACTACACGGATTTGAATTCCAGAATCCATCGAATGAGCCTATTGACATGTCCGAAAGCCCTGGACTAACAAATCTCAAAGCTACTCCGCTTGAACTACTTGTTGCACCCCGATTATTGCCACACTTGTACGAAGTGTCAGAATAGGCCTCTATTACACCTCCCCCAACCGCACTAGTTTTTTATGACGTACTGATGTAGTGATGTTTGTTTAGTATAGAAGAAATATAAGTACGTATATATCTGTGTACAAAGATCATATAAGCATATTAATTATCCTTTTGTAATAATTTAGGTTCATGTTACATCTTATTGAATTCAGTCACATGTATTAAACGTCATTAGTTAATTGATGAACGTACGTTAATGTAACTATGTAATGATCAAAAGTAATAATTAAAATCTAACGTGCATGCATATAGTCCAAAGAAGGTTATCTTGACTTATTTTTTTAATGGTGAGAAGATTGTCACATATCACATCGATCATCCTATTACAGACCCACTTATGCTAACTTGAGCCTACTTTTTATGGGAAGAGACTGAAACAAAAGTATCATGAAGTGTTTGAAAACTCTACATTTTAGTAAGTCAAATTAGGACAATTAACTTACCTTATTAGTTTCTATACTGGATGTCGATAAGCATGATCCCCATATATCACTACTAGACTTTAAACCCGTGTATACACACGAGCCGTTGATTTTTAATATGAAATTTCGTATTTAGTATCTTATTTCTAATAATAAAGTGTGTAAGTTGATATGTATATTACGCATTTAGTTAGATTCACGATAATATTACTTTATGTAAATGGATTTATATAAGTAGAGATTAAAAATTAAAAAAATAAAATAAACCAAGTTAGTGAAAAAAAATAATTATTTTAAGTCTATATTGACATTTTCAAGTAATTTTATTCCTACTCGGTAAATTAATAATAAAAACATTACATATTGATTTGGATAATATTTTAATTAATGAATCATATTTCTTTTTATATGTAAATCAGTAGTTAATTAAAAAAAAATTTCTTTTTGATAAGTTAGGGATCTAATTATAAAATTTACTAAAGTTAAAGGACTTAATTGACAAATTGAAACTTAATTATAATGATCACATCGTAAAAGTGTTTCCTATATATAATTTATTTATTAAGATTCACTGGATTTCATCTTTAATTTATATGCCTCTTCCGTTACTCCCTAAAAGAGTGTTATGGATTTACTTGTATCACTCATAATCTTTGTAACCAGCATATTGTGTTTTCTTCTCCTTGGTCATACAGCACGAATAAGAAATGGACTAAAAGCAAGCAATAAAGCACTCGGAGAGCCAGTACCCGAAGCTTCTGGTAAGTGGCCGATAATTGGTCACTTGTATCTTTTAGCTGGTTCGCAAGTTCCACACAAGGTGTTAGGATCTTTGGCTGACAAATTTGGACCCATTTTCACAATTAAACTTGGTGTTCATCGAGTTCTAGTTGTGAGCAGTTCTGAAATGGCTAAAGAGTGCTTAACTTCCAACGATAAAGTCTTTGCTAGCCGACCAAAAGCCATGGCAACCGAGCTGATGGGCTACAATTATGCTAATTTCGGACTTTCACTGTGCGTGCCATACTGGCGTGCGATACGCAAGATAATTGTGCTTGATCTGGTATCTCACCGCCGCCTTCAGATGCTAGCCACTCTTCGAGTCTCTGAAGTGAATTTCTCCATGACTGACATGTATAGAACTTGGATAAGAAATAAAGGCTCTTTGAAAATGGTAAAGGTTGACATGAGACAATGCTTTGGAAATTTAGTTACCAACATAGTGGTGAGGATAGTATTTGGCAGCCGTTTTTCGCCTGGTGATCGAACTGAAGATCATTTTAAGAAGGCTGTTAGGCGGTATGTTGAACTATTGGGTGCGTTTGTGCCATCAGATACCATTCCAGGCTTGAGGTGGTTGGATATAGGAGGTTATGAGAAGAAGATGAAGAAGACAGCAAAAGAGATTGATATTGTGATTGATGCATGGTTAGAGGAGCACAAAATGAAGATGAACTCGAAACAGAAGTTAGCTGATAGCAAAGACCAAGTCTTCATGGCCACAATTTTATCTCGTGTAAATGAAGAACTAAAAGAGGACTGTTATGGCTTCAAGAGTGATGAAATTGTCAAAGCTACGTGCTTGGTATGTTATTTCGTCTTGTTATTATAATTATTCTTATTATAAATCCCAATATTTTCACATTGTTCATCAATGGTAGTAAGTTGTGTGCAAAATTTTTGCTTTTTTAAGGCAATTTTTGCAGCGGCCGCAGATACGACCACAGTGACTCTAACATGGGCTTTAGCTTTATTGGTCAACAACCCTCATGTGTTAAAAAAAGCTCAACAAGAGCTTGAAATCCATGTGGGAAAAGATAGAAAAGTTGAAGAGTCAGACTTGAAGAACTTGGTATATCTTCAAGCCATTATCAAAGAGACAATGCGCCTTTATCCAGCTGCACCACTTTCTATTCCCCATGAATCTACAGAAGATTGCATTGTAGGAGGTTATACAGTCCCAAAAGGGACTCGCCTGTTGGTAAATATTTGGAAGATTCAACATGATCCACAAATATGGACCGACCCGTTTGATTGCCAACCAGAGAGATTTTTGATAGGTAAAAAGGAAATAGATGTCAAGGGTCAACATTTTGAGCTGATTCCCTTTGGCAGTGGTAGAAGAATATGTTTGGGAATATCAATTGCTCTTGAAACTTTGCAGTTCGTATTGGCCAACATAATACACGGATTTGAGTTCCAGAATCCATCGAATGAGCCTATTGACATGTCCGAAAGCCCTGGACTAACAAATCTCAAAGCTTCTCCGCTTGAACTCCTTGTTGCACCCCGACTATTCCCACACTTGTATGAAGTGTCAGAGTAGGCCTCTACCACACCTCCCCGAACCGCACTAGTTTTTTATGACATACTGATATTTTTTTTTTATAGAAGAAATCTAAGTACGTATATAGCACATAGATCATATAAGCATAATAATTATCTTTTTGTAATAATTAAGGTTCATGTTACATCTTATTGAATTCAGTCACATGTATTAAACATCATTAGTTAATTGATGAACGTACTTTAATGTAACTATGTTAAATATGAAGTACAAAATTTTTAGTAGAAGTTATGTATTTTTGAAGAAGTGATAAAACTAATCCATATATCGTGAAACTTTGGGTTCCTCTAAAGCCCAGTACCTACAAACAAGGTGGCATGGTGGATGTCTGTTTCTTAAATTGGCATTTTAAAACATAAAAACAAGACACTTCATCATTAAAATCATTACATGTTATGTAAAAAAAAAAATAGATAAGAAAATGTTAGAAACAAAACATGTTTTGGTGTGTCTGGTGAACATGAAGAACAACTTCAGAACCCAACAATCAATTTGGTCTATGATTTTTTTATAAACCTCAGCATTCAACCCATAACATGAGTACAATGTTTACTCAATTTCAGTGTCCAAAAAATATTATTTGCCTGTATTTTCTAGCTTTTGTACATTCTTTTCTGTGTCAATTTCATATTAAAAGTCAAACGATGATATAGTCAAGATATATGAAATCAATATGTCTCCAATATGTTACCTAAATTGTTGTTATTCAATCATCTAACTTTATAAATCATGACTTACCCAACTCATGAACTCAGTGCTTACTCTGATGCCGACTGATCAGCTGGGTGTCCTACCACACGCAGGTCCACCTCAGACTATTGTGTGTTCCTTGGTGAAAATCTCATGGTCCTAAAAAATACAACACGTCGTTTCTCGCTCCAGTGTCGAAGATGAGTATTATGGAGTCGCTAAAGGTGTTGTTGAGACTACACTCACAAGCTTCTTCGGGAACTCCATGATCCGCTCTTTACCACCACTTTCGTCTACTTTAACAATGTCACTGTCGTATACGTGTCATCTAATCCCTGTGCAACATCACCGCATAAAACACATTGAGATTGACATTCACTCCGTTTGTGATAAAGTGGCTACAAAAAAGGTTTGTGTTCTTCATGTACCATCTCGTTATTGCGGGGAGTGTTAGCGGATTGGTTAGGTATTGCAGGCTGGGCCCATATTCGATCAGTGTTTCATATTTCCTATAAATATATGTATTGTGTTTATGAATGATTAAATAGAGTAAGGTTCAAATGAGTACACCAACTTTGAGTGAAAATGAGGGAACCAACAGATTTCTGTCATGTGTCACTTTATTCTCTCTCCTCCACATTTTAAAAAATTAAATATCTCACAAACGGTAAGTCGAAAAATCATGAAAATTGCACCATAAAATTCAGCATTTTCTCCTCTTCGGTTTGCCGTCCCTCAAGGCATACATTCGACAACTTTTTTTTTTCTTCAATTTTTTGGTGGGTTTTACAAATTAGTAACACATGTGTTAGTAATTGGTTATACATTTAATTTGTGGTTAAGGTTAGAGTTTAGGGTTAGGGTTTAGTATGGTTTAGGGTTTAGGGTTTAGCAGGGTTTAGGGTTTAGTAGTGTTTAAGGTTTAGGGTTTAGTATGATTTAGGGTTTAGAGTTTTGTAAAGCGTTTAGGGTTTAGGGTTTGGGGTTTAGGGGTTAGGGTTTAGGGTTTGAGGTTTGGGGTGGAGAAACCCCAAACCTCAAACCCTAACCCCTAAACCCCAAACCTTAAACCCTAAACGCAACACTAACACATGTGTTAGTAAATGTGAAACCCACCAAAAAATGAAAAAAAAAAAAAAAGTTGTCAAAAGTATGCTTTGAGGGACGGCAAATCGAAGAGGATAAAACGCTGAATTTAATTGTGCAATTTTCATAATTTTTCGATTTGTTGTTTGTGAGATAATTGATGTTGGGTGTAAATGGGTTTTCTACATGTGGAACATTCTCTTTGTACACATGTCATGATATCATTGGTTCCCTCATTCTCACACAAATTTCTATTCTCATTTGAAACTCACCCTGATTAAATAAGAAGAATACCAAACTTTGTTGTCAACATAGGTTGAAAGCATTTAAGACATAAAAGTCACTTTTAGCTATCCATACTCTAATAAAAGTGCTGATAGGAAGCTTCACTATGCCATTAAGGATTCCATATACATAATAATATCACGAAATGGTAATTTTTTTATAAAGAAATGTACTTTTAAAGAATTTATCACTCTTTAATTCATGATAATTGTCTTTATTAAGAAAAAAACAAAGAAAGAAAGAAAATATTGATGTGGCATATAGTCCAAGAAGAAGGTTATCTCGACTTACTTATTTAATGGTCAGAAAATTGTAGCATATCACATCATACTAGTAGAGGCTCACAGATGCCAACTTGAGCCTTCTTTGAGATTGAAACAAAAATAACTTGAAGTGTTTGAAAACTCTACGACATGTTAAAGAAAAATTCTATCACTTAGTCGAATTACGACAATTAATTACCTTATCATTTTCCATATTGGGTGTCTAATCCAAGTGATAAGCACTATCCTCATTTTATTAATCTACATCTTCCATTGCACCCCTAAAGATTATTATGGATTTACTTTTAACACTCGTAATCTTCGTAACCAGCATATTATATTTGTTAGTATGGATAAGAAATTGACTGATCGTGAGAAACAAAGCACGCGGAGAGCCAGTTCCCGAAGCTTCTGATAAATGGCCTATAATTGGTCACTTGCATCTTTTAGCTGGTTCGCAAGTTTCATACAAGGTGTTAGGATCTTTGGCTGACAAGTTTGGACCCATTTTCACAATCAAACTTGGTGTTCCTCGAGTTCTAGTTGTGAGCAATTCTGAAATGGCTAAAGTGTGTTTAACTACCAACGACAAAGTCTTTGCTAGCAGACCAAAAGCTATGGCAACAGAGCTGATTGGCTACAATTATGCTAATTTCTCCCTTGGACCGTATGGACCATACTGGCGTGAGATACGCAGGATAATTGTGCTTGATTTGGCATCTCATCGGCGCCTTCAGACGCTAGCAGATCTACGAGTCTCTGAAGTGAATTTTTCCATGGAAGACGTGTAGAAAACTTGGATAAAAAATAAAGGGTCTCTGGAAAGGGTAAAGGTTGACATGAGTCAATGGTTTGAAAATTTACTTATGAACATAGTTGTAAGGATGATATTTGGGAGTCGTTTTTCGTCTGGTGATCAAAATGAAGATCATTTCAAGAAGTCTGTTAGGCGGTTTGTAGAACTATTGGGTGCGTTTGTGCCATCAGATGCGATTCCAAGTTTGAGGTGGTTGGATATCGGAAGTTACGAGAAGAAGATGAAGAAGACAGCAAAAGAGATCGATCTTGTGATTGATGCATGGTTAGAGGAGCACAAAATGAAGATGAATTCTAAATCAAAGTTAGATGATAGTAAAGACCAAGTCCTTATGGCCACAATTTTATCTTGTGTCAGTGAAGAACTAATAGTGGATCGTTACGGCTTCAAATGTGATGAAATTGTAAAAGCTACGTGCTTGGTATACTAATTTCTATCTTATGTTATTAATCACAGTATATTTGCACTCATTGTTTATAAATTGTCACAAGTTATCTGCATTGTTCTTGCTTTTCTTAGGCAATTTTTTCAACGGCCACAGATACAACCACGGTGACCCTAACATGGGCTTTAGCTTTATTAGTCAACAGCCCTCTTGTGTTAAGAAAAGTTCAACAAGAGCTTGAAAATCATGTAGGAAGAGAGAGAAAAGTTGAAGAGACGGACTTGAAGAACTTGGTGTATCTTCAAGCCATTATCAAAGAAACGATGCACCTTTATCCAGCTGCACCACTTTCAGTTCCCCATGAATCAACACAAGACTGCATTGTAGGAGGTTATACAGTCCCAAAAGGGACACGCCTGTTGGTAAATATTTGGAAGATTCAACATGATCCACAAATATGGACCGACCCGTTTGATTTCCAACCAGAGAGATTTTTGACAAGTAAAAAGGAAATAGATGTCAAGGGTCAACATTTCGAGCTGATTCCCTTTGGCAGTGGTAGAAGAATATGTTTGGAAATATCAATTGCTCTTGAAACTTTGCAGTTCGTATTGGCCAACATAATACACGGATTTGAGTTCCAGAATCCATCGAATGAGCCTATTGACATGTCCGAAAGCCCTGGACTAACAAACCTCAAAGCTACTCCGCTTGAACTCCTTGTTGCACCCCGGCTACTGCCACACTTATACGAAGTGTCAGAATAGGCATCTACCACAACACCCGCAATAGCGCTAGTTTTTTATGTCAGTACATAGGTTTGTTTAGTATTGAAAAATAAATGTACATGTATATAAGTGTGTACAAAGATCATATATAAGCATAATAATTATCTTTTTGTAATAATTAAGGATCAGGTTACATCTTATTGAAACCAGTCACATGTATTCATTACAACTATAGATTCAATTAGTCTAGAGGTGGCAAGTTCAAACTGTTTTATACGAATTCGACCGGTTCAAGTTGTATTATTTATTAGATGCTGTAAATTAGTTAGTTTATAGTTAGCCCAATCCAATTGTATATGGGCTTAAGCCCATTAGGGTTTAGAGCTGTGTTTCTTGTAATCTATAAATAGTTGATTAGTAATACGATATAACCCACGGGGTTTCATTATCAAACATGAAACATGGTATCAGAGCCTTAAGGCTTATACTGTTCCAATCTTTTTTTTCTCATCGTCCGCCAATCTACACTATTCTCATATATTTTTCTCATCCTATACAATTCTTCTACGTCTTATAGTCTTTCTATTTCCTTCTATACAATTTCGACATCATAATCTACAAGTTTAAGTCCAAGTTATTATTCGGAAAACAAACAAAAAATAAAATCATCGCATCTCCAGTTTACTCCAAAAAAAAAAAAAAAAAAAAAAAAAAAAAACCCTTGGATTCTTCTTGTTTCCGCTTCTTGCACATCTGCTTCTATGCAATTGGTGTTTCTCTGAGAAAAAAAAAAAGTTTAGTTCTTATTTCAAAAACAGATTGAAATATATGTTCTTTGTTTTATTTTTTTGTTTCTGCTGCCCACGGGGTTTCATTATCAAACATTATTCAGTAGTTCATGTATAGTTTCTATCTATGATATGGAGAATTGGACACAATGGATGAGCAAATATGCACTATATTAATTGATGAACGAACTTTAATGTACCCATGTAAGATATAAAAGTATAATTTTTTAAGTAGAAGCATGTATTTTTGAAAAACTGATTAAAAGTTTAAAACTAATCAATCCATCTTGAAAACTTTGGGCTCCTCAATCTTTGGGCTCCTCTAAAGCCCAATACCTACATACACATTACACAGTGGTATGCCGTATGGGTCTAGCTTTTTAAATTGGCATTTATTTAAAAACATAAAAAAGACATATTATCATTAAAATCATTGCATGTTGTGTAAAATAAAAATAGATAAGAAAAAGTTAGAAACAAAACATGTTTTGATGTGTCTAGTGAACATGCAGAACAACTTCTGAACCCAACAATCAATTTGGTCTATGATTTTTATACAAGTCAGCATTCAACCCATAACATGTACAATGTTTACTCAATTTCAGTGTCCACAAAATATTATATCCTTGTATCAGTATCTAAAATAATTAGATGTTGCTACCAAAGATCATGTGTTCTAAAGGCATGCGAGGAACGAACCCTTCTAACCAATAAGTTTATTCAAGCCTCGTGAGAGTCAACATGCATGATGCGTATTATTAGAGTAAATTATTTAAATCGTCCATGTGGTTTTCAATTTTATCCATACGTCGTCCCTCACTTCCAAAAATTATTTAAATCGTCCCTGTGGTTTTCACTTTTGTTCAACGATAGTCCAAAATGGACTACTGGTGAACAAAACTTTCCGAAAATAAATTATTTAAATAGTCCATTTTGGACTATCGTTGAACAAAATTGAAAACCACAGGGACGATTTAAATAATTTTTGGAAGTGAGGGACGACGTATGGATAAAATTGAAAACCACATGGACGATTTAAATAATTTACTCGTATTATTATGAATTTGTTTTTTAGAATGCAAACTTAAAACTTATCTCACATATATATACACATTGCATCTCTCAAGTCACAAAACTTGAACCTCAACAGCCTTTTGAAAGATGGATTCTTCATATGCCACAAGACAAAATGTTGTATAAATGTCATGATATAATTATCAATATAATTGTTTTTCAATACGTAAATGGGACTAACTTATGAAGTTATAAGCAATCACCACTATCTGATATCTTTAAACCGTCTGACATATTTCACTTTTGATTAAAAGTTTATATGTTTGCTGGTTTAATCAACTCAAACAATTAGAGTTTGACCATAATAGACTGATTGTAAAACTATATATGAACACAATTTCCCCTCTTCTTATCCCTTTAATGGTCAATCTATAGCAAGATTTTTGAAATTAATATTAAGTAAATCTAGATGTCGAAAGTATATCGAGTAACCATGGCATCATATCATATCATCTCATTATTATCATTATCATTATAAATTATTATATCTTAATGTTAATGGTATTTAAAATAAATAATTTAACCAAATTCAAAGAACTTGTGACGCAATGCTTTTTTAATAGCCAATTGTCCACATGGGTTGAAAGCATTTTAAGACATAAAAGTTGGTTTTAGCTATCCATCCATATACTCTAATAAAGTGCTGATAGGAAGCTTCACTATGTCATTAAGCATCCCATTATAATATCACGAGATGGATATTTTTTTTAATAACAAAATGTATTTTTTAAAGAATTTAATCACTCATTTGCAATATGACAATTTTTATTGTTGGAAAATGGTGGATGATGGAGGCTAATACAATGAGCCAATAGCCATCTCAATGGATACAGAATGATCCGCTCCCGAGTTACATTCTCGACAAATAACATAATACTAATTGAAGATTAAATAAATCTAATTTAGATAAATATAAGTACTAATCCTAACAAATATAAATATTATCTTCTTTAAGATATATATATCATCTAATAATCGGTGAAACAACTCAATGCGCAAAAATCACAAAATAGTCTAATAACTTCGAGGGTGTTTGGGATAGTTTATTTGAGAGGCTTTTTAGCTTTTCGTAATACAAAAAAGCTCATTGTAAGTGTTTGTATATGTTTTTTGAGAGAAGCTTATCACTATTTCAAAAGGTAAAAAAGATAAAAAGTCAAAATCTAGGATTTTGAAGCGTTTTCTTAACACATAAGTTAAATGGCAAAGCTCCCCCAAACACCCCCTTCATATCACACCTTCAAATCCTGATGTTAGATATTAACAATTCATAAGCCATTCAAATGTTTATATATATATATGATTGGGTTGAAGGGAGAAGAAAAATTAATGAGAGAAAAGAGAGAAGGCTTATGGGCCATTGGATTTGCTAATCAACGGATATATGCAATTATGTGATTTTTAATAACTTTACAACACATTTCTAAGATTAGAGGGGCAAACTAGTAAATTCTCATGATTCTAAAGATAAACTGCTTCTACTTCCTAAGAGCATCTCCAATGCTCCTAGTTGGCAAGGTTCAAAGAAGCATTTGTCAGAGTTTAAAGTTGTAATATTGCATTGTAGCATGCCAGCTATTTAATCGTGCAAAGAGGAGCTCAAAGTTCTTTGAACTATGCTTTGGACGCAAGAGTGGGCCTAGCCCATTACTTTCTTCATATAAATGGAATTTACCTTTTCATATAATTACTCCATGTACTATTTGCTTACTATATTTGTAGATGATATATATATGAAAATATATATAAAAGTAAATAAGATAATGATGTGGCAAAACTTTGATGAGGTGTTAGTACTTTAAAATTTGAAAGATGCAATGCATTGGTGATGCTCTAAAGAAGGGGATTTCTTCCGTAGATTGTGGTGGATTTTTTTTGGTAATTTAATTACTCATTTTTATAATTTTATTTGTTATTAAGTAAATAGAAAAAATGTGATTTATGTTTCTAGGAAGAAAAAAAAGTAGGAACGGACTCAACAAATTATTAATTTTTTTATACGTATTTATGGGTCTAATGAAGTTTTTTTTTTTTAATTAATAGGCGTATCGACTTTAGTAATTAGTTAGCTTAATTGACAAATTGTAAATGTTAAATTAAGAATTATTCTCACTAGAGATCTATATTTGTAAATCAATTGTCCATTTATGTGAATCATGGTAATAATTTTATATAAATCATCGTATTATATTTGAGAATCAATTTGTATAACCTTGAATCACAATTACATACCCGTGAATCACAGTCTTGGGAATTTTAATATAAAAAAGTGAATCTAGTATATATTGTAATTGAATCATTGCATATATATTTTGTGAATCAAAGTATTAGAAGACAATTTTGGGAATCATAAACATTATTATACATAAATCAACATCACATGTTTTTAATCAATGTTTTACCATGGACAAAAATTGGGTATGTTGCATAATTTCATTACTAAATCATATTACAAATATGACGAATCAAAGTATATATATTTTGAATCATAACTATACAGTATTGAATCTTAGTTTTGATATGTATATGACGAATGCGCTAAAACTGAAATAAAACACATTTACACCTTATTGGTAATTTGATGCAGTTAATCTATTGAAACATTTGACAAATATGTACGCCTTATAGGATTTACTATGTGAGCTCCAATCAACATAACAACAAACCAAAATTAAGAGTTACGTAAAAATTTGATCGACGTTTCGAAAACACGAGAACACGAAATGAATTATTCTATGTAATTATTAATCAATGATACTCTTTTATTTTACATTTTCTTAAATCATCACATTATAATCGTTTTTAAGAAATCACTGTAACACCCCCAAATTTAATGATTTGCGGAAGCTTGATTTGGGTGTTACTAATCAATAACAAAGCACAAAGATAAATAGCAAACGACTCTATATGCGTCGTTTTAACAAAATATATTGATAATTGAAATGTTTACAACATTTAAAGCTTTACATAGCTCGAGTTAAATATAATGAGATTTCAGTACATAAGTACTTATACAAAATATACTAATGCAAGAAAATCTCAATCGTCTGTATGCTGACTCGAGCTAAATCCTGAAGCAGAAACATCCTACTGCTGGGTACCTGCGATATATGCTAAAAGGTCAGCTATAAAGCTGGTGAGCTCACAGGTTTGAAATAAAGTAATATCGTATGAACCGCAAGATTTAAATAATGAATTGCATCCAGCAATTAAATAATGAATTGCATCCAGCAATTAAATAATGAATTGCATCCAGCAATTAAATGATAATCATCGTGTATACAGCCATGAGCACATAGTTGAGCTTAACTCGAGGGCCGGGTCCCCTATAGAGAATTCCGGGCGAGGTGCCTCCACGAATGCCTAATCAACATTCGTCTTCCCAAATATTAGTACGTCCGTTTACCCGGTTAGTGCTTGCTAACCCGGACGAGGAGGGTCAATCCTATATGGTACCATATACTAATATTCACGCTACAACGTATTAACAACTATGCTGACGGAGGACTTTAAATGATTAGTTTCGAAAAACTCATGTAGTATATGAAAAGTTGGTACTTGCGTTCACATGTTAAAAGTTTGAGCAGTATATCACACCCCTGAGTAAAACAGTAAAAAGAGGGGCTATGAGACTCACCTGAGTCTGAATGCGTTTAAACAAACGTAAGTTGATTAGCCGAAATGAGGTCCAAAGACTTGTAACCTGAGGGTGTCCACGACACGCGATGGTTATAAATATGATTGGGTATCTTAAAAGATCACCCCTGCAGTTGTTCGTCCAACTATAATGTCCAAATATCCACTATTTGGTTGATATGTTTAAGTGTTTGAAAAGTGTACGACCCGTTGGTGACGAGTTTGAAATAATAACTTCAAGTATTATTATCAAGTTATCGATGTTTTGCACTTACAAAAGTGTCCCACAGTGTTTTATAAGTCGTATCGTATAAAGATTTGAGGTTGTAAAAGTTCGACACTTAGTGAAATTTAAGTTGTAAATATTCTGTTTTATGCGTCACTTAAAGCGACACTCATGGGTTTAGGCGACACTTAGGAAGTGTCGCATGAAATGACTGATTCTGAATAATAGCGTCACTTGTGCAAGTGACGCATAGAGTGCGACACTTGAGGAAGTGTCGGTTGTAAGTGTCGGTATAAAGGTCATGAGTCACTAAGGTGAGTGACGGGTGAAATCAGGTTTGATGGTAGGCGTCACTTAGGCAAGTGACACTATAAGTGTCGGTCATTAGTGACGGGTATTGAAAATGCGTCACTTAGGTAGTGACGGAAAAAGAGGGTTTTATGCGGCACTTAGGCAAGTGACGCAAAATTTGGGCTTTTAGCGACACTCAATGCGTCACTTAAGTGACGCACGAAGTGACGCTATACTGCATGCTTCGTTGCGACACTTAAAGCTGTTCGACGGATTTCGAGAAAAAAACGTGTTTTCGGGTTTCCGATCGGTCCAATATTTTTACCCAACCCTTATAGGGACATTATAAGCATAAACAAACAACTAGAAAGTGGAAACACTAGAAATCGAGAGATGTCGGGATTTGTCGGAAACTTACAATGTGTCGGATGAGAAATCCGAAAAGATAGGATGATAGATCGTGATGCGGTGGTCGTTTTCTTCCAAAAGAGCAGTATGATCCAAGGTCGTTTGATGTTGTTATTTTTCGATTTTGTGAGAAGTGTGGAGGTGGTGGTGGTTGGTGATTAGAGAGAAAAAGGAGAAAGAAGAGAGAGAAAGAAAAGATTGAAATGGAAGAAAGAAGGTGGGATTGGGAGGTTAAGCTCCCAATTTCGCCCCGCATTTCCGCTCCGTGCGGTGTTCGTTTGCTCCGTCGTTTAATCGTAAATAATTATTTTAAATATTAAAGGTACGTTTTAAAATACAAATTATTACGCGATATTTTATTTAAATATTTTATTAGTCATTTATATTTGAGTTATAAGTTGTAAATTTGTTTATTTAATTTGCGCGTTTTAAAGCTTTTAAATGGTGTAGGTTCAGTTTGTACGATACGAATGAATACGAAATATTATCATAATAATATTTTTGACATAATAACGTTATTTAATAAAAATTGGTCACCAACGTTCGTATATAATTGAATCGAAATACATTCGATTTAAATTGCGTACGATTTAACCAAATCGCATATTCGTATATATTCAACAATATATATAATTCGATACATTAATTAGCCTATCAAGGAACTAATTACATGTATTAACATATGATTAGGCACTAATTACTAGTCCTAATTTGGCGGGTGTTACATTCTCCCCCTGTTAGAAGAATTTCGTCCCGAAATTTAGTTCGAAGTCGTGTTCGATGTAGAATCAGTGAATAGTTGAGGATATTTGAGTCGCATTTGGTCTTCCCGTTCCCAGGTGAATTCCGGACCGCGCCGCGAATTCCATCTGACCTTGACGATGGGAATACGACTTTGTTTCAGTTGTTTGACCTCACGGTCCACAATTTCAGCGGGTTCCTCAACGAAATGAAGTTTATCGTCAACACGAATTTCATCTAATGGAATAATAAGTGTCTCATCAGACAGACACTTCTTCAAATTTGAAATATGAAAAGTCGGATGCACGCTGCTGAGTTCGGATGGCAGCTGCAATCGATAAGCTACTGGGCCAATCCGTTCGAGGATCTCAAAAGGCCCGATGTACCTGGGATTTAACTTCCCGCGTTTGCCAAAACGGATGACACCTTTCCAAGGCGATACTTTTAAGAGAACTCGATCCCCAACTTGGAACTCGAGTGGTTTGCGTCTCACGTCAGCATAACTCTTCTGACGATCACGTGCGGCTTTGAGTCTGTTTTGGATTTCCACTATTTTCTCAGTGGTGGCGTGAATGAGTTCAGGACCAGTGAGTTGACTATCTCCCACTTCAGTCCAACAGATCGGTGATCGGCACTTACGACCGTACAGTGCCTCAAAAGGTGCAGCCTTAATGCTGGCGTGATAGCTGTTATTGTACGAAAATTCGCACAACGGTAGATGTCTTTCCCAGTTTGTACCGAAATCAACTACGCAGGCGCGTAGCATATCTTCCAGGGTTTGGATGGTTCGTTCACTTTGGCCATCGGTTTGAGGATGGTACGCGGTACTCATATCGAGACGGGTACCCATAGCTTTCTGAAGTGATTGCCAAAAGTGAGAAGTGAAACGGGCATCTCTGTCAGAGATGATTGAGACTGGAACACCATGATGAGAAACGATTTCCTTGATGTAGATTTGTGTAAGGCGTTCCATTTTATCATTTTCTTTGATTGCCAGGAAATGAGCAGATTTGGTGAGACGATCGACGATCACCCAAATGGTATCGCAACCGCTCGACGACTTGGGTAGTTTGGTTATGAAATCCATGGCAATTTGATCCCATTTCCATTTAGGGATTTCAGGTTGTTGGAGTAAACCAGGAGGTTTCTGATGTTCGGTTTTGACTTTCGAGCAAGTAAGACATTTGCTGACATAAGTGGCGATTTCGGCTTTCATGTTTGGCCACCAATAAAATTCCTTGATTCCGCGGTACATCTTATCGGATCCCGGGTGGATAGAATATTTAGACTTGTGAGCCTCGTCCATCACCAAGTCTCTTAGGTTCCCAAAACTAGGCAACCAGATTCGGTTTGAGAAATACCTAATCCCGTTAGGTTTGATTTCAAATTGTTTGTCAATGCCCCGCAAGGCTTCATTTTTGATGTTTTCAGATTTCAGGGCTTCGATCTGAGAGGTATGAATTTGAATGGTAAGATCGTTATGAATGGTCATACTGAGGGCTCGGACTCGAAGTGGTTTTGATCGTTCCTTTCGACTGAGGGCATCGGCTACAACATTAGCCTTCCCTGGATGGTACTTGATCTCGCAATCGTAATCGGTAAGCAACTCGACCCATCGACGTTGCCTCATATTGAGATCCTTCTGATCGAAGATATGTTGGAGACTTTTGTGATCGGTAAATATGGTGCACTTAGTGCCGTAGAGATAATGTCTCCAGATTTTGAGAGCAAAAACGACAGCTCCAAGTTCGAGATCGTGAGTGGTGTAGTTCTTTTCATGAATTTTCAGCTGTTGTGAGGCATAGGCAATAACTTTGTCTCGTTGCATCAGCACGCAACCAAGACCTTGGTGAGAAGCATCGCAGTATACCACGAAGTCATCGGTGCCTTCGGGTAAGGATAGAATTGGAGCACTGCAAAGCTTTTGTTTCAGAAGTTGGAACGCTGATTCTTGTTTATCGGTCCAATCGAACCTTTTGTCCTTCTGAGTCAGTACCGTGAGTGGTTGAGCTATTTTAGAAAAATTTTCGATAAATCGCCGATAGTACCCAGCAAGACCCAAGAATTGTCGTACTTCAGTTGCAGAGGTGGGTGCTTGCCAGTCTTTGATAGCCTCGATCTTTGATGGGTCCACGTGAATTCCCTGACTGTCGATCACGTGAACAAGAAATTGAACGGTTTGAATCCAGAACTCACACTTAGAGAATTTAGCGTAAAGCTCCTCGTGTCTAAGTAGTTCCAGAATGGTCTTAAGGTGTTGCGCATGTTCTTGCTCGTTGCGCGAGTAAATGAGTATGTCATCGATAAAGACAATAACAAACTTATCGAGGTAAGGTTTGCACACCCGGTTCATGAGGTCCATGAATACAGCCGGTGCGTTAGTTAAACCAAAGGGCATCACTTGAAATTCGTAGTGCCCGTAACGAGTTCTGAAAGCAGTTTTTGGAATATCGGCGTCGCGAACTCGTAACTGATGATAGCCTGATCGCAGGTCGATTTTTGAGTAGAAACTTGAACCCTGAAGTTGGTCGAATAGATCATCAATGCGAGGAAGTGGATAACGGTTCTTGACGGTCAATTTGTTCAACTCTCGGTAGTCGATGCACATTCGGAATGAACCGTCCTTCTTTTTAACAAATAAGACCGGAGCTCCCCAAGGTGAAGAACTCGGTCTAATGAATCCTCGATCCAGAAGTTCCTGTAACTGAGAGGACAACTCCTGAAGTTCGGATGGGGCTAAACGGTACGGTGCGCGGGCCACCGGTGCGGCACCCGGCACAAGATCAATCGAGAACTCAACCCGTCTAGGCGGAGGTAGACCAGGTAATTCTTCCGGAAAGACTTCGGGAAAGTCTCTAACAATTGGCACATCCTCAAGTCGCTTCTCCTCCGACTTCTTCTCGGTGATGTGTGCGAGTATGGCAGGGTAACCCTTTCTCAGAAATTTTCGGGTTTTTAAGCAGGAGATTATATTGAGTCCCGTCCCACCGGTCTCCCCCTGTATGATCAAGGTTCCACCGGCAGCGAGTGGAATGCGGACGATCTTATCGTAACAAATGATTTCAGCTCGGTGTTTGGACAACCAGTCCATTCCAATGATGACGTCGAAACTTCCGATTTCAATGGGTATAAGGTCGATCGAAAAGGTTTCGTCAGCTAGGTTTAAAGTGCAATTAGGTATCACACTGGTGGTTTCTACAAGTTTTCCATTTGCTAGCTCTATAGTGTACTTAACATCTAAGGCAACGGGAGTGATGTCAAGTAATGGGCAAAAATCATCGGAGATAAAGCTTCTATCAGCACCAGTATCAAATAGAACAGAAGCATTTAAGTTGTTGAGGAGGAACATACCCGAGACCACATTCGGGTCCTGGCGGGCGTCCCCAGATTTGATGACGAAAGCTCTGCTTCGGGTGATGTTGTTGTTGCTGTTGCGGTTGTTGTTGTTGTTGTTCTTCAGTTTTGGGCACGAGTCCCTGAAATGCCCAGGTTTCCCACACTCAAAGCATACTTTGGGTGGTCTGGTGTTGTTGTTGGAATTGTTGTTGGAGGGAGAGCGGCAGTCTTTGGTGAGGTGGCCGTATCTCTTGCAGTTGTTGCAAAAGGGACCACAAGAACCCTCATGGTGACGGCTGCACTTGGGACAATATGGTTTGCTCCCAGTGTAACCCCGGATGATGTCAGTGGTGGTGTTGTAGGCTTTGATGGTGTCAGGTTTCTTGTTTTGTTGGTTGGAGTGGTTGTTGTGGTAGTCAGACCACTTGCGTTTGTTGTTTTGGGATGATGAAGTGGGTTGTTCAGAATCTTGGCTCATAGACATCAGGTCTTGGGCCAATGAGATTGCACCGTCAATGGTGGTTGGTTTGGAAGAGATGACGTGTCCCCGAACAAAATCAAGGAGACCAAGGGCGTACTTCCTGATTTTATCAGGTTCAGTGCTTACCATAGCTGGGCGGAGGGCAGCTAGTTGTTGAAACCTGGTGGTATAACCATCGATGTCACCACCCTGAACCTTCAAATTCCAAAACTCCTCATCTAGCTTTTGGAGTTTGGCGATCGAGCAGTATTTGGCAGTGAATTTTGCCTTCAATTCCTCCCAAGTGAGTTGGTAGGCAATGTCAGCACCCACTGATTGGGTATATGAATTCCACCAAGAGTGGGCATCATCTTCAAGAGAGCAGGTGGCGAAGTTTACTTTGTCGTTCTCCGCGCATTTACTGACACGAAAAACAGTTTCCATTTTCTCGAACCATCTGATCAGTCCGATGGCTCCTTCAGAACCCTTGAAACTCGAGGGTTTACAGCTTTGAAAGTCCTTGTAAGAACAAGGTTTGACGGCAGAGGTTCCAGCGGTATCGCTGTTTCTTGTGGAGTTGGGTGGGGTATTGCGAGCCAAGGCTTCAGTAACAGCCTGGGTTATGAGTGACGTAATCTGAGCATCGGTGTAAGGTCGTGTCTTTGGCGGCATGATTCTTCAATAAAAGAAATGAAGATACATGAGATTTCGTAGGAAAGTTGTATTTATTATAGATGTACATGTAGAAAGCAGTAATACATGACATCAACATGGAAAAAAAAAATGACAATTAATATGAGTTGAACAACAAGGAATATTTGATATCTAATACGAGTTCAAAGGTTACATCCTACAGGTGTACAAAAGATGTCAGGAATTGTTACATCCGACTGAATTATAGAGTAGCGCGTAGATAGTTACTAGATTACAGGATAGATTACAAGACAAAGACTACACTAGTCTTGACGTAGATTAACTTGTTCCATCATCGTGACAAGACGGTCCACAGTGTTTGCAAGCCTGCTAGCTTGCCGGGCGTTGTCTTCTGCTAGCGCAAGTCGTTGTGTTAGTCCACGCGCATACTCTTCTGCTTCATGTGAGCGCTGCTCACATTCTTCCATCCTTTGTCGTAGAAGGGCATTTTCCACCCTTATTTCTATCATTTGGTTGCGAAGGACATCCATGTTGTTGTTTGTGGTTTCAAGGTCGTCGGAGACCTGTTCTATGCGTTCAAGAGATGTAAGTCGCCAGTTTTCGTTTGTTTCCTGCAACACGACATCCATAGTGCGAAGTCGCTGCTCGTGTTGGTTTACCCTAGCGGCTAAAGCCGGTAAGGCGATGTGAGTGGGATACGGGCCAGCTCGAGGCAACCTGTTGTTCCTCCTTGCTACCCTTGGGTTCTGCGACCCGGATTGAGAACGAGATGAATTTGATGGGATATTTGCCATTTCTGAGACAAAGCGTTAGTAAGATTGAGGCCTATATTCATATAGCTCCTATATAATATAGCCTATTGAGTGTCTAGCATAAACATGTTTAAGTCTCGGTTCTCTCGAGGTCAGAGTCTTCTATTGTACTCTGTTCAGCCATAACTACTTTCAGGTCTTACATCATCTTTGCTTAATTGTACATAGTTGATCAGGCTATGTTAAATTAAACTCGTATGATGTAATCACTGAACCAGTTATATCTAATAAGGAATACCGCCTAATGGTCATAGTCTAGGCTCACTAAATGCAACCTAGTTCACTATAACCTTAGGCTCTGATACCAATCTGTAACACCCCCAAATTTAATGATTTGCGGAAGCTTGATTTGGGTGTTACTAATCAATAACAAAGCACAAAGATAAATAGCAAACGACTCTATATGCGTCGTTTTAACAAAATATATTGATAATTGAAATGTTTACAACATTTAAAGCTTTACATAGCTCGAGTTAAATATAATGAGATTTCAGTACATAAGTACTTATACAAAATATACTAATGCAAGAAAATCTCAATCGTCTGTATGCTGACTCGAGCTAAATCCTGAAGCAGAAACATCCTACTGCTGGGTACCTGCGATATATGCTAAAAGGTCAGCTATAAAGCTGGTGAGCTCACAGGTTTGAAATAAAGTAATATCGTATGAACCGCAAGATTTAAATAATGAATTGCATCCAGCAATTAAATAATGAATTGCATCCAGCAATTAAATAATGAATTGCATCCAGCAATTAAATGATAATCATCGTGTATACAGCCATGAGCACATAGTTGAGCTTAACTCGAGGGCCGGGTCCCCTATAGAGAATTCCGGGCGAGGTGCCTCCACGAATGCCTAATCAACATTCGTCTTCCCAAATATTAGTACGTCCGTTTACCCGGTTAGTGCTTGCTAACCCGGACGAGGAGGGTCAATCCTATATGGTACCATATACTAATATTCACGCTACAACGTATTAACAACTATGCTGACGGAGGACTTTAAATGATTAGTTTCGAAAAACTCATGTAGTATATGAAAAGTTGGTACTTGCGTTCACATGTTAAAAGTTTGAGTATATCACACCCCTGAGTAAAACAGTAAAAAGAGGGGCTATGAGACTCACCTGAGTCTGAATGCGTTTAAACAAACGTAAGTTGATTAGCCGAAATGAGGTCCAAAGACTTGTAACCTGAGGGTGTCCACGACACGCGATGGTTATAAATATGATTGGGTATCTTAAAAGATCACCCCTGCAGTTGTTCGTCCAACTATAATGTCCAAATATCCACTATTTGGTTGATATGTTTAAGTGTTTGAAAAGTGTACGACCCGTTGGTGACGAGTTTGAAATAATAACTTCAAGTATTATTATCAAGTTATCGATGTTTTGCACTTATAAAAGTGTCCCACAGTGTTTTATAAGTCGTATCGTATAAAGATTTGAGGTTGTAAAAGTTCGACACTTAGTGAAATTTAAGTTGTAAATATTCTGTTTTATGCGTCACTTAAAGCGACACTCATGGGTTTAGGCGACACTTAGGAAGTGTCGCATGAAATGACTGATTCTGAATAATAGCGTCACTTGTGCAAGTGACGCATAGAGTGCGACACTTGAGGAAGTGTCGGTTGTAAGTGTCGGTATAAAGGTCATGAGTCACTAAGGTGAGTGACGGGTGAAATCAGGTTTGATGGTAGGCGTCACTTAGGCAAGTGACGCTATAAGTGTCGGTCATTAGTGACGGGTATTGAAAATGCGTCACTTAGGTAGTGACGGAAAAAGAGGGTTTTATGCGGCACTTAGGCAAGTGACGCAAAATTTGGGCTTTTAGCGACACTCAATGCGTCACTTAAGTGACGCACGAAGTGACGCTATACTGCATGCTTCGTTGCGACACTTAAAGCTGTTCGACGGATTTCGAGAAAAAAACGTGTTTTCGGGTTTCCGATCGGTCCAATATTTTTACCCAACCCTTATAGGGACATTATAAGCATAAACAAACAACTAGAAAGTGGAAACACTAGAAATCGAGAGATGTCGGGATTTGTCGGAAACTTACAATGTGTCGGATGAGAAATCCGAAAAGATAGGATGATAGATCGTGATGCGGTGGTCGTTTTCTTCCAAAAGAGCAGTATGATCCAAGGTCGTTTGATGTTGTTATTTTTCGATTTTGTGAGAAGTGTGGAGGTGGTGGTGGTTGGTGATTAGAGAGAAAAAGGAGAAAGAAGAGAGAGAAAGAAAAGATTGAAATGGAAGAAAGAAGGTGAGATTGGGAGGTTAAGCTCCCAATTTCGCCCCGCATTTCCGCTCCGTGCGGTGTTCGTTTGCTCCGTCGTTTAATCGTAAATAATTATTTTAAATATTAAAGGTACGTTTTAAAATACAAATTATTACGCGATATTTTATTTAAATATTTTATTAGTCATTTATATTTGAGTTATAAGTTGTAAATTTGTTTATTTAATTTGCGCGTTTTAAAGCTTTTAAATGGTGTAGGTTCAGTTTGTACGATACGAATGAATACGAAATATTATCATAATAATATTTTTGACATAATAACGTTATTTAATAAAAATTGGTCACCAACGTTCGTATATAATTGAATCGAAATACATTCGATTTAAATTGCGTACGATTTAACCAAATCGCATATTCGTATATATTCAACAATATATATAATTCGATACATTAATTAGCCTATCAAGGAACTAATTACATGTATTAACATATGATTAGGCACTAATTACTAGTCCTAATTTGGCGGGTGTTACAATCACCAACCTATATACAAAAAATGAAAATCCAAACTAATAACAAAAAAAAAATAATGGTATTAGAAAACAGCTAAATAGATAGTGAATCACTACCATAAATAAAATATTAGAATTATGTGGATTGTAGATAATTACTATTGAATCATCATCAATTTAACAAAGTGACAAACGATGATGGCTGCACACATATATGATAGGAACAAGCGCACACAAAAATTCTCTAGAAAAAATGATATGGTTATTCAAACCAAAAACTGAGTTTTTATGCTTTGTAGATGGAAGCCACATTTAATTTCTGTATGTGAAATTCGATTTTTGAGTGTGATACGATCAGTTTATTTATGATAATTTTCTCTTGAATAATATCCACATTTTAGGAAAAGTATAACTGCAATGAATATTTGAATTAATTAATTCATTAATTAATTATAGCAAATTACCCATCATACCCTTTCACATGAATTTGAATTGATTAGTTCATATTGCTTCTTTCTTTTCTTCACCTAAAATTCCTTCTTTTTTGATCTCCCAATATATATATATATAGGCATATTATAGTTATTATAATAAAAAAAACTATTAAGAAGGTTATAAGAAGGGTAAGAATATTATTTAATTAGTTAATGAAAAATGAAAATTAAATGTGAAAATGATTTGTAAATAGTACTCGGTAATGTATTATTCAAATAAAACTCATTTCATATTATCACTAGTTTGAGTGTTTGACCATGAAAAGATAGGTGATGATATTTACACTGCTCTTTTATATGATAAATCTATGTGCGTTGATATATATAGCACAAATTTTGATACATATAATAAATATTTGTATTGCTGTGTTATACAGTACTGCATCAATAAGCATATAAGTTGGTGTATGAATAAAAATATTTGTTGTATTTATCACTCGTCTAAATCTATAGCTTATACTTTACACATAACTAATGAATAACTTTTGTGGTTTTATCAGATATAGCTATGGAAATTTCACTGCCCTAAAAAGATACTCCCTATGTCTTCGTCAAAGTATGCACTTAGTTTTAGAATTATCATTAGCTACGTTTTGCATCATTCAAATAACATATATATCCAACAAAATCTCTTTTGATTAGTTGCACATGAAAGTGAATGATTATTTGGGACAACTTAAAATATTGATGTGGATGCTTGTAGTGAGACAAAAGAAAGTATCTAATTAATGTACTTGTCACTTTTCATCATAGTCATATATCCAAATTGACGTGACAAGACTGTCATGGAAAAATGAAGAATAGTAAAGGGTCAAAATAAAAGGTCTGGCTATATTAAACGAGTCGCGAGTCAAACACGATAAGCTCTTTCCTTGCTACCTACCTATTAGGCTATAGTGTATATATATTATATACGTGCTTGTTGGAATTAGGGGAACTATTAAATTTGGTCTTGTTTTTGACTCGGTGGATTGAAGATATAGTTTTATTCAACTATTGAAAAGTTACAAAATATAATTCGATTCACATACAAAACAAGTAACAAATAAACTAAAAAATAACATTAAGCAATGGAGCACAAGATAAAATTTTTCTTCTCAATTGAACAACCAATTACACATTGTTAAAAGTAAAGTGGTAGTTAATCGTTTAGATATTTGAGTATATAGTTGGGGATGAATACCTTTTAGAAAATTTAGGTTGCGTTTAGTTACAGAAAACTCCCCACTTTCCTAGAAAAATTCTCTAAGAAAATAAGAAAATTAGAAAACGTGTTCAAATTCGTGTTTTATAAAAAACTTTTCTAAGAAAAAGAAAATCCTTGTTTTCCTTTTTATAACTACAAAGTTGAAAACTACTTTTGATGATTTTCTAAGTAACCCATCTCTACTATTCCTTGAAAAAATGAAAACTCCACCCCTTGCAACTAAACACGTTTTCTAGATTTTCTATGTTTTTCTAGAGAAGTAAAACACTTCTCGTTCTCTAGAGAAATGGAAAAAGAAAATTGGAGAGACTTTTCCGTAACTAACCGCGTTCTTACATTCTTAAAAAATATGTATTCGTACTATATTTCTGAAGCTTATGGTTCGAGGTAGCTTTAATTAAGTCGTTATTTACTCATTTGGCTAAAAAAAATTATACTCCGTAGAATTTTATAAGAAAATGATAACACACGTCTTAAAAAAATACGGAATAGTTTTTAACCTTAATATAGTTGTACTTTATGATTACATAATTTGAATTTGTTGGCGGTTAGTTGTTATTGTACTACTACTGATTCATTATTTTCATTAATAGCATTTATATGTATATAATATGATCTTCTTACTTACTTTCAAATTCTAACGAAGTTCAACTTTTCTCAACCTGTCATAAAGATTATTGCATAACACGCATACATTAACACATATACATACACAAGTGTGAAAGCATATAGGGTTTGTGAAGACATGTAAAAAAGTAATACCATATATATAGTTATGATGATGATTTATGATGAAGTATATATGATAATGAGACCTTTTACATACCACAAGCTTGAATGATCGAAAAAATAGCTAGACTAAACTAAACGAGGAATATTCAAATTAATTACGTACGGATGGTGTTTAATAATACAGTAGTTGTTGGTTTCTATATAGGGTAAAGTATCTGGAAATGCAACTAACTTGTACCAAATCTCTATTGTGTGTACCCAACTTACGTATGCTATTTTTAATGCAACCAACTTTCAAAAAATGTCTATTGTGTGTACTTTGATGACGTGGCGAGCTCATGTCACTCTATCCTACGCCACGTGGCACGCTCTGAGCTCGCCACGTCATCAAAGTACACACAATAGACATTTTTTGAAAATTGGTTGCATTAAAAATAGCATACGTAAGTTGGGTACACACAATAGAGATTTGGTACAAGTTAGTTGCATTTCCATATACTTTACCCTTCTATATAATGATTGTTAAAAACAAAGTTATTGTCATCTCATAACAAGTGTTTTAGTTATACAACATTCGCAACCCATATATTAAAAAAAAATATGATATTATTATTATGGAATTGATATTAACAGTTTCTACGGGCCGTCAATAAGAAACACAAACTGTAAATCATATGTATTTATTAATGTTAATTTTTCCTTTTTAACTCAAAATTATTTTTAATTCACTTGTGATTTACATTTAATACATCTAAACTTTCCTTCTATTTAATATGCATTAAATGAGATTTTTTAATTATAAAGAAAACTTTGAGTTATATAAATCTCTCCGATTTTTGTTTATCTATTTATTTTCAAAATTTTGTCTCACTCCAATTAAATTATTATATCTTATATATAATAATAAAATAAAAAAGTTTATAAAGAACTCTTATTTAAAATACTCTAAGAAACATAATAAAAACATACAAAGTATAGCGTCTAATAATCATGCTAAAAAAAAATACTAATATAATGTAATGATCATGTAAGATTGGAGTGAACTAAATGAAGTTTGCAACTGTGCCAAGTGTTGCGGGACTAATATACAAAAATAAATATAATAGAAGGACCAAAGAGAAATACAAAAGACCTAATCTCAAGCTTTTGTAGTGTATTACAATGTCATTTTGTTTGTTCGTTGTTTTTGTTTAGCATGATTAAAGTGCACCCTTACCAAAATGTTTACAATCAGGTTCCTGGAACCATCAAAGCCGAACGTTAGTACATCGTTAGATCGCGTAATAACTTCTTTGATGGAATATTTAACTCTTGTATAGAAGTTTTTACCTCATTGTTCCAAAATGTTGAATTGACACCCAACCCACAACCCATCACGTCATATTGTTTTATACACGTCAGGTAAGAAGTAAATTAACTTCAAATAACAACTCATTAGGAGTTTAGGACGGTGGTGTCAAAATGAGGTCGTATATCAGTATATCGAGCTATAAGATGTTTTATGATTCTTTTTGTTGCGACTCAATCAACTTTGAAACAACTACAACATATTTTTATTCGTATAATTAACAAGCAAATTATATATATGTATATACACACACATTTTGAGACTTTTATATATCGAAAGCTCTAAACGGTCGATCAGCTCGTCCACCCTCATAGACGGTCCGGGTGGCGCTACCAATTGTTAGAGACTTTCTTGCCTAAAATAACGGATGGTTATCAAATTTGCCATATAGAACTCAAAACTCAACCATGTAATTAGCACTCGAAAAGGTTATGACCCAAAATAAAAGAATAAGAAAGAAAGAGTATAAAATAAATAAAGCATTTGAGACCTGGCTCACGTGGTAGAGCTATCAGACATTTATGCTGCAGGTACATGGTTCAAACCCTACTCGGTGCATGAAAATCCCTTGGGCCTTTGGGCTCCGGGGTGAGGAGTTTTACCCACTTCGGCAACCGGATCTGTCGGCACTTGGGCCGGGGACGAAGCTAGGGCTTTCTTCTCGAGGGTGCATTATGGTGAGATGATCGGGTGGGCCTAAGTGGCCCGTCTGTGATTCCAGAACTGCCTTAAAAAAAAAAAAAAAAAAAAAAAAAAAAAAAAAAAACAAATAGGTAAATTAATGTTAGGTCAGAAGAATATGAAAACCAAGCCCTCTTGTCTGATAAGTTCTTTACTTTTTTTCTTTCTTTCCTTATTTTTTAAAACCTCTGAGATCCCAATCTGACACCCAATTTAAAAGATCTCCTGCCCAAAAAATTCCAAAAACCCTTTTTTTAAACATAATTGTTCATTTGTGATAAAAAAAAATATAATTGTTCAATTCAATTATTATTTTCTTATTATCCATTGCAATCTTCCTCTGATCTACGAACAAACTCTGTCACAATCAAATTTATACAGCTAAGGCTGTTTCTTTGAAGGTGATACAAAAGGAAGGTCCACATGAATTAAGGAGAAGGGTTCAAGGTATGCACCCCTCTATATTCTTTGAACATCAATAAATCATATTCAAAATATAATTTTTTGTCTTTGAGAGACATTGATTAGTTTTTAAGTAATTTTGACCCATACCCACTTGACCCTTTTGGCAAAGTTGGTTAATTTATTGGTGTTTAGGATTCAATTTTTATTGGGTTTCAAGAATCTTGGATGTTAAGATTAATTTTGGAGGTTTTTAGGGTTCTTGATTTTGATGATTCGGTGTAACTTTGGGGGAGAAGTGAGTTTGTTTTGATGAATATGGTGGATGATTTATATGTGAAGTTTATGGAGTCTGGGAATAATTACTTGAATATGATCAAACCCTGTTGGAAGCCATCTGTGGAGGGTGATGGAGGTTGTGTACGGAAATCAAGTGATCAAATTGGAAGAACAGATGGATTGTTATGGTATAAAGATTTAGGGTCTCATGTAAATGGTGAATTTTCGATGGCTGTGATTCAAGCAAACAATTTGTTAGAAGATCAAAGTCAAGTTGAATCAGGATCGTTGAGTTTGTTGGATTCAGGGCCTTACGGGACGTTTATCGGTGTTTATGATGGACATGGAGGACCAGAGACATCAAGATTTGTGAACGAAAATTTGTTTGTTAATCTTAAAAGTAAGTTCCTTTTGTTATTCTAAGAATTGATTCAATTTGTGTTTGGGATTGCTTATTTTAAAGCGTGTATCTAATTAAAACAGTAAGTAGATACCAACCTAGTTTAGTCACTTTTTTTCTTTCTAAAATCAACAGATAAGCAGTTATCCAATGTGTGTTTGATTTTGTTTATCTGCTGTATAAATATAAAATAAGTAGATTAGCACTTAAAATAGTACATCCTAATACAAATAATGGAGTGATGTATTGTTCATTTGGTATTCTCTCAAATAGATTTGTTATCTTTGTTAATTCAGAATTTGCGACTGAAGATCAAGAAATGTCTGCAAATGTCATTAAGAAGGCATTTTTAGCAACAGAAGATGAGTTTCTTTCGCTTGTAAGAGAACAATGGCGTGTTTGCCCACAAGTAGCGTCTGTTGGAACCTGTTGTTTAGTGGGTGTTATTTGCAATGGATTGTTATACGTTGCAAATGCTGGAGACTCACGAGTTGTGTTAGGCAGAGCTGATAGGGGTGTTAGAGGTGTCTCTGCTGTGCAATTATCAACCGAGCATAATGCAAGCTATGCTTCTGTAAGAGACGAGCTTCATTCGTTGCATCCTCATGATCCAAAGATAGTTGTTTTAAAACACAATGTTTGGCGTGTTAAAGGTATCATACAGGTAATTTACACTTGAATTTAATAGGTGTCAAACTTGGTAGCTCTCAGTTGGTAACTTCTCATTTGGTGTCGTTTGAGTGTTTGAAAATACACGGAACCTTACTCAATAAAAACTCTAAAGTTGGATTTGGATACACACAATAGAAATTTGACAAAACATTGATGCAGGCAACTAACCTCTTTGATGTTTTTGGTATTTTAGCCCCAGTTTTTATAATTGTATTACTTTCTTAGATTATTTAATAGTGATTTGTTATTTCATCAATGATCATAATGGTTCGGGTTGATTTTTGTTGACTCTCAAGAGTCAACTGTGAACAATTTTGCATTGAGGTTATATAGCTAGTTTTGGTTCTCAGGTTTCAAGATCCATAGGTGACGCTTATTTAAAGAAAGCGGAGTTCAACAGACCACCTCTGTTGGCGAAGTTTAGGCTGTCCGAACCCTTTTCAAAACAAATCCTTGATCCAGAGCCATCAATCTTCATACACAAACTTACCCCGAAGGATCAATTTCTCATATTTGCTTCCGATGGTCTATGGGAGCATCTTAGCAACGAGGAAGCAGTTGATATGGTTCATAACTACCCACGTAGTGTAAGTGATTATCTTTTTGGTTTATAGTCTATATTTCCTTACCTGGTTCCCAAATTGATCCGGATATTGAATTTTTGTGTCTAGGGAATTGCAAGAAGACTTGTGAAGGCGGCACTTCAAATAGCAGCCAAGAAAAGAGAGATGAGATATTCAGATTTGAAGAAAATCGATAGAGGGGTTAGAAGACATTTCCACGATGATATTACCGTAGTTGTTATGTTTTTAGACCCTCCATTAACAAACCGAAGTTCTACACGTGGTTCGGTATCAATAAAAGGAGGTAGTGGAATACCACGCACCAACAAGTTGTAGCGTTGGAACTCCTTTCGAGCAGCACACGAAACCAGAAGGTGCTTTTTGTGAGTAATGTTTGTAGACTAAGAGCACGTATTTGAAACAAGTGCAAAAAAAGTTTGTTAGCCATGGTCTCTTTAGATGTAGGGAAATCGAGTTTCCCTTAAAAAATCAAATGGGAATGCAAGATTATTCTTTCATTCTTTATGAAAAATCTTACCATTATATTTATTCTGATATTTGTGTTTGTGGGGATGTGGACAGATAAGAAGGCTTCCGTGTTAGCTATGAACAGGGGAAACTATAGTTCGGTTGTCGCTTTATACTCAAAACTTTTGAGACAAATTTTGAACCTAATCTCAATTTGGTAATATGATCAGCGTTTAACCTCCATAGATTATAAAGGGAAAAAAATTGAATATCAAACCAAAAACAATAGCAAAACTCAGATAGCAAAAGCTCCAAAACTGCAAATACTTTGTGTAACAACCTGCAAGGGGTCTAACTGGTTTTTAGGCAGCAGTCAACCACAAATTGAAGTACGAAATAATTGAAAATCTGATATGATGACATGAATCCGATCTTTGTAACCACCATATCAAGTTGTGAAGGACAACCCAGTAATTGGTCGATAACAAGTTTATAAAGCAAAAGGATGTAAAACAAATCACCCCAAAAACTTACCTGCTCATTGCAAAGAAATCAACGGTTTCCAACTACCAGTACTATACATAATTACATATACACAAAAACTGTAGTTCGACATAATCATGCTTCCATCTTCGAACATTTAAATCGATTTCAGCCCCGACAAAATTAATAACAATTTCGTATTGATGTGTCGCCAATCCTCAGCTGACCAATAAGAATGCAAAACGGGATAAACAGGCCATGTGACCTTTAAATTGTAATAATTCTCACAACCCTTTTGCCTGAAACTTTTTTATGCTGGACAACTTTCTAAATCAGTTTATGTCACCTTTAATAATGAGGTTTCCAGATCCAGTTAGAAAGGCAGTAAGTTGAAAATATACTGTTGCTGGATATTTATATATCACCTGAATCATGATTCTTGGCTCAACACAACATCAGATCCTAATGTGAAACTGTCGATAAATATTGGCGTGCATCTTTTTATTCATCTTGTTAGGTATGGTTCTTCACCAAAAGTTACGATCAAGAGAAATATGTACCATTTTAGTGCTGCCAACTCCCACATATTATAAAATTTTTGGAGTCGAAGTTTTGCATACGAGGGTGGCAAAAAAAAAAATGCTTTTCAAAAAATAAAAGAAGAGGGTAGCAATATGTGAACTAGTTGGTTAGGTTTTGCCAAATCAGGTTTTTTAGAAGTAATATTACTTTTGTAAAATTTTTTATGAATGATAGTGATAGTTTATTCATTTTTGGAAGGCACAAGGAGATTGCTATTAGTTAAGTCGGGGCAGACCAGCTTTACAAATACTTACTGCACTCGACACGAGAGGAAACATCAGCTAACATAGTAACATCGAACTCTGTGAGGGTTCATCTGTTCATGTTGGACTAAAAGTATATACTGGAATTCTTAAGTTGTTGGGTAATAGAGTGACTAACAAATAACTAGCCATTATTCTCATTACAACCAAAACAGTCCAATTAACGTGTGGGAACTAATAGGCCAACGTACACCAAGTGATACACAAAGTACAAGCATTATCTCACGTACATATTACTATCCACAAAGTACAAACATTATTATTATTATTATTATTATTATTATTATTATTATTATTATTATTCATAAAGTACATATTATTAGTAATATGAATAACAATATAAAATGTGTACCACCAACATATTTTATGGCACCAACAGATTACATGGTTTATGGCACCAACAGATTATTTGGTACCAACATACTACACTTTCAACATATGTAGGACCAACTTAATCTACATCCAACCATAAATAAATCTAGCCAATTCAACTATAAATAGTCGATCAGGGAGGCCAAGAAAAAACAAGCTTTTACACAATAACCTCACCAATATTATTTGGGCTTTTACATATACTTGAACAAAGTCTCAGTTTCAAGATGAGAGTTCATAAGAGTAGTACAAATTCCCAAGAGTGATATCAAATACTAAACTTCTCACCTTCCCATCACCTTGTGCATGCTCGGTTCCGTTTCGGAATAGTGGCGTAAAACCGATTACACTAAATTGTAATGCGAGTTACCAAACAAGGGAATCGCCATCCGAGACAACAAACCCGCTTTCATCCCATATTCTTTCTAACAATATCTCTACTTTCATGAGTGGTACGAGCATAAACACGTTTAGGTATTCGGTGATCATGACCCATAGCCCGGTGATCATGACCCGTAACCCGAGTATGTGAATCTACGTATCATCATTTGGCGCCATCCGTGGGACCGATTGAAAACTCATATTCACCCAAGATAGCATATCATGATCGGAGAGGCTTCATTCACAACACCGGTTCATGACGATGGTGAATGCCCGGACAGTTCTAAATTTCCTAAGGACCAACATGTCGAAGCAAGCATCCCAAATCTCAAAGCCAAGAATCGAACATACGAGGAGCCACGTGTAGGAACCCTTGAGGATCCAATCATGCAATTCATGGTCCAGAACTTTGATCAGATCAACGCTATGTACTTAGCGTTTTCCACAAAAAGAAAAGAGGTGACCACAAAACGATTACTAGACCATGACGATTCCCCCGATGACGAACCATGGCGATCAGACTACGAGGAAGCACGTGATGATCCAATGCTGAAAATGGGAGAGGTAAATACCTTGACCCGCAAGCCACTTAAAAAGACTCGAGTTGAGACTGTCATTGAAAACCAAGAAGGATTTACAAAACAGAAACCTACAAGCACCACTAACTTTTACAACGACCCATTCATATTCAAAGATGAAGAAAGAAACATACGCAACCTAGTGGCGTCCCCTTTCACCAAACGGATTCGGGATTATGACATGCCCGACGGGCTCAAAGTACCAACCAATCTAAAAATATATGACGGTTTGTCTGACCCCGATGATCATCTAACAGTGTTCATGGGAACCATGGATGTACATAAACTCCCAGAACCTGCTTGGTGTCGGTTTTTTCAAATTACCTTGAGCGGAGCCGCAAGATTTTGGTACGATAACCTACCACCTGGAAGTATAGACAGCTTTCATGAACTAAGAAACAAGTTTCGAGCTAACTTTTTGCAACAAAGACGATTCCAGAAAACTCAAGCAGAAATACTAGGCATTCGACAACGATCAGAGGAATCGTTGAAGGTTACTTAGCAAGGTTTGGAAAAGAAACACTACATATGAGTGATCATTCAGATGCCATGATAAACGGAGCCTTCATTAGTGGACTTCGTCCAGGTAGGCTTTTTAAAGACTTAATCGCCCAATCGCCGATGTCACTAGAAGATCTATACATAAAGGTAAACGGTTTCATAAGGGCGGATGAAGCAAACGATAAAAATCGGCTTCTTGATTCAATGCAGTAAGTCATGAACTGCACAAATGCACGTGAAGTCTTGATCGCAACAATATTCAACGAGTTCACTTAACTATCTCAAAATATGGAATAAGTACATAAAGTACAATCAAATAAATGTTGTGTTATTGTCAGCTACATATCGTAGTCTTACTTAAGAATGGTTTCAAATCCATTTTATAAAGTGCAATGAAATTTTTTATTTTATCTCAGGCTCAAACCACATTGTCATGTTACTCAAAGGAAAGTAAATAAATTACTCAAAAGACAAGAAACATCATCGTGCAAAATGGCTCGACAAATTTAAAGACGTGACATTTTATCACGCAAAGCAGCTAGTCTGCTCAAAAGATGTGAAACATCATCGTGCAAAATGGCTTGACAAATCCAAAGATGTGACATTTTATCACGCAAAGCAGCAATTTTGCTCAAAAGACGCAAAACATCATCGCGCAAAATCGCTCGACAAATCTAAAGACGTGATATTTTATCATGCAAAGCAGCAAGTCTGCTGGAAATACGCGGAATATCATCGTGCAAAGCGGCATGACCGCCCTCCCGCCATTAAATGGGATAAAAGCTATAGCAAAGTTTCGATGTCCCGTCATGAAAAGGGATTAAAAGCCGGAAAAGGCTAAACACGAAAAGCTAATGCTAAGCTAAGCAACATGAAAGCTCTAAACATGAAACATTATCATGTGAAAGCGATGTAGTCGATTACTCCAAATACATGAAATTCTATCACTCAAAAGAGTCATTTTTGCTCTAAAGTCATGAGATCGATCGTGCAAAGCGGCATTACTGCATTTATGACACTGACCCTGCTATCAAAGGGATAAAAGGCTACAAAAGTTAAAAAGGTACGCACATAATCAAAATTCAGGTTACACTATCATCCAGCTATGAAAGGGAATAAAAGCTATATATACAAAGCTTAAATTCGAAAACATAATAAGTTCTTATTTAAAATCTCAAACATCAAAGTTACATTTTAAAGCTAAATGTTAACACAATTTAAAAGGATGTTAATCAACATTCTAGCAATTTGGTAACAAAAAAAAAAAAAAATGTTACATAGAGTCTCATATACGAAGTTATCCATGATATAATTAAGTATATAAAATTGAATGGAAGGTTTTAAAACCACAACCGCAAACAGCATCGTCAAATTGCTATATGAAATCACGTTCAACAGAGTCTCATATATCATCAAAAAATAAAATTTGAGACCATACAAGCAACTTCTTACAATATGCATGCATGGTCTAGGGGACTTAATAGAGTGACTAACAAATAACTAGCCATTATTCTCATCACAACCAAAACAGTCCAATTAACGTGTGGGAACTAATAGGCCAACGTACACCAAGTGATACACAAAGTACAAGCATTATCTCACGTACATATTACTATCCACAAAGTACAAACATTATTATTATTATTATTATTATTATTATTATTATTATTCATAAAGTACATATTATTAGTAATATGAATAACAATATAAAATGTGTACCACCAACATATTTTATGGCACCAACAGATTACATGGTTTATGGCACCAACAGATTATATGGTACCAACATACTACACTTTCAACATATGTAGGACCAACTTAATCTACATCCAACCATAAATAAATCTAGCCAATTCAACTATAAATAGTCGATCAGGGAGGCCAAGAAAAAACAAGCTTTTACACAATAACCTCACCAATATTATTTGGGCTTTTACATATACTTGAACAAAGTCTCAGTTTCAAGATGAGAGTTCATAAGAGTAGTACAAATTCCCACGAGTGATATCAAATACTAAACTTCTCACCTTCCCATCACCTTGTGCATGCTCGGTTCCGTTTCGGAATAGTGGCGTAAAACCGATTACACTAATTAAATTGTAATGCGAGTTACCAAACAAGGGAATCGCCACCCGAGACAACAAACCCGCTTTCATCCCATATTCTTTCTAACAATATCTCTACTTTCATGAGTGGTACGAGCATAAACACGTTTAGGTATTCGGTGATCATGACCCATAGCCCGGTGATCATGACCCGTAACCCGAGCATGTGAATCTACGTATCATCATTGGGGAATTGATAAGTTTTGAAAACACTGACCTGCTAATATGATAGCATGGTTAAAACGTGCCAAAACTGAAGTCTATGACAAACGTACCATCAATATTTGAACTCTTACAGCAAAAGATGGAACCTCAGGTTTTAACCCGTATATCCGCCAATATGGTCATTTTCTGATTTGTAATAAATCAATAAAAAATAATCAGTAACTAATGACTGCTAAAAAAAAAAACTGGTAAATTTATGATGCAGCAGGCTTACAAACTAATTCCAGTTTACCACTTTCATTCACCTACGTGCCAGATAACCTGTAACATATTATTACAAATCACTGCTTAGAGAAGGCAAGTTACAATATCCAGATGAGAGGTGGCAAAACGGGTCAGGACAAGTTGGGTCGACCCACAACACATCTTATCCATTTCGTAAGTTAGCCAATAGTTACTGCACTTGACACGAGAGGAAACATCAGCTAACATAGTAACATCAAACTCTATGAGGGTTCAGGAAAAGTTGGCCAAAATGACCCGTTAGAGATAAATGGGTCAAAAATGGCACTAATCATGGTAAACTATGATTATGGCAACAACCCTACAATATTAGTGGAGAAATCGGTTTTGTTCAAAAAATACATACCTTAGAGCCCTTGCTTTCAAATTTTCTGTTCTTCCTGAGATACTGAGTTTATCCGAGCTCGAGCTCATACAAGTTATAAAATTCAACTAATAAGTCTTATCGCACTTTTAGAGCCCATGATGTGTAGTATTATACAAGGCTGCACAAAAATCAAGTTTTTATCTGTTTATTTGAGCAAAAGCTTTTTCACTCGTTCATGTTGAGCTATCTCAAGCTTACTTAATAAAGCACGGTTTCTTATATATTAATATCTTCGAGCTATCTAATATCTTACACACTACCTTGCATTAGGAAGGCTCCCAAATTACTAACATAATTATAGAAAATGCAAACACACTCCAAATATAGGGCTGCAAACGAACCGAAAGTTCAACGAACAATTCGAGAATCGTTCAGCAAGAAGTTACTAAATTTTCATTTATACGGTATACATTTATACGGTATACACTGGAACGAACATGGACATGTGTCTCGTTCTTTCATTTACGTTCTAGAACATTCAATAACATTAAGAAAGGTAAAATGAACGAGGTTAAATCATAAATACAACAAACTTGCGAATCAGGTTTAAATAGCAAGTTTTGTAAAGTTTGGGTAAGAAAGGAAAAGTACATTACCCAGTTTACGGGATTCACCCTGAGAAACTTTTGTTTTGCGAATTAGCCCTCAAACTTTCGTCTTTTTTGCGAACCCGTTTCTACTTGCTACATCTAACTATTTTCCCAATTTTTAGAGGAGAAAAGATACCCAATTGCTGTTTCTTGAAATCGCACGTTTAAGTGTTCTGACACTTAATTGGAACCCTAATTTCTAATCGGATTGACCGATTTGATCACGTAAGTCTGCTATTTCTCTTGTTTACTTACATACATCATATCTGACCTCACAACTCAAATTTAAAGTCGATGAATTCTCAGATTTGTGTGTAAATTGAAATCGCTGCATCAGCATCGTCTTCTTTGTCAGATTTCTTTTGTTCGCATTGATCTCTTTGTTCAATTCATCTTTTGTGATAATCAGGTATCATGCAATCTGTTGCTATTAACATCTTATCATCTACCATCCAATATATAGCTAATGGTTTGAATCTCTTATGCTTCTATATATTGTTCCTCCAAATCTATATAGTTTAGTGTGTTCCAGTTTTGTAGTGTAGATGTGTACTGCAATGAAATTGAATAAATCTATGATTCCAGTATGAAATACATTTTCGTATTAACATGAAATAAGTTTATGATGCTTTTGGCTTAGCCCAAGTTATCTTTTGCATTATTCTGTGGTTACTACTTATCACCTGGTTGTCTACGCCATGACCATAAGCAGGCATCATGTGAATCCCAGTCTGCAATTCGTCATCATTTTTATCCTTGATCATATTTCATTTCATAGAATATTAAGAGTTATACTTATCATCTAAAAGCATCAGTTTCTTCTCTCAAAGTTACTGATTATAATTCAGATGGCAATGAACTAATCAATGTCCATTTGGTGGTCATATTATAGAATACCTAATTCATATGGGTCATATTTTGATTACATAATACAGTTTAGTTTGTCATTTATGCCAAAACCAGCAATTTTGACCCATTTAATCATGAATGTGTTAAGTTGGGTACTTGGGTTATGTTTTGATTTGTATTGGGTTATAAAAAAGAAAAAAAAAATTGACTAAAAAGTGGTTGAAAGTGTAATTTATAATGTGGTTTTATAGTGAAATATGTATTATGTAATCTAATAAAGACCATGTAGTGCATTCTTTTCAAGATACAACCCATATGAAAGAGGAACTCTATAAATGTGACCACCAAATGATATTTGATTACTATTTATAATGGTAAATTAGGTAACTATCTCATACACACTGACTATTAATAAGTGATTTGAACAGAGTGTTCAGGCTGACTCGACCAGATTCCAACCCGTTTGACTGTTTTTAAAATGGAACATTTTGACCCAAACCTGTTTTCAACCATTACTCAACCCTCTCATTATACCGTGTTATCTCATTGTGTTGTAGCATGTTGGAGGTTGTTGTACTTTACTTATAACCACCCAACAAACATATGCCTCATTGCCTTGGTCCTTTAGAAAGTAAACCATGTTTGAATGAGATTTATAAATTGTTACTTTCGTTTCCAGTTATTTTAGTTTCTTCCTAAAATATCCTTACATGTTGCAGAGAATGGGAGAGCTAGCAGCTGAAAAGCATGCCGCTTACATCATAAAATTGGAAAAGAAGAAAGACAGTATCGAGTCTGTCCTGATGGAGCATCTCCGAATCAACGGTGCATATTGGGGATTAACCACACTCGACATCCTAGGTAAACTTAAAGCTGTGGACCAAGAAACAATTGTTGCATGGGTCATGAGTTGCCAACACGAATCTGGTGGTTTTGGTGGTAATGAGGGTCATGACCCACATCTACTTTACACCCTTAGTGCAATCCAAATTTTAGCACTATTTGACAAGATCAAAACACTTGATATTGATAAAGTGTCAAAGTACATAGCTAGCCTACAACAAGAAGATGGTTCTTTTTCAGGAGATATATGGGGTGAAATAGATACTAGATTCTCGTATGTTGCTATATGTTCGCTTGCACTACTACAACGTTTAGATAAAATTAATGTTGAAAAGGCGGTAAAATACATTATAAGTTGCAAGAATCTTGATGGCGGGTTTGGCTGCACCCCTGGTGCTGAATCTCATGCTGGTCAAATCTTTTGTTGCATAGGTGCACTTGCAATAACGGGTTCTTTACATTACGTTGATAAGGATCTTTTGGGATGGTGGTTATGTGAGAGACAAGTTAAATCTGGTGGTTTAAATGGCCGGCCCGAGAAGCTTCCGGATGTTTGCTACTCGTGGTGGGTCCTATCAAGTTTGATAATGATCGATAGAGTTCATTGGATTGATAAACAGACGCTTGTTAAGTTTATTTTGGACTGTCAGGATATAGAGAATGGTGGAATTTCAGATAGACCAGATGATGCAGTTGATGTTTATCATACTTATTTTGGAGTTGCGGGTCTTTCACTTCTTGAGTATCCAGGATTGAAGGCCATTGATCCGGCTTATGCACTGCCTGTTGATGTGGTTAATAGGATTTTTCTTCGGTGATATGTATTCCATATCTTAAAAAGATAAACGGTTTTTATGATACTTGGTTCTTTAATTCTGATAGACCTTATTTCTGTTATTACTATTAGCTACAAACAATAGACTTCTATTTATCAGCATTCAGTCGTGGTACAATATATTTGGCAAGCTGGTATCAAGCGGCTGCAGGTACCGAGTTTTGCAATCACAGAGTGGTCATGTTACTATTCGGATTCCTCTAGTAAAACACTTCGAATGGGCTGTACTGCAACATATGGTCACTGATGTCATTGCAGTCTTGGTCCGAAGCTACTTTTAGAGAGATGTGGAGTATGTAAAATGGGTTGGTCGAGTAACGACTCAAAGCCGACACGAAACCACTTTTTATCCAAATTTTTGACTCTGATAAATTATTAATGTGTTAAATAAGAGTTTCATCTCTTGTTTTAAAAGTCATACGGGATATAAAACTACTCGCAGTCATAACACCAGAACGCCCATTTCCCCCTGCCACGTAAGCATAACACCACAACACCATTTTAACCCATGCAATCATAACACCAGAACGCCCCTTTTTTCCCTCTTGGCCCCACTAATTTCCACATCATTTCCACTTATTTAACAATACAAATACAATTAAATTAAAAACAATACATTTCAATAAAATTAAAATACAATACAATTTAACAACTAAAATTCATTACGATTAAAAATTAAAAATACAATACGATTAATAATTTAAAATACAATACGATTTAAAATACATTACGATTACTAATTAAAAGACAACACACTAAAATAAAAATATAATACGATTTAATAATTAAGCCGCTTCATTATTCGGGGCATTTAGTCTGCGAAAATTTGGTGGAAGCGCCCATATGTGCTCCGTGAGATCGTCTCGTAGTTGATCGTGCACCCTTTTGTCACGTATTTCTTTTATTCTTGAAGCTCTGTCTTCTACACGAGTCCTAAAATCCCTCCGAGGCCGGTTAGCAGGGTCGTCGATCATCTCCTGCTCGATTGAAGATATTGCGAACCCGTTATCTTCTTGTATCATGTTATGCAAGATGACACAAGTGTATAACTGTCTTCGCATCTTGTTGACACTCATAGCTCTCCCCGCAATCTTTAAAATTGCAAACCTTCCTTGCAATACACCAAACGTCCGTTCAACATCTTTTCGTGTAAAAATGAAATGGTATAGTATGGTTTATATAGGAAGTGGGGTGGTTTAAAAAAAAATATATATATATTTTTTTTGATGTATCCGTTGGCAACGGCTCTATCCCATTTATTTACATTTTTTTTTAAAAAGCCAAAAAAGGACGACCAATTTAGAAAAAAAAAATTAAATAATCGCGTTGGTCCCACTGATCTACCGTTCTCCTCCCGTTCTCCCACACCCGAAGCCCCAGAACGCCCCGCCGACAACGCCCCGTTGCGGGCGTTCTGAACGTTGTCAAGCTCCAAAAACGGGCGTTTTTGCCCCATTGCAACCGGTCTAATACATGTTGCCTGTTGCCATATAACTTTTATGTTATATCTAACAGCACCTTAACTAAGGGATGGTAGCCGTATAAATTATTTTTCTTTTACAAATAATGAACATATTATAAACACAAACTATACAGAAGTACGACAATAAACTGGAACATTTATTATTAAGTAGTTATTATAGAATTATTATTTTTTTAGAAGTAAAACATTCTCCGTACTTGTGGTATGTCATCAATTTAACCGAGTCCTTGCACGGCGGAGCCATGTAGAAGATAGGGGTAGCAGTTGCTACGGGTCCATTCTCCATACGCAGTATAATTTCTATTGAAAAATTGCACTTTTAGTTGCATTTCTTATTTGTGTTACGGGTTCATAAAAATTGGGATACCGTTGCTATGGGTCACTCAAAATCCTCAATCCGCCACCGTCTTTGAGTCGGTTTTTTGCGGTTTAGTTCCTTGACTTACACTTTTATTTTGCTCTCAGTTCCTCATAAACTTTATGATTTTTTTTACTCTTTCTGTATCGTATTCCCGCATCTAGACGCATGCATCTGGACGGAGTTAGAGTCGGAAGGTCACGAAAGCGTAAGTAGTGACGCACGCATGCAATAAATAATCAACCACAAGCTATAAATGAATACACTTGTCCTCAGCTGCTACTCATTAATCACATTCATACTACTCCCTGATTCATAAACCCAACTACCGTCTTCACCCCAAATTCATATCTCCAACCATCGTCTCATCATGCCTGCTTCGTAAGATCATCTCTCTCTTTCTTTGAATTTTGATGTTTTTGTTATAATAATAATTAATTAATAAATTCATTTTGTTTTGCAGAAGTGTGAAAGTGGTTCGAGCACCAGCGTTGGATGCTACTTCTCAACCGCCATCCCTCTTTGATGGAACCACTAGGTATATGTAATTGCTGTACAACATCATCATCCAATAAGAAACCTTATTTTGATTCATAAGTACTTTGTTTAACAATCTTTTATTTTACTTTTTTTACCGTAAGATTTGTTTTGTAGTAACATATTTATATTATGTTAATTAAAGTTTAATTGAGCATACGTGATTTCGATTTCTGTATGTATATCTAGTTTCAGTTTGTTGTGATCATGATTCCTGATATTGCTTCTTCTTCTTTTTTTTTTTTAAATAAATTGAAGGTTGTACATTAGCTACACTTGCCCCTTTGCTCAACGTGTTTGGATTAGCAGAAATTATAAGGTAAGAGTTCTGATTTATGTTCATGATAAATTTACTCTTTTTGTATTGATTATGGGTTTAAAAGCCAAATTGAGGCTTACTGATGCAACACTTGACTGAAGTTATCGATAATTATATAATTTCACACTTAACCTATAATAATCTGTTATGGTAGTTTATTATATTTCAAATATCTCATCATTTTGGTCCAAATATTAGAAAGAAATAAGAAAATCAGAACATCAAATTAGAGCCAAAGTGCGCGAGTCTTCTGACATTTACATCAAACTATTAAATATGGGAATTTTAAATTGTATAAATTCAGCTTTCTGTTGATTCAACTTCATCATTTGGAACTGATATGACTTTGTACAACTTATATACTACACAAAGTGGTATGCTTGCTGTAGCTTATTGTTTTAAGTAAGAACAGCCATATATATTATAGCATATACGGATAACAATAGAACAGCCATATATATTGTAGCCTGCAGGTACTAACTAATAGTACCACTATAACATTTTTGAAAACATGACCAAGTTCCGTAACTAGTGACGTATGATTAAAGACAGAGGAATGGAAGGAATTATAGAATACCCTTTAAGAGTGTCACTTTACTTATTTGATTATACGTTCTTTAAACTGAGATATTGATGACAGTTACAAGTAACTTCTAAGATACAAAAATTCGGTCAGGAGTCCTATTGAAGGATTATAGTTACATTCCTAACTATCTGGATGTTTATATGTAGGGACTACAAGACAAGATTGAGATCGTTCCTATAGACCTTGATAATAGACCCGCATGGTATAAGGAGAAAGTTTATCCGGAAAATAAGGTAACACTTCTACGGAGTATCATATTGCATGCCATGTTCCAATTTGGTATATGAAGACAATTTCAAGTTGTCCTTTTTAATTTGGGTTTATTAGCTGTCTAACCATTTCCTGTTATTTTCTGCTTGTCAAAGTCATCTGTTTAAGGCGGTCTAGCTCTATTCTCTTCACACTTTATGTTAGAAATATATATTACGTTCAATCAGAAAAATAATTTATTTCTTGATAAATTGATTCTAAATGTTGTTTCTTGAGCATTTAAATATACTCCATGTTTGTCACATATAGGAATTTATCTCCTTACATTTGATACAGGAGTTGCTTTAATTTATTAATGAAGTTATATTCTTTTAAGGTGCCATCTCTTGAACATAACAACAAAATTACTGGAGAGAGCCTGGATTTGTTGCGATATCTTGAAGATCACTTTGAAGGGCCCAAATTACTACCAGAAGTAAGATTTAAAATCTGTCATAGTCTAATTTTTACCTCCTTTCTCTCCATTTTCTTTCAAAATGGTAACAAGTGGTCTCATGAAAAATTGTAGGACCCTGCCAAAAAAGAGTTTGCTGAAGAGCTATTGACATACACTGACACTTTTAATAAGACACTGTTTTTTTCGGTTAAAGGAGATGTTGAGAAAGAATCTGGTGTGACTCAACAACCTTTATTGTATAGCTGTTTTGTATTTTTAATATGTAATGTGTGACGACCTTTTGTATCTAGAAGTACGTTGATAGAATCTGATATATTGTCCAGGTGTTGCATTCGATTACTTGGAATCAGCTCTTCAGAAGTTTGAAGGTCCATTCCTCCTTGGAGAAATCAGTTTGGTGAGTGTTTCCATTCGTGCACCTGAAATCCACTATACTTATTGAATGATCTGATTTGGGTAATGTTTTTTTCTTGGTGAAATCAGTTTGGTGAGTATTTCTTAAAGATGGTTGTTTCTGAGATTAGGATAAAGACAAAATGGTTCAACCCGATCCATGACTGTTTGCCGAATCGAGTGTTTTGACCCGTCACCTGACCTACCCATTTTGATTTTTGATACCTCTAGAAAAGATAATATAGAATAAAAAAAAGCTAGCTAAATGAGGAGACGAGTCAAAACTGGCTCAAATTGTATGTCTGCCTAAACCTGTTTCAGCCTAAATGAAACATTACCCGTTTTACCCCATTACACAACCCACCTGACTCACCAATTTTACCACCTCTGTGTGTAGAACATGAAGTATCCGCAACAAGATTTTATTTAGTTGCATGTGAAAACTGACTTGGCTTTACTACAAACTTTCGATTGCAGGTGGACTTTGCTTTTATTTCATTTGTAGAAAGGTTTCAGATATTTCTACAGGATGTATTCAAATTTGATATTACCTCGGGCAGGCCAAGATTAGCAACATGGATAGAGGTATGATTGTTTCTTCCCCTCCTAATCAAAACAGATGCACTTTAGCTTTTTGGGTCAAATAATCTCCACCTTTAAATTTGATGCACGTCTTCAGAAATATGATCTTTAAACTTCATAACAAAGATAACATCTACATCGAGTTTAAATTAGTACATATATCACTTTATTTCATTTGGGAATGAACATATGAAACCATCCTTCAAATGTTAAGCAGTCTTCTGTGGTTATACTTACTATGAAACACTTGCACACAGGAACTGAACAAGCTCGATGCATACACAGAGACAAAAGCTGATCCTGAATATGTTATCAAGCATTACAAAAAACGTCTTCTGGTTTAGTACCTTTGTGCATTTGTATATACATAATTTATGCTTTTCCAAGAATGTTATGAACTTGTACATCATACATCAAATGCTGTATCTTTCTTGAAAGAAGGTTTAACAAAAAATATATAATGGCGGATCGTAATGGCCGAGCAATCAAATAACAAGAATAATCATAAGAATTCCAATGAGGCAATTCTTAGAGAAAAGCAAAGCTTTATTTGTATTAATCAATATCAAAAAGTAATCATAACCCTAAACAAAAGAGACTATATAAACTAAAAATTTAGCTTGGAAAGAAAGCTAAAAAAATAATGATTAAAAATAATAATTAAAACTGCATCAATATATATACAATATTCTCATTTCTCCCATATTATTGTTGCAGGGCCAGTAAGGTGCACGATTTACTTCATGAAGGCCCCATAATCATATAATCATCCAGCAACAGAGCATTGTATGTAGGAAGGTGAATAAAGGTGTTTGTGTCGAGAACTGTTCTTCGGTCTAATAGATGTTTCAGTGTGTGGACTGTAATATATATAACTATTAAGTATACCTGTACTGATTAAACATGGTCCTATAATGAGTATGTTTTGCATAATTGCATACTAGAGTTTTTACTTGGAGTGTTGTCTTATTTTCCGTAAGCGTAGCTTTGGAACGTCGGGGGCAGTATTTGGATATCTGATTAAGTCTTCATAAGCCTGCTGTCATAAACTTTATAGTCCAGTTCGCTGTAAAAAACACGCGCACAATGCACACAACATATATATCAAAAGGGAGGTGATAAATGTACTATTTCTTTTTATGCATGCATCAGAGGTCATGCATTAAGAAGTTGTAACATGTGCTTTAATGCTATACATCTAACGAAATACGGAAATAGTGTATTTATCACTTCCCGTACCAGAATCCTGCAAGATGGATAGATGGTAGGCTGGTAGCCGTAAGATCCCTCTTTCCAATAACAAAGAAATCGGAAAAATGTTGCTGTGTTGTATCGTATGAATAAACAACTACACAAATTATTGTTGCACGTAATTTTTATTTTGTCATTTGTCCTCGAGCATATTTTTTTACGTCTCATTTACCTGTTGTACTTTCAAGTTTCAACGTTGTCCAGATTTAACCATTATGTAACCCGATAACATTTACGTCTCATTTGCGTATCCCACTTTGATTAGAAATTTTTGCACTGAAGTTTGATACATACACCACGTACATGTGCTTATTATATCATTCACACAATCTATAAAACATGGTTTTTTTCCTTGATTTAACACCATGCTTAACAACATTAAGTGTCGAATCAACTGGATCATTGGACAACATCTCTTAATTATGTTCATTAGTTCAAAAATGAAAACTGACTTCTTATTGCTACAAACTTGGGATTGCAGGTAGGCTTCAGTTTCAGATATCTTAGAAGATGTACTAGGTAGGATCGTGGCCGTGCTAAGCACGGCCCACGACGGTAAATTATATTGTCCCTTTAAAAGATTGATGTTTAATAAGATGTTTCTTCAACTTAATCAATTTAAATTGAACAAAAGCGGTAGAACCAAATAGTTTTGGTATCTAAATAGGAACCAAAACATCTCAACAAAATTAAAAAACAAACCAAGTCATAGCAAATTGCTATCCGTTTGGTCTGTTCGATTTCCTCCTTTGATTGTTAACATAGACATTCGAAAATATAAAAAACATCAATACCTTTTATAGTTGATCTATTATCAAAATCTTAAATTCATTTATATATATATATATATATTGTGACATGTATACTTATTTAACAATTAATTGAAACATAAGTATATTAGTGAATGATTGTGTTGATGTATCATCTCTATAAGTAAGTAAGATGTTTATTATGAAAGTTAGTAGGATTTGTTGATTTAATAATGTCAAACGATGAGTTAGTAGGATTTGTTGATTTAACAATCAACTAATGATATGTGATATTTAGTTAGTGAATAATCAAAATATATGTATTAGGTTGAAAAGTAAATAAGGTATATATAAGTAATAATTTTATGTATATAAATTATTAATAATTAATAATAGTTGATAAATTAAATTTTATAATAATTGTAAATGATGTGTAAAAAATGTATGAGCTTAGGTGGCATGTTTAGAGGTCATATGAAGTCATATGGTTCTTCTTATTATAAAACTAGTAAGCTTCTATGCCATGCCATGCATGGCACACGCCTAAAAACGTTACTGTTATTTTTTCTACAATATTACATGTATATTATTTTTAATATTGGGTACTTATTCGAAACATATAAAGATATAGAGATTGATGACGATAATAAAATCTAATGTAATTAACTCAAATGTGCAAACGTATTTCAAAGACTTTACTATTACAAAAACCTTTAAAAAGCTTTACAGTTAAGGCTATAAAGTTTATTATTTTTCTGCCAATTTAAATAAAAATGTAGATTGATAAAGTGAATACGTTCGGTAAAAGAATTACAATAAGATGTATATGCGTTGAGAAAATAGACACATATATGACGAATTATGAAAGACATTTAACAAACTTTGTTAAAAAGGTGCAAAATTTGAATTGGAAAAACAAAGTGTTATGATAATAAATGCAAATTAAGATGTAGGTTGACAAAATGATTTTTTTCCCTTTTTATTTTACAAAGTAGTTAAAAGGCATTTCATGTATTTATTTTGCAATTGTGTACACGTTTGAGGTATGAAAGTGTTATTATAAGTGTATTAGCGATTTAATTTAAGATTAACGTATTAAAGTGTTCTTAATAAGTATATCAAGAATTTAAAAAATTTTCTAAAAAGGAAAAAATTAAGAATAAAAGTAGTGAAAAAAAAGATACATGTCATCTTATGAGATGTTATTCTTATATATATGTTAACATAATACAATATTAAGAGAAAAATATTTGTAAATTGGGCATATAAAGCATAAGCAAGTTCTTCAAATATTAAGGTACATTTGTATTAAAAATAAAAATACATCATGATTAGAGATAGATATCATGTATCAAGGAGCATAAAGTCTCTTTGATAACTAATAATTACTTGTATAGAACTTTATAAGCTAAAAGGATTTTTTAGAAATGTATATAGATTAAAGTAAGATAAAAACAATGGTGATTAACAATATCAAAATTATAAGCAACAATTTAGTGTAAAAAATAGTTAAGAAGTTAATTCAAATTGTATAGTGTTTTCCACTTGTCAATCATTTAGATACTAAGGTGGCAATTAGTTAGGCTATTAGAAAGTTTAGGGTGCTTCTTATATAAAAGTTAATGATAATGATAATGATAATGATAATGAAATGGTACAAACGGAAAAAGTTTGACTTTTAAGGTCAAATGATCTAGTTTCAAATTCCAACTTCAAAGTTAAAATAAGTCTTCAGAATTTTTCTTTTTTCTAAACTCCATTGACACAGACAACATCCATCTTAACTTTGGTTTTGGGAGATTCATATATCACTTTATTTCATTTGGGCATGAAACTATATATCTTACAAATGTTAACGGATTCGTGTACTTACTATGAAACGCTTGCACACGGGAACTGAACAAAGCTCGATGCGTACAGAGACAAGAGCTGATCCAGAATACGCTATCCAGTCATACAAAAAACGCCTTCTGATTAGTAATTTTGTGCATTATGTATATACAAATATGATCTTCTGCACAATCTACATTACTCAAAAATATAACCAAATAACTCATACGATTATGCTTGACTCAAACTAGACTCAACATTACAATTTAATTAAATTAGGCTTTATAGTTTGGAAGTGTATCAAATAATATGCATCAAATTTTAAAACCATCTATTGTATGTATTGATGTTTTATAACCGTGTATTATATATTTATTGGATACATAAATTAACAATTTCTTTGTAAGTCTTATACATTAAAAGTAACTTAAATGCATACAACAGGAGATTTTGAAGTTGGATGCACACATACCATATCATAAAATCTATATGTTTTAGAGAAATGTCAAATTCACATAATTTTTGCAAAATCTTGTCCACAAATGACTTGTACCAATTAAATGAAGAGAAAGAAATATGAGAGGGAGAAATATTTTAATGTGATTGGTTAACTTCACTTGCCATGTTATATTGTGAAATTATTTTTATGAATGATACACTCACTCAAATTTTACAAAATAACATGACAAGTGAAGTTAACCAATCACATATATTAATTTTTTCTCTCTCATATTTATCTCTCTTCATTTGATTGATACAAGTTATTTTGTGGATAAAATTTTGTAAATATTATGTGAACTTTATCATTTTTACATATAGATTTTATGATATGTCATGTGTGCCAAAATTTTTAATTTCACATTGGAAATTGTTATAGTGTCTGTATGTTTACACTCTTTAATAATAGTAGTAAAAGATATTACACAAATAGATATCAGTTTCTATTTTGACTATGAGAAATTAAAAAAAATGCCACTTTTTTTTCAAGTATATATCGTTTTGTCCTCCGAAAAAAAATTGACGATATACCCCATTAAATCGCAAAAGCAAATTTGCGATTTACGATCTCGTGATTTGCTTTTGCGAGCGGTTCACTGACCGAGCGCTGGCCGAGACACCCAGTGCCATCGCAAATGGCAAATTTGCGATTTGCGATTTACCTATGCCCCGAGAAATACTTGCGATCTCCGAGTCGTTTTGCACGTTCCCGAGAATTCAGTGCCATAGCAAATGGCAAATCGCATATCTCAAATTTGCGATTTGCGATTTGCTAAGGCCTCAAATGCCGTCAGCGACTCGGTCATGTGCACGGGTCGTAAAAGCAAATGCACTGGTCGCAAAAGCAAATTTGCGATTTGCGAATGGAAGGTGCATATCGTCAAATTTTTTTTTGAGGGGCAAAACGATATATACTTGAAAAAAAAGTGGCATTTTTTTTAATTTCCCTTTGACTATATATAGTACAAGTTTAAATTTAAACATTTTAATAATGAAGGCTAATCAAACATATCTATAAATTGCTCTCAATTTCATTATGATATTTCACATATTCCTATTTTCTTCATCATCTTCATAAATGAGAGCAATTAATAAACATGTTTAACTAGCCTTTAGTCCATTATTAGTAAATCCAAACTTGTATTTGATATAGTCAAATCAAAACTAATAATATCTATTTGTGTACGTTGTATCTAGGAATTACTACTATTAAAGAGTGTAACGATATAAACACTTCTACATTTCAAATGGAAATCAAAGAATGACATACAATCATACATGACATAACATTAAAAGTTTATGTTTTTGTCAGAAACTTGTTTGGTGCCCGTGTAATATATAAGAATCAGAAGGTAAAGAAGACAGAACGGCACAATGATTTGTAGTGGTTGAGGTTAGATGTTAACTAATTCGCTTTATCTACTCCACGATCTTCAATTAGGAGTTTACTCAACTCTCAATTGCACTTAGAGAGTTTGACCACTTACATAGAATACACTCAAAAGCTCCATCAAGTCAAGTTTATGCTTAAAAGAAGCATACAACAAATGTAGTTTAAATGAATATTAAAAGTTTAAAGTTCACTAAAATTTCACTATTGCTTAGATCTGTCTTCTAATATGGAAAGTGTTAGAGAGCTTAGGGACACTTAGAATGATGTTTAGAATGTGTAGTTTTGTTGAGTAAGAGGATGGATTGAGAATAGGATTAAAGAGTTGTTCAAATAGAGGATTAAACCACTTTTAAAAATGGGTTTATAGTTTATTAGTGTATTGAAATTTTCACCTTTTATTATTGTATACTTCCAACTTTGAAAGCTTCTGTATGTATTCAAGTTTAAAAATCGTCTATTTTATGTTTCTTTCATTCATGTTTTTGGCTAATTAAATTGATATGTTTAAATTGTAATTTCTATACATACAATAGCAAGTCAATGCATACAAAAGACGGTTTTATAATCAGAATGCATACAATAGAAGTTGTCAAAGTTGACACATGCATAAATTAGTTCCAAACTATACACCCTTCTAATATAAAAGGGCGATTAGCCTAGTAGTATTAAAGTTACCAACTACGAGGTTATAGGTTCAAGTATCTAAATTTACAAATGTAAATATTTGAGAATAAATTAACTGGTTTATGTTCAAGTAAGATTGATGTTTAGTGTGGTAATGGTAGGATCCAATCAGATTATGTCACTTAGTCCAATCTTTTCATATCTTTCGAGCACAAAACCACCATCACGAATAAGTCCATCTTCGATAAACTTTCATTCAACATGTTACAATTTACATAGCTTAATGCTATATCTTAAATCCATAATATGAAACATACCACTAGGGTGGACTCGATTATTTGTAAGTACATAATAACACACACAAAAAAACATGTTCATATCTCTTGCGCTTCTGGGTCGATAGTGCACGCTGGAGTTCTCTTGTTAAGTTGTATCGTCGTGGGCACTTGCTTCAATACTTATGATTGTCGGAACATTTTGGTTAGCATCTACTTGCCAGAGTTTTCTAGTTCGAATCTGCTCGCCGAAATTTGTGATCACCGATTGAGGTAAAAAAGGGTCGTCCATAATTGACATATTTAAAAAAAGGTTTACGACGATCGAAATGTTATTTTGGGCCATAGGTTATATTCTAGGTTCTTTGTATCAAAAGGAGAAGAGAGAAGAAGACTATTTAAGAAGAAAGGGAATGTATCATATTTTCTCTTTCTTTAACAACTATATCCTGCTCTATTATCAATCTTTTAAAATAATAAACCTAGAATATAAACAACCGGCCGAAAAAACATTTTGATCGCTGAAAACCTTTTTTAAGGAACGTGAACTATCGGTAACCAGAAAGTCCAGCGAGCAGATTTTGAACAGAAACTTTAGGTGAACATATCCGAACGAAAAAGTTCAAGCGATAAGAAATGAAGCATATACCTCCAGTGATACAACTGAACTAGAAAGCCCCAGTGAGTACGACTGAACCAGAAAACGCAGAAGGAACAAGTTTTTTTGTATGTAATCATGAACCTACAAATAATCGAAACCACCCTGGTGGTAGGTTTCATGTTATGGATTTAAGATCTAGCATTAAGTTGTGTAAATTGTAATATGTTGAACGAAAGCTTATAGAAAATGGACATTTTAGTGATGGGTTAAGTTTTTGTAAATGTATTCAACTTCAGTAAAAAATTTGTCATATGTATCCAATTTATAAGACTTCTATCGTATGTATTCAACTTTTAAATATCTTTATTGTAAGTATTGAACGATTATTTTGATGATGTGTCATTCCTAAAATGTGCAATGTGTCATACATATAACTTAACACATCATAAAAAATATCGTCCAATATATATATATATATATATATATATATATATATATATATATATATATATACAATAGAGATATTTGGAAGCTAGATACATACAATAGAAGTGTAATAATTTCGATACATACCACAGATTTTTTACTAAAGTTGCATGCATTTACAAATATATATCCTTTTAGTGACGGTACTTTTGTTGCCCCATTAAAATTATATGTTATTATAAGTGGGTTTTTAGTATGTATTTAAATGTGAAATTAGAGAAATAGTGATGGAACTAGAGGACCATGTTTTGTATATGACATAAAACTTTTGTTTGCTTTAAATTAATGATTTGGATACTTTTATTATGTTTTCAACGAGTATTTTTATACCCGCACGTGATGACGGGATCTGAAAAAAATACATTTATAATAATAAAAAAATTGTTAACTACTTAAAAACTATCATTACAATTCCAAGTGTGAAATAAAATAATCAATCTTAATAATAATAGATTTATCGTCCATATGCATCATAATATAAGTAGATTCACAAATACATAGAACCAAATGTAAGAGGTTGTAGTTTTTGTTAACATTTTAAGATAATTTTTATGAGTTATGATGTTAAAAATATACAAAAAATTCATACGTGATATTAATTATCTCACGATTCAACTACAACTTCTTGTTACCTAGACTTTCTCATATTTATATTTCGTATTCCTCCATTCTATTTAAAAAAATTGTAAATAAGGATTAAACAAAAATGACACTTGTCGTTAAATAAAACGCATCAAAATTATATTTTTTGTTTACATCGTGTAAACCAATTAAGTAAAATACAACACATTAATTAATCAGGTGTTTGAAAATTTATATAAGGCAAAGTATATGCAATGTATAAAACATATTAATTGAAAATGATAAATAAAATGTAATAATTTGAACTATTATATTTAATTCTAAGTATAATATTAAAATATTTTTTTACTATTCATTTAATAGTACCCATACATTTATCATTCCTGGTAAATGTATGAGTCTTTAATGATTTAATTTTGTATCTATATGTAATTTGTTTAATTATGTATCGATTTATAATTAAATTGTGTATATATTTGTTAATAAATTTTGTGTTTATATATATATATATAATATTATATAGTGATAAGTTTTTTTTTTGAAAGGCAGTATTTGGATCACTGACGGGGGCCCATTAGCCACCCACCAGATCATCACCATTATGCACCCTCGAGAAGAAACCCTACTCCGTCCCCGGCCCAAGTGCCGACAGATCCGGTTGCCGAAGCGGGTAAAACTCCTCACCCCGGAGCCCCAAAGGGCCCAAGGGATTTTCCATGTCCATTGCAGGGATTGATCTCCCGACCACTAGTTTATAACTAGGAATGCTCAACCACTGAGCTACTGCAAGGACTATATAGTGATAAGTTGAATATTATTTATAAAATTAATCTCATATAAAAGAGTATAAAATGCATGTTATTTTTGTGTAAATTTTTTGACATAAGGTTTAATTACATCAAAAATATGTTGGAATAAAAAATAAAAGGGGATAATTTTACTATTATTACCATCATAAACAATGATTAACGTATTTCTATGATGCAAAGTGTTTAATGATCTGATTAATTAACAATCAACAACAAATCTAGCGTTTTGTAGAATTAAAAACAAAATCAGACAAACAATTTACTTAATAAGGTAAGTTTTAGACATATTGTGTAATACAAATGTTCTAAAAATCTAATAAAAATGCTAAGTAAATAGCAATAGTAAAGTGTATCAACTTACGGTATGAGGTGAGTTTACATCCTCGCGATTTGAAGAGTTAGGTTTTCCGATCATGGATTTGAAGAGCTATGGTTTGAGCAACAAAATTTTCTCATTGATTTGAAGAATATCCGAGAACAATATTTTTGATACGAACAATTTATCAATGGACACCAAAGACCCTAAGTTGCTCAATCGAGAACAACTCAAAAGAAAAACAATGGGGAAATTTATTAATTCTGAAAATAATAAATGTGAATTACATGAATGGCTCGTATTTATAGAGACTCAAACCGATACGTGTTCCGACCACTCTCTTATTGACACGTATAGAGACTCAAACCAATACGTGTTCCGACCACTCTCCTATTGACACGTATAGAGACTAAAAAAATACGTGTTTCGACCACTCCCCTGATGACACGTGTTCCAAACTAACTACTACTATCACTATCATGGGGGAATCCTATGCATCGAGCTGGAGTTCTCTGGCCCCCCTGGATTGGGCTTAAACTATATTTTTCTTATAGCAAGGCCCATAAGTAATAAGGCCCCCTACCCAACATTCAATTTATAATCGTTGAATTAACATATCTTCGTTGTCAGTTCAAATGGCTTTTTATTAAAAAAAAAAATTGAAATAATCTTTAGTGTGACTATATTCGAAAGGATTTATACAAGTGACCAGTTAAAATATCTAATTTTCTAGATGTGTCACTACTAATCGAATCGAATTAACCTGGAACATAATTTGGCTCAACCGGTGCCCCCATAAGTCATTTTCTTGGATCCACCACTGATCACAATAACTTATTGACCAACTAATTAACATTGACCCCATTTGATCCATATCAGTTTTGGAATGAGGAAACAAATCTAAACATAGAGTTTTAGACTTTCTGCAACTAATTTTCTATTTACTTTCCAGTTGTTTTGATAAAGCTTCGAGCATAAAGTAATAATTGTAGTGCATGTAACAAATTTTCAATCATAAAATAACTTTTTTTTATCAATCATGAATCCTTCACGTTAAATTAAATTTATCTAATCTAATCTAAATATTAATAAAAGAAAACCTTTCTTACTTCAATTTTTTGAAAAATTGACATCTATTAACCAATCAAATTCTTTGATTTCACACTTCTTCTAATTAACCAATCAAATCTATTTATTTACCTAAAAAATCTCTTTAAAAAAGCAAATATAAAAAATACGTGAAAAATTGCCATCTATTAACCAATCCAATTCTTTGATTTCACACTTCCTCTAATTAACCAATCAAATCTATTTATTTACCTAAAAAATCTCTTTAAAAAAGCAAATATAAAAAATACGGACTAATCTTTTAAAAAAAAAGTAAATAATAATATAATCATAAGTATATTAGAAGACATCTAATCTAAGTGATTCCCACCTCGGCTTCAGGTAATCCCAATTATTTATTTTATTATTTAATTAAGCAATTGCAATTCTAAAACCATATTGACGATGTTTTACACATTACCACGTAATATACATGATACTATGAATGCTCTTTAAATACTCTTGCTTATTCATGTAACACCCGCATAATTAGGATAATTAATTATGCCTAATTGTTTGTAACTAGTTGTAATTAGTATGTAATAGGACTAATTACAGGCTCTATTTGTATATATATAAGGTGAATTATATATATATGTGTGTATGCTTACGCGATTTGGATGAATCGTGCAAATTAACCGGACAGAGTCCGACACAATTATTTGGACGTTGGTGACAAAAATTTACTTAATTAATAAGAACGTATTTTATTATATAAAATACGCGACTGGACGAACCTCATTTACATATTACCGCGACAACACTTTTAAATAACGCAACAAAACGTATTAACACGGTTTAATAATTAAAATATTTCGACAAATGTTTTTATTATTAATTCCAAAGTGTTTTTATTTAAATATTCCAGTTACATTTTAAAATATAACGGTCTGGTTAAATACTAAAAACAAAGGATTAAACGATTAGGACACGGAGTAAATACCGCGTTTTGAGGGATATTTTTCCCCTCCTTCCTCTTTGGATCAGCCCCAACCCCACCCCACTATCCTCATTCTTCTTTCATTTTCATTTTCACAAAAACACCCACCTCTCCAAAACACTCTCAACCACCAATCTATACCAAATTTTCGACATCAAAACGAGACCACGAAAATTACATATTCGGAATCACCATCACGAGTGGAGCAAGAATATCAAGATCGTTTTCACCATTTCATCCTCCATTTGGCTCGATTCGCAAAAGTAAGAAATTCCTAAAATCTTAGATCTATTCAATTTGGTGTAATGTTTTGATGTTTTGATGTGTACACAACTTAGATATAACCTAATACATGAAGAATATACGATTTTATAGCTCAAAAATGGGTTATATTTACGTTTTTGGTCGGAAAATCTCGAAAACCGAAAGTTTCTGGGCTGGTGTGCATACGTGCGACACAAGCCTTGTGTCGCACTCTATGTCGCATACTATGTCGTATTCCATACGACACAACCACTATGTCGCTATTAAATTAGCATTTCGTATCTGATGCGACACAATTTTTGTGTCGTATCCTTGTGTCGCATGATGTCTGCGACACAAGCCTTGTGTCGCATGACAAACTTTAGTGTCGCATTTTGTGTCGCAAAACACAGCAGATTTACAAATTAAATTCCAAGTTAAGTGTTTCACAATTTGGACTTCGCACGACTATACGATATGATATCTAAGGGATATTGAAACATGTTTTCAAGCATAACATTCCAAACGAGTAAATCTATGTCGAGATTAAAAATTCAACTAAGTCACCAACGGGCCAAACATGTTTTCCAACAAACAAACAATTACAAACATACGGACAAACACTGGATATACTAGTTGTGTACAACTAAACGAAACGTCTCGTGAGACGCATACTTACATAACTTCATATGAATAGGCATTTGAAGGTTACGGGTTCGGAGAACCTACTTGCTATATTTACTACTTGCTATTTGCTACGGTTTATTACAAGACTCAGGTGAGTCTTACGGCCCCACTTTTACTGTTTTATCTTATTGGGGGAGATACATGCTACTACTTTTCCTTGAACACAAGTACTAAACTGTTTACTATACCAAACGGAATTGCATGAGTTTACTTACAAACAGAAGTCTCTCCATCATATATCGTTAGTTATGGACTTAAGCGCGAACACTAGTTAATGGATCCATTAGGGAAATGACCCTCCCCACCCGGGGCAGTAGCGCTGCCACGTACTGATTTACACGTAGAAACGGGTGACTACTTATTCGTTACTGATGCTTGCTCATTTACGAGCATGTCACGGGAGCAAACTTATTACTTACGGGTTAAGCTTCGATTATGAGCCTCATGGCAACGGTATAAACTTATTTATTTACATTTGCTGGGTTGCAAATACTGATCTTACGATTGCTGGATTGCAATGGCTGATTTTACGCCTACGGGCACTACTAATGAAATCTCGTGTTCAAAGCCGATATTAATTACAAACCTGTGAGATTCACCAACCTTTTGGTTGACACTTTTTAGCATGTTTTTCTCAGGTACCCGGATGGAGTAGGATTACTCCAGGATTTTAGCTAGAGTCGCATGATTTCAACACAACTGCATTAACGGAGATTCTTAGCATTATCTTTTGTATATTTTGATTATGTAATAGAATCTCCCGCTATACGCGTGGACTCTAGGGGAAACTACATTTTGTATACGAAAACACTAAGTTTTCAAACATTATATCTATGGAATGTAACTAATTTACAAAACGTCTCATTTAGAGGTCGTTTGCTTTATCTTTGTGCTGTGATATTTAATTAGTAACACCCCAAACTATGCTTCCGCAAAACAGTGAATTTCGGGGGTGTTACAGATTGGTATCAGAGCCTAAGGTTATAGTGAACTAGGTTGCATTTAGTGGGCCTAGACTATGACCGTTAGGCAGTATTTCTTTATTAGGCATGACTGATTCGGGAATTACAGCATACGACTTTAATTTAACATAGCCTGATCAACTATGTACAATTAAGGAAAGATGATGTAAGGTCTGAAACGATTATGTTGAACGGGGATACGTTAGTCGACTCTGACCACGAGAGAACCGGACCATTACTTGATATGTGCTAGACACTAGACTGAATATTATATACTTACATATATTCGCCTCGTCTTACTTATACTCTGCCACAGGAATGGCAAACACACCACCTAATCCGTCACACTCTCTCTCACATGGGTCACGGAACCCACGAGTAGCCAGGAGGAACACAAGGTCACCTCGAACCAACCCTTATCCTGTACATAACTCTCAGAACTCGGCACATCTTACGTTGCCAGTATTGGCTACCCAATTCCGCCGTCAGGAACAAAGACTCGAAAATCTTGAATTGGAACAACATCGAATGACCTACCTACTTCGTCAAGCTTTTGACCGTATATCACAACTCCAACAGGAACAAGAGGATACCAACCTCTCTGTGAGCATAATTCAGGATTCAATGACCGCTGAATTAGGAGCGGACGAACTTGTAAGAAACCGACTAGAGGAATGTGAACAGCGTTCACAGGAGACTGAGGATCACTCTCGAGCACTAGCACAACGACTGGCTTTAGTTGAAGACAACGCCAGGCAAACAAACAGACTCGCAGAAACCGTGGACCGCCTTGTCGTACTAATGGAACAAATTAATCTACACCAGGATTAGATCAGTCTATATCTTGTAACCAACCAACTACCTTATTAGGGTCTATGTAATTCAACCGGATGTAACAATTCCCGGTGCTTTTGTACCACTACTACTCTATAAACTAGTCGGATGTAACAATTCCCGACACCTTTTGTAATATCTCTGTAGGATGTAACCTTTGAACTCGCATTGTCCATCAAATATACCTTGTTATTTCAACTCACATTAATTGTCATTTCTCTGTTGATGTTATGTATTACTGTTTTTATACATTTACATCTGTGACAATTACAAATTCCTACAAAATCTCATGTATCTTCATTTCTTTTATTGAAGAAGCATGCCGCCAAAGACAAGACCATATACCGATGCCCAGATTACCTCCCTCATAACCCAGGCTGTTACTGAAGCCTTAGCTCGGAATACTCCACCAGGTTCCACAAGGAACAGCGATGCTGCTGAAACCCCTGCTGCTAAACCTTGTTCTTACAAGGACTTCCAGAACTGCAAACCCCTAAACTTTGCAGGTACTGAGGGAGCTATCGGTCTAGTACGCTGGATCGAGAAAGTTGAATCTGTATTTCTGATCTGCAACTGTGCGGAGGGAGACAAGGTTAAGTTCTCCGTTAGTACCTTTACTGACACCGCACTCACCTGGTGGAACACTTATGCTCAAACTGTGAGTGTTGCTACTGCTTACCAACTCCCGTGGGAGGAGTTGAAGGAAATGTTGAGGGGCGAGTATTGCCCCAGGGATGAATTGAAACAGCTGGAAATGGAGTTTTGGAACCATAAGATGCAGGGTGATGATATCACCGGATACACAAACCGCTTCCATCAACTGGCACTTCTGTGCCCAACTATGGTCGATCCTGAGTACAAGAGGATCGAGAAATTCGTTGATGGACTTCCCGAGAGACTACAGGACCTGGTGACTTCATCTAAACCGGGTACGATTCAAAGCGCCATCCGTATGGCTCATGAACTAACGGCAAATTCTGTCCGCCGTGGTACAACTTCAACCCCATCTGCAAACAACAAACGCAAGTGGGAAGGTAACCCCAACTCATCCAACCAAACCTCCAACAAAAAGCCTGAGTACATTAAGGCTTATTCATCTGGAACTTCGGAGAAGAAAGGGTACAGCGGGAGCAGACCCTACTGTCCCAAATGCAACCGCCACCATGACGGTTCTTGCCCTTGCTCCAACTGCAAGCGGTTCGGGCATCTAGCCAAGGATTGTCGAACCAACATTCCCACCCCCAAAACTAATGCACCAAAGGCCTGCTTTGGGTGCGGAAATACAGGGCATTTCAAGAAAGATTGCCCAAAGCTGAAAAACAACAACAACCCTGCTCGCGGCAGATCATTCGTTATCAAGGCTGGGGAAGCCAGACAAGACCCGAACGTCGTGACGGGTACGTTCCTTCTCAACGACCTTACTGCTTCTGTGTTATTTGATACCGGTGCCGATAGAAGCTTCATATCTGAGAAATTTAGCCCTTTACTTGATATTACTCCCACTGCCTTAGATGCTAAATACATTGTAGAATTAGCTAATGGCAACCTGATTGAGACTGATAGCATCATACACAACTGTACACTTAACCTCACGAACGAAACGTTTTCCATTGATTTAATCCCTGTCGAGATCGGCAGCTTCGATATTATTGTCGGTATGGATTGGTTATCCAAGCACCGAGCTGAAATCATCTGTCATGACAAACTCGTTCGCATACCTCTTGTCTCCGGTGGAACCTTAGTCCTACAAGGGGAGACCGGTAGACGGAATCTGAATATTGTATCCTGTTTGAAAACTAGAAAATACCTACGAAAAGGGTACCAAGCCATCCTCGCACATGTAACGGAGAAGAAGTCGGAGGAGAAGCGACTTGAGGATGTTTCGATCGTGCGGGATTTCCCGGAAGTCTTTCCTGAAGACTTGCCCGGACTTCCGCCACCTAGGCAAATCGAATTTCAAATCGAACTTGTGCCAGGAGCTGCACCCGTGGCACGAGCCCCTTACCGTTTAGCACCATCCGAAATGCAGGAGTTGTCTAACCAACTACAGGAACTCCTGGACAGAGGATTCATTCGACCAAGTTCCTCGCCTTGGGGAGCTCCGGTCTTATTCGTGAAAAAGAAAGATGGATCTTTCCGCATGTGTATCGATTACCGAGAGCTGAATAAGCTAACCATAAAGAATCGGTATCCACTTCCCAGAATCGATGACCTATTTGACCAACTCCAGGGATCGAGTGTTTACTCAAAGATTGATCTACGGTCAGGTTATCATCAACTCCGAGTCCGCGACAATGATATTCCAAAGACAGCTTTCCGAACTCGTTATGGGCATTACGAATTCCAAGTGATGCCATTCGGTTTAACCAACGCGCCGGCCGTATTCATGGACCTCATGAATCGGGTGTGCAAACCATATCTTGACAAATTCGTCATTGTGTTCATCGACGATATTCTGATTTACTCTCGCAACGAGCAGGAACATGCTCAACATCTGAAAACCATTCTAGGACTTCTGAAACACGAAGAGTTATATGCCAAATTCTCGAAGTGTGAGTTCTGGATTCGAACCGTTCAATTCCTCGGGCACGTGATTGACAGCCAAGGAATTCATGTTGATCCCGCCAAGATTGAAGCAATCAAGGGCTGGGAGTCACCGACTACTCCAACCGAAGTGAGACAATTCTTAGGTCTTGCTGGTTACTACCGCCGATTCATCGAAAACTTTTCAAGAATAGCTGTTCCCCTAACCACACTGACTCAGAAAGATAAGAAGTTCGATTGGACTGATAAACAAGAGTCAGCCTTCCAGCTATTGAAAAACAAACTTTGCAGTGCACCAATCTTGTCCTTACCCGAAGGCACCGACGATTTCGTAGTTTACTGCGATGCCTCACACCAAGGACTTGGTTGTGTGTTGATGCAACGAGAAAAAGTCATTGCCTATGCCTCCCGACAACTAAAAATTCACGAGAAAAACTATACGACCCACGACCTCGAGTTAGGTGCTGTGGTCTTCGCATTGAAAATCTGGAGACATTATCTCTACGGTACGAAAAGCACTATCTTCACTGATCACAAAAGTCTCCAACACATATTCGATCAGAAGGATCTAAACATGAGGCAACGTCGCTGGGTTGAGTTACTTAGTGACTACGACTGCGAGATCAAATACCATCCGGGCAAGGCTAACGTAGTTGCCGATGCCTTAAGCCGAAAAGAACGAGTGAAACCCCTTCGAGTTCGAGCACTTTCTATAACAATTCATAACGAGCTTCCTGCTCAAATCCTTACCGCTCAACTTGAAGCCCTCAACGATGAAAACTTGAAAAATGAAGCCTTGCGAGGCTTGGATAAACAATTCGAAATCAAACCCGATGGAACTCGATACTTCTCTAACCGGGTGTGGTTACCCAAATTCGGAAACTTGCGAGATTTGGTGATGGCTGAAGCTCACAAATCTCGATACTCTATACATCCCGGATCTGACAAGATGTATCATGACGTCAAAGGGTTGTATTGGTGGCCTAACATGAAAGCTGACATCGCCTCGTACGTCAGTAAATGCCTAACCTGTTCCAAAGTAAAGACCGAACACCAAAGACCCTCTGGGTTGCTTCAACAACCTGAAATTCCTCAATGGAAATGGGAACAGATTTCCATGGACTTCATTACCAAACTACCGAAAACTTCGAGTGGTTGCGATACCATTTGGGTGATCGTGGACCGTCTCACGAAATCTGCTCATTTTCTGGCCATCAAGGAAACCGATAAGATGGAGCGTCTGACTCGCATCTATGTCAAAGAAATCATCTCGCGACACGGTGTACCTATCTCGATCATCTCGGATAGGGACAGCCGTTTTACTTCTAACTTTTGGCAATCGCTACAAAAATCTCTTGGTACTCGTCTGGATATGAGTACTGCTTATCACCCGCAAACCGATGGCCAAAGCGAGCGAACTATTCAAACACTGGAGGATATGCTACGAGCCTGCGTAGTTGACTTCGGTACTTCTTGGGAAAATCACTTACCGTTGTGCGAGTTTTCGTACAACAACAGTTACCATACCAGCATAAAGGCTGCACCCTTCGAGGCACTTTACGGGCGTAAATGCCGATCACCTATCTGTTGGACTGAGTTAGGAGATTCCCAACTCACGGGTCCAGAAATCATTCAGGAAACTACTGAGAAAATCATCAGTATTCAAAACCGGCTGAAAGCCGCACGTGATCGTCAGAAAAGCTATGCTGACGTGAGACGCAAACACCTTGAGTTCCAGGTAGGGGACAAGGTACTTCTCAAAGTGGCACCGTGGAAGGGTGTCATTCGATTCGGAAAGCGAGGCAAACTAAATCCTAGGTACATCGGACCATTCGAAATCCTGGAAAGGATTGGTCCAGTGGCATACCGCCTGCAACTTCCTGCTGAACTTAGCAGCGTACACAACACATTCCACATTTCTAACTTGAAGAAATGTCTGTCTGACGAGACACTGATTATACCCCTCGACGAAATTCAAATCGATGATAAACTTCATTTTGTCGAGGAACCTATGGAAATCATGGACCGCGAGGTCAAGCGTTTGAAACAGAGTCGTATTCCCATCGTAAAGGTCAGGTGGAATTCTAGGCGCGGCCCTGAGTTCACCTGGGAACGGGAAGACCAAATACGACAGAAATACCCACATCTTTTCCCAGATAACGCACCGTCCGTGCACTCAAGCTAATTTCGGGACGAAATTTCTTTAACAAGGGGAGAATGTAACACCCGCATAATTAGGATAATTAATTATGCCTAATTGTTTGTAACTAGTTGTAATTAGTATGTAATAGGACTAATTACAGGCTCTATTTGTATATATATAAGGTGAATTATATATATATGTGTGTATGCTTACGCGATTTGGATGAATCGTGCAAATTAACCGGACAGAGTCCGACACAATTATTTGGACGTTGGTGACAGAAATTTACTTAATTAATAAGAACGTATTTTATTATATAAAATACGCGACTGGACGAACCTCATTTACATATTACCGCGACAACACTTTTAAATAACGCAACAAAACGTATTAACACGGTTTAATAATTAAAATATTTCGACAAATGTTTTTATTATTAATTCCAAAGTGTTTTTATTTAAATATTCCAGTTACATTTTAAAATATAACGGTCTGGTTAAATACTAAAAACAAAGGATTAAACGATTAGGACACGGAGTAAATACCGCGTTTTGAGGGATATTTTTCCCCTCCTTCCTCTTTGGATCAGCCCCAACCCCACCCCACTATCCTCATTCTTCTTTCATTTTCATTTTCACAAAAACACCCACCTCTCCAAAACACTCTCAACCACCAATCTATACCAAATTTTCGACATCAAAACGAGACCACGAAAATTACATATTCGGAATCACCATCACGAGTGGAGCAAGAATATCAAGATCGTTTTCACCATTTCATCCTCCATTTGGCTCGATTCGCAAAAGTAAGAAATTCCTAAAATCTTAGATCTATTCAATTTGGTGTAATGTTTTGATGTTTTGATGTGTACACAACTTAGATATAACCTAATACATGAAGAATATACGATTTTATAGCTCAAAAATGGGTTATATTTACGTTTTTGGTCGGAAAATCTCGAAAACCGAAAGTTTCTGGGCTGGTGTGCATACGTGCGACACAAGCCTTGTGTCGCACTCTATGTCGCATACTATGTCGTATTCCATACGACACAACCACTATGTCGCTATTAAATTAGCATTTCGTATCTGATGCGACACAATTTTTGTGTCGTATCCTTGTGTCGCATGATGTCTGCGACACAAGCCTTGTGTCGCATGACAAACTTTAGTGTCGCATTTTGTGTCGCAAAACACAGCAGATTTACAAATTAAATTCCAAGTTAAGTGTTTCACAATTTGGACTTCGCACGACTATACGATATGATATCTAAGGGATATTGAAACATGTTTTCAAGCATAACATTCCAAACGAGTAAATCTATGTCGAGATTAAAAATTCAACTAAGTCACCAACGGGCCAAACATGTTTTCCAACAAACAAACAATTACAAACATACGGACAAACACTGGATATACTAGTTGTGTACAACTAAACGAAACGTCTCGTGAGACGCATACTTACATAACTTCATATGAATAGGCATTTGAAGGTTACGGGTTCGGAGAACCTACTTGCTATATTTACTACTTGCTATTTGCTACGGTTTATTACAAGACTCAGGTGAGTCTTACGGCCCCACTTTTACTGTTTTATCTTATTGGGGGAGATACATGCTACTACTTTTCCTTGAACACAAGTACTAAACTGTTTACTATACCAAACGGAATTGCATGAGTTTACTTACAAACAGAAGTCTCTCCATCATATATCGTTAGTTATGGACTTAAGCGCGAACACTAGTTAATGGATCCATTAGGGAAATGACCCTCCCCACCCGGGGCAGTAGCGCTGCCACGTACTGATTTACACGTAGAAACGGGTGACTACTTATTCGTTACTGATGCTTGCTCATTTACGAGCATGTCACGGGAGCAAACTTATTACTTACGGGTTAAGCTTCGATTATGAGCCTCATGGCAACGGTATAAACTTATTTATTTACATTTGCTGGGTTGCAAATACTGATCTTACGATTGCTGGATTGCAATGGCTGATTTTACGCCTACGGGCACTACTAATGAAATCTCGTGTTCAAAGCCGATATTAATTACAAACCTGTGAGATTCACCAACCTTTTGGTTGACACTTTTTAGCATGTTTTTCTCAGGTACCCGGATGGAGTAGGATTACTCCAGGATTTTAGCTAGAGTCGCATGATTTCAACACAACTGCATTAACGGAGATTCTTAGCATTATCTTTTGTATATTTTGATTATGTAATAGAATCTCCCGCTATACGCGTGGACTCTAGGGGAAACTACATTTTGTATACGAAAACACTAAGTTTTCAAACATTATATCTATGGAATGTAACTAATTTACAAAACGTCTCATTTAGAGGTCGTTTGCTTTATCTTTGTGCTGTGATATTTAATTAGTAACACCCCAAACTATGCTTCCGCAAAACAGTGAATTTCGGGGGTGTTACAATTCAATAGTATTGTACATCCATTATTTTGAGTTTCATAAAATGCATGACAATTCATTTTTCTTATGTCAAACTTATGTGAATGGAATAATTATTCATCATTTTATCTATATATCATAATATCATAACTATAACTTTAAAGTATTTTTTAAAATATAACACTAATTTACATATTAATTGTGTATTGAAATATTTTTTTTAAGACGATTCATGTACACGGGTTTAATATTTAAGTTTAGATTAATCCTTAGTTGGTAAAGTTTGTTTTAAAGTAATTTCTTTTTTTCTTTTTTTTTTTTTTTCTTTTTTTTTTTTTTTTTTTTTGTAATGTAATACTAATTTAACATATAAATGTATTGAAATTTATATTTTTAAAAAAGGATTCGTGTATATACACGGGTTTAGAATTTTAGTTTAGATTATTTGAAATGAGGCATCGTCAATACATTAACTAAAGTTCATTATTTAATATGTTCTTAGAATAGTTAAATTGGCAATATAAAATTAAGTTTAAACTAATTAATTGGTTATTTTCTTAAGAAATATATATAGAGAGAGAGACATGAATTAATTACAAATTTAAAAGACAAACATACAATACTGAAGAAAAATCTGAGTATGTAACGTATTATTTATTTTGATTTCACAAATTGTATCCGAGTTAAAATATTATTGTTTTTCTTCTTTATGTTTGACTATGTCGATACTATCGACTTTGAAATATTATTTTTGGAGCTCATCAATTACTCCAATAATTTAATATTTTTGACAAGTGTAAAACCCGTTTAAATGTATCAGTTATCTATGTCGATCTCAGTCCGAGTTAAAATATGTTTGTTGTTGTACTAATGTTTCATTATGTTGATAGTAACAATACTTTTACATGTAATTTTTGGAGCTCATCGATTACTCCAGTTATATTTCTTTAATTCTTACCAACACATCATTCAAACATTTTGTCAAATTTACCACAATATTGACTTTCTTATTATCTACAACTGATGTTACATTAGTGTTTATGATACAACAAAATTAGATTATCATTTATATTTTACTAAGTTGCTCCGGTACGTGACCACCACACTTGCACTGTGATATCTCTTCTTTTAGGTGTCAAATATCATGATTTTTATAAGTGTCACCTAAAATTTTCTTTTCCATTCTTCTAATTTAGTGGCATAAGTTATATATATATATATATATATATATATATATATATATATATATATATATATATATATATATATACTTGGGATCCTGTGAGAACAAGGAGATTCTGTGAGAACGGTGAGAATACATCTTAACCATCCATTTTTTAATCAAAAAACCTGATTTTGGAGGTGGCATTTACGTAAATACTTTGAAGTTTGATTTTGGAGGGTTCACATAAGGATTGCTAGGTGAAGTTTAATTTTTTTTGCTTCACAATAGTTTTAACATGGTGAAGTTTTATTTAATCTCTTCAAAAACTAATGTTAACAAAAAAAATATTTACTGAATCTCATTAAAACTATGTGAACCTTTAAAAATAAAAATTCATAGCATCGTAACTTTATGTTAAGAAAAAAATATTAAACTTAACCTCACAAAAATGATGTGAAGCTAAAAAAAAAAAGCTTAACATGAGCAAAATGATGTGAAGCTAAAAAAAAGAAGCTTCACATGAGCAAAATGATGTGAAACAAAAAAAAATAAAAAGCTTCACATGAGCAAAATGATGTGAAGCTAAAAAAAAAAAAAACTTCACATGAACAAAATGATGTGAAGCTAAAAAAAAAAAAGTTTCACATGAGCAAAGGTGATGTGAACCCTCCAAAATCAAACTTCAAAGTATTTACAAAATTACCACCTCCAAAATCAGATTTTTTGATCAAAAAATGGATGGCTAAGATGTGTTCTCACCGTTCTCACGGAATCCCCTTGTTCTCACCAGAACCCAACCCTATATATATATATATATATATATATATATATCTACGAGATTGATTCAAAAAAATTTCATCTCCTTGACTTTGACGGAGCTAGAAGCCTAGAACTAAATTAGGGAACAAACTTTTTTTTTTTTCCTTTCTTCATTTTTGAGATTTACAGCACGTATAATGTTTACATTTAACAATTACGTATTAAGAGCTAAAAATCTAACATATACTTCATTAATTAATTTTATTTAACACAACCCGTGTGGATACACGAGTCTAAAACCTAGTATATAAATATAAGAAACACTTAATGTTGTCATCAAAATTTTAATTAGTCAATAGGATTCTTTAATTTGTTCAATTAACTAGAATTTAGAATATGATGACATCATAAATTTGTTGTTAAAATAACAATTAAATGCAAGAAACAATTATACTAAAATAATGTCTATTAAATTATAATTTTTAAGTAGATATATATCGTATGATTATTATTTACTTATTTATTATTTATGCTTTCGTAAGTTTTTTTTTTTTAAAAAAAAAGTAAAAGATTTAAATCTTCAAAACATATATGTTTCCTTTTTAAAGTATATGATAATCCTGCATTTTAAATGAGATTATTTACTTTTAAACCCTTTATAACTTAAAGTGTAAATCAGTTGCTTATGATCATATGTATCTAACTAATGTTAACCCGTATGATGCACGGCTATGTAATTTTGTTGTCTTATAATATAATTTGAAATATTTAATTAATGATCAAGTTTTAGTAATATTTCAATTTAGATTAGAATTTGGTGATTGAGATTGTAAAAAATATCTCTAAATGATCTGTTACAAATGTTACATATCTTGTTTATGAAACTTCAAATTTTATTTTATTACTCCGTAAAAAAATAACTACAATAATCAAAGTCCCTACGAGTCTTACTTCTATACCCATTCGCGTCACCTCTATGCCATAGACTGAAGCCTTAGCGTATATGTTACAATAATTAATTTGATTATTGTGAGTTGGTTTCCTTAGTTTAAGGTTCCATTATACTTTGTATTTCAATTTTACCTTGTTTCATTCACTGCCCCTCTCACGGAGTCGTACGTGGGCATTATCGCACATACAACTCAATTTTATCTTCTTAAATCATTTATGAAAAGGTTGTTTGATCAATTTAACATATTGTATTGAACATGTTTCTGGAGCAACAATGAAAGAATTTTGAGTTTGCTGAATATGATTTGAATCAATTATTTTGTTGATTGTTTTTTGGAATAGTTAATTTGTCAAAGAGTAGCTTATTGAATATTCTGAGAGCACTAAAATCTTTTTTGCAGCAATTTAATAACTTTGTTTGAAGTAATATGATGTACTTGCTTATGAAATTTATTGGTTGATAAAATATGAGTATATAGTTTTGTTGTTTTTAGAGTAGTAAATGTTATAGATATCAAATATTGATATGAAGTGTTGGCTGTTATTGATATTTCAGTAAGTTAAATAATCTAGTTCATGAGATCTTATTATATTTAAAGTTGTTTTTCCTGCTTAAAATTATTAATTTATGCACGTTTTTGTCCATAGTGTGAGTATTGGTTAAGAAAATATTGATTAAAATAAATAAATAATGATTAAAAGCATAGATATGATATGATGGTTAAAAATAAAAAGGATGAAAAAAATAATTTATTTTATTATGTAGGGATATATTTATAGAGATTTAATGCTTTGATAAATAGATTTGATGAAAATAATTGTTTATATATGTTAGTTAAGGTTAAGATAGGATTAGGATCCTTGGAGAAGCAAATAAAATGAAAGAAAAGAGAGAAAGGTTTTGCACCATTGGATCTTGAAATCAATGGATGGAATCAATTAATGGCTTAATTGTAAACTTTATTACTTTTTTAAAATCTAGAAGGGTAAAATTGTACATTCCAATTATTAAAAAATAAATAAATATCATAAATCAATAAAGGTTCCTACGAATTAGGATTTGTTTTTGGAAACTTTGAAGTTTATTATTATTTACTCATTATCCAAACTGAAATTTTTTCGAGCAAATGAGAATGGCCTCCAACGAATTGTGTCATTTTTTTCATGGTGATGTTCTTTCATTTATTTTTGTAATTTCTTTTAATTGGCAATAATATATGTTAAGAATTTTTATGAGAGAAATTAACAATAAGAAAATGTAGTGATTCAATCTCCTTTTAATTAATCATTTTTTGTACGTAACTAATTGGTCTATTTTGTCAAGACTAGATACAGTCAAAATGGAATTCAAGTTATAGCTGTATTTTACATTGAATCGGCGTATTTGATAAAAAAACTATTAGCACATGAGACAAAAATGAATCAAAGCATCATTCTTGTGAATCAATTGTAATAGAATTAGAGTAAAAAACTGAATCGGAGTAGTGTTTAAATGAATCAATGTAAAAGAACTACAGTAGTTTTGAAGACATAATAAGTATATGTTTGTTACGATTCGAATGAACTTTATAATAATTATTACAAGATCGATGTTTATGTTTAATGAATCACTATGAATTTACAATTTTTAAAACTATAAATAATAGGAGGGTACATTTAAAAATCATATACATGTTGAATTGTACTTGTGATTTATCGAATCATTCTGATATTTAAGTGAATCAATGTAAAGTTTAACTGAATCAAAGTAAATAAATATGTTGAATCACACTAATAAACTCTTGAATCTTAGTATAGGTCAAATGTATTAAACTTTCTCTCAACTTATCAAAACGTTTTAGCTAATGATAGAAGGGAGAAAATTAATCTAGAAACAACAATCAATTGAAATAAGAAACGACGGTTACACAACATCTATCCACTAGTTTAGAAACATAAAAAGAATAAAATATGATAATTGTTTTGACAAGAAGTAGAAAATTATTTGTTTCTAGATAAGCTATTGATTTGAGTGTTCTTATAATGATGAAGAAAGGAAAAATATTTACTAATTTGATCACCAGAAAACTAAATAAAAGATATCGATAAAAAAATATCGTATGTGCGAATTGAATTTTTGATGCAGCATTAATTGATTATTCAAAGGTAAATTTAATTTACAAAACATGTTCTCCATAAATCATGTTAAGGGGGAAAAAAAAAGCTACCATGTTAGGGTTAATTAGTACAAATCGGATACCGAGTGACCCATCATTATAATTTACGGAGTATTTCATTTAATTGATTAAGGCTCAATTTACTATATTACCCTTTGACTCTAATTCAAAATGATTGGTCAAAAATGCTTCTCCCCCTTTTCCATTCAAATTTCCTTCTTTTTTGATCCTCCTACTATATATATATATATAGGGGAGTTCATATGAGAACCAATCAAAGATTGAGAAATATGAGAACCAATTATTAACCCTTAGATGAAGAGATCAATGGATGTAAATTGAATGACATAAATGTAAATAATAAATAATATGTTTAATATATCAATTAAATGAAAGGGTAGTATAGTCTCTTTGTATTCTCAACAAACCAAACAACTTTAATGGACGGACGGTTTCTTCACATATCAATTAATTCAAACCTCTTTCTTATTCAAACTTATCATATTTATTTTGGGTTCATACATGAATGAATGCTCGATCACTTTTTACATGAAACAAATACAATTTTTTCATGTGTACACATCAACAACCAGGCCCTTATTGATATGGTGTTGAGTTATATAAGTTGTTCACATGTGCACATATGGTAATTTATCATGTTCATATGTGAACAAAAATATAATTGTGTTCATCATAATCTGCTCGAATGTAAATAACGCGTGTTTAATTTCGTCATTGTAGTCACAGTTTCTATTTGCTTTGGCATTTGTCAAAAATTGCTTTTGGTTTCTTTCTGTGCACACGTGCACATGTATAACCTCACAAAATCAAAATTTGTTTTAGACTTGAGTTGTGTATTGTGTGCATGTGTGCACTTAATCTCATATTTTCGTTATCATATAGTTGCGACTAAAATGATCGGTGTATATTTTGCATCAATTAGTTTGAGAGGATAATAAGTTAGTGGTGCATTAATGGTGGCATCCAAATGGAAATAGAGAGAAGATAGATGTCACGTGAATGGGTAAAAAGAAACAGAAAATATATAAAACTGATTTACATACGTTAGTTTTGTTGCCATTCATTGAAAAAGACTACTATACCCTTGTTATTATGTTGATCAAAATTGGTTCTCATGGTTCTCAATCTTTGATTGGTTCTCATATGAACTATCATAGTTGGGTTTTATTGGGTTTCCCTCTATTTTTTTAGATGAGTCGAAATGGGTATATGATATAACTTTCAATTTTACAACAATTAATTAACATGTCTAGGTGGGTCTAGCGGGTATTTTTTTTTTTTTTTTGAAAACCCTATCTCGTTTCGTGATTTAGAGTTCGGTATTAGGTGTATGTGTCCAAGTGAACGGATATGAAACAATACGATTTTGTCGAAATTGGTAGAGTTCATGATCAGCATATATATATATATATTATATATATATATATATATATATATATATATATATATATATATGTGTGTGTGTGTGTGTGTGTGTGTGTGTGTGTGTGTGTGTGTGTGTGTGTGTGTGTGTGTGTGTTCAGATATAAAAGATTCAATTATGTTAGTGAGCCACCCAAATATAGTTGGCAATTATGTTTTCTTCCGGTAAATTTATATATTTGACTACAATATGTTACATTTTGTTATAATACTCGATCCTACTTTTTAATGCGAATTGTAACATGGCGAATGTATGTTGCTTTTTTATATGCATGTCTCGGACTCTCGGTTATTAGTAACTTGAACACTGTCACACATTTGTGGGGCAGGTGACCCTACATTAAGTATGGCTGAGAAACGGTAAGGCTCCAAGATTAATTTCCTTTTGCTAAAAAAACAGAGAAATACACGTTAGTATCGAGATTAAAGAAGCATACTTATGCTTATATGTGAGAATTTCAGGTAAATTTACTCCAAGGAAATTGTGGTAGTTTTGTGTTTTGATTGTTGCCGAAGAGGTCTTCCTTTATCCTATATGGGTAGGTCATATTTCAATTCTAAGGACAAAAGATCGCTCCAAATTATAACAAAATGACAAAGCATATGATTAATTCATAAACATATAGTGCGAACCATCAATAGTTAACAAAACAAATAAATACATCATCATTTACTTAAAAACAAAATTTACATACTAAAATATTAAAGCTCGCGTTGTCGCGGGTCTTCACCTAGTATTTTATATAAATAAAACGTAGTTTACTAATTCAATTGATCGATATAAAAATTGAATAACAACTCACAAACCCTTATGCATATATGCAATTTATTACACTCGTAAGTTATGATGCTATTCCATATCGATTTTATTATATTAATTAACGTAGATAGAGCAATTTGAAGTGCTTTGACTCATGCATTTACGGTCATCATTAGAAATATTAATTCTATAAGTTCAATTATAATATATAATCACACACTTTAACACATACAGCTAAGTTCTTTTGATTTGTTATTGATTGTACGTCTAATTAGATTTAATTTTTTTTTCTATACAAAAACCTCCCTGAGATTTATAGAGATGTTCACAAAAACTGTAATGTAATTTTAACGATATGATTATTAATCGTCTATGTAAACAATAATCATACACAGGTAAAAACTTAATTTTGAGTTAACATCTAGGAGCAAAGTTGACTCAATTGCTATCTTAGCCTCCTCCACAATCTAATCACAAGATATGTTCATATATATAAACTTCCCTTCATTAAATATGTTTAAATTCATGTAAAACGATAGGCTTTTACTGCCTACATTATTTTCTATAAACAAAAATCAAATACACATTTAACGATCCGTGTGAATACACGGGTTTAAAAGCTAGTATAAAAATAAAAAAAGGGTAAATAATAATCTGATAGTCAATATACGCCTTAATCCATATCATTTTTGCTTTCAACTTCTTTTACACTACAGACTGTTATTTAGTTTTAATAAATTATTTCCTGATGCAGAAGAATATATCTAGCCATTCTAGCTAAGTTGGTAGAGCGCGTGGTTTGTCCTGGATGGCATTTTTTCAATATCACTTCACCACTTTTGCTATAAACGTTTAAAAATGCATGTAGACCTAAAATTGTTTTTTCAATATCACTTCACCACTTTTGCTATACACGTTTAAAATGTAAACTTAAAATTAGGGGTGAGCATGAGTCGGTTATGGGTCTAAAGCTACTTTTAGAGAGATGTGGAGTATGTAAAATGGGTTTGTCGATGGGTTAAGTAACGGGTCAAAGCCGACCCGAACCCACTTTTTTTTTATCCTTTATTGGCTTTGATAAAAGAAGAGTAAATTACATTGTCAATCCCTGTGGTTATGCCTATATTACGGACCCAGTCTTCGGGTCGGGTATTTTGCGAATCCCATCCCTTGACCCGGTTTTTCGTTTCGTAGCAAGTCCCTCATCAAATTAAGAAAATGGTAAAATAGTCTTCTTCTTTTTTTTTTATTGTTTTTCAGATTTTATTTCAATAAAATAAGTCAAAATGAATTTAAAAAGAAAAAGAAAACAATTTACATTTTCAGAAAACATTAACCAGTCATCTCATCCTTTGAATTTGGTTTCACATTTCCGTCATTTTCAAGACAAATCACCACCATTCCCACACCCACAGATTCTATCGTTAACACCATTAACAAAGACGCAAGTCATCTTCTCCATCCAACGCAACAACAGCTTGTCTTCTCCGATCGCAAAGCCGATGAAGGCTAACGTGTTTATCATCATCGTCGGCGATCATCAACGTTCGACGGCCACCATTTCCGCCGTCACCCCTCTATTGCCGCCATATATTGTGTTCACCACCACTCACCACCTCTTCGGAATCGCACAAGGACGACCGGAAAACTCCGCCGACTGTGTGTCCGATTCCATAAGACACGATTGTCCTTGTGCAATTTCAGTTGTCACACGATTCATGTTTCTAACGACTCTCGTTTCCGACTGTTCAGATCTGGGGTACAATAGTGGTGGTCAATTGTTGTTATTTAGTAACCGGAAAAAATCTTGGTGGTGATTTATAATGTGCTTGATATTGTTTATGTTTATGATTGTTTTGTTTTTTTTGTTTTTTTTTTTGGTTTCACATAAGTGGAAGAGAAAGAAAAACTCTGTATATTTATGTGTTTGAGTAAAGAAAATTAGGGTCAGGAGATACAGGTAAAAGATGTGGGGTGGGGTGGGGGGGGGGGGGGGGGGGATTGGGGTTTTGTGAACAGAAAGAAGATAAGGGTACTTTAGTCTTTTCATTTGGACTTAGGCGGAGCAAGGACTTGCTGTGAAACAAAAAACCGGGTGAAGGGATGGGATCCGCACAATATCCTATCCGAGGATTGAGTCCGTAATATAGGCATAACCACAGGGACTGGCGATGTAATTTACTCATAAAAGAATTAGTGTGTTAAATAAGAGTATCATCTCTTGTTTTAAAAGTCGTATACGGGATATAACACATGTTGCCATATAACTTCTATCTTAAATCTAACAGCACCTAAACTATGGGACAGTAGCTGTATAAACAATTTTTCTTTTACATGTTATAGACACTAGAACCATATATTATTAAGTAGTTATAGAATTATTGTTTGTTTCATACATGTCCCGATTTATGTATTAAGTAAATTACATTCCACATAACTCCGGTATCTCATCCATTTCACTCTTAGTCCTTGAGTCAATTTTTTTGCGATTTAGTCCTTTAATTCCGATTTTCATTTCGCTCCCAGTTTCTGATAAAATGACAAAATACCCTTAATAATTTATGACTGTTTTACTCTAAGTAAAATGAAAATTCGAATCAAGGGTTGGTACTTGAAAAAATTTGTCCAAGGAGGTGAAAAGAAAAACATAGCAGGGAGAGAGAATGTAACTTACTCTTTTGTATTCCCACTGGTCGACCTCAATGCATCTGGACGGAACTAGAGTTGGAATAACCTTTGTCTGTGATGACTGATGACTTTTTGTCACTAAAGCGTTAGTGACGCACGCATGCAACAAATAATCAGATATCTTACATTTCAGGTCCTTCAAAAATAACAAATCAACCACAATATTCCCCTCTGTAAGTACACTTGTTTCAGCTCCTGCTCATAAATCACAATCATACTACTCCCTAATTCATAGTAAACCCAACTACCGTCTTCACCCTAAATTCATTTCTCTAACCGATCATCTCATCATGTCTGCTTCGTAAGATCATCTCTCTTTCTTTGAATTTTAATTAATATTTTCTATTTTAATTATTTAATAAATTTCATTTTGTTTCGCAGAAGTGTGAAAGAGGTTCGAGCACCATCGTTGGATGCTACTTCTCAACCGCCATCCCTCTTTGATGGAACCACTAGGTATGTCTAAATGTCTAATTGCTGTACAACATCATGATCCAATAAGAAACCTAATTTTGAGTGAGATGATAATTATTATTTACTAAAACAATTAAATTATGATTCATAAATACTTTGTTTAACAATCTTTTTTGCTTGATAACTTTAACTAATTGTGAATTACAAATTGCAACTTCGGTTCATAATTATTTGTATCCCTTTAAAATGCAAAATTGTGAATCAGAGTTACAATTTTATTGAATCAGTGTTTTCTACTTTTCTCTGAATTGTTTATTTATTGCTTGTTTTTCTAGTAGATAACCAAATTCATATATTCTCTGTAAAATTGTGTCTCCTTCTATCTAAAACGGAGTGAGTACTAGTGCCTACTAAAGTAGATAATTACTTTTAAAACTAAGTCAACCTAAACACCACATATACGGATTAAATCAAATAAATCTAATATTATCGTAAAAATGGTAAGAAAGATGGTTGTGCATCAACTTTTGGGCTGTCCTGCAATAACCTTTTATGCACATGTAGTTCAAAACTTGAAGCACAATCGCGAAGTCTTCACCTCGCTCGTGCTTTGCTACCTTTTTTACCATAAGGTTTGTTTTACAGTAACATATCTGTATTTTTGATATTTATATTATGGTTAATAAAGTTTTATCGAGCATACATGATTTCGACTTCTGTATGTATATCTAGTTCTAGTTTGTTGTGATCATGATTCCTGATGATTGCTTTTTTATAAAAATAAAAAATAAAATGAATGAAGGTTATACATTAGCTACACCTGCCCCTATGCACAACGTGTTTGGATTAGCAGAAATTATAAGGTAAGAGTTCTGATTTATGTTCATAATTCATGATAAACTTACTCTTGTTGTATTTTGATTATGGGTTTAAAAGCCAAATAGAGGCTTACGGATGCAACATTTGACTGAAGTTATCTATAAATAATTATATAATTTCACACTTAACCTATAAAAATCTCATCATTTTGGTCCAAATATTAGAAAGAAAGAAGAAAAATCAGAACATCAAACTAGAGCCAAAGTGCGCGAGTCTTTTGACATTTACATCAAACTAATAAATATGGGAATTTTTAATTGTATCAATTTAGCTTTCTGTTGATTCAACTTCATCCTTTGGAACTGATATGACTTTGTACAACTTACATACTACACAAAGTGGTATGCTTGCTGTAGCTTATTGTTTTAAGCAAGAACAAGAGCATTATAGCAAATACGGATAACAATAGAACAGCCGTATATATTGTAGCCTGTAGGTACTAACTAATAGTACCACTTTAACATTTTTGAAAACATGACCAAGTTCCGTAACTAGTGACGTATGATATAAGACAGAGTAATGGAAGGAATTATAAAATACCCTTTAAGAGTGTCAGTTTACTTATTTGATATACGTTCTTTTAAACTGAAATATTGATGAGAGTTATAAGTAACTTCTAAGATACAAAAATTCGGTATAGCTACATTCCTAACTATCTGGATGTTTATATGTAGGGACTTCAAGACAAGATCGAGATCGTTCCTATAGACCTTGATAATAGACCCGCATGGTATAAGGAGAAAGTTTATCCGAAAAACAAGGTAACACTTCTATGGAGTATTATATTGCATGCCATTTTGTTCCAATCTGGTACATAAAGACAATTTCAAGTTGTCCTCTTTAATTTGGGTTAATTAGCTTCTAACCATTGTAAGTTATTTTCTACTTGTCAAAGTCGTCTGTTTAAGGTGGTACTATCTCAATCAGAATATATATTTTTCTTGATAAATTGATTATAAATGTTTTTACTTGAGCATTTAAATATACTCCATGTTTGTCACATATAGGAATATATCTCCTTACAGTTGATACAGGAGTAGCTTTAATTTATTAATGAAGTTCTATTCTTTTAAGGTGCCATCTCTTGAACATAACAACAAAATTACTGGAGAGAGCCTGGATTTATTGCGATATTTTGAAGATCACTTTGAAGGGCCCAAATTACTACCAGAAGTAAGATTTAAAATCTGTCATAGTCTAATTTTTACCTCCTTTCTCTCCATTTTCTTTCAAAATGGTAACAAGTTGTCTCATGAAAAACTGCAGGACCCTGCCAAAAAAGAGTTTGCTGAAGAGCTATTGACATACACTGGCACTTTTACTAAAACAGTGATGTCTTCGGTTAAAGGAGATTTTGAGAAAGAATCTGGTGCGACTCAACAACCTTTCTTGTAGCTGTTTTGTATTTATAATATGTAATGTGTGACGACCCTTTGTATCTAGAAGTAAGTTGATAGAATCTAATATATTTGTCCAGGTGTTGCATTCGATTACTTGGAATCAGCTCTTCAGAAGTTTGAAGGCCCATTTTTCCTTGGAGAAATCAGTTTGGTGAGTGTTTCCGTTCGTGCACCTAAAATCCACTATACTTGTTGAATGATTTGATTTGGGTAATGTTTTTTCTTAGAGAAATCAGTTTGGTGAGTATTTCTTAAAGATTGTTGTTTCTGAGAATAGGAAAAAGACAAAATGGTTCAACCCGACCCATGACTGTTTGCCGAATTGAGTGTTTTGACCCATCACCTGACCCACCCAGTTTGATTTTCTAGAAAAGATAATATATATTAAAAAAAAAACTGGCTCAAATTGTGTGTATGCCTAACCCAAATTTACTTGACCTGTTTTAGCCCAAATGAAACATCTACCTGATTTAACCCATTACACAACCCACCTGACTCACCAATTTTACCACCTCTGTGTGTAGAACATTAAGTATCCGCGAAAATTTTTTATTTAGTTGCATGTGAAAACTGACTTGGATTTACTACAAACTTTCGATTGCAGGTGGACTTTGCTTTTATTCCATTCGTAGAAAGGTTTCAGATATATTTACAGGATGTATTCAAATTTGATATTACCTCGGGCAGGCCAAATTTAGCAACATGGATAGAGGTATGATTGTTTCTTCTCCTCCTAATCAAGACAGATACACTCTAGCTTTTAAGGTCGAATGATCTCCACCTTTAAAATTGATGCATGTCTTCAGAAATATGATCTTTAAACTTCATAACAAAAATAACATCCGCATCGAGTTTGAATTAGTGCATATATCACTTTATTTCATTTGGGAATGAACGTATGAAACCATCCTTTAAATGTTAAGGCAGTCATGTGCGGTTGTACTTACTATGAAACACTTGCACACAGGAACTGAACAAGCTCGATGCATACACAGAGACAAAAGCTGATCCCTAATTTGTTATCAAGTCATAAAAATAAACGTCTTCTGGTTAGTACCTTGGTGCATTTGTATATACAGAATTTATTCTTTTCCAAGAATGTTATGAACTTGTACATTATACATCGAAAGCTGTATCTCTCTCGAAAAGAAGGTTCAACTTAAAAAAAAATATACAATATTCTCATTTCTCCCATATCATTGTTGCAGGGCCAGTAAGGTGCACGGTTTACTTCATGAATTCCCCATAATCATATAATCAGCCAGCAACAAAGCATTGTATGTAGGAAGGTGAATAAAGCTGTTTGTGTCGAGAACTGTTCTTCGGTGTAATAGATGTTTCAGTGTGTAGACTGTAGTTTATAACTATTAAGTATATCTGTACTGGGTAAACATGGTCTTATGTTCAACAACCTATAATGAGTATGTTTTGTATAATTTGCATACTAGAGTTTTTACTTGGAGTGTTGTTTTATTTTCCGTAAGCGTAGCTTTGGAACGTCCGGGGCAATATTTGGATATCTGATGTAGTCTTCATAAGCCAGCTGTCATAAACTTTATAGTCCAGTTCGTTTTAAAAAACACACGCACAACATATATATCAAAAGGGTGGTGATTAATGTACCATTTCTTTTTATGCATACATCAGAGGTCATGCATTAAGTAATTGTACCATGTGCTTTAATGCTATACATCTAACGAAGTGGTGTATTTATCACTTCCCAACCCAGAATCCTGCAAGATGGGTAGATTGTAGCCGTAAGATCCTTCTGTCCTATTATAAAGAAATCGGAAAAATCTGCTTTGTGTTGTATTGTATGAATAAACAACTACACAAACTATTGTGGAGCTTTTACAGTCCAACTCGTACGTCTATTACGTAGTACGGAGTATTATTTAATGCTTTTACCTCCAGGCAGCCCAAAATTAGCAACATGGATAGAGGTATGAATTTTTTACCCTCCCAATCAAAACGGAAAAAGTTGGACTTTTAAGGTCAAGTGATCTAGTTTTAAATTCCAACTTCAAAGTTAAAATAAGTCTTCAGAATTTTTCTTTTTTCTAAACTTCATTGACACAGACAACATCCATGTTAACTTTGTATTTGGAAGATTCATATATCACTTTATTTCGTTTGGGCATGAAACTATATATCTTACGAATGTTAACGGATTCGTGTACTGTTGTACTTACTATATATGAAATGCTTGCACACTCGATACGTACACATAGACAAGAGCTGATTATGAATACACTATCCAGTCGTACAAAAAACGCAATCTGATTAGTAACTTTGTGCATTCTGTATATACAGCATATGTTCTTGTGCAAAATCTACATTACTCAAGAATATAACCAAATAACTCATACGATTAGACGAATGCTTGACTCAAACTAGACTCAACTTTACGATATAATCAAATTAGGCTTTATAGTTTGGGAATGTATCGAATTATACGCATCCAACTTCGAAACCTTCTATTTTATATATTAATGTTTTAAAACCGTGTATTATATGCTTTTTGGATACATAAATTGACAATTTCTTTGTAAGTTCTATACATTAAATAGTAACTTAAATGCATATAGATGATTTTAAAACTAGAATACATATAATAGGAGATTTTGAAGTTGGATACACACATGACATATCATAAATCTATATGTTTTAAAGATGGGGTTAGTGCGCGCAAATGTAACAAACTATGGTCTGACATTCGTTGTATGTAACGAACTATTAGGGCCTCCATTGTATGTAACGAACTTGTAATTTATTTACATTATATGTATTTTGGTCAGATTAACGGTTCTAAGACACGCCATGTGTCGGCTTATATGACCGACACGTGGAAAAAGTACCATAATATACATACAATGTAAGGAAATTACAAGTTCGTTACATACAATGTAGGCCCGAGTTGTTCGCTATATACAACGAATGTCAGACTGTAGTTTGTTACATTTGCGCGCACTAACCCCTTTAAAGAAATGATAAGTTCACATAATTTTTGCAAAATTTTGTCCACAAAATGACTTGTACCAAATGATTTGTACCAATCAAACGAAGAGAGAGATATATGATAGAGAAAAAATAAACATAGTGATTGGTTAACTTCACTTGTCATGCCATTTTGTGAAATTGTTCTTATAAAATTTTAGTGAGTGTATCATTCCTCTATGTTTTATCTATTATGAAATATACGTGATCATCCCCTATATCTAGTAGTGACGTGGTTTTAACGAACATAGTTAATTAAGATGAATATGAAGAAATCTTAACTTGACTCGTTTAATGATTATTTTGTCTTAACTCGTCTCGAATTTGATTATAATTTCAAAATAGTGCCCGAGTTTGAGCTTAATAATTTAATGGGTTTATAGTTTGGGAGTTTATTGAAAAAAGAATGATACACTCACTCAAATTTTACAAAAACAATTTCACAAAATGACATGGCAAGTAAAGTTAACCAATCACATATGTTAATTTTTTCTCTCTCATATTTATCTCTCTTCATTTGATTGATACAAGTTATTTTGTGGATAAAATTTTGTAAAAATTACGTGAACTTATCATTTTTACATATAGATTATATGATATGTCATGTGTGCCATTTTTTTTTAATTTCACATTGGAAATTGTTATAGTGTATGTATGTTTACACTCTTTAATAATAGTGCTAGATATTTCACAAATAGATATCAGATTTAATTTAACTACATAGTACAAGTTCAAATTTAAACATTCTAATAATGAAGGCTAATCAAACATATCTATAAATTGCTCTCGAGTTCATTATAATATTCTACATATTCCTATTTTCTTCGTCTTCTTCATGAACAATCTTTGTCTCGAAAAAGGTCGATTAATGGATGACACCATTAATGATTCATGGAACCCTATATGCAATTGTCAATGACTTTTGCTCTACCCAAGTTCCATCCGAAAATGCTATAACGAAAATGAGAGCAATTCATAAACATGTTTGACTAGCCTTTAGTCCATTATTAGTAATCGAAACTTGTATTTATAGTCAAATCAAAACTTAAATATATATATATATATATATATATATATATATATATATTAGGATTTTTTTAATTTTTTTCTTTACAAATCTAACATAAATCAATGTTCACATGTGAATGATGTTAAATCACATGTGAACAAGCATGTAATGTAGTGGTTCTCAAGGTTCTCAACTTTTAGTTGGTTCTCATATGAACCTCCACCTATATATATATATATATATATATATATGTGTGTGTGTGTGTGTGTTATATCTAGGAATACTACTATTAATTAAAGAGTGTAACCATATAAACACTATTGCAATTTCAAATGGAAATCAAAGAATGACATGCATGACATGACATTAAAAGTTTATGTTTTTTTCCAAAACTTGTTTGATGCTAGTGTAATTTATAAGAGTCAGAAGGTAAAGAAGAGAGAACGGCACAAGGATTTGTAGTGGTTGAGGTTAGATGTTAACTATTTCGCTTTTATCTACTCCACGATCTTCAGCTAGGCGTTCTTAACTAAATCTTTTATTTTGCTGATAAAGGATAAACCCTTGCAACGTATCTTTAATTCGCTAGGTATATACTCAACTCTTAAAAATAAAGCTACTAACACTTCTTCCGGTTTAAACTTGGAAGAACAAAACAAAAGGCTACGACATCCGATTTTTGCTTGAAGGAACATAAGACTCCTTCAAGTTTACGCTTAGAAGGAGTTTACAACATACAACACTCACTTACATAGAATAGACTCAAAAGCTCCGTCAAGTTTATGCATAAAAGAAGCATACAACAAATGTAGTTTAAATGAATTTTACGTGTTTAAAGTTCACTGAAATATCACTATTGCTTAATTAGATCTGTCTTCTAATATAGAAAGTGTTAGAGAGCTTAGGGATCACTTAGAATGTGTAATTATGTTGAGTTAGAGGATGCATGGGTTGAAAGTTGGATTGAAGTGTTGTTCAAATAGAGAATTAAACCACTTTCAAAAGTGGGTTTATATATTGCTTTGTATTGTATCGAACTTTACACATTTTATTATCGTATGTTTCCAACTTCATAACTCCTATTCTATGTATTCAAGTTTTAAAATCGTCCATTTTATGTTTCTTTTTTCATGTCTTTTGCTATCTAAATTGATATGTTTATTTGGTAATTTCTATACATACAATAGTAAGTTCAATGCATACAAAAGACGGTTTTATAATCAGAATGAACACAATAGAAGTTGTCAAAGTTGAATACATCCAATAGTTCCAAACTATAAACCCTTCAAATATAAAAGGGCGATTAGCCTAGTAGTATTGAAATTACCATCTAACTATGAGGTTATAGGTTCAAGTATCGAGATTTACAAATGTAAATATTTGAGAATAAATTAATAGTTTTAGGTTCACGTAAGATTGATGTTTAGCATGGTAATGGTAGGATCCAATCAAATTATGTCACTTAGTCCAATCTTTTCATATCTTTCGAGCACAAAACCACCATCACGAATAGGTCCATCTTCGATAAACTTTCATTCAACATATTACAATTTACATAGGTTAATGCGAGATCTTAAATCCTTGATATTAAACCAACCACTAGGGTGGACTCGCTTATCTGTAAGTGCATAATAACACACAAAAAAACGTATTCATATCTCTTGCGTTTTCTGGGTCGGTAGTGTACGCTGGAGTTCTCTTGTTAAGTTGTATCGTTAGGGGCACATGCTTCGATACTTATTATTGTCGGAACTTTTTGGTTAGCATCTACTTGCCGGAGTTTTCTAGTTCGAATCTGCTCGCTGAAATTTGCGGTCACCGATTGAGATTGAAAAGGGTCATCCATCATTGACAATTTTAAAGAAGGTTTAGGGAGATCGAGATATTATTTTGGGCCATAGGTTATATTCTAGGTTCTTTGTATTAAAAGGAGAAGAGAGAAAAAGATAGTTTAGTAGAAAGGGAATATATCATACCTTGTCTTTCTTTTACAACTATCTCCTTCTCTATTATCAGTCTTGTAAAATAATAAACCTAGAGTATAAACAACCGGCCGAAAAAAACATGTTGATCGATCGTTGAAAACCTTCTTTAAGGAATGTGAACTATCGCCTATCGGTAACCAGAAAGTTCAGCGAGTAGATTTTGAGCAGAAACTTTTGGTGAACATATCCAAACCAAAAGGTTCTAGCGATAAGAACTGAAGCATATACCTCCAGTGATACAACTAAACTAGAAAGCCCCAGTGAACACGCCTGAACTAGAAGACGCAGAAGGAACAAGTTTGTTTTTGTGTAATCATGAACCTACAAATAATCGAGTCCACCCTGGTGGTAGGTTTCATATTATGGATTTAATATTTAGCATTAAGTTGTGTAAATTGTACGAGTCATATATTTGCTGAATGAATGAAAGCTCATTGAAAATGGACCTTTTAGTGATGATACTTTCGTCGCCCCCATTGAAATTTTATGTTATTATCATATGGGTTTTTAGAGTGTATATAAATGTGAAATTAGAGAAATAGTGATGGAAGGTGAGTGTTACACTGTTACGTAACACATTAAAGCATCAGATGACGATGTTATTTATATGACATAAAACTTTTGTATGCTTTAAATTAAATGATTTGGATGCTTTTATTATGTTTTCAATGATTTAAGTTTGTATCTATATGTAATTTGTTTAACTATGTATTGATTTATAATTATATTGTGTATATACGTGTTGATAAATTTTGTGTGTACTGATGCTATATATATATAACCTCATATATATATATATATATATATATAGTCCCAGGTTCAAATGAGAAGGTTAATTTTCGTGAGAACGTGAGAAACACTTTAAAATCACTTTTTAACTATCCAAAACATGTTTTTTACAAAATTTTCTTCTTAGCTTATTTTTTAAATAACTTTTAGAAGTTATTTTTTAAATAAAAAAAATTTCGGCGTTTTATTATTTTTTTAATTATTTTTTGTTAAATTTTTTATTCATAATAATCACATTTTATAACTTGATAATCACATGAATAATATGTGATTATCATGTCATATTTTGTGATTATCTCGAATACATGATAATCACATTATAATAGTGAATAATCACATGTGATTATCATGTTATATTTTGTGATTATCTTAAATAATCACAACAGTAACGACTGTAAAATAAGTTCAAAAAAAAAAAGTTCATATTTTTTATTTATATTTACATCATAGCTTCCAAAAGTTATTTTAATAGTAATCATTCAAAAAGTTTTATAGGAAAATGTGTTTCAAATAGTTAAAAATTAATTTTGAAGTGTTTCTCACGTTCTCACAAAAATTAGCGTTCTCATTTTAACCCACATCTCTCTCTCTCTCTCTCTCTATATATATATATATATATATATATATATATATATATATATATATATATATGGGGAACATCAATAGGGAAGTAAAAAAATGGGGGAATGAGGGAAGCTATTTTTAGCCACACATTCTTGTCAACACAAAAGTCAACGCGGTGGCAAACTTGTAAATAACTTGAAATCCCCTCCCAGATCGTTAACATGCATTTCAAAAGCATGTTAATCAAAATCAAATCTTCAGCACGTTAACATTCATTTACGATGAATGTTAACGCATATACATTATTATACACCGATGAATGTTATGTTATAACATTCAATTGTGTATAATAACATATATAAATTAATATTCATCATAAATGAATATTTAAGAGTATTAAGTTGTAATTTTGATTAACATGCTTTACATATGAATGCTAACGGTCTGGAATTTTTTTCAATCTGTAAAATTCAATTGGAATGACAATCATAATTCGATTAATTACTTGTTTATAAGTTTTGTACGATCGTTTAATTTTATTGTTTTCATTGCCAAATCAAAATTTTCTCAAAAACCCAAAAGTTACTCCAATATTCATTATTTTTTTTGAATTCGAATTATGACGAATTGAAGATATGTATGATTGCGATTGATGAATTCGAAGATTTATAACGTTTTTTATTAATGAATCTTTGAATTACATGCTTTAATTTGAAATTTTAGATGAAAATTGATTAAATGGGTATTGTGGATGAATATAGAAGAGGAGAAAAAATGAGTGGTTAAGGTTTGCTTCCCTCCTTCCCCCAATTTTGAAGCTCCCTCTTGATCATTCCCCTATATATATATATATATATATATATATATATATATATATATATATATATATATATATATATATATATAATTTTCATAAGAATATAATCCATAACTACTACCACTTCAAAAAAATGAGCTCATGGCTCTGATACCAAATTGATGCAGGACCATTTAATATTATGGATATGGAAATTATTGAAATAATAAGAACATAAAAGATTATAAAAGGATACCTTTATTTATAGAATCTGAATTAATACAGGGACAGTTGGATAATATACATGGATCTTTCTTCTCTATATCTATAGACTGGGTTTCTAGTAATATACAAATATTGAAATCTAGGGTTTTTGTACATCTGGTTGTAGAGAATTTTATTGAAGGTTTTTTCATAAAAAATGCTCTGTCCTCTTTCTTGAAATCTTCCTCGTTTTATAGATAGATCATTCGGTTTCATCACCGGCATTCTTAGGTAAAAGTCTTCAATAATTTAGTCACTCGGTAAAATCTTCAATTATTTGAACGTGATGATGCATCTTTATGTCTCTTTTCCTTGCTTTATCAATAATTTGAAATTTGTCGGGGAATCTTTTCTTTAATAATTCTGCTTTTTGAAAATTGAGGATATAACCACTTTTCTTTTTGGTAGGGTCTTCCACTTTCTCTTTCTATGATGAATTGAAGCTTGTCGTATCTTCAAATCTTCTTGTCATCTTTTCTTTAATAATCCTGATGGCAACCTTTTATAACCACGTTTCTTTTTGGTAGGGTCTTCCATCTTCTTTTTTAATAATTTTAAGCTTGTTACCTGTAAACTTTCTCGTTCATATGGACAAATAATATTGTTTCAAAATATAGATGTATGCAATTTAATCTGGTTCATAAGTAATCAAATTTTCTGGTATATATAATAAACTCACGCAATAATAATTTTCTTAAATATAGACTTTCATTAGGCTTTCTTAATATAGACACTTGATGACTATAGAGTTATGTCATCATAGGGATCCTGTTCATCTTGAAATATATCTTCACTTGGCGTAGGGGAATTTTTGATCTCATTTATAATTTTGTGCCATTCTTCAGGAGAAGAGCACTCATGTAATCTTTTAATAAAATCCTTATCTTGTACTGTAGGAGTTGTGGTAGAACAGCTTTCTCGAGAAATAGACCTTTTGTAATAGTTGGTGACTGCATTAATATCTGCTTGATTTTCTTCAATTCTTTTCCACCATTTAACACTAAATTGTCTGTATAGAAGTGGTGGAGAGGTATCTCTGGCTTCTTGTTTCTTATAGGTAAATAGAATGATCCATGGTAACTTGAATATAGCTGAAAACTGAAGAGTATATTCTTCTGGACATATATGATCTTGCATAAAGTAATCCTTATATTTATGGAATCCTTCTAATATCTTGATAGGGAATATAGTTGGAATGCTTCCAAAGTATCTGAACCATTTAATAAACCATTTGGGGTAGTTGTTGGAAAATTTTTCAGCGAAATAGAAAAACCAGGTATGGTTAAAATTTCTTAGTAAAAAGGCATGGAACCAGGCGTCTTGATAATCATAATAATTATAGATAGGATATTGAGGATAACAGGCAAGTGTTTTGTGAGTGAAAGGTCTTAAAGACCATTCTTCAGGAGATATAATCTTGATAATCTTTACTTTACTGCAATCAATGTGACTGGGATTCTTTTGGTTGAGGGTATGATCAATGATGGCAGATCCACTATCAACTAGAATGGCTTGATAATATTCTCTTGTCTTATATTCATCAATATAGAAATGGGAACCTCTTGGGTATAGGTAATCAATAAGAGTGAGGAAACTTTGGTCAAGTTTCTGTTCTTCTATAGGTTCAAGAATCTTAACAACTTGTCTATTGGGATTAATAGAGTATTCAGGGGTGTTTGTTGATGTATTTTTGGATTGAATAGCTGTTGGTCTAATTATAGGTGAGGTAGTTGGTTGTATAGGATTTCGGGTTGGAATGGTTTGTGCAAGAGCATAATATGGTGTTCTTGCCCTAGGTGCTATGGGTCCAAATTGATTTGGGTGTATAGGTAATTCTGGAAAATTTCTTAAAATATAGGTTGATGACGATGAAGGTTGGCTCATAGTATGTTTAGATAGAACGACTTTCTTCTTTTCACTCATTTTCCCTGTAAAAATTCTCTAGATAAAAAATCGGGCAAAGAATTGTCTTTTCCTTTTATAAATTCGATTGTAAAATCAAAATTTCCTAAAATAGCTTACCATCTGGCAAAAACTTGTTTAGAGATTAAATTTTTAACATCATTTTCTAAAATATATTTAGAAGATAAACAATCAATTCTTAATAAAAAAGGTTTCATATATAAATCATCTTCAAATTTTTCAATATTTAGAACAATACTTAAAATTTCCTTTTTAATAGTAGAATAATTCTTTTGAGTGTCATTCCAGGAACCAGAATAGAATCTTACTAATTTTTCTTCTTCATTAGTTAGTTTTTGTTTTAATATTCCTCCAAATCCTAAGTCACTAGCGTCAGTTTCAACAATAAGACTTGCATTAGGATGTGGTATATTTAGGCATGGAAGAAATTTTATTTTTTCCTTAATATGTTTGACAATTTTTGTATGTTCTTCGGTCCAAGGTCTTGGATTTTTCTTTAATCGATCGTATAGTGGTTTACATATAATTCCTAAATCTTTGAAGAAATCATGTATATAGTTTAAGCATCCCAAAAATCTTTGTAATTGTGTTTTATCTTTTATTTCATTGGGAAATTTATTGGTAAATTCAAGACTTCTTTCAATGGGTTTTATAGTTCCTTGAATAATATTATGACCTAGAAATCTTATATCTGTTTGGAATAATAACATTTTTGTGGGTGAAACATCTAATCCATTTTTATAAATAGTATCATAAAATATATTTAAGTGTTTAAAATGGTGATCAATATTTTTTGAAAATATTAAAACATCATCAATATAAACGATTACAAAATTTCCAATTGGTAAAATAATATCATTCATAATATTTTGAAATTCTGACGGAGCATTTTTTAATCCAAAGGGCATGACGTTCCATTCAAAGTGTCCAAAAGGGACATTAAATCCTGTTTTATACTTATCTTCCGCTTTTATTTGGATTTGCCAAAATCCAGATTTCATGTCAAATTTTGAAAATATTTTTGAGTTATATAATTTTTTTAATAAATCTCTTTTATTAGGTATATGATATCTAATCCATTCTAATACTTTATTTAAGGGTTTATAATTTATAACTAATCTTGGAATACCTCTTTCAATTTCTGCATTATTAATTACATAAAAGGCTGAACATGACCATGGTGACTTAGAGGGTCTAATAAGTCTTTTTTCTAATAATTCTTTGATTTCTTTTTTACAATTTAGTTCTAATTCGATTGACATATGTATAGACTTTGCTTTAGTAGGTATGTTCTTTTCATTGAATTCTTTAATATAAGGTAATCCTATAGTGTGTTGTTTTCTTTTCCAGAAAGCACTGGGTATAGTTGAACACACATTATTTTTAAATTTTTCTTCAATAAATTTTACTTTATTCTGTATATTTTTGTTTTGTAATTGATTATATATTCTTTCATCATTTATTTCATTAATTAAAAATTCAGCTTGTTTTCTTTTATTTTTAATTAAATGTAATTCATGGGTAATAATAGGTGTAGTAAATTCGAAAATTATATCTTTATTTAATACTTTTGTGATAATACCTCTTTCGTCTACACTTATAGAATATAATTGTATTATAAAGGGTAATCCTAATATAATTTGAGGAGTTAAATTCTTTACTAATATAAGATGAGTTTTAAAACAATAATTTTCTTTACATATATGAACATCAGATAATTTATATCCTATGTTAAGTTTAGATCCACTAGCTGTGGATAATCTCTGAGTAGATTTTTCAAAATATTTAGTCAGAATTAAACCTTCCTGTATACAATTTAAATCTGCTCCAGAGTCAACTAAAGCAATTAAGGTTATTTTAAATTCTCCGTTTATCATTATATTTACATTTGTATGCCATCTTTGATATTTAGTATATTGAATTTCATTAATTATAGGGTCAATTAAGGGTTTATCTTCTGAGGTTATATTTTCTTTACTTTCTTCTATAGTTTTGACCTTTTCTTTTAAAATTCTTATTTCTGTTTTAATCGTATTAAGTTCCTCTTGTAAGTCTTGTATTGTTATAGGTTTGGTTTTATTAAATCTTTTGCATATTTCATTAAAATTATATATGGTGTAATATTCTTCTTCATTACTTTGATTTTTTAATTTTCCTTCTAATTGTTTTATATATAAATCTTTCGTTTCTTTATTATTGATTTTGCTTATCATATCAATTAATAAATGTAATTCATCATTATTAGTAATAACATTAATTTCTTTATAGTTACAATTACATGTTCCTATACATTCGCAATCTTCAGAGTTGCTGCTGCTTTTAGATAAGTCTTCTTTAATTTTATTTAAATCATTTTCACTATAATCAGATATACTTGATTCATTATCTTTGATTAATTCACTAATTTTTTGTCTAAGATTTTCTATATCGATTTCATTAATTTTAGTTTTAGAGTAACAATCTTTTGACATGTGTCCGGGTCTGCCACATTTATAACAAATAATAATATCTTGATTGTTTTGTTTCTTATTTTCTCTTTTATATTTGTTATTATATTTTTTGTATGATACCTTCTTCTTCTTTTTATAATCTTTATTTTGATAATATTCTTGATTATTTTTCATAGGTTTTTTATTATATCTTTTATATTTTATTTTCTTAGAACTAGAACGGGGCAATATTAAAGGTTCATAACCATATTGTTCACAGAATTTTCCTAGTTCATGTCTTCCACCGATTCCTTCCTTTTTAATTTTTGCTTTTAGTTTTAGATCAGAACATATAGCTAATCCTTCTTTATTAACATAGTTTATGATTTCTCCATAAGTTAATTCTTTATAAGGGATTTCATTATTATAATCATTGCTTAATTTATTTCTAATTCTTTCAGCAAATAGTTTTGGTAATCCGGCAATAAATCTTTCTTTCCAATAGGATTCTCTACAATCTGGTCTAGTCATAACTTTTGCTAAGAAAACATCTTTATACCATCTAAAATCTTGTAATTTTCTACATGTTAAATTTGATAGTATAGTTGAATTTCTTTCTTGATATTCTGCTGTGTTTCCTACATAATTTTTTATTATAGCATAAACTAGAGTATTTAAAGAATCATCAATCTGTGTTTGAACAGCTGATCCATTTTCTGCTTTTATAATTATTTTTTTTGAATTTAATATATGATTTTTTTCATTTTGAGTTACATAACTATCCCACCATCCTTTTAATACTCCTGTAAATCCTGATATTATCATTTGTGTTATTTTATTGTCTAGATTTTTATGAGCTTTATATGATGTTGCTGCCATAGTCATTTCTTGTAATAAGTTTAAAATTTGATATTCTGTTTGACCATCTATATTCCATTCATATATTGAATTACCATCGTATCTAGATTGTACAATTTTATCTCTTTCTTCATATTGTAAATCTGGTGGTGTTGGTCTATAATAATAATTTCTTGTTTCTGGTCGGGGTGTATAAGTCTTATTGGATGTATAAGGATTGTATTTTATTTTTTCTATAGCATGAAATTGTTCTTCTATCTCAGATATATCAGAGGTTTCGTCTTCATTTATGACATTTACATTATGATTTGATATAGTAAATCTTTGTAGTTTTTCTTCAATTTCTCTTAATAGTTTACTTTGTCCTCCTAGATTTATTGGTGTTTCTATATTGTAGGGTATAAATATAGGGTTTTCTTCTACTTGTATATTAGTTGAAGTACTTGCTTCTTCATTTTTATTTTCTATTCTATCTAATTGTTGTCCTATAGTGTTTAACATTTCATTAGTATGATTATTTTGATATACAATATTTTTTAATATTTTATCTGTATCTGGTTTATCGGCTTTCGAAAAGGAGATTCCTATATATTCCTTTTCTTCCTTTTTTATAATTATATCTTTACAAGGTGGCTTAATACTTATAATTTTCTCATTAGTTGTTAAATCAGTATATGATCTATTTATATTAGTCGTTGTTTCAATCTTGGCTTTAAAAGACAATTTTATATTTTCTTCTATACAATATAATTCAAACCATGTAAAAAACGGTATATTTTCTTTATTATCTTGCATATAAATAATCCATTTTAATTCGTGTATGATCTTTTTATCTTTAAAATTAAGATCATACCATGTAAGTTTTTCATTATTATAGTTATTAAGTCTTTCATCCATTAAATAATCTAAATCTTCTTTATTCATTGTTTTAACAAATTGTTAATTTAGACCATGTCGTTTTTAGTTTATTTGCATTTATTTTTAATAGTATATTTATTGTATCTATATGTTTTGATGTAATATTTTTTATTTGTTTTATTTGATTTTTACTTAACCATTTATAATCTGTATCTCTTTTTATTCTAAAATCTTCTAACTGTTAAATTAATTGTTTTCGTTCTTCATATAAGAACATTAAATAAACTGATATAAACCTATTATGATCATTATTCATTTGTATTTTACTCATAATTGTTCTTCCCTATAATAATATACTTCAGATTTAGAAGGGTTATAAGAGTTACTAAAATCTTCACTTATATTATCATCTTCATATAGTGGTTTAGGTATAGATCTATTAAAATCAACTCCTTTAACTCTCATAGACTGTGATCTTCTTAATAATGGTTCACTAGATTTTGAACTAGAGGTTTCAGGAATATATGTAGAATATCTAGGTGGTTCTTTTCCAAAATCTATCTCTATACTTCCGTCAGTATGTTCTGTAATATCTGATATTTTGCTAATAGTTTCTAAAGGTTTGGGTGAACTTATATCTTCTAATTTCCAATTTTGGTTTTGAGTAATTTCATTCCATTTTAATCTTTTAGGTATATTAACCCTAGAATTTCTAGTATTAGCTTCAAATATTATAGTTTCATCTTTTGGTGACATTAATTTTGATCTTGGTTCTACAGTAGTGGTCATTGTTTTATATAAAACTCTATATATAACAAGTATAGGGTCAGTTCCTTGTTTAATATCTAAGTTTTTTGTTTTAATTGTTAAAGTTAAAGTATCTAATATATTTTTGTCGAATAAAGATATAGTAAAATTAGGATAACAATTAAAGTATATAGGGCCATTACATATATTAGATTCTGCCATAGCTAATAAAGAATTTCTAAAATTTAAATGTCTAGCATCTCTTAATACAACTAGAGTAGGTACATCTAACCCTATCCTAGTCAAGGGTTTAATGGCTATCTGTATTAATCCTATATGTAGAAATTTATAATTTTTCATATGATCTTTAATAGTATTTCTGGAAAAAAGCTGTATACTTTGATTATTTTGTAGAAGAGGTAAAGTTTTTTCTGTTTGCTTTATAGAATATCTGATGTGACGCAAAAAGTCATGTTTTTAAGTATGATATTCCACACTTTTTGGACACATCTTTAGTGAAAACATTCCAAAACAATCATAATCTACTAAAATTCACTAAAGTGCTCCAAATATAGGCGTTGCTACAAAAATCACTAAAAACGTCCAAATAACGAGCAAAACAGAGCGAATAAACAACAACCAATTCTCACACCCTCATTTACCTTATGATAAGCACATTCTAACCTTATTATATGATGTAATAGGTAATAACGAGACGGGAGAATCAAGAATCATGCAAATTGGGTGAAGAACGGAAGAGATACGGCTTCTACAGATCGTTAAAAGTCATTCCAAACATGCTTGAGCTACACACATCCAATTTATGTGATATTGGTACCATTAGAAGCGTAACGGAATTACGAATCCGTGGGCGAAAGAATCAGGTCAAACGGAAGTGTAACGAAGGAGATACGCGCGTTTTAAGCAACGAACGAAATCAGACGGAGACCGTATACGGCCCTGGACACCATATACGGCCCTACCAAGACCGTATACGGCCCTTGCAAGACCGTATACGGCCCCTGCAAGGCCGTATACGGCCCTCCCTACCCCAATTGGTGCTCGTTTGTGCTTCGTTTGCTTGTACGTTGGTGCTTCGCGACTTGTACGGCTGATTTGGGACTTTGCCTATAAGTAGGAGTCACCTCCTCCACATTTTCACACACCATTCTTCATTCCACTCATTTCCTCACTCTCACTTTCTCTCTCACACACTCTCTCTCTCTCTACTCTCTCTCTCTTCTTTTTCTCTCTCTAGAATTAGGGTTAGCATCAGTTAGTTCTCAGTTAATATTTAACTGGGACTAACGGAGGGACTACTTTTGTAATAGCGTAGGGAATAGTTCAGGGGCTTATTTGTAATATTGTCGAAAATATTGCGGAGGTTCTGCTTGTACTCTCTCTCTAACGTTTATTCAATCTACGCTTTATTAACGGTTACTTCTTTCCTTATCTGTTATAATGATGATTGCTATTGTTATTATGCTAGATTTAGGACCTGTTATTATGCGTAGTGAGTAGTTATATTGTGTGTTTGTTGTGATGTAGTTAGTCGTTAATTGGGATGATGTCATTATGAAACAACGGAAGTAACGTTATACGGCTTTCATTTGTATAGCGCCGGAAACATCACTAATGTGTGGAGTACGGAACGTGGAAGCTATGAAAGTCGTGGGCACAATCCGTTATGGAATAATGTTCCCAACTATTATATTATAAATGAAAACTCGGTGCTTTGATTACGCATTCCATCTATGATTTTAAACCGCATATTCAACTAACGCCTTTCCACCAATAAACGTGGTTAAAACCTTTTGATAAGACGTCATATCGGGGGTAATTAATTATCTGTGTTTTGGTTTTGGATATGTGGAAATACTTTATACGTATTGTACACCGTGAATAAACTCCGGATTAAATATCTGTGTTTAAATAACATGGTCTGGTTTTGAAGCCGTGGAAATGCTGTTTTAGAAGGGTTATAAGAGTTACTAAAATCTTCACTTATATTATCATCTTCATATAGTGGTTTAGGTATAGATCTATTAAAATCAACTCCTTTAACTCTCATAGACTGTGATCTTCTTAATAATGGTTCACTAGATTTTGAACTAGAGGTTTCAGGAATATATGTAGAATATCTAGGTGGTTCTTTTCCAAAATCTATCTCTATACTTCCGTCAGTATGTTCTGTAATATCTGATATTTTGCTAATAGTTTCTAAAGGTTTGGGTGAACTTATATCTTCTAATTTCCAATTTTGGTTTTGAGTAATTTCATTCCATTTTAATCTTTTAGGTATATTAACCCTAGAATTTCTAGTATTAGCTTCAAATATTATAGTTTCATCTTTTGGTGACATTAATTTTGATCTTGGTTCTACAGTAGTGGTCATTGTTTTATATAAAACTCTATATATAACAAGTATAGGGTCAGTTCCTTGTTTAATATCTAAGTTTTTTGTTTTAATTGTTAAAGTTAAAGTATCTAATATATTTTTGTCGAATAAAGATATAGTAAAATTAGGATAACAATTAAAGTATATAGGGCCATTACATATATTAGATTCTGCCATAGCTAATAAAGAATTTCTAAAATTTAAATGTCTAGCATCTCTTAATACAACTAGAGTAGGTACATCTAACCCTATCCTAGTCAAGGGTTTAATGGCTATCTGTATTAATCCTATATGTAGAAATTTATAATTTTTCATATGATCTTTAATAGTATTTCTGGAAAAAAGCTGTATACTTTGATTATTTTGTAGAAGAGGTAAAGTTTTTTCTGTTTGCTTTATAGAATATCCCTGGAAATAATCAAAAGAACAAATCTTATAAATATTACTAATCTTTTGTTTAGGTATACTCCAATCTTTTAAATTGTTTTCAATATTTGAAATAGAAACTTCCATAGAATTTGTATGATCATGTTCTTCTTCGATTTCAGAAGTAGAACTACCTTTTTGATTTGATAGTAATCTTGTGATTTTATTCATATTTAATTATTAACTATTTGATTTAAACTTTGTTTTCTGAAAACCTTAACTTACAATGTTGATTGAACATACCTTCTCCGGGAATACCCCCATATCGCCGTGGTACGGTCGTCTTACTGTTCGTCTGCGACTAATTCCAACCGGCTGATCGACAGGGCTTACCAACGCAGATGTATATTTTCTCAACACATATAAATTAATTTTTTCTTTCAACAATGATGAAATCAAACAATTCATAATTTTCATAAGAATATAATCCATAACTACTACCACTTCAAAAAAATGAGCTCATGGCTCTGATACAATAATTTCCATATCCATAATATTAAATGGTCCTGCATCAATTTGGTATCAGAGCCATGAGCTCATTTTTTTGAAGTGGTAGTAGTTATGGATTATATTCTTATGAAAATTATGAATTGTTTGATTTAATCATTGTTGAAAGAAAAAATTAATTTATATGTGTTGAGAAAATATACATCTGCGTTGGTAAGCCCTGTCGATCAGCCGGTTGGAATTAGTCGCAGACGAACAGTAAGACGACCGTACCACGGCGATATGGGGGTATTCCCGAAGAAGGTATGTTCAATCAACATTGTAAGTTAAGGTTTTCAGAAAACAAAGTTTAAATCAAATAGTTAATAATTAAATATGAATAAAATCACAAGATTACTATCAAATCAAAAAGGTAGTTCAACTTCTGAAATCGAAGAAGAACATGATCATACAAATTCTATGGAAGTTTCTATTTCAAATATTGAAAACAATTTAAAAGATTGGAGTATACCTAAACAAAAGATTGGTAATATTTATAAGATTGGTTCTTTTGATTATTTCCAGGGATATTGACACGCCACCAGCGGTCGGTTAGGAATTAACCTGTCGTTGCACCGACTACTGGCGACGTGTCGGTGGAGTTTTAAATTTATAAATGCTGGGGCCTAGGTTTACCAATGCTAAAGGTGTACAGCAGCAAGTATGACCTAGGGTCATTCTTTAAAACCAACGGAATTGTGAAACAGAAAAATCAAGATGTCCGAATCTAGCTAGTGAAGGTTGTTTTGAAAGCAGTTGGAGGTTTGTTTTTTGTTTGTTTTCTAAATTATACTACTAATTAAACTACGCAATAAAATAAAATAAAGGGATAGCAGTCAGGATAGAGGGGGTGTTTGTTGTGACTTCGTTAGCCTTGCATTGGGATGATGTTTTAGTTTAAGTTATGAAAACGTCTTTCTAAAGATTTATATTTTATTTGTCTTAAGTATTTGTGGTGTAAGCACTAGCACCCTACTGATTGATTGCTCAATCAGTATGTCACTGAGTAACTAGGCTATCGTGATTCTGATCGGAGGAGGCTGCTCAACTCTCAACACTGCCCTGTTACGGAACAGTGACCCTTTTCTGGAATACGAAGATTCCTGGGCGCATGCATAGAGTAACAGACCCACTAACGGTCCGACCGTTCTTAACACCACAGTGATACTCAATTGAATAAAACATTTAGGTTTAAGACTTGGTTGGTATTTGATTACTTTCCATCAATGGTTTTGTAGAATCTAGGGGTGATAGACAAATTTGGAATACTAGATGATTCCTCGTCTTCCTTTCTGGATTCATAAACTGAGTTTGTATTTTAGATTAAAGATCCCCCATTTATGATTTAAACCAGCCCTCACTTGTATTTAACCAATAAATCCCTAGTTTATTCACAGTGTACAATACTTGTTTAAAACAGCATTTCCACGGCTTCAAAACCAGACCATGTTATTTAAACACGGATATTTAATCCGGAGTTTATTCACGGTGTACAATACGTATAAAGTATTTCCACAGATCCAAAACCAAAACACAGATAATTAATTACCCCCGATATGACGTCTTATCAAAAGTTTTTAACCACGTTTATTGGTGGAAAGGCGTTAGTTGAATATGCGGTTTAAAATCATAGATGGAATGCGTAATCAAAGCACCGAGTTTTCATTTATAATATAATAGTTGGGAACATTATTCCACAACGGATTGTGCCCACGACTTTCATAGCTTCCACGTTCCGTACTCCACATATTAGTGATGTGTCCGGCGCTATACAAATGAAAGCCATATAACGTTACTTCCGTTGTTTCATAATGACATCATCCCAATTAACGACTAACTACATCACAACAAACACACAATATAACTACTCACTACGCATAATAACAGGTCCTAAATCTAGCATAATAAAAAATAGCAATCATCATTATAACAGATAAGGAAAGAAGTAACCGTTAATAAAGCGTAGATTGAATAAACGTTAGAGAGAGAGTACAAGCAGAACCTCCGCAATATTTTCGACAATATTACAAATAAGCCCCTGAACTATTCCCTACGCTATTACAAAAGTAGTCCCTTCGTTAGTCCCAGTTAAATATTAACTGAGAACTAACTGATCCCTAATTCTAGAGAGAGAAAAAGAAGAGAGAGAGAGTAGAGAGAGAGAGAGAGTGTGAGAGAGAAAGTGAGAGTGAGGAAATGAGTGGAATGAAGAATGGTGTGTGAAAATGTGGAGGAGGTGACTCCTATTTATAGGCAAAGTCCCAAATCAGCCGTACAAGTCGTGAAGCACCAACGTACAAGCAAACGAAGCACAAACGAGCACCAATTGGGGTAGGGAGGGCCGTATACGGCCTTGCAGGGGCCGTATACGGTCTTGCAAGGGCCGTATACGGTCTTGGTAGGGCCGTATACGGTGTCCAGGGCCGTATACGGTCTCCGTCTGATTTCGTTCGTTGCTTAAAACGCGCGTATCTCCTTCGTTACACTTCCGTTTGACCTGATTCTTTCGCCCACGGATTCGTAATTCCGTTACGCTTCTAATGGTACCAATCTCACATAAATTGGATGTGTGTAGCTCAAGCATGTTTGGAATGACTTTTAACGATCTGTAGAAGCCGTATCTCTTCCGTTCTTCACCCAATTTGCATGATTCTTGATTCTCCCGTCTCGTTATTACCTATTACATCATATAATAAGGTTAGAATGTGCTTATCATAAGGTAAATGAGGGTGTGAGAATTGGTTGTTGTTTATTCGCTCTGTTTTGCTCGTTATTTGGATGTTTTTAGTGATTTTTGTAGCAACGCCTATATTTGGAGCAATTTAGTGAATTTTAGTAGATTATGATTGTTTTGGAATGTTTTCACTAAAGATGTGTCCAAAAAGTGTGGAATATCATACTTAAAAACATGACTTTTTGCGTCACATCAAGTTATCCCACACTTAGACGTTGCTTGTCCTCAAGCAACACTCAGTTTTTGAAAATATTTTAAAACATTTTAGAGTGAGTCACAACTTGTTTTAAGAGTTACCACTCCCAGATGTAAGTAAGATAATGTCAGAATATAGGGAAAGATAAGATGATCCTTTCATAAACAAGAAAAGATTCTCTTAGGCATACTTCCAAATCTCATGATCTTGGAGTTCACATGACTAGGCGATCTCACTAAAGGTGGTCACTCAATTCACTCAAAGTGTATCGGGTTTCCTATCAATCTAGAACAAATGAAATCGCTCAAATAGCCAGTCATGCAGCACTCATCGTCATAGGCTTGATCGAGAATCGAATCTCCACCACTTAGGTGAGGACGGTGCTAATTATCCCAAGACATTCATGAGGGTTGTAGTGTTTGGTGAAGGTTGAAGGGTATGGAAAGTGGTAGATTTGGGTTGTAAGGGTTGCTTATCTTAAAACAACTGAGATCTTGAAAAACTTTATTTAGAACGGAAAGGAGATAGCTGTTTGTCTTCTATCAGATTCTTCTTGCGAGGGTGATACTTCGAAGGACTTTAGCTTTATTCTTGCGGAACTATTTTTCTTTTCTTTTCTGCTTTTTCTTCTTTTTATTTTCTTTTTCTATTTTTCTATTTTTTTTTTCTTTTTCTTCTTCAGAACTTCTTTGCTAGAGAATTTCCAAGGATATTTTCTTCTTTTGATTCTTTCAGAAATCCACTATCTTGATCATTTCGAGCCTTTTCGCGGTGTCAATTTTACACACCAAGGATTCTCACGAGAGATGACTTTTTGGAGAACACGAAAGGGTAGGATAAGTGAAGTGGACATTCTAAAAGATGTTCTTCATAACCTCAGAAATTCTAAGATAAGTTTTGGGGATATTTTGGGAAGTAGGGTTTTATGAAACGAAAGGTTTAGGCTCAACGGGGTTTTCTAGGTGGATCATCGATACTGAAAATGAGCATCGGAGGGGTTTTGGGCTTGAAAAGATATGAGAAAAGGGGTTAAATCCTAGGGAATATCAAGGTCATCTAATTGCACCTATACCGCGTACGGTACACACCAATGTGGTCTCGAAGCGTATGTCAAGAGCAAGTTCTAATTTAGAGATACATGCATCGGCACACACAAGAAATGAATAGTGAAGCATTAAAGATGAATGCTTTTAGGCTCAAGATACCTCACTGCAAATAGGGTTGTATGTGCTTTGTCATGCTCCTTTTAGATTATCATTTCTTGCTTAAGAAATTTCTACCTTATTTTCCCTAGATTGTGAAATATCTTACTCATATTTGAAAATAGCTCCTCTCAAAAGATATTATGACTCAAAATTAGCAGAGTTAATCATGTGATTAGGCTCATACTTTTTTATTTTCTTGAAAAATTTTGAAAAATTTGAGGAACATTTTCTGAGTTTGCTATTTCGGACATTAAAAATCATAAAACTAACCAAGGTATTCTATACCTGCTATCCCACACTTAGAGGAACATTGTCCCTAATGTTCTCTTGAGTTGAGATTTACTGGAAGTAAAATCCCACACTTAGAGTTTGAACATGTAAGAAAATGTCTCTCAAGTGTTTGTTTTGGGCTGGAATCCCACACTTAGTGATAAGCTTAGGATAGAGTATAGATTACTTTAACAAACTTAACAGAGCAAATAATATACAGAATCATAAACAAAAGAGGGTAAAGGGTTAAGACACTCCCCAGATAGCGAGCTGCACTGAAGCTGAGAGTCTGAATTTGCTGAAAAGAGATGTTGCCAGGATCCTTTTCTGCATCCATGAAGATTTGGTCGGCTTCAAACGTCTTGCTATTGGTTTCATTCATTCATCATTCTCCTTGTGAATTAATCTCGTAAGTGTGAACACGTTGGTCGTACCCTTTTTACAAACTCAATATTTTTACAAATGAAAAGAGAAATTACTGTCTCAGAATTTTGAAAAGATGTTTTCTACTACAAATCAGTTTTATAAAACATGTGTTTTTAAACGAGTTCGAGCATAATGCATAAAAGTAGTATGCAAGTACCTCAAATGCTCGAAACACATGAATTATCAGTTTTTCAAAGTGATTTCCTGTTTTCTGAGATGAGTGGTTTATTTGCAAATGAGTTGTAATATCAGAAGGTTTTTATAAATCATTTAGGTACGACCAAGTGTGAAGGATAGTCAGAGATCTTCTTCATTTATTGACACGTTTCTCTCTACACGTCTTATTCCATGGGTTGCCTCCCGAGAAGCGCTGCTGTTAGAGTTGAGAGCTCGACTTTACACCTCCGAGATTAGGTGTACGAGAAGGAGCTCCTAGGGCGAGTGATGGTGACATTATGTGCCCTGGGTTGAGGGAAAGAGTATCGCAGAGGATAGATCCTTTGGAAGTGGCAGGCCATGGTTGAGATTAGATCTAGCGGTTCCATGGTATCCACTTTGAAGTTTCGAAGTTGTTCTGAGGTTGCTCTAGAAAGACCTAGTAATCCTTGCGTGATGTAATCAACTGCCTTAGTGATTGGCCCATTGGGATCAATCTGCGTTGGGTTTCTTGTCTTGATCACTTCCCTACTCGGATACCTGAGTCTAAAGGAGTCCATAAATTCTAGTAACTTCAACTTCAGATCTTTGAATTCTTCACTATGAGGATCTCCTTCGAATACAGCTGCAGATTTGCACAAGCTTTTGATTAGCTGGTGCTGATGAAGGGTGAAAGGAAAGCCAGAGTTTTTGAAAATATGAATCAGTTTGTTGAATATCTCGCGATATCCAGCCTGGAGGATATACTCTGCTTTCTCGGCGTCTTCTGCATTCAATATCTCATGTAATCGAGTTATCACAAAAGTGACAACATCGAGTAGAGACATATTTTTAACCGTGAGGGGGTGATTACGCCTGCTTTCATCCCTAGTGATGTACCTAAGCTCCTCGATTATCAATTTAATATGATGTTCTAAAGTAGACTTGATGATAAATCGATTGCTTTCTTTGGTACTCAGGTGATCTTTCTCAGCTAATAAGTCAAGGAATCCCTGTAGATTCCTTATCACCAGGAAGTCAGTAGCATCTTCAATATTTCTTCTGATAGCACCCAACTTTTCCCTCTGTTTTGATGAATAAGGAAACGCAGAGCCCATGAGAACATCATACACCTTGCGGTATATTTGTCTCTGTTCAATGTAGAAGAGTAGTTCATTCGCGTTGTTCCTTTCTTTCTTGAGCTGACATTTGAGTGCATCTGCAAATACTCTGATGCAATGCTTAAGGTAGAGCGGATCTTGGGTTCCTTTGCTAGTGAGATAGATAGTGGATGCTGCCTCAATAACCGCTATTAGCCATCTTTGATGCATAGAGTAATCATTGGTAGAATTTCTAATAGCTGCTATTATGATGTGAGGGTCACCATCATATTTGTCTATCACGGAAATCATTTGCTCATGAGTAGAGACGATTGGGATGCAGATGATTTCTTGAGATAGTGCTTGTGAATCAGGCAGTTCTAGAGAATCAAGAAGATGAATATCCACTTTGGCAAGAGGCTTCTTTTCTTCTTTCATCTCTTCTTCCTGCTTGGCTGCTGGTTCAGAGATCTCGTCATCTGATGTGTCTTGGCTAATAGAGACCGTATATAGCTCACTATTCTCCATCGGAACACAATCGTTCTTATCGGTCTTGAATGTGATGCTTTCACCGTGAGCGCGCAAGCTGATCGTCTGTTAGTCCCTGTTTAACTTAATAAACAATCTTACTTAATAAGCCTTGAATATATTATTGAGAAGTTGCGGAATCACACTCAATAATATTAAGAAGATCAATGAATATTAATTAAATTAATGAACACAATAATATACCGAAAGCTTCAATCTTATTAATGATATAAGACGAATACACTTGATGTATTAGGGTTACAGAAAACCTTGAAGCTGCGCAAAAATCATTAACCTATCTAGGTCTAAAGGATCTCTATTTATAACATATAGAGTCCTATACAATCTCCTACAAATATGGAATAAAATAACTTCCATAACCGACTCATACTTATCACAAAATCATAAACAGTTTTAACTACCATTCTGATGTAAACAGTTGTAACTGTTACACATTCAGTGGTAACTGCTTAACTGCTTCAATTGTAATATACGACTAAGTACAAATATATAATCAGTGTTAACTGTTTCATATATAACTAACAGTTACTAATACATAAGCAGTTTTAACTACTTACAGACACATAACTATCAGTTGTAATCTATCTTCAATCAGTTGTAACACTTGTCTTCTCATCAGTTTTCTTCTATCAGTTGTAACTTCATAAAGACAGTTTTAACCTTCAAAGCAAACAGTTTTAATCACTTATACTCTGTCTTCTCATCAGAACTTCAACTCAGACCTGAAACAGTTTTGACCCAACAATCTCCCCCTAAACTTAATCTGTCCTTCACAGCATTAAGTTTCATCTAATCCTCCATTATAAGCTTCACAAAATTCTTTCAAAACTGTTAGTCATTTCTCCTCTTCTTCCTATCAATCTCCTCCTTCTTATGAATCTGATTCAGCACCATATATACCAATTCCAGAGCTACATCATCTAAAACTGCAGCTTGTAGCCTTGCATTTCTCAAGCCCATCAAAAATCTCAGATTTATATCATAAAATCTATCTGTCAATAACCACATAAACACTGCATCCTCCATAACAATCTGATGTACTCCAGGTTTGGCATGATAAATCCAATTTCTGACCTTGCTAAAAGTAGCAAACTGAAATGGAAACTCTTCTGGTTCAAACATAGCCTTAATCCAATGCCATGTAACTTTCTCAACCAGATTATCAAATCTTTTCAAATCTAAATTCTTTTCCATCCCAATCTCATACATTCTCACCAAATCAGTCCTACTAGTTCTCTTTATCAAATCCCTAAAAGATCTCCACCAAGATATATTTCCATCTGCTCTTTCAACTTTAATCTTGTGAATCTTAACAGGATTGACAAATTGCTCTATAGACCAATCAATTATACCAGGTAATTCAACATTAATTACCTCAGATTCCATAGGCTGTAACAGAATAAACTCTTTCAATTCATCAATATTCCTTTCTCTATCAGGAATTTCATCTAACTCTCTCTTCTTTTGCTCAAGTTCATCTTTCCTCCTCTTCTCAGCTTCTATCTTTTCTCTTTTTTCTTTTTCTTCCTTTTCTTTCAATTTTCTTTCTTTTTCAGCCTCTTTCTTTTCCTTTTCAACTTCCTGCTTTTTCTTCTCAGCTTCTTTCTTTTCTCTTTGTTTCTTTTCAATCACATCAGGATTCAACTCATCTTTATCCCATAACTCCTGCAATCTCTCTAAACTCATCTGTTTCAATGCATTCAAAGGAATATACCCACCTTTCAACTTTGCAATCAAATTCTTCTTCATTTGAGCTTTTGTTGGTGGTTTTGCAGCTTTTTTCTTTCTTGCTTCCTCTGCTTTCTTTTTCTTAACCTGCTCCACAAGATATTCAATATCATCCTGTCTCTGTTCTTTCAATAAATATTCATCCCACTCTGCCACTTGCTCTTTTGTCATTTTCACAAACTTTCCTTCCTCAATCTCAACATCAATCAATCCCTCTGCATTTATCTCAGCCTGTAACCTTTGAGCATACTCAATATCATGAGCAGTTACTTCTGGTGGCACTGGTTTTTGCTTTTTCTTCTTTGGTTCTTCTACCAGTTTTCCCTTGCCTTTATCTTTTGGATCAATTTTTGGCAATTCTTTCTGTTGAACAGGAGCAGCAGCAGGTTCTCTAATTTGAAATCCAGGCAAAGATGGTTGTTGTGAAGATTTCTTCTTTGGAGTTTCAACCTTCTTTCCTGTACCAGTCATTTTAGCAGTTTTAACTGGAATGCTCTTCTTTCTAGTCTTTTCAACTTGTTGAGCATCAGTTTTAACATCAGTCTTTACTTCTTCTTTTTCAACTGCTATCTCAGGTTTACTCACCTCTTCACCATCATCCTCATCAATCTTTAACTCCTCAGTCTTATCATCCAAAATCACCTCTGTAGTTTGCTCCACTGACCCAATAACCTCAGTATGATCAGACTTATTTTCATCTGCCACTGGGTCATTCATCTCTGTTTCCACTGTTTCAAACACTGACTCATTAACCTCTGGCTCAGTAGGTGGTGTTGGAGGTGTATGCACAAATTCATCATCCACTGGTTGTTCCATTTCAATGTCTTCATCAACGTTTTCATCATCAGACACAACCTTATCATTCTCATTCCTCTTATCACCCAAATTTGTCCAGACCTTCTCCCCCTTTTTGAAAGCATTTTGTTTAAAATTATAAGTCTCCTCAGGTTCTGAAGTATCATGAACCACATATTTCCTCCCTTTCTTCAAACATTGAATAACAATCCTCTCTAACTGCTTCACTTTCCTCTGCAACTGAGTAATAACTTCATCCTTAGCCTTATTCTTCTTCCTCTCTTGTACAAACTCAGCCCATACATAATCAACCATTTTCGTCAATTCCAAGTTAGTTCTAGCCTCAACACCTTCAGGATGTGAATCCTTTGGTGAATCATTGACATCATCAAACTCTGACTCATGCCTAGCATGATCATCAAAGTCCCCTTGGTTCTTGGTACTGGGACCACTAGGATCATCTACAGGTGTAGAATCATGTCCATGTGTTGCCTCTGATTGGGTCTTATTAATGTTACTTCTGTCCTGCTCTGCCAGTGGGCTAGAAGCAGTAGAAGCAGCCCTCTCAGAATGATCATCCTCCTCCTCATTGATCATCTGCTGTGATGAATCATTTGTCTGAGACACCTGAGCAGCAGCAGCCTCAGATGCCTGTTTTTTAGCCTTTTTGACTTTAGTAGGTTTAGCTGTTGTGGTCCCTTGTTTTCTCTTAGTACCCCCAACTACTGTGGGTTGAGAAGTGGTGGGTGGAACCATTCTCCCAGTAGTTGGTTCAGCTTCAGTTGGTAGTACTGATGCTGTGGTGGAAGGTGCAGGAAGCATTGTAGAAAATAATGCTGTAACCTTCCCAGAAAATTTAGTATCTCTCTTCATATTTACAAAAACTTTTGGCTTAAAAGAGACAATACCAATAATCTTTTCAAGTGCAGTTATATTAGGAATTTGTTCATTTAAGAACAACTGCACAAAACGTGGATACATCAAAAATTTAATCTTTGACTGCTCAATGTTTCTAAGCATACCAGAAAAAATCAAATTTGAAAAATTAAACCTTTGACCAGTTGCAAGACAAACAATTGCATAAGCAATGTTGCTTCCAAACTGCTCAAAAGATGATCTCTTAGATGATAAGCAGTGTAAAATTGTATGTATTAAAAATCTCCACTGATGAGAAAATAAGGTTTTCTGAAAAGTAAAAATTTCAAAAGAACCCTCATAACCCATCAATCGTAAAGTATCATACATAACAGTATCCTCTAAAGATGATATACCTGCCTCATCATCTAGTTGTAAGGAAGCTCTAACAGTAGCTTCTGTGATTACAACACGTGTATCCATAACTTCTGAAACGATTCTTTTAATCCCCTGTTCCTCTTCTATTGATGCATTCACCCAGAAATTGTTGATATGATCGTGAGATATTCTGGGTGCTACAGTGAGAGCATGACGAATATGTGAAGCACGAAGGAAATCAATGATTTCCACATACTCGTTTGCCTCTGCAGGTTTCATTAAGAATGCAATCATATTGTGATCTTTTCCAATCGGTAGTTGAACAGTAGACGAAGTCGATGCCATGATAAGAAATCAAGTAATCGAGAAGAATCGAAGATGATTTTACAGAATCGAAGATCAATGAGACTAAGCGCAGTTGTTTGTATGTGTAATTTTGAAAGCGTAATGAGAAACCCTAAGTGTTGAGAGTTAAGTACTGAAATTAAATCAGTTGTAAACCCTAAATTGACCAAATCCCCAATTATAACTAAAACAGTGTTAATTAAGAAATATAACACGTTCAGTGATAACTGTGAAAATAACCATCAGTGGTAATCAACACTTGGTTTCTCAAATTGATCATTTACATAATTAAGCTAGCAGTGCTAACTTGTACAAGCAGTACCAACCGACCAAGGCAGTGCTAACTTAATACAAGTAGTACTTCAGTTCTAGCAAAATCATATAAACAAAGCAGTGGTTGAATTTTTTCTTTCTTTTTTTTTTTTTTTTTTTTTTTTTTTTTTTTTTTACCGAAAGCAAACTCCACAAGCAGTAAAAACTTCATAAACACCTGCATAAGTTAGACTCCAAGACATAGCAATATAACCTGCAGTGGTAATTTCAAACAATAATACAAGTATACAGTGTTAACGATACACCAACAGTGGTGAAGTGATTATTACCACTGTTTATAATAAAATTAAGAAACAGTGATAACGATACACATTACACACAATCAGTGTTTAATTAACAAATCAGTATTAACCCAAATTGAAATCACAGTAGATATTATTCACAGAAAGCAGTAACAAGAGAAATAACTTATGACAAATTGATCATTCCTATACTAGTAACCAAGAATGTGAATCTGCCTACATCAAAAGCTTTTGTAAACAGATCAGCAAACTGATTATCAGTATGAACTTTCAAAATTTGAATAAGTCTTTTCTCATTACAATCTCTAATGAAATGATATCTGATTTCAATGTGCTTTGTTTTAGAATGTTTAACTGGGTTATTAATAATACTGATTGCAGAGCTATTATCAATAAAAATAGGAGTATTAAGAAAGGTAAAACCATAATCTAGCATCTGATTCTGAATCCATAGCACTTGAGCACAGCAACTTGCAGCTGCTACATATTCTGCCTCTGCTGTAGATGTAGATACAGTGGTTTGTTTCTTGCATTGCCATGAAACCAATCTTTCTCCCAAAAATTGACAACCTCCTGATGTAGATTTCCTGTCCAAATTAGCTCCTCCATAATCACTATCTGTGTAAGCTATCAGATCAAAAGAATTAAACTTTGGATACCAAAGGCCCAATTTTGATTGACCCTTCAAATATCTAAAAATTCTTTTGACTGCTAGAAGATGTGATAGCTTTGGATTAGCTTGAAATCTTGCACATAAACACACTGCAAACATGATGTCAGGCCTTGATGAAGTGAGATACATAAGAGACCCAATCATTGATCTGTAAAGATGTTCATCCACACTCTCCCCCTCAAGATCTGCATGTAATTTCTTGTTTGTCTCAACTGGTGTGCTTGCAACTTTAGCATCTTTGTACCCAAACCGATTCAGTATATCATTCACATACTTACTTTGATGAATAAAGATTCCTTCTTTCTGTTGCTTTACTTGTAGCCCCAAGAAAAATGTTAATTCCCCCATGGAGCTCATCTTGAACTTTTCATGCATCAATGATTCAAACTCCTTGCAAAGACTATCCTTTGTTGAACCAAAAATGATATCATCTACATAAACTTGAACCAGTAGTATATCATTCTTAATTCTTTTAGTAAACAAAGTTTTATCTATTGCACCCCTTTTGAATCCATTCTGCAACAGATAATCTGAAAAAGTATCATACCAGGCTCTAGGTGCTTGATGTAAGCCATAAAGAGCTTTATCCAGTTTGAAAACTTTATCAGGAAATTTAGAATCTTCAAACCCTGGTGGTTGACATACATAGACCTCTTCCTGTATAGTGCCATACAGAAAAGCACTCTTAACATCCATCTGATACACAATGAATCCCTTGAATGAAGCATAAGCCAAAAACAATCTAATTGCCTCTATCCTTGCAACAGGTGCAAAAACCTCATCATAATCAATCCCCTCTTCTTGTGAATACCCCTGTGCAACCAATCTAGCCTTGTTTTTGATCACTATACCTCTTTCATCCTTCTTGTTCTTGAAAATCTATTTAGTACCAATTGCCCTCTTCTCTTTAGGCAAATCAACCAATGTCCAAACTTCTTGAATCTTAAACTGAAGCAACTCCTCTTGCATAGCTTCAATCCAACTAGGATCTCTCAAAGCTTCAGTAACCTTCTTTGGTTCTGTTTGAGACAGAAAACAGGCAAACAAAGAAGTATTAACAGCTTCTGTATCAAGATTTACTTCTTCCTCATTTGCTGAAGCTTCAAACACCTGACTTTGATTTCTTGTTTTAACAGCTGATTCAATATCTCCTATTACATTCTCAAGTGGATGATCTTTATGAGTAATGTATTTAGATGCTGCTGTTTCTTGAATACTCTCCTCTAAGTTGGTAAAATTTCCTTCTTGCCCAGACTCACTACTTGACTCTTCTCTTGCAATTCTCTTTGACAAAGGAGTAGAACTCATCAAATGTAGATAATTCAATTGTTCCTGCTCTGTGTCAAGATGCTTTGTAGGTGTCTGATCAACATTCACACCTGCCTTTGTATTCTTCTGTACTGGACTCACATCACTGTCTTCTGTACTATCTTCAATAACAGGTCTATCAGAATCATCAACATGAGAAAATGATGTTTCATCTGATTTTCCTGTTTCCACATCCTGTGATGTCGTTGGTTGATCAGTATCAAACACTTCTGGAGGATCAGGAGACCAAATTGAAAATAATATATATTCCAATGAATCATTCTTCTTTCCAACTGATATTCCTGATTTTGCTCTACCTTCTTCATCACCTGTTCCTGCATTTGTACCTGCACTTGTACCTGCACTAGTATCCACATTTGTATATCTAAAAGCAGTATTAAGTGCATCAATATCAAACAGTGATTCAGGACCTTTTCCCTCAGGATTAACAGTGGTTTCATTAAAAGTAATGTGCACTGTTTCTTCTATGATTCTGGTCCTTTGATTGAATACCCTATAAGATTTACTTTGAATAGAATAACCAACAAATATCCCCTCATCAGCCTTACTCTGAAATTTACCTAAGTGATCTTTGGTATTTAAGACTGTACAAGGACACCCAAAAGATTTTAAGAAACTAACCAAAGGCTTTCTCTTAAACAACAGTTCATATGGTGTCTTGTTATGAGGCTTAACAACTAATACTCTATTCTGAACATAACAAGCTGTGCTAACTGCCTCTGCCCAAAAAGACATAGGTAGCTTTGCATCAGATAGCATGGTTCTAGCAGCCTCAATCAGTGTCCTATTCCTCCTTTCAGCTACTCCATTTTGTTGAGGAGTTCTAGGTGCACTAAATTCTCTCTTAATACCTTTAACTTCACAGAATTTATCCATCTCATGATTTTTAAATTCTGTTCCATTATCACTTCTGATGATCTTTACTCTTTTATCCAATTGATTCTCCATCTTAGTTATAAATGATCTTAGTGTTTCACCTGTCTCATCCTTTGTCCTAATAAAGAAAACCCATGTAAATCTAGAATAATCATCAATAATCACAAGACAGTAAGACTTTTTCCCCATACTACTTATACTGGTTGGTCCAAATAAGTCCATATGCAATAAGTGTAAGGGTGTGCTATTTGTGTTCACAGATTTGGACTTAAATGAGGATTTGTGTTGCTTTCCCTTTTGACAAGAAACACAATGATCATCACATGAATAGACCTTTTCAGGCAAACCTCTAACAAGCTTGTTTTTGACAAGTTTATTAATGGTTTTGAAATTCATGTGACACATCCTCCTATGCCACAGTTCAGATTCATTCACACTTGCTTTAGAAATAAGACAGTTTAAATCAGGTTGAGGTGTCATATTTACTAAGTCACACTTATATACATTATCTTGTCTTGGAATTCTCATCAAAATCATGTTTTCTGGTATTTTGAATTCTTTGGACAAGATAAGGCATTCAGTGTCAGTAAAAAGAACTGGGTTCTTTTTATCTGTGATTTGACTCACACTTAGTAAATTATACCTCAGTTGTTCCACAAAATAAACATTATCAAAACTTAGCTTTTCACTCTGAACTGTTCCTTTCCCTGTGATCCTTCCTCCTTTTGGATTGCTTCCAAAAGCTACATATCCTCCATCAAAAGATTTAAAGTCCTGCAGCTTTTCTTTGTCTCCAGTCATGTGCCGTGAACATCCACTATCAATATGCCATAAGCTCTTAGGCTTGCCCTGCACAAATAGTCAAAAAAAGAATTAATTTCTCTTGGGAACCCAAACCAATTTGGCTTTGGGTTTCCCATGTGCATTCACATAATCAACTTTCTTAAAGATTATTGATTGTGAAGCACTGTTGGTATTTGGATCTGTTAATTTATCAGACTTAATAGGTGTCCAAATCCAACTAATTTTAGACTTAACAGTGTTCTTTGGCTTAACAGTTTTAACTGTTTTACCAATTGAAGATTCAGTGTTAATTTTGTTAACACTGTTTTTGAAATCAGTTACCACTGTTTTAGTCTTTGAGCTTTTGGCTAATTTTGTTATTACTGCTGCAGTAGATTTACCTGTAACAGTGTTTAACATGGTAGCCTTTGAGTTTATCTTCTGAACTCTGGCAGTGTGATCAACTTTTGATTGAAAATTTTGTTTGTTAATCATATTTGCTTTTGTCCATGACTGTTTTCTAATCCTTTGAACATTCTCAGGATTATGATAGCAGTCATATTTAAGATGACCCATTTTTCCACATATAAAGCAAGACATTTCTTTAATCACAGTAACATTATTACCCAGTTTTTGTGAAATCATTTGATTCCAATTTCTTTGATTACCTCTGGGTTTTTGATTTTGAAAACTCTGTGAAGAAGAAGCACTTGCTTTACATTTACAATTCACACAGTTATTCACAACAGATTCAACAACAGGTTTAGTAACTGAGTTAACTGTATTACTAACATATCCTAACCCATGTTTAGATTTGTTAGTATTCAAGCTCACCTTCTCTAAGTCCAGTTTAACCTTTTCCTTAAACATTTTCTTACCCTCTTCTAGTTTATCAGTTTTAAGATTAACAACTAGATCAGTAATTACTCTCTTCACATCCTCACATGTTGACTCAGACTTAGATGATTCAGATTTCACACTCTTCTCACTATCAGATGTCCTATCACATTGATCATCTTCTTCAGTCCAGTCACTAACTTCACCTTCTACAAACAGATCATCATCAGATAAACTTTTAATTGGATCAGCCTTTTTAACCTCATCTTCCATTCCTCTTTTAAGCGAATTGATATCAATTTCACTTTTGGGAGGAAAGTAGGTGTGATTATAAGGTGGAGGTACATTATTGTATCCTAAACCAGTCTTAAGTTTATCATGAATCTGTGAATTAATAAGTTTATTTACACTCTTTGAAGCATGTTCTAATTTACTTACATCAAGCCTTATACTATCTCTTTCACATGTGACCTCAGTAAGTTTCTTAGATAACAACTCAACTTTATCTTTGAAAGTGTCTCTCTCCCACCTAGCATATTCAATGTCATACTTAAACTGTGTTGCATTGACTTCATATGCCTTTATTTGATTTTCCAGATTTTCAATGACTGCTATGGTGTGTTTACTTTTGATTTCCCATTGTTTTAGTTCCTCACACACTTTTATATTATGATCTCTGTAGTGTTTAACAGTTTGTTTACAAACAGCAGAACATAATTTATTTTGTACCTCAGTAGGAACTTCTGACTTTTTGTCAGATTCTGCAATGGCCATGAGACATTGATTCTTCACAACATGCTCTTCTTGATCACTCCAATCCCATCCACAGCCATCCATAGACACCAAAGCATTTGCTGAAGCCCCCTGAATTGGAATGTTTCTTGTCTGTGTTCCACTGCTTCCAGATCTCTGACCATTACCATTCTGCTCTTGCCTAGGGTTTCTGCATTCTCTGGCAAAGTGTCCCATCTTGTGACAGTTGAAACACTCAATCTTGCTCTTATCAAACCAATTTGTATCATTCCTCTTGTATGCAAAGTTATTTCTACCAGTCCTCTGCATGAACCTTTTTGCTCTCTGAGTAATCAATGCAATTTGCCACTTGATGTCCATCTCCTCTAGATCATCACCATCAAATTGTTCCAGATCTTCATTAGTAAGTGAAGAATTCACATTACTTGCAAAGAAAGATTCTAATATTTGATCATTAGAACTATTTGATGATGATCCTGCTCCTCCTGAAACATGAGTAGAACCCATTTGACTTGATTCTGCTTTTGTTCCAGCCATAGACATAAAAGCAGCATTATGACTGTATCCAGTTGCTTGCTTCTTACTTTCCACCTCAGACTCAAAGTTCCTCAGATCATTGTATATATCTTCTAGTTCCTTAACTCCAATTGTGAAAACGTATGATCGTTTTCACAATTCTAGTTCCTTAAACGATCATATCTTCTAGTTCCTTAAACGATCATACATTTTCAAAATTTGAATAAGTCTTTTCTCATTACAATCTCTAATGAAATGATGTCTGATTTCAATGTGCTTTGTTTTAGAATGTTTAACTGGGTTATTAATAATACTGATTGCAGAGCTATTATCAATAAAAATAGGAGTATTAAGAAAGGTAAAACCATAATCTAGCATCTGATTCTGAATCCATAGCACTTGAGCACAGCAACTTGCAGCTGCTACATATTCTGCCTTTGCTGTAGATGTAGATACAGTGGTTTGTTTCTTGCATTGCCATGAAACCAATCTTTCTCCCAAAAATTGACAACCTCCTGATGTAGATTTCCTGTCCAAATTAGCTCCTCCATAATCACTATCTGTGTAAGCTATCAGATCAAAAGAATTAAACTTTGGATACCAAAGGCCCAATTTTGATTGACCCTTCAAATATCTAAAAATTCTTTTGACTGCTAGAAGATGTGATAGCTTTGGATTAGCTTGAAATCTTGCACATAAACACACTGCAAACATGATGTCAGGCCTTGATGAAGTGAGATACATAAGAGACCCAATCATTGATCTGTAAAGATGTTCATCCACACTCTCCCCCTCAAGATCTGCATGTAATTTCTTGTTTGTCTCAACTGGTGTGCTTGCAACTTTAGCATCTTTGTACCCAAACCGATTCAGTATATCATTCACATACTTACTTTGATGAATAAAGATTCCTTCTTTCTGTTGCTTTACTTGTAGCCCCAAGAAAAATGTTAATTCCCCCATGGAGCTCATCTTGAACTTTTCATGCATCAATGATTCAAACTCCTTGCAAAGACTATCCTTTGTTGAACCAAAAATGATATCATCTACATAAACTTGAACCAGTAGTATATCATTCTTAATTCTTTTAGTAAACAAAGTTTTATCTATTGCACCCCTTTTGAATCCATTCTGCAACAGATAATCTGAAAAAGTATCATACCAGGCTCTAGGTGCTTGATGTAAGCCATAAAGAGCTTTATCCAGTTTGAAAACTTTATCAGGAAATTTAGAATCTTCAAACCCTGGTGGTTGACATACATAGACCTCTTCCTGTATAGTGCCATACAGAAAAGCACTCTTAACATCCATCTGATACACAATGAATCCCTTGAATGAAGCATAAGCCAAAAACAATCTAATTGCCTCTATCCTTGCAACAGGTGCAAAAACCTCATCATAATCAATCCCCTCTTCTTGTGAATACCCCTGTGCAACCAATCTAGCCTTGTTTTTGATCACTATACCTCTTTCATCCTTCTTGTTCTTGAAAATCCATTTAGTACCAATTGCCCTCTTCTCTTTAGGCAAATCAACCAATGTCCAAACTTCTTGAATCTTAAACTGAAGCAACTCCTCTTGCATAGCTTCAATCCAACTAGGATCTCTCAAAGCTTCAGTAACCTTCTTTGGTTCTGTTTGAGACAGAAAACAGGCAAACAAAGAAGTATTAACAGCTTCTGTATCAAGATTTACTTCTTCCTCATTTGCTGAAGCTTCAAACACCTGACTTTGATTTCTTGTTTTAACAGCTGATTCAATATCTCCTATTACATTCTCAAGTGGATGATCTTTATGAGTAATGTATTTAGATGCTGCTGTTTCTTGAATACTCTCCTCTAAGTTGGTAAAATTTCCTTCTTGCCCAGACTCACTACTTGACTCTTCTCTTGCAATTCTCTTTGACAAAGGAGTAGAACTCATCAAATGTAGATAATTCAATTGTTCCTGCTCTGTGTCAAGATGCTTTGTAGGTGTCTGATCAACATTCACACCTGCCTTTGTATTCTTCTGTACTGGACTCACATCACTGTCTTCTGTACTATCTTCAATAACAGGTCTATCAGAATCATCAACATGAGAAAATGATGTTTCATCTGATTTTCCTGTTTCCACATCCTGTGATGTCGTTGGTTGATCAGTATCAAACACTTCTGGAGGATCAGGAGACCAAATTGAAAATAATATATATTCCAATGAATCATTCTTCTTTCCAACTGATATTCCTGATTTTGCTCTACCTTCTTCATCACCTGTTCCTGCATTTGTACCTGCACTTGTACCTGCACTAGTATCCACATTTGTATATCTAAAAGCAGTATTAAGTGCATCAATATCAAACAGTGATTCAGGACCTTTTCCCTCAGGATTAACAGTGGTTTCATTAAAAGTAATGTGCACTGTTTCTTCTATGATTCTGGTCCTTTGATTGAATACCCTATAAGATTTACTTTGAATAGAATAACCAACAAATATCCCCTCATCAGCCTTACTCTGAAATTTACCTAAGTGATCTTTGGTATTTAAGACTGTACAAGGACACCCAAAAGATTTTAAGAAACTAACCAAAGGCTTTCTCTTAAACAACAGTTCATATGGTGTCTTGTTATGAGGCTTAACAACTAATACTCTATTCTGAACATAACAAGCTGTGCTAACTGCCTCTGCCCAAAAAGACATAGGTAGCTTTGCATCAGATAGCATGGTTCTAGCAGCCTCAATCAGTGTCCTATTCCTCCTTTCAGCTACTCCATTTTGTTGAGGAGTTCTAGGTGCACTAAATTCTCTCTTAATACCTTTAACTTCACAGAATTTATCCATCTCATGATTTTTAAATTCTGTTCCATTATCACTTCTGATGATCTTTACTCTTTTATCCAATTGATTCTCCATCTTAGTTATAAATGATCTAAGTGTTTTACCTGTCTCATCCTTTGTCCTAAGAAAGAAAACCCATGTAAATCTAGAATAATCATCAATAATCACAAGACAGTAAGACTTTTTCCCCATACTACTTATACTGGTTGGTCCAAATAAGTCCATATGCAATAAGTGTAAGGGTGTGCTATTTGTGTTCACAGATTTGGACTTAAATGAGGATTTGTGTTGCTTTCCCTTTTGACAAGAAACACAATGATCATCACATGAATAGACCTTTTCAGGCAAACCTCTAACAAGCTTGTTTTTGACAAGTTTATTAATGGTTTTGAAATTCATGTGACACATCCTCCTATGCCACAGTTCAGATTCATTCACACTTGCTTTAGAAATAAGACAGTTTAAATCAGGTTGAGGTGTCATATTTACTAAGTCACACTTATATACATTATCTTGTCTTGGAATTCTCATCAAAATCATGTTTTCTGGTATTTTGAATTCTTTGGACAAGATAAGGCATTCAGTGTCAGTAAAAAAAACTGGGTTCTTTTTATCTGTGATTTGACTCACACTTAGTAAATTATACCTCAGTTGTTCCACAAAATAAACATTATCAAAACTTAGCTTTTCACTCTGAACTGTTCTTTTCCCTGTGATCCTTCCTCCTTTTGGATTGCTTCCAAAAGCTACATATCCTCCATCAAAAGATTTAAAGTCCTGCAGCTTTTCTTTGTCTCCAGTCATATGCCGTGAACATCCACTATCAATATGCCATAAGCTCTTAGGCTTGCCCTGCACAAATAGTCAAAAAAAGAATTAATTTCTCTTGGGAACCCAAACCAATTTGGCTTTGGGTTTCCCATGTGCATTCACATAATCAACTTTCTTAAAGATTATTGATTGTGAAGCACTGTTGGTATTTGGATCTGTTAATTTATCAGACTTAATAGGTGTCCAAATCCAACTAATTTTAGACTTAACAGTGTTCTTTGGCTTAACAGTTTTAACTGTTTTACCAATTGAAGATCCAGTGTTAATTTTGTTAACACTGTTTTTGAAATCAGTTACCACTGTTTTAGTCTTTGAGCTTTTGGCTAATTTTGTTATTACTGCTGCAGTAGATTTACCTGTAACAGTTTTTAACATGGTAGCCTTTGAGTTTATCTTCTGAACTCTGGCAGTGTGATCAACTTTTGATTGAAAATTTTGTTTGTTAATCATATTTGCTTTTGTCCATGACTGTTTTCTAATCCTTTGAACATTCTCAGGATTATGATAGCAGTCATATTTAAGATGACCCATTTTTCCACATATAAAGCAAGACATTTCTTTAATCACAGTAACATTATTACCCAGTTTTTGTGAAATCATTTGATTCCAATTTCTTTGATTACCTCTGGGTTTTTGATTTTGAAAACTCTGTGAAGAAGAAGCACTTGCTTTACATTTACAATTCACACAGTTATTCACAACAGATTCAACAACAGGTTTAGTAACTGAGTTAACTGTATTACTAACATATCCTAACCCATGTTTAGATTTGTTAGTATTCAAGCTCACCTTCTCTAAGTCCAGTTTAACCTTTTCCTTAAACATTTTCTTACCCTCTTCTAGTTTATCAGTTTTAAGATTAACAACTAGATCAGTAATTACTCTCTTCACATCCTCACATGTTGACTCAGACTTAGATGATTCAGATTTCACACTCTTCTCACTATCAGATGTCCTATCACATTGATCATCTTCTTCAGTCCAGTCACTAACTTCACCTTCTACAAACAGATCATCATCAGATAAACTTTTAATTGGATCAGCCTTTTTAACCTCATCTTCCATTCCTCTTTTAAGCGAATTGATATCAATTTCACTTTTGGGAGGAAAGTAGGTGTGATTATAAGGTGGAGGTACATTATTGTATCCTAAACCAGTCTTAAGTTTATCATGAATCTGTGAATTAATAAGTTTATTTACACTCTTTGAAGCATGTTCTAATTTACTTACATCAAGCCTTATACTATCTCTTTCACATGTGACCTCAGTAAGTTTCTTAGATAACAACTCAACTTTATCTTTGAAAGTGTCTCTCTCCCACCTAGCATATTCAATGTCATACTTAAACTGTGTTGCATTGACTTCATATGCCTTTATTTGATTTTCCAGATTTTCAATGACTGCTATGGTGTGTTTACTTTTGATTTCCCATTGTTTTAGTTCCTCACACACTTTTATATTATGATCTCTGTAGTGTTTAACAGTTTGTTTACAAACAGCAGAACATAATTTATTTTGTACCTCAGTAGGAACTTCTGACTTTTTGTCAGATTCTGCAATGGCCATGAGACATTGATTCTTCACAACATGCTCTTCTTGATCACTCCAATCCCATCCACAGCCATCCATAGACACCAAAGCATTTGCTGAAGCCCCCTGAATTGGAATGTTTCTTGTCTGTGTTCCAGTGCTTCCAGATCTCTGACCATTACCATTCTGCTCTTGCCTAGGGTTTCTGCATTCTCTGGCAAAGTGTCCCATCTTGTGACAGTTGAAACACTCAATCTTGCTCTTATCAAACCAATTTGCATCATTCCTCTTGTATGCAAAGTTATTTCTACCAGTCCTCTGCATGAACCTTTTTGCTCTCTGAGTAATCAATGCAATTTGCCACTTGATGTCCATCTCCTCTAGATCATCACCATCAAATTGTTCCAGATCTTCATTAGTAAGTGAAGAATTCACATTACTTGCAAAGAAAGATTCTAATATTTGATCATTAGAACTATTTGATGATGATCCTGCTCCTCCTGAAACATGAGTAGAACCCATTTGACTTGATTCTGCTTTTGTTCCAGCCATAGACATAAAAGCAGCATTATGACTGTATCCAGTTGCTTGCTTCTTACTTTCCACCTCAGACTCAAAGTTCCTCAGATCATTATATATATCTTCTAGTTCCTTAACTCCAATTGTGAAAACGTATGATCGTTTTCACAATTCTAGTTCCTTAAACGATCATATCTTCTAGTTCCTTAAACGATCATACGTTTTCAAAATTTGAATAAGTCTTTTCTCATTACAATCTCTAATGAAATGATATCTGATTTCAATGTGCTTTGTTTTAGAATGTTTAACTGGGTTATTAATAATACTGATTGCAGAGCTATTATCAATAAAAATAGGAGTATTAAGAAAGGTAAAACCATAATCTAGCATCTGATTCTGAATCCATAGCACTTGAGCACAGCAACTTGCAGCTGCTACATATTCTGCCTCTGCTGTAGATGTAGATACAGTGGTTTGTTTCTTGCATTGCCATGAAACCAATCTTTCTCCCAAAAATTGACAACCTCCTGATGTAGATTTCCTGTCCAAATTAGCTCCTCCATAATCACTATCTGTGTAAGCTATCAGATCAAAAGAATTAAACTTTGGATACCAAAGGCCCAATTTTGATTGACCCTTCAAATATCTAAAAATTCTTTTGACTGCTAGAAGATGTGATAGCTTTGGATTAGCTTGAAATCTTGCACATAAACACACTGCAAACATGATGTCAGGCCTTGATGAAGTGAGATACATAAGAGACCCAATCATTGATCTGTAAAGATGTTCATCCACACTCTCCCCCTCAAGATCTGCATGTAATTTCTTGTTTGTCTCAACTGGTGTGCTTGCAACTTTAGCATCTTTGTACCCAAACCAATTCAGTATATCATTCACATACTTACTTTGATGAATAAAGATTCCTTCTTTCTGTTGCTTTACTTGTAGCCCCAAGAAAAATGTTAATTCCCCCATGGAGCTCATCTTGAACTTTTCATGCATCAATGATTCAAACTCCTTGCAAAGACTATCCTTTGTTGAACCAAAAATGATATCATCTACATAAACTTGAACCAGTAGTATATCATTCTTAATTCTTTTAGTAAACAAAGTTTTATCTATTGCACCCCTTTTGAATCCATTCTGCAACAGATAATCTGAAAAAGTATCATACCAGGCTCTAGGTGCTTGATGTAAGCCATAAAGAGCTTTATCCAGTTTGAAAACTTTATCAGGAAATTTAGAATCTTCAAACCCTGGTGGTTGACATACATAGACCTCTTCCTGTATAGTGCCATACAGAAAAGCACTCTTAACATCCATCTGATACACAATGAATCCCTTGAATGAAGCATAAGCCAAAAACAATCTAATTGCCTCTATCCTTGCAACAGGTGCAAAAACCTCATCATAATCAATCCCCTCTTCTTGTGAATACCCCTGTGCAACCAATCTAGCCTTGTTTTTGATCACTATACCTCTTTCATCCTTCTTGTTCTTGAAAATCTATTTAGTACCAATTGCCCTCTTCTCTTTAGGCAAATCAACCAATGTCCAAACTTCTTGAATCTTAAACTGAAGCAACTCCTCTTGCATAGCTTCAATCCAACTAGGATCTCTCAAAGCTTCAGTAACCTTCTTTGGTTCTGTTTGAGACAGAAAACAGGCAAACAAAGAAGTATTAACAGCTTCTGTATCAAGATTTACTTCTTCCTCATTTGCTGAAGCTTCAAACACCTGACTTTGATTTCTTGTTTTAACAGCTGATTCAATATCTCCTATTACATTCTCAAGTGGATGATCTTTATGAGTAATGTATTTAGATGCTGCTGTTTCTTGAATACTCTCCTCTAAGTTGGTAAAATTTCCTTCTTGCCCAGACTCACTACTTGACTCTTCTCTTGCAATTCTCTTTGACAAAGGAGTAGAACTCATCAAATGTAGATAATTCAATTGTTCCTGCTCTGTGTCAAGATGCTTTGTAGGTGTCTGATCAACATTCACACCTGCCTTTGTATTCTTCTGTACTGGACTCACATCACTGTCTTCTGTACTATCTTCAATATTATCAATGGCCAAATCCCTAATCATATTATTAATAATAATAACGACGGATACTTTTTCGTATCGGGGTTACAAGAACCTTAGGGATAACAAATTACTAGACGTCTACATTGTGTGCACCCCTAAAACCTACGTCCCTATGTCTCTTTATATAATAGAGACATCTAGGGTTACAAGAAATCATAATTATACTAGGAGACTAATAAAAATAAAACTATTCAACTTTAGTCCCTCAACTTTCGTCTTTTATTTTGTCTCATCAAATTAATAAATCCTAACATCGTCTGAGAGTGCACATCGATAACTGCTCTGGCGGTGTTCATAAAAGGTCTACCTAGGATTATTGGGATGTTTATATCTTCCTGAATATCCATTACCACAAAGTCAGTTGGGAAAAAGAACTTGTCGACTTTAACCATGATGTTCGCAGCTATTCCCTTAGGATATCTAATAGATTGGTCAGCTAGCTGGACACTCATTTTAGTGGGTTTAAGGTCTCCTAATTCTAGTCTTTTAAATAATGAATGTGGCATTAGGTTAATACTTGCTCCTAGATCGGCCAGAGAGTGAATATCACCAGATTGGTTGATAGAGCAGGGAAGGGTAAAACGTCCAGTGTCTCCTAGTTTTTCCGGTAAACGATTTTGAAGGATAGCTGAACATTCAACAGTTAGCGGGACATTAGGTACTTCAGGTACCTTGTCTTTGTTTGAGATAAGTCTCCTAACATATTTAGCATACTTGAAAGCTTTGATTTCATTAGGTTGTTGCTTGAGACGTCCTGGAAATGGTAAGCTTTCCTTTTTAGGGTTTGGAGAAGACTTTTTCTCAACTGTTTGTGTGACAGGAGATTGTTCTTTCACCGGAGAAAGAACTGAAGGTTGGCTCGGTGCCACCTTGGAGTCGTGGTTGGCTTCCATAGTATGTGGGTTATGAAAGGTGCTACTAGGCAGACTACCCTGTGGTCTAGTGTCGATACGTTCTGCTAGTCGACCTTGTAACACCTGCTAAATTAGGATAATTAATTTTGCCTAATTAATTGTAACTAGTTGTAATTAGTATGTAATAGGACTAATTGCAGACTCTATTTGTATATATATAAGGTGAATTATATATATATGTGTGTACATACGCGATTTGGATTAATCGTACGAATTAACCGGACGGAGTCCGACACAGTTACTTGGTCGTTGGTGACAGAAACTTACCGAAATAATGAGAATATATTTATTATATAAAATACACAGCGAACAAACATTATTTATAATATCGCGACGACATTTTAAATAATTTAACGAATAAGTATTAAACGCGAGTTAAGAATTTTAATACTTCGACAAATGTTTTTATAATTAATTTCAAGGTATTTCATTAAAATATTCCCGTCACCTTTTAAAAATATAACTGCTTGATATAGCGTTTAAACGACGGAGGAAACGAACACCGCGCAGAACTCGAAACGCAGGGAACAAAAATTTGGTGAAGTCCACTCGGTGGACCCCACCGATTTTCAGCCAAAAAGGGGGGAAACCCCCCTCCCCACTTTCATTTCATCATCATCATCTTATCTCTCCTCTCTCTTTCTCTCCATTTTCTTTCAAAATAAACAAAACCCACCACCTCACTAAATCGCAAAATAACACCACGAAACCTCGCCGAATCATACCACTCTTTTGGAGAAAAGTGACCACGACAACACGATCTACATTCCTATCTTTTCGGATTTTCTATCCGACATTTTGTAAGTTTCCGATAAAACCCGAAACTCTCCGTTTTTGCTCATTTTTACGTTTTTATAGTTTATATATGCTTAATATGTCCAAAAATGGGTTGGGTAAAAGATTTGGACCGAACGGAAGCTTTTCGACCGATTTTCCGGCCACCAAATTCCGATCAGACCGCTACGTCGCAGAGACGCTGGACTATCTGCGACGTAGCTCAAAACGTCGCATTATCTGGCCAACGTCGCATTTAGCGACGTCGCGGCCTACGTCGCACAAAAATCCCAACGTCGCACTAGCGACGCAGCCTATTACGTCGCATTAACTTGCGGACGTCGCACATAGCGACGTAGACTTTAACGTCGCCTCCTACGTCGCATTGATTTGCGAAGGTCGCATCATGCGACGTACCTCCCTACGTCGCACCCTACGTCGCATGCTACGTCGCATGCTACGTCGCACAAACCAGAACCTTGAAAAGTCAGATTTTACTAAGTGTCGAACTTACACAGCTTCAAATACTTATGTCATACGACTTAACAAACGTCATAGAACATACTTTCTGTTACAAATACACTAAATTGCGTTATAAATGATAACACTTTGAATCATTATTACAAACCGTCACCAACGGGCCATATTTGTTTTCAAACTACAACGGATTACTAAACAAACACTTGGACATATTGAGTTGTGTACACAACTAGCCTAGATGGTCTTGCGAGACATCTACTTACTTAAATTCATATGTTTAGGCATTTGAAGGTTACGGGTTCGGAGAACCTACGGTTGATATTACTTACTCGTTTATTGATATAAACGTACTTGCAAAGACTCAGGTGAGTCTTACGGCCCCACTTTTACTGTTTTATCTTATTGGGGGAGATACATGCTACTGATTTTTCCTGAACACAAGTACTAAACTGATTTCTATACCAAACGGAATTGCATGAGTTAATTACTATTTACAGAAGTCTCTCCATCATTTATCGTTAGTTATGGACTTAAGCGCGAACAGTAGTTAATGGATCCATTAGGGAAATGACCCTCCCCACCCGGGGCAGTAGCGCTGCCACGTACCGATTTACACGTATAAACGGGTGACAACTTATTCGTTACTGATGCTTGCTCACTTACGAGCATGTCACGGGAGCAAACATATTATTACGGGTTAAGCTTCGATTATGAGCCTCATGGCAACGGTATAAACTTACTTATTTACATTTGCTGGACTGCAAATACTGATTTTACGATTGCTGGATTGCAATGGCTGATTTTACGCCTACGGGCACTACTAATGAAATCTCGTGTTCAAAGCCGATATTATTTACAAACCTGTGAGATTCACCAACCTTTTGGTTGACACTTTTTAGCATGTTTTCTCAGGTACCCGGATGGAGTAGGATTACTCCAGGATTTTTGCTAGAGTCGCATGATTTCAACACAACTGCATTAACGGAGATTCTTAGCATTATCTTTTGTAGATTACGATTATGTAATAGAATCTCCCGCTATACGCGTGGACTCTAGGGGAAACTACATTTTGTATATGAAAACACTAAGTTTTCAAACATTATATCTATGGAATGTACTAATTTACAAAACGTCTCATTTAGAGGTCGTTTGCTTTATCTTTGTGCTGTGATATTTAATTAGTAACACCCCAAACTATGCTTCCGCAAAACAGTGAATTTCGGGGGTGTTACAGATTGGTATCAGAGCCTAAGGTTATAGTGAACTAGGTTGCATTTAGTGGGCCTAGACTATGACCGTTAGGCAGTATTCTCTTATTAGACATGACTGGTTCAGAAATTACAGCATACGACTTTAATTTAACATAGCCTGATCAACTATGTACAATTAAGGGAAGATGATGTAAGGTCTGAAATGATTATGTTGAACGGGGATACGTTAGTTGACTCTGACCACGAGAGAACCGGACCATTACTTGATGCGTGCTAGACAATAGGCTGGATATGATATATGTATATATATTAGCCTCGTCTTACTTACGTTCTGCCACAGGAATGGCAAACACACCACCTAATCCGTCACACTCTCACTCACATGGGTCACGGAACCCACGAGTAGCCAGGAGGAACACAAGGTCGCCTCGAAACAGCCCTTATCCTGTACATAACTCTCAGAACTCGGCACATCTCACGTTGCCAGTATTGGCTACCCAATTCCGCCGTCAGGAGCAAAGACTCGAAAATCTTGAACTGGAACAACACCGAATGACCTACCTGCTTCGTCAAGCTCTTGACCACATATCACAACTCCAGCGAGAACAAGAAGATACCGGCCTCTCTGTAAGCATAATCCAGGATTCAATGACCGCCGAATTAGGTGCGGATGAACTTGTAAGAAACCGACTAGAGGAATGTGAACAACGTTCACAGGAGACTGAGGATCACTCTCGTGTACTAGCACAACGACTGGCCTTAGTTGAAGACAACGCCAGGCAAACAAACAGACTAGCAGAAACCGTGGACCGCCTTGTCGCGCTGATGGAACAAATTAATCTACATTAAGACTAGTGTAGTCTTTGTCTTGTAATCTATCTCGTAATCTAATGACTATCTAGCGCTACTCTATAAACTAGTCGGATGTAACAATTCCCGACACCTTTTGTAATATCTCTGTAGGATGTAACCTTTGAACTCACATTATCTATCAAACTTCCCTTGATATTTCAACTCATAATAATTGTCATTTTTCCATGTTGATGTTATGTATTACTGCTTTTATACATGTACATCTGTGACAATTACAAGTTCCTACAAAATCTCATGTATCTTCATTTCTTTTATTGAAGAATCATGCCGCCAAAGACAAGACCATACACCGATGCCCAGATTACCTCCCTTATAACCCAGGCTGTTACTGAAGCCTTGGCTCGGAACACTCCACCAAATTCCTCGAGGAACAGCGATGCCGCTGAAACCACTACTGCTAAACCCTGTTCATACAAAGACTTTCAGAACTGCAAACCTCTAAACTTTGCAGGTACTGAGGGAGCTATCGGTCTAGTACGCTGGATCGAGAAAGTCGAATCCGTATTTCTGATCTGCAACTGTGCGGAAGGAGACAAAGTTAAGTTCTCCGTTAGTACTTTTACTGACACCGCACTCACCTGGTGGAACACTTATGCCCAGACTGTGAGTGTTGCTACTGCTTACCAACTCCCGTGGGAGGAGTTGAAAGAAATGTTGAGGGGCGAGTACTGCCCCAGGGATGAATTGAAACAACTGGAAATGGAATTCTGGAACCACAAGATGCAGGGTGATGATATCACCGGATACACTAACCGTTTCCACCAACTGGCACTCCTGTGCCCAACCATGGTCGATCCTGAGTACAAGAGGATCGAGAAATTCGTTGATGGTCTTCCTGAGAGACTCCAAGACCTGGTGACTTCTTCCAAACCGGGTACTATTCAGAGCGCCATCCGTATGGCCCATGAACTAACGGCAAATTCTGTCCGCCGTGGTACAACTTCAACCCCATCTGCAAACAACAAACGCAAGTGGGAAGGTAACCCCAACTCATCCAACCAAACCTCCAACAAAAAGCCTGAGTACATTAAGGCTTATTCATCTGGAACTTTGGAGAAGAAAGGGTACAGCGGGAACAAGCCTTACTGTTCCAAATGCAGCCGCCATCATGACGGTTCTTGCCCTTGCTCCAACTGCAAACGGTTCGGGCATCTAGCCAAGGATTGCCGAACCAACATTTCTACCCCCAACACCAATGCACCAAAGGCCTGCTTTGGGTGCGGAAATTCAGGGCACTTCAAGAAAGATTGCCCAAAGCTGAAAAACAACAACAACCCTGCTCGCGGTAGAGCTTTCGTTATCAAGGCTGGGGAAGCCAGACAAGACCCGAACGTCGTGACGGGTACGTTCCTTCTCAACGACCTTACTGCTTCTGTGTTATTTGATACCGGTGCCGATAGAAGCTTCATATCTGAGAAATTTAGCCCTTTACTTGATATTACTCCCGCTGCCTTAGATGCTAAATACATTGTAGAATTAGCTAATGGCAACCTGATTGAGACTGATAGCATCATACACAACTGTACACTTAACCTCACGAACGAAACGTTTCCCATTGATTTAATCCCTGTCGAGATCGGCAGCTTCGATATTATTGTCGGTATGGATTGGTTATCCAAGCACCGAGCTGAAATCATCTGTCATGACAAACTCGTTCGCATACCTCTTGTCTCCGGTGGAACCTTAGTCCTACAAGGGGAGACCGGCAGACGGAATCTGAATATTGTCTCCTGTCTGAAAACTAGAAAGTATCTACGAAAAGGGTATCAAGCCATCCTCGCACATGTAACGGAGAAGAAGTCGGAGGAGAAGCGACTTGAGGATGTTCCGATCGTGCGGGATTTCCCGGAAGTCTTTCCTGAAGACTTGCCCGGACTTCCGCCACCTAGACAAGTTGAATTTCAAATCGAACTTGTGCCCGGAGCTGCACCCGTGGCACGAGCCCCTTACCGTTTAGCACCATCCGAAATGCAGGAGTTGTCTAACCAACTACAGGAACTCCTGGACAGAGGATTCATTCGACCAAGTTCCTCGCCTTGGGGAGCTCCGGTCTTATTCGTGAAAAAGAAAGATGGATCTTTCCGCATGTGTATCGACTACCGAGAGCTGAATAAGCTAACCATAAAGAATCGGTACCCACTTCCTAGAATCGATGACCTGTTTGACCAACTCCAGGGATCGAGTGTTTACTCAAAGATTGATCTACGGTCGGGTTATCATCAACTCCGAGTCCGTGACAATGATATCCCAAAGACAGCTTTCCGAACTCGTTATGGGCATTACGAATTCCAAGTGATGCCATTCGGGTTGACCAACGCACCGGCCGTATTCATGGACCTTATGAATCGGGTGTGCAAACCATATCTTGACAAATTCGTCATTGTGTTCATCGATGATATCCTGATTTACTCTCGCAACGAGCAGGAACATGCTCAACATCTGAAAACCATTCTAGGACTCCTGAAACACGAAGAGTTATATGCCAAATTCTCTAAGTGTGAGTTCTGGATTCGAACCGTTCAATTCCTCGGGCACGTGATTGACAGCCAAGGAATTCATGTTGATCCCGCCAAGATTGAAGCAATCAAGGGCTGGGAGTCACCGACCACTCCAACCGAAGTGAGACAATTCTTAGGTCTTGCTGGTTATTACCGCCGATTCATCGAAAACTTTTCAAGAATAGCTGTTCCACTAACCACACTGACTCAGAAAGATAAGAAGTTCGATTGGACTGATAAACAAGAGTCAGCCTTCCAGCTATTGAAAAACAAACTTTGCAGTGCACCAATCTTGTCCTTACCCGAGGGCACCGACGATTTCGTAGTTTACTGCGACGCCTCACACCAAGGACTTGGTTGTGTGTTGATGCAACGGGAAAAAGTCATTGCCTATGCCTCACGACAACTGAAAATACACGAGAAAAACTATACGACCCACGACCTCGAGTTAGGTGCTGTGGTCTTCGCATTGAAAATCTGGAGACATTATCTCTACGGTACGAAAAGCACTATCTTTACCGATCACAAAAGTCTCCAACACATATTCGATCAAAAAGATCTAAACATGAGACAACGTCGCTGGGTTGAGTTACTTAGTGACTACGACTGCGAGATCAAATACCATCCGGGCAAGGCTAACGTAGTTGCCGATGCCTTAAGCCGAAAAGAACGAGTGAAACCCCTTCGAGTTCGAGCACTTTCTATGACAATTCATAACGAGCTTCCTGCTCAAATCCTTACCGCTCAACTTGAGGCACTCAACGATGAAAACTTGAAAAATGAAGCCTTGCGAGGCTTGGATAAACAATTCGAAATCAAACCCGATGGAACTCGATGCTTCTCTAACCGGGTGTGGTTACCCAAATTCGGAAACTTGCGAGATTTGGTGATGGCTGAAGCTCACAAATCTCGATACTCTATACATCCTGGTTCTGATAAGATGTATCATGACGTCAAAGGGTTGTATTGGTGGCCTAACATGAAAGCTGACATCGCCTTGTACGTCAGTAAATGCCTAACCTGTTCCAAAGTAAAGACCGAACACCAAAGACCCTCTGGGTTGCTCCAACAACCTGAAATTCCTCAATGGAAATGGGAACAGATTTCCATGGACTTCATTACCAAACTACCGAAAACTTCGAGTGGTTGCGATACCATTTGGGTGATCGTGGACCGTCTCACGAAATCTGCTCATTTTCTGGCCATCAAGGAAACCGACAAGATGGAGCGTCTGACTCGCATCTATGTCAAAGAAATCATCTCGCGACACGGTGTACCTATCTCGATCATCTCGGATAGGGACAGCCGTTTTACTTCTAACTTTTGGCAATCGCTACAAAAATCTCTTGGTACTCGTCTGGATATGAGTACTGCTTATCACCCGCAAACCGATGGCCAAAGCGAGCGAACTATTCAAACACTGGAGGATATGCTACGAGCCTGCGTAGTTGACTTCGGTACTTCTTGGGAAAGTCACTTACCGTTGTGCGAGTTTTCGTACAACAACAGTTACCATACCAGCATCAAGGCTGCACCCTTCGAGGCACTTTACGGACGTAAGTGCCGATCACCTATCTGTTGGACTGAGTTAGGAGAATCCCAACTCACGGGTCCAGAAATCATTCAGGAAACTACTGAGAAAATCATCGGTATTCAAAACCGGCTGAAAGCCGCACGTGATCGTCAGAAAAGCTATGCTGACGTGAGACGCAAACACCTTGAGTTCCAGGTAGGGGACAAGGTACTTCTCAAAGTGGCACCGTGGAAAGGTGTTATTCGATTCGGGAAACGAGGCAAACTAAATCCTAGATATATCGGACCATTCGAAATCCTCGAAAGGATTGGTCCAGTGGCATATCGCCTGCAACTTCCTGCTGAACTTAGCAGCGTACACAACACATTCCACATTTCTAACTTGAAGAAATGTCTGTCTGACGAGACGCTGATTATACCGCTCGACGAAATTCAAATCGATGATAAACTTCATTTCGTCGAGAAACCTATGGAAATCATGGACCGTGAGGTCAAGCAATTGAAACAGAGTCGTATTCCCATAGTAAAAGTCAGGTGGAATTCTAGGCGCGGCCCTGAGTTCACCTGGGAACGGGAAGACCAAATGCGACAGAAATACCCACATCTCTTCCCAGACAACGCACCGTCCGTGCACTCAAGCTAATTTCGGGACGAAATTTCTTTAACAAGGGGAGAATGTAACACCTGCTAAATTAGGATAATTAATTTTGCCTAATTAATTGTAACTAGTTGTAATTAGTATGTAATAGGACTAATTGCAGACTCTATTTGTATATATATAAGGTGAATTATATATATATGTGTGTACATACGCGATTTGGATTAATCGTACGAATTAACCGGACGGAGTCCGACACAGTTACTTGGTCGTTGGTGACAGAAACTTACCGAAATAATGAGAATATATTTATTATATAAAATACACAGCGAACAAACATTATTTATAATATCGCGACGACATTTTAAATAATTTAACGAATAAGTATTAAACGCGAGTTAAGAATTTTAATACTTCGACAAATGTTTTTATAATTAATTTCAAGGTATTTCATTAAAATATTCCCGTCACCTTTTAAAAATATAACTGCTTGATATAGCGTTTAAACGACGGAGGAAACGAACACCGCGCAGAACTCGAAACGCAGGGAACAAAAATTTGGTGAAGTCCACTCGGTGGACCCCACCGATTTTCAGCCAAAAAGGGGGGAAACCCCCCTCCCCACTTTCATTTCATCATCATCATCTTATCTCTCCTCTCTCTTTCTCTCCATTTTCTTTCAAAATAAACAAAACCCACCACCTCACTAAATCGCAAAATAACACCACGAAACCTCGCCGAATCATACCACTCTTTTGGAGAAAAGTGACCACGACAACACGATCTACATTCCTATCTTTTCGGATTTTCTATCCGACATTTTGTAAGTTTCCGATAAAACCCGAAACTCTCCGTTTTTGCTCATTTTTACGTTTTTATAGTTTATATATGCTTAATATGTCCAAAAATGGGTTGGGTAAAAGATTTGGACCGAACGGAAGCTTTTCGACCGATTTTCCGGCCACCAAATTCCGATCAGACCGCTACGTCGCAGAGACGCTGGACTATCTGCGACGTAGCTCAAAACGTCGCATTATCTGGCCAACGTCGCATTTAGCGACGTCGCGGCCTACGTCGCACAAAAATCCCAACGTCGCACTAGCGACGCAGCCTATTACGTCGCATTAACTTGCGGACGTCGCACATAGCGACGTAGACTTTAACGTCGCCTCCTACGTCGCATTGATTTGCGAAGGTCGCATCATGCGACGTACCTCCCTACGTCGCACCCTACGTCGCATGCTACGTCGCATGCTACGTCGCACAAACCAGAACCTTGAAAAGTCAGATTTTACTAAGTGTCGAACTTACACAGCTTCAAATACTTATGTCATACGACTTAACAAACGTCATAGAACATACTTTCTGTTACAAATACACTAAATTGCGTTATAAATGATAACACTTTGAATCATTATTACAAACCGTCACCAACGGGCCATATTTGTTTTCAAACTACAACGGATTACTAAACAAACACTTGGACATATTGAGTTGTGTACACAACTAGCCTAGATGGTCTTGCGAGACATCTACTTACTTAAATTCATATGTTTAGGCATTTGAAGGTTACGGGTTCGGAGAACCTACGGTTGATATTACTTACTCGTTTATTGATATAAACGTACTTGCAAAGACTCAGGTGAGTCTTACGGCCCCACTTTTACTGTTTTATCTTATTGGGGGAGATACATGCTACTGATTTTTCCTGAACACAAGTACTAAACTGATTTCTATACCAAACGGAATTGCATGAGTTAATTACTATTTACAGAAGTCTCTCCATCATTTATCGTTAGTTATGGACTTAAGCGCGAACAGTAGTTAATGGATCCATTAGGGAAATGACCCTCCCCACCCGGGGCAGTAGCGCTGCCACGTACCGATTTACACGTATAAACGGGTGACAACTTATTCGTTACTGATGCTTGCTCACTTACGAGCATGTCACGGGAGCAAACATATTATTACGGGTTAAGCTTCGATTATGAGCCTCATGGCAACGGTATAAACTTACTTATTTACATTTGCTGGACTGCAAATACTGATTTTACGATTGCTGGATTGCAATGGCTGATTTTACGCCTACGGGCACTACTAATGAAATCTCGTGTTCAAAGCCGATATTATTTACAAACCTGTGAGATTCACCAACCTTTTGGTTGACACTTTTTAGCATGTTTTCTCAGGTACCCGGATGGAGTAGGATTACTCCAGGATTTTTGCTAGAGTCGCATGATTTCAACACAACTGCATTAACGGAGATTCTTAGCATTATCTTTTGTAGATTACGATTATGTAATAGAATCTCCCGCTATACGCGTGGACTCTAGGGGAAACTACATTTTGTATACGAAAACACTAAGTTTTCAAACATTATATCTATGGAATGTACTAATTTACAAAACGTCTCATTTAGAGGTCGTTTGCTTTATCTTTGTGCTGTGATATTTAATTAGTAACACCCCAAACTATGCTTCCGCAAAACAGTGAATTTCGGGGGTGTTACAGACCTACTTGGGTTACAAGAGTATTTAGTAAAGTTAGTTGGTCGCTTAAGAAGAGATCAACCTGGTCTTGTCTAGCCGTAATCGTTTGGATGATTTGCGTGAGGGTGTCGTCTGAACAAGTAATTGGCCTAGTAGGTTCATGAGGTTGGGCCATCTCAGGTGTGGTTCCAGGAAGTAAGGGTGGTTGGTGGTAGGTTGGGTATTGGAGTTGCTTGGGAGGTGGAGAGGTTTGAGTATAATCAGGTGGACGTGGATGGGTTCGGAACTGGTCATAGTAGGCTGTGCCGTCAACAGGGTTCGTAGCTTGTGGATTGGTACAATTCCGACAGGACTGAATATGGTAGACCTGTTGAGGAGGTTTCTTCAGCTTTCCTATTTCCTCGGTCAGCGTTCCGATGTGTTCCGTCAGAGATTTGATCGCCTCAGTTTGCGCAGGATTGGGAAGGGCAAGCGGTGTCGATGATGAGGAATGCTCATCAGTGTTCCAATCGTTGTGATTCATGGTCATGCTCTCAATCAGATTCCAGGCTTCGTCATCCGTGCAACGTGTGAAGTTTCCTCGAGCAGCGGCATCGAGCATTGGCTTGTGGTGCGGTGCGAGACCATTATAAAACGTGCACAACTGAGTTGATCATTCGATTTGGTGGTTAGGACATCTTTTAAGCAACCTCTTAAATCTTTTCCATGCACTGTAAATTGATTCATCATGAAACTGTTGGAAGTTCAAGATGTCTTTCTTTAACTTAATTCGTTTGGATAGGGGAAAGTACTTTGTTAAGAACTTATCTTCCATTTCCGCCCATGAGGATATAGAGTTGGATTCTAATTCCTCAAACCAAGTCTGTGCGTGTAGAGAAAGAGAGTAGGGGAACAGATATAGACGGATTGTATCTTGCTCAACCCCATTTTGCTTGAAAGAGTCGGATATGGTGAAAAATTTATTGAGGTGGGAGTAGGGGTCATCATTCGGTAGTCCGTTGAATTGGCAGCGATTCAGGATCAGCTGCACTACATTGTGCTTGAGTTCGAATGATGCTCCTTCAGTCTCCGGGTAGCGTATGGGTCCTCCTCGAACTTCTATCGAGGGTTTGTTGTAATCGGCGAGAGTGATGCGTGCGGTGGTTGTAGGATTGTGGGAAGATGATCGCTTTTCTTGCCGGATGGGTAGGATGTCGTCTTCGGGATACGGGAAAGGAAGGGTTGAAAGAATTTTTAGGGGATTAAGAAGAGAGAACCATCCTAAAGGATCACTAGAAAGAAAGTTCATCATGACTTCTCTAAGTCTTACAGTTGATTCCCCGGCAGCGGCGCCAAAAACTTGACACGCCACCAGCGGTCGATTAGGAATTAACCTGTCGTTGCACCGACTACTGGCGACGTGTCAGTGGAGTTTTAAATTTATAAATGCTGGGGCCTAGGTTTACCAGTGCTAAAGGTGTACAGCAGCAAGTATGACCTAGGGTCGTTCTTTAAAACCAACGGTATTGTGAAACAGAAATATCAAGATGTCCGAATCTAGCTAGTGAAGGTTGTTTTGAAAGCAGTTGGAGGTTTGTTTTTTGTTTGTTTTCTAAATTATACTACTAATTAAACTATGCAATAAAATAAAATAAAGGGATAGCAGTCAGGATAGAGGGGGTGTTTGTTGTGACTTCGTTAGCCTTGCATTGGGATGATGTTTTAGTTTAAGTTATGAAAACGTCTTTCTAAAGATTTATATTTTATTTGTCTTAAGTATTTGTGGTGTAAGCACTAGCACCCTACTGATTGATTGCTCAATCAGTATGTCACTGAGTAACTAGGCTATCGTGATTCTGATCGGAGGAGGCTGCTCAACTCTCAACACTGCCCTGTTACGGAACAGTGACCCTTTTCTGGAATACGAAGATTCCTGGGCGCATGCATAGAGTAACAGACCCACTAACGGTCCGACCGTTCTTAACACCACAGTGATACTCAATTGAATAAAACATTTAGGTTTAAGACTTGGTTGGTGTTTGATTACTTTCCATCAATGGTTTTGTAGAATCCAGGGGTGATAGACAAATTTGGAATACTAGATGATTCCTCGTCTTCCTTTCTGGATTCATAAACTGAGTTTGTATTTTAGATTAGAGATCCTCCATTTATGATTTAAACCAGCCCTCACTTGTATTTAACCAATAAATCCCTAGTTTATTCACAGTGTACAATACTTGTTTAAAACAGCATTTCCACGGCTTCAAAACCAGACCATGTTATTTAAACACAGATATTAAATCCGGAGTTTATTCACGGTGTACAATACGTATAAAGTATTTCCACAGATCCAAAACCAAAACACAGATAATTAATTACCCCCGATATGACGTCTTATCAAAAGGTTTTAACCACGTTTATTGGTGGAAAGGCGTTAGTTGAATATGCGGTTTAAAATCATAGATGGAATGCGTAATCAAAGCACCGAGTTTTCATTTATAATATAATAGTTGGGAACATTATTCCACAACGGATTGTGCCCACGACTTTCATAGCTTCCACGTTCCGTACTCCACACATTAGTGATGTTTCCGGCGCTATACAAATGAAAGCCGTATAACGTTACTTCCGTTGTTTCATAATGACATCATCCCAATTAACGACTAACTACATCACAATAAACACACAATATAACTACTCACTACGCATAATAACAGGTCCTAAATCTAGCATAATAACAATAGCAATCATCATTATAACAGATAAGGAAAGAAGTAACCGTTAATAAAGCGTAGATTGAATAAACGTTAGAGAGAGAGTACAAGCAGAACCTCCGCAATATTTTCGACAATATTACAAATAAGCCCCTGAACTATTCCCTACGCTATTACAAAAGTAGTCCCTCCGTTAGTCCCAGTTAAATATTAACTGAGAACTAACTGATGCTAACCCTAATTCTAGAGAGAGAAAAAGAAGAGAGAGATAGTAGAGAGAGAGAGAGTGTGTGAGAGAGAAAGTGAGAGTGAGGAAATGAGTGGAATGAAGAATGGTGTGTGAAAATGTGGAGGAGGTGACTCCTACTTATAGGCAAAGTCCCAAATCAGCCGTACAAGTCGCGAAGCACCAACGTACAAGCAAACGAAGCACAAACGAGCACCAATTGGGGTAGGGAGGGCCGTATACGGCCTTGCAGGGGCCGTATACGGTCTTGCAAGGGCCGTATACGGTCTTGGTAGGGCCGTATACGGTGTCCAGGGCCGTATACGGTCTCCGTCTGATTTCGTTCGTTGCTTAAAGCGCGCGTATCTCCTTCGTTACACTTCCGTTTGACCTGATTCTTTCGCCCACGGATTCGTAATTCCGTTACGCTTCTAATGGTACCAATATCACATAAATTGGATGTGTGTAGCTCAAGCATGTTTGGAATGACTTTTAACGATCTGTAGAAGCCGTATCTCTTCCGTTCTTCACCCAATTTGCATGATTCTTGATTCTCCCGTCTCGTTATTACCTATTACATCATATAATAAGGTTAGAATATGCTTATCATAAGGTAAATGAGGGTGTGAGAATTGGTTGTTGTTTATTCGCTCTGTTTTGCTCGTTATTTGGACGTTTTTAGTGATTTTTGTAGCAACGCCTATATTTGGAGCACTTTAGTGAATTTTAGTAGATTATGATTGTTTTGGAATATTTTCACTAAAGATGTGTCCAAAAAGTGTGGAATATCATACTTAAAAACATGACTTTTTGCGTCACATCAGATATTCTATAAAGCAAACAGAAAAAACTTTACCTCTTCTACAAAATAATCAAAGTATACAGCTTTTTTCCAGAAATACTATTAAAGATCATATGTAAAATTATAAATTTCTACATATAGGATTAATACAGATAGCCATTAAACCCTTGACTAGGATAGGGTTAGATGTACCTACTCTAGTTGTATTAAGAGATGCTAGACATTTAAATTTTAGAAATTCTTTATTAGCTATGGCAGAATCTAATATATGTAATGGCCCTATATACTTTAATTGTTATCCTAATTTTACTATATCTTTATTCGACAAAAATATATTAGATACTTTAACTTTAACAATTAAAACAAAAAACTTAGATATTAAACAAGGAACTGACCCTATACTTGTTATATATAGAGTTTTATATAAAACAATGACCACTACTGTAGAACCAAGATCAAAATTAATGTCACCAAAAGATGAAACTATAATATTTGAAGCCAATACTAGAAATTCTAGGGTTAATATACCTAAAAGATTAAAATGGAATGAAATTACTCAAAACCAAAATTGGAAATTAGAAGATATAAGTTCACCCAAACCTTTAGAAACTATTAGCAAAATATCAGATATTACAGAACATACTGACGGAAGTATAGAGATAGATTCTGGAAAAGAACCACCTAGATATTCTACATATATTCCTGAAACCTTTAGTTCAAAATCTAGTGAACCATTATTAAGAAGATCACAGTCTATGAGAGTTAAATGAGTTGATTTTAATAGATCTATACCTAAACCACTATATGAAGATGATAATATAAGTGAAGATTTTAGTAACTCTTATAACCCTTCTAAATCTGAAGTAGATTATTATAGGGAAGAACAATTATGAGTAAAATACAAATGAATAATGATCATAATAGGTTTATATCAGTTTATTTAATGTTCTTATATGAAGAACGAAACAATTAATTCAACAGTTAGAAGATTTTAGAATAAAAAGAGATAAATATTATAAATGGTTAAGTAAAAATCAAATAAAACAAATAAAAAATATTACATCAAAACATATAGATACAATAAATATACTATTAAAAATAAATGCAAATAAACTAAAAACGACAAGGTCTAAATTAACAATTTGTTAAAACAATGAATAAAGAAGATTTAGATTATTTAATGGATGAAAGACTTAATAACTATAATAATGAAAAACTTACATGGTATGATCTTAATTTTAAAGATAAAAAGATCATACACGAATTAAAATGGATTATTTATATGCAAGATAATAAAGAAAATATACCGTTTTTTACATGGTTTGAATTATATTGTATAGAAGAAAATATAAAATTGCCTTTTAAAGCCAAGATTGAAACAACGACTAATATAAATAGATCATATACTGATTTAACAACTAATGAGAAAATTATAAGTATTAAGCCACCTTGTAAAGATATAATTATAAAAAAGGAAGAAAAGGAATATATATGAATCCCCTTTTCGAAAGCCGATAAACCAGATACAGATAAAATATTAAAAAATATTGTATATCAAAATAATCATACTAATGAAATGTTAAACACTATAGGACAACAATTAGATAGAATAGAAAATAAAAATGAAGAAGCAAGTACTTCAACTAATATACAAGTAGAAGAAAACCCTATATTTATACCCTACAATATAGAAACACCAATAAATCTAGGAGGACAAAGTAAACTATTAAGAGAAATTGAAGAAAAACTACAAAGATTTACTATATCAAATCATAATGTAAATGTCATAAATGAAGACGAAACCTCTGATATATCTGAGATAGAAGAACAATTTCATGCTATAGAAAAAATAAAATACAATCCTTATACATCCAATAAGACTTATACACCCCGACCAGAAACAAGAAATTATTATTATAGACCAACACCACCAGATTTACAATATGAAGAAAGAGATAAAATTGTACAATCTAGATACGATGGTAATTCAATATATGAATGGAATATAGATGGTCAAACAGAATATCAAATTTTAAACTTATTACAAGAAATGACTATGGCAGCAACATCATATAAAGCTCATAAAAATTCAGACAATAAAATAACACAAATGATAATATCAGGATTTACAGGAGTATTAAAAGTATGGTGGGATAGTTATGTAACTCAAAATGAAAAAAATCATATATTAAATTTAAAAAAATTAATTGTAAAAACAGAAAATGGATCAGCTGTTCAAACACAGATTGATGATTCTTTAAATACTCTAGTTTATGCTATAATAAAAAATTATGTAGGAAACCCAGCAGAATATCAAGAAAGAAATTCAACTATACTATTAAATTTAACATGTAGAAAATTACAAGATTTTAGATGGTATAAAGATGTTTTCTTAGCAAAAGTTATGACTAGACCAGATTGTAGAGAATCCTATTGGAAAGAAAGATTTATTGTCGGATTACCAAAACTATTTGCTGAAAGAATTAGAAATAAATTAAGCAATGATTATAATAATGAAATCCCTTATAAAGAATTAACTTATGGAGAAATCATAAACTATGTTAATAAAGAAGGATTAGCTATATGTTCTGATCTAAAACTAAAAGCAAAAATTAAAAAGGAAGGAATCGGTGGAAGACATGAACTAGGAAATTTCTGTGAACAATATGGTTATGAACCTTTAATATTGCCCCCTTCTAGTTCTAAGAAAGTAAAATATAAAAGATATAATAAAAAACCTATGAAAAATAATCAAGAATATTATCAAAATAAAGATTATAAAAAGAAGAAGAAGGTATCATACAAAAAATATAATAACAAATATAAAAGAGAAAATAAGAAACAAAACAATCAAGATATTATTATTTGTTATAAATGTGGCAGACCCGGACACATGTCAAAAGATTGTTACTCTAAAACTAAAATTAATGAAATCGATATAGAAAATCTTAGACAAAAAATTAGTGAATTAATCAAAGATAATGAATCAAGTATATCTGATTATAGTGAAAATGATTTAAATAAAATTAAAGAAGACTCATCTAAAAGCAGCAGCAACTCTGAAGATTGCAAATGTATAGGAACATGTAATTGTAACTATAAAGAAATTAATGTTATTACTAATAATGATGAATTACATTTATTAATTGATATGATAAGCAAAATCAATAATAAAGAAACGAAAGATTTATATATAAAACAATTAGAAGGAAAATTAAAAAATCAAAGAAATGAAGAAGAAGATTACACCATATATAATTTTAATGAAATATACAAAAGATTTAATAAAACCAAACCTATAACAATACAAGACTTACAAGAGGAACTTAATACGGTTAAAACAGAAATAAAAATTTTAAAAGAAAAGGTCAAAACTATAGAAGAAAGTAAAGAAAATATAACCTCAGAAGATAAACCCTTAATTGACCCTATAATTAATGAAATTCAATATACTAAATATCAAAGATGGCATACAAAAGTAAATATAATGATAAACGGAGAATTTAAAATAACCTTAATTGCTTTAGTTGACTCTGGAGCAGATTTAAATTGTATACAGGAAGGTTTAATTCCGACTAAATATTTTGAAAAATCTACTCAGAGATTATCCACAGCTAGTGGATCTAAACTTAACATAGGATATAAATTATCTGATGTTCATATATGTAAAGAAAATTATTGTTTTAAAACTCATCTTATATTAGTAAAGAATTTAACTTCTCAAATTATATTAGGATTACCCTTTATAATACAATTATATCCTATAAGTGTAGACGAAAGAGGTATTATCACAAAAGTATTAAATAAAGAAATAATTTTCGAATTTACTACACCTATTGTTACCCATGAATTACATTTAATTAAAAATAAAAGAAAACTAGCTGAATTTTTAATTAATGAAATAAATGATAAAAGAATATATAATCAATTACAAGACAAAAATATACAGAATAAAGTAAAATTTATTGAAGAAAAATTTAAAAATAATGTGTGTTCAACTATACCCGGTGCTTTCTGGAAAAGAAAACAACACACTGTAGGATTACCTTATATTAAAGAATTCAATGAAAAGAACATACCTACTAAAGCAAAGTCTATACATATGTCAATCGAATTAGAACTAAATTGTAAAAAAGAAATCAAAGAATTATTAGAAAAAAGACTTATTAGACCCTCTAAGTCACCATGGTCATGTTCAGTGTTGAGAACTGAGACACTGCTAGATTTGCTCAGAATACAAGTATTGTGCCGCTGTTAGAAGTACTACCACTGTTAGTAGTTGCCACTGCTAGTTAGTAGCTGCCGCTGTCAAGTAGTTTGTCTAACAGTGCCACTGTTAGTGATATAGATAACCACTGTTGGTTAGATATAGTTGAATAGAGAGAATTATGGAATAGATATGATTCCATAATAGTTTGATTCTGTAAAGGACTCTATATGTTATAAATAGAGATCCTGTAAAACCCTAGAGTACGACAAATTCATTCTAGTTATTAGCTTCAAGGTTGTAAACCCTAACACAAATTGTGTGTTCGTATTATTGTTAATAATATTGAAGCTTTTGGTTACATATTCTGTTATATACAAGTTTGTTCTTCAAGTTATTAATAAACTATTCCGCAAGCTTATTAATAATCAATCAAAGTAATACATACTAAGATCTCTAGCTGGGATCATCAAGTGGTATCAGAGCTTGGTATTACTTTGATCTTGAAGAAGGTAATTAAATTTTGCAGCTTTTTCAACAAACAACAACATGTCTACTGAAACAATGGAAGGTATTCAAGCTACAAAAATCCCCATGCTCAAACCCGATGAGTTTGAGCTATGGCATACTAGGATTAGACAATACATGTTGCTGACTGATTATATGATGTGGGAGGTGGTTACTAATGGACCAGTTTATACTAAGGATGCAGATGGTAAAAAGGAAGAAAGACCACCACCAAAGACTGATGCAGAGAGAAAAGAAAGAGCAACAGAGTGGAAGGCATTAAGTACTCTACTTTTGTCTATTCCTAATGAGTATCAAAGGAAGTTTGAAAACTGTGAAGATGCTCAGGTTCTTATGCAAGCAATTGTTAAGAGATTTGGTGGTAATGATAACACCAAGAAGAATAAGAGATCTCTTCTCAAACAACAGTTTGAAAACTTTGCAGGTGTAAAGTCTGAAACTCTGACTCAGACTTTTGATAGATTTTAAAAGCTTGTGGGTGATCTTGAGAATCACAATGTTAAGGTTGATAAAGATGATTTGAATAGGAAGTTTCTAAGATCATTAGGCACAGATTGGAATATGTATACTGTGGGACTTAGACAAAGTGCAGATCTTGAAGAAAAGGAGATTGAAGATCTATACAATGATCTGAGGAACTTTGAGCCTGAGGTGATGGCTCTGAAACAGTCCAATAGTAGCTCTAACAATGCTGCTTTTGTGTCTGTTGGTGAATCTGGTACCTGTAGCACATCTGGTGCTAATGATAATATCTTGGAAGCCTTCTTTGCGAGTCATGTTAATTCATCATTAACAACAGAGGATTTGGAACAGGTTAATGAAGAAGATCTTGAAGAGATGGATTTGAGATGGCAGATGGCTATGATTACTATCCGGGCAAAAAGGTTTATGCAGAGGTCTGGGAACAGAAACTTCACTTACAAGAGAGATGGTGTAGCTGGATTTGACAAGAGCAAGGTGGAGTGCTTCAACTGTCACAAGATGGGACACTTTGCTAGAGAATGCAAGAGCACACAGGCTGGAGGATCTCAGAATGGTATTATGAGAAATAGTTCTGCTCCACAAAGAAGATTGGTACCTGTTCAGAACACCACTTCTGATTCATTGGTTGCACAAGATGGGATGGGAGGATTTGACTGGAGTGACCAAGAAGAGCTTGTAGTTCAGAATCAAGCTTTGATGGCTGTCACAGAAGAACTAGAGCCTTCAGACATTCCATATGAGGTACAATCTAAATTATGTTCTCCTGCATGTAAGAAAATGGTTAAATTTTATAGGGATCATAATCTGGTTGTGTGTAATGAATTAAAAGCTTGTGTGGAAAAGAGTCAACATTCAACTTTAGCCATTGAAAACTTAGAAAGACAGATAAAAGCTTTTGAAAAGAATGAATCACAATTTCACTTAGATATTAAATATCTGAATTGGGAAAAGAAAGCTTTACAAACAAAAGTTGATATGCTAAGTGCAAAGTTGGCTGAGGCAATTTCTGATAAAGAGTCAATAAAATTGAAAGTTGATGAATTGGAAAATGCTTCAAAAGGTGTTCAAAACTTAATCAAGTCTCAAATTCATGATAAATTAAAACTTGGATTAGGTTACAACCTTAATGCTGTACCCCCACCTTATAATCATACTTACTTCCCATCTAAGCTTGAGTTTAACTTAGAAAAACTTAAGGTAGGTGTGTCTGAGGAGGTTAAAAAGGTAGATCCAGTTGTTAATTGTGCTGATAATGTGAATTTTGATAAAGTTGAGGTATCTGATTGGACTGAGGAAGATGAGAGTGATAGTGATAGCTCATCTAGTGGTAATTCTGTGGATGATTGTGTTAAGCCTATTACTGGTCTAGTTTCTGAACTAAATAGTACTAAACTAGAAGAGGGTAAAAAGATGTTTGTTGAGAAGGCAAAGGCTCAGTTAGATCAAGTTAGAAAATCCAATAAATCTAGATCTGGTCTAGGTTATGTGCACAAAAGAGTTAATCCTGAATCAAAAGATAAGTCAAAAGATAAATCTGAATGTGAAAAGTGTGCATGTAAATCAAACAGGTCTGATTTAATTTCTGCAAATAATGCAAATAGATCCATTTCCAGGGGTAATCAGAGAAATTGGAACCAATTGGTTTCACAAAGGTTGGGTAATGGGTTTGAATGTATGAAAAGAAAGGCATGTTATATATGTGGCAGGTACAACCATACTCAACAGGACTGCTACTTCAATCCTAATAATAATAGGAACAGAGGTACAAGTCCATTGTTGAAAAACAAGCCAAACAGAGGCAAGGCTGCAACCACTGTTAATGATGCAGCAGTGCCACTGTATAAGGCTAACAGAGGCATGAACAGAACAGGGGAAGGCTTGGCCACTGCTAGGCATGCTACCTCTGCTAGTGTTAAGCATTCCAAAAGAATGTTTACACCAAGTAGAGCTACCACTGCCAGGCTTATCAATACCAATTTGAAAGTGACCACTGTTAAACTTATTGCCCCTGTTAGGTCAAAAATTGATTGTTTTTGGAGACATAAAAATGAGTGTAAATCTGAAGTGTCCAAAACCAATGCAGCACTGAGATCAATCACTGTCAAAAGGGTTGATGTCAAAGGTGCTCATGGGAAACCCAAAGCCAAATTGGTTTGGGTTCCCAAGAAAAACTAATTGTTTTTCTCATATATGTGCAGGGCAAGCCACCAAGCTTATGGCATATTGATTCTGGCTGTTCAAGACACATGATTGGAGACAGGAAAAAGCTACAGGACTTTAAAGCGTTTGATGGAGGAGATGTAGCATTTGGAAGCAATCCTAAAGGAGGTAAAATCACAGGTAAAGGTAAGGTAAAAAGCAGTAAGCTCACTTTCAATGATGTTTATTATGTTGAGCAATTAAGATACAATTTGCTTAGTGTGAGTCAAATCACAGATAAGCAAAATCCTGTATATTTCACTGACACAGAATGCCTTATACTTTCTGAAAAACTCAAAATACCTGAAGATAAGATTTTAATGAGAGTTCCAAGAAAGGATAATGTATACTGTAGTGATTTAAACAAGATGGAATCTCAAAATGTTAACTGTCTCATTTCTAAAGCTACTGTATCTGAATCTGAACTATGGCATAGGAGGATGTGTCACTTGAATTTCAAGACCATGAATAAACTTGTTAGGAATAAGCTAGTGAGAGGCTTACCTGAAAAGTTATTTGAATGTAGTGACCACTGTGTAGCATGTCTCAAAGGCAAGCAACACAAGACCTCTTATAAGACCAAGCTTGTGAATACCAATACCACTCCCTTACACCTGTTACATATGGATTTGTTTGGCCCTACCAATGTAGCTAGTCAAGGGAAGAAATCTTACTGTTTGGTAATAACTGATGATTACTCTAGAATGAGTTGGGTGTTCTTTCTTAGGACTAAGGATGAGACAGGTGAAATACTTAGATCATTCATAACTAGGATTGAGAATTCAACTAATCAAAAGGTTAAGATCATCAGGTGTGATAATGGGACAGAATTTAAGAATCATGAGATGAATAAGTTCTGTGAGGATAAAGGTATAGAAAGACAGTATAGTGCACCTAGGACTCCACAACAAAATGGAGTAGCTGAGAGGAGGAATAGGACACTAATTGAGGCTGCTAGAAGCATGCTAGCAGATGCTAAACTTCCAATGTCCTTTTGGGCAGAGGCAGTTAGCACTGCTTGTTATGTTTTGAATAGGATTTTGATTATTAAACCTCATAACAAGACACCCTATGAGTTATTCTTTAAGAGAAAACCTTTGGTTAGCTTTTTAAAACCATTTGGATGTCCTTGTACTGTCTTAAATACCAGAGATCATCTTGGTAAGTTTCAGAGTAAGGTAGATGAGGGTGTATTTGTTGGATACTCTATTCAAAGCAAGGCTTATAGAGTATTTAACAAAAGGACTAGGATCATAGATGAGACCATGGATGTGACCTTTAATGAACATACATCAAATGTAGAAGGAAAAGGTCCAGAAGTTTTGTTTGATATTGATGCACTAACCCATGCTTTTAGATATCCAGATTTGTCTATTAGTGCAGATACAGATGCAGGTACAGATGCAGGTAATGATGCAGGTAAAGATGGGCTTTCAAGCACAAGTCAGACTAAAAAGGATGACTTGCAGTATGTATTGTTTCCTATTTGGTCTCCAGATCCTCGGGAAGCATTCCAGTTAGAGCAAGATGAACCTTCAGATGATTCAAGTGGGTCAAGTAGCAAAAATGGTTCAAAGGATGAAGATGGTTCAATTCCAACAGAAAATCAACCATTTACTTCAAAGGGTTCTCATATAGTTTCAGAGCATGATTCAGAAGGAGAGCCCGATTCTCCAAAATTTGTTGAACAAAGTCCTCCATTTCAAGTTTTGGAAAGGACTTCTTTGTCAGATTCTGAAGCAACTCCAAAGCCTTCACAAGAAAGAGAAGAAATAGATTCTTACTCAGAATCTGAAATGGATAATCTTTTGGGTCCAAATTTGGAAAGAGAACTGCTTGATACATCAACATCTAAGTATCTGGTTCACAAAGATCATTCTTTGAATTTGGTCATTGGTGATATTAATTCATCTGTTCTGACCAGACAGCAGTCAAAGGTAAGAGAAGAAGATTTACATACTTCATTATATGTTTGTTTTCTTTCTCAGATGGAACCAAAGAAGGCAGTGGAAGCTCTCAAAGATCCAAGTTGGATAGAGTCAATGCAAGAAGAATTGTTGCAGTTTAAACTGCAAGATGTATGGGATTTGGTTGATCTACCAAAAGGAAAGAGGGCTATAGGCACAAGGTGGATCTTCAAGAACAAGAGAGATGAAAGAGGTATAGTGATAAAGAATAAAGCAAGGCTGGTAGCACAAGGGTATACACAGGAAGAAGGCATAGATTATGATGATGTTTTTGCTCCTGTTGCTAGAATAGAAGCTATTAGGTTATTTTTAGCTTATGCATCTTATCAGGATTTCAAAGTTTATCAAATGGATGTGAAGAGTGCTTTTCTTCATGGTCTAATTGATGATGAGGTGTATGTATGCCAACCACCAGGGTTTGAAGATCCAACATATCCAGATAGAGTGTGCAGATTGAAGAAAGCGTTGTATGGGCTACATCAAGCACCAAGAGCTTGGTATGATACACTATCCGAGTATCTTCTCAAGAATGGATTCAAGAGAGGTACTATTGACAAGACTTTGTTTACCAAGAGGGTTCAGAGAGATATATTGTTGGTACAGGTTTATGTTGATGATATTATTTTTGGTTCAACTAGGGACTCATTGTGCAGAGAGTTTGAGAGTTTAATGCATAAGAAATTCAAGATGAGTTCCATGGGTGAACTCACTTTCTTTTTAGGATTGCAGGTTAAACAGAAGTCAGATGGAATCTTTATTAACCAAGGAAAGTATGTGCAGGATATTCTGAATAAATTTGGTTATAAAGATGGGAAGATAGCTAGCACTCCTATGGAGGCACACAAACATCTTACTTCTGATCCTGATGGAGAAGAAGTAGATGTGCACTTGTACAGGTCAATGATTGGTTCTTTGATGTATTTAACTTCATCTAGACCTGACATTATGTTTGCAGTGTGTCTTTGTGCTAGGTATCAAACCAATCCAAAGCAGTCACACATGTATGCTGTGAAACGGATCTTTAGATACTTGAAAGGTCAACCTGATTTGGGACTTTGGTATGCTAAAGGATCAGATTTTGAGCTTAAGGCTTTCACAGATAGTGACTATGGTGGTGAGAACATGGATCGAAAATCCACCAGTGGAGGATGTCAATTTCTTGGAAATAGATTAGTGTCATGGCAATGTAAAAAGCAGACCACGGTTTCCACTTCTACAGCAGAAGCAGAATATGTTGCAGCATCAAGTTGATGTGCACAGGTTCTTTGGATTCAGAATCAAATGCTGGATTATGGTTTGACTTTCATGAACACTCCTATTTATATTGATAATACTTCTGCTATTAGTATCATTCAGAATCCAGTTAAGCATTCAAAAACCAAACACATTGAGATCAGATATCATTTTATATGAGATTGTTATGATAAAAGATTGATTCATATTTTTAAAATTCATACTAATAATCAACTTGCAGATCTTTTTACAAAAGCATTTGATGTAGGAAGATTTACATTTTTGATAACTAATATTGGTATGATCAATCTCACGTAGTGTTTTGGTCTGGATTTGATACTAACAGGGGTAAAATATATTGTATGTGACAGGGTCAGGTGTTGCCACTGTTAGCTTCATCATGATAACAGATGGTGCCACTGTTAGTTTACCTTTGCCACTGTCAATGTATTTTAAACCCCTGCTGTATATGTGTGTAATTTAACCCCTGCTAGTTGTTTTTCTTAGTTTAATATTGCAGGTTTCAGCCACTGTCAAGAGACATCACTTGAGCTGGAATTTAATGTTTTATTTGTTTCTTCTTATTTTTTGGTTAAAAAAAAAAAAAAAAAAAAAAAAAAATTCGTTGTCTAACTAAGATAAGTTTATGCCCCTGTTAGTTCTAAGTTGGCGTTTCCTTTGTCGGATGCCCCTGCTAGACTATCAGCCGCTGCTAGCTTTGTTAGATGGTTAGAAAGGGTTGACTATAAATTGACCAAGTGAGGTACCCCTGTTGGGTTTGTTTGTAAATTGTGCCCCTGTTGGGTATAACCAGCAGTGCCACTGCTAGTTCTATTTTTAGGGCTTGGCACTGTCATCAAATAAATACTCAAATACTTCACTTTTTCAATTACGCTTTCAAAATTTTCAAAACCCTTCAATAATCGCTCTCGCTTTGAGTTGTTTATTGTAATTCACTCTTCGTTCGTTCATCAATTACATCAATGGCATCTTCATTGTCATCTGATTCTGATCATTCTACGCTAAGTGTTCATTCTGAACACAATATGAGGGCTTTCTTGAATAAAGAACTTGCCGATGAGTATTTTCACCCTATTATTGATTTCTTGAGTAATTGTCCAGTTACACATGCCCTTACTGTTTGTCCACGATTAATTCGATCGCATATTCAAGAATTCTGGCAGAATGCAAAGGAAGGGAATATTAATGGCATTACTCACATTCATTCCACTGTCAAGGGTAAGAAGGTAATGGTTACTGAGATTGTTCTAAGAGAGCTTTTACAGTTTGATGATGAAGGTGGAATTCTGGAATTATCGAGAGAAGATTTGTTTAAAGGCATTATGGATATGGGGTATGAAGGTTCAGGAAAGACAAGATCAGAATATACTTTCTTGAAGTCATGGTTTTGTCCTCAATGGAAGTTCTACATTCATACTTTTCTGGTATGTTTGTCTCAAAAGAGAACTAGTTTTAATGAATTTAGTTCTACTATTGCATATCCTATTATCTGCTTGGCACAGGGTATTAAATTTAATATATCTAGATTTATCTTAGATAATATGGTTAGGAATGTAAAGGGTGATACATTCGTTATGTACCCTAGATTTGTTCAGCTTTTATTGAATAATCAATTGTCAAATCTGCCAGCAGAGGATAGTGTGATTGTTAGTTCTACTCTATCTTTGAGGACTATTAAGGCTATGAATCAGTATCAGAATGCTTTTTCTAAGAAGGAAACTGCATTATTTTCTACAATGCTAGTTACTCCTTCTGCCACTGGTGGTGTATTACCAACACCATCTGGACCAAATGATGACAGACCAACAACACAAGTTGGTTCTGAACACACATCAGGAGGTGGCATCAAAAGAAAACAAGGGAACAAACAGCCTACCCAATCTAAAGCCAAGAAATCCAAGAAGGCTACACAGGCTATGGAGATTCCTGTTTCTCCACAGTCTCAGTCAACTGTCCCAACACAACAGGTGAACATACTTGATGAAAATGTTCATTCTGGAAGGGCTGCCACTACTGTTTCTAGCCCACTGGCAGGGCAGGATAGTGGTAACATTAATCAGACCCAACCAGAGGCAACTATGTTTGATGAGCCTATGGGTGATGATTCAAATGTAGGTCCCAGTACCAATAACCAAGGGACATCCGCAGTGGCAGATGTGGGCAAGGATTCAACTAAGAGGTCACACTCTAATGTTGATGAGCCTAGTGATACTGATGAATTGACGATTTCCTATCTTGTACATGATATCAATAAACTGTGGAGCAAATATGAGAGGGAAAGGGCTTACAGAAAAGAGGCTCAACAGAAAATTCAAGCTCAGGATGAGTTAATTGCTAAGCAGAAGGAGATCATTGATCATCAGAAGGCAGAGTTGCTTGATGTGCAGAATAGATTGGTAATGCTTGAGGAGGCTGTCAACAATATTCTTCTACCTGCGAATAAGTTAAAGGAATCTTCAGGCAAGGGGGAGAAGAAAGCAGATGATGATAATATGCCTGAAGATGATGGTTCAAGAAAAGCAGGTGATGATGATGATGATGATGATTCACATGGACCTCATGATGATATGAGTGGAGCAATGATAAATATTGATGAGATGCATGATGATTCTGCAGCTACAGAGGTGCTTGAGCTTGATGATAATACAGTTGAGATGGATATATATGAGCATAATGAGGCACAATCAGAAGACACTGTGGAGTTAGTGTTTGATGATAAAGATGATGATTATGTGCAGAGCAGGGATAAGGCTGAGGAGGAGCTCAATGTCTCTGATTATGTGATACATGAAAGTTTAGATGATGAGATGGTAAATGCTGCAGATGACAGAAGAATGGTGGTATATACTGGTGAAGATTCTTCTGAAAATGTTAATACAAGTGATGGTGCAGGAGCAGAGCAGACTGATGAAACAGATGAAACAGTTTATCAGGTATTTCCATTGAATAAAGGGTTGCCTGATAAAGCTGCACTTAGATTATATTTTTGGGATGTGATGGGTGCTAACCTGGAAAATAAGAAAAGAGTCAGTTTCAGTGATAGGCCAGTGTATGAGGTGGTTGATGATGTTGAAAAAGAGATGAAAGAAGGAGAAGTTGAGATTAAGGGGGAGCAATCAAAGTCAATTGATGAAGAGAAGAAGTTGCAGACCTTTACAAGAAAGAAATCTATTCCCAGAAGAAAGCCAACTAATACTTTATCCCCTGTCAAAACTTCTACCACTGTTGTCACAATTTCAACCACTGTCAACACTAACACTACCACTGTTACATCTACCCCTGTTAGTACACCAACACCTACCACTGTTGATACACCAATCACCACTGCTGTCATATCAACCCCTGCCACAACTACCACAACAACAAGACCAAGAGAGGTACCTGTTACAATAAGAGAACCAACTTCACCACTCAAGCCTGAGTCTAAATTGCCTGTGATTGATCCAAAAGACAAAGGTAAAGGAAAGTTAAAAGAAAAATCAAAAGTGAAAGAAATTAAAGAACCTCATCTTGAGTCTCATGATATGCTAAGGATGTAAGTAGAAGAAAGGGAAAGGTTGATAAGGAGAGCTGCAGAAGCTAAAGCTGAAGAAGAGGGTGATGATGTTAAAATGATTTTGGATGATCTGAGTGTAGTGACTATTACACAGAAAGCTGCAGAGATTGTTAAAGAAAAGACTGCACAAGGATTAAAGCTTCCTGCTCAGAGAGTTCATGATTATTTAAAGAAGAAGAAAGGTAATGAAGAGGAAGAGTTATCTTTTGGATTTTTGTTGATGAAAAGGTCAAATGAGGAAAGGGCTAGAAAGAAAAAGCAAGAGGAATTAGCCAAGAAGAGGAGTAAACCTTTACCATATGCTGAAAGGAGAAGACAAATGATCAATGCTCTGTCTGATAATTATGCCCCAGCTAAAATTGTTAAATGATGGAATATGCAGAAGCTGGAACAGGCATATGATAGGTATATGGGAAGAGATGATGAGTGGACCAAGAAATTGGAAGAGAATAGGCATTTGAATGCATTGATGAAGGAGAAGAAAGAAAAGGCAGATAGGGAAATGGTAAAGTTTTTGAAAGAAGAAGAAGAAAGAAGAGAAAAAGCAGCTGCTGAGGCAGCAGAGAAGGCCTTAGAGGATAAGCAGAATGAAGTCAGAAGAAATTCATGGAAAAATCAGATTTCTAAAGACAATGTTATTCCTGACATTCCAAGATTTGATCCAGAGCTGAAAAAGAGAATCAAGATTCTGACTGATAGCAAGGAGATTTCTGAAGGACCAAGAAAGGCTAGAATTATAAATTGGGAAGGAGTAGCAATTGATTATGGTTTCAGAAAAATGATCCTTGAGATCAAGATTGAAAGGGAAAGAGGATTTGATGACCATGTTGGGAGTATGATTGATTTGCTCAGAATCTGTACAAGAGATGATCTTATGGAGTTGTATCAAGTGAGCAGAATCAGGAATAGAAAGAACTCTGAGGCTGTGATTGAAAGACAAATGATGGAGTTATTGCAAAGCATGTTTGAACCAGCAAGCATGTATCACTTATTCTTTCACTGTCATCAAAGGGTTATAACCTGGAGATATTTTGCCAGAGCTGGAGTACACATGGTAGTATTTAACAATGGGCAGGTGATCTACATGTTTGATGATCGACACTATGTGCTGGGAACAGGGCTGCTGAATAGATTGGTTGATTTGAAGTTATCTACAACCATCATTACTGAAGGAGCTTACAGAGCTTTATACATGGTGTTCAATCAACTGCATAAGAGGCAAACGATGAAGGAGATAGAAGAAGAAAAGAAGGATTGAAACTTGAATCATTACTCTGAATGATCAAGTTTAGGGGGAGATTGTTGAGAACTGAGACACTGCTAGATTTGCTCAGAATACAAGTATTGTGCCACTGTTAGAAGTACTACCACTGTTAGTAGTTGCCACTGCTAGTTAGTAGCTGCCGCTGTCAAGTAGTTTGTCTAACAGTGCCACTGTTAGTGATATAGATAACCACTGTTGGTTAGATATAGTTGAATAAAGAGAATTATGGAATAGATATGATTCCATAATAGTTTGATTCTGTAAAGGACTCTATATGTTATAAATAGAGATCCTGTAAAACCCTAGAGTACGACAAATTCATTCTAGTTATTAGCTTCAAGGTTGTAAACCCTAACACAAATTGTGTGTTCGTATTATTGTTAATAATATTGAAGCTTTTGGTTAGATATTCTGTTATATACAAGTTTGTTCTTCAAGTTATTAATAAACTATTCCGCAAGCTTATTAATAATCAATCAAAGTAATACATACTAAGATCTCTAGCTGGGATCATCAAAGCTTGCGGAATAGTTTATTAATAACTTGAAGAACAAACTTGTATATAACAGAATATCTAACCAAAAGCTTCAATATTATTAACAATAATACGAACACACAATTTGTGTTAGGGTTTACAACCTTGAAGCTAATAACTAGAATGAATTCGTCGTACTCTAGGGTTTTACAGGATCTCTATTTATAACATATAGAGTCCTTTACAGAATCAAACTATTATGGAATCATATATATTCCATAATTCTCTCTATTCAACTATATCTAACCAACAGTGGTTATCTATATCACTAACAGTGGCACTGTTAGACAAACTACTTGACAGCGGCAGCTACTAACTAGCAGTGGCAACTACTAACAGTGGTAGTACTTCTAACAGTGGCACAATACTTGTATTCTGAGCAAATCTAGCAGTGTCTCAGTTCTCAACAATCTCCCCCTAAACTTGATCATTCAGAGTAATGATTCAAGTTTCAATCATTCTTTTCTTCTTCTATCTCCTTCATCGTTTGCCTCTTATGCAGTTGATTGAACACCATGTATAAAGCTCTGTAAGCTCCTTCAGTAATGATGGTTGTAGATAACTTCAAATCAACCAATCTATTCAGCAGCCCTGTTCCCAGCACATAGTGTCGATCATCAAACATGTAGATCACCTGCCCATTGTTAAATACTACCATGTGTACTCCAGCTCTGGCAAAATATCTCCAGGTTATAACCCTTTGATGACAGTGAAAGAATAAGTGATACATGCTTGCTGGTTCAAACATGCTTTGCAATAACTCCATCATTTGTCTTTCAACCACAGCCTCAGAGTTCTTTCTATTCCTGATTCTGCTCACTTGATACAACTCCATAAGATCATCTCTTGTACAGATTCTGAGCAAATCAATCATACTCCCAACATAGTCATCAAATCCTCTTTCCCTTTCAATCTTGATCTCAAGGATCATTTTTCTGAAACCATAATCAATTGCTACTCCTTCCCAATTTATAATTCTAGCCTTTCTTGGTCCTTCAGAAATCTCCTTGCTATCAGTCAGAATCTTGATTCTCTTTTTCAGCTCTGGATCAAATCTTGGAATGTCAGGAATAACATTGTCTTTAGAAATCTGATTTTTCCATGAATTTCTTCTGACTTCATTCTGCTTATCCTCTAAGGCTTTCTCTGCTGCCTCAGCAGCTGCTTTTTCTCTTCTTTCTTCTTCTTCTTTCAAAAACTTTACCATTTCCCTATCTGCCTTTTCTTTCTTCTCCTTCATCAATGCATTCAAATGCCTATTCTCTTCCAATTTCTTGGTCCACTCATCATCTCTTCCCATATACCTATCATATGCCTGTTCCAGCTTCTGCATATTCCATCCTTTAACAATTTTAGCTGGGCATAATTATCAGACAGAGCATTGATCATTTGTGTAACATCCTCTCCAGTGGCCTGGTATTTTCTATTTAAATTGAGTATTTAATTGTTTTAGAAATTATTTGATATAATTGTTTAATTGTGAAAGTTGGTGAAATAAGTCTCAGGACTTATTGTGGTTAGTGAAATGTTGCTTATTTTAAAATATTGAAGTTGACGGTATAATAAAATAAATTTCTCGCAGTTGATCTTTAGGTTCCAGACAACAGATTTAGAACGGATATAAAATACCCAATGTTTGAGTCGGCTAAAATAGAAGGGCCGACCTTTATTTGGTGGTTACTTTACCATTTTGTTCTTCTTCTTTCACATTCAAGAAACTAACCTAAAACCTAAGTAAAGTCAAGATTAATTCATCAAATCATTGGAGGAAATTTAAGTTGTGATTGTGTAGAAAGCTTCACCATCATCCTCTATCTCCTATTAGTTTGCTCATCTTGTGATTAGGTAAATATTTCATAAACTCAAGAATTTAAAAGTTTATAAGTGATTGATGAATTACTTTTTGTGTTGAAGCTTTATGATGATTAAAAGTGATATGAGCTGTTATATGATGATTTTGATTAGTTATATGGTTCATATCCATGTTCTTGATTTATGATTGAAACTAATTGAAGATTTAATTGGGTTTCATGATTTTGGTGTGAAATTAGTGTAATTGAATGTTATTGTTGTTGGTTATTGTTATATAGGTGTAGTATGATTGTATTTGATGTTAAAAAAAAACATGCCTAAGTCGAATTGTAACTGAAACTTGGTGATTTGGTTAAGTTTGGTTCGAGCTGAAAAGTAATTGCAGGTCTGTACCTGAGCTGAAACGTAGCTCAACGCGATCCCAGCCTAGAGTCCGGATCGCGTTCACTAGTTATAAAATGTCCCAGTCAGGATTTGGCCTTGGAAACGCGATCCTGGCCAAATATCCGGATCGCGTTTGCTAGTGTTTTTCGGTTACAGAACTTTTTCTACTGAAGAACGCGATCCCACCATGCCTAGTCCGGATCGCGTTTGTCTGTTAAATTTTGATGATTATGATAGTTTGTGAATCTGAGTTATATAATACAAATAGTTATTATTGTTACTTATTGTAACTTGAATTGTGAAGTTAACTATTATTAGTTAGGAACAAGTTACTAACTTGTTTGTTGTGTAATGTTTCAGATACACCAAAGACTCAGTGATTAGAAGCTGAGTGTAGCGACTTCTGAGGTATCGGTGAGTGGATTCAAACTCACCATTTAATTTAGTTGTAATCATTTGATTACAACGTGTAATTGTAGATATGATTATAGAGTTGTTTAATCGTTATTGTTGATTGTATCACTATGTGCTATATGTAATCTTTGGTTATTGGTTGCCAATGAGGTCGACAAGTTGATGAACTGTTGGTTGGGTTAGTTGGTTATCGTGTGAATGATACAGGAATATGCTTCATATGTTGTGTGTATTGAACTGTATCTGAGTAGGATAACCACTAGCTATCGGTCTCGTCCGTATGGCCATACGGATATGGTTGGATAAGAGTTCTTGGGGAGCCGCCCGGGTATTATGGTTATTCCCAGAACCACCGATCCTCATTATTAAGTTGTTGTTGATAGTTGTAGTTAATGGTTATGCTAAGTTGAATGTTGGGTGTTGAACTCTCTCACTTAGCTATGTGCTAATCCCTCATCTTTCTTTCCTGCAGATTTGTAGTTTAATGAGTAGCAGGATTGAGATGCTTTTGGTGCAAGAACAGTTTGACTGCAAGCTACTCTGATCTTTTGTACTAAATCAGTTTGTTTTATATAATGCCCCGACATATGTTGTGTATCGAACAGTTTCACTTTGATGTAACTTAAAATTGTAAACTTTTGATGTAAATTAATAGTATGTATAAATATAAATATGGTTAAAATTCCTACGCTTCCGTGTGTCTAACATTATATTGATATTGTAAATGAGGGGTGTTATAAGTTGGTATCAGAGCATGGTTTTGGGTTAATTGAGCATTGAAGAATGTTCAATCCCAAAACTGGAGCACAGTATGTCAAACTTTTCTAGTTATGGGATTTAGTATTGTTGATAATTGTTAGTATATAGGTACTAACGATTAATATATTTCAAGTGTTGTGTTGATTTCAGAAATGGCAGATAATGAGCAACCGACCACCAACCTCAATAATGCTTCCCGGATTGAAGCTCCGGCCTTTGAAACTAATACCGAGCAACATGGTCATGATGGTGTTTCTCCTACGGTTGGGGAAGATGCAAATAGGGATGAGTATATACACGAAATGGAGGATGAGTTGATAATTCTTAGAGAATTTAAAAAGAAAGCTGAGGAAGATGCAGCTAGACTACTTGCTCAACAACGAACTTCTGTCTTTGGTGCTAGTCCATCTTCTCAAACTAGTAAGGTGTGTTCTTTTAAAACTTTCATGTCAAGTAAACCACCGGTGTTTCATGGAAGTACAAATCCAACTGTGACCTTAAATTGGTTAAGAGATATGGAACGCAAATTTAGTGTGACTCGTTGTGAGGAAGAATCCAAGGTTATGTTTGCTGTCCAGTGTATGAAGGATGAAGCAATGGTTTGGTGGGATTCAGTGACAGGTCATTTAACCGAACAACAAAAAGATTCTATCAAATGGAAAGATTTTCACCAAGCAGTGTGTGATCAATACTGTTCTGATTTTGACATGGCGCGGATTAGGAGAGAATTTGTGAATCTTCAGTTGAAAGATAATATGACCATTGATGATCTAATATCCCAATTTACAGAAAAGCTTCGGTTTGTTCAACATTGGGTTCCTGATGATAAAACTCGAATTGAGCAGTTTGTGGATACTTTACCTCATAACTACCGTACTACTGTAAGATTGGCTAATAGTTTATCACATGCTTTTAATCTTGCACGATCGGTTGACAGTGATATTAGAGGTTTTCGTGAAGCACGATCTAAAGATAATGCTGCAAAGTCTAGAGGTGATTCTTCTAGCAAAGGAAAGTCAAGTTCTCAGGGCAGTCGACAGAGTAAGAAGTATGTTAGTAAAAGTGGTTCAGCGGGCAGTTCTAATTGGTGTGGTTCATGTAGATCTAGGCATGATGGGCCTTGTACTGTGCAAACGAATAAATGTTTGAAATGTGGAGAACTGGGTCATGAGATAAAGAGTTGTAGGTATCCAAGTTTTGTGTGTTGGTCTTGCAAGAAGGAGGGGCATCGAGTGGGTCAATGTCCGGAAGCAGGAAAGTCGGGGTCGGGTTCGGTCGGAAGCTCTGCATCTACAGGTCAGAAGCGTAAAAATCCTCCACCTGCAAATAGTAGAGCTTTTCAGATGACAGTCGATGAGGCTGTGCGCACCGACGATGTTATAACTGGTACATTTCTTATAAACTCTGTACCGGCGCGTGTGTTGTTTGATTCGGGTGCTAATTGTACTTTCATATCTGTGAATTTCTGTGACAAGTTGAAATTAGTACCTACTGTGATAACCAAGCCTGTAGAAGTAGAAATTGCTAGTGGTAAGTTGGTTCCGGTTACCACATCGGTAACTGGAGCTAACATTGTGATTGATGACCAGACTTTCCTTATTTCTTTCTTGTTGATGCCAATCCCTAGTTTTGATGTGATAATTGGTATGGATTGGTTGAGTCAGAATAAAGCTAGCATTGATTGTCATCAGAAGTTGATTAGGATCCCAATCTCTGAAAAGTCATATGTTGTGGCTCGAGGAGAACGGGATAGTTTGGTCTTTCCTTTGATTTCTATGATGAAGGCTAGGAAGTCGTTGTCCAAAGGTTGTGAATCATATCTAGCCTATGTAGTGGATGCTAAACTTAAAAAGAAAACTGTTTTAGATGTTCCGGTAGTTTGTGAATATCCAGAGGTGTTCCCTGATGAATTACCTGGTTTACCACCAGTTAGGGAAGTAGAATACCGTATTGATCTTGTTCCTGGCTCGTCGCCTATCGCCAAAGCTCCCTATAGGTTAGCTCCATCTGAAATCCGTGAGATGATGAATCAGATACAGGAGTTGTTGGATAAAGGTTTTATTAGACCTAGTTCTTCGCCGTGGGGTGCACCAGTGTTATTTGTGAAAAAGAAAGACGGGTCTTTTCGTATGTGTATCGATTATAGAGAACTGAACAAGAGAACGGTAAAGAATAAATACCCTCTGCCCAGAATAGATGACTTATTTGATCAGTTGCAGGGTTCTTCAGTTTATTCTAAAATTGATCTAAGGTCGGGTTACCATCAGGTTCGTGTTCGTGATGAAGATATTTCTAAAACTGCTTTTCGGACCAGGTATGGTCACTATGAATTCCTGGTTATGCCTTTTTGGTTTGACGAATGCACCTGCAGTGTTTATGGATCTAATGAACCGTGTTTGTCGACCCTTTTTGGATAAATTTGTTATTGTCTTCATAGATGATATTCTTGTATATTCGAAATCTGAAGCTGAGCATGCTATACATTTAAGACTGATTCTAGAAACTTTGAAACGAGAACAGCTTTATGCCAAGTTTTCTAAATGTGAGTTTTGGATTAGAGAAGTTCAGTTTTTGGGTCATGTAATTTGTAATGATGGTGTGAAAGTTGATCCATTGAAAGTTGAGGCCGTAATGAATTGGAACGCCCCAAAGTCTGCTTCAGAAATTAAGAGTTTCTTGGGTTTGGCGGGTTATTATCGGAAATTCATAAAAGACTTCTCTAAACTTGATGGTCCGTTAACTAAGTTGACCCGAAAAGATGAAAAGTTTATGTGGACTGATCAACAGGAACATGCTTTCCAGACTTTAAAACAAATGTTGTGTCAAGCTCCTGTTTTAACCTTACCAGATGGTACAGATGATTTTGTAGTTTACTGTGATGCTTCTTATTCTGGTTTGGGTTGTGTACTTATGCAAAGGGATAGAGTTATCGCCTATGCTTCTAGACAGTTGAAACCACATGAACGGAATTATCCAACACATGACTTGGAACTTGCAGCGGTTGTATTTGCCTTAAAACTTTGGAGACACTACTTATATGGTACTAGATGTGTTGTTTGTACTGATCATAAGAGTTTGCAGTATGTGTTTTCTCAAAAAGAGTTGAATATGAGACAGAGGCGGTGGTTGGAGTTAATCAAAGATTATGACTGTGAAATTAAATACCACCCAGGCAAAGCTAACGTAGTTGCTGATGCTTTAAGTCGAAAAGATACTTCTGATCGAGTTTATTACCTAAGAGTGGATGTTTCTTCTGACTTGAATTCTCAGATTAAAGTTGCTCAAATGGAAGCTCTGAAAGATGTTAATTTGAAATCCGAAGTCATGTTGAAAAGAAAAGATGAATTGGTGGAAGATTCGAGAGGATTATTAACTTATCAATCTCGAGTATGGATTCCTTTATTTGGTAATATTCGCGATTTGATTTTGAATGAGGCACATAAGTCTAGACTATCTATTCATCCTGGAAGTACTCGGATGTATAATGATTTGAAACCATTGTACTGGTGGCCTACAATGAAAACTGACATTGCTAGATTTGTTGGTACTTGTCATATTTGTGCTCAAGTTAAAGCTGAACATCAAAAGCCGTACGGATCACTGAAACAGTTGGAAATTCCCGAGTGGAAATGGGAACATATAACGATGGATTTCGTGACTAAACTTCCTCGCACTAGTAGAGGTAATGATATGGTTTGGGTCATAGTTGATCGGTTGACTAAAAGCGCACATTTTCTTGCTGCTAGTGAATCTGCCTCGTTGACTAAGCTTGCTCAGTTGTACATAAATGAAATTGTCACTAGACATGGTATACCTTTGTCAATTGTGTCAGATCAAGATTCTCGTTTTGTTTCTCGTTTTTGGCAAGGGTTGCAACAAGAGTTGGGTACACGTGTAAATCTTAGCACAGCTTATCATCCTCAGACAGACGGTCAGTCAGAACGTACAATTCAAACTTTAGAGGATATGCTTCGTGCTTGTATTTTGGAATATGGAGGTTCATGGGATTCACATCTTCCATTGGTCGAATTTACTTATAACAATTCGTATCATTCCAGTATAGGTATGCCTCCGTATGAAATGTTGTATGGTCGACGTTGTAGAACACCGACTTGTTGGTTGGAAGCCGGTGAGAAACAGTTTGCTGGACCCGACATTGTACAGTTGACAGCGGACAAAGTTGCAATTGCACGTGAAAGGTTGAAAGCTGCTCGTGACCGACAAAAACAGTATGCAGATCCGAAAAGACGACCAGTTATATTTGTTGAAGGTGAATTAGTTTACCTCAAAGTTTCTCCGTGGAAGGGTGTGATTCGTTTTGGAAAACGTGGAAAGTTGGCGCCTAGATACATTGGGCCATTCAAAATTCGCCAAGTTGTAAATGAGCAGTCGGTTTCATTAGATCTCCCACCTGAACTTGCTGGTATACATGACACATTTAATGTGTGTTATCTAAGAAGATGCAATGTTGAAGACCAGTCGCAAATTCTTCCTTTGCAGGAGTTAAAAGTTGATCAAACTCAGAAATTGGTTGAAGAACCTGTTGAAATCCTAGATAGGAAGATTACTAAACTTAGGAAGAAACAAATTCCTATGGTACTAGTAAAGTGGCGACATAGTTTAGGTCCTAATTTGACCTGGGAGACCGAGGAGTTGATGAAATCCAGATATCCTGGATTGTTTATTGATGTTGAGATTTCGGGGACGAAATCTCTTTAAGGAGGGGAGATTTGTAACATCCTCTCCAGTGGCCTGGTATTTTCTATTTAAATTGAGTATTTAATTGTTTTAGAAATTATTTGATATAATTGTTTAATTGTGAAAGTTGGTGAAATAAGTCTCAGGACTTATTGTAGTTAGTGAAATGTTGCTTATTTTAAAATATTGAAGTTGACGGTATAATAAAATAAATTTCTCGCAGTTGATCTTTAGGTTCAAGACAACAGATTTAGAACGGATATAAAATACCCAATGTTTGAGTCGGCTAAAATAGAAGGGCCGACCTTTATTTGGTGGTTACTTTACCATTTTGTTCTTCTTCTTTCACATTCAAGAAACTAACCTAAAACCTAAGTAAAGTCAAGATTAATTCATCAAATCATTGGAGGAAATTTAAGTTGTGATTGTGTAGAAAGCTTCACCATCATCCTCTATCTCCTATTAGTTTGCTCATCTTGTGATTAGGTAAATATTTCATAAACTCAAGAATTTAAAAGTTTATAAGTGATTGATGAATTACTTTTTGTGTTGAAGCTTTATGATGATTAAAAGTGATATGAGCTGTTATATGATGATTTTGATTAGTTATATGGTTCATATCCATGTTCTTGATTTATGATTGAAACTAATTGAAGATTTAATTGGGTTTCATGATTTTGGTGTGAAATTAGTGTAATTGAATGTTATTGTTGTTGGTTATTGTTATATAGGTGTAGTATGATTGTATTTGATGTTAAAAAAAAACATGCCTAAGTCGAATTGTAACTGAAACTTGGTGATTTGGTTAAGTTTGGTTCGAGCTGAAAAGTAATTGCAGGTCTGTACCTGAGCTGAAACGTAGCTCAACGCGATCCCAGCCTAGAGTCCGGATCGCGTTCACTAGTTATAAAATGTCCCAGTCAGGATTTGGCCTTGGAAACGCGATCCTGGCCAAATATCCGGATCGCGTTTGCTAGTGTTTTTCGGTTACAGAACTTTTTCTACTGAAGAACGCGATCCCACCATGCCTAGTCCGGATCGCGTTTGTCTGTTAAATTTTGATGATTATGATAGTTTGTGAATCTGAGTTATATAATACAAATAGTTATTATTGTTACTTATTGTAACTTGAATTGTGAAGTTAACTATTATTAGTTAGGAACAAGTTACTAACTTGTTTGTTGTGTGATGTTTCAGATACACCAAAGACTCAGTGATTAGAAGCTGAGTGTAGCGACTTCTGAGGTATCGGTGAGTGGATTCAAACTCACCATTTAATTTAGTTGTAATCATTTGATTACAACGTGTAATTGTAGATATGATTATAGAGTTGTTTAATCGTTATTGTTGATTGTATCACTATGTGCTATATGTAATCTTTGGTTATTGGTTGCCAATGAGGTCGACAAGTTGATGAACTGTTGGTTGGGTTAGTTGGTTATCGTGTGAATGATACAGGAATATGCTTCATATGTTGTGTGTATTGAACTGTATCTGAGTAGGATAACCACTAGCTATCGGTCTCGTCCGTATGGCCATACGGATATGGTTGGATAAGAGTTCTTGGGGAGCCGCCCGGGTATTATGGTTATTCCCAGAACCACCGATCCTCATTATTAAGTTGTTGTTGATAGTTGTAGTTAATGGTTATGCTAAGTTGAATGTTGGGTGTTGAACTCTCTCACTTAGCTATGTGCTAATCCCTCATCTTTCTTTCCTGCAGATTTGTAGTTTAATGAGTAGCAGGATTGAGATGCTTTTGGTGCAAGAACAGTTTGACTGCAAGCTACTCTGATCTTTTGTACTAAATCAGTTTGTTTTATATAATACCCCGACATATGTTGTGTATCGAACAGTTTCACTTTGATGTAACTTAAAATTGTAAACTTTTGATGTAAATTAATAGTATGTATAAATATAAATATGGTTAAAATTCCTACGCTTCCGTGTGTCTAACATTATATTGATATTGTAAATGAGGGGTGTTATAATTTGTCTTCTCCTTTCAGCATATGGTAAAGGTTTACTCCTCTTCTTGGCTAATTCCTCTTGCTTTTTCCTTCTAGCCCTTTCCTCATTTGACCTTTTCATCAACAAAAATCCAGAAGATAACTCTTCCTCTTCATTACCTTTCTTCTTCTTTAAATAATCATGAACTCTCTGAGCAGGAAGCTTTAATCCTTGTGCAGTCTTTTCTTTAACAATCTCTGCAGCTTTCTGTGTAATAGTCACTACACTCAGATCATCCAAAATCATTTTAACATCATCACCCTCTTTTTCAGCTTTAGCTTCTGCAGCTCTCCTTATCAACCTTTCCCTTTCTTCTACTTGCATCCTTAGCATATCATGAGACTCAAGATGAGGTTCTTTAATTTCTTTCACTTTTGATTTTTCTTTTAACTTTCCTTTACCTTTGTCTTTTGGATCAATCACAGGCAATTTAGACTCAGGCTTGAGTGGTGAAGTTGGTTCTCTTATTGTAACAGGTACCTCTCTTGGTCTTGTTGTTGTGGTAGTTGTGGCAGGGGTTGATATGACAGCAGTGGTGATTGGTGTATCAACAGTGGTAGGTGTTGGTGTACTAACAGGGGTAGATGTAACAGTGGTAGTGTTAGTGTTGACAGTGGTTGAAATTGTGACAACAGTGGTAGAAGTTTTGACAGGGGATAAAGTATTAGTTGGCTTTCTTCTGGGAATAAATTTCTTTCTTGTAAAGGTCTGCAACTTCTTCTCTTCATCAATTGACTTTGATTGCTCCCCCTTAATCTCAACTTCTCCTTCTTTCATCTCTTTTTCAACATCATCAACCACCTCATACACTGGCCTATCACTGAAACTGACTCTTTTCTTAGTTTCCAGGTTAGCACCCATCACATCCCAAAAATATAATCTAAGTGCAGCTTTCTCAGGCAACCCTTTATTCAATGGAAATACCTGATAAACTGTTTCATCTGTTTCATCAGTCTGCTCTGCTCCTGCACCATCACTTGTATTAACATTTTCAGAAGAATCTTCACCAGTATATACCACCATTCTTCTGTCATCTGCAGCATTTACCATCTCATCATCTAAACTTTCATGTATCACATAATCAGAGACATTGAGCTCCTCCTCAGCCTTATCCCTGCTCTGCACATAATCATCATCTTTATCATCAAACACTAACTCCACAGTGTCTTCTGATTGTGCCTCATTATGCTCACATATATCCATCTCAACTGTATCATCATCAAGCTCAAGCACCTCTGTAGCTGCAGAATCATCATGCATCTCATCAATATTTATCATTGCTCCACTCATATCATCATGAGGTCCATGTGAATCATCATCCTCATCATCATCACCTGCTTTTCTTGAACCATCATCTTCAGGCATATTATCATCATCTGCTTTCTTCTCCCCCTTGCCTGAAGATTCCTTTAACTTATTCGCAGGTAGAAGAATATTGTTGACAGCCTCCTCAAGCATTACCAATCTATTCTGCACATCAAGCAACTCTGCCTTCTGATGATCAATGATCTCCTTCTGCTTAGCAATTAACTCATCCTGAGCTTGAATTTTCTGTTGAGCCTCTTTTCTGTAAGCCCTTTCCCTCTCATATTTGCTCCACAGTTTATTGATATCATGTACAAGATAGGAAATCGTCAATTCATCAGTATCACTAGGCTCATCAACATTAGAGTGTGACCTCTTAGTTGAATCCTTGCCCACATCTGCCACTGCAGATGTCCCTTGGTTATTGGTACTGGGACCTACATTTGAATCATCACCCATAGGTTTATCAAACATAGTTGCCTCTGGTTGGGTCTGATTAATGTTACCACTATCATGCCCTGCCAGTGGGCTAGAAACAGTAGTGGCAGCCCTTCCAGAATGAACATTTTCATCAAGTATGTTCACCTGTTGTGTTGGGACAGTTGACTGAGACTGTGGAGAAACAGGAATCTCCATAGCCTGTGTAGCCTTCTTGGATTTCTTGGCTTTAGATTGGGTAGGCTGTTTGTTCCCTTGTTTTCTTTTGATGCCACCTCCTGATGTGTGTTCAGAACCAACTTGTGTTGTTGGTCTGTCATCATTTGGTCCAGATGGTGTTGGTAATACACCACCAGTGGCAGAAGGAGTAACTAGCATTGTAGAAAATAATGCAGTTTCCTTCTTAGAAAAAGCATTCTGATACTGATTCATAGCCTTAATAGTCCTCAAAGATAGAGTAGAACTAACAATCACACTATCCTCTGCTGGCAGATTTGACAATTGATTATTCAATAAAAGCTGAACAAATCTAGGGTACATAACGAATGTATCACCCTTTACATTCCTAACCATATTATCTAAGATAAATCTAGATATATTAAATTTAATACCCTGTGCCAAGCAGATAATAGGATATGCAATAGTAGAACTAAATTCATTAAAACTAGTTCTCTTTTGAGACAAACATACCAGAAAAGTATGAATGTAGAACTTCCATTGAGGACAAAACCATGACTTCAAGAAAGTATATTCTGATCTTGTCTTTCCTGAAACTTCATACCCCATATCCATAATGCCTTTAAACAAATCTTCTCTCGATAATTCCAGAATTCCACCTTCATCATCAAACTGTAAAAGCTCTCTTAGAACAATCTCAGTAACCATTACCTTCTTACCCTTGACAGTGGAATGAATGTGAGTAATGCCATTAATATTCCCTTCCTTTGCATTCTGCCAGAATTCTTGAATATGCGATCGAATTAATCGTGGACAAACAGTAAGGGCATGTGTAACTGGACAATTACTCAAGAAATCAATAATAGGGTGAAAATACTCATCGGCAAGTTCTTTATTCAAGAAAGCCCTCATATTGTGTTCAGAATGAACACTTAGCGTAGAATGATCAGAATCAGATGACAATGAAGATGCCATTGATGTAATTGATGAACGAACGAAGAGTGAATTACAATAAACAACTCAAAGCGAGAGCGATTATTGAAGGGTTTTGAAAATTTTGAAAGCGTAATTGAAAAAGTGAAGTATTTGAGTATTTATTTGATGACAGTGCCAAGCCCTAAAAATAGAACTAGCAGTGGCACTGCTGGTTATATCCTGTTATATTTGTATAATCGTTCTATCATGATCAAATAGAATTGAGGCTTTTTGTTATGATAACTTTGATGTTATTGTTCTATTCCGCTGCATATTATTATCTTTGTTATCATTGATCCTAGATTAGATCTAAACAATCTAGAGCTAGATCGTTATTGGGTTTTCACAATTGGTATCAGAGCAAGGTGGCTCGTGATCTAGGATCTACAAGTTTTACAAGCAAGAGAAGCCGTATCGAAGAAACCCTAGAAGATTGCAAGAAAAATTCGTAATTCGTCACTTTCTGCACAGCCATGGTAAAAAAATTCGGATCTCCTTCGTTAACCGTTAGATTGTCGTGAAATTTAGGCGCACATTCCTACCAAAGGAATTTTTGATCTGAGCTTTTAATTAAGAGATATTCATTGTCGAAATTGGTTGCTGAAAGTTTAGGGTTTTTCAAAACGGCAGAAGTAAAACGATCACTGTGTCTTCGTTATCCAATGAAAGTTTATGATTTTTGGATATGTTATAGAAGACATATGTTTCTACATTGTGTAAAATTTTCGTTGTGATTGGATGTTTCTACTTAGAGATATTCAAATTCGAATTTGCTGCAGTAGGTTTATGGTTTCTTTCGTGCAGCTGAAGTCAGAAAATTATTGTAGATTCGTTAACCATTGGATCGACTTGATTTTTGGATATGTGGTTAATGAAACATTGATCGACTTCGTGTAAAAATTTGAGCATGATCAGATACGTCATCAGAGAGATATATAATTCTGAAGTTGCTGCCCCTGTTAGTTACATGTGCTAGCCACTGCTCAGCCACTGTTAGCACAAAGTGTCCCGCTGCTAGTACAAGCTTGCCTCTGCTAGTACAACATTGCCTCTGTCAGTACAGGCTTACCCCTGTTAGTATAAGCTTGCCACTGTTAGTACAAGCTTGTCACTGCTATCACAAAATCCTACCGCTGCTAATACATAGTAACCACTGTTCGGTATAGCCACTGTTAGTAGTTGCCACTGCTAGTTAGTAGTTGCCACTGTTAATATAATTTTGCCACTGTTGGGTAGCGAGAACCACTGTTAGTCATTTTTCAAACACTAGCGGAATTAGTGATACTCGTCATGGATGGTACTACATGGTATTCGTTGCTATTATTGGATGGTTATCTGTACAGTTCTTATGGTTACTGTATAAGAAAAGTTTGGATCTCGATTGGAATTGTTTTAATAACAATTTATTCTTATTGATTTAATGGCTCGTTCATGAAGATTATATGAAGATGTGATTACGAAGAATATCGATTATAGCTTATATGATATTGTAGTTAAGTTTGACGGGTTTGTATCTTATCATATCTCAAAGTGGTGGATGAAGAGCTTTGAAGATAACTTGTTTGGTTTGTATGGAGACGACGAAGACTTGACAAATCTAGCAAACGTGTGAGATTAAACTTATGATGCTCAATGCTCACATTTGCTATCACTTGAAAGAGTTTTGGTATGCTCAGTGACTTATGTTGGAAAAATAAGGATTTTTGTCAAAGAGATTGCGGTCTACTTATACATTGGATTATAAGTTCGACGTCGTGGATAGTACAAGATATAAGGTACAAGTTTGGAAGATTTAACTTCTTTATTAAGTTTGTTATACTCTATTTTCTTCACCGACCAGTAATCATTACATAGAGCCAATCGGATTTCGAGATTCAAGAGATGGTGAACATATTTTAAGGGGAAGCTTACTGTTTAATGTTTCATCATCTACATGTAACACTTGAGGGGAAGTGTTTACAAGTTGCAAAAGACCCCTATTGGATTATGACAAAAAGAGGAAGAAGAATTTGAAGATTCAGATTTGCAACTTATCGCAAGGCATGATATGATTACAAGAAATCAAGAGTTAAGGGGAAGTTTTGCAAGAAGATCGATATTTTGTCATCATCAAATAGGGGAAGATTGTTAGGATTTATTAATTTGATGAGACAAAATAAAATATGCAAGTTGAGGGACTAAAGATGAATTGTTTTATTTTAATTAGTCTTCTAGTATAATTATGATTTCTTGTAACCCTAAAGATCTCTATTATATAAAGAGACATAGGGACGTAGGTTTTGGTGTGCACACATAATGTAGACGTCTAAGGGTTTGTTTAGCCTCAAGATCAAGGTTTCTTGATCCTGTTATATTTGTATAATCGTTCTATCATGATCAAATAGAATTGAGGCTTTTTGTTATGATAACTTTGATGTTATTGTTCTATTCCGCTGCATATTATTATCTTTGTTATCATTGATCCTAGATTAGATCTAAACAATCTAGAGCTAGATCGTTATTGGGTTTTCACATTCAGCCTTTTATGTAATTAATAATGCAGAAATTAAAAGAGGTATTCCAAGATTAGTTATAAATTATAAACCCTTAAATAAAGTATTAGAATGGATTAGATATCCTATAACTAATAAAAGAGATTTATTAAAAAAATTATATAACTCAAAAATATTTTCAAAATTTGACATGAAATCTGGATTTTGGCAAATCCAAATAAAAGAGGAAGATAAGTATAAAACAGGATTTAATGTCCCTTTTGGACACTTTGAATGGAACGTCATGCCCTTTGGATTAAAAAACGCTCCGTCAGAATTTCAAAATATTATGAATGATATTATTTTACCAATTGGAAATTTTGTAATCGTTTATATTGATGATGTTTTAATATTTTCAAAAAATATTGATCAACATTTTAAACACTTAAATATATTTTATGATACTATTTATAAAAATGGATTAGCTGTTTCACCCACAAAAATGTTATTATTCCAAACAGATATAAGATTTCTAGGTCATAATATTATTCAAGGAACTATAAAACCCATTGAAAGAAGTCTTGAATTTACCAATAAATTTCCCAATGAAATAAAAGATAAAACACAATTACAAAGATTTTTGGGATGCTTAAACTATATACATGATTTCTTCAAAGATTTAGGAATTATATGTAAACCACTATACGATCGATTAAAGAAAAATCCAAGACCTTGGACCGAAGAACATACAAAAATTGTCAAACATATTAAGGAAAAAATAAAATTTCTTCCATGCCTAAATATACCACATCCTAATGCAAGTCTTATTGTTGAAACTGACGCTAGTGACTTAGGATTTGGAGGAATATTAAAACAAAAACTAAATAATGAAGAAGAAAAATTAGTAAGATTCTATTCTGGTTCCTGGAATGACACTCAAAAGAATTATTCTACTATTAAAAAGGAAATTTTAAGTATTGTTCTAAATATTAAAAAATTTGAAGATGATTTATATATGAAACCTTTTTTATTAAGAATTGATTGTTTATCTGCTAAATATATTTTAAAAATGGATGTTAAAAATTTAATCTCTAAACAAGTTTTTGCCAGATGGCAAGCTATTTTAGGAAATTTTGATTTTACAATCGAATTTATAAAAGGAAAAGACAATTCTTTGCCCGATTTTTTATCTAGAGAATTTTTACAGGGAAAATGAGTGAAAAGAAGAAAGTCGTTCTATCTAAACATACTATGAGCCAACCTTCATCGTCATCAACCTATATTTTAAGTAATTTTCCAGAATTACCTATACACCCAAATCAATTTGGACCCATAGCACCTAGGGCAAGACCACCATATTCTGCTCTTGCACAAACCATTCCAACCCGAAATCCTATACAACCAACTACCTCACCTATAATTAGACCAACAGTTATTCAATCCAAAAATACATCAACAAACACCCCTGAATACTCTATTAATCCCAATAGACAAGTTGTTAAGATTCTTGAACCTATAAAAGAACAGAAACTTGACCAAAGTTTCCTCACTCTTATTGATTACCTATACCCAAGAGGTTCCCATTTCTATATTGATGAATATAAGACAAGAGAATATTATCAAGCCATTCTAGTTGATAGTGGATCTGTCATCATTGATCATACCCTCAACCAAAAGAATCCCAGTCACATTGATTGCAGTAAAGTAAAGATTATCAAGATTATATCTCCTGAAGAATGGTCTTTAAGACCTTTCACTCACAAAACACTTGCCTGTTATCCTCAATATCCTATCTATAATTATTATGATTATCAAGACGCCTGGTTCCATGCCTTTTTACTAAGAAATTTTAACCATACCTGATTTTTCTATTTCGTCGAAAATTTTTCCAACAACTACCCCAAATGGTTTATTAAATGGTTCAGATACTTTGGAAGCATTCCAACTATATTCCCTATCAAGATATTAGAAGGATTCCATAAATATAAGGATTACTTTATGCAAGATCATATATGTCCAGAAGAATATACTCTTCAGTTTTCAGCTATATTCAAGTTACCATGGATCATTCTATTTACCTATAAGAAACAAGAAGCCAGAGATACCTCTCCACCACTTCTATACAGACAATTTAGTGTTAAATGGTGGAAAAGAATTGAAGAAAATCAAGCAGATATTAATGCAGTCACCAACTATTACAAAAGGTCTATTTCTCGAGAAAGCTGTTCTACCACAACTCCTACAGTACAAGATAAGGATTTTATTAAAAGATTACAGGAGTGCTCTTCTCCTGAAGAATGGCAGAAAATTATAAATGAGATCAAAAGTTCCCCTACGCCAAGTGAAGATCTATTTCAAGATGCACAGGATCCCTATGATGACATAACTCTATAGTATTCAAGTGTCTATATTAAGAAAGCCTAATGAAAGTCTATATTTAAGAAAGTTATTATTGCGTGAGTTTATTATATATACCAGAAAATTTGATTACTTATGAACCAGATTAAATTGCATACATCTATATTTTGAAACAATATTATTTGTCCATATGAACGAGAAAGTTTACAGGTAACAAGCTTAAAATTATTAAAAAAGAAGATGGAAGACCCTACCAAAAAGAAAAGTGGTTATAAAAGGTTGCTATCAGGATTATTAAAGAAAAGATGACAATAAGATTTGAAGATACGACAAGCTTCAATTCATCAAAGAAAGAGAAAGTGGAAGACCCTACCAAAAAGAAAAGTGGTTATATCCTCAATTTTCAAAAAGCAGAATTATTAAAGAAAAGATTCCCCGACAAATTTCAAATTATTGATAAAGCAAGGAAAAGAGACATAAAGATGCATCATCACGTTCAAATAATTGAAGATTTTACCGAGTGACTAAATTATTGAAGACTTTTACCTAAGATTCCGGTGATGAAACCGAATGATCTATCTATAAAACGAAGAAGATTTCAAGAAAGAAGACAGAGCCTTTTTTATGAAAAAACCTTCAATAAAATTCTCTACAACCAGATGTACAAAAACCCTAGATTTCAATATTTGTATATTACCAGAAACCCAGTCTATAGATATAGAGAAGAAAGATCCATGTATATTATCCAACTGTCCTGTATTAATTTAGATTCTATAAATAAAGGTATCCTTTTATAATCTTTTATGTTCTTATTATTTCAATAATTTCCATATCCGTAATATTAAATGTATATATATATATATATATATATATATATATATATATATATATATATATAATAATAATTGAATATTATTTAACAAAACAAAATTAATCTCATATAAAAGTATAGAATGCGTATTATTTTGGTGTGAATTTTTTGACATGAGGTTTAATTACATCAAAGATATGTTGGAATAAAAAATAAAAGGGGATAATTCTACTATTACTATCATAAACAATGATTTTACAATTTATACATGGGTACTATAACCACGTTTACAAGTAGAGGTGTCAAATTAAGACCCATTAGTTAAACATAGGTCTAGTTGGTTAATATTTAAATTGTGATTGGTCTAATTGGGTTTTTCTAATTTTTATAGATGGGTCTGATTGGTTAATTAAAATAAGGCCCAAATATATCAAGATTATATATTGGGTCCATCTATAACCACATGGGTTATATCAGACTATCAGTGGGGTAAAATTGATCGTTTACAAAAAAATACCTTCCGTCTTCTGCAACTCAAAATCTCGATCTCAGATTCTAATCGCAAGTTTGCAACTCAATTTTCTGTCAATTATTCCATCTACTTCAGCTACTCCGATTCGAATTTGTTGCTTACTAATTCGTATATCTTATACAAGTAAGTTATCATATTCATACTTCAAGTCTTCAATCATTAAATATAGAGCGGCAAAATGAGTCCATGTAGCAAATTCCGGACAATTTTGGGCTTTTAAATTTCTTTAACGGGTGATTATGGACTTTATTCATATTGAGTATGGGCTGGACCGGTAAACATCTTTGCGCTCCTATGGACATTTTAAAAAAATGAATGGGTGAATTGCGTACTTGCGTTCTTTATCTCCGTAAAAGCCCTCGCTAGTCGCTTCTCACACACCGTCGCCAACTCGCTGGCTTGCTTCTCCGGCCACCTTCCTCCGGTGAGCTTCCTCCTCCGCCGTCCTTCCTCCGCCGCCCCTTTTCGCCGTTTGTTTATCTCCTCCGTAAGTTAACGTAAAAATACATAATTACATATACCTACCTAGAGTTACTCTCTACCCTTTGATTAGTTATTCAGTTTTATCGAGTTTCAATTTCGCTTCCTATTGATTTTTCTTATGTTTTTTCTTTCTGTTCGAGCTTCCTATTTATGCCCATAGTATGAATTGTATTTTAGCACACAATTTTGTACAAGTTTTGTAAGTCAAAGAATTGATTAATTCGGGATTTTTCTATTAAATTTATTTGCAAACTAATCAATTTGATCAACAATGTTTAATTTTAATTTGTTCTAAAAAGAAGTTGAATTTGTGCAGTGTCCTAACCCAAACCCAAACCTCAACATCTTCCTCATATCCACTGATATGATGACTGTATAACTGTATATATTTATATATTGAGTACTATGTGGGATAACTAGTTAATTACGGTCTACCGACTACATATTATTGATTGTATAAGTTTGGTTTTTTTCGTGTTTTTTTTCCAAAATTTGCCCGTTTGGACCCGAATCCATTTAGACCCGAGCGTGTTCAAACCCGCACCCGTTCAGACCCGAGCCCGTTCAGACCCGCCTGCCCGAACCGCCCACCCACCCGTTTTGCCAGTACTAATTAAATGTTATATTATATTCAATTATTCGTCTGTTGCGATTTTGTGTTTGATTTAGGACTTTTGGTGAATATGTATGTGTTTTGAACTTGTAATTGAAGATCCGTTGATTGATTGTTGTTTACTTATTACTTGTCTAGGTAATTTTATGTCGAAGTGGTAGCTGATGTTGGTCTGGTGATGCGTGCTGTAATCAGTATGTTGCTCTTGTGAATGATTTGCAAGCCAACGAGATTTGGTATGCTCTACGCTTTTCCTGAAGTATTTTGCACACACAAAAGGCCAGCCATACTATTTTTATTATTCAAACACGATAAAAAACAGTTTCAGGAAGATCTTGTAAGCATTGAGATGGCAGCCTAGTTTTGTAGTGTTCAAACTTTGTATCTCTTTAGTTTTGGTATTTTTAAGTCTCCTGATTATCAAAACTCAATACTTACTTATAAAGAGTGTCCATTGTTGACACTTAAACTTCTTAAAAAAATTAAACTGACTAAATTACCCCTTATCCATCACATTAATACATAAATGAAATCAAATCATAAAATCAATTACAAAATATCTGTCCTAAATCTCCAAGATACACAATCTTTGTGTACAAATTTAAAGCATTACCATGCACACCTATGAATTAACTTATTTATAACATTCCAATAATAAAATTGTTCCTTTTTACTAGCCTATTACCATAAATAAATACAATTTATTAATATTAGTTTACTATGTAAATATATAAAATGTATTTAACAGATACTCAATTCCTACCATCGTCACCATAATCGCTACCACCTACTACCATCTACTACCACCACTACCACCGCAGCATTTTGCGGGATTTGTGCTAGTAAAAAGAATACATGAATGGCTATAGGATGTATGGTAAAAACTGGAGGAAATTTAGTAATGAGCATCTGATTTAGGATGATGTTTGTGTGTTTGAGCTGATAAATGAGATCGAATAGGTACTGAAAGTCACCATCATGCTGGCTAGCTGAACTGAATCAGGAGACTGAGTGTACAAATAATGGGCGAAACTGTGATCTGTTAGTATGACATATTTTTGGTAGGAATGATGGGGTGGTTATGGTAATGGACTATGGTCTAAATTTGAGAATTTTGTCATGATGCTTTTGGTAATTTTACTCTGGTTTTGTTCTCAAAAAGACCCAAAAACCCGACCCAAACCCATTAGACCCAGACCCGTTAGACCCATCCTCCCAAATGACCCATCTAGACCCAGACCCATCTAGACCCGAAACCCGATAAGACCCGAGACCCGACCCAACCCGACCCAAACATTTTGACACCTCTATTTTCAAGTAACGTATTTCGAATATGCAAAGTGTTTAATAAGCATTACAGTCTAAATTGTTCCAACAGATATAAAATTTTTATTTCCATAGCTTGTATCATATAATAAAATTAATATAGGTAATCAAACTATATGCATAGCAACAATACCAAACCAGGTAATTGAAACACAAAATTACTTTATAAGAAAATTTAATGATCTGATTAATCAAAAATTAACACAAATCTAGCGCTTTGTAGAATTAAACACAAAATCAGACAAACAATTTACTAAATAAGGTAACTTTTAAACATATGTAACACAAATTTGCTAAAAATCTAATCAACAATGCAAAGTAAATAGGAGTAATAGTAAAGTGTATCAACTTACGCTGCGAAGTAAGTTTACATCCTCGCGATTTGAATAGGTTTTCCGATCATGGATTTGAAGATGGTTTAAGCAAAATAAATTTTCTTATTGATTCGAAGAATATTCGAGAACAATGTTTTTATACGCACAAATTATCAATGGACACCAAAGACCTAACTTGCTCAATCGAGAACCAACTCAAAAGGGGAATAATGGGTAACTTTATTAATTATGAAAATCATAAACGCGAATTACATGAGTGACTCGTATTTATAGAGACTCAAACCAATACGTGTTCTGACCACTCTCCTATTGACACGTATAGAAACTCAAACCAATACGTGTTCCGACCACTCTCCTATTGACACGTATAGAGACTCAAACCAATACGTGTTCCGAACACTCTCCTATTGACACGTATAGAAACTCAAACCAATATGTGTTCCGACCACTCTCCTATTGACACGTGTTTCAAACTAAATACTACCATCACTATCTATATACACTGAATATCTAACAAGTGATTTGAACAAAGTGTTCAGGCTAACTCGACCAGATTCCGACCCGTTTGACTGTTTTTTAAATGGAACATTTTGACCCAAACCTGTTTATAATCGTTAATCAACCTTCTCCTTATACCATGTTATCTCTTGGTGTTGTAGCATGTTGGAGGTTGTTGTACTTTACTTATAACCCACCCAACAAACATATGCCTTGGTCCCCTGGAAAGCAAACCATGTTTGAATGAGATTTATAAAATCTTACTTTCGTTTCCAGTTATTTTAGTTTCTTCCTAAAATATCCTTGCATGTTGCAGAGAATGGGAGAGCTAGCAGCTGAAAAGCATGCCGCTTACATCATAAAAGTGGAAAAGAATAAAGACAGTATCGAGTCTGTCCTGATGGAGCATCTCCGAATCAACGGTGCATATTGGGGATTAACCACACTCGACATCCTAGGTAAACTTAAAGCTGTGGACCAAGAAACAATTATTTCATGGGTCATGAGTTGCCAACACGAATCTGGTGGTTTTGGTGGTAATGAGGGTCATGACCCACATCTACTTTACACCCTTAGTGCAATCCAAATTTTAGCACTATTTGACAAGATCGGAACACTTGATATTGATAAAGTGTCAAATTACATAGCTAGCCTACAACAAGAAGATGGTTCTTTTTCAGGAGATATATGGGGTGAAATAGATACTAGATTCTCGTATGTTGCTATATGTTCGCTTGCACTACTACAACGTTTAGATAAAATTAATGTTGCAAAGGCGGTAAAATACATTATAAGTTGCAAGAATCTTGATGGTGGGTTTGGCTGCACCCCTGGTGCTGAATCTCATGCAGGTCAAATCTTTTGTTGCATAGGTGCACTTGCAATAACGGGTTCTTTACATTACGTTGATAAGGATCTTTTGGGATGGTGGTTATGTGAGAGACAAGTTAAATCTGGTGGTTTAAATGGCCGGCCCGAGAAGCTTCCGGATGTCTGCTACTCGTGGTGGGTCCTATCTAGTTTGATAATGATTGATAGAGTTCATTGGATTGATAAACAAAAGCTTGTTAAGTTTATTTTGGACTGTCAGGATATAGAGAATGGCGGAATTTCAGATAGACCAGATGATGCAGTTGATGTTTTTCATACTTATTTTGGAGTTGCAGGTCTTTCACTCCTTGAGTATCCAGGATTGAAGGCCATTGATCCGGCTTATGCACTGCCTGTTGATGTGGTTAATAGGATTTTTCTTCGGTGATATGTATTCTATATCTTATAAAGATAAGCGGTTTTATGATACTTGGTTCTTTTATTTTGATAGACCTTATTTCTGTTATTACTATTAGCTACTAGTAATAGACTTCCTTTATCAGCATTCGTCATAATAGTATACTATATATTTGGCAAGCTGGTATCAAGCGGCTGCAGGTACTGAGTTGTACAATCACAGAGTGGTCATGTTACTATTCGATTTCCTCTAGTTAAAAACTTTGAATGGGCTGTACTGCGACATGTTGTTACTGATGTAATTGCGGCCTTGGTCTAAAGCTACTTTTGGAGAGATGTGGAGTATGTGAAATGGGTTGGTCAGTGGGTTGACTAACGGGTCAAAGCCGACCTGAAACTACTTTTTTTATCCAAATTTTTGACACTGATAAATAATGGGTGTGTTAAATAAGAGCATCATCTCTTGTTTTAAAAGTCATACGGGATATAATACATGTTGCCGTATAACTTCTATGTTAAATTTAACAGCACCTAAACTAAGGGACGGTAGCTGTATAACTTATTTTTCTTTTGCAAATTGTAAACATATTATAGACACTCAAACCGTACGACAATTGTAACACCCTAAATTATAACTACTAGCTAATAATGCTTATTGCTAATTAATACATATGATCAAGTGTTTAATTTAATTAGTTGGCGTAATGTCTTTGCACCATGAAGATATAGTTGTTTCATTGTATAACAAAATAGATTGGGTTAAATTTTAATGCTACTTAAAGATAACAAATATTATGATTACACGTACATATGTATTCTTGTTATGTAACAACGTGCATGACTTTAAACAAAACATAATTTGTCAAAGGAAGCATGAGGAGGATATACGTAGCACCATGAGGTGTCTTACTATGAGATGTCTTGGTATATTATTGACCCAATTTGGGTATGTAATTCAACTACTCAAAAATATATACTCCGTATTATTCTAAAATATGACTAATTAAATAAGTGATACATGTTAAATGCACTATTAATTACAAAACGATTTTTAGGAAATATATATATAGATAGTGGTATTTAAAACATTGCAAACATCACATGCACCATGTTATACAAATAACAATACATTATTACATATAACAGTCAAGTTTTGTGTCATCATTTCAGTTAGCTAAGTTATTAAAGAATAATAATTGTAATTCACCAAATACGACTAACGAACTTCATCTAGCGGGTCAAACTACTTGGATGCTAAGGTTGCTCTATGCAATTGACACCTTGAAATGGAATTTGAAAAAATGATCCTAACTTACCAATTGACGTATGAATAACCAACTCCTTTGTATGCTATAAATAGAAGTTGTAATTCTCTGTTTCAACTCACACTTTCCTTCTTAAATCTCATATCTTAAACATACATATTCATATACGTAGCCATCAGTCCAGGTCCATCACCATGCTATAACAAAAAAGGTTCATGTCCACCACCACCCTAGCTATAATCTAAAGGTGGAAACGACAACTCGAAAATGTTATAGCCAAAATTATCGAGGTGAGTTTCGTGTTATTTTCAAAACTGAGATATATGCGATATACCACGTGATTACTTGTTTACTTGATTACCTGATTATTTGTTTAATTGCATATAATAGCACGTTGATTTCTAGATATATATTATGTCATGTCGTCGTTGGTTAAATCAGAGGCTGAAACGTAATGGTCGTTGGCTTATATATAAAGTACGATTAGTACACAGGAGGCATCTTGTTGTACTAAGTCGATACTAGCAGATACTTGTCTATAATATTTAGACTTGTATAGATAGTCGTGACATAGATAGCTCACATACTTATCAATGTCAAATAACGACTTGGATTACCTGATTTACCTCGACACAGAGTACTCAGCATATTTTATATATTTTACATTTCATATTTTACACGTCATTATTGCATGTGATATATTTGTACACAAACACACGAATTCACTAAGCCTTTAGGCTTATGCATGTACGTGTATATCTCAGGTCAAGAGACTCGTTAGAAGAAGAATGCTATATGGGACCATATGACGACTTAGCTAACGTACTCAAGGAGCTTTAGTTTAATTTAGACATGTTGTATATTTAGTTTTAAATTATCATGCTTCCATTGTACTTAGACTCCAAGAAAATAATAAAAAGGTGATTAAAATTTACGGGTGTTATAAGTTGGTATCAGAGCCTTAGTTTGAGAAAATTAGACATTAATTTAGGATACTTAAATTGGAAATTCTAAGTGACCTTCAGTATAAGAATCTTATATAACGGGCATCCTTCTTATAAGATACTTTACTTGATTTGCATCGAGAAATATGATGATGGTTGCAAGGTCACTCATGTATGCTAAGTTTATAATAACATCTGGCCAATGTCATTATAAATTTATCATTTCGTGTTTGAGCTTAACAAATCTTTATCATTTGATGATGCAAATAATTTTGTGCACACTGAGATAAATATTAGAGACCGTATTTGCTAATATTATTGCCATAAAATATTTGAAATAGTTATGTCAAGTCAATATGACAAAGAACATTGACATATCAATGAAAAAGTTTAAATTTCTTCACTAGTAAGTAAATAATAACAATTTTTGTAAATTAAGAAAACAATGATAAAACAAATGTTAAATGATCCTAGGCTACAAAGGTTATTAGCATTTAGTGGACGAACAAATTAATAGATAAACAAAGTTGAACATTACTGTAATGTCACATTCTTATTTCAAATGAGTAGTTGATGAAATATTATAAGAAAATTTTGCATGCTATGGTAAGGAAATCATGCTAGATATTAATATAAAGTGATGGTACATGCATATTGATACAATTTAAGTCAGCAATATATGATATGCATACGTATTTACGTGTTAAGTTATTCAATTAAATGGAGCTATACATCATACTTGATTGCATCAAATTCACGTGTTCATGATTTTAAAGCATAACTTGTAATATTATAGATACTATATATTATAACACCCCTTCATTTAGATTATATAAATAACCAATATAAAAATGGCGACGCGGAAGCTTAGATTTCAAAACATATAATAAATGTTTCACATTACAGAAAATGTCAATAAACTTTTTCAAATCAAAGTACAAGACATTTCAATACACTGGGTGTTATTAAAACATTTCTATTATATTCAAAATAACATCAGAGTTACAGCCTGTCAAATATTCCATCCAGTCCAACAACCTCCTGCCCAATATGCCCCATGAATATACAACCTGCAGGAAGAACTGTGGTGGGGTTAGCACAACGCTAAGTGAGGGAACCAATAACAACAGTCCAACTCAGCATAACAATCTGTTTACATTTATAACAATAAACAGACAATTAATCAATGAATCAATCATTCACTTACCAGCCGACATCCATTAGGTCATACAAGCTGCGTCAAAGGGGATCGGTGGTCCCTGAGACACCCTAATACCGGTTTGGTACCCAGGAACTCTTACCATACACATGTATTGGCCTATACAGCACGACCGATAACTTGTTGTCAATCACACACGACCTAGATCTCTAAACCAATAAATCAAGTTTTTCGAGATCTCCTGTCGTCTACAACAACAACAAGCCCAACCTACACAGGTTGACCTCTGAATATTTCACATTGGCTCAGTCTCAGCCAAGCAAACAAACATGCCCAATTATCAAGGCAACCAAGTATCAGATGCATCATATCACAATTATAGTACTTTACAAGTTGTAACCAAATCATTACAACTAAATCACACTGAGGGTACAAGTCCACTCACCGACCACCTCAGGCGTCCACTCAGTAGTCTAATATCACTGAGCCTTCACCATATCTGATAATACAATCAATAAACCATAAGTTAGTAACTTGTATCAACAGATAATATTTAAGTAATTAACATCGTTACACAATCATAACATAATTATATGTATTAGGTGATCCCTACGATCACAGCAAACAAAAGTCCAATTCGGAACATATTCAAAAAGTCCCGAAATAAGGTCCAAAAACAGTAAAATGCCATTTTCGACCCCTATACGATCCCGAATGGCCAAAAACTAACTAGGCTATAGTATATAGCTTTGATCATTGGGCCGTTTCCGAGTGGACATGCGAATTTCAGCTAAATCCGAGTTAATGAAATTTTGTTACAAAAAAAGAGGTCTCTAAAGTGCTATTAAACACTTATGCACTTTTGAAATTTGCAAACTTAAAATTTCCGAAAATTTGCTAGAACAGCCGATCAAGCCGCCGGCTTGCCAAAGAAGCCGCCGGCTTCCTTCTACTATGCACAAGCCGCCGGCTTGGGAACGAAGCCGCCGGCTTCGGCCTTCGTCCCAGCCCTGTACGACCTGATCAAAACCCTAACCCGCGAATTTTCACAAAACCCACAAAAACTCAGTTTCTAACCATTTTAGACACCTAATAACTTCACCAAATCATCATATAACACTTCTAACCAGTTTCTAACATCCAATTCTTCCAAATCATCAATTAACCAAATTTAAATCAAATTGATTAAACTCTAAACTTACCTCAAATGGAAGAACACTGGATTAAGATGATGATTATAATGAACTAGAATCAATCACAGCTTCAATTCTTCAATTTCATGTTTTTAATTTGGATTCTTATGGGTTTTGGAAGGAATTGAAGTTTCATAATGAAACTTTCCAAAAGAGGAAAGTAATATATAGTCGGTTCAACTTAAACCGCCTTCAATATACGGGTATAATTTAATACCCCATATCAATCTATTGTCTGGAACCCGAAAACCATTTGCGAGTCCAAACATTTTATTGCACCGACAACTATATTAATTTACAACAATTAATATTTCACTTATCACATTGGAATATTCGGCTCCTATTCCAATTATTTCACTATTTCAAACAATATTATTTCTAAACACATTTAAATATTAATTTAAATTAAGAAATAATAATATATCCACAACTAGGCCCATTTCGAAGATGTTACATATATGGTCATATATACGAGTCAAATGCGAGCATAAATTATAATACATCTGAAAGGGGATGATTATTTAAATATGTATAGATATCTGAAAGGAGATATCAATATTATTACAAGAATATATCCGAAAGGGGGTGAATATTATCTAAATATGACTACATATCTGAAAGAAGATATCATATTATAGAATAACATCTGAAAGGGGATGATTATTTAAATATAAATAGATATCTGAAGGGAGATATCATATTATAAGAATAACATCCGAAAGGGGATGATTATTTATATATGTATAGATATCTGAAAGGAGATATCAATATTATAAGAACATCCGAAAGGGGATGATTATTAAAAATATAAACATATATGAATAGTGATATCATGTTACAAGAACAATAATCGAAAGGGGATTTGTTCTAACGGTATTAAGGACAATAATATTCAAAAAAGGATATGTGTTCTAAAGGTAGTCAGATTGAAAATCTTATTATGATTAAGACTTGTCTATAAATAGATAAGCAAACGATTTTCTAAAAATATATAAGCAATTGTAAATATTCCGATATGATAATCTCTAAATGTTGTTAAAAAAAAAAAAAATTCTATAACTTTAGAAGTCGTATAAGAGGTGAAGTTAAGATTAAACAAAAAGCATCAACTACAAGACGATATGAAAATTTTGTAGTAGTTCAAAAAATGTCTATAAATATTAAGTTACTTTATAAACACATCTCAAAGAGACATAATATACAATCTACTATAAAAACCAAAACATTTTACCGTGAAACTACTTCGCGTATCGACTATTCGACTTCGATGGATGTTTAGGGAGAACTTTTAAGCGGAAAATGGGAATTACAAATAAATTGTTTATGTTACAAGTCTTGAATAATAAATTATAAAAATATACCGATAAGAAAGTATGAATTTTCTATCGGATCGTAAACTATTTGCGCAAAACCTTACGACTAAAACATCTTAGATGTTTAGGTGGTGAAATCATCAACCTGGTCATTATAAATTAAGAATTATATATAATAACTTGAAATGAACATGTCACTATTTTTTACGTATATCATACAAGTAATATAATTGGACTTTCAACTCATCAGTTAAGTAACGATAATTAAAAATAATTTTGATGTGTATTCTTTTTGAGTATTTAAAACATACTAATTTGAGTAGATTGTAAGACGAGAGAAAATAACAAATAATGTAACTAAATAAGCGTCCGGGTTCAAATATTACACAAATCATTACGGACATTACCTCTAGTATACCATGAGTATGTATTTTTGGGGATATCTTCTATCATATTTCCTCAACAATAACATATATATACGATGACTTTTACAGCTTCAAATGAATACACATTCTAGACATTTTATTAAAACATTACTATCTAAAAATTCATTTGCGGTTTCTTCATAGACATTTTAGTAACCTCTTGTACATTTCATTTAAAATCTTTCAAGATTCACCTGATTCACTCCCATTTTACTTTATTAAGATATAAAACAAAATATATATCTAGTTCTTTGGAAAATTACTCACATAACTTATGAGAACCATGATTATTTTTGACAGATTCTTTCATCCCAATTGAGGTTACTTGAAACTCGATCTTAATATCCATTTGGGACGTTATATCAAGAATACTTCATCCTACTCTTCTCTATAATTACATCTTAAATATGTAAACCATAAATTCATCTCTAAAGAAACATGCTAAGTTTACATAATACTTTTCTTAAATATTGCTACATGCCCTTAAATTATAAATTCAACCACAATTTGTGCTATTACTACTCCTCATAGTATCATTATCATGACCATATCAATCATTTTAATTCTTTCGATCTCTTTCAGCTATTCGAAGATATTTCAAGATATTCACATTAAAATATTTTAACTCGTCTATTCCATCTTGGTTTATACTAATTGCTATCTTATCCAACACTCATTCCTTTGATCATCATAGACAAAAGCTTCATTGCAAAGGTAGCTAAGATTTTTAAATGGTTTATCACAAACACTTTTTGAAGTTTTCCAACCAATTCATTTTAATCACCAAATCAATATATGGTTTTTACTTTGTCATAGAGATCTTCTTTCTCCAAAGATCATGCCCGCAATTATTAAATTTAATTACCATCAACTATTTTCATCGTACTTATGGTAATTCGATTTACACTTAGTATATTGCAAGGAAATAAGACACACGATTTCCCTCTATGGGTGAGACACACCTTCTATTTATTTATTTTATCAGTCTTGATTAGTTTTCATGATGTGAACATGAGTTCACATAATATATCCCCTAACATATATCTAATTCAACTCTCATTTCTTATTATCGTTAGGAGCTTCCGTAATTTACGTCTATTAAAATACTTCTTTCTACAATCTTGTGATTAATAAAGTTTAGATTGGCTCCCTAAGAGCTTCTTCTTATCGGGCAATTTGACTCACTTCATCTTTTTTGGTAATAGTTTAAGACAAGAAAAATAGGTCTATTTTCTCATAACCACCTATGTGGTTCAATTAGAACCATGAGTTTCCTTACTAGAGTTAGGCTATGTTCGCGTTCTTCGCTGATGTATATATTAAGTGATTAGCCTACTCAATCCAATTTGCTTAAGAGATTTGTGATACAGCATGTTAGACCGTTTCAAATATGTATCTACCTACCTATATTGTTTATGAAATTCATCAATCAAGATTTCTTTCAACAAATTTTTCCTAGATCAACTTTCTAGATAACAAAAATATTTTCGTTTGTTAATATTTTACGATTGAGCTATTCTTCTTCATTCACGTTAATTGCCTTTAACACAAAAGGTTGAGCACTTTAGTCATCCAAAGTGTCGCTATGATATCCTATATGTATCAATATTATCGTTTGTAGTATCATCCTACAATTTCTTATTTTACATGTGGTGTACACCAAAATAGATATAAATTCTATATCAAGAATACTTAAAATATATATACAACTATATTCCTTATTCGATTGATTTCTTAAGTGAAGTAAATCGTTATCTATTGTCTTGCGAGCTTTGTTCACGTATACTTTGTACGTTCTCTTTTGTCATCCTGTGAGTTCATTTCATACACTATGATAGATACAACGATTCATCATTTATAAATTTAACAATGTATACAACGATATAATTAGTGGTCGTATTATACTAAGCACCAATCAAACATTGGTTAATTAACTATATAATCTCAGAATCTTACAATTTACTGCGTGACATATATCATAGTGACCAAACTATATATATGTATATGGATATAAAGCCACCATTATTACAAGAATATGACTATGAAATGAGGTTTAAGTATCCTCGGTTATAACATTAAAAGAATTTCGAGGACGAAATTCCTATAAGGTGGGAGGATTTGTAACACCCTAAATTATAACTACTAGCTAATAATGCTTATTGCTAATTAATACATATGATCAAGTGTTTAATTTAATTAGTTGGCGTAATGTCTTTGCACCATGAAGATATAGTTGTTTCATTGTATAACAAAATAGATTGGGTTAAATTTTAATGCTACTTAAAGATAACAAATATTATGATTACACGTACATATGTATTCTTGTTATGTAACAACGTGCATGACTTTAAACAAAACATAATTTGTCAAAGGAAGCATGAGGAGGATATACGTAGCACCATGAGGTGTCTTACTATGAGATGTCTTGGTATATTATTGACCCAATTTGGGTATGTAATTCAACTACTCAAAAATATATACTCCGTATTATTCTAAAATATGACTAATTAAATAAGTGATACATGTTAAATGCACTATTAATTACAAAACGATTTTTAGGAAATATATATATAGATAGTGGTATTTAAAACATTGCAAACATCACATGCACCATGTTATACAAATAACAATACATTATTACATATAACAGTCAAGTTTTGTGTCATCATTTCAGTTAGCTAAGTTATTAAAGAATAATAATTGTAATTCACCAAATACGACTAACGAACTTCATCTAGCGGGTCAAACTACTTGGATGCTAAGGTTGCTCTATGCAATTGACACCTTGAAATGGAATTTGAAAAAATGATCCTAACTTACCAATTGACGTATGAATAACCAACTCCTTTGTATGCTATAAATAGAAGTTGTAATTCTCTGTTTCAACTCACACTTTCCTTCTTAAATCTCATATCTTAAACATACATATTCATATACGTAGCCATCAGTCCAGGTCCATCACCATGCTATAACAAAAAAGGTTCATGTCCACCACCACCCTAGCTATAATCTAAAGGTGGAAACGACAACTCGAAAATGTTATAGCCAAAATTATCGAGGTGAGTTTCGTGTTATTTTTGAAACTGAGATATATGTGATATACCACGTGATTACTTGTTTACTTGATTACCTGATTATTTGTTTAATTGCATATAATAGCACGTTGATTTCTAGATATATATTATGTCATGTCGTCGTTGGTTTAATCAGAGGCTGAAACGTAATGGTCGTTGGCTTATATATAAAGTACGATTAGTACACAGGAGGCATCTTGTTGTACTAAGTCGATACTAGCAGATACTTGTCTATAATATTTAGACTTGTATAGATAGTCGTGACATAGATAGCTCACATACTTATCAATGTCAAATAACGACTTGGATTACCTGATTTACCTCGACACAGAGTACTCAGCATATTTTATATATTTTACATTTCATATTTTACACGTCATTATTGCATGTGATATATTTGTACACAAACACACGAATTCACTAAGCCTTTAGGCTTATGCATGTACGTGTATATCTCAGGTCAAGAGACTCGTTAGAAGAAGGATGCTATATGGGACCATATGACAACTTAGCTAACGTACTCAAGGAGCTTTAGTTTAATTTAGACATGTTGTATATTTAGTTTTGAATTATCATGCTTCCATTGTACTTAGACTCCAAGAAAATAGTAAAAAGGTGATTAAAATTTACGGGTGTTATAACAATAAACTGGAACAATTATTTTTAGGTAGTTCTGTAGTTATACAATTATTGTTTGTTTGATAAACCATGTCCCAATTTCCGTATTAGGTAAATTACATTCCCTGTACATGTGGTATATCAGTCACTCTTAGTCCTTGAGTCGTTTTGTTTACGGTTCAGTCTCTTAACCTAAATTTTCAATTCGCTCTCAGTTTTTCATTAAATGACAAAATATTCTTAAAGCTTTATGACTTTTAAACTTTTAAATACTCTTTAAAAAGAGTGAACTGAAAATTTGAATTAAGGAACTGTACCGAAAAGATTTGACCAAGGAGGTGAAAATGTAATTTGGGGGTGTTTCTTTTTTGCTGAATGTTATTTTTGAGAAGGGATCTTTGTCCAAAAAGAAAAATGCTTGTTTCTTTTTGGTACTTAATGTGGAAAACATTTGTTACTCCTCTTACACCTTACACTGTGTTGTTTTTGAGTTGAAAACTGGGTGGAAAGGAAAAGAAATGAAAGGATTTAAAAATCAAGTTGTGTTCTTAAAAAAAAAAATTTTTGAAAGGAAAAGAAAAGAAGTAGAAGGAATTGGAGGGGAAGCTGCCCGTACATTTTTGTTCAAATCTTTTCCTCTCATTTTTGGGATGGTGATGTTTCCTTCCTTCCATTTCCTTCCTACCAAAGAACACAAATACATAAATACACAAGTTTCCTTCTTTTCCCTCCCCAGTCATCATATTTGACTTTCATGTCCTTTTTCCCAACTAAAAATTCCTTTCTCCTTTATGCTTTCTGCTTTCTCCTTTCTTTCGATTCACAACCACATACTTTCATCTCACCATAGTAGCTTCCTGAGAATCTGCACATTGTCGTTGTTACCACGTCGGAATATGCACTTTTATTCCTGCAACTCCAGCACCATTATTTCAAGTATTTTTGGTAGTAGAATTTTTATGTTATTTCATATTTGGTGATAGAACTTCTATCTAATCTTCTAATCAATGAATATGTTCCATGGGTTTGCAATTTCAGGTGATCATTGTATAAGGAATCTTTTAAATGAAACCACTTTTTCAAGGATTTACTTTTTTCTAAGGACTTTACAAAAAGGGAAAACAATAATCAGCTCATACTCCTCGATTGGAACAGGAGGCAAGCTCCCTACAAGAAGCAACGATGTGGGGTCTCTAAATAAATCTCATGAATCACTATTTCTATTTTTTTTTATTGGTTTGTGTTATATTATAATTATAATTATTATTATTATATAATAATGGTCATAAAATGTGTGAAAAATATAAGTTTATGATAAAGATGATAGCAACGATGTAGGAGGTGCGGTTGCAATTTGGCATCAGTAGATTGGGTATGCACTAGGTTTGCATGAAGAAAAAAAAAACTTTTGGAGAGCGAGTAAAGTTAAAGGTGTTTATCGGGTAAAGTTTCGGGTTCAAGTTTCAAGTTAAAACATTTACAAGATAAATCAAAACCAAACTAAATCACTTCCAAGCTTATAACCGAATTCAGTTTAGCTTAAACGTTAAGTTTATATAATATTAACCGAAATTCACAGTCAATTTCTTTTAAGACTATTTTACGATGAATATATATAAAATTATTAATTGAGATTTATATAATCATAGTTTCTTCATTAGTTAGTTAATAAGAAAAAAACAAAAAGGAAAGAAAAGATGGGTTGTTACGATTAGTTGAGAGTTAAATTATAAATTTTGTGGGATGATTTTTGTTTGATTAAAATTTTTGACGAAAGCAACGGAAAAGAAAAGAACAAAAATATTCACATTTCATATGTATAATTAAAATTCACAAGTTGTTGCATAATTTATATTAATATCAATAGTTAAATTTCACAAAACAAAGTCATACCATACTTATTACTATCACATATTAGACTACTCCCGACAATTGTTTTGTCACTTCTTTTGTCAGTTGTGCCACACAGTACATCAAAAACCGGCGAAATACAGACACAAGGATGCCAATGGTGGTTTCATCAATTCAATTTTTGGGCCTCTCATTTACCAATATACCTACATTTACATACACTAAACAAAAAATAACAATACATTAAATATAAGCTGAGCCCTGCGAAAAACCCCTCTCCTTTCTTCAGTTTACCGAAGAATGAGGAAATGACGAAAGGAAAGAATTGGTGGGGCCAATTGTGACGAAAGCCATGGCTTCGTCGGCCCCAACCGATGAATGCCAATGGCAGTGGTATAAAAACCATGCACAAAATAAAAAGAATTTATATTATAAATACTTAATAAATGCATATGATGATAATGGGCCACAGTTAGGCATGGCAATGTTCATCCGATCTATCCATTGTTGATGGATATGGACGAAGCAAACGGACGCATAATGAATATGGATATGGATATGGAGTTTAATGGATTGGATGTGGATGGTGAGTTGTCATCCATGGATGAATCCATTAACCTGAAATTATATATGTTTTAATTATTAACTAGGTACACTGTATACCTCAATGTCCATTTGTTTGATATATATTACACACTTTATTTATTTTTGTATTATTTTATTGTACCATTTTATTTAACATGTATATGCTACCAAGTGTTTATAAGATTATGTCTATTTCGTCTCTTAAGTATTGCTTATAATAGGCATTTTTATCCATCTTAAATTTAATACACAATTTAAACTTCCATCGTAAAAAAATTCTACTTATTATGTCACAAAAGGAACATTGTATACTTATTCAGTAGTAACTAACCTTAATAATAGAATATAAATGGAAGCACAGTATAAAAGAGGTCCATATAGAAAAAGAAAAGAGAGAAAAAGCACTAATGAAGAAATAATAGAAATGATAGAAGAATTAAGAAAATTTAGAAAACATATAAAAGAAAAATTTTCAATAAGTTATTATAGATCTAGAATACTAGAAGATGTCCAATCATCTTTAGACTGTTTAGAAAAAAGTAAAAAGAAAATATATGAAAAATCAAGAAGAGGAAAATAATAAGTTAAAACAAGAACTAGAAAGTTTAAATAAAAAGGTAAAAATACTAGAAGAAAAAAATAGATAATAATTCCGCATATAATTTAGATGAATTAATACTCAACCTAGAAAGTATATCGGAAACACCTAATTAATTAATAAACTACATTAAATATAAAGTAACTACATTAAATATAAAGTTGAAATAAAACCAATGCATTTAAAATCATTAATGACGTTAACTTCCATCGTTAAAAATAAACAAAATTTCAACTATTCGGGTTCGGATAACCCGCAATGAACACCCCTAATATCCATATCCATATTCATTATGCGTCCGTTTGCTTCGTCCATATCCATCAACAATGGATAGATCGGATGAACATTGACATGCCTAACTGTGGCCCATTATCATCATATGCATTTATTAAGTATTTATAATATAAATTCTTTTTATTTATAATATAATTCTAAATAAAATAACTATTTAAAACTATTTCATATAAAGGGGTAAATTAGTCATTTTTTATATTAAGATCGTTCACTTAGTTAAAAAATGAACAAAATTTACTGAAACGGCACTTGTTATAAACAGAAAAAGAGCCTTTAATCTTTTGTATTCCCCGCTCAGTGGTCTACCTCAATGCATCTAGACGGAACTAGAGTCGGAATAAGCTTTTATCTCGTGATGACAGATGACTTTTGTCACTAACTCGTAAGTAATGACGCACGCGTGCAAGACATCTTACATTTGAAGTCCTTAATAAAATAAAAATAATAAATCAACCACAATTTTCAATATTCCCTCTATAAATACACTTGTCCTCAGCTCCTACTCATAAATAACAATAACAATCACAGTGATAGTACTCCGTAATTCATAAACCCAACTATATACCATCTTCACCCAAGATTCATTTCTCCTACCATCATCTCATCATGCCTGCTTCGTAAGATCATCTCGATCTCTCTTTCTTTGGATTCTTATATTTTCATTTTTTAATTATTAAATAAAATTCATTTTGTTTTGCAGAAGTGTGAAAGAGGTTCTTGCACCATCGTTGGATTCTACTTCGCAACCGCCATCCATCTTTGATGGAACCACTAGGTATATGTAATTCTACAACATCATCATCCAATGATAAAGCTAGTTAATTGTTTCTCCTTTTATCTTAAACGGAGTAAGTACTACTGCCTACTAAAGTAGATAATACAGTAATTACTTTAAAAATAAGTGAACCTAAACACCCCATATACGGATTAAATCAAATAAATCTAATATTATCGTAAAAATGGTAAGAAAAATGGTTGTGCATCAACTTTTGGGCTGTCTGCAATCACTTTTTATGCACAATAGATCAAAACTTGAAGCACAATCGCGAAGTGTTTGCCTCGCTTGTTCTTTGCTACATTTTTTTTTTACCATAAAGTTTGTTTTACATCAGTAACATATTTATATTATGGTTAATAAAGTTTAATTGAGCATACGTGATTTCGATTTCTGTATGTATATCTAGTTTTAGTTTGTTGTGATCATGATTCCTGATGATTGTTTTTTTTTATTAAAAAAAATATAGGTTATACATTAGCTACATATGCCCCTATGCACAACGTGTTTGGATTAGCAGAAATTATAAGGTAAGAGTTCTGATTTATGTTCATAATTCATGATTCTTGTTGTATTGATTATGGGTTCAAAAGGCAAATTGAGGCTTATGGATGCAACAATTGACTGAAGTTATAAATAAGTATATAATTTCACACTTAACCTATAAAAATCTGTTACGGTAGTTTATTATATTTCAAAAATCTCATCATTTTGGTCCGAATATTAGAAAGAAAGAAGAAAAATCAGAACATCAAACTAGAGCCAAAGTGCGCAAGTCTTCTGACATTTACATCGAACTATTAAATATGGGAATTTTAAATTGTATAAATTTAGCTTTCTGTTGATTCAACTTCATCATTTGCAACTGATATGGCTTTGTACAACTTATATAATACACAAAGTGGTACGATTATTGTAGCTTATTGTTTTAAGTAAGAACAAGAGCATTATAGCAAGTACGGATAACAATAGAACAGCCATATATATTGTAGCCTGCAGGTACTAAATAATAGTACCACTTAAACATTTTTGAAAACATGACCTAGTTCCATAACTAGTGACGTATGCTTAAAGACAGAGTGATGGATGGAATTATAAAATACCCTTTAAGTGTGTCAGTTTACTTATTTGATTATACGTTCTTTTAAACTGAGATATTGATGACAGTTTACAAGTAACTTCTAAGATACAAAAATTCGATCAGGAGTCCTATTGAAGGATTATTGTTACATTCCTAACTATCTGGATGTTTATATGTAGGGACTACAAGAGAAGATCGAGATCGTTCCTATAGACCTTGAAAATAGACCCACATGGTATAAGGAGAAAGTATATCCGGAAAATAAGGTAACACTTCTACGGAGTATTATATTGCATGCCATTTTGTTCCAATTTGGTATATGAAGACAATTTCAAGTTGTCCTTGTTAATTTGGGTAAATTAGCTTTCTAACCATTGTAAGTTATTTTCTACTTGTCAAAGTCATCTTTCTAAGGCGGTCTAGCTCTATTCTCTTCACACTTACTGTTAGATATACATTGCATTAAAAAAAAAAATTCTTGATAAATTGATTATAAATGTTGTTTCTTGAGCATTTAAATATACTCCATGTTTGTCACATATAGGAATTTATCTCCTTACTGTTGATACAGGAATAGTTTTATTGATGAAGTTTTATTCTTTTAAGGTGCCATCTCTTGAACATAACAACAAAGTTACTGGAGAGAGCCTGGATTTGTTGCGATATCTTGAAGATCACTTTGAGGGGCCCAAATTACTACCAGAAGTAAGATTAATATCTGTCATAGTCTAATTTTTACCTCCTTTCTCTCCATTTTCTTTCAAAATGGTAACAAGTTGTCTCGTGAAAAACTGCAGGACCCTGCCAAAAAAGAGTTTGCTGAAGAGCTATTGACATACACTGACACTTTTAATAAAACAGTGATGTCTTCGGTTAAAGGAGATTTTGAGAAAGAATCTGGTGCGACTCAACAACCTTTCTTGTAGCTGTTTCTCTATTTATAGTATGTAATGTGTGAAGACCCTTTGTATCTAGAAGTAAGTTGATAGAATCTGATATATTTGTCCAGGTGTTGCATTCGATTACTTGGAATCAGCTCTTCAGAAGTTTGAAGGTCCATTTTTCCTTGGAGAAATCAGTTTGGTGAGTGTTTCCGTTCGTGCACCTGAAATCCACTATACTTATTGAATGATTTGATTTGGATAATGTTTTTTTCTTGGAGAAATCAGTTTGGTGAGTTTTTCTTAAAGATGGTTGTTTCTGGATTAGGAAAAAGACAAAATGGCTCAACCCGATCCATGATTGTTTGCCGAATCGAGTGTTTTGACCCGTCACCTGACCCACCCATTTTGATTTTTGATACCTCTAGAAAAGATAATATATATTAAAAAAAAAAAGCTAGCTTAATGAGGAGACGAGTCAGAACTGGCTCAAATTGTATGTTTGCCTAACCCAAATTTACTTGACCTGTTTCAGCCCAAATGAAACATTACCCGTTTTACCCCATTACACAACCCACCTGACTCACCAATTTTACCACCTCTGTGTGTAGAACATGAAGTATCTGCAAATTTTTATTTAGTTGCATGTGAAAACTGACTTGGCTTTACTACAAACTTTCGATTGCAGGTGGACTTTGCTTTTATTCCATTTGTAGAAAGGTTTCAGATATTTTTACAGGATGTATTCAAATTTGATATTACCTCAGGCAGGCCAAAATTAGCAACATGGATAGAGGTACGATTGTTTCTTCCCCTCCTAATCAAGACAGATACACTTTAGATTCTAAGATCAAATGATCTCCACCTTTAAAATTGATGCACGTCTTCAGAAATATGATCTTTAAACTTCATAACAAAGTTAACATCTGCATCGAGTTTGAATTAGTACATATATCACTTTATTTCATTTGGGGATGGACGTATGAAAAAATCCTTTAAATGTTAAGTCAGTCTTGTGCGGTTATACTTACTATGAAACACTTGCACACAGGAACTGAACAAGCTCGATGCATACACAGAGACAAAAGCTGATCCTGATTTTGTCATCAAGCATTACAAAAAACGTCTTCTGGTTAGTACCTTTGTGCATTTGTATATACAAAATTTATTCTTTTCCAAGAATGTTATGAACTTGTACATCATATATCGAAATCTGTATCTTTCTCAAAAAGAAGATTTAACTTTTAAAAAATATACAATATTCTCATTTCTCCCATATCATTGTTGCAGGGCCAGTAAGGTGCACGGCTTACTTCATGAAGGCCCCATAATCATATGATCATCCAGCAACAGCGCATTGTATGTAGGAAGGTGAATAAAGCTGTTTGTGTCGAGAACTGTTCTTCGGTCTAATAGATGTTTCAGTGTGTAGACTGTAGTAAATAAGTAGTAGTATATAACTATCAAGTATATCTGTAATGGATAAATATGGTCTTATGTTCAACAACCTATAATGAGTATGTTTTGCATATTTGCATGCTAGAGTTCTTACTTGGAGTGTTGTCTTATGTTCCGTAAGCGTAGCTTTGGAACGTCAGTAGCAATATTTGGATATCTGATAAAGCCTTCATATGCCTGGTGTCATAAACTTTGTAGTCCAGTTCGCTGTAAAAAACACACGCACACAACATATATCAAAAGGGAGGTGATAAATGTACCATTTCTTTTTATGCATACATCAGAGTTCATGCATTAAGAAGTTGTACCATGTGCTTTAATGCTATACATTTAAGGAATAACTGTATTTGTCACTTCCCATACCAGAATCCTAACTCGTACGTCTATTATTATTTAATGCTTTTACCTCCAGGCAGCCCAAAATTAGCAACATGATCTAGTTTTAACTTCCAACTTCAAAGTTGAAATAAGCCTTCAGAATATTTCTTTTTTCTAAACTTCATTGACACAGACAACATCCATGTTAACTTTGTATTTGGGAGATTCATATATCACTTATTTCATTTGGGCATGAAACAATATATCTTACAAATGTTAACGGATTCGTGTAATGTTGTACTTACTATGAAATGCTTGCACACTCGATGCGTATACCGAGACAAGAGCTGATCCTGAATACGCTATCCAGTCATACAAAAAACGCCTTCTGATTAGTAACTTTGTGCATTCTGTATATACAGCATATGTTCTTGTGCACAATCTACAGAACCCAAGAATATAACCAAATAACTCATACGATTAGACGAATGCTTGACTCAAACTAGACTCAACATTACAATATAACTGAATTAGGATTTATAGTTTGGGAGTGTATCGATTTATATGCATCCAACTTCGAAACCTTCTATTGTATGTATTAATGTTTTAAACCCGTGTTTTTTGATACATAAATTGACAATTTCTTTGTAAGTTCTATCCATTAAATAATAACTTAAAATGCATATAACAGATGGTTTTAAAACATAAATAGACATATCATAAAATCTATATGTTTTAGAGAAATGACAAGTTCACATAATTTTTGTTAAATTTTATCTACAAAATAACTTGTACCAATCAAATGAAGAGAGATAAATACGTGAGAGACAAAAAATTATCAGATGTGATTGGTTAACTTCAATTGTCATCTCATTTTGTAAAATTGTTATTATAAAAATTGACTGAGAGTATCATTTTAATGAGACAATATCACAAAATGATATGACAAGTGAAGTTAACCAATAACATCTGTTTATTTTCTCTCATATTTATCTCTCTTCATTTGATTGTTACAAGTCATTTTGTTGACAAAAGTTTATAAAAATTATGTTAACTTATCATTTTGACATATATATTTTATGATATGTCATGTGTGCCATTTTTAAATTTCACATTGGAAATTGTTATAATGTAGGAGTATGTATGTTTATACTCTTTAATAATAGTAAAAGATATTACACATATAGATATTAGTTTTGATTTGACTATATAGTACAAGTTTAAATTTAAACATTTTAATGATGAAGACTAATCCAACATATCTATAAATTGCTCTCAATTTCATTATAATATTCTACATATTCCTATTTTCTTCATGAACAATCTTTGTCTCAAAAAAGGTCGATCAATGGATGACACCATTAAAGGAACCCTATATGCAATTGGTCATGATTTTAGCTCTACCAAAGGTCAATATATGGTTTTTGCCCCCATCATGAGAGCTTATACATCATCCTTTGCCACCATCACCATGTTAGTGTATGACAAAAAGATCGTTTATATGAAGAAGAAGAAGAAAATGGGGATATGTAAAATGCTGTAATGAAAATGAGAGCAATTTATAAACATGCTTGACTAGCCTTTAGTCCATTATTAGTAAATCCAAACTTGTATTTGATATAGTCAAATCAAAACTAATAGTAATATCTATTTGTGTTGTAACCATATAAACACTATTACAATTTCAAATGGAAATCAAGAATGACATAACATTAAAAGTTTATGTTTTTATCAAAAACTTGTTTGATGCTAGTGTAATACTAGGAAATTCAATTGCCATGCTACGCACGGCCCACCATAGTAAAGTTAAAGCTGGAAGCTATTGTCAGATGAAATCAAATAAAAATCTCATGTACAAATTAGAAATCGAAAGAAAGAAATAATTTCCGATAATACTAAAATTTATAATTCCGGTACAGTTCAACATTATAAATGACTCAAAGAATCTATTATATAATCATCATTATATTTATAATAAAATGGAATACTTACTTTTGATGCCATATGAACATCATAAAATATCTTTATCCAGCAACGTATTATTCTTTTCATTTTGTGATTACTGCAATTTATAAAATGAATATTCTAATAGCTAGACAAAAAGAACACTCGAACAATGTTAATGTCGAAAGTTGTCTTTTATAAGAAAATTTGTTTTGATTATCAAAACACAGTGTTTCGACAAAGCCGATTATTCGTCTTATCCGTTAGTAAACAAAAACAGGTTTCTTTTAATAATTTGACAGGAAAAATATATTCTATACTAAGAGATGAATTAGCAATTGTTTTTTATTTATTAATTTAAAATATTTAAGTGTCGATCAATAAGAACTTCTCTCATTTTAAGATGCAAATGTTTTTTCATATATTTACTAATTAAGATAATGAATGGTTAGTTAAAAAATAGATATGTTGTATTTTTATATAGCTATAGCATATTAATAAAAACTTTAAATATGTGAGGTTTTGTACATACAAGAGATATGAAAGGGCTTTATACCCATTAACTAATTGGCTGTGAGCTACATAATGTGTGGGTATATTATGTAAGTAAGTATGTGTTAAGATATGCAATTAATAAAGAAAAAACTTAGTAAAAAGCTTGATAAAATGATTTAGTTGTGATTATATTAAATTTGTCAGCTAATATAATAAGTTATATTAGACTATTTCATGTGAGTTAGTTTGTGTTAAGATATGCAATTAACAAAAACTTTGAAAAAAGTTTAATAAAATGGTTTAGTTGTGATTATGTTAAAATTTATAATCTAATATATTAAGTTAAATTAGTCTATTTGTGAGTTAGTTTGTGTTAAGATATGCAATTAAAAAAAACTTAGAAAAAAGTTTACTAAAATGATTTAGTTGTGATTATGTTAAAATATATAATCTAATATATTAAGTTAAATTAGTCTATTTAAGATTTCTCACTAAAAAATACTTAATATATAGAATTAGTGGTGATGATGTGTCACAATTATATGAGCTTATGTGTCAAAATTAGAAATGCTAATGTGGCAAGTTATGAAGATACATGTTCTTCTTATAGTTATAAGAGATATAATAATGAGAAGGTACGACTATCGAGATTAGTGCTAATGTATATATTCGAGGATGATTTTATAGGGTTATGTTCAAGTGAGATCGGTGTTTTATGTGGTAATGGTATGATCCAATTAATTTATGTTGCTTGTCCACTGTTTTCATATATTTCAAACACGAACCCACTCCCCCTTTTACAAAGCCTTGACCTATAGTGCTCTAATGTTTTACCTATACAAATCTTCCAACAATATTTCGCAACTTCCATATTAATATACATTTTTATGACCCAATGGCAATCTCATAAAAATTTTCAATTAGGCCCACGAAGTAGCATCACTAAAAGATCCAACGTCGAGAAGCTTTCATTCAACATATACGATTTACAAGGCTTAATGACGGGTCTTAAATCCATAATATGAAACTACCATGCCTTGATGATCTGCATGTTCATTAGAACACACAAAAACTTGTTTAGATCTCCATCGTTTTCAGGTTCAATTTTTCTCTCTTAAGCACGACTGAACCAAAAAACGTAAGAGATTTGAACAAGTTTATGTGCGTTCTAATGAACATATAGTTCATCAAGGCCACACACGTAGTAGGTTTCATATTATGAATACAAGATCCATTATTAAGGTGTGTAAATTGTAGTATGTTGAATAAATGCATATCAAAGATGAACTTATAGTGATGATATATCGTCAGTCTCATTCAAAAATTTATGTGATTTGTCACTGAGTTATTAAAATGTATATAAATATAAGGGTTTATGGACCAGATCGCCAACGTACTTTACTTTTTGTCCCAATGTCACCAATGAACCGGTTTTATTACCAAGGTCGACACCAAACTTTTTACTTTTGTCTCAATGTCACCAACAAACTAATTTTATTACCAATGTCGACAACAAACTTGTTAAATATGTTTTGAGGTCACCAAAATACTTTTTTTAATGAACTATTTTGAATTTGTTGATGTGGTGTTGCTATGCATTTCATTTATGTGACCAGACTTCCTTGTAAGCTAAACATGTACACGAATGGTTAACTTCATCTTCTCCGATCGACTAACATGTAATTTTGGGTTACGTTTTTTATATAAAAAAAGTAGTAATTGCGTTTAGATTCACTGGAAAAGTGGTGATTATCGTAAACCAATCAAAAATTACATGTTATTCGATAGGAGAAGAAGAATTAACCATACATGTACAAGTTTAGCTTACGTGGAAGCCTGGTCACATAAATGAAATGCATGGCGACACCACATCAATAAATTCAAAACACTGCCTGTTGATGTGGTTAATAGGATTTTTCTTCGGTGATATGTATTCTATATCTTATAAAGATAAGCAGTTTTATGATACTTGGTTCTTTTATTTTGATAGACCTTATTTCTGTTATTACTATTAGCTACTAGTAATAGACTTCCTTTATCAGCATTCGTCGTAATAGTATACTATATATTTGGCAAGCTGGTATCAAGCGGCTGCAGGTACTGAGTTGTACAATCACAGAGTGGTCATGTTACTATTCGATTTCCTCTAGTTAAACACTTTGAATGGGCTGTACTGTGACATGTTGTTACTGATGTAATTGCGGCCTTGGTCTAAAGCTACTTTTGGAGAGATGTGGAGTATGTGAAATGGGTTGGTCAGTGGGTTGACTAACGGGTCAAAGACGACCTGAAACTACTTTTTTTATCCAAATTTTTGACACTGATAAATAATGGGTGTGTTAAATAAGAGCATCATCTCTTGTTTTAAAAGTCATACGGGATATAATACATGTTGCCGTATAACTTCTATGTAAAATTTAACAGCACCTAAACTAAGGGACGGTAGCTGTATAACTTATTTTTCTTTTGCAAATTGTAAACATATTATAGACACTCAAACCGTACAGAACTACGACAATAAACTGGAACAATTATTATTAGGTAGTTCTGTAGTTATACAATTATTGTTTGTTTGATAAAACATGTCCCAATTTCCGTATTAGGTAAATTACATTCCCTGTACATGTGGTATATCAGTCACTCTTAGTCCTTGAGTCGGTTTGTTTACGGTTCAGTCTCTTAACCTAAATTTTCAATTCGCTCTTAGTTTTTCATTAAATGACAAAATATTCTTAAAGCTTTATGACTTTAAAACTTTTAAATACTCTTTAAAAAGAGTAAACTGAAAATTTGAATCAAGAAACTGGACCGAAAACATTTGACCAAGGAGGTGAAATTGTAATTTGGGGGTGTTTCTTTTTTGCTGAATGTTCTTTTTGAGAAGGGATCTTTGTCCAAAAAGAAAAATGCTTGTTTCTTTTTGGCACTTAATGTGGAAAACACTTGTTACTCCTCTTACACCTTACACTTACACTTTGTTCTTGAGTTAAAAACTGGGTGAAAAGGAAACTCTTATACCTTACACTTACACTTTGTTCTTGAGTTGAAAACGGGGCGAAAAGGAAAAGAAATGAAAGGATTTAAAAATCAAGTTGTGTTCTTAAATTTTTTTCTTAAGAAAAAAAAAGAAGCGGAAGGGATTGGAGGGGAAGCTCCCCATACATTTTTGTTCAAATCTTTTCTTCTCATTTTTGGGATGATCTTCCTTCCTTCCATTTCATTCCTACTAAAAAACATAAATAAATAAGTTACGTTCTCTTCTCTTCTCTGTTCCTTTCTCTTCAATGCAAAGCAAATGCCCTTAAAATACCCCCTGTTAACAGACATCATATTTGACTTTCATGTCCTTTTTCCCAACTAAAAATTCCTTTCTCCTTTATGCTTTCTGCTTTCTCCTTTCTTTCGATTTACAACCACATACTTTCATCTCACCATAGTAGCTTCCTGAGAATCTGCACATTGTCGTTGTTACCACGTCGGAATATGCACTTTTATTCCTGCAACTCCAGCACCATTATTTCAAGTATTTTTGGTAGTAGAATTTTTATGTTATTTCATATTTGGTGATAGAACTTCTATCTAATCTTCTAATCAATGAATATGTCCCATGGGTTTGCAATTTCAGGTGATCATTGTATAAGGAATCTTTTAAATGAAACCACTTTTTCAAGGATTTACTTTTTTCTAAGGACTTTACAAACAGGGAAAACAATAATCAGCTCATACTCCTCGATTGGAACAGGAGGTAAGCTCCCTACAAGAAGCAACGATGTGGGAGTCTGTAAATAAATCTCATGAATCACTATTTCTATTTTTTTTTATTGGTTTGTGTTATATTATAATTATAATTATTATTATATAATAATGGTCATAAAATGTGTGAAAAATATAAGTTTATGATAAAGATGATAGCAACGATGTAGGAGGTGCGGTTGCAATTTGGCATCAGTTGATTGGGTATGCACTAGGTTTGCATGAAGAAAAAAAAACTTTTGGAGAGCGAGTAAAGTTAAAGGTGTTTATCGGGTCAAGTTTCGGGTTCAAGTTTCAAGTTAAAACATTTACAAGATAAATCAAAACCAAACTAAATCACTTCCATGCTTATAACCGAATTCAGTTTAGCTTAAACGTTAAGTTTATATAATATTAACCGAAATTCACAGTCAATTTCTTTTAAGACTATTTTACGATGAATATATATAAAATTATTAATTGAGATTTATATAATCATAGTTCCTTCATTAGTTAGTTAATAAGAAAAAAACAAAAAGGAAAGAAAAGATGGGTTGTTACGATTAGTTGAGAGTTAAATTATAAATTTTGTGGGATGATTTTTATTTGATTAAATTTTTTGACGAAAGCAACGGAAAAGAAAAGAACAAAAATATTCACATTTCACATGTATAATTAAAATTCACAAGTTGTTGCATAATTTATATTAATATCAATAGTTAAATTTCACAAAACAAAGTCATACCATACTTATTACTATCACATATTAGACTACTCCCGACAGTTGTTTCGTCACTTCTTTTGTCAGTTGTACCACATCAGTACATCAAAAACCGGCAAAATACAGACACAAGGATGCCAATGGTGGTTTCATCAATTCAATTTTTGGGCTCCACATTTACCAATATACCTACATTTACATACACTAAACAAAAAATAACAATACATTAAATATAAGTTGAGCCCTGCGAAAAACCCCTCTCCTTTCTTCAGTTTACCGAAGAAGGAGGAAATGACGAAAGGAAAGAATTGGTGGTGCCAATTGTGACGAAAGCCATGGCTTCGTCGGCCCCAACCGATGAATGCCAATGGCAGTGGTATAAAAACCATGCACAAAATAAAAAGAATTTATATTATAAATACTTAATAAATGCATATGATGATAATGGGCCACAGTTAGGCATGGCAATATTCATCCGATCTATCCATTGTTGATGAATATGGACGAAGCAAACGGACGCATAATGAATATGGATATGGATATGGATGTTTAATGGATCGGATGTGGATTGTGAGTTGTCATCCATGGATGAATCCATTAACCTGAAATTATATATGTTTTAATTATTAATAGGTACACTGTATACCTCAATGTCCATTTGTTTGATATATATTACACACTTTATTTAATTTTGTATTATTTTATTGTACCATTTTATTTAACATGTATATGCTACCAAGTGTTTATAAGATTATGTCTATTTCGTCTCTTAAGTATTGCTTATAATAGGCATTTTTATCCATCTTAAATTTAATACACAATTTAAACTTCCATCGTAAAAAAATTCTACTTATTATGTCACGAAAGGAACATTGTATACGTATTATTTTGAAATATTAGCATTTGATTACTTTGTATAGCACTTTTGTTTGTTGTAAATGAAATGTTTTGATGTATTTAAATATTTTATCATCTTTAACGATGTATTTTTATGTTATCCAACGGAAATCCATTAACCCGCTTCACCCGGTGGATATGGATGTGGATGGATTAGATAAATTTAAACGGATGTGGATGGTGAAAAGGTAAATGGATATAGATGTGGATATGACTACATCCAATCCATATCCGATCCATTGCCATCTCTAGCCACAGTAAAGGTTCACCATTCACAACTGATTCATAAATAAACATCTGGCATGCAAAGGTACCGTGACTAGATTCAAGTTGTGCATTGGCTTTCTTAAGGGTATGCATCGGTTTTTCCGAGGTTATGCACTAATGTATTAAATATTCTTGTAGAGATGATATTCTAGAAAAATAACACAGAAGTTAATTTCCATAGGGTATGCAAGTGCATAAACATACATCTGCCACTGTTTGGCATGTGGAGTTTTGATAACACGTTGGCATTAACAAAAAACATATACTGTTCTTGTGTTTTCTTAATTGGTTTAAAATTGACATCCAAGTAGTTACAAAAATAGCTACTTAAAATTAAATAAAATAACTATTTAAAACTATTTCATATAAAGGGGTAAATTAGTCATTTTTGATATTAAGATCGTTCACTTAGTTAAAAAATGAACAAAATTTACTGAAACAGCACTTGTTATAAACAGAAAAAAGAGCCTTTAATCTTTTGTATTCCCCGCTCAGTGGTCAACCTCAATGCATCTAGACGGAACTAGAGTCGGAATAAGCTTTTATCTCGTGACGACAGATGACTTTTGTCACTAACTCGTAAGTAATGACGCACGCGTGCAAGACATCTTACATTTGAAGTCCTTAATAAAATAAAAATAATAAATCAACCACAATTTTCAATATTCCCTCTATAAATACACTTGTCCTCAGCTCCTACTCATAAATACTATCACAATCACAATCACAGTGATAGTACTCCGTAATTCATAAACCCAACTATATACCATCTTCACCCAAGATTCATTTCTCCTGCCATCAGATCATCATGCCTGCTTCGTAAGATCATCTCGATCTCTCTTTCTTTGGATTCTTATATTTTCATTTTTTAATTATTAAATAAAATTCATTTTGTTTTGCAGAAGTGTGAAAGAGGTTCGAGCACCATCGTTGGATTCTACTTCGCAACCGCCATCCATCTTTGATGGAACCACTAGGTATATGTAATTCTACAACATCATCATCCAATAATAAAGCTAGTTAATTGTTTCTCCTTTTATCTTAAACGGAGTAAGTACTACTGCCTACTAAAGTAGATAATACAGTAATTACTTTAAAAATAAGTGAACCTAAACACCCCATATACGGATTAAATCAAATAAATCTAATATTATCGTAAAAATGGTAAGAAAAATGGTTGTGCATCAACTTTTGGGCTGTCTGCAATCACTTTTTATGCACAATAGATCAAAACTTGAAGCACAATCGCGAAGTGTTTGCCTCGCTTGTTCTTTGCTACATTTTTTTTTACCATAAAGTTTGTTTTACATCAGTAACATATTTATATTATGGTTAATAAAGTTTAATTGAGCATACGTGATTTCGATTTCTGTATGTATATCTAGTTTTAGTTTGTTGTGATCATGATTCCTGATGATTGTTTTTTTTTATTAAAAAAAATATAGGTTATACATTAGCTACATATGCCCCTATGCACAACGTGTTTGGATTAGCAGAAATTATAAGGTAAGAGTTCTGATTTATGTTCATAATTCATCATTCTTGTTGTATTGATTATGGGTTCAAAAGGCAAATTGAGGCTTATGGATGCAACAATTGACTGAAGTTATAAATAATTATATAATTTCACGCTTAACCTATAAAAATCTGTTACGGTAGTTTATTATATTTCAAAAATCTCATCATTTTGGTCCGAATATTAGAAAGAAAGAAGAAAAATCAGAACATCAAACTAGAGCCAAAGTGCGCAAGTCTTCTGACATTTACATCGAACTATTAAATATGGGAATTTTAAATTGTATAAATTTAGCTTTCTGTTGATTCAACTTCATCATTTGCAACTGATATGGCTTTGTGCAACTTATATACTACACAAAGTGCTACGATTATTGTAGCTTATTGTTTTAAGTAAGAACAAGAGCATTATAGCAAGTACGGATAACAATAGAACAGCCATATATATTGTAGCCTGCAGGTACTTACTAATAGTACCACTTAAACATTTTTGAAAACATGACCTAGTTCCATAACTAGTGACGCATGCTTAAAGACAGAGTAATGGATGGAATTATAAAATACCCTTTAAGTGTGTCAGTTTACTTATTTGACTATAAGCTCTTTTTTAAACTGAAATATTGAATTGATGATAGTTATAAGTAACTTCTAAGATACAAAAATTTGGTCAGGAGTCCTATTGAAGGATTATTGTTACATTCCTAACTATCTGGATGTTTATATGTAGGGACTACGAGAGAAGATCGAGATCGTTCCTATAAACCTTGAAAATAGACCCACATGGTATAAGGAGAAAGTATATCCGGAAAATAAGGTAACACTTCTACGGAGCATTATATTGCATGCCATTTTATTCCAATTTAGTATATGAAGACAATTTCAAGTTGTCCTTGTTAATTTGGGTAAATTAGCTTTCTAACCATTGTAAGTTATTTTCTACTTGTCAAAGTCATCTTTCTAAGGCGGTCTAGCTCTATTCTCTTCACACTTACTGTTAGATATACATTGCATTAAAAAAAAAATTTCTTGATAAATTGATTATAAATGTTGTTTCTTGAGCATTTAAATATACTCCATGTTTGTCACATATAGGAATTTATTTATCTCCTTACTGTTGATACAGGAATAGTTTTATTGATGAAGTTTTATTCTTTTAAGGTGCCATCTCTTGAACATAACAACAAAGTTACTGGAGAGAGCCTGGATTTGTTGCGATATCTTGAAGATCACTTTGAGGGGCCCAAATTACTACCAGAAGTAAGATTAATATCTGTCATAGTCTAATTTTTACCTCCTTTCTCTCCATTTTCTTTCAAAATGGTAACAAGTTGTCTCGTGAAAAACTGCAGGACCCTGCCAAAAAAGAGTTTGCTGAAGAGCTATTGACATACACTGACACTTTTAATAAAACAGTGATGTCTTCGGTTAAAGGAGATTTTGAGAAAGAATCTGGTGCGACTCAACAACCTTTCTTGTAGCTGTTTCTCTATTTATAGTATGTAATGTGTGAAGACCCTTTGTATCTAGAAGTAAGTTGATAGAATCTGATATGTTTGTCCAGGTGTTGCATTCGATTACTTGGAATCAGCTCTTCAGAAGTTTGAAGGTCCATTTTTCCTTGGAGAAATCAGTTTGGTGAGTGTTTCCGTTCGTGCACCTGAAATCCACTATACTTATTGAATGATTTGATTTGGATAATGTTTTTTTCTTGGAGAAATCAGTTTGGTGAGTTTTTCTTAAAGATGGTTGTTTCTGGATTAGGAAAAAGACAAAATGGCTCAACCCGATCCATGACTGTTTGCCGAATCGAGTGTTTTGACCCGTCACCTGACCCACCCATTTTGATTTTTGATACCTCTAGAAAAGATAATATATATTAAAAAAAAAAAGCTAGCTTAATGAGGAGACGAGTCAGAACTGGCTCAAATTGTATGTTTGCCTAACCCAAATTTACTTGACCTGTTTCAGCCCAAATGAAACATTACCCGTTTTACCCCATTACACAACCCACCTGACTCACCAATTTTACCACCTCTGTGTGTAGAACATGAAGTATCTGCAAATTTTTATTTAGTTGCATGTGAAAACTGACTTGGCTTTACTACAAACTTTCGATTGCAGGTGGACTTTGCTTTTATTCCATTTGTAGAAAGGTTTCAGATATTTTTACAGGATGTATTCAAATTTGATATTACCTCAGGCAGGCCAAAATTAGCAACATGGATAGAGGTACGATTGTTTCTTCCCCTCCTAATCAAGACAGATACACTTTAGATTCTAAGATCAAATGATCTCCACCTTTAAAATTGATGCACGTCTTCAGAAATACGATCTTTAAACTTCATAACAAAGTTAACATCTGCATCGAGTTTGAATTAGTACATATATCACTTTATTTCATTTGGGGATGGACGTATGAAACAATCCTTTAAATGTTAAGTCAGTCTTGTGCGGTTATACTTACTATGAAACACTTGCACACAGGAACTGAACAAGCTCGATGCATACACAGAGACAAAAGCTGATCCTGATTTTGTCATCAAGCATTACAAAAAACGTCTTCTGGTTAGTACCTTTGTGCATTTGTATATACAAAATTTATTCTTTTCCAAGAATGTTATGAACTTGTACATCATATATCGAAATCTGTATCTTTCTCAAAAAGAAGATTTAACTTTTAAAAAATATACAATATTCTCATTTCTCCCATATCATTGTTGCAGGGCCAGTAAGGTGCACGGCTTACTTCATGAAGGCCCCATAATCATATGATCATCCAGCAACAGCGCATTGTATGTAGGAAGGTGAATAAAGCTGTTTGTGTCGAGAACTGTTCTTCGGTCTAATAGATGTTTCAGTGTGTAGACTGTAGTAAATAAGTAGTAGTATATAACTATCAAGTATATCTGTAATGGATAAATATGGTCTTATGTTCAACAACCTATAATGAGTATGTTTTGCATATTTGCATGCTAGAGTTCTTACTTGGAGTGTTGTCTTATGTTCCGTAAGCGTAGCTTTGGAACGTCAGTAGCAATATTTGGATATCTGATAAAGCCTTCATATGCCTGGTGTCATAAACTTTGTAGTCCAGTTCGCTGTAAAAAACACACGCACACAACATATATCAAAAGGGAGGTGATAAATGTACCATTTCTTTTTATGCATACATCAGAGTTCATGCATTAAGAAGTTGTACCATGTGCTTTAATGCTATACATTTAAGGAATAACTGTATTTGTCACTTCCCATACCAGAATCCTAACTCGTACGTCTATTATTATTTAATGCTTTTACCTCCAGGCAGCCCAAAATTAGCAACATGATCTAGTTTTAACTTCCAACTTCAAAGTTGAAATAAGCCTTCAGAATATTTCTTTTTTCTAAACTTCATTGACACAGACAACATCCATGTTAACTTTGTATTTGGGAGATTCATATATCACTTATTTCATTTGGGCATGAAACAATATATCTTACAAATGTTAACGGATTCGTGTAATGTTGTACTTACTATGAAATGCTTGCACACTCGATGCGTATACCGAGACAAGAGCTGATCCTGAATACGCTATCCAGTCATACAAAAAACGCCTTCTGATTAGTAACTTTGTGCATTCTGTATATACAGCATATGTTCTTGTGCACAATCTACAGAACCCAAGAATATAACCAAATAACTCATACGATTAGACGAATGCTTGACTCAAACTAGACTCAACATTACAATATAACTGAATTAGGATTTATAGTTTGGGAGTGTATCGATTTATATGCATCCAACTTCGAAACCTTCTATTGTATGTATTAATGTTTTAAACCCGTGTTTTTTGATACATAAATTGACAATTTCTTTGTAAGTTCTATCCATTAAATAATAACTTAAAATGCATATAACAGATGGTTTTAAAACATAAATAGACATATCATAAAATCTATATGTTTTAGAGAAATGACAAGTTCACATAATTTTTGTTAAATTTTATCTACAAAATAACTTGTACCAATCAAATGAAGAGAGATAAATACGTGAGAGACAAAAAATTATCAGATGTGATTGGTTAACTTCAATTGTCATCTCATTTTGTAAAATTGTTATTATAAAAATTGACTGAGAGTATCATTTTAATGAGACAATATCACAAAATGATATGACAAGTGAAGTTAACCAATAACATCTGTTTATTTTCTCTCATATTTATCTCTCTTCATTTGATTGTTACAAGTCATTTTGTTGACAAAAGTTTATAAAAATTATGTTAACTTATCATTTTGACATATATATTTTATGATATGTCATGTGTGCCATTTTTAAATTTCACATTGGAAATTGTTATAATGTAGGAGTATGTATGTTTATACTCTTTAATAATAGTAAAAGATATTACACATATAGATATTAGTTTTGATTTGACTATATAGTACAAGTTTAAATTTAAACATTTTAATGATGAAGACTAATCCAACATATCTATAAATTGCTCTCAATTTCATTATAATATTCTACATATTCCTATTTTCTTCATGAACAATCTTTGTCTCAAAAAAGGTCGATCAATGGATGACACCATTAAAGGAACCCTATATGCAATTGGTCATGATTTTAGCTCTACCAAAGGTCAATATATGGTTTTTGCCCCCATCATGAGAGCTTATACATCATCCTTTGCCACCATCACCATGTTAGTGTATGACAAAAAGATCGTTTATATGAAGAAGAAGAAGAAAATGGGGATATGTAAAATGCTGTAATGAAAATGAGAGCAATTTATAAACATGCTTGACTAGCCTTTAGTCCATTATTAGTAAATCCAAACTTGTATTTGATATAGTCAAATCAAAACTAATAGTAATATCTATTTGTGTTGTAACCATATAAACACTATTACAATTTCAAATGGAAATCAAGAATGACATAACATTAAAAGTTTATGTTTTTATCAAAAACTTGTTTGATGCTAGTGTAATACTAGGAAATTCAATTGCCATGCTACGCACGGCCCACCATAGTAAAGTTAAAGCTGGAAGCTATTGTCAGATGAAATCAAATAAAAATCTCATGTACAAATTAGAAATCGAAAGAAAGAAATAATTTCCGATAATACTAAAATTTATAATTCCGGTACAGTTCAACATTATAAATGACTCAAAGAATCTATTATATAATCATCATTATATTTATAATAAAATGGAATACTTACTTTTGATGCCATATGAACATCATAAAATATATTTATCCAGCAACGTATTATTCTTTTCATTTTGTGATTACTGCAATTTATAAAATGAATATTCTAATAGCTAGACAAAAAGAACACTCGAACAATGTTAATGTCGAAAGTTGTCTTTTATAAGAAAATTTGTTTTGATTATCAAAACACAGTGTTTCGACAAAGCCGATTATTCGTCTTATCCGTTAGTAAACAAAAACAGGTTTCTTTTAATAATTTGACAGGAAAAATATATTCTATACTAAGAGATGAATTAGCAATTGTTTTTTATTTATTAATTTAAAATATTTAAGTGTCGATCAATAAGAACTTCTCTCATTTTAAGATGCAAATGTTTTTTCATATATTTACTAATTAAGATAATGAATGGTTAGTTAAAAAATAGATATGTTGTATTTTTATATAGCTATAGCATATTAATAAAAACTTTAAATATGTGAGGTTTTGTACATACAAGAGATATGAAAGGGCTTTATACCCATTAACTAATTGGCTGTGAGCTACATAATGTGTGGGTATATTATGTAAGTAAGTATGTGTTAAGATATGCAATTAATAAAGAAAAAACTTAGTAAAAAGCTTGATAAAATGATTTAGTTGTGATTATATTAAATTTGTCAGCTAATATAATAAGTTATATTAGACTATTTCATGTGAGTTAGTTTGTGTTAAGATATGCAATTAACAAAAACTTTGAAAAAAGTTTAATAAAATGGTTTAGTTGTGATTATGTTAAAATTTATAATCTAATATATTAAGTTAAATTAGTCTATTTGTGAGTTAGTTTGTGTTAAGATATGCAATTAAAAAAAACTTAGAAAAAAGTTTACTAAAATGATTTAGTTGTGATTATGTTAAAATATATAATCTAATATATTAAGTTAAATTAGTCTATTTAAGATTTCTCACTAAAAAATACTTAATATATAGAATTAGTGGTGATGATGTGTCACAATTATATGAGCTTATGTGTCAAAATTAGAAATGCTAATGTGGCAAGTTATGAAGATACATGTTCTTCTTATAGTTATAAGAGATATAATAATGAGAAGGTACGACTATCGAGATTAGTGCTAATGTATATATTCGAGGATGATTTTATAGGGTTATGTTCAAGTGAGATCGGTGTTTTATGTGGTAATGGTATGATCCAATTAATTTATGTTGCTTGTCCACTGTTTTCATATATTTCAAACACGAACCCACTCCCCCTTTTACAAAGCCTTGACCTATAGTGCTCTAATGTTTTACCTATACAAATCTTCCAACAATATTTCGCAACTTCCATATTAATATACATTTTTATGACCCAATGGCAATCTCATAAAAAATTTCAATTAGGCCCACGAAGTAGCATCACTAAAAGATCCAACGTCGAGAAGCTTTCATTCAACATATACGATTTACAAGGCTTAATGACGGGTCTTAAATCCATAATATGAAACTACCACGCCTTGATGATCTGCATGTTCATTAGAACACACAAAAACTTGTTTAGATCTCCATCGTTTTCAGGTTCAATTTTTCTCTCTTAAGCACGACTGAACCAAAAAACGTAAGAGATTTGAACAAGTTTATGTGCGTTCTAATGAACATATAGTTCATCAAGGCCACACACGTAGTAGGTTTCATATTATGAATACAAGATCCATTATTAAGGTGTGTAAATTGTAGTATGTTGAATAAATGCATATCAAAGATGAACTTCTAGTGATGATATATCGTCAGTCTCATTCAAAAATTTATGTGATTTGTCACTGAGTTATTAAAATGTATATAAATATAAGGGTTTATGGACCAGATCGCCAACGTACTTTACTTTTTGTCCCAATGTCACCAATGAACCGGTTTTATTACCAAGGTCGACACCAAACTTTTTACTTTTGTCTCAATGTCACCAACAAACTAATTTTATTACCAATGTCGACAACAAACTTGTTAAATATGTTTTGAGGTCACCAAAATACTTTTTTTAATGAACTATTTTGAATTTGTTGATGTGGTGTTGCTATGCATTTCATTTATGTGACCAGACTTCCTTGTAAGCTAAACATGTACACGAATGGTTAACTTCATCTTCTCCGATCGACTAACATGTAATTTTGGGTTACGTTTTTTATATAAAAAAAGTAGTAATTGCGTTTAGATTCACTGGAAAAGTGGTGATTATCGTAAACCAATCAAAAATTACATGTTATTCGATAGGAGAAGAAGAATTAACCATACATGTACAAGTTTAGCTTACGTGGAAGCCTGGTCACATAAATGAAATGCATGGCGACACCACATCAATAAATTCAAAACACTGCCTGTTGATGTGGTTAATAGGATTTTTCTTCGGTGATATGTATTCTATATCTTATAAAGATAAGCAGTTTTATGATACTTGGTTCTTTTATTTTGATAGACCTTATTTCTGTTATTACTATTAGCTACTAGTAATAGACTTCCTTTATCAGCATTCGTCGTAATAGTATACTATATATTTGGCAAGCTGGTATCAAGCGGCTGCAGGTACTGAGTTGTACAATCACAGAGTGGTCATGTTACTATTCGATTTCCTCTAGTTAAACACTTTGAATGGGCTGTACTGTGACATGTTGTTACTGATGTAATTGCGGCCTTGGTCTAAAGCTACTTTTGGAGAGATGTGGAGTATGTGAAATGGGTTGGTCAGTGGGTTGACTAACGGGTCAAAGACGACCTGAAACTACTTTTTTTATCCAAATTTTTGACACTGATAAATAATGGGTGTGTTAAATAAGAGCATCATCTCTTGTTTTAAAAGTCATACGGGATATAATACATGTTGCCGTATAACTTCTATGTAAAATTTAACAGCACCTAAACTAAGGGACGGTAGCTGTATAACTTATTTTTCTTTTGCAAATTGTAAACATATTATAGACACTCAAACCGTACAGAACTACGACAATAAACTGGAACAATTATTATTAGGTAGTTCTGTAGTTATACAATTATTGTTTGTTTGATAAAACATGTCCCAATTTCCGTATTAGGTAAATTACATTCCCTGTACATGTGGTATATCAGTCACTCTTAGTCCTTGAGTCGGTTTGTTTACGGTTCAGTCTCTTAACCTAAATTTTCAATTCGCTCTTAGTTTTTCATTAAATGACAAAATATTCTTAAAGCTTTATGACTTTAAAACTTTTAAATACTCTTTAAAAAGAGTAAACTGAAAATTTGAATCAAGAAACTGGACCGAAAACATTTGACCAAGGAGGTGAAATTGTAATTTGGGGGTGTTTCTTTTTTGCTGAATGTTCTTTTTGAGAAGGGATCTTTGTCCAAAAAGAAAAATGCTTGTTTCTTTTTGGCACTTAATGTGGAAAACACTTGTTACTCCTCTTACACCTTACACTTACACTTTGTTCTTGAGTTAAAAACTGGGTGAAAAGGAAACTCTTATACCTTACACTTACACTTTGTTCTTGAGTTGAAAACGGGGCGAAAAGGAAAAGAAATGAAAGGATTTAAAAATCAAGTTGTGTTCTTAAATTTTTTTCTTAAGAAAAAAAAAGAAGCGGAAGGGATTGGAGGGGAAGCTCCCCATACATTTTTGTTCAAATCTTTTCTTCTCATTTTTGGGATGATCTTCCTTCCTTCCATTTCATTCCTACTAAAAAACATAAATAAATAAGTTACGTTCTCTTCTCTTCTCTGTTCCTTTCTCTTCAATGCAAAGCAAATGCCCTTAAAATACCCCCTGTTAACAGACATCATATTTGACTTTCATGTCCTTTTTCCCAACTAAAAATTCCTTTCTCCTTTATGCTTTCTGCTTTCTCCTTTCTTTCGATTTACAACCACATACTTTCATCTCACCATAGTAGCTTCCTGAGAATCTGCACATTGTCGTTGTTACCACGTCGGAATATGCACTTTTATTCCTGCAACTCCAGCACCATTATTTCAAGTATTTTTGGTAGTAGAATTTTTATGTTATTTCATATTTGGTGATAGAACTTCTATCTAATCTTCTAATCAATGAATATGTCCCATGGGTTTGCAATTTCAGGTGATCATTGTATAAGGAATCTTTTAAATGAAACCACTTTTTCAAGGATTTACTTTTTTCTAAGGACTTTACAAACAGGGAAAACAATAATCAGCTCATACTCCTCGATTGGAACAGGAGGTAAGCTCCCTACAAGAAGCAACGATGTGGGAGTCTGTAAATAAATCTCATGAATCACTATTTCTATTTTTTTTTATTGGTTTGTGTTATATTATAATTATAATTATTATTATATAATAATGGTCATAAAATGTGTGAAAAATATAAGTTTATGATAAAGATGATAGCAACGATGTAGGAGGTGCGGTTGCAATTTGGCATCAGTTGATTGGGTATGCACTAGGTTTGCATGAAGAAAAAAAAACTTTTGGAGAGCGAGTAAAGTTAAAGGTGTTTATCGGGTCAAGTTTCGGGTTCAAGTTTCAAGTTAAAACATTTACAAGATAAATCAAAACCAAACTAAATCACTTCCATGCTTATAACCGAATTCAGTTTAGCTTAAACGTTAAGTTTATATAATATTAACCGAAATTCACAGTCAATTTCTTTTAAGACTATTTTACGATGAATATATATAAAATTATTAATTGAGATTTATATAATCATAGTTCCTTCATTAGTTAGTTAATAAGAAAAAAACAAAAAGGAAAGAAAAGATGGGTTGTTACGATTAGTTGAGAGTTAAATTATAAATTTTGTGGGATGATTTTTATTTGATTAAATTTTTTGACGAAAGCAACGGAAAAGAAAAGAACAAAAATATTCACATTTCACATGTATAATTAAAATTCACAAGTTGTTGCATAATTTATATTAATATCAATAGTTAAATTTCACAAAACAAAGTCATACCATACTTATTACTATCACATATTAGACTACTCCCGACAGTTGTTTCGTCACTTCTTTTGTCAGTTGTACCACATCAGTACATCAAAAACCGGCAAAATACAGACACAAGGATGCCAATGGTGGTTTCATCAATTCAATTTTTGGGCTCCACATTTACCAATATACCTACATTTACATACACTAAACAAAAAATAACAATACATTAAATATAAGTTGAGCCCTGCGAAAAACCCCTCTCCTTTCTTCAGTTTACCGAAGAAGGAGGAAATGACGAAAGGAAAGAATTGGTGGTGCCAATTGTGACGAAAGCCATGGCTTCGTCGGCCCCAACCGATGAATGCCAATGGCAGTGGTATAAAAACCATGCACAAAATAAAAAGAATTTATATTATAAATACTTAATAAATGCATATGATGATAATGGGCCACAGTTAGGCATGGCAATATTCATCCGATCTATCCATTGTTGATGAATATGGACGAAGCAAACGGACGCATAATGAATATGGATATGGATATGGATGTTTAATGGATCGGATGTGGATTGTGAGTTGTCATCCATGGATGAATCCATTAACCTGAAATTATATATGTTTTAATTATTAATAGGTACACTGTATACCTCAATGTCCATTTGTTTGATATATATTACACACTTTATTTAATTTTGTATTATTTTATTGTACCATTTTATTTAACATGTATATGCTACCAAGTGTTTATAAGATTATGTCTATTTCGTCTCTTAAGTATTGCTTATAATAGGCATTTTTATCCATCTTAAATTTAATACACAATTTAAACTTCCATCGTAAAAAAATTCTACTTATTATGTCACGAAAGGAACATTGTATACGTATTATTTTGAAATATTAGCATTTGATTACTTTGTATAGCACTTTTGTTTGTTGTAAATGAAATGTTTTGATGTATTTAAATATTTTATCATCTTTAACGATGTATTTTTATGTTATCCAACGGAAATCCATTAACCCGCTTCACCCGGTGGATATGGATGTGGATGGATTAGATAAATTTAAACGGATGTGGATGGTGAAAAGGTAAATGGATATAGATGTGGATATGACTACATCCAATCCATATCCGATCCATTGCCATCTCTAGCCACAGTAAAGGTTCACCATTCACAACTGATTCATAAATAAACATCTGGCATGCAAAGGTACCGTGACTAGATTCAAGTTGTGCATTGGCTTTCTTAAGGGTATGCATCGGTTTTTCCGAGGTTATGCACTAATGTATTAAATATTCTTGTAGAGATGATATTCTAGAAAAATAACACAGAAGTTAATTTCCATAGGGTATGCAAGTGCATAAACATACATCTGCCACTGTTTGGCATGTGGAGTTTTGATAACACGTTGGCATTAACAAAAAACATATACTGTTCTTGTGTTTTCTTAATTGGTTTAAAATTGACATCCAAGTAGTTACAAAAATAGCTACTTAAAATTAAATAAAATAACTATTTAAAACTATTTCATATAAAGGGGTAAATTAGTCATTTTTGATATTAAGATCGTTCACTTAGTTAAAAAATGAACAAAATTTACTGAAACAGCACTTGTTATAAACAGAAAAAAGAGCCTTTAATCTTTTGTATTCCCCGCTCAGTGGTCAACCTCAATGCATCTAGACGGAACTAGAGTCGGAATAAGCTTTTATCTCGTGACGACAGATGACTTTTGTCACTAACTCGTAAGTAATGACGCACGCGTGCAAGACATCTTACATTTGAAGTCCTTAATAAAATAAAAATAATAAATCAACCACAATTTTCAATATTCCCTCTATAAATACACTTGTCCTCAGCTCCTACTCATAAATACTATCACAATCACAATCACAGTGATAGTACTCCGTAATTCATAAACCCAACTATATACCATCTTCACCCAAGATTCATTTCTCCTGCCATCAGATCATCATGCCTGCTTCGTAAGATCATCTCGATCTCTCTTTCTTTGGATTCTTATATTTTCATTTTTTAATTATTAAATAAAATTCATTTTGTTTTGCAGAAGTGTGAAAGAGGTTCGAGCACCATCGTTGGATTCTACTTCGCAACCGCCATCCATCTTTGATGGAACCACTAGGTATATGTAATTCTACAACATCATCATCCAATAATAAAGCTAGTTAATTGTTTCTCCTTTTATCTTAAACGGAGTAAGTACTACTGCCTACTAAAGTAGATAATACAGTAATTACTTTAAAAATAAGTGAACCTAAACACCCCATATACGGATTAAATCAAATAAATCTAATATTATCGTAAAAATGGTAAGAAAAATGGTTGTGCATCAACTTTTGGGCTGTCTGCAATCACTTTTTATGCACAATAGATCAAAACTTGAAGCACAATCGCGAAGTGTTTGCCTCGCTTGTTCTTTGCTACATTTTTTTTTACCATAAAGTTTGTTTTACATCAGTAACATATTTATATTATGGTTAATAAAGTTTAATTGAGCATACGTGATTTCGATTTCTGTATGTATATCTAGTTTTAGTTTGTTGTGATCATGATTCCTGATGATTGTTTTTTTTTATTAAAAAAAATATAGGTTATACATTAGCTACATATGCCCCTATGCACAACGTGTTTGGATTAGCAGAAATTATAAGGTAAGAGTTCTGATTTATGTTCATAATTCATCATTCTTGTTGTATTGATTATGGGTTCAAAAGGCAAATTGAGGCTTATGGATGCAACAATTGACTGAAGTTATAAATAATTATATAATTTCACGCTTAACCTATAAAAATCTGTTACGGTAGTTTATTATATTTCAAAAATCTCATCATTTTGGTCCGAATATTAGAAAGAAAGAAGAAAAATCAGAACATCAAACTAGAGCCAAAGTGCGCAAGTCTTCTGACATTTACATCGAACTATTAAATATGGGAATTTTAAATTGTATAAATTTAGCTTTCTGTTGATTCAACTTCATCATTTGCAACTGATATGGCTTTGTGCAACTTATATACTACACAAAGTGCTACGATTATTGTAGCTTATTGTTTTAAGTAAGAACAAGAGCATTATAGCAAGTACGGATAACAATAGAACAGCCATATATATTGTAGCCTGCAGGTACTTACTAATAGTACCACTTAAACATTTTTGAAAACATGACCTAGTTCCATAACTAGTGACGCATGCTTAAAGACAGAGTAATGGATGGAATTATAAAATACCCTTTAAGTGTGTCAGTTTACTTATTTGACTATAAGCTCTTTTTTAAACTGAAATATTGAATTGATGATAGTTATAAGTAACTTCTAAGATACAAAAATTTGGTCAGGAGTCCTATTGAAGGATTATTGTTACATTCCTAACTATCTGGATGTTTATATGTAGGGACTACGAGAGAAGATCGAGATCGTTCCTATAAACCTTGAAAATAGACCCACATGGTATAAGGAGAAAGTATATCCGGAAAATAAGGTAACACTTCTACGGAGCATTATATTGCATGCCATTTTATTCCAATTTAGTATATGAAGACAATTTCAAGTTGTCCTTGTTAATTTGGGTAAATTAGCTTTCTAACCATTGTAAGTTATTTTCTACTTGTCAAAGTCATCTTTCTAAGGCGGTCTAGCTCTATTCTCTTCACACTTACTGTTAGATATACATTGCATTAAAAAAAAAATTTCTTGATAAATTGATTATAAATGTTGTTTCTTGAGCATTTAAATATACTCCATGTTTGTCACATATAGGAATTTATTTATCTCCTTACTGTTGATACAGGAATAGTTTTATTGATGAAGTTTTATTCTTTTAAGGTGCCATCTCTTGAACATAACAACAAAGTTACTGGAGAGAGCCTGGATTTGTTGCGATATCTTGAAGATCACTTTGAGGGGCCCAAATTACTACCAGAAGTAAGATTAATATCTGTCATAGTCTAATTTTTACCTCCTTTCTCTCCATTTTCTTTCAAAATGGTAACAAGTTGTCTCGTGAAAAACTGCAGGACCCTGCCAAAAAAGAGTTTGCTGAAGAGCTATTGACATACACTGACACTTTTAATAAAACAGTGATGTCTTCGGTTAAAGGAGATTTTGAGAAAGAATCTGGTGCGACTCAACAACCTTTCTTGTAGCTGTTTCTCTATTTATAGTATGTAATGTGTGAAGACCCTTTGTATCTAGAAGTAAGTTGATAGAATCTGATATGTTTGTCCAGGTGTTGCATTCGATTACTTGGAATCAGCTCTTCAGAAGTTTGAAGGTCCATTTTTCCTTGGAGAAATCAGTTTGGTGAGTGTTTCCGTTCGTGCACCTGAAATCCACTATACTTATTGAATGATTTGATTTGGATAATGTTTTTTTCTTGGAGAAATCAGTTTGGTGAGTTTTTCTTAAAGATGGTTGTTTCTGGATTAGGAAAAAGACAAAATGGCTCAACCCGATCCATGACTGTTTGCCGAATCGAGTGTTTTGACCCGTCACCTGACCCACCCATTTTGATTTTTGATACCTCTAGAAAAGATAATATATATTAAAAAAAAAAAGCTAGCTTAATGAGGAGACGAGTCAGAACTGGCTCAAATTGTATGTTTGCCTAACCCAAATTTACTTGACCTGTTTCAGCCCAAATGAAACATTACCCGTTTTACCCCATTACACAACCCACCTGACTCACCAATTTTACCACCTCTGTGTGTAGAACATGAAGTATCTGCAAATTTTTATTTAGTTGCATGTGAAAACTGACTTGGCTTTACTACAAACTTTCGATTGCAGGTGGACTTTGCTTTTATTCCATTTGTAGAAAGGTTTCAGATATTTTTACAGGATGTATTCAAATTTGATATTACCTCAGGCAGGCCAAAATTAGCAACATGGATAGAGGTACGATTGTTTCTTCCCCTCCTAATCAAGACAGATACACTTTAGATTCTAAGATCAAATGATCTCCACCTTTAAAATTGATGCACGTCTTCAGAAATACGATCTTTAAACTTCATAACAAAGTTAACATCTGCATCGAGTTTGAATTAGTACATATATCACTTTATTTCATTTGGGGATGGACGTATGAAACAATCCTTTAAATGTTAAGTCAGTCTTGTGCGGTTATACTTACTATGAAACACTTGCACACAGGAACTGAACAAGCTCGATGCATACACAGAGACAAAAGCTGATCCTGATTTTGTCATCAAGCATTACAAAAAACGTCTTCTGGTTAGTACCTTTGTGCATTTGTATATACAAAATTTATTCTTTTCCAAGAATGTTATGAACTTGTACATCATATATCGAAATCTGTATCTTTCTCAAAAAGAAGATTTAACTTTTAAAAAATATACAATATTCTCATTTCTCCCATATCATTGTTGCAGGGCCAGTAAGGTGCACGGCTTACTTCATGAAGGCCCCATAATCATATGATCATCCAGCAACAGCGCATTGTATGTAGGAAGGTGAATAAAGCTGTTTGTGTCGAGAACTGTTCTTCGGTCTAATAGATGTTTCAGTGTGTAGACTGTAGTAAATAAGTAGTAGTATATAACTATCAAGTATATCTGTAATGGATAAATATGGTCTTATGTTCAACAACCTATAATGAGTATGTTTTGCATATTTGCATGCTAGAGTTCTTACTTGGAGTGTTGTCTTATGTTCCGTAAGCGTAGCTTTGGAACGTCAGTAGCAATATTTGGATATCTGATAAAGCCTTCATATGCCTGGTGTCATAAACTTTGTAGTCCAGTTCGCTGTAAAAAACACACGCACACAACATATATCAAAAGGGAGGTGATAAATGTACCATTTCTTTTTATGCATACATCAGAGGTCATGCATTAAGAAGTTGTACCATGTGCTTTAATGCTATACATTTAAGGAATAAGTGTATTTGTCACTTCCCATACCAGAATCCTAACTCGTACGTCTATTATTATTTAATGCTTTTACCTCCAGGCAGCCCAAAATTAGCAACATGATCTAGTTTTAACTTCCAACTTCAAAGTTGAAATAAGCCTTCAGAATATTTCTTTTTTCTAAACTTCATTGACACAGACAACATCCATGTTAACTTTGTATTTGGGAGATTCATATATCACTTATTTCATTTGGGCATGAAACAATATATCTTACAAATGTTAACGGATTCGTGTAATGTTGTACTTACTATGAAATGCTTGCACACTCGATGCGTATACCGAGACAAGAGCTGATCCTGAATACGCTATCCAGTCATACAAAAAACGCCTTCTGATTAGTAACTTTGTGCATTCTGTATATACAGCATATGTTCTTGTGCACAATCTACAGAACCCAAGAATATAACCAAATAACTCATACGATTAGACGAATGCTTGACTCAAACTAGACTCAACATTACAATATAACTGAATTAGGATTTATAGTTTGGGAGTGTATCGATTTATATGCATCCAACATCGAAACCTTCTATTGTATGTATTAATGTTTTAAACCCGTGTTTTTTGATACATAAATTGACAATTTCTTTGTAAGTTCTATCCATTAAATAATAACTTAAAATGCATATAACAGATGGTTTTAAAACATAAATAGACATATCATAAAATCTATATGTTTTAGAGAAATGACAAGTTCACATAATTTTTGCTAAATTTTATCTACAAAATAACTTGTACCAATCAAATGAAGAGAGATAAATACGTGAGAGACAAAAAATTATCAGATGTGATTGGTTAACTTCAATTGTCATCTCATTTTGTAAAATTGTTATTATAAAAATTGACAAAGAGTATCATTTTAATGAGACAATATCACAAAATGATGAGACAAGTGAAGTTAACCAATAACATCTGTTTATTTTCTCTCATATTTATCTCTCTTCATTTGATTGTTACAAGTCATTTTGTTGACAAAAGTTTATAAAAATTATGTTAACTTATCATTTTGACATATATATTTTATGATATGTCATGTGTGCCATTTTTAAATTTCACATTGGAAATTGTTATAATGTATGTATGTTTATACTCTTTAATAATAGTAAAAGATATTACACATATAGATATTAGTTTTGATTTGACTATATAGTACAAGTTTAAATTTAAACATTTTAATGATGAAGACTAATCCAACATATCTATAAATTGCTCTCAATTTCATTATAATATTCTACATATTCCTATTTTCTTCATGAACAATCTTTGTCTCAAAAAAGGTCGATCAATGGATGACACCATTAAAGGAACCCTATATGCAATTGGTCATGATTTTAGCTCTACCAAAGGTCAATATATGGTTTTTGCCCCCATCATGAGAGCTTATACATCATCCTTTGCCACCATCACCATGTTAGTGTATGACAAAAAGATCTGTTTATATGAAGAAGAAGAAGAAAATGGGGATATGTAAAATGCTGTAATGAAAATGAGAGCAATTTATAAACATGCTTGACTAGCCTTTAGTCCATTATTAGTAAATCCAAACTTGTATTTGATATAGTCAAATCAAAACTAATAGTAATATCTATTTGTGTTGTAACCATATAAACACTATTACAATTTCAAATGGAAATCAAGAATGACATAACATTAAAAGTTTATGTTTTTATCAAAAACTTGTTTGATGCTAGTGTAATACTAGGAAATTCAATTGCCATGCTACGCACGGCCCACCATAGTAAAGTTAACGCTGGAAGCTATTGTCAGATGAAATCAAATAAAAATCTCATGTACAAATTAGAAATCGAAAGAAAGAAATAATTTCTGATAATACTAAAATTTATAATTCTGGTACAGTTCAACATTGTAAATGACTCAAAGAATCTATTATATTATCATCATTATATTTATAATAAAATGGAATACTTACTTTTGATGCCATATGAACCTCATAAAATATCTTTATCCAGCAACGTATTATTCTTTTCATTTTGTGATTACTGCAATTTATAAAATGAATATTCTAATAGCTAGACAAAAAGAACACTCGAACAATGTTAATGTCGAAAGTTGTCTTTTATAAGAAAATTTGTTTTGATTATCAAAACACAGTGTTTCGACAAAGCCGATTATTCGTCTTATCCGTTAGTAAACAAAAACAGGTTTCTTTTAATAATTTGACAGGAAAAATATATTCTATACTAAGAGATGAATTAGCAATTGTTTTTTATTTATTAATTTAAAATATTTAAGTGTCGATCAATAAGAACTTCTCTCATTTTAAGATGCAAATGTTTTTTCATATATTTACTAATTAAGATAATGAATGGTTAGTTAAAAAATAGATATGTTGTATTTTTATATAGCTATAGCATATTAATAAAAACTTTAAATATGTGAGGTTTTGTACATACAAGAGATATGAAAGGGCTTTATACCCATTAACTAATTGGCTGTGAGCTACATAATGTGTGGGTATATTATGTAAGTAAGTATGTGTTAAGATATGCAATTAATAAAGAAAAAACTTAGTAAAAAGCTTAATAAAATGATTTAGTTGTGATTATATTAAATTTGTCAGCTAATATAATAAGTTATATTAGACTTTTTTATGTGAGTTAGTTTGTGTTAAGATATGCAATTAACAAAAACTTTGAAAAAAGTTTAATAAAATGGTTTAGTTGTGATTATGTTAAAATTTATAATCTAATATATTAAGTTAAATTAGTCTATTTGTGAGTTAGTTTGTGTTAAGATATGCAATTAAAAAAAACTTAGAAAAAAGTTTACTAAAATGATTTAGTTGTGATTATGTTAAAATATATAATCTAATATATTAAGTTAAATTAGTCTATTTAAGATTTCTCACTAAAAAATACTTAATATATAGAATTAGTGGTGATGATGTGTCACAATTAATGAGCTTATGTGTCAAAATTAGAAATGCTAATGTGGCAAGTTATGAAGATACATGTTCTTCTTATAGTTATAAGAGATATAATAATGAGAAGGTACGACTATCGAGATTAGTGCTAATGTATATATTCGAGGATGATTTTATAGGGTTATGTTCAAGTGAGATCGGTGTTTTATGTGGTAATGGTATGATCCAATTAATTTATGTTGCTTGTCCACTGTTTTCATATATTTCAAACACGAACCCACTCCCCCTTTTACAAAGCCTTGACCTATAGTGCTCTAATGTTTTACCTATACAAATCTTCCAACAATATTTCGCAACTTCCATATTAATATACATTTTTATGACCCAATGGCAATCTCATAAAAATTTTCAATTAGGCCCACGAAGTAGCATCACTAAAAGATCCAACGTCGATAAGCTTTCATTCAACATATACGATTTACACGGCTTAATGACGGGTCTTAAATCCATAATATGAAACTACCACACCTTGATGATCTGCATGTTCATTAGAACACACAAAAACTTGTTTAGATCTCCATCGTTTTCTGGTTCAATTATTCTCGCTTAAGCACGACTGAACCAAAAAACGTAAGAGATTTGAACAAGTTTATGTGCGTTCTAATGAACATATAGTTCATCAAGGCCACACACGTAGTAGGTTTCATATTATGAATACAAGATCCATTATTAAGGTGTGTAAATTGTAGTATGTTGAATAAATGCATATCAAAGATGAACTTCTAGTGATGATATATCGTCAGTCTCATTCAAAAATTTATGTGATTTGTCACTGAGTTATTAAAATGTATATAAATATAAGGGTTTATGGACCAGATCGCCAACGTACTTTACTTTTTGTCCCAATGTCACCAATGAACCGGTTTTATTACCAAGGTCGACACCAAACTTTTTACTTTTGTCTCAATGTCACCAACAAACTAATTTTATTACCAATGTCGACAACGAACTTGTTAAATATGTTTTGAGGTCACCAAAATACTTTTTTTAATGAGCTATTTTGAATTTGTTGATGTGGTGTTGCTATGCATTTCATTTATGTGACCAGACTTCCATGTAAGCTAAACATGTACACGAATGGTTAACTTCATCTTCTCCGATCGACTAACATGTAATTTTGGGTTACGTTTTTTATATAAAAAAAGTAGTAATTGCGTTTAGATTCACTGGAAAAGTGGTGATTATCGTAAACCAATCAAAAATTACATGTTATTCGATAGGAGAAGAAGAATTAACCATACATGTACAAGTTTAGCTTACGTGGAAGCCTGGTCACATAAATGAAATGCATGGCAACACCACATCAATAAATTCAAAACACTGCCTGTTGATGTGGTCAATAGGATTTTTCTTCGGTGATATGTATTCTATATCTTATAAAGATAAGCAGTTTTATGATACTTGGTTCTTTTATTTTGATAGACCTTATTTCTGTTATTACTATTAGCTACTAGTAATAGACTTCCTTTATCAGCATTCGTCGTAATAGTATACTATATATTTGGCAAGCTGGTATCAAGCGGCTGCAGGTACTGAGTTGTACAATCACAGAGTGGTCATGTTACTATTCGATTTCCTCTAGTTAAACACTTTGAATGGGCTGTACTGTGACATGTTGTTACTGATGTAATTGCGGCCTTGGTCTAAAGCTACTTTTGGAGAGATGTGGAGTATGTGAAATGGGTTGGTCAGTGGGTTGACTAACGGGTCAAAGCCGACCTGAAACTACTTTTTTTATCCAAATTTTTGACACTGATAAATAATGGGTGTGTTAAATAAGAGCATCATCTCTTGTTTTAAAAGTCATACGGGATATAATACATGTTGCCGTATAACTTCTATGTAAAATTTAACAGCACCTAAACTAAGGGACGGTAGCTGTATAACTTATTTTTCTTTTGCAAATTGTAAACATATTATAGACACTCAAACCGTACAGAACTACGACAATAAACTGGAACAATTATTATTAGGTAGTTCTGTAGTTATACAATTATTGTTTGTTTGATAAAACATGTCCCAATTTCCGTATTAGGTAAATTACATTCCCTGTACATGTGGTATGTACATGTGGTATATCAGTCACTCTTAGTCCTTGAGTCGGTTTGTTTATGGTTCAGTCTCTTAACCTAAATTTTCAATTCGCTCTTAGTTTTTCATTAAATGACAAAATATTCTTAAAGCTTTATGACTTTAAAACTTTTAAATACTCTTTAAAAAGAGTAAACTGAAAATTTGAATCAAGAAACTGGACCGAAAACATTTGACCAAGGAGGTGAAATTGTAATTTGGGGGTGTTTCTTTTTTACTGAATGTTCTTTTTGAGAAGGGATCTTTGTCCAAAAAGAAAAATGCTTGTTTCTTTTTGGCACTTAATGTGGAAAACACTTGTTACTCCTCTTACACCTTACACTTACACTTTGTTCTTGAGTTAAAAACTGGGTGAAAAGGAAACTCTTATACCTTACACTTACACTTTGTTCTTGAGTTGAAAACGGGGCGAAAAGGAAAAGAAATGAAAGGATTTAAAAATCAAGTTGTGTTCTTAAATTTTTTTCTTAAGAAAAAAAAAGAAGCGGAAGGGATTGGAGGGGAAGCTCCCCATACATTTTTGTTCAAATCTTTTCTTCTCATTTTTGGGATGATCTTCCTTCCTTCCATTTCATTCCTACTAAAAAACATAAATAAATAAGTTACGTTCTCTTCTCTTCTCTGTTCCTTTCTCTTCAATGCAAAGCAAATGCCCTTAAAATACCCCCTGTTAACAGACATCATATTTGACTTTCATGTCCTTTTTCCCAACTAAAAATTCCTTTCTCCTTTATGCTTTCTGCTTTCTCCTTTCTTTCGATTTACAACCACATACTTTCATCTCACCATAGTAGCTTCCTGAGAATCTGCACATTGTCGTTGTTACCACGTCGGAATATGCACTTTTATTCCTGCAACTCCAGCACCATTATTTCAAGTATTTTTGGTAGTAGAATTTTTATGTTATTTCATATTTGGTGATAGAACTTCTATCTAATCTTCTAATCAATGAATATGTTCCATGGGTTTGCAATTTCAGGTGATCATTGTATAAGGAATCTTTTAAATGAAACCACTTTTTCAAGGATTTACTTTTTTCTAAGGACTTTACAAAAAGGGAAAACAATAATCAGCTCATACTCCTCGATTGGAACAGGAGGCAAGCTCCCTACAAGAAGCAACGATGTGGGGGTCTGTAAATAAATCTCATGAATCACTATTTCTATTTTTTTTTTATTGGTTTGTGTTATATTATAATTATAATTATTATTATATAATAATGGTCATAAAATGTGTGAAAAATATAAGTTTATGATAAAGATGATAGCAACGATGTAGGAGGTGCGGTTGCAATTTGGCATCAGTAGATTGGGTATGCACTAGGTTTGCATGAAGAAAAAAAAAACTTTTGGAGAGCGAGTAAAGTTACAGGTGTTTATCGGGTAAAGTTTCGGGTTCAAGTTTCAAGTTAAAACATTTACAAGATAAATCAAAACCAAACTAAATCACTTCCAAGCTTATAACCGAATTCAGTTTAGCTTAAACGTTAAGTTTATATAATATTAACCGAAATTCACAGTCAATTTCTTTTAAGACTATTTTACGATGAATATATATAAAATTATTAATTGAGATTTATATAATCATAGTTCCTTCATTAGTTAGTTAATAAGAAAAAAACAAAAAGGAAAGAAAAGATGGGTTGTTACGATTAGTTGAGAGTTAAATTATAAATTTTGTGGGATGATTTTTATTTGATTAAATTTTTTGACGAAAGCAACGGAAAAGAAAAGAACAAAAATATTCACATTTCACATGTATAATTAAAATTCACAAGTTGTTGCATAATTTATATTAATATCAATAGTTAAATTTCACAAAACAAAGTCATACCATACTTATTACTATCACATATTAGACTACTCCCGACAGTTGTTTCGTCACTTCTTTTGTCAGTTGTACCACATCAGTACATCAAAAACCGGCAAAATACAGACACAAGGATGCCAATGGTGGTTTCATCAATTCAATTTTTGGGCTCCACATTTACCAATATACCTACATTTACATACACTAAACAAAAAATAACAATACATTAAATATAAGTTGAGCCCTGCGAAAAACCCCTCTCCTTTCTTCAGTTTACCGAAGAAGGAGGAAATGACGAAAGGAAAGAATTGGTGGTGCCAATTGTGACGAAAGCCATGGCTTCGTCGGCCCCAACCGATGAATGCCAATGGCAGTGGTATAAAAACCATGCACAAAATAAAAAGAATTTATATTATAAATACTTAATAAATGCATATGATGATAATGGGCCACAGTTAGGCATGGCAATATTCATCCGATCTATCCATTGTTGATGAATATGGACGAAGCAAACGGACGCATAATGAATATGGATATGGATATGGATGTTTAATGGATCGGATGTGGATGGTGAGTTGTCATCCATGGATGAATCCATGATGCCAGCCCAACGGTCGGGTCTCTTTAGCTCACCTTGGGAGTGAACCGTCCTTGTCGTCAGCAGGACTTAACCACCGCTTGGCTGGATCAGTGAGTTTTAAATTTATAAAGAGCTGGGGCTCAACTTATAAATACTACCTACTACACAGGGTGAGTAAGCAGCAAGTATAACTCGAGGTCGTTCTTAAATCGGAGCGAATTGAAACGAAGCGATGCCAAAGATAGGGTTCACTTTTAGGATGGTTTTGTGCAAGTAGGTAGGTTTTTTGGTGTTTTAGTTTTCTAATTTAATTAATTAACTACGTGCAGTAAAATAAAAGATAGAGGAGAATCGGTAGCTAGGTAGACATATAGAGAATTGCGGCAGTTGAAACTTCGATAATCGGTTGTCGGGATGATGCTTATTATAAAGATAATTGGGGACATTTTCAGTTAATAGACAAATGCATTATGGGTGTAAACACTAGGTCCCTACTTATTCTAGTTAATTACCAGAATCCGTATGTCACTGAGCACCTAGGTTATCGTGATTCTGATCAGAACAGGCTGCTCAACCCCCCCCACTGTCTTTTGGACCAGTGACCCTTGAAGGGTGCAGGAATAAGGTAACAGACTGCCCATTGGGTTATTCTGACCGTTCTTAACACCTAAATGTAAATGCCATCTCCTAAACATGTTCAAATCATTACTTTGTTATTCTAAACTATCAGTTTTGTAGAGTCTAGGGGTTTTAAGAACTCTGAACCACTGCTGGGCTTGACTTTCATCACTAGACTCATTCCTTACGTTTGATTAGTTCAATTACTTCTGTCATGATCTAGACTCTCCTTTGCAATCAGTCATTCAGCCCTAGGAACACCAGCGGTGTACAATGCATACTCATTCCAGAGCGTACCACACTAGGCACCGTTCACGATGTACTACACTTAAACAGTTCCACAGATCCTTTGTAACCAGGGATATGTTGTAGTTTTTATCCCTAGGTACAGGTACGGTGTACTATGTCGAAATGTTTCCATAGCTTCAGTTCCAGGGGTGGACAGACGGTGTACTGTAACATTTCCACAGTTATATTGGTTCCTAGGCCATATTCTAGGGTCTCTAGGTAGTCCACAGTGTTGGCACATACGGCTATTTCCGGAGCTTCCACGTTGTACTCCACCAGTGGTGTTTCCAAAGCTATACTCAGTATTTCAGCCGAATTACAGTGACAGACACGACTTCGTACTATAACACAGATAACTTCCTACTGTACCTAGAGGTGATCAAGTTCTAAGCCTAAAGTAGCAGTCACGCGAAGGACTGGAAAGGGTGATCCATAACTAAGTCTAGATGCATGATAAGTTTTAGACATAACAAAAATAACAATTCCCAATTATATAGTTTTAAAGATTAATTCAACATCATCCCTACGTCTAATTATCTACATTTCAACAACCGCAACAGCACACTACTCAATAAGCATGGCAATAACAGTAACATACATCATACAAACAGGCAGAAATAATTCGGACATAGTATAAGTATGAAAAGATAGATATCACCAGTAAATTGAGCAGCGTAACGGCCGAAAAGAAAGACAGAGTCTTGCACCAAGAATGCTTTTATTACACCGTGATTACAATACCAGCTTCCTTCTCTCTCTACTGCTAACCAACTAACTATCTCTCTCTCTCTAGAGACGGAGAGCTCTAGAGAGAGAAACTATCTAAACTATCCTAGAGAGAGAGTAAAACTATAAAAACGTAAAGAAAACGAAGAGAATTGAAGTGTGAGAGTGTTGGATGGATGAAGTTGTTGGATTGTTTTGAAAATGTGGAAATGAGGCTTCAATATATAGGCAACGCACAACCGTATCCGTAGACCGTATCCAAACCTTCAAATGCACAACCGTATCGCAAACCCGAATAAAAGTCTGATTTTTATTGACCAAACGCACGATACGGTTGAGCTAGGGCAAATACGGTTGAACTGGACCGTATACGGGAGAGCATAGGGTGAATACGGGAGAACACAGGCCGTATACGGCTGTGCTAGGCCGTATACGGTCTAGCTAGGCCGTATACGGTCTGTGCTAGGCCGTATACGGTCTAGTTTGGCCGTATACGGTCTAGCTCTCCCGTATCCTGATTCCTCGGTTCTTCGTTCCTTCGTTCGGGCGTAACTTCTTCGTCGTTTATCCGTTTTGAGTGATTCTCGCGCTCACGGTTTCGTAATTTCCTAACGAAGAAAATGACATAAGTTAGAGGTCCTAACTCGGAGTGTAGCTCAAGATGCATTAAAATGAATGAACGGAGGTACGGTGAAGCAGTTTTGCCCTGTTTCTTACATTTTTCATGCCATTTTCAGTGATTTTACAAACATCGACTCCGTTTTGACTTAGTTAACAAAACTTTATGAATAATGTCCTTTTAAGTGTGTTTTAGTTAACTTTGTGCCTAAAATGTGGAAGATAACGTACGTAAAAACATGACTTTTTACGTGTTATCAAATATCCCACACTTAGACTTTTGCTTGTCCTCAAGCAAACTTTAAAATTCTCACCTGCTATAAGGTTTTGAAAAAATCTGGTTTTGAGAATCTTTGACAGTAAACAACCAGAGATCAATCAATTTATCAAAAACTGAGTAAACCTTTTTAGAAAGCAAGCATCATTAAGATAGTCCCCCCTTAAACCTGAAATGTTAAGCTTGGCATACTTTCACAATTCTCGATGGATATTGTACATGACTAGGCGATCTCACAAAGGTGGTCACTCAATTCACTCAAAGTGTATCGGGTTTCCTATCATTCTAATCAAACGAAATCGCTCATAAAGCCAGTCATGCATTGCTTCTCATCATAGGCTTGATCAAGAATCGGATCTCCACCACTTCAATGAGAACGGTGCTAATCATCCCAAGACATTTTTTCGGGTTTTTGAGTGGGTGATGGAACAAAGGGGTACGGAGGATGGTGAATTTTTGGAAGTGAAAAACGGGGTATTTTATTTAAACTTAGAGGTCCTAAAGTTATGAATCGAATTATCTAGACACTCTTTAAAACGGGAAACGCACACGAAGGAATTTTATTTATGAAGAAAGGTAGCTTTGATGACTTTCTTCTCGAGAACGCACGCGGAGTTGACTGATTTTCTGAATAGGCATTCTTTCGAGAATTTCAAGCACTAAGCTTTATTTTATTTTTGTGGGAATTTTTCGGAGATTTTTCTCTCTTTTTTTTTTTTCTTTTCTTTTCTATACATTTTTTGAGAGATTCTGGACACTTTGTCCTTTTGACATCTCATTTTAACTGAGCTTTTCAGAAAAGGTGCCAATTTTTCGCACCTGAATTTTTGCTTTCAATAGATATATGATTTTTAACACACGCAAGATTTCTGAGAGAACACAGAGAGAAACTGAGAGTGTGTGAGACAAAAGTGGCAAGGATGCCTAAATAACGCTTTTCATAACTCCAAAACGTTCTAAGTTTAAAATTTTTGAAAAGGTGAGGGTAGGTGGTGAATGGTGGTTTTGAAGAAATGAAAGGTTAAGGCTCAAAGGGTTTAACTAGTGGATCTTCAACACTCACGAATGAGAGTTGGACGGGTTAGGCTTTTAAAAAATGAGGTTTTAATCCTATGAAATGTCAAGGTCCTCTGACTGCACCTTCACCGCGTACGGTGCCCATTGGTGTGGTCTCGAAACGTATACCGAGAGCAAGTTCTAACTCAAAGCACATACATCGGCACACACATCAAACGAAGAAGTGAAGCATTAAAGATGAATGCTTTTATTGGCTCAAGTACCTCACTGCAAAAAGGGTGTATGTGCCTAGCCGTGCGATGCTCTTCAATTAACATTTCATTTTTAAGGGACTCGTATCTTAACTTATCTTACTTTCCAAAGCAGTTTAATCCATTTTTGGAAAAATCAATCTTTCTCAAAATTATTTAGAGTCAAAAATTTAAAAATTTTAGCACAAATGAGGTTTTTAGAAAAATTTAAGCCAACTGAATGAGTGAAAACTTCACTGTCGAAGTTAGACTTGTTTTTAAGAAAGTTATACTTTGGACAAGCAATCAAAGTCAAAGAATACGGTATATCATACCGTGTATCCCACACTTAGAGGAACATTGTCCCTAATGTTCTCAAACTAAGTCTAAAATTCTTCTTTTTGGGAGGAATCCCACACTTAAAGCTTGAAAATATTTTGGAACTCTATTTCTAAGTTGGTTTGATTTGTGTGGGATTTATAATCCCACACTTTAGAATTTAAGCATGATGGGAAACACGGAGATTTATAGGCGATGAAAACAAATCATTAAGAAAGTGGAACGAAAAACTCCCCTAGAAAAGACTGAGATGTGTGTTTGAAGATTCTGATTTGGTAGGGTAGTTCAATAGGCTCGAATCAGGATCTTTGCGTGATTTGCGCGTCATCTCGGGCTCTCCTTGGGAAATTTTTATAGTATCTACTGCTCTCTATTATTCACAAGTAACCTAGAAATTAACTAAACAAAACATAACATAAGTAAAATAATAGATAAACGATAAGATAAGATAGATAGGCGGGTCCAACCAGATCACAGGTTGGGACCATAACCAGTCTGCAGCAACAGTTAGTACAGTTATCCCAAATACTAGTAATAGAGTAATACAGTCATCCAACATAAATGATAGTGAAATAAGATGAGCTCAAGGTCGAGGAAGATCCTGGTTGGCTGGTGGTCCATGAGCTGGAGGTGGCATGGAGCCATAAGGTCCAGCACGTGAAGCAGAGTGCTGTCCACTCGAGGCTCTGCGGGAGACTGATGCTGAAGATGAACTGCGCTGTCTGCCTGATGCTGGTGGCTGGATCGGGTACAAATGGAAGTTGGGATCTAGTCCCATGTCTGCAATCTCATACGATCCAATGGAAGCACCGGGCATCTGGTACGGTGGAAGCTCGGAGGATGGCACTGGGTTGCTCTGAAACATCCCTGTGAGTCCTGACAAAGTAGGCAAAGCAGCAGTAGTCATGTCTGGCATATAGTCAGCCTGAACCTGAACCTGATCGTCAACCTGCATGTCCTGTCTAAAACCTGACTGAGGTGAGTCTGTCTCTGAAGATGTGTCTGATATGGCTGACTCAGCTGGTCCTGGACGGGTCATGGCACGGGAGGATGGCTGCCCAACATATGGGATATGCGGCATATGTGGTGTTGCAGTGTGCACAGAGAAAACCGGCTCAGCCGCAGGAGTAGTCCTGGTACGGCGGGCACGAGGGATCTCGATGGGCACAGTGCGGGTGAAAGATGTGGGTGGTATGGTAGTGTAAGGAATGGTGGTAGTGGATGGTGTCATGGAAAGTGGGTGTAGTGGCATGGTGTGGTAGTTTGGTGGTCGTGGGCCGCATACCCATGTAGGGCGTGCAGGTGGTGGGAATCCAAACTCAGCAGCCAAATATGTGTCCTGTGTGTAGTGTGAGTTAAGCATACCCAACATACCGTACATGAGCTCGGATGTCACCGGATCTCCCCAACCAAACTCTCGAGCAGGCGGTATCAGTGGACTCTGTGCCTCAGCAGCGGCAGTCTCTCCCTCCTCTCGCTCATGAGCAACAGTGGTCCTAGGCTGTTGGTGGACTGTGCTGTCATCGAACTCAAACCTAACACTCTTGCTCCTCGGGGGTCTCATATGAACTCCCGGAATGATCTCACCTTCCTTCCATCTAATCTGCCCATCAACATCCTTCTCTAGCAACCATACTTTGACCATGTAGTTGATGTTATACGGCTTAGATACCCTGTTCACTACTGGTGTCAAGTTACCGATCACCTCCTCAGTTAACAGCCCCATTCTCTTAACTAACTTAGTGATTACTGCTCCCATGTAAGCAGACTCTGATTCGGTGTATCCTGACTCAGTGAGGATCCTATCAGCAACTATATAAGCAACATTCACGTGCTCCTGCTCTATAATGCTCTTGATAATCAGCAAATCTTTTACTCCAACAGCTCCTTTGGTCTTTCTTTTTCCTCGAATGCTACATGCAAGGAGGTTGTGGAGAACCTGATGGTGCTTATCAAGAAAACTGGTGGCCTTGACATTGGACTGAAACTGATTTCCAGTCAATTCTTGCCAGATAGCAGTGTGGTCTCGCTGTTTCACCTCTCTGTTTGCTTTCAAGAAGAAAGAAGTAGTGACTTGATACTCAGTGTATAGCTCAAGGTGACTAGCAAAAGTTGCCAATGACATTTGTTGAGGGTTGCCCAAAAAGTTGAATCTGATCATTCGGTCATCATTTAGTTTATCGGTTGTCTTGTCAAACTGGAAGGTAACCATGAATTCAGCAACTAATTCCCGATAAACATTTTCCCTAATCTCAAACAGATTCTTCCAGGCTCTCAGATTTCGCTTCCCTTCCTTGAACATAATCAATCTTTCAAAACCTTGTTTTAAACCAATCTGCTCCAAGTCTTCCCACACTATGTACCTATTTTCCCCTAAATCATGTTTTAACCATGTCTGAAACTTTTCCCGTATCTCTGGATCTTTGATGGATTTCCTGATATAGCGAGGAATCTCAGCCATCTGTAAATAAGAGAAAAACAAGAACATAGTGAATTACCAAGAATAATCACAAGTTTATGGAATAGTTCATATTTTAGATTTTTAACGAAAATTCGAAATGTGGGCTTTAGAAAATGAGCAGTCCCAAAAACCTGTAATAACTAGTAATACCACCAAACTCAACTTTCAACCATCACAAGAAACTTTGGTTTACAATAATAGGCTATTAGGTCTTTAATGATTTCTAGAAGACAAGTCAAAAGACTACTTAACCATCATAAGCATGTATGATATAGATTTAAGTCTTAATCATGTAATTACCTTATCATGGCAAGCATAACCTATTACCGCATACTAACTATCATGATTATTTGAGCAAGTATTTAGCATTTTTAACCAAATCATGCAAACAAAGCTTCTTTAGTTGACTTTTGTATTGTTAAATTGGATCTTTAAAAGTGATCATGGCATTTTTGCTACCTTAGGATTTTTGTTGTTTTTAAGGAAAGCGTAACATTAATTCAAGACTTGCCATAATACTTTTAAAGATACAATTTTACAACACCACCATGACTCTTTAACTAGAATGGTTACTAGTATTACTAAAATTTGAGCATTTTACCAAAGTAAGGTTTCCTTTAGTCATTTGCCCAATTCATAGTAATACTAACTTGAACTAGCAAATCAAAGTAAGGCATTAGCATCAACTTAAGCCAAAACATCATTTAACCAAGAGTTTTATTTCAAAAATGGAGACGTTTAATCAAAAGTCAACATTTCATGCTCACTTTAATTTGCTAACTTAACCATAACACGTATTTAACCGCAAATGAAGCAAATGAATAAGCTATACTAATCATATTAAGCACTAATCAATCAACAAACAACTTATCATAAGCAATTTAATCATCGAATAGTCAAAGTGGACTAACTAGCCAAAAAGTCAAAGAAGAGTCAACTTTCAAAAGTCAAACATCAAATCACTTCAATCTAACTAGTAATGCTAGTTCCTACATCATCCTATATCATCACTAAGCAAGAATCAAAGCTCAATTTCGCAATGTAAAGCACAAATCTTCAAAAACTAACTTGAAACCCTAAGTTAACAAAGTTAGAGAATTTTGGTGGTTAAAGCTTGGATCATACCTTAATGAAGATGTAATGATGTTAAATGAACCAAAAATGACTTAGAGATGAAGAGATGAAGCTTGATTTGAGCTTTAATGGTGAAAAATGGTGGATTTGGTGTGGGGGTGGTGAAACCGTCGGCCAAGGAGGGGGAAGGAGGAGAAAAAATGATTTTTATGTGTTTTGACTTTGTTTGACTCATTCCCCATCTTTTTATCTCCCTCCTTTTTCCATTTAAGGTAAATGACCATTTAAAATGTGATTAAAAGATGTTTTGGGCAATTTAAAACTTAAGCCAAATGATTTTAGCAAAAAGTCTAAAATTCCTGTAGTGAACTGCGTGCAACAAAAATGTTGGTTTTATTTAAAACGGAAATGAAAAACTACTTAATAAAACAAATGATATTTTTGGTTTAAAATCTTGACTCTTTTTAAATCCAAACAATTTAAAAAACTTTCTAAAAAATATTTGAATTTAAGATCTTCACGTTTTTAGAAACTGCGCAGATTTTGAGGAGACAAAGATTTTAAGAGCTTTTTGACTTTTTTAAGAAACAAATTAAACTAATAATTAAACTAACCTACGAAAATTATTTTAAAGACCTAATTAAAGATTTGGGTTGCCTCCCAAAAAGCGCTTGGTTTAAGTCTGTAGCTCGACTATTATTCCAAAACAGTTTAAAGGGGATTGCTTGAAAGCAATCTTGAAGTATAGCGAGGAATAAAATCACAGTTTAGAATGTTAATGACATAATCAACTAGCTTGGCAGGGTGTGATGAGAAATTTTCGAATTCGCTAAGAATCCTATGTTCTTTCCGGCCTAATTCTAGCAGATTATTAACAAACTTGTTAAATTCCTTTCTAACTTTCTTTTTACTTGAAATTCCCATTCGCACACCACGGTCTATATTATTAAGATCGTGAAGAAGATTTCCTAAAATTCTCTGAAACCTAAGTTCCTCTTTTGAGTCGGGATTACCATATGTAGTTTGCACTGCAATGGCAGTATCCAAAATTAGAGATCTTTGAGAAACGGTGAAAGGGAATTTGGATTGATCGAACAACGAAGCGAGTTTAACGTGGATATCTTTTCTTTCAGCAAAGAAAGCGGCTTCTATCTTGTTGTCGTCTGCTCCATGAAATATTTCTTGCAACTTGGCGATTATGTAAGCGGCAGGATCTACGAAAAATGGAATTTTTCCAAAAATGACGAGAGTGATCGTGGGATCTTTAGAAGTTAATAGCTCAAGCTCTTTTATCATAGCTGCAACATAACGATTAATCATGGTTTGAGAAACCGGTTGATAATCGGTGCAAGCAAATAGATCCATGAGGTGATCCATTTCTAATAAAAGCTTTCGCTCTTGCTCTCGATATCGTGTGAAGATACCATCTTCCTTTTGGGTTGGAAGACAGTGGAGAATACCTACGAGTATATTAATCCTTAAGATGGTTTCTCTTTGCTCGACTGAGTAAGGAAAATCAGACATATTTAAGTGTAAGGCAAATGTTTTGCATACATCCAACCTTTTCTCAGGATCAAAAGAGTAACCAACGTATCGGATTTCATCACTATCTGAATCTTTCGGTATTTCCTTATCTACAACACGATAAATGGTGTACGAAGGTTCCGGTACGAGGTTTACAAAAATTGGTGATTTTGGAAGGTATTATTGAATATCCTCACTCCTTATGGGGATTCGTTCTTCTTTGGATGAGGAATGAAAGGGTTGAGGGTTTCCATGAAAATTATCGACAAAATCAGGGAATCTATGGATATTTTCTAAGGAATGTTTAATCTCAGGTGCAGGCAAAACCTGATAGCTTGGAATGCTAGAAGCAGAAGTTGAAATCTTCTGTTGAGATTTATGGATTCCTAAGTCAAGATCTAAGAGTTTCCTTAAGGTTCTAGAATCGTCATCTGGTCCAGCGGAGGCTTCTTCCGGTGATGAGTGAAAGTCGGATTTCAACTCTTGTTCCAAGTGGTTGAAGAACTCAGCATCGTCCATAGTCGTCATTTCTTCAGTCGTTTTGCTGGCGAATGGAGAAATGGGATAGGAAGGCGGCGAATCGTAGAAAGATATTTTTGGATTTTTCATTTTATTCTAATTTAAGCTAATTTATTCTAAAGAAAGTAACTTTCGGATAAGTTGAAGACAACCTATACGAAAAGGATCTCCTAAAGGCTTATTTTATCTAAGGCGACTTCAGAATCGTAACGCTCTACGATCCCCGGCAGCGGCGCCAAAAACTTGATGCCAGCCCAACGGTCGGGTCTCTTTAGCTCACCTTGGGAGTGAACCGTCCTTGTCGTCAGCAGGACTTAACCACCGCTTGGCTGGATCAGTGAGTTTTAAATTTATAAAGAGCTGGGGCTCAACTTATAAATACTACCTACTACACAGGGTGAGTAAGCAGCAAGTATAACTCGAGGTCGTTCTTAAATCGGAGCGAATTGAAACGAAGCGATGCCAAAGATAGGGTTCACTTTTAGGATGGTTTTGTGCAAGTAGGTAGGTTTTTTGGTGTTTTAGTTTTCTAATTTAATTAATTAACTACGTGCAGTAAAATAAAAGATAGAGGAGAATCGGTAGCTAGGTAGACATATAGAGAATTGCGGCAGTTGAAACTTCGATAATCGGTTGTCGGGATGATGCTTATTATAAAGATAATTGGGGACATTTTCAGTTAATAGACAAATGCATTATGGGTGTAAACACTAGGTCCCTACTTATTCTAGTTAATTACCAGAATCCGTATGTCACTGAGCACCTAGGTTATCGTGATTCTGATCAGAACAGGCTGCTCAACCCCCCACACTGTCTTTTGGACCAGTGACCCTTGAAGGGTGCAGGAATAAGGTAACAGACTGCCCATTGGGTTATTCTGACCGTTCTTAACACCTAAATGTAAATGACATCTCCTAAACATGTTCAAATCATTACTTTGTTATTCTAAACTATCAGTTTTGTAGAGTCTAGGGGTTTTAAGAACTCTGAACCACTGCTGGGCTTGACTTTCATCACTAGACTCATTCCTTACGTTTGATTAGTTCAATTACTTCTGTCATGATCTAGACTCTCCTTTGCAATCAGTCATTCAGCCCTAGGAACACCAGCGGTGTACAATGCATACTCATTCCACAGCGTACCACACTAGGCACCGTTCACGATGTACTACACTTAAACAGTTCCACAGATCCTTTGTAACCAGGGATATGTTGTAGTTTTTATCCCTAGGTACAGGTACGGTGTACTATGTCGAAATGTTTCCATAGCTTCAGTTCCAGGGGTGGACAGACGGTGTACTGTAACATTTCCACAGTTATATTGGTTCCTAGGCCATATTCTAGGGTCTCTAGGTAGTCCACAGTGTTGGCACATACGGCTATTTCCGGAGCTTCCACGTTGTACTCCACCAGTGGTGTTTCCAAAGCTATACTCAGTATTTCAGCCGAATTACAGTGACAGACACGACTTCGTACTATAACACAGATAACTTCCTACTGTACCTAGAGGTGATCAAGTTCTAAGCCTAAAGTAGCAGTCACGCGAAGGACTGGAAAGGGTGATCCATAAAATGTATACAAGTTGCGAGTTCGCAAAATACTTTCAATACATAACTGATAATACGAAAATTATGCAGAGACATCCAATTGTCAAAACGTGCGACTCGAGCTAGAAATCCTGTAGGCCAATCCTACTATTGCAGTGTACCTGAGAATGCACACTAAAAAGGTCAGCTGGAAAGCTGGTGAGTTCACAAGTAATTTGTAATAACAAGTAGTTCAAGAAATATGTATTTCGTTCAGAAATGTAAATCAAGTTTAGCAGTTTAAATAGTAATGATTACCTCTCGAGGTAATTGTGAGAATTTTATGGTAAACAGGTGAACCTAATCAATAGGTTTCTAGTTAAGTAAAAGGGACCAATCCCCAGCAGGTGTGTTATCAGGTAAGATATTGCCACCTGGCAATATGTATACTAGAGTAGCGTAAGGTGACTATCTGTCGTGCTACTGGCCGAAAGCAATCAATCAAGAAGGTCCTTAGACGGTCGGTATTGCTCCCCGGCAATACGGTACGGATAGTTTGTACGGTTTTCACGTATTAGTTCTACGGTTACTAATAGGTCACGATGCCACCTGGCATGAAAGGTTGCACCCCGGCAACGTGATCAAGTTATCTGTTCTGTGATCGTGTCCTATCGGTACGGTTTGTAATAACAGTCAAGTGAGCAAAAGCTCGTTGTTCCCCTGAGTCTCCGACTCGTAAGTTATCTAGTAATCACCTATAGTGATGGTAATGGGTATCCCCCAAAGGATAGGTCAAGTTACGTCCCGCAGGACCACATTTAAATAAATATATCAGTTACCGAGTCACGACCCCTACCGTAAGAATGCGTAGGTCCGTGCTAAGATTAAGTAAAGCATATAGCTATATGCTGAGTATGAGTAACCGTGCAGTTCCGTAGAACTACGATAGAGTATAAATTCATATGCCGAGCCAACGACCCCGACTGTAATAGTTCGTCGGTCCGTTGCTGAGTGTGAGCATTCAGCTCGTAAGTAAGTTGTACCACCCACCGTGGTATCGTGAGCCCACAGCTCGTAAGTCGGTTGTACCACCCACCGTGGTATCGTGAGCATCCAGCTCGTAAGTCAGTTGTACCACCCACCGTGGTATCGTTGCTTCACATATAGTGACAGCGTCCGTTATTCTCCCGCAGGAGATGCAAGTAATCGTTTTGGCAGTACACGACATGCCCGTAAGTAAGTTTAGCCCAAGGCTAGTAAAATGTTACAGGCACTCAACAGTACCTCAAGTTGTTATATGACACCCCCTCGGTTTTTGGGTAACATCCTGCTGCCGGGGGACCATCCCTGGCCCAGTAACTCCAAGCCAGAGTCGTCACAATTATACCAGAAAGTAAGGATGTCATCTAGGCATAGGGGTAAGTTGTAATCGTTTATTAGGTACGAATCTACGTCACCTAGTTGTTTGAAGTAACGTGTGAATTCTAAGTATGTTATCTCGTCACTTAACTGTTGGGGAGTACTTATAGTACTTAGTGAAATCATACGTCAGTTCGTAAGGATACTCGTTACTAAATTAGCAAGTTGGTACCTCTAGTTGGTATTCATAAGTCCACTAGTCATTACTAGTAATTAGCAAGTCACTGATGTAGTGAGGCGGTTACTCCCTAGATATCATATGTAATATAATTCTAGGTGTTTCTGAAACGGTCGTACTTAATATCTCTAAGTAAGTTCAAGTGGTTCGTAGCTGTCGTAATCTAACACCGTTACCATAAACTATAGTAAAACGTTTGTAAAGGTTTAAACAGTTGAAAGTAGTAAAACAAGAGTATGCATTCCCACCCCGAAATCAGTTAGAAAACAGTAAAAGAGTGGGGTTATGAACTCACCTGAGGAGCTAGCGTCCTATTGTAGCGAGTCGTACCAATAGTAATCTCCTAGTGTCCTAAACACGTGAGATTTCGTATAAGTGAGTGGACGTTTAAGTAAAACAATCCAATTTGTTGTTCGTTCGGTTAAATTGTACTCAATGTGTTTGTTATATATTTGCGTTTGAATTTCGTAAAGAAATTGCGTGTCGTTTGTCTCGTATTGAAATTATATTTAGAAAATATAATTAAGTTGTTTTCGTATAAAAAGTGTATATAAACGTGTCTCGGTTCATATATAAGTTGCGTATACGTTTCCGGATAAGTTGGACATTTTAAAAGTGAGTTTTTAGTTCAAAAACTGATAATAGCGACACTTCATGCGTCACTAAGAGGTTTATAGCGTCACTAGGCAAGTGACTCAAAGATTAGGAAATTTCAGACATTTAGCGACACTTCAGAAGTGTCGCTATAGGGTTAGTGACGCATATAGCGTCACTTATCAAGTGTCGCAATAGCTGGAAAATGGCACGAAGCCGCCGGATTGAGAGGGAAGCCGCCGGCTTCCCTGTCTGGATGAACTACCCGCCGGGTACCGGCCTTGCCCGCCGGGTACCCGGGTCTGGTTCAGACCTGTGCGACGGAAAACACCCAAAACCCACGGATCGAACCCCAAATTCACGAAATCGATAATAACAAACTTATATAATGATAATATAGGATGTATGGAGTGATATAAACATGAAAATAAGGAGAGATCGGAAGTTTTCTTACAAAGTCAAATGGAATCCGAAAATGAAGAAGATGATGATGAATCGTGATGAAGATGATGATGATGCTGATGATGTTGTTGTTGTTAGTGGCGGCGGCGGCGGTTCCGGCGGTGGTGGCAGCGGCGGTGGTGGTAGGTGGTGGTTAGATGGTGGTGAAAGGGTTTTTAGAGAGAGAGAGAGGGTAGAGAGAAAATGAAAATAGAGAGAGAAGTGAGATGGTGAAAATGAGAAAGAAATGGGGAGGGATTGGGTTTTGTTGAACTCAGCTCCCACTTTCGTACACTGTGGTCTCCAACCGCAGTACAAAATACCCGTGATTAATTCGTCCGATGTAATTTAAAATAACATTTTAAATTCTAAAAATTGCTTTGTATTCTTCCGAAATGTTTTATAAAAATATTACTGGAACTTAATGTTTAATAAATTATTTTCGCGCGGTTTCGAATAATTTAGAATGTGTTTTAAATAAAAAAAAAACGAATTACATTTTTGAACGTTTATTACTCTAAATTTATGATTTTGTTTATATCATTTTGTAAGTATTTTTAGTAAAATATTTCACTCGATCTTTAAAAGGTAATTATTTAAAGTTTAAAAACGGTGCGAAATTTGACCTTTTTGACGAGGTGTTACATTCTCCCCCTGTTAATGAAATTTCGTCCCGAAATTTAAAATAAGTCGTGGTCGCTTGAGGTTTAGGGAGCAATGTACGGGCGAGAGGTTCGTTGAATAGATCGTAGACATATCATGTCCGAGACGGAGTTGGAAAGCAGTCAATTCATGACTGTGTCGCGGTTTATCGTTGTAGTCACACTCTGACTACGCTATTTATATGTTTAAGTTGTGGTTCCCGAAGAACCGTTTACATTGTAGTCCACTCGGGACTAGATAGTCGTCACAACATGACCGTTCAGCGAGCAGTCCTATCAGGACTGAGTGATTTGTGTACGTTCAGTCGGTTAATCTGCTGAAAGCAAATTCTAGCTTTTATGTTTGGCTTAATTCGTGTAGTCGGTATTAATTTACGTAATCGGTATTATTTTGGAATCAACAGTTCCGCCGATCAAAACGTTATGTTTAATTTGAAGGTTTAGTATCGAATAGGGACATACCCGTGATATTGCCGCGGTTTTGTTCGGTTCTTCCGGAGTTGATCATGAGAATTTTTCGTTTCTGATTTGGGCAATCTTTCTTGAAATGTCCGGGAGTGTTACATTTGAAACACGTTTGTTGTTTGTCAGGGTTGGCAGGAACTCTACAGTCCCAGATTTGGTGTCCGAATCGTTGACATCTCTCGCAAGGTGAGCCACAAGGGCCAGAGTGATGACGTTTACAGCTGTGACAGAAGGGTTTATCCCCAGCATAGCCCCGCTTTCCTTTGTATTCAGAAGGGTAAGATTTCAAGGGTTCGGGTTGATTTGTTGGATTATGACTAGTGCTGGAATCGCCATTCCACTTTTGTGTATGATTTTCAGTTGTGAGGGTTTCGCGTTGAACCACCCGCGCCATGAGGTTGTGGGCCATGCGAACGGCGTCGCGAATAGTATTGGGTCTAGAGGAGGTAACCATGTCCGCGATTTGTGTTGGAAGTCCTTCGATGTATTGTTCGATTCGTTTGCTTTCTGGGTTCACTGGAGACGGGCAGAGGAGTGCCAGTTGGTGAAAACGATTGGTATAGGTCATGATGTCGTTGTTTTTCACGGTAAGATGCCAGAGTTCATTCTCAAGTCGGTGTAGTTCCTCACTAGGACAATATTCGTCCCTCGTCAGTTGTTTTAGTTCCTCCCAAGAAAGTTCATAGGCGGTGTCAACCCCTACGGTTTGGGCGTGAGCATTCCACCAGGTTAGGGCATTATCTCGAAGGGTGTAGGCGGAGTATTTGACTTTGTACCCATCGGGGCAGTTGCAAATGCGGAATACAGCTTCCATCCTTTCGATCCATTGGATTAGTCCGACAGCCCCTTCAGTACCAACAAAGATTGGCGGGTCGCAGTTCAGAAATTCTTTATATGTGCAGGGACGCGTTGGGCTTTGTGCAGCTAGAGCTTCATCCACTCTTTGCTCAGCGTATCGGTCACGTTCTGCTTGTGTGTAGGTTTGTCGTTTAGGCGGCATGATTCTTAAACAAGAATGAAATGTTAACGGTAAGTTCTTTATTCGAGAATTATGTCTATTTCATTGGTATGTAAAAAAAATAGTATGTGTTCGAAAGTTCTCAGACTTTTAGTTTCGTTGTGTATATATTAGTTGTTCACGTATGCCTTAAAGTAATCTACCAAGACTATGGTATGGTATCTAGTCTAACTGACTATTGTGTGATACTAATGTACGGTAGTTGTAAGTCTATCAGTTGGTGCGTAGTACCCTAAGTACTAAAACACAGTAACCCTGTAATGTGATGTAGTGCCATCAGCACTGTAATGTAATTTCCTATTGTATAGTAAAAGTAGTACCTGGTTATCATAAGTTACAGCACTACGTGCCGAAGTAGTATTGTGCCCCAAGCACGATGCGGCACCACGTGCCACATGTTCGTAGTGCCCAAAGCACCGAAATTGCAGTACCCGAGTACTGTGAGCGTAGCACCAACGTGCCAGTTGTAGTATTAACATACTGAGTAATTGCAGCACCACGTGCTGGGTGTTGTTCAAGAGTAGCCCTCAGGCCGATAGTAAGTTTCGATAGTAATTCGTGAACTTAGTCATTACGAGTATCTCTCGCAATACTAGCCAGTCGTGACCAACCTGGTCACAATTTGAGATCAAGTCGTAAAGGTTGGGAAGTTGGCGATATGCCACTTCGAAAATGTGTATCAGTTGTACAGCGGAATCACGTCAGGTATAATCATACATACATGTATATAGATACGCAGAAATAGTATACACGTAAGGCCTATTCATATATACCTACAGTACATATAATAGCCTAGGGGGTGTCTAGCAAGTAACAAATAACAATCAGAGTCAACTACTGCATTCCTGTTTCAGTATAACCCCTTTCAGATCTTACATCATCCTTGCTTAATTGTACATAGTTAGCTACGCTATGTTAAATTAAGTTCGTATGATGTAATCCCTGAACTAGTTATACCTAATAAGGAATACTGCCTAATGGTCATAGTCTAGGCCCACTAAATGCAACCTAGTTCACTATAACCTTAGGCTCTGATACCAATCTGTAACACCCTCAAATTTCGGGTTGCGGAAGCGATCGGGTCGGGTGTTACCAAATCAAATATCACAGCATAAGATGTATAATGAACGACTCTAAATGAGACGTTTGAAAAATAGTTATTACATTTCCCAAAATAAAATGTATACAAGTTGCGAGTTCGCAAAATACTTTCAATACATAACTGATAATACGAAAATTATGCAGAGACATCCAATTGTCAAAACGTGCGACTCGAGCTAGAAATCCTGTAGGCCAATCCTACTATTGCAGTGTACCTGAGAATGCACACTAAAAAGGTCAGCTGGAAAGCTGGTGAGTTCACAAGTAATTTGTAATAACAAGTAGTTCAAGAAATATGTATTTCGTTCAGAAATGTAAATCAAGTTTAGCAGTTTAAATAGTAATGATTACCCCTCGAGGTAATTGTGAGAATTTTATGGTAAACAGGTGAACCTAATCAATAGGTTTCTAGTTAAGTAAAGGGGACCAATCCCCAGCAGGTGTGTTATCAGGTAAGATATTGCCACCTGGCAATATGTATACTAGAGTAGCGTAAGGTGACTATCTGTCGTGCTACTGGCCGAAAGCAATCAATCAAGAAGGTCCTTAGACGGTCGGTATTGCTCCCCGGCAATACGGTACGGATAGTTTGTACGGTTTTCACGTATTAGTTCTACGGTTACTAATAGGTCACGATGCCACCTGGCATGAAAGGTTGCACCCCGGCAACGTGATCAAGTTATCTGTTCTGTGATCGTGTCCTATCGGTACGGTTTGTAATAACAGTCAAGTGAGCAAAAGCTCGTTGTTCCCCTGAGTCTCCGACTCGTAAGTTATCTAGTAATCACCTATAGTGATGGTAATGGGTATCCCCCAAAGGATAGGTCAAGTTACGTCCCGCAGGACCACATTTAAATAAATATATCAGTTACCGAGTCACGACCCCTACCGTAAGAATGCGTAGGTCCGTGCTAAGATTAAGTAAAGCATATAGCTATATGCTGAGTATGAGTAACCGTGCAGTTCCGTAGAACTACGATAGAGTATAAATTCATATGCCGAGCCAACGACCCCGACTGTAATAGTTCGTCGGTCCGTTGCTGAGTGTGAGCATTCAGCTCGTAAGTAAGTTGTACCACCCACCGTGGTATCGTGAGCCCACAGCTCGTAAGTCGGTTGTACCACCCACCGTGGTATCGTGAGCATCCAGCTCGTAAGTCAGTTGTACCACCCACCATGGTATCGTTGCTTCACATATAGTGACAGCGTCCGTTATTCTCCCGCAGGAGATGCAAGTAATCGTTTTGGCAGTACACGACATGCCCGTAAGTAAGTTTAGCCCAAGGCTAGTAAAATGTTACAGGCACTCAACAGTACCTCAAGTTGTTATATGACACCCCCTCGGTTTTTGGGTAACATCCTGCTGCCGGGGGACCATCCCTGGCCCAGTAACTCCAAGCCAGAGTCGTCACAATTATACCAGAAAGTAAGGATGTCATCTAGGCATAGGGGTAAGTTGTAATCGTTTATTAGGTACGAATCTACGTCACCTAGTTGTTTGAAGTAACGTGTGAATTCTAAGTATGTTATCTCGTCACTTAACTGTTGGGGAGTACTTATAGTACTTAGTGAAATCATACGTCAGTTCGTAAGGATACTCGTTACTAAATTAGCAAGTTGGTACCTCTAGTTGGTATTCATAAGTCCACTAGTCATTACTAGTAATTAGCAAGTCACTGATGTAGTGAGGCGGTTACTCCCTAGATATCATATGTAATATAATTCTAGGTGTTTCTGAAACGGTCGTACTTAATATCTCTAAGTAAGTTCAAGTGGTTCGTAGCTGTCGTAATCTAACACCGTTACCATAAACTATAGTAAAACGTTTGTAAAGGTTTAAACAGTTGAAAGTAGTAAAACAAGAGTATGTATTCCCACCCCGAAATCAGTTAGAAAACAGTAAAAGAGTGGGGTTATGAACTCACCTGAGGAGCTAGCGTCCTATTGTAGCGAGTCGTACCAATAGTAATCTCCTAGTGTCCTAAACACGTGAGATTTCGTATAAGTGAGTGGACGTTTAAGTAAAACAATCCAATTTGTTGTTCGTTCGGTTAAATTGTACTCAATGTGTTTGTTATATATTTGCGTTTGAATTTCGTAAAGAAATTGCGTGTCGTTTGTCTCGTATTGAAATTATATTTAGAAAATATAATTAAGTTGTTTTCGTATAAAAAGTGTATATAAACGTGTCTCGGTTCATATATAAGTTGCGTATACGTTTCCGGATAAGTTGGACATTTTAAAAGTGAGTTTTTAGTTCAAAAACTGATAATAGCGACACTTCATGCGTCACTAAGAGGTTTATAGCGTCACTAGGCAAGTGACTCAAAGATTAGGAAATTTCAGACATTTAGCGACACTTCAGAAGTGTCGCTATAGGGTTAGTGACGCATATAGCGTCACTTATCAAGTGTCGCAATAGCTGGAAAATGGCACGAAGCCGCCGGATTGAGAGGGAAGCCGCCGGCTTCCCTGTCTGGATGAACTACCCGCCGGGTACCGGCCTTGCCCGCCGGGTACCCGGGTCTGGTTCAGACCTGTGCGACGGAAAACACCCAAAACCCACGGATCGAACCCCAAATTCACGAAATCGATAATAACAAACTTATATAATGATAATATAGGATGTATGGAGTGATATAAACATGAAAATAAGGAGAGATCGGAAGTTTTCTTACAAAGTCAAATGGAATCCGAAAATGAAGAAGATGATGATGAATCGTGATGAAGATGATGATGATGCTGATGATGTTGTTGTTGTTAGTGGCGGCGGCGGCGGTTCCGGCGGTGGTGGCAGCGGCGGTGGTGGTAGGTGGTGGTTAGATGGTGGTGAAAGGGTTTTTAGAGAGAGAGAGAGAGGGTAGAGAGAAAATGAAAATAGAGAGAGAAGTGAGATGGTGAAAATGAGAAAGAAATGGGGAGGGATTGGGTTTTGTTGAACTCAGCTCCCACTTTCGTACACTGTGGTCTCCAACCGCAGTACAAAATACCCGTGATTAATTCGTCCGATGTAATTTAAAATAACATTTTAAATTCTAAAAATTGCTTTGTATTCTTCCGAAATGTTTTATAAAAATATTACTGGAACTTAATGTTTAATAAATTATTTTCGCGCGGTTTCGAATAATTTAGAATGTGTTTTAAATAAAAAAAAAACGAATTACATTTTTGAACGTTTATTACTCTAAATTTATGATTTTGTTTATATCATTTTGTAAGTATTTTTAGTAAAATATTTCACTCGATCTTTAAAAGGTAATTATTTAAAGTTTAAAAACGGTGCGAAATTTGACCTTTTTGACGAGGTGTTACAGTTATATTGGTTCCTAGGCCATATTCTAGGGTCTCTAGGTAGTCCACAGTGTTGGCACATACGGCTATTTCCGGAGCTTCCACGTTGTACTCCACCAGTGGTGTTTCCAAAGCTATACTCAGTATTTCAGCCGAATTACAGTGACAGACACGGCTTCGTACTATAACACAGATAACTTCCTACTGTACCTAGAGGTGATCAAGTTCTAAGCCTAAAGTAGCAGTCACGCGAAGGACTGGAAAGGGTGATCCATAACTAAGTCTAGATGCATGATAAGTTTTAGACATAACAAAAATAACAATTCCCAATTATATAGTTTTAAAGATTAATTCAACATCATCCCTACGTCTAATTATCTACATTTCAACAACCGCAACAGCACACTACTCAATAAGCATGGCAATAACAGTAACATACATCATACAAACAGGCAGAAATAATTCGGACATAGTATAAGTATGAAAAGATAGATATCACCAGTAAATTGAGCAGCGTAACGGCCGAAAAGAAAGACAGAGTCTTGCACCAAGAATGCTTTTATTACACCGTGATTACAATACCAGCTTCCTTCTCTCTCTACTGCTAACCAACTAACTATCTCTCTCTCTCTAGAGACGGAGAGCTCTAGAGAGAGAAACTATCTAAACTATCCTAGAGAGAGAGTAAAACTATAAAAACGTAAAGAAAACGAAGAGAATTGAAGTGTGAGAGTGTTGGATGGATGAAGTTGTTGGATTGTTTTGAAAATGTGGAAATGAGGCTTCAATATATAGGCAACGCACAACCGTATCCGTAGACCGTATCCAAACCTTCAAATGCACAACCGTATCGCAAACCCGAATAAAAGTCTGATTTTTATTGACCAAACGCACGATACGGTTGAGCTAGGGCAAATACGGTTGAACTGGACCGTATACGGGAGAGCATAGGGTGAATACGGGAGAACACAGGCCGTATACGGCTGTGCTAGGCCGTATACGGTCTAGCTAGGCCGTATACGGTCTGTGCTAGGCCGTATACGGTCTAGTTTGGCCGTATACGGTCTAGCTCTCCCGTATCCTGATTCCTCGGTTCTTCGTTCCTTCGTTTGGGCGTAACTTCTTCGTCGTTTATCCGTTTTGAGTGATTCTCACGCTCACGGTTTCGTAATTTCCTAACGAAGAAAATGACATAAGTTAGAGGTCCTAACTCGGAGTGTAGCTCAAGATGCATTAAAATGAATGAACGGAGGTACGGTGAAGCAGTTTTGCCCTGTTTCTTACATTTTTCATGCCATTTTCAGTGATTTTACAAACATCGACTCCGTTTTGACTTAGTTAACAAAACTTTATGAATAATGTCCTTTTAAGTGTGTTTTAGTTAACTTTGTGCCTAAAATGTGGAAGATAACGTACGTAAAAACATGACTTTTTACGTGTTATCAATCCATTAACCTGAAATTATATATGTTTTAATTATTAATAGGTACACTGTATACCTCAATGTCCATTTGTTTGATATATATTACACACTTTATTTAATTTTGTATTATTTTATTGTACCATTTTATTTAACATGTATATGCTACCAAGTGTTTATAAGATTATGTCTATTTCGTCTCTTAAGTATTGCTTATAATAGGCATTTTTATCCATCTTAAATTTAATACACAATTTAAACTTCCATCGTAAAAAAATTCTACTTATTATGTCACGAAAGGAACATTGTATACGTATTATTTTGAAATATTAGCATTTGATTACTTTGTATAGCACTTTTGTTTGTTGTAAATGAAATGTTTTGATGTATTTAAATATTTTATCATCTTTAACGATGTATTTTTATGTTATCCAACGGAAATCCATTAACCCGCTTCACCCGGTGGATATGGATGTGGATGGATTAGATAAATTTAAACGGATGTGGATGGTGAAAAGGTAAATGGATATAGATGTGGATATGACTACATCCAATCCATATCCGATCCATTGCCATCTCTAGCCACAGTAAAGGTTCACCATTCACAACTGATTCATAAATAAACATCTGGCATGCAAAGGTACCGTGACTAGATTCAAGTTGTGCATTGGCTTTCTTAAGGGTATGCATCGGTTTTTCCGAGGTTATGCACTAATGTATTAAATATTCTTGTAGAGACGATATTCTAGAAAAATAACACAGAAGTTAATTTCCATAGGGTATGCAAGTGCATAAACATACATCTGCCACTGTTTGGCATGTGGAGTTTTGATAACACGTTGGCATTAACAAAAAACATATACTGTTCTTGTGTTTTCTTAATTGGTTTAAAATTGACATCCAAGTAGTTACAAAAATAGCTACTTAAAATTAAATAAAATAACTATTTAAAACTATTTCATATAAAGGGGTAAATTAGTCATTTTTGATATTAAGATCGTTCACTTAGTTAAAAAATGAACAAAATTTACTGAAACAGCACTTGTTATAAACAGAAAAAAGAGCCTTTAATCTTTTGTATTCCCCGCTCAGTGGTCAACCTCAATGCATCTAGACGGAACTAGAGTCGGAATAAGCTTTTATCTCGTGACGACAGATGACTTTTGTCACTAACTCGTAAGTAATGACGCACGCGTGCAAGACATCTTACATTTGAAGTCCTTAATAAAATAAAAATAATAAATCAACCACAATTTTCAATATTCCCTCTATAAATACACTTGTCCTCAGCTCCTACTCATAAATACTATCACAATCACAATCACAGTGATAGTACTCCGTAATTCATAAACCCAACTATATACCATCTTCACCCAAGATTCATTTCTCCTGCCATCAGATCATCATGCCTGCTTCGTAAGATCATCTCGATCTCTCTTTCTTTGGATTCTTATATTTTCATTTTTTAATTATTAAATAAAATTCATTTTGTTTTGCAGAAGTGTGAAAGAGGTTCGAGCACCATCGTTGGATTCTACTTCGCAACCGCCATCCATCTTTGATGGAACCACTAGGTATATGTAATTCTACAACATCATCATCCAATAATAAAGCTAGTTAATTGTTTCTCCTTTTATCTTAAACGGAGTAAGTACTACTGCCTACTAAAGTAGATAATACAGTAATTACTTTAAAAATAAGTGAACCTAAACACCCCATATACGGATTAAATCAAATAAATCTAATATTATCGTAAAAATGGTAAGAAAAATGGTTGTGCATCAACTTTTGGGCTGTCTGCAATCACTTTTTATGCACAATAGATCAAAACTTGAAGCACAATCGCGAAGTGTTTGCCTCGCTTGTTCTTTGCTACATTTTTTTTTACCATAAAGTTTGTTTTACATCAGTAACATATTTATATTATGGTTAATAAAGTTTAATTGAGCATACGTGATTTCGATTTCTGTATGTATATCTAGTTTTAGTTTGTTGTGATCATGATTCCTGATGATTGTTTTTTTTTATTAAAAAAAATATAGGTTATACATTAGCTACATATGCCCCTATGCACAACGTGTTTGGATTAGCAGAAATTATAAGGTAAGAGTTCTGATTTATGTTCATAATTCATCATTCTTGTTGTATTGATTATGGGTTCAAAAGGCAAATTGAGGCTTATGGATGCAACAATTGACTGAAGTTATAAATAATTATATAATTTCACGCTTAACCTATAAAAATCTGTTACGGTAGTTTATTATATTTCAAAAATCTCATCATTTTGGTCCGAATATTAGAAAGAAAGAAGAAAAATCAGAACATCAAACTAGAGCCAAAGTGCGCAAGTCTTCTGACATTTACATCGAACTATTAAATATGGGAATTTTAAATTGTATAAATTTAGCTTTCTGTTGATTCAACTTCATCATTTGCAACTGATATGGCTTTGTGCAACTTATATACTACACAAAGTGCTACGATTATTGTAGCTTATTGTTTTAAGTAAGAACAAGAGCATTATAGCAAGTACGGATAACAATAGAACAGCCATATATATTGTAGCCTGCAGGTACTTACTAATAGTACCACTTAAACATTTTTGAAAACATGACCTAGTTCCATAACTAGTGACGCATGCTTAAAGACAGAGTAATGGATGGAATTATAAAATACCCTTTAAGTGTGTCAGTTTACTTATTTGACTATAAGCTCTTTTTTAAACTGAAATATTGAATTGATGATAGTTATAAGTAACTTCTAAGATACAAAAATTTGGTCAGGAGTCCTATTGAAGGATTATTGTTACATTCCTAACTATCTGGATGTTTATATGTAGGGACTACGAGAGAAGATCGAGATCGTTCCTATAAACCTTGAAAATAGACCCACATGGTATAAGGAGAAAGTATATCCGGAAAATAAGGTAACACTTCTACGGAGCATTATATTGCATGCCATTTTATTCCAATTTAGTATATGAAGACAATTTCAAGTTGTCCTTGTTAATTTGGGTAAATTAGCTTTCTAACCATTGTAAGTTATTTTCTACTTGTCAAAGTCATCTTTCTAAGGCGGTCTAGCTCTATTCTCTTCACACTTACTGTTAGATATACATTGCATTAAAAAAAAAATTTCTTGATAAATTGATTATAAATGTTGTTTCTTGAGCATTTAAATATACTCCATGTTTGTCACATATAGGAATTTATTTATCTCCTTACTGTTGATACAGGAATAGTTTTATTGATGAAGTTTTATTCTTTTAAGGTGCCATCTCTTGAACATAACAACAAAGTTACTGGAGAGAGCCTGGATTTGTTGCGATATCTTGAAGATCACTTTGAGGGGCCCAAATTACTACCAGAAGTAAGATTAATATCTGTCATAGTCTAATTTTTACCTCCTTTCTCTCCATTTTCTTTCAAAATGGTAACAAGTTGTCTCGTGAAAAACTGCAGGACCCTGCCAAAAAAGAGTTTGCTGAAGAGCTATTGACATACACTGACACTTTTAATAAAACAGTGATGTCTTCGGTTAAAGGAGATTTTGAGAAAGAATCTGGTGCGACTCAACAACCTTTCTTGTAGCTGTTTCTCTATTTATAGTATGTAATGTGTGAAGACCCTTTGTATCTAGAAGTAAGTTGATAGAATCTGATATGTTTGTCCAGGTGTTGCATTCGATTACTTGGAATCAGCTCTTCAGAAGTTTGAAGGTCCATTTTTCCTTGGAGAAATCAGTTTGGTGAGTGTTTCCGTTCGTGCACCTGAAATCCACTATACTTATTGAATGATTTGATTTGGATAATGTTTTTTTCTTGGAGAAATCAGTTTGGTGAGTTTTTCTTAAAGATGGTTGTTTCTGGATTAGGAAAAAGACAAAATGGCTCAACCCGATCCATGACTGTTTGCCGAATCGAGTGTTTTGACCCGTCACCTGACCCACCCATTTTGATTTTTGATACCTCTAGAAAAGATAATATATATTAAAAAAAAAAGCTAGCTTAATGAGGAGACGAGTCAGAACTGGCTCAAATTGTATGTTTGCCTAACCCAAATTTACTTGACCTGTTTCAGCCCAAATGAAACATTACCCGTTTTACCCCATTACACAACCCACCTGACTCACCAATTTTACCACCTCTGTGTGTAGAACATGAAGTATCTGCAAATTTTTATTTAGTTGCATGTGAAAACTGACTTGGCTTTACTACAAACTTTCGATTGCAGGTGGACTTTGCTTTTATTCCATTTGTAGAAAGGTTTCAGATATTTTTACAGGATGTATTCAAATTTGATATTACCTCAGGCAGGCCAAAATTAGCAACATGGATAGAGGTACGATTGTTTCTTCCCCTCCTAATCAAGACAGATACACTTTAGATTCTAAGATCAAATGATCTCCACCTTTAAAATTGATGCACGTCTTCAGAAATACGATCTTTAAACTTCATAACAAAGTTAACATCTGCATCGAGTTTGAATTAGTACATATATCACTTTATTTCATTTGGGGATGGACGTATGAAACAATCCTTTAAATGTTAAGTCAGTCTTGTGCGGTTATACTTACTATGAAACACTTGCACACAGGAACTGAACAAGCTCGATGCATACACAGAGACAAAAGCTGATCCTGATTTTGTCATCAAGCATTACAAAAAACGTCTTCTGGTTAGTACCTTTGTGCATTTGTATATACAAAATTTATTCTTTTCCAAGAATGTTATGAACTTGTACATCATATATCGAAATCTGTATCTTTCTCAAAAAGAAGATTTAACTTTTAAAAAATATACAATATTCTCATTTCTCCCATATCATTGTTGCAGGGCCAGTAAGGTGCACGGCTTACTTCATGAAGGCCCCATAATCATATGATCATCCAGCAACAGCGCATTGTATGTAGGAAGGTGAATAAAGCTGTTTGTGTCGAGAACTGTTCTTCGGTCTAATAGATGTTTCAGTGTGTAGACTGTAGTAAATAAGTAGTAGTATATAACTATCAAGTATATCTGTAATGGATAAATATGGTCTTATGTTCAACAACCTATAATGAGTATGTTTTGCATATTTGCATGCTAGAGTTCTTACTTGGAGTGTTGTCTTATGTTCCGTAAGCGTAGCTTTGGAACGTCAGTAGCAATATTTGGATATCTGATAAAGCCTTCATATGCCTGGTGTCATAAACTTTGTAGTCCAGTTCGCTGTAAAAAACACACGCACACAACATATATCAAAAGGGAGGTGATAAATGTACCATTTCTTTTTATGCATACATCAGAGGTCATGCATTAAGAAGTTGTACCATGTGCTTTAATGCTATACATTTAAGGAATAAGTGTATTTGTCACTTCCCATACCAGAATCCTAACTCGTACGTCTATTATTATTTAATGCTTTTACCTCCAGGCAGCCCAAAATTAGCAACATGATCTAGTTTTAACTTCCAACTTCAAAGTTGAAATAAGCCTTCAGAATATTTCTTTTTTCTAAACTTCATTGACACAGACAACATCCATGTTAACTTTGTATTTGGGAGATTCATATATCACTTATTTCATTTGGGCATGAAACAATATATCTTACAAATGTTAACGGATTCGTGTAATGTTGTACTTACTATGAAATGCTTGCACACTCGATGCGTATACCGAGACAAGAGCTGATCCTGAATACGCTATCCAGTCATACAAAAAACGCCTTCTGATTAGTAACTTTGTGCATTATGTATATACAACATATGTTCTTGTGCACAATCTACAGAACCCAAGAACATAACCAAATAACTCATACGATTAGACGAATGCTTGACTCAAACTAGACTCAACATTACAATATAACTGAATTAGGATTTATAGTTTGGGAGTGTATTGATTTATATGCATCCAACTTCAAAACCTTCTATTGTATGTATTAATATTTTAAAACCGTGTTTTTTGATACATAAATTGACAATTTCTTTGTAAGTTCTATCCATTAAATAATAACTTAAATGCATACAACAGATGCTTTTAAAACATAAATACATATAACAGGAGATTCTGAAGTTGAATGCCCACATGACATATCATAAAATCTATATGTTTTAGAGAAATGACAAGTTCACATAATTTTTGTAAAATTTTATCCACAAAATAACTTGTATCAATCAAATGAAGAGAGATAAATACGAGAGAGAGAAAAAATTATCAGATGTGATTGGTTAACTTCAATTGTCATCTCATTTTGTAAAATTGTTATTATAAAAATTGACTGAGTGTATCATTTTTATGAGACAAATTCACAAAATGACATGACAAGTGAAGTTAACCAATAACATCTGTATATTTTCTCTCATATTTATCTCTCTTCATTTGATTGGTACAAGTCATCTTGTAGACAAATTTTATAAAAATTATGTTAACTTATCATTTTGACATATATATATTTTATGATATGGGAACATGCACAAAGACCTTGCATCCAAAGACTCGTAAGTGACGGTAAGAAACATCTTTGCCGCTCTAAAACCTGCCTGGAACATCAAAATGCAAAGGAACATGTGTGCCATTTTTTAATTTCACATTGGAAATTGTTATAGTGTATGTATGTTTATACTCTTCAATAATAGTACAAGATATTACACATATAGATATCAGTTTTGATTTGACTATATAGTGCAAGGTTAAAATTAAACATTAAGGCTAATCCAACATATCTATAAATTGCTCTCAAATTCATAATAATATTCTACATATTCCTATTTTCTTCGTTTTCTTCATAAACAATATTTGTCTCAAAAAAGGTCGATCAGTGGATGACACCATTAAAGGAACCCTATATGCAATTGGTAATGATTTTTGCTCTACCAAAGGTCAATATATGGTTTTTGCCCCATCATGAGAGCTTATACATCATCCTTTGCCACCATCACCATGTTAGTGTATGACAAAAAGAGTGTTTATGAAGAAGAAGAAGAAGAAAATGGGGATATGTAAAATGTTGTAAATGAAAATGAGAGCAATTTATAAACATGCTTGACTAGCCTTTAGTCCATTATTAGTAAATCCAAACTTGTATTTGATATAGTCAAATCAAAACTAATAGTAATATCTATTTGTGTTGTAACCATATAAACACTATTACAATTTCAAATGGAAATCAAGAATGACATAACATTAAAAGTTTATGTTTTTATCAAAAACTTGTTTGATGCTAGTGTAATATATAAGAATGAGAAGGTACGAGTATCGATATTAGTACTAATGTATATATCCGAGGATGAATTTATAGGGTTACGTTCAGGTGAGATCGGTGTTTTATGTGGTAATGGTATGATCCAATTAATTTATGTTGCTTGTCCACTGTTTTCATATCTTTCAAACACAAACCCACTCCCCCTTTTACAAAGCTTTGACCTATAATGCTCTAATGTTTTACCTATACAAATCTTCCAACAATATTTTGCAACTTCCATATTAATATACATTTTTATGACCCAATGACAATCTCATAAAAATTTTCAATTAGGCCCACGAAGTACCATCACTAAAAGATCCATCGTCGATAAGCTTTCGTTCAACATATACGATTTACACGGCTTAACGACGAGTCTTAATTCCATAATATGAAACTACCAGGAGTGTGGCCTCGATGATCTGCAGGTTCATTAGAACACACAAAAACTTGTTTAGATCTCCAACGTTTTCTGGTTCAGTCTTTCCCGCTTCAGCACGACTGAACCAAAAATACGTAAGAGATTTGAATAAGTTTATGTGCGTTCTAATGAACCTATAGTTCATCAAGGCCACACACGTGGTAGGTTTCATATTATGAATACAAGATCCATTATTAAGTTGTGTAAATTGTAGTATGTTGAATAAATGCATATCAAAGATGAACTTCTAGCGATGATACTTCGTCAGTCTCATTCAAAATTTTATGTGATTGTCACTGAGTTATTAAAATGTATATAAATATAAATGTGGAATGAGAGAAATAGTGATGGAAGGTGAGTTTTAGGGAAAACATATAGCTTTTGTAGGCGTTTGATTAATGATTTGGATGCTTTTAGAATGTTATCAATTATTTAACTGTGTATCTATTTGTAATTTGTTTATGTATCAAAAGTTTATTAAAGTGTGTGTATGTGTGTTGATAAATGTCGTGTAGCAATGTATTCACGGCTATAAGTTTGTGTATCATTTTCATTATAATAAGTTGAATATATTTTAACAAAATTACTACGGAGTATATTAAAGAGTGTAAACTGCATATTATTTTGGTATAAGTTTTTTGATAATAACTTTAATTACATCACAGATGTGTACGCAGTAGTTATGTGTACGTAGTAGTTATGTGCTGTCTCATAGGTAATTGAAACACATAATTACTTATTAAGAAAATGTAATTTTGACTTTAATTATATTCAACGATCTAATTATGTTACTATGAACAACAAATCTAGCGTTTTATAGAATTATAAGCAAAATTAGACAAACAATTTACTTAATAAGGTAATTTTTTATACATATGTAACACAAATTTTCTAGAAATCTAATCAATAATGCAAAGTAAATAGTAATAGTAAAAGTGAATTAACTTACGATACGAAGTGAGTTTACATCCTCGTGATTTGAAGAATTTGGTTTTCCGATCGGGGATTTGAAGAGCTATGGTTTAAGAAAAAATTATTTTCTCATTGATTTGATGATTTGAGAACAATGTTTTTGATACGAACAATTTATCAATGGACACCAAAAACCCTAAGTCGCTCAATCAATCGAAAACAACTCAAAAGAGAAATAATGGGGAAATTTTGTTAATTCCGAAAATCATAAACGTGAATTACATGAGGGGATCGTATTTATAGATACTCAAACCAATACGTGTTTCGACCACTCTCCTATTGACACGTATAGAGACTCAAATCAATACGTGTTCCGACCACTCTCCTAATGACACGTATAGAGACTCAAACAAATACGTGTTCCGACCACTATCATATTGACACAAGTTCCAAACTGACTACTGCTGTCACTATCAATATAAATAACCCTTGATTTATTGACCAACTAACATTGACCCCATTTGATCCATAACTATTTTGGAATGAGGAAACATATATAAACATAGAATTTTAGAGTTTAAACATTCTGCGACTAATTTTCTCACTACAAAATAATTGTCATTTTATTACGTTTTTTTCTCCATTCTTTTATTGTGTAAAACTTTTTGCAAAAGATAAGATTTTACAAACTCATATATGTAAAAACAAAGGAAAAATTACAACTTGTCAACACTTAAAAGTGTGAAAAAATTTGGTAATACTTGATTTTCCCACGCAAGAGGAAGTGTGGATAAATTGGTGTTACATATAAATGTGGATAAGTTTATATTTCTCCACACTTTTAATTATAAACATTTTCTCCTCACACTTATATATGTGAAGATTTGTAGTGATTTCCACACTTACTGATGTAACAAAATTCTACATAATTATAAGTGTCAATAATTTAACATAATTTTACACATTTTTAAAATTGGAAAAAGTTATAAATAAACGGATATCTTTATTAGTTTTGACACTTCGAATGCCTCATGTGATTATTTATAGCAATAAAAAAAAAAAAAAAAAAAAGGTAAATAATCTGATAGTCAATATGTCGCCTTAATCCATCATTTTTGCTTTCAACTTTTACACACTAGACTGTTAATTAAATTTAATAAATTGTTTCCTGATGCGGAACAAAGCATCCAGCCGTTCTAGCTCAGTTGGTAGAGCGCGTGGCTTTTAACCACGTGGTCGTGGGTTCGAGTCCCACGGATGGCGTTTTTTTATTATTATTTCACGATTTTTGCTATACACATTTAAATTGTAGACCTAAAATTATATACAATAGATTAATATGTGTTTTACACCATTTCTTATTTTCATACAATAGGTTAATATGTGATTTACATCAGTTCTTTCTCAACTTCATTTTTATTACTCCAAGGGCATTACAGTGGAAACTGTTAATGCATACTATTGGTGAATTTATTAAAATTGAAAGTGAAAATATCACCGACCATAAATTTAACGTGTGTCACAATAATTTTGTTACACGTATTTTTCGGCCCAAAATAATGCATCCTCATTTTTCACCAATTACTACTCTTTTCTTTAAGAATGAATGGATGTCAATCCTTTATTTTCTAAGAATTGTGTTGTACTGAATTTGATATTGGACCTATATAGAAAGACATAAAAATTGTGATATGATAGACAAATATGTTCCTCTTCATAAATCACCTATTTTATGTGTTGTTCTTATTTACTCCTAACAATTAAAGGTAATTACTACTACCATTATCTTGTTGTCTCTTCCACTTCTTCGGAAATATTTCTCATAGGCAGCAACCTCGGCCATCGTCACCCACCGGCCACCTCACATAGCCTCTTCCACTTCCTCAGTGACAGCGTAGTATGTGTGATGTCGATATGTTTTGCTTGTAATACCTCTAATTAGTGAAGGGACTATCATACACAACCATTTTGCATATTTACAACACCATATAAATGTAATTATTGGTGGTTTACATATTTACCGCCACAAAAGAAATGTATGGTGGTGTATGTATATACTACGCTTATGATACGTTGTTTTTTGTATCACTAAAAAACGAAAGAAAGTAAGTTCCATCTTTTTAGTTGGTTCATCCAACAACTCATCATATATGCAAAGTTACTGGTTAGATTGATTTTATTAAAGTACTACTGTCGTTACAGAACTACATGAAATCGGCAAGCCATCGTATAGGTTTATAGTTTTATTTATATATATGTATGTATAGAACCTACGTTAAATAGATTCTACTCCATACAAATTTGGTAAATTAACTTCTACTTTCTCCTGGATGTGCATGCATTTCTTTTTGGTGTATGAGAAAATCTGTCGTTCTATACAACAGGCCAAAGACACAGAGAATGCAATTGCAAGTGGAAGATAACATATACTTCGTATTTAAGACATCCATGATACAAATTTTTTTCTTACAATCCTCTTCTTTTGGTGATCAAAGTAGTCATCCTTTAGCCATGTCGAGTCCGTATGTCCACCACCGCATAACTCTCAAACAACGTCCCTCATGAAAATCCATTGGATCGGAAACAAGATATGCTAGTAACAAAATGTTTGAACCCAATAATATCAAACTTTTAAGAAAACTTTCATTACTCAGAAAGCCTCACTCAGAGTTGATTAATGTTACAGATTACAACAAATATTCAAACTCAGCAGCTATCATAACACGACAGCTTACAATAGTTCCTCGTGTTTGGTTATTTAAGAAATAAATAAAAAGACAAAAAGACAATGTATTTTCATTATTCTTTCATCCAAAATTTGCTGTACATGCTGATTAGGCATGCAAATAATGATCGGTAATAGAGAAAATCATCTAGCTACTCTATGCCACAGCTGACCTTTTGACCTCGTAGTCATCAAGGTTAAGGGCTTCCAACAACTTTGGCCATGATTCTGGGATCCCTCCAGGCAGATCAAACTCCATTAACTTGCCTTGAGCTTTGTAGAAACCTTCTACAGGTTGACTCTGCACAACAAACAGAAACAGAAATTCAACATTATGGTTTCAATAAGAGAAAATGCTGGTCACAGCAATGTTCTAGATAGAGGTGGTAATTTCAACGCATTTACCTATTTAGAGGTGTAATTTAGGTTATATTTTATCTCCTACTGGATCAATTCAATTTAAAAGAATAACAGAAAGTAGCTTAGGAAACAAATCAAAGAGGTACAAAGTTGCCCCAAAGTGCATACTCAATGTATAAAACCTCCCAAACCAATTTATTCATAAGAGTAATGATATATACGCCTACTTACGTAGACCTAAAAGTAGACCTAACTCATTTATTGGTTAATACAATTTCTCTCTCCTGATCTTATTGGTTAAACATGACACTTGTCACTGTCAAATTTTTAGGCCTATTTTAGGTCTCTCTAATTAGGTCTATCAATCATTTTCCTATTCATAAAACTAGGTTAGTAACTAATATTATAAAAAGAACATTTGTAACTAGACGGCATTGGATAAAAAGTGTAAACCAACCTAACACACACAAAAATTTATCCGCTTTGACTCGTTACCAGACCCATCCATTGTCCAACATACAATTAAGCAACATAAGAGTGGATATTCAGGGATGCAGCTAACGACCATGCAAGATTTGTCAACTAAAAACGAAACTGTTTCCAATTTGGAAAGTTCTCGAATTTCTTTGACGACTAAAAACTCCTTCAGCTTATCATCATCCAAGGTCCTAAAGGTATTTTAGACATTTCTGAGTACCCAGCACACTTTCTTCAAACCATGAGGTTTGTCCAAACTCAAAAGTTACAAATATCGTTGTAGAAAAAGGGGTTCAACTAAACAGTAGAGGTAGCAAAAAGGGCGGGAAGTGCGGGTTGGTAACAGATGACAATTGGTTCGGGTCGAAAAGAGTAATTTCAATGCTATGCATGGATCAAAAGGTAACGACACTGGTTGACCCATTAACATTCTCACTCCATCTTTTTCTTTATGTAGATAATCAATGTTATTATATATAAATTATGAGAATCATATTATTACAAAAGATTATCTACTTTCTTTTAATTGTAAAATACTTACAACATTATGAACACCAGAATACATACTTAGTGGCTATCAATCCATTTGACTCATTATAAAGGAACTGCATCCATATGACTAAAAACGTTGATTAATTTGGAAGTAGGTGTCTCTGCTCAGTGCTATAAGAATAATAGTAAAAAAAAACCTTTTCGTGGTACACACGAAGCCGCTCTTTGACAACTTCTTCGGTGTCATCAGCACGAGTAACAAGCTTCGAAGCACAATGTGGAGGTGGAAGGAGGGGTGCCATGCTCATCCCTGGTCTCCCATTCTCAGCCTTTGCATTAATCGAAGCGATATTAAAACCTTTTCCACATTCACTGCATATCCTTCGGCCAAGACATTTCTCAACCAGTACATCTTCCCTCAATTTAAGATTCACGACCAAATCAATATCTGTTACTTCGTCTAGAATCTCCTGAATATATGAATTACATACAAAAATAAGAGATCAAAATCCATGGCAACATATGTATTAATGTATTAAGAAAAAGGAAAGAAAAGAACAAGTTGGTTTCAGTTTTAGAAATCATCATCAATTCATATTACAAAGAAACAAAAGTTTAGGTAAACAAAATCCAATTAGCTACTCTGGTTTGATATGGTTAAATACGATGTACTTACAGCTTGTCTTATAGTTCGAGGAAACCCATCGAGAATAAATCCTGATTCTCCTTTTGATTCTCCAGCTTCAAGCCTCTTCGATAATAAGTTGAATATAATTTCATCAGAAACTAACTTCCCTTGATTCACTATCTCGGCAAGCTGAAAGATATACAAGAAAGAATATATTGCTAGTATATAAAGACCATCCAAGTTTAAAAAAGGTATCTCCCATAAAAGCCCCAAATAAGGATACACTAATACTACATCCGTCTCAAACCAAATTTAACGTCTGACTTGGCACATGCCTTAAGACTTTTGACCAGTAAGAAACTATATATCATTCCCTTAATACTGACAAAATACAACAAATAACTTGTGAATCAATATTGATGCATCAATATCTAGCGAGAACACAGAGGTATATTTGGATTAAAATCTAACCCAAAACGGAATAATTTGACGTTTTTTGGACATACAGAAATACTTGGTATTTTCAAACGAAAAGTGGGTGCCCAACTACACTTAATAATCACCACCACCATACGATATTAGTAACTAATTTCTTTAAGATCCCTAAGCACTATGCTAAATAGCTATGGAAGTACTTCAACTACTATTCTACAATCTAAAGTTCATACTCTCCAGGTACAAGTCATCAAGAAACACCCTTCTACAAAAAACAGAAGTCAACAACATTGATATGAAACACTAACTGACAAACAACGCCTTTTAGCCCTTATTCACGACCCAAGTATACTACTACCAAATATGATATGTCAACATTCCCACTTTCATACCACTCAAGGTTTGATACGAAAAGATAGTGTGATCCATCTATCATATTCAAAATGTTACTAAGTACTCGTACTAATTACTAGTAAGCACCCCATGCACAAAGCATCTAGCTTTGTGAGCTAAGCAGGCCTTGCTCTTATGACCATAGTAAAAAAGTAGCAAAATATCAGATCACCCACAACATTTACTTCATACACCACCAAACTTGTTGTGTGGTGTTGTACAATGTGCAAATTATGTTGTAACTTTAATAATGCACGGACTACAAATCATCTCCTACAGTATATAATTCACAAACATCCGTACCAAAATTGAAATTAATATATAAACTCACACTGTTATTTACAATGATCAATGACAAAATTGAAAGATTAACGAAAACCTAATAGTATAACACAACGTCAATTACTAATAATAATTATTATTATTAAATAAATATTCTTCTAATAATAATAAATATATATAAATAATACCTGGCGAGAAAGAGGAGTAGATGAAGATAACTCTTCACGAACGAGATCACCGGTGGCGATATGAGGGACGCCGAGAAGAGTAGAAAGACGACTAGCGTAAGTACCTTTTCCGACGCCGGGAACACCGAGAAACACCCACTGGAAGTTTCTAGAACCTTTTGGATCTGATAAATTAGGGCGAGATTCAATATCTGAAACAGCGGCTGTGTTTGAGGTGGTGGTGGTGGTGGAGAGTGATCTTAAAATAGAGATTGAGGAATTAGAGGGTTTGATGAGGCGGGTGAGGGCCGCCATTGGTGGTGGATTACGACGGCGAAATTGCTGAAAGATTTCGATAAGATAGAAGGAAAGTCAGCAAGCAAACACGACGTAATGCAACAATGAATGAATTTGGGGATCCCCAATTTCAGAGGGGTATTTTGGGTCATTATTACTCGTATATTATTACGGAGTACATCATAGCATATGCCTCTCGGACAACAAATCTCTCTTTTTAAATTGTATTAATGATCCTTGTAGTTTAGGAAGTAGTTATTTTTACACACGTAGTTCAGAAAGTAGTTATTGCAGTAAACCCCCTTATTTGGGTGTTTGGGTTTCGAGTTGGCCTGATTACCCTATGTGTATTCCTTGCAAGTTTGGTAGCAATTTCGTTCTAGTCGGGTTCTCAAGTAAGTTAGCCAAGGTCAAGGGTCTCAAACCCTTCTAGTCCAAATTGTTGTAATTGACCCTCATGTAGGTTTGGTTGATTCTATTGTAAGCGGTTCTTTTTAAGAGTGATTGAAATTTGTTGGGTAATTTTGTATGGATGGATGGATGGATGGTTAGAGTTTCATGGCCATTTGTTTCCCAGGTGGATTTTTTATGTTTAAGACTTCAATCAATATATTATGGGGCAACGGTCAAGTTAAGATCTCACATTCAAATTTGGTCTTCAAGTGAGGTAGTCAAATCCTGAGAATCAGAAAAGCGTAGTCGCTTATCAAGCAAGCTTGCTATCAAAGGAGTTCAAGGTCCATTTTTTGTTAATTGTTTCTATAACACCCTCACATTTTAATAATGTATTTTACAACCCGGAAGCGATGTCCCAAACAAAATTCCAATTTTATACACATAAAAGTCCGGCGATTTCAAATAATTACATATTATAAACGTAAAATCCAAAATACAACATCTGGGTGTTATATAAATCCAAACATCACATTGATTTAATAAAACCAATATCAGAGTCAACGCAGTAGTTGTCAAACATTCATCACAGATCAACACCTTCTTGCCCGACCGCCCTGTCAAGTCATAACCTGCAAGAAGTAATTTAAAGTGGTGGGATTAGCACAACTGCTAAGTGAGATAGAACTGTAACCGACAGTCCGATCTAGCAATAACAACTTTGTCTACAACAAATAATCACAGTCACAATCACATAGTTTCACATAACATCAGAGGATCGTTGGTCCTTGAGGCAACCCAAAACCAGTAAAAAGCTCCTCAAACAACACTTAGTAACCCCACTGAGCTGTAGACCACAACAGTGGTTATTCAATAACCCAACTGAGCTGCTGGTCGAAACAGCGGTTAACCGATAGCTTGTTACTATTTTCACACGACCTAATTTCCTATTAACGACATGTACAAGGAAATCCCTGTCGTCCAACAATAGTAACCCAGCCCAAACATCTTGACCTCTGATTTATCACATATGCCCAATGGCCAACTAATCACAATCACATATCAGACTAAACAGTCTATCAAACAGTAAATCAACATTCACTTGCTGTAACCAAACATGTTACAGCTAAATCACACTGAAGGTACAGAACCACTCACCAATCACCTTAGTCTCCACTCAGTAGTCTAATGTCACTGAGTCTCTTGTTTATCTGAAATCACCACAACATCACAAGTCAGTAACTCAACATCACAAGTTTAATCTACATTAAGCATCACATCAAACTATAGCTATTAACAAGTTAAACAACTCGTTAATACAATGTACATATGTTATAATTATATAACATGTCTCAATATATCGTTATTCAACATATCACATCAACTTATATCATATCACTTTATTCACAATATTCCACTTATAAAAAGTCGTCACTTTATATGTTAAGTCACAAGTATGCGTCTAAATTAAGTTAATTCATGCTCAACAAGACCTTTTCTGCGTTGGGGCCATTTAGCCTCCGGCTAAAGGGTTTGACCGCCGGCCAAAATCCAAAACAATCGAACCCGAAGAAATTCACTGAATTCCCCAAAAACACAATTTAGCCGCCGGCTAAACATGGAAGCCGCCGGCTAAATTCCCAAACCAGCAAACCTGCGATTCTGTTCAAGCTAAATCCGAATACCAAACCCCAAATCACATCAAACTCCGATTCTAATCAGTTATATGCAACAAATAACTGTTTCTAACATTAACTAACATCACAAATCATCATTTCAATCATCAATTACACCTATACTCACAAACCCTAAGATTTCATTAAATCAATTCTAAGAACAACTTACCACTTGATTAGGAATTAGATGATTATGATAACTTCAATCAAGAACACAGCTCAGAATCATAGCTCATAAGTTTGATTTAATCTTTTAAATGGGTTTTAGGTTTTATGTTTGAGGTTTTCATCAAGAAAGAAATGAGAAATCAGGGGAAATAAAAGAAAAGGTCGGCCTCACTAACCGACTTCCATTTTACGGGTATAATTTAATACCCCTTCTCAACCTATTGTCTGAAACCCGAAAACCACTTGCGAGTCCAAACATTTTATTGTTCCGTCAACTATATTAATTTAAAACAATTAATATTTCACTATCCACAATAAGTCCTAAACTTATTTTACCCATTTATTTTCAGCAAATCTACTTCATAACAACTAAAAATCAGGAAATAGTATAAAACTTATAGGCCCATTTTGCGGATGTTACAGTTTCATCGAATGTCTTGCTCAAATGGATTTTTGAAGGCTTTCCAACTTGTTGTTCAACATGTTACGTTTGGTCATTAGTTGATGGTTGTCATGGTGGTGAATTGGGTGCTTTTGTCATAGATGTTCGAATCTAAAGACTCAAGTTTGTTTCATTGTAGTCACAGAGTGGAAAGATATTTTCCGATATTATATTAAATTAAAAAGGTCTTAATGAGAGTCTATATTAACAACAGAGAGTCACGATTCCATAAAAATGAGTTCAGTCTGAGTCTATATTAACAACGGAGAGTCTTTATCCTTATGAACCAGTAATAGTGAATTTATATAAAAGAAAGAAAAAGATTTAATCCGTATGAACAAGTTACAATTTAATATTAATAAAGCTCTAATTATTGTAAAGGAAGATGGCCGACAAGCAAAAAGATAAAGTTCTAACTACTATAAAGGAAGATGGCCGACAAACAAAACCCTTTTTTTCTTTCGCACTTTAAGATCGCTCACAGTGTCATTGTTGTGGGCATCGTGGTGGTACCGCGATGACACTAGGGATGTTGTACGCACTGTCGTGCTGGTGTGACATTGCAGACGGCAAAATAGTGGGCACCGCTTTCTTTAGATATTTTTTCTTTTTTCTTTTTTTCCTTTCTCTTTTCCTTTTTCCCATTTTTGCAGTCATGAAATGTCATGACATATAGCACTACACATTGTTGTGAGACGACACGCTATTACCCCGCAAGGGATCTAGCTACAAACAAAATAAATGTTATTACATGGACAATAAGTCGTCATTATAAAATAACTTAACTTTTTTTACCTGTTTTTTTATTCAAATTTGAATTATTTGATGTGTGCTACGCTTGTGAATATTCAACTTTGTAACTAAATCAAAATAATGTATCCTTCATTGAAGACACCTAATCTCGTTCCATTTTCATATATATTTTCCCTAATTTTTTCTAACAATCGGGCGTCGAAAAATTAACAGGAACAATTGTTCACGATATGCGTGTAAGCCCTAATCTCTATATTTAGGATTTCGTGTTAATCAATCAACATCATACCATCATCAACATCAGTTAGGGCTGCGTTTATGTCATAACCCATTTGCCAAACCTATATGGGTTTTGTCAAAGCATTATTCTGGTCACAGAATTGGATACGAACAAAGACATAACGCGATGGTTAACAAATAAGTTGCCATGTTCTGTTTGTCTAACTCTCTCTTAATTTTGTAACTGTGTATGGTATTTAGATTTTGTTGTCAATAAATAACTTTCTCCAGGTCTCTCTAATTTGCCTTAGAATAAGTCGATCCATCAATAAAGTAGTGAAAAAAAAAATAACGAAACAAAATAACTTCGACAACATATACTCCGTAGTATTTAGGTATACATGATATTTTTAAAATTTAAAAGTTTAACCACTTTGGGTAGGGTTCAAATGAGAATAGGAATTTGTGTGAGAATGAGGGAACCAATGATATCAAGCCATGTATACAAAGAGAATGTTCCACATGTACAAAACTCATTTACCCTCAACATCAATTATCTCACAAACGACAAATCCAAAAATTATGAAAATTGCACCATTAAATTCGTCATTTTCTCCTCTTATATTTGCCGTCCCTCAAGACATACTTTAGAAAAGTTTTTTTTTTTTTTCATTTTTTTGGTGGGTTTCACATTTACTAACACATGTGTTAAAGTGTTGCGTTTAGGGTTTAGGGTTTGGGGTTTAGGGGTTAGGGTTTAGGGTTTATGGTTTGAGGTTTGGGGTTTCGGGGAGAAACCCCAAACCTCAAACCCTAAACCCTAAACCCTAAATCTTTCTAAACCCTAAACCTTGAACCCCTTCTAAACCCTAAACCCTTATAAACCCTAAACCATAAACCCTACTAAACCCTAAACTCTAACCTTAACCACAAATTAAATGTACAACTAATCACTAACACAGGTGTTACTAATTTGTGAAACCCACCAAAAAATGAGAAAAAAAAAAGTTGTCAAAAGTATGCCTTGAAGGACGGCAAATCGAAGAGGAGAAAACGCTGAATTTTATGGTGCAATTTTCATGATTTTTTGACTTACCGTTTGTGAGATATTTAATTTTTAAAAATGTGGAGGAGAGAGAATAAAGTGTGGAGGAGAGAGAATAAAGTGACACATGACAGAAATCTGTTGGTTCCCTCATTCTCACTCAAAATTGGTGTACTCATTTGAACGTTACTCTAACCAGGGAGAAATATGTAATTTTCCTTTTTCTCACTAACCTAAATTCAGCTCCCTGTGTTTAGTGTGCTTGAGTAACTTTCATCTCCATTTTCATTTTTCCCGCCTCTACTCATATCTTTGCCATCGATGGCGGACAAGAAAAGAAAACGCCGGAAACAAGACTCCGACTCCGATTCGGAATCCGAATCTGCCCGTCTCCCCTTCAAAAACCGCTTAAAATCGGACTCCGAAATCCTCTCAATCCTCAAAACCCTAACTGCCGCCACAAAATCAGCCTCAACTTCCAAAACCCTAACCCTAACCGATCTCTCGTTATCCTCCACCTGCCGTGAAGTCACCGACTTGCCGTTATCATCCGTACAACATCGAATCCAAACCCTAGCATGTTCTCTCGCCAAATCAATCCTCGCCGGAAACGGATTCTCATTCTCTGTTCCGTCACGCGCCGCCACGAACCAACTCTACGTGCCGGAACTTGATCGGATTGTGTTAAAAGATAAAACTTCTATACGTCCGTACGCTAATGTATCTACTGTTAGGAAGACGACGATTACTGCACGTATTATGTCGTTAATTCATCAATTAACCTTGAAAAATATACACGTGACTAAGCGTGATATGTTTTATACTGATGTTAAGCTATTTCAAGACCAGACGCAATCTGACGCTGTTTTGGATGACGTGTCCTGTATTTTAGGGTGCACTAGGTCTTCACTGAATGTTGTTGCTGCTGAAAAAGGAGTTGTTGTAGGTAGACTTGTGTTTAGTGATAATGGTGATATGATTGATTGTACGAAAATGGGGATAGGTGGGAAGGCGATTCCGCCTAATATTGATAGAGTTGGTGATATGTCTAGTGATGCTTTGTTTATATTGTTGGTTGAAAAAGATGCTGCGTATATGCGATTGGCTGAGGATAGGTTTTATAATCGTTTTCCGTGTATAATTGTGACCGCGAAAGGGCAACCGGATGTTGCGACTAGGTTGTTTTTAAGAAAGATGAAGATGGAATTGAAGTTACCAGTGTTGGCTCTTGTAGATAGTGATCCGTATGGGTTGAAGATCTTGTCGGTTTATGGATGTGGCTCTAAGAACATGTCGTATGATAGTGCTAATTTGACGACACCGGATATTAAATGGTTGGGGATTAGGCCTAGTGATTTGGATAAATATAAGATACCTGAACAGTGTAGATTACCGATGACGGAGCAGGATATTAAGACCGGTAAGGATTTGTTGGAGGAGGATTTTGTGAAGAAGAATCCCGGGTGGGTTGAGGAACTGAATTTGATGGTGAAGACGAAGCAAAAGGCGGAAATTCAGGCGTTGAGTACGTTTGGTTTTCAGTATTTGTCCGAGGTATATTTGCCATTGAAGTTGCAGCAACAAGATTGGTTGTAGTGATGGTTAGCTGTCTTTTTCCTTTTCGTTTTAGCGAGTTTAAAACTGTAACTTGACACTATGGGAGTTTTAGAACTATTAGTTTCACTTGTTGTTTGTTCATGAAATGATATCTGCTTGATGTTTAGTACTTTTACTTCTTCCCTGGATTTGTAAGATAGAGCCACGAGGGTACAAGTAGGTATACTGAATTTACTGCTTATTGGTCTAAGTTATGGTGACCACTAAAATGGGAAACATGCTCAATAATAGGTATTACAGTGTATTATAGTAAGGAGTATGATCAGTAAGCGATTCATTTCTTGTGTTTGTTGTGTACAATTAAGAGCGTAGTTCCAAAGAAAAAGTTCTCTTTAACTATTTACACAGTTTCTGTTTGATTTGAATGTTACTAATGCCACAAGGATCTCTGTCGCCTTCAACCTCGGTAAGACTGTTAGTTAATTGTGCTGGAGAAGCTTGCAATGCTGGTGAGTTGTGATTTGTGACCTTTTATTGAAGTGATTCTTGTTTATTTCTCTTATTCCAATTGGGATTTGCTGACTAGTGGCTTGTCTGTTCCCGGGAACCAGAAAGTATTTTCTCACAAGAACATGAAATCTAGTGTCTGAATTCTACTGCCTACAATCTAAAAAATGTAAGTGCTTGTAGAAATGTACTTTATCTGTTTTATTATAAGATTGTTTCTTATCATAAAGATCACGTTCCTAAGTTCAAATATATATTCTAAAAAATTGAAATTGTCCAAGAAAGTGTCCATCAATATCTTGTAGATTCTAGGCTACTTTTGGGACACAATATTGGGATAATAATATTAATATGGCTCTTTAAACTTGAGAGCCATTGTGTATATTAAGGGAATACATATGATTGATGTTTCAGTGCACAAGTGTGAAGGTGGGAGATAATAAGAGAGTAGGGTGTCTGTCCTTGAAGATTCAAAGCTTCTGTTATCAATTTTGCATTCTTTAGAGCTTACTGGTGGCAGTAAACTTCCATAAGGTTCTCTGTAGTCTCTAGGGATTTCCCTGTCTACACATCATTGTCTATGTGAAACTTGATTATAAGTAAACAACTTGGGGCTAACCTTATTTGGTTATATGTATCTAGCAACGGTTTTTGTTGCAAATTCATGTACTTGAGGCCTGAGGGAATATCTGAAGCAAGCTGAACATATCGTATATGACATGAAATTTGATACAAGTTAGTGTTGGTTGGATGGGGTGTAGAATTATTAATACACATATGAGAGGTTTAAGGAAAGCTCATAGCTGTATGGTACTATGCAAAAGTTTTGTTTTTGAAACAGCATCATACCCTAGTTATATCAGCTAGTTACTTTGGTGGCTATGTTTCAGAAGTAAATCTGACCATACCCGTATTGCAGTTTTCTTTATTCATTCACTAGCATTAGTTATCAGATTATAGCTCACTTCATTCTAACAAAGTTATCCGCGTGAGCCTCTTAAGATTTGTGAATCACTCTTTTGGAAGTGTGCATCTATTTTTGTAAGAAATTCGCAGGCCTTTGTTGCTAGGAATTTGCTTGAATCGAAATGATGGTTGTCTTGTGAAGGCTCACTAGATGGTTTATGTTTTGTTTCATATGGATTACCTGTTAAAACATTATCAGCGTATAGAATTAGTTTGTTCGCATTGCAGCAATTTGAGTAGAGACGTACCTTTGGATCTTTGTTGCAAACTCGGCACAAGATACCCTTCATGTCCAAACTTAAAACATAATTGACATGGTCTTTAGGACTAAATAGACATCAGATACACACTAGAAAAAATAAACAGGCTGTGCTTCCTCCTAAAAATACTTGCCCAGTTACCCTGCTATATGCATATCTTGTTATGTAACCAAGTATTGTTGCACTATTTGTTTTTGAATATTACTGCTGTTTGCTGGATCAAAATATTAATACAGTAAGGATGCTTCTGATTTACCTGAGCCCAAGTAGGAAAAAAGGGGCTTAGATGATATTATTTACATATAGAATTAGTAAATGATTATTATTGAGATGCCCATATCTGGAAATGAAACTGTAAAGAAGAAAGTTTTATGGTTTTTAGCATTGACATACTTCCATTCTGTATCTTTGTTACTTCTTTTTGTTTTGTTATATTGATTGATGTATTTTGACTTTTTGTTATGCTCCATACCTATTTTGATAGTAAATCAGATGCCCTCTCTGCTACTTCTGGTTACACATCAGAGACATTTTAACATCTGCAAAAATATAATATGTGATCATAGGAAATGAGTTTTCAGGCTATTTTTGCAGTCCGCTGTGATACTACTGTTGTCTCTGTATAATTTACACACGCCTGTCAATGATTAATTAAACAGTTATATATGGTAAAGATGATTTGACCAAATTAGAAGTAGCTTTACTTGACTAAAAACTTGAAAGTATCTCATGACTAGGAAACAAATTGCCCTGTCTCATCTATGATCAGTGGGGCATCCAATATTTCACTTAAAATATAATCCGTATTGTGTTACTTTAATCGATAGAAGCTACATAAAGAACATCAGGAGTATGCATGTGCATATCTTAATCTCGTTATACATCCGTCTGTGGTTATAATAGCGTTTTTGTTTCCAGATATTGTATGATTATATCTATGTTTAAAGTTATATGCAATCACTTCACGGAACCCCACTGTCCTTCACATCTGCATACAACAATGTATGCACTACAGTAGATGTGGCATCTATTATTGAATGTTGCACCAGTCTATTATGGGATAATAATGGGAATAGCTGCTTTAAATGACAGAGCAAAAAGGGTCATTGTTGAGTTTGGATTACAATAAGTATCGACATATTTTCGACTTGAGTTATAGATCACCGAATGACTATTTTACTTGTTTCTCCTTTTTTGATTACTATGATTGCGAGTGAATAATCGTTGAGTAGGAAACAACTACTAATGTCTCTTCTTGTTGCTTGCCCAGGACTTAAAGTTATGGTTTAAGTTTGTAATCACCAACTTTTTTGGTCTTTCCGCAAGGCCCGTCTTTAAAAAAATAATGAAAATGCAAATATGCAATGGTGTCTGAGATATGGGTCATATCGTTGAATGTCCCAACTTATATGCACTTGTATACAATGGGATTAACAGATGCTATAAACCACTGCAGAAATAAGCCAAGTTTAAAATACCCAAGTTACCAGCACATTTTAAACTTTGGCTCATGATTCCAAATGACTCGTTACTTTCGTTCTTCTTACAGGACACTTTGATTGCAAGTGAGATCGTTGTCGATTAGGAAACATAGCTACTAATGTGTGATAGTTTCTCGTATGTTCTTTGCTTCAATTCATTGTAATTTTCCTCTCATCATTGAATATTACTCGTAGTTTTTTTGTGCACCAACAATCTAAACAAAAACAAAAAAGCTACTTATCCACCCTCTTGTTAGTTTTTACTTGCCCCATATCAAAATCTGTAATCACATGGATGTCTTTATGTTCTTTTGGTGTCAATTATTATGGGTCATATTTGACATAATGCTTAATGGAATTATTAAATAAACATGTTAAATCTATTCAAGTTTTCTTATAAAGCATCTAATAATTAAGATGCATGGTCAGGGATAACGATTGTGTAACCCTACACCTATAAATAAAAAATATATCTATATTAAAGAAAAACATAATTTGTTGTACTATACATTTTCAAAAGCTTCATAAATTATTGCGTACTTAATTGACTAATGACGTAGCTTGCCTAACAAAGTAGGGCCTCTTTTAGTCATATTTATAAATGTGGTAATTAATGATGTAAAATGATCTTCCCGTTTTTAGTAAGGGTACTGGGTGACCAATTTAGACCTTAAAAAGTCTTAAATCGACTGCTCTTTAATGTATGTAGATTGTAGGGTGCTATGCATGTGACATTATAACACAAAACAAACATTAATTATGTATCCTTTTACTGTAGCATATTAAGATAAAGGTTGCACATCATATGAACAAACTAAAATTGTGTGTCTACTACGTACTTAGAACATGGACCACCCAAAACGTAATTGCTAAATACCGATTACTATGAGGATATTAAGACGAATAATTGTTATGGTTTTGTTTATTGAAACATAAATGTGCATCTTCAATACATTTAAAAACAGCTAATATATATGGAAGTTTTTTTTCTTTTTCTTTTTATCTTTGTGTGTGTGGCAAAAGGTTGATAAACGACAATTCAAATCAGCATACAATTAGCTGCCTATCTATAATGTGAAGGACATAAATGACTCACTCAATGGTTGTGGTTATGGTTACGGAAATGTCTGGGCTACAACCCGTGACCTTATGCTATTTGTGGGAAATAGACCGCACCCATTATCAACCGAGTTAAAAAGCTTTTTGATGGTAAATATAAAATTTTATTGATGGAACAATATAATACGGAGTGATTGCAGTTTTTCTAAACTTAGTATGTTTGTGTTCGTGAACAATATTTTGACTTTTACTAAAACATTCGGTTTTTATTGCATTAGCGCCCTTAGCTCCAATTCAGGCGCGAAAGGCTGGATCAGTCTGTTAAAAATGTAAGTTAAAAGTATTAGTTTGTTAAATAGGCTTGATCAAAGGACGCGATTACTGATTAGTAATTTAAGTCATTTGGTTTTTGTTTATACCAAATGTACTGTTACTAAATTTAAATTCCACGCGCCACCTTCATAAGTCACATCATCGCTCCTTTTTAATCCCTCCATTTCTCACAATTTTTTCTTGGCTGCTTTACACGAAACACACATTACACACACACTCACTCTCTCTCTAAAAAAAGTTGTTTCTCTCTCTACAAATGAATGCAAATAACCGCCCTGTTTGATTCAAACCTCCATTGCCTACTGTCTAAATTTCTATATCCCGGTATAATGCATATTCGTTCTTATTTCCAGTTTTATGTTATAATTCTGTATCTATATGTTTCAGATATTTATATACCGCAGTTAGGAGTATATGATTTCGAATTGTTATTAACTGCATATTAATCAGTCGTTGCTTATAACTAATTTCTCGGATTTGAATTTTGAAAGTGGATTAAAATGATGTAATTAGACCTCAATCTAATGTAAATTACTTGAAGTTTATGATGCAGATTACTTCTATATTTTTCGAATATACATAACGTAATTACTCGTTCGTGATTTCGAATTGGAGTTCTAAATAGGAGTAACTAATCAAGTCTGCTAATAACTTGTTTACCCAAGCTGAATTTTGAAAGAGGATTACAACGATTTTAATTATATCTGAATCTAATCAGAGCTTATTGAACTGTATCATATAATGTATATTCGCTCTTTATTGCAGTTTTTGGTTAGTATTCTGTATCTATATGTAACTTAATTACTACGTGATTTTGATTTGAAGTAATTAGTTAGTTGTTGTTAGAAACTATTTAATTACAGTAAAATTTATTGAAGCTGAATTTTAATAAAACTGATTCAGTATGTTAATGATTCGCCTAGTTACTGTGTTATTGTTCCGGATACGCATTTTTGTGTCAAACTTCTGTATGTATAGGTTTCAACTCTCTTTTTGTTATATTTCTGTATGTATAGGTTTCAACTATAAGCTGAATTCAAATCAAAGCGTTTTTGTGCTAAGTTTCTGTATGTTTATCTTAAAACTATAACGTAATTAATATGCATTTCAGATTGTTAGGTATCAGGAAAATTTGTTGAAGCTGACTTGTAAGGAGGGTAAATTAAAATAATGTTAGATCTTACACTAAATCTAAATCAGAGCGATTCGATGCCGGAACATGTGATTGAATCCGGAGGTAAATTGGAACACTCCGGCACCACATCGAATTCCTCAATGGTAAATATCGAAACAGTGAGTAGTAACGCGGGTGAGGAAGATCAAATGTATATGTGCTCGAATACGGAGTACAGCTTCGACATACTTAAAAGAAATGATCTAGAAAACGTTATGAATTTAAGATCAGGGAGTGTGGTAACCAAACAACTATTCCCTGAGGTTGTTGGAGATAGCAGTAACAAATGGCTGGAAATAAATGGGGGTTGTACAGTGGATGAAAGAGAATTTATGGCAAAGCATCAGCAGTTTCAGCAGTACAGTCAGCAAATTAAGAAGAGTAGGAGAGGACCGAGGTCTCGGAGTTCGCAGTATCGTGGTGTTACTTTTTATCGCAGAACAGGACGATGGGAATCACATATTTGGTTAGTTACTAATGATAAGTATATTATAGTTTTAAATGATTCTGTATCGTATTAGTATTGAAAATATTTGATCATATGGTTGTGTTATCTGGTTACTGATTTCTATTTTCTAATGAAAACTAGTTACAATATTGGTGTATTTTTACTTTTGTTTGATTATTTATCTCTGTGAAATCTGTAGGGACTGTGGGAAACAAGTTTATCTAGGTGAGTAACTATGAGGACTGTTTGACAACTTGTTTTTTGTAGTTCAATTTGGATCTGAATTCTGCTGGAATTTTCTGTTCATGTTCTGTTAGGTGGATTTGACACTGCACATGCTGCTGCAAGGTAAATAAATTTTTTGCTGGTTTCTTTGTTTGATATTGGTTAATATTGCCTATTGAAGCATTCTGTTGGTATATAAATTTGGTTTTTGTTATAGAGCATATGATCAGGCTGCTATTAGATTTCGTGGACTCGATGCTGATATTAATTTCAATGTGAATGATTATCATGAAGATCTTAATCAGGTTTAGCTGAAATGATTAAACATAATATAAGATATTTAAGCTGAGGTGGTGTTTTGTGGAAGAAACCTAATGAGTTCTAATACATGTTGTAGATAAAGAATCTGACCAAGGAAGAGTTTGTGCATATTCTTCGTCGTCAAAGCACCGGATTCTCTAGAGGAAGCTCAAAGTATAGAGGGGTTACCCTGCACAAATGTGGTCGATGGGAAGCTCGAATGGGGCAATTTCTTGGAAAGAAGTGAGATTAGTGAACTAATCTTAAACCTTAAGATATACGGAGTATTGTTTTTCATGATAACTTTTTGCTTATAGGTATTCATGCATTTGTTTTTTTGTGCCTGCAGGTACGTCTACCTTGGATTGTTTGAGACTGAAATTGAAGCTGCAAGGTTCCTACACAACCTAAATGTTCTTTCTTCATAATTCAGTTAACTTTCTTTTACATTTCTGAGTGATTGTTTACAATTAATCAGGGCCTATGACATGGCTGCTATTAAATGCAATGGGAAAGATGCAGTCACCAACTTTGAGCTCAGTTCATACGAAGGGGAGTTAACTCCTGAGACCAACAAGGGAGGTACAAGATTACGGTTCAACCCATTATATGAACTCAGATGATTTATGGCTATGTAATTTTCTAACATTTATATAATTTATCTACAGCCGATATTCACTCCGTGAATTTGAACCTTGGTATTGCTCCCCCTACTTTTACTAGCGGTAATATTACAAATGACACGTACGAGGCTGGAAGAACAAGGGTAATATAAACTATCATATTTAGTTTTATCCTTTGAATAAATTTATTTGTAATTAAAGTTTTTGAGTTTTTTTTTAGATCGATTCATCTACTTCCATGGCATTGGCAACTCAAATACCTCTTGTACACCATCCTAACCGGAGTAGTGCAACTGCCCGATCTTTCCCTGTTTATCAGGTACTCATCAGCTAGATTGCAAATTTTTATCTACATTTATGTTGTGCCAAAAATCTCAATTTCTTGGGTATGAATTACTGATGAGCTACTCATAGAATCATTCTATTTTGACATGATCAGGGGACAGCATTAGTGAAAAGCAAAGAAGTTAATTCTACTTTGAATTGGCCATGGCAAGTCCATGGTCCTTATAACGGAGCTATCCTTGCTTCACCCTTTTCTGCAGCAGCATCATCAGGATTCGGTAACTCAATTAACAACATTTCATCATCCACTGCTGCTCATCGTCAACCTCACTTTCCGACTTCAGCACTCGCTCACAATCACTATAATCCTCCCATTCGTACACCCACATACCACTACAAGAGCTGAAGGTACACGTAGATAAAGCACATCCCCTATCCATAACTCAAAGTATAAGAAGAATAGATACTGTGGTTAGCATTATATTGTAAATCATAAAGCTTTCTAAATCAATCACAATAGCAATAGTATCTGGAACACATTGTACTTAATAATACTATTCAACTAATAACTATATATGTGTATTGCAGTTAAAATTTCAAGAATTGAGTTGCACATTAACAATTTGTGACATTTGAACACACAAACCATAGTACAATAACTTATGCACAAGGTACATTTACAATTTACATTTAGGTAGTGAAAAGTTGGAACAGAAACATGCATACAATGTTTGGATCTGGATTGATGAATAGTTCAAGTACAATAGTATTATATTCTATACTGTTTGTCCTGGTAGTTGGAATCACATATGCCCCCAATCCAAGGCTTTGCATTACAGACAGAAGGTACAACCTCACTCTACAGCTACCAAAACATCAAAATACATGCGATGCCCGTATTTGTATTATGTGGAGAATGAAAAGCACTTTGCATTGTACCTTGTATTTCTACATGTAGCACTCACTGTATCAGAAAGAAAGTAACTTCTTACAACTCTCCCTACTTTTGCTTATGCTCTAATTTTAAGATAGTTGGTCATGAATAAGTTTGGACATGATACATCAAGTAATATTAAGAGGATATTGAGTTTTTTATAGTCTCAAACCCGTATCACAAGTTTTAATGCATGTCTTAAGATCTTGACGACAACCCTAAAACTGTAGTTATCTTTTCTTTTCGTTTTCTTTTTTAAGATCATGGGAACACATAGTATTTAATACTTTTCTTATAGTGTTACCCCTATACTATGCCGGAACGTCCAATAGATGGGTTGCGAGTCAATGTTGATGCATTCCCCTTAAAGCTATGTTGTGATACAATGTTGATGAATTTCCCTTAAAAGCTATGTAGTGATACAATGTTGAAATGTTTGTTTTGAACGTTTTGATAATCCCATTTACTGTAGATTTTTGTCTTATCTTATTTAGGTGTGACTCTGATTTCTAATCTATTTTGCATTATATATTTCTTTCCATTTAGTCAAGATTTTTAATGTTGTCTTATATTATCAAATTGGGTAAGTAGCAAAGCTTAGATTTCTCACATCCTAGAAAGCCAAGTTTCAAAAAAATATAAGGCCACTCCCATCCGTTTCCTAATCACTTTCGCCACCTCAGCGTCACGTCAGATTTTCACAACTGATTCAAAACTGATTTACAACGATTACCCATTGTCATCAATGACTAATCACTTTATTTTTCTGGACCCCACATTTATCAATATACCATCATTTCTATACACTAAAAAATAAAAATTTTAAAAAATAAAGCGGCCCGGCCCCTTTTTCCAACCGATTTGTAATCGGTTAATCACCGATTAGAATGGAAAGTGATTAGGAAGTGATGCAACGGCCGGCACCAAATCACCAATCACTTCCTAATCGGTTTGAACCGATTACTCCCGATGGAAGCACCCTAAGTAACAATAGTTGTATAGTTCTAATGCTCAGAAGTATATAATGACAAAAGGTAAAAAAGAAATGAATCGGATAGCGATAATTGCGTAGCAACAATACTTTGAATAGGAATATCAGGTCAATTAATAAAACATGAAAATGTGGATGGAGTAGGCTACTAGATTAGGTGATGTCCTGGCCTATGAAAACATTTAAGAACCAACAACATTATCAGGAAATCATAAAACTTAGTGTAATTACATATACCCATGTTTACATGTTGTCAATTCAAATTAATTGTTTTGTATAAGATCTTTTGGATATAGACATAACTATTGGATTACAACTATGGTTGTTAACTAGCCGAGTAATTAGACTCGAATATATATATAACATACCTTTTTACCAAATTTATGTTTATCTTTTATAATTCAATAATTTATACATATTTTATATGTGTAATAATAACAATGATAAACGTAGAAAGTCAAATAAAAAGAAGGATTTAAAAAAATTTATAATAATTAATGTATGTATTACTAAACACAAATAAAAAATATTGAAAATGCAAAAATAAATGAATAAAAGCATAATTAATGATTTACTATTTACTAGTAATAAATGAGACCTAGAAATTACAACTTACAAAAAAAAACATATTCAATATGTAATGATTATTTGTTGACCGGTAAACTGAGTAAAAACCTTGGGTATGTTTAGATAACCCCTTTGTATAAACTGATTAAACAAGCTGCACATTTGAAATAAATAAAATAATACTACTTGTACTACAGAATACAGATAGTTCTAAAAGCCTCCTCTCTTCTTGCTTTATCACTTTAGATTTTGTGTATGATGAAATTATTAGGCTGATGGAATACATAAAAATACAATTAATAAAGTGTAACATTGTAGTATGTACTCAACACTTGGTGTATATTGTGTATATAAAAAATTGTTATTCATTGTCAATATATGTATTTTGATTACATATCTAACCTTGAAAAAATAATACATCGTATTAATACATTTTAATTATTATAAGTATTATTATTACTCCGTATTATTTAATGTGAATAATGTTTAGTTTAGTATTGTACTGAACACTATTTGTCATTATACTAAGATAGTACATTGCTAACACTTAAATAACTTTTTTATACTACGGAGTATTATTTCAATGTTAAAAGTTACATATATCATATACACTGTAGATAAAACATTGTTGTACTATGTTTTTTAGTACACTCCTAAATCCAAAAAGAATTGAAACAAGTCTCTTCAATCAGAATCACATCAAAACATGCTGACACTGGTCGCTTCTTATTTGTCCTTTTCCATAGTTAACAATTCCTATTCCTGAACATAGAAAACTGTACATCTTTAGTTACACAATGTACAAATCAATAGAGCATAATCTATCCCTGTTTGGTAATTATCGTTGTATAATACGGAGTATGAATATGAATTGGCTTTTCATGTTTCTGTTCAATCTCTGCTGCTGTGCTCCTCTTGTATTGTGCCACTGTCATTTCAACTTTTTGTTAGAAAGTCCACCTACAACTACCTCACACTAGTACTGGCAAAATAAGCTAAGATGTTCAATTTTGGGTGATTGTGTGGACTTGTTGCATTTTTCAAATGGGCTTGAATGGACTAGACAAGCGGATACAATGGGTCATCTGGACATAGGAAAACATTTGAAATGGGTAAATGGACATCTTCTTCGTTTCAAAATGAAACACGGAAACCCTAACCTCTCATCCTAACTTTTCATCGCTTCAGTCTCCGACCGTTCTCCGCCGCCGTTTTCCACCGCCGTTCTCCGTCGTTCTCCGCCGTTCTCTGCCGTTCGTTCTATAATTGAGAAGGTAGACTGAGTCGTTCGCAAATCGCATGTGCGCACATAAACAAATTCCATGACGCTGCAAGTTTGAATCTTTGTAGAACTGTAGTAGTATGTTCAAATGATTTATTTTTCATGTAAGTTCGCAAAACGACGTGCGCCTCGTTTTGATTTTGTAACAACATGAGGGACTCTGTTTTTTTGTTCCTGTTCTTTTTTTATTTATTTATTTATTTTTTTGCCAACACAATGTTTTTGATACAAACTTCAGATATATGTGTGTCTGTGTGAAACTTTTTGCTTGAAACATTTTTAAATGAAGAGTATTTTTTGAATTACTAAAAATGCATAACAGCCTAGCTAAATTTTTGATTGACCTTGTGTCTTAATAAACACGATTATGAAAGAATTTTCTGTATATTTCATCGATAGAAGGGTTACAATATATATACACTAACCTTTACACTAATCAAGGATTCACACAATCCTTATCTATAGAAAGAAATAAATAAAATCCCTATAATCAAGAATAGTCAGTAGTTGACTCAATCATTTATCTAAGGAAAGAAATAATACAAGAAACTCATCTAATGTAAAGAATCACCGTCATATTTTCTGTCACTCCCCCTCAAGTTGGTGCGTGGATATCACACATGCCTAACTTGCATAAAGCTTTATCGAATACTTTGCTGGAAACAGCCTTGGTAAGTATATCCGCAAGCTGGTCTTCAGACTTTACAAATGGTAATGCAATGATTCCCGCTTCAAGCTTTTCCTTGATAAAGTGTCTGTCAACTTCAATGTGCTTTGTACGATCATGTTGAACTGGGTTTCGAGCAATCTCTATTGCTGAGGTGTTATCACAGTATAGATTAATTGACCCTTCATAATCAATATGTAATTCTTCCACCAGTTTCTTTAGCCACAACAATTCACATACTGCAAAAGCCATCCCTCTGTATTCTGACTCTGCACTCGACCTTGCAACAACGGGTTGTTTCTTACTTCTCCAGGTTACAAGGTTTCCTCCAACAAAAGTAAAATATCCGGAAGTCGACCTTCTATTATCGGCTGATCCTGCCCAATCTGCATCACTATACCCGTATATTCTCGAATGGTCATACTTCTTAAAAAATAAGCCTTTTCCTGGAGCATGCTTTAAATACCTTAATATCCGTTCTACTGCCTCCATATGCGACTTTCGAGGATCGTGCATAAATTGACTCACCACACTTACTGCATACGCAATATCTGGTCTTGTGTGGGATAGATAAATCAATTTTCCGACTAGTTTTTGATACAGTGTCTTGTCTGTTGGAGATTCAGCTTGACAGTAATACAACTTGTGATTTTGTTCAATGGGAGTAGTCATCGGTTTGCAGCTAAGCATTCCTGTCTCTGCTAATAAGTCAAGAATATACTTTCTTTGAGATAAGAAAATACCATTCTTTGATCTAGCTACTTCAATACCAAGAAAGTACTTTAAGTTACCAAGCTTTTTCATATCGAACTCAGATGCTAAATATTTTTGAAGATTTTCTATCTCCTCAAGGTCATTACCTGTTAGCACCATATCATCGACGTAAATAATCAGCGCGGTTACCTTTCCGTTTTTATGTTTCAAGAACAAGGTATGATCAGCGTTACTTTGCATGTATCCAAATGACTTCATGCATTTAGTAAATCTACCAAACCAAGCCCTTGGAGATTGTTTCAAACCATACAACGCCTTTTTTAGCTTGCACACCATTGTAGTATTTGAGTATTTCTCGATTCCCGGAGGAGGATCCATATACACTTCTTCAACAAGATCTCCATGAAGGAAAGCGTTCTTAACATCAAACTGAAGAAGAGGCCAATCTTGATTTGCAGCCAATGATATGAGTACCCTAATCGTATCAAGCTTTGCAACTGGTGCAAAAGTTTCTTGATAATCGACTCCATAAGACTGTGTATAGCCTTTTGCTACTAATCGTGCTTTAAACCTATCAACCGTTCCATCAGCTTTATGTTTAACAGCAAATACCCATCTACACCCTACCGTCTTTTTTCCTTTAGGAAGAGGTACCATGTCCCAAGTAGCATTCTTTTCTAGTGCTGACATTTCTTCTGCCATAGCTTGGGTCCATCTTGTGTCTTCTAAAGCTTCCTGTAATTTACTAGGAATATAGATAGACGATAATTGTAGTACATACGATACATATGACTTGGATAAACGATGATAAGACACATGATTAGTAATGGGATATTTTGTTTTGGATCTAATATCAGGCTCGTATCTAACGGGAGGTATGCCACGGTTAGCACGAGCTGGAATTTGATATTTAGAAGTTACCTCGGGTGAAGTTTGACTTGATGGATCAGGTGAAGATTGACGTGGTGTCTCTGATTGTGGAGGATTAGTACTATCTGTTTGAACTTCCTTTTGCAGCTCATCATTTTTGTCCATCTCGGTATTGTCATCACATGTTTCTGCAATTTCTGGCTCACTACTTACTCGACCATTCTGCTCAGAATCTTCAGGAATGTGTTGTTCACTTGATAGAGTAATATCCTGTTCTTTAGTTTTGTTTTCATGCAATGGAAGAAATGTATTCACTATATCGTCATGGTTAATCAATTCATTATGTATCTCCCCCTGAAGTGAAGAACCTGTAGAGTAAAAAAGTTCATTTTCATGGAACACAACATCCATAGAGACATGAATTCTCTTAGAAGTGGGATCAAAACATTTGTATCCCTTCTGATAATTTCCATATCCCACAAAGATGCATTTTATAGCTCGAGATTCAAGTTTATTTCTCTGATGGGAATACAAATGAACATAAACAACACATCCAAAAATTTTGGGGGGCAAGTGAACAATGGAAGGAAGACTAAAATGATCTGATAATAAATCTAGTGGTCTTCGATAATCAAGTGTACTTGATGGGGTTCGATTAATTACATAAACTGCAGAGCTTAAAGCTTCACCCCATAAGTAAGATGGAACGTTACCTTCAATTAGAAAAGAACGAGTAACTTCCAATAATTGTCTATTTTTACGTTCCGCAACCCCATTTTGTTGCGGTGAGTAAGGGCACGTTGTTTGATGAATCATGCCAACGGTGCCCGTGAACTCTTTTAGTTCTTGGTTCACGTATTCCCCTCCATTGTCTGATCTAAGAACTTTTATTGACGTACCAAATTGAGTTAAAATCATCTGATGAAAAATGCGAAAAATAGAATTTACGTCACTTTTCTTTTTCATTAGATAAATCCAAGTCATTTTAGTGCAGTCATCAACAAAAGAAATATACCACCTCATTCCATTAGAAGTTGAAATAGGTGCTGGCCCCCATACATCCGAGTGAACCAAGGAGAAAGGCATACTTGTTTTATTTTCACTCAAATGAAAATGAGTTCGATGACTTTTCGCAAGAGCACAAGTTTTACAAGCAAAATCAGAAAGACTAAAACCACCAAATAATGAAGGGAACAATCGTTTCAAATAAAAGAAAGATGGATGTCCTAAACGTTTATGCCATAACCAAATCTCCTCCTTTTTCTTTTCAACTGAATTCTCATGAACCACATGAGCTTGCTTTTTATTGAAAAACTTAAAACCATCTCTCAGAAAGTACAATCCTCCTCTTTGTCTACCACTGCCAATCTTCACCTTGGTGCGAAGGTCCTGAAAAATACAATGAGTGGGAAAAAAGGTACAAGAAAGGCCATGAGATTTGGTTAATTTCTGTACAGAAAGAAGGTTACAATTTAATGATGGCACATATAGAACATTTTTAATGTTTGAAAAAGGAGATAATTGGACACTACCAGTACCAATAATAGGAGAGGGAACTCCATTGGCATTGGTGACACTACTTATAGGGTGATTAGAAGATAGGTTACGGAATCTGTGTCTATTACAAGTCATATGATTCGTTGCACCAGAATCGATTATCCAATCACTATTACTAGTAAGAGATGTACCTGATTGAGCAGCAAATTCAGGACCAGTGGCTACGTTAACCTTTGGATTGGCATTCTTGTCTTGGTTACTAGATGAAGCTTGATGTGTTTTCTTGCCTTTTGGGTGCCATTCTGGATACCCGTGAATACGGAAGCATGTGTCCTTTGTGTGATTTGTGCCAAAACATTCTGTGCATTTACGATCTTTTTTTGAAAAATTAATCTTCTTGGTGGCCATGGCAGCTCCTTCTCCAATTACTCCTCCAAGCATAGCTTCTTGTCTATTGGCTTCTGCACAGACCAAAGCATACACACTTTGGATATTTGGGAGTGGCTTAGTAGCAAGTATTCGACCTCTTACCCCATCCAATTGTGAATCCAATCCAGCCAAAAACATATACACACGTTGTGCATTAACCTTCACTGTATATTTAGTGATATCTGATGCACACTCCATAGTACAGTCATCAATATCATCAAGTTGTTGCCATATCTTTTTTAGTTTTCCAAAATATGAAATTATGGACTCACCATTTTGCCGAATAGACATTACCTCGCAATGAAGTTGGTATGCCTTTGAAGCATCTTGTTCGACAGAATATGTTTGTTTCACAGCATCCCATATTTCTTTTGCCGTGCTCAAGCGAAGAAATAGTGATCTGATGTCTTTTGTCATTGCATCAAGGAGCCATGATTTAACCAGGCAATTATCTTCTTGCCAGGATTCATACTCTTCCGAAAGTTCATCTTTCGGTGGCACTTTTGTGCCGTAAATAAAACCCCAACGCTTTCTGCCACGAATTTTATTTTGGGCATTAAGGGACCACTCGACATAGTTGGTTCCATCAAGACGTTCTGGGGTGATTAGAGAATTTTCCTGCATTGAGAAAACATTTGTAGGGTTGCTGTTTTTTTCATTGGATGTACTGCCACTTTTTTCTGATTCAGACATAATGACCATAATGGTTCAATGAAGAAATTAAGAGAAAAAAAACAACAAAGGAGATAAATATAAGAATTAATCGTGTTGGCTTCAATTCCACAAGAAATAGAAGTTTGGCTCTGATACCATCTTAATAAACACGATTATGAAAGAATTTTCTGTATATTTCATCGATAGAAGGGTTACAATATATATACACTAACCTTAACACTAATCAAGGATTCACACAATCCTTATCTATAGAAAGAAATAAATAAAATCCCTATAATCAAGAATAGTCAGTAGTTGACTCAATCATTTATCTAAGGAAAGAAATAATACAAGAAACTCATCTAATGTAAAGAATCACCGTCATATTTTCTGTCATTGTGTACATTTAATTGGTAATTGGGTATATTGATAACCAAGGAGTTCTTAATTCGATTAAAGTGTTATAGATTGCATAATTTAAAGAAAATTAAACAAAACAAAGTTCAAATTTGCCCGTTTAAACCCGAACCCGTTCAAACCCGAACCCATTAATACCCGGTAGCCCAAACCCACCCGCCCGCCCGTTTTGCCAGCTATACCTCACACAATATATACAGAACCACGAATATTTATCTTCATTTTATTCAATTTTATATAATTAAATGTTATAAGCCAAATGATGCAGTTTAATATACAGTAGTTATCGTTTTACTCTATTCGTCTCAAATTAATTCTAAATAAAGATAATATAATAATTGAATGAATCTTTCTTTGCATATATGATGCTGAACTACTAATTTGATACACTTAAAAAAAAATATGGACAAATAATTTGGGACGGAACACGTATAACATATGTAGTAAATTGCAACTACTTCGTTTTTAGCTAGTCATTTGATTAATCGGATTTTACATCAGTATTCTCAAGTTTTTTTTTTGAAAGGCAGTAGTGGAATCACTGACGGACCTTTGGCCCACCCGATCATCTCCACAAACGGTTACTCCCCTGAATCGAGTAACCGCCCTGAATTCGAAGCCAAGGCGACGCCCTATAGGGGTTGCTCTCCCATGTCTTGGATGGGTATAGCGTCGTGTAACACCCCCAAATTTGATGATTTGCGGAAGCTTGATTTGGGTGTTACTAATCAATAACAAAGCACAAAGATATATAGTAAACGACTCTATATGCGTCGTTTTAACAAAATATATTGATAACTGAAATGTTTACAACATTTATAGCTTTACATAGCTCGAGTTTAAATAAAATGAGATTTCAGTACATAAGTACTTGTACAAAATATACTAATGCAAGAAAATCTCAATCGTCTGTATGCTGACTCGAGCTAAATCCTGAAGCAGAAACATCCTACTGCTGGGTACCTGCGATATATGCTAAAAGGTCAGCTATAAAGCTGGTGAGCTCACAGGTTTGAAATCAAGTAATATCGTATGAACCGCAAGATTTAAAAATGAATTGCATCCAGCAATTTAATAATGAATTGCATCCAGCAATTAAATAATGAATTGCATCCAACAATTAAATAATGAATTGCATCCAGCAATTAAATAATGAATTGCATCCAGCAATTTAATGATAATCATCGTGTATACAGCCATGAGCACATAGTTGAGCTTAACTCGAGGGCCGGGTCCCCTATAGAGAATTCCGGGCGAGGTGCCTCCACGAATGCCTAATCTACATTCGTCTTCCCAAATATTAGTACGTCCGTTTACCCGGTTAGTGCTTGCTAACCCGGACGAGGTGGGTCAATCCTATATGGTACCATATACTAATATTCACGCTACAACGTATTAACAACTATGCTGACGGAGGACTTTAAAATGATTAGTTTCGAAAAACTCATGTAGTATATGAAAAGTTGGTACTTGCGTTCACATGTTAAAAGTTGAGCAATATATCACACCCCTGAGTAAAACAGTAAAAGAGGGGCTATGAGACTCACCTGAGTCTGAGTGCGTTTAAACAAACGTAAGTTGATTAGCCGAGAAATGAAGTCCAAAGACTTGTAACCTGAGGGTGTCCACGACACGCGATGGTTATAAATATGATTGGGTATCTCAAAAGATCACCCCAGTAGTTGTTCATCCAACTATAATGTCCAAATCTCCACTATTTGGTTGATAAGTTTAAGTATTTGAAAAGTGTACAGCCCGTTGGTGACGGATTTGTAATAATAATCTCAACTATTATTATTTTGATTTCGTGGCGTCTTACTTGAAAAATGTGTTTTGATTGTGTTTTAGAAGCCGTTACGGAATCTAAGTACGGGGGTCCGGGGGCAGAGCCCCTGGCTGGGGTCGAGCTGCCAGGTCAGCTTGGAAAATTTTTATTTCTACTATATTGTTTTGACGAAAAACGCATCTGGATCTGAATTTGGGTAAAATCGAGTGATAAATTTCGAGTCTCGACACTTAGTAAAAATCTGTGTTTTTGAGGTTCTGGTTTGTGCGACGTTGGGTGCGACGTTGGGTGCGACGTCGCAGGTAGGACTGCGACGTTGAGCATGACGTCGCTAAAGGCGACGTTTCGCAATTTAATGCGACGTAGGGTGCTGCGTCGCTAATGCGACGTAGGTGATTTCTGCGACGTAGGGGCTTACGTCGCTAAGTGCGACGTGGCGAGGTATTGGCGACGTTAAGGCTGACGTCGCTATATGCGACGTCGCAATTTAATGCGACGTTGTGACTGACGTCGCACTATGCGACGTCACGAGGGGTTTTGCGACGTAGAAGCTGACGTCGCATAAATTCTGGGCCAAATGCGACGTAGCGGTCTGTTGGCCGGAAAATGTGTCGAAAACGAGTTTTTCGGTTTCCGTTCGGTCCAAAACTTTTACCCAACCCTTATAGGGACATTATAAGTTGTTACAAACTACTAACAAGTGAAAACATTTAAAAACGAGAGATTTCGGGAATTGTCGGAAACTTACAAAGTGTCGGATGAGAAATCCGAAAAGATAGGATGATAGATCGTGTCGCGGTGGTCGTGAATCTCTAAAAATCTTGAAGATCCGAAGTCGTTTGATATGTTTATTTTGCGATTTAGTGCGTTTTTAGGAGGTGGTGTGGTTGGTGAGATTTGAGAGAAAAAAGAGAAAGAGAGAGAAAGAGAAAGAAGAAAATGAAAGAAAAGGAGGGAGTTGGGGGTGTTAACCTCCAACTTCAGTCTCCGTTCCCCGCGCTGTGTTCGTTTGTTCCGTCGTTTACACGTTGAATAATTATTTTAAACATTAATTGGTACATTTTAAAATGCAAATTATTACGCGATATTTTAATTTAAATATTTTACTAATCACTTTATATATAAAAAGGTAAGTTAATTTGTTTGCGCGGTTTACATTTTAAATTATGTAATTCCTGATTGTACGATACGAATGAATACGAAATATTATAATAATAATATTTTTGACATAACCCGTTATTTAATAAAATTTGTCACCAACGTCCGTATTAAATTGAATCGAAATACATTCGATTTAAATTGCGTACGATTTAACCAAATCGCATTTTCGTATATATATATCCAACAATATATATAATTAGATACATTAATTAGCCTAACAAGGAACTAATTACATGTATTAACATATGATTAGGCACTAATTACTAGTCCTAATTTGGCGGGTGTTACATTCTCCCCCTGTTAGAAGAATTTCGTCCCGAAATTTAGTTCGAGGTCGGGTTTGATGTGGAATCAGTGAAGAGTTGAGGATATTTGAGTCGCATTTGGTCTTCCCGTTCCCAGGTGAATTCCGGACCACGCCGCGAATTCCATCTGACCTTGACGATGGGAATACGACTTTGTTTCAGTTGTTTGACCTCACGGTCCATGATTTCAGCGGGTTCCTCAACGAAGTGAAGTTTATCGTCAACACGAATTTCATCTAGTGGAATAATAAGTGTCTCATCAGACAGACACTTCTTCAAGTTTGAGACATGAAAAGTAGGGTGCACGCTGCTAAGTTCGGATGGCAGCTGCAATCGATAAGCTACAGGACCAATCCTTTCGAGGATCTCAAAAGGCCCGATGTATCTGGGATTTAACTTCCCGCGTTTGCCAAAACGGATGACGCCTTTCCAAGGCGATACTTTTAAGAGAACTCGATCCCCAACTTGGAACTCGAGTGGTTTGCGTCTCACGTCAGCATAACTTTTCTGACGATCACGTGCGGTTTTGAGTCTGTTTTGGATTTCCACAATTTTCTCAGTGGTGGCGTGAATGAGTTCAGGACCAGTGAGTTGACTATCTCCCACTTCAGTCCAACAGATCGGTGATCGGCACTTACGACCGTACAGTGCCTCAAAGGGTGCAGCCTTAATGCTGGCGTGATAACTGTTATTGTACGAAAATTCGCACAACGGTAGATGTTTTTCCCAGTTTGTACCGAAATCAACTACGCAGGCTCGTAGCATGTCTTCCAGTGTTTGAATGGTTCGTTCACTTTGGCCATCGGTTTGAGGATGATACGCGGTACTCATATCGAGACGGGTACCCAAAGCTTTTTGAAGTAATTGCCAAAAGTGAGAGGTGAAACGGGCATCCCTATCGGAGATGATCGAGATTGGAACACCGTGATGAGAAATGATTTCCTTGATGTAGATTTGTGTGAGGCGTTCCATTTTATCGTTTTCTTTGATTGCCAGAAAATGAGCAGATTTGGTGAGACGATCGACGATCACCCAAATGGTATCGCAACCGCTCGACGACTTGGGTAGTTTGGTTATGAAATCCATGGCAATTTGTTCCCATTTCCATTCAGGGATTTCAGGTTGTTGGAGTAAACCAGGAGGTTTCTGATGTTCGGTTTTGACTTTCGAGCAAGTAAGACAATTGCTGACATAAGTGGCGATTTCGGCTTTCATGTTTGGCCACCAATAGAATTCCTTGATGCCGTGGTACATCTTATCGGATCCGGGATGAATAGAATATTTAGACTTGTGAGCCTCGTCCATCACCAAGTCTCTTAGGTTCCCAAAACTGGGCAACCAGATTCGGTTTGAGAAGTACCTAATCCCGTTAGGTTTGATTTCAAATTGTTTGTCAATGCCCCGCAAGGCTTCATTTTTGATGTTTTCAGCTTTCAAGGCTTCGATCTGAGCTGTATGAATTTGAATGGTAAGATCGTTATGAATGGTCATACTGAGGGCTCGGACTCGAAGTGGTTTAGGTCGTTCCTTTCGACTGAGGGCATCGGCTACAACATTAGCCTTCCCTGGATGGTACTTGATCTCACAATCGTAATCGGTAAGCAACTCGACCCATCGACGTTGCCTCATATTGAGATCCTTCTGATCGAAGATATGTTGGAGACTTTTATGATCGGTAAAGATAGTGCACTTAGTGCCGTAGAGGTAATGTCTCCATATTTTGAGAGCAAAAACGACAGCTCCAAGTTCGAGATCATGAGTGGTGTAGTTCTTTTCGTGAATTTTTAGCTGTCGTGAGACATAAGCAATGACCTTGTCTCGTTGCATCAACACGCAACCGAGACCTTGGTGAGAAGCATCGCAGTATACCACGAAGTCATCGGTGCCTTCGGGTAGTGATAGAATTGGAGCACTGCAAAGCTTTTGTTTCAGAAGTTGGAACGCTGACTCTTGTTTCTCAGTCCAATCGAACCTTTTATCCTTCTGTGTCAGTACCGTGAGTGGCTGAGCTATTTTTGAGAAATTTTCGATAAATCGCCGATAGTACCCAGCAAGACCCAAGAATTGTCGTACTTCAGTTGCAGAGGTGGGTGCTTGCCAGTCTTTGATAGCCTCGATTTTTGATGGGTCCACGTGAATTCCCTGACTGTCGATCACGTGACCAAGAAATTGAACGGTTTGGATCCAGAACTCACACTTAGAGAATTTAGCATAAAGCTCCTCGTGTCTAAGTAGTTCAAGGATGGTTCTGAGGTGTTGCGCATGTTCTTGCTCGTTGCGCGAGTAAATGAGTATGTCATCGATAAAGACAATGACAAACTTATCGAGGTAAGGTTTGCACACCCGGTTCATGAGGTCCATGAATACAGCCGGTGCGTTGGTTAGACCAAAGGGCATCACTTGGAATTCGTAGTGCCCGTAACGAGTTCTGAAAGCAGTTTTTGGAATATCGGTGTCGCGAACTCGTAACTGATGATAACCTGATCGCAGGTCGATTTTTGAGTAGAAACTTGAACCCTGAAGTTGGTCGAATAGATCATCAATGCGAGGAAGTGGATAACGGTTCTTGACGGTCAATTTATTCAACTCTCGATAGTCGATGCACATTCGGAATGAACCGTCCTTCTTTTTGACAAATAAGACCGGAGCTCCCCAAGGTGACGAACTCGGTCTAATGAATCCTCGATCCAGAAGTTCCTGTAACTGAGAGGACAACTCCTGAAGTTCAGATGGGGCTAAACGGTATGGTGCGCGGGCCACCGGTGCGGCACCCGGCACGAGATCGATTGAGAACTCAACCTGTCTAGACGGAGGTAGACCAGGTAGTTCTTCCGGAAAGACTTCGGGAAAGTCTCTAACAATCGGCACATCCTCAAGTCGCTTCTCCTCCGACTTCTTCTCGGTGATGTGTGCAAGTATCGCAGGGTAACCCTTTCTCAGAAATTTTCGGGTTTTTAAGCAGGAGATTATATTGAGTCCCGTCCCACCGGTCTCCCCCTGTATGATCAAGGTTCCACCGACGGCGAGTGGGATACGGACGATCTTATCGTGACATCCGATTTCAGCTCGATGTTTGGACAACCAGTCCATTCCAATAATGACGTCGAAACTGCCGATTTCAATGGGTATAAGATCGATCGAAAAGGTTTCGTCAGCTAAGTTTAAAGTGCAATTAGGTATCACACTGGTGGTTTCTACAAGTTTTCCATTTGCTAGCTCTACAGTGTACTTAACATCTAAGGCAACAGGAGTGATGTCAAGTAATGGGCAAAAATCATCGGAGATAAAGCTTCTATCAGCACCAGTATCAAATAGAACAGAAGCAGTTAAGTTGTTGAGGAGGAACATACCCGAGACCACATTCGGGTCCTGGCGGGCGTCCCCAGATTTGATGACGAAAGCTCTGCTGCGAGTGTTGTTGTTGTTGTTGTTGTTGTTGCGGTTGTTGTTGTTGTTGTTCTTCAGTTTTGGGCACGAGTCCCTGAAATGCCCAGGTTTCCCACACTCAAAGCATACTTTGGGTGGTCTGGTGTTGTTGTTGGAATTGTTGTTGGCAGGTGAGCGGCAATCTTTGGTGAGGTGGCCGTACCTCTTGCAGTTGTTGCAAAAGGGACCACAGGAACCCTCATGGTGACGGCTGCACTTGGGACAATATGGTTTGCTCCCCGTGTAACCCCGGATGATGTCAGTGTTGGTGTTGTAAGCTTTGATGGTGTCAGGTTTCTTGTTTTGTTGGTTGGAGTGGTTGTTGTGGTAGTCAGACCACTTGCGTTTGTTGTTTTGGGAGGATGAAGTGGGTGGTTCAGAATCTTGGCTCATAGATATCAGGTCTTGGGCCAATGAGATTGCACCGTCAATGGTGGTTGGTTTGGAAGAGATGACGTGTCCCCGAACAAAATCAGGGAGACCAAGGGCGTACTTCCTGATTTTATCAGGTTCAGTGCTTACCATAGCTGGGCGGAGAGCAGCTAGTTGTTGAAACCTGGTGGTATAACCATCGATGTCACCACCCTGAACCTTTAAGTTCCAGAACTCCTCATCCAGCTTTTGGAGTTTGGCGATAGAGCAGTACTTGGCAGTGAGTTTGGCTTTCAATTCCTCCCAAGTGATTTGGTAGGCAATGTCAGCACCCACTGATTGGGTATATGAATTCCACCAAGAGTGGGCATCATCTTCAAGAGAGCAGGTGGCGAAGTTTACTTTGTCGTTCTCCGCGCATTTGCTGACACGGAAAACAGTTTCCATTTTCTCGAACCATCTGATTAGTCCGATGGCTCCTTCAGAACCCTTGAAACTCGAGGGTTTGCAGCTTTGAAAGTCCTTGTAAGAACAAGGTTTGGTGGTAGAGGTTCCAGCGGTATCGCTGTTTCTTGTGGAGTTTGGTGGGGTATTCCGAGCTAAGGCTTCAGTAACAGCCTGGGTTATGAGTGAGGTAATCTGTGCATCGGTGTAAGGTCTGGTCTTTGGCGGCATGATTCTTCAATAAAAGAAATGAAGATACATGAGATTTTGCAAGAAAGTTGTATTTATCACAGATGTACATGTATAAGAGCAGTAATACATAACATCAACAGGAATAATGGAGATTAATATGAGTCAAAAACAGCAAGAATACTTGATAGATGATACGAGTTTAAAGGTTACATCCTACAGATGTATTACAAAAGATGTCGGGAATTGTTACATCCGACCGAATTATAGAATAGCGCGTAGATAGTTACTGGATTACAGGGTAGGTTACAAGACAAAGACTACACTAGTCTTAACGTAGATTAATTTGTTCCATCATCGTGACAAGACGGTCCACAGTGTTTGCAAGCCTGCTAGCTTGTCGGGCGTTGTCTTCCGCTAGTGCAAGTCGTTGTGTTAATCCACGCGCATATTCTTCTGCCTCAAGTGAGCGTTGCACACATTCATCCATCCTTTGTTGCAGAAGGGCATTTTCCACCCTTATTTCTATTATTTGATTGCGAAGGACATCCATGTTGTTGTTAGTGGTTTCAAGATCGTCGGAGACTTGTTCTATGCGTTCAAGGGATGTAAGTCTCCAGTTTTCGTTGGTTTCCTGCAACACGACATCCATGGTACGAAGTCGTTGCTCGTGTTGATTCACCCTAGCGGCTAAAGCCGGCAAGGTGGAGTGAGTGGGGTACGGGCCAGCTCGAGGCAACCTGGAGTTCCTCCTTGCTACCCTTGGGTTCTGCGACCCGGATTGAGAACGAGATGAATTTGATGGTGTGTTTGCCATTTCTGAGACAAAGCGTTAGTAAGATTGAGGCCTATGTTCATATAGTTCCTATATAATATAGCCTATTGAGTGTCTAGCATAAACATGTTTAAGTCTCGGTTCTCTCGAGGTCAGAGTCTTCTATTGTATCCTGTTCAGCCATAACTACTTTCAGATCTTACATCATCTTTGCTTAATTGTACATAGTTGATCAGGCTATGTTAAATTAAACTCGTATGCTGTAATCCCTGAACCAGTCATACCAAATAAGGAATACTGCCTAATGGTCATAGTCTAGGTTTACTAAATGCAACCTAGTTCACTATAACCTTAGGCTCTGATACCAATCTGTAACACCCCCAAATTTGATGATTTGCGGAAGCTTGATTTGGGTGTTACTAATCAATAACAAAGCACAAAGATATATAGTAAACGACTCTATATGCGTCGTTTTAACAAAATATATTGATAACTGAAATGTTTACAACATTTATAGCTTTACATAGCTCGAGTTTAAATAAAATGAGATTTCAGTACATAAGTACTTGTACAAAATATACTAATGCAAGAAAATCTCAATCGTCTGTATGCTGACTCGAGCTAAATCCTGAAGCAGAAACATCCTACTACTGGGTACCTGCGATATATGCTAAAAGGTCAGCTATAAAGCTGGTGAGCTCACAGGTTTGAAATCAAGTAATATCGTATGAACCGCAAGATTTAAAAATGAATTGCATCCAGCAATTTAATAATGAATTGCATCCAGCAATTAAATAATGAATTGCATCCAGCAATTAAATAATGAATTGCATCCAGCAATTAAATAATGAATTGCATACAGCAATTTAATGATAATCATCGTGTATACAGCCATGAGCACATAGTTGAGCTTAACTCGAGGGCCGGGTCCCCTATAGAGAATTCCGGGCGAGGTGCCTCCACGAATGCCTAATCCACATTCGTCTTCCCAAATATTAGTACGTCCGTTTACCCGGTTAGTGCTTGCTAACCCGGACGAGGTGGGTCAATCCTATATGGTACCATATACTAATATTCACGCTACAACGTATTAACAACTATGCTGACGGAGGACTTTAAAATGATTAGTTTCGAAAAACTCATGTAGTATATGAAAAGTTGGTACTTGCGTTCACATGTTAAAAGTTGAGCAATATATCACACCCCTGAGTAAAACAGTAAAAGAGGGGCTATGAGACTCACCTGAGTCTGAGTGCGTTTAAACAAACGTAAGTTGATTAGCCGAGAAATGAAGTCCAAAGACTTGTAACCTGAGGGTGTCCACGACACGCGATGGTTATAAATATGATTGGGTATCTCAAAAGATCACCCCAGTAGTTGTTCATCCAACTATAATGTCCAAATCTCCACTATTTGGTTGATAAGTTTAAGTATTTGAAAAGTGTACAGCCCGTTGGTGACGGATTTGTAATAATAATCTCAACTATTATTATTTTGATTTCGTGGCGTCTTACTTGAAAAATGTGTTTTGATTGTGTTTTAGAAGCCGTTACGGAATCTAAGTACGGGGGTCCGGGGGCAGAGCCCCTGGCTGGGGTCGAGCTGCCAGGTCAGCTTGGAAAATTTTTATTTCTACTATATTGTTTTGACGAAAAACGCATCTGGATCTGAATTTGGGTAAAATCGAGTGATAAATTTCGAGTCTCGACACTTAGTAAAAATCTGTGTTTTTGAGGTTTCTGGTTTGTGCGACGTTGGGTGCGACGTTGGGTGCGACGTCGCAGGTAGGACTGCGACGTTGAGCATGACGTCGCTAAAGGCGACGTTTCGCAATTTAATGCGACGTAGGGTGCTGCGTCGCTAATGCGACGTAGGTGATTTCTGCGACGTAGGGGCTTACGTCGCTAAGTGCGACGTGGCGAGGTATTGGCGACGTTAAGGCTGACGTCGCTATATGCGACGTCGCAATTTAATGCGACGTTGTAACTGACGTCGCACTATGCGACGTCACGAGGGGTTTTGCGACGTAGAAGCTGACGTCGCATAAATTCTGGGCCAAATGCGACGTAGCGGTCTGTTGGCCGGAAAATGTGTCGAAAACGAGTTTTTCGGTTTCCGTTCGGTCCAAAACTTTTACCCAACCCTTATAGGGACATTATAAGTTGTTACAAACTACTAACAAGTGAAAACATTTAAAAACGAGAGATTTCGGGAATTGTCGGAAACTTACAAAGTGTCGGATGAGAAATCCGAAAAGATAGGATGATAGATCGTGTCGCGGTGGTCGTGAATCTCTAAAAATCTTGAAGATCCGAAGTCGTTTGATATGTTTATTTTGCGATTTAGTGCGTTTTTAGGAGGTGGTGTGGTTGGTGAGATTTGAGAGAAAAAAGAGAAAGAGAGAGAAAGAGAAAGAAGAAAATGAAAGAAAAGGAGGGAGTTGGGGGTGTTAACCTCCAACTTCAGTCTCCGTTCCCCGCGCTGTGTTCGTTTGTTCCGTCGTTTACACGTTGAATAATTATTTTAAACATTAATTGGTACATTTTAAAATGCAAATTATTACGCGATATTTTAATTTAAATATTTTACTAATCACTTTATATATAAAAAGGTAAGTTAATTTGTTTGCGCGGTTTACATTTTAAATTATGTAATTCCTGATTGTACGATACGAATGAATACGAAATATTATAATAATAATATTTTTGACATAACCCGTTATTTAATAAAATTTGTCACCAACGTCCGTATTAAATTGAATCGAAATACATTCGATTTAAATTGCGTACGATTTAACCAAATCGCATTTTCGTATATATATATCCAACAATATATATAATTAGATACATTAATTAGCCTAACAAGGAACTAATTACATGTATTAACATATGATTAGGCACTAATTACTAGTCCTAATTTGGCGGGTGTTACACGTCGCAGGAGTCCCCCTCACAACAAGGCTCGAATTCATCACCCCCAGGAAGAAACCATTATGGAAAACTCCCTGACCACTGGGCCAAGACCCCAATGGAATTTCCATGTCCTTGATTGGGATTGAACCCATGACCTATGGTATAAAACCACTTTGCTCAACCAAGTGAGCTAAGCCTCAAGGACCCAGTATTCTCAAGTTGAACCCACTTTTTAATGCACTTGTACTATATTTAGTTATTAGTTATTAGTTATTTACACATTGATCAAAGGGTTTTGGTCTAAATGCATGTATCCAACAAACCATGAAATAACAGGTCATGGGTTTAAGTGATCAAGTCAATTTTATCTAAGGCCGTTCGTATATATGTCTGCTCTGTAGATACTATATGATATATATTGTATAGTTATATTTACTCATTGAAGATCAAAGGGTTTTTGATCTAAAAGTATGTGAGAAACTCATCATCTAAGATGCTATAGGTTCAGGTATTATTTCAAATAATATTGTGTATTTGTGTATATGTCTCATTTGTATTACTTACTAAATTTACATAAAAGAATGTACTCAGTATTTTGTTAGTTTTCTAACATTAAAACGTCTTTTAATAAAATTGCCGTTAGAAAAAAAAAAAAAAAAAAAAAAAACCCGTCTTTCAGAAATAATAGAAAATGACATGACATTGAACATGTCTTCAAGAAATAAAAACGTCTTTTAGTGAGAAGAAAAAAAAAACTCGATGGGAATTTAAACCAAGTTCATATAGGCTTGAACTTGACTCGATATGTACTTGAACTGTATACGGTTCGGCTCAAACAAGCTTAAATAACTTGACTTGTTTCCAAACAACTCGACTTAATTGTTTAGTTGTTGCCCTAGAACTACATGTATCATGTATGTATGATGTTCTTCATATTAATTTCAAAAAAGACATCTTTTCATCCATTGTTTCAAAACTTGAATTGACAAAACTTTCATCATTATTTTCAACGGTAATAATAAAACCAAACGTTACCATTGATTCTTTTGAAACTTTTTGGTAACCTGATTCGGGTTCTAAAAAGTTTTTTTCGAAGTTTATTCGATTACAAACTCCTTGAATCACTTTAAAAAGTTGGTATAATGAATTTTAATCACTTGATTTTAATATTGCCAAATTTATTTACAAACCCTTACGTATAAAACACATACAAAAATTGATCCTCGGTATTATATAAAGTTGATAATAGCTTATAAGTTTGTAGTTGTAAGATACTTCGATATATATGTTGGTGGGAAATTAATCGATTTGCCCTTTTTTCTATCCGTATTTTTCGTTTTGCCCTTTCAAAAAAAAAAATTGTCGATTTGCCCTATCCGGTGGCAGGTCGCATCATGCGACCTGCGACCCGTGTCTTGCGACCAGCGACCAACACGATGAACTAGTAAAAGACAAGCAAAACATGTCGAAGCTGTTCGGTCGCAAGTCGCAGCCTGCGACCTGCGACCTGCGAATGCCGTCCGAGATCGTGAAACATTGTTACGTAGTATAATTTTAATATATTTTATGTTTAGTATTTAATTAACGCATTGTTTCGTTTTTCTTTGATAACTTTTTATATACAATGTATAAAATAATTCCGAATATATATTCATGATCAGTGTAATTTTATCTACATTTCGACATAAATTTTATCGCCGTATGTTATGTATTTAACGAAAGCATTTTTTAGTCTCGAAATCAACTTTTTTTTATATCAGAATGTAGATAAAAATAAACTGGTCATAGAGGTATATTTAGATTTATGTAGTATAAATTTTCTCTTTAATACATAAATTTTCTTATGTTATACTATAAGAATGACTTTTCGACTTTTTTCAACCTTTATGGGTTATACTACATAAATCTAAATATACCTCTATGACCAGTTTATTTTTATCTACATTCTGATATAAAAAAAGTTGATTTCGAGACTAAAAAATGTTTTCGTTAAATACATATCATATGACGATAAAATTTATGTCGAAATGTAGATAAAATTACACTGATCATTAATATATATTCGGAATTATTTTATACATTGTATATAAAAAGTTATCAAAGAAAAACGAAACAATGCGTTAATTAAATACTAAACATAAAATATATTAAAAGTATACTACGTAACAATGTTTCAATATGTATACGATCTCGGACGGCATTCGCAGGTCGCAGGTCGCAGGCTGCGACTTGCGACCGAACGGCTTCGACATGTTTTGCTTGTCTTTTACTAGTTCATCGTGTTGGTCGCCGGTCGCAAGACATGGGTCGCAGGTCGCATGATGCGACCTGCGACCGGATAGGGCAAATCGGCAATTTTTTTTTTGAAAGGGCAAAACGAAAAATACGGATAGAAAAAAGGGCAAATCGATTAATTTCCCTATGTTTGTAGGTCATCTTTATTGATTCACTGGACCTACTAAACATTGACATTTTGGGCCTAATAACACTGATCCGTTTGGGCCTTGAAAGAGTTCGTTTTCCGTAGTTCACTACTTTACTGCACGTAGTTCGTAGTTGTGCTATTCTGTTGAGTAACCATAACTAACCATAAATATTAAAATACTTAAAACAAGTAACTTAAGAACACATGCCATAAAACCTGTCCCAACGGGACCGTCGGTTTTCCGTCGGTGCAAACCGACGGAACCGACACCGATGGCACGGGCCGTCGGTTTGCTCCGTCGGAATTCCGACGGAGCGTCGGGTATGTGGCGTGGTTCCGAGTGGGGCCGAAGCAAAATAAAAAAAAAAGTAAATTTTTTTTTAAGATATAGCCGTTGGAGGGAAAAATTTTTTAAAAAAAAACGGTAACATGGCAACGGTCACTTTTTTTTTTTTTTTTTAAATCTATAAATACAACACTTATCTACCACATTTTACACACTTAAACATCACCAAATCTCTCATATTTCATCATTTTCATTCCAAAAAAATGTCAAACAACAACACCAACAATTCCAAATCCAAATCCAAATCCAAACCCAAATCAAACCAAAATGATCAAGAACAAGTTGGCTACGATATGTGGCAAAACTTGATGAACAACCCGCTACCAAATCCAAATCACTTTCAACCTCCACCGACGGGTTTTGCGCAATTTGCACCTATTGCAAACCCGTATCATATGCCACCCGACGACCCCCGAAGAAATTACCAACATCCCGGGTGGTATCAAAACCCGCAATTCACACCTTCCATGGATTGGTCACCAAACACATACCACGGCACAACCTCATCAAACCCACACGGCTACCAATCAACACCTTCCCGTCACTCACAACCTCCACCAACTCAAAATTTCGTCGTACCCGAAACCCAACATCAACACCTTCTACAAAGCTCCGACGAAACCGAGCCCGAGTACGAGCCCGAACCCGAGCCCGAATCCGAACCCGAGGCCCAACCCGAGCCCAAAAAGAAAAGGCGTAAAAAAACCAAGAAAGAATCCGGACGCACCAATTCAGGTTCAAGTTAGGTGGTCCGACGAGGAAGCGAGAATCTTGGCGGAACGATGGATACATTGTTCCGAAAATGGCGTCATCGGAAACAATCAAACAAATGAGAGTTTTTGGAGAAGTGTCAAATCGGATTACAATTCGATTGTTCCAACGAAACGTAACCTCAACCAACTAACGGGCAAATGGAACAAAATAGCTCACGACGTGCGAACCTTCGAAGGCCATCACAAAAAGTTTACGGAGGTTTGCCCTCAAAGCGGTGCCGGGGAGAAAGACGTGATGGATGCGGCCAAGAAAGGTTTTTTTGGCCAAAAGAGAAGGAAATTTATTTACGAGAGTTGTTGGGAGGTTCTAAGACATTTCCCAAAGTTCTTCACCGAGCAAGGCGTGATGAGCAACAAACGCCCTTTCCTACCCGAAACCGAACCCGAAGCCACTAATCTTGGCTCGAACGACAACCCGACGCCGTCGTCTCTAGAAGCCAACATGAGAACCTTGTTCCGCGATAACCCGATACGTCGTCCACCGGGTCGAAAAGCGTCAAAGACTTCTCAATCTTCGGACGCCGGTTCTTCATCACGAAGTAGTGTAGTGTCCGAAAAACTCGAAGCGGTTAAAGCACAAGCCCTAAAAGCCACGGACACACTTGAAATAATTAAGAAAAACAACATAAAAAAGCGGCGTTTAAGGCTTTGAGTTTTCTTTGCAAAAATCTTCCGAAACGGGCCTCCAAAAAGGAATTAAAAATTATCAAGTTGGCACGCAAAGAAGTCGTTGAAGAATTTGGAAATGTCTACAAAACGACAAATGAAGATGAAGATGAAGACGAGAACGAGAATGAGGCTGCGGACCAAGACGAAGAATCGAGCTCGGATTAGGCTAGTTTAAATTTAAATAAATGTACTTTTATTTTTAGTGTAATGTTTTTTTTTTCTTTTTAGGAATTTAATATTTTTATTTTTTAGGATTGTAATGTTTTTATTTTTTAGGTTTGTGATGTTTTTAATTTTAATGAAATGTGTTTTATTTTGATAATTTTGTATTATTTAATTTGGTTATTTAGTTGTGGGGCCCTGAAAAATGAAACTGACAGAAACTGACGGATGACTGTTGGGAGGAGCCTATCAGTTTCTGTCAGTTGGGTGAAAAAGCTGACTTGGCGCGTCAGTTTTAGTCACTTTCTGTCACCATTGGGAGAGGTCTAAGTAACTTTTCACTTTCTATAATCATTATATTTTATTTATGTTATTCATAAGCCTAAGTATTTATAAGTTGATTTTCAAGCATACTAATTATATGTATCGATTATATAGTTCTTTCCAGATTTTAGTTATATTTATAAGTTATATACCACGTATGTATGAAACTATGAAATGTTTTTAGTTATTGTGTAATCCACTTTTTGGTATCGTACTTAACGGCCCTTCTCTCGGATTTCGAGCTCAAGGGATCCTTCGAAACTCAAAGGACAACTACAAAAGCAGACCGTTGAACACATAGATTAGTTAAGACCATCTCTGATGATATGGACTTTACTAGTCCATAGCATTGCCACATCATCTTTCTATAAACTTCATATTCTATAAACTTACCCTTCTACTCCTATAAACTCAACAAAGTCCATACATATTCATACAATAATTATATCTATTATTATATTACATTTTTCAATACTTTATTTATTATTAGTGAAGTTTGATTGGTGAAGGGCCCACTTTCTCATCAAATTTTCTTATGGACATTTGCCTTTTGTCCATAGGGATGGACATTTGCCTTTTGTCCATGGACTTTACCTTAGAGCACCTCTAATGGAGTCCATGAATGGAGTCCATGGATGATGTGGATGGTAATGTAGGTGATGTGGAAAGTAACTCTATGGACTTTGCATTATTCATTCAAGTCCATGATATCAAGTCCATGTAAAAAGTTGAAAGTCCATACACATGGACGGAGAGAGGAAGTCCATAAGATATTCAAATCAATAAAAAAATATAAAAAATACTCCAACAACAGCTATAGTATGTGAAATAAATTATATATGTGGGACCCAATATGGTGGCTATGGACTTTGTGAAGTTTATAGGAATAGAAGGGTAAGTTTATTGAAGTAGAGGTTTATAGGAAACTGATGTGGCAGTGCTATGGACATAGTGAAGTCCATAGTATTGTGGATGGTCTTATAAACTTTGTAAAATAGTGGTGTTTATAGGTTAAATGTGCCACCTCAACATAAAAGATTGCCACATGTGTTATGGACAACTCCTATGGACAACCATTAGCCATGCTCTAACACTGTGTTCTCAAGTTATATTTTGAGAGGAAAGGAAAGTGATTGGAAGGAATGTTAAAAAATTTGGTGTTCTCAAGTTTTTTCTTTTGGATGGAATTGAATAGAAGAGAAAGGGAAGGGAAACAAAATTATCAGCTAAACTCTTCCGCTCAAAAGTGGGCGGAACCAAACGGAAGGAAAAGGTCAAAAGTATCAAATGTGTTACAATGACCAAAATGCCCCTTTAATATTAAGTAAATTACATATATGCCTGTTTCTAAAATATTGGTGGCTCTTCAGTTTGCCAACAATTAAATAAATAAATACCGTGATTTAATTTTCTTGCTCAGCTCGTAGCTAAATGGCTTATCATGTTTTTTTTTTTTAATTTTAAGTATTACAATGGGTTTTGTTATATTTTACGGAGTATATATTAGAAGGGCATAATTGAAAAACTACCATTTTTGAAAACACAAATAATTGTAGTTTCCTTTCTTTTCTTTTTAGACTCAAGAACACAATTTGATAGAAGACCCTCCCTTATCTTCCATTCTTTTCTCTTCCATTATGTTCATTTCTTTTCTCTTCTGAAACGCCCTGAAAATCTGGACATTTTTTTTTTTTTTTTACATCCTTATGTAACTATTACTAACTTATAACGGTCCCAATACGCTAATTATTATCTACTATTGCATTGTCAAACAATTAAGCTCAACAAAAATTTTGATTTTTCTGAAACACTGGGAATACGATCGTATTCTTGGTAATACGATCGTATTCTGGGGAATACGATCGTATTCCTTGACCCTTTTTGCACAGTTTTGAAACAGAACCAAATTAAGGGAATACGGTCTCGGAATACGCCGTATTCCCGGGAATCCGATCGTATTCATGGGAATACGATCGTATTCCCATGACCTGCAGACTAAACCTGAACCTGCACTATTTCATACCAAAAACCGAACTTTGAACACGCATATCTTGTAAACGACTAAGAATTAAGACATGAAACTTTGCAGGCACTTTACTATGGTCAAAATGAAACTTTCTATTTTCGCACTTTTTCAAATTTCTCATTTTATCGGGATTTGGGCTTATGGGTCATTTTCGGCTAAATTTCAACATTTTTCTAACATACTAAGTCTCAAATCATAGAGACTTAGGAGCTGAGCTTGTACACACATATTTCTACTATAAAAACAAACTTGTGAGGCTAATCACTATACTCTTAGCCCTTCCCTAACTAAGTTTGACCCATAAGTGACATTAAAACCCGTATTGACCCATTTTGACCCGCTGATCCAAAAGGGCTAATTTGACTCATTCAATGGCTAAACACACTTCAGAATTGACTAATAACATTATTGACTTTCTTTGAAACTTTCAAATATATACATAATCAAAATATCACTTCTATTACAACTTATAACTTAACATTTTCCAACATTATCTACTAGTCATACACAACTTTACACTATTACACATAATTGATCTAATCGTTACTTTCATAACCAAAACATGTCAAAACATTGTTTGGGCGATCTTTCAAAGTTTCAAAACGATAATTTAAAGAGAAGCTTGTGTAACTTACAACAAGCTAGCAACTCCACTTCTAGCCTTTTGCAATATCTTTACCTCTTCCACTTTCACTTGTACCTACAACATAACTAAACTAATTAAGCAATTTGCTTAGTGAGAATATGAAATCTAATCAATACAATGCATTATTAACATAGAGCAATAATGAACAAAGTAAAGAACTACTTCCCTTTTCTTGCAACTTCACTTTCACAATTCTAATCATATGTGCACATAACTAATCAATACTTGGCTAACATAAGTTAACCACTAATCGAACAAAGCTAACCTTGGTTAGCTATTCTAATCAAAATATGGCTAATAACCATTAACCATTCTAATCACAAGCTTTCATCATAATCATGATATAATTATAAGCTAATCACAACAAATTACATGATCATGATCTATTCAATTCATAAACTCACCTTGGTTTGTAGCACAAATTGAAACAAGATGATCAAATGATGACAATTCTTCTTTAACACCTATTACATACACATAGCACATAATCAACAACTAATTCACACTTTCAATGGCTAATCATCTAGTTCTTTCTTCCCCCACTTGAGACTTACTAATTTCACTTTAACTAAACTAACTAACTTACTTATCATAATCAAAATCATAGCTTTATTATGAATTTAACTACCTCCATAATAATTCTAACATCTACTAATACTTTCTCTTTAATTTCAACCAATTCATGAAGTTCATAAAAACCCCATGAACTCAAATCATAATCTATCCTCTCTAGCATGAAATTAAGATTCTAATCATGATTTATATGCTATACTAACACTAACTAATCAATTACAAACTCTAATTTCGAATTAATTCATATCAATTAACTAAAACCCATGAAAACCCAATTTCTAGGGTTCTTGAAGAGATTAATTCACTTACAGAGATTAGTGAGTAATAGAAGATGATGATTTCAATGATTTGAAGCTCGAATTTAAGTTTGAAGATTGATTCTTGCTTCCTCCTAACTCCTGCGATTTTTCTGTGTTTATGTTTGAAGTTCTTGAATAAAAATGAAGATACTGGAGGATAAGTACGTATAGTATCCTTATCTTCTTTTAATTTTCTACACTACACAGTATGAAACTGAACAACTAATTTGCGTTTTCTATCATATCTCATTATTTAGAGATCTAAAAATAAAAGAATGTATATTTTATCGTACACTAAAATAATACTGTAAAACTGAGCTATAAAAATTTATTTTTATTTACTAAAATAATACCTTGAAAACTGGGGTGTTACATCTTCCTTCTAAAACAAAACTAAAGAACACAGTGTAAGTACAATGGAATGGTGTTTATGTAAGTTTGGACATATATGATATTAGCAGTGGCATATACGAAAGTGGCCTTTCTTTTCTGTGGACATGGATATACACAAATGGTGAGGAAATTTGTAAAATTCTTACAAGAGTAAGGTTCAAATGAGTACACCAACTTTGAGTGAGAATGAGGGAACAAACAGATTTCTGCCATATATCACTTTATTCTCTCTCCTCCACATTTTTAAAAATTAAATATCTCGCAAACGGTAAGTCGAAAAATCATGAAAATTGCACCATAAAATTCAGCGTTTTCTCCTCTTCGATTTGCTGTCCCTCAAGGCATACTTTCGACAACTTTTTTTTTCTTCCATTTTTTGGTGGGTTTTACAAATTAGTAACACATGTGTTAGTGATTGGTTATACATTTAATTTGTGGTTAAGGTTAGGGTTAGGGTTTAGGGTTTAGTAGGGTTTAAGGTTTAGGGTTTAGTATGATTTAGGGTTTAGAGTTTTGTAAAGCGTTTAGGGTTTGGGGTTTGGGGGTTAGGGTTTATGGTTTGAGGGTTGGGGTTTCGGGCTAAATCCTAACCCCCAAACCCTAAACGCAACACTTTAACACATGTGTTAGTAAATGTGAAACCCACAAAAAAAGATGGAAAAAAAAACTCGTCGAAAGTATCCCTTGAGGAACGGCAAATCGAAGAGGAGAAAACGCTGAATTTAATGGTGCAATTTTCATAATTTTTCGATTTGTCGTTTGTGAGATAATTGATGTTGGGGGTAAATGGGTTTTGTACATGTCGAGCATTCTCTTTGTACACATGGCACAATATTATTGGTTCCCTCATTCTCACACAAATTCCTATTCTCATTTGAACCCCACCCTTTGTTACAATTATAAATATTTTGAATTTTGATGTGCATACAGAAAATAGTAAGAGTGAGAGAAACTTTTATAGCAGGTTACACAATAGTTACTTTTATCAGTGCTCTATTTTAGCTTATATTATTATGTTAGTAGTATACTATTTTAGGGTTGAAACTAATGGTGTTACAATGAACTTTTACCACTTTCATTTATGTGTATCATGACTCATGAGACCGGAAGGAGTCTATGATTTTGTTTGATCACTGTATATAAACAGTAGTTGTATTTATTTAGACATACCCCACTTGGCTTCAAAGCTCCACCTTTGGTAAAGAGTCAAAACTCAATTTTTTAAGCCCAAAAGTTTATATATATAATTGCTTTTTTTTTTCTACAAACTTGAAAATACTTTTGTACCGGCCCAACCTTTAATTGACAGTCAAAAATCAAGATATAGGTACCTCTACCATTGAATGAGATCAACCCATTAGTTACTATTATCATTTTGAGTAAGAAGAGTAAGGTTCATCAATATTAGGGAGTACTATTTCATCCTCTCTTTCTTATTTTGGAATTAATTAATCATTAATTAATACTCGTACTCAAATTCTAATTCTAATTGCAAACCCAACTTAAAACAATCTTTTTAAACTATCACATATTTTTTCCTATTTTCGGAGGAACCGGAGTTCCATCTCTTTTCCATTTCCATTCAAGAGTTCTTATGTGTCTCAATGCTCTTTTGAGACCCCGAAAACGGACAATATTTTTTTTCCTTCTCTTTTAAACCTATTCCGGTTAGTAATATCAGTCGTAAAACAAACACTTGTTGTAAAAAAGAGTTTTACCAAAACATTCACAGACCTAACAATTAGGCAATGCAACCATACAAGACAGAATTGTACCAATATCATCATCATTATAATTATATATTATATAATAATTATTAAAACAAATAAATGAGAATGCTAGTTCTAGAATCTTGTTTGTATTATAAACCCAACTAGACCATGAACTAAAAATCAAACAATTTCTTCCTATACGAACAAGTAATCCTACATAAAAATTAGTATAGTACAAAGCACAAGAGGTGCATGTTCCACGTGGTCACATCTCATTGATCACTCCCTTTCATTGCAGAAAAATAACACCAAACATTAAACCCAACCCAACACACCAAACCAAACCAAACCAACCCAACAAATCTTCTGCTTTCTTCTCCAACGTTCCATCTTTCCATCTCGCGCCCAATTTTACAAAATACAGTAATAATATCTCCCCTTTTACCAGTAAGTTAAAATACTTTTACCAACACTTTTTATATGTATGTTTGTATGTATATATGTACTATAATAGGAGTACTATGTAGACATGTAGTCTAGAGCATGATAAGCTTTCTATCTCTGTACGGATTATTTTTAGATAACAGGGGTGTGAATAGTGTTTTAAGTTCAAATAATTATATATATATTTTTTGTTTTAATAGGGATTTTGGGGGTTGAAATGGCTGAAGGTCCAGGGAGTCCAGGTGGTGGGAGCCATGATGAGAGTGGGGATCTGAGCCCGAGGTCGGCTAATGTTAGAGAGCAAGATAGGTTCTTGCCGATTGCGAATATAAGTAGGATCATGAAGAAAGGGTTACCTGCAAATGGAAAGATTGCTAAAGATGCTAAAGAAACGGTTCAACTCTCCCCCACTTATTATGTTTGTGTCCTCACGAACCATTCTTGGTGCACCGCAGGGTAGTATATCATCATCCACTCCTCCGGTTCCCAAGTAAATTCTGAACCCTTCCTATGTCGCCACTGAACTTTAACTATTGAAACTGATTTATTTCTGAGCTGCTTTACTTTCTGATCAAGAATTTTAACTGGCTCTTCTATATAACTCAACTTATTATTTATTTCTATTTCTGTCAGTGGTACATAAGAAGCTTCATCAACTAAACACTTTCTGAGCTGAGACACATGAAATGTATCATGAATACTACCAAGTTCTTCTGGTAATTGCAATCGATACGCAACCTTGCCAATTCTATCAATAATTTCAAAAGGTCCAATATACCTTGGACTCAACTTTCCCCGCTTTCTAAAACGTATAATCCCTTTCCAAGGTGAAACTTTAAGTAACACCTTATCGCCTACTTGAAATTCAATAGGTCTTCTCCGCTTGTCTGCATATGACTTTTGTCGATCTTGTGCCATCTTTAATCTTTCTCTAATCTGATCAATCTTCTTAGTAGTTAACTGTACTATATCTGTACTTCCAAGCTCTCTCTGACCAATCTCACCCCAACAAATTGGAGTTCGACATTTTCTACCATATAACATTTCATAAGGTGGCATTTTGATCGAAGAATGATAACTGTTATTATAAGAAAACTCGACCAATGGAAGGTGAGTATCTCAACTGCCACCAAAGTCAATGGCGCAAGCTCTAAGCATATCCTCAAGAGTCTGAATGGTACGTTCACTCTGACCATCAGTTTGAGGATGAAAAGCTGTACTAATATGCAATCGAGTCCCTAAATCTTCTTGAAATTTATTCCAGAATCGAGAAGTAAAACGAGTATCACGATCTGAAACTATAGAAAGTGGAACTCCATGCCTAGCAACAACTTCTTTAACATAAAGATCGGCTAACTTTTCTGAAGAAGAAGCTTCTGGAATAGGAAGAAAGATAGCACTTTTTGTCAATCGGTCCACGATCACCCTGTAACAACCGGCAAATTAGGACTAGAATTAGTGCTTAATTCTTTGTTAATACATGTAATTAGTTCTGTGTTAGGCTAATTTATGTACCGAATTATATATATTGTTGAATATATACGAAAATGCGATTTGGTTAAATCGTACGCAAATCTAAATCGAATGTATTTCGATTCAAATTAATACGGACGTTGGTGACCAATTTTATTAAATAACATTGTTATGTCAAAAATATTATTATAATAATATTTCGTATTCATTTGTATTGTACAATCAGAAAGTTACACAATTTAAAATGTTAAAACGCGCAACTAAATAAATTAACGTACATTTTATAACTCAAATATAAATTAAATTGTAAAATATTTAAATAAAATCTCGCGTAATAAATTGTATTTTTAAAACGTACATTTAATATTTAAAATAATTATTTACGATTAAACGACGGAGCAAACGAACACCGCACGGGGAGCGGGGACCGGAAAATGGGAGGATAACCTCCCATTCCCCACCTTTTCTTCCTCATTTCTCTTTTTCCCTCTCTATCCTCTCTTCTCTTTTCTCTCAAGTTTCATCACCAAAAACCATACAAAATCACCAAATAAACGTACCAAACGACCTTGGATCCCATTATCCCTTTGGAAGAAAACGACCACCGCATCACGATCTATCATCCTATCTTTTCGGATTTTTGATCCGACACTTTGTAAGTTTCCGACAAATCCCGACATCTCTCGTTTTTAATCATTTTTACTAGTTTATGGTTTTAATAGGCTTAATATGTTCATATGAGGGTTGGGTAAAAGAATCGGACCAAACGGAAACCCGAAAACACGTTTTTGGCTCGAAATCCGTCGAACAGGCGTTAGTGTCGCAGAGACGAACCCAGGTACGCGTCACTTGTAGCGTCACTTCCTTAGTGCCGTTATACCATCTACCCGACACTAGCTTAGTGACGCCCTATGTCCAATACCGACACTTTTTAAGTGTCGCCTGTTACCTCTTGTGATCTCTACCCGTCACTATGATAGTGACGCCTATACAATACTTAGCGACACTTCCCTAGTGCCGCCCTCTATGTTACCCGACACTATTAAACGTCACTCCCTTAGTGCCGCCATATTCTTTTACACGACACTTCCTTAGTGTCGCTATGCTACACGTCATTCCCTAAGTGACACCCAAATCCTGGAAATATCCACTTTATACGACACTGCTTGAGTGCCGCGATGATACGGAACCCGTCACTTCTGAAGTGACGCATAAAATGATACACGACACTATATCAGTGACGCATACCCTTATACGGACGCCAATACCCGACACTCCATAAGTGACGCATAGAGCACATAAGTGACGCATGTAGTGTCGCATAAAACAGCAGGTTTTCTAACTAAAATTTCACTAAGTGTCGAACTTTTACAACCTCAAATCCTTATACGATACGACTTATAAAACACTTTGGGACACTTTTGTAAGTGCAAAACATCGATAATTTGATAATAATACTTAAAGTTTATTATTTCAAACTCGTCACCAACGGGTCGTACACTTTTATACAAACGATAACGCACCAACATTCGGACACATTGGGTTGTATGAACAACTAGCCTAGATGATCTTGCGAGACATCTACTTACTTGACATTACGTGTTTAGGCATTTGGAGGTTACGGGTTCGGAGAACCAACTGTTGATATTACTTACTCGTTTATTGATATAAACGCACTTGCAAAGACTCAGGTGAGTCTTACGGCCCCGCTTTTACTGTTTTAACTTATTGGGGGAGATACATGCTACTGATTTTCTTGAACACAAGTACTAAACTGTTTACTATACCAAACGGAATTGCATGAGTTACTTACTATTTACTGAAGTCTCTCCATCATATATCGTTAGTTATGTACTTAAGCGCGAATAGTAGTTAATGGATCCATTAGGGAAATGACCCTCCCCGCCCGGGGTAGTAGCGCTACCACGAACCGATATGTATAAACGGGCGACTATTATTTCGTTTACTTATGCTTGCTCAATTATGAGCATGTCACGGGAGCAACTGATTAATTACGGGTTAAGCTTCGATTATGAGCCTCATGGCAAAGGTATAACTTGATTACTTTACTTTTGCGAGATTCACAAATACTTGATATACGCCTATGGGCACTTCTGATGAAATCTTGTGTTCAAACTGATTATTTACTGATAAACCTGTGAGATTCACCAACCTTTTGGTTGACCCTTTTTAGCATGTATTCTCAGGTACACTTACGGAGTAGGATCACTCCAGGATTACTAGCTAGAGTCGCATGATTTCCAAACTGCATTTAACGGAGATTCTTTGGCATTATCTTTTGTAACTATGGTTATGTAATAGAATCTCCCGCCACATACGCGGACTCTAGGCTTACATATTTTTGTAAAGAAAACTATATGTTTTCAAACGATTTAATTATGAAATGTAATTATTTTTACAAAACGTCTCATTTAAAGGTCGTTTGCTGTATATCTTGTGCTTTGTATATTGATTAGTAACACCCAAGTATGCTTCCGCAAATCATTAAATTTGGGGGTGTTACAGATTGGTATCAGAGCCTAAGGTTATAGTGAACTATGTTGCATTTAGTGGGCCTAGACTATGACCATTAGGCAGTATTCCCTTACTAGGCATGATTGGTTCAGGAATTACATCATACGACTTTAATTTAACATAGCCTGATCAACTACGTACAATTAAGGAAAGATGATGTGAGGTCTGAAATGGTTGTGTCGAACAGGAATGCGTTAGTTGACTCTGACCACGAGAGAACCGGACCATTACTTGATACGTGCTACACTTTAGGCTGGATATTATATATTTATATATATTAGCCTCGTCTTACTTACACTCTGCCACAGGAATGGCAAACACACCACCTAATCCGACACACTCTCACTCACATGGGTCACGGAACCCACGAGTAGCCAGGAGGAACACAAGGTCACCTCGAACCAGCCCTTATCCTGTACATAACTCTCAGAACTCGGCACATCTCACGGTGCCGATGTTGGCTACCCAATTCCGCCGTCAGGAGCAAAGACTCGAAAACCTAGAACTGGAACAACACCGAATGACTTACCTGCTTCGTCAAGCTCTCGACCGCATATCACAACTACAGCGAGAACAAGAGGATACCAACCTCTCTGTAAGCATAATTCAGGATTCCATGACCGCCGAATTAGGTGCGGATGAACTTGTAAGAAACCGACTAGAAGAATGTGAACAGCGTTCACAGGAGACTGCGGATCACTCTCGAACACTAGCACAACGACTGGCTTTGGTTGAAGACAACGCCAGACAAACCAACCGACTAGCAGAAACCGTGGACCGCCTTGTTGCGCTGATGGAACAAATTAATCTACGTTAAGATTAGTGTAGTTTTTGTCTTGTAATCTATATCGTAATCTAGGGACTATCTAGCACTACTCTATAAACTAGTCGGATGTAACCATTCCCGACACCTTTTGTAATATCTCTGTAGGATGTAACTTTTGAACTCACTTTATCTATCAGATATCCTTTGTTATCTCAACTCACATTAATTGTCATTTTCCATGTTGATGTTATGTATTACTGCTTTTATACATGTACATCTGTGACAATTACAAGTTCATACAAAATCTCATGTATCTTCATTTCTTTTATTGAAGAATCATGCCGCCAAAGACACGACCATACACCGATGCCCAGATTACCTCCCTTATAACCCAGGCTGTTACTGAAGCCTTAGCTCGGAATACTCCACCAAATTCCTTGAGAAACAGCGATGCCGCTGAAACCTCTGCTGCTAAACCTTGTTCTAACAAGGACTTCCAGAACTGCAAACCTCTAAACTTTGCAGGTACCGAGGGAGCTATCGGTCTAATACGCTGGATCGAGAAAGTTGAATCGGTATTTCTTATCTGCAACTGTGCGGAGGGGGACAAGGTTAAGTTCTCTGTTAGTACTTTTACTGACACCGCACTCACGTGGTGGAACACCTATGCCCAAACTGTGGGCGTTGCCAATGCTTACAAACTCCCGTGGGAGGAGTTGAAGGAGATGTTAAGGGGTGAGTATTGCCCCAGGGATGAACTGAAACAACTGGAGCTGGAATTCTGGAACCATAAGATGCAAGGTAATGATATCACCGGTTACACCAACCGTTTCCACCAGCTGGCACTTCTGTGCCCAACCATGGTCGATCCTGAGTATAAGAGGATCGAGAAATACGTTGATGGATTACCCGAAAAACTTCAGGACCTGGTGACTTCATCCAAACCAGGTACTATCCAGAACGCCATCCGTATGGCCCATGAACTCACGGCAAACGCTGTCCGCCGTAACACAACTTCAGCCCCACCAGCAAACAACAAACGAAAGTGGGAAGGAAACCCCAACTCATCCAACCAAGTCACCAACCGAAAGCCTGAGCCCCTTAGGGCTTATTCATCTGGCACTTCTGAAAGGAAAGGGTACGTTGGAAGCAGGCCCTACTGTCCCAAATGCAATCGTCACCACGACGGTTCCTGCCCTTGCACAAACTGCAAACGCTTTGGGCATCTGGCCAAGGATTGTCGAAACACCAGTGCCCCGAAGACTTGTTATGGGTGCGGAAGTCCTGGGCATTTTCAGAATAATTGCCCTAAGCAGAGAAACAACAACAACAACAACAACAGCAACAAACGGAACAACAACCCTGCTCGTAGCAGAGCATTTGTCATCAAAGCTGGGGAAGCTAGGGAAGACCCGAATGTTGTAACGGGTACGTTTCTTCTCAACGATCTTACTGCTTCAGTATTATTTGATACCGGTGCTGATAAAAGTTTCATATCTGATGAGTTTTGCCCACTACTTAATATCACCCCTTCGGCCTTAGATGTTAAGTACACTGTAGAGCTCGCAAATGGTAAACTCATAGAAACCAGTAGTGTGATACCTAATTGCACTTTAAACCTCGCAAACGAAACCTTCTCAATCGATCTAATGCCTGTTGAACTATGAAGTTTTGATGTCATCGTGGGTATGGACTGGTTGTCCAAGCACCGGGCCGAAATTGTTTGCCATGATAAAATCGTCCGAATCCCTCTCGCCGACGGTAGTACCTTAATCATACAGGGGGAGACCGGTGGGTCGAGACTAAACTTAATCTCCTGTTTAAAAACCCGAAAATTTCTGAGAAAGGGTTACCCAGCAATACTCGCGCACGTCACGGAGAAAAAGTCGGAGGAGAAGCGACTTGATGATGTGCCAATCGTTAGAGATTTTCCCGAAGTCTTTCCCGAAGAACTACCTGGTTTACCTCCACCTAGACAGGTTGAGTTCTCGATTGATCTCGTGCCGGGTGCCGCACCATTGGCCCGAGCACCGTACCGCCTAGCCCCATCTGAACTTCAGGAGTTGTCCACTCAGTTGCAGGAACTCCTGGATAGAGGATTCATTAGACCGAGTTCTTCACCTTGGGGAGCTCCGGTCTTATTTGTCAAAAAGAAAGACGGTTCATTTCGAATGTGTATTGACTACCGAGAGTTGAACAAACTAACCGTCAAAAACCGATACCCACTCCCCCGAATCGATGATCTGTTCGATCAACTTCAGGGATCAAGCTGTTATTCAAAGATTGATCTTCGATCAGGTTATCATCAGTTGCGTGTTCGCGATGCTGACATCTCAAAAACCGCATTCAGAACCCGTTACGGGCACTATGAATTCCAAGTAATGCCCTTTGGCCTAACCAACGCACCGGCTGTATTCATGGACCTTATGAATCGGGTGTGCAAACCTTACCTCGACAAATTTGTCATTGTTTTTATCGACGACATCCTTATCTATTAGCGAAACGAACATGAACACGCACAACACCTCAGAACCATCCTAGAACTACTTAGACACGAGGAGCTTTACGCCAAATTCTCTAAGTGTGAGTTCTGGATAAACACCGTTCAATTCCTTGGACACGTTATCGACAGTCAGGGAATTCATGTAGACCCGTCGAAAATCGAAGCAATCAAGAACTGGAAAGCGCCAACTACTCCAACCGAGGTACGCCAATTTTTGGGATTGGCCGGTTACTACCGCCGCTTCATCAAAAACTTTTCAACAATTGCCAGACCCCTCACCGTGCTGACTCAGAAGGAAAAGAAATTTGATTGGACCGATAAACAAGAGTCGGCATTTCAACTGTTGAAATCCAAGCTTTGCAGTGCACCCATTCTATCCCTACCCGAAGGCACCGATGACTTCGTGGTATACTGCGATGCTTCTCACCAAGGTCTCGGTTGCGTGCTGATGCAACGAGACAAGGTCATTGCTTACGCCTCCAGACAACTTAAAGTTCACGAGAAAAACTACACAACTCACGACCTCGAGCTAGGGGCCGTGGTGTTCGCCTTAAAAATCTGGAGACATTATCTTTATGGTACCCGCAACACTGTATTCACCGACCACAAAAGCCTCCAACACATTTTCAACCAGAAAGATCTTAACATGAGGCAACGTAGATGGGTTGAATTACTCACCGATTACGACTGTGAGATCAAATATCATCCGGGCAAAGCAAACGTGGTTGCTGATGCTCTCAGCCGTAAGGAACGAATAAAACCACTCCGAGTCCGGGCACTCAGTATTACCATTCATAACGATCTCACCACCCAAATACATCTTGCCCAACTCGAAGCCCTGAAACCCGATAACTTCAAGAACGAGGCCTTGCGTGGCATGGATAAACAATTCGAGATCAGACCCAACGGAGTTAGGTATTTCTCTAACCGAATCTGGTTGCCTAATTTCGGAAATCTGCGGGACTTGGTGATGGATGAAGCTCACAAGTCCAAATATTCTATCCACCCGGGATCCGACAAAATGTATCACGGCATCAAGGAGTTTTACTGGTGGCCGAACATGAAAGCTGACATTGCTTTGTACGTCAGCAAATGTTTAACTTGTTCCAAGGTCAAGGCCGAGCACCAAAGACCTTCTGGATTGCTCCAACAACCTGAAATCCCTCAATGGAAATGGGAGCAAATTACCATGGATTTCATAACCAAACTACCTAAATCGGCGAGCGGTTGCGATACCATTTGGGTGATCGTCGATCGTCTCACCAAATCGGCTCATTTCTTAGCAATCAGAGAAACCGACAAAATGGAACGCCTTACACAAATTTACATTAAAGAAATCGTTTGCCAACATGGTGTCCCTCTCTCGATTATCTCTGACAGGGATGCCCGTTTCACATTTCGCTTCTGGCAATCACTTCAAAAATCATTGGGTACCCGCCTCGATATGAGTACCGCGTACCATCCTCAGACCGATGGCCAGAGCGAACGAACTATTCAGACACTGGAAGACATGCTACGAGCCTGCGTAGTTGATTCTGGTACAAATTAGGAAAGACATCTACCGTTGTGCGAGTTCTCGTACAACAACAGCTATCACACCAGCATTAAAGCTGCACCTTTTGAGGTACTGTACGGTCGTAAGTGCCGATCACCGATCTGTTGGACTGAAGTGGGAGAGAGTCAACTCACTGGTCCTGAACTCATACATGAAACCACAGAGAAAATCGTTGAAATCCAAAACCGACTCAAAGCCGCGCGTGATCGTCAGAAAACCTATGCTGACGTGAGACGCAAGCCACTCGAGTTCCAAGTTGGGGATCGAGTACTCTTAAAAGTATCGCCTTGGAAAGGCGTAATCCGATTCGGCAAACGCGGAAAATTAAACCCCAGGTACATTGGACCTTTTGAGATCCTCGAGAAGATAGGTCCAGTGGCATATCGATTGCAGCTGCCCCCTGAACTCAGCAGCGTGCACCCTACCTTTCACATTTCTAACTTAAAGAAATGTTTGTCTGACGAGACACTTATTATACCCCTTGACGAGATTCGCATAGATGACAAACTACAATTCGTTGAGGAACCTGTCGAAATTATGGACCGTGAGGTCAAACAACTGAAACAAAGTCGTATTCCAATCGTCAAAGTCAGGTGAAATTCGCAGCGCGGTCCGGAATTCACTTGGGAACGGGAAGACCAAATACGACTCAAGTATCCCCACTTATTCACCGATTCTGCCCCTAACGTGACTTCGACTTAAATTTCGGGACGAAATTCTTTAAACAGGGGGAGAATGTAACAACCGGCAAATTAGGACTAGAATTAGTGCCTAATTCTTTGTTAATACATATAATTAGTTCTGTGTTAGGCTAATTTATGTACCGAATTATATATATTGTTGAATATATACGAAAATGCGATTTGGTTAAATCGTACGCAAATCTAAATCGAATGTATTTCGATTCAAATTAATACGGACGTTGGTGACCAATTTTATTAAATAACATTGTTATGTCAAAAATATTATTATAATAATATTTCGTATTCATTTGTATTGTACAATCAGAAAGTTACACAATTTAAAATGTTAAAACACGCAACTAAATAAATTAACGTACATTTTATAACTCAAATATAAATTAAATTGTAAAATATTTAAATAAAATCTCGCGTAATAAATTGTATTTTTAAAACGTACATTTAATATTTAAAATAATTATTTACGATTAAACGACGGAGCAAACGAACACCGCACGGGGAGCGGGGACCGGAAAATGGGAGGATAACCTCCCATTCCCCACCCTTTCTTCCTCATTTCTCTTTTTCCCTCTCTCTCCTCTCTTCTCTTTTCTCTCAAGTTTCATCACCAAAAACCATACAAAATCACCAAATAAACGTACCAAACGACCTTGGATCCCATTATCCCTTTGGAAGAAAACGACCACCGCATCACGATCTATCATCCTATCTTTTCGGATTTTTGATCCGACACTTTGTAAGTTTCCGACAAATCCCGACATCTCTCGTTTTTAATCATTTTTACTAGTTTATGGTTTTAATAGGCTTAATATGTTCATATGAGGGTTGGGTAAAAGAATCGGACCAAACGGAAACCCGAAAACACGTTTTTGGCTCGAAATCCGTCGAACAGGCGTTAGTGTCGCAGAGACGAACCCAGGTACGCGTCACTTGTAGCGTCACTTCCTTAGTGCCGCTATACCATCTACCCGACACTAGCTTAGTGACGCCCTATGTCCAATACCGACACTTCTTAAGTGTCGCCTGTTACCTCTTGTGATCTCTACCCGTCACTATGATAGTGACGCCTATACAATACTTAGCGACACTTCCCTAGTGCCGCCCTCTATGTTACCCGACACTATTAAACGTCACTCCCTTAGTGCCGCCATATTCTTTTACATGACACTTCCTTAGTGTCGCTATGCTACACGTCATTCCCTAAGTGACACCCAAATCCTGGAAATATCCACTTTATACGACACTGCTTGAGTGCCGCGATGATACGGAACCCGTCACTTCTGAAGTGACGCATAAAATGATACACGACACTATATCAGTGACGCATACCCTTATACGGACGCCAATACCCGACACTCCATAAGTGACGCATAGAGCACATAAGTGACGCATGTAGTGTCGCATAAAACAGCAGGTTTTCTAACTAAAATTTCACTAAGTGTCGAACTTTTACAACCTCAAATCCTTATACGATACGACTTATAAAACACTTTGGGACACTTTTGTAAGTGCAAAACATCGATAATTTGATAATAATACTTAAAGTTTATTATTTCAAACTCATCACCAACGGGTCGTACACTTTTATACAAACGATAACGCACCAACATTCGGACACATTGGGTTGTATGAACAACTAGCCTAGATGATCTTGCGAGACATCTACTTACTTGACATTACGTGTTTAGGCATTTGGAGGTTACGGGTTCGGAGAACCAACTGTTGATATTACTTACTCGTTTATTGATATAAACGCACTTGCAAAGACTCAGGTGAGTCTTACGGCCCCGCTTTTACTGTTTTAACTTATTGGGGGAGATACATGCTACTGATTTTCTTGAACACAAGTACTAAACTGTTTACTATACCAAACGGAATTGCATGAGTTACTTACTATTTACTGAAGTCTCTCCATCATATATCGTTAGTTATGTACTTAAGCGCGAACAGTAGTTAATGGATCCATTAGGGAAATGACCCTCCCCGCCCGGGGTAGTAGCGCTACCACGAACCGATATGTATAAACGGGCGACTATTATTTCGTTTACTTATGCTTGCTCAATTATGAGCATGTCACGGGAGCAACTGATTAATTACGGGTTAAGCTTCGATTATGAGCCTCATGGCAACGGTATAACTTGATTACTTTACTTTTGCGAGATTCGCAAATACTTGATATACGCCTATGGGCACTACTGATAAAATCTTGTGTTCAAACTGATTATTTACTGATAAACCTGTGAGATTCACCAACCTTTTGGTTGACCCTTTTTAGCATGTATTCTCAGGTACACTTACGGAGTAGGATCACTCCAGGATTACTAGCTAGAGTCGCATGATTTCCAAACTGCATTTAACGGAGATTCTTTGGCATTATCTTTTGTAACTATGGTTATGTAATAGAATCTCCCGCCACATACGCGGACTCTAGGCTTACATATTTTTGTAAAGAAAACTATATGTTTTCAAACGATTTAATTATGAAATGTAATTATTTTTACAAAACGTCTCATTTAGAGGTCGTTTGCTGTATATCTTGTGCTTTGTATATTGATTAGTAACACCCAAGTATGCTTCCGCAAATCATTAAATTTGGGGGTGTTACAGATTGGTATCAGAGCCTAAGGTTATAGTGAACTAGGTTGCATTTAGTGGGCCTAGACTATGACCATTAGGCAGTATTCCCTTACTAGGCATGATTGGTTCAGGAATTACATCATACGACTTTAATTTAACATAGCATGATCAACTACGTACAATTAAGGAAAGATGATGTGAGGTCTGAAATGGTTGTGTCGAACAGGAATGCGTTAGTTGACTCTGACCACGAGAGAACCGGACCATTACTTGATACGTGCTACACTTTAGGCTGGATATTATATATTTATATATATTAGCCTCGTCTTACTTACACTCTGCCACAGGAATGGCAAACACACCATCTAATCCGACACACTCTCACTCACATGGGTCACGGAACCCACGAGTAGCCAGGAGGAACACAAGGTCACCTCGAACCAGCCCTTATCCTGTACATAACTCTCAGAACTCGGCACATCTCACGGTGCCGATGTTGGCTACCCAATTCCGCCGTCAGGAGCAAAGACTCGAAAACCTAGAACTGGAACAACACCGAATGACTTACCTGCTTCGTCAAGCTCTCGACCGCATATCACAACTACAGCGAGAACAAGAGGATACCAACCTCTCTGTAAGCATAATTCAGGATTCCATGACCGCCGAATTAGGTGCGGATGAACTTGTAAGAAACCGACTAGAAGAATGTGAACAGCGTTCACAGGAGACTGCGGATCACTCTCGAACACTAGCACAACGACTGGCTTTGGTTGAAGACAACGCCAGGCAAACCAACCGACTAGCAGAAACCGTGGACCGCCTTGTTGCGCTGATGGAACAAATTAATCTACGTTAAGATTAGTGTAGTTTTTGTATTGTAATCTATATCGTAATCTAGGGACTATCTAGCACTACTCTATAAACTAGTCGGATGTAACCATTCCCGACACCTTTTGTAATATCTCTGTAGGATGTAACTTTTGAACTCAATTTATCTATCAGATATCCTTTGTTATCTCAACTCACATTAATTGTCATTTTCCATGTTGATGTTATGTATTACTGCTTTTATACATGTACATCTGTGACAATTACAAGTTCATACAAAATCTCATGTATCTTCATTTCTTTTATTGAAGAATCATGCCGCCAAAGACACGACCATACACCGATGCCCAGATTACCTCCCTTATAACCCAGGCTGTTACTGAAGCCTTAGCTCGGAATACTCCACCAAATTCCTCGAGAAACAGCGATGCCGCTGAAACCTCTGCTGCTAAACCTTGTTCTAACAAGGACTTCCAGAACTGCAAACCTCTAAACTTTGCAGGTACCGAAGGAGCTATCGGTCTAATACACTGGATCGAGAAAGTTGAATCGGTATTTCTTATCTGCAACTGTGCGGAGGGGGACAAGGTTAAGTTCTCTGTTAGTACTTTTACTGACACCGCACTCACGTGGTGGAACACCTATGCCCAAACTGTGGGCGTTGCCAATGCTTACAAACTCCCGTGGGAGGAGTTGAAGGAGATGTTAAGGGGTGAGTATTGCCCCAGGGATGAACTGAAACAACTGGAGCTGGAATTCTGGAACCATAAGATGCAAGGTAATGATATCACCGGTTACACCAACCGTTTCCACCAGCTGGCACTTCTGTGCCCAACCATGGTCGATCCTGAGTATAAGAGGATCGAGAAATACGTTGATGGATTACCCGAAAAACTTCAGGACCTGGTGACTTCATCCAAACCAGGTACTATCCAGAACGCCATCCGTATGGCCCATGAACTCACGGCAAACGCTGTCCGCCGTAACACAACTTCAGCCCCACCAGCAAACAACAAACGAAAGTGGGAAGGAAACCCCAACTCATCCAACCAAGTCACCAACCGAAAGCCTGAGCCCCTTAGGGCTTATTCATCTGGCACTTCTGAAAGGAAAGGGTACGTTGGAAGCAGGCCCTACTGTCCCAAATGCAATCGTCACCACGACGGTTCCTGCCCTTGCACAAACTGCAAACGCTTTGGGCATCTGGCCAAGGATTGTCGAAACACCAGTGCCCCGAAGACTTGTTATGGGTGCGGAAGTCCTGGGCATTTTCAGAATAATTGCCCTAAGCAGAGAAACAACAACAACAACAACAACAGCAACAAATGGAACAACAACCCTGCTCGTAGCAGAGCATTTGTCATCAAAGCTGGGGAAGCTAGGGAAGACCCGAATGTTGTAACGGGTACGTTTCTTCTCAACGATCTTACTGCTTCAGTATTATTTGATACCGGTGCTGATAAAAGTTTCATATCTGATGAGTTTTGCCCACTACTTAATATCACCCCTTCGGCCTTAGATGTTAAGTACACTGTAGAGCTCGCAAATGGTAAACTCATAGAAACCAGTAGTGTGATACCTAATTGCACTTTAAACCTCGCAAACGAAACCTTCTCAATCGATCTAATGCCTGTTGAACTAGGAAGTTTTGATGTCATCGTGGGTATGGACTGGTTGTCCAAGCACCGGGCCGAAATTGTTTGCCATGATAAAATCGTCCGAATCCCTCTCGCCGACGGTAGTACCTTAATCATACAGGGGGAGACCGGTGGGTCGAGACTAAACTTAATCTCCTGTTTAAAAACCCAAAAATTTTTGAGAAAGGGTTACCCAGCAATACTCGCGCACGTCACGGAGAAAAAGTCGGAGGAGAAGCGACTTGATGATGTGCCAATCGTTAGAGATTTTCCCGAAGTCTTTCCCGAAGAACTACCTGGTTTACCTCCACCTAGACAGGTTGAGTTCTCGATTGATCTCGTGCCGGGTGCCGCACCAGTGGCCCGAGCACCGTACCGCCTAGCCCCATCTGAACTTCAGGAGTTGTCCACTCAGTTGCAGGAACTCCTGGATAGAGGATTCATTAGACCGAGTTCTTCACCTTGGGGAGCTCCGGTCTTATTTGTCAAAAAGAAAGACGGTTCATTTCGAATGTGTATTGACTACCGAGAGTTGAACAAACTAACCGTCAAAAACCGATACCCACTCCCCCGAATCGATGATCTGTTCGATCAACTTCAGGGATCAAGCTGTTATTCAAAGATTGATCTTCGATCAGGTTATCATCAGTTGCGTGTTCGCGATGCTGACATCTCAAAAACCGCATTCAGAACCCGTTACGGGCACTATGAATTCCAAGTAATGCCCTTTGGCCTAACCAACGCACCGGCTGTATTCATGGACCTTATGAATCGGGTGTGCAAACCTTACCTCGACAAATTTGTCATTGTTTTTATCGACGACATCCTTATCTATTAGCGAAACGAACATGAACACGCACAACACCTCAGAACCATCCTAGAACTACTTAGACACGAGGAGCTTTATGCCAAATTCTCTAAGTGTGAGTTCTGGATAAACACCGTTCAATTCCTTGGACACGTTATCGACAGTCAGGGAATTCATGTAGACCCGTCGAAAATCGAAGCAATCAAGAACTGGAAAACGCCAACTACTCCAACCGAGGTACGCCAATTTTTGGGATTGGCCGGGCGACTATTATTTCGTTTACTTATGCTTGCTCAATTATGAGCATGTCACGGGAGCAACTGATTAATTACGGGTTAAGCTTCGATTATGAGCCTCATGGCAACGGTATAACTTGATTACTTTACTTTTGCGAGATTCGCAAATACTTGATATACGCCTATGGGCACTACTGATGAAATCTTGTGTTCAAACTGATTATTTACTGATAAACCTGTGAGATTCACCAACCTTTTGGTTGACCCTTTTTAGCATGTATTCTCAGGTACACTTACGAAGTAGGATCACTCCAGGATTACTAGCTAGAGTCGCATGATTTCCAAACTGCATTTAACGGAGATTCTTTGGCATTATCTTTTGTAACTATGGTTATGTAATAGAATCTCCCGCCACATACGCGGACTCTAGGCTTACATATTTTTGTAAAGAAAACTATATGTTTTCAAACGATTTAATTATGAAATGTAATTATTTTTACAAAACGTCTCATTTAGAGGTCGTTTGCTGTATATCTTGTGCTTTGTATATTGATTAGTAACACCCAAGTATGCTTCCGTAAATCATTAAATTTGGGGGTGTTACACACCCAAATAGTGTCATGTTGCCTAGGGGTCTTTGGCAACTTGGTAACAAAATCCATGGTGATGTGTTCCCATTTCCATACTGGTATATCTAAAGGTTGAAGTTTACCGTATGGTTGCTGGTGCTCTGTTTTAACTTGCAGACAAGTGAGACAATTCTGAACATGTTTAACTATATCACGCTTCATACCTGGCCACCAATAATCACGTTTCAGATCACGGTACATCTTGGTAGCACCAGGATGAATAGAATACTTAGATTTGTGCGCCTCATCTAATAACACTTTCTTTACTTCACTCGTTCTTGGTATCCAAATTCTACCATAACGAGTCTTTAAACCTCTAGAATCATCTACTAATTCCGAAAGTTGACCCGCTAAACGTTGGTTATTTGAGTCATTAGAGGCTAAAACTTCAATCTGAGCAGCTTTAATAGAATCAAATAACTGAGGAAGCACAATCATTTGAAGAGATTTCACTGAAAGAACGGAATGGCTAACCTTTCTGCTAAGAGCATCGGCTACAACATTCGCTTTGCCAGGATGGTAAAGTATGTCGCAGTCATAATCTTTAACTAAATCTAGCCATCTTCTCTGACGATTGTTCAAATCACGCTGATCAAAGAAATATTTGAGACTTTTGTGGTCTGTATAAATAATGAATTTAACACCATAGAGATAATGGCGCCAAATTTTAAGAGCGAAGACCACAGCTGCTAATTCAAGATCATGAGTGGGATAGTTCTGCTCATGTGACTTTAACTGGCGTGAAGCATAAGCAATGACTTTCCCACGCTGCATAAGAACACAGCCTAATCCGAGTTTTGAAGCATCACAAAACACCACCATATCCTCGTTGCCTTCGGGTAAAACAAGAATAGGGGCTTGGCTAAGCTTTTCTTTCAACATCTGAAATGCTTTGGATTGCTCATCTCCCCACTTCCACTGAACACTCTTTCTAGTCAACTGAGTCAAAGGAGTAGCAATCCTTGAAAAATCTTAAATAAAACGACGATAATAGCCAGCTAGACCAAGAAAACTCCTGATTTCAGTAGGACTTGTAGGAGGGTCCCACTTCATTACTGCTGCTATCTTGGAAGGATCAACTTGAATGCCGTGAATATTGATCACGTGTCCAAGAAATTGGACTTCTCGTAACCAAAATTCACATTTAGAAAATTTGGGAAATAACTTTTCACACCGAAGTGTTTCTAGAACTTGCCTAAGATGTGCTGCATGCTCAGTTTCACTTTTAGAATAGATAAGAATATCATCAATGAAAACTATAACAAAGATATCGAGCATGGGCCGACAAACTCTGTTCATCAAGTCCATGAATGCAGCTGGAGCATTAGTTAAGCCGAAGGGCATAACTGTAAACTCAAAGTGGCCATAACGAGTACGAAAAGCAGTCTTTGAAATATCTTCTTCCCTTACCTTTAACTAATGGTAACCAGAACGAAGATCAATCTTTGAAAAGAAACTGGCACCCTGTAACTGATCAAATAAGTCATCTATTCGAGGCAAAGGATATCTGTTCTTAATGGTCACTTTATTTAGTTCTCGGTAATCTATACACATTCTTAAGGAACCATCTTTCTTCTTGACAAACAATACTGGGGCTCCCCAAGGTGAACTACTAGGACGGATGAAACCTTTATCTATAAGTTCTTGCAATTGTTTCATCATTTCTTGCATTTCAGTTGGAGCTAACCGATAAGGAGTTTTAGCAATTGGAATAGCTCCAGGAACAAGATCAATTCGGAATTCCACTTGTCTATCAGGTGGAATACCTGGAAGTTCATCAGGGAACACTTCAGGAAATTCTTTCACCACTGGAATACTAGAAAGTTCTGGTACAGCTTTAGAATTATCAACCACGTGCGCCAAAAAGGCTTGACACCCACGTGACAGAAATCTTTTAGCTCGAGCAAAAGTACAAACAGGAATGGATCTACTAGAATGCTCACCATAAACAACAATCTCCCTTCCGCTAGGTGCTTTCAGGAGAACTATCTTTTCATGACAATTTATCATACCCTTATTCTTTCCCATCCAATCCATTCCTATAACTACGTGAAATTCCCCTATTTGCATGGGAATCAAATCTATTTTGAATACTTCACCTCCTATTTCAATAGTACACCCTCTATAAACATCACTAACAATAACTAATTTGCTATCGGCAATTTCAACTTCTAAAGGGCGTTCTAATTTAACAATAGGAGTATTCAACTTTTCACAAAATGATAATGATACAAAAGACTTGGTGGCTCCAGAGTCAAATAAAACATGGGCAGGTATAGTGTTAATTATGAAGGTACCTGTCACCACGTCATGAGACTCCTTTGCCTCATCGGCTGTAATCTGAAAAGAACGACCTTTAGCTTTCTGTCCACTAGCTTCTCTTTTCTTTTCTGCTTCTTTCTTCTATTCATTTCTTTTCATATCTTCTTGTTTAGCAGGACAGTTAGCTTGTAAGTGGTCATCCTTGTAGCAATAAAAGCACATTCTATATGGATTAGGGCAATTGCAGCGATATGCCCTTGCTGACGACATTTGTAACAAGCTGTACTCCCTAACTGACATTCTCCTGGATGCTTTCTGCCACAATTACTACACTTGGGAAATTCCCGAGCTGGAGCTTGAGATTGACGGTTAGATTGTTGAGATTGTGACTTCTGTTGTTGTGGTTGTGATGACTGCTGCTTTCCGAAATTTCTGAATTTCTTAGATTGCTGTGATTGAGAAGAAGATTGTTCTGCTTTTCTCTTATTAGCTCTATCCTCAGCTTTCACTTGCAACTCTTTCTCTCGAGTCAACCCTTTATTCATCATCTTAGGAATAGAATCATAAATAGTTGGGTCAACTGCTTCTTTGATATCAATGTTTAAATGTCGGTAATAATGATCTTTCATTAACCCTGGATTCGAGGTATATTCGGGACAAAACTGAGATTTATCATAAAATATGTTGGTGTACTCAGTTACCGACATTTTCCCTTGATTGATGGCTAAGAACTCTCCTTTCAGTCTTTCTACTTCTGCCATTGGAGCAAATTCTGCTATAAACTTTTCTCTAAACATACTCCAAGAAAACTTTGCAGCTTCCACAGCACCATGTGTTTTAACTTGTGTACCCCACCAATCTTGAGCACTATCTTTCAATTGATGAGCAGCAAATAATACACGTAACCTTTCTGGACAGTCACAGAGTAGAAAAGTTTCTTCTATCTTACTAATCCACCTATGACTACTAATCGGGTCTCTCTCACCATGAAATTCTGGGGGACTACAGTTTGCGAAGTTTTTATATTCAAAACGTTCTTTTTCCTTGTTAATTTGCTGCTGAGCACTTAACATTTCACTATTCAACTGAGGGTTAACTAAGACAGGATGCTTCTGTTCAAATTCTACTAATCGTGTATTAATAATTTGCTCCATTCGGGTATATACCTTAGGAGCAAATTCTTGTAGGGCTTGCCCAATCACATCTTTTAATAGCATCCGGTCCTCGGGATCTAAACTTCTTTCTGAAACATTCTCCTCTTGAGTGGGAGAACGTACATTTGACCCCTCAGCTTCTTTATTTGGTATAGATTCCATTTACTAAACAATATAGAAACACAATTAATAACATAGAAAATCTCTACTTCAACTATTAAACAATGATTGCCTTTATCTTCACATATTTAACAACTTTGAATCTCCCACATGCTTTAACAAAATATAACCTCGTTGGCCAGACGTAGTTATATTAAACTAAATACATGTTTCTATTCAAAATTCTTAAATATGTTCCAACCCAAGCAATCATTCTTACTCTAATCATAATCTACTAATCATATGCAAAAATATAACTGGAATTAACTACTGCACATTTATAAGTGGTTTAAGTTTAGGCAATCCTACTGTGAATTGCTTAAATCTCTTAAACCATCGCTCTGATACCAACTTGAAACGCCCTGAAAATCTGGACATTTTTTTTTTTTTTTTTTTTTACATCCTTATGTAACTATTACTAACTTATAACGGTCCCAATACGCTAATTATTATCTACTATTGCATTAACAATTAAGCTCAACAAAAATTTTGATTTTTCTAAAACACTGGGAACACGATCGTATTCTTGGGAATACGATCGTATTCTGGGGAATACGATCGTATTCTGGGGAATACGATCGTATTCCTTGACCCTTTTTGCACAGTTTTGAAACAGAACCAAATTAAGGGAATACGGTCTCGGAATACGCCGTATTCCCGGGAATCCGATCGTATTCATGGGAATACGATCGTATTCCCATGACCTGCAGACTAAACCTGAACCTGCACTATTTCATACCAAAAACCGAACTTTGAACACGCATATCTTGTAAACGACTAAGAATTAAGACATGAAACTTTGCAGGCACTTTACTATGGTCAAAATGAAACTTTCTATTTTCGCACTTTTTCAAATTTCTCATTTTATCGGGATTTGGGCTTATGGGTCATTTTCGGCTAAATTTCAACATTTTTCTAACATACTAAGTCTCAAATCATAGAGACTTAGGAGCTGAGCTTGTACACACATATTTCTACTATCAAAACAAACTTGTGAGGCTAATCACTATACTCTTAGCCCTTCCCTAACTCAGTTTGACCCATAAGTGACATTAAAACCCGTATTGACCCATTTTGACCCGCTGATCCAAAAGGGCTAATTTGACTCATTCAATGGCTAAACACACTTCAGAATTGACTAATAACATTATTGACTTTCTTTGAAACTTTCAAATATATACATAATCAAAATATCACTTCTATTACAACTTATAACTTAACATTTTCCAACATTATCTACTAGTCATACACAACTTTACACTATTACACATAATTGATCTAATCGTTACTTTCATAACCAAAACATGTCAAAACATTGTTTGGGCGATCTTTCAACGTTTCAAAACGATAATTTAAAGAGAAGCTTGTGTAACTTACAACAAGCTAGCAACTCCACTTCTAGCCTTTTGCAATATCTTTACCTCTTCCACTTTCACTTGTACCTACAACATAACTAAACTAATTAAGCAATTTGCTTAGTGAGAATATGAAATCTAATCAATATAATGCATTATTAACATAGAGCAATAATGAACAAAGTAAAGAACTACTTCCCTTTTCTTGCAACTTCACTTTCACAATTCTAATCATATGTGCACATAACTAATCAATACTTGGCTAACATAAGTTAACCACTAATCGAACAAAGCTAACCTTGGTTAGCTATTCTAATCAAAATATGGCTAATAACCATTAACCATTCTAATCACAAGCTTTCATCATAATCATGATTAATTATAAGCTAATCACAACAAATTACATGATCATGATCTATTCAATTCATAAACTCACCTTGGTTTGTAGCACAAATTGAAACAAGATGATCAAATGATGACAATTCTTCTTTAACACCTATTACATACACATAGCACATAATCAACAACTAATTCACACTTTCAATGGCTAATCATCTAGTTCTTTCTTCCCCCACTTGAGACTTACTAATTTCACTTTAACTAAACTAACTAACTTACTTATCATAATCAAAATCATAGCTTTATTATGAATTTAACTACCTCCATAATAATTCTAACATCTACTAATACTTTCTCTTTAATTTCAACCAATTCATGAAGTTCATAAAAACCCCATGAACTCAAATCATAATCTATCCTCTCTAGCATGAAATTAAGATTCTAATCATGATTTATATGCTATACTAACACTAACTAATCAATTACAAACTCTAATTTCGAATTAATTCATATCAATTAACTAAAACCCATGAAAACCCAATTTCTAGGGTTCTTGAAGAGATTAATTCACTTACAGAGATTAGTGAGTAATAGAAGATGATGATTTCAATGATTTGAAGCTCGAATTTAAGTTTGAAGATTGATTCTTGCTTCCTCCTAACTCCTGCGATTTTTCTGTGTTTATGTTTGAAGTTCTTGAATAAAAATGAAGATACTGGAGGATAAGTACGTATAGTATCCTTATCTTCTTTTAATTTTCTACACTACACAGTATGAAACTGAACAACTAATTTGCGTTTTCTATCATATCTCATTATTTAGAGATCTAAAAATAAAAGAATGTATATTTTATCGTACACTAAAATAATACTGTAAAACTGAGCTATAAAAATTTATTTTTATTTACTAAAATAATACCTTGAAAACTGGGGTGTTACATCTTCCTTCTAAAACAAAACTAAAGAACACAGTGTAAGTACAATGGAATGGTGTTTATGTAAGTTTGGACATATATGATATTAGCAGTGGCATATACGAAAGTGGCCTTTCTTTTCTGTGGACATGGATATACACAAATGGTGAGGAAATTTGTAAAATTCTTACAAGAGTAAGGTTCAAATGAGTACACCAACTTTGAGTGAGAATGAGGGAACAAACAGATTTCTGCCATATATCACTTTATTCTCTCTCCTCCACATTTTTAAAAATTAAATATCTCGCAAACGGTAAGTCGAAAAATCATGAAAATTGCACCATAAAATTCAGCGTTTTCTCCTCTTCGATTTGCTGTCCCTCAAGGCATACTTTCGACAACTTTTTTTTTCTTCCATTTTTTGGTGGGTTTTACAAATTAGTAACACATGTGTTAGTGATTGGTTATACATTTAATTTGTGGTTAAGGTTAGGGTTAGGGTTTAGGGTTTAGTAGGGTTTAAGGTTTAGGGTTTAGTATGATTTAGGGTTTAGAGTTTTGTAAAGCGTTTAGGGTTTGGGGTTTGGGGGTTAGGGTTTATGGTTTGAGGGTTGGGGTTTCGGGCTAAATCCTAACCCCCAAACCCTAAACGCAACACTTTAACACATGTGTTAGTAAATGTGAAACCCACAAAAAAAGATGGAAAAAAAAACTCGTCGAAAGTATCCCTTGAGGAACGGCAAATCGAAGAGGAGAAAACGCTGAATTTAATGGTGCAATTTTCATAATTTTTCGATTTGTCGTTTGTGAGATAATTGATGTTGGGGGTAAATGGGTTTTGTACATGTCGAGCATTCTCTTTGTACACATGGCACAATATTATTGGTTCCCTCATTCTCACACAAATTCCTATTCTCATTTGAACCCCACCCTTTGTTACAATTATAAATATTTTGAATTTTGATGTGCATACAGAAAATAGTAAGAGTGAGAGAAACTTTTATAGCAGGTTACACAATAGTTACTTTTATCAGTGCTCTATTTTAGCTTATATTATTATGTTAGTAGTATACTATTTTAGGGTTGAAACTAATGGTGTTACAATGAACTTTTACCACTTTCATTTATGTGTATCATGACTCATGAGACCGGAAGGAGTCTATGATTTTGTTTGATCACTGTATATAAACAGTAGTTGTATTTATTTAGACATACCCCACTTGGCTTCAAAGCTCCACCTTTGGTAAAGAGTCAAAACTCAATTTTTTAAGCCCAAAAGTTTATATATATAATTGCTTTTTTTTTTCTACAAACTTGAAAATACTTTTGTACCGGCCCAACCTTTAATTGACAGTCAAAAATCAAGATATAGGTACCTCTACCATTGAATGAGATCAACCCATTAGTTACTATTATCATTTTGAGTAAGAAGAGTAAGGTTCATCAATATTAGGGAGTACTATTTCATCATCTCTTTCTTATTTTGGAATTAATTAATCATTAATTAATACTCGTACTCAAATTCTAATTCTAATTGCAAACCCAACTTAAAACAATCTTTTTAAACTATCACATATTTTTTCCTATTTTCGGAGGAACCGGAGTTCCATCTCTTTTCCATTTCCATTCAAGAGTTCTTATGTGTCTCAATGCTCTTTTGAGACCCCGAAAACGGACAATATTTTTTTTCCTTCTCTTTTAAACCTATTCCGGTTAGTAATATCAGTCGTAAAACAAACACTTGTTGTAAAAAAGAGTTTTACCAAAACATTCACAGACCTAACAATTAGGCAATGCAACCATACAAGACAGAATTGTACCAATATCATCATCATTATAATTATATATTATATAATAATTATTAAAACAAATAAATGAGAATGCTAGTTCTAGAATCTTGTTTGTATTATAAACCCAACTAGACCATGAACTAAAAATCAAACAATTTCTTCCTATACGAACAAGTAATCCTACATAAAAATTAGTATAGTACAAAGCACAAGAGGTGCATGTTCCACGTGGTCACATCTCATTGATCACTCCCTTTCATTGCAGAAAAATAACACCAAACATTAAACCCAACCCAACACACCAAACCAAACCAAACCAACCCAACAAATCTTCTGCTTTCTTCTCCAACGTTCCATCTTTCCATCTCGCGCCCAATTTTACAAAATACAGTAATAATATCTCCCCTTTTACCAGTAAGTTAAAATACTTTTACCAACACTTTTTATATGTATGTTTGTATGTATATATGTACTATAATAGGAGTACTATGTAGACATGTAGTCTAGAGCATGATAAGCTTTCTATCTCTGTACGGATTATTTTTAGATAACAGGGGTGTGAATAGTGTTTTAAGTTCAAATAATTATATATATATTTTTTGTTTTAATAGGGATTTTGGGGGTTGAAATGGCTGAAGGTCCAGGGAGTCCAGGTGGTGGGAGCCATGATGAGAGTGGGGATCTGAGCCCGAGGTCGGCTAATGTTAGAGAGCAAGATAGGTTCTTGCCGATTGCGAATATAAGTAGGATCATGAAGAAAGGGTTACCTGCAAATGGAAAGATTGCTAAAGATGCTAAAGAAACGGTTCAAGAATGTGTCTCTGAGTTCATTAGCTTTATCACTAGCGAGTATGTTTACTAGTACTATTCTCATTTCTGTATTATGTGTTACTTTCACACACAAAATCAATCATTTAGACAAGCCCAAATAACTGTTGCTTTTATCAAATTCAAGATTTTTTTTGATAAAATAATTTGAAATATAACAAACTCTTATAGATCTTTTTGAGCCTAAGGTATATAAGTTATACAATTATATAAATCTTGTACCTTTCCGAAGCCGTTTGCATCAAGAAGCCTCATCGAGCTACTGAGTACTGACCCATGTTGATCTTATCCTAAGAAGTCAAACAAAGCTCTGGGTTTGACGTGGTTCTCTTGCAGCTCAAACTGTTCTTTTTTTAGGAAAAGAATTATACCAATTGTTGTATACAAACCGTGTGCTTTTGTTCATTTGGGATGTGATCATTTAGTATTATGTGATTGTATAGATGAATATTGTTTGTTTAGCTAATCGTTATGTACATGTTTATGTGGTTAATTGATGTTTAATTGGTGATGTGGGATGCGAAATGTCCAGGGCAAGTGATAAGTGTCAAAAAGAAAAAAGGAAAACCATTAATGGTGATGATCTGCTGTGGGCAATGGCAACACTAGGGTTTGAAGATTATATTGAGCCACTCAAAGTATACCTGAATCGATATAGAGAGGTAATGTATGTCTACTAAAGTGACAACCTGGGTGGGTCACAGGTTAGGTAAGTTGTTAAAACATGTATTTTTGTATTAGTCAGAACCCATTTGGGTTGGCTTGTTAATCTAAACCACTATCTATGAAGTTTAAATTCTCTCTAAATTAAAAACGGTATGATTTTTTTCAGTAAAATCATTCAGAAGATTTTGTTGTATAAAATAGCTGTTTACACGACTTCTCATCCGTTCAAGTTTTAAGCCATTTGACTAGTTTCCTTATAAGCTATTTTTACCTAACATGTTTGACCTGTTAGAGATAAAGCGTAACCCGAATCAACCCATTAGATGGGTTGAAAATGACTACTCTAGTAGCTACATGTGTCTTTGTTTAGTATAGTCATGACAATGGTTTATATGATAACTACTGATGATTTAATGTTTCTATTTCTTACCATTCCTGATTGGATTGCTGTGGCAGATGGAGGTTAGTGATGTTATTTTCACTCTTAAGGATATTGATTTATTATTAATCTATGACACAATTGATATTTATATATCCTTATAAAGGGCGAGACCAAGGGATCTGGAAAGGGTCATGATGGATCCAATAGGAAAGATGGGGTGCCACCTGATAATAATGGACAGGTTAAGTATTGCAAATAACCAATTCATCAAAGAAACATATAAGTGTAGTCAATATGCTACAAATGAAACCTTAACTTATTGTTTATATAATTCTCATTGTCCTGAATTTCTACAGCTTGCTACTCAAGGTTTGTATTCCCAGAGTCTCAATTATGGCAACTCACAGGTACGTGTATGTGAGTCAGTGAGTTTGTATGTACTTTTTTTAATGGCACAAACTCATATAATATAATAAGAGACGTTGTTTGTATCATTGTGTCTACTTGTGTGCTTGGTGAATTGGTGTATAGACCTAACTTCAGTTGTTTGCTGAAACTTGTCAATGACAGGGTCAACATTTGATGGCGCAGATGCAAGGCATGGAGTAGCATTACAGATGATATCCTAATATTAATGTGTCAAACCTTTTGGGTCGGTGACAGTGTTCAATTCTCTTAACTTATGGTTGTAATGTATATAGTTTTAAGGAGTTACCTAAATAGGCTTCTGATTATTTGTTACGTTAAAACTGAAAAAGCAAGATTTAAAAATTATCTAACCTATGTAAGGGTGCTAAAAACGAGTATCTGAAACCTGGCTTTTGGGATAAGTTTGTTCCATATAAAATGCATCTCACTGCTGAGATCTTTGATTATGTTGTGACTATGAATAGCTTATATCTGCGTGATGGAAGTAATGCCATGTAACATCACCATTTTACATAAATATATCACATCTATTATGTATATGCAGGAGTAAATAGCAGAAAATTTTGAAAGCGTTTATAAATGTACATTATATAAGAATATAGCTGAATCAAGTTATGCTGCAGTAATTAGGTTTTCAGCTACCTGAAAATAAGCCGTTTTAGAACTTATAACTACAATGTTTGTTAACCGATGGCATTAAGTTCAAATTGAAGATCATACATCCTTAGATACAAACTGACATATGTTTTTAGGAGGAAATACTCCGTAAATACTTCGTAACATATAAAAACAAACCTGCTAAAAATTGTAAGGAAAAGAACTTCCGATAAAAGTGAAGGGGTAGTTACTAACCTAACCTCAAACTAAAGAGATCCTCAGCTAATGTTGACCACAAAAAGTCAGCACCTGGACCTTGACGATTGACTCCAGGATTACTTTGACGCGGATAGCACCTGATATTTTGGCCCCTTTTTGAGTATGTGGCCAATGCTGTTTAAACTTTCCACAATATGGTCAACATTTGGAACTCTCAACCCAATTCTATCAGCCACACTGTACATTTCCTGAGATAATAATATAATGGCATTTCTCCATGTTAAACAGAAATAATTTTAAAGCTTCTTCACTAGTAAAGTAAGGCTGCTTACTGCTATAGAAAAGCAGTCTTTCTGTTCCAACACTGATTTCTTGTTCAGAGCATTTAAGAACCGTTTGGCTTCTTTTTCATGACTCATCCCACCACTTCGACCATAATCCACAAATCCATGCTCATCAACATACTTGTCATACAAAGATTCCTTCATTATTTCAACAACATCCTGTAGCATATATGAATTTGACCCAAAAAGTCACGAAGATTGTAGCTAGCAATATAACTATATAAGCATATCTAACCATTAAATGTCATATTGCATATAATTATTTGTAGACCACATCTTGTGATTGCAAGCTGCACACCAGCATGTAACCTTCAAAAGCATGGATATTAGCAAGATATATGTGGTTTTGATTTAAAAAATGTCGTGGCCTTGTACATTTCATTTGAAAAAACGAGACTATCCAAACCTTTTCCACAAGTCAAACATTGCAATTCTTGTTAGACAGAGGGAATAATAAAGACTTACTAACAATGTACAATTAAGTATGCATGTCATAACTGCCATAACATATGGAAACCTGTATTGTATTGATGTTCGACTTATACGTTCCGGCTTCGTGTAAAAAAATTGTTCCAAAAACAAAAAGCATAATACATCTATTATTTAAACTGATGAAATCCAACCTGCAATGTACTAGATAAACTTACTTCAGCATCTTCGACGGTTATTTCTTCTCTCAAATGAACCCTGGCTCGAGCTTGCGCCAACCTTACTAGACTTTCTAATTGCCTTGCTGTTATTGGTGTGCCATCGGCAGACGTGTTACGGTCTCTAAGCTTTAGATAAAACTCCTGCAAGATTTTGGCTGCTGGTCTTGACAACCTAATATCAGAGAACAGATGAAGTAACATATATCAAACGTGCAAACATAATTTAGCAAAAAAAAAAAGTTAAGAATAAATGTATTAGTTCACCTGGGAAAGACATAAGTTCTAGCATAGGCAATATATTTACGGAGAAGAGGACCAGGCAACGGCACAAAATCACGGTCCTCCCTGTCATCTAATCTCAACCTTGAGACTAGGGAATTATTCTTTACATTCTGATCTATGATGCTAAAACTAGATGCTGCACTACTTATAGGAGTCAGTATTTACGTTTAAATAACCCACGGGGTAACAAGATCTGTGGAAAGATGAACACACCTGTAAGCTTTTTAACAGTTTTTGAATTATACGCATTGCCAACATGCAGCTGCAAGGAAAAAGAAAAGTTACACTTTGATTCTGTGAGCACGCTTGTTATTTGATATGTGTTCAGTATTGCATTTAAAGTTGGAACAAAGCTCCAAGTTTACTTACTGACATAATGTGTTCCGACACTCGTTTGTCATGTAGCTCATCAGGCTTGTCAAGCAATATGAAAACCAAATCAAATCGTGAGAGTAGAGCAGCATTGATTTTTAAGTTCTCATTTACAGTTTTTGCCCGGCTGCACAAAATATAACCATCATTTTAGAAATCCCAATTAATAAAATAGCAAAAGGTTTACAAGCTAAGAGTTAAAAATTAACGCATACTTGTAATGGCCACCAACAGGGTTTGCTGCTGCTAAAACAGTTGTTTGAGCCGATAAACTTGCTACCAGCCCTGCCTTTGCAACTGAGACACATTGTTGCTCCATAGCTTCCAGTAGAGACTGGTGATTGATTAATAATATTAATATTAACAAATACTCCATTTTATTTTTCTAGATAACCTTGTTTATGGCTTTTGGCTATGTGAAGCCTGCATTAACAATAATATTTAAACTAACCTGATGTTCTGCAGACATCTTATCAAATTCATCAATACAGCACAACCCCCTGTCTGCTAAGACCATAGCACCTGTCAGATATTTAATTTTTAGCTAGCTGAATATGCCCAATAATATCTGGTTAGAAAAGAACCAAGGTACCAACTTTGTTGGCGACTGTCTAGATTTTCTACACATATAATGTATGTATTAGATATGTAACCAAATAATGAGACATGTCCACATTTAATATGGTGACTTAGCTCAAAGCTTCAAGGATTAGTGGTTACAGATACCATAATCTAAAACTTAACCTCATCAAGCTTCCTTACATAGAAGAGAGAGAGGGAAATATGTACCAGCTTCAAAAGCATAGTCACCAGTCATTGAATCCTTCACAACAGCCACAGTGAGGCCAGCATTTGTCGTGGCATTCCCACAAACATAGATACCTCGTGGTGAAACTGAAGCGGCTGCTTGCAGCAGTTGACTCTTCCCTAGTCCAGGATCACCTAATATGGAACATATGGCATTGGCATAGTTAGTGAACTATGCCTTATATGTAGCCTAGATAGTGAACTTCAGGTTGTTAAAGTATTGTGGAAAAGAAAACACTGAAAAAAAAAAAAATAAGATACATTTTTTCTTCAAAGTTCATTGCTCGTGAAAATAAATAAGAAAACAGCATACCAACAATTATCACATGAATGTCTCCTCTGACGGGAACCTTATTCTGATCCATTGAATTCTTTCTTACACCTCCAAACAATGCCAATATAATGCCAGCTGTTTAAAGAAAAGGGTTTAGTGCGCGCAAATGTAACAAACTATAGTCTGACATTCGTAGTATGTAGCGAACTATTCAAAGTTACATTGTATGTAATGAACTTGTAATTTATTTACATTGTGTGTATTTTCGTCAGATTAACGGTTCTAAGGGACGTCACGTAGCAGCGTATAAAATCGACACGTGGAAAAAGTACCAAAAATTACATACAATGTAAAGAAATTACAAGTTCGTTACATACAATGGAAGTCCGAGTAGTTCGCTACATACAATGAATGTCAGACTATAGTTTATTACATTTGCGCGCACTAAACCCTAAAAAAAAATAGTAATCAATGTCCCATTCTTCCTCCATCATAAACTTACAAATTATCAATTATTTCAAACATAGACTAGTAAGGCATTAAGGTTGTACATATGTTAAACCTTGTATATAATTTGAACATATTATATAAAAACCTTCATTTGTATGATTATCATATCAGGGTTCAGTTCCATTTAACATAGGTACTTAATAGTTCACAAATCAGAGACATCAAACTCTTTTAATCGTATGCTTATCAGCTGTATAACATATAGGTATGTAGTACTACTAACTATGATGCATTTAGATGTCTACAGTTATATATTAGGAATGCTAATAGCCTAGTATTACTACTAATCCATGTAGATACATGTATGTATATACCTTACTATGATCTCCGTCTATGAAGTGTTCGATATATGAGCAGACATTGTTACCGTGCTTATGTACTTAAAAATGAAAGGCTAAAAATACTTCTATCGTAGATTGTGCAGAAACCCAGAACACATAAGCAATAATAAGTGGAGATATAAATGAAGAACAACCTTTAACAAGTTCATGCCCATAGATGGAGGGGCAAACTGATTGCACTATTTGACGGAAGACATCAGATTTATGCTCTTCTAAAAATTTTAAAACAAACTCTGAATCCCGTTGACTTATAGAATATAAATCCAACAAGTTCGTTGCTTTAACCACTGATTCTGTGTTTTGAGAAGTCTCAGGCTCAGACTGTGACTTTGAGTTCTTAACTGAAATTCCTTCTAGGTACAAGTAATATAATCCTTGATTCTTGCCCTTTGATTTTCCTGATTCACAAGTAAGCTTAATAAGGAAAATAAAGAAGAGTGACATGATGAAAAACCTAACAATCAAAAACATGCGCTAGGGATCCCAGTGTTAAAGAATATTGGTAACAAAATAGCAACGTTCTCTGCCACTATACAAGTCTGCTGGAGAGTAAATAGACTTAGCAAACTCTTCGTCTAACTAATTTAGACTACTCTGTATCATCAGTAAATAATAGAATGCCTTCATTATTAAATATTGCATGTCTAACAAAATTGATACATAAGACTCACATTAACATATTTTGAAGCAATTATAACATTGAATAATTGCTCCTAATGTGATAAGGAACAATAAACTGAAGTTACAGTTACTTAAAGGATATATAAAAAAAAAAAAAAATATATTAAAAAAAATAAAAATAAAATAAAAAAAGAGTAAGAAGAAGAAAATATTCTATCATAATCCTACTTTTATGGTGACCTTGATTTTGTTCTACTTGTGAGCTGAATAAACACTCTGTCCTAGAACATGAATGCAGATTTATAATTCAGATGAACAAACCAGACGATATGAGTACAATGAGACCATCTAACTATATGATCCAGATAAATAAAGATTGAAGGAAAAGATTGTGTGTAAGATGAGTTGGTAATTACCTCCTCCTATATCCATGTAATTGTTAATCACCCTTATTATACCGGTAACAGTCGCAACATCTCCAGGGATGCACAGGTCTACAAGATCTTCAATCAATTCACATTCAACGGTTCTTGGCACCCTGCCTTCTTCATGATGTTCAGATTTCAGCAACTCTTGAATTCTGTAGAGTGAAAACAAAGTTACAGATACAAAGATTGTAAGGCATCGATATGAAGTATCCTTTACATTTCATACCGTATTTTCTGGAAGTCTATTGGCCGTGCACTAGTTCTAATTGGGTTAAAAGATCTGCTTTTGCATCCATGTATCACACAGCTTGAAGGAGGTGAGAACTTCCCATCAGGAAAGTCACGTTCAATAATCGTTCCACATTTGGTACAGGCAAAACTCATCTGTACAACCAATGGCCTAACTGTGCTAACTTTTACTACAGTGCCGCATACGGAAACAAGCCTTTCTGTAAATATCATCATGGGAATTTACTAAGCCGTCACAACATGGATTCGATTTAATGTAAATAAAAAAGACTGCAGAACTCGCAGAGCTCTATATATACCAATGTAAGCTGCCTTCAGATTCTTCAAAGCAATCATTGATTTAGGGTGATTGTGCAAGCGGATATTTACCTTTGCACGTTCATCCCATTCTTCATCTTTTAATTCAGAGTAAATGACGTAAAGGACCTACTTCAAGTAGGTTAATAATCAAGTTAAAATACATTAAATGACTTATGAATCAAATAAACCAACAACTACGATTTTTACCTTGTGTACTGCAGCGCTCATGCATAGAAGAGCTTCTTTTGGTTTACTTTCAATATAATTATAAAAATCTTCGATCACACATACTTTCCGGAAGTGTTCGAAATCAAGAGGCAAAATGAACAAATTGTCTTCTTTTTTTACCTATTTGTAAAGCATGATAAATAAAATCGGAAATAAGTATCATCACTCGAGACGAAATAAGTCCATTTTATATCACCTGACAGTTGACGTTAAAAACATATGCACGTAAATCAGAGCTAAGAGTTAAGACAAGCATAAATCATGAAGGAAAACTAATGTTTATGTCAATTTCTTCTCAATATTAATAACATCATAGCGTTTTAGTATTTTACCAGTGCAAGCAACATTTTTTCTTTTGGGGGAAAAAGGAGGATTCACCCATTGCAAACATTTCTGGAACACCTCTAACAGAGGGACTAGGATTCACCCTTTGGCAACCTTTTAACAGTACTAAACCCTAGTATTTACAAAACGATTAATCGCCTATTGCAAACTTAACAAAACAGATAACATTATTAACAGCTTTAATCTCCAATAGACTCGTAAATACATATCAATATTAGGTTAAACATAACGCAACAGCAAAAAGTGATTGTCATAATTGACTTACGCATGCTCAATTTTCTATATTAAATCTCGATACATTAAAATACACAAATTCTCATTATATTTCATAAAAGCGTGTAAAATAGTGACGGTAACCTGAGAAATGAATTCTGATCCAAGAGAAGTTGAGAAAAAGTGTTCATCAAGCTGCGCAGTAAGTTTGAGTTGTTTCTTCCCATCGCCGTGCGAGTAATCAAATTGAGGTATATATTTGGGCAAAATCTGTGTGATATGGCGTCCGTTAATCGGTCTTTGCTTCGTGGTTCTCATCGTCGTCGTCATCATCCGCATCCACGTGTCTGTATAGATTCGATAGATACACAGAAAAGTGAAGTGATTGCATATGAGGGTTTTCAATTTTGGTATCTTTCGAACTTTTTTGTTTAATTTTGGCGGGAGAATAGAATAAGCATCCATGAATTTATATAAGAAATAAAGTATTGAAAGTAATTAATTAGGGTAATACGAAGAGTTTAATGATTTACCATACTTATTTTTTATAATTGGACAATTATTTTGAGACAAATATAAATAGTAGTGTGAAATTTTTTTTAAGCGGATAGAGTTAAATTTTCTAATGATTTCATCGATCTACAAAGTATAGAAATACATACATAATCTACAATTTTCAGCACAAAATTGTGTATCTACCTTATTTTTTGAGGTGAAATTTTAAATTGTTTAGTACATTATATACGTGGTTAAGTGTTTAATTATATATTTAAATGCATTTATTTACGTATTCAAATTTATATGATATAATTATGTTTACCTTTATCGTGGTTACAAATTTACAAAATACTTCGTAATACATTGTTGTTCAATATTATAGCCCAACTATATCGATTAGGTAAGAATGTAAAATTCGACTATTAACCGCAATAACCAATGGAAAATCGAAAATTCGAATTGTAGAGAAACCGAAACCGAACAAACCTTGATTATTTAGAAATCAAAATAGTCGATTCGATTCCATTTTTGCCAATTATTGGAACGGATCTCTTAGATAACAAAAGGAAGCCCTTACGAATTTATATGGTGTTTTGTTATAATATACATAGGCCCAACAACTATTATGCGTTATATAAGCGGTATATATGTTATTTATAAAAAAGAAATTCGGTGACAACTCGTTATAACGTTATTTGTACAATTTCACGTAAAACACATCATGACTTGATCACAAGTTGAAAGTTCAACACCTTAAATTGAAAATTTTATAGTTAGTATACTTTAAATGAAAATATGTGAAAAGTATTGTAATTTTGTGTACTATTTCCCTATTTTGTATTATATATTTCACCTCATTTTCATTATATATTTCGACCCATTTTTCTACATTTAACCTTTTTTCATTAAACAAAAAAGCCCTTGCACATTATTCCCTTCCTATTTTCATTCAAAATAAAAAATGGTTGAATTCAGCGTTCAAGGACGCACGTTAAAGGAGAACGCCGGAGAAGAACTCTAGTCGGGAGTCGCGCCGGACTCTCGGGATTCATAGTTGTGATACCCGGTCAAAATAACCCAAAATTAGCTCATAATTTAAACTTTTAAAACACGTAATTACATACGTGTCAATACTCAAGTACACAAGTATTATATATATATATGTATATATATAAACCGAAACGATTAATTAATAATCACAAATACACGAATTTAACAAAACGTAGAAACTCAAAATGAAAGCAAGCGAAAAACATTTTTAAATCAAGTATTATTATTGAGGATAATAATTACGTACTCCGTTTGAAATTTAAATACATTTCAGATACAGAAAACTATCCGTGTATTTTGAGTTATACTAAGATATATTTTTATATCTCATTGAAAGTAATTTTATAGAATATTTCAATTTAAAAACGTATACGAAATAATATTTAGAAAATTTTCATTTTTAAATATTATACTACATTACGATCGGGTACGCAAACTCGGGTCGAAAAATACTACCTAACTTCAATTATTGAGGCCGGTATATACACCCGACCTCAATAATGCAAACACACACACGCACACATTCAATCTATATTTCTCTTCTCTGCTCTCTCTCTCGTTCCAATTCAAACAACAACAACAAAGATCAGTAACATCATCATCATCATCTAGCTTCAAAATCATCATCTTCATCATCGGATCATCCTCATCATCACCACCCGTTTCGTTTTCAAAAATTGTAAGAAACCATTTTGTTTTCCTTTTTATTTCATGTTTAAATTACGTAGTATAACATGTACTAGCTTAGTATTAAGTTATTGGTTGCGGAAATTGGATTTAAAACTGGTTTTGTAAACTTTCTGCACCAACAGACCCTGGAACCAGGCCCTGATGGATCAGATAGTTGATCCGGCGGATCATACTGTGAAATGGCGGATCATTCCAAAACCTGCCTTTTTACTTGATCCAGCCATGATCCGGCGGATCTCCAGGACCCAAATTTACAATAGGTGCATAATGGAAAACTAGGTGCATAATGGAAAAACTAGGTGCATAATGGAAAACTAGGTGCATAATGGAAAAACTAGGTGCATAATGGTTTGAACTAGGTGCATAATGGTTTGAACTAGGTGCATAATGGAAAACTAGGTGCATAATGGTTTGAACTAGGTGCATAATGCGTAGTAACTATACAGAGAGTCATTAAATGATATGGAAAACATTTAGAACGGATAAAAATACTTTTATACAAACTATGTTTTGGTATGTATATACGTATATATATATATATATATATATATATATATATATATATATATACGAAATCAACATTCGTAACAAACAAATTATGTTTTTGAAAAGACAACTACAATTATATGTATATATATACATATATTCAAGGACGACAAGTAATATATATAAAAATATATATATTAAACTAATAAGTATATCGATATATATACTTACGTGCAACGAATGATTTATTAAACGTACACTTACAATTATATAATATCGCGTGTATAGGACATTAGGAGATTACGTTGCTACACACGCGCAATTTAGGATTGCTTGCTCAACAGGTGAGTCTCACTGCCCCTTTTTACTGTTTTACTTTGGAGGAGATGCATCACTTGTTTACTAAATGTATTGTTACTGAATATACTTGTTTACTGTATGTACTTGTTTACTGAAAGTGATTGTTTACTAAGATTACTTGAATTACTAAATACATTTACAAATGTATTGTTTTACCGATTTGAATACAAGTACAAAATGTATTGTTTTACCGATTTGAATACAAGTACAAACTGTATTGATTTACTGACTTTAATACAAGTACAAAATGTATCATTTTACAGACTTTAATACAAGTACAAAATGTATTATTTTACAGACTTTAATACATTTACAAATGTATTGTTTTACAAACTTATTTACTTACTGATTGTAATACATATACAATATGTATTGTTATACCGACTTATTTACTACTGACTTGAATACATTTACAAATGTATTGTCTTACTGAATTACTTACTTACCGACGTATTACCTTACTAAATAGCATGAGTTTACTGTTAATCCAATGAAGTCCTCTGAATCATAGTCGTCAGTTATACGATAAGCGCGGATTTTAGTATATGGATCCATATGGGACTGACAATCCCCGCCTGGGGTGGTAGCGCCACCACGAACCGCAAGTGTCTAAACAGGCGTTTCTTATTCGTTTCATATGAGTATTTTTGGATTAGTACTCACGGGGGCAAATTACAGACGTGTTAAGCTTCGACTATGATGGCTCATGGCATTATATGACCAACTATACTGACCTTACTGTATTTATGAAATACTTGGTGAAATACTTGATTACTGACTTACTACTATTGTACAATTATACTTTACTGTTTTACTATTGTGAATGATTTACTTACTGATTTACGCAAACTGTTTACTACTGTACATACAAACCTGTGAGATTCACCAACCTTTTGGTTGACCTTTTTAAGTGATGTATTCTCAGGTACACAGCAACAGTAGGATGGCCCGCAGGGTATGCTAGGCTAGTACGAGTCGCATGCATAAACACTTGAAGATTTTATTGGCATAATCTTTTGTACCTTGATTATGTGTTTAAAATCTTTTGAATAACTTTGCGAACTCGCTAATGATGTATTACTTATAACTTAAAACCTTGTACTACTGTTGGTCACGTATTGTAATGTAATGTACTTTCTCAAACGTCTCATTTAGAGTCGTTTGCTTATACTTTGGTGTTTTGATATTTGATTAGTGGCACCCAAAACTCGCTTCCGCAAAACATTAAATTTGGGGGTGTCACAGATTGGTATCAGAGCCTAAGGTTATAGCGAACTAGGTTGCATTTAGTGGGCCTAGACTATGACCGTTAGGCAGTATTCCTCATTAGATATAACTGGTTCAGGGATTTCATCATACGAGTTTAATTTAACATAGCCTGATCAACTATGTACAATTAAATGAAGATGATGTAAGATCTGAAAGGGGTTATGTTGAACAGGAATGCACTAGTTGACTCTGACAACGAGAGAACCGTGACTTGTACTTGTTCTGTGCTAGACACAACTAGGTGGATAATAGGTATATATGGGTTATGTTAGTACATGTTTAGTGTCTGTCAGTTGGTCTAGCTCGTAGTTTGTAATTAGAAATAGGATTCCTGACTCCTGCGACGTAGCGCACTACGTCGCAGGTGCGACGTCAGGTGTTGGGCCTGCGACGTAGCCAACGTCGCATGGGCTTGGGCCTGCGACGTAGCGTGCTACGTCGCAGGTGCCAGTTTTTGTATAAATACGATTTGTGTTTTCTGTTTTAGGGTTGACGAAACCCTAAAACGCAATTTGTCGAAATTCTCTGTAATCTGATCGAATATAAGCAATAATATTACGTTCGTTTGATATTGATTGCGTATTGATTGCTCGTGTGTTTAGTTAATAATCTAATCGTTGTTTCCGCCATCGATTGGATTGACTCGGTTCGTGCTAGATCTAAGTAAGGGACAAACAACTGGTATCAGAGCAGTGAAGCTCGTTTTTGGCGATTCGGATCGAGTTTGGGTTTTAAAAGGACGCGATATTCGTGAGTTTTCGTGTTTATTACGTTTGTTTTGTGTTTTTTACAGGTTTTCGATCAGTATTATTGGGATTCTTGAAGGTTTCAGTCGTTCGACATTCGTGGTTTTGGTTTTAGGGTTAAAAATTCGTTTTTAGGGTTTTTGGCCGCTGCTCAGCACGTTTTGCGACGTAGCAAAGCGACGTAAGCTGCGACGTCGCGTGCGACGTAGTGTTTTTGAACTTTAATTAGTTCGTGCGACGTACCGTTGCGACGTACCTCTCTACGTCGCTATTTTGACTTTAATTAGTCTTCTGCGACGCTGCGTTGCGACGTAGCCTGATTCTGCGACGTACCACTCTACGTCGCACTTTCTGATTCTTAATTGAATCATTTGCTTTTTGCGACGTACCTATCTACGTCGCATATCCTTTTTGCGACGTACCCATCTACGTCGCATATTCTTTGTGCGACGTACCCCTCTACGTCGCTTAGACCAGAAGTTTGATTTTTCGATTAAGTATTTACAATGGCAGCTGATAAAGAGGATATTAGAGGACTTCGGGAAATGATTAAACAAAGCAATGACATAGGTTCAAGTAATAAACCTCCACTTTTTACTGCGGACATGGATTACGTGTACTGGAGAGACCGAGTTGAGCAATATATTGATTTCCATTGTCCAGAATTATGGGGACCATTACGTGAGCGTTATGTAGCTCCATTAGCTGACGGAGAATACCGAGGTATTCGTCCTGCTAAGCCCTATAAAGCCATGTCTCCTGAGGAGAAGAAAGATTTTGATACTGAAAGAAAATCTTTTTCAATGATTAAAATGTGCTTAACCAAGGATGTGCTATGGCTTTTCCGAACTCATGAAACAGCCTTTGATTTGTGGAAGGCTATTGAAACTCGTTGTGGAGGGAATGATAAGTACAAGGAAGCAAAGCTCGAACTGATTAAGAAACAGTACGATATCTTTGACATCCTTCCTGATGAAGACACGACTTCTTTATTTACTAGGTACTCACGGTTAGTTGGTGAGTTGTTTGAAGGGGGTTATACTTTTCCTTCAATTGAAGTAAATAAGAAGCTGCTGGATGTGTTGCCGAGTTCTTGGGATATTAAAGTTCAATTTTTAAAGGAAAATGAAGAACTTGCAAACATGTCTTTGGATGCGTTGATAGGGGATCTTCAAGCTCACGCGATGGAGATCAAGAAGAAAGAAACTAGGTCTGGTTCTGCTGTTCAGAATCCTAGTGTGTATGGTGTTCAGATCAACTCTGGAAAGACTTATGGATCTGGAGTTGCCTTTGTATCAAATACAAATGCTTCATCGAATTCTTCTTCTTCTGATGGGATTCATTCGGTTTTTATGACTGGACCTTCTTCAAATCAACAACAGGTTCAAGTCACACCTGCTATTCAGGAGCAAGCTGCAATTTACACAGCTTTCTTAAGCTCTTACAAGGATTTGGTTACTCAACCGAATCTAACTTTGGAGTTGACTAAGGAGGACTATGCTCAGCTTGATGAAGACGATCTGGAGCAAATGGATTTGACTTGGAATGTGGCAATGATCACCCGCAGAATTCAGAAGTTTTTGCAGAGGACAGGGCGTAAAAGCTTGGAGGGTGATGGAAAGACTGGCTTTGGATTTGACAAGAGTAAGGTCCGATGTTACAATTGTCAAAATTTGGGTCACTTCGCCAGGGAGTGCGAGAAACCCAAAATGCCAGCATCGGGATTTACAACACCGTCTACTCCTCCAAAGGCCAAAGAAACGGAAGTTACCAAGAGAGGGATTGCTGATAATGCCCTGATTGCTTTTGAGCCTACAAGTCAAGATTGGACGCCTGTCTCTCAGCATTACCAACAGTGTCTGATGGCTCACATTGTGAATGAGGTACATGATGAACCGTTAAATTGTATTTCATGCATAAAGTTAACTGAATCTTTAAAGGCATATCAGACAGAGACAGCTGAATTGAGGAAAAAGAATGAAAAACTAACCGACTCAAATAATTTTTTAAAAGCTAATGAGAAACTTTATGAAAAACATCTTGAGGCTCATCGGTTAGATACTCAGAAATATAAATCTAAGGTTTTTAGTCAAGAAGATGCCATTAAAAGCTATCTTGTTGAAATTGAACTTTTAAATAAAGAACTTACAGATTTAAAAGCTGAGTATGAGAATTATAAGAGTAAAATCTTAGGTTCAAATTCCTCAACAGTTGTCTTCAATGAAATCCTTAGCAAGCATGGTACTAAAGGGAAAAAGAATGAGGGATTGGGATACAACTCAGTTCCCCCTCCTACTACTTGTTGTCCCCTGCCTGTTAAGGAAGGCTTTGAAGAGATTCCAGTTGACTGGTCCAAGCTCTATGGTTTAAAAGCTAAAGATGCTAAAGAGACCAAAAATAACAAACCGGCAAAGGAGAAAACCATGCGGCCAGAGTACCCCTTGCCAAAGTTTGTTAAGTCAGTGCATGAATCTCCAGTTAGTGATAAGGAGAAAGTTGAAGTAAAGAATGAATCTCCTGTTAGTGTTGAGGAGATAGTTGAGATTGAGGACATTACGGATCAGGAGTATCCGGAGGTTAAGAAGGTTGCATTTAAACCTGAAAAAGTGATTTCAAAGGTTGAACCGGAAATTAAGGTTCAACCAAATAAGGGAAAAGCTAAGGTTTTAAATTCGAAACAACAAACTTTACAGTCACCTGTAAAGATTTTGCAAAGAAAATCAGTAAATGAAAATGTTTCGTATGATAAACCATCAACTTCAACCTCTCAACCAAGACAAACATTTTCTAAGACGTGTACTCAATGTTCATGCTCTAGATATGTTTCTCCACCTCCTGTGGTAATACCTCAGCCTCAACCGTTTGTTGAGACTCGTTCTTGTTTCTACTGCAAGAAACAAGGACATTTAATCCGTGATTGTCCAAAGCTGTCAAATCAGCGATATGGGAGAGAGATGCCTAGGACATCTGTTTATAAAAACTCTTTTTCTAAATCTCCACCTAGGCGTTACTCTACCTCTCCCAAGCCTGTTTCGAAACCAAGTAATGTTGAGAAAAAATCTTTGCCAATTCAAAAGCCCAACATTACTTCTATTACCATTTCCGAATCTTCAAAAGTTTGGAAACGTAAAGAGTCTGATGTTGACTCTTCAGTCGTCAACAATAACACATCAGATAAAAATTCTAATTTGTTTAAAGATAAAATTCTATCTGACGTGATTATTGTTGATGACCACGGTCGACCTAAGTCTGTAAAGGCTTGGGTCACCGTTTCTCACTAATCTCCTTTGTTTGTGTGTTGCAGCAGTCAGAACGCGTTAAAGATAGCGAATGGTATTTGGATAGCGGCTGCTCGCGACATATGACGGGCGATGTATCTCTTCTAGTGGATATTAAACCACATGCAGGAGGTTATGTTGCCTTTGCTGGAGATTCTGGGGGGACTATTTCTGGAAGAGGAACCTTAACTAACGGCAATGTTAGTTTTGAAAATGTGAACTACGTGGAACAGCTTACGCACAACTTGCTAAGTGTTTCACAGGTCTGTGATAAGGATTATACAACTGTGTTCACAAAGACTGAGTGTGTGATACTGAAGCCTGGGTATGTCATTCCGGAAGAATGGGTGTTACTGAGAGCGCCAAGAAAGGATGACACCTACATTTTGAATATGAGAACTGTTGAGACATCGAACGAGTATACGTGTCTCTTGTCTAAGGCTTCTGAAAAGGATTCACTGCTTTGGCACAGGCGAATGGGACACATTCATTTCCGAAAAATGAATTTCTTGACCAAAAATGATCTAGTGCTAGGAGTTCCAAAACAGTCATTTGCTCTAAAGGATGACTGTATCTCCTGCCAAAAAGGAAAGTTACGTAAGAAGTCCCATAAGTCTAAGCAGGTGAATTCCATAAATGCTCCATTGGAATTGCTGCATATGGATCTTTTCGGTCCAGTGTCTACGAAAAGCATTGGTGGTCGGTCTTACTGCTTGGTAGTTACTGATGACTACTCAAGGTTTTCGTGGGTTTACTTTTTGACCACGAAAGGGGAAACTCCTGAGATACTGGTGTATTTGTTGGACAAGTTGGCGAATTTGAGCAACTTGAAGGTGAAAAGGATACGAAGTGATAATGGAACTGAGTTCAAGAACTCAACTCTCGAATTGTTTTGTGCTACAAGAGGTATTGAGCATCAATTTAGTGCTCCAAGGACTCCACAACAGAATGGAGTTGCAGAAAGGAAGAATAGGACAATTATCGAGACAGCTCGGACTATGTTAGCTGACTCCAAGTTACCAATCATATTCTGGGCTGAGGCAGTTAATACTGCCTGTTATGTTCTCAACCGAGTACTCACGGTTAAGAAAAGGAACAAAACGTGCTATGAACTTTTTAATAACCGTAAGCCAAATCTACAGTTCCTAGAACCATTTGGGTGTCCATGCCTGATCATGATTACAAAAGATAAGGTCTCTAAGTTTGGTGATAAAGCTGTTGAAGGGATTTTTCTTGGATATGCAGTCAACTCTCCGAACAAAAGAGTCTTCAACAAATCAACGAATCAGATCGAAGAGCATTTTGAAGTGAAGTGTTTAAGGTATACGGAACCTCCTCAAGGAACGGGTCCGGATTGGTTTTTCAATTATGGAAACCTCTTCAACTCTTTCAATATTCCGGAAGAAGATGAAACGGAAGAGTTGGTTTCTATACTGCATGAGCTTGATATTTCTCAAGATACACCCGTTACTAATAAACCATCCGACCCATCTCCTAATGCAACACCCGCACCTCCACCGACTAATCCTACACCTCCACAACCTACACCTACTCCTTCACCAACACCCACACAACCGAAAACAACTACCAAATCACCACCATCAACACCATCTCCTACTCCACCATCTTCGGCAGCTCCTTCTAAAACAGTTTACAACTATACAAAGGAGCTTCCATATGATCCAAATATGCCTCCTTTAGAGGAACCTCACGAAGAAGATGAAGTGGAAGAAACAATGAACTACTCTCACTTATTTTCTCATGAAGATGAAGGAGAAGAAGAAGAGATAGTCACTCCTGAGTCTGCTGCTACTCATGAAACTGAGGGAGATTTGAACAATTTGGGTGTGGATCTTGTGCCAGGTGCCATACCAGAAACACGTATACATAAGGATCACCCTATTGATAATATCATTGGTGATCCTCATGCATCTGTTCAAACACGACAGCAAACAAAGCAGACTTCAGCTCAGCAGCTTTTGGGACTTATAGCTCATATTGATTCATGTCATTTGTCTCAAATTGAACCGAAAAAGGTTGATCAAGCCTTAAAGGATCCATCTTGGGTCGAGGCTATGCAGGAGGAACTACAGCAAATAAACAAGATGAATGTTTGGGAAATTGTTCCTCTACCCAAGGGTGCTCACTTGACGGGTACTCGTTGGGTTTTCCGTAATAAAATGGATGACCGTGGGGCTGTTATTCGAAACAAAGCCCGTCTGGTAGTTCAAGGATATAGTCAACTAGAGGGTATTGACTATGATGAAGTTTTCGCTCCTGTTGCTCGTTTGGAATCAATTCGGATCTTTCTAGCTTATGCTTCTTTCAAAGGATTCCGAGTGTATCAACTTGACGTGAAGTGTGCTTTTCTATATGGAGATGTTGACGCAGTGATCTATGTGTGTCAGCCTCCCGGTTTTGAAGACCCAAAGCATCCTAATCATGTTTGCAAGCTGAAGAAAGCTTTGTATGGTCTTCATCAATCTCCTCGACTTTGGTATGAGCGACTTGCCACGTACTTACTGAAGAATGGTTTTGATAGAGGACAGATTGATAGCACGCTTTTCATCAAAAAGGAAGGAGCGGATTTGTTACTTGTGCAGGTCTATGTGGACGACATAATCTTTGGATCAACTAATGATCAGTTGTGCAAGGATTTTGAAAGATTGATGAAATCTGAGTTTGAAATGAGTGCTATGGGGGAACTCACGTTCTTTCTGGGACTACAGGTTGAGCAATCTGACAATGGAATTTATATCCATCAGTCAAAATATGTCATTGACATGTTAAAACGGTATGAATTGCTCAACTGTAAACACTACGGCACTCCAATTGAAGCAAGACACAATCTTGGACCTAATGAGGACGATGAAGACTGCAAGGAGAAAGACTATCGATCAATGATAGGCTCTCTCATGTACCTGACTGCCTCAAGACCAGATATCGTGTTTGCCGTTTCTCTCTGCTCACGATTTCAAGCAAATCCGAAGGTGTCTCATATGAAGGCAGTAAAACGCATTTTTGGATATCTCGCTTTTAGGCCATCTCTGGGTCTATGGTATTCAAACGAGAAGAACTTTGAGTTAACTGCCTATTCGGATTCGGATCTTGGTGGCTGCAAGATAGATATGAAGTCAACTACTGGAGGATGTCAGTTCCTTGGATCGCGCTTAGTTTCTTGGCAGTGCAAAAAGCAGACTGCGGTTGCTATTTCCACAGCTGAAGCCGAGTATGTTGCTGCTGCAAGTTGCTGTTCTCAGGTTCTCTGGATTCAGCATCAACTGCGTGATTACGGGTTCAATCTCTCTATGACTCCTATTTATATTGATAATACAGCTGCTATATCTATCACCCACAATCCCGTACAGCACTCTAAGACCAAACATATTGAACTTAGGTTCCACTTCATACGGGATTGCTTTGAGAAACACCTTATAGATGTTGTACATATAGAGACCCTTAAGCAGTGTGCGGACCTTTTCACAAAAGCCTTTTTGCGATCACGTTTCATTGAACTGGTCAATCTAATAGGTTTAAGGTTCTTTCAGTCAAAGAAATGATTTGTGACTTGGATTTTTTTTTAGATTTTTAAATTCAATTTAAAAAAAAAAAAAAAAAAAAAAAAAAAAAAAAAACAACAACAACATCGCAACAGCCACTCTTTATACTCTTTAGTAATAAAGAAAACGCAAGGTTGCTACATTTTTAAAATAGACGTTGAAGTTGTGTCTGTAAACAACTTGGGATATGATAGTACATCGGGTGACATGCACAAAATGGAATTTTAAGGTTTATCTTGGATGTCTCAGTAGGTTTATCTGACACACTTAAAACAGTTTTTATCTAAATTATATTCATCATACGATGTATTGGTAGGCATGCTACACACCGGTTTGTGAGTGAGTAAGAAGTAATGATAAAACTTGTCTATTACTTTGTGAAAAATGTTATATGATGTATGACATAAGTCTTAATTGATAAATGGAAGTACTATCATACACTGTCATAATTATGTAAATATAAAATGGGCATATAGTAATAATATGATTATTCGCCTAACTAATGGTGACTATTGTTGTACTCACGTACAGACCTGAATCCATTAGTTATGCAAATAGTCTCAAACTTGTTATGTTCATACTAAGGGACCCTCTGTTGTACTTCGTACAGATCTGGGGCAACTAGTATCTTCATAATCAGTTTGATGTATGCCTACATATAAATATCAAGTGTATGTTACGAGAAAACCGAGATAAACTTGGTCTTGTAATCTCTACCTTGTATGAATATGCGGTGTTTGTTTTACTAAAGTTTATCGGTATATCATATAATAGGTTTCACAAAATTAATATTCATTCTAACAATAAAGGTTAGCTCACAAATACGGATGTAACATGTTTAGGTGGACAAACAATACCAATAATTGTCTTGAAATAATTTTTATAACAGGTGTTTTAAATGTGCCACGTAAATTTAAAGTGGACAAATATACTGATGATCGAAATAACACTTACTATTCCTAATAAATGCATGTTATTCCGATATGATCCCTAAGCAGACAAAACAACTCCGTCACCAAAAATAGAGTGTTAGTTATTTCTATTTTTTGTAAAATTAAAGAAAATACCAAAAAAAAAAAAAAAAGATTTTATAGTTTATTTTATTTTGTTTTATTTTTATTCTAGGTTATTTTCCCAAGTCACGAGTTATTTGGAAATTATTTGCTAAAAATAACGAGTACACGGTTTGAAAATTTTGAAATTGGATCGCTCGAATTTTATGCGACGTACGGCCTTACGTCGCTTTTCAATTTATTTTGAATTTAGGCGACGTACTTTTCTACGTCGCTCTGTGTTTATGCGACGTATGGTGCTACGTCGCTAGTTCCAGGAGTTTGAAAAAGGTTGTATGAAAAATGAAAATTTTTGGCTAACCTTTTTCGAGTTGCAATATGTTTCTGTTTTTGCAGATATGGCTTTGATTTTTGAAGCTCGTCACAATACGGCTGCTTATCTTGTTGATACTGCTGATAAAGCTGCACCGTATCGTCCGATGATTGCATTTTTGAGACGTTCTAGGGTAATCCACGCTATTTCCGATACCACGGTGGTTTTTGGAAATCTGATCAACCCATTCTGGCGGAACGCAACTGTCGTTACTGAAAACGACGTTATACGCTTGGTCTCTACTGTTCTGGGTACGGAGATCATTATTACAGAACAGAGCATTCGGGAACTTTTACAATTGAACGATCAACCGGATATGCCTATCAGTTTTGATCATATTTTTGTTACCGGGGCTATGCAACGGATTGGATATCCTGGGATTCCCTCCGATCAGTATCGCAAAGCGAATCTCACGCGTGTTTGGAGATATCTGATGCACGTGATTATCGTTTGTTTGGGGAATAGAAAAGGTGGAACGGATGGGATGAGTCGAAGTTTAGCTTCTGCTATGTTGGCGTTAGTATACAACAAGCCGTTCAACTTCTCGGGATTTATCTTCAAGGCAATGGTTGATAACGCGAATGCAGGGGATCAGAAATGGATTTTATATCCACGTTTTGTTCAGTTGCACATTAATCGTCATCACCCAAATCTTCAGGCACAGGGTGATCCCGATCAGTTATTAAAGATTTCACCGATGATGAGTCGGATTTTCACCATTTGTGCAAGTTTTGAGAAAGGGGTTGCGGCAGCAGCGGATGTTCCCTTGTTTGGTGCCATTGTGGACGCGAATTATGTACCGCCACCGGAACCTCAATATATGGATGTTCTAGCACCTCAGCAACCGCAGCAACCGTTAGTGAATATTCCTGTTCAAGCTGGGGGGGAAAACATTCCTGCTCAAGCTGCGGGGGAGAACGTGGATGCTATTTTGGAGAATATCGAGCAGTTCGGGCACGTTGACTCGGACAATCCAGCATCGCATGATACGGTTGAGAGTTCTGATTCTGAAGAACCGGTCACTGCAGGTCCTCAGGATGGGGGTCTGACGCCTGAGCATTCTGATGGTACTGTTCCACATCCATCTGAAATGGAACGTATCAGGCTCTCAGATTCATTTAGATATCTACGTATTCAGCGTCGGATCAGACAAGGACGCAAGTATGTGCCTCCACGAGATACGGGAAAGCGTACACGTGATGGTGATGATCCTGCTGATGAGACTTATCAACCAAGACGTCGTGTTCGTCGTTCTTCGTCGACACGAGCTCCAGTCAATCCACAGCAACAGGATGTTTTTGAGATTCAACCGACTCCAGCTTTCATGCAAAAGATAATGGAAGATATGCAGCTGATGAAGCAAAAGCTGGAGGCTCAGGATGAGAAGATTGCTGAACAAGCTGCTTTGATCGAGGTTCAATCTAAAGAGCTTGAGGAAACGAAGAATAGGGTTAACGTTTTGGAAGGCAGGTTACTTGCCTCGGGGGAGTATGGGTCTGGGATACCCACTTTAGAGTCAAGTCAACCTGAGTCTGTAAATCCCAACCCTGTAATTGAAAATATTTCTGTTTTGGATTACTTTTCTGTTGATGATATTCCAGGGCAACCGAGACCACTGGCAGTTGATTACTCATTCGCTGACTTATCATTTATTCAAAGGATGGCCAGTGGAGTTGGCTCTGAGGAAGAAACTGAGAATGTGTTTGAGATGAACGAGGATGTCTCGATTGAAGAGGAACAGTTGAATGCAGATGAAACGTATGATGATGCGCAATCTGGGGAAACTTATGATGATGCACCTATTATTGAATCTGATTCAAGTGAAGACGAGAGTCCTGATAAAGCGCAACATGGAGAATCTAGTTCTGCTGCAACTCCAGCTCCAGAGACACAGGCACCGGACTCAGCAGCAAAGAAACTAACTGCTGAAGAAAAGAGAGAGAGAAACAAGAAATGGTGGCCTAAGGGACGAAATCCAGTTCCTATTCCAGTGAAATGTCAAGTGTACCGGGTTAGTCGGAATTATACCGGTGTTATTAAAAGCTGGAAGTGTCAAAGGAATCTGTTTATGATAAAGAGAGAAGATGGAGTTCAGTATTTTAGAATGCGCTTTGATAGATTGAGCACGTTGCCAAAAGGAGAGATTAATCGATTAGCTCAGCTGAAGTTGATTAATCCTTTCGAGAATGACTATGCTGAGTTCATTCAAAGATGTCTACGTCGGGAAGTATTAACGAAGACTTATTCGAAATTGAAGCCGACATTGGGAACTCGGTATACGTGGAAGAAAAAGATTGATCCAGTCACCAGGAAGCCTTTGGTTAAAATTCACTATTCGCCGGCTAAATGTTTGACTGAGATACCTCTGGAATCAGTTCCTTATTATTTTCTGAGAAGACTTGTGAAATGGGAACTTGATCCACAGACTGGCGAAGCGGTTATTACTTTCGTTCCAGATTCTGAACCGTGGCCAGAAGTTGGAGGTATATGGAATTTGAAGCAAGCAACGTTTAGGCTGTATGATCCGATGAGTTTAATTAATTTTCATGAAAAAGATTTAAGAAAACTCTATGATAATCGGATTCGAGTTGGTCAGAAGAATGAATTCAACAGACGATTAGCACAGCAGTTCTACAATGTTGTTACTGTTTGCGTAGCTAATGGAATTCATGCCGACGGCCAGTTTCCTGCGGGCTGGGTTTAATGAAGATTTTTGAAGACCAAGCTGAAGACACGGGGGAGTTTGTTAGTACATGTTTAGTGTCTGTCAGTTGGTCTAGCTCGTAGTTTGTAATTAGAAATAGGATTCCTGACTCCTGCGACGTAGCGCACTACGTCGCAGGTGCGACGTCAGGTGTTGGGCCTGCGACGTAGCCAACGTCGCATGGGCTTGGGCCTGCGACGTAGCGTGCTACGTCGCAGGTGCCAGTTTTTGTATAAATACGATTTGTGTTTTCTGTTTTAGGGTTGACGAAACCCTAAACGCAATTTGTCGAAATTCTCTGTAATCTGATCGAATATAAGCAATAATATTACGTTCGTTTGATATTGATTGCGTATTGATTGCTCGTGTGTTTAGTTAATAATCTAATCGTTGTTTCCGCCATCGATTGGATTGACTCGGTTCGTGCTAGATCTAAGTAAGGGACAAACAGGTTACACCTATATGGTTAGGCTTATTAATATCCTCCGATATTTGATAACACACTCACTGTACGAACACACTTTAGAATAGGCCTGTGGTAAGTTGATCGAGTCAGGAGAATAGTACCGGGATGTGCCCTGACAGAGAGGGTCATCTCTTCGAAATAGACTTACCTAGGTAGAGATTAAGAACTTCAATACTTTATTCTACACGAACTGGTCATCAGAGGACCGTCCTTCACTCACCTATCATATTTAACATCCGAATTCCAACTTTCTCTAAGTACACAAATCTTTTCTTACATTCCTATCACATTCCGCATAACTTTTGATATCTGTTCGGACGTAATATCCCCGACAGCTCTTGTAACACTCAAAATCTTGTAATCTTTTGAACTCGCATGTTAAATGATTACAATCTTCATTATTCTATACTGTTGATTGTCACTTGTGTTGTAATATATTACTGTTATATATACAACTACGATAATTATACTCTTACACAAAAACTCACATTTTTCCTTGCTGTTATTGAAGGAACATGCCACCAAAAAGACAAACTTTCAGTGCGGCTGAACTCGCACGATTTGTTTCTCAAGGAGTAGCCGAAGCTCTAGCTACTCGATCATCACCGTCTGTGAACGCTGCTCCTGTTGCTAAACCCTGCAGCTACAATGACTTTCTCAAGTGCAAACCTATGAACTTCAAGGGCACGGAAGGTGCCATTGGATTGGTCAGGTGGATTGAAAGAATGGAGTCAGTCTTTAGGATCAGTAACTGCTTGGAATACTGCCAAGTTAAGTATGCCACCTGTACATTTCTGGAAAGTGCTCTGACATGGTGGAACTCGTACATTCAGTCTGTGGGAATTGATGTTGCATATGGAATTCCATGGGAAGAACTGAAAAGGATGCTAAGGGATGAGTATTGTCCCAATGAGGAACTCCAGAGGTTGGAAGATGAGTTCTGGCACTTGACCGTTCAGGGTACTGACATCATCGGTTATACAACCCGATTTCAGCAGCTAGCTCTTCTCTGCCCATCTATGGTAGATCCTGAACGCAAACGGATTGAGAGGTACATCCGTGGACTCCCGAAGAATATTCAAGGGAATGTTACTTCGTCAAAACCTGGAACTATTCAGAGTGCTATTCGTATGGCACATGAGCTCATGGCGCAGATTGTCAGGCGTGAGACACCTGTAACACCTACTGGAAACTTTGGCAAGCGTAAGTGGGAAGGAAACCCCAACACCTCCAACAAAAAGGTTGATACTATTAAAACCTACCCGACTGACTCTGGCAACAAGAATGAGTATAAGGGAAGCAAACCCTTTTACTCAAAATGTAGCCTGCATCATGATGGTGCTTGTCCTTGCACCAATTGCAAGAGGTTCGGGCACGTAGCCAAAGACTGCAAAACAGCCGCCACTGGTACCAACACTTCTACACCCAAGACCTGTTATGAATGCAATGGTACCGGGCATTTCAAGAAGGATTGCCCCCAACTAAAAAACAAAAACAACAACCATGCTCGAGGGAGAGCCTACATACTCCGTGCTAGGGAAGACCCAAACCCGAGGCTCGCTGACTTGCTCAACTCTGGTACATTCGCGTACAGATAACCCTACTACCTCAATGTTGGCTTTACTAAATTCTATTTATTACTCGATACTTCATTCCGTAGCTTAGATCCTATGAGTGAGATAGGATTTGTATACATATATGATTAGACTATTATGTGATATAGGTATATATACATATATAGGTCTCAAATGCGTACTACTCAATGGGCTGTTATATACTGAAGGTATAGGAATAGGCCTTATCTGATGATACTTTAGTTACTACTTACTCTACCGAAAACGACAAAATATAGCTACTTCAGTGTCCTTTGATATAAGGATCGAAACTTTGTACTTGCTTACTACTACTACCTTTGCCCACTGCTGGCTGAAGTGTCAACAGTGAAGAACAGAACTCACGAGGAGAAATCCTGACAAGCAATGTCAGTGAGACTAAGTTTAAACCAAACAACACTAAGGGTACGCTTCCACGTAACAACTTAATTTTATACGAAACTAATAGAATTTAACTCATACTATGACGACACTGACCATTAACGACTGCCTACATACAAATTACCTTGGTAGATTTTACTTGTTGTTTGAATACTACTATGTTTTCCCTAGATTCTAAGTGTATGAAAGGATTAGGGAAGGACGACAATTTAGATTCTATAGTTTCTTTAAGAGACGATGTTTAGCTTGCATATGTATAGGGATAGCATATCCTACATTGTTTTATACCGGAAGACATACTGGTTAAATTTTTATTATATAATGGGTAACATCCCACATAGAACTACTGTAGGCTAAACCATTAGTTTCTGTAGGAGACTGATAGAGTCTAGTTCACACTATGATACTACTGTCCGTTACAAACTGTATGAACATAGAGAAATTACTACTTTACTTGAGGCTACTAGTACAAAGTGTAGCTACACCTTAGTGACTGACTGACCTTGTCCTACCGACAAAATGGTCAACTACTTTACAACACACTTCCTCTATTCCTTTAATCGCCAGTAGGGCATTAGCTTAACAAGGGGAGGGAGGTATTATTAGAATGAGGTTATAGCACTCACAGTAGACTCACACACTTTCTTAGATAATGCGCATACAATTACTACACACAAATTTCGGGACGAAATTCTCCTAACAAGGGGAGAATGTGACACCCGGTCAAAATAACCCAAAATTAGCTCCTAATTTAAACTTTTAAAACACGTAATTACATACGTGTCAATACTCAAGTACACAAGTATTATATATATATGTATATATATAAACCGAAACGATTAATTAATAATCACAAATACACGAATTTAACAAAACGTAGAAACTCAAAATGAAAGCAAGCGAAAAACATTTTTAAATCAAGTATTATTATTGAGGATAATAATTACGTACTCCGTTTGAAATTTAAATACATTTCAGATACAGAAAACTATCCGTGTATTTTGAGTTAAACTAAGATATATTTTTATATCTCATTGAAAGTAATTTTATAGAATATTTCAATTTAAAAACGTATACGAAATAATATTTAGAAAATTTACATTTTTAAATATTATACTACATTACGATCGGGTACGCAAACTCGGGTCGAAAAATACTACCTAACTTCAATTATTGAGGCCGGTATATACACCCGACCTCAATAATGCAAACACACACACGCACACATTCAATCTATATTTCTCTTCTCTGCTCTCTCTCTCTCGTTCCAATTCAAACAACAACAACAACAAAGATCAGTAACATCATCATCATCATCTAGCTTCAAAATCATCATCTTCATCATCGGATCATCCTCATCATCACCACCCGTTTCGTTTTCAAAAATTGTAAGAAACCATTTTGTTTTCCTTTTTATTTCATGTTTAAATTACGTAGTATAACATGTACTAGCTTAGTATTAAGTTATTGGTTGCGGAAATTGGATTTAAAACTGGTTTTGTAAACTTCCTGCACCAACAGACCCTGGAACCAGGCCCTGATGGATCAGATAGTTGATCCGGCGGATCATACTGTGAAATGACGGATCATTCCAAAACCTGCCTTTTTACTTGATCCAGCCATGATCCGGCGGATCTCCAGGACCCAAATTTACAATAGGTGCATAATGGAAAACTAGGTGCATAATGGAAAAACTAGGTGCATAATGGAAAACTAGGTGCATAATGGAAAAACTAGGTGCATAATGGAAAAACTAGGTGCATAATGGTTTGAACTAGGTGCATAATGGTTTGAACTAGGTGCATAATGGAAAACTAGGTGCATAATGGTTTGAACTAGGTGCATAACGCGTAGTAACTATACAGAGAGTCATTAAATGATATGGAAAACATTTAGAACGGATAAAAATACTTTTATACAAACTATGTTTTGGTATGTATATACGTATATATATATATATATATATATATATATATATATATATATATATATATATATATATATATATATATATATATATATACGAAATCAACATTCGTAACAAACAAATTATGTTTTTGAAAAGACAACTACAATTATATGTATATATATACATATATTCAAGGACGACAAGTAATATATATAAAAATATATATATTCAACTAATAAGTATATCGATATATATACTTACGTGCAACGAATGATTTATTAAACGTACACTTACAATTATATAATATTGCGTGTATAGGACATTAGGAGATTACGTTGCTACACACGCGCACTTTAGGATTGCTTGCTCAACAGGTGAGTCTCACTGCCCCTTTTTACTGTTTTACTTTGGGGGAGATGCATCACTTGTTTACTAAATGTATTGTTACTGAATATACTTGTTTACTGTATGTACTTGTTTACTGAAAGTGATTGTTTACTAAGATTACTTGAATTACTAAATACATTTACAAATGTATTGTTTTACCGATTTGAATACAAGTACAAAATGTATTGTTTTACCGATTTGAATACAAGTACAAACTGTATTGATTTACTGACTTTAATACAAGTACAAAATGTATCATTTTACAGACTTTAATACAAGTACAAAATGTATTATTTTACAGACTTTAATACATTTACAAATGTATTGTTTTACAAACTTATTTACTTACTGACTGTAATACATATACAATATGTATTGTTATACCGACTTATTTACTACTGACTTGAATACATTTACAAATGTATTGTCTTACTGAATTACTTACTTACCGACGTATTACCTTACTGAATAGCATGAGTTTACTGTTAATCCAATGAAGTCCTCTGAATCATAGTCGTCAGTTATACGATAAGCGCGAATTTTAGTATATGGATCCATATGGGACTGACAATTCCCGCCTGGGGTGGTAGCGCCACCACGAACCGCAAGTGTCTAAACAGGCGTTTCTTATTCGTTTCATATGAGTATTTTTGGATTAGTACTCACGGGGGCAAATTACAGACGTGTTAAGCTTCGACTATGATGGCTCATGGCATGATATGACCAACTATACTGACCTTACTGTATTTAGGAAATACTTGGTGAAATACTTGATTACTGACTTACTACTATTGTACAATTATACTTTACTGTTTTACTATTGTGAATGATTTACTTACTGATTTACGCAAACTGTTTACTACTGTACATACAAACCTGTGAGATTCACCAACCTTTTGGTTGACCTTTTTAAGTGATGTATTCTCAGGTACACAGCAACAGTAGGATGGCCCGCAGGGTATGCTAGGCTAGTACGAGTCGCATGCATAAACACTTGAAGATTTTATTGGCATAATCTTTTGTACCTTGATTATGTGTTTAAAATCTTTTGAATAACTTTGCGAACTCGCTAATGATGTATTACTTATAACTTAAAACCTTGTACTACTGTTGGTAACGTATTGAAATGTAATGTACTTTCTAAAACGTCTCATTTAGAGTCGTTTGCTTATACTTTGGTGTTTTGATATTTGATTAGTGGCACCCAAAACTCGCTTCCGCAAAACATTAAATTTAGGGGTGTCACAGATTGGTATCAGAGCCTAAGGTTATAGCGAACTAGGTTGCATTTAGTGGGCCTAGACTATGACCGTTAGGCAGTATTCCTCATTAGATATAACTGGTTCAGGGATTTCATCATACGAGTTTAATTTAACATAGCCTGATCAACTATGTACAATTAAATGAAGATGATGTAAGATCTGAAAGGGGTTATGTTGAACAGGAATGCACTAGTTGACTCTGACAACGAGAGAACCGTGACTTGTACTTGTTCTGTGCTAGACACAACTAGGTGGATAATAGGTATATATGGGTTACACCTATATGGTTAGGCTTATTAATATCCTCCGATATTTGATAACACACTCACCGTACGAACACACTTTAGAATAGGCCTGTGGTAAGTTGATCGAGTCAGGAGAATAGTACCGGGATGTGCCCTGACAGAGAGGGTCATCTCTTCAAAATAGACTTACCTAGGTAGAGATTAAGAACTTCAATACTTTATTCTACACGAACTGGTCATCAGAGGACCGTCCTTCACTCACCTATCATATTTAACATCCGAATTCCAACTTTCTCTAAGTACACAAATCTTTTCTTACATTCCTATCACATTCCGCATAACTTCTGATATCTGTTCGGACGTAATATCCCCGACAGCTCTTGTAAGACTCAAAATCTTGTAATCTTTTGAACTCGCATGTTAAATGATTACAATCTTCATTATTCTATACTGTTGATTGTCACTCGTGTTGTAATATATTACTGTTATATATACAACTACGATAATCATACTCTTACACAAAAACTCACATTTTTCCTTGCTGTTATTGAAGGAACATGCCACCAAAAAGACAAACTTTCAGTGCGGCTGAACTCGCACGATTTGTTTCTCAAGGAGTAGCCGAAGCTCTAGCTACTCGATCATCACCGTCTGTGAACGCTGCTCCTGTTGCTAAACCCTGCAGCTACAATGACTTTCTCAAGTGCAAACCTATGAACTTCAAGGGCACGGAAAGTGCCATTGGATTGGTCAGGTGGATTGAAAGAATGGAGTCAGTCTTTAGGATCAGTAACTGCTCGGAATACTGCCAAGTTAAATATGCCACCTGTACATTTCTGGAAAGTGCTCTGACATGGTGGAACTCGTACATTCAGTCTGTGGGAATTGATGCTGCATATGGAATTCCATGGGAAGAACTGAAAAGGATGCTAAGGGATGAGTATTGTCCCAATGAGGAACTCCAGAGGTTGGAAGATGAGTTCTGGCACTTGACCATTCAGGGTACTGACATCATCGGTTATACAACCCGATTTCAGCAGCTAGCTCTTCTCTGCCCATCTATGGTAGATCCTGAACGTAAACGGATTGAGAGGTACATCCGTGGACTCCCGAAGAATATTCAAGGGAATGTTACTTCGTCAAAACCTGGAACTATTCAGAGTGCTATTCGTATGGCACATGAGCTCATGGCGCAGATTGTCAGGCGTGAGACACCTGTAACACCTACTGGAAACTTTGGCAAGCGTAAGTGGGAAGGAAACCCCAACACCTCCAACAAAAAGGTTGATACTGTTAAAACCTACCCGACTGACTCTGGCAACAAGAATGAGTATAAGGGAAACAAACCCTTTTGCTCAAAATGTAGCCTGCATCATGATGGTGCGTGTCCTTGCACCAATTGCAAGAGGTTCGGGCACGTAGCCAAAGACTGCAAAACAGCCGCCACTGGTACCAACACTTCTACACCCAAGACCTGTTATGAATGCAATGGTACCGGGCATTTCAGGAAGGATTGCCCCCAACTGAAAAACAAAAACAACAACCATGCTCGAGGGAGAGCCTACATACTCCGTGCTAGGGAAGACCCAAACCCGAGGCTCGCTGACTTGCTCAACTCTGGTACATTCGCGTACAGATAACCCTACTACCTCAATGTTGGCTTTACTAAATTCTATTTATTACTCGATACTTCATTCCGTAGCTTAGATCCTATGAGTGAAATAGGATTTGTATACATATCTGATTAGACTATTATGTGATATAGGTATATATACATATATAGGTCTCAAATGCGTACTACTCAATGGGCTGTTATATACTGAAGGTATAGGAATAGGCCTTATCTGATGATACTTTAGTTACTACTTACTCTACCGAAAACGACAAAATATAGCTACTTCAGTGTCCTTTGATATAAGGATCGAAACTTTGTACTTGCTTACTACTACTACCTTTGCCCACTGCTGGCTGAAGTGTCAACAGTGAAGAACAGAACTCACGAGGAGAAATCCTGACAAGCAATGTCAGTGAGACTAAGTTTAAACCAAACAACACTAAGGGTACGCTTCCACGTAACAACTTAATTTTATACGAAACTAATAGAATTTAACTCATACTATGACGACACTGACCATTAACGACTGCCTACATACAAATTACCTTGGTAGATTTTACTTGTTGTTTGAATACTACTATGTTTTCCCTAGATTCTAAGTGTATGAAAGGATTAGGGAAGGATGACAATTTAGATTCTATAGTTTCTTTAAGAGACGATGTTTAGCTTGCATATGTATAGGGATATCATATCCTACATTGTTTTATACCGGAAGACATACTGGTTAAATTTTTATTATATAATGGGTAACATCCCACATAGAACTACTGTAGGCTAAACCATTAGTTTCTGTAGGAGACTGATAGAGTCTAGTTCACACTATGATACTACTGTCCGTTACAAACTGTATGAACATAGAGAAATTACTACTTTACTTGAGGCTACTAGTACAAAGTGTAGCTACACCTTAGTGACTGACTGACCTTGTCCTACCGACAAAATGGTCAACTACTTTACAACACACTTCCTCTATTCCTTTAATCGCCAGTAGGGCATTAGCTTAACAAGGGGAGGGAGGTATTATTAGAATGAGGTTATAGCACTCACAGTAGACTCACACACTTTCTTAGATAATGCGCATACAATTACTACACACAAATTTCGGGACGAAATTCTCCTAACAAGGGGAGAATGTGACACCCGGTCAAAATAACCCAAAATTAGCTCCTAATTTAAACTTTTAAAACACGTAATTACATACGTGTCAATACTCAAGTACACAAGTATTATATATATATATGTATATATATAAACCGAAACGATTAATTAATAATCACAATACACGAATTTAACAAAACGTAGAAACTCAAAATGAAAGCAAGCGAAAAACATTTTTAAATCAAGTATTATTATTGAGGATAATAATTACGTACTCCGTTTGAAATTTAAATACATTTCAGATACAGAAAACTATCCGTGTATTTTGAGTTAAACTAAGATATATTTTTATATCTCATTGAAAGTAATTTTATAGAATATTTCAATTTAAAAACGTATACGAAATAATATTTAGAAAATTTTCATTTTTAAATATTATACTACATTACGATCGGGTACGCGAACTCGGGTCGAAAAATACTACCTAACTTCAATTATTGAAGCCGGTATATACACCCGACCTCAATAATGCAAACACACACACGCACACATTCAATCTATATTTCTCTTCTCTGCTCTCTCTCTCTCGTTCCAATTCAAACAACAACAACAAAGATCAGTAACATCATCATCATCATCTAGCTTCAAAATCATCATCTTCATCATCGGATCATCCTCATCATCACCACCCGTTTCGTTTTCAAAAATTGTAAGAAACCATTTTGTTTTCCTTTTTATTTCATGTTTAAATTACGTAGTATAACATGTACTAGCTTAGTATTAAGTTATTGGTTGCGGAAATTGGATTTAAAACTGGTTTTGTAAACTTCCTGCACCAACAGACCCTGGAACCAGGCCCTGATGGATCAGATAGTTGATCCGGCGGATCATACTGTGAAATGGCGGATCATTTCAAAACCTGCCTTTTTACTTGATCCAGCCATGATCCGGCGGATCTCCAGGACCCAAATTTACAATAGGTGCATAATGGAAAACTAGGTGCATAATGGAAAAACTAGGTGCATAATGGAAAACTAGGTGCATAATGGAAAAACTAGGTGCATAATAGAAAAACTAGGTGCATAATGGTTTGAACTAGGTGCATAATGGTTTGAACTAGGTGCATAATGGAAAACTAGGTGCATAATGGTTTGAACTAGGTGCATAACGCGTAGTAACTATACAGAGAGTCATTAAATGATATGGAAAACATTTAGAACGGATAAAAATACTTTTATACAAACTATGTTTTGGTATGTATATACGTATATATATATATATATATATACGAAATCAACATTCGTAACAAACAAATTATGTTTTTGAAAAGACAACTACAATTATATGTATATATATACATATATTCAAGGACGACAAGTAATATATATAAAAATATATATATTCAACTAATAAGTATATCGATATATATACTTACGTGCAACGAATGATTTATTAAACGTACACTTACAATTATATAATATCGCGTGTATAGGACATTAGGAGATTACGTTGCTACACACGCGCACTTTAGGATTGCTTGCTCAACAGATGAGTCTCACTGCCCCTTTTTACTGTTTTACTTTGGGGAAGATGCATCACTTGTTTACTAAATGTATTGTTACTGAATATACTTGTTTACTGTATGTACTTGTTTACTGAAAGTGATTGTTTACTAAGATTACTTGAATTACTAAATACATTTACAAATGTATTGTTTTACCGATTTGAATACAAGTACAAAATGTATTGTTTTACCGATTTGAATACAAGTACAAACTGTATTGATTTACTGACTTTAATACAAGTACAAAATGTATCATTTTACAGACTTTAATACAAGTACAAAATGTATCATTTTACAGACTTTAATACAAGTACAAAATGTATTATTTTACAGACTTTAATACATTTACAAATGTATTGTTTTACAAACTTATTTACTTCCTGACTGTAATACATATACAATATGTATTGTTATACCGACTTATTTAGTAACTGACTTGAATACATTTACAAATGTATTGTCTTACTGAATTACTTACTTACCGACGTATTACCTTACTGAATAGCATGAGTTAACTGTTAATCCAATGAAGTCCTCTGAATCATATTCGTCAGTTATACGATAAGCGCGAATTTTAGTATATGGATCCATATGGGACTGACAATCCCCGCCTGGGGTGGTAGCGCCACCACGAACCGCAAGTGTCTAAACAGGCGTTTCTTATTCGTTTCATATGAGTATTTTTGGATTAGTACTCACGGGGGCAAATTACAGACATGTTAAGCTTCGACTATGATGGCTCATGGCATGATATGACCAACTATACTGACCTTACTGTATTTATGAAATACTTGGTGAAATACTTGATTACTGACTTACTACTATTGTACAATTATACTTTACTGTTTTACTATTGTGAATGATTTACTTACTGATTTACGCAAACTGTTTACTACTGTACGTACAAACCTGTGAGATTCACCAACCTTTTGGTTGACCTTTTTAAGTGATGTATTCTCAGGTACACAGCAACAGTAGGATGACCCGCAGGGTATGCTAGGCTAGTACGAGTCGCATGCATAAACACTTGAAGATTTTATTGGCATAATCTTTTGTACCTTGATTATGTGTTTAAAATCTTTTGAATAACTTTGCGAACTCGCTAATGATGTATTACTTATAACTTAAAACCTTGTACTACTGTTGGTAACGTATTGTAATGTAATGTACTTTCTAAAACGTCTCATTTAGAGTCGTTTGCTTATACTTTGGTGTTTTGATATTTGATTAGTGGCACCCAAAACTCGCTTCCGCAAAACATTAAATTTGGGGGTGTTACAATAGTCTTGAACGACGACATCTTGCCCGTCCTCTCCGTGTGCTATGAGAACCGAACATATCTAAACATCTTGCTTATATATGCGTTGCCAAAGAACTTAACATAAGTAATCCATTTAAAGAAGTCTTTGTGAGATTTCAAAATTACGTATTCTAGTACAATTTGTCTATATAAAATTATAAGTTTATTTAGTTCTACGTAGAAACAGTTATCACAAAGAATAACAATAGTTTTATTACAATCTATAGATAAAAAATAAATGAAGAATAACAATAACAAATTATTTTATTACTTGGTAATCTTCTATAAATAAATAATAAATAATGATTGGGGATCATAGGGGAAGGGGTTATATGAGGAGAAGGAGGAGAAATTTTATTTGTAGCCATTAGATCATCTTTTGGGTTGGATCAATGGTTAAAAGGGATGGCAATTTTGTAATTACTTTAAAAAATAAGGGTATTAGTTAACAAAAAAAAAACATAACATTAATTTTCACTCCACACCCCTTCCACTATTTAGACTTTTACATGTTAACCCTTCCACTTTAATTTCTTCCCCCTCCTACCTTCTTCTTCCTCCAACCCCACCTACCACCACCCCACCACTTGCTGCCACCATCTGACTGCCGCCGGCCGCCGTCAGATTCCGGCCGCCGGAAAAAAACAATTTCAAATTTTTTTTTTCAAAATTTTTTTTTTTTTCAAAAAAATTTTTTTTTTCAAAATTTTTTTTTCAAATTTTTTTCCCATAAATTTTTTATTAGATATAGTATTCCTTTTCCTACTGCATTTTTAATAAAATTATACGTTTTTTCCACTGCATTTTGTATATTATTGTTAATTTACTAAAACTTGTATATATTTTACCGCATCTTCTATACCCAACGTCAACAAAATACCGTACAAATGGATAATATATATAATCTAAATTGCAATAAAAAGAGAACAATATGTCCTAAATGATGTATATGCAAAATGCAATAAAAACAACAATATGTATTATACTTTAATACAAAATGCAATACAAATAGATAATATGTAAAATACAAAATGCAGTACAAATCGATAATATGTAAAATACAAAATGCAGTGAATAACAAACAATATATAATGAATGAAATATATGAAAAATGCAGCAAAAATAACAAAATACATTGAAAATAACAAATGCAGTACAAATAGATTATGTATAATATAAAATGCAGTGAAAATAACAAAATGCAGTAAAAAAAATAAAATACGGTACAAATAGATGATATATAATATAAAATGCAGTAAAACGAACAATGTGTACTAAATAAATATATGCAAAATGCAGTAAAAACAGTAGTATGTATTATACTTTCATACAAAATGCAGTAAAAATGGATCATATGTATAATATAAAATGCAGTAAAAAATAAACAATATGTAATATATGAAATATATGCAAAATGCAGTGAATAATAATAAAATGCAGTGTAATTTTAACAAAATGCAGTAAAAAATATATTATGTATAACTTAAAATGCAGTAAAAAAAACAATATATATAAGATTGAGGTGTATAAATAAAATGCAGTAAAAACGAACAATATCTACTAAACATATATACAAAATGCAATAAAAATAATAAAATGCAGTACAAAGTGATAATATGTAAAAAAAATTGGAAAAAAAATTATGAAACAAAAATTTTATTTTTAAAAAAAAATGAATTTTTTTTTCCGACAACCGGTGGCGTCGGCGGCGGGTGGCGGCGACGGGTGGCGGCGGCGGCGGGTGGCGGCGGGTGGCAGCAGCTAGTGGTGGAGGGGATGGGTGTGTAGGAAGAAAGTAGGAGGGAGTAGTGTACACTATTAAAAAGGTGAAGGAGGTAAAAATGAAAATTTGAAAATTCTTCTCCTCCTTCTCCTCAAATAATACCTTCTCCTCTCAACTTTACCCATAAATAATAAATAAATAAACTTGAAGTAAAAACTAAAAACCATAAGTTGAAAAAATCAAGCGGCTGACTCCATTCTTGATATATCCCTCCCTCCCTCCCTCCCTCCCCACGAAGTCACGAACCAACGATAGTTTTCGCACAACGACTTAACACACAGGTATGTCTAACCGCTACTGCTATCAACTCCTCACAAACAGTTATTACTCCTATTTACTCTTATTTTATTATGTATATGTATATGTATATGTATATATGTATATGTGTGCAGTTTGCTTATAATTGATATGGTTTCGTATTTTTTTGTTAATGACATATTTTCAGAAGATCATATTAATTAATGTCTACAAACTTCGGTTGTACTGAATCAAGTTCAGATGCTGTTATTCCATCTGAACAACCTAGTAATAGCGATATTGCTTTAAGTAATGGAGTTAAGGATGTAATTAGGGCTGACTTGTTAGATTTGAAAACCGAAACCCTAACAAAAGTAGTAGAATTGTCTTCTGATAATGATAAAAGTGCTGATATTTTTGTTCAGGATGATGATGCTGCTAGGGTTTCTGGAGATGAATTAGGGATTGCAATGGAGAACAGTGAGAAAGTGTTAGATGAAAATGTGGTTGATAATAAGGAGAATGATGGTGATAAGGTTGTGGTTAGGGCTGAGTTGTTAGATTCGAAGACGGAAACGGTGACAATGGAAGAACCGTCTTCTGATGGTTTTGTCGATGTTAAGGATTCTATGGATGAAGCTAGGGTTTACGCAGATGAGAAAGAGATAGTACTGGAGAATGTTGATAAAGTATTGGATGATGCTGTAATTTCGGCTGTACCGACGAGTAAGAATGTTACTGATACAAGTAGCGAGGTTAAAATTGGGGATGACTTGATGGACTCGGAAATTGGAAACCTAACTAAGAAAGAACTGTCTTCTAATCAGCATGCAGATAGTGATATTGGTGTTCGGGATTCGATTGATGAAGCTAAGGTTTCTGGAGATGAGAAAGAAATTGTAATGGAGGACATTGATAAAGATGCTGTAGTTGTGTCTGTACCATCGAGTAATAGTGATATTGATGTAGGTAAAGAGGGTAAAACTGGGGTGGACTTGTTAGATTCGAAAAATGGATCTCTAACTAAGGAAGAACCGTCTTCTAATCATGATGTAGGTGGTGATATTGCTCTTCAGGATTCAATTGATGAAGATAGGGCATCTGGAGATGATAAAGAGATTGTAATGGAGGAAGCCGAGAAAGTTTTGGATGAAAATATGGTTAATGAAGAGGAAAAGGAAGGTGAATATAAGGTTACGGATTTGGTGTGGGGAAAGGTAAAGAGTTATCCATGGTGGCCTGGGCAGATATTTGATCCATCTGCTGCAACAGATAAAGCTAAGAAACACTCCAACAAGAAAGGATTTCTCATAGCTTATTTTGGTGATCAATCTTTTGCTTGGAATGAGGTTTCGAAAATCAAGCCATTTAGGAAGGATTTTAGTAAAATGGAGAAACAAAGTATTTCCAAAGGGTTTTGTAATGCTGTGAATTGTGCTTTGGATGAGGTTTCAAGGCGGATCGAGTTTGGATTGGCATGTTCGTGCTTGTCTAAAGAGGTATATGATAGATTTAAAACTCAAGTTTTTGTTAATGCTGGTATAAAGAAAGAAGCTAGCATAATAGATGGTGGAGATAACTTTTCTACTGTGGCTAGTTTCAAACCTGTGAATGTTGTTCGATCGGTGCAAGATCTGGCTAGAGAACATTTTGATGGATATAATACATTGGAGGTTATGTCAGTTAGAACTCGGTTATTGGCGTACTATCGTTGGAAAGGCTATCATCAGTTTCAAGCGCAAAATATTGTGGATGGATTGGATAATAAGTTAGAAAATAATCTGGAGATTCCTTTAATGGAGGAAGATAAGGTGGTTGAAGGTGCAAAACCGGGTTCTGAAGGTGAGAAAGTTTCATCTAAAAAAAGGAAGTTAAAGGCCTGTGATTCGGTCCCAAGCAAGAAAAAACGATTGACGAAGGTGACCCCAAAAGGAAGGGATGAGTTGGATAATAAGTCAGAAGATGATTTTGAGGAAGATAAGGTGGTTAAAGACACAAAACCGGCTTCTGTAGGTGAAAAGGTTTTTTCTAAAAGTAAGAAGTTGAATGCTTGTGATTTGGTCCCAATCAAGAGAGAAAACCCCCCGAAATATGTGACCCCAAAGGGGAGCTCGGGCGTGTCTAACGGGAAAAGTAAAATGAAAAAAAGTGATGGCAAAAAAACGACTGCGGAGAGTAATGGCATTAACGAGGAAAGTGAGAATGGAACTAACGATAAAAACTCATCACTTTCATCCCCAAAAAGCTTCTTTAGAATCGGTGATAGAATTTCTAGAATTGCAAAACAATTATCTGAGTCACCTTCACCTGCACTTCTTAAGGAGTCTCAGAAATCAAAGCATGTCGTGGAGAAAAGTTCTACAACCGACAGAAAGAAAAAGAGAAAGGACAGGGAATCTTCTGAGGAAATTCAAGTTGAGGAATGAGGCAGCCTAAAATATGTACACTTTAGTTCATTCTTTTTTGTGGTATATATATAAAATGGTGACTTTGAACGAGTTGTGGTTGAATTTGTCTTGCTTCTTATCTTATGTGTATGCACTACCTTGAAAAGATGTATGTGAATTTCTTATTATCATCTTGCCTTACCAAGTTTGTAAGGCTCGGGCTCTAGATTGTTTAGGTATGTTTGAAATGCAGTTTCCAGCTACAAGTTTGTAAGGCCCATGCTGTAGTTTCACTCTCCATATTCGTTTACTCTTAGTCTCTTGTTATTTATTTATTATTATTATTTTTTTTTAAGATTTGAATCCTGGAGGCCTATCTGGTGGTTTGGGTATGTGCAATTAAGAAAGATTTATCGTGTGGCTTATGTATATTCATTGTAGGTGGAAATATGGGTGGGCCGGACTGGTTGGTGAAGGGTTAAAACGGGTATCTTGATACTAGTTACTAGTTAAAAAGGGTTGGTTCAGGATTGACCTGAAATATCTTGTAGCCAAAGTTTATAGATTTGTTACAGGTGATTACCATGTCAGATGTTATTAAATAATTCATATCCTTTCAGCAACGCTTGATGTATTGAAAGTACGTGACTTATAACCCATTTGACATGTTTCTTTTTATTTGATCCGTTAGGGATAAAACATAGGTTGAGTAGACTCTTTAATAATCAGTAAATCTTATTTGAAAATGAAGTTTATCAAGTACCCCATGCTATATAGAAATATCTAGCATGGTAGCATGTCAATCTCTCTTATGCTTCATCTATCTTGAAAGGGTCTCCTTTCTAATTGTCTCTTATTGCTATGATTTTGCTATAGATTACTCATGAAGCTGTATAACTAAAAGTCATCTTATCCCATTTTGACAGGTGCCAAGATTGCATTTTTGAACTCAAATGTGAAATTGACAGAGAAAGCGTAGGCCCATACAAAACCGGTTGATCTGCTGAAATTGAAGATTTTATCCGAGCTCAGTAGACATAGATGATAGTTAGCTGAGATCATCAGTCGTTGACTCATTGTGTACACTAGTACTTTTGCGGATGCATGTATAAATTGTGCAACTCGTAAATCTGCCATCTTTTGCAGTTTTAGATGTAGCCCACAGTTTCTTATATTGTTGTTCCCTTGCTGGTTTGATACTATGTGCCTTATTGGTGTTATGCTTGTTTTTAGTCTCCTTGTAATTATAGTTTTAAGTGGGATGTATCTATTATAAGCTTGAAATGAGTGTACGTTATTTTCTGTATTATCAGTGGGTAATATTACGAGCTGGTTTGATCTGCTCACATGGACATCTAAGGACCTGATGGATGGCTCATGTTTGGTGCTTCCAGAAGAGAAGCGAAAAAGGAAAGAACTAAAAGCGTTGCCTTTCGGTCAAAACATTATTGATACTCTAGTATGAAAACCGGGAAAATTTCTTACACCTTAACTATATATCTCATAATTGTTATCAGAGTCCGAACAATTATACTTTGAAGTTGGTCTGTATATAACCAAATCATGATCATTGTATAATATGGTAATAATCACATTGTACAAAAGGACTGCGTGTCGGGGTTCAGGAGCTTTAGTTTGTGATTAATATGGCTCAAGAATCAAGTACTAGAATATAGCTTTTTGAGAGGTATGTCAACAAGGAATTTTTTATTAGCGCTGTATTCACAAACTTAGGGGGAGTTTGGTTGGAGGTATTAAGAGGTGGGGAATAGGAATGAATAATGGTGCGTGGTTACATATATTGGAATCGTTCATTACCTATTAGAGGGTAATCATTCATTCCCCCATCAAATTGAAGGTAATGTTAGTCATTACCTATAATCATCCTACATATAACATTAATATACTTGACCCGTCAACCCGTTAAACCCTCCAATCCGTTTGATTTATCGAGTCAAACTCGGGTAAGTTTCGGGCTAACGGGTCAACCCGTCAAATCCAAATTTGACCCGTTTTACCCGAAACTAGCCCACCAACTCGAATTAATTCAAAATCATCATGTCAACCCTTAACCAGTTTGACCCGTATAAGTTTTCAAGTCGGACCGAGGTCAAGTGGTCAAGTTTCGGGTTAACGGATCGACCCGCCAAACCAAATGCAACCACATTTGACCCAAAAGCAACATGTTAACTCATTAACCTGTTTCCAAAACCGGTAATAAAGATTGTATGCGAGTGGGTTAAGAGATTTTGACCTGCAACCCATTTATCAAATCATCAATCATGTGAGATTCGGGTGAGGTACTTAGGACCCGTCAACTTAAGGCGACTCAATCTGTCACCCCTACTCGTAATTGCATGAACCAAGCCAGTGGCGGATCCAGAATTTATTTTTAGGGGGGGCATTTGACACGTACTACATGTATCGATAATAATAGGTTGATAACCGGTCAAAACGGGTCGGGTCAAAAACAGTCAAGTACAAAAATATATATAAATATTAATCGTCACTTGTAAAAATACTAGCAAGCTATGATTGAAGTATTGGAATTCATGCATAACTTTTCACTTAGCAAATATTATGTTCAATTTTTAAAATTTGTCACTTTGATTGAAGTATTGGAATTCATACATAACTTTTCACAAAACACTATAAAAATAATAAACGTAGTACTAATTAAACTAGATGCATTTATGACAATTTATACTTAATCAATTACAACAATTAAACAATTTAGTTAATATAATTCCTGCAAGTTAAGTTTATAATTATACTTAAAACACTATAATTAATGGAGTAATATAGTCAAATATGCAGAAAAGGTCCAAGAATTAGAAAGGAAATAACGTTTAACTTGTTGTACGCAATAGTCAATAGATACAGCTTTTGGGCTCAATTTTTGACATGCAAGGGGCCAAGGGGGTCATTCAATTTATTTTGTGGGGTCTTAGTGTTTGGGCTAAAAAAAATACAACATGCTGGGCCAAGCTGAGTGGGGGCCCGTGACCCCCCTAATTGTTCATTGGATCCGCCTCTGAACCAAGCAACATCAATGACAAATGTACCACTAAGAAAATGTTCATTGCATTCCGTAGTATTTCCATTCCCTTTTCCATTACCATTCCCTACTTCGAACCAAGCGCACCCTTAGGAGTTGCATCAAGGGTTTAGTGTGTAACTAAATGAAAAGTTAGAAGTTATTGTTGTTCCCTGTTTCGTGGAAAATTTGGTAGAAAAATATGGCTCAAGAATCAAAGACTAAATCCAGTATTGATGACTAAATACCATCCAGCGAAGAAATTAATCAAGCAAATGTAAAAATGAAAAGCCTTAAGCTAGAATGGATGAAAAGGAGCTCATTCAGACTGAGACCAAATGAGTTTGGAAGTTTCAACGATGGACTTTTTTAACAATTTCACTTAATTAAGGTTTGAATCAACCAAACTAACCAACAATCTATATTTGAATTATTATTCGTAGTTTCACTTCTACAAAACATTATCAAACATGATCATTACTCCGTATTACGGAAAAATGTTTTATAACAAGTCAAAAAGTATGAACAACAATAATATAGAACTCAGTAAAGTTGTCCAGACATTGAACAGGTCAACAAGATGAGTCGGATTCGATGAGTCGGATTCGCTTACTTAGAAGTTGCATCGAAATGCATGGACTTTGTCATCAGCCGGTACATTACTAAATATACTAACAGCCCAACTGGTCGGTGTCGCGGTGTCGTTTTGATGCCATGAGATGTCGTTTTGGTTACTGTTCATAAGGGGTAGTTTGGTAATTTTATTTTATTTTTTTTAATGTCGTTTTATTTCATTCATTTGTCATTTTTTGATGTTGGTAAATAAAAAATGTGACAGAAATTTTTTTTCTCTTTCTAATGTTTCCCGGCAACAATGCTCTTCACCATTCGTATGCTTGAATCTCGCCAGCGAATTCACCAACAGCTTGTCAAAAAATTGAGACAACAATGATCTTCACTGTTCATACATCACTATGTGTTTTTTTTGTATTCATACGGTCGAATCTTTCCGGCAAAGTAACCAATGTCGGAGGGATGTCGATCCGGGAAGTGAACCGACGCCCTAAACGGTTGGAATGGTGCCAACGATGATACAGGAGATTGTCGTCGTCGTGCCGACGATGTAACAGAATCCGGATATGATAACATGTACTCCAATAGTTTAGTGATGACAAACTAGGGGAGGGTTACAGGAGGTATACGGCGGCGCGTGATGAAGTCAAAAAATGGCTGAAATAATTGTAAGAACATCAAATCTTTTAAAAAATGGAAAATATATATATATATATATATATATATATATATATATATATATATATATATGGGAAGGTTCAAATGAGAACCACCCACAAATTGAGAACCAAAAGAACTCATTTTAATAAACAAAATAAAAGGGGTAGACTAGTCTTTTTAACATATTGGCCGGTTGCTAAAATTCTGGGATTTAATAGATTCCATTTCACTCTCAAAATTTCAATTATATAATGTTTTTCGGTTGTCTCTCCTTTTCATCTTTATCAATTTCATATTTCAATATCACCGTTTAGTAATCTGGCCTTCATTGATAACCCAAATATTATGGTAGTCCATCATTAAATCTTACACAGCAACCTTATATGTGCACATATGAACACATTACAATCTTACGTACATTTTCTTAGTAACGAAATCATTAGATTCAGTCGGTGTTCACTTGTGTACTAACATGTGTGTTCACATGTGCACAAGTGTGTGTTCACATGTTCACGAACCAGAAAAACAAAATTTTCGGTATTCACAAACCATTGACATCGGATCCATGTTCATATATGCACACAACAAAGTTCACATGTGAACAATCTGTTTTTGGCATTTGAAATCAACAACATGGATTTCACAAAAATGAAAACATAAGCTGTAGAATTGAGAGGATTCAATAAAACAATACGTGTAGGAATCACAGCAAAACAAACCATACACAAAACAACTAACTAATCAAGAATAAAAAATGAAAGAGAAATAGATATTCAAGTTGGAGAAGAGAGCGATGTGCATCATCTTCATTGCCGTCGTCTGTACGTCATCGTCTTCTTCACATTAATACCAGACCTCGGTTCAGGTGGGACGGCTGGTGCAAGGATTTTAAGAAGATGGTGGTGGGCGGCGGTTAGGATGGTGGCGTGGCGGAGGTTATGTGTGTGTATGTGTCGACTGTCGAGTAAAAAAAGGGGGTGACAGAGATAAATTTGTGAGGGAATGAATTGTTTGTTGACTTGTTCAAAGCCATTAATATCTCCATTAACTTGTATACGGGATTTAAAAAATATCATACGTAATTCCTTTAATGCCCTTTCACCATTTATGAAATATATCTCCATCTTTCAGTTAATTACGTTAATGCCATCAAATTTTTTAACCATCGATCAAATAATTAATGCTTCAGATTTAGTTCTCTTAGTTCTCAATTTGTGGGTGGTTCTCATTTGAACCTCCCACTATATATATATATATATATATATATATAGTCATGGATTACAATGATTCCAAACAAACAGATATGGACCGAAACACACGTACGACAACTCGGAAAGTCGCCAGCGAAGTAACCGAGGCTGGAAAGGGCCGTTTTCGCAATGTTTATGTCGGAAACATGGATTGAAGAGGTATATAGTGAATCGGCGGTGTATAATGATGAAAAATGGGGTTTAGAAATGTATTCGAGTGGTGATCTATTTTTGCGGTGGTTGTCACCGCCAAATGCTATCATGATGCCTCCAACAGGAAAAAAGAAAGAAAACAGCTATCGGTTTTGTAAATCAAATATGTGGGTAGCTTCAATTGTTTTCAGTTTAATAAGCTTTTTCAATATAAAAATGTCATCCCTACGTTTATTTTTACACTCACTCTTTAAGAGTTTAAGGTGTGTTGGAACTTTACAATATTTACACGTGTAGCATTAGAAAAATTATAACAAATGGCAGCTTTGAATGATAGTAGTATTTTACGTTATACTCCGTATAACAAACTAGGGATCGAGCCCGGCCGTTTGAAAAGTGCAGTTATATAGTAATTTTTAAGTAGCCCAATATATTAATGGGCATACAATTAGTGTTATCGACAACACAATTAATTTACGGTGTTGACCAATTAGTTTACGTTTACTTCAATATATCTATATATATATCATTCCTTTACTTTTCAGCATAAAGTTATAAACCAAACTTCTTTGTAAACAATGTTCAAGAGTTTATAAATTGTAACATCCTGTTACAGGGCCTAGACGTTCATGGTATTTTCCGAATTTAAATGATTATTTAAATAAGTAGGAAATTATATTGTTGAATTATTTGAAAATAAATAGGTAAATGAGTTCCAGGAATTATTGTGACTGATAAAATAATATTTGTTTTAAATAGTTGAGCCTGACGGTAAAATAAAAGTTTAGGGTATTTTCGGGTTTCAGGCAATAGGTTTAGAAGGGGTATTATTTTGTACTAGTTGGGAGTGGGTTAAAAAGGTTGGGGCCGACCCTTTTTCCCCATTTTTCATGTTCTTGATATTTTTTCTCTATCTCTTTACACACACATACATATATATCATATTATCATTGAAATCAAAGAGAGAAAAGAGAGAGTGATTGCTTGTGATCTTGTTGCTTAATCATCATCATCTTCATCAGTTTAACATCATCATCACCATCTTTGAAAGTGTAAGTGATCTTCATATATATATATATGCAAATTCTTAGGGTTTGTGATTATATGTGTTATTTGATGATATAAATGGTGATATATGATGCTATATGCCTATTGTTGTTTGTTATACTCGATTAGATACCTTGGTTTGATGATTTGTGGGTTTTGATTCGGGTTTTGAGTTAGAACAGCAGGTGCAGGGTCTGACGAACATGGGAGTACGATCGTATTCAGGGAATACGATCGTATTCAGGTAAGATTTGGGGAGTACGTACGTATTCAGGGAATACGATCGTATTCAGGGTAATTTGGGGAGTACGGTCGTACTCAGGGAGTACGAACGTATTCGTGGAGTACGAACGTATTCATTAGACGTATTCCTTAAATCCTCGGCTGATCAAAATCTGGGCAGAAATAGTTGGGGAATACGATCGTATTCCTGGAATACGATCGTACTCCTGTGCATATTCCTTGAATCCGGCGGATTCCTTCAGTTTTATGCTTATTATTCAGTTTTTGATTATTGTGTTCTGGGATTATACATTGAGTTTAATTGTGCAAATGTTATACGATTGATAATAAATGTGAATTGTTATTATATTGTTATGATATATTGGATGATGAGACATTATGATTGATGTTCCTAAACATGATTATGAGGTTCCAATTATAAAAATATAAAGTATATATATATTGAATGTGAAAAGGTGATTAGTTATCATTATTAGTATAACATGGTTATTATTTATTAATTGATGCCATGTGCTTGTCAGATTCTCGTGAGTAAACTTTGTATATAATATTTTAAGATCCTACCTTTAGATGAATATAATATGATGATAAGTTATAACTAAATGATGGAGTTACGGACATATGATCCCATTAAATAGTTATGATTAAAAATGACAACTTATTGTGGTTGTAGCTTGATGTTACCTATTAAAAAATATGTTATACTATTATATAACATGAGATCATCATTGTTGACAAGTTACTAACTTGTGGTATTCTGTGATGTTTCAGATAAACAGAAGACTCAGTGACATTAGAATACTGAGTGGACATCTGAGGTATCGGTGAGTGGACCTGTACCTTCAGTGTGATTGAGTTATAACATGTTTGGTTACAACGGGTAACCGTATATGTTATTGTTGAATAATTATTAATCTATTATGATTATAATTGTGTTAAGTGTTATATGGCCTTTGAGGCGTATATGTGTTAATAAGGAGGTCAACAAGTGTTGGGCATTGGTTACTATTATTTGGACGATGAGGATTCCTTGTACATATCGTTAATGGGAATCTAAATCGTGTGTGATGATAGTAACAGGCTATCGGTAAACCGCTGTATTGGCCTGCAGCTCAGTGGGGTTTATAAGTGTCGCTTGAGGGCCACCTCGGCTTGAGGGTTCCTCAAGGACCACCGGTCCTCTTTAGTGCTTGTGTGTTTACAGTGCTTGATGATGTAAACATTGATTGTATTGTGATTACGATTATTTATTGTAAGCTGATGTGTTATATCTGAGTTGGACTGTCGGTTACAGTTCTTTCTCACTTAGCTTTGAGCTAACCCCCACATTCCCACTTCTTGCAGATTATGATTGTTTATATTGCTGGGCAAGAAGCTTTTGGCTGGAATGGATTGTTTGACGACCTTGCGTATTACTCTGATATTGATTTTGTTAAATCAATGTTGTTTTTGGATTCAATAACACCCGATAATTGTGTTTAAAATTTATATGTTTGAAATAAGCAGGACTTTTATTTTGAAAAATGAAATGCTTGTTTTGGGACAATCGCTTTCGGTAATAAAATACATTATTGTATTGTTTGAAAAAGGACGGGTGTTACATAAATTAATAACACGTAATCGTTAACTAAAATAATACGCTCTAATAGAAAATTAAAAAAACTTTATTTTATATATAAAAACTAAGCATTGAACCCGTGCGGTGCACGACCATTTATATAATACCATTAAATTAGTTTTTATGTTATTATGTTTAAATTTGAATACATAATATAATTAAGTTAATTTGTAAGTTATTGTTTTAAGTTTTAATACATTTGTTGACCCCATGCAATGCAAGGTAATTAAAAAAATAAAAATTAATCATATGTTTTTTAGGTTTTCAATTGTATCTTAATATTGTTGAAAGGTTAAAATTTATTACTGAAATTTAATAGTAATATATATCAAAACATTGTAGTTGATGATCTATATTTAATTGTTTGAACATTTAGGTGTAATTCATTATTTAGCACATCATATAGTTGTCATATGCTTTAACTCAACACTCACTTAGCATAAACTATAAGTAAATTTTATTCAAAAACATTAAAGAAAATATATATATATATATATATATATATATATATATATATATATATATATATATATATATATATATATATATATATATTTTATAATCTTATATACTATTAAAAAGTTTGTTACTTATAAATAACTATATTTAAAAATAATAAAGAAAAATGTACACACTCTTAATGACTTATTATTTATGCGCATTTTTCATATGAATATTAAATTCCTAAATCGATAACTATTGAATCTTTTGCTTTGTTTGCATTTTAATTGTTCTAATCAATTGTAGTAAGTGTTCAAATTTTTGTATTCTAAAATGTGTTAAACTGTTTTTTTATGTGATTATATAAAGCTTATTTCACAGTCATTCTATAATACATATCGATAATTTCATAAATAAAGATATACAATATTACCCGCAGCGAAGCGCGGGCTTTATTCCCATGCTATTAGCCGAGGTAGTGGTTGTCGTTTTGTTTGATATAACATGTCGTTTTCTATTGTTCATAAGGGGTGGTATTGTCATTTTTCTATTAGTTGTTGTTGTCGTTTTATTTGATACATGATGCCGTTTTCTACTATTCATTAGGGGTAGAATAGACTTTTTAGAAACGAAAGTCTTAATATATATATAAATAGTTTATCAATTCTAAACTAAATGTAACTGTAGCCTAGATGGTTTTCAATGTTTGGTCAAAAATTTTGGCTGTTTTGGATTTAGTTAGCGGAGGTTCGAACCTTGCTAGCTTCATCAACTTGGACCTTTTTTTTTCTAGCTACATATGTTACATTTCTTTTATGTTTTTTTTTCCAACTAACATTTTTTATTATTGAATTCATACAATTATGACAATTGCACAATTTAATACTATTAAATCACAAATTGTATAATATCAATGTTTAAGTATAATTTTTTGATTTTAAAAATTCATTTACTTTTGAACCATATATTTAACTAAAAACAATTAACACACAAACTATAAAGATATATAGTGAAAATTTTGAAATGTTATAAATTATCAAAAAAAAAGAAAAAAGAAAGAAATATATTTATTTATTTTTTAAGAATGAGTTTATTGTTTTGTTATGTATAATATTTTACACTTTTTACTATTGTATGAGTCGAACTTCTATTGTACGTATTGAACTTGTAAATATCATCTATTGTATGTACACTTTCCTTTTTTGGTATTGACAAAAATAGAAACTTTCCAATTTTAACCTTACCCAAAAAGAAAAGTAGACGATATTTACAAGTTCAATACATACAATAGAATTTTTCAAAATTGGAGTAATATAATAGTAAATATGTAAAGTTTAATACATAACGAAATAATTAACCCTATAAGAATAGCAAGAACATACACACCTCTAATCACATATAATTTAGAAAACTTTAGTTGAAATGGATTTGAACATGGTACCTATTGTTTGTTATATTGTCTCACGTTGTAGGAACATAGGTTTTTCTATAAATTTTGTTGTTGTGTTCGTTTTTTTCCTACTTTGTTATAAATTGGCAAACTATCTTAGAAGTTAATTTGTGCATATATGACTAATAATTAAAAAATTAACTTTTCAAAGTAGCTCTAACACTTTCGTTTAAACAAAATTGTATTGTGTTAACTTAAAATATTACATTTACATTAATCCTTATTGTTGGGAATACATGTACTATAAGTTCAATATGACTAATCAACTTATATTCGCATAAACTTAGCAATTTAAGACCGCAGCGAAGCGCGGCATCCACAGTCCTTGTGGTATTACAAATTGAATGAGTCATCAATCAATTTCTTTCTTAAATTAGTTTTTGGTATTATAATACTTAAAGCTCACGGTATAAATAGATCGAAGCATAAGTTTGATGTATAAATCAAATGTTTTGTTGTATTCATCACTCCCCTTCTGAAATACCCGCAGCGAAACGCGGGCTTTAACTACCTTGTTACAAAGCAAATTCGACCTTATGATATTTTTGGAAGGCAAATGTGCTTATTTTAAATTTATAAGAGCAACTAAATGATAAATAATAATACTTTGGATAAACTCTATCATCATTTTTCAGATAACGCATCTTCAGGAGTGAAATTTGCTTCCACAGCATAGCAACTCGATCGCAAACTTTCAATTTGATTAGTCCTTATACAGTTTCAGACTCGGTAGATTGATTAAATTCAGAAAATCATAAACTACCAAATGACAAAAACCAACAAACCATGGCTCCCAGGGAATATTATCATTCACATTTTAACACAAATAAGAAAAGAGCAAATACTAGAGTAGGCAGAAACGGAGATCTAAATAAATTGTGTTTACAAAAACCACAGTACAAAAAGGGAACCAATTGTCTGCCCTCTGCAAGCACAAATCTAGAACAAAACCAACATTTGAACTCTTAGAAAAACATATCAAAAACAAGACAATAGTCAAGTAAACCTCCGATAATTTAAGATCTTGGTTTCTCCTTCTTCTCCTTGAAGAGGGCCAATAGAGAAACACCGGATACCTTCACCACCTTGAACCTAACTCCGGGAATATCTCCCACTGCATGACCCTTTCGTCCAAATCCAGCGATCAAAACTTCATCCTGTACCAAACACAAATACAACTTTTAAAAATCAAGTTACCAAAACAATAAGAAATGTTCTTTGAAATAGAGAAATTGAGTACTAACGTTTTCTTCGATGTAGTTCAAACAACCATCATTGGGAACAAAGGCTGCAATCTTCTTTCCGTTCTTGATGAGTTGAACTCTGGCACACTTTCGGATAGCAGAGTTAGGCTGTTTAGCTTCAATACCGCTGAAGAGACAGAAAAACATCCATTTATCAACTTAGTTCTAGTCATTATAGCCTGTGTATAATTGATAACTGAAAACATTACATTTTCTCGAGGACAATGCCCTTGGCGTGAGAAGAACCAGCAAAAGGTTTCTTCCATTCATTACCAAGATGTGACTTCTTGTACGATTTGTCGGCCCATCTTTGCCTCCGGCGGTGGGACTTGAGTTTGCGTCCAGCTCCCATTCCATGTGTCTTACTGCAAAATGATAATTCAACTAAACATTAACACAATAAAAGGAAGCTAAATCTCCAAACTAACAACCATTTGACAATAAACCATCATTGGATCTTATTTTCCAAAATAACAATCTGTGTAAATTAACCAATGTCTCAGATGCTATAAATTACAAACATACTACTAGCATTCATACTAGATCAGCTTTTAGGGATCAAAATAGCCAAAAATCCATAACCAATTTTCCACAAAAAACACTTGTACAATCTCATAAACCAATCAACTAATAAACATAAATTAAATCACTAGATTTTCATACGGTTTTTTATGAGCAGTTATCAACTCTCCCACCACTTCAGCTCAGAATTTAACCATCACCGCCTACATGTTTTAAGATTCACTATATTCCCAATACAACCCAGTAATTTCACAGTTTTTCTTTCTAATTCCATACATACGACATGTTATGTGTTCAACATTCAAATAATAATAAAACCACTTTTTAACCTAATACTTGTCATATTTTATCACCACTTATCTCTACAAACCCAAGATTACTTTAACCACATCCTTAAAAAACTATCAAAGATACATAAAAATCTTAACGAGAATAAGTCAATCTTAGTTTTCAATATTCATTTCTGCTAAAGACATAGTCTGATTCGAGTATATACTTCATTTACAAAGCAAACCCTAGTTATATATAATCATACATAATTTCCTAATATTTACAACTACGGAGTATAATAATAGCAGAAATATAAAAAATTAAACAGATTCAGAAGAATAAGATCACTAGCTAGAACTGTTGATGTGAAATCATACCCCATGTTTGCGAGATTTGAGTGAACCGCTAACGGCGCGTAGGTTTCCGGCGAGACTTTGAAGAAGAAGAAGCGGCTGCCGTCTGATAGAAAACCCTACTGCTTGTTACAATTGGGGTACCGATTATTGTTTTATATGGGTAGTTTGTGAGAAGCTAAATGGGCCAGGCTATGTGACTTATTCATTTCGGGCCGTAGTGTAATTGGGCCCGCGTAAGTTTTTCTTTCTTTTCAATTACTAGTGGGCTGGGTGTACGCATTAAGCCTTTTTACTACGAGTCTATGACGTGTCATCCGATTTTTGTAATCATCATTGAAATAAATAATGGAAAAATATTTTGTGTAGATAATTGCACGGAGATTAGTGCAACAAAGACTAAAGTTGTGTTCCATTTGTGAAATTCAACAAAATTCGATGGAATTGGAATCTCATTTCCATTTCACAAACATGTTTGGTTCATAAATGAATTATTACACCCTCTATTTCAAGACCAATTTTTTTTTTTTTTTAAACCGGAAATGCCTAGTTGAACACATACATTTTAGATTGCATATAAAACAACTAAAATATGCAATTCAAATTACATGATCTTTAAATTCAAATGGCCCTCATAATTACAACACTAATTTAGGTGCAAATTGACTTACAACAAAATGTTAAACCAATAACGTAATTATATAAAATCAGAGTGCTAGTCGCCAAACATTCCATCAAACCCTGTTTTCTTGCAAACCCACCATCAAAGACTAAACCTGCAAGAGTAATGTGGGGAATTAGCACGAAGCTAAGTGAATAGACTAGTTCTAACAGTCTAACTTAGCATAACAATCGATTTACAACAATCAAATATAAACGCACAATCAATCAAATAGAGGATCGGTGGTCCTTGTGACATCCACAGACCCGGGTGATGCACCAAGAACACTTATAACCAACTGCAGGCCAATACAGTGGTATTACCGATAGCCCATTGCTATCTTTAGTCAACATGAAATCTAATTCACAACGAATGTTCACCAATCACATGTTGACTAACCTATAGCAACTAAGCCCAATCGCAACTGACCTCTATTATTCCAACCTATCATGGAATATTCACCAACAATCAATCAATCAACTAACGATATTATTTCAACCTATCATGAAATAAAACACTAGCAATTAATCAATCAATAAATCGATAAACATAAAACTACTAATGATTGGTGTAACCACAATGTCATCACCAATTTATCCTGTGAGACCCAGTCCACTCACCGAATACCTCAGTCGTCCACTCAGTAGTCTAATATCACCGAGTCTTTCTCCATATCTGCGATTATAACAGAATAACACAAGTTAGTCACTTGTTTCAATGTGAACTAATATCACATAATGTTGTCAAAATCCAAACAACTCAATCAAGAAATCACAATACAATATATAGTGATTATAACACCATAATTAACTAATCCAAGTTACAAATTCCACACTCTCATGAAATTGATTATACTTAATCCAAGTATTCAAATATTCCACTTTTAAATTATCACCTACTTATAGTTATTTAACATAATTCAATCCAAGAATATAAGTAACAAATTTAGTATCATTAGTTCACCATCACTATCAAATTATGATCATAAAATCACATTATCACATTAATCCACCTCTAGTTGTCACTAACCAACATGATCCTCTTAATTTCAATGATTAACAATTTCATATAATAACTCACTTTTTACTAGCAACACTATAACAAACTCTTTTTATTATAAATCAAGGTAATTAGTACTTAATCATCATACTTTCATAAAATCCACTTGAATTATAGTTCACATAACTTAATTAGTCCCCTATTAAGTTAAATTAAGCTACTAACCCTCTTATTAACACTTAATAACGCCATTCAACTAATACCAAGCTTTAGTTTATGATAATTACCATCAATCCATTCAAAAAGCACCATGAACTCATCCAAATCATCAAGAAGTTAAGAACCCTAATCAAAGCTATAACTTTAAGCATGAATCATGTTACTTAACATCACTAACAAGTATAACAACATCAATCTCATGAATATTAACCTCAATTTTCGGATTATAATCAATAACCCATCAAAATTTATGATAAACCCTAAGAATCACCTTAAGTTTACAAACTTTAGATTGAATCATGTTAGTTATCATCAATAACAAACTTAACCAACATAAATTTAACCATTTCAAGCCCTAATTTCGGATTATAACCAAGAACACTAAAACCCCCAAATTTCTAGGGTTCATACATCATGAATTAGGGACTTACAAGTTGAATAGAAAGATTAGGAGATGATAATCTATCCTCTTGAAGCTTGAATTCGAACTAGAGATCTTCAATTTGATGAAAAAGATGAATTAAGCTAGGGTTTCATATGTATGTATGCGTACGTATGTATGTGAGGAGGAGAAATAAAGACCGACTCAAATATATGGAATTATCATATAAGTATTAAATTTTATTCCCCGTACTTATCATTGTCTGGAACTTAAAAACCAATTGCGGGGAAATACTATTTTATTTTACCGTCATCTATATTAATTTAAAACAATTAATATTTCATTAGTCACAATAATTTATTTGACTATTTTCCCATTTATTTTCAAATAACTCTACATATTTATTTTGTAACACATTAAATAATGTTTCAAAGTTACAAAATATTTAAATACAGCTAGACCCATAAAGTGGGTGTTACAAATATCTCCCCCTTAAAGAGATTTCGTCCTCGAAATCTACTCACACCTAATCAGTTTAGTGTAACAGAATCACCTTCTCAATTTCATTTCAATTCATTACAACTCTACTTCTCATACAACAATAGGCACACTAGATATGTGCACAATTTAAATCACTTATACATATCATCTTAACCACAAAACACTAAAATGTACCTATATGTCAACATATACTTATATAGATATATTTTATTTTATCAACTTACACACTACCAGTGTATATCTCAATTTAATTCATGCAAACACATAAATTGTGTCTTATAGGTTAATACTAAACCACAAGTGTAATATATTACTCATAATAATTACTCCCTTGAGCATTTCATAATTATATGCGTATACTTTCAATTCTCTCTACAGGCACATTATGATCACTTAAGTGAATTATTTATAATCAATCACTTTAAAACATGTAGTCACTTACCACAAGTGAATAACATGGCCATTTACAATAACATACCCTTTACCACTAGAAATTAGCAATATGCAAGAATCTTTAAAATCCATATATGATTTATATCTCTTTTAACAACAAAACAGTGATTATAAAATCACAATGCACCTATCAACAAGGAAATTTAAATTTCAATTCTCATGATTAAAATGATCACTACATAATCACAAAATTACTTAGCACCAATTCAAATTGAATAATTACTAAGTTTCCCATCAATAGGTACATTGCCATCCAAGCGCAATTACCATTCCATCAAAATGTGCTAACCAAACGCACAATTTTCAACAATATCACATCAATCAATTTTTTTTTTTTTTATCTCGATGACCTCTCATTAGATTATCTCACGCTTCAATCATTTCTATAAGCAACTTATCATTTCACCTTGATATGTATGCATAAAATAACAATCGCAATTTCACATAATTCTCAATTAATAATAATATAACTATCAATTTTCTCGGTTTCAATCACTATTCTCATAACACATTTTTTTTCCCCTCATAATAGGCTATTCATCTATTAAAGCCATTAACAAAGTTATTACCATCATAACTTATATCAATAAATATCCAAGCTATTACCAATCAAAAGGCTCTTTCCATATATATATATATATATATATATATATATATATATATATATATATATATATATATATATATCTCTTTTATTAATAGGTAGTCCATTAATACAATAACTTAATGTTTTACAACCATTTCATTTTAGTCAATCATTGACTCTCTCTCTCTCTCTCTCTCTCTCTCTCTCTCTCTCTCTCTCTCTCTCTCTCTCTCTCTCATATATCAACATTGGAAACCTACAATTTTTTTTTAAAGTCTCATCAATTTCTCGGGTACTTGGTAGTCTCAAAACTCCATGTGAAATGGCATAATATAAATACGTTGGCCAGACGTCGTCATATTATGTCAGTCACACTTTCTTCTCAGACCACTTCATACCATTAATCTCTAAATGATTAACTTTTACTTTTTCATGTTTCCATTGATTCACATAGTTTGATCCACATAACTCTAGAATTAGTGTTTACTAACCCCTATTAGCAACTATCAACAATACTCATTCTTAATATACTCTGCAGTTCATTAAACCGTCTACAAACAACTCATACACTATGAACCATATATACCTCTTAAAACAACTTTTAATATTATATTTAATCATAAGAATGATCTCTGGGCTCAAAGAAACAAAAGCCCAATACAAAACGTAAGCAAAAAGTCCGAAATAATGTCCGAAAAACAATAAAACGTGATTTTCGGGCCCCAAACGACCCCGAAGTGCCGAAAACTGACAGGGCTCATGGCAAAGCCATGAGCTTTGACCGTTGGCCAGTTTTTGAGTTGACATGTAAATTTCGTCTTAATCGGACACCGAAATTTTCTAACGGAAATTCTACGTCGAACGTTACGACGAACGTCGAAATTTTACGAACTTTCATATTAAACTCACTTAATATAACACATAACACAAGAAATGTCTCAATAAGAGGGGAATCCGCCGGATTCTGGGGAATCCGCCCGGATTGAAGGGAATACGCCCGGATTCCGGGGAATCCGCCGTATTCAAGGCCAAGTTTTGGGACAGAACCATTTTTAAGGAATCCGATCAAGGAATCCGTCCGGATTCATGGGAATCCGTACGGATTCAAGGGAATCCGTCCGGATTCAACCTGCTGTAACAAGTCTGCAATTTTAGTGCAAAAATACGAAACTCAAACGCGCATATCTCCTAAACCGTAAAGAGTTAGACTCTGAAATTTTGCAGGCACCCTCATATAATCAAAATGCAACTTTCCATTTTTCCACTTTTTCAATTTACACGTTTTACGAGAAAACGGACGTATAACCAATTTTGAGCCATTTTGAGCCATTTTGGTTGACACATTATATTCCAAACGACTGACTTTAGGCTTCCACCCTTTTGCCAACATTTTTATACATACATTTATGACGTGTGAGCATATTCATTACCCATACATACCCATTCTATCAAGTTTTAACTCTCCGACCCGTTTATGGGTCCAAATGGACACTTTTATCAAATCCAACCATTTTGATTACCATAACATTTTCAATTCACATTTCTACTATATTTAGGACTTATTGTCACTCTATCAATCATAATACTCCAATCAATACTTATTTAAACCAAATAACCAACAAGTGACCCATTTGGGCACTTTAACAACCCATATAGATTTCAACCTATCTATTTACTATTCCAACACCCAATCCACACATCATTGACTATTCCAAGTCAAACACAATCATTTTCACTATTGGAGTTCTATTACAACCTTAAAACACCAATTTTCACATTAAATTTACCATTTTCATACCAAATACCACAAATTTGCATCCTTAGCTTTTTCACAAACTATCAAGGCACAACTAGGTTCGATAACCACTTGACTTTCCTATTTTACCGCTATCAACACATAGATCACAATTTAACCAACATCATGATCAAGGCTTAACACATAAACACATTTATCACCTTATGGCATAACTATTACCAATTTTGACACAACCACTTTCATCTTTGACTTTTAGCAAGTTAATTGCAAATATTCCAATGATTACAACTGTAACACTTTGTTCAATCATGTGTCAATATAATTTATTTCTAGTTCATTTAGAACCACTCATGATACTAAACATCTCAATTAATATTCATAGCATCACATCAACATATAATGATCATCAAGACTTTGTAACCAGGGAATCATGTCAATCTGACTCAACTTACTTTACTACTAATCATATCATAGTAAAGTAAACATTTCAAGCTTATTAAAATTCACCAAGCTTATCGAAAAGCACCTGATATTTATAGGCCCACGAGTATTGAGGAATCATTGAGAATACCATTCGGTTCCTCATGTTCCTCCGTCTCTGCAATCAAAACAACAATCTTGCAACTTGTTATAGGTTAGTACATAATCAATAACCATTTTCTCATACAACTACTAATCCCACACCATGGAATGTTTGACATGACGCACATCAGAGTTTGGGATTGAACACCTTACAATGTACAATTCACCCAAATTCATGCTCTGATACCAACTTATTACACCCTCTATTTCAAGACCAAATTTTTTTTTTTTTAAACCGGAAATGCCTAGTTGAACACATACATTTTAGATTGCATATAAAACAACTAAAATATGCAATTCAAATTACATGATCTTTAAATTCAAATGGCCCTCATAATTACAACACTAATTTAGGTGCAAATTGACTTACAACAAAATGTTAAACCAATAACGTAATTATATAAAATCAGAGTGCTAGTCGCCAAACATTCCATCAAACCCTGTTTTCTTGCAAACCCACCATCAAAGACTAAACCTGCAAGAGTAATGTGGGGAATTAGCACGAAGCTAAGTGAATAGACTAGTTCTAACAGTCTAACTTAGCATAACAATCGATTTACAACAATCAAATATAAACGCACAATCAATCAAATAGAGGATCGGTGGTCCTTGTGACATCCACAGACCCGGGTGATGCACCAAGAACACTTATAACCAACTGCAGGCCAATACAGTGGTATTACCGATAGCCCATTGCTATCTTTAGTCAACATGAAATCTAATTCACAACGAATGTTCACCAATCACATGTTGACTAACCTATAGCAACTAAGCCCAATCGCAACTGACCTCTATTATTCCAACCTATCATGGAATATTCACCAACAATCAATCAATCAACTAACGATATTATTTCAACCTATCATGAAATAAAACACTAGCAATTAATCAATCAATAAATCGATAAACATAAAACTACTAATGATTGGTGTAACCACAATGTCATCACCAATTTATCCTGTGAGACCCAGTCCACTCACCGAATACCTCAGTCGTCCACTCAGTAGTCTAATATCACCGAGTCTTTCTCCATATCTGCGATTATAACAGAATAACACAAGTTAGTCACTTGTTTCAATGTGAACTAATATCACATAATGTTGTCAAAATCCAAACAACTCAATCAAGAAATCACAATACAATATATAGTGATTATAACACCATAATTAACTAATCCAAGTTACAAATTCCACACTCTCATGAAATTGATTATACTTAATCCAAGTATTCAAATATTCCACTTTTAAATTATCACCTACTTATAGTTATTTAACATAATTCAATCCAAGAATATAAGTAACAAATTTAGTATCATTAGTTCACCATCACTATCAAATTATGATCATAAAATCACATTATCACATTAATCCACCTCTAGTTGTCACTAACCAACATGATCCTCTTAATTTCAATGATTAACAATTTCATATAATAACTCACTTTTTACTAGCAACACTATAACAAACTCTTTTTATTATCAATCAAGGTAACTAGTACTTAATCATCATACTTTCATAAAATCCACTTGAATTATAGTTCACATAACTTAATTAGTCCCCTATTAAGTTAAATTAAGCTACTAACCCTCTTATTAACACTTAATAACGCCATTCAACTAATACCAAGCTTTAGTTTATGATAATTACCATCAATCCATTCAAAAAGCACCATGAACTCATCCAAATCATCAAGAAGTTAAGAACCCTAATCAAAGCTATAACTTTAAGCATGAATCATGTTACTTAACATCGCTAACAAGTATAACAACATCAATCTCATGAATATTAACCTCAATTTTCGGATTATAATCAATAACCCATCAAAATTTATGATAAACCCTAAGAATCACCTTAAGTTTACAAACTTTAGATTGAATCATGTTAGTTATCATCAATAACAAACTTAACCAACATAAATTTAACCATTTCAAGCCCTAATTTCGGATTATAACCAAGAACACTAAAACCCCCAAATTTCTAGGGTTCATACATCATGAATTAGGGACTTACAAGTTGAATAGAAAGATTAGGAGATGATAATCTATCCTCTTGAAGCTTGAATTCGAACTAGAGATCTTCAATTTGATGAAAAAGATGAATTAAGCTAGGGTTTCATATGTATGTATGCGTACGTATGTATGTGAGGAGGAGAAATAAAGACCGACTCAAATATATGGAATTATCATATAAGTATTAAATTTTATTCCCCGTACTTATCATTGTCTGGAACTTAAAAACCAATTGCGGGGAAATACTATTTTATTTTACCGTCATCTATATTAATTTAAAACAATTAATATTTCATTAGTCAAAATAATTTATTTGACTATTTTCCCATTTATTTTCAAATAACTCTACATATTTATTTTGTAACACATTAAATAATTTTTCAAAGTCACAAAATATTTAAATACAGCTAGACCCATAAAGTGGGTGTTACATGAATTGAGTTGTAAGTTATCAAATTCTCTCATTCAAATGAATTCACATTTTATTAAATTCCAATTCTTTTAATGAATTCTAATTTCATCAAAAATATTCCGCGAACCAAACGCAACGTAAATGAAGTACTGATTTTGTGAATATTAGATTTTTGAAGGATCAACAAATAAATCTGATAGTTAACCCAAACTCTAAACTCATTGTGAAACATGTTTAATATACGCGGTGGTGGTCATTTGTATCACCATCAAAAAAAATTCATACACCAATAATTATGCTTTAAACTGTTATACAATACAACAAGATGATACATAAAAGTGGTGTATGATTAATTTTTGATATATATATATATATATATATATATATATATACATACATGGGAACCAGGGAGAAGGATTTTATATGAGAGAAGGGAGAGAAGAGTTTCTGACCATCAGATCTTTGAATCAATGGATGATATTATTCAATGGCACAATTGTAATATATATTAACTAATTATTGATCTTAAGAGGTAAAATTGTACTTTAGACTGATTTAAAAAGGAAAAAGAATTCATTTTTAAATAAAAACCGACGTTTAGCCCCTACAAAAGAGGGATACTAGTTCTAAAGGAAAACGTGGGATTTTTTTTTGTTGGGGATTATATTTCATTTCTTTTTGTGATATTATTTTTTGATTGACGATAATATGTGATTAGAGTTTCCATTAGAAAAACATGTAATAAAATTACAAGAAGCTACACTTGATTCAAATATAATACTCCCTCCGTCCCGTTTCTACTGTCTAGTATTCCTTTTTGGGATGTCCCAATTTAATTGTCCACTTCCATAAATAGATAAGAATAATGAGATAAAGTTCATTTTTGCCCTTAATTTATATATGTAAGACAAAAAGGTAGGTAAAAAGTAAAGAGTAAAAATGTCTTCTTACCAAAAAGTAAGAGAGATGGTGATGTTTTCTTAAACTGCGTGTTTTTTGTCTGGGGACAATAAATTTGGGACGGAGGGAGTATATTTTATTATTTTTGATATTCAAATTGTTGGTCCACATCTCAAGCCTAAAAACCAAAAACAATCGAAACAAAATCCAAGTTTGTTATGGTTTAATATATCATCCCTCTACAGTGTATTGTTATATGGTTTCAAAATTTCTGAATCATGTATTATGTTATATGAATCAATGTGATAAACTTTGTGAATCAATGCTATATATTTTTTGAATCAATGTTCTAATTTTCTGAATCAATGATATAGATTACTGAATCATTGTTATTTATTAAATGTTGAATAAATATACTACTACAAATAACTGAATCGTAATTTTAATATTGTGAATCAATCACATTATCAGAAAATGCTTTTCATTTTTATTGTAATAACAGAACATGTGGTTGACGAATTGAAACTATTTATATTTAATTGAATCGACAACATAAACTACTAAGACGGGTGCCAACGGGTGCGTCGGTGCCACCGTCGGTACCAACCGACGGACTGACGCCATTGGCAGCGGCCGTCGGTTAGTGGCCGTCGGTTGGGCACGTCGGGAAACCGAAGGGAGAGAGAGAGAGCGTCGGCGAGGGAGGTGGGGCCAGAGCTTTCCTTTTTATTTATTTTTTCGTTTTTTCTTCTTCTTTTTGTTTTTGTTGTTGTACGTATGAAGTTGCAGGGGAGCTGGGAAGGGAAAGATGAAGGGGGGGGGTTGAAGATGAAGGGAAGGATTAAATAGTGTGTAGGTTAAATATAATTTGGGTTTGGGTTTTAAAATAAAAAATGGGCTAAAGAATTTGTAATGGGCTAAAAAATTTGTAGTGGACCTTTTTTAAATGTATGACTTCATATTTCAAATTAATGTGTTTTTTTGTAAAATTTTTAATTATTTTTACTTTGGTATTTTTAATTAATATAATGTTTTAATTTTTTATTAATGTAATGTTTTTAGTTTTAATTTAAATGTGTTATTTAAGTTTTTGTATTAAATAAATAGATTAAATAGTGTGTGGGGCCTTGAAAATAAGGGAAGTGATGTTGCTGTTGGCAGGGGTGTGTCAGTTGTGTGTCAGTTTGTGTCAGTCTGACGTGGCGCTGAGCTGGCAGGCAACTGACGCGTCAGTTCGCGTCACGGTTGGGAGGAGTCTAATAGTAATATAAACCAAATTAAAACCAAAGATAATTTGATGCAAATCCTCAAGATTTAATACAAAATGTTAGCCACAAAACCTTGATCTTAATCGGCTGAATAGTTATATTGATAATTACAACCAATATGTTGTATCTTGAAAAGCAAAAAACTAATTATTATTTGAAGAATTTGAACAAAACGTTTAAGGCATGTCGAAGTTTCACGAGAAGATTTTTTTGATGAGTATGTAAAATTCATGGAGAATGAATTAATTGTTGAGACGATGATTAATTCCAGAAGAACCATGATTTTTTTTATATAATTGTGATAAGTATGAAACCATTATGATGGAGTGAAAAACTAAAAGCAGTTATAGCATAACATCAATTAAAAATACGGTCAAAAGTAATTAAGCATTTAATTAATTAATTTAATTCCTAGCAAAATACCTATTATAACCTTCCACCTTGTTTTGAAATTAGTGGTCCAGACAAGGGTTCATGTTCGCATGATGTTAACGTACGCACAGTACGCAACAATCTCAAAAGTGTTTATTGTGTATCAATTATAACATGTGCATTGTGTATCGATTATAACATGTGCATTGTGTATCATACAAATCATCACCGTCTTGCAACTTTAATATTTTAACATGTTCATTGTGTATCATATAAATTTTAATAAAAACATACATATTTTAATATGTTCATTATGTATCATTTAATAATTATATATGTTCATTGTGTATCATCTTCTTCCTTCCCTTCCCTGCTCTTGCAACTTTAATATGTTTATTGTGTATCTGTCACACCCCCAATTTCATGCTTTGCGGAAGCGATTGTTTTTGGGCGTGACTAATCAAATATCAAAACACCAAAGTACAAGCAAACGACTCTAAATGAGACGTTGTAGAAAATATATTACATTACATAAGTTTTCAAAAGTAGTACAAAGTTTAAGTCATAAGTTTGAAACATAGTAGTGAGTTCGCAAAATGATTTCAGAAGATTTTAATACATAACCATTATACAAAATATAATGCAAGAAAATCTTCATGTCTAAATGGATGCATGCGACTCGTGATAGCTAGCTTATCCTGTAGGCCAGTCCTACTGTTGATGAGCACCTGAGAATACAACACTAAAAGGTCAGCTATAAAGCTGGTGAATCTCGCAGGTTTAACAAAAACATTGATGTGATCAATATGATTATCCGACGATAATAACCAGTTATAAATGAATAGTGATTTAAGCAATTTACTCAAACAATGATTTTTAAACCAACGCAGGTTCCTAAACAATGATTTAAACCAACGCAGGTTTTCTAAATGGTGATTTATCAATTAAGCTTCAAAACAATGATTTAACCATTTCCGGTTACTAAATAATGATTTGAACCAACGCAGGTTCCCTAAACAATAACGAAATCAACTAGGATGAAACCAACGCAGGTTTCGGAACATTGAACAAACCAACGCAGGTTTTTGAACAATATGAAATTAGACAATGATGAAACCAACGCAGGTTTTGTAACATTGAACAAACCAACGCAGGTCTTCGAACAATGTGCAATTAAACAGTGATGAAACCAACGCAGGTTTCGCCACATGGAACAAACCAACGCAGGTTTGCGACAAATGTGAAATCTAACAATGCTAATCAAGACCAAAGAATGGTAGCCAAACAATGTAACTAATATAGTTAACTGAATTAAATAATCATTTAATTCCCTGAGTTAATAATCATATTAGCTAATCAAATAACATATGATCACGAAAACATGTAAGCATTGTATCTCACCCCAATATTTAAAACATGTAAAAATGGGGCTGTGAGACTCACCTGTAGAGCGAGCAATCCTATTGTGCGTACGTATCCCAACAGTAATCTCCTAACGTCCTAAACACGCAAGATTGTATGTTTGTAAGTGTACGCGTAGTAGTTCGTTTGTTTAGTTGTTCATGTGGTTGATTACTTAGTTTGTAAAAAGGTACGACTCGTAGTCGTCAGGTTACAATTATATTTCAAAAATATAATTAAGTTTGTTTCATGTAAAAATGTTTATTTAAACGTATATTGTATCCATATAAATGTTTGTATTCGTTTTAGTTAACATTGAAATCAGAAAACTGGGCTGGGCCAGGTACCCGCCGGGTAGTCGAGGTACCCGCCGGGTAAAACGGTAATGGGTCGAATCCGCCGGATTTAAATCAATACGCCGGATTCAATGGATTTCGAGGGGAATCCGCCGGATTCACCCGAATCCGCCGGATTGGGCTCAAAGTTTGGGGAATACGCCGGATTCCCTTGAATCCGCCGTGTTCATGTTTTCTGGGTAGGAATCCGCCGGATTCATCATGAATCCGCCGGATTCACGTAACTGGTTCGACTCTGTACGCACAGAAAACATACAAAACCATTTCTAAATCCAAATTCCGCTTACAACAACTTAATACAAAGCTAATACATGTAATATAACATACTTAAACACGAAATTGAAGAGAAAAACGAATTGATTCCTTACAATTTTTGAAAACGAACGGATGTTGATGATGATGAAGATCACGATGGTGATGATGATGAAGTAGCTAGATGATGATGATGATTATGTTTATGTTGTTGTTGTTTGAAGATCAAAGCCGAGAGAGGGAGGGAGCAAGAGACCGAGAGAGAGTGATCAAAAATTGTGTTCGTGTGTGTGAAAATAATTGAGGTCGGGTTATTATAACCGGCCTCAATTATTGAGGTAGTTGGAAATTTTCGACCCGTGTTTGCGTACCCGATCGTTAATTAATATAATATTTTAAAATGATAATTTCCTAAAAATGTAATCGTATACGTTTTCAATCAAAGTATTTTGTAAAAATACTTTTAAAGAGATATAAAAATATATATTTGTTTTACTCAAAATGTACGGATAGTTTTCTGTATCTAAAATGTATTTAAATTTCAAAGGGAGTACATAGTTATTATTCTCAATAATAATACTTTGTTTAAAACTGTTTTTCACCAAATCTTATTTTGGGTTTCTACGTTTTGTTTGGTTCGTGTATTTGCGATTATTAATTTATCGTTTCGGTTTATATATATACATATATATATATATAATACTTGAATGCTTAAGTGTTAACAAGTATGTAATACGTGATTTAAAAGTTTAAATTGGCCCCTAATTTTGGCCCTTTTTGACCGGGTGTCACATTCTCCCCTTGTTAGGAGAATTTCGTCCCGAAATTTGTTCGTAGTATTTATCGTTGTAATTAAGTTGTAGATTGCGTGTTATCTACGTAAGTCTGACAACACCTATCTAGAGTTGTCTATCTCCCCTTGTTGAACTAGTGCCCTTCCGGCAACTAAGGAGTTCGAAATGAGGTTTCAAGATGTTTTAACTATTGTGCCTACATGATCAGTCCAGTCGATCACTAGGGAGTAGCTACAATGTGTACTAGTAGCTTAAAGTAATTCAGTAAATCCTTGATGGTTTGGTCGGTAGGACAAAGTTTGTCGTTTAGCCAATTGCTTGAGTACAACTACTTTTTGCACTAGTAGCCCACCTTAGACTCTATCAGTCTCCTATAGAAACGAAATGATTCAGCCTACATTAGCTTTATATGGGATGTGACCCATTGTTTTCATAAAAATATTAACCGGTGTGTTTTCCGGTATAAAACAATGTAGGATTTGTTATCCCAACACTTATGCAAGCTAAACCTCGTCTCATAAAGAAACTATAGAACCTAAATTGTCACCTTGCCCTAACCCTATCGTACAGTTAGGATCTAGGGAAAACATAAAAGATATCAAGCAACAAGTAATATCTATCCATGTAAACAGTGTAAAGCAATTAGGTCATGTATGAGTGACCATACCAGTGTTGAGCAAGTCAATGAGTCTAGGGTTCTGGTCGTCATCCCTAGTTCTGAGTACGTAGGCTCTTCCTCGAGCAGGGCCGATGTTCTTGTCCTTTAGATTCGGACAGTCATTTCTGTAGTGACCTACAGTTCCACATTCAAAACAGGCTTTCACACGGCAATCTTTAGCAAGATGCCCAAAACGCTTGCACTTCTCACAGTGGTCGCCACAAGGCCCATCATGATGGCGTTTGCACTTTGAACAGAAGGGCTTGGTTCCAGCGTACTCTTTCTTGTTTTCAGACCCAGAGGTGTTGGCCTTGATGGTTGCAGGCTTTTTGGTAGCCGAGCTTTGATTATCAGGATTTCCCTCAAGTTTTCTCTTGTTATCACTAGGGTGGTTTACAGTACTCTTGACAACAGACGTTCCTTGGCGAACGATCTGTGTCATCAGCTTATGTGCCATGCGCACAGTACCATGAAATGTAGGAGAGTTGGATGAAGTAACCATCCCTTGAATTTGTGGAGGAAGTCCCCAGACATAGCGCTCAATTCGCTTGGATTCCGTATCCACCATAGATGGACACAGGTGGGCCAACTGATTAAATCGAGAAGTGTAGCTGGCAATGTCGTTCCCTTGAGTGGAAAGATTCCAGAATTCTGCCTCAAGCTGTTGAATTTCATCCCTAGGACAATACTCATCCTTGAGCATTCTCTTCAGATCATCCCAGGGAGTTTCCAGAGCAATGTCTTGCCCTATGGAGTCAGCATAAGTGTTCCACCATGTCAGAGCATCATCCATGAAAGTGTAGGTGGAGAACTTGACCTTACAGTTCTCAGGGCAACTGCAGATGCGAAAGACTGCTTCTGTCTTCTCCATCCATCGCAACAACCCAATGGCACCTTCTGTGCCTTTGAAGGTCAAAGGATTGCAGTTGAGGAAGTCTTTGTAGGTGCAGGGTTTCACTACAGGGGCATTTGGTGGTGTTTCAGCGCCGCTGGATCGTTGTCGCTCAGCACTTACTGCGTCAGCAACCAGTCGATCGACCTGAGCTTGAGTGAATTGGCGACGTGGAGGCATGTTCCTTCAATGAAGATAAGGGACATGTCAGAGTTTCGTATAAGAATATGATCATCGTAGTTGTATATATAACAATAATATACCACAACACAAATGACAATCAATAGTGTAGAATAAAGAAGATTGCAATCATTTAACATGCGAGTTCAAATGATTACGAGGATTAGGGTTTACAAAAGTGAAAGGGATATTACATCCGTACATGTATCAGCAGTTAAGCGGAATATGATAGGTGGTAGGAAAAGATTTGTACTTAAAGAAATACTGGATTCGAATGTTAAAACTGATGGGTGAGCGAAGGATGGTCCTCTGATGACCAGTTGATGTCAAATAAGATATTGAAGTTTTAATCTCTACCTAGGGTAAGCCTATTTCGAAGAGATGACCCTCTAAGCGTAGGCACATCCCGGTACTATTTTCCTGACTCGATCAACTTACCATAGGCAAATTCCAAGATGTATCTATTCATTGATTATGTTAACAAGTATCTGAGGCGTATTATTATCCATACTATATAATAGCCTAACTATATAAACCATATATACATATCGTCCACCTAGTCGTGTCTAGCATAAAACAATTATGAGTCCCGGTTCTCTCGTGATCAGAGTCAATTAATGCATTCCTGTTCAACATAACCTCTTTCAGATCTTACATCATCTTTATTTAATTGTACATAGTTGATCAGGCTATGTTAAATTAAACTTGTATGATGAAATCCCTGAACCAGTTATATCTAATGAGGAATACTGCCTAACGGTCATAGTCTAGGCCCACTACATGCAACCTAGTTCGCTATAACCTTAGGCTCTGATACCAATCTGTCACACCCCCAATTTCATGCTTTGCGGAAGCGATTGTTTTTGGGCGTGACTAATCAAATATCAAAACACCAAAGTACAAGCAAACGACTCTAAATGAGACGTTGTAGAAAATATATTACATTACATAAGTTTTCAAAAGTAGTACAAAGTTTAAGTCATAAGTTTGAAACATAGTAGTGAGTTCGCAAAATGATTTCAGAAGATTTTAATACATAACCATTATACAAAATATAATGCAAGAAAATCTTCATGTCTAAATGGATGCATGCGACTCGTGATAGCTAGCTTATCCTGTAGGCCAGTCCTACTGTTGATGAGCACCTGAGAATACAACACTAAAAGGTCAGCTATAAAGCTGGTGAATCTCGCAGGTTTAACAAAAACATTGATGTGATCAATATGATTATCCGACGATAATAACTAGTTATAAATGAATAGTGATTTAAGCAATTTACTCAAACAATGATTTTTAAACCAACGCAGGTTCCTAAACAATGATTTAAACCAACGCAGGTTTTCTAAATGGTGATTTATCAATTAAGCTTCAAAACAATGATTTAACCATTTCCGGTTACTAAATAATGATTTGAACCAACGCAGGTTCCCTAAACAATAACGAAATCAACTAGGATGAAACCAACGCAGGTTTCGGAACATTGAACAAACCAACGCAGGTTTTTGAACAATATGAAATTAGACAATGATGAAACCAACGCAGGTTTTGTAACATTGAACAAACCAACGCAGGTCTTCGAACAATGTGCAATTAAACAGTGATGAAACCAACGCAGGTTTCGCCACATGGAACAAACCAACGCAGGTTTGCGACAAATGTGAAATCTAACAATGCTAATCAAGACCAAAGAATGGTAGCCAAACAATGTAACTAATATAGTTAACTGAATTAAATAATCATTTAATTCCCTGAGTTAATAATCATATTAGCTAATCAAATAACATATGATCACGAAAACATGTAAGCATTGTATCTCACCCCAATATTTAAAACATGTAAAAATGGGGCTGTGAGACTCACCTGTAGAGCGAGCAATCCTATTGTGCGTACGTATCCCAACAGTAATCTCCTAACGTCCTAAACACGCAAGATTGTATGTTTGTAAGTGTACGCGTAGTAGTTCGTTTGTTTAGTTGTTCATGTGGTTGATTACTTAGTTTGTAAAAAGGTACGACTCGTAGTCGTCAGGTTACAATTATATTTCAAAAATATAATTAAGTTTGTTTCATGTAAAAATGTTTATTTAAACGTATATTGTATCCATATAAATGTTTGTATTCGTTTTAGTTAACATTGAAATCAGAAAACTGGGCTGGGCCAGGTACCCGCCGGGTAGTCGAGGTACCCGCCGGGTAAAACGGTAATGGGTCGAATCCGCCGGATTTAAATCAATACGCCGGATTCAATGGATTTCGAGGGGAATCCGCCGGATTCACCCGAATCCGCCGGATTGGGCTCAAAGTTTGGGGAATACGCCGGATTCCCTTGAATCCGCCGTGTTCATGTTTTCTGGGTAGGAATCCGCCGGATTCATCATGAATCCGCCGGATTCACGTAACTGGTTCGACTCTGTACGCACAGAAAACATACAAAACCATTTCTAAATCCAAATTCCGCTTACAACAACTTAATACAAAGCTAATACATGTAATATAACATACTTAAACACGAAATTGAAGAGAAAAACGAATTGATTCCTTACAATTTTTGAAAACGAACGGATGTTGATGATGATGAAGATCACGATGGTGATGATGATGAAGTAGCTAGATGATGATGATGATTATGTTTATGTTGTTGTTGTTTGAAGATCAAAGCCGAGAGAGGGAGGGAGCAAGAGACCGAGAGAGAGTGATCAAAAATTGTGTTCGTGTGTGTGAAAATAATTGAGGTCGGGTTATTATAACCGGCCTCAATTATTGAGGTAGTTGGAAATTTTCGACCCGTGTTTGCGTACCCGATCGTTAATTAATATAATATTTTAAAATGATAATTTCCTAAAAATGTAATCGTATACGTTTTCAATCAAAGTATTTTGTAAAAATACTTTTAAAGAGATATAAAAATATATCTTTGTTTTACTCAAAATGTACGGATAGTTTTCTGTATCTAAAATGTATTTAAATTTCAAAGGGAGTACATAGTTATTATTCTCAATAATAATACTTTGTTTAAAACTGTTTTTCACCAAATCTTATTTTGGGTTTCTACGTTTTGTTTGGTTCGTGTATTTGCGATTATTAATTTATCGTTTCGGTTTATATATATACATATATATATATATAATACTTGAATGCTTAAGTGTTAACAAGTATGTAATACGTGATTTAAAAGTTTAAATTGGCCCCTAATTTTGGCCCTTTTTGACCGGGTGTCACAGTATCGTACAAATATTAAATTAAAATTTAATAAAAAGATTACAAAAAGAAAAAGTATTTAACATGAATCACAATTACGAATACACAGAGAAGATCCAATATCATAATTAAATTAGAATACATGTGATTAAATCACAGTAATTAAATAAATGTATCACACACAAATTAACCTAATACAACAACATGTATCAATTAAGGATGTGCGAAGGATGAAGGTGAACGGAGTAGAAGTACACGTGGATGTAGGTGAATGGCTGTGTACAGTGCGTACGATAAAAAGCTGCGTACATAAACCGTACCCTAGTAGTCCATATTGCTTCTCCCCTTTCTCTTCATAAAATATCTTCTTTTTTATCCCCTACTGTATATATATTTATTTATTTTTATTTTTTTAACATGAGTACAAAACACGAGAATTTTCAATGCATGAGTGGTGTGAATAATAATATAAATGATACGGAGTAGTAGTAATACTAATAACGACTAATAATTAGCTAATTATGATCCCTACTAGTTGACTCCAACCCATCTTTGGCTTGTGCCACCATAGAGCATCCAACCACTACCTGTTCTGATGGTCTCCCAATAATCCGCCATAATTAACACGCATAACATAATCATGTTTTCATCTAAATCTAAAAGTATATAATTAAGATTTTTGCTAATGTGTGCCCCCGTGGCACACGTTAAAGGGCATTTAATGGAGTTAAAATTTCCTTAATTATTAATTTTTACATTTAATGCTCATTAATTCAATCTAATATTTTCTTTTTTATGCATATATTAATTACAAATTTTGTTATTTAAGAAAATTTTAACTTCATTAAATGTCCTTTAACGTGTGCCACGGAGGCACATGTTAGCAAAACCCATTAATTAAAGAAGATTATATATATAGTGTTAAATTCACACTTACTACTATTAATTAACAGTAGTCCATTTATAATTTCACACTTTATTAGGGGTGGAACAATGTAAAAAGTAGGGGTAGTAACGGGTTTATTCAATATATGTAGTGTAAATTTCTTATCAAAAATTGCATTGTTAATTGCATTATTTGTTTGTGCTACATAATCACAAAAGTTATGATACCAATACTACGGATCACTCTAAATCCCAAATCCATCCCTACACTTTCTGTGCCCCATTAATATTTTTTCTTCTCCTTCAACTGTTGTAATGAAACTCTACAAGAGTTTACTGCTTGTACTCAAAGTTATTAATATTTAAACCATGTTATAATACATGATGATTATAATGTTCCACCGGCAAAATCCACCATCACAGTCAAAACACAACTAATGTAGCTTCTTGTCACATTCTACAAGTCAATGCAGGGTTGGCATATATATGCAATCATTTCATATATTTCTAAACAAATAATAATGTTTAAACCTTTAATTGTATACTTTTTTATACACCTTATTACAAACCAATAATAACGTACTAACATTATTACAAATATATGCAATTTACTTAACAGCATGTAGATATATACGTACTAACAATTTATAGAAACACACATGTAACATGAAACATATTTACCCAGTAACAACGTCGTACTACTTTTGTCCTTTCTTCAACAACACCCCAAGTTTCTTGATCAACATGTTACTAGTTTTCTTATTCGATATTTCATCTTCAATATCTTCCGAATAAGGCGAATTCGACGACTTATCACCAATAACATGGAAATCCAACGACTCCGATGACTCGACAAACTTCCCGTTTCCATCATCTCCCAAAACCATCGCAGCCGCCACCTCAGCAGCCTTCCTCCACTGCTCCGTTTGTACTTTCAACCGTTTTAACTCGTTTTCCAACTCAGCGTTCGCAGCCAACGCGGAGCCCAATTCATTCTCATCATTCGTGCTTGATTTTACCAGTTCAAGTTGTTCTCGAGTTTGACTAACGAGTTCTAAAGCTCGTGATTCCAAGTCTTTTGACTCGTTTAATTGGATCTTTAACTCTTTGACAACATCAATACTTTTCGAAAGTTCTAAGCGCAATCGCATTACCTCATCATTAGCCTCTTTGGATTCATCGACTTCTTGTAACCGAGTTTTAAGGTTTTGGTTCTCACTTAAGGCTGCATTTAGATGTTTTTGGACTGCTTTGAGTTCAGACTCCCAGGCTCGGTCTCGATCTTGTGAGATTTTTCGGAGTTCTTGAATTCGAGATTCTTCACCAGCCCAAAGCTCGTCGAGTTGTTGTTGTGATTCATCAAGTTTGGCTAATGTAGCCGCGAGTTGCTTTTTGGCTTCTTCGGCTTCTTGATGAGCCCGTTTCGTATATGACTCAGATTGACTCAGCTGTTTCTTTGTTTTCTTGAGCTCATCTTGAAGCTGAGTAAACTGATTTTCTGATTCAGATACTCTTCCTACTCTTTTCTTCTGAAATATTTGAGACACCTTACAATGTTTATTTTTATTATTTCTACCAAACATATATACGAAAATAAAAAATAAAAAAGTAACGAGGTGCTAGAAATTACAAGCGCAGCTAAAAAACATCCTAAACACACTTGAGGTAATTTACAGGATTGATACTATTCACCGAAATTTCATTACCAAAATTTTGGAGCACACTTGAATATATTTTTTTTATGGAGTTCATAATTACTGAAAAATGCTAAATATTTGGTGGTCAGTTGTTAATGTATCGCAATTAATGCATAATATTTCTGTTTAAAGACAGTTTAATTAATAGTTGTCGTTCTAAAAAAAAGGCTAATAGATCCAAATGAACCTGCATCATATCGTACCTCGGATGTCGGACCACGTTGCAACCGGTGGTCGACAGCCTTAGGACTTCTGGTTGTCAAACTTCGTGAGGCACCATTGTCACGATTCGCTCCCGTGGTCTTGGGTTTCCCCGGAGATCCTGTCGTACCACCCCTGTATTTCATGTAAATCAGATAACAATTTACCTATATGATTACATAACAACTAAATGGTACTTAGAAACAAGAAATTTGGAAAATGTCACATTAAAAGATAAAAAGAGGACTATTTAAACATGTTAGTATTTGATAACATGAAAGAAAGTGGGAGAGCACACCTTGTTTTGGGATGTTGCATTGTCCAAAATACCCTTAAACCAGAGTAGGTGCCTAAAATGGTTCAAGGAGAAATACTTGAGGAACAAATATTTGTGTCATGAAACGTATGCTATATACATGTAAAAGGATACCAATGAATGATGTCATCAAGTAAACCTCAATTTAATCAATACCCACTAAAAGAAAACGAACAAATAGTCAATATCGACATATTATATAATATAGATATAGAATAGATAGATTATAAATTGTACAAATTTAAATGCATGGAGTACAAGGTACTATAAACTATGGTTCTAAAAAATTGGTTTTAAGGTATGAAAGAAGAGAATTCGTGAAATGAACTCCATACCTAATTGGAACAAACCCCACTCCCAACAACTAAATTCACAACGCAAGGGAAATTATTAAATAATTGGGCAAAAGGAGAGAAAAAACAAGAATGATTACACAAATTTTATACTCTGTTTTTCCTATTTAACTTTCCTTTTACTCTTGATTGATCAAATGCATGCTTTGTATATAAGACATTATTATTTACTTAGGCACTAATCATCATGTGAAATATTAAAATTAAAATTAAAAGATGAATTATATGACAAGAGCCGATTGAGACAAAAAATTAGATGAATTGTCCGTTAATATATGCATAAAATGTGCTAGTATTATATATTTATTTATTTATTGATATCGAATTTTGCTGATTCTCTATATATTATATTGATAAAAATAATATACATCCCACGTACATGTTCCTAAATAAATTATTTAACATGAAATTAGTTGGCACTCAATGATCATAATTAAAATGATGTTTGTTAATCTTTTCAATCTCTCCGTCTTTTTATATATAGTGTATATATGTATATGTTTTTCACTTGGCAAAAGCTATTGTTTAGATTTGAAAATTTTCATAATTGAGTTATTGGATGCATATTTTGTGTTAAAATTATGCTGTGATACAAAAAGTTTACAAGAATTTCGATAAAAAGTTATCGGTGTAAGTTATTATACGTGGAGAGAGAAGAAAAAAAAGATAATAAAAATTAACATGATTCGTCGGTCCACTCATACGTTCATGTCATTTTGTATTTTTTTTAATTTGTAAAATTAGTGCAATCACAATATATTTCTTTGTGCTTCATTTAATGTGTAACTGCACTTTTAGAGGGATGAGTGACCAAGAATCTCAACCGTTGATTTATATGATCAACGTCCTAATTTGATGCATCTTAACAATACTGCATTTTATGTAAAATTGCAGTGTGCAAGTAAAATGCAATTTCATGAATCTGAGACGTAGATCACATAAATCAAAGATTGTGATTACATGTCCCTACTTCTTGTAACACCCCAAATTTCGAGATTTTATTTTAGTGTACGAGGATATAATTGTTTTAAAATGTTATTATTTTAAGTGATTTAAAATAATAGAATACGCGAATGGTTTTCTAGTTCCAGACTGTAAGAATTAAAGGGAATAAATTAATTAAGCCGACTTATATGTACGTAAGTGTTATATGGTTATCCAGTGAGTTTCCAAAACATTCTAAACACAAAAGAAAATCGCAGGAAGCTTATACTAGGGTCAATCATCAAATTTTAATCTTCAATTCATGTATCAAAGACTCAATTCCTCACCTCTTGATCATCTCTAACAATGAGTAAGTTGAATTTCTTCATCCTTTAACCTAGGGTTTGGGTTTTTAGTAAGTTTTGTATGATTCATGAGTTTAAATACGAAATTAAGGTTTGATTATGATGGATTAGTGATGTATAAGTGTAGAAAACATAGTTGTTAACATGAATTTAACTTTATATGATGATGAATTAAGTTGTGTATATAGTGATTAATTGGGTTTCCATGGAAGTTTTGAAGAGTTATGGTTATAACTTGAAATTAGGGTTTAATTTGATGGAGTTGGTGTTAATTAGTGTTATGATGAAGATTAGTAAACATGATATGTGTTAAAAGTGATGAAATCATAATTGGTATTCTTAAGTAATTCTATGGATTTTGCTAGGTCTTGTAAATTGAGGTTAATAAGTTAAAAGATGAAACTAATGATATTAATAGAGTATGATTATGATGATGATGATTAGCGTCTAAATGTGTCGTTATGTGTTATGTATGAAATTTGTAGGTGTTAAAGACATGGAAGGCTTCAATTGGTCAAGTGTTGTAAATTATCGTCTAAGTATCGAGGTAAGTGATATGGGGGTTATATGGGTAATGGTTGTATGTGTTTCCGGATTGCTTCCGAGCAAGAGGATCATACAATCAAGTGGAGGTTTACTTGTATCTTAATTTGTTTCTAATAATGAATTATTATGATTGTTTCGGTTGTATGTGTTTCCGGATTATTTCCGAGCAAGAGGATCATACAATCGTGTGAAGTATTACTTGTTTCTTAATCTTGTTTCTTATACTTGTTTCATATATGGATATCTAGTGTTTGTATCATAAGTTGAAGTTTATTGTTGAACTATATGGAATTATGTGGAATGAGCATACGTAGAGATTCAGTGTTTCATAAGTATACGTGCTTGCACGTTATAATGATCTTGGTATCCATTTCGACGTGATTTGGTACCTTGCAGACTTGTTTCTAATGGCCGCGGATCCGCATAGTGTTTAGAATAATCTCTACAGTGCTCAGTAGATATGTGTTTAAGAAGATATGTGGTTGTTATGTGATAAGCCTTGTTTCAGTGTTGATTATTCGTATAATTGCCTATATGCTTACTAAGCGATGTGCTTACCCCTTCCGTTGTTTCTTCTTGTAGGTGAATGGTTCGATTAAACCAAGTGGATAAATATTGCTTTCAAGATGGTAGTGTGGATATGGAGCTAGCTTTACGGTTAGATGATGCCCCATCTCTATGAATCATTATTTTGGTTATCATTTGTGTAATTCGTCAAAATAAAGAGTTTTTGAATTAAACGTGTGGTCAATATGAGGTATTTGACTTTGAAAGACAAACAGTGATATAGAGCCTTGTATATGTGTTTTTGAAGAGTATGAAGTAATTTGAATATGATTGGTTATAAATGGGTGAAAAGTGTTAAAGAGTCAATTATGATTTGTTGGTCAGATTTGGAGTTGACGCGTAGTCAACTATGTTGGAATGGTCAAACGTGTATAGTATTGGGTAGTGTTGTGGTTATATATGGTAGATTTGGTAAAAGTGTCCAAATGGGCACTAAACGGGTCAAATGAGTTAAACCGGGTTAGAATGTATCTATGTGGGTTTGGTCAATTGGGTTAGACTTGTTTTGACATGTTAATAAAGTATGCAAAGAGTTAGAGTCAAAGTGTATATGGTTTGTGATTTGGGTTGTAGCCAAAAAGTGGTTAAAATGGTCAAAAAGTGATCCGTTTTCTCGTAAAACTTGTATTTTGAAAAAATGTAAAAAGGAAAACCTTCTTTTTGGCATTGTGGAGGTGCCTGCAAATTTTGGTGGTCTAACTCACAACGAGTAAAAAGTTATACGCGTTTGAATTTGGTCAAAAATCCGAGTTTTGCAGAGTTTCAATTTTAGGCATAGGTACGCGATCCTTATGTCTGTGTAATTTGTGATCAGTGAGTTTTGTTCTTTGGTACGCGATCCCAACTCCAAAATCTGAAACGCGTATGCATGTATAAAATCAGGAAATCAGTTTTAAGTCCAAGGTTGAATGTGGAATATATATAATATGAATTGTAAAGTAATTTAAGATTAACGGGACCTAAATAAAAGTATAAAAAGAAAATAATAATTTTCGGGGCGTTTCACTTCTTCTCAAAATGTAGGTGCCCCTTTGATTCCACACGTTAAAGAAATATGAGTGGTACAATTTTTACTTATTTGACGTAATAAAGTGGGAAATTTAAAATTTATTGTTATGACCGGGTAAGACGTATACGTTTCTACAAATAATTAATCAAGAAGTAAGTTGCGCTACTAAAATATGCGAATAAATGTAATATGAAAATGTCTAAGCATTATATATAGTCCGACATAACCAATTACTCACGACCCATCGGCGATACCAGAATTAAAATTAAAATGCTAACACATGCGGTTGCCTACTCTAAATTTTGTAGTAGTTACAAAACAATTATGAAAGAAACTATATAAGCATATAGTTTATATATATATATATATATATATATATATATATATATATATATATATATATATATATAGGGTAATGATCAAGAGGGAAGTGCCTTTTTGAGGGGAATGGGGGAAGCGTTACTATGCATCAAGAAACATATTACAATTATCAATCAAAACGTCAACACAAAATTATTTTTATTGGTAAATAGTAATTGAAATCGATGCTATAAAGAATATTTTAACGAATGAATTTCATTTTTAAGTCATAACATTAATTGATGAATATTTATTTAATAAATTGTTAATATGCAGTGTGATGCATATTAACTAATATGCATCGCGATGCATATTAAAACTTCACATTATTTGAAGGATATTTTTATTGTTAATATGCATAACAATGCATATTAACTAATATGCACCGCGATGCATATTAACGGATTTGGATCTAATATTCATAATCGATGCTATAACTTGAAGATAGAATTTATCAAGGAAGCTTAACATTCATAGCATCGATTCTGATTAACATTTACTAAATTTCAGTTTGCTTTTTTCGAGATTTGTATGGGTGAAGGTAATATGCTTCCTGATGCATACTAACGCTTCCCCTCTTCCCCAAAAAAATGCACTTCCCTATGAATCATTCCAATATATATATATATATATATATATATATATATATATATATATATATATATTCCATTAAATATAAGAATTGAATGTATATATTTTAAGTTTGATCCACATAGGTACATGTATTTATAATTATTTCACCGAAATAAATATTTAGTTAACATTAGTATTACACGAAGTTGTATATAAGCAAGGGTTTTTCTAATTTATGTCCTAAACGCACATGTTAAACATCGTTAAATACCTCTTACATATAAAAATGGTTCTAAACTTACTTAATAGTAACTACTAAGCCAACCTTTCAAGCTTCCTAAATTTAATTTCAAGAATGATCATAGACTCATTAATTTAGACTCCCCGCTAACACAAGAATACATATAATATATGTCGCGTTATTTGCGATATAGCTAGGTTACAAAAATGCATCAAGTAATGAAATTACCTGAATTCTTCTGAACTAATGGAAGCTGAAGAAAGTTAAAGGATTGAAATATCGAAGAAATTGTGAATTGTTTGTGTGTGTATGAATAACTTTTTTAGCAGTAGTTTGTGTAGCCTCATAACAAGATATACCTAGTCACTCTCGCTTTCTATTTTTGTCTTCAAAACAAAAATCTCTAGGAAGAAGAGTGGTCTGGTAAAACATTTATAAGTGTCACTTTAGTTTAAGTTACATGTTATGCTCTTCTTTTTACAAGGATATGATGTCAATATATGTACCTTTTATTAACATGAATTCCAAATCTGTGCCTAATCGTAAATTTAAATGGAAACGTTACTGGTTCGAGTCATCCTTGATAACTAGACGGATTTGTCGATCTCTCGTTACCATTGATTATTATACATGTACCAATTATATTGTTAGGTATAAATGTCTATCAATCATCTTTCTTACTCAAGACTATACGAATAGAGCAAATTTTCGTGTTGTTTTGATATTTCTATACATGTTTCGTTTAAACAAAATATATGTTACAAAAATGCATTAAGTAATGAAATTACATGAATTCTTCTGAACTAATGGAAGCTGAAGAAAGTTAAAAGTTGTGAATTGTTTAATGAGAATAAGGTTTTGTGTGTGTATGAATAACTTTCTTAGCAGTAGTTTGTGTAGCCTCATAACAAGATATACCTAGTCACTCTCTCTTTCTATTATTGTCTTCAAAACAAAAATCTCTAGGAAGAAGAGTGGGTCTAGTAAAACATTATATAAGTGTCACTTTAGTTTTTAAGTTACATGTTATGCTCTTCTTTTTACAAGGATATGATGTCAATATATGTACCTTTTATTAACATATAAATTCCAAATCTGTGCCTAATCGTAAATTTAAATGGAAACGTTACTGGTTCGAGTCATCCTTGATAACTAGACGGATTTGTCGATCTCTCGTTACCATTGATTATCATACATGTACCAATTATATTGTTAGGTATAATTTTAGGTTAATGACGCAATGTATATGTCTATCAATTACCTTTCTTACTCAAGACTATACGAATAGAACAAATTTTCGTGTTGTTTTGATATTTCCATGCATGTTTCGAATTTAAACAAAATATATGCATTTATAAAAGTACCTATAAAAATACTTAAGTTGGTCGATTTTTATGTATGTAGTTAATATGTCAGGCTTCAATGTCATCATATTATCTACATTTGGTTAGGTAAAGACAAAGCTTTTGATTATGTAAGTTCAACGTCTTTATGAATAAATGTATGTAAACGTGATCTCTACCTTTTAGGCATATATTAGTATTGTACTGCGCATAAAATGCTCTACCATGGTACATAACATTATTTAATATGCTCTACCATTAGGGGCGGAGCCCACAAAATATAAGTAGAGGGGCCGAAATAATTTTTTTTATCAATTTTTTAGTTTAGTAAGGGCGAAATAAATTTTTTCTTATTTCTTTTGTAGTTTAGTGGGGGCGAAAATTATAAAATATCATTAATACCTTAGAAAAATTTATTTTTTACGTAATTTGAAAATTCTAGTTGGGGCGGCTGCCTACGCTGCCCCCGCCCCTGTCTACCATGGTATATAACATAAAATGCAAACTTGATCTCCACCATGTTATCTGTTCATCGCATTGTTCGTTATTTATCTTGTATGTTTTGTTTCTTTACCCGTTTATTGTTTGTGGGTGTAATGCGATTACATGAGCGTTATTTGGTTTTGCTTTGTTAACAATAAATTGTTGTTTCCGCTTGACACTTACATATTATACACATTAATCATAAAACATATGTATAGTGCGTACCATGAGGTTTGTATTCACAATCTATGGATTGGTGAGTTCTTTATTCTTCACATATCAGTATATCACTCTAAGCTAAAACACTTTCGTTAAATACAGATTTGGCGTCCGTTGTCATTTATGGTCGAAACGAGTTCGTGTATCAGGTTTTCCGTTATATACTTACAAATCTTGATTGGACTAACAAGTAACATCTGCATCAAAACTCAGCAAAAATCCAGTAAATGATGGGCCTAAGCACCAGACAAACCGACCTTGGTATAGGCATGAACAAAACCCGGGTTTTACACAATCCGACCCGACCCGCCAACCCAAACCGGGTTGTAGCCAACGAGTGAGAAACCGGGTATTTGACCGACCCGGGTTTTTAAACAAGTCAACCGGGTTTTTGACCGGTTTTCCAACCCGACCCGGTTTCAACTCGGGTTCGACCCGGTTTCAACTCGGGTTCAACCCGGTTTTGAAGGCAAAAAACCCAACCCGGGTCCCTACCCGCCGGGTACTCAAAAACCCGAACCGGGTTCAAAAAAACCGGTTTTTCGAAAACCTAGTTTCGGGTTTTTTTTTCAGGTTCCGTTTCGGATTCGGGTTTTTTGTTCACGCCTGCCTTGGTACATAGATATAAACCAAGTTTCGTTCTTTAAACTAGTGATCGGACTAGGAGTCTAGGACAAAGGGGTGTAAATTGGCCTAAGCACCAGACAAACCGACCTTGGTTCTAGGTTCAGCTAATTGGGCCTAAGCAACAGATAATTTATTCAGGGACTCATGTTCAAGTAAAATTAGTTGTTAGTTGGATCTTAAAACTGAAAGTTGGATCTTATTTTTATTTATAAGCGATCGTAGATTCGTAGTATTTGCACTATCAAATGTCGATAGTGGTTGATAGTGAGTAAAATTGGATTTAGAAAGAAAAATTAATATAACGCTAAAGTGATGAAGGTACATGAAAATAATTTTAACCATAAACAGTGTTTGATTTAAAACCTAACCAAATATCAAAACATAAATAATCAATCTTTGTGTGAGCATGCCGTTAGTTTATTATTATTGTAATTACTCTCCCGGTTTCAATCAAAGTGTCCTTTTTTACTGATACAAAATTTTAAGATTTTTCGCGAGTATAATTTTCATCAATCATATATCATATCTACCCACTCAATTTTATTTTGATCAGGTTGAAATATGAAACGAGAACATTTGAGATGGGATTGAGGGAGTATTATTTTTATTTTATTTTTTATGAAAACTTAGGAAAACAAGATATGTTCAAAATTTGAAACAAAGGAAAAGCAAAAAAAGGAATTACCCAGACAAGCAGCCAGCATTGACGCCAGAGCATACCTCAGATCCTGCAACATCTTCCTTTACCCTCATCCCCAAAAACCGCCCAAATAAATAATCTAACATCAGTCCCAGTATCAAAAATCACTAAAAGTAGCTGCTTCCTAAAATGATCATCTTTCACATTAATCTTCCCCAAACACACACCGACCACTTCCACCATGACTGTTTATTTTTGACGTCTACTATTTTCGTCGTAAAGCAAAAAAGCAAAGAATAATTACCAAATCTCTTTATTGCGTAGGTTTTATGCTATTTTTCCTTTTATTTTTATTCTTTTATTCTGTTTCACGCTTGTAAAGCCATCATTCCTACTCACATTTCCCCTTTATTTCTTTTTAATTTATTATATAAGCTTTACTTTTAATATATTATATTATATTATATTATATTACTCCGTATATTATTATATCTACAAGAATTACATTAGTTTAAACGGCTATTAAGTTGATGAGTTGATAGTGAAGTGGAGTAACACGTAGTTGCAGGTGAGAAATGGATGACGTAAGCAGAACGAAAACATGGACGGAGGAATTAGCGAGTTTAGTTGAAGACACCGGAATACGGTACACCGGCGACGATGAAACGCTCAGTACGCCGTCGTTTGATTTGAGAACAATTCTAGAAGGTGAAAAAGTGGAATCTGAAAGTGTGAAAGATCAATTGAAAGGATTTGTGAAAGCCTGGGGTGAAATAGTGATTGAATTAAGTAAAGGATGTAAAGATGTCGTGTTACAGACTGTGTTGACTGATGATAGTTTTTTAGTGAAGAAGGTGAAGAAAGTTAAAGGACCTGTTGAAAGAGGTGTTGGAAAATTGAGTGTTTTGAATGAGTTTTTGCCGGAGGATCGTGATCCGGTTTACGCCTGGTCGATTATTCTTTCGGTTTTCGTCATTGCGGTTTCTGGTAATTTTGATATTGAGTAATTTAATTTGACAGTGATTATATAATTATTGATTTTATTGTGTTTGGATATAATGAAATTGGTTATCTAGATTTAATTAAGTGTCTAGTTTGTATTAATTTGTGCCTAAAATTATAGTATATGCATCGAACTTTCGGTTATATGTATCTGACTATCAAAACTGGTCAAGTGACACCGATTTTGACCATGTGACGACTTAAAGTTATATCGTGAAAAAAGCTGGTTACCGGTAGTAACTGTACGTTTGATATATACAATATAGAATTTCTAAAGGTGGATATATATACTACAGAAATCTGGTTAAATTTTGATACATTTTCAGATAATTTAGGGTCAAATGATTACTTTAGTACGAGTAGTAGCTTCACGAAAATGATTTGGATCATGTATGGGTTATTTTACGTGTAATTCGAGAGTGGCAAAAACTTGAATAAATAATTATCTGTTTAGCACAACTTGAATAGGGGGAACATATCCAAACAGCAACATCTGCAACTTTCGTTTATGTTTGTTAGAAATGATTATGATTATGCAATCACTTTTCCAATGTTGTTATGTGTTGCAGTTTTGTGTGTGCATTTTAAATATGCCAACACTACGATTCCACTGGTTCAATTACATGCTCCTAGTGCTAGTCGTATATTACTTCCTGATGGTAGAAACATGTCATATCATGAGCAAGGAGTTTCTGCAGATAGAGCTAGATATTCGCTAATAGCTCCTCATAGCTTTCTGTCTTCTCGGCTTGCAGGTAAAAATGGTCACTAAACTACTCTTTATTGTACAAAAATTTAAGATTATGAATGATTTAGAGACGACTCTTGTTTTACAGGTATACCGGGTATCAAATTGTCACTTCTAGAAGAATTTGGGGTTCGATTGGTAACTTATGATCTACCAGGATTTGGGGAAAGTGATCCACACCCAAATAGAACTCTTCGATCGTCAGCACTGGATCTTTTACACTTGGCAGGAAGTGTTAACATTGGTGACAAATTTTGGGTGTTGGGCTATTCAAGCAGTGCTATGCATGCTTGGGCTGCACTAAAGTACATTCCTGGTAAAATAGCAGGTATGATTGCCTTCTCGACTTCTAAGCTGCTACCATTTGTTAGATTATGAAATGCTAGTACATTCATTGCTACCATCTATCACTTAGTTCCTAATTTGGTAGCCGTTTTGGGATATTTTCTTCCAATGTGGCTCGTTGAACTATTGTTTTGTTGTACTTCAAGTCTACAAGTAGTCAGGTGATAAAATGGGGACTTAGATGACAACAAAATGCAAGTTTACTGACCTACATTGGGAATTCCAAATTAGCAAAAATTAACTAGAAAGAACATGAGATTAAATCTGGCTGATCATATAGGTGCAGCGATGTTTGCTCCAATGGTAAATCCATATGACCCGGGCATGACGAAGGAAGAGAAGTTCGGAACTTGGGAAAAATGGACACGAAGAAGAAGATTTATGTTTTTGTTAGCTCGACGGTTTCCCAGGTTTCTAAGGTTCTTCTACCGCCGAACTTTCCTTTCGGGAAAACACGGCCCGGTTGATAAGTGGTTGTCTTTGTCCCTTGCAGAGAAGGTGCGTTTATTTTAGCCGTAAATGAATCTCGTTTCTGAAAATTTATTCTGACTCATGACAATGTTGATTGTTGCAGGATAAAGCTGTGACTGAAAATCCTGTATTTAAAGAATTTTGGCAAAGGGATGTTGAGGAGTCAATCCGGCAGGGTAATGTGAAACCTTTTGTAGAGGAAGCCACATTACAAGTGTCGAATTGGCCATTTAGTCTGAGAGATCTACAGGTGCAAAAGAAATGCCAGGAGAAAGGATTACTTCATTGGTTCAATTTCATTTCAAGTGAAGCAGAATGCGAGTTGGTTGGATTTCTGGAACCAATTCATATATGGCAGGTTTGCAATGTTATTCTGTTATAATACTTGTAATCACTGCTACTTAAATTATGAGAAGTTGCTAACAATCCATATATGACGTTTAGGGAATGGAGGATCTGGTTGTGCCAACCTCGATGACTGATTATGTGGCTCGTGTTCTACCAAATGCAATTGTGCATAAGCTCCCTGAAGAAGGCCACTTCTCGTACTTCTACTTTTGTGATGAATGCCATAGAGCAATTCTGTTGACCCTCTTTGGGGAACCACAAGGTCCCATTGGAATGCATGATCAAGCTCCTTTAGAAAACGATGAAGAAGAAGAGGATTAAAGTCAGAACCCTCACAACTAAATTCTTACGTTAACTGTCACTAACCTCGCCCTTTTATACTTTTTGGTTACAAAGTATATACCTCATAAGTTTGATCTGTATCGTACTAGAAAAGTAGTGTCCAGCTGTCCGCTACCTGTAGAAGATTAGTCCTTGCGAACATGAAACAGTTTTTCAGTTTTTGCAGAAAAAGTTCCTGAATACACGTTAATCAGGTATCTGTCATGAATTGTGTCTCATTTGTGCTGGTTGTTCTTCTTCGGAACATATGATTAGGCTAATGCTACTTATACATGAAGTTACTGCCAACTGCAAATGTCCATCTCCATCATTTGACTTGTACTTTTATGCAGTATTTAATGTGCACCTTTTCCTTAGACATGTTGAAACTTTTTAATATGTGCCGTCTTCAACCATCTATTGTTAGTGAAATCCAAAGAGATGCTTCACTCCATATATACATTGTACTGAAGGAACGAGCAAGGATAATATGGTTCATACGTGCTTGGTAGACTTGGTGCATCTAACAAGTTCGCTTATAATGTCATCGTTATGTCATGTCTGTTTGTTATTGATTCCAGGCCTTCGTGCACTTTCTGCAAAATACCTGTCTGGTTACAGTTCCGAAAAACTCAGAAAGTTGCACGGAAAGGTTTCTCGCCTACAAGTAACTGATCGTGTTATATATAATGCCGCATCATGTTTTAAGTTAGTTGCCCAAATTTTCATGATGAACTCCGAATCTCTGATCCAGTAAAAAATACAACAGAAAATTAACTTGAAATTGGGCATCACCAAAAATCAAATTACAAATTGTTTAGATGTGGCCGAAGACATTTGAACAAATTAATACAGTTAACAATGCTACTCACTCGAGTACAAGCATCTAATATAGCCATAACCAATAACCGGCCGACACCAGTAGTGATCATGAATAATACATAAGAACACATAAGAACACAGCTGTTTCCATTCCATAAATTAGTTTTACTTACATGCTGCATCGCACGGGCATTTTGCTTGTATAATCTAATGCATACATCTTAAAGTTTAATTTAGAGACTTGACTATTGCTAGAATAATAATAATGATGTAGGAACCATACATAGCATATTAACAATGAGGAAATACTTGACTTTAGAAACACATATGTTATCCCGTGAAAAGAAAAACATGTTTACGCATCCCTTTTTTCCTTCTACAATTGGTACTATGCACCATTCTCGGGTATAGTACGAGATGACACGCATTAGTTACAACTTTCAGGTATTACGATTTACGACGTCCTCCAAAGATTCAAATGATACTAACACATCACACCTATGAGCCATTTGTTTACATGAATGCTCAAAAGAAAATGCAATTGACATTATGTCTTATTATCTTCTATCAAATCCTCTTTTTAGGATTCCAAATTGTTTTTAAGAATGCAGCATTTGCACCTATTAAATGGTCATTCCTGTTAGGAAAATAACCATTTTGTGCTTTGACACATGCATCGACAGAAAAAAAGAAAAGAAAAATATGTATAGCTACTAAGTTTTGTTGATTACAATAGTGTGACCCATTTTTGGTTTATAGAAATGGCCTGACTTTTATGCTCTCTCTATGAAAACTTGATTTATGCATCTGAAAATCGCATGAAAAGGTTTGTGGAATACAATTGCACATGAACTAGATATCCTACAGAACCTGAACAGGATAACCAACTATCATACTTCCTAATCAAGATGAAAAAAAAAAACACCATCCTCAACAAAAATGCGAAAGGTCTTTAATCCCTTATATATATAAGGGGAGATGAAGAGGGAGTAAAAAAATGGGGGAACGATGGAAGCCATTCTCAGTCATCGGTCACACTTTTGGTCAACATTAAAGTCAACGCGGTGACAAATATTTAAATAACTTGAAATCAATTACCAGAATGTTAACATTCATTTGAAAAACATGTTAATCAAAATTACAATTTAATATTCATAAACATTCATTTACGATGAATAATAACTTAACTTATATATATTATTATACATTGATAAATGTCATAACATAACATTCATCATTATATAATACTCTATTGTTATTAGTTTACATTCATCTTAAATGAATGTTAATATCTCATTTTTTTAGGCTTTAAAATTCATTTGTGATGAATATTAATAACTTATATGTGTTATTAGAAGCCGATGAACTTTATAAAATTCATTTACAATGCATACATATTAACTAATATATACATATATATATATATATATATATATATATATATATATATATATATATATTATATGCTAATGAACATTATAACATGTATTTACAATTAATGTTAACTCATATATGTTATTGTACACCGATGAATGTTATGTTATCACATTCAATAGTCTATAATAACATATATAAGTTAAATATCATTATAAATGAATGTTTAAAAATATTAAGCTGTAATTTTGATCAACACGCGTTCCAAATGAATGTTAATATTAGGAGAACTTTTTAAGTTTGTGAAATTCGATGGGTATGACGACCATAACAATCAGTTACTTGTTTATAAGTTTTGTACGATGAAATTTGTTCAATTCAAAAACCCAAAAGTTACACCAAAATTCATATTCATATTTTTGGATGAATCTAAATTATGACGAATTGAAGATATATATTAATGCGTTTGATAGATTCAAAGATTTATAATATTTTTGATTGATGAATCATTGAATTACATATTTTAATTTTGAATTTGGATTAATTGATACAATGGATATTGTAGATGAACTATAGAATACATGAGTAAATGAATTGATGAAGTTTGTTTCTCTCCTTCCCTCAAATTTGAAGTTTCTCTCTTTTATAATATCTTCCACACTTCACTCACTTTCTTAAACAAGTATACACAAATACTAATAAGGGTCAAGTTCACCATCCATCAAAACATGTTCTTAAACAGGAATACACAAATACCACTAGGGGATAAGTTCATCATCCATCAAAACATGAGTATCAGATGTAAACACTTGCTTAAACCGAAAACTGCATTTGCACAAGATTAAAATGTCTGTACAAAAGGAAATGATTGGAACTGATTCAAACTGAAACATGTTCTTTCATCTCAAGAAACATTACACAATACAGTTGCAGTCTTGCGGATACAACAGTGAAAATGAAAGGTATAACGACTCAAAATTCTATTAGAAAAGGCCACCATGTTAGATTAGAGAGCAGGCCAACAGGGTCAATTGTTTTCGGCCTTCTTCATCAAGATATCTTTTGCTTGATTAATTTTGGAGGCGAGATATGCACTACCCCCAGCATCTGGATGGTTTTTAGATATCCCCCTTCTATAAGCTTCCTTTACCTTATCTTGAGCACTACTTTCACTATACATAAAAATTAAAAGATATATTTTTATATGTAAGCAGATTAAAAAATTAAAGCACACGCTAATGCTTTTCGATGATGTACGTGGGATCGGATAAAAAAGTTTCAAAAATCAAATTGCCATATACACTAATGACTTGAAGTTGCAATAATCACATTCATCATGAAATTAATATATCATATGAATTCAAGAAAAACATGCAAGAAGTAACGTACCCAATTCCAAGAATAAGTGCAGCTTCTTTTCGAGTCATTGTATTTTCAAAACCAACCTTATACGTTTTTTGGTACTTTGCTTGAGTCTTGGCATACTTTACGTTCCAAGCTGCTGCGCAACGTAGACAGGCATATACAAGTGCCACAACCGTAATTGCAGTATCCTAGTAGAGGTTTTAATGTTAGACGTACTCCAACTGTTATTCTATACAATTTATTAACATTTAGTATTTGCTTATTGCTCTTGGGAAAAAAATAGGGGTGTTCAAAGCCGAATCTTTATTCAAACTTGGATATTATAAATTCATTAAGAAAATCTATCTAAATGTCAAGCAATACATAAGTTATTATCTGAAAAACGGTTATTAGAATACTATTTTCTTTTTATATTTCGAATATCAGATATCCGAATTATATGAAAAAAGATATCCGAATCCGAAAAATCAAATATCTGAAATTCGGGGATATCCATTTTCTAGGATATATAATTTCGGATGGGTTTTTCAAATAACACATTCGTATGCGGATGTTTTTGAACAACCCAACATATAATATACATATACAACCGCATATATATTTACCCATGCGTCCATTGAAGGTTGATTATCTTTTTTGGTGCCATTTTGAATGTCACGCATGTTGGTTGTAGGATTGGGACGGCTACCGAGTCGGTTTCCTCTTTGATTAAGCTATTGTGATAATTATAACATAATGAAATATTAATGGGATATAAATGAATAATAAAAAAAAGTATACTCTATTAATTAATATACATATACACATGAACGTTGATTTTTTTTTTTTGGTGTCACTCTGAACCTCTCGCATGTTGAGTGTGGGAATGGGACTACCACCGAGTTGGTTTCCTCTTAGATGAACCTATTTAGGTAATTATAACATAATGAAATAATTACTGGATATAGCAGAATAATAATAAAAAAATAAAATAATACATATATATATACATACGAACACATATATATATACACATACCTTCCACGAACGTTGGTTTTCTTTTTTAAAGTCATTCTGAACCTCTCGCATGTTCATGGGACGGCTACCGAATTGGTAATCTTGTCTTTGATCTACCTATCTTGGTAATCATAACATAATGAAATAATAACTCGATATAACACAATAATAATATAAAATCTATACTTCATTAATGAATAGATATACAAACATATATATGTATATTTACCCATGCCTTCCACGAACGTTGATTTTCTTTTTCTAAGTAATTCTGAACATCTCGGATGTTCATGGGACGGCTACCGAATCGGTAATCTTGTCTTTGATCAACCTATTTTGGTAATCATACCTTAATGAAATAATAACTCGATATAACGGAATTATAATAATAAAAAAAATCTATACTTAATTAATTAATACATATACAAACACATATATATCTACACTCGCCTTCCACGGATGTTGATTTTCTTTTTTAAAGTCGCTCTGAACCTCGCGCATGTTCATGGGACGGCTACCGAATCGGTAATCTTGTCTTTGATCAACCTATATTGTAATTATAACACAATGAAATAATAATTACTATATACGAGTAGAACGGAATGATAATAAATAAAATCTATACTTGATTACTAAAAAAAAAACCCTACTTATCAAAGTAAATAGCAATCAAACATCTGAAATTTTTATCGGAACAAAAAATTAGATTAGATATTAATAATTAAGTAACGTAGAATGTATGACTAACCATTTATTCGGGTTATCTCCGAACGCAAAAGAATTGAAAACTCGGAAATAATATTTGGCCGGTTTCGAAGATTATTGAATTTAGGGTTTATATTATATTATATTATTATATTATATATATATATATATAGTAACGGGATCAAAAAAGAAGAAAAATTAGGTGGAGAAGAGGGAGAAAGCAATATGATTCAGTGTTTTTATACTATGATTCATTTTTTTATTATAATAATAAAAAAAATGAATCATAGTATAAAAACACTGAATCATATTGCTTTCTCCCTCTTCTCCACCTAAATTTCCTTCTCCCTTGATCCTAATCCTATATATATATATATATATATATATATATCTTAATAAATAAATTATATATAGGAAACATGGTTATGACATCATCAATTTAAATTAAACTTAATTTATCAATTAAGTCCCTCTATTTTAGTTAAATTAAAATTAAAACATTTAGTTTAATTGATCAATCAACACCCCGTGTGTATACACGGGTTTACGATCTAGTATATATATATAATATTTATATATATAATATAATAATTTGACAACTCGTAAGATTGGCCGTACAATCTCAAAAGCTTTTCGTGTTTGTAAAGAAACGAGTTTGCATTCTATTTCTAATTAATACATATTCGCAAGCTGTGATATTTAAATTTAAATTTAAAAACAAATTTTTAGATATCCCTTATATTTTTTTTAGAGTAATACAACCATTTTAAACCATCACGTTTCATAAATAATCTTTGGATGTTCAATGAAAAATATCACAATGATGATGATAGTATATCAATAATTATGTGTGACAAATGGCCCGAACTTTAATAATATATATTTATTAAAATTAAAATTTGCCAATAAATAGAATATAACTTTTATCGATGTCTTAAAAGAGATTCAAGTTGTCAAAAAAATTAACTAACGGTAAAATTTACCCCGATGTTTGTTATGTGGGGTTTTGCTAAGGTGTACCACAAAGTTTATTTAAAAAATCCATCTCTTCTCTCTTATCTATCAAAGGAGAAGGTTAATTAGCTAATCCTCTCCTAATTCAGCCCTCAAAAATTAATCTCCCCCTTAAATTGACTTAGTCAAATTAATCCTAGCCCTTAATTGTCATTAGAAAGGCGATTAATTAATCTTAAACTTTTTAACCTAATTTTTTCCAAATATGCCCTCATGCTTCCGATACCCATCCCTTCCCTTTTGTTTCAAAAAAACATCGGCCATTCACGACCCAGAGCATCCAATCGATACAATTGGGTGAGCTGATCAGGAGTTCCCAAAACTCAATCGATTAAATCGACTCTTTCATTCATCTTGCCCTCATTCAATTAAACGAAGATTGCAATCTATTGATGAATATTAGGACGATTGGTCGGATCGTGATGCACCAGAATCAAAACAAAATTCGTATCAGAAACCAGGTTATTAAAATCTAAAGTGAAATCACACATGGATGAAGAAGAAGAAGAAGAAGAAGAAGAAGAAGAAGAAGAACTCGCTAAGTATGATGGTGATGTTGATTCCATCAATAGTTTATGATTCGAATGGCATGGTGGTGACGCTAAAACCGTAAGTTGCGTAATCAGTTAAATTTTCAATGTTACCTTAATTTGATCCTTTGGAATTAGGGTTTATGTCAATCAATTTTGGAATTCATTTGTGCTTGAATGACTTCAATTTTTTAATTGTTATTGTTGTTGTTTGTTTATAGATAAAAAAAATGGGTCTATCGATCTTCTTAATCATGTAATCGTGTCATACCTGTAGTAGTATATAAGCGTGTCTTATTGGTTGTAAACTGGAACTTAGATTTAATCGAGTTAAATATGATATCGCCACATCTGTTCTCTGCGTGTTTGGCCCTAATTTGACATGTTCCTTCCTTTGATAAAGCAATATAACTTTGTTTACAATAGCGCGAATACATGGCAATTTTGTACAATCGAAAATATACACTTTAAGCTTGTGTGGGTCACCAGTTTTACTAGGCCCTTTCTGTAATTGGGATATAGAAACCTACGTTAGAAGTTCGAGACTATATGGAAACAAGATATAAGATTCACTACGCTATAATATCAACTTGAGCTTACCACTGTTGATCTTTTCAAAGCTTTGATCAAATTATAAACTTGACTACCAGCCTAATGAGCATTTTTGTATTGTGTGATGTATGAGACTGAGAATGATAAATGGGGTGGCCATTTCTCTCCTTGAATCACTTTATATTGTCCCCCAAAAACATGAAAAGTTAGGCTTCAAGCTGCTGTCTTTGTAAGAGAAAACAAGACGGGGAATGCTGAAAAACTGTTAGCAAAATATGCAGAAAAATGCCCTGATAAATCAAAGATACTTTTGCTGGCTAGAGCACAGATCGTAGCAGCTGCAGGGCATCCTCAGATTGCATGCATCAATCAGAATCTCTATCAAACATAGTTGATATCTAGCACATGCCCGCTGATATCAGGTTATGTTCACTTGTAGCTCTCCATTAGAGGTGCTAACATGTGTGATGGGTTGGGTAATGGGTCAAAACATACATTTTTCCTTATAATTTGTAGAACGTTTTAAAGGAGTTGTTTGTTCTTTAAATATGATCACACACTTATTTTATTAGAATAATTAGGTCGTTTTTTGATAAATCGATTTTAGAAGTTGTATGCCTAAGATATACATATTAGACGACTTTTGACCCGTACGGTCCATCTGAGATGTTTCCTTTTCTGCTTGAATATAGATATTTTGACCAGTTGTGAATAACGCAAAACTCGAATCAACCCATTTATAACTAAACAGATCGAAACAATAATGCACAGAAATATATAAAAATGCAAGACCTGAATTTACTCCATACCTTGATATTGTGTTACTTCTTGTCTCCTTACTCACTAGCTGAATGATTTTCTTATTTCCAGTACTATGATTCAACAGCAATAACAAAGAATTAGCTTGAGGCTGATCCTGTTGGAATAGTGTCCAATATCATAACTAATTGGTGAGACTATCATTAATGGTAAAGTCCTTTTTGGGTTGCCCTCATAAACAGTCAAGAGAAAGAAGAAGGATAATATTAATAGTATTAATATTATATTTAATTGTTTAATTAATTAATAATAGTTTATTAATTAGAAATTAAAAGTAATTAAATTTGGCGGAAGATTCCAGAATCTGATCCAACCGCCGGTTGGAAGGTCCAACCGCCGGTTGGAAGGTCCAACCGCCGGTTGGAAGGTCCAACCGCCGGTTGGGATTAGGGTTTCAAGGCGGTGGAATCGTAGACTTGGAGTAGAAGTCAAACAACTCCAACCGCCGATTGGAAGGTCCAACCGTCGGTTGGGAGTCGAATTCAGCAAACCTTGGGGTTACTTCCACAACTATAAATAGGGACAACCTATACCTTCATAATATATGTTTTCGAGTACGAATTTTCAAGGATTTCAAAAATTCGACTTTCTCTTGGGTTTTTGGGTGTGAAGCATTAGAGGTATTCTACTTTGGGTACTTGCATCCAAGTAACGAAGCTCTGCTCGTTGGTCTGCGCTCGAGAAATAGGTTTTCTCTTAAGGTTAGTGTTTTCCTTATATTCTCTTTGTTCAATTTATTCATTGTACTATGTTGTTAAAGTTAAAGATCCCTTAGGGTTTTAGTTTCCTAATTGCCTTAGATTATTTAAAGTTTTGTTATTCCGCTGCGTACATAATAATCTAGTTAGGGAATAGAAAACCCAACAGTGGTATCAGAGCCATAGCTTAACAAATAGTAGCATGAAATTATCTGCAATAGTATGTAGGTAAAGATAGATTGGAAAAAGAATTATCTAAATAGGTAATATGTATTTACAGTTTAGATATTGATAATTTTAAATTGTTTAAAAATAGACCACAAATTTTAAAAGGTTTAAAATAGAACCCTAAACTTCAAGAGAGATTATATGTATAATATGATTTATATATATGTATAATTAAAGTCTAAATACATCGTCAGTCAATTGATAAATCGGCTCACCCATAAGGAACAAACTATAAGAGAGGTATAAGGCGGGTCGCTCTGCTTCCCTAAAGAAGTCAGGTTTTTAATAAGCTTCGCGCTGACCTACTTCTCCGCTTCTTTGTGCGTTCGATGGAGCTACCGAGGACTTTTGATAGGATGATGTCAAGATTAAAAGTAGACTTAAAATAGTAAAACAAAATCCCGTTTTAGCTATAGGAAATGATGAATAGTATGCTAACCCATGAAATCCGCACATCTCTCGTATGAACTGTTAATGGAGCGTGTGTGGTTTACCGGCACATTAATATGAGGACATAATGAGAGATGATTGAGACTCGCGATTCTCGAGCGTACTCGAGCCGGAGATCACGCGGGGTTTGCATGGTTAATTCACCATCTTGTTCATGATCCTCGGCATACCAGTCATGAATAGTAGTTGTGCATAACCGAGATTAACATGCCGTTGATAGAAATCAATGAATCTCAAAGATCTAGGAGTTTCATATAAATGAAATAGATAATGGTATTTTAGTTAAATGATTACGGCGACCCTTTTCATAAAACTGAAAATATGGATCCTAGCCTTAATTTAGATAATAGGGTAAATAATTAAGGAATATTCAAACCAACTAAAACTGTTTTATCTCATAGATGGCTAATTTAAATGGTGAAAATCCTCCCGTCCCCAATCCCGCACACTACTCGAACTTCTCACTACTCTCAGTTTTTGGAAGGGAAAGACTAATCGGTCCAAATTATATGGACTGGATGCGTAACCTAAGGTTTACCTTGAGGTACGAGAACAAGGAGTATGTTCTCGATGAGCAGATTCCCATAATTGATGAAGAATCAACCCAAAAGGAGATTGAGGCACATCGGAAACATTATGATGACGCGAATAAAGTGTCTTGTATCATGGCATCTTCCATGAGCCCTAAACTGCAAAAGACTTTTGAAAACACTTGGGCTTATGAAATGAACCAACAGCTGAAAGAAATGTTTCAGGCCAAGGCAAGCAAAGAACGCCTTGATGTGGTGAAATCCCTCATGGCATGTAAGCCCAAGCCTGGAGTTTCTATCTGTGCTTTCGTCTTAGAGATGAAAGGGTACTTCGATAGGTTGGAATCATTGAACATTGTATTTGACACGGAGTTTTCCATCGCCATAATTCTATCCAATTTGCCTGCTGTCTACAATCAGTTTGTAATGTCATATCATATTAATATGAATGAGAGAGAAGGCTCAATAATGGAACTCCACAATTTACTGCAAACTGCTGAGCAAGGAATCAAAAAGGATGATGTGTCCTCTGGCTCAGCAGCTCCTGTGTTGACTGTTGGTCAAAGTGCAAAGAAAAGAAAAATGTCGTATTCTAATTGGAAAAGGAAAACTGCTGACGGAAAGTCTGTTCGCAAGTCTAAGAAAGGGACCAATTCTGAAATTGCACCTGTCAGTGACCCAAAGGAAGCAGTGTGCTTCTACTGCAACACAAAGGGGCATTGGAAGCGTAACTGCCCAAAATACCTGAAGGACCTTGAAGATGGAAAGGTTGAGAAGAGTACTCACTCAGGTATGTTTATGATCGAATTCCATAATACTACAACTTCTAATTCATGGGTTCTGGATACAGGGTGTGGTAATCACATTTGCACTGTATTGCAGGGACTAAACGAAAGTAGAAGTGTGAAGCATGGAGAGCTCAGCTTAGTTATGGGAAACAAGGGAATTGTACCTGTGACGAAGATTGGAAGATTTGAGCTTATGCTGAATTCTGGAGTTAGGATAGATTTAAATAATTGCTATTATTCGTCAAAAATGACTAGAAACATTATTTCATTTTATGCTTTGTTTAAAGATGGTTATCATTTTACTTTTGATAATGGAAATGGAGATATTTTGGTTTATTTAAATAATTGTTTTGTTTTTAAAGCTTCTCCTTACAAAGGTATATATGAAAATGTTGAATGTGTTAGCAATGTTATTTTAAATGTTGATTCGTCTAATGAGCTTGATAAATCCAAGTTGTGGCACTATCGTCTAGGGCACATAAACAAGAAACGCATCGCCCAACTCCAAAAGGATGGAGTATTGGAATCATTCGACCTCAAATCGGATGATGTATGCGAATCTTGTTTATTAGGCAAGATGACTAAATCACCATTCACAGGATCATGTGAAAGAGGTGAAGGATTATTGGATTTGGTACATACAGATGTATGTGGACCATTCCGATGTGCTACAAAAGATGGAAATAGATACTATGTTACATTTACTGATGACTTCAGCGGATTTGGACATGTTTATCTGATCAAACATAAGTCAGATACTTTTGAGGTATTGAGAAGATATCAAAACGAAGTAGAGAATCAACTGGGCAGAAAGATAAAGGTTCTCCGATCCGATAGGGGAGGAGAGTACCTTAGTATCGAGTTTCTCGATCATCTTAGAAACTGTGGAATAGTTTCACAATTGACTCCTCCTAGAACACCGCAGCTTAATGGTGTTGCTGAGAGGAGAAACAGAACTTTGTTAGACATGGTTCGATCTATGTTGAGTCGAGCAACACTTCCAATAAGTTTCTGGGGTTATGCATTAGAAACAGCCGCCCATATCTTAAATCAAATACCCACTAAGAAAGTTTCAAAGACACCTTATGAGATGTGGAAAGGAAGACGTCCTTCTCTTGGTCACATCAAAATCTGGGGTTGTGAAGTTTTCGTTAGACGAGAAACTTAGGACAAACTAGACTCCAGATCTGAAAATTGTCTTTTCGTCGGTTATCCACAAGAGTCGTTTGTATATTTATTCTACAGACCCAAGGATAATGTGCTCTTTGTAGCTCGAAGATGAGTGTTCCTTGAGAGAGAAATGATATCTAAAGAGGACAGTGGGAGTAAAATTGATCTTAAAGAAATTTAAGAATCTACCGATGAAGAACCTATAATAAACACTGACGTTCAACAAGAGGTGGAGACACCTGTTGAACCTGAAGACATATCCTTACCCGTTCGCAGATCAGTAGAGTTAGCAATCCTCCTGAGTTCTATTATGGTTACCAAATAGAAGAAGAGAATAAGATAAGTGATAGTACACTGGGTGAATTAGATGAGCCTGCTAACTACAAGGAAGCGATGGCAGGCCCTGAGGCTGCTAAATGGAAGGAAGCTATGAAAAGCGAAATTCAGTCCATGTATGACAATCAAGTTTGGAATTTGATTGACACAACACCCGGTCTTAAGACGGTGGGTTGTAAGTGGATCTTCAAGAAGAAGACAGACATGGATGGAAAGGTACACACTTATAAAGCTAGGTTGGTAGCAAAGGGCTATACTCAAACCTACGGGATTGATTATGAGGAAACCTTCTCACCAGTAGCTAAGATTAAGTCAATTAGGATTATGCTAGCCATAGCTGCGTTTCATGACTATGAAATTTGGCAGATGGATGTCAAAACCGCTTTCCTTAACGGGAAACTGACAGAGGATGTGTTCATGGCACAACCGGAAGGTTTTGAAAATGCAAAGTATCCTAATAGAGTATGCAAACTTGAAAAGGCTATTTATGGACTTAAACAAGCCTCACGTAGCTGGAATCTCTGCTTCCATGAGAAAGTCACAGAGTTTGGATTTTCTAGAAGTGAAGATGAGTCCTGTATATATGTCAAGTTCAGTGGGAGTATTGTAGTATTCTTAGTATTATATGTGGATGATATACTGCTCATAGGAAATGATATCCCAACTTTACAAGGTGTAAAAGCATGGTTGGGAAAATGTTTCGCTATGAAAGATCTTGGAGAAGCAGCATATATCCTAGGTATAAAGATTTATAGAGATAGGACAAAACGTCTCATAGGACTCAGCTAGGACACGTACTTAGATAAAATCTTGAAAAGATTCAATATGGATAAATCTAAGAGAGGGAACTTACCCTTGAATCATGGCATTAAGATCAGTAAGGATCTATGTCCAAAGTTTGAACAAGAATTGGACAAAATGAGTCGAATCCCATATGCTTCGGCTATAGGATCGATCATGTATGCCATGACGTGTACAAGGCCTGGTGTCTCATTTGCTTTGAGCTTAGTGAGTCGACATCAGCAGAATCCTGGAGAAGGTCATTGGACAGCTGTAAAGAACATTCTCAAGTATTTGAGAAATACTAAAGACAGGTTCTTGGTTTATGGTGGAGATGAGGAACTAAGAGTAACGGGTTATAGTGACGCCAGTTTCCAAATAGACAGAGATGATTGTCGATCACAGTCTGGTTGGGTGTTCCTACTGAATGGGGGAGCGGTTACATGGAAGATTTCTAAGCAAGATACAGTAGCAGACTCTACATGTGAGTCTGAGTACATTGCGGCTAGTGAAGCAGCAAAGGAAGCTATCTGGATGAGGAATTTCATTGGAGATCTTGGAGTTGTTCCAACAGTACAAGATCCTATTGCTATATTCTGTGATAATGAAAGTGCAGTCGCCTTGAGTAGAGAACCCAAGGATCACGAAAAGTCAAAGCACATTGAAAGGAAATACCATTTTGTCCGAAGTAAAGTCGAAGAAGGACATGTAATTGTGAAGAGCATAAGATCAGAGGAAAATCCAGCTGATCCGTTCACAAAGCCTCTAGGAAAGTCCAAGCACGTTGAACATGCTAGGAGCATTGGTTTAAAAGATAATGTAAAATTTTAGTTGATTAGTTTGAATTTGAAACGTTATAAACAATGATAGAAACTGTAATAGACTTGGTGATTAATAATGGAGATTTTAATGGGAAGGAGTTCTACCATTTACTATTGTTTGTCATTGTGTTTCAGTTTTGCATGTTTAGACACCACTTCCAGAGTAATAAGTTCTTACTCAAACCTCCTCAGTCGATCACACTATAGGAAGTATGTGGTGAATTAAGACTGTCATGGAGTGTTAGTAGATGTCTATGGAGATAGTCATGGCATGGAGATTGCTGCAACACTCATGGGTACTTAATGGGGATTTAAGTATAGGAGAAACCCGCACTCATGGAAGTTACTTCATGGATTGAAATCACGAGTAACTCTGAGATGATAATATCTTCTATTCTTAAAATGGAGATACATGAGTATCTAGTTCTTCAAATCTGTTATACTTTAATCTATTCTGACGCTGTGCGTAAAAGGCAGTTATAAAGGGTATGATGGGTATGATACGATAAGTTGACTAATGCTATGTAGTCGATATTTATTTGTTCCTTTTGCCTAAAATGGAAAAGAGATATCATGGGCCCTCTGATGATTAAAGTTTGACTTAAAAAGTGCTAGGCCTGGCCGATACTAAAGTGATAGTTCAGTAGTCTCATACAGTCAATATAATCGGAAATCGGAAAACATATATGAATCTTGAGATTGATTATAATCCATGTCTCGGTTCATAAGATATCGTGAAACAAAGGAATGGTTGATCACTTATCTAAAGGACAAACTCAAAGATGAGATCAGAGTTCGGCAGTTGCTTGGATGCACACTTTACATAGTTAATGTGAGATAGCCTTGAGACCAATAGTAGTTGATGAATTGTCCAAGTGGGAGACTGTTGGAATAGTGTCCAATATCATAACTAATTGGTGAGACTATCATTAATGGTAAAGTCCTTTTTGGGTTGCCCTCATAAACAGTCAAGAGAAAGATGAAGGATAATATTAATAGTATTAATATTATATTTAATTGTTTAATTAATTAATAATAGTTTATTTGTAACACCCCGCAAATCTAAACACGATTAATTAAGTTAATCACTTGCATTATTAGGTTAATTCCCTACTTGAGTGAATTCACAACACAATTTAGAGGTAAGTCTAGCATAGCCCAACTAGATAATACGCGTAGTATTACGCATTCGTAATTAGTAGTAATTACGTACTGAACAATCTGAAAACAGACGCAACAAAATACGCGACTCTTGGTGAACAAAATTATTTAATAAAACGAAATTATTAAATAACGCAGAAAACAATTAAATATTATGTCGATAATATTTACAAATCATTTTATAACGCAAAACGTTTAATTCGTACAATTTAAATAAAACAAAGTTTAAAATTTTATAACTAAATTAAGTTAGTTTCATAAAAAGATTCTAATTAAAAATATAATGAAAAATGTAATTAAAAACATATTAGTTAAAATAAAGTAACATTTAACGATCGGGTAAACAAACACGGAGTGCAAACACGGAGGCAGAAAATGGGGACAAAACCCCACTCCCACCTCCTTTTTCTCATTTCCATTTTTCTTTCTCTTTTCTCTCTTACTTTCTCTCTTTTCTCTCTTTCATCACCACCAACCAAAAATCACACAAAATCGAAGAAAACTAACACCAAAACTCGAAGAATCATATAGCTCCTTTGGAATAAAACGACCACGAGACCCCGATCTACATTTCTACCTTTTCGGATTTCAAATCCGACAACCGTAAGTTTCCGACAAATCCCGCAAATCTTTAGATTTCAAAGTTATAATTGCTATTTAGTGTTTAATATACTTAGATTTACATGTTTTAGTGTTTTATACAACCGAAAACGTCCGAAATCGACCCAAAACTCGTTTTTCCCGAATTGTTCGTCGAACAGTCCGCTACGTCGCATCTGGCTTGGGCTAAATGCGACGTCAGCCCCTACGTCGCAGAACATCTCACTACGTCGCATATTGCGACGTCACCGTTAACGTCGCATTAAATTGCGAAATCACACATAGCGACGTCAGTCCCTACGTCGCACTAGACCCTGACGTCGCATATAGCGACATAAGCGCCTACGTCGCACGCGACGTCGCACCCTACGTCGCATCACAACCCAGCGTCGCACCTTGCGTCGCTAAAAACAGGAAGTTTAAAAACTAGTTTTCACTAAGTGTCGAACTAACCGGAAACGCTTATCTTTATACGATACGATTCACAAGCTTTACAAACGATACAAACACACTTATTTTACCGAAATTAGGATTTCAAACTATCACCAAAGAATCATATACATTTTCACGAATACGAAATACAAGCATAAACATTAAACAAACGATTTGGACGTGACTTGGTTGTACAAACACTAGCATGGATGATTAGTTTAGACATCCACATACTTATTACATCTCGTACGTTTAGGACGTTAGGAGATTTCAGACTATACTTGGGCTTAGGTTTGCTAGCACTCGCACGATTACTTAACTCAACAGGTGAGTTCACAGCCCCTACTTTTACTGTTTTAACTGCTTTGAACAGGGGTGGAAAACATAGTCAAACACTTTTATACAAACATGATTGTATACTATTTTACTCAAACAAGTGGAGTACATGGAACTAGTAAACTGCTAAACAAACTGAATATTTCAACTTAATATGTAATACTGCCCGCACGTGGTCCATATACGGGTCGTAGGGGAAGTGTTACATATTACTTTCATACTACCAACGCTGTAAACACATGAACACGTTTTCGAGAACGCTGGAGCACGACCAGCAACACTATTTACTTAACTGATTGAATTATTAGAAAGTCCCTACTGACATGGGCACAAGTAACTGAAAAGTCCCTACTTGACATGGGCAACACTACTGAAAAGTCCCTACTTGACATGGGCAACACTGCTGAAAAGTCCCTACTTGACATGGGCAACACTACTGAAAACAATGGGTTTCCTACTAACATGGACCCACCAAACGATTAGGATTGTAACACTGCCGCACGTGGTCCAGGTACGGGTCTTAGGGGAGTGTTACACCTACGAACAACTAATAGGATACTTACATTCCTACTATAACTTGAACTATATTTTTGGGCAATATCCCAACGAAACATATCTACGATTAGGATGCGTATAATCCTACAAAACATACTTGAACACAGGATACTGTTTTTCCTACAACTAATAGGATACGAACATTCCTACAAACAACTATTTGAAAACAATTTGGTGTTACGAATACTATTTTTGGGCGACATTCCCACGATACATTATAAACGCAGTGGTTTATCACAACTAAACTTGTAAACATAAAACCTGTGAATTCACTCAACCTAGTTGTTGACTTTTACTATGTTTTTCAGGGAATTAGCTGCGCATGTAAGATCGCCAACACATGGAGAATTAGGCGACCCGTGAAGCTTTAGGATGCCAACATTTTTGGAAAAACATATGGATTTCTCCAGTATAACTGAAACTATTTTGTCATATTCTAGAAATCCACTTTTGTATACTTATTACTTTTAACTTGTACGATTCGATGAATTGTAAACTTTGTAACTAACACTTTTGGCATCTTAATATATTATGTTATGTTGTAATCATAAGCTCTGATACGTATGCATGCTTTATTATTGTGACACCCCAGTACTTAAAATAAATGCTTCCGCTCAACGAATTTGGGGGTGTTACATTATTAATTAGAAATTAAAAGTAATTAAATTTGGCGAAAGATTCCAGAATCTGATCCAACCGCCGGTTGGAAGGTCCAACCGCCGGTTGGAAGGTCCAACCGCCGGTTTGGATTAAGGTTTCAAGGGGGTGGAATCGCAGACTTGGAGTAGAAGTCAAACAACTCCAACCGCCGGTTGGAAGGTCCAACCGTCGGTTGGGAGTCGAATTCAGCAAACCTTGGGGTTACTTCCACAACTATAAATAGGGACAACCTATACCTTCATAATATATGTTTTCGAGTACGAATTTTCAAGGATTTCAAAAATTCGACTTTCTCTTGGGTTTTTGGGTGTGAAGCATTAGAGGTATTCTACTTTGGGTACTTGCATCCAAGTAACGAAGCTCTGCTCGTTGGTCTGCGCGCGAGAAATAGGTTTTCTCTTAAGGTTAGTGTTTTCCTTATATTCTCTTTGTTCAATTTATTCATTGTACTATGTTGTTAAAGTTAAAGATCCCTTAGGGTTTTAGTTTCCTAATTGCCTTAGATTATTTAAAGTTTTGTTATTCCGCTGCGTACATAATAATCTAGTTAGGGAATAGAAAACCCAACAGTGGTATCAGAGCCATAGCTTAACAAATAGTAGCATGAAATTATCTGCAATAGTATGTAGGTAAAGATAGATTGGAAAAAGAATTATCTAAATAGGTAATATGTATTTACAGTTTAGATATTGATAATTTTAAATTGTTTAAAAATAGACCACAAATTTTAAAAGGTTTAAAATAGAACCCTAAACTTCAAGAGAGATTATATGTATAATATGATTTATATATATGTATAATTAAAGTCTAAATACATCGTCAGTCAATTGATAAATCGGCTCACCCATAAGGAACAAACTATAAGAGAGGTATAAGGCGGGTCGCTCTGCTTCCCTAAAGAAGTCAGGTTTTTAATAAGCTTCGCGCTGACCTACTTCTCCGCTTCTTTGTGCGTTCGATGGAGCTACCGAGGACTTTTGATAGGATGATGTCAAGATTAAAAGTAGACTTAAAATAGTAAAACAAAATCCCGTTTTAGCTATAGGAAATGATGAATAGTATGCTAACCCATGAAATCCGCACATCTCTCGTATGAACTGTTAATGGAGCGTGTGTGGTTTACCGGCACATTAATATGAGGACATAATGAGAGATGATTGAGACTCGCGATTCTCGAGCGTACTCGAGCCGGAGATCACGCGGGGTTTGCATGGTTAATTCACCATCTTGTTCATGATCCTCGGCATACCAGTCATGAATAGTAGATCTGCATAACCGAGATTAACATGCCATTGATAGAAATCAATGAATCTCAAAGATCTAGGAGTTTCATATAAATGAAATAGATAATGGTATTTTAGTTATATGATTACGGCGACCCTTTTCATAAAACTGAAAATATGGATCCTAGCCTTAATTTAGATAATAGGGTAAATAATTAAGGAATATTCAAACTAAGTAAAACTGTTTTATCTCATAGATGGCTAATTTAAATGGTGAAAATCCTCCGGATCTTCAATTGGTATAAGAGCCAGAGCGGCTTTTCGAAGGCGTTAGAGCGTGATTCAAAATCACATTTGACGTTTTTATTTTGTTTCGATTGATCGAAAGCTACGGATTTTGAATTAATCTATAATTGTTTGTGATTTCGATTCAGATTGATTAGTGAACAGTTTCTGAACATTTCGCAGCAATTAATTCAGTGTTTACACTGATTAATTTGAAAAATTGATTGAGTTTATGATCGGTTTTTAGTCCGTACGGTCGACAATTCATGAAATCTGAAATTAACAAGAAATTCACGGTGATTCTTCTTGTTTTAAACCGGATTAACATTACTGCATTGATTTTGATCAGTTTGTGATCAATTTCAGATCAATTGGAGGAGTTTTACGAGATTTTTGAAAATTTCGTGATCCTCTACAGTAATCCGAATGTCAGTGATCCGAAACTCTTGATAACCGTTTTTATCCGAAATTCCTGTTAAGGCAGTAAAGTTTGAATTGTCCAAAAGTTGACTTTCTCCGAATTTCGGATAAATAGTGCACCGAAAGTGTTATTTTCGGATAAACAGTGTTTTGCATAGTTTCGGACTTCATGACTCTCGGGTGAACAGTACTTTGAGAATTTCGGACTTATCAACACTCATAGTTTAGCACTTTCGGATCAGTATTCGTAAAAAAAAAAAAAAGGTTTTCTTATATGTCTTATGGAAGATGTGAAGCAATATGATACGTATATTTTCGATCCTTTTATCACACAGGCATTAATTTTATGAAATTCACTCAAATTCAAGAATTTTATTTTGATTTTGACACTAACACAACTTTTTCATTAAAATTAAGATATATATTAATATTAATTAAAGTTCAATACAAAAGAGTTAGATTAGATTTTATTTAATTTATTTCTAAATTCTAATGATATGTAAGAAAAAATCTGTACATAACATTATTCAAAAATTTAGTAATTGAAGTCTTATTCATGTATTATTAGGTATCTAGAAAGGCTGTTAGAAATATATATTGAGTATTGAAAGTAAGTTTTTAAAAAAATATTGAATAGGAAAAGATAATTGACCTTTTTTGATCGAAGAAAGGCATGAAGAGATCATTTTATGTGGTGATATATGTTGATTGTTAAACTTATAATTTGGGAATTTATCTCCTCATATTGTATTACTTTAATTTTTATATAACACATAAGGTGAGGATGAGTCGTTGCGGTAATATTTAAAAGATAGTGAGTTGTTTGTTTACAAAGTTTAGTAGGGGCATTTTATGGTCAACTCGTCCGGGGCACCATAGAACATAGGACCGGCCCTGCAACTTGCGTACAAATATTGCATAGCCGAAATTGCAGTTCAGTTTAGTAGTGTCCCACTTGTGAATGCAAAAGAGCAACATGATAGCATGTTCGACTTGATCTCAATCAGAAAGTCACTTAGGTCATTACGCAACTCAAGGAGCAAAGAATTAAACACTGAATTTCTTAGATGTCAGTGAATCCCTATGAAAGAGCATTTTTTGGATTCATGCTTAGTTTTTTATAATGAATATAGCAGCTAATATCAGTAGTCATGCTTTTAATTTTTCTTAATGTTAGCATTAATTTGCTTAGTTGATGCATAGCTTAGAAAGTTTTTTCCGCCATGCTTGATAAGCTATACTAATTTCAGGATTTTGAAGAACTTGAAATTAATTGGATTAACTCGACAAAAGGTAGTAGTTCTTGTATTAGTGATGATGGGCTATCTAATACTACTTTATACTAAGTTGGTTTGTTGGTCCTTTATTTATGTGTGAGCTGAAGATACTTTTTATCTTAAATCTTGATATTATATAAATGGTTGAATAACTTTTGTAATATCTTTTGTAATATATGGAAATTTTTCGTTCTAATCATTTATTAGAGTTCCCATCTAATGGGGTAAAGTTGCTACCTGTATATCATATACCATTATTGACTTGCTTTAACACCTCAATGTTTTGTTAAAGACATATAGGGAAACCAAAAAGGGTCTAAATAATGTATTAACCACAATTGGAACTCGAAAGTCCTTTATGTGTACTCAACAAGATTATTGATAGTTTGTGGTGGATTGAAATAGTTCATTTGTATCGTTCTTTCAAAGAACTTGAATGCAGTAATATGAGTAAATATGAGGTCCGATAGTGTTTTGCATGTATTGAGTCTTAAGTATGGAAATCATTTGAACCTTTAATCAATTCTTGACTTATTAGACGAGAAAGGGCAGTACTCTCTGATGTGCGTTCTATTATGTTCTTTTCCATTTGAGTACTATATGATAAGTCAAACAAAATTTGGTATTAGTAATACACCCTCATAAATTATTTTTTCAAAGCTTTTCATCATTATTGAAAAGAAGTGTGTAAAGCAGTAAAGGTCACCATTACTATTTATGCTGAAATAGTTGATTTGTCATATTGCCAGTCAACTTATACACATGTTGGCTCAAGGAAATATGTTTGAAGTAGTGACTTTCAACTGAGTCATTGTTGATGATTAGTACTGTTTGTTTGTTTGTGTGTACATATATACTATGACTATTAATAATAGGGAAAAGTCCCGCGAAATGCAACCAACTATGGCCGAAAATCTATGGTATGCGACTAACTTTGGACGAGGCCTAAGAATGTAACCTACTTCTAAAAAGGGGTTTTTGATGTAATTTTTGACCTGCTGAGCCCTTAGCCGGTAACATATGTATACATGGCATGCCAAGTCATTATCCACATCAATTCATCACCTCTCCATCATCAATTCATCACCTCTCCATCATCATCATCATCATCATCATCATCATCATCATCATCATCAGTATCGATCATCATCATCGCCTCAAAAAAACACTAACAAAATTAAGGATTTAAATCCATAAAATTATTTTAGATCAAAGCCCTAATTTAAAAACCCCAAACCAACAACAATTAACACAATTTATACATCAGTATTGATTTCACGAGCTTTGTGGTGAGGATCTGGTTTTTGGTCATCGAAATTGTTAATTGTTCAACACGGATCTCTTCTCGATAGCATCTCGTACCAATTTGATTGCAACATTTTTCGGATTTCAATTTCTTGACTCGCAGCATCATCAAAATCTGAAGAATTTGAGTTAAATTAAGGATCTTTCTACATAAACAATTAGCTTCGATTGTTAATTGTTCAAGCTTAATTGTTAATTGTTAATTGTTCAAGCTTCGAGATGCTGTAATTGCTAATTGTTAGTTGTTCAACCTGCAAACCCATCTGGCCGGATTTAATTGTTAATTGTGCAACCTTTGAGATGCTGTAGTTGCTTCTGATGATGATGATAACGAGATGCTGCTGCTGTGTTTATTATTTTATGATGTTTATGATGTTGATAGCTAAATGATGTTTAAGATGTTTTAATTTCCAGTTTTGGTGTGGTGATTGCTTTGATGATGATGATAACGACATATGGTTATGGTATGCTGTTGATGTATCTATCTGGGAAAAAGTTTAAGAAATTAGGAAATCTTTTTTGGGCACAATCAGCTATCTTTTTGCACAGAGTGTTTATGCCAATTGATGGATGTTAGTTTGATTCTGCAAATCGACAATGGGGTTGCAGGTTCTTTGCAATATTTTGAATTTTTAGCTTTTTAAATTAAATAATATTTAATAAATCCACCTAGATAAACATGTGGCATCCACATATGTACATACGTGGCAGCTTACATGTCAAAAAAACAAAGAAAACCGGATGACATCAGCTTTTTGTAGGTAAACTACATCAAAAACCTCACTTTAGCAGGTTGGTTGCATTCTTAGGCCTCGTCCAAAGTTGGTCGCATACCATAGATTTTCGGCCATAGTTGGTTGCATTTCGCGGGACTTATCCCTTAATAATAATGAAAAGTCTTTTTTCACATAAATAAGTCTTAATGTAGCATTTTTCCTTATGAACTTTTGTATATTGTGATGTTTTAGTTGTGGCTAAGTTTCATTCAGAAGACATACGGTTTGTTCCAGTAGTTAAAAATAAGGTGACTTATGTATATGTGAACGAGTATAAGCGATAAGTTATTTCAATGTCAACAAGAATTTAATTCAATGTAATTCTCAGACCTTTTTCATATAAATAGTCAAAATACCTAATAAAGATCGATTATTTTATTATCTTTCATATCTACAATATGTGTAAAGTATTATTATTATTAACTAAAATTACGAGGTTTCGATAACTCTGATTTCATCAATACTTGATAAACTCATCTCTCCTTCCGATCAAAATATGTTGGCAATGTAATAAAACAAAAATATAATATATAATTTGTATTAAAATCATGTGGTAACCCGCGAATTCGCGGGTTATGATCTAGTAATTTTCTTAAATAATAAAATTTGTAATTATTATATAAATATAAAAGGTAAATATTAAATTGAATTAACGAGTATTAAATGCACATGATAATATTTAAGGAAATCACGGGTCCACTAAATACTACTTAACGGACAAGTTAGCAAAACCCTTGTTAGTATTGCAGTTTTATGTGTGAATCCTAAATATGATGACAACACTACGATTCCACTGGTTCAAATAAACATGCTCCTAGTGCTAGTCGTATATTACTTCCCGATGGTAGAAACATGTATACAATGAGCAACGAGTTTTCTACAGATAGAGCTAGATATCCGCTGATAGCTCCTCATAGCTTTCTGTCTTCTCGGCTTGCAGGTAAAACTGGTCACTAAACTACTCTTTATTGTACAAAAATTTAAGATTATGAATGATTTAGAGATGACTCTTGTTTTACAGGTATACCGGGGATCAAATTGTCACTTCTAGAAGAATTTGGGGTTCGAATGGTAGGAAGTGTTAACATCGGCGACAAATTTTGGGTGTTGGGCTATTCAGGCAGTGCTATGCATGCTTGGGCTGCACTACAGTACATTCCTAGTAAAGTTCCAGGTATGCTTGCCTTCTCGACTTCTAAGCTGCTATCATTTTTTCTAGATTACGAGATGCTAGTACTTTCATTGCTACCATCCATCACTTAGTTTCTAATTTGGTAGCCGTTTTGGGATATTTACTTCCTAAATCTGGCTGATCATATAGGTGCAGGCGTGCAGCGATGTTTGCTCCAATGGTTAATTCATATGACCCGGGCATGACGAAGGAAGAGAAGTTAGGAACTTGGGAGAAATGGACACGAAGAAGGAGATTGATGTTTTTGTTAGCTCGACGGCTTCCCAGATTTATAAGGTTCTTCTACCGCCGAACTTTCTTGTCGGGAAAACACGGCCCTATTGATAAGTGGTTGTCTTTGTCTCTTGCCGAGAAGGTGCGCTTACTTTAGCCGTAAAATGAAATCTTGTTTCTGAAAATTCAATCTGATTCATGACAATGTTGATTGTTGCAGGATAAAGCTGTGACTGAAAATACTGTATTTTAATAATTTTGGCAACGGGATGTTGAGGAGTCGATCCGGTAGGGAAATGTGAAACCGTTTGTAGAGGAAGCCACATTACAAGTGTCGAATTGGCCATTTAGTCTGAAGGATCTACAGGTGCAAAAGAAATGCCTGGATTCCATTTCATGTCTAGTGATGATACGTAGAGTCACGGGCTCGAGTTATGGGTCATGATCACCGGGCTACGGGTCATTATGACCGAACAACTAAACCTGTTTATGCTTGTATCACTCAAGATGGAAGAGATGTTGTTGTTAGTACGGATAAGGGATGAAAGGATAATGTTGTCTCGGGTGGCGATTCCCTATTGGTAACTCACATCACATATTAATGTAATCGGTTTTACGCCACATATCCAGAACTGGAGCCGAGCAACTTCCCTTGATAGTCGTGAGTGTATTAGTCTCATTAGGATGAATATTATTTCTTATGAGTACTACATAAGAATATGATTAGTAGTTAAGAATATACAACTTACACTTGGGTGTGTATGTATGTAGTGTATACTAGTACATTACCCGCGCTTTGCGGCGGTGCGGCAGCACTAAAGCCATATGAAACGATGATGGTGGCCAGTGGCCAACATTACTGAGAAAGTAAAGATGATAACCGAGATGTACATAGGAGACAATGGTGTCTAACAATGGTGCTAAATTACAATGAAATATGTATATCCAATACTTGTATATTTTTTTGCTTGTATATAAAAAGATTGTATGATAAAACGCTACATTAATTTAATTGTGAAAAAAATTAAAGTGACATGGCTCATTAGTGGCAAATGCCACGAAAATGTTTGTTTTGTAATATAAGAAGAAATGATAATAATCAGAAAATAACATCTTTTTAAATGGCAGTAATCCCAGAGTTCTTAAAATATCCTTCAAAGTAATTTCAACATATAGCAATCTCTCCAAATGAAAAGATTAATGAAAACGAAATAAAATATGGTTAAGGTAGAACAGAAAAATTAACTTATAAACCTTTGTATATGTTGTATAGAAAAGATCACCGACATATTTAATTGGTATTTGATTTAGGGACACCATAACTAATTAAAATAGATCCAAACAAATATACACAAAAAATAAGCAAAATTACATCTGTAAATCGTAAATGAATCATTACCAAATATAAATTTGACTACAATTATTAAGTGAGAAAAGGGTAAAATAGTAAATTCCGATATCTCTATTGTAAGCTATTAAGGAAAAAGCCAAAACCCTTTATAAGGGATTAAGATACAGGGAGCAAGATATGAGAATTGGGGGCCCTGTTGAATCAGTTTGATGCTTCTATTTATAGAAAGGGTCTGCGATCAAACAATTATTATAAAGATATGTTTAAGATGTTATGCAACTTGATGGAATCTTTTAGGAAGGCATATCTAAGATATGGATAGATATGGTTAGATATGGATATGCAAGAATCTCCACGTATATATATGCACATGGAAGATTTAGTCTTACTTTCTTTTATTTAATCACATATATATTTAATCTTTCTAGTTTATGAGTAATCCCATTAAGCCCTCCAGTCTATGCATGTAAATTGAAGATGTAGCATGTGTAGACTATAGCAAGTTTTGTGTTTTTGTATCTTGTACTTTTTGATTATTATGTATTTGTCATTGTTGGTGTTATGTATTATAATTGACGGTAGTGTTTAAGGAAAAAAAATTTAGTCTTGAAAGCATGCAAAGATTTTAAGTCACAAGCCAGAATTAACTAGCTTGAAGCCTTGAAGAAATCATAGTCAATTTAGTGAGAGTTGTGGACCACTTAGTACGCATGAACCCAATGAATGAGCTAAGAGGAATATTTCCCATTGATAAATATAGCAATTGTGCCTTCGTGTGAGACGGTGTTGGATTATGAAACTAACAATGGTGGTGAAGTAATCAATAGTACGTAACCATTCACTTAAAGAATAATTTTCAATAGTTCTCGAGATAACACAAGTGATGATGTGATGGTGAATATGTGATTTCTTTCGATTTACATGGTGTAGCTGGGGTTCACACGCAAACTTGTATAAGATACGTTGTTGAGAGAGGAATAGAGTTGCTGTAGTTGCACTTGAAGGAGGGTTCAGACCACTAGAGTAGTCAAAGATTTCAACAAGGATTTTTAGAAGTGAGAGATGAGTAAGTACAGAAGATGCTGCATGTGTAACTCGCTGCAAGTAAATAAGTGGTCTAATTGATTGTTAACTACTAAGCGTTCTTTTGTGTAGTACTATCAAGCTGTAGTCATGTTTATGCCGTGGATGGGTGGTCTTCATATATAAGTTGTCATATGCTTATAGTAATAAAGAAACTATCCTTACTAAAAGGTTTAGTATTAATGGGACTTGTGTTTGTTTACATATTATAGCTTGTTGTTGATAACTGTAAACTGTTTTGATGCTCGTGGTTTATGTTTGCGTATACATTAAATATTTAATTGTACAAGAGCATGTATAACGATGATTTACCATTTGACTTTTGAGAGTTTATAATTGTAAGGGAGAGTTGTATACCAGTTGCACTGTAATTAATACGTAGAGTCACGGGCTCGAGTTATGGGTCATGATCACCGGGCTACGGGTCATTATGACCGAACAACTAAACCTGTTTATGCTTGTATCACTCAAGATGGAAGAGATGTTGTTGTTAGTACGGATAAGGGATGAAAGGATAATGTTGTCTCGGGTGGCGATTCCCTATTGGTAACTCACATCACAAATTAATGTAATCGGTTTTACGCCACATATCCAGAACTGGAGCCGAGCAACTTCCCTTGATAGTCGTGAGTGTATTAGTCTCATTAGGATGAATATTATTTCTTATGAGTACTACATAAGAATATGATTAGTAGTTAAGAATATACAACTTACACTTGGGTGTGTATGTATGTAGTGTATATACAGGGAGAAAGATATGAGAATTGGGTGCCCTGTTGAATCAGTTTGATGCTTCTATTTATAGAAAGGGCCTGCGATCAAAAAATTATTACAAAGATATATGTTTAAGATGTTATGCAACTTGATGGAATCTTTTAGGAAGGCATATCTAAGATATGGATAGATATGGTTAGATATGGATATGCAAGAATCTCCACGTATATATGCACATGGAAGATTTAGTCTTACTTTCTTTTATTTAATCACATATATATTTAATCTTTCTAGTTTATGAGTAATCCCATTATATAGTGAAGCAGAATGCGAGTTAGCTGGATTTCTGGAACCAATTCATATATCGCACGTTTGCAATTTTATTCTGTTATATGCTTGTAGTCATTTCTACTGCAATCTAAAGAAGTTGCTAACAATCGCCTTCGTGACCTTTAGGGAATGGAGGATCTGGTTGTGCCAACCTCGATGACTGATTATGTGGCCCGTGTTATACCAAGTGCTATTGTGCATAAGCTTCCTGATGAAGGCCACTTCAAGTACTTTTACTTCTGTGAAAGATGTCATGGAACAATTCTGTTGACTCTCTTTGGAGCACCACAAGGTCCCATTGGAATTAATGATCAAGCTCCTTCAGAAAACGATGTAGAAGAAGGTCAAAGTCATAACTCTCAACTAAACGTTTACTTAAACTGACATTAACCTCATTATTTACATGTATATGTCTACAAAGTATATATCCCACAGGTTTGATCTTTCTCGTTGGAAGAAAGGTAGTGCTACCACTAGAAGTTTAGTCCTTGTTCACATGAAACAGTTTTTTTTAGAAGGAAAGAAGTGTTTTTATTTACAGTTGGACTATTAGGTACATGTAGAGAATTGTGAGAATGCTGGTTTGTGATGGTTGTTTTAAGTTGGTACAAATTATTAGGATAATGCTTCCATACATACAGCTGCTACCTTTGTTGTTGGCTTTTTAGGCATTTAACTTGTACCTTATGATATTTAATTGCAACTCTGCAAATCCCCTCCTGGTCATAGTTTTGAAAATGGTCAAAAGTCGCATCGAAAGGTTTCTTCTGGCCAGTAGTTACCGACCTTTTGAATACACAGCATCAAGTTTCACACCGACTAAATTTTCATGAAGTTTCAGAGTAATTTAGACCCAGTTGAAACCAAAAAAGAACAGTGATATTTATAAATGGGCATTACCAAACTCCCAGTATAAGCCGTTTAGATGTGGGTTAACAGATCCGAAAATAATACGGCTAGCAATGCTACTCACTCTTATACAAAAATCACAATAGCGATGACCAACATTGTCCAACACCAGCATTAATCATCAACATCAATAATAATACATCTGCACATGAATTATTTCAAAAAACGTTAAGCTCAGTTGCACACAGAGCAGTAACATTTTGATGCATAACAAATTTATGCTAAGCCAAAAATGAGCCTCCTGATAAATCAGAAAGCAGAATCAGTGTTCTTAGTCTTCCTCAGCATCATGTCTTTTGCTTCGCCAATTTTGGAAGCAAGATAGTGACTGCCACCAGCGTCTGGATGGTTTGCGACCATCACCTTTCGATATGATTCCCTCACCTTATCTGCTGCAGTACTTTCCCTATATTATGAAATTGAAAAAAATATAATAATAAAACTTTAACATGTGAAAAGCATAGATTTGCAATGCAAGAGGAAATTAATTGGTAAAACACAAGTGATGATTGGAGAATTGCAAAACAGACTCTATCTAAAGATGTAAACAAAGCAAAAGTGTCCTGAAATCACTTCCTCAATTTATACACTACAAAATTGAGAAATTCGGATCATGGGTGTTTGGATGTGTTTCGGAAGTGATCATGTGAATAATTAGAACCAGTACTCACTTGTCAGAAATAGTGTTTGTATGTGCTTCTACTGTTTGGTGTTGTAATAATAAGATAAACAACTGTTTCGTGCTTGGCAACTTCTAATTATTTAAAGTAACTAATACGATAAAAGCACATATAAAGCCGTTCTTGTAACAGTCGTCCAATAAAGTCAGATTGGGATGAGATTTTCCAGGAGGAAATTATGTGTAGCAAGAGTAAGAGTCCCTCATATTATGCTAATAACATGAAGAATAATTGAGTAGTTTATCTCAACACTAATACCCAGTTCATTAATCTAGTTCTGAATTCTGATGGTCAAGTAGAGGGATGTTTGGATTTGCATTTTTAATAAGACTATTACGACTTTCAGAAACAGAACCGAAGAGTAAGTTGATAAAAAGTTATGTACAACCAACCCTTACCAATTTCTCCTAATTTTATTAGTTCCAACTAATATAAGTACAATCATGATTTTTCCCCCATCTTTAACAGATAAACTCACAATAAAATTCAATCATACAAATTCAGACCAAGAAGTGTACCTGACTCCAAGAATAAGAGCGGCTTCTCGTCTAGTCATTTGAGGCTGAAAACCCCCTTGATAAAATTTGCGGAATGCAGTTGTAGCTGTAGCTGGTCTAGCCTTGAATGCACTCCAAGCTTGGATACCATATCGAGCAGCAGTAGCACCAGTAGCAACTGCAAGTCCTACCATAAACGCAGTCGCCTAATGGAGGTTCAAGTGTTAGACTTGATATGTATATATGGCCTTATTACTAATAAAGGTACCACAGTCAAAATAACAATACAGTTGATGATGATACACTGATCAGTCTTCACATTAATTAATCACTTGTTCGAATGTGCTATAAACTTAGGGTCACACTGTTCAGTTTCATACTATTTAACAATAATAATGAATTAATGATTCTTACTTTAGTATTCCAGTGCCGAAATTATAAGATTTTGAAATGTAGTCCATTTCGTTACAAGTGATTATCTCTGACTCTGATTTATTCATACAGCGTGATCACTTACAAACAGGAGCAGAGCCAAGCAAAAAATTATCACGGGGCGAACTTAAGAAAAAAAACTTTCAAAATGATTCAATATGGGGCAGCTCTTTTTTCATGTGGGGGCGAGTATTCAAATTCAAAATACCTATAATTATATAAGAAAAATACATTACATAAATTTTGGACGTAAATTTTGGACGAGGTAGCTACCTACGCTGCCCCGCCCTGTCTCCGCCCATGTTTGAAAAACAGAATGCCATAATAAGTACTACATTAGAACATTAACGGCTTATGAGCTTACAAAACTTTATCTGCATTAAGAAATAACTTGAAGCGTATAAGTCATTAAATTAAAGTTTCAAACAAAGCTAGGTTTTCCAAACATCAATAAAACCAAACCAAATGAGTACAACAGATGACTAACCATTTAATTGTGTATCTCAGAACTCGAACGCTTGATAAAATTAGGGTTTTTTGTTTTATCGTTGAACAAACCCTAGATTACTCGAATCAATCTCGAGACTTTTCGCCTAGAATTGCAAATTCAGAAACTTGGGTGTCGGAAACAGAATATCAGTTTGATGAATTATTTGAATTTTTATGATAGACGACGAACATATAATTTGTTATTCCGTTGACAATAGATGGTAAATGAATTTCAGGGGTTTTGATTTCGGGTGTCTTTTTCTCCAAGTTAATTTAGCCCTAATTTTGTGGCTAATATTTAAGCCAAATAAAAATGGGGAAACTAGACAAATCCGATGCATCAGTAAAAGTTGAAACTTTCCTTATTTATTTACGACTATATATAATTTAATTTATGTTTGTATTTAATTCACTGAAATTTTCCATTTATTTGTGATGTATTAAATTATATATTTGATTAAAAAGGAAACTTTAACTTTAATTAATGCATTGAATGTATCTTATTTACAGCTCGAACGGCTGTCAATAGCATTTCCCATAAAAATAATTCAAAGATATTTATTTTTAATTTTATTAAAAAAATCACTGGAAAAGAATTGTTTGTTTTAACTGACCCAATCTTCTCTACTTCCATAATATCATACAACTTGTACAAGAACAGTAATTATAATTACATACAACTTGTACAAGAGCATTATTTATGCAAGAGTGATTCCTAATCTATGTAATTTAACGCATACATCTTGAATTTCTATTTATAGACTTAGGGTAAGGTTCAAATGAGACTAAAATTTTTTGTGAGAATAGAGGAACCAATGATATGGTGACATGTGTACAAAGAGAATACAAAACTCATTTACCCCTTAAGTTAAATATCTCACAAACGACAAATCGAAAAATTATGAAAATTTCACCATTAGATTTAGCGTTTGATCCTCTTCGATTTGCCGTCCATTAAGGCATACTTTCGACGAGTTTTTTTTTCCATTATTTTTAGTGGGTTTCACATTACTAACACGTGTGTTACAGTGTTGCGTTTAGGGTTTAGGGTTTGGGGTTTAGGGGTTAGGGTTTATGGTTTAGGGTTGGGAGTTTGGTGTTTCGTCCCGAAACCCCAAACTCCCAACCCTAATATAACACCCCTCATTTATACCTATTTAAATATAGTAAATCGGAAGCGTAAGTCCAAATACATAGTCATAATTTACTTCATTGTAACAACATATAAAATTCAACCTTTTCAAAACTATAATTTCTTCAACCGAGGTGTTATATAAAAACATGATGAAACATTATTTTATAAAAATCAACTATCAGAGTAGAGCCTCGTAGTCAAACATTCCTGTTAGTCCAACTTCTTGCCCACCCAAATTATATGCAAAACCTGCAAGAATGGATAATGTGGGGGATTAGCATAACGCTAAGTGAGCAGATAACTAATCAACAGCCTAACATAGCTCAACAACTTTGTGTACAACACTTAACACTAAACAATCAAGTACACAATACAACTCATCAACTAATCAACAACACCATAATGAGGATCGGCGGCTCTGGGGATAACCATAAACCCGGGTGGCTCCCCAAGAACACTTATCCAACCTATCCGTATGGCCATACGGACGAGACCGATAACTAGTGATTATCTTCAACTAACACAGGAGGTGTGTTAAACTTTGGATAACCAACTAGCCCAACCAACCATTCAACAACTCGTTGCCTCATTAACAACTGATGCCCGAAGGCCAATTAATTCAAGTGATCACGTAATCAACAAGTCACATATTCAACTAGTCAACATATCAACAGTATTATTACTATCAACATAATCATCAATGTAACTAATAAAGTAATAACACGTTACTTGTTGTAACCAAACTTGTTACAACCAAGTTACGCTGAGGATTAGAGATCCACTCACCGACCACCTCAGGCATCCACTCAGTAGTCTAATATCACTGAGCCTTCTGCACATCTGACAATACAATAGAATAATACAAGTTAGTTACATGTCTCCAAGGTATATAACACCATTCAAATATACCTACATCAACAATTCAAATTATCAATACCAAATTCATACGTATTGAATTAGATATCATTATAATCATTTTTCAACTACACATTAATCATATTAGTACTTCTAGTCATTTCACATTATTCATTCCAAGAGTATGAATAATCACCTTTAACATCATTAGTTCGCCATCATTTATCAAATTATGATCATTAACAACACTTCATCATTTAACCTATTATAATTATTACTAATCCATCAAAGCACCTCATAATTATCATAACTACCATAAACACTTAATTAACTTTACACATTTTAGCTTGAACACAACTAATCATCATCATGAATCAACACTTATTTAATTAAACATCATTACTCTAGGCTTTAAAGCTATGAATTTTACATAAACAACTAAACCCATAACTATCTATATGATCATTCATCATTTTCTACATTTTCAAGGTAGGGTTTCACTTCTAATCATGAAATTAACATCCACTAACAATTATTAATGCATTTCAAGCTTCAATTTCAAATTACACATACTAATTCAATCAAATACTCAAAACCCAATTTCTAGGGTTACATAAAATTCAAGAAATAGTAATTAAAACATGTTTATGATGATGATGAAATGATTATTCCATGTTATTAAAGCTTAACTAACATCAATTCAACCATTTGAAGCTCTAATTTCGGATTAAAGTCAAGAACATCAAAACCCCCAATTTATAGATTTTAGAAAATGAAGAACACAAGATCATACCTTGATTAGATTGATTAAAGGGACTTGAATTTGAGTTCTAGAGCTTCAATTCCATGTTATGAGATGATTTGTGTGAATTGATTTGGGGTTTCTCATATTTTTGGTATGTATGTGCGTACGTATGTATGTATATAGATATATGATGAAAGTTATAAACCGACTCAAAATAGAGTATAACATATAATTGGTAAATTTTCATTCCCCGTATTTATCGTTGTCTGGAACTTAAAAATCATTTGCGAGGGAACACTATTTTATTTTACCGTCAACTAAATAAAATTAAAACAACCAATAATTTATTAGTCACAATAAATTATTCGACTATTATCACTATTTATTTCAAATAATACAACACACCTATTTTCTGACACACTTAATAATAATTCACAGTCAGCAAATATTAAATACTACTAGACCCGAGAACTGAGTGTTACAAATCTTCCCCCCTTTAAGAGATTTCGTCCTCGAAATCTAATCCCACTTAATCGATATAGATTAACACAACCACCAATTATTCTCATTTCAATTCACTAATAATCTTTTTCTTACACACGTTTAACCACATACTTATTCATTATTATAATCACACAAAGGTGATTACAATTTAATTCACTAATACACATCTTAATTCCCTCTAAATACCACATGTATTTACACATACTTATTCCCTTAAACACAGAATGTATATACCTCTTATTAGCTTACACATCATCGAGATATACTTCAATTTACTTTTTATATACACATAAGTTGTGTGTTGTTCTCCACTAAATTTGTTAACACCAAACACATCAACTATCTAATCACAATAATCGTTATACATATTCCATGTCACCCCCCTAGAGTAACTTCTAAATTATGTATACATTTAACATCATTTCTACAAGCACATATCCACATGTGCATATTTTGATACATTTTACTATGCCACTATTCAACATATATCCTATCTCTGATAATTAACTGATCGCTTACATGATCATTCATATCCACTATGTCAATCTTAACTTGTAGTCACTTAACGTGTCATCTTTATTACAACACAACTATAGCAACAATTACAACTATGACGACAACAATAATCATAGTAACAATAAGGGGTACCGAACACTACTACATGCATCTTAGCAACAAATTGTAACTCGATTCGTCACCAATAATTTAACTAATAATCATATACTTCTTTAGTCATCACATTGCTATATTTTCCCATTTCAGCAACTAGTTAATTATTACTTTACAACTTGCAAATATAATTACAACTCGATTATATGAAATCCTTTACTTAACAGGAATCCACAACCATATAATCATCAACATATAACATTAACTAATAAGCATTATGTAGAGGTCCATTTCTATAGATCAAAATTATTATCATTTAATCAACTAGCACCATGTTACACCAACTTGGATGCTAAACAACACCTGTTAATACCAAACGTTTTCAACAATGGTATTTCAACAACACGAGGTGCTGTGATTAATCATCTCGTCAACAATATCAACACACAATTATTCACAGTCCACTGACCTATACTTTGCTTAAATCAACTTTTTAATTCATACTATTGGCAATGCATCACACATACATATCAATTGTGCCATAGATATCACATTAGCAATAACAACTTAGTGGTTTATTACTCTTTCATATTAGTCCATCATTGACTATTTATCAATTACAGGTCAACATATCTTACCTGATATTTTAAAACCACTTAACTTTATCTGGTACTTAGTAACCTCAACAACTCCATGTGAAATGACATAATATAAATACGTTGGCCAGACGTCGTCATATTATGTCAGTCACACTTTATTCTCAGGTCACTTCATACCATTTATCTCATAAATAATTATCTTTACTATCACATATTTCTCAATTATTAACTTGTTACTATTTTCAACTTATCACTTTAATGTGAACTATTCATAAGATCATGTATATATTAACAATACAGACATACTACACCAATGTCTGACCTGAATATATCAAGCAACTTCTTTATTACCCAATTCAATATTTTATAATACTCTAAGTAGTTCAACTACTTCATCACATTTCAGTTAATCCACCTAATATAGTTCACATGCTTATCTAATCAATGTTTACTAATTCTTGGTAGTAGCAATCAACAATACCATTTACGGGTATATTTTGTAGTTAAGTAAATCGCCTACAATCAACTCATACACAATGAACCATATAGACCTCTTAAAACAAGTTTTAATACTGCATATAGTCACAGGAATGATCTCTGGGCTCAATAAAACAAAATCCCAATACAAAACGTAAGCTAAAAGTTCAAAATAAGGTCCGAAAAACAATAAAGCGCGATTTTCGAGCCCTAAACGACCCCGAAGTGCCGAAAACTGACAGGGCTCATGGCAAAATGAGCTTTGACCGTTGAGCCGTTTCCAAGTGACCCTGTAAATTTCGTCTTAATCGGACACCGAAATTTTCAAAAAAAAATTTTCTACGTCAAGTATTACGTCGAACGTAGCAAGATTTTTTTTTTTTTTTTTTTACTAACTAATGCGATCCGGGAAAACGGGTCAGGATCGCGTTCCTCAGTTAAAAATGTTCTGTAACCAAATTTAGCATACAAACGCGATCCGGAGAAGTGAGCGGGATCGCGTTCCCAAGAGAAAACGCATCTTAACCCGAAATACACACACAAACGCGATCCTGGAAAATGGCTGGGATCGCGTTCTCAAGCATAAAAAATTCTGTGACAAAATAACACATACGAACGCGATCCAGAAAGATTGTTGGGATCGCGTTCCCAAGTAGAAATATGAATTTCAGCAAAATTCATATTTTTAGCCAATTTCAATCGCGTATAACTTTTTACTCGTTTAGAGTTAGACTCTAAAATTTTGCAGGCACGTCCACTATGCCAAAATGAAACTTTCCCTTTTTACACTTTTTCAATTTACACGTTTTACGATAAAACGGACGTACGACTCATTTTTGACCATTTTCGACCATTTTGGTTGACACGCTATATTTCAAACGACTTGGTTTCTGACTTCCACCTTTTACCAACATGTTTCTATATACATTAGTGACGTGTGGGCATATTCATCACCTACAAACATTCATTCTACATTGTTTTGACACGTTGACCCGTTTAGGGGTCCAAATGGGCACTTTTAAGAAAATAATCACATTGACTACCCAAATCATTTTCATCACCTTTTACTACTATCTTTATGACTTAAAGTCACTTTAACATTCTTTTTTTTTTAATCAGACCACTTCTCATTTTAACCTTTTAACCATCAAGTGACCCATTTGGGCACTTTAACAACCCATTTGGTTTTCAACCAATATGTTCACTAATTTAACACCCATTTTACACTTCTTTGACTTTTCTAAGTTAACAACACACATTGTAACAACTAAACGCTTTCACATTTAAACAACCACATGACTCCAAACCTATTATTTGAGATATACCAACATCTCTTTAATTTCACCACTTGGAGTCATATTAGTTCAATTTATCATGTATCAAAAAGTTCCCTAACAAGGATTTATAATCACACCTTGCACTTATAATCACATATACTTTATTACATATCGAAAAATTATGAAAATTTCACCATTAGATTTAGCGTTTGATCCTCTTCGATTTGCCGTCCATTAAGGCATACTTTCGACGAGTTTTTTTTTCCATTATTTTTAGTGGGTTTCACATTACTAACACGTGTGTTACAGTGTTGCGTTTAGGGTTTAGGGTTTGGGGTTTAGGGGTTAGGGTTTATGGTTTAGGGTTGGGAGTTTGGTGTTTCGTCCCGAAACCCCAAACTCCCAACCCTAATATAACACCCCTCATTTATACCTATTTAAATATAGTAAATCGGAAGCGTAAGTCCAAATACATAGTCATAATTTACTTCATTGTAACAACATATAAAATTCAACCTTTTCAAAACTATAATTTCTTCAACCGAGGTGTTATATAAAAACATGATGAAACATTATTTTATAAAAATCAACTATCAGAGTAGAGCCTCGTAGTCAAACATTCCTGTTAGTCCAACTTCTTGCCCACCCAAATTATATGCAAAACCTGCAAGAATGGATAATGTGGGGGATTAGCATAACGCTAAGTGAGCAGATAACTAATCAACAGCCTAACATAGCTCAACAACTTTGTGTACAACACTTAACACTAAACAATCAAGTACACAATACAACTCATCAACTAATCAACAACACCATAATGAGGATCGGCGGCTCTGGGGATAACCATAAACCCGGGTGGCTCCCCAAGAACACTTATCCAACCTATCCGTATGGCCATACGGACGAGACCGATAACTAGTGATTATCTTCAACTAACACAGGAGGTGTGTTAAACTTTGGATAACCAACTAGCCCAACCAACCATTCAACAACTCGTTGCCTCATTAACAACTGATGCCCGAAGGCCAATTAATTCAAGTGATCACGTAATCAACAAGTCACATATTCAACTAGTCAACATATCAACAGTATTATTACTATCAACATAATCATCAATGTAACTAATAAAGTAATAACACGTTACTTGTTGTAACCAAACTTGTTACAACCAAGTTACGCTGAGGATTAGAGATCCACTCACCGACCACCTCAGGCATCCACTCAGTAGTCTAATATCACTGAGCCTTCTGCACATCTGACAATACAATAGAATAATACAAGTTAGTTACATGTCTCCAAGGTATATAACACCATTCAAATATACCTACATCAACAATTCAAATTATCAATACCAAATTCATACGTATTGAATTAGATATCATTATAATCATTTTTCAACTACACATTAATCATATTAGTACTTCTAGTCATTTCACATTATTCATTCCAAGAGTATGAATAATCACCTTTAACATCATTAGTTCGCCATCATTTATCAAATTATGATCATTAACAACACTTCATCATTTAACCTATTATAATTATTACTAATCCATCAAAGCACCTCATAATTATCATAACTACCATAAACACTTAATTAACTTTACACATTTTAGCTTGAACACAACTAATCATCATCATGAATCAACACTTATTTAATTAAACATCATTACTCTAGGCTTTAAAGCTATGAATTTTACATAAACAACTAAACCCATAACTATCTATATGATCATTCATCATTTTCTACATTTTCAAGGTAGGGTTTCACTTCTAATCATGAAATTAACATCCACTAACAATTATTAATGCATTTCAAGCTTCAATTTCAAATTACACATACTAATTCAATCAAATACTCAAAACCCAATTTCTAGGGTTACATAAAATTCAAGAAATAGTAATTAAAACATGTTTATGATGATGATGGAATGATTATTCCATGTTATTAAAGCTTAACTAACATCAATTCAACCATTTGAAGCTCTAATTTCGGATTAAAGTCAAGAACATCAAAACCCCCAATTTATAGATTTTAGAAAATGAAGAACACAAGATCATACCTTGATTAGATTGATTAAAGGGACTTGAATTTGAGTTCTAGAGCTTCAATTCCATGTTATGAGATGATTTGTGTGAATTGATTTGGGGTTTCTCATATTTTTGGTATGTATGTGCGTACGTATGTATGTATATAGATATATGATGAAAGTTATAAACCGACTCAAAATAGAGTATAACATATAATTGGTAAATTTTCATTCCCCGTATTTATCGTTGTCTGGAACTTAAAAATCATTTGCGAGGGAACACTATTTTATTTTACCGTCAACTAAATAAAATTAAAACAACCAATAATTTATTAGTCACAATAAATTATTCGACTATTATCACTATTTATTTCAAATAATACAACACACCTATTTTCTGACACACTTAATAATAATTCACAGTCAGCAAATATTAAATACTACTAGACCCGAGAACTGAGTGTTACACCTAAACCCTAAACCCTAACCTCTAAACCCCAAACCCTAAACCCTAAACGCTTTATAAAACTCTAAACCCTAAATCATACTAAACCCTAAACCCTGCTAAACCCTAACACTAAACCCTGCTAAACCCTAATACTAAACACTGCTAAACCCTAACTCTAAACCCTAACCCTAAACCCTAAATCAAATGTATAATCAATCACTAACACATGTGTTACTAATATGTAAAACCCACCAAAAAAATGGAAAAAAAAAAAGTTCGTCGGAAGTATGCCTTGATGGACGGCAAATCGAAGAGGATAAAACGTTGAAAAATATGGTGCAATTTTCATGATTTTTCGACTTGTCGTTTGTGAGATATTTAACTTTTAAAAACGTGGATGAGAGAGAAAAAAGTGACACATGACATATTGTGGTTGGTTCCCCCATTCTCACACAAAATAAATAGTATCAATTGAACTCTTCTCTATAGACTTATAACTATAGCTATAACAATAACACTAATATAGTTGTTGAAGCCATAGATACAAAGAATATTAACAATGAGAAACTTGTATTTGACGTTGGTAACACATATGTTATCCCATGGAAAAGAAAAACATGCTTACACGTCCCTTTTTTTCTTTTATAATTGGTACCAAGCGACGTTCTCGAGTATAGTAGGAGACGATATGGTTCATTTACATCTTTCCGGTATATTGACGTCCTCCCAAGTTTCGAACCGCTAATAACACATCACACCTAGGAGCCGGCCATTCCTTTAAATGAAAGCTAAAAAGAAAATGTAGTTGACATTATGTAATGTCTTATTTGTCTTATAGCAAATCTAGCTTGTTTTAGAACTACAAATTGTTTTCTAGAATGTAGCATTGCACTTGTTACATTGTCATCCCTGGTAGGAAAATAACCATTCTTTGCTTTGAAACATGCATTGACTGTGTATAGTTACTAAGTTTTGTTGATTATTTTTTGGTTTATAGAAGCAGCCTGACTTGTATACCCTCTCTACGAAAACTTCATTCATGCATCTGAAAATCGAACGAAAAGGTTTGTGGCATAGCAATTGCACATGAATTAGAAACTCTAAAGAACCTGAACATGGTAAACAACTATCATACTTTCCAAAATCAAGATGAAAAAATAAACACAATGCTCAACAATAATGCGAACGATCTTTCATCTATCTATATATATCAAATAAGATCTTTTCTGTTTCACTCACTTTCTTAAATAGGAATATTACACAGCTACTAATAAGGGACAAGTTCACCGACCTATAAATTATTTAAAAGATGAGTATCAGATGTAAACACTAGCTAAAACAAAAGACTACAGTTGCGCGAAATTAACATGTCTGTACAAAATATAATGGTCAAAACTAAATGACACTTAAACATGCATGTTCTTTCATCTCAAGAAACATTACACCATACAATTGCAGATACACCAATGAGAATTAAAGGTATAACAATTCTGTTAGAAAAGCCACCATGTTAGATTAAAGAGCAGGCTAACATGGTCAACTATTTCCGGTGCGGTCTACTTCATCAACATATCTCTTGCTTGGTTAATTTTGGAGGCGATATATGCACTGCCCCCAGTATCTGGATGGTTTTTAACAATTGCCCTTCGATGAGCTTCCTTTACTTTATCTGTAGCACTCTTTTCTCTATACATGAAAACAAAAGATATATTCTACATGTAAGCATAAAAAGCATTAAAGCACATGCTAATGCTTTTCAAAATTAAATTGCAAATACACTAATGACCTAAAGTTGCAATAATCACATCCAAATTAAATCATCGAGAAATTAATATCATATGGATCGAAGAAAAACAGGTAAGAAGTCATGTACCCAATTCCAAGAATAAGTGCGGCTTCTTTTGTAGTCATTGTATTTTGAAATCCACCCGGATAACTTTCTTGGTGGGATGCACCTCCGCCAGCCGCCTCAGCTCTAGCCTTAGCTTCAGCTCTAGCTTTGGCCTCAGCTCGAGCCCTAGCCTCAGCTCGAGCCCTGGCCTCCTCAGCTCGAGCCTTGGCAGAATCTACTTTAGCCCTGGCAGACTCTGCTTTAGCCTTGGCCCTTTCGCGAGCCTTTAAAGCCTCAAATTCAGCCTTGAACGTTCTCCAAGCTGGTGTGCAACGCCGACGAACATATGCAGCTGCCACAATTGTAAGTCCCACTATAATTGTAGTCTCCTGATAGAGTTTTTAAGTGTTAGGCTCCAACTGTTATTTCAAACAGTTTATTAAGATCATATATTTGGTATTGCTTTTGAAAAAAAAATTATAACTTCACCAAACTTTTTTAAGAATGGCAAATCTACAACTACATCACACATGATAATAGGGATGTTCAAAGTCGGATATCAGAATATCATAAAAAAAATCTTCTAAAATGTCACAATATGTAAGCAAAACTTAGATTATAGAGTTAATGTATTCAATAACTGTAACCTATTTATCTTTTGTATCTTTATAATAATACAAGAAAAAACGATTTTTTTTTATTTCGGATAACTTCGGATTGGGTTTTCGAATTTTCGGGTGCTGATGTATTTGAACACCCCTCATTAATTAATTAACTAGTTAATCAATTAATTAATATACATATACAAACACATATATATTTACACATACCTTCCATGAACGTTGATTTTCTTTTTTGGTGTCATTCTGAACCTCGTTCATGTTCGTGGCAGTGCTACCGAATCGGTAATCTTGTCTTTGATCAACCTATATTGGTAATTGTAACACAGTGAAATATCAACTAGCTAGATAGTACGGAATAATAATAATAAAAAAGATCTGTACTTCATTACTAAAAAAAAAAAAAAAAAAAAAACTGATTATCAAAGTAAATATCATTCAAACATCCTGTACTAGTGCAAATTTAAACAGAATAAAAAATCAGATTCGATACTAATAATTAAATAACGTAGAATGTAAACTAACCATTTAATCGGGTTATCTCGATCAGAACTCAAACGAATTGAAGACTTGGAAAACTAATGGAGTATTTGGTTTCGAAGATTCGGGTGGTTTTTTTTTAAATTCGACAATTGGCCGTACAATCTCAAAAGCTTTTCGTGTTTGTAAAGAAACGAGCTTGCATGATAAGTAACCAGGTATTAGAGAGTTTTTTTTTAATTAATACATATTCGCAAGCTGTGATATTTATATTGTTATTGTTATACCCTAAATTTTAGGTACTATTATATTATTAGAAGTAGGTTCAAATTAGTACAACAATTTTGAGTGAAAATTGGGGAATCAATCTCAACCATTCATTTTTATCAAATATTCATTCCCCATATTTTTGAAACTCAAATATCTCACAAACGGTAAGTCGAAAAATCATGAAAATTGCACCATAAAATTCAGCGTTTTCTCCTCTTCGATTTTCCGTACCTCAAGGCATACTTTTGATAACTTTTTTTTTTTTCATTTTTTGATGAGTTTTACAAACTAGTAACACATGTGTTAGTGATTGGTTTTACATTTAATTTGTGGTTAGGGTTAGGGTTAGGGTTTAGGGTTTAGGTTTTAGTAGGGTTTACTAATTTGTAAATCCACCAAAAAATGGAAAAAAAAAAAATTGTCAAAAATATGCCTTGAGAGACGACAAATCGAAAAGGATAAAATGCTGAATTTTATGGTACAATTTTTATAATTTTTCGACTTGTCATTTGTGAGATATTTGATTTTAAAAAAGATGGTAGAAATAGGTATTTGATGAAAATGAGTGGCTGATATTTATTCCATCATTCTCACACAAATTCCTATTCTCATTTGAACCCCACCCTATATTATTATTATTCTACTAACATCGTATATATCTTTTAATTTAACATTAAACTTTAAAGTAGTTTTTATAAATATTTTTAGACTCAAAACTATAAATAATATCCGGATGTTTAGTGAAAAATATAATAATGATGATGATAGTATCTATCTATACTAATAAAGGGGGGTTTGGCTTATGTCATGAAACTGATGTGTCAAGTCATGAGGTATGTTTTGTTGCTGACTTGTCGCGCTGTGATTAAAAGGATGATGTCATGGATATGTCATATTAATGTTTTAAAATGGCTTCAAAATTTATTTGAAATAATTTTGTTATTTATTTTGTGAGTTTCTAGAGATATATATAAATATATATAATAATAAACTTCTTTTGTAACTCTTTAATTTTCATTGGTTTTACACACAAACCAATATCACGCCTCCTCATTCATGCTGCACCGCCCAAAAAAATTAATTGCCCTTTATTTTCTTTGACACGCTTCCTCCTCTAAATCTGTATCTACCACCATCCAAAAATTAAACCCAATCTACTTAAATGGCTTTCTCAATGGCTTTCTTCTCCATTTTGTTTCTTTTACATCCATGCACTCTCTCAATTTTCATCCCCAACTTTCATCTCTCGGTGCCAATTTTAATGGCCATACGATTCTTCATCATCGTGGTCATCAACTTCATCATTCGTTCGATAGGAATTGTATTGCGGTAAGTCTTTGATCATCTTTTTACGTTAGGGTTTCGTTAGATTTGTTTGAGGGTTAATCTTACTTTTTTCTGATTGCTTCAAAACATTACCGTTTGCTTTTTGGTGTGGATTTGGACTGGGACAATGCATTTTTTAAAGTTGTTGGTTTAAATTCTTAAGTTTAAGTTTTGTGTTTGTGGTGTAGGTTTTGATTTCATGAATAAGTGAGGTTGAGATGAAGATTTTGAATCTATATTTTACACCAACTTGATGCATACTACATGTTTGATGAAATGTCTGAATGAAAAAAATATTATAAAAGGTTATTTGATTCTTTAGTTTTTTACGAGTAAAAGTATAGAATTGAGAGAAATTTTAATTTTTATAATGCACATTCCTAATTGATTTTGAGTTTTTGATAACAGGTGTTTCATGCTCAACAAGTTATTGATGAAATGACCGAGTAAGTTTTTTAGATTCTGTCAATAGTCACTATATTAATTTTTGACTGGAAAAACTATTAGTGTTATGTGCACTTCTGATATAGTACTTCTATCCGGTGTATATTGCAATTTGGCAGCAACATAGTAATGAACAACATTGCTAAAATGGTTGATTACTTCTAATTTGATTCCTTAGGATGTCTCTACCCATGGTGCTATATATTGTGTTCTTATTATTGTGGTCATTAACTCTCTTAATGGAAATGAATCATATGCTTCTTTAATACTCAAATCTCTTATTATTTGATGAACTATTGAAACGCCCCGATTTTTTTTTTTTTTATAAAACCTTATTATGTATACATGTTCATGCTGAACTATGAAGCTCTAATACTTAAAGATGAAACGGATAATTAATGGGGTCATACGAAAATAAGTTTTGAACAGCCTAGACATCGCACAACGACCATATTCCCGTCGCTGTGCGATCAGTCCACACAGCCCATCGCCATGCGATGGAATTTCCGTCGCTGTGCGACCACCTGCATTTTTCAACTTTAAAATCAAACTTTCGACATGCATAAATCCCAAACCACAAATAGTTAGACTCTGAAACTTGACATGCACATTCATTTGACCAAAATAAAGACTTCCCTTTTTGTACTTTTTCAATTTTCACTATAACTCGAGATTTGGACGTATGACTCTTTTTGACACTAAAACGACCATTTTAATGAACATACTAATACATAAACTACAAAGACTAAGATTTTAAGCTTTTAACCACATTTTGTACATATCAAAACAAAGTCAAAGAACTCGACCACAACTTCTTAATCTTTCTCTAACCCATTTTAGACCGTAAGTACATTTAACGACCCATATGGTCCCTTTTTGGCCCGTTGACCCACAAAGACTATTTTGACCCATTGACTAGCCAATCATAACCTATAATTGACTAATAGAATGTTTGACTACATATCAACACTCCACATCCAATAAAAGCACATCTTTGACTACGTTCAACCATAAACCCATCTTATGAACACTATTATATTCAAACATAAACTTTAAAACTACAAGACCATAATATACATCATATTCAAGTATTAAGGTTTGGATTGAGGTTTGATTAAGGCTTTGATAAAGGGTTTATGTTTCTGGCGATTTTTTTTTTCAACTCCCTTGAAGTCACTGGAATGTTTTGGAACTCAAAGAAATAAACCACGACATTACCACATATATCTGTAGACTTATTTTAAATTTCTATTATTTTACAGTCTAAAACTGATACTTCATTTTACGTTTTTCACTATATCTTATTATTTACATATTATTACTTCGTAATAAAATTATATTCACGTACGATATTAAATTCCTGATAAAATTGGGGTGTTACAACTGTTATAAGACGTGAATTGCTAGGAATGCACCAGCCATGGTTGTTGAGGAGTACACCATGTCTCAGATAATCTTACAGGCAGTTACAAATGGAGGAGCCACCGGAATGCTGGTGGTAGTAACTGGTACAAGTCATGTTGTGTATGGATCAAGAGGGATGGGGTACCTGCCAGAATTGCTAGGAAGATACAAAAGAAAAATCAAATAGTTATATTACTTGATCCTGAAAGACAATATATTCGACGTGAGGGTGAAGTTCCTGCTGCTGATTTCTTATGGTACTCTGCTGCCAGAACATGCACAAGAAATTGCTTTGATCGGGCTGAAATTGCTCGAGTCATGAATGCAGATGGCAGAAGATGAGATGCGTTGCCACATGTTAGTGGAACCATTTTTTCAGTTACAAGTGTGTAAAAGTAAAACAATAAGAATGTCATGGGCCTGCTTGGGCTGATGTATATAAAAAGACGTGATCACTATGATACATCTAAAAACGTGTCATTTGAGACTAGCTTCTTTTACTGCTTTTGAGATAACGAACTCCAAGTAGTAAATTACGTTCAACTAAAATTCTTAGTATGGTGGTATACTTTCCTATGGGTTTGATCCATATAAAGGAGCATATTGTATTATTGTGTTTCTGATACTTTTGTTCCTGCATGTGTGAATAGTTTTATTACTATATATACTTGATGATTACTTTAAGTGTAGGATGAACCATGCTACTTTGATTGGGAAAAAAAAGACCATGCTGCTGATTATTTCCTTCCGTATCTATGGTCAAACATATACCTATAAAAGCATTTTCTGAAGTCAAGGTCTGTTCTGATTATAATAAATAATTTAACCAGGTGGCCTTTCATAATGAAAACGTGGGATCCATTTTATAGACATATGTTAGTCTTGAGTCATATTCCATAATATATATACCAGGTAGCTGAATTGAATCTACTTGCTGCTAGCGATAATTTTAAATAGTATATTAAAGCAAGAGTTTTAATAGGTATTAATAATATGTTTTGTACATTTACTGGGATATTCAAAAAGGACTGGATCTTGGTCTGGTATCTCCAGAAGTACTGCAGAACTTATTTGATATGGAGCAGTATCCTCTTCTTTCAGAACTTACTCATAATTTTCAGGTAATTGTTTGTGCATGACTAATTTGTCATTCTAATTGTTGCCGCATGTTCAACTCAGGCCATGCTAGAGGTAATACGAAACTGGTCAACATGTCAAACATTCTCCAAAGTGTATTTTTAATGCTTACAATCTTCTAAAACTTTAATGTTAAGATAGAATGTTTTTGTAATATGGATTTTGTAATCATACACCGAGCTCTTGAAAATTGACAAAGAAGTGCTTTTGTAACGTTTGACCTAAAAATATTTCCATCTCTAGGTGTACAGTTTGTAGATTATATTTCACCATTTTTTCATGAAGAACCTCATAATAGTTCGTTATAACTAAATATGTTGACCGTGACTAATTCAATGTCAGGGTTTCAGAGAAAGATTGTTGGCAAATCCAAATTTTTTACATAGATTAGCTATAGAGGAAACAATATCAGTAACTACTACCCTTATAGCACAATATCATAAGCGAAAAGGAAGGTGCTTTGAAGAAATTGACTACGTCATAATAGGGGTGTCACAAATAACCGAACCCGAATAACTAACCCGAACCCGAATAACCCAAATTCGAAGCTTATTTGGTCACCCGAACCCGAATAACCCGAGCCTTATTTGAGTCGGGTTTAGGATAAATATCTTACAATTCAGGTAACCCGAATAATCACAAAAATTAATTTAATATACAAATATAATTATATATATATATATATATATATATATATATATATATATATATATATATATAAGTATTGTGATTTTTTATACTTTATATTAAATCCAGTGTAAGTGTTGTACCCTAGTTCTCTCTCTCTGACAGGCGATTTTCTGACATTCTTTCATTCCGACCAATTAATTGTAAATCCGACCAATTAATTACTGTAAAACCTCCCTAAAATCCACAATCTATCAATGAATTCATCGGAAAACATCCCTGAATTGTGTAATCGACCTCCTGAACCTCCTGACTTGTCACAATCTGAATTGTTTCATACGCCAGAGCAACGTTCAATTGATTCTACTCCTGTTATGAGTCCAGCTCAATCTAGAGCTGTGTTTCGTGCTGCTAAACGTGAAGAAATTGAAGGTGATGCCTCTCGTATTGCTGTTAGTAATAACCCTGTTTCAACGAGGAAGAAAGCTGGACGTCCTGTGAAACGGAAGCAAAAACTTAAGAAAGGGGTTATGGAGCAGGGATATTCGGATCCTGATAATATGCCAAAGAAGAATAAGCAGTCGATTGAAACATTTCCTTTGCTGAATTTGCCTACTACAGGTACTGAATTTCATATTGGTATTGCTAAAACCGATAGTAATAAGATAGCTGTGGCTAGTTCGAATGATGATATGATAGTTGAGAATCAGGATTTGTTGGTTAAATCTGTGAAAGAAACCATTGGGTATTTTGAATCAAAAGGTAATAATATTGATGGTGTTGCTGTTTCAGTGCATAATATAGATGGTAGTAATGATTCTAATGGTGTATTTGTTGATGACCATTCACTCAATCATTCTAACATTTACAAAACTGCTACTGAATTTGTTACAAAAGTCTTTAATAAGGATGGTATGTCTGGGAATGGTAGATTTGGGGATAATAAGGGAAGTGTTACTAATGCTGAGATGGATGATATTTCTAAAGGGAAGAGTAATAAGGATGACATGTCTGCTGATATTGATATGATTAATGACAATATGAAGAGTGATAAGGTTAATGAGAACAATCAGAGTAAAGGTAATGGTGATAAGAAAGGTAATGTATGGGCAAGTGATAGAGTCTCTTTTGCTGAGCTATTGAAAAAATCTAAAGAGGATGATGATGTTAAGATGGAGTATATACCACCTGTTATGATGCCAAATGGGAAAAAGAGAGTTCAGTTTACTGTTGAGGAGGTAAAAAAGGGTGGAAGTCAGTTTCATCTTCAATTGTTTGGTTACTTCATTGGTACTTCCATGGACTACCAAGTGGTAAATAACAACTTGAGAAGAATGTGGCGTGCTCATGATATTAAGGAGATAACCAAGACTGCTGCTGGGTTCTATCTCTTTAAATTCAAAAGTGAGAATGGGATGCAAGCTGTACTTGAGAGTGGTCCATGGTTTGTTGAGGGTATCCCTTTGTTCTTGAATCAATGGAAGCCTGGAGTATGGCTAGAAAAAGTTGAACCTCAGAAAGTACCTGTTTGGGTATGCATACATAATGTCCCTTTAGAACTTTGGAATGGGAAAGGTATTAGTAAGTTGGCAAGTAGTGTTGGTAGGCCAATTATGATGGATAAGCCTACAATGGACAGATGTGTTAACAAAAATGGAAGGCTTGGGTATGCAAGGGTACTAATTGAAGTAATGGCTGATGTTGAATTGCCTAAATCTGTGGAATTCGAATATCCTGCATTTGATCATTTCCAAGCTAAAGTAGGACAGTTAGAAGTGACATACCAATGGAAGCCTCCACTGTGTACCCATTGTGCTGTTTTTGGGCACCATTTTAAACAATGTAAAGTTAGACCAGTAACAGAAGAAGAGCAAGCTGAGAAAGTGTTGAAAGAGACTTTGAAGGTCAATGATGTGAATTCAGGAAAGGGAAATCTAGGTAATGAAGATGAGGAGGGGTATCAAACTGTTAGAAGAAGGAACAGGGTTGTGGATAGGATGAATTACAATTGGAGGCAGAGCTTTAATGGTAATAGAATGGGTCAAGCAAAGGGGAATCAGTCAATGGGGCAGAAGGAATTTCAAGGTCAGAACAAGAGACAATATCAAGATAAGGGTGTATTACCAAATAGGGGAAGTGTATTTAGCAGAATCAGAACTAATCTACAACATAGAGATCAAGTTGAGCAAAAGAAAGATGTGGGAAATAAGGGTATTGATCAATTTACTTCAGGTGAGGATTGCAAGAATAAGTTAAGGGAAAATGTGGATGCAAATAAAGCATCTACTAGTGGTGAAAAGGGTAAGCCTGGTACACAGCAAAATGATCTTGTGTATAGGGTTGTTAGGGACAATAGAGTAAAACAGCTTCATGCAGAAAGAGGAAATAATTTGATAAATGATCAAAGTAAGCTGTCAAATGAGGAGAATGTATCAATGTCAAATAAGTTCAGTGTATTGGGTGAGGAGCACATTGATGAAGGAATGAATGATTCAGAGGATGAAGCTGACTGGGATACTGAGCTTGGGATGTACACATTCCAACAAAGAGCTGTGGAAGCATACCTGGAGTTGAAAAAGTACCCTGATAAAGATGTGAGGAAAGAATGGACTTCTGCACAATTGGATTTTTGGAATGATAAGTGTCCAGAGTATGGATTGAATCCAACTTTTGAAGATGAAGAGGATGTGGAATCTGATACAACTGGCACTGCAGCTTTCATGCATGTGGAGGGGCCAGAAGATGTTACTTTGCACCAGGGAATTGATGGTAACAAACTTACTAACTTTTATTAATGGAGTTCAAAATTATGGTCTGGAATGTTAGAGGCATCAGCAATGTTTCTAACCAAAATCAGGTCAAAAAATTTATGAATGAGGGAGGGTATAGCATTTGTGGGCTTATTGAAACTCATGTGAGTAAAAAGAATTTGAATAGGATAGGAAATAAAGTTTTTAGGCAGTGGGATTGGGTGTCAAATAGCTTACAATGTGATGGTGGCACTAGAATTATGATTGGTTAGGACCCTTGTACAGTTAAAGTCATGGTTCTTGAACAGCAGGCACAGGCCATGCACTGTTATGTAGAACCATTGAATGGCCAGAATAGTTTTCACTGCTCAATTGTGTATGGGCATCACACTAGGATACCTAGGAGGCAACTATGGAAGAGTTTAATGATTCATCATAAGTCTGTTCATGATTTGCCTTGGGTTGTAATTGGTGACTTCAATGATACTTTGGATCCAAGTGAGCATTCATCTGGTTCTTCTTTTATATCTGGAGGAATGAATGATTTTATTGATTGTATTAGTGAAATAGAGTTAGATGATGTACATATGTCAGGATTGAAGTTTACTTGGAATCAAAAGCCTGGTAAAACTGATGGGGTTTTGAAGAAGTTGGATAGAGCTATGGGCAATGAAAAATTTATGAGTTCATTCCCTAATGCTAAAGCTCATTTCCATCCTTTCTTGCATTCTGATCATTCTCCTATTGTTCTCACAATTCCTGGTGTTCAAAAGGCTAAACCCAAGCCTTTCAAGTTTACCAATTACTTAACCAATAAACCTGAATTTCTACCATTGGTAAGTAAGGAGTGGAAGGAGGGGGTTACTGGTTATGCAATGTATAGGCTTGTGAATAAGCTGAAAAGATTGAAAAAACCATTAAGAAAGATGAGTTTTAGTCAGGGTAATCTGTGTGTGAAGGTTAAAATTCTTAAAACTGAATTAGAGAGGATCCAAGAGGAAGTAGAAAAGGATCCTACTAATAAGGTGTTAAGATCCAGAGAAGCAGATTGTATCAAAGCTTATAATGAAGCTATTGTGGAGGAGGAGTTGTTTTTGAAGCAAAAGGCTAAAGTTGAGTGGTTAAAAGAAGGGGATCATAATACCAAATTCTTTCATAGGACTGTCAAGGAAAGAATGAACAAAAGTAGGATTGATTCTGTGGAAAACATGAATGGGATGAGATTTTTTGGTAAACAGGCTTCTGAGCAATTTGTAATGCATTTTCAGAATGTTTTTGGCTGTAGGAAAGATGTTCAACCTATTCAAAATGTTGAAGAACTGTTCACCAGAAAGATCCCCATCAATACAGCTAACCATATGGTCAGGTATGTCACCAATGATGAAATTAAAGATGCTTTGTTTGATATTGCTGATGATAAAGCCCCTGGTCCTGATGGGTTTACATCTAAATTCTTTAAGGTTTCATGGTCTATTGTGGGGGATGATGTATGCACTGCAATTAGAGAATTTTTTCAAAATGGCAAGTTGTTGAAAGAGGTTAATGCCACTGTTATCTCTTTAGTGCCTAAGATTAGCAACCCTCAAAAAGTTGCTGATTTTAGACCTATTGCTTGCTGCAATGTAATTTATAAATGCATTAGCAAGGTAATCACTAATAGGATGAAGTGTGTTTTAAATGAACTTGTGGATGAAAACCAAAGTGCATTCATTCCTGGTAGACAAATTAGTGATAACATACTCCTGACTCAGGAGTTGTTGAGGAATTATCATAGGAAGAAAATTAGGAGCCATTCTAGAAAGTTAAAGGGGCCTGCTAAATGTGCTTTTAAGGTAGACATCCAGAAAGCATATGACACTGTAGACTAGGGTTTTCTGAAAAGCTGTTTGCAGAATTTTGGGTTTCATCCATGTATGATTATGTGGATAATGAACTGTGTAACTTCTGCCTCTTTCACCATCAATGTTAATGGTGATCATGTGGGATTCTTTCATGGTGCTAGAGGAATTAGGCAAGGGGACCCTATATCCCCTTATCTGTTTACACTTGTTATGGAAGTTCTAACCTTGATGATCAAGAAGCAGGTAAGTGCAGATGATGGTTTTTCTTACCATTGGAGATGTGATGCTATTGAGCTCACTCATCTATGTTTTGCTGATGATCTCCTACTTTTCTGCAAGGCTGATCCTAAATCTGTTGCAGTATTAAGAAGAGCCTTAGATGAGTTCAGTAGTGTATCTGGTTTGGTTGCTAACACTGATAAGAGCACTACTTTTTTTGGTAATGTGTCTTCAAGTGTGCAAAAACAAATATTGCAAATCATGCCTTTTAGAGTTGGTGAGTTTCCAGTAAGATATTTGGGAGTTCCACTTCTGTCTACTAGATTGAAGCAGACAGATTGCAGTATATTGGTTGATAAATTCAGGAAAAAGCGAATAACTGGAAAACCAAGTCACTGTCTTTTGCAGGAAGATTGCAATTGATCAATTCTGTGTTAACATCTTTACAAGTTTACTGGTCATCCATCTTTATCCTACCCAAGAGTATATCTGATGATATTGAGAGGTTAATTAGGGGCTTCTTATGGTGTCAAGGGGAGTATAAAAGAGGAAAGGCTAAAGTGAAGTGGGAAGTTGTTTGTAGGTCAAGAAGACATGGGGGTTTAGGGATTAAATCCCTGCACAATTGGAATGTTGCTCTGGTAGCAAAACATGTCTGGAATATTGTTGTTGGTAAAAACTCCATTTGGGTCAAGTGGATAAAGGCTGTGAGACTTAAAAATAAAAATTTCTGGAATTACAAGTCACCAGGTGATGAATGCTGGAGTTGGAGGAGTATTATGAAATGTAGAGATGAGATCAGAAAATTTATTATGTATACACTTGGTAATGGGGAACAAACCTCTGCATGGTATGATAATTGGCACCCAATGGGTCCACTGTGCCATGTTATTACCAGTGATGATATTTATGATTCTGAGTTTAGTTTGAAATCTACAGTGTCTGAGTTGGTGGTAAATGGAGAGTGGAGAGTGCCTGATGAATGGATGGTAAAATTTCCTGATTACTTTAACTTTCCTCCACCTTTATTGATTGCTGGAAGAAGGGATAGAGTTCTTTGGAGGTCTAGAAATGGTAAAACTTTACCATTCTCTGTGGCTGTCGCATGGAATGATATGGCAACCCAATATGATGATGTCAAATGGGCAAAGATTGTTTGGTTCTCCCAATGTATACCTAGGCATTCATTTGTGACTTGGGTTGCCATTAATCATAAGTTGAAAACACAAGACAGATTCATGGGCAGTGATAATCAAGATGAGTTGAAATGTGTCTTCTGCAAGAGTGTGAGAGATAGTCATTCACATTTGTTCTTTGAGTGTGAATGGCCAAGATGGCTATGGAATGAGTTAAAAGAAATGGCAAGATTAGAGCAAGCTCCTAATACATGGTTAGAGGTCATTGAATATATTCAAGATAGGCCACTTAATAAGTCTATTTGGAGTATCATTCAAAGACTTGTGTTAGGTGCTGTGGTGTATTATCTATGGCAGGAAAGAAACCTTAGATTTTATCAGTCCCAACATAGATCTAAAGATCAGCTACTAGAGATTATAAAGAGTGTAATTAGATGCAGATTGATGGGTTTGAAAGTCAGGAAATCCTATCAAAGTGTGGCTGCTGCTGAAATTTGGAACTTCCAGGTTCAGGATGTGAAGAAGAATGATGATGGAGGTACATTTAATTTATCTAAAGATGGGGTCTAATACAACACATGAGTGGTTGGGTTGGGATGAAGATATAAGGGGGAGATGGGTAGTTATGCTATCTTTGCCATGTTCAGTGTCTAAACATAATAGTTTTTTATTGAATAGTTTATTGTTTGAGTTTTATGTATGGTCTATTGTTTGTGAGTCTGGTCATGATTGGCAAGTGGCATGCATAGGTTGGTGGGTGATAAAATATTATGTGCTGGAGGTTAGCACATTAGGTACCCTAGGAGAGAAAAGGTTGTTTTTTACTTCTGCATTATTTTTCTTTTTGTCTCCTCTTAAACTTAGTGATATAACCTGCAAATTTGTTTTACTTGTCTGTGAAATTAATGCTTGTAAGTTGAGGATGTATGATTTGCACTGGAGATGTGAGTGCTTTTATATTTTGAAGATGTGGGTTCATAATCCTATGATGCTTATAAGTGATTTAATTTACAATATTTTCTGTAATTGGTGTATGTTTGAGGCTGTATTCAGTATTGGGTGGATTTGGGTTGGGATTGGAGATATAAGGGGGTGCAAGGTAGTGGTGTTCTTTTGTAGATATATCCTTTTCATTGAGAGTAAACCATTTAAATTTGTGAGGTATGTCTATTTGAGAACTGCTGTGATTATTATTATCTCAGGACAGATGTGTGAATTGAACAAAAGAACACTTCTCAGGTATTGGGTGATTAAAATTCATTTGTGGCTGGAGGTTAGCATTGTTAGTATACCCATTGGTGATATAAGGTTGATTGTGTGTTTTTGGTCTCTTATTTGTTTTACCCATTTTAAACTTCCAAACCTGATTAGGAATGCCTTTGAGTCAATTCATGCTGTGTTGAAATTGCTTGCAATAAGGGGCAGTAGAAGTACCTTTGTGCTGAAATGCAGGCAAGAATTTAGGATGCATAGCATGGGATTGGACTACTGGCTAACCTGTGAGGAGTGTTATCTTTTTTTGGGATTGGGTGGGTTTATTGGAGGTATAAGGTGGAGCTGGATAGAGTCTACAACTTTTGTTTCATGTTTTTCAATTAGGTATGTTAGGATTTCTGTTAAAACTTTGGAGTTGTTTCTTTTCACAGCTTCAATTGAATTTTGGTATAAGTGTATTTATGAGCAGAGTTGTATAGGTTTGGAGAAATTGGTTAAAGTGCAGGGGTATGGCACTATATTCTTATTTACTGGAGATATAAGGATGGCAAAATTTCACTTGTTCCTTGGTCAAATTGTTGAGCTATATCTTTCTTTTGGAGGTGAGATAGCAATGACTATTATGAAACATGCTGCTAGGAAAGGTAGTAGTAGACTTTCCTTTATCATGGTGGGTTGGCAGCTGTTAATGATTTTTAGTCATGTGCTAGGCTGCCATGGTCTTGATCATTATACATCTATGAATGATCAATGGGTTCCAAATCAATCCGTGAACCCTTTGTTAGGAATAGAGTTTGTCAGGAATATTACTTTTTCTTGGAGCTGGTTTTGTAAGGAATGGTATGAGTTGAAAAAAGCTGTAAAATTGGTGGAGTTGACTTTTTTGAGTCAAAGATGGGAAAGTCAATGGATGTATTATTTGTCTTTGTCGGGTCAACTATTTTGTTTAGAAAAGTTAGAAGTAGTTATTTATTGGTACTTATTTGCAGACTGGTACTTTGTGGGGACTACTGATGACTTCAACAAATTTCTTGTTCCTGGTATGACTGGATTTACTGAGTTGATCTGCTACATGGTTAATGGTGATAATGTATATTATGAGCTATATGGTACTTGCTGCAAGGAGGTAAAATATGCTAGAAAGTCAAGCAATTGCAAATGGTATGATCAGTCTGGATGCCCTATTGCTACTAATGCTTGTTGCAATATTATTGTTGTTGCCATTTATAGAATTGCATATAGGATTACAATTATCCCTATTTGCATGACTCTGATAGCTTGTGGGTTTATTGGGTCTATTGTTAATGGGTTGATTGTTGTTGCTGTATGGAATTATCTGAGTGATAGTGGTAGGAGAGATGCTGATGGTTTGACTTATCTTGGTCAAATTGGTAATAGTCATAGTAGCTGGATTTATGCATGTACTTGTATGAATCAGTTTGAAGCTGTGGTTATGAGTAGCAATATGGGTCTGAAGGTGGATGCAATGGATTGTACTGAGTTATGTCTGATGATTTGTGAAATATATTTTGTGTGTAGCAGAATGTATTTGGCAATTAAACATATGAGATTTTTGTGGTATATTTTGTACTTAGTTGGCAAGTCACAGGATGGTCAAAATGGTTATAAAATTGTGCAAAATCATATGATTAGTAGAGAGATATATATGCAGATTGTTTTATCTTGGGTTAAATGTGAGAATGGAATGGGTGTGGCAGAGATTAATGGGTGCAGTGTTCAAATGGATCAAAATGGCAAAAGGCTACATGGAATGATGGCTGCATTTTGGCAGTGGTCTGATTTTTGGGCAGTGAGAATTAGAGTAGTAGATTGCATTACAAAGGAGCAAAAGTATTTTTGTTTAGCATATAGTTCAATTTTGAAAGCAGAGTTGAAATTTAGATATGGTATAGTTACAAATTGTATAGATATGATAGAAAATGGTTTCAATTCTGTTAGTATCGTTATGATATTTTTTGTATTAAAGTTTGGGTCGTACACTAAAAACCACCCCTAGAGGTATGCCTCTAGTATAGTGTAAATATTTAGTTTTATTTTAATGCATTTTGCCGGGTTTTCCCAAAAAAAAAAAAAAGTATTGTGATTTATATGAATACATCCATATATAATATACATGTAACTTACTTATGATGATTTATATAAACTATAAGTGCCATTTTTTAAAGTTTAAGCTTTTTTCAAAATACGAAAATATAGATATGATCTTATTCGGGTTTAAATGAGTAACCCGGATCCAACCCGAATCCAAATAACCCGAACCCGATTAACTCGAGCTTATTTGAATCGGGTTTCGAGTAATATTTTAAACACGAAAAACCGAATAACCCGAAACCCGATTAAATTACCCGATTAACACCCCTACGTCGTAACAGACACCATCAAAGGAATAGTGGTTGATTTCTTCACAGTATAGCTTCCAGCTCCGACGTTATCATTTCTTTCATTTGTCGATGATGCGAATGGGCCCGATAGCATAGATGAACTATTGGTGACATATAGTATATTTTATTGCTTTTTCACATCTAAGCATTTTCATCTGTACTACTCTATGTACTATGGATATTCATATATATTTCCCTAACTTGATTCATTTATTTTTTGAACTGCATGAGATGTTTCTGCTTTAAATATAAATAAGATAAGAACTAAATTTCTATGTTTTGGCATTTCCTTATATTATCACCTAAAATAATCACTTTGTAACGTGGGTGTCATTGATTTAAAGTTTTAACATGATGTCAGTTATTTATAAATGTATTTACGAGGTACTATTCATCAAACCCGTATAAACACCGATCATTAAATGCTCATTAAACCCGTATCAATGCTCATTATATGTTGGTATTGGACGACTTACGTTCCACCAAGAATTGAAAGAATAAGAGACAACACGTTGGCATTCAGCTGTTAATACATACGAGTTACATCTTACTTTATTTTACTTAAAAAATAATATTGAATAATCGTATAATTTTGATCATTTTAACAAACCCGTGTTTTCACGGGTCTTAAAACTATTATTTGGTAATTGGTGAGGTGAGTTAGGTATGCTCCATATTATGAATAGAGTTGGCAACGGATCGGATGTAGCCATATCCACATTCATATCCATTTCATTTTTCACCATCTACATCCGTATCCATATCCCTTAAGATTTATTTAATCCATCCACATCCATATCCACCGGGTGAAGCGGTTAATGGATGTCTGTTGGATAACAAAAAGAAAAATCGTTAAAGATAATAAAATGTTCAACTACATCAAAACATTTCATTTACAACAAATAGAAATATTATAGAATTCAATCAAATGCTATTATTTCAAAATAATACGTAAACAGTGTTCCTTCATAACATAATTAGTAAAAAAAATTGACGTATGAATTTTAAATTGTGTATTAGATCTTTGATGAATAATAATTCATATTGTAAGTAATACTTGTGAGATGAAATAAACATAATTTCATATAAGTTTGCTAGCATATTCATGTCAAAACAAAACGCTATAAAAAAATAATACAAAAATAAATAAAATCTAATGAGTATCTAAAACAAATGAATATTGAGTTTTAGAGTATACCTAGTTAATAATCAAAACTTATATAATTTCGGATTAATAGATGAAATCCATGGACTACAACTTACCATTCACATTCGATCCATTAAAAATCCATATCCATATTCATATCCATTATTCATCCAATTACTTCGTCCATATCCATCAGTAATGGATGGATCGGATGGAAATCTAGTGGATCGGATAAAGGTTGTCATACCTAATTATGAATAATCAGCCGCTTGTGAACCGGTCTAAGTTGCCATTTATCAACTTTTTTTACCACAATATAAACAACCAAATAATAATTAAAAAATAATATCTCCAACGAAAAATCCTTTCAATTTTTTTTGTCCAACACACAAACTCATGAAAAACTTTTCAACAATAACTCAATTTTTTGCAAATGTTATTAAAAACCATTCAAATACTTTTTTGACACAAAATACCGTTATTAATAGAATTAATAATCAAGTCGATAAATACCTAATGATAAGAATAATAAGCAAATTATAATGATATTAAGAAAATATAAATAAAAGCTAATCAATCATCAACTGTATATAACTTCTTTTTGTGTTGAAAGATGATTAAATTAGAATGGAGGGAGTAAACTAAGTCTTAAATAATAATAAGAATAAGATAAAAATTTAGTAATATAAAATAAATGTAGCATATGATCATTAATTACATAAAATTCCATACAACAAGTAAATGAATAATGTTTTATAATACACAATATATCCAGAAATTTTGCCTCCAAATTACAAGTTTAAAAGTACGGTTTGAATAACTATCCAACCTGTTACTTATTTCAAACCTCTGTGATGTATACAAACCAACAACAAATCATTCAACTTTCGGTGGGCCTGAATTCCGCTTCGTAATCTGCTTCTTCTCATTCTCCAACAAGCCCTCTTCCTGCAGTTTCGCCTTTGCTGACTTGGTAATCACCAGTCGTTTACGAGCAGCTGGAGAATTAGGCAAACTGTCACCATTTTTCACCATAGACCCTGAGACGCTATGCCTTTTATTATTCTTCTCTGTCTGAACGCTAACAACACTTTTTAAATCATCATCAACGTTGGTCTCGACCCCTGAACCCTGATTAGCCGGCGGGCTAGGGCTTGGTTTGGGTTTGCGTGTGGGACCACCGGATTTTGAGCGAGGAGTTGTAGGGGCGGAATTGAGTTGGTGACGAGCGTAAGATTTGGCGATTTCGCTCTTAGTGATGTTGATACCGCTTTTAGGGTCGCTTCCTGAATCTTTTTCGCCTTTTGCTACATATCTTTCGGACCAGCTCCAACCCCATTGAGGATTGGTCGGGTCCATGAAAAGCATGTTCGTTGTTCCTGCCGATTTCTTCCATGGTTGCTGTTTAAGTATATTCACCAAGCGATTAATTTTAATACAAATGGGTTGCTTTTACTCAGAAGCATAATCTGTTTATTCATAGGTAACAATAACCAGATAATAAACCTGATGAGAATAGGAGTAAGCCATGGCCCTTTCTCTTCGCATAGTAGCCTCATACTTACTTAGAAGCTTTGCTTCCATCTCTTCTTTAGACTGCGCACTATCGTTCCATTCATCCCCATTCTGTTTCAACAAAAGTATCCTCGTAATAGTAATAAAAGAAATAATATATAAAAGATGCATTTATTCAGTTTAAGAAATGCGTCATTTTCCACAAAAGTTTTCATCAGAAGTTTGAAAAACAGAAAACGTGTTCAAATATGACTTTTCCAGGAAAAAATTATTAGAAACAGAAAACCTACTTCTTTTAGCTTATGAAAATTTCAGGGGAGATTGAGTTTATTATGGTCCAAGTACAACCAGTGATCCATGTCTTGAGGCCTTATTAACGCTTTTAGAGTTGTCATTATCATTTTCCATAAATTACAATTGCATTATGGAGAACACAACATTATGTTTTACAATAGTTTTCCTCTCTAGAGGTAAAACTTGTTATGTTTTAATAAACTGCAATTTGAACACGTTAAAAAAAATTTCACTACTTTTCAAGAGATAAAAAGACACCTTTGATTTTCTAGGGAAAATAAAAAGACACAATATTTTAAGAAAATTTTCCCTAACTAAACACGCCCAAAGGAGGTTGTGTTATACAGAGATCAACATAATGACACACATATAGGTTTTTTAGACGGTCAAAGGTATCCAGAAAGTAAACCTGCATGTTTTCAAATTCTTTAGTCCTTAAAATTTGTTTCTGAAGAGCTTGGTTCTCCTCTGACATCCGGATCTTTCTAGAATTAATCTGGGACTGCAAATGAGATAAGTTTTTTGTGCATTTGAGGGTGTTAGCTGTTTGTCGTTTCACATTAGGCCCTTCTACCACTGTCTTCAATCTAACAAGCCCTCGCAAACCCCATAACGCCCTTCTTGCCTGTTAACAAGCAAAACATATATTTTCATGCCTTACATAAACTTGCGCTAGAAGTGGCAAACTGATAATTTTCTGGTGTAGGATTGAGTTTACCGTTGACCCACAACAATTTTCCCCAATTTTTGTTTTAGATGATGTGTCTAGGACAAAATAATGAAAAAGTACATAATACTACTAACAGGTTAAAAGAACAAATAAGCAATTTGATGAAATAATTATATACCAAATAACCACGAAAAATCGTTTGAATTGTAACAGCTGCTACTTCCTCCCTTGATTTTCCTGAATGCAGAATTGTGGTGGCAGCCACTGATGTTGATGCAGTAGCACCACTGGCGGCAGCAACCGAATACACATTTTGTGGCGGCTCATCCACCACCACAATAGGTTTCACCTCCTCTGGTGGCGAAAATGGATGAGAATCGTCAGAACCACCGGCGTTTTCTACCATTGGTGGATCAGGTACTGACTGATGTTCCTCTACATTTTTCTGGTATTTTAGTAACAATAATATTCATTAGTTGAGAATAAATTTAACATAATACGAAACTGCAATGGATTGTAAAGAACCTGTCTTTTCTTTTCCTTAGAAATTGGACTGAAGGTCTTCTTAAGTGAAGATAACCAGCCTCCTTTCTTCCCCATTACTGAATCATACCCTGATTAGCCTAAATTTTAACATAATTTAATCCTTTATTTTCCATCTCATGACAAACGAAAAACTTTGACATTCAAGGTCAAACCTACATAGTAACTAGTATCACAATATCTCTTTATGTGCATCATGAATCAAGGACCAACTATTTTTCTACTTTATAGTAGTGGTCATGACTCATGAGATTTAAAGAATTTATCAAGGTCTAATCTTTTTACTATTTCATATCAATTTGGAGTTACAAATTACTAGTCTATCTATTTGACATTTGAAGTCAAACGCCAGAGGAAGTAGTAGAAGTTCTTCATCTAATCTAAATGAATCTCTCTAAATTACAGCAAGTCACACACACACTTAGATGTACACAGTCGGTGTCGGTCAAAACTGTCATAATAGGATAATTGAAATCCAAATTCATAGGAAACAAATTAAGATGATAGATGGTACTCAACACTCATAAGTCTATAAATCAGATTAAGAATAGAGAAATTCATCAGAATTTCAAAATTTTGTATTTCCCAAATGCCAGTGGTTGAAGAAAGTCTATTTAAGATTAATGAGATTTTATAAAAAAATAAAAAAAATAAAGTTGCAGGATCCAGGAAAATATGCAATCCCAATTGATGATGAAAATTAAGAAATTCGATTAATCATATTCAAAATTCAGATCAATGTTAGAGATTTTACATAATAACTGCTTATGCCTCTTTTGAACACAAGAAAAGTAACAGAATCCAAACAGAACTTAACCAGAATTAAGTAAAATTACTTAAAGAACATGCATTTACAATAAACAATTCACAAATACCAACTGACGATGAACTTAAAGAAATTCAACAGATAATATTCAAAATTCAGACAAATGTAGGAATTCTATATAGTAACCGCTAAAGCTCCCATTTGAATTCAAGGAAATTACAAGAATTTAAGTAATACATGCAACACCCAGATGCCAAACACGAACAAAACTCAGTAAAAATTACTCAAAATAACATGTATTAATCAAAATTATTCAAATATTACAAGTTAAAAACCTGTTTTTGAAGTTAACGAACTTGATAACAGACTGTTAGAACTTAATAAAATCTACAGGATCCATGAAATTAAGCAATACCCAAATGCCAATTGATGATGAATTTCAAGCAAGTCAACAAATACAATTCAAATTCTTATAAAGTTCACAACTTATAAAAAAGTAACTGCTTATAAATCTACTTGAAATCAAGAAAAGTAACAGAATTTAAGTAATTCTAGTCACACCCAGATGCCAAACATGAATAAAATTTAGTAATTGCCAAAAATAATTCACGCTACATTAATTAGGAAACTGCGTTTGAAGTTGAAGAATCATAAAGTATGAAACTTTACCGGTGAATCAAGTTGGGATCTTGTTGTGTTTTCTTGAAATTGGTAGTTTTTATTTTGGGGTTGGAAGGAAGAGTGTGTGTTATAATTATTAATTAAAGAAAAGAAAACTAGATCTTGTGAATAAAACGGTAAAAATGGTGAATTTTTAAGGAGGCAGGATCAGATGAATGACAGATTGGTTTTTGGTTCAATAAAGCCAGTTAGTATGGTGGGTCCAAAAGGCGGTGGGGGACAAAATCTCTGATTATTTTCTCCCTACATTTTTTTAATGTTTTTTATTAAAAATAAAAATAAAAATTGAAATCAACTGTCAATTTGATTGGTTAAGATTCTGTTAACAATTGATTAGCATCTCGTGTATGGGTTTTTTTTTTTTTTTTTTTTTTAACATGATTAGGTTGACATGGTACATCATGTAGATCTACTTTTTTAAGCCCTTGTAAATTTGATGTTATAGAATAGGCAAATCACAAAGAAAATCTATTTAACCTTCCTTATTTTTCTATAGATTTTTCTAATGTCAGCTTTAAAAACTATGTTTAAGATATTTGAGTATGTATTACTCCGTATTTTGTTATACCATAATGATAATCACCTCATTAACCTTTTAATAACAATTTCACTTACCTTAATATACAATCATTTATGTATATTTTTCTTAAATAAAGTTAGGCCGTCATTAGAAAATTCATTTTTTATAAGAAAAATCAATTTAAAATAAATTTATTGTTAGTTATTTTCAACAAGGAAATCAGATTTTAGAATAGTAACATATGATGACATGGTGGCATGTCATGTCATGTCATCCAACTGTTGTTGCACCTTCGGTTTGCATGTTTTAGAAGTCAAAATAGATACATGCGATAACAGTAGTCTATAAAGGCTTAAAGCATAGAATTTAATGTAATTCCACGTAAAGTTAAATACATTTAATATGAAAAAAAAAAAGGTCTGGTTGACAGGATATGAAAACAAAAAGATTAATTTATGTGCGTTATCAAGGTAGATGGTCATTTTCAAAAGGGGCACCGCACAACTTATAATTGTGTAAAAGTGTTCATATATCTTGGCTTTAAGTATTTTGTTACTATTTGCTTACCTAATAACTTTATCACTTTGTCAATGTTAGCGTTATTGGTATTATTAATTAACTATATTTGAACAAAGGGTGTTATTCGACAGATTATTCGAATTTTGAATAATTATAAATTAATCCGTAATTCTAATTGTCTAAAAAATGGATTAATCGGATACGGATTAAACGGATTCGGATAAATGTTTGAATTAAATGGTTTCATCCGAATTAACTCAAGGTGTGCGTATGATATCAATAAAGACTAAATTTAACAAATATAGTTTACGCTTAAATCAATTATCTAAACAAACACAAGATGTAATAATAGATCATATTATAATATCTAGATTTCAATTTCAATTTCTAACGTTCTAACATACAATTTGATCCAAAGTAAATTCATAGTCTCTAAATTAATCAAACATCACCTCCAATCTAATCCAAAAAAAAGAGTCCCAAAACAACCAAAAATTCTTTAATCTTCTTTTCTTGAAATTCATAGCATTCCAACATCCAAATATCAAACATTATTTCTTCAAAACCTAAAAAATAGTAACTCTTTTATATTTTAGTTCATACACAAATAACCATACATAATTAGAATTAAAAAGGTAAGTTTCTACCCGATTAGAATTAGAATAAACTATATGATACGGAGTACAATTTAAGTTTTAATTTATAATTAGTTATTATATGATATACATACATATATTAACTAAAATATATTATGTAATTATTTAATCTTATTTGGAGTATTCGGATATATTAAACAATTTAATTTTGATCATTTATCCTATCCGTGCAATCCATTTAACTAATCCGTAATCCGATTAAGCAATCCATAATCTATATATTCCGGTCCAGTTAATCTAAATCGGATTTAAATCGGATGAATTATTCGAATTCGGATAAAAGTGACACCCCTAATTTGAACCACACCAAATATCATAATCGCTCTCAATTTCGTGGTGCTAGCAATTGATAGACTTTATCGTTTCTAAAATACTATATATTTTTATGTTTTCATTCTGAAGATATAACACACTCCAAGTTACCAAGGCTATTTTTTTTTTTTAAACATTCTAGAAGCGTACATTAACATAAATACAACTTAGGTTGCATATATTATAAACCAAGATTGAAACCCACACATACGATTTAAAACACCTAGTTTAGTTCAACATTACACCACTGAAAGCCTTAGTATTAATTAAATCCAAACGTGCTAATAAACAGTTAACACATATATCCAAAACAGAGTAGCATCTTCAAACATTCCAAACCCTCATCTTGCTAACCCACATATAATATTAACCTGCAAGAGATAAGGAGGAGGGATTAGCACGAAGCTAAGTGAATAGATCAATAACCATCAACCTAACTTAGCATATCAATTGTCTACAACAAGCAGTCAGACAACAGACATCAAAGAGGATCGGTGGTCCTTGAGGCACCCTAATGCCGCGGAGGCCCCCAAGCAACACTTACAATCACTGAAGGCCAAATCAGTGATCTAACCGATGGTTTGGAACTATTACTACTTCCAACATTATTCCAGTGAGCAACACATGTACAAAGTACTAATGATATCCAAGTAATAGTTTCCAAACCCAATCGCAATTGACCTCTGAAATAATTCATATAATCCATAATCATCATGGCAATATATACCTCATCAATCAATATTCAAGTAAATCTACGTTTACCCGTTGTAACCAGATTGTTACAACCAACTTAGACTGAAAGTCGATGATCCACTCACCCTTGACAGTCACCGTCTTCACTCAAAGATCTAATATTATTGAGTCTTCGGTTTATCTGAGAACAAGAGTTAGAACTTAATTAGTATCTCATTTTATAAGTTATTATAATCTACACAAGTATATAATGTAATTTGATGCACCTAATAGACATTCAATACCCTTTAAGTAATGCAAGTTCACAAGTCACAAGTTATCAAATTCATCAAGTTACAACAGACAAACGCGATCCGGTAAGAGTGTGGCTGGATTGCGTTCTAATGTACCAAAACGTTCTGTTACCGTTTTACACTTACAAACGCGATCCGGGACAAGGAGCTGGATCGCGTTCCAAGGAACAAAATCCGTTTGACCCAATTTAACACTAGCTAACGCGATCCGGATGATAGGGGTTGGATCGCGTTCATACGTACAAAATCATTCTGAGATCAAAATACACATAGCAACGCGATCCGGGCAAGGGTTTCGGGATCGCGTTCATACGTTTTTCAGCAATGGTTCAGACCTGCAACTAGTTTCAGCTCGAACCAAAAACCCAAATTTCATACAATTCAATCATCAAACACGATTTTGACTTATAATTGACACCTATTAACATGTATAAACATATAACAACAACAACATCTAACATCAAAATCCACACATGCATCATGAATTCAACCCACTTTCAACTAAAACCCAATTCATTCAATTGAAACATGAAAACACCTTTGATTCATTCTTAGATGAGCAGGTAATCAATTAAGAATCATCACACAACCACATTCAAGCATGAATTCACTCCATTTCATCATTAGTTTAACCTCATTCTACCAATTCAAGCACAAACATGAAAATGAGGGCAAAACACTTACAATGGAGATGATAGAAGGAAGAAGATGATGAAGGTCAGATTATAACACAAAATCACAGCTTCAATTGATGGTTTCACTTTGATTTCTCTTTTAATTTGCAAAGATTTCAAATGTGTGTGTGTTCTTGAGGTGTTAGACAAAAGTCAGGAAAATGAAATAATAAGGTCGACATCTTCATTTAACCCAACTCCAATACATTGTAATATTATACCCGTCCTAAATCTATTGTCTGGAACCTAAAAACCATTTGCGAGAAATACATTTTATTATACCGTCAACTAAATTAATTTAAAACAATTAATAATTTATCTAACACAATAAATCATTTGATCATTTAACCTATTAATTTAAATTATCCGAATAACATCAATTATTCCTAAATACAATTTAAATACAAATTAATTAAGGAAATTACCGTATTACTGCCAGTCCCATTCCGAGGATGTTACAAATCTTCCCTCCTTAAGGAGATTTCGTCCCCGAAATCTCACCACTCCCAAACAAACTAGGATACCGAGACTTCATGCTTTCCTCCGTTTCCCACGTAAGGTTAGCACCCCAACTATGATTCCACTTAACCAAAACCATTGGTATATCCTTCTTTCGAAGTTTAGTCACCTTACGGTCTAAGAGCTCTACGGGTTCCTCTACAAGTCTCTGGTTTAAGTCAACGCGCAAGTCTTGCAACGGAAGAACTTGGGATTGGTCCTCCACATTGCATTTCCTTAAATAACACACATTGAAGGTATCATGAATACCCGCTAATTCCGGAGGAAGCTCTAACGACACAGTTTGATCATTAACTACTTGACGAATTCTAAATGGTCCAATGAATCTAGGCGCTAGTTTACCACGTTTACCAAACCGGATAACACCCTTCCAAGGTGAAACCTTCAAGTAAACCATTTCACCCTCAACAAATGAAACGGGTCGACGACGAGGATCGGCATATTGCCTTTGTCTATCACGAGTAACTCTCAACCTATCACGAGCTATAACTACCTTATCGGTTGTAATTTGTACTATGTCAGGACCCGCAAACTGTTTCTCACCCGCCTCTAACCAACAAGTGGTTGTTCTACATTTACGACCATACAACATTTCATAAGGTGGCTGTAACATCCTCTCCAGTGGCCTGGTAATTTCTAGTTTATTTAATTATTTAATTGTTTCAGGAATTACCTGATATTATTTGTTTTACTGTGAAACTTAAGTAAATAGGTCCCAGGACTTATTGTGGATAGTAAATTATTGGTTGTTTTAATTTACTATAGTTAACGGTAAAATAAAATAATTTTCTCGCAAATGGTTTTCGAGTTCCAGACAATAGATTTAGGACGGGTATAAAATTAAAGCAATTAGATATCAAAGGCGGTTGTGAGCCGACCTTAATACCACTTTTGATTCCAAGTTTTCTTCATTTGTTTTCAATTGCAAAACTCTCCAAATTAAGAAACCATAACCAAATTGATAACCAAATAACTCTAGCCTCTGTGATTTCGATTTTTAAAACAGTAACTTCATCACCTCCAGTTTGTCCATCTCCATCAACAAGTGAGTTGATTTTCAAAACTATGTAAAAAGGGGTTTATGAGGTTATAAGTGATTTTGATGAAATCGAAGTTTGATATGTTGTTATTAAGTGTTATTTGATATAGTTGAAGTGTTAGAAACCATAGAAATGAGTTTTTCGGAGTTTTGGTGAGTTTTGGTTCGAAAATCAGTAGCAGCAGCGAAACCTCGAAACCCAGTTCGTCCAACGAGGCGAGCTGAGTTCTCGCTAAGCGAGTCGAGATGACTCTGCGAGTCGAGATGACTCTGCGAGTCGAGATGGCTCTGCGAGTCGAGTAACTTCGTCGCGAGTCGAGTTTCTGCGAACCGAGTTGACCTGCGAGTTGAGATCACTGCGAACCGAGAATTTTACAAGTTTTTGTTTCGCAAATTTCAAAAGTGCATAAGTGTTCCCAACACCTTTAATGACTAAAAATTTACAAATTTTTCCATTAACTCGGATTGAGCTGAAATTCGCATGTCCACTTGGAAACGACCCAATGATCAAGACTCTATTCTAAGAGTCTAGTCAGTTTTTGGCCATTCGGGGTCATCTAGGGGTCCAAAGTGGCATTTTTCAGTTTTTAAACGTCATTTTGAGACTTTCTGAATTTATTTCAGATTGGACTGTTATTTGTTTAGACTTCAGGGACTTACCTGATTTAATAAATATGTTAAAATGATGATTATGGAACAAGTTACTAACTTGTGTGTTTTGTGGTGTTTCAGATACTCCAAAGACTCAGTGATATAAGACTGCTGAGTGTGGAATCTACAGAGGTATCGGTGAGTGGATTTGGAACTCACCTTTTGATTTAGTTGTAACTGTTTGGTTGCAACAAGTAAACGTAGATATGTTTATTAGACTGTTTAGTCTGTGTTATTGAATTAATCTACGTGATATGTGGACCTCTGTGTATCAGATTATTGAGGTCAACGTGTAGTTGGACTTTTTGGTTATTATGTGATTTACACAGGTTTTGATTCATTTGTTGTGTTTGAAACCTGTGTATAAGTTTAATAACCAATAGTTATCGGTCTCGTCCGTTATGGCCATACGGATATGTACGATAAGTGTTCTTGGGGAATCCCCGGGTATTATGATATCCCAAGAGCCACCGATCCTCATTGAAATATTGTGTGTTTACGATTATTTGATGTAAACTCATAGTTATGCTAAGTTGAATTGTGTGTTACAAGTTCATTCACTTAGCTTCGTGCTAATCCCTCATTTACTTCCTGCAGGTTATAAATAGATATGTGGGTGGACAGGAAGTTGATGCCTTTGGCAGGGGATGTTTGACTGCTCTGCTAACTCTGATATAGTTTTGTTATAAACTAAGCTTGGAATTACATAATACCCCGTTTGTATAATATGTGTACAGTATTTTAATAACTTCAAAACTATGTGGTGTATCATATTTTGAAGAAGTTTATGTACATTTCTATTATGTATAATAGTAAAGTATGTTTTTAATATACGCTTCCGAGTAAAATCATATAAAATTGATGTCAAGAAAGAGGGGTGTTATAGTGGCATGCCTATACTAGAGTGGAAAGAATTATTATAGGCAAATTCAATTAGCGGTAAGTGAGAATTCCATGACCCACCAAATTCCAAAACACAAGCCCGCAACATGTCCTCTAAAGTCTGAATAGTCCGCTCAAACTGACCATCAGTCTGAGGATGATAAGCAGATGTCAAATTTACTCTAGAACCCAATTCCCGTTGCAAACTCTGCCAAAACCCAGAAGAAAACCGAGAATCTCTATCAGAAACAATGGACAATGGAATTCCATGTCTAGAAACCACCTCATTAATATACAACTGTGCCAACTTGCTCAAGGATGTCGTCTCAGAAGTAGCAAGAAAATGAGCACTCTTGGTTAATCTGTCAACAATTACCCAAATCATGTCGTTACCCTTAACCGTTCTAGGCAATTTGGTTACAAAATCCATAGTAATATGCTCCCATTTCCACTCAGGAATCTCAAGTTGTTTCAAAGCTCCATATGATTTTTGATGTTCGGCTTTAACCTACGAGCAAATATGACAAGATTCCACGAACCGAGCTACATCCAATTTCAAGGTAGGCCACGAATACAACGGTTTCAAATCATGGTACATCTTAGTACTTTCGGGATGAACCGACAATCTAGATTTGTGGGCCTCCAACAAAATTACATCTCTAAGACCACCAAGCAAAGGCACCCAAACTCGAGATTGAAAGGTCTTCAAACCCCGAGAATCGTCACTCAACAAATCCTTCCTTTTCAACATTACCTCGGATTTCAAGTTATTATCCATCAATGCCTCTATCTGAGCCGCTTTCAACTGGTTAATCAAGTCTGAAGAAACCTCCAAACGCATAAAACACACTTTTTCATATTTTCCTTTCCGACTTAAAGCATCTGCCACAACATTGGCCTTACCCGGGTGGTAACGAATCTCGCAATCGTAGTCTTTGATTAGTTCCAACCATCGCCTTTGACGCATATTAAGCTCTTTCTGAGTGAACATATACTGAAGACTTTTATGATCCGTACAAATGACACATTTTGTGCCGTAAAGGTAGTGCCTCCAGATTTTTAAAGCAAAAACCACGGCCGCTAGTTCCAAGTCATGGGTGGGATAATTGATCTCATGAGGTTTTAACTGTCGCGAAGCATATGCAATAACACGGTCTCGTTGCATCAAAACACAACCCAAACCTGCAGAAGAAGCATCACAATATACAATGAAGTCATCGGACCCATCTGGCAATGCTAAAATCGGAGCCTGGCACAAAAGTTGCCTCAAAGTTTGAAAAGCTAATTCCTGACGTTCAGTCCACTGAAATTTAACATCTTTCCGGGTTAATTTAGTAAAAGGACCCGCGATCTTAGAAAAATCCTTAATGAACTTTCGGTAGTAACCCGCTAATCCCAGAAAACTCTTAATTTCGGAAGGAGACTTAGGAGCTTGCCAATTCATAACGGCCTCAATTTTTGATGGATCTACCTTAACCCCATCTTTATAAATGATGTGCCCCAAAAACTGAACTTCACGAAGCCAAAACTCGCATTTAGAAAACTTAGCATACAAATGCTCCTTTCTCAAGGTGTCAAGAACCAATCGCAAATGCATCTCATGATCAGTCTCAGATTTAGAATACACTAAGATATCATCAATGAACACTATAACAAACTTATCAAGAAAAGGTCGACAAACTCTATTCATCAAATCCATGAAAATTACCGGAGCATTGGTCAACCCAAATGGCATAACAAGAAACTCATAGTGACCATATCTAGGGCGAAAAGCTGTCTTAGGGATATCTTCTTCACAAACCCGCACTTGGTGATAACCCGACCTTAAGTCAATTTTAGAAAAATAAGAGGACCCTTGTAATTGGTCAAACAGCTCGTCAATTCGGGGCAAAGGGTACTTGTTCTTAACTGTTCTTTTATTCAACTCCCTATAATCAATACACATACGAAAGGTGCCATCCTTCTTTTTAACAAACAACACAGGCGCACCCCAGGGAGAAGAACTAGGCCTAACAAAGCCCTTATCTAACAACTCTTGTATTTGACTCATCATTTCCCGGATTTCGGATGGAGCTAATCTATAAGGAGCCTTAGCTACTGGAGAAGAACCAGGAATTAAATCAATTTTATACTCTACTTCTCTAATGGGAGGTAGGCCAGGCAACTCATCGGGAAAGACATCCGAGTAATTAGAAACCACTCGGACATCATAGACCTTTTTCTTTTCTAGCTTAGCATCAATTACATAGGCTAGATACAATTCACACCCTTTAGCTAGAAACTTTCTAGCTTTCAACAAGGAGACCAAAGGAATATTATCTCTCTCTCTCGTTCCCCTCGAGCCACTACATGTAACCCATCCGAGATTGGAAGTTTTATTAACTTTCTATGGCAATCAATGGTAGCCTTATGTTGGCTTAACCGATCCATACCCAAAACCGCATCAAAACCGGGAATAGGCATCAAAAGGAAAGAAACAGGAAAACTATGGCCCTCAATCAAAATATTAGCTCCAGCCACCGATGTGGTAACCGGAACCATTTTGCCACTAGCTACCTCGACCTCAATAGGATTTGTAATAACAGTAGGAGTCAATTTCAATCTATCACAAAAGTTCATAGATACAAAAGAACAATTGGCTCCTGAATCAAATAAAACACATGCCGGTACAGTATTGATAAGAAAAGTACCGGTTATGACATCCTCTGTTCTGACAGCTTCATCAGCTGTCATCTGAAAAGCTCGGCTTGATGCTGCTGGTAGATTCTTTCTTTTCTGGCCAGACGATGAATATCCCCCGACCGTAACCGTTCTTTGCTTACCCACCTCGGTACATTGCCCCGCACGATGCCCCTCCTTAAGACAATTCCAGCACACATTCCTTGGAAAATTGCAATCTTTGTAATCATGCCCAAATTGACCACACTTAACACACCTATGAGTTTGAGGAGTACAAGGCCCGGTGTGTTTGGATTTACAACTATGACACCAATTGGCCTTATCCACAATACCGCCTCCCGAACTTTGTTTCTTACTTGGCGCGGATCCTTGCCATTTCTTTTTCCCTGAACTTCCCGAAAAATCACCCTTAGGTTTCAATGGAGATTTTTCTTTAACTTCCAAACCTTGCGCCCGAATATCACCATCCACAGAACGGGCTAATTCAAAAGCTTGGGTAAGGGTACCCGCAAGTCTCACTGTTGTCCGATAAGTATGGGGCAACATTCCAACAAAATGATCAATCTGAGTACGTTCATTCGGTACCCATTGGTGCACAAATCTCAACTTCTCAGAGAACTGGGTAATGAGGTCATCCATAGTCATACTATCCGTCAAATGCAAGTCCAAAAACTCTCGTCGAATACGGGTCATGTCAAATTCAGAACAATATTTTTTGCAAACCTCGTTATAGAAATCCGACCATCTTATAGAAGCCCTTTGTTGTGGCGTCAAATGAGAGGTGATAGAATCCCACCAACCCATCGCCGGACCCTTGAGAAGCTGGACAGCAAAAGGAACTTTCACCTCGTCTTCGCATCTACAAACATCGAATTTTCTCTCCACATCTCTCAACCAATCCAATGTAACGGAAGGGTTTGTACTACCATAATAATCAGATGGTCCACAAGATTTGAAAGTCTTGAATGAGCAAAGCTTATATTGATACGGTGGTGGAAATACCGGAACTTGATAACCAGAAGGCCCAGAGGAAAATGGGGCCGATGTTTGATAAGTACTAAAATGCTGCTGCTGCCGATCAAATGGCGAGGAGGTAAAGACCTGAGATGTTACTATAGAAGATGGTATAGAGCTCACTACGGGTGGTAAAGTTTGATGAATCTGCTGAGATACCCGAGCTTGTTGGTCTAAGAACTGACGCTCAATAGCTTTAAGTCTAACATTTTCTCCTTCTAAGTGCAACATATAGTCCTCTTGGCTCATATCCTCAGCCGCGAAAGAGGTACCAGTTTGCCCTTGACTAATAATTCGGGCCTCAGGAGGAGAGACATCGGATACCGAAACACTGATGAAAGTAACAGTCGGGTTCTCCTTATCTGCCATTTCCTGCACCACATCACATCTCACAACTCGTTAATAGTTAGTACCTACATACTAACCAATTCTCCTATCATAGCTAAATCCCATACCCCGGAATGTTTGACAAACACAAATAAGTTTGGGATTGAACATTTAACCCATGCTCAATTCACCCAAACATATGCTCTGATACCAATTTATAACACACTCCAAGTTACCAAGGCTTTTTTTTTTTTAAACATTCTAGAAGCGTACATTAACATAAATACAACTTAGGTTGCATATATTATAAACCAAGATTGAAACCCACACATACGATTTAAAACACCTAGTTTAGTTCAACATTACACCACTGAAAGCCTTAGTATTAATTGAATCCAAACGTGCTAATAAACAGTTAACACATATATCCAAAACAGAGTAGCATCTTCAAACATTCCAAACCCTCATCTTGCTAACCCACATATAATATTAACCAGCAAGAGATAAGGAGGGATTAGCACGAAGCTAAGTGAATAGATCAATAACCATCAACCTAACTTAGCATATCAATTGTCTACAACAAGCAGTCAGACAACAGACGTCAAAGAGGATCGGTGGTCCTTGAGGCACCCTAATGCCGCGGAGGCCCCCAAGCAACACTTACAATCACTGAAGGCCAAATCAGTGATCTAACCGATGGTTTGGAACTATTACTACTTCCAACATTATTCGAGTGAGCAACACATGTACAAAGTACTAATGATATCCAAGTAATAGTTTCCAAACCCAATCGCAATTGACCTCTGAAATAATTCATATAATCCATAATCATCATGGCAATATATACTTCATCAATCAATATTCAAGTAAATCTACGTTTACTCGTTGTAACCAGATTGTTACAACCAACTTAGACTGAAAGTCGATGATCCACTCACCCTTGACAGTCACCGTCTTCACTCAAAGATCTAATATTATCGAGTCTTCGGTTTATCTGAGAACAAGAGTTAGAACTTAATTAGTATCTCATTTTATAAGTTATTATAATCTACACAAGTATATAATGTAATTTGATGCACCTAATAGACATTCAATACCCTTTAAGTAATGCAAGTTCACAAGTCACAAGTTATCAAATTCATCAAGTTACAACAGACAAACGCGATCCGGTAAGAGTGTGGCTGGATTGCGTTCTAATGTACCAAAACGTTCTGTTACCGTTTTACACTTGCAAACGCGATCCGGGACAAGGAGCTGGATCGCGTTCCAAGGAACAAAATCCGTTTGACCCAATTTAACACTAGCTAACGCGATCCGGATGATAGGGGTTGGATCGCGTTCATACGTACAAAATCATTCTGAGATCAAAATACACATAGCAACGCGATCCGGGCAAGGGTTTCGGGATCGCGTTCATACGTTTTTCAGCAATGGTTCAGACCTGCAACTAGTTTCAGCTCGAACCAAAAACCCAAATTTCATACAATTCAATCATCAAACACGATTTTGACTTATAATTGACACCTATTAACATGTATAAACATATAACAACAACAACATCTAACATCAAAATCCACACATGCATCATGAATTCAACCCACTTTCAACTAAAACCCAATTCATTCAATTGAAACATGAAAACACCTTTGATTCATTCTTAGATGAGCAGGTAATCAATTAAGAATCATCACACAACCACATTCAAGCATGAATTCACTCCATTTCATCATTAGTTTAACCTCATTCTACCAATTCAAGCACAAACATGAAAATGAGGGCAAAACACTTACAATGGAGATGATAGAAGGAAGAAGATGATGAAGGTCAGATTATAACACAAAATCACAGCTTCAATTGATGGTTTCACTTTGATTTCTCTTTTAATTTGCAAAGATTTCAAATGTGTGTGTGTTCTTGAGGTGTTAGACAAAAGTCAGGAAAATGAAATAATAAGGTCGACATCTTCATTTAACCCAACTCCAATACATTGTAATATTATACCCGTCCTAAATCTATTGTCTGGAACCTAAAAACCATTTGCGAGAAATACATTTTATTATACCGTCAACTAAATTAATTTAAAACAATTAATAATTTATCTAACACAATAAATCATTTGATCATTTAACCTATTAATTTAAATTATCCGAATAACATCAATTATTCCTAAATACAATTTAAATACAAATTAATTAAGGAAATTACCGTATTACTGCCAGGCCCATTCCGAGGATGTTACAGAAGAAATCTTGACCATATGTTGCAAGGGTGGTAATTTGTGTTGTGCAACACAAAATTGATGTGCACACTACAAATGCATCATGTTAATGCACAAATTACAACACCTTCAATGTATATTTGTAGTGCGTACATAGATTTTGTGTCGTACCGATAGAGAAATCCAATTTCAAAATACCGATCATCAAAATATTTGTATGCTTGACTAAACATGATTCATTTGGTTTGTACAGATGTGATGTTGCCATTTGAGTCGAGTAACAAGTATGCATTATTTTTAAACACACATATATCACATACAATTTTCGAATTTAACTGATCTTAATAATAGATTTTATCATCCATTTTTGTAAAGCTACATGTTTATCCATTCTTGAATTCGAAAGTTCATCACCAACAGACTCATAACACTTACCCCGATTTTGTGGAAACTTGCTCGGTAATATACAACTGTTTTTTATCAACCTATTTTCCTAAATAACAGTAAGTTTTTAGTTATATTTTACCTACATACTCAAAAGGGATCAGCAAACAACTTGCCTTGCTAACCTAACGTTCGTAATGACTCTGTTGAGATTAAAGGTCGTATCGTGCATCTACGGAAAATGCCTTACGACAGACAAACAACCTACTCAAAGTTGGTCCATTGAAATGATCCAAATTGATCAATTGGAAGCTTACCCATTCACACTTCAATTATGTTATTTTGATATTTCACGTGTGAACCTTAATTAATCGGCAATGCCAATCACTTTCTAAAGTAGGTTTCTTTTTGCGATGAGCAGTGTAATGCCCAGGATATACGAATATACGATTGAACTCTCTTGCAAATCAAACACGAATCAAAGAACTAGAAAATTCGGAACCCTATGAGGTATTCACGAAATTGTATTATTCAGAATAATCAAAAAACTGCCAAAACCCTAACCCAAAAAGTGTTTAAATACTTTGGGTAGGAAGTTAAACAAAGCCCATCCAAAACGGATTAAGGCAACAAAGTCCAAAACGTAAAATAAGTCCAAAACGAAATACGTAAATAAATAAAATGGCATTTTCGGCCCCTAAACGATCTCGAAAGGCCAAAAACTGACGGGGCTCATGTATTAGTCTTGACCGTTGACCCGTTTTTGAGTGACCTTGCGAACTTCGGCCCATTCCAACACCGAAATCAAATCGCCAAAATTTTGGAGAAATAATTTGTTGATGACATCATGACTAGTAGGAATCAAATCTTGATGACATAAGTGCGACATTGGTTCCCCGGCATCACAGTGTTTACTCATGGCCGTGTCCAGCTGTATGTTGTCATGGTCATGGCCATCTGTATGTTGCAATCTCTCAGGTCAAAAGTTGACATGGATTAAAGGTGTTAATCCTAAATAATTATGGCAACACAAGTGACAAGACAACAGATTTAGCATAGGAAATCCTTGCAAAAATGTGATAGTAATGTTCACGGATATCATGTACATTTTAAGTATCGTTTTATAATCAATTTATTTAATGTTTATGTTCTATTATGTTAAGTATCATAAGAATTCTGGAAAGCTTTTTGGTTTGCTGATAAGTTTTTGGGTTCAGAATTTATCATGTTATATACACTTTAGTAATGTTTTATCTTTGATTTTCTCATGAATGGTGGTAAGTGTTATTTTCTCTGAGGTTTTAGTAGTGCACATTTGCTATCATGGAATGTAGATTAATTTGATATTACAATGGTTTTATTGTTGGTCATGTGTATTGTTTGCAGTTTCACAAGAGGAATCCTATAATAGATATCAAATTGGGTTATTTCGATATAAAAATTGTTCTTTGAAGGTAATATGTTCAATAAAAACTGTATCAACATTTGTTACGAATTACACTTACAAGCACACGCATTAACCAATTCAGGATCAATTTTATAATTAAAACATGTTTTCTTTTTTCAGTAAAACCCAATAATTAATATAACTTTGCTAACTCTATAATTACATAAACGTACCCGTGTATTACACACGGGTTAATAACCTAGTTATACAGGGTAAGACTTATCCTAATCACCATAGTATCCAGACTACCAGAAACTCTGTTAGACAGAGAGCTTTCTAAATGCGTTTACTAAAAACAAATACCATAAGATAAAGCTTCAAATTCAAAATATCGGTTCAATTCAAAACTAATTGACTGAAGCAACCAAAATATCCAAGTATCAAAAACAACGCCACCGCCTATCAAGCACCCATGTATGGTCCCGAAAGCACAACATAACCACCATACCAACAAACCCAAACATAACGAAACTAACAAACACAGCAAAACAATCTAAACTCAGTTTCAAAAACATAGAGCAAAAACAAGTCACCATTCATTTCTTCTTAGCAGCAGCTTTGGTGATTTTGGCACCTGTAGGATCCTTCTTATCAACGCTCTTGATCACACCAACAGCAACAATCTGCCTCATGTCCCTAACAGCAAACCGACCCAATGGAGGAAACTCAGAGAACATCTCAACAACCATAGGCTTTGTTGGAAGCATCACCATTTTTCAAGAACTTAGGTTCCTTCTCCAGCTCCTTACCAGACCTTCGGTCAATCTTGGTCAATATCTCAGCAAACTTAACAGCTATGTGAGAAGTATGGCAATCAAGAACAGGAGCATAGCCATTTCCAATTTGACCAGGATGGTTCATGATGATGACTTGAGAAGTAAAGCTGGCTGCACCCTTAGCAGGATCATCTTTAGAGTTTGAAGCAACGTACCCTCGTTTAAGATCCTTAACAGCAACATTCTTAACATTGAAACCGACATTGTCACCTGGTAGAGCCTCAACCAATGCTTCATGGTGCATCTCTACGGACTTGACTTCAGTGGTCAAACCTGATGGGCCAAAAGTGACCACTATACCGGGCTTGATCACACCAGTTTCAACACGACCCACTGGCACAGTTCCAATCCCACCAATCTTGTATACATCCTGTAGTGGAAGACGTAGTGGCTTGTCTGATGGTCTCTTTGGCTCATTGATCTGGTCAAGGGCTTCAAGTAGAGTTGGACCCTTGTACCAGTCTAGGTTGGTTGACCTCTCAATCATGTTATCACCCTCAAAACCAGAAATCGGAACAAATGGGATTTTTTCCGGGTTGTATCCGACTTTCTTGAGGTAAGAAGACACCTCCTTCACAATTTCATCAAACCTAGGCTTCGAGTATTTGGGCGTTGTAGCATCCATCTGTAACTCAACAAATACTACATTTATTAGAATTCAACGCATCTGTATATCCATATACCTATACATCTAAAAATACCAATATAACTGGTTCAATTTTTGCCACATTGGTGAAGCTGTGAAAGACATATAAGGCTACAAAGTGTAACTTTTCAGTAACATTTTCAGCTTCTATAATTATCTATCTACATCTATACCTATAAATAAGATATAATAGGTAGGTAATAACGGGATGATACTTGATCAGTCAATAAAGCATAATCAAATCAGGTCCCAGCAATATAATCAAACAAATTCCAATAACATGAAGACGCTTAATCCTTAAGCACAATAAACTCTCAGCAACACAGATAAATCAATGTGTAAAATCAGGGGCATGTTCCTTTTTATACGTTTCTTATACATATTTTTTTTAATCAAATTTGCATTTAATATATCCTCAGTGAATTTGAATTCCAAAAAGATCATTACCAATAATATCATACGTCAAAATAATATTTTAAGAACCCGTGCAATTAAACTAGTAAGTACTATTCAACAAGTGTGTCCTTATAGTATAAGACAGTACCTTATTGCAACAACAGATCATTTGCTTGACACCAAGGGTGAATGCAAGCAACGCATGCTCACGATTCTGTCCATCTTTGGAGATACCAGCTTCAAAGCCACCAGTAGTAGAGTCAATAATGAGAATAGCACAGTCAGCCTGTGAGGTTCCAGTGATCATATTTTTGATGAAGTCACGATGTCCAGGAGCATCAATGACTGTACAGTAGTACCGGGTGGTTTCAAATTTCCACAATGCAATATCAATAGTGATACCACGTTCACGCTCTGCCTTAAGCTTGTCCAACACCCAAGCATACTTGAATGAACGTTTGTTCATTTCAGCAGCTTCTTTCTCAAACCTCTCGATCACACGCTTGTCAATACCTCCTAGCTTGTAGATCAAGTGACCTGTAGTGGTTGACTTCCCAGAGTCCACATGGCCAATAACCACAATGTTGATGTGAGCCTTTTCCTTACCCATGATTAAGTTGGTTGATTTACTGGTGTATCACAAAGACTATCCAATGTTAGATAACTCATATTCAATACATATAGCACATATACAATGAAACTACAAGACCAAATATCTACAGAAAGATAAAACAGTATAACTTCTGACATACAAAAGATAACTGCACTTGTATTAGAACAAATATATTCAATCCAAATTACAGACACAAGATAAATTCAACCCATAGTAAAAAACCTATAAAAAATTTTGTTAGTCAATATCACCAACAGAAACGAACTACGGAAAATTTGAAAAGCTACTGTTATACTATAGAACGTTCAACATCTTGAGATTAAGTGAAAGGAATACCATCCAGATAACATACTACTATTATTAAAGAAAAAAACACGAGAAGAGGCTTTCATGTTATTCTGAAAATCCATTTTACATACAAAAGAATACTGTTTCAAACGAAAACTATTTAATAACTTGTTGTACACAGTCCTTAACTGCAAATCAAAATACTTCAGACATACAGGTCCTAAGTATGTAAACTGTAACAGAGATTAATTCATAACTGCAAAAAAATCTACACACCTAAAATACTTTAGAGCTAGAAATCCTCTAGTAAGTACTTAAGACCAACGATAGATAAAAGTACTAAAATTATTACAGTAACAACTAGATAACCATATCTTGATGTAAGAATGAATGATCAAAATTAAAAGTAAGCATCATAAACACTCAATCAACAACAGCTTTAAACCCTAAGAAAATACATACAAGTGATAAATGTATATCCATAAACTTCCTATACCAATCCGTACACGTACTTCATCCATAAACATACACAACATTAATGATCAGTATAACAATCAATAACGTTTAACTAACTTGTGAACAGAATACACGATTGTATCATACACATATAGATAGATACAACAATATTAACTTAAGATCAAATGAATGGCATACAATCCACTAATATACTGCTGTTATTAAGGCAAAATCAAGTAAATAGGTTTTCATATTATTCGTAAAATCCATTTTACATACCAATGAATACTGTTTCAAACAAAAGCTATTTAATAACTCAGTAACGGAATTTAATCCATAACTGCAAATCAAAATAATTCAGAGCTACAGATCCTAATCAAGTATTAAGATAAACAATAGATAAGATCCATTTTACATAGCAAAATGCATATAACAGTGTTTTCAACAACTTTTATTTACTCAAACTGTAACAGAAAATCATAAATTTTATCATAATTGCAAAAACATCTACACACCTAAAAGTCTAAAACACTTGGGAGCTAAAAATCCTCTGGTAAGTACTTACGGCCTCCTATCGATAATCAATAATAGTACTTAACTTGTTACAGTAATAAATAGATAACCATATCTAGATAACAGAATGCATGATCAAAATCAAAAGTAAGCATCATAAAGTATCAATCAACAACAACTATAAACCCTAAGAAAATACATGCAAGTGTTAAATGTATATCGCTAAACTTCCTATAACAATCCGTACACATACTACATTCATAAACATACACAAACAGTAATGTGATATGTGTAATATATATGATGATTACATAAGAGATTGACACCTCTTTTATTTTGAACTAAGAGATCTTTGTTAGTAACTAGATTTAGACTATATATATATATATTTAAACAAATATATAGGTCGACTGAATGGTCCAAAGTTGAAAATGAATATTGACATGTTAGAGTTTAAATAAAAGAGTTAATAACTAACAACTAGAATTTGAGAGAATAAATATCAGATAAATAAATATGTATCGGATCGTTGAGAATGAATTTCATCGAACCTTTATCTTACTTGATATCTAATTATAAGGTCTCATTTCCGTAACACGATACTTTGTCCAGGGCCTTTAAAAGTTCAAAGACGGCCCTGATTTACAACATGCAATTGGTATGCAATTGGTCTACAATCTGACACTTTATTAGGAGTTGGAATCTTTGGCACTAAAGTTATTATTGTTGTATTTAGGCTTGTGTAAGGAATTAATTTACTTTTGCAGGAATGTGGTTGCTGCTGTAGAGGCAATCTTTGATAGGAGTATACAACATGGATATATTGATCCTATCAGTGTGTTGGTAAAAGATGTTCCATATGGTCAAAATGTTTACCCTGCTATCAAATTATGTGCTATGGGTAACAGCAGAAGGATACACGCAAACAGTAAGTCTTGTTCATGATTTCGTACATGGTACATGTTAATTCATTATTCTTGATGTTGTTCGATAAATATTTTTCATTCGTTCACTGTAGGTAATATTATACCCGAAATGCGACGATTAGCATACTTTTTCATCTACGTTTGATTCATGATGATAAGTCCTTTCAAACGCCCCATCTAGGATATGAATTGCAAATTCATAACGTAAGAAAAAAAATCGGAAAGCTATCTCAAGAAGCACAGGATATCATTACCATTCTTCACAATACAACAAGGTATGACACTAAATAACTCTTAGGTTTGTTACTTTGTCTTTTAACTTCAATGTTCATTGAACTAATTTGTTAATGTTGTCCAGCCCACTAAACTTCATAAATGTGTCTCGCCATCCATTCTTTGCGGACGCGCAGGCACGACTCTTTTTCTATAAGGATGTGAGTGACAATAAAAATAAAAAAAAGAAGTGATATCGCCAGGAACACTAGATGGTATAATTGCTTTTAGTGGAGGATGGGAATGGCACACTCGCATCGATCAAGAATGGTATCGAGATATGTTAAGCGAGCGGGCAAGCATCCAGCAAGTCCAGGCCCAGGCGCTGGCCCAAGCCCAGGGGTGGGGGCGGGGGCATATGCAGGAGTAGGTGCCAATGCAGGCGGCGGTTAATATAGTGAAGCCCTACAACGTAAGGAAATTAAGTGATCTCCTGTGGCTTATTAGGAACTATATTAACCATCCCGAATCATCTTAATGGTCCACTGAATAGTCGACTAAATACATATTTAAACAAATATATAGGTCGACTGAATGGTCCAAAGTTGAAAACTTATATTGACATGTTAGAGTTTAAATAAAAGAGTTGATAACTAACAACTGGAATTTGAGAGAATAAGTATCAGATAAATAAATATGTATCAAAGAAATAAATAAATTATTTGAAAATCGGATCGTTGAGAATGAATTTCACCGAACCTTTATCTTACTTGATATCTAGTTATAGAATCTCATTTTCGTAACACGACACTTTGTACAGGGCCTCTAAAAGTTCATAGACGGCCCTGACAGCAATGATAACTAAACGTTAACTCGAATAAAAAAAATTCATCAATAAACATGCAAGCATGCAGATCAACATTATGTAATTTTAGAACAAGTAGAAAAACATAAATTATTGAAGAAAAAGAATTAGACCTGAAATGCTCTACTGGAAGAAGAAAATTGAAAATCAGAAGAAGGTGAAGAAATGAACGTATAAGTGTATATCTCGGTATATATACAGCAATACGCGCCGTAGTTCTCTAATTTAATATTATTAGGGTTTTTTAGCTGACCGTTAGATTGTTACTTGATCCAACGGTGTACGCTATTTGCTTGACCTCCACGTCGATCCTTTTTTTTAACCTTTGATTTTTTAACCTTTGATTAATTAATGATTAAATTAAATAATTAATTAAAGTATTTTTGAATTACATACTCAAAATAACAATTTGTATTTGTATTCCCGTTTAAAGTGCTGCTAAACACTCGTCTTTCTTTCTTTTTTTTTTTCATTTTTTTTTTTGCATTTTTACCATAGATTACTAGTATATAAACATGATAGTAGCATATTTTCCGTTTCTTTTGATTTTATACGTTTTTAAATATTTTGGAAAGTTGTTAAAATATAATCAAAAATCAAATGTGTATATTTGTTTGGAGACTTTTTCTAGGGGAAAAACGTAAATAAAGAGATAACAAAAATATTAAATTATATAAATTGTGGCAAAATGTTGATAATCGACAATCCAAACCGGTTCACAATCAGCTGCCTATCTATATATATAACAAAAACAATAAATTATATAAATTGTGGCAAAATGTTGATAAACGACAACCCATAACAGCCCACAATCAGCTGCCTATCTATAATGTGAGGGTCATACTTGATTAAAATTATATAAATGGTCAATGTGTTTTATATCGATTTACAGAAACTATCTACTTTAATCTTTTGAATCCAATAAGTTTACATTTTGATAGAAAATGTTAACTCATCCCTTTGAGTAAAACGTAAAATATACTCCCTCCGTCCCAATTTAATTGTCCTCATACAGAACTACACGCAGTTTAAGATAAACATAATAATTATTACTTACTTTTTGAACAATGACATTCTTACCCCTAACCAATTAATTTGAATTTCCTTTCACTTTTGTAATTTAATTTTTGAAGTAGGGACAATATAGTAAAAAGAATCATGTTACCTTTCTATATTTGGTAATCGACAATTAATTTGGGACAACCCAATATGAAAATAATGGACTATTAAACCGGGACGGAAGAAGTATGAGACTTAATTTTAAAATAAAAATTAGTACAGTAACGGTTTTCGTGAATCGATGAACCGCGTGACCATCTGTGGAATTTACTCGAAAAGAATAAAACTCGTAAAAGATAAGATTGACTATCTTTAAAGAATTAAAACTCTGCATTAAATTATAAGAAGTTAAGCACCATGACAGTATGACACACCTCTACAATAATTCTTCATATTGCTCCATGATGTTTTAATTGTCAATCGCTCTGTTTTTTTTTAACTTTATTAAGGCATAAATACAACACTTATATTAAGTGTCCTATTAAAAAATTATGTAAACCTAGTGAAAAATTGAGTTTACTATTTGTTTTAGATTTTAGAAGTCTATATAAGCTTACAAATTATATATTGTTATATAAATTCCAAATTTGCGTTGACTATACTAATTTTCCAACATTCTTTCTTCTAACCATATGAACGTTAATTAACTTGAACTCATTACTTATACTTATACCACGAATATATAGATTTATTCTATCTCACTATTTGAACTTCCAACTTAATAACGGTTGGAAAGGCATATCCATACCGCTAGGCCAGTGGCTAAGGTCTAAAACACACTTACGTGAAAAGAGTCGTGTTCGATTCATGTTTGAGGCAGACTTGCAATTGAGTCATGTCTACAAAACCCTCATAGGGTGGCCCAACCGCCCAATGACTTATTCATTTGTGACATATTCATGGCTCAATTTCAAAGTGACTTTAATCTATCACGCTTTAGTGTTAGTATATACAGAGTATGTAAAAGACCCATGTCTGGATCAAGTCGACGAGCCATCTCTAGATGCCAATTAATATCATGATCCTAGCTTGGAAGCTCAATATTATTCCCTCTTCTCTTCTTTTAAGTTAGAAGATATGATCCGTACTGATCTTACGTACTGTTATACAAAGAATGATGGTCACGATCCAACATAACAGTACGTAACATCTTTACTGCTAACAGCATCAAATATTTCACTTTGAGTTGATATATGTTCCATTTTTTTGTCATTTTTGTACTGTTTTCTGTCCTTGAAAGTTTTAAACTTTCAATGTTAAAAATACAAGTAGTTTGCTTGACATTAAGGTTGATGTAACAAACACTAAAAAAACATTATATAACCAACCACCACCATTATTCCAGTAAGGAAAAAAGAAAAAAAAAAGTTTCGATTCCAATTCATATCAAAAAGACTTCATTGGGGTAAAAAATAACCAACCCCAACACACCATCGACAACTTTGCAAGTTGTAAAATACCATCTTCTATATGACTATATGTACCTATAAACCAACATGTACCAAAAGTTGTATTTGACCATCAATGGTTAACCTATGCGTTACTACACACACATGTATTCGAGCTATGTATTCCTTTTCTACTCATCAAGCCCATTTGTCTCCCCAAAATAAGAATCAAGTAAAAAGTCGGCCATCATTCTTAGATCGTCATTTTCATGATACTGCAACCTTTCAATTGCATCGATCCCATCCGCTCCTTCAACAAGCTTCTGACCCTCATCATCGGGCATCCCTCTTAAAACCTGAAGATTAGGTTTGAAACAAATATTTGTGAAATTGGTTAATATATACTCCCTCCGTCCCAAAATTATTGTCCACCAACGAAAAACACACAGTTTAATAAAAGTGGACCACAACACCTTTCAACCAATCAAATATAATCTTCACCCACTAAAGTCTCCTCCCATTGGTTGAAATAAAAAGTGGACAATTATTTTGGGACGTCCCAAAAAGTAAAGGTGGACTATAATTTTGGGACGGAGGGAGTATCATTCTTTGTCTTTTTAAATAGTTCACATTTGTGCAGTAAACTACACATAAGCTTAGATGCGGCAAGTGGCTGATTGTGTCATGTAAGAAAGTTAGTGGATTAAATATTTAACAACTGAAAATTATTCTGTCTTTGTTGCATATAACTTATGTGCGGCTAACAGCGTATGTATTATGCCCAATTGTATTAACGAACTTATTTTGAATGTTACCAGTTGGATGAATTGAAGTCCAATTCGTGCAGCATCAGGATCAGCTGATCGAACTAGATAAATGAAACCAGAAAGACATCCGTTTCTGACAAATGAAACCAAGTGGTCCAACAATAAGCTTGGCCTCCCGGACCCATTATCAACTGGTCCCACACAAAGGTTGCCCAGAACATATGCCACCTCTTTTTTTAAGTTAAATGGTGCAGTAGCAAGAAGCTGCATTAATATTGACACTGCTTCACTCTTGCATATCAGTTGCTTGTGAGCAACTGAGCCTGCTGCTATGTTTGACAGCACCCAAGCCGCTTCCTACAAAAACCAGAACTTTAAAACAAAACTATGACGTTGAGGTTTATAAATCGGTTAAATCGAGTTTCTCTATGCATAGAACCTCGTGGGTCATTATATTCAAATACAAAAATAAAGTCATGGTGAATTTGAAGAGAGCATACCTTCTTCACACCACGATGCTCGCTTCTCAAACATTTACTCAGTAATCGTATAGTATTGTCTGCGGACATCAGCAAGCAAATAATTATCAAACAATGATAAATAAAAAGATGAAAATTTGTGAAAGAATCGAGTAGAAGTTAGAACTAGCCTGTGATTTCATGCCCAGGAACAAGAACATCATCTGTGGTGTAAGCATCACTGGCCGTAAGATTACCTAAGCTCCGAAGCAGCTGCATACAGCAAACAAATAAGATAACAACACCACTATAGTGTCATTTTTTATAAAATTGATTTACTTTTATTTAAATTACCGGAAAGAATGATTGCAAACTATTTGAGGAGGCCAGTGGGCCCACAAGAACTTGAACAAGGTCGGTCTTTATCAGCAAGCTTGCAGCAACATCTGAAGCAGATAGATGAGCAACAACCCACGCTACTTCTGTTGCTAATTCAATGTCACTGGTCATAATTTACTGCGTTAGATTTTTACAATATCCCAAGAAAAAATCTACAACAGTTCGTTTTTGTATTGATGGTAATTAAGCCAGTTGTTAATATTGTTATTAATGTATTCGACTTTAATATAGTGACATAGGGTATATATCATTATACCCAGGTTTTTAGTTATAACATTTCCTACAACAATATCAATCTATTACCAAATGAAGATAGTTTTTTACATTACAAATAATTCATTAATAGATGTTCTTTATGATATGTAACAACTTACGGTTTCTTCAGGTGTCGAAGTATGGCATCCAACACGCCATCTATTTTTATGAGTTCTGCTGCAGTCTCTGGGTCTGATCCCTACATTCAAAACGATAAAAGAATTTTTGAAAAATCGTTTCTTTTTAGAAAGTACCTCCTATATTTACTGACATGTGACTGAAAACTGCAAAAGACAGATGACTCGTCCTTTTTTGACCATTCAACATATTCACCATGATCGCGTACGTAATTGTGGGTCCCATTTACTTGATTTGAAGATAAAGGAAAAAATTATGAAACAATGGAAACTGATTTCTTCTTTAAAACGAGGGGATTAAAATTTAAAAACCTTGATTAAGTTTGATAGCACCCAAGAAGCGATTCTGACAGTTGAAGCGTCGTTATCTGACAATATCATTCTTGCAATAGGACGTAAAGCTCCTTGTGAAAGGAGAAGATCTCTTAATTCGACCCCTTCACCAGCCACATTTCCTAATGCCCATGCACATTGCTTGGCAACAGATAATGAACTTCTTTCTACAATTTAATCAATCACAATAAGAATTTTCAGCAAATAAAAACCGAAAAAAATAATCAAGTCTTTTTCTAATAAGTTCAAGCTAAAGTGCATAATATGTCCTACATTAATGTGTACTTTGATACTTTCCTTTTGATATGTCCCACATCAACTTTTCGATTGTTCTTGATGTAAAAGGATTCTCTCCCCACTTTCCGAAACTACCCATTATAATGAACAAATAAAGATGGTTATAATCATCAAGGTCCCGCCGTAATTAAGGAAGCATGCTAGATGCACTCATACACACGGGTCATATCATAAAAAGCAAAAAAGTTAAAGCTATTATTGGAATGTTACAACATGTTTTGTTGTTTATTGATACACCGTAATTTATAAAGATGAAAAGGTCAAGGGGAGCGGAGGGAATAAGAGGAATCGTAGCTTTTTTATTATGAACAAGGTAGAATGTTTACATCCTTGGTACTTTACGCTTAAGCTTTCCGCAGTGTTTGGATTTGCGTGCTGATACAGACCCACTTCTGACTTCATACTAATTGGAACAAAACTGATTTATGAGATATTCAAAGGGTAAAACGAAACAATCTTACTACAAGTTTCTTTAACTAATTGTCCTTTTTGGTCATCTGCAGCGCGTTTTATTACAACATAGATTAGAATCTGATTTCTAGTATTCAAAATCGCAAAATCATTTTCCTCTAGATGTTATAACAATTCTGCAATGAACTGGTAACGTAAAAGGATTTATTTAAAAAATGTCACCGACCTCCAAGATGAGCAATAAGCAGCGGCAATGTCGGTAATAAAGCTTTTGTGTCCTCTGACTTTCCAGCAGATATGTTTGTAAGACACCAAGCTGCTTCAAACAACTGCATTATGGACATAGATTGAAATAAACAACGAGTTTTATGAATATAGCAGCCTTTGCACCTCTTGTAACTTGTGTGACAAAGAGCTATGTTTCTGGAATTGTACGAAATGTTACCTATAATTATATTGTATGTTTCGAACTTAGATAAAGTTCGATGGATTTTCAGACGCCAAAGTCTAAACCCTTAAACAAAAAAATAAAATAAAAAAGTATGAGTTTATGAGAAATAAAGCTAAATTTAACCTGTTCATCTTCTGAGCCAAATGAAAGACATTGAGCAAGTAGAGATATCGCTCCACGTTTTAGAGCAATTTCAACAACAGGAAAGTCCGATCTAGACAATAACCGTCTCAATTCACGAAGCGCATGTACCTTTTTTTGAACCGCGTCTTTCCCCCTAATTATAGATAAGAATAATTATTATAAACCAAAACAAGACTTGTCCAAGATTTTGAACTGGATCACACGTTTAAACGGAAATCAAGATAAACTAGTCTTACTTTAAAGAAAGTGCAAGCTTCAATTGTTCAACAGCAGACGATGTTTGAGCCTCTAAAACCGATGGTTCCTCTTCAATCATCATATCACCATCAGTTGTAACATCAACCATATCAGTACTAACCACTTCTTTACACGATCGTTTACTTCGAAACGTCGCTTCTCTTCTTTCTTTCGCCACCGAAACCGCATGCTGTCTTCTTCTTTGTACAGCAGCATTGCCAACTACATTCCCACATAATTTAATTAATAGCATCTACTTGCTAATCAGTTATTTTTTTTCCCTTTTCGAAAATCACAAATAAACATTTAAAACATATATTACTATAATATAATCATATTCAAGCAACAATTACACCATAATTCCCAAATTTTATCTAACTGGAATCAGTGGTTGACTTCCCCCAAAACCAGTCAAAACCCAAATTACAATTTCGTATAAAAGCTCTAAGATTCATTCCAATAACACTAATCCATCCAAATAAAACCTACTATATATACCAAACAAGAAAAACACACAAACTAAAATTAAAAAGAGGTGTTTGGAAAGAGAGAAAGAAGGAAAGATACCTGTATTCTTGATGGGGTCTCTTTTAAAAGAAGCTGTGATTTCACCTGCCATAGTTGCGATTACAGAAATGAGGTTTTCCTGAAACGAATTTAATTATTAATTTAATTGGTAGGATTAGAGAAGAATGGAAATGGGGTTTTTTTTTTTTGAAACAGGGAGTTTTAGGCGCGCCTTGAGGGTAGGTCAAACAGGAGTCAGACAAAAGGGACTGAATGAAGGAATGTGCAATTTTGTCTGTGTTTCAGTGTTTAGTCTATACCCTGATTTTAGTTGTCCCAAATGGAAATTAGGGTTATTATATCCTAAATTAATTGATTTCGGCATTTGTCCTTGTTATTTTAAAAGGGAATATCTATCCATACCAATAAATTGTACTTATCATATCATTTTTGAATTAAAAAAGTGCAAAAAAGTACGGAAAAGCACAGAAAAAATACCAAGGGTGAGGTTCAAATGAGACCACCATTTTAAGTGAGACTGTGGGAACCAATCAAAATGCACCATTTCATTTAGGGGTGGGAGGGTGCTTTAGTCTTTTTGCATCATATTTAATTCTAATTAAACAATTACTTAAAACAAAAAATAAAACACACAGATATATACATACGCAATATATACATACAGATACATACGCAGGAACAAAGAACAAACGGCGCAGGGATTTTCTAATCGACGCAAAAATCAAAAACGAAGGTAAGAATCATGCTCTAAAACACTTCAATTCAACAAACGAACGTTACATTGGTGATAAATCGATTAGGTTTTACATTACCGCGATTTTACGAGATCGTGTTTTTCGCGATTTTAACGTGATGTTTTTTGCGCAATTTGAACGTAATTAATTTGCGATTTGATTGACGAAACTGCAATAACAGTACGATTGTCAATGATTCACCGAATAAATTTGAATTAACATCTGTAGTAACTGATAAATTTGAAACGAATTATGTTGCAGTACGGACGTGATGACTGTGATACAGGAAATTAAAGAAGCTAGCGAAATCGAACAACATACAGACACAAAGGCTACAGGTACTAAAAAGACATGTTACCTAATAAAACATGCTATCTGATGAGAAATTTACTAACACATGTGTTAATAACACATGTGTTAGTAATTGATTACCACATGTGTTACTGCTGTTAGTAATTGATTACCACATGTTACTTAATAAAACATGCTATCTGATGAGAAATTTACTAACACATGTGTTAATAACACATGTGTTAGTAATTGATTACCACATGTGTTACTGCTGTTAGTAATTGATTATCACATGTGTTACTGCTTGTTAAAAGAATCTTACATACTTGCTACTAGCAAAAAACTCACACGGACACATAACATTTGTTAATAAAAAATTGTGTTAGTAATTCATTACCACATGTGTTAGTAATTGTTTACCACATGTGTTACTAATTAATTAACACATGTGTAACAATTCGATAACACATGTGTTACTGCTTGTAAATGAATCTTATATTTCTCTGAAATCTTTTACAGAATCAATCGGTACACCAAACACCTTGCTGGTTGTTTCAAATGAGATTGAAACACCAGGTGGGACTACCCTATGGATACCACAAGTGGCAGAAGAAGTAAAACCATATATCGGGCAAGTTTTTGATGTATTAGAAGACGCTTATGTGTATTACATGAGATACGCGTTTCAGGGTAAATTCGGAGTGAGAAGCTCCACTCAAAAGAGGCTAAAGAATAAAGTGGTGTACGAGAAGTACTATATATGCAACAAGGCTGGATACCCCGAGAGAAATGATAAAGACACGTTGAAAGAACCCGAAAAAAAGGCAAAAAAAAAGCAAAATAAATGATAGGGTATCCAACACCTCAGTCACCGGGTGCAAGGCAAAAATAATATTAAAGAGAACTCAAAATGGAAAATTCAGAATTATCTCGTTTATGGAGACGCACAATCATATGATGTGCCAAAAGGAGCATGAATATCTGATGAAAAAGGCGAGGAAGCTAACATTCCAGCAGCGAGAGTTCATTTTCAAGCTCGGGACGATGAACATTGGACCAACTAAGGCACACAACATATACAAGACTCTCAAAGGGTCTTATGATTTGACAAACGGAACTGTGGTGGACTTCAAGAACTTTAGGAGAGACATTAATGTGTATATTGGAGGCAGTGACGCACAAATCCTTGTAAACAAGATGCTGAACAGAAAAGCTTACGTACCCGACTTCTCATTTGAGTACAAAACCGAAAAGGGAAAGTTAGCATCTTTGTTTTGGGCTGATGAAGTCGCTAAGGCTAACTTCAGAGAATTTGGCGACATCGTCTCTTTTGATGCCACTTACTCAACCAATAAGTGCGTACTAACCAAAAATTAAAAAAGCATTTCATATAATATACTATATTACAGTAACTAACACATGTGTTAACAGTAAGTAACACATGTGTTAACAGTTGAGTAACACAAGTGTTACCATTGAGTAACACATGTGTTACAAGTCAGTTTCATATTGAGTGTACATTTCATATAATATACTATATTACAGTAAGGAACACATGTGGTAACAGTAAGTAACACATGTGTTAACAGTAAGTAACACATGTGTTAACAGTTGAGTAACACAAGTGTTACCATTGAGTAACACATGTGTTACAAGTCAGTTTTCATATTGAGTGTACATTTCATATAATATACTATATTACAGTAACTAATACATGTGTTAACAGTAAGTAACACATGTGTTAACAGTTGAGTAACACAAGTGTTACCATTGAGTAACACATGTGTTACAAGTCAGTTTTATATTGAGTGTACATTTCATATAATATACTATATTACAATAACTAACACATGTGTTAACAGTAAGTAACACATGTGTTAACAGTTGAGTAACACAAGTGTTACCATTGAGTAACACATGTGTTACAAGTTAGTTTCATATTGAGTGTACATTTGTGTTAACATTAACCATGATTCATACAACAGGTACAACATGATGTTCGTACCCTTCACAGGAATAGACAACCACCGGAGGAGTGTGACACTTGGTGCAGGCTTACTAAACAATGAAAGCGCTGATAGTTACATTTGGCTGCTAAATGCCTTTGTAAATACGTTTGGAGTTCAGCCAAGGATAATTGTGACAGATCAGGACAAATCCATGAAAAAGGCCGTGGAAACAGTCCTAACCGAATCAAAGCACAGACTGTGTATGTGGCACATCACAGATAAGCTACCGGGGAAGGTATGTTTGTTGTACTTTTATATGATAACACTCATATGCAAAAAGTGTATCACATGTGTTACAAATGTAGCTTGCTTGATGAAACATGTGTTGCTGCTTGGTAACACATGTGTTGCTGGCTGATAACACATGTGTTACTGATTGCTAACACATGTGTTACTGAATGCTAACACATGTGGTACTGAATGCTAGCAAATATCTTACTGCATGTCTTTGTGCTTGCAGATTCTTTATGATGCTCCTGATAACAAAGAGTTCAAGAAAAAGTTCAATAGGATTATATGGAACATGTGGATTACGCCGGAGCAGTTTGAGGAAGAGTGGTCAAAGCTAATGGACGAGTATAACACACACAACCACAACTGGCTCAATAAGATATATGATATCAGGTCTACGTGGATACCGGCATACTTTTCAGACGTTGAACTGTGTGGGCTAATGAGGACAACCTCGAGATCGGAGAGTGAGAATTCATTCTTCGGGAACTTCAATAACAAAAGATCAACTCTAGTGAATTTTATGTTGTGTTTTGAGAATGCAATGGAGAAACAGAGGTACAATTAGGATGTACTTGACCACCAAACCACGCAAACGATTCCAAATTACAAGACAAAACTTAAGATTGAAAAACATGCGGATAAGATGTACACGAGAACAATCTTTAATCTCGTGCAAATAGAAATAGTGAAATCACTATGGGAATGCTCGATAGAAGCTTTAAGAAGTGAAGATGATTTACAAGAATATATAATCAAGGAAACGAGGATGTATACGGACGATGAACGAGCTTCAAATGAAGACTGAGAATTGGAATTTTGGCCTGAAGACAAAAAGACACGGACATATGACTACAAGGTATGGGATCTAAACAAATTAAAATGATGTAAAATTTTGTTTACGTGATTCCGTAAGTCTGTCATTACTAACACGTGTGATAGTGATGACTAACACATGTGTTAAAGTTTCTATCCACTGTATTACTGCCTAAAAGACACATTTGACATTAATGACTAACATATGTGTTAAAGTTGCTATCCAGTGTATTACTGTATAATAACACATGTGATATTGATGACTAACACTTGTGCTATCCAGTGTATTACTGCATAATAACACATGTGTTAGGAACCAGTCTGTGAACTAGTTACACACGTGATACTCACTACTACCTGTATTTTGGTTTATTTAAATTAAGGTGCTCTACCGGTTCAAGGATGTAACCGTGGATTGTAGCTGCAAGAAGTTCACAAGGCGTGGATTCTTATGTAGGCACATTTTTTGTGTGCTCAAAAACCGTAATATTGATGAGATACCAAGCCGGTATGTTTTAAGAAGATGGATGAAGAATTTGATTCTTATTGAAGTTCGTAAAAGAAAACGAATAGCAACAGAGTGTGAGCAACTGTCGAGTGAGGCGGCTACCTGCTTTGAAGAATGTTTGCAGCTCATAGGAAAAAATCAACAAAAAATGGCTGATTTTGTTACAAACTTGAAGAAGATGAAGATGGATATCGAAGCTTCAACATCCGAGGCTCAACTTCAAAGTAAGAATGATGTAATTGAAGAACTACATGGGTTTAAGAAACCGGATGCAGTTGAAATTCAGAATCCAGATGTATTAAGATACAAGGGATGCGGGAGGGACAAACGTTTAATGAGCGAAAAAGAAAAGGCAATTAAGGCTGCAGGAAAGAGGAAAAATAATTGTGGAAAGTGTGGAAAACCAGGCCATAAAGCAACGTCATGTGAAAGAAAGGCTGCAGAAGCTAAGGCAAAAGCAGAAGCTAGAGAGAAGGAGAAAGAGGAAGCACATGCGAGAATGATAGCAGAAAAGCAGACTACACAAAGTGGACAGTGAATGCTAACATGTGTGTTACATGTTTAGTATCACGTGTGTTACTATATGATATAAAGTTGATGACTTTAAAATATTGGTTTACATTTTTGATACTCATTGTTGAATGTTTACATTTTTTGATACTCATTGTTGAATATTACATTTTTGATACTCATTTTTGATATGCATCATATCTAATTTTTAAAGAATATGTTTGTTGCTTGTTTCTAACACATGTGTTACGTGATTAGTACCACATGTGTTACGTGATTAGTACCACATATGTTACTTGATTAGTACCACATGTGTTATTTGATTAGTACCACATGTGTTACCTGATTGGTAGTTAACACAAGTGTTAGTGCATGGTACCAAGTGTAAAGTAACATAAGTTCAACTACTTTCAAAAATTGTCAATTCACGCTAATCTTGAGGTTTTAAAAATTAGACATAAGCATTTCATCGAACACGTGGCAGTTGTGTGGTATTTAACACATTTGTTACTGTAATTGTGAAATAAGGATGTTTAAATCCAATGTGTAATAGTGAAAAATGTTTTGTTTGTTGCAAGAAACTGAATTTACTAGTTTAAAATTAACCAAACACCTTGTAACACCCGGTCAAAAAGTCAAATTTCGCGCCGATTTTAAACTTTAAATAATTGTATTTTTATAAACAATTATAACCAAATTACATTTTTGTAATTCAAGTAAAATATTTTTATTCAAAATCATTTCGAAATAATATACACAAAATTATAAATTTAAAATATTAAATTACGATCGAGTACAAAAACACGGGTATTATGTACTGTGGTTGGAGACCACAGTCTGCGAGTTAGGGATCTGAGTTTTAACAAAAACCCAAATCCCCTCCTCATTCTTTCTCATTCACCACATTTCACACTCTCTCTCATCTCAACTTTTCTCTCATCTCTCTCTCTCTCTACAACCTACCACCACACCACCGCCACCATAATTCGCCAAAAACCACCGTCAAACGACCTTCAATCTCGAAGCTCCTTTAGGGAAAAACGATCACCACGCAACGATCTACAATCCTATCTTTTCGGATTCTCCTCGCGCGGAATTGTAAGTTTCCGACAATTCTCGAAATCTCTCAAAACTTTGTTATTTTGCTTGTTTGCGGTTTAGATAAGCGTAAAATACTTAAATATGGGTTGGGTAAAAGAATCAGACTCAACGGAGGCCGGAAAACTCGTTTTCTGCTCAAACTCCGGCGATCAGTTCGCTACGTCGCAGGGACCAAAAACAGTGCTGCGACGTCGCAGCCGACGTCGCAGCCAACGTCGCAAAAACATCTGAACGTCGCATGATGCGACGTAACACACTACGTCGCAGTAAATCTTAAACGTCGCACATTGCGACGTAACACACAATGTCGCATTAAATTGCGACGTCGCACATAGCGACGCAAGACCCTACGTCGCATCTGACGTCGCAGAACCTTAACAACCTATGTTTTTCACTAAGTATTGACAACCAAATTTTACCACTCGATTTTACCCGAATTTGGATTTCGAATGCGTTTTCTTTAAAGCAAAGTAGTAGAAATAAAATTTTTCCAAGCTGACCTGGCAGCTCGACCCCAGCCAGGGGCTCTGCCCCTTGGACCCCGCCAGGGGTTGCCACCCTTTGGACCCCGCTACCAGGGGCGCTGCCCCCGGACCCCCGTACACCATTCCCAGACTTCAACAACAAATGCATACATGAACAACTCGCTTAGACAAACTGATTTGTCTCATACTTATACAACCTCACGTGTTTAGGACACTAGAAGGTTACCATTCGGACGACGCGCGTATCATCGTATCGCTAACAACTCACAGGTGAGTTTCATAGCCCCACTCTTTCAACTGTTTTACTATTTTCGGGGTGAAACACATGCTCAATTGCTGTATTCAAATCATATTAACAATCGTTTATAATTTACAACTATTTATATTACCGTATGTAATACGAAATGTGTAATACTTAGGAATTACACCCGCAATATTGTTTTAGAACAATATCAATACTTAACCTAGATAGGTTACAATCGTACCCGGTTAGGTCGTTGGAAAACGATTACCAACACATAACTTGATTTAGTTATCACAATCTTTTGGCCATATTGTCACGGGACAATATCATTGAATACATTAGAACTAGTTAGTTCTACCTACACTGAATAACATCTGTACTGTTACAAGTTTAGTTATTTTTAAGAACTAAAACTATCGACACACTCCATTATCATTAGAATGGGAACTGAACTTAAGTGAACATTTTCCCAAGACTCCGTTATATATACTTGCTAGGCTTTAGGCTAGGAGTATACAATATTATCACAAGTTAGTACAGACTTCTTATATCCATACGACTCAACTGGTGACGACTCTGGCTCAGGATGTAATCCAACCAGGGATGGTCCCCCGGCCCAGGATGTAATCCAACCGTGGGGGTGTCACATGATGAATATCTACATACTATTATACGATCTACTTAGTCAGGCATGTCGAGTACTGCTGGCTCTCAAACAACTTAGTCGGGCATGTCGTTGTACTGCCGGCTCAATCACAAATTGCTGCGAGCAATTCCAAAAACGATGCCGCGGTATTGCAGCGGGCACCAAACGATGCCACGGTAAAGTGGGCACAAAACGAAACCACGGTATTGCAGTGGACGAAACTTCAATCAATGGATCAGCGAGTTATACTCGGGATTCACAATAAGTTAACGAATCGGTGGTGCTGCCACGCGAGGCCGTTAGCTCAATTCATGTCCGGGTTAGCTTATGCTAATCGGGTAAACGGACACGCTAAACATTCGAACATAGATCTGCGGATCTACAATCATTTGTTGCTGGATGCAACACCTCATATATTAAATCATAGTTCTGCGGGACTACAGTTACTTACTATCATATGACGTGGTCATACAGTTATTTGGTTACAACTTAGGCAGGTATTGCCTCCCGTTATATACTTACTCATACCAGATAGGTATTCAGGCTCGGTATGCCTCAATTATTGTGTACTTAGGTACGGACTACAATTGATTAGGTATTAGATACCTAAACTTTCAAATTACACATTGGTAATTACATCTACAATTTGCTACAAATCAGAATCGTGGATTCTGAACAACTTCTCAAAACATACAAAATTTATACTTTATGTTTTCAACTAACAAACCTATGAACTCACCAGCTTTATAGCTGACCTGTTTTAGCATGTGTTCTCAGGTGCCCAGCAGGATTAGGGATTACTACAAGATTATGCTAGCTCGAGTCGCATGATTTCAAACATTTGGGACAACTCTGCATTTACTTTTGTATTTTCAAATTATGTATTTGAAAATTTTAATAAACTTATAACGTTGTAAACGTTCTATTTGGTAAATGTATAATTATTTTCAAACGTCTCATTTAGAGTCGTTCATTATGTATCTTATGCTGTGATATTTAATTTGGTAACACCCGACCCGATCGCTTCCGCAAACCAAAATTTGAGGGTGTTACACACCTTATATTTAACTGACTCAACTTATTGTGGAGGTTCTCGTTCAGGTTAATCAGGTGTAAAAGTGATAGTTAAACAAATTGTTATCGACGAATAACACATGTGTTACATGATTATTACCACATGTGTTACAAGAATATTAACACATTGAAACACATGTGTTACATGATTAGTATCACATGTATTACTTGATTAGTACCACATGTGTTACCTGATTGGCAGTTATCACAAGTGTTAGTGCATTGTACCAATTGTGAAATTGACAATTACGACAAGTATTACATGGGTAGTACCACATGTGTTACCTGGGTAAAAAATAACAAAATTACACACAATAAAATCATCTGATAAAACCCATAAGATATATATAAAATCCACAACTATCTTATCCCAGAAAGTACAAATCCATTAAAAGACTACTTATGCTTCAACGGTGTTTTGTTATCCAAATTCCCCAAAAAAAAAACAAGTGTTAACATTCCACATCCTAACTTTACTTTCATTCAACAATGTTTTCTTCTTCATTCATACGCTCCACGTCTAGCTTTTGGCGGTTTCCAATGGCATCTTTGATTTCATTCTCAATCACTTCACGTGTCCGCTCATTCATAAACCGATCAACAAACATCCGAATGCAGTTTCTGTGAATATTTACCTCATGAAGTAACATCTTTGCAGCATACTTTATACGCAAACGAATAATCTGCAACTTCTGATCACGACCTTCAACATCAAGACCACAATCAAATTTTGAAGAGGGCTGACCTAAGTACTGATCCATATGCATCATAACAAAAATTCCACAATCACAATGATTTTTTTTAGTCTTCCACTTCAATTGCATCACTGTAGCCCTCTCAACCTTTTTAAACTTATCGTACGCAGGATGCCCAACATCCTTGAGATGTTGTACAAACAAAGATCTCTACAAAAAATAAAAACATTTGTAACTAAAACTACTTTGAAAATGAACAAGAACCTAAAATATTACATATCAAGTATAGTTACTCACAGCCAAGTTGCAAGTTTCCTTGTACTTCAAATCGTAATCAAAATCAGAACTGTTGTCAATAACATGGAATGTTTTCTTTGTCAAATGGAATACAAGCAAGTAGAAGTGACTAGACCGGAAAATGGGGAAGAAAACCTGTCAACAAATACCACACGTGTTACTGTATTTGAAACACATGTGTTACTGATTTTGTATCACATGTGTTACTGATTGTTTACCACATGTGTTACAAGACTATTATCACAATTGTTACTTTAAATAATACCACATGTGTTGATTTATTTATATTACATGTGATACTTTTTAAAAAAAATGGTATATAAAAAGAAATAAAAAAATAGTGTTACCATATCAACATTTTTCAATGACAACAGTTTATCATCGTCACGCAACCAAGCAGACAGCGATGTTTTAAAAGCCTCACCCTTCTGTTCCTTTGTAAGTCTAAACATATGCTCAGGCTAACAAAAGGAAATTATACACAAATGAAAATATATATCAATAAAAACTGGACATATAATAATTTTAAAATAACTTACGAAAATTGAAGTTGGAAAAAATAGTCTTTTTGTAGCTTCAAGATGAGACAATTCTTCATGATTGAGAATATAAGCCCAAACATCAACCATGTTACCACTGATCCACAGACCCGGTGCAAGAGTTTCGAAATCTTCACATGAAACCTTCATCCCGAAATCATTTTCAAAGATTGTTTCACTAAAAAAAAATGTAACGTGTCAAAACAAAAAATTTATAAAATAAAGTAATACCATAAAAAATAAAGGAAGCAAAACTTACGATTTATCCCCTGACATCGTAAAAAGCCAGTTAGAAAGTCTGAATTCATGAACCATGATATGCGTATTCACATCAGTTTTCTTGTTCATGTAAGGCGAGAAATCGACAACAGACGGCTTAGCTGTATCACCAACCCCAATACTTACAGCACCATCAACGCCAGGTGCACCCTCCCCAAACTCCTGAGTTAGACCAAGTGAGAAATTAGGACAATCAGAAATAGGTATCGTTATTGAGGTAGGTAAGTCAACAGAGGTAGGTAAAATAGGCGATACATGGGGGTCTACAAGTTGAAATTGTGAAGGATTAAAAACGAAAAAGGTAGTCATGTCAAAAACCTCAACTAAATCGTCCTCCATCATGAAGTAATTCGTCAAACATTCATCAACTTTGCCGTCATCAGCTTTATCTCTTTCAAAATTCTTCCCACCTCCGTCTTTCACATTACCTTCTGAATTTCTTTTTCCACCAATAACATTCTCCTCACCGTTACCTTCTGTACCATCTCCTTTACCTTTAATTTCTTGGTTATCGACAACACAATCGGATTCCTTGTAATCATCAGCAGCAACCTTTGGCTTATAAACACGACACTTAAAAACTTCATCAAACTTCAAACCAACTTCCTCAAAACGATTGTCACCAGGAAATTTCTTGATTCCATCATGTATTTCCTTTTCGATAAGCAATTGTGTCTTCTTGACAGAATCAATCAGCTTCAATATGTTATCAATGCAATCCTGTATACAAAACAGAAATAAAAAAGCAAAAAAAAAAAAAAAAAAAAAAAAAAAAAAAAAACATTTGTACATGTAAAAATAAAACCATGTTATACATGTGATACAATGAAGGTAACACATGTGATACATTGAAAGTAACACATGTGATACATGTAGGTAACACATGTGATACATGTAGGTAACACATGTGATACATGGAGGTAACACATGTGATACATGGAGGTAACACATGTGATACATGGAGGTAACACATGTGATACAATGGAGGTAACACATGCTGTAAAACAATAAAAAACAACCAGGTAATACTTACACTTGCACCAGCTTCTTTGGCTAATGTAGGGTTAATAAATCCTTCTTCTTGGCATGCATCCTGTGGATTGTATTCACCAGCAAAATCCAACATACCGAAACCTCCATTAGCTAACTCCTCGTCTTGAACAATCTTCATCAACCTGTTACTCCAACTACGAATAATTGGTCGTTGACGAATAACAATACATCTTTTCGACTTCACGGCATCGAGATACAGCAACTGCAGTATTTTTCAGACAACATGATGTCTCAATTTGAACAACTAACATTAAAATATTTTAAAAAAAAAATTAAAAAAGGAAAACATAGAAGTAACTCACAGTGAGTAAAGTGATTGGGCCATGATAATGCGTACTTCTATCAGCTTTCCAACTCAACGTAGGCTTCTCCAAACAATCAACGATAAAACCACACCAATCAAGCTTTTTAAAATCAGTAGCTTCTGTGAACTTGAACGCAAAATGCTGCAAAAACTTCCCATTGCTGTAGCATGTACCCATCGTATTTGCAAACAACAATAGGAATTTCAACTTAAAACAAAAATCAGCAGCTTTGTTTGCAACAATCTTGGACACCACATCCGTGGGACTAAGATAGCTGTTTGGAAAATCGGGAAATTCATTCCTAAACGGAACAAAACATGGATCATCACGTGGTAAATCTGGAAGTTCCATTATACTGATACCCCCATTGGGTATCCCAAAAACATCATGCACACCATCTGCTGTCACCTTTATATTTTTATCACCAACCTTAATCTCCATTGTATCTGGATCAAAATTTTCAACAACAAAATATCCTAATTATCCTGCCAAAATATACAATAAAAATAGATGTAAAATAAAAAATAAATTAAACACAGTAAACGTTATTGAGTAACTACTAGCACAATTCATAAAAAATAGTAACACATGTGTTAGTCAGTAGTATCACAAGTGTTAAATAAAAGGTATGGAAAAAATAATCTTAAATGTACAGGGAAAAAATAAATAAATAAAAAGTATGAAGATATTACCTGGGAGAACACTGATCGGTATGTCAATAAACGCACCAAATCCAACGTCACGCAGCCAATCCTGCTGCTCAGTCGATAGAGTACACCCAGCATCCCACAAACGTTTAACCGTAGTCCGGACGCGAATCGATTCACATTTTGTGGTCGCCTCCTCTACTTTCAAAAGTTTGGTAGGCTTCGTCTCCTTCTCTTCCTCATCCTTAACTCGTACACTTTTTCTACCAGCAGCTTTCCTAACAGTCTTCTTCTTCTCCTCTTTCTTCACATTCCCATCCTTCTTCGCATCTTTTTCCTCCATATTCTTCTCATCTTCAGCAGTCGTCATCGATACATCTACATCCCCCTTCTGCGCTTCTCCGCTCTTCTTATTCTTTGCAACTTCAGCCTTCTTTTGCGCTGAAGCGTTCTTCTTCGCCTCAGCCTGCTTCAAACGTGCTATTTCTTCTTCAAGACATGCAATCCTTCTTTTATCATCCTCACTAAGCACGGCTGTCTGATTTAGAGCATCCACATCAGCTTCCTTTCTCTCCCCTGATTGAGTTTGATTCCTTGATTCCGCGAGTTTCATTTTTTTTAGTTGACCAGCGGTTTCCTTTTTGTTAGTGGCAACCTTGGGAACAACAACCCTCGCAGCGGTACCTTTTGTCATGGGAACCTTTGTTGGACTTGCAGATTCCGCGTTCTTTTTATTTTCAGCTTCCTTGCGGGCTTCTCTACGCTGACGCAAAGCGTCATTCTTTTTCTTTTGCAAAATTTCAGCAACTGTAGGTGAACGTGGTGGATTACCGGCACCTGAAAAAAATATAAAAATAAATAACAAATACACAATATAATAGTCTAAGATTAGCAAGACTGAAAACCACATGTGTCAAATACTTTCTAAAACATGTGATAAACAATTAGTACAAAAACAGAATTTCTAAAAAGGAAAAATTTGTCAATTCTTAGTAACAAAATGCTATACAAATTCTTAACACATGTAATACACATATTTACACATGTGGTAACGCATACTAAAACACCAAATATGCTAATAAACCAAAAAATGTGATACTAGTGGTTAAATACAAAAGTAAAAAAGTAAAAAAAAAAAAAAAAGACTAAACAAATAAATAAATCAAACAAAGTATCAAAAAGCATCATGTTAATTGAAGAGACATTTACCTTCAACATAAACATGAGACATTTGTTGTTTTTTGGTCCTGTTTCTATTATAAACCTTTAAAGGATTTTCAGCCAAAAAGGGTAATGACTGCACAACTGAAAAAATAAAGACAGCACACATAAAGCTTCAAACCAAATAGATGACAAACATCATGTAATAGTGAACAACACATATGATAACACAGTAACAAAAAACAGGAAAAATAACCTTCTAGTGACCTAAGTACAGCCTCATCAGTTTCCGAAATCATAGAACCTTCACCATCTAATGAAACACAAAAACAAACGAACATACAAAAAAAATCTTTAAAAAATAGCACAACCAAAAAACAGGGGAAAAAATGAAATATATATCAACGCGAGTATAATATATCACCTAAACATCACATATACACAATCCATATACACATGTGATATGCCAATTAGTTAAATAACCACATCAAAAAAGTAAACTACACTAATGACACATGTGTAAATAGAGTACAAACATCCACATCCAAACACACATTCACTATACTACAAACTAGCCACAACAACATACATGATTAACAAACAACACATGTGTTACTAAAACCCTAGAATCAAACAGTAACACATGTGGTACAAAACCCTAGAATCAAACAAAAACACAAAAACGCAAATAATATACAACGAAACAAGATCAAATCAAACAATAAGCGAACATAAAACATCGGAAAAAACTTACGTGATGGAACTGAACGAAGCGGATTAGCTTGAATCGGTTCGGATGATACTGCATTTTGAGGAATCTCATTACGAATATCCATTGTACGAACCCTATAAGAATCGATGATAATTTTAACCTCCTTTTGAAGAATTAGGGTTTAACAAAATCAGATTTCAATTAAAACTAACCGGATACGAAGATGGAACGAAGAATGTAGGTGAAGAAAACGATGATGTTAACAAAAAACAACAACGATTCGCTAGTCTGATGAACGGATTTGTCGATTTTAGGGTTTGATAAGTGATAATCGCCAATTGCAGAGATAGGGGTTTTTTGATTTGGGAACGATGGAGACTGAAGGGCTTTTTTGAAACAAAAGTGAGGAAAAAAAAATTAATTGATTGGTTAAATGACCATTTTGCCCCTCCGCCCAAAATCTTATTTATTCACTTTTTTTTTAATTAAATAATGAGGAATTAATGCAGGCCCTTGATTTGTGAGATCCAATGGCTCAAATTTGTTCCCCCAGTCTCACAAGAAATAAATGGTCTCGTTTGAACTCTTCTCAAAATACCAAATGTAACAGAGAGTGATAAAATAAAGTACAGAAAAAATACATAAAAGTTAATTTAAATATAAATAAATGGTATGGAGAGTAGCACCCTTTTAAAATGAGAAATTCTAGGGTCACAAATTATTGTGTTTAACATACAAATTTACTTAAACTTATCGGAGCTTAATATTTTTTTCCCTATAAGCTCAAACTTATATTTTTGTTTGAATGACAAAACTTAAAAAACTTATATTAGAAAATAAGCTTTGAAAAAATAAGCTATATGAAATAGCTTATAATAATAAACTCAAAGCTAGGGATGGTCATGATTTGGCCAAAACCGTTTAAACCGGACGAACCGAATTATTTTTGTTTTTGTAAATTGGTTTGGATTTTTTCAAACCGTCACATATGATTCGTTTTGCGGTTTTAAGGCTCAAATCGGTCGTCTAAATCAAACCGGACCGCATTATACATTCTTATATAAATCGTGAGGTATATACGTTTAACTTAAAAGATTGAGTATATCTTTAACAAACAAACTCCAAATTTGCTTCTTATATAGTATCCAAAGTGTTCAAATATGCAAATCATTAGACCGATTATGCAACTAATTGTAAGGAAACTTCTGATTATGTAACAATGTTATGAAATATAATTCTATTGAATGATATTGTTAAACTTTTTTTTTTTATCAATATTATACGATTTAGTTATTTATATCTTTAAAAATTACTAGGATACTAACAATTGAAAGATAATACGAACGATTACTCTTATTATGTAACTTAATTGTTAGTTAAACATATTTTTTATTAAAGATTAAATAAAAAGAGAATTGGTTCAAACCATCAAACCGGACGAACCAAGCCGTTTCAGCCGCTTTAATTAATTAGGTTTGACACACTAAATTGGACTGTTTGGTTTGAAAAAATGTCAACCGTATTTACCAATTTGGTTGAAATTTAATAGTCAAACCGTCCAAACCGGACCATGAACATCTCGACTCAAAGTTTATAAGATTAAAAATTACATAAATACCCCTTATATATCATAGATTTTTTTTTTTGTCATTTTATGACAATTTACATCTTTAAACTCGAACTAGTTTTATCAAACAATTATAAAAAATAAACTCCAGCTTCCAGTTTAGAATATAAGGTTTAGTTAACAGCTATTTTTGTCAAACACAACCTAATAATTGATAGGCCATAATGCGAGATATTTGACATAAACGTAACATGCGGTAATATATACATACTTATTTTGAAATAGCATTTTAAAAGATAAGATGTTGAAAAAACATATTAATTTACAATTTAATAATGACATTCTAACTGAATGATAATCGATATCGTTAAAGAGTGTAAATGAAAAAAAATCATTTATTACAATTTATTTACAAGTTTTATAACTAAAAAAACCTTTCAAATAATAATTTCATTAAAATACGTAAATCAATAAAATAGTTGTCAGTTCACTAACAATATTTGAGAATATTAAATCTTTTTTAAAAAATAATAAAAACAAAAAAGAAGTTATTTTTTGTAACATGCCTTGATTTACGGTTAAGAATCTGCAGACTCAACAGATCTCATTTTCTCCAATCACTGACCATCTTTTGATCTGATTTCCCAAAAACCCCCAAATTCACTCAAACCCTAATCCAATTCAATTCAATGTCAACTCAACAACTACGAGCAGTAACCCTAACTCACGTCCGTTACTTCAAAGGCGATCAATTAGGGCATTTCTTAGCATGGATTTCACTAGTTCCGGTTTTCATTTCTCTCGGTGGTTTCGTTTCTCATTTCTTTTTTCGCCGTGAATTACAAGGTATGTTTTTCGCATTAGGTTTGATAATTTCGCAATTCATCAACGAAGTAATCAAAACATCCGTACAACAAGCTCGACCTGAAACGTGTATAATGCTTGAAATGTGTGATTCACATGGTTGGCCTTCGAGTCATTCGCAGTATATGTTCTTTTTCGCTACGTATGTTACGTTACTTACGTATAAGAAGATGGGGATATTGTTTAGGAAACAGGTGTTGTTAGTTGGAATTGTGGTTTGGCCATTGGCATTGTTGACTATGTATTCTAGAGTTTATTTGGGGTATCATACGGTTGCTCAAGTGTTTGCGGGTGCGGCGCTTGGTGCGGTTCTTGGTGGTGGTTGGTTTTGGGTTGTGAATTCGGTGTTTAGAGGTGTGTTTCCTGTGATTGAAGAGAGTTTCTTTGGTAGGTGGTTTTATGTTAAGGATACTTCACATATACCGAATTTGTTGAAATTTGAATATGATAATGCTAGAGCTGCGAGAAAGCACTCGTCTTATAAGCGTGCAGCATGATTGAAGGATAGAATTTGGTAAGTGGTTTTATGTTTTTATGGAATGTTTGTGCCACGTTTAATTTGTGTACCTGTTTTTATCAATCATTATGTATGCTTTTAGTTACTTTACTAGGTATTTTAAGGTTTCAGATAGCTTAGAATACACAATGTTATTTGTTAAATTTGCATATCATCTATTTATTTGAATAAACTAAGTTTCGAGTTAGATTTTATGGTTTTCTATCACCATTTAGGAATTTTTTTTGAAAAAAATTATACGGAGAACAATAGGAGACAGAAACGGCTGAAACCCTGTGCATAGATTGGAAGTATGCCTGGTGACCTTGTTCAGTGGTGTTTATTTGTGACTTAATGAGCTTTTTGGGATGAGAATTACATTCAGTAAGCGTATAGAGTTGTTTGTTGGACCACCTATATTCAATAAGGTTTGTTGGACCACCTATATTCAATAAGAAATGGACTCATTGTGCAGGTTATTAGGATTTGTGTTGCTATTTAAACTGTGTTCTTTTTCCACAATTACCTCTTGATGTTGTGTACATTACATATTCGAAAAAATATATATTATTCAACGCATTTTAAAAATAGTAATTATACAGTCACACTTACTGTAGGGTAAGTCTGTATCCATACATAGTTAGAGATGCACAAACAATCAAAGGGCCAGGACTGGTCCAGGATCTGTCTCGTGAGTCGAACCGACTAACCAGTTCCAAAACATGCGGTTATTAATTTATTATAGAACTGGTCATGTAGTTGCTTAGGCGCAACATTCCCTTATAAATCCATCATTTTCATTTGGGCACTGCTTACCAGTTAAGGTTAAGCCCCAATCTCCGTAAAAGTTTCGATTATGCATAATTTGGTTATTTTTATTGTTATTTGCTTAGTTTTTTTTAGCATCCTTTATCTCAAAAATTATTCATGAAGTTTAATACTGCGTATCATAGACAGTCTCAGAAAGTTATTAAATCTTTGCAATTTGCATATTTGTTAGCATGAATACATTATTGTTCATTATCCGACATATCCTATGTTCTAAAGTGTATAGTATCTCACGTCTCTTGTTTTAAGTTGTGAAATTGAACCTGTTTCCTGTTATCCGTTTATAAATGATTCATGCTAAACTAGGATCTGTTTTCTTGTTTCAGCAGGTAAACTGCATATTATAGACTGACAAATTGGTGGTGTGGTCATGCTGCAGTTTGCCGTTGATTCCAATGACTCTAGTTTGCAAAAAGCAAATTCCTATAGATTTTATCATTACTTTGATGCAAACTTATATATGTATTGTTGCCATTAATAGTACCAGGCGATCTTATGGATTAATAGGAACTTCATGTTATCTTACATATAAAATTTAAGGCGAGTGCGAAATATACTAGAACAATTATGTCCCATATACTCTGCTGCAGTTCTATTTGATTGTGATTATGTATCATCTTATCTATGCATCCAGTTGGATCATGCAATATTTGGGCAATTTAGATAGAAATGAACCATTTGATGAGTCAATAATCAATTTCACGTTGAAATCAAGTAATTACCGCACTTTCGAGGAAAAGTTTCCTATGGGCAGTAACTTAGTGGATCAATGTTTATGTTGTATGTTTAATAATGGCCAACTTTTGTTAACTAAAATAATAATTATAATTATAATTATAATATTTTGTTAACATAATATATTTTTAACCAAATCAAAAGTATATGGGGCTTAAACTTGTAAGCTACTAAGACTTGTGCCAACGGCACCGTCGGCACCACCGTCGGTATCAGCCGACGGACCGACGCCATAGGCATGGGACGTCGGTTGGTGGCCGTCGGTTCCGTGCGTCGCCAAAGCGACGGGGGAGAGAAAAAGGGGGGGCCCGCGTCAGTTGTTTTCAACATAAAAAAAAAATTAAAAAAAAAAAAAATTAAACCGTTGGGGGCTAACGGTAAAAAAAAAAAAAAAAATTTTATTTTTTATTTTTACTTTTTACACACATTATAAATACAAACACATTTCATCCATTTTTTTCACACAATATTCACCTCTTTCAACCAATTTTTCACCATTTTTATACCAAATTCACATCCAAAAAAATGAGTCATAATCAATCTACCGAGCAAGATATGTGGAACAACCTAATAAACAATCCGATACCGACCCATAACCCAACTTCACCGACCGCCACCTCCTCCGCTCAATCGAGCAACTTGTCACCAAGTCAACCCCCCGGTTTTTCACCATACCAAAGTTACCAAACGTACCCAACATATCAACATTTTTCACCACAAGTTGCATTTCACCAATCTCCCGCGGCGTTTGGCAACCCACACTACATGCACCAACCGCATCCCTCGGCTTTCGCCGCATATCCACCAACACCAATTAACTACCCACAATTCGGATCCATCAATACTCCACCCGAACCCGAACCCATAGCCAAAACCGAACCCGTAGTCGAACCCGAACCCGAACCCGTTGCAAAGAAAGGAAAATCAAGAGGAAATCCCACAGGAAAATCAACACGGGTTCAAGTTAAATGGAGCAACGAGGAGGCGGTTATGTTAGCCGAACGTTGGATCCACCGGTCCGAAAAAGATAAACGAGGCGGGTCACAAAGTCACGAACAATTTTGGGCCAAAGTTGAAGCCGACTATAATAAGGTGGCACCTAAGTACCGTACCTTGAGCCAAATTCAAGGCAAATGGAACAAGATTCGTACGGATTGCAAAACTTTCATTGCAATCCACAAAGAGCTTACGAATCCTCGGCAAAGCGGGGCAAGTGACGAACACATTGTGAAAGCTTGTCATGGGGTGTTCACGGCCCGATTACGTAGAGCTTTCATATATGAAAAATGTTGGTACGTAGTCAAAAATCATCCAAAGTTTTTGGAAAACGACACGGTCATGGGCAACCGACAAGTGCCATCCCAACCCGAGCTCGAACCGATAAATCTTGGTGACGACATGCCTACTTCCGATCCTCTAGCGACTAACATGCAACGGTTGTTCACCGACGACCCGATTCGTCGCCCGCCCGGTCGTACATCTTCAAGGAAAAGCCAAAAAAGCTCGGGTTCAAGTGACGCCGCTACTTCTTCGCGTTCTTTGAAAGAACAAGAACGTTTGGCAAACATACAAGCCGTGGAAGAACAAAAAAAGACATTGGCCGCGATCGAAAAAAATGCGACCAAAGAAACAATCATTAAATCGTGGAAAATGTTTCTACAACCAATCCCGTCATTTCTCAAAGGCAAGGAGAAAAAAATACTCAAACAAGTGCGTAAAACCGTGGTTGACAACTATGAGACGGATTACAAAACGTTTTTTGGTCACGAAGCGAGCTCAATCCAAGTGGAGGATTCGGACGAAAACGAGGACGAGAATGAAGACGAGAACGAATCGGAGTAGTCGACTAGTTGTATTTTTAATTTTCAATAAATGTAATTTTTTTCTTTTTTTTTTAGGAATTGTAATATTTTATTTTATATTAATGTAATGTTTTAATTTATAAAATGAAAATGTGTTAGTTAAGTTTTTGCACGGAGTATTAAATAAATAAAGTTAATAGTGTGTAGGGCCCAAAAAAATAGGAAAGTGATGTTACTGTAGGCAGTGAAATGTCAGTTTGTGTCAGTTGAGAAAAAAGCTGACGTGGCGCAGAGGTGACACCAACTGACGCGTCAGTTGGTGTCACCCATTGGGACAAGTCTAAGCTTATAAAATTAATTAGTAGATAAAAGATATCATGACTCAAGTCTATGATAACAACCATAGTTGAACCCTCTTTGCAAGATTACATACATACTAGTAAAAAAATTCACATTCTTCTCGAATCCGCTTTCTCTATTGACATATAATGGCTATGTTTGGCAACCACTTTTTTTGGGCTTATGGGAGCTTGTAGCTTGTAGCTTATGGTTTTCATAAGCTCCGTTTGGCTAATAAATTTTTAAGCAGCTTATGGTTTTCATAAGCTCGAAAACCATAAGCTACTTGAAGTAGCTTGTAGCTTATGAAAAGTGAAATTACATAAATACCCTTCAAATAATTATATTCATCTATTAGAATTAATATATTTGTCCTTTTATATCATTTTACATTCATAAGCTACAAGCTCCAGCTACTTTGCCAAACACAAATATTACCAAAAGCTCCAGCTACAAGCTCCAGCTACAAGCTACCTGCTACAAGCTACCAGCTACAAGCTACCAGCTCCAGCTACAAGCTACCAGCTCCAGCTACTTGCGCCAAACATACCCAAGAGGAGATCATTGAAAAAAAACAAGTTTTAAAAATCAAGCAACAATTCTAGTTACTTTGTCACATACTTAAAAATTAAAATAAAAACATTAAAATACAACTTCTACCTTCAAATATAACCTTCATTTTGCCAGACATGTCTATAGTCCAATATATGTCATTTTACATTCATAAGCTACAAGCTCGCTACTCTGCCAAACACAAATATTACCAAAAGCTACAAGCCACCAGCTCCAGCTACCAGCTCCAGCTACAAGCTCCAGCTACCAGCTAGTTGTGCCAAACATACCCATAATATAATCATCTTTAAAATTGAATCTAAATCAGAAAATAACCTTTTTAGTGGGCATTTTAATTTTATATATAAGCTTGAAACGTAACTATTGCTCAAGATATAAGATCTATTTTTCTCAATCCAAAGATAGTGAAAATGCAAACTCCCTCCAAAAATCAAACTTTTTCAAAGCAGGAATTCAGGAAGCACGTGACTTGCAGCCTTTTATTTTTTTCCTCTTCTTTCTTTTGCCCCTTCACCAACACTCTGATTTGGTCCTGTGATACTTCCATCTGTTGATAGCTACACATTCCTATTTGTTATTGAATGCTTTCAAATCTACAATCTGTATCAAACCACAACTTTTGATATAACCAACCAATTCAATTTCATTATTTATCTCTAAAACCCTAGTTCTTGATTCTTGATCAAGATTACACAATGTGGCAAGTTTTGCTAGCTGCAACAATAGCAGGATCTGGGTATTTTGCCAAACAACTGTTCCACAAATATGATAACAAATTCGCAAATGATTCTCCACAAAATTCTGATTTATCTGCAGAAATAGATAATGCTGATGATAAAGCTTCTATTTTTAGGTTTTCTAGTGCTTCTCATGAGTCAAATAATGTTGGGAAGAAATTTAAAGGTGGAACTAAAGGAAAGAATGAAAGAAAATTGGTATCTGACAAGAAAATTAGTGATGATCAGAGGAAAAGTGGGAAGAAATTTGCTGTTTGTTTGAAGAAGAGGCGAACTGGAAAACATTCGTCTGCTAAATATGATTCTTTTGATGTTAAAGGTATGATTTCGTGAGTTCCTTTAAATTTTTATTATATGTATTCAACTTAGTAAAACATGAACATCCTATGGAGTATTTGCTATTTTGCTTGTTGGTAAAGAGATGGAAAAGCTAACTATAACTAATATTTTAGTATTGTCATTTTGACCACATTAGTGTAAAAATTATATGATAGCTTTATGCTACCTTTTACTTATGGGCGATGACTGTATTATTATATGTTACATTATATTCTTTTGGATCATTTATGTATTTACAACATCAAATTGATGGGATACCTTTTTCTTGTTTTGTGAATATAAGAAAGGGAGTGAGTGAAGGGTTAACTGAAATGATTCAACAAGAATTAGGAGTCTGTATGAGTAATTATAGGAGTATATAATGAGTTATTTCCTAAAATAAAGTAGTTTCCAAAGAGAGATTTATATCTATATATGCATATCACCTCAGTTGTGAAAAGATTATGCTACAGAAATTCAACCCAAAGTTCCATTGTTTCATTATTGAACAACGATACACAATGTGGCAAGTTTTACTGGTTTCAGCAATAGCAGGATCTATGTATTTCGCTAAACATATTCTCCATAAAAATGATGATAAATCCACTGAAATACCCTCGGAAACTACAACTTTGGATGAAAAAACATCGAGTTATAGGCTTTCTAGTGCTTCTCTTGGATCAAAGAATCCTCAGAAGAAATTGGGACGTAGTTATGGGATTAAAGGTAATATAGTACATGAAATAAAATTTGGGTCCGAGAAGAAAATTGATGATTACGTAGTCGATAATCATAGAAAGGGTAGGAAGAGATCTGCTGTTTATTTGAAAAAGAATCGTACCTGCAGAAATGTTATTGCTAAATGTGGTTCTTTTGATGTTAAAGGTAAATGTGTTACACTTTTAAAGTTAATTCGTATACTAGTAATCTGTTATAGTATCATCTAAAAATGTATAAAATATATACATAATTCTATTGTACTGTATTTATTTATCCATATAAGTTCGATACATACTATAAAAAAACCCTTTTAAAGCTGACTTTAGAAAGTTGGATACATACAAGTGCATTTGGGTAAAGTTTGATAAATTTTCAGGCACTTAACTAACCCATGTTTATTTTCCTTTTAGGCTTTTAACCCTCATATTGTTTGAGAGTCATCTAAGCTTGGTTTGCTATTTGGTGCTCCATGTCAGGTTCATAATTTTTCTGAGTTTTATCTGTACTAATTTATTTCAGACAAATCATCGTTCGGTTATGGAGTTGGAGTTGGAATTATGTACATGATGTCAGCCAGGAAAGCCGAAATTGATAGGCTAAATATAACTGTAGATGAGACTGCTAAGGCTGTTCAAGAATTAAAATCTGAGATTTGTAGAAGGAAATCATTGTGTGATTTGAAAGTTCAAAGAACAGCAAATGAGAAAAGTGCAGGTATTAACTCAGGTCAATTTTCATTTGAGAATGATGATATTATTGAAGTTCACGGTTTTCCCATGAGTGATGAAGTTGGATATGCAAGGGCATTCTCACAGAAGAACCCCATCAAGATGTCGCAGAAATGGATCAATTAGAAGCTGAACTCGAGTCTGAGCTTCTAAAGCTTCAAGTGTCCAGCACTGAAACTTCAGTTTCTTTTCAGGTACTTTTTTTTTTATACTGTAATAAATACTCCATTTTTTATAAATGAGAGGTCACAAGATGGTGAGTCTGGGTACTGGCTCACAAAGGCTAGGGTGGGAATGCTAACATTTACCTTTGCTAATTCTTTTAAAAATAGTGAATGGGTTAATTATGATTATGGAAAACAAGTTTTTGTTTTTTCTTATAAATACTTAAATTTTTGAGACTTTGATTTAGGAGGTTGTGACATTGTGTACATTGATGTATGCATCAAAATCTGAGTTATGTTTTATACTTACACCCGAAAAGGTCAAATCAAGAATTAAGAAACAAGTCAAAAGTAACCAGAAGGTATCTTTAGTGCAAACAATTTTCTAAAATTGTAGATTATTATTGAAATAATATAGATTGATGATGATAAATAAGTTCCAACATGTTTGAGGGTCAAGTTTATCTGACCTGTTTCCCGAATCACCCATTTGGCCACCTCTCGAAAACCTGATAGCTTTTCCGAACAAGAAAAGTTTATAAGCACATAGTCTGTTTATGCAGCTTCAAGAAAGAAACTTTACAGGTTTTCATAAATTGAATCCACATCTGTGCTTTCTTACCATCGATTCTAAGCTGGTTTGATAGCTTATAATTTATACTATTGATCGGAAACATTACTTAACAATTTCTGACCAAGTTTTGTTTATCTTCTACAGAACAAAACTTCAATTGAAAATCTCTCCAAGCCACAAGATCTTTATTTGGAAATTAATCAATGCAACAGTGTAATGCCATCTGAACTTGATCAGAAACTATGCCATCTGCTAATCCAACAACAGGAAAGTCAAATCGTTGACTTAGAGTGTGAATTGCAACACACAAATAACAAGCTTGTGGAGAAAGAATCTGAGCTCCAAGCATTAAAGGATTGTGTTAAACGCCTCACTGATTTTTCTCTGACATGTCCCACAGGTACACTTTTGACTTTCAAAGTCAAACTCAAACCAATTTCATCAACCAAATCAACATTTTTTTATAGGTTTTGTAAGTCATTAAGAGCTTAAGACACACAGATACTTCGAGATTTTTTGACTTTTTGATACCTAAAATACCCTTCAACTATATATTTTCAGATGAAGAAAGAGAAGACCAAATTGATGAAGCTTATAACAAGATGATAAATGGTAATGGAAGATCAGTGGTTGGGATCAAAAGGGCAATCTACTTCGATTGACATGTTTATCAGCATAATATACTAACTTGGCTACATTACCATTATATGATAAAGGTTGATGATATTTCCACCATGGAAATTGATAAATCCACCACAACAGTGCATCTACTGTGTGTACAATACAACAACTTAATGCATTATTATGGTGGATTTATCAATTTCCATGGTGGAAATATCAACACCCTATGATAAAACTTGTACATTGTTTAGAATCTAAATATTTATTCTAGGTATTTGACTAGTATTTGATAAGTTGCTTGTAACTGATTTACTTGTTTTTCAAAGTGTATGGAATTTTTGGAAATCTAAGAGATGTTATCTTATTCTTCTGGCAGTTGAGTAATTTGTGGTGTGTGGAATAAAAAGTTACATCAAATGAGTAAATTCGCATAAAGGTATAGTAGAGTAAAAAATATGGTATACAAAGCACCTCTTGGTAGAATCTCAAAAATCAAAACTTTATATGCAACACATTATAGATAATGAATTTTTCATATCTCTTCTGCTCATAACAACATAATAATGTTCTTCGTTAACAGTTTCAGAATAGTTTTTATACCGCTGTTAAAAGAGGCAAAGAAGTTCAAACAATTTTCGAAGTAAAAGAACGAAACCAATGTTGACCTTGGGCTCGACCGCTCTTAATATATTCTTTTTTTCCCTAATCTTCAAATCCGACCAACCGATTAGTGAAAAATGTCTCACTAATAACAAGGCTATACATCTTATACAATAGACCATGTAGGCTTAAATGAATTTAATCAGCACAAAGTGTTTACATAGCTTTTGGCCATTCTTCTACAACCTATAACAAATAGTTTTGATATTTTTTTTGAAAAAAAGTTGATCTTCTACATAGTCTTGTCTATTGTTTAGACTTTAGATTGTGTGTACGTTGGTTTTGCATAGGGGCCTGTTTTTATAGTGGGGTCAGAAGACAAGGTTCTTTCTTGATTGAGTGCAAGAAAGGAAATAATTTTCTGAAACCCATGTTGACATTTTGTTTTTATGTTTATGGGAGTGTTGGGTACCCTCCAACATGATCTATCACCTCATCATGGGTGAAATGCCATATTTATACTCGTTTTGTGGGTGTGTCTTCAAAGGAAGAGTGGGGGTAGTTCTGTAAATGTACCAAAATGGAACTCAACCATGTAAATTCTCTGCTTACTTGTACAGAAAAATAGATACTAGAAAGGAAAAGGTGGGAGCCATATTGTTGGTCTCTAAAAAATCTACCTTTTTCACATCAACTTTGAAGTTAGAATGTGTTGTCTATCCCTTTTTTTCACATTTTATTGTTATTATTATAAATAAAGTATTTCATGAAACTTTGTACAAGTATTTTGATTATTAGCATAAATCTCTCCATTAAGGCGTAATTTCGCCTTACTCACCGATTTATCATCTTTAGTAATTGTTACAAGTTTTAACTCAGCTTATCATACATGTAAAGACGATCTTTACATGTAACAAAGAGCAATTCTTCATATCTATCTATATTGGGTTTAAATCAACAATCTTTTACTCCATTGTAACATTTGTAGGTGTTGTCATATCCCACAAGACCATACATAAAATAAGGTCCCATGAAAGTAATTCAAGGATTTCTTGTAGAGAGTGAATTCAAACATATACTTACAACAACTTTACTATGTTACTTCACCTCTATAAATGCATAGTGCTTAAAAGAATAAACACGTCACACATTACATTTGTTATTATTCTTTAGTTATATAGATAGATAGATTTACATAAGAAAAATAAACATGCACCAAAATATCAAAAATCAAATAAATAAAAGGCATATCAAGTGTAATATTGATAGCACAAATGAATTTTGTTGTTGACCAATCGTCATTTAAATATTTTACCTTCTGAGTCCTCTAATTTTCATGATGTTTATACAAATGGTACCTCCGTTATAACTAAGTGCAAAAATATTACAAATAAATATATTTGGTTGGTACAAATTTTAAAGGAAAAGATAACAAAAACATTAAGGGTGTGTTTAGTTACAGAAAACTCCTCAGTTTTCAAGAAAAATTTTCTAAGAAAACAAGAAAATTAGAAAACGTGTTCAAATTCGAGTTTTCTAAAAAGTTTTTTCTAAGAAAGGAAATTCCTTGTTTTCCTTTTTATAACTATAAAGTTGAAAACTACTTTTGATGATTTTCGAAATTTTCCATCTTTACTATTCCTTAGAAAAAGAAAACTCCACCCCTTACAACTAAACACGTTTTATAGATTTTTCATACTTTTCTAGATAGGTAAAACACTTTCCATTCTCTAAGAAATGGAAAGAGAAAAAAATTTTTAGTAACTAACACACCCTAAATTATTATTGACAACCAAATTTGGTGCCTTTTCAAGTAAAAAGTTTTCTGATTCCATCCACTCCACACCCGTGCAAATTCAAAATTAAACAAAGGTAAAACTATTTTGTTGCACGCACTACGGAAAAATCGAAACATGAAATCACTAGTTGCAAAAAATATAAAAATAAAATTTATTTGTGTCAATCATCTATAACAAGATTTTATAACATATGTGTTCCATTCGTCCTATTTTGAATATCCACAAACTACATATTAGTAACATATATGCGTAATTAGTGAAATATTTGAAGCAATATAACGTCAGTTTAAGGGCTTCCGATGATACTTTTTCGTAGAAGTTACTTTAAGTATCTATTGAAAAATAATCTCCGGTTACAAATTTCGGTTGATAGCTTCAATTTCCAACTCTAACGAGTTATTTACAAACCATATCCCTTATGTTATGTAATTAGTAGGAGTCATATTAATTTCTAGCCTAAAATAAGGCAACAAAGATACTCCGTAATTGACTAATGAAAAACCGTAGATAAACGTTTCTACTTCGTAGTAAAAACCACATACGTTTTGGAAACAAAAACATACCAAAGAAGAAGACTCATTTACCAACTTGTACCACAAGTAGTGCCGGCAAATTCTGCCCATTTGTTTCACATCTGGGTGATTCTGGGTATAATGACATAAAGTTTGGGCTCTTATGGACTAGAGAAATTTTAGGAATGGGCTTAATTGGGTAAAACTCAAATCATGAATGGATGTAAATTGTTGATCATCATGTTATATTTTTTATATTATATAGTTAAAATGTAAAACTTATTTTAGAAGATATATATATTTTAGTGAATTAGAACATTTTTTTTATGAAAATTTTAAAAAGTCCATTTAGACCCGCACCCGTTTAAACCCGCGTCCAATTAGACCCGAGCCCGTTTATACCCGCGCCCGTTTTAGCCCGTAGCCCATACCCACCCAACCCGCCCGTTTTGCCAGCTCTAACCACAAGCATCAAAACTTGTAAAATGATATTAATTTAAATTAAATTTACATCTCTAGAAAAAACACTAGCCTATATTAACCACCACCATCAAGCCATTATCCTCTCTTCCCTCACTCATTCTCTACAAAATACCCAATAACACCATTTCATGGAATTCAACAAGTCTTGTTAAATTTCAATACATACATACACAGTGTATATCCAAAACATAGTGTGTGTGTGTGTGCAAAAAAAAGTTGATATTTTTATAGGATTTGAAGAAAAAAAGATATGAATAAAGTAACAAAACCCATATCAAGTCCAGGAAGAACAGAAAAATTCCCACCACCATTAATGAGATTTTTAAGAAGTAATGTGGGAAACAAAAGTAGAAGAAGGTCACGTGCCAGCCCTATGTTCTTCAGAAAGAAAAACACAAATATCGAGACTATACAAGAACCGTCTTCACCTAAAGTCACGTGCATCGGCCAAGTACGTGTCAGACGCTCCAAGAAGAAAAAACCCACCGCCGGAACCACCCCAACCGCCACCGTCCGCCGCCACAGTTCAAGAAACCGAATTTGCCGGTGTTTTCAAAAACTGAAACCCAGATCGGTTTTTGCCGTTTTGAGCAAATGGGTATCGTTTTTTCGATGTCGGTGTTGTAAAAATCAAAGCTTTTTACATGAATCACCGGTGATTGAAGCTACTCCGAGAAGTATTTCCAAGATTATTATCGCCGGCGACAACAGTGAAGAACAAGAACAAGAAAACGAAAATGAAGATATTATTAATCAGGGGTTGATTCCAAAATCACCTCCGGAAAATGCGTTCTTGTTAACGAGATGTAGATCTGCACCGTACAGGTCTTCTTCATTAGCAAATAAATTCTGGGAATCAGGAATTGAAAAAACAGGGGAAGAAGAAGAAGAAGACGAAGAAGAAGAAGAGGTTGTGAACAAAATTAAGAAATTAAATATTAAAAAAGAAGAAATTAATGGAGTGAATGAAGTAAGTAAATGTAATGAAAGCAACGGAGATGAAGAATTAAAAGAAATTAAAGCAGGGCCGTTAATTCTGACCAAGTGTAAATCAGCACCAGCAAGAAGATGGGAAAAAATTCTTGTATGAGTTTGACCTTGTTTAGATTTAATTACCCAATTAATTGTGATTATTCAGTAAATTTGTTGTTTTTACTTTAGCTATGTCTTTTTGTGCTGATATTTTTCTTTTAATTTTATGAAAAGAATGAAAAGATTAGTTATAGAATATGAATTTTGTATATATGTGTTTTTTATAATGTATATTAGATTAGATTTTTGGTTTAATTCTTTAACCACGATGAATGACTTTTGTTGATTAGTGACTCATAAAATAAATGGTTGTGATGTTTAAGAACACACCCTACCCTATAAGACACTCTTAACACTCATGCAAATTGTTAATCACTTTGCGCTACAGCGCCACGTAACTGTCAAACATGATATATCACTCAGTTTTTTGGGGTCCCACATTTATTAATATAGCTTTGTTTTTATACACTAAAAAAAAAACTATTAATCGCACGGGCCCACAATGTCCTTCGCTTCACCTTCGGTAAACCGAAGCATCACAAAACTAAAGCAAGGTGAAGTTGTGGTGCCAACAGTTGTCAAAAGTCAAAACTGAAGTGGGAATCGAAGTGGCGTTGGCACAGGTCTAATGACGTTCATAGTTGAGCTATCAAACCTTATTCACTTACTATACAAGTGTCGCTTACCAATAAATTAAGTATATAAAAACACTTACATGTTATAAATTATTCACCACTTATCGATTAGGACTCGTAGTTACTGTCAAATAACAATATCGTATTAGATATAGAAAATAATAATAAACATGAATGCTCATCATCTACACACAACAACCAACCACGACTTGCCCATAGCGCATGTGTGCCTATGGTGACGCTTTTGGGCTTCCACCACATGAGCACAATGGCTCTATAGACAAACCTCTCGTATCAACTGCTAATCTATATCTATATCTATATCTATATTATATTATAATGTATTTGAGGTATAGTCTTAAAGGAAGTAATAGTAAATTGCTATTCTACCCTTTTAACTATTATACTCAACTTTTAAACACTTAAATAAATACAATTTATTATAAAATTTAATATCTAATAATTATTTTGTAGTTACATATATAAACTCATTAATATTTGTCTTTTCCATAACTTATATAAACATTAATTAATGAATGTTTAAATACATGTCAAGATTGTTTTAATATAAGTATTAATGAAAAATCATATACTTATTTTCTATATATTTTATCTTTTATACTAATATATAAATAATATGTCACCATAACATAACAAAGAATACATAAAATTTATTTAATATATCAGTTAAATATGTTATTCAACACTTAAACATTTAAAGTGAATCCAAGTAATTAAAAATGCTAATATACCGCTGCTACATAAAGGATTAACCATTTGATTTGAAAGAAGTATAATTTACTATATTAGTTTATACAACGCTAAATGCATAACTGAAAGCATTTTATAATTATATTTGATATTTGTATATTAATTTATTTAACTATTAAATATTATAATTAGGGATTGTGATGTGGGTCGAGTTAGGTTTGCGGGTCTAAAGTTTACAATCAAAACCTGAAAGTAATTTGATAAACAGGTTAACGAGTCAAAAGTAACTAACCCATATACGACCTACATTGTGCTGGTTGGCCGATCAACCCGTTGACCTGGACTTTAATCCAAACCATTATGATAAATTAAACGAGTCGGTGGGTTGAGACTTGACAATATAACTCTTCCTCATTCATTTCCGTGTAAAAGTTCATTTTGTGTCAAGAATTATCATCTCCGTGTAAATTCATTTGAAATATAATGCATATAAAATAATGTATTGTTTTACCCTTAATTCAAGTACGGCATGTCGTTAAACAAACTTACTGTGAACAAAATCTTTTGTCGCCGCTGCATTGCGCGGGTAAAGTGCTAATATAGATTTATGACGAAATGTGATTTATTCAGATAGATTAAAGTATCTCTAAATGAATTAGCTCGTATGAATTTGAAAATTCTGTTACCCGTATGAGTTTGTTTTCATATGTTATAAGTTTTCAAACTTTGTATAAATTTAATTCAATTTCACAATCATTTATCGGTAACATTTTCTAAAAGACATTTAGAAGAAATTATATTTGAAGCAACATTTGTCTAAAAGACCTTCCACTAGTACATACGGAGTACTAACTTTTCAACATTTATTTATTTTTATTTAATATTAAATCAAACATTTCTTTCCCCTCAAGTGGGACAGTAAATATATGTAGGAAAAAGTCGACGTGACGCTCAAACACGTGCGGGATCTAGAAAATTGACTGAAAGTTAAATAAATAAATCATTTAGTGGGAAATTAAGACCTGGAGACGTACGAGGGAATCTTTAGGTTTATTATTTTTAACTATGATTTAAAAAGATTATTAGTTATTTAATAATGCAAATTTTGTAAATATAATATTTTTGTACCAAGGGACCACAACGCGGATATATTAGTCAGGGGTGTTCGTTTGGATGGATTGGATAAAATCCAATTCATTTATATAAATTCATTTGGATTTTGGTTCTCAAAATGTGAATCTGATCCATCCAAACAAATATCGAATCCGAACCGAACCGAACCAAATTACTATTTGGATTGATCGGTTTTAACCGTTTGGTTGTTTTTGTGAACTGCATGAGTGTATCGTTCTGACTCGTGAAAGGGTAATGTCATAATCGATATCAACGGTTACCTAGTGTTACGTTGCGTTGAGGGTTTATATAAATGCGGATCGAATTAATGTTTTATATCCAAACTTAAGATTTTAAGTTATATATTCAATGGTATATATTAACAATACCAATAATACAATAAGGTTTCATGTATAAAAAATTAACCAAACAAATATTTAACATTCACTTTGATAGATAAACAAGAGTATTACATATGAGCATTCCATATACCATTATTACTATTTGGTTAATTTGGATAATCCGGTTCTAATACTAGTAACCAAAACCAATCCAAAAACCGAATTACTAATTTGATTTTGCCCAATCCAATTCAAAAAACCAAATTGTCTAATCCGAACGGTCAAATCCAATAAGACCATTTGAATAATTCAGTTATATCCAAACCGTAAACACCCATATTCACCGATCACTGTGAGCAGAAATCTGTCTCAAAGCCCAATACAAATGAACCATCTACAGACTCAAGCCCACCAGGCCACCATCAGTTTTGTATAAAACTTGATTAATTATTTAATTATTATTATCATTGAATTGTTATAATGAGATTAGATATAAATTGAGATGAAATTAGTTGGTATTAGTATCAACATGTCAGTTTAGGTTATTTATCAATAAAAAGGTATAATTTAGTAATAGAGTGATAATTTAATACTCCATCCGTCCCAGAATAAGTGTCATGTTTTGACTTTTTGAGTCTTTTTTTTCAACTTTGACCTTACATATTTTTGTTTGTGTTATATAATACTTGATGCAAAATATATGAATGGATTGAGTTTTAAATGTATCTTCATTGGTATAATTTTTATAAAGTATTATATAACACAAAGAAAGATATTTAAGGTCAAAGTTGAAAAGGAAATACTTCAAAATCAAAATTAGTTTTGTCTACTTATATATGAATCAATTTTTCACCGGAAGAATATATTTGAAAAGTAGTTTACAAGTACATTTTCTTAATTTTTTATATATAAAATATACATTGAATAAAATACAGTTATTATGTGTATATTTTTTGTTTCTTTGTTTAGAGTGTTAGTATGAATCCATTGTGATTTGTGACAATAGCCGATCGGTATCATTCTTTCAGCATAAACATTGTCGTGAGGTAGTGAGCTGTGGAAAGAATGACTTTTGTAAAATAGATCATGGTTCAGTCCCAACTACTCTCTGTTTTACAGGAAACAATTGAACAACGCCCAATGTGTTAGGGAATGATCGCAGCGGATCCAAATGATCCCAGATTATAGGTGTTCGTTGAAACAGCTTTTTGTAGTATGTAATGGTAAAAATGAAAATAATTAATCTTGTTTTTAAGTATAAATATTAAAATAAGAATATTCAAAATAAGACAACTCTGAAAAATCTCTGTTTAACAATTACGTACTACCAGTGATCCAGTGTATCTTTCGGTAAGACAAAAGTAATAATTTTATGTTCGAACTATGCCTGGCAAACGGGTCGGGTTGGGTCATGGGTCGAAACGGGTTTGGGTCGAAACGGGTCATGGGTCGAATGGGTCAGTTATTGAACCGGGTCGAACGGGTCGGGTCAAAACAAGGTTGGGTCGGGTCGGGTCAAAAAGAAGTTTTTTTCCCGTTCTATTTTTATCACTTGTTAAAGTTGCAAAACTAGATCGCTGTTGAATAAATAGCACTTCACTAATTAAAAAATACATGACTATAATATTTATACTATTATTATTATTACTACTATAGTAATAGTAATTATATATTACTTATATTATAAATAAATAATTATAATTTTAATATTGATATAATCAGATAACGATACATGATTCCTAATTTCCTATACTCGTAAATAAGTATAATAACTAATTAATTAATTATTATAATAGAAAATAGAAAATGAATGGTTGATTCTGTAACCATGTGCCGTGTGAAAACAATTGTCTCTATCTATTTCTGCAACTAACCACTTTCTCTCTCTAAAACAAACACATATCTCTCTAGAAAACCCATTATCGATCTCTTAAAAAAGATCGGAATGGTATACGGTAGGTTACAAATCAAAAGAAGTGTTTCCAAAAAAGATGTTTGCTGTTAGTTTACTCTTAGCCGGAAACATGTATGCCGGAGTAAAAAAACTTTCTGCCGTAAAATGAGTGTGACGGTGAAGTTGTTCAGAGAAAATTTGTACGACTTTTCTGACCTGTGAATGACCCGTTCTGACCCGTTCGTAATTTAAGAATTGAGTTTTGAGATTCGTTGGACCCATTAAGGTCTTTGCTCTCCGCTGGAATTTTACCCAATAGGTCGACAAAAGAAACCCAACTTACCCGTTTTTCATGTAGTGGGTCTGGATTGCCAGGCATAGTTCGAACACATATATAGTTATTAAAAAATAAAAGTAAATAGCAATATGAAATAAAATAATATGTGTATTGTAGACTTTGACCGTCCATAATTCATAACTTTGACTTGCCCTGATGAATCTTGTTTACAGCTTTTGTTAACGGTCACATTTCACCCCCTATTTTGTTGATGCGGTCTCGACATATTCACTTCGATTCAAGAGTTGTAATTTTTTTTTTTATTGCAAACATCTTAAATTTTTATAACCCGGCCCATAAGTAACACGAAGTATAAGTGAAATCCAACCTTGAGGTTGAAGGTTCAAGTACTGGGGCAAGAGAGAATGTAAACATTGAACAATATTTGTGTTAAAAATAAAAGATATCATAAGGTGAGTGGTCCGAAATAATAACTAGGAGCTAATAAATGTTAGACAAAACCCATCTTTAGATGTTCTATATTGACAAAAAATAATAAATATTTGACAAACTATTGTATGGATTCATGTCCATCATTTGACAGAGACAAATTATCACATTTCATGCGTAAGATACGTTTTTATATGAATACAAAGATTTAAAAAGAATTGATTAATTATTTAATAATTTAATACTCCGTAATAAATATAGGACCACACAGTCCACATGAGTAACATGTCTTGTATAGTTGTATGCCCATGAAAGACATTGATACAAAAAGGACATTTTAAGGCCCATAGTTAAAGCCCATAACACAAAAATTCTTCATTAACATCTTAATTAACAGGTTGAATCTGATTAATAAGGTGAAACTTTTTTTTATTATTAATTCATATGTAAACATCTTAATTTACAGGTTAAATCTGATTAATAAGGTGAAGCTTTCTATTATTAATTCATATGTAAAAACATGTTAACCAGTAATCTTAGCCGGTTCAAATGAAAGAAAATGTTCAACCAAGTCATCAGCTCGCTAATAATCATTGCGAAACGTGATTATATTCGTAAAGTAATATCTCAAATAGTACAAATACCAATATAGTTATTCGCAATGATCATATTTACATGTTCATATGGCATGATCAAAAGGTTGTTCGAAACTTAGGCGTACAGCTTTGTTTATCATCAACATTTCATGTAGATTGACATGTTGATGGATATGATTTACTAGTCTTAAAGCTATTTTGGATAACAGTATAATTACAGTCATTTACTCATTGCAACCATATATTAAAAGTTTATTCTTATATTGTTTAGAATTAAAATTCTATTTTGATTGATACAAAAAATAATTTATACAAGGCGAGAGCCCAGAGGACCATATGACATTATGAGTTATGACTTATGACAAATGACATTCAATATGATATGAAAATAAGGTCTGATAGAATAAAATAAAATAAAAAAGGTACATTAAAGAGCTGCAGTCATAACTTCCAACATTATGGTACAGTTGGGTTCGAGTTGCTGGTCCAGTTTCACTGGTATATTGAATGAATGACATGAAATATACATGATGATCAGCTGGCAATTTACAATTAAGCGGTGGCAATAGGCTGTTATGTGATCCGACCGTCTTAATATATATTTAACATCATCTATGCACCTTTCTACTTGTGCTCACTCACTTTGATCAGAAACTTGCAGATCGCAATGGACTTGAACAAGAAGAATTGTGTCGCAATGGTTTTTATTTTCGTCACCCTTTTTGCAGTTCCTGCATTTTCCACAGGTTAGTTTAATACCCTGAAGAGACTTGCAGTTGCAACAGATTTGATACATGGAACTGATTGGTTTGTTAATTCAATTTTGTTTCCAGTATTAATCCCTTACAAATAAAAAGGATAATTAAGTGTAACTGTTAGTTATATATATGTCCAAATAGCTAATAATCATACGGTAGTTTTTATATATTCGTGTGGCTTGATATATTAGTACTATATTAGAAGTATATTTGGAGGTCCTATAAGATCACATCTCTGCAGAACCTCTAAGACGACCATCTAAAAGATTAGTGCTATAAGCATTCTCCATTCGCATAAATTTGGTAATTTATATTTTTCGTGTACATAGATATACTCTGTATATATTAGTATCAGAGGTAAATTTGAAGGCCTTCTACGATGACCCTGTGTCTGTTAGTCATGAGCCTTAAACATGGCAATAATGGTTATCTTTTTTGTACTTTTGTGTTGAAGGTTCCAATCATCAGTATGGTATCATTTGCTGTTCTGCATATTGAATCTATTAAATACTTATAACTTAAGAGTAGAGTAGCTAGGCGATAGATGTTCATATCTTACTGTCTGATTAATCATGCTTTACTGGATTTTGAACATGTATAGGTCGGTTGAAACTGGAAACAGATAAACTGAATTCAGAGATTTATGAGATTGATTACAGGGGACCCGAGACCCACTCATACAGGCCTCCACCTAACAGATCTGGGCGCGGCAACACTAATGGTGGTTCGCTGCAAAATCCCTTGGAGCATGCACGATCCAAAAGGACATCTAATGAAATCCCTAGAAAGATTAAGGTAACATCCTTTCAGTTAAAGAAGTCAGAATTTTACGCCATCTAGCATCTGTTAACTTTTTAGCATTTACACCTGAAAACCATATCCTAAACTTTTAATTATTATCATTATCAGATGATAATCTCAAAAAAGGTAAGAAATTGCCGAGTAAGTTAGCATTTTATCCACGTTAATATGCAACAGTTTATAGGATGCTTCTTTGTTATTTTCGCCTTAAAAAATCAATATCAAAATCAGCTCTAATATGCAACATAGATTGTTTAAAAACTACTTTCTTTTTATCCTTCTCTTAATCTGTCTCTCATGTTTATGAATGGCTATTGATAATTAGGTAAAGAAGCTCCACGGATGAAGAAAACACGAAAATGGTGACTTCAACGTGTGTATATTATGTCGCGGTGTGACAATACAAACCATTAGCTTGCAAAAAAGCTTATAGTTGATTGTTCATAACATTCCGACCAACATATAACCATATAAAGCATTTTATATATATTATGGTTTTAACTATATTTGTGCCTCTTCAATAACATTGATAGTAATCTTGTTTTCATTATTAGTGTGATGTGATTAATTGTTTGAATATTTGCAAAAGAATATTCATGGTCAGTGTACTAGCCTTGGTTAGGCTTGTGTGCCTGCACATTATAATCTTGTAATTCTTCTGTTGTGATGATATCTATTTTCTATTACTAATATATAATACATTTGGGTGTTTTTTTTTTAAATTGAAATTACCTTGTTGCCCTTACATCTATTAGAGGTTTCAAAAATCCTTTAAAATTTATTGAGATACCCCTATATTAATACCCGTCTTTAATACCTTTTTAATATTCCGGGGTTACAATGTATGAATCCAATCCACAATATCAATTAAATATTATTTTACATATTATACATATTCACATTCAATATAAAATAAAATCAAAAAATATTGCATAATTAAATCTACAATATCGTTCATGCTAAGATCCATATCCACAATATCAATAAAAGATTATTATACATATCCACATTCAATATAAAATAAAAATCAAAAAATATTGATCAATCTACAATATCGTTCATGCTATATAATATATTAACCATATTGAGAGATCCATCTTCATTCGAATGTCTCCTGCATAATATATTAAACAAAAAAAAACAATAATATCAAATAAGTCAATGTAATGAAACCTTTTTATCTGAAAACTCATGCTATATAACACGTTTAAGATTAAAACTTAAATATTGAAAGGATAAGACAATAGCTGCTGATGTAAACAAAAAATATGTAAACAAACATATTGAAACATTTTCAATCTCTTTACACGTTTAAGACTGACATCTTATTTTGATGTAAACAAAAAATATGTGAATTAAAACTCAATTTTGTACTAAAAATAAGACAACAGTTTCTAATCAAACTTAATATTCATCACATGATTATAGCTAATTACCATATTAAAAAAATTTCCTAGGAGTATATAAACCGCAGTTTTCCATCACAAAAAAAATATACAGATTTAAACTAAGTTCTCCAATTCCCTGAAAAAGAAAAACTCACCATGGATCCTCAAAACAATGCCAACAATACCCCTACCCATGTTACCATTACCAATGTTACCACCACCCTTGCTACTAACACTACCCCTCCCCTACTGCTGTTACCATTACCCATCCCCCCGCTGTTACCACTACTCATGTTACCATTACCCGATGACATGGTTATCCCGTACACCGAAAAAGAAAAATCAAAAGATGCTTTGATTGATGCAATCGATCTTTCATTCTTTGCAAAATGGAGGATTATCCGAGTCTATCACTTCTAGAGCGATATTATCAACTAAGAATGAAAGTGTTGATGCGATTAACGAGAAGTTGATTGACGGATTTCACGGAGAGGAAGGACTTTACTACAGCTTTGATGAAGCAGTAGACGATAAGAACGGTTTCTATCCACCAGAACTACTGAACTCACTAAACGTTAGTGGTTTACCCCCTCATTGCCTCCGACTGAAGCTTGGATGCCCCATTATACTATTACAGAATATCGATCCATCAGATGGATTGTGTAATGGCACAAGATTGATATGCAAAAGTTTTCAACCAACTGCCATCGATGCGGAGATAACTGTTGGTCAGCATGCTGGGAAAAGAGTATTTTTGCCAAGGATACCTATGTGTCCATCTAAAGAAGACATGTTTCCGTTCAAATTGAAGAGAAAGCAGTTTCCCGTTCGACTTAGTTTTGCAATGACAATCAATAAAGCTCAAGGTCAAACAATTCCAAATGTTGGTGTGTATCTTCCGGAATCGGTATTTTCACATGGGCAACTGTACGTGGTACTCTCTAGAGGGATATCTCGCTCCACTACGAAGGTGTAGGTTGAGCTTGTCAAAGAATTCAAACAACCCGGAGTCTACACCTCAAATGTGGCTAATCAAGAAGTTTTACACGATGTATAAAGTATATGTATGTGATTGTAAATTACATTTGATAAAAGCACACATTTTCAGTTTGTTTTTAAATTGTATCAAGTTTAACGTACGCCGCCGCAACGCGCGGGTATACTACTAGTATAATAATAATATAATATAATATAATATGTTTGATTATAACACAATTAATATAGTTACTGTTGTTAGTTAAATGTTAAGAAAGGTTTTATAGATTTATTTGTTAATTTAGGGTTTAATTATTAGAGTGAGATCCTGTGTGATGAGATGGTAAAGTAGAAAAGGCCACCACCTTTCACCTTACTATTAATTAATTAATTAATGAGTAATGCTAAAGATACCTACTTACGCAGACCTACAAGTTGGTCTAATTTTATGATTGGTTGAATTTTTTCTCTCTCCTAATCTCTCCCAATCAATTTTTCAAATCAACCAATCACACTTTTAGATCTACTTTTAGTCTTATAAAATTAGGCTTACTAATCATTTTCCCTAATTAAAAAAGGTTTCTTGGATCTTGAATTACATAAATCATATTTTTTTTATTAACGTTAAGTACTTACAAAACGTTAAGTACTTACAAAACTTAGTAAAAACAAATGACCCCTAGCGTTAAGTTATAAAACTTAGTAATAACAATTGCATCCTTATCATTAAGCTTTAAAACTTAGTGATAACAATTGGATCCGTAGCGTCAAGTAATAAAATTTGTAATAATACCCAAATTCGTAACGTTAACTTATACTAACTTATCTATAATTTAAAGAGAATGGATAAAATGAATGATCAACGTAACATAAGAAACTTAACAAACACTTAATTAGTGTACGTAATGCTATAATTGAAAAGATAATGTATTACTTCAATTTTAAACCAATTGTACGTATGCTATAATTCATATGCAAACACTTAGTGTACGAAATATCTTTGTTTGTCGAGCTATATATCACTATTAAGAGTTAGGATAATACAATAACATGGATATGCATATTGTTTTACGTATTCTCTTACACTGTGTTCTCGAGTTTGAAAATGAAAGGAAAAGAAAAGAAATGAATAAACAAGAAGAGAAAAGAAGGTATGAGAAAGGAAAATATTTAATGAGGGTGTGTTCTCGAGTTTGAAAACGAAAGGAAAAGAAGAAAAATGAGTAAAGAATAAGAGAAAAGAAGGTAAGAGGAGGGAAAACATTTAATGATAGTGTGTTCTCAAGTTGGAAGGAATTGAAAGAAAATGAATGGTTCTTTCCTAATCACCCCACATTTGGAAGGAAATGCTTGATCATAAAATGACCTAAGAGTTTCCCTCATCTTCTCTTCTCTTCTCTTCGTTTCCTTACCCCCTTTAAAAAAAAAAAACTTAAGAACACAAATTTTACTTACTTCATTTTACTTCTTTTCTTTTCCTCCCTAAACTAAACTCGAGAACACACTTAAACCTCATTTTCTTGAGACCATACATATGATATTTGAGCAAGCATACTACACCTTTTTACTCCGTATATAAATAGTTTGAAGTATCAAGTTAACGTTATACCGTTAATACAAGTACTATTCTCATTCTCCTAAGCTCATACATTGGTAAGGCGATTTGAGTTGAGTTTTTAGATTATGATATTATTGAGCGCTTTGGGCGTATATACTGAAATCTTTCTCATTATCATAGTGGATCTTCAAAAAAAAAATAAAAGAGTCTGTATCGAGTAAAGTATATACTTCGACTTTCTTGTGCTAGATCGGAAGCATAAAAGTACTATACGTGCTTTTTTGAAAAGATCCGGTTTGGAAGTATTAGAAGAATTCTTTACTGAAGAAGAACACGTTTTTTCCTTGACCTTTCCAAGAGTTTATTCTATATCGCGAAGGTTATCTATTGTAAGTTTTCTCATCATTACTTGCATAGTGTCTTATTAATTCAATATATTTTATTTTATCAAACAAATGTTTGTTTGATACTCGATATGTCCTATTACAAGTGTCATGTTTTGACTTTTTGTAGTCTTTCTTTTTCAAGTTTAACCTTTTTTTTTTTTGTTTGTGTTATATAATAATTGATGCAAAATATATGAATGAATTGAATATTAAATTTATTTTTATTGGTATAATTTTCATCAAGTATTATATAACACAAACAAAGATATTTATATATTTTTGATTTTATATATATACTTTGATTATATAGATATTACAGTTATCTCATATGTCTATAATTACTTTGACATTTTATATATTAATTCATAACAAGTTATATTAAAAACTAATAGAAAACCTTTTCTAGTCGATCTCTGATATTTTGAAAATGGTCGATCAGAATGAATTTGTTGCGATATTGACATACATAATATGTTGTCACTGGTTGGGCAACCAAGACATTGTAAGTTTTTTATTCCCTATCTTTTTATTGGCCTGTAAAAAAACTTGATTATATATACTCTTACTATGTAATTTATTTATTTTTAAACAGCGTATTCACGAAATTTCGACTTCTGGGAATCGTCAACGTAATGAGAGAAATAATAAACTATGTACTGTTGGCACGACTATTCTTGTCATTTCCCTCGTTTTCTTTATGGGTTTAGATACTACTGGCTTAAGGGTTAAAAAATTTGACATCAAATACATAGATGTCAAATTCGATTCGCATAATGAAACTTTATGTCTTGACGCAAAATTAAAATACTAAATAAGTTTTATAAAAAAGGGTAAACTTAAAATATACCCGGACAAAGTGACACACACTTTGACCACAAATGTAATAAAAAGTTACACGATTAGTGCTAATTCATCTAGCACATTTTGTATTCCCCGCGAAGAATAACTCACAGAAGTTGTAATTTATCAGCGATTTCTATTAACAAAGGAACAACTGTTGGATTTTGAACGGAAAGTTGAAGTTGGAGAAGCATGGTCGAGGTTTCAAGTTAACTTTTCAAGTCATATTAATTTGCCTTACTGCAAGCTAGTTCGTCGCGGGAGTCGAATAATTTCATATAACTGTCAAATTAAGTATACAGGTGTCCCACTAGATGTAACCAATTTGAAATGTGACCATTAATTTGTAAATAAACCTTTAATAAAATTTATATTTTATATCATTTTATTTCACGTCAACTTTTTTTCAATGAGATACGGTTAATACTATTATTAGTAGTATTAGTATGTATGTATTACTATACCAGGTAGGTAATAGGTCGTGCATACGCACGGTCCATGAAGCAGTCGACTATTTGAGAGATTGATTAAATTAAGTTGCTACGAATAAACGAATCAAAAAGAGAAAAAAAAAAAACGTGTTTAGAAAAGCAAACTAATGTTTATGATTTGATACAATATCAATCCCATAAATGATTTAACTTTATATTACTGTGATAAACCTATAGGAAGACATGATTTTTGCCTTTATTATTTATAACACCCCTCATTTAATACAACAATATTATATTATTAACACGGAAGCGTATATTTTAAAACATCTTTAAACACTATATATTAGGAATAATGTACATAAACTGATTACATGTTCAGTACACCAAAAGTTAAAACTATTAAAGTTACCACACATCAATTACATAAAACGGGGTATTATATTATTCCAAACTTAGCTTATAACAAAACATGTCAGAGTAGCACGACCAGTCAAACGTTCCCTGCCAAAGGCATCAACTTCCTGCTACCCACATTCCCAAATAAACCTGCAGGAAGTAAATTGAGGGATTAGCACGAAGCTAAGTGAATTCATCACACATAATTCAACTTAGCATAACCACCTGTTTACAACAAACAACCGTAAACATATGATTCAACTAGTCAACAATACATTAATGAGGATCGGTGGCTTAGGGGAATACCATAATACCCGGGTGGCTTCCCAAGAACACTTATCCAACCATATCCGTATGGCCATAACGGACGAGACCGATAGCTAGTGGTTACTATATTCAAACACAGGTTCCATACACACAACAAATGAAGTAAGACCCTGTGTAATTCACACAACAACCAACTAGCTCAACCAACCAAGTCAACCCATTGACCTCATTAACAACAGATGTCCAAAGGCCACACATATAGCACGTAGATTTATAATCAACAATGGATATTAAATGCAACTACAACACATCTACGTTTACTCGTTGAAACCAAACGGCTACAACTAAATCAAATGGTGAGTTCCGAATCCACTCACCGATACCTTTGCCTTCATAAACTCAGAATCCAAGTGTCACTTATCTTTTGGAGGATCTGAGAATCAACAATCAGATATAAGTTAGTAATCAGAATCATTAATACTTAGCTTATATCAATCGTTAACATTAGGAACTTAACACAATCAATATCAAAATTACAAGTTCCTAATTATATATTATTAATCACAATATAGTCTTATCATGTATTAATACTGATTTATCAATGTTATCACATATAACAATTCAATTAACATTGAAATAAATCAATTAAAAGTGAGGGGCTGAACAAGCTAAATAGGCCGCCGGCTGGGGTCTAGACCCGTTTATAGCCGCCGGGTACAACACATTTTAAGGTACCATAACCAAGCCAAGTTTTAAAGCGTAATTCAGCCGTCGTATTGACCAAGTAGCAACCAGGTTTAGGTTACAACCCGCCGGCTTGGGTCTCAACCCGCCGGCTACCCAGTGCCCACAACGAAGCCGCCGGCTGGGGTACCAAACCCGCTGGCTGCTACTTGCAGACCTGCGATCTGCAGTTTCTTGCTGAATCAATTCCAAATACGAACATAAACTCAAATCAACCTCAAATTCAGTTACCACTTCAACATTTCAAGATTGTTAACACTAAATAAACCTCAAGTATGAACATATAACATCATATATCAACTCTTCCACTTTGATTTACATATCAATCATAAACACTTATGATTTTAAACATGATAAAGATCAATCAAACTTACCTACAATTCAAAGGGGAATAACAAGATGATGATGATGGATTGATTCAGATTCACAACTCAGAACTCAATCTTAAAATTTGATTTTGGTTTCTAGTTTTTAGGTTTTTAGTTCTAGGTTTTCAAAGAAATGGAAAAACTTTCCATTTAGGGAAAGTTTTATAAGTTGGCCTAATTATTTCCACCGACTCCGTATTTACTTAAAACTATCCCCTTTCTGATCTATTGTCTGGAACCTAAATATCAATTGCGAGAAACTTATTTTATTTTACCGTCGACTATAGTAAATTAAAACAAGCGACAATTTACTATCCACAATAAGTCCTGAAACTAGAAATTACCAGACCGGTACGGAGGGTGTTACAAATCTCCCCCTCTTAGGAAGATTTCATCCCCGAAATCTCAACATGATCAAACAATCCAGGATATCTGGATTTCATACTTTCCTCAGTCTGCCAAGTTAGGTTTGAACCTAAACTATGTTTCCATATTACTAACACCATGGGAATCTGTTTCTTTCTAAGTTTAACAACTTTTCGGTCTAGAAGTTCAACAGGTTCTTCAACTAACTTCTGACTCCGATCAACTTTCAAATCTTGCAAAGGAAGAATCTGAGATTAGTCTTCAACATTACACTTTCTCAAATAACAAATATTAAACGTATTATGAATACCAGCAAGCTCTGGAGGAAGATCCAATGTCACTGACTGATCATTAACAACTTTACTAATTCTGAATGGACCGATATATCGAGGAGCCAATTTACCACGTTTTCCAAACCGAATAACCCCTTTCCAAGGCGAAACTTTCAAATAAACAAGCTCACCTTCATAAAATAACACTGGTCGTCTACGTGGATCAGCATACTGCTTCTATCTGTCACGTGCAGCTTTCAATTTTTCACGAGCAACTGCCACTTTGTCAGTTGTCATCTGAACAATGTCGCCGTAAACTGTTTCTCACCAGCCTCTAACCAACACGTAGGCGTTCTACAACGACGCCCATATAACATCTCATACGGAGGCATGCCAATACTGGAATGATAAGAATTGTTATATGTAAATTCAACCAACGGCAAATGAGAATCCCAAGAACCGCCATACTCTAGAACACAAGCCCTCAACATATCCTCAAGCGTCTGAATCGTGCATTCTGACTGACCGTCGGTCTCAGGATGATAAGCAGTACTGAGATTAACTCTGGTACTCAACTCTTGCTGTAAACTCTGCCAGAAATGAGAAATGAACCGAGAATCCCTATCCGATACAATGGACAACAGAATACCATGTCGGGAAACAATCTCATTGACATACAACTTTGCAAGCTTACTAAGAGATGCAGTTTCACTAGTAGCCAGAAAATGTGCACTTTTGGTTAACCGGTTAACAATAACCCAAATCATATCATTTCCTCGAGATGTACGCGGAAGTTTAGTCATAAAATCCATAGTTAAGTGTTCCCACTTCCATTCTGGAATCTCCAACTGTTTCAGTGACCCATACGGCTTCTGGTGTTCCGCTTTGACTTGAGCACATATATGACAAGCACCAACAAACTGTGCTATATCAGCTTTCATCGTAGGCCACCAATACAAAGATTTCAACTCATTATACATTCGAGTACTACCGGGATGAACAGATAAACGAGACTTATGGGCTTCAGTCAATATCATATCCCGAATACCACCAATAAGAGGAATCCACACACGAAACTGGAAAGTCTTCAATCCTCTAGAATCATCAATCAACAAATCTTTCCTTTTCAACATGATTTCTGACTTTAGATTATGATCCAATAAAGCTTCCAATTGTGCATCTTTAATTCTATCTACCAAGTCAGACGAAATATCAACTTTCAAATAATAAACTCTATCAGAGGTACCTTTTCAGCTCAACGCATCAGCAACCACGTTCGCCTTTCCTGGATGATAACGGATTTCACAATCATAATCCTTGATTAACTCTAACCATCGCCTTTGACGCATATTCAACTCTTTCTGAGAAAACATGTACTGAAGACTCTTGTGATCTGTACAGATAATACACTGTGTACCATAAAGATAATGTCTCCAAATTTTCAATGCAAACACAACAACTGCCAACTCTAGGTCATGAGTAGGGTAATTTCTTTCATGGTATTTCAACTGCCGAGAAGCATATGCAATAACTCTGTCTCTCTGCATAAGAACACCACCCAGCCCAGCATATGATGCATCACAATAAACAACAAAATCTTCAGACCCATCTAGTAATGCCAACACAGGTGCCTGACACAATAGCTGTTTTAAAGTCTGAAAAGCTAACTCCTGCTGTTCAGTTTACACAAATTTCTCATCCTTACGGGTCAATTTAGTCAACGGACCAGCAATTTTAGAAAAGTCTTTAATGAACTTCGCTAAACCCAGAAAACTCTTTATCTCTGAAGCAGTCTTTGGAGCTTTCCAATTCATCGCAGCTTCAATTTTTTAAGGATCAACTTTGACACCATCATTACAGATAATATGACCCAGAAATTGCACTTCCCGAATCCAGAATTCACATTTAGAAAACTTTGCATATAAGTGTTCTCTTTTCAAGGTTTCCAACACTAACCTCAAATGCATTTCATGTTCTGATTCAGATTTTGAATATACCAAAATATCATCAATAAATACAATCACAAATTTATCGAGAAAAGGTCGACACACACGGTTCATCAAATCCATAAAAACTGCTGGAGCATTTGTTAAACCAAAAGGCATAACCAGGAATTCAAAATGACCATACCTGGTATGGAAAGCAGTTTTAGGAATATCCTGTTCACGAACACGAACTTGATGATAACCCGACCTCAAATCAATTTTAGAATAAAATGATGATCCCTGCAACTGATCAAACAAATTGTAACACCCGGTCAAAAAGTAAATTTTCGCGCCAGATTTAAACTTTGAATAATTGTATTTCTATAAACAATTATAACCAAGTTACATATTTGTAACTCAAGCGAAATATTTTTATTCTTATTTAAAATATTTACGAAAAGCATAAACAAGATTATGAAATTAAAATATTAAACTTATTTTACCTTCGGGTACAAAAACACGGGTATTTTATACCGCGAATTGGGGACGAAGTGGGGGAAAACCCCTCCCTTTTCCTTTTTGGTCGGCCCTCCCCCCATCCCTCTTTCTCATTTTCATTTTTCCCATTCTTTTTCAATCTCTCATCTCAACCTCTCTCAATCACTCTCTCGGTTTTGATATCAAACAACAACAACTAACAATAACAATAACAACAACATTATAACAACAACATCATCATCATCGATTATCATCTCCATCATCATCAAGTTCATCATCATCTTCATAATTTTGTTCATCACCATCATCACTCGATCTCCACTTTGGTAAGGAATCACTCCGTTTTTCCTTGTTATTTTTTGTTTACATCATCTATATTATCATATACTAGCCTTGTACAAACGGATCTAGCCCGAAAATAGGTTAGATCTTGATTTGGGGTATAAAATCGTCGAACAGACCTTGATGTCGCAGGGACCGAAAATAGTGCTGTGACGTTGTTAACGTCGCAGCTCAATGTCGCAAAAATACCACGTTGTCGCCTAGTGCGACGTTAGCCACAATGTCGCATGAAATTGCGAACGTCGCACATAGCGACGTCGACCCTTATGTCGTACTCGACCCTAATGTCGCATGTAGCGACGTAGACTCCAATGTCGCAGTACATCGAACTGCGACAGAAGCCCCAACGTCGCACACGATGTCGCAGGTCACAGAACCTTAAAAACCTATGTTTTTCACTAAGTGTCGGAACCAAATTTTACCACTTGATTTTACTACGAATTTGGATTTCGAGTGCGTTTTTATTAAAACAACATAATAGAAATAAAAAATAGCTCGACCCCAACCAGGGGCTCTGCCCCTTGGACCCCGCCAGGGGTTGCCACCCCTTGGACCCCGCTATCAGGGGCGCTGCCCCCGAACCCCCGTACACAGTCTTTAAAACCAAGCGACAAACAAACATTCGAACGACTTACGTGGTCAGGCTATTTGATCTTGTACTTATATAACCTCACGTGTTTAGGACACTAGGAGGTTATCATCCGGACAACACACGTATCTTAGAATCGCTGACAACTCACAGGTGAGTTCATAGCCCTACTCTTTCAACTGTTTTACTGTTTTCGGGGTGAGACGCATGCTCAATTACTGTTTTCGAATTATAATAATTATAATTTATAATTCACACTGTTCTATATTATTGCCATGTAATACAAATGTGTAATACTTAGGAATTATACCCAATCATATTGTCGTAGGACAAACTCATAGTTTAACCTGGATAGGTTACCACTGAACGCTACCATACAAATGAATAGCAATCACGATTATATAATTTGACTAAATTATCATTAAGCCTTGACCATATTGTCACGGGATAATACCATCAATCCACTAGAACTGGTTAGTGCTACGTACACTGGATAACAATTAGACTTTGACAGGATTAGTTTCCCTTTTAGGAACTAAGACTGCCTATACAAATCGGGACTTCTAAATTGGAATTACACTCAAGTAAACATCAACCACCGATCTCAATATACTTGCTAGGCTGAGACTAGGAGTATACATTAATAACGTACATTAGTATAGACTCTTCATACTAATACAAACCAACTGGGTGATGATTAGTCATACCTATGCTATTAGCGATACAACTAATATCTAAGTTTTGTACATACATATCTAGATACACTAAATGACTTTCATGTGTTTGTTGATTTGACTTATATATATATATATATATATATATATATATATATATATACATATATATATATATATATATATATATATATATATACATATATATATATATACATATATATACATATTCGTATGCTATCTCGAGCACTTGGTGCTACCAACAATATAATTATGCATATTAAGGTACATACAATATTACAAACATGATCACACTAGTCGGGCAAGTCGTAGTACTGTCGGCTCAATTACTCAAGTCGGGCTTGTCGTAGTACAGGCGGCTCAATTACATACTTTGCTTGCGAGCAATGCGGACGATGTCTAGATTGGACACACAACGATGCCACGGTAAAGTGGGCACAAAACGATGCCACGGTATTGCAGTGGGCACAATGACGTATTCGCGGTAAAGCGATACACTCACGGATGGGCGGGCTTATGCTCGTGATCCCCAACAATTAACGGGTCGGTGAGATTTCACGCGAGGTCGTTAGCTCAGTATTTGATTAAATACTCTATCGTAGTTCTGCAGGACTGCACGGTTACTCATACTCAGCAACGGATCGGCGAGCTTATACTCGAGATCATTGGCTCAGCATTTGGATAAATGCTCTATATTAGTTCTGCGGGACTACAATTTACGTTGCCGGAGGCAACACTACATGCCAGGTAGGCATGCCGATTATTACTCAACATCATATGACGTGGTCATACATTTACTTGGACTATACTCAGGCAGGTTTTGCCTCGCATTGGTTTATTTCACTTATACCAGATAGGTATCTAGGCATGGATTACCACACCCTCGATATGACGCAGTCATACACTTGATAGTATTGATGTGCGGAAAGTATATGCAATAATAATAACAAGTTTAATTAAGGAAATACTAAATAATACTATCACATAATTCAGGCAAGTATTAACCTGTTCGTATAATATAGCTATTTAAGTAAGTCCAAGTTCGAACACAGGGAACGTGATTTAATTTCTAACTAATTATTTATTCCTAATTACACTATTATACAAATAATATACATATGATATACAATATACAGTAATATACAAGATAGGGGGGACGTTTTAGTTCCGAACGAACATATTTATAATTGATACAGATTCTAATAGATAAGTTTTAAGAAACAACTTAAGAATACTCAATTGGATAGAAGATTATAACTATTTAAACAATTATTTATTAAACGTATTATATCAACTTATGTCTATTTGCTTTGTTGGCTATTATTATTGGTGAATTACTAATGTAGAAAATCACAAAGATTAAGATAATTTTCATATAACAACATTGCCAAAGATTAAGTACAATATTACTATTTATTAAGATCTATCAGCAGTTTATTAATACAATTCCAAGATTAGGTTGAATTACAGTGTTACTTAACATTAATGATTGACAATCATTAATTAATTTGTAAAACTCACAAGATTAGTAAAGCTATCTATATAAATCAATTAACTGTTATCAATATTAATATAACACAGACAATTCTTGTATAATAAGCATTCAATAATATAGTTCCAACATAAACATATAATTCATATAATAAATCTACTAAACATACATTTAAACATTCATAATGAAAACCTAATAAGCAATTAATTCAAATAAACAATATCCAAAATAACCCAAAAGATTAATAAAGTTACAAGGATAAAGAAACCGAACCAATTAGCAAACCAGCTTTTCCTAGGGTTAAAAACCTTCAAACCCTAGCTCCTTTGCCTTCAAAATCGCACCTTAAAGTCGTCCTAAAACCCTAACTTTCAGTTTTAGTATTCTTTAATCGTATATCAAATGACCTAGCTTAAGCCTCTATTTATACTTTTTCAGGCCGACCTTCCAACCGCCGGTTGGATACTCTAACCGCCCGTTGAAGTAATTTGAATCCGGGTCCAACTCCACGTGTCTCCACCGCCTTAAACCCTAAAGCTCAACCGCCGGTTGGTTAATCCAACCGCCGGTTGAATGTTAATTCCAGAATATTCCAATTACGGGCTTGGGCTTAACTTTTGGACTCTCAATCTTCATAACCGGACTTTATTCTCTTTTTGGCCCAATTCTTCATTTTAACTCTTTTAATCTTTATTTCTTCAAGGTCTTTAATCTTTATTTCTTTAAGTGCTTTAATTCTTCAGTTCTAGTCTCGTTCTTGTTCCCTTTTCTTCATTCTTCAATTAAAATACATTTATGCAATTATTAACAAAATAAGTATCTAAAATCATATAAATGCAATAAAATGTATAAAAATATAAGGATAAATTAATATAAAATATACTACCTATTTGATGCTTATCAAATATCCCAACACTTAAGTTCTGCTTGTCCTCAAGTAGAATACTGAATAAAATTTAAAAATAAGCATCAAACTAATATTTAAGAATCAGAATACCAATATTAAAAATCTGTTTAAAAATTTAAACAATTTAATTAACATGGATAACTATAGTGTATAAATAAAATTATTATTATTTGTGTAATATATAGTTCATGAACGATTACTAATATATTTGTCCACTTTAAACAATCTATATTTATATTTCTGAATACACATTTATTGTTAGTTTGTATATTACTTATGATTTCCATATATGATATACCTTTAAATTTAATTATACAATTTACTTTTATATTCCCAATAAATATATGAAATACATTTTTAAGAATCAAGACATTGGTGATAGGTCTGCATTTTCATGCAAAAGAGCGACATAACTTGATTCAGGTTTAAGCAAAACCAGACTTGGTCAAACCATTTTTGGCGACCTCATTAGGTATCTTTATATTTTTAAGACTTTTCAAGTACTTTTGACTTGCGTTTGCTTAATTTTTAAATCTCTATATATATATATAAGAAAACCTGTGAAAGAATCTACACCCTTAATTTTTAGATAATCCTTCATAAAACAACCCTAGGATTAAACCATGACATCATTCAATTAATTAATTGTATAGTAAAAGACTATTATGCCCTTGATTAATTTAAACTTATCATCCTCATAATATCTTTTAGACAAGTTTACATTTAATAGCTATTTAATAAAATTTAAAATTTGTAACTGTTTCCTTAATTATTACATGATTCAACTTTCAAAAAAAAATTATTTTTCTATTTCTTTATGTGGAAGCTTTTTCAATTTCAAAGATAATCAAAATAATCTTCTTTATTTTCTTACAATCGAATAATTTTTTGTTGTTGTTGATTTTGCATCATTCCATTTTCTAAAATCGATTTGTTCTTTTATTTCTTTCCTTGAAACTCAAAACCTTTTGCTTATTAAGAAAGAATCTGATATACAGGTTTTCTCATGTTTGTTGTTGATTAACTTCTATATTGATTTTCTTGTGCTTGGTTTTAATATGATTTTCTTATGTCAAGGTTTAATACTGTTTTCTATATGCTTAATGTTGATTTTTATGCTAGCTCTCATCTTAGGGTTCAAGATTCTATTTGTTTGATCGATTAATAAACACTAGATGTTTGATTAAATGTCTAAATTAATAGAAAATAAATCTATGACATTGTGCTATATATAGCTGCAAATTCACTTCAATTTCTAATTGGCTTGAAAAGTTTTCTCAACATAAATGAGTTTTTTATATAAAAGGCGAGAGCTATTTATGTAAATGGGTTTATCATAGTAAAGTTGTAGACTTGAAGTCAATTAACATCATATCATGTTGCTCCGCAAATGGGTTTATCATAGCAAAGTTGTAGACTTGAAGCCAATTAACATCATATCATGTTGCCTCAAATCATAAAGGTATAATTTGGACTATTATATAGTTTTTATATAAGGTATAGTTAGTACCGAGCTTGCGATTAATGTTTAAGAATTGTATAATTTGATTAAGAGAGAATCATACACAAGTATGGACAAGCAAGCAAGAAGAAAACCTTTTGAATGTTTTAATTACATCAACTTATCAAAACAAGTATTTATGTGATGCGTAGTTGAGAAATATATGATTGTCAAGAGGAAAACTAAATGCTATGAACCTAATGTGTTGCAGAATTTGGACTTTGAACTATGTGTGTTCAGAGCAAAAACAAAGACCAAGTTAGACACTATTATTAACGGCATGTGAGTCTTATAAAACAATTTGCTGGGTCCAAAACTGAATCTTGCTGCCAAAAATCATAGAAGAGACAAATGTTGCCATGCTTCGATAGTATATATAGTAATAATTCATATATAAGAAAGTGTTAATTGTATAATCATGTTGCGCATCGTGTTACATTGAATCGTTTCTTTTGTAGGTGGTCGTTAGTTGAAAAACATAGACACATAGATATTAAGCATCAAAGCTTCATTTGAAGCCTCGAAGTTCAAGATGTTCTTCGAGACGTACTTAGGTGAAGTACATGCTAATCAACGAGTTGGACTTTGATACCTTTCTAAAATTCATTAACGAGTCAAGTGGTCAAATTGACCTCGATCCCGTTCTTCGTGATGCAGAGGCCCTATGTGTGTGCGGGTCAAAATGGGGCTGCTTTGATTAGACCAGGAACCCATTCATTACCATTGAAGATGGCTCTATATATCAGCAGCAAAATGATGACATGCTCAAAAACATGCTTCAATGAAGAAAAATTGATCGGGAATTAAGTGTACTATAACGATGTATAAGTGGATGTTTTCAGCATGTCATCTAATCCAGACGATGTACATTCAAACATTCTTTTGATCACAAGCTCTTTGATCTACGAACACATTCACCACATATATACTCATATCATTCGAGTTATATATTTCATTTTGCTTCATATATTAGAAATACGATACTAATTGACGAATTTATGATGCAATTCCAATATATCCTTTTTATGGATGATTCCGCGAATTTCGCGGGACTTAAACTAGTATATATTAATAGAGACCAGGTCTATACTTTCGTATAACAGAGGAAATCATCAATATATACCCCCAAATGTACTCACATAAGTAAAAAGATATAAAATTATTGCATAATAAATTTAAAAATTAAGACTTTTATGTCATACATCATATTATGTATCATAAAATAATAAACAAGTTATATTATATTAATTTATTAAAATTCAGAAATCTTCATATAGATTGCCTATTAGTATATCATATCATATAATTATATATCACTTCCTTATTAAGTAGCTTACGTTATATATACAAAACAGTTAATCCATATTAAAGTCTAAACTTTTAAATACAAAACAAAACTATTTACAAAAGTATTCTAACTAATAAATACTTAGTTTTTAACTTAAAATTTTTAAATTTTGATAAAATTGAAGAACAAATATAAACTTAAATGTTTAATTAAAGAAATTCTTTTTCTTACGAACCCTATCCCCACACTTAAAGTATACAATGCCCTCATTGTATAAAAATGATAAACAAAAGTGAGTAAGGGAAAGAAAAAGTAGAAAAGAAAAACTCCCCTGACTTAGATGCAATTATCGTTATCTGATTCGGCATAATGGTTCATCTTCTCATTTTGTAGTTCATCGTATTGGATTCCTCGATCTTTATTCAAAAATATACAACATCCACACTTTCGTAGTTAATCACGATTGCATTTAGCATATGCAATAAGCCTTTAAACCCCTCGGTATCCCGAGTGGACGAGTTATAGTCTCGTGAGGGTTTCCAGGGAACACACCCACAAAGTTCATAATTAATAAGATAAACTTATTAAATTTCCAAAAATTAACTCATTGTTCAGCTGAACTATTCCTTATTTTATACTATATGCCAACTTCGAAAAGTGGCAACGTTATTCTAAAAATAAACAAGCAAATAAATTAAACGTACCAAATAATATAAAAAAAGAAATAAAAACTAAAATTAAAATGAAAAATACAAATTAAAGATAGTCCAGAAACATATAACCACATGCTACTAATTTTTGTCATTTCTAATGGGCTAGTTGTGTGATAAAAACTTATGAAACTACTGCTGTTCATCATATTATCTTCAAATAATGCCAAAAAGTGTTCAACCTCTAGTTGGGTACCTACTGTAACATCCTCGAAATGGACCTAGTTGTTTATATATTATTTCTTGATTTAAATATGTATTTAAATGTGTTTGGAAATAATATTGTTTGAAATAGTTGAAATAATTGGAATAGGAGTCGAATATTTCAATGTGATAAGTAAATTATTAATTGTTGTAAATTAATATAGTTGACGGTGCAATAAAATGTTTGGACTCGTAAATGGTTTTCGGGTTCCAGGCAATAGATTGAGATGGGGTATTAAATTATACCCGTATAATAGAAGGTCGGTTGAGGAACCGACTTAAGTTTCTATTTATATAACTTTCCTTTTTAGGAAGTTATTCATTTTCATTCCAAAAACTCACAGAAACTCTCTGAAAACCTCCAAATCAATCCAGAAATCAAATCAGGAAGTTGTGATCCTCGTGAAACTTCATAATCATCAGATTATCATAATCAGATTCTTCAAATAGTAAGTGTTCTTGATGTATTTAAGAATTTGATTTTGATTGAATTTGGGTAAATTGATGATTTGAGAGATTTGGATGTTAGAAACAGGTTATAAGTATTACATATTGATTATGTGATGATATTTAAAGTTTATAACCGTTGAAAAACCGAGTTTTTGATGATTTGGTTAAGATTTGCGGGTTAGGGTTTTGAGCAGATTCGCACAGGCTGGGACGAAGGAGGAAGCCGGCGGCTTCGTTCCCAAGCCGGCGGCTTGTGCGATGTTGGTTGAAGCCGGCGGCTTCGTGGGGCAAGCCGGCGGCTTGAGTGGTCTGGCAGGGACCCGACGGGTCTAAACCCGACCCGGCGGTTTGTATATGCTTTAAAACGTAGTGTTGTTCTGTTAACACAATTGGTAAATTACCCGGCGGTTGTGGAAATAAAGCCGGCGGGTGAGGATAGGAAGCCGGCGGCTTCTAGGAGGAAGCCGGAGGCTTGAAGGGCTGTCATAACTTTTCTTTTAACTTGTTAAATGTAATGTGATATGTATCTGTTGCAAGTTAATATATGGTAATGGTTATGTTGTAATCATTAGTGTATAATTAGGAACTAGTAATCTTGATGTAGATTATGTTAAGTTCTTAATGTTAAAGATTAATATAAGTTTAGTATTAATGATCTTGATTACTAACTTATATTTGATTGATTAATTCTCAGATGTGGAGAAGGCTCAGTGATATTAGACAACTGAGTGGAGGCCTGAGGTAGTCGGTGAGTGGATCTGTAACCTCAGTGTGATTTAGTTGTAATGATTTGATTTACAACAAGTAATTATAGTCTTACTTTGATAGAATGTAATTGTTGAGATATCTTCCCATGATAGTTTGACTAGTTGCTTACTTGGCTGTTTGAGCTAGTATGTAAGATTCTGAGGTCAACTTGACTTGACAGTTGGACTTGGTTGTTATTGTAGACGACAGGAGATCTTGAAACTTGAAATGTTGGTTTGGAGATCTAGGTCGTGTGTGATTAACAACTGGTTACCGGTAATTCTGTATAGGCCAATACAGATGATTGATAAGAGTTCCTTGATTACCAAACCGGTATTAGGGTATCTCAGGAGCCACCGGTCCTCATGACGATGTATAATGTTTGATTGGTGTAGCTTGACATTGATTGGATGTCGAGTAAATGATTGATTTTCTGTTTATTGTTATTTGATGTAAACAGATTGTTATGCTAGGTTGTACTGTTACTTATAGTTTCATTCACTTAGCTTTATGCTAACCCCACCACAGTTCTTCCTGCAGGTTAAATAGATGGGACATATTGGGCAGGAGGTTGTGGGACTGGATGGAATGTTTGACAGGCTGTTACTCTGATTTAATTTTGATAATCAAAGAAATGTTTTGAATTATATAACACCGAGTTTGTTGAAATGTCATGTGTAATAAGTTTGAAAAAGTTTAGTGACATTTTAAGTAATGTAAAACATTGATAGTATGTTTTGAAATATACGCTTCCGAGTCGCAATTATTATATGATTGTTTATAATTAAACGAGGGGTGTTATAAGCTGGTATCAGAGCAATAGTTTGGGTGAATTGAACTTGATAGAATGTTCAATCCTAAACTTTGATTGAGTTGAGTCAAACATTCCAGAAGGTGTGGGTTTAGTTGATTAGTGAATGTGTGAGAAAGTAGTTAGTTGAATATGTACTAACCTTTAACAAGTTGTGAAGTGTTGTTTGATTGCAGAGACGGAGGAACATGAGTATCTGATTAGTATATTTCATGTTTCCTCAACGCTTGTGGGCTTAAGATTGTCAGGTAATCTTCGATAAGCCTGTGTTAATTTAAATTAACTTGAATTGTTTACTCTGTTATGTTGAGTAAGCCTTGTTATGAAGTTAATTGAGTCAGACTGATATGATTCCCCAGTGTTGAGTCAACTATTGATTGCTATAGGTTGACATGAGGATAGAGGTATTGAATGAGATGCTCATTGTTGTTCATTGTTGTGATTATTTCTGATTGAATTGTAAATGCAGAAATATGTTTAAGTAGACAGAGAGTTGATTAAGGTTTTAGAAAGATTGATGTTAGAACCTAAGGAGTGTCTTTATTGGTGAGACGAGATAATTGATAGTATTATGTTAATGGATTAATCACAAGGTGTGATCTAAATCCTTGCTAAGGAAGGTCGTGTCATTGAATTGATAATGACTGCTATTTGAGAAAATATGTGTTTATGTGACTATATGATATGTGTTGACTATAGTTAAACACTTGATATAAACCATGACTGATAGGTTTAAGAGAAATGTAGAGTGTAATAATGTGAAATTAATTGGGAAGTGATAGATCTTTCTGGTCAATTGTGAAATTAATAAATGAAATGTTTGATAGTAACATGATTAAGTAGACTTGTTGTGACAGTGATGCTTGATATGATAGCATATGTCAAAGTGATGATAGTTGATTAAGATGTGTCCTGAATTTTGAGGAAAATAGGGACATTGATTAATGTTAAGTGTTGAAACTATGATGATAAGTTATCATATGTTTGAGGTTTCAGATAAGTGATATACTGAGTAATTCAGTTGCTGAAAATTAGAACATTGTGTGTATGTGAGATGACTTGCATATGTAAGGTTGAATATGTAAAGTAGTAAGCTGATTTTGAGTATGTATCAGCTGTTAGAAACTATTAAATAGATGTTGATTGATTTGAAATCATAAAGTATTTAATATATATGAGATAAGAGTAGATCACATTGATAATTATAATGTAGAGTAGCCTGAGAATGGATTGTGAAGAACATAATCTTGCAACGCCTGATCACCGTTGTTATATTATGTTGTGTCACATGAACTTGTTGAGGCTACTTGGTATAAAAGAAATGTAATGTGATTTTGAATAAATGGAGCATGATAGTATGTTAAGTTGTTTAATAATTGTTTTGATAAGAAAACAATCAGTTGATAGAGCTATGATATTTGGACTGTAAAGATGCCAGTGTAAATGATAATTGTCATTGATAGATGTTTTAATGATAAACATAGATGACTAATATGATTTTGTTGAAAATGTAATTGTAACTGATTGTGTTAAATTGACCATAGGTGAATTTGATAGTGTTTGAGTGAGTCACTATTTTGTATTTGGCTTGTATGAAGCCAAAGTTGAGATATGTTGATATTGTTTTGCTTGAGAAACTACTAGTAATTATTGAATGTAATAATTTGAAGTTTATGTTTGAAAGTAAACATACAATATGAAATGGCTTGTATGGAGCCAAGATTGATATAGGTTGACCTTGTCCTAGTAAAGGATTGATGAAATTATTGAAAGTAATAATTTGAAATATATGTTTGAAAGTGAACATATAAGATGAAATGGTTTGTTGGGAGTTAACTTGATAGTATGTTAACTTTGAAAGTCAAACCATGAATAGAGAATTGTGTATAAAATTAATTGCTTGTGATTGGTTTGAGGATAGGTCAAACTTGAGAAAAGCAATTAGAAGATTTTATTGATTGGTTGATTGAAAACAAAGTTGACATGTAGTCAACTGTGTGTGTTGAAATAGTCTAACATAGATTGTAATGTTATGATTGTGAGGAATAGGATTGAATTCCTTGATTAGTTAAATTATGTTGAGATGGGTCTTGTAAGATCCAAAGGAGATAGATGAATGGTCTAAGTTTGTGAGACTTGAGTTATTACTTAAAGCTAGTATTAAGTAATTGAAATAGTGTTAAGTATAATTGAGTATTCAGTTGGGTAATATTTGATATTTGAACTGAATATGTGTTGAAGAATTATACAGATATGAAGTCATTGTTTGATATGACAGTTATAATTTGCTAAGATATGTTAGAATGATTAAATCACATTGATTAGAATTGTGATAGGAAAATCTTACCAGTGTGTGAAGCTTGTGATAATAGCTTTGATTGGGTAAGAAGGTGAGATAATAAATTGACCTGCGATCAGGTTATCATCAGTTACGGGTTCGCGACACTGATATTCCAAAAACTGCTTTCAGAACTCGTTACGGGCACTACGAATTCCAAGTGATGCCCTTCGGTCTAACAAACGCACCGGCTGTATTCATGGACCTCATGAACCGGGTGTGCAAACCTTACCTCGACAAGTTTGTCATTGTCTTTATTGATGACATACTCATTTACTCGCGCAACGAGCAAGAACATGCGCAACACCTCAAAACCATCCTCGAACTACTTAGACACGAGGAGCTTTATGCCAAATTCTCTAAGTGTGAGTTCTGGATACAAACTGTTCAATTCCTTGGTCACGTGATCGACAGTCAGGGAATCCACGTTGACCCATCAAAAATCGAGGCTATCAAAGACTGGCAAGCACCCACCTCTGCAACTGAAGTACGACAATTCTTGGGTCTTGCTGGGTACTATCGGCGATTTATCAAAAATTTCTCCAAAATAGCTCAACCACTTACGGTACTGACTCAGAAGGACAAAAGGTTCGATTGGACCGATAAACAAGAGTCAGCGTTCCAACTTTTGAAACAAAAGCTTTGCAGTGCTCCAATTCTATCCTTACCCGAAGGCACTGATGACTTCGTGGTATACTGCGATGCTTCTCACCAAGGTCTCGGTTGCGTGCTGATGCAACGAGACAAGGTCATTGCCTATGCCTCACGACAGCTGAAAATTCACGAAAAGAGCTACACCACTCATGATCTCGAACTCGGAGCTGTCATTTTTGCTCTCAAAATCTGGAGACATTATCTCTACGGCACTAAGTGCACAATCTTTACCGATCACAAAAGTCTCCAACATATATTCGATCAGAAGGATCTCAATATGAGGCAACGTCGATGGGTCGAGTTGCTTACCGATTACGATTGCGAGATCAAGTACCATCCAGGGAAGGCTAATGTTGTAGCCGATGCCCTCAGCCGAAAGGAACGACCAAAACCACTTCGAGTCCGAGCCCTCAGTATGACCATTCACAACGATCTTACCATTCAAATTCATACCGCTCAGATCGAAGCCCTGAAACCTGAAAACATCAAAAATGAAGCCTTACGGGGTATTGACAAACAATTCGAAATCAAATCTAACGGGATTAGGTATTTCTCAAACCGAATCTGGTTGCCTAATTTCGGGAACCTACGAGACTTGGTGATGGATGAAGCTCACAAGTCTAAATATTCTATCCATCCAGGATCCGATAAGATGTACCACGGCATCAAGGAATTTTATTGGTGGCCAAACATGAAGGCAGAAATCGCCACTTATGTCAGCAAGTGTCTTACTTGCTCGAAAGTCAAAACCGAACATCAGAAACCGCCTGGTTTACTCCAACAACCTGAAATCCCTGAATGGAAATGGGAACAAATTGCCATGAATTTCATAACCAAACTACCCAAGTCGTCGAACGGTTGCGATACCATTTGGGTGATCGTCGATCGTCTCACCAAATCTGCTCATTTCCTGGCAATCAAGGAAAACGATAAAATGGAACGCCTTGCACAAATCTACATCAAGGAAATCGTTTCTCATCACGGTGTTCCAATCTCGATCATCTCTGACAGAGATGCCCGTTTCACTTCTCGTTTTTGGCAATCACTTCAAAAAGCTTTGGGTACTCGTCTTGATATGAGTACCGCATACCATCCTCAAACCGACGGCCAAAGTGAACGAACCATTCAGACCCTGGAAGATATGCTACGCGCCTGCGTAGTTGATTTCGGTACAAACTGGGAAAAACATCTACCGTTGTGCGAATTCTCGTACAATAACAGTTATCACGCCAGCATTAAGGTTGCACCTTTTGAGGCACTGTACGGTCGTAAGTGCCGATCACCGATCTGTTGGAATGAAGTGGGAGATAGTCAACTCACTGGTCCTGAACTCATTCACGCCACCACTGAGAAAATAGTGGAAATCCAAAACCGACTCAAAGCCGCACGTGATCGTCAGAAAAGTTATGCTGACGTGAGACGCAAACCACTCGAGTTCCAAGTTGGGGATCGAGTACTCTTAAAAGTATCGCCTTGGAAAGGCGTCATCCGTTTTGGCAAACGCGGGAAGTTAAATCCCAGGTACATCGGGCATTTTGAGATCCTCGAACGGATTGACCCCGTAGCTTATCGATTGCAGCTGCCATCCGAACTCAGCAGCGTGCACCCCACTTTTCATATTTCAAATTTGAAGAAGTGTCTGTCTGATGAGACACTTATTAACCCACTAGATGAAATTCGTGTTGACGATAAACTTCACTTCGTTGAGGAACCCGCTGAAATTATGGACCGTGAGGTCAAACAACTGAAACAAAGTCGTATTCCCATCGTCAAGGTCAGATGGAATTCGCGGCGTGGTCCGGAATTCACCTGGGAACGGGAAGACCAAATGCGACTCAAATATCCTCAACTATTCACTGATACTACATCAAACACGACTTCGAGCTAAATTTCGGGACGAAATTCTCTTAACAGGGGGAGAATGTAACACCCGCCAAATTAGGACTAGTAATTAGTGCCTAATCATATGTTAATACATGTAATTAGTTCTGTATTAGGCTAATTAATGTATCGAATTATATTGTGGAATATATACGAAAATGCGATTTGATTAAATCGTACGCAATTTAAATCGAATGTATCTCGATTCAATTTAATACGGACGTTGGTGACCAGTTTTATTAAATAACGCTTTTATGTCAAAAATATTATTATGATAATATTTCGTATTCATTCGTATCGTACAAACCGAACTTACACAATTTAAAATATTAAAACGCTCAAACTAAATAAACAAACTTACATTTTATAACTCAAATATAAATTGATGTGTAAAATATTTAAACAAAACATTTCGTAATAAATTGTATTTTAAAACTTATAATTAAAATGTAAATAATTGTTTCAAACGTTAAATGACGGAGAAAACGAATACCACGCGGAACGCGGGGCGAAAACTGAAAAGGTGGGGATAAACCCCCACCTCCCACTTTTCTTCTTCATTTCATCTTTTTCTTCTATCTCTCTCTTATCTTTTCTCTCTAAAAAGAAAAACACCCCAAAACCATTAAAATCGCAAAATACTACTACCAAATGCACTCGTATCATCAATACTTTTAGAGATTCACGACCACCTCGCAACGATCTACAACGCTATCTTTCCGGATTTTCATTTCGGCAAATTGTAAGTTTCCGACAAAATCCCGAAATCTCTCGAATCTTAGTATTTTTCACTTGTGATTGTTTATACAACATATATATGTCCCTTACTAAGTATATAACACGATTTCATAGCTTAAAAACGAGTTTAAAACGGAATTTTGGCCGGAAAAACATTAACAGCCGGACTTTCTGGGCTGGTGTTCATCCATACGACACAAGCCTTGTGTCGCATGTTGTGTCGTATTTTGCCACTTGTGTCGTATAAAACCTCCTGTGTCGTACCTTGGGTCGTACCAGATAATTAGTGTCGCAAGTCTTGCGACACAACCACTATGTCGCATACACCATACGACACAATCACTATGTCGCTGTTGAATCAGCATCTCGCATCTATGCGACACAACCCTTGTGTCGCATGACAAACTTTTGTGTCGCATATTGTGTCGCAAAACACAGAAAACTCAGATTTTTACTAAGTGTCGAGACCTAAAATTTTAACACCTGATTTTACCCAAATTCGGATCCAGATGCGTTTTTCGTCAAAGCAATATAGTAGAAATAAAAATTTTCCAAGCTGACCTGGCAGCTCGACCCCAGCCAGGGGCTCTGCCCCTTGGACCCCGCCAGGGGCTGCCGCCCCTTGGACCCCGTTACCAGGGGCGCTGCCCCCGGACCCCCGTACTTAGATTCCGTAACGGCTTCTAAAACACAATCAAAACACATTTTTCAAAGTAAAACGCCACGAAATCACAATAATAATAGTTGAGATTATTATTACAAATCCGTCACCAACGGGCCGTACATATTTTCAAACATTCGAATCAATCAACCAAATGTAATTTGGACACATATATATAGTTGTGTAACAACTACAAGGGTGATCTTTTGAGATACCCAATCATGTTTATAACCATCGCGTGTCGTGGACACCCTCAGGTTACAAGTCTTTGGACTTCATACTCGGCTAATCAACTTACGTTTGTTTAAACGCTTTCAGACTCAGGTGAGTCTCATAGCCCCTCTTTTACTGTTTTACTCAGGGGTGTGATATACTGCTCAACTTTTAACATGTGAACGCAAGTACCAACATTTCATATACTACATGAGTTTTTCGAAACTAATCATTTTAAAGTCCTCCGTCAGCATAGTTGTTAATACGTTGTAGCGTGAATATTAGTATATGGTACCATATAGGATTGACCCACCTCGTCCGGGTTAGCAAGCACTAACCGGGTAAACGGACGTACTAATATTTGGGAAGACGAATGTGGATTAGGCATTCGTGGAGGCACCTCACCCGGAATTCTCTATAGGGGACCCGGCCCTCGAGTTAAGCTCAACTATGTGCTCATGGCTGTATACACGATGACTATCATTTAATTGCTGGATGCAATTCATTATTTAATTGCTGGATGCAATTCTTTATTTAAATCTTGCGGTTCACACTATATTAACTGATTTCAAACCTGTGAGCTCACCAGCTTTATAGCTGACCTTTTAGCATATATCGCAGGTACCCAGCAGTAGGATGTTTCTGCTTCAGGACTTTAGCTCGAGTCAGCATACAGACGATTGAGATTTTCTTGCATTAGTATATTTTGTACAAGTACTTATGTACTGAAATCTCTTTTTATTTAAACTCGAGCTATGTAAAGCTTTAAATGTTGTAAACATTTCTATTATCAATATATTCTGTTAAAACGACGCATATAGAGTCGTTTACTATATATCTTTGTGCTTGTTATTGATTAGTAACACCCAAATCAAGCTTCCGCAAATCATCAAATTTGGGGGTGTTACATGAAATGTATACACATTGGTGTTACATATTTAATACAATACAAATCAATATACAGGGATTTCGAACTACTTCTCAAAACATACAGGATTTACACTTTATGTTTTCAACTAACAATCCTATGAACTCACCAGCTTTATAGCTGACTCGTTTTCGCATGTGTTCTCAGGTGCCCAGCAGGATTAGGATTGTTACAAGATTATGCTAGCTCGAGTCGCATATTTTCAAACAACGGGATTTCTCTGCATAACTTTTGTATTACAAACTATGTATTGAAATTATTTTGTTAACTCGCAATTTGTATACACTTTTATTTTTTTGGAAATGTATAACTATTTTCAAACGTCTCATTTAGAGTCGTTCATTATTTACCTTTGTGCTTGTGATATTTGATTTGGTAACACCCGACACGACCGCTTCCGCAACCCAAAATTTGAGGGTGTTACACAAATCATCTATTCGAGGCAGATGATATTTATTCTTTACCGTTCGTTTATTCAATTCTCGATAATCAATACACATACGAAAAGACTCATCCTTCTTTTTCACAAACAAAACCGGTGCACCCCAAGGAGAAGAACTAGGTCTAATGAACCCTTTATCCAACAACTCCTGCATCTGATTCATCATTTCACGTATTTCAGAAGGAGCTAATCTATAGGGAGCTTTGGCTACAGGCGATGAGCCAGGAACAAGATCAATATGATATTCAACTTCCCTAACTGGTGGCAACCCAGGTAATTCAACGGGAAATACTTCCGGATATTCAGAAACTACCCGGACATCGGAAATCGACTTCTTTTCTAATTTGGCATCAATCACATAAGCTAGGTAAGATTCACAACCTTTAGACAACGACTTCCTAGCTTTCATCGTAAAAATCAAAGGTATGTGTCCGCTATCCCGTTTGCCTCGAGCCACAACGTATGACTCTTCAGAAATTGGGATTCTAATCAACTTATGGTGGCAATCTATACTTGCTTTATACTGACTTAATCAATCCATGCCGATAATCACATCAAAACTAGGGATCGACATCAACAGAAATGAAATTAGAAATGTCTGACCATCTATCACAATACTAGCTCCAGTCACCGAGGTGGTAACATGAACTAACTTGCCACTAACAATTTCTACAGGTTTTGTAATCACAGTAGGGATTAATTTTAACTTATCACAGAAACACACAGATATAAAAGAGTAGTTAGCTCCAGAATCAAACAACACACGCGCTGGTACAGAGTTTATAAGAAAAGTACCAGTGATAACATCCTCTGTGTGGACAGCCTCATCGACTGTCATCTGAAATGCCCTGCCGGCGGAGGATTCTTCCGCTTTTGCTCGGAAGATGATGAACTCCCGACCGAAACTGAACCCTGTTTCCCCGCCTCCGGACACTGACCAACCCGATGTCCTTCCTTCTTACACGTCCAACACACAAAATTAGGATACTTGCAATTCTTGATTTTATGCCCAAGTTCACCATATTTGAGGCATTTATTCGTCTGAGGAGTACACTGACCAGAATGTCGTGACTTACAAGAATTACACCAGTTGGAACCTCCAGATGAACCACTTTTACTACCAGATCTTTGACCCTGTCGGTTACTCTGCCATCTTTGTTTTCCTTTCCCTAAAGAATCACTTCTAGATTTCTGAGAAGAAGTATCCTTAGCTGGATAACCCTGTACTCTCATATCACTATCAACATAACGTGTAAGGTTAAAAGCTTGAGATAAAGTACTCGCTAATCTTACAGTGGTACGATAACTCGGAGGTAAAGCATCAACAAACTGTTCAATTCTAGTTTTCTCATTAGCGACCCACTGCTGAACAAACCGCAGCTTCTCAGAAAACTGTGCTATCAACTCATCAATTGTCATTTTATCAGTCAACTGTAAATTCACAAACTCTCTTCTGATTCGAGCCATATCAAAGTCTAAACAATACTGGTTACAAACTGCTTGATGAAAATCAGGCCATCGAATAGCTTCCTTTTGTTGTTGAGTTAAATGCCCTGTGACAGAATCTCACCAAACCATAGCTTCATCTTTAAGACATTGAACTGCATACGGAGCCTTAGATTCTTCTTCACAATGTGTTACATCGAATTTTCGTTCCATGTCTCTTAACCAGTTTAAAGTTATAGAAGGATTTGTGCTTCCCTGAAACTCTGGTGGTTTACTAGCCATAAACGTTTTAAAAGAACACACCTTACTCAACTGAGATGGTGAAACAGTACCAAATACATGTATTTGTTGTTGAAACCGTTGCTGAGATGACGCAGCTTCAGTTTGTCTTTTAAATTCCCTGAGGTTTATCACCTCATCTTCTAATTCATGCATATAATCATCTCTGTTTGATTCTTCACCAACAGGAACAGAAGTACCATCATGACCAAGTTGATCACCATGAATAGGCAAAGGAGGAACATCGGTCCTGAAGGCATTGTTATCTGCCATATCTGTATTCATCACAACAACTCAACAATTGTTAATCGTTAACACCTATCTACTAAGCGATTCACATACAATGCTAAATCCCATACCCAGGAATGTTTGACATAACACGCTCCAGAATTGAGATTGAGCACTTTACAATGCTCAATTAGCCCAAAACTATGCTCTGATACCAACTTATAACACCCCTCATTTAATACAACAATATTATATTATTAACACGGAAGCGTATATTATAAAACATCTTTAAACACTGTACATTAGGAATAATGTACATAAAATGATTACATGTTCAGTACACCAAAAGTTAAAACTATTAAAGTTACCACACATCAATTACATAAAACGGGGTATTATATTATTTCAAACTTAGTTTATAACAAAACATGTCAGAGTAGCATGACCAGTCAAACGTTCCCTGCCAAAGGCATCAACTTCCTGCTACCCACATTCCCAAATAAACCTGCAGGAAGTAAATTGAGGGATTAACACGAAGCTAAGTGAATGAATTCATCACACACAATTCAACTTAGCATAACCACCTGTTTACAACAAACAACCGTAAACATATGATTCAACTAGTCAATAATACATTAATGAGGATCGGTGGCTCAGGGGAATACCATAATACCCGGGTGGCTTCCCAAGAACACTTATCCAACCATATCCGTATGGCCATAACGGACGAGACCGATAGCTAGTGGTTACTATATTCAAACACAAGTTCCATACACACAACAAATGAAGTAAGACCTTGTGTAATTCACACAACAACCAACTAGCTCAACCAACCAAGTCAACCCATTGACCTCATTAACAACAGATGCCCTAAGGCCACACATATAGCACGTAGATTTATAATTAACAATGGATATTAAATGCAACTACAACACATCTATGTTTACTCGTTGTAACCAAACGGCTACAACTAAATCAAATGGTGAGTTCCGAATCCACTCACCGATACCTTTGCCTTCATAAACTCAGAATCCAAGGGTCACTTATCTTTTGGAGGATCTGAGAATCAACAATCAGATATAAGTTAGTAATCAGAATCATTAATACTTAGCTTATATCAATCGTTAACATTAGGAACTTAACACAATCAATATCAAAATTACAAGTTCCTAATTATATATTATTAATCACAATATAGCCTTATCATGTATTAATACTGATTTATCAATGTTATCACATATAACAATTCAATTAACATTGAAATAAATCAATTAAAAGTGAGGGGCTGAACAAGCTAAACAGGCCACCGGCTGGGGTCTAGACCCGCCGGCTACCGCAGACAACCCGCTGGCTCACCCTTTATAGCCGCCGGGTACAACACATTTTAAGGTACCATAACCAAGCCAAGTTTTAAACCGTAATTCAGCCGTCGTATTGACCAAGTAGCAACCAGGTTTAGGTTACAACCCGCCGGCTTGGGTCTCAACCCGCCGGCTACCCAGTGCCCACAACGAAGCCGCCGGCTGGGGTACCAAACCCGCCTGCTGCTACTTGCAGACCTGCGATCTGCAGTTTCTTGCTGAATCAATTCCAAATACGAACATAAACTCAAATCAACCTCAAATTCAGTTACCACTTCAACATTTCAAGATTGTTAACACTAAATAAACCTCAAGTATGAACATATAACATCATATATCAACTCTTCCACTTTGATTTACATATCAATCATAAACACTTATGATTTTAAACATGATAAAGATCAATCAAACTTACCTACAATTCAAAGGGGAAGAACAAGATGATGATAATGGATTGATTCAGATTCACAACTCAGAACTCAATCTTAACTTTTGATTTTGGTTTCTAGTTTTTAGGTTCTTAGTTCTAGGTTTTCAAAGAAATGGAAAAACTTTCCATTTAGGGAAAGTTTTATAAGTCGGCCTAATTATTTCCACCGACTCCGTATTTATTTAATACTATCCCCTTTCTGATCTATTGTCTGGATCCTAAATATCAATTGCGAGAAACTTATTTTATTTTACCGTCGACTATAGTAAATTAAAACAAGCGACAATTTACTATCCACAATAAGTTCTGGAACTTATTTATCAAAGTTTCACAATTAAACAATAATATCAAACAATTTCTAAATAATTAAATAATCAATTTAAATTAGAAATTACCAGACCGGTACGGAGGGTGTTACATTATTTTCAGCATTCATTTTAATATTTGACTATGTCTGATAACTGTAATAATTAGTGATTAATTTATCAATCAGTAAAGACGTCATTAAATTTTTTTGTGATGTTTTATAAGTAAATATAAAATTATTGAAAATTCTATGATTATTATTCTTGGGACATAATGCGATTCCAACCAGATAACAAGTAGGCAAGTATGAATCAAAAGACATGTTAAATGTAGTTCACTCAAAATAAACAAAATACATATGATATTGTGTTTTTATCATAGTAAGAATATATTCATGTTTTAAAAGTTTCATTGTGCATATAAAAGTTTTTAGAATGTCTAATGTATCTATTAATCTTATCTTAATCTTAATTATCTATAAAGCATGTCCATCAATGTCTTAAAATTAGACTCAACAGTAGTAAATGTCCAAATTACCCTTTCATTTAATTAGTTTACTCCATATAAGAGGTAACTACATTTGTATTAAAATCTCAATCCATCTATAGGTACATACATTGTATCATTAATTACACCTAACATTATATAACATATCTCATAATTATATAACATTTAACAACAGCAGTCACCATCTACTATACTACATATAATGCATCTTACGGCCTGTTTACTTTCCTCTTAATGGTCTGTTTCCATATACTACTTAATCCAGACTGATAAATTGTTGTTTCCTTTTCACTTAATCTGAAATGAATGTCTGTTTCTGAAATAGATAGAAAAATGAAGCCCTTACCAAAAAAAGGCACTTAATGATAAATATATTTTTTATCACCATTTTTTTTCTAATAGAAATTGAACAAGCCCTTTTTTGTTCAAACTTTATATCATTTAACTTCATCTTTTTAGTAAAAAAAAAAATTACATTTACTCAAACAGCACTTGTTATAAACAGATATGTTTATCCAAACAGACATCACATGCAAACAACACTTAATGATTAAAAAAAGTATACAGCCCCTTAGTCTTTTATTTAAGGAAACTTTTAAGACTTCATTTTAAGACTCAACAATATTACTTAATAGTATAGTTTTAGAATTTTAGAAATTTTTTAAGTTCAACTATATAATTACATCTAATAATTAAATGGGTATTTGGGCCACCCACTGGAGCCGCTCCATATTTCAATGGAGCATGACCGAACCCCCCACAAGGTCCAACATCGCCAGGTAAATCACCTCCATCACATATACCACAACGTCCGAGCCGAAACTCGCACCGACTAAGCATTAACGTTGTGGGCCATGCGTTTCATTGGTGGTAGGTACATTTATGATAAATAATACACATGGCAGGATTCGAACTCATGACCTCTATAGAATCATAGGTTTCCCTTACCACTAGACTATTTAGTCATTGGTTACATATAATAATTAACTCACTTGCTTCTTTTATTCCCATTTCTTTAACAATTTAGAATTATGATACGAGTGTATTGCCATCACTAATTCATCATCGTAGCAAACCAATAGGGTAAAGTATAAAAGAAAGACAACCTAACAACGTCACAATTTACTATAATTTTTATATTGCATTTCCCGCTGCATTGTGCGGGTATTATGCTAGTGTTGTATAATGTATGTAGTAATGTTTCTTAAAGCTTTCTTGTGTGTGTATTGAAAACTGACGAAAATATGTCATTAGACATTTAGAAATTTTCATAAATGTAATTGTTCTAATGAAACTTGAAAATGTACTTAATTACAAATATTTGGTGAAAGTACTTGAAATATTTATGACTTATTTGCATACTCTATATGACTCTATGTTGTAAAGTATCAAAATCTAAAAACGTTTAATACCAAAATAAGTTGGCAACTACAAGAATATCGATATAAATTTTATTTGGTCAGAAAGAAACAATACAAATCATTATTTAAATGTATTTGATAATTTATATCCATCATCATCATTATAGCTTTATAGTAAATGACAAATGACAAGAATCAAGATGTCTAGGTGTCCTAATTTTAATAAAAATAGTGCTTCATATATAGAAATGAATGAAAAAGTTAGTCATTGGAATATAACACGATACTCTTACTTTGTGTGTTTATGGCATTATAAAAATGGGTTATTGATATTGACCTTGACCGCTTAATCGGTTTCTTAGCCATGAAGCTTTAAAAACTAGCTTGTTCATCGTTTTTTTATTATGTGCCATCCTAAATAAAATCATTATAAAAAGTATTTTTGATCTTATTTAATTGTTACATATAGCCAAACATCTCACTTTTTCTATCTAAATATACTAAGAAGACTCGCGCAACCTTGTGCGATATCATATCATTCTACGACACGTTCGTTTATATGAATTACTTACTTCGTCTCAAATTATTGTTCAATGGAAAAAAATTACAGTTGAAGAAACATCATCGTTACACTTTACTTTCTAATAAAATAACAATTTTAACTTCAACTTTCTCACACATTTCTACGCTATGTTTTAAACACGAATATAAAAATATTTTTTCAAGTTTATATAATTCAAGTAAAACAACTTCTTAAATTTTACAAGTACAACACCATTAATTTATTGTTATTGTAATCCACGTTGATTCATGCAAAGTTACAAACTCAACACTACCATTAATTATTTATCTTAGTTCAAAGTTTGCAAAAATTCCCCTTCACATAAACCACTCGCATGCACATGAATTTCTGTTTTGATTCAACACAACAACAACAATTGTTTTGATTCCTTTAGTAGTAATTCTAAACTCAATCAATTTTTGATGTTATCTTGATTAAGTTAATTGGTTTATGGCTTCACCATATTGTTTCCGAATAGAATTTATCACCAATTCACAGTTTAATTGGTACATATCCGGTTGTTATACGAAGTTAAAAGTCACCAACAGAAATCCTGCTACCGGAAATCAAATTTTCGACCATTATTTGTTCTCCGATTATCTACTTTAATAATATATTAAATTATTATTATTATTTTAAATATATATAGGTAAATATATACATAATATAACAACAACATCAACAACAACAACAACAACAACAACAATAATAATAATAGTAATACATATATTTCAATATACATACAATCACTTGTCGATGATGTTTTTTCAGAAGTAGTCTATTTACCTTAGACTATCTGTAACGGTAGAAGCGTGGGGCGTTGAGGGAGCTGAGAACACCCAGAACGCCGACAATGGGGCGTTCTCGGCTAGGGGTGTTCATAATAATCCGAAACCGAAAAACCGAACCGAAAACTATTAAACCGTAGCGAATTTTAGGTTAATCGAACCGAAATATTTTTGTTTTTCGGTTTCGGTTAACCGAACCGATATTTTTTCGGTTATTCGATTTCGGTTTCGGTTCACGAAATTGTTACAATCGGTTAACCGAAAAACCGAAAATTTTAAATTACTATTTTAAATATGTGTATCTACAACCCTTATAATGGGTTTTCACTCTTGACCTTAAAGAGATATCCGAAAATACAATTATACCCTCTCTTATTATGGTGATGGGTAAAGATTTATGGCAACTTTTTATTATTTGTTAACATCATTTTAATTTTAATTCTGTTGACTTTTATTGATAATTTATTTTTCTACCTACTTTGTATCTACATTTTCTTTTTCAATAGCCAATTTTCTGTTAATGAGTTTTTGTATTTAATTAGAATAGATTAATTTAATTTCGATTTAAATATTCATAAGAAATTAAATATACACATTAGAACTATCAAAAAAGCAGTTTAGTCTACACTTATTTCAATTTTTAAAGGTAAAGAACGTACAATAATGCTAAAGTATATATATTTTAAATAAATAATTTAGCAAAACCTAATTTGAGTGCTGCTAACTGCATATTTGCTAACCGTCAAAATTAGGTATGTATGTTTCAAGATAATACTACGTCATTACGCGGAAAACTTACGATCATGTTTTAGTTCACAACTTAATACCCAAACAAGAAAAAGAAAGCATGCAACTATCATCAAGTTACAAGCTTGTACATTGTTGCCTAGTGCAAAAATAATGATAGTTTCAAACAAATGTTGTTTTTTTTTCAAGAATTAATATATAACCAATTGTTTAAAAGTATATACACTCAATTTGAAATAATGCATACGCATTTGAAAAACTACAATGTAAAAGTGCTGAAAAAATATAATATTAGAATATCTGAAAGACAAAATTGCGTAGAGCGTCCCTGTGATTTGCCCAAAATAACACTCCCCATCCCATTGCTTTTTTTTTTTACCTAAGACATCCCTAAACTTGCAAAAAGTTGCGTGGGGAGTCCTTCCGTCAAATAGGAGTTAGTTTATTTCGTTAAAGGACCTTGAGTGTAATAATTTTATGGCAGAGGCTATTTATGTATTTTTTTAAATTTTAAATATATAATTTTATTTATCATAGTCATAATAATTCAATGCCTTTTTAGTTAAAATTAAGCAAGTTGTTTTTAATAAACTTTTCAAGTTAATTTAACTATTTTAATTGATTTTTTAATATTTATTTTTTTGTAACAATTGAAATGATCAACTTGTTTATTCTAGTTTCGATTTCACATATTCAAAATTTCGGATATCCGAATTTTCAGATTCAGATAGTATATTTCAAATTTTTTGAATATTTCAGATATCCGATTTCCAAAATTTTCAAAACTTTTTAAATTTTTTCCCATTTTAATAGGTAACTATGCCGTCGCCCATCATAATATACAAATTATTTGCAAAAACATCAATAAATGATTAAAATACTTTCTAAATGGAAGAATTGTAGAGTATTTTGGTTAATTGTACGTACTTAGCAACCAAATCTATAGCGAATCTCGATTTAAAAGCTTAAAAGTAATAAATTTCGGATATTCGGATATCCGAAAATTTCGGATATCCAAAATTTCGGATTCAGATTCGAAACTCTAATAAACAAGTTTATTATTTCAAATAAAAAATAAATATTAAAAATCAATTAAAATTGTCAAATTAACTTGAAAAGTTTATTAAAAATAACTTTCTTAATTTCAACTAAAAAGTCATTAAATAATTATTATGATTAAAAAAGAAAAATTACACTAATAGCATCTGTCACAAAATGAGTCGGGTTAGAAATTAAATCTAAAAGAAACATTGTGTCAATTTTGTGAATTTTTGTTCGATCAGGGTTTTATTGTTTCAAAGTTTGAGGTAACTTTGTCATATTTGTTTTTGTTTTTCGTTTTATTTTCTAATTTTCAAATTTGATAAATTTAGGGAATGGTTAATACATTTGTATTTGTCGACGAAAATAATTGTGATCAAATGTGACAATTATTGGTAGTGATTATTTGAAGATTTTAATGATATTCTTGATGAATTAGTGTAGATAAATTTTGTTTCACAAACTTGAATAATTAAGTTGATTATTTTTATTATCAAACAAAAAGTAATTTTAAACAAAAGAACATAAAAATATTTAATTGAATTGAAAAGTTTAGTATGGTTTTAAATTAGTTAATTCAATTTAAAAAGAATATTAAATAAAATTATGTATTTAAAATTTAAAAAATACATAAATAGCCTCTGCCATAAAATTATTACACTCAAGGTCCTTTAACGAAATAAACTAACTCCTATTTGATGGAAGGACTCCCCACGCAACTTTTTGCAAGTTTAGGGATGTCTTAGGTCAAAAAAAAAAGCACAGGGATGGGGAGTGTTATTTTGGGCAAACCACATGGACGCTTCATGCAATTTTGTCTATCTGAAATACGACATCAACTTTTCTTTTTATAAAAACGTACCGCCGCATTGCGCGGGTACAAGGCTAGTATATATAAATATATAGATAATATTACTAAATATCCTCTACTTTTGAATAGGATTGTTATATGTTTGTATTTATGTTAGTACAAATGTTCATATTTTTGCATTTTTAGTAGTTAAATTTTTAGTTTTGTGACTAACTTTGTTCGGCGTTCATGCATTTCAGTTTTTTCCTAATTAAAACGCTTTATGTTTGTTGTTAGAATGATCAACGTGTAAACTTTATAACAAATATTAATCAATGAGTGTGTATTTGTGTATTAATATTTATATTTTGAATGATATGTAAATAGAAACGGTTAATTTGGTTAACCGTATAACCGAACCGGAAAAGCCGGTTAACTGAACTTTTCGGTTTCGGTTTAGGTTCAAGAAAATGATGAACCGAGGATTCGGTTAACAGGCCGAACCTCCGGTTAACCGTCCATGAACACCCCTATTCTCGGCGGGGCGTCGTCGAACGGTGCACGGGCGAAGGTAGAGGCGTTATGTGGGTCCCACTCGATTTTTATTTTTTTCCCTTTTCTTTCTTAGGTTTAATGGAAATTATATTAATATGGCGGGGCCTAGGGGGTAAAAATGGGTGCTCTAGGTTTACCACTGCAAGCGCTGACATGGTATTGACGATGACGTGATGGCCAGAACGCCCAGATTTACCCCGCACCATTGTAAATGGTCGGTAAAAATATAAGTGTCTACATTTTTACCTCCCACTGGCCACTACCCTACTATTGGAGGGATCGATCTCTCTTTCTATGGTTGTAAATTTGTAATGAGCGTGTATACAGTAACATCTGTTTTGACTTTTGACTAAATGCATTGTTCTTTAAACCAATTCATATTCAAGAAAATAGCTGTAGTACAAAAACAAGAAAATTTAACAAAATCTCTCTCCCCCAAATTTCCAAATTTTATCAAAAATCATGGCAAATAACGAAGAATCAAGCCCTCTTTTATCAAATCAATCTCTTCTTCAAGCTGATAACAACAACAATCAACAATCTAACCCAAAAATCTCCGATGAAAACAACACCACCAAAACCCCGATCCCCAATTCAAAGTCAGCTGACGTGGAATCCGACCTGAAACAAGCTCCACTTCCGGAAGGCTTCCATCATCATCATGCAGCTGTTTACGGTTGGACTGCTGACGGATTGCCGTTAACTAACGGCGGTGTTAACGTCATGGGAGAGCCGTTACCTAGGGCTCATTGGGATTCAGGACTGTTTGCTTGTTTAGGTCGTAATGATGAATTCTGTAGCAGCGATCTTGAAGTTTGTAAGTTTTCCCCCCTAGTTTTTGATTATCTTATTGGTTTAATTGATTTATTCTTGAGATCTGTATGTATTGATTATTAATTATTAGGGTTTTTAATGTGTGTGTGTATAATGTATATATTATGATCATCTGGCTTTTGTTTAGGGTTCTTTGATGTTAAATGAATCTAACCGTGTATATAAAGGAATCTTGTGCAAAAAAAACAAAAAAAAGTAGACAAACACACGAAAAAAGGTATAGAACTGCAAGATTAATCGACTGCGTGTTGCAAGTCAGTTTGCTCCTAATTTCAATGAGTTCCTGTAATTTTCAGGAGTGTGCAGTTTTTTAGTTAACGTTCGTAGAACTCCAATATACACCATTGCCACTTCTTTACTCACAGAGTGTGCTTAAAACTTTGAGAATACTACTTTTGTTAATAATTACTCCTATAAATTATAAATTTAACAGGCCTTCTTGGAAGTGTGGCCCCTTGTGTGGTCTATGGAAGTAACGTTGAACGACTTGGATCTGCTCCTGGAACTTTTGCAAATCATTGTTTGCCTTACACTGGTCTATATATGATTGGTAACTCCTTTTTTGGATGGAACTGCATGGCCCCTTGGTTTTCGTATCCTACTCGTACAACAATCCGCAGGAAGTTCAACCTTGAGGTAAGTTGCTTTCATGCTTCAAGCCTTCAACTGCTCTTATTCCCCTATTTGTAGACGTAACCTCATGATTCACACACTATAAAAATATTTAATAAACTTACTTCGGGTCATCTTTATCCCGTGTTTAGCTTTACTTTGTGCCCTCTCTGGACGAGTTCGTTTCCTTGATTTCTTATATGTGTATTTCCATCAGCCATGAAAATTGCAGAAATTTGCTTCTTTAAAAATTTCATCAAGATCACAACATTTTTATAGAAGTATTCATGCTGAAGATACCTATTTGCCTGTTATCGTGATAGCAAACAGATTGATGCTACCAGTTTACATTTTTATGTTGGTTGTTTTTAAAATGGATTCTAAATAAATAAATAAGTAGTCTTCAAAATATTGTATAGTTAAAAATAGCAATTTCCATTGGATGGATGCCTGCATGGAGTAATTTGTGCAGTTTCGTCTCCCTCCCAAATCCTAATGTTAAACTAGGAATGGCAATGGGGCGGGTCCGGTGCGGGGGTGTCAGCCCCAACCCCATTATTCTAAGAAATCCCCAAACCCCAGCGGGGTCTTATCGGGGCGCCCCATTGGGGGAATGGCTTACCCCAAATCCCAACAGGGTCTTATCGGGGTACAAGGTTGGAAAAGTCGGAAGTCGGGGGCGAGTCGGTCGGGACCTCGGAAGGACTAGTCGGGGACTAGTCGGATTTTGACTTTTGTTGACTTTTTTACAATTAAATAATAAATTTTAAAATTATATGTGTAATAATAGATAAAAACTATAAACATGAACATAAATAAACATAGACTTTAACATAATTAATTGTTCGAAATACATAAAACATAAATATTTGTTACTTGATGAGTTGATTCATTTTTCATTCACCATTCCTATCCATGATTTGAACTTCATCCGAGTCATACTCAACATCCAAGTCTACTTCTTCTTCCTCACTCTTCGACTCGAAATCTTCTTCATAAAGTTCCCTTGTTCTAGCACTTCTCCGAGGGGCTATAACTTCATCAACACCCATGGCCTCACCAATCACTTCATAAGATAATCCATCTATGATCCAATCTTGAGCCTCACTTGCTTCATTTGCTAAAAGTACTTCATGATCTCTATCCTTTCTTATCTTGTTTTTCTCCATCAAATTTGCATTAAATTGAACATAAACAAGATTGTTCAACTTAGTGGTTCCTAATCTATTTCTCTTTTTTGTATGAACCTACAAAGTTAAAATTAACCAACAAAAAGTTCAAGTAAATACATTTCTTAGTTTAAGAAAGATATTTAATTATAAACTTAAAGTCACTAACCGCTTCAAACGTGCTCCAATTTCTTTCACATCCCGATGAACTAGTAGTTAATGAAAGTATCCTCATAGCAATCTTTCTCAAATTTGGAGTTGAGCCACCAAAAAAATCCCACCAATTTGCTACAATTTTAAAACAAACATATTAAGCTATTAACTTATAATAATAATATATAATGCAACTAAACGATATTAATGATATATAATGCATTACCCGGATCGAATTTGTCATTGTTCACTTCACATCCTTTGATTGCAACTAAACGATCAAAGCTACCTTGTTTAGTCTTGTAAATCGGCATCTCCTCAAATATGATTTTCCGTTGCATGTCATAATCTTCCGGATATAAAGTCTCAACAACTTCAACAAACGCACCATTGACATCGGGATCATTTTGGACATCCAAATTATTATAAAGATAATGCGGGTTTAGAAGATATGCCGCCAAATGTAGGCCCGTATCAAGTCTACCTTTCATCTTAGTTGAAATGATCTTCATAATTGGATCGCATTTGCTCTTTTTATTGTTCAAAGCATTCTTGATATCTTGTTGGGCCTTTTTAAGCTCATCGTGTAAAAAACCCATGGAAGGCTTCCAATCCGCATCAACCATTCGGAGAATTTTGACTAAAGGTTCAAATACTTTTAGACACTCTGCCACACCATCCCAAGTTTTTTGATCTATCACCTTTGCTAAAACCTCTTTACCTTTCTTTGACTTAGATAAACTACATTCATACCATTCGGTACTAGCAAACATATGTCTTAGTGCCTCTTGCTTTTCAAGTAAACTTTGTAAAGTGAGAAATGCGGAAGCAAACCTTGTAACTCCCGGTCTCACAATATCCCTTTTCTTCGTGTATTGCCTCATCAAAGCCAATGATTTATGGTGAGCATAAATAAACACCGTTATCGATTTTGCTCTATCAAGTGTTCCTTTATACGGTTGTAGCCCACCAATAGCTTCAAGAAAAACAGAATAATAGTTAACAGAATAACATAATAACAGAATAAGAATAACAGATTAACAGAAAACAGAAAACAGAAAAACAGAAAAACAGAAAACAGAATAACAGAAAACAGAATAAGAATAACAGAAAACAGAAAAACAGAAAAGGCAAACACCGTTAAAGTTATTACCTTCTAGCATAAGATTGATCGTATGTGCCGCACATGATGTCCAAAAGATTGTTGGCCTCTTCTCTTTCAACAACTTTGCCGCTCCCATATTATTAGAGGCATTGTCGGTCACAACTTGCACAACGTTTTCGGGACCAACTTGTACAATGCAACTCTCGACATACTCAAATATGTACTCGCTTGTGTGAGCATCATTGGAACATTCTTTGGAAGACAAGAAAACGGTACCTAACTTTGAATTCACACACAAATTCATTATGCTCCTTCTTTTTCTATCGGACCATGCATCCGTCATAATCGAACATCCATTTACCTTCCATTCATCTTCATTCCTTTTCAACAAGTTTTTTATTCTTTCAACCTCTTTCTTTAAATATGGTTCCGCCATCTCATATCTAGTTGGAGGTTGAGCCCTAGGTCCAAATTGACCAACCGCTTCCAATAAGCTTTTGAAACTATCTCTCTCAAAGGCGTGAAATGGAATTGCACACTCATAAGCCCACCTACAAATATACTCTTTCACTCGAATCATATGTTCTTTTCTCATAACATTATTAAGATTGCTTTGTACCCCCTTTTCCTTATCCGACACATTTGTTGTATAGCTATCCATTGGACCATGAACACGTTGTGACTTCAACTCTCCAAAAGATGCTTCCAATTCATCCTCATAAATTGTTTCATCACTACGAATGTTGACCTCTGCTCTCAAAGCTTCTTCATTGACTTGTTTACCTTTCTTTTTAAGTTTGGTTGCATCAAGAGCAACTTGACATTTGAGTTTGTCTTCGTCACTTGCTTTATCACATGATCCAACATTTCCCTTTATTCCCGCGATGTGGTGTTTAAACCTAAATATTCCACACTTATAAACTTTGCCACATAGTAAACATTTGATTTTTTCCTTATTATTTGGATCCTCATTAACTCCATATTCCCACCCAACATCATCCGATTTCTTTTTCTTAACGTTACAAGCTGTAGATTCCATGGATTTGGGGGTTGATGATGTTGCCATTACTATAAACAAAATCATATAATCATTCATCACTATCTAATTTGAAATTAGAGAAAGAATCAAAGAATCATATAATCATTCATATCTAATTTGAACATAAGTACATAACAAAAGAAGGAATTAGAGAAAGAATCAAAGAATTCATACCTTGTGCTTGAAGCGACTGTGAGTTGTCGACTTGTCGCCACTCGCCACAGAAGAATTCGCGCAGGTGAAGAAAAATAAAAGAGCTGCCCAAATTCTGGGCTAAAAAACCCTAATTTTACTTTTTTAAAATCGTTGACCAGAGTTGACCGCTCATAAAATCCGACTTTAACCCGCTTTTGACCCGACTTTGACCAGAAAACCCGACCCAGACCAAAAAACCCGACCCAGACCCGCTTTTTGACCGTTGACCGTTGACCGACTTTTGGGACCGACTTGGGTGTAGGCGAGTCGGGATGTAGAATTAGCCCGACTAGTCGCCGACTAGTCGGGCGACTTCTACAACACTGTCGGGGTACCTCGTTGAGAACATGGGCTCTTCGAATCCTAACCCAGTACTCGCTCTCTATTAATAATACCCAAAATTCGGACGGCTTGTTGATTTTTATTAAAGCATTATCTAGACATACACTAATTAGCATCCTCGTTTCAAAAACAAATAGTATCATGATCAAGACAACATATAGTAATTGGCCTCGTTGATGACATGTGTATACTAAAAACATTAGAAAGAAAACAAATAGTATCAGATTTTTTTGCCATCCCTATGTTAAAGGGAAGATCTAAGTTGCCCCTTTGTATTTTATGATACATGTGGCAGTTTTGACCCATTTACTTATGGATGGGTCAATTGGGGTTATGTTCATCTCTAACGGGTGAAATGTAAATAAGAATACATAATATTGTATGTTTAATACATGAATCTCAACTTATACACATAATGTTAAATTTATTATTGAAAAAATGTTTTACCTTTTTATCATATATTGTGATTATATATATTTAGTATATATGGCACACTTATCTTATATTTAAGGAAGACTGTAGAACTTTGGACAGAGTGTTTCGGGCCAACCAACCCAAACTAACCTGACCCCTACTTAAAGTTACCTGTTTTGACCCGTACCTATTTACCCCGCTTTACCCACCCATTTTTCCATCTCTGGAAATGTGTTTTCCTGACTAAAGTTCATAAAATGTATGGTTTTGCCAGGGTAACTGGGAGTCGATGAGTAAATCATGCGGTGGATGCTGTGACATGGATGAGGAACAACTGGAGCAGGCTGAGTTGGCATGTGATTTTGCAACTCATGTTTGCTGCCATCCGTGTGCTCTTTGCCAAGAAGGCCGTGAGATTCGCCGTAGGCTTCCTCATCCTGGATTTGGGGCCCAACCGATGCTTGTTATGATCCCTCCTGGGGAGCAGACCATGGGCCGTCATGGAGCCTGAACAATTTCTTGGAGTTGACTACAGAGGAAGCCACAGATCTGTTTTAATATGTTTCTGGAACATACTTATATGGTAATATGTGTGTAAATAAGTCACAACCAGGAGTTATAAACTTGTTTGATTTTGCTTTGTTGTGGAGATATTGTTCTGAATGAATTAAGTAATGAAGTTCACAGTTCCATGTTACCTAGGTCTTTCTTTGTCTTTATCTTTTTGGTAAATATGGTCTTGCGAGGTTTGACAAATACCAAAATTCAAACAACTGAAAAAATGAACACATACTGCATACCATACGGTGATTTTGGTCCGCAAACCAAATTAATGTTGGTTCAGTTATGATCTTAAGCCAAATCCGACTTGACCAACGGCCACCCTTATTAACGAGCTTGAACATGGTTCTCAAACTTCATGGTAAAAGGTAAGGGTGCCTGTATTATATTTTTTTTTTCAACCCAAACCTTCCGCTTTGTAGTGATTCCTAAGCTTTTTTACGCAAAATCTTTTACTAGATTTTTGCTTCAACTTGATCATGCAAGGACTTTTGCTTCGATGTAACTAGGCATACATAGATTTATTTACTCCTTAAATAAACTTTCTTGATTCATTCTAAAACCGAGTTTTCTTTGCTGAACTATACAGCTCTATGTAGACTCCACCCTTATACGCCAACTTCACCAATTCCCGAGATTAGGATGACTAGTAATTCAAAGGCTCAAGCTAACACCAGGTTGTTAGGCGAAAGCTTTGTACATAGAGTATCCAACATATTTTGTCAACTTGTCCATCTACAGAAGTTAAGTTGTTGCTTGAATGGCACATACTTCTAGCATAGATACAAGTATAGTAATGCTGTTTCATGTTATCAATCTTTGATATGCCCATACTATATACTTTACATTAAGGTTTGAGTTCTAGTAAGATTTCATCCTTGCAAAATTCCCAACTGTAGTTTAATAACACGTTCATCTAGTTTGTAGAATGAGGTATTGTACATATTATATTATGAATAGTCTAAATACAAATCATGTAACCTTGCAATCTTAATATTTGCCGTATTTCACAAATTCAATAAAAAAAATTATGAGGGTTTTTCTTTTATTTAGTTTATGTTTTAGAAAGAGAAATCTTCTTTACTACTTGTAACACTGTAACATCAAATCATCATATCATATATATAATTATAACCACGTTGATATCATGTTTCGTAATTATGTTGTACGAGAGAGTTGATTTCCTGATAATATATGTGGATGCTTAGGATGAAAAAGAAGCGGAGCTATTGAGTATATACGGGTGCTTGGCTTAATGCCTTAATTTGAGTTGGAACTCAACATGATGTCGACACAAGCGGATAGGTTCCAATTGACAATGTCACATTGTATGTTACTACTGTATTATTCTTGTAAGATGATAAGGTCAGGTAGACTGACCCCACTTTACTAGCGCAACATTTCTACCAAAGACCCCTAGATACTATGGTTCGGTAGCAATGACCTTTGACTTTAAGTTCTTGAACATAGCTTACAAACTAGCTCATGATTCCAATATGAAGAGGCAATTTTAACCTCATTGCTTATGATCACGTAAAATCACTTGGTGGTCTTCATCAGAAATGCTAGAAAAGGAATGGATCAAACAAGTGTACTGAAAAGGTTCAAACTAAAAACTGAGCTGATTAGATTATATTAAATATCAACCAAGTCAATTTCAAAATTGGGTAGAAAAGGTTAACCTAGTGAGAACTGAGAAGTCATCAAGCGTGTTTATCGTTTGAGATAAATATATAAATTACTATTTTTAGTTTTATAGGCATTTTGTATATCGTTTCAGATAAATATATAAATTTCTAATTTTAGTTTTATAGGCATTTCTATATGGGATTCATTATTTATATAATAATATAAGGAGAAAAAACTGTTTTGGGTCAAACAAGCCGACCTGAATACACTTTCAGGCTTTCAGCAGTTACTCGACTCATCCAACCTGCCCACTATGACACCTCTGACATGAAGTAAAATAGCCAGGAAAAAAGAGGATTAAGGCCGGTTGCAACACAAACTAGGGTGATTATTACCATGGACCATGGTTAAAGGACCCTTGGGTGGCTAGGGCTAAGTTACCAGAACACGATGATGGATCAATCTAAACTAGCACTCACAATTAGATAAACATAAACAAAACTAAAAATACTGCAATGATCTCACAACAAGACAGTACTTGACACTAACACACAACTATGCTCCGCTTATTGACGGTCTATTCTCCGGGTACTGCAACACCTTGCTTCAGTTTCTCCCTCTTCAACTTCTTCTTGGAGACAGGCTTCTTTTTTCTGGGAGGCAAGGTCTTCTGGGCGTACATGTACAACACATAGTTGCCAACAAGGAATGTAATCAGTAGCCCGCCAACAACCAACAAAACAATCAATCCTGGGTTGAATCCAGTGGCTTCTACATCCTTGAATTGCTGACAGTATTGGTAAAACAAGAACAGGTGAGTTAATATGACATTTTAGAAAATGAATCAGAGCTCCATGAAAATGAAGAAAATACTAAACATGAGTTGACATTAGGATTAAAAAGGGTATTTAAGGTATTTGATCATTAGTTAAAGGTTTTGATGAAACTACGTGTCGAAGTAAATGCTATGTTTTAAAGGACTGAGTCACAAATAACTATAGTTTGCAACCAAAAAGGTATTTTTTTTTTCAGGAGAAGGATGATCTAGGGGATTAAATTTAACCTTCAGGATCAATTATGAAATAACAATTTCACAGTGAAACCAAGAAATACTACTCATGCCAAATCACTGAAAGCAAGCATCTTTTTAAAATCCTGGATTATGTAAGATGTACTTGTTCATGTTTAGGCCAGACATCTACCTAAAGTATAACTCGTATGATCTAAATAGAAAGGTATCTAAACGACTAAAAAAAAAAATCATCATTACATCAATAGAAACCAAACAGTAATCGCAGGGTGCACAAATGAAGTTGCTTCCTTCTGAAGTTCTGATGAAAAGAGTTTGTTCTTGTAAGGCAAATGAGCGAGCATAGAGGCGTTTTTTCTGAATAGCTTCGAGCGTATGAACCTTCTTGGAGTAAGCTCCTTCTCTCTCTCTCTCTCTCTCACACACACACACACACACATGTTCCCACCTAAGTAGAGACACTATCTTCTATGCATTTTCTTTCTCACAAACACTTATTGGCCTACTTAGAACGAGTGAACGAATGATAACTTATTCTTCCTTAGAAAATGAGAAAAATGAACAGCAAAATGAGGAAACACTACCACAGCAACTTATAAATCTCCTCAAATACATCCTGTTTATTTTGTATGCATTATTATTATTTCTAGAAAGGTCCTTGCTTTTGTATGCTAACAAAATTTCTTTATTCAATATCTACCTAACTAGGTGACAATATTTACAATTAAGTAAAACACATTACAGTTAAACTCTTAAATCATCATTATCATTAGTATATATAAACATAAACACTATGATCAGTTTCCACATGTATTATGTGTGATCAGAAAATATTAATAAAAAAACCCTCAAATTCACCTCAATTTGAGCTCAATTACACAATCATAAACCACAATTCGACAGATCAAATTATATAAATCACAAACAATTAGACAACACATAAAAAAAGAAATCAATTACACAATACAAACGGGCTCAATTCGAACAAAGATCAACGAATGTTTTGGATGAATGTAATCATCTATTGAAACACGCTATAAAACCTAGGTTAAAGTACGGAAAACAGATGGATCAAATCGAACATAAACAGATCTTAAAAAACTAAAATTTCATTTCCGATTGACGAAATAAATACACTAGATGAAGAGATCTGTAAACTAATAAAACAGAATATTAAAACTAACCGATCGATCAAACGAAGGATCCGAATCGTGATCCATCAAACGGATTTGATGAAAGTGCGAGATGGAGTTTTTGGTAGCGCGTTACGGAGAGTTCTATGTGAACTCCAAAATATGGTTTCTGAGTGTTATTTTGAGTTGAGGTGTTAATTTACCTTTTGACCCCTTGAACTTTATGTATTTGTCAATGAAACACAAAAAATTGCACATTTATTTAATTTTAATGTATTTATTAAAATTCTACACTAATTCGATTATCGTGTTTGAGAAATATTGCAACAGAGACTTATATCGTCTCGAAATGCATACGATAGCCATCTTTACAAAATAGATAACTGAATATAATTAGTGAAGGGGACATGTCTTTGGTGCGTGTTTCTCGTTCACTGAATTGTTGGTTCGTATGTGAAGCGAATCCTGTGTACTTACTTCTTGCTTTTAATTGTCTTGAAATATTGGTTTTGGTCATTAAGTTTTTTTAGACATACAAATACTCATACACCCCACTACCACGAATATATACATCCATTACAGGACTCGAACCCCCAACCGCAAGTCCTCAAGGTTCGAAGGTCACCACGATACCGCTAGCCCAATGGCCCTTTGGTTTTTCCGAGTTTTGATTCGAAAAACAGATGATAGTGACAGACCATACATTTGAGTATAGGATATATATGATATACAGATATAGGTTGTTCAGTTAGTGGCTATATGGACTTACTTATGAAAGTAAGTTGCGATCATTTGAAACAAACCCATTTGTACTTGATCAGATATATTGAATTACTATTTTGTTATAAATCACTATCACATATTTGTAAAAATATACGATTTACCATTTATTTACGTTTTCAACTACTAGATTTGTCTCTTAGTTGCAAAAATGGTAGTTTTATTTTCTGTTGATTTTGGATGTGGGGGCTAGGAATTACAATAATATAGGAGTATACAAGTATACAACATCTTATCTTAAATGGGCCTAAGGAAAAGGGCATGTTTTTAGGATAAAGGACCAAATGAGCCCGATTCCCTCCAACTCCAAGTCTCCAACTCTTTCTTTTCAACCTCCATTATTTATGATTTTTTATCGTATTTTGATAAACTATATCTAAAAATACACGTACATTGTGACAGACATCGTTTACTAGGTTAGAGTTTGTGTAATGACATATTAATACAGGTATACAAATACCCTACATATATACAACGGTCCACCCATGTGCATTATTCATGTGATCAGCCGTATCTATCTCTATCGTCGAGATGCAATTTGAAGATATATGTATGCAACTACGCATGTGCTATTGAAAGAGGCACAGACAGGGCAGGGGTAGCATAGTCAGTCACCCCACAAAAATTTTTAAATTACGTAAAAAAGAAATTTTTTAAGATATTAATTACATTTTCAAAAGTTCGTCTACAAAAAATTATTAAAGAAATAAAAAATAAATTTTTTTCGCCCCCATCATCTGGATTTCCTGGCTTCGCCCCTGGCTAAATAGCCTCTCCACCTCCCTCTAGTGTGGTTTAGAAAGTGGAGGATCACTCAATGTTAATGGAACAACAACGATAGATGGAAGGGTGAAGGTGAGTCTGAACGGATTTTCTCTTTTGCAATTTTGTTGGTTGAAATATAATTTGCGAGCCATGTTTATATTTTGCACGTTGTTCCACATTAAACGTACCACTACCTTTAAAAGTGATTCACGATGTTTTAACCAATGTTTTTAAAACCGGTTCAAACCGGCCGGTTCGACCGGATCCGGACGTGAGAGCGAGTTAGAATGAACCGGTTTTTGACTTTTTTCCAACTCCGGTTAGACCGTTGACTTTTCCGGTTGAACCGGTTTTGGACGAACCGGTTGAACCGGTTTTTGAGTTTTTTTTTTTTTTTTTAATATATTTTTATTATAACTTTATTATGTTATAGTTGTTGGAAACAAGGAAAAAATCTTAGAAAATATTATTTTAAAAAAAATACATAGAAAAATGCATAAAACAAAAAAAAAATATTTTTATTATTTTAATTGTGAACCGGTCCGACCGGCCGGTTGAACCGGTTCGACCGGAATCGGGCAACTTTCCGGTTCGAGCAAAAAACCGGTTTTTAAAACATTGGTTTTAACTCGTGTTATATTTTATATTGATTTCTACACTTAACAACTAGTCGTACTTTAAACAATTTTAAAATAATAAAAATTACATAGTTCATGAACCTTTCAAATTTACGCATTTAATTCCTTATTCATACATTTTGCTACACTGTTACTTCCTTATCAACTTGTTTATATATCGTTTCACTCGAAATTAAGTTTTGAAACTTCTTGACATTTGATACAATGTTAAGTTCATATTTGAGCATAATCTTTATAGCATCCACGTCTTTTAACATTCAAACTAATTGAAAACTAGATATAAAATCAATAGCAATAATTATATTGTATTTAAATTAACAATTATTTAAATTTAAAATATTATATAAAAGATGTGCTTATTTATTCATGGAATCTCTTACATTGAATGTCGACAAGTGAGTTTGTGGTTTATTTGTTTCTTTGGTTTTTTAAACATTCATGCTTTGTCATTTTGAGCATTAGAGACAAAAGGTATATATATATATCTGTGACCTTGTGGGACTTATGTGAATATTTGTGTATTTTGCGAAGAACCAACTGCATTTGTGTCCTTTCAAATCTTAAATTAATTAATCCTGAACAATTTCGTGTAAGTTGTGGTACATATTTTTTTGTATTCTAAATATCAATTTTGTTTCTATTAACAAATCTGAAAAGTTGTAGTCAAATGAAAAAAATCTGGTACAAATGAATTTTTTAGTTTGTGATAAAACAAAAATACGGAGTAGCACAATAACGTGTGTTCTAAAAAGTAATGACAATATTTAGGAGTGGAGCTAGAAATTTATAGATGACTGGTTAAAAATTCTATATTTTTGGGCAAAATTTTTGAAACTTCACTAGTTAGTTACCTTTAAAAAATGGGTATTGTTAATGACAGCCTTTTCAATACTGTGCATAAACTGATTGTACTTCTATTGATATTTATGGTGATCAACTTAAATTCAGGGGGTCAGAGAGTTTATTATGATATAAGTACAAGTATTAATGCGTGTTTTAAATTCTTATTTAGGGCTGTCATTATCATTTTCCTCAAAAAAATTTATATTTGAGGGAGTGCTTGTTCAAATAATTAATAAATTAATAATCACTTAATTAAATAAACAATTTCAAATACTCTTTTATCTATATATATGTATGTAGTATATATATGTAAGCTCGTGCAGCTGTATTTGTTTTTGTAATCGAATAAGCCTATAATGTCATTTTTGACAAACACTGCACAACATTGATAGCCTAAACGAATAACTTCAATATTATATGATTTCAAATCTTGATTATATTATCTGATAACAACACAAGTAAAAAAAAAAAAAAAAAAAAAAAAAAACTACGGAGTAATTGTTTTCTGACTTTGAGATCTATCAGGTTGATGATCATGTGGCTCATCATGATCGAGATCATATATGGTAGAATTGTCTCCAAAGTAAAGCACCCTGCCAAGTAAATATTTGATTGGCTGAAAATATACATATAAATATGCAAGTGGTTGAAAATAATGATTAAAATAATACTTATACAATTTGTTCAATATTTTTCTTTTTCTTGAGGTATATAATATAATGTGATGGATGTAAAATTGTGTGTAAAGTAAGGTAGCCACTATACAAAATACAAATGTATACTCAAAGTTACAACTTAAGATAGTAGATGCATGTTTAATTTAATATTAATATTAATATAATTGATTTCAAAACAATTTAATTATTCGACAATGATATTTATCATTTATGTGACAGCCGGAGGAAAGCATTTATGTATGAACGACAAGTTTAATTAGGCTCATATAAACGCTTGTTATTGTGTAGCGATCATGTTTTGTATCCACATTTATATCTACATGTGAATACATAGTTACATCTAGCCATTCAGGGACGGATCTAGATTGGGGCAGGGGAGTAGTCGCCCCCCAAAAATAAATCTAAAATTACAAGTAAAATTATTTTTTTAAAGTTATTAGTGATAGTTTAGGAGTTTTTTACCCTCAAAAATGATAAAAAGAAAGAAAAAAATTGCTCTCCTATATACAAAATCCTAGCTCCGTCTCTAATTACATTTGTCTTCACTACGAAAATTAATAGGAGTAGTATAACTTAAATAGCTAAGGTGAATATAACAGTTAATTAGCTAAGGTAAATGTAACAGTTATCCTCAAATTAACTCCCAAAATAAAATAATACATGTTGCTTTAGTCTATAAATATAAATAAATAATGTTTTTGAGTATCAACACAAGAAATCATGCGATCCGTGATTTTTTGTTAATTGGAGGGAACCTTTAACCCCGGATCCGTAGATCCACGGAGCCCCACCCGCAAGAGGCAACCCATCCGCAAGAGGCAACCCATCCGCAAGAGGCGATCCGTGATTTGATACCTACTATTCATGTTCTAGTTTTTATTTATTTATTTTTCATAAGTACGAACATAGCGTTATTTGTTTTGAGGGTTTTAATCATGGGAATGAGAATGGGAAATGTGATTTAGAGATCAAAAATGTAAATCAAACCTTATATTGATACATATCCTAAGAGGTGGGTTTTAATACCTCATCCTCATCACCATAGTACTCCATCCGTTATAAATAATTGTCCAGTTTTAACATTTTGAATTTTTTCTTTTTCAACTTTGACCTTAAATATTTTTATTTGTGTTATATAATATTTGATGAAAAAAATACCAATGAAAACACATTTAAAACTCAATCCATTTATATATTTTACATCAAATATTATATACCACAAACAAAATATTTAATGTTAAAATTGAAAATGAAATATTTCAAAAAGTCAAAATTGGACAATTATTTTGGGACGGAGGTAGTAACATTCTATCAATGTCATGTCCATATGTAATCGGACCTGCTTTTTATATCTCTCGTTATTTGGACTCTATTCATCCTCAAGTAAAGAACTGTTACAAATAATGAAAAAAGTAGTTGATTTAATTCCTTAGTTTATTTGATCAAACAAAAAAGCAACTTTGGGATTGCGGAATGACACTGGAAACACCACTTCCCGTCCAGACAATAAGCGTTTTTTATAGGCGCTTTATTTTGTCTCCGCTTATGAAATAGAATTAGGCGCAAAGTTTCCTCTCAGTGATATGAGTTGCTACTCCTTGATCGCTTTCCAGTGTCATATCCATATTAATTCGTACTTTCAAACGTAACGCATCGTCTAACTCTAATTATATAATCTACGTTGCATAGATCAGTGACAAAGTGAAGAAAGTATGATTACACCTAACAACATAAGAATTGTGAAATGGAAAACTTTATTTTTGTGCAACAACATAACTTTTCAAGGTCCACCCACTTTTAATTTCTAGTATCAAATTTGCAGGACACTTTAATTTGATGATATATTCTTCTTCTTTTCTTGGAAGATATTATTTTTTGAGTGGATAAGAAGTCAATTAGAATCATTTTTGGATTATTATTTCACCTATAGTATTATATTTAATACTAATTATTATGGTTAATCATGATTTGTCAATTCTGTTAACTGTAATCTAGTTTTAATAGTACTTATTAATATATCCCTTTAATCCCTCTATAATTCGGATATCTCTTATAATTTTCCTTTTGCAAATATATATGGACACAAACAAGGCACTATATGTAAATGGGTGATGAACTGATGATACCACCAATGATTTTGATAAATTCAACATAATTGTGCATCTATAATATGTGCAATACAAACTTTGAATGCACAAATTTAGTGGATTTATCAAAAGTTTGGTGGAAATTTCACCAACAAATGTATACATGCACACTCACACGTAAAGGCATAATATATCCACCACATTCACATATATAGCCAAAGAAAGGGTTAATTGTTTCGTTGTGTATTAAACTTTACACTTTTTACTATTGTATGAATCGAACTTTGAAAACTTCTATTGTATGTATTGAACTTGTAAATATCATCTATTGTATGTATATTTTCCTTTTTGGGTAAGGCTAAAATTGGAAAGTTTCCGTTTTTGTCAATGCCAAAAAAAGAAAGTGTAACACCCCCAAAATTAACTAGTTGCGGAAGCATACATTGGGTGTTACTAATCAATATACAAAGCACAAGATTAATAGTAAACGACCTCTAAATGAGACGTTTAGAAAAGGTTTCATAAATATTAATCGTTTGAAAACCGTAGGTTTTCGTATACAAAAAGTAGTTCCCTAGAGTCCACGCGTATAGCGGGAGATTCTATTACATAATCGTAGTTACAAAAGATAATGCCAAAGAATCTCCGTTAAATGCAGTTTGGAAATCATGCGACTCTAGCTAGTAATCCTGGAGTGATCCTACTCCGTATGTGTACCTGAGATACAAAGCTAAAAAGTGTCAACCAAAAAGGTTGGTGAATCTCACAGGTTTAGTAATAAGTAGATGTAATGAACCACAAGTATGTACCCGTATTGCTATCAAGCAAAGTAAGTTAATCAGTATATCAGTACAGTGCCATGAGCTCATAAGTTGAAGCTTAACCGTGTAGTGTGAATATATCACGTACCCCCGTGAGTGCTATCCGCACACTCATATGTAACAAATACTAATATGTCTGTTTCTACGTGTAAATCAGTACGTGGTGGCGCTACCACCCCAGACAGGGATTGTCAGTCCCAAATGGATCCATTTACTAGTACTCGCGCTTAAGACCATAACTAACAACTTACGATAAGGAGGCTTTCAGTGGATAAAAGTAACTCATGCGTTTGTTTGTAATCAGTAATGTTTTCAGTAATGTTTTCAGTTCAGTACATTGTGTTCATGCGTAAAACAGTTGCTAAGTATCTCACCCCAAAGTATGAAACAGTAAAAGTGGGGCTGTAAGACTCACCTGAGTCGAGCAGTGGTAAATAGCAAGTAGTAGTAAAGCAAGTAGGTTCTCCGAACCCGTAACCTTCTAGTGCCTAAACACGTAAGGTTAAGTAAGTAGATGTCTCGCAAGACCATCTAGGCTAGTTGTTCATACAACCCGTTGTGTGTAATGTTGGTTCGTTCTCGTTTGTATCAAAGTATACGGCCCGTTGGTGATTCGTTATATTAAAAGTTTATCATTTATAACGCAATTTAGTGTAACTGTAATAGAAAGTATGTTCTATGACGTTTGTTAAGTCGTATGACATAAGTATTTGAAGTTGTATGAATTCGACACTTAGTGAAAATCTGAGTTTTCAAAGTTCTGTTTTGTGCGACGTAGCATGCGACGTAGGCATGCGACGTAAGGTGCGACGTAGGGTGCGACGTAAGCATGTACGTCGCATGATGCGACCTTCGCAAATCAATGCGACGTAGGGGCTGGCGTCGCTAGGCGCGACGTCGCAACTTAATGCGACGTAGTGACGGACGTCGCACAATGCGACGTCACGAAGGGTTGTGCGACGTAGAGGCCGACGTCGCATGAATCTGGGTCCAAAAGCGACGTAGCGGTCTGTTGGCCGGAAAATGTGCCGAAAACGAGTTTTCCGGTCCCCGTTCGGTCCAAATCTTTTACCCAACCCTTATATGAACATATTAAGCCTATTAAAACCATAAACTAGTAAAAATGATCAAAAACGAGAGATGTCGGGATTTGTCGGAAACTTACAAAGTGTCGGATTGAAAATCCGAAAAGATGAAGTTGTAGATCGTGTGATGGTGAACGTTTTCTTCTAAACGGTCAAGTAGATTCGGTTGCGTTTAGTGGTAGTATTTGGTAGTTTTGATGGTGGTGGTGTGTTTGGTGATTAGAGAGAAAGAAAAGAAGAGAGAGAAAGAAAAGAGAATAAATGAAAAGAAAGAGTGGGAGGTGATGATGTAGGTGGAAGCCTCATTTTCAGCTCCCGTCCCCCGTGCTCCGTGCGGTGTTCGTTTTCTCCGTCGTTTAAACGTTAAATAATTATTTTACATCTTAAATGGTAGGTTTTAAATACAAATAATTACGCGACATTTCTATTCAAATATTTTACAAATAAGTTTGAATACCTTTGTTTTTAAGTCGGGTCAACTTTGATCGAGTGATACGAGGTAATTATTAATTATCATAAAAATAGCGTTTCAGTCATAATTGCGTTATTTTAGTTTATAAACATTTGTTCACCAACGTCCGTGTTAATTGAATAGAATTTCATTCTATTTAAGTTGCGCACGATTTAAACAAATCGCAAAGTTGTATATATTCACCAACATATAATCCGGTACATAAATTAGCCTAACACAGAACTAATTACATGTATTAACAAAGAATTAGGCGCTAATACTAGCCCTAATTTGGCGGTTGTTACATTCTCCCCTTGTTAAAAGAATTTCGTCCCGAAATTAGCTCGATTGCACGGTTGGTGCGTTATCAGGGAAGAGATGTGGGTATTTCAGTCGTATTTGGTCTTCCCGTTCCCAGGTGAATTCTGGACCACGTCTAGAATTCCACCTGACTTTTACGATGGGAATACGACTCTGTTTTAGTTGTTTGACCTCGCGGTCCATTATTTCCATGGGTTCCTCGACAAAATGAAGTTTATCATCGATTTGAATTTCGTCGAGCGGTATAATCAGTGTCTCGTCAGACAGACATTTCTTCAGATTAGAAATGTGGAATGTGTTGTGAACGCTGCTTAGTTCAGCAGGAAGTTGCAGGCGGTATGCCACTGGGCCAATCTTTTCAAGGATTTCGAATGGCCCGATGTATCTAGGATTTAGTTTGCCTCGTTTTCCGAATCGAATGACACCTTTCCACGGTGCCACTTTTAGAAGTACCTTGTCCCCTACTTGGAACTCAAGGTGTTTGCGTCTCACGTCAGCATAGCTTTTCTGACGATCACGCGCGGCTTTTAGTCGGTTTTGTATGCCGACGATCTTTTCAGTTGTTTCATGTATGATTTCTGGACCGGTGAGTTGGGCATCCCCCACCTCAGTCCAACAGATAGGTGATCGGCACTTACGACCGTACAGTGCCTCGAAGGGTGCAGCCTTTATGCTGGTGTGATAACTGTTGTTGTACGAAAACTCGCACAACGGCAAGTGATTTTCCCAGTTTTTACCGAAGTCAACTACGCAGGCTCGTAGCATGTCTTCCAGTGTTTGTATGGTTCGTTCGCTCTGGCCATCGGTTTGAGGATGGTAAGCCGTACTCATATCCAGACGAGTACCAAGAGATTTCTGCAGTGATTGCCAGAAGCGAGAAGTAAACCGAGCGTCTCGGTCGGAGATGATTGAGATGGGCACGCCGTGTCTTGACACGATCTCTTTCAGGTAGATCCGTGTCAAACGTTCCATCTTATCAGTTTCCTTGATGGCTAGGAAATGAGCAGATTTAGTGAGTCGGTCGACGATCACCCAAATGGTATCGCAACCGCTAGAAGTTTTCGGGAGTTTAGTAATGAAATCCATGGTGATCTGCTCCCATTTCCATTGTGGTATTTCGGGTTGTTGTAGCAAACCGGAAGGCTTCTGGTGTTCAGCTTTAACTTTAGAACAAGTAAGACACTTGCCAACATAGGTTGCAATGTCAGATTTCATGTTGGGCCACCAGTACATTTCCTTGATGCCGTGATACATTTTGTCGGCACCGGGGTGTATAGAGTATTTAGACTTGTGAGCTTCATCCATCACCAAGTCTCGCAGGTTCCCAAAACTTGGTAACCAGAGTCGATTATAGAAGTATTTGGCCCCGTTAGGTTTGGTTTCAAATTGTTTGTCCATGCCCCGCAAGGCCTCGTTTATCAAGTTCTCTGGTTTGAGTGCTTCGAGTTGAGCAGTGAGAGTTTGATTGATGAGGTCGTTGTGAATGGTCATACCGAGAGCTCGAACTCGAAGTGGTTTCACTCGTTCTTTTCGGCTTAAGGCATCGGCGACAACATTCGCCTTACCTGGATGATAGCGAATTTCGCAATCGTAATCAGTGAGCAACTCGACCCATCGACGTTGCCTCATGTTGAGATCCTTTTGATCGAAGATATGTTGGAGACTTTTATGGTCAGTAAAGATTGTACACTTGGTACCGTATAAGTAGTGTCTCCAGATTTTTAGAGCGAATACAACCGCCCCCAACTCTAGGTCATGAGTTGTGTAATTCTTTTCGTGGACCTTGAGTTGTCGAGAGGCGTAAGCGATAACCTTGTCTCGTTGCATCAGTACGCAACCAAGACCTTGGTGTGAAGCATCACAGTATACCACGAAGTCATCGTTGCCTTCGGGTAAGGATAAGATAGGTGCACTGCAGAGTTTCTGTTTTAGTAGCTGAAAAGCTGACTCCTGTTTGTCAGTCCAATCGAACTTCTTTTCTTTTTGAGTCAGTGCAGTGAGAGGTAGGGCTATTTTCGAAAAATTCTCAATGAACCGCCTGTAGTATCCGGCGAGTCCTAAGAATTGGCGTACCTCGGTCGGTGTTGTAGGTGCTTGCCAACATTTGATAGCCTCGATTTTCGAAGGATCGACATGAATTCCTTGATTATCAATGACGTGTCCAAGGAATTGAACGGTTTGCATCCAGAACTCACACTTAGAGAATTTGGCGTATAACTCTTCGTGTTTGAGCAGCTCTAGGATGGTTTTCAGGTGTTGCGCGTGTTCTTGTTCCGTGCGCGAGTAAATCAAGATGTCATCGATAAAGACGATAACAAACTTGTCAAGGTAAGGTTTGCACACCCGATTCATAAGGTCCATGAATACAGCCGGTGCGTTGGTTAAGCCGAATGGCATCACTTGGAATTCATAATGCCCGTAGCGAGTTCGGAAAGCGGTTTTAGGAATATCTTCATCACGAACTCGGAGTTGGTGGTAACCAGACCGTAGATCGATCTTTGAGTAAAAACTCGATCCCTGAAGTTGGTCAAACAGGTCATCAATGCGAGGAAGTGGGTAACGGTTCTTGACGGTTAATTTGTTGAGTTCACGGTAGTCGATGCACATGCGGAAAGAACCGTCTTTCTTCTTCACAAACAGGACCGGAGCTCCCCAAGGTGAGGAACTTGGTCGAATAAATCCCTTGTCCAGGAGTTCCTGTAACTGAGTAGACAACTCCTGAAGTTCGGACGGGGCTAGTCGGTAAGGGGCTCGTGCCACGGGTGCTGCGCCGGGCACAAGATCAATAGAGAACTCGACTTGTCTAGTTGGCGGTAGGCCAGGCAAGTCTTCAGGAAAGACTTCTGGGAAGTCTCGAACAATAGGCACATCCGCAAGTCGCTTCTCCACCGACTTTTTCTCCATAACGTGTGCGAGGATTGCCTGATACCCTTTTCTCAAGTATTTTCGGGTTTTCATGCAAGAAATGATGTTTATTCTCGTCCCACCGGTCTCCCCTTGTATGCTCAAAGTTCCACCGGTGACGAGAGGAATGCGTACAATTTTCTCAAAACAAACGATTTCAGCTCGGTGCTTGGATAACCAATCCATACCGACGATGATGTCAAAGCTGCCGATTTCGACAGGTATCAAGTCAATGGGAAAGAGCTCGTTAGCTAAGTTCAGAGTGCAATTAGGTATCACACTGTCGGCCTCAATAAGTTTTCCGTTTGCCAATTCTATTGTGTACTTAGAATCTAAGGCAATAGGTGTAGTGTCAAGTAGTGGGTAAAATTCGTCGGAAATAAAGCTCTTATCAGCACCAGTATCAAATAATACAGATGCAGTCAAGTTGTTGAGAAGAAACGTACCCGTGACCACATTCGGGTCTTGACGGGCTTCCCCAGATTTCAGTACAAAAGCTCTTCCTCGAGCATTGTTGTTGTTCCTGTTGTTGTTGTTCAGCTTCGGGCAGTCTTTCTTGAAATGCCCCGTACCGTTGCACCCATAACAAGTCTTTGGTGCCGAGGTGTTGATGTCAGTGGTGTTTGATCTACAGTCCCTAGCCAAGTGTCCAAATCTTTTACACTTGCTGCAGGGACACGAACCATGGTGGTGTCGTTGGCACTTTGGGCAATAGGGCTTGGTTCCCTTGTACGCCCCCTTGTCATCAGAACTGGAGAGGTAGGCTTTAATGGTTTCAGTTTTCTTGTTTTGGTGGTTGTTGTGATTGTCAGACCACTTTCTTTTGTTGCTGTTGGAAGATGGAGTGGGTGGTTCGGGGTCCTCGTTCATGGCTAGAAGTTCATGGGCCAACCGAATGGCGCCGTGAAGAGTGGTTTGGTTTGATGAGGCGACATTTCCCCGGACAGGTTCCGGGAGGCCGCGGATGTATTTCTTAATCTTGTCGGGCCCAGTACCTGCCATAGCTGGGCGAAGAACAGTAAGTTGTTGGAATCGGGTGGTGTATCCGACGATATCAGTTCCTTGTACTTTTAAGTTCCAGAATTCTTCGTCCAGCTTGTGAAGTTGTTCGGACGGGCAATACTCATCAGTGAGCATTTTCTTCAGGTCCTCCCAAGGGAGTAGGTAAGCGGTGTCAATACCCACAGACTGGGTATAGGAATTCCACCACGAGAGGGCACCATCTTCAAGGGTGCAGGTGGAGAATTTGACCTTGTCGTCTTCCGCACATTTGCTGATGCGGAAAACCGATTCCATCTTTTCGAACCATCTGATAAGTCCGATGGCTCCTTCAATCCCCTTGAAGCTCAAGGGTTTGCAGTTTTGAAAATCCTTGTATGAACAAGGTTTAGCAGCAGAGGTTTCAGCGGCATCGCTGTTTCTTGTGGAACCTGGTGGAGTATTCCGAGCTAAGGCTTCAGTAACAGCCTGGGTTATGAGTGACGTGATCTGAGCATCAGTGTAAGGTCTTGACTTTGGCGGCATGACTCTTCAATAAAAGAAATGAAGATACATGAGATTTTGTAAGAAATTGTATTTATTTCAGATGTACATGTATAAAGATGGTAATACATAACATCAATATGAAAAAAAGGATTATGACAATTAATATGAGTCGAAACAGCAAGGAACATTTAATAGATGATACGAGTTCAAAGGTTACATCCTGCGGATGCATTACAAAAGGTGTCGGGAATTGTTACATCCGACTGAATTATAGAGTAGTGCTTAGATAGTTGCTAGATTACAGGATAGTTTACAAAACAAAGACTAAGCTAGTCTTAACGTAGGTTAATCTGCTCCATCATTTCGATGAGACGATCCACAGTATTTGCAAGTCTGCTGGCTTGTCGAGCGTTGTCTTCAGCTAATGCTAGTCGTTGTACCAATCCACGGGTATGTTCTTCCGTTTCCCGTGAGCGTTGTTCACACTCCTCAAGTCTGTGTTTCAAAAGAGTGGTTTCCACGCTTATCTCCACCACTCTGTTGAGAAGAATGTCCACATTAGTAACGGTGGTTTCGTGATTCTCAGAGACTTGTTCGATGCGCTCAAGTGCTGTAAGTCTCCAGTTTTCGTTTGTTTCCTGCAACACGACATCCATGGTGCGAAGTCGTTGCTCGTGTTGGTTCACCCTAGCAGCTAAGGCCGGCAAGGTGAAGTGAGTGGAGTACGGGCTAGCTCGAGGCAACCTGTTGTTCCTCCTTGCTACCCTTGGGTTCTGCGACCCGGATTGAGAACGAGATGAATTGGATGGAACGTTTGCCATTTCTGAGACAAAGCGTTAGTAAGATTGAGGCTAATCTATATACATATATCATATCCAGCCTAGTGTCTAGCACGTATCAAGTAATGGTCCGGTTCTCTCGTAGTCAGAGTCAACTAACGTATCCCTGTTTAACATAATCATTTCAGATCTTACATCGTCTTTGCTTAATTGTACATAGTTGATCAGGCTATGTTAAATTAAACTCGTATGATGTAATCACTGAACCGGTTATACCTAATAAGGGATACTGCCTAATGGTCATAGTCTAGGCTCACTAAATGCAACCTAGTTCACTACAACCTTAGGCTCTGATACCAATCTGTAACACCCCCAAAATTAACTAGTTGCGGAAGCATACATTGGGTGTTACTAATCAATATACAAAGCACAAGATTAATAGTAAACGACCTCTAAATGAGACGTTTAGAAAAGGTTTCATAAATATTAATCGTTTGAAAACCGTAGGTTTTCGTATACAAAAAGTAGTTCCCTAGAGTCCACGCGTATAGCGGGAGATTCTATTACATAATCGTAGTTACAAAAGATAATGCCAAAGAATCTCCGTTAAATGCAGTTTGGAAATCATGCGACTCTAGCTAGTAATCCTGGAGTGATCCTACTCCGTATGTGTACCTGAGATACAAAGCTAAAAAGTGTCAACCAAAAAGGTTGGTGAATCTCACAGGTTTAGTAATAAGTAGATGTAATGAACCACAAGTATGTACCCGTATTGCTATCAAGCAAAGTAAGTTAATCAGTATATCAGTACAGTGCCATGAGCTCATAAGTTGAAGCTTAACCGTGTAGTGTGAATATATCACGTACCCCCGTGAGTGCTATCCGCACACTCATATGTAACAAATACTAATATGTCTGTTTCTACGTGTAAATCAGTACGTGGTGGCGCTACCACCCCAGACAGGGATTGTCAGTCCCAAATGGATCCATTTACTAGTACTCGCGCTTAAGACCATAACTAACAACTTACGATAAGGAGGCTTTCAGTGGATAAAAGTAACTCATGCGTTTGTTTGTAATCAGTAATGTTTTCAGTAATGTTTTCAGTTCAGTACATTGTGTTCATGCGTAAAACAGTTGCTAAGTATCTCACCCCAAAGTATGAAACAGTAAAAGTGGGGCTGTAAGACTCACCTGAGTCGAGCAGTGGTAAATAGCAAGTAGTAGTAAAGCAAGTAGGTTCTCCGAACCCGTAACCTTCTAGTGCCTAAACACGTAAGGTTAAGTAAGTAGATGTCTCGCAAGACCATCTAGGCTAGTTGTTCATACAACCCGTTGTGTGTAATGTTGGTTCGTTCTCGTTTGTATCAAAGTATACGGCCCGTTGGTGATTCGTTATATTAAAAGTTTATCATTTATAACGCAATTTAGTGTAACTGTAATAGAAAGTATGTTCTATGACGTTTGTTAAGTCGTATGACATAAGTATTTGAAGTTGTATGAATTCGACACTTAGTGAAAATCTGAGTTTTCAAAGTTCTGTTTTGTGCGACGTAGCATGCGACGTAGGCATGCGACGTAAGGTGCGACGTAGGGTGCGACGTAAGCATGTACGTCGCATGATGCGACCTTCGCAAATCAATGCGACGTAGGGGCTGGCGTCGCTAGGCGCGACGTCGCAACTTAATGCGACGTAGTGACGGACGTCGCACAATGCGACGTCACGAAGGGTTGTGCGACGTAGAGGCCGACGTCGCATGAATCTGGGTCCAAAAGCGACGTAGCGGTCTGTTGGCCGGAAAATGTGCCGAAAACGAGTTTTCCGGTCCCCGTTCGGTCCAAATCTTTTACCCAACCCTTATATGAACATATTAAGCCTATTAAAACCATAAACTAGTAAAAATGATCAAAAACGAGAGATGTCGGGATTTGTCGGAAACTTACAAAGTGTCGGATTGAAAATCCGAAAAGATGAAGTTGTAGATCGTGTGATGGTGAACGTTTTCTTCTAAACGGTCAAGTAGATTCGGTTGCGTTTAGTGGTAGTATTTGGTAGTTTTGATGGTGGTGGTGTGTTTGGTGATTAGAGAGAAAGAAAAGAAGAGAGAGAAAGAAAAGAGAATAAATGAAAAGAAAGAGTGGGAGGTGATGATGTAGGTGGAAGCCTCATTTTCAGCTCCCGTCCCCCGTGCTCCGTGCGGTGTTCGTTTTCTCCGTCGTTTAAACGTTAAATAATTATTTTACATCTTAAATGGTAGGTTTTAAATACAAATAATTACGCGACATTTCTATTCAAATATTTTACAAATAAGTTTGAATACCTTTGTTTTTAAGTCGGGTCAACTTTGATCGAGTGATACGAGGTAATTATTAATTATCATAAAAATAGCGTTTCAGTCATAATTGCGTTATTTTAGTTTATAAACATTTGTTCACCAACGTCCGTGTTAATTGAATAGAATTTCATTCTATTTAAGTTGCGCACGATTTAAACAAATCGCAAAGTTGTATATATTCACCAACATATAATCCGGTACATAAATTAGCCTAACACAGAACTAATTACATGTATTAACAAAGAATTAGGCGCTAATACTAGCCCTAATTTGGCGGTTGTTACAGAAAGTGTACATACAATAGACGATATTTAGTTCAATACATACAATAGAAGTTTTCAAAGTTCGACCCATACAATAGTAAAAAGTGTAAAATATAATACATAACGAAACAATAAACCCCAAAAAGAAAACCATGGGGCAGATTACAACAAACATAAATTTTAAAAGGAAAAATGCTAAAATACAATCTTGCTTCAAGAATACTTTCAAGATTACATGCACAAAAGTTATTTTTTTGTAACGTACAACACAGTTGGGACAAATTACAACAAACATAGAGATTGGACAACTCATAAAGCTGAAGACTTTGGAGAGACAAGAGCTAGCTGTTAGGTACCGTACAATAATGCATGCAAGACGTGGACTATATTGAACTAGACTTTTCAAAAGTGGGATAAATTTCAACATAGTAGAAATCATCGAGGTTAAAGCATATTTACTTTCTTTCATCTTCATCTTTGTAAATTTAAAAGGTAAAAAGCAAATGTCTATGGCCTTGGCTTTAGCCATGATCGTGTTGTTTGCTTGTTAAGATCAATCGAAAATTGTTCATTCCAAAATTACATAAAGCAAAGTTATATACATGAAAAAGAGTAAGATATAAAGTCTAATATAATGAATAAAAATCCTATTTTGGTGACAGTATACTTTACCAAACATCTACTCAAACTCCCATCCATGTTGTTATTGCCTTTTTGACCTTTTAGGTTCCTTCACAAAGCATCTTCCTACATGCTATATTTTCCATGAATTGAAAATGACCTCCACACACTATTAGAAGTTCAACAACTTATGATGAGACCCCAATAAATTTCACAAATGACCCACTGGCCCATATACTTCTGTGCAGATTGATATAATTATTATTGGTGTGGTGCACCACATCATAAATCAACAAATCAAATGAATCCACTCTTTAAAGTTGGAATAAAACAAAACTTTTAAGACCCTCCGGGTCGGGTCGGGTCAAACTAGTGTCAACCCATCACCAGTGAAGCTGATTTCTGATGAAGAATTTGAGAGTGTAATCATCCCATTCAGATCAGACACACTATCTTGTAGATTCAATAGCAAATCAGAGGTGCTAAAGCTTAGTGAGGGTTTAGCCTTTGGAACCACAGGGACCTCAGCCTCACCCACAAGCATTTGAACCACATTTCGCATTGTGGGCCTAACCGCGGGGTCCGGGTGTGAGCAAATCAACCCAACTAACAACACTCTCATCATCTCTGCCTCCTCAAACTCGCCACACAACCGTGGGTCCGCAGCGGCTAACAACCTCCCTTCCCTATGCAAACCCCAAGCCCAATCCACCAAACTACTCCTTTGCCCATTTGCCGGCCCCACCCCAACTCCATCCCTCTCAATGGGCCTCCTACCACTAGCCACCTCCAACACCACAGCACCGAAGCTATAAACATCCGTTTTCTCACTGGCCCGACCTGTTAGCAAATACTCGGGTGCCAAGTACCCCATTGTCCCAGCCGCAACCGTCGGGTCGGGCGACTTATTTTGATTAATTTCTCGGGCCAACCCAAAGTCACCTAATTTAGCATTAAACCCTTCATCCAACATAATATTACTAGCTTTAATATCTCTATGAATTACTTGATTCTCACATTCATGATGCAAATAAGCTAAAGCAGAAGCAACACCCATTAATACTTTCCTTCTATGAGTCCATAACAATGTGAACCTTGATTCAAAAAGTGCTTTGTCAAGTGACCCATTTGGCATTAAGTCATACACAAGCATAATTTCACCTTTTTCATGACACCAACCTTGTAACCTCAAAAGATTACGATGCCTAAGCGTTCCGATTATCGATAACTCCGATAAAAATTCGGCCTTTCCTTGATCACCACTATGGCTGCATCTCTTTATAGCCACAACATTTCCTGTATCTAACAATATCCCTTTATAAACGGTTCCAAATGCTCCATGCCCAATAACCCGGGTCGGGTCAAAACACCTAGTAGCTAATTTTAGCTCTTTGTATGAAAATTCTTTAGGGGTTTTAAAAATATCACTAACAAAAAGCTCCGACTTTTTCGGTTGTTTAAATTTCTTGGAATAAACCCATATCAGCAAGATTGCACATAAAGCTAAAAAGAATGCACCAGCGGTCACAACTCCGGCGACGGCTCCGGCACCTTCCTTGCACAATTTATTATGATGACATTTACTTTCCTTTTGTGTTGTTTGAGCAGTTGGTATGTTTGAGTTCGACGGCGCTATTGACGGCGGTGAAGAGTTAACGGCGTTGGCTGCAGGGTTCATGAATGTGGCCATTGGTGGCGCCGGCGGTGGTGAACTTGAACCGGGTTTTGTATCCTGTTCATCAAAATTCGAATTAAATCTCCACCATTCAACCGAGTGGACCTCGGTACTTCCCTGAGTTGACCCGGCAAACCCGACAAACATAAACTCGTTCAAATATTGATTCAAATTCGTTGTCATTGATAAAACTGGTGATTTGGGTTTTGTATCAGAGTATGAAATGGAAATATTGAGCTGCTGAGTTGACCCTGAAAAATCAATCCAAGAGTTAACTAACTGACCACTTTTCAAATCAACGTTGATCGGGTCTAAATTGGCCACTCGGGTTGAAACCATGGAGTCAAGATCCAAACCCACATGATTCCCATTAACATCTTTAAACTCAAAATCCATTAACGTATCAAATTCAACGGCAACGGCACCCGCCGGAATACCTAAGAACCCACCGGCGTCACCAACCGTTTCATCGTCCGGCGAAATCACAAAAGCCAACCCACCACCAATCGAATCTGGATTCAAATTGGCAATTGAGAACGAAAAGAATGTATTGAAACTCGCCGGAGTTGGGTTCCCAAGTCGCCGGAATCTTACGGGTTTGTTGTACAAAACCCTGCCGGCGCCTGAATTTGGGACGGGGAGATCTTTAGTGAGTCTAACACTGTTGTTGAACATATGGGCATCACCTAAAAACTTTAAGCTTGTGAGCGTAAGTGTTTGGAAGTCAAATGTAGTGGCTCCGTCGGTTGTATCGGTAGCTACATTGCCGGTAAAACAGAGGAAAAACAGAGTAAAACACAGGGGAAGAAACAGTGTGTGAGATAGGGTATTTTTGGTGGAAATTGAAGAAGGCATGATTTGGGTTTTAGATCTGAAGAACACCCATGAAGGAATCTTTTAAAATTAAGATGGATCGAAAGTATAAATAATCACGAAATGATATGAAGATTGTAGAAAGAGAAAGGTTTTTCTTTTTTGCATGGAAAAGAACAAGGAAGAATAGTTGTGTTGTGTGGTGGGATGAAATGAGTGATTGAAGGAGATAGAATCCAAAGGTATACAAGTGGGTGATTTGGATTACACGTGTCAAACTAACGGTATTGTGTAAAGATAACCTTTTTTTTTCTTCCTATAATTTCTTTGCTTTATTTTTCTGTGTGGGTTGAAGAATGTTTGATGTTATCTTTGTAAACTTTTTGTGAGTGTTGAGTGTAGAATTCCTCTTCTTTATGAAATTATTCCACTGGAACCTCTATTTATTGATGCTATCACGTGATTCAACACTGTTTGATTTGGGTTGAAGTTTGATACTCCGTATAAAATATAAATGTTGTATATTTAATTATATATATTTCGAAGAGATCCTATAAGTAAGGTTGTAATAAGTATCATTAAGACAACCAGTAAATAGAGTGAATCTAAGCAGGACCGTAGTTAAGGATGTAATTTTACTTATCTAGCATGGTATTTAAGATTAGTCAATCCTTTCAACTTTTCTTAAAAAAAAAAAAAAAAAAAAATTAACGTGAATCTCACTGAGTAGGACGGTCAAGTTTTCAGAGGTCTTGAACGGAAAAAAGTTAATGACTATTTGTGAGAGGCCTTATAACAAAGGTTGAAGAAATAGTTTTATCACACAAAAGTTAATCGTTAAAATGAGGTTATAAAATTTGACCAAACCAATGCATCGATTGAGGGTTTTTATCACTAATTATACGTGAATTGTAATCATGTACAATTTGGATTATCCAATTACCTTCGACATGAATATGGCCAGTTTATCTTAATCTACGATTAAATTATTTATCATAGTACACACATATGAAGACATATATATTTTAGAGACTCCTAAAATTTGAAGTACCTAAACAGTCGACCACCTCATCGACCCTCAAATTTAAATATGGTACTGAATCTAAGCCAATAAATATGTTTATAATTTGTCTATGTATCATTTCTTGTAATCAACACCACCAGAATAAATCTAGCGAAACAAGGACGACCACTTATTTAACTTGAATGTCGGTATAAAATGTCCGTGACAACCACGGTGTATTGAAATTTGTTTCCATACGTCCAACTTTTGAACAAAGTGTTCCCATATGTCTAGCTCTAATAACGTTAAGTTTAGGCAGTGGCGGATCCAGGACTCGAAATAACATGGTTCCTTGAAACCTTGACTCAAGTGATCAGGCAACCAAATGAACATGAATGGTCAGGCCAGATCGGGTCGGGTCAAATCGAAACATCAAGTAAATATGAAACATACTCCGTATAATATAAATTTCAATAATAGTATTACAGAACTAAAATCTAGCAAATAAAACAACAAATATTAAGGATTAGGTAATTAAAACTCATCAAGGTTAATGCAAAATTAACAATCTATGGGGATGCAATTACAATTGGCAGTTTATGATACACAACCACGTAATCAAAAATGAAAATTTAAATATAATAGACAATCACTATAAACAGCTTGGAGATACGTAAGATTTACTCGGACTTATTTCAAGTGTATTGATTACCATTTTGAGTTGTTCCAAATAAACGTCTACTTCCTTGTTACAGTCAATAAAAAAAACTTTAGTGGGTAAATATGTAATTTGAATGTAAAAAATGTATTTAGTAAGAAATCTTAAAATTGTTTGCACAGTCAAAGTAGATGAAATATAACAAGTGGTTTAGGGTTTTGAGATACGCAAAAATATATTTATTTAATAACAAACCTTACAATTGAAACACGATACTCACTTTAGAAATATCAATCAAACTTCAAAATATATTAATACGCAATTATTTAGAGAAGAGAGAGAGAGAGAGAGAGCTGAAACCTAAGAAGGTGAATTCATCTCCACAGTCCCGTTTCTTTTACAAAAATTGATAGGTTTTATATATAATTGTTAAATTGTTAAATTCTGATAAAAGAAGATACAAGGTAGGTCCTTACAAAATTTTAACATAGTTCCTGGTAGAAAAGTATACAAGCTCTATTAAACAAATTTAGATATAAGGTAGGTCCTAGGACCTATGTAGTACAAGTGTGGATCCGCCCTTGAGTTTAGGTGATTTAGGTTTTTTGTTTGATGTCCAATGGTTAATGGTTATCATGTCATTGGGTAGTAATATTGTTGAATTTTTTAGGGTGTATTTGGCAATCTCATTTCAAAAAATTAGTAGCGATTTTAAAAAATTGAGCTTTTAATATATATAAAATCAGAATTCTTGTTTTGCATAAAAATGAGAGCATGAATAATTCATTTAAAGTGAATCCATTAAAGTAGCTTATTTAAAAAATCTTCATTCCCTACTTATAGAATTATTATACTACCCTCTCTTTTTTTTTTAATTATTAAAAATCTAGAGTTATAGAATGTTATTTCCATTTATGAAAATTTACACTTATTAATTTAAGTCTCAACTAATTTGTTAAACATTTTAAAAAAATAAAATATCCAACTCCATATCTGATATAAGAACTCCAACGTACTCTAGCTTCAAGTTTCAATCTCCATCTACACTTAATTTTGCCAAAATACTCCGCGATTGGTGTAAAAAATATACTCTTAATTTTTTAAATGTGTTTCCAAATATAAAGAGGTTGAAGTTAACCAATAGTGCCAACATGTTATTCCATAATCTAAAAGAAAGATTATTTCAGATCGTGTATTTATATAAACAGTAGTACGCATGTATATATTGAATTGAATATATATTTATCAGCACGCGTATATATTTAGGTAGATACAATAGCATGTGGGCTTCAAATGTATGTAAAAAGTAGTATTTTTTTATATATATATTATTTGAAATTATTAAAGATTACTCTAGATAGCAAATAGAAAGGATTGTACATGTATGAGTAGATCTAATAAGCTTCAAATGGTTAATTCATTGGTTCTGTCGAATCAAGATCTACGATGTTTATGTATGTTTGCATTCAGTCTTCGCAAAAAAGTAACATGTGATCGAGTATAAGTATGCTGTTAAAAAAAGAAGTTAATCTCTATATGTATGTGTACTAAAAGACCCCATGTGTTTATAGATTAAAAAAGCCATTTCTGTATTTAAAAAACATTTGTCTACAGGCGGCGGAGCCAGAAACTCCAATCGGAAGGGGCGAAAAAAAATTAAATTTTATTTTTATGGGCGCAAAAATTTTAAATTTCATTAATATTTTAAAAAATTTCTTTTTTACATAATTTAAAAGTTTTTGTGGGGACGGCTACCTACGCTACCCCCGCCCTGTCTACAGGTAAGTATATAAACATGTTTGTTAAGGTTTTAGAAAAAAATTCCAAAAAGTTGTTTGTGGGCTACTGGGCTTTTTTATACAGCCCAACTGAATAGAAGTTAAGATTTGCACGTAGTTTACTAGTTTCACTTTCTAGTTCAAAAAGTCAGCTTACCTCTTTCACAAGTACCATATAATAAATAAATAAATATACTTGTATTTTTTTAAGAAAAGCAATAAACTCGTACACGTTACACCGGCCACATCATAAATATTAGAGGTGTCATAATGGGTGGGGAGGCGGGTTTGGGCTATCGGGTCAAAACGGGCTATTCTAAAGAACAAAAAAAAATGTTCAGTAGCTTAAAATATAATCAATTCATATGCTATTCAATTCTACAAATTTAATAATTCATGTTTTGTTAAAATGGATCTCAGAATAATAATTTTATGAAATATTAATGTTAATGTGATACTAGGTTTTGTTTTGGCACATGACACATTCATTACGACTTGATTAGGGAAATTTTTCTACTTTGTTTGAGATTTTAGTTTTTATATTTGCAATTACATTTTGTAAAGATATTTTATTTAGTCTAATGCTCGTGATAATAAGTAATGTACTTTCAGATCCAGATTTGGCAATTATTTTGACCAGTTGAAAAAACATTACCCAATTAAACAACAGATGAAGATTGAAGAAAATGCATTGCCCACTATCACCCATTTGAGAATAAAGAGTCCAATAAGACCCAATCTTCTTATAAAATAGTCCAATATAGCCCAAATTTGGAGCTATGGGCTTGGATTGCCGGCTCTAATAAATATATATGTTTTTACACGAATATATACATAAGTTTAGTGGAATTGAACCCACAACCTTATAGTTGAAACGTGTAGGGTCATCTCGATATAGTTAGAGCAACGACCATTTGTTAAATAGGTAAATAATTTCAAAGGGGGAGAATGGAGTTGCTTCTAGGAGCACAATGAAAATAAATTAACCTCTTTCTAATTGTTGTAGATTAGGTTACAAGATTGCTAATTTGAGGTTATAATGAATAGACCTCATTTTGTAGATGTGGGGTATTTGTTAGCCTAATAAATTGTTGGGCCATAGGTAGACAGATGACTTTGTTTACTTCTTTAGTTTATATATATTATTTTTAGCATCTAAAGATATACTCCACAAGAGTGTATCACCTTAGAAAAATATAGTATTATAGAAGAATTATTTGTGTATAATTTGATTTCAACATATCTAGTCATCCAGATAAACATTAGCTAAAATTAAACAATCCAAAAACCAAAGTATATCATTTAATTGTAATGTATACGAACAAAAAACAATTTTTGAAACTAAAATAAATAGACTTTCTTTTCACTAGAAGAGAAATGGGACATACCTTTTTAGAAAGTTTGTTGTTTCATTGTGCTATAAACTTTGAACTTGTTACCATTGTACAGTTTCCAACTTCAGAATCATCTGATTGTATCAATATATGAATTAAACCTTCTAAAACCCCTATTATATGCGTGTGTGACTTGAAACGAAGAATTATCAGTTATATGTATTTGTCAAATGGACACATGATCCAAAGTTGGGAGCATATAACTGGCAATTTGTCACACCCCGTCTAAAGCGGAAATAACGGGGTAAAACTATGACATGATCATAACACATCATTATAAAGAACTCTATATGAAATATAAAGATCAATGTGTCATGATGTCATTAACACGAATAGCGGTTCGTGCCAAACATACATTCCAACAATGAATCGAAGTCTTACAAGAAATCAATAAATGTATTCAACACAGTCAAGGCAAAACATGCCTTTCCAAACAACCAAAATGCTATAACCAAATGTTTCATGTATCTTGAAGTAACACTTAATGCAACCTAAACGGTCCACTAAGTTTTCTTGTCCTCAGCTTTAGTTCCACTAGTGCTACCTGAAAAGATATGCTCAAAAACGTCAACACATGTGTTGGTGAGTTTCGTAGGTTTGAAACAAGACACCAGAAAATAAAAATTTTTGCTGTGATAATGAACTGTGTAAGACAATGCAATAGAAATATACACAAATGTGAAATAATGCAGCCAATGTGACCTCAATGCACGGTAATCACTCCACAAAGAAGTAAAACCGACTGTAAACAACCAATCCCAATGTACGGCAAATACCCCACAAGGAATTACAGCACGAATGTAAACAACAACCTCAATGTACGACAAATACTCCACAAGGAAGTACAACACGAATGTAAACAACAACCTCAATGTACGGCAAATACTCCACAAGGAAGTACAGCACGAATGTAAGCAACAACCAAAAGCACATTAGTCACATAGTGTCACACATTTCAAGCATATGTCCAAAATGAAAATGAATGTAATCACAGCATGAAAACAATTAATAAAACATGTGAGCATACTTTTCCCCCAATTTAAAAATATGTAAATGAAAACGGGGCCACGAAAACTCACCTGAATGGCAGCTCAAAGTAAGATAAGTATCACACACAAGCCGCGGTAAAACATGAGCATCCTACAATGTTTAAGTGAAATGTTCACGAGTTATATGTCTTAAGAATTATGTACACGAGTCGAATCGAAGGGTTTCTATATGTTCACATTCATCTTAAGCTTATACCCCTTTAATATTTTTCCCACCAATTTTAAAATGAACTAAGTCATATAGTTACTCAAACTTAGGTCTACTCATTGTTAAAGATAACAATTCGAATCCAATTCTTTTGTAAACATTCGTCAACACATTATTAAAAATCTTTATCTACCCTAAACTTAGAAAACATTAAATTCAGAAAACATTTTATAACTCATACGATATAGACATCTCTAATAAATATTGATTCACAATAATCAAGAAAACAATATCGTACAATGACTTAAATATTATACCAATTAAATTTAATAAATAAATTCAATGTAAGTCTATAAAAATATAAGTTTATACAGAAAAGTTTAAGTCTTAACCTAATTTTAAAAGTCCCCAAAGCAATTAGAAAGTAATTTACCCGATTCATATAACTTAACCAAAGTTTTCAGAAAATTCGGAATACATTACAGCAGTTTATGAAATAACTTTTATAAAATAATATGTTAGGTTTCAGAGGCCGAAACCTCGCAATTTAAAGTAAAACATCGAGATCTACAATTTTTTAGTTTTGGTCGAAACCTGAAAACGAACACAACTAGGTCAAAACAGCCACTGTTTACCACTACGAAAATCTGGACAGAAATTTCGATTAACGGTATATAACTTTCGACTTCAAAAACACCTTAAACCCAATATATTAAATCCCCAAACACATAAATCATCTATAATATACATCTATTCCAGAAAAATAATAAGAAAAATTGTAACACCCGCCAAATTAGGACTAGTGATTAGTGTCTAATCTTCTGTAATACATGTAATTAGTCCTTGGATTAGGGTAATTAATGTATCAAATTATATATTGTTGAATATATACGAAAATGCGATTTGATTAAATCGTACGCGACTTAAATCGAATGTAATTCGATTAAGTTATTTCGGACGTTGGTGAAACATTTTTATTTGAACAATAAAATATTATTTAATAACGCGATTGTGTCCAAAATATTAGTCCAACAATCCTCCTAAGTTATCTCGCACCTCGCGATTTAAGCCCACACGATTTAAAAACGATAAATGCGTAAATCAATTTAAAACGCGTTTTATAATCTAAATTACTAAAATTTAATAAAATAATTCAAGAAAAACATTTAATAAAAGTTCATAATTTAAAACAAATAATAAACGCGTAAAATAAATAATTAAACGATTAAACAATCGAGGAAAACGAACACCGCACGGAGCGCGATTGCAGGAAACGAAATTGGTGAAGTCCACACCCGGTGGACCCCACTCGAAATCAGCCCAAAAAGGTGAGGGTCACCACCTCCCTCACCTCACTTTCACTTTCTTTCTCTCTCTCTTCCTCCTTTCTTCTCTCAAAAACCCACATCACCTTCATCAACAAAAATCACAAAATACTACCTTCAAACAACCTCAAATCACTTCACTCGTTTGGAAGAAAACGTCCACCGCATTGAGATCTACATTTCCATCTTTCCGGATTCCTCCGGCGTTAACTTCGTAAGTTTCCGACAAATCCCGACACCTCTCGCTTTCTATTGTTTTCGACTTATAATTGTTTGTTTAAGCTTATAATGTCCATATTTGGGTTGGGTAAAAATATTGGATCGAACGGTGGCCGGGAAACTCGTTTTCGACACAAAATCCGGCCAACAGCCCGTAACGCCGCATCTGGCCTGGAGCCTTTGCGACGTCGCGTATAACGTCGCACAGAAATCAATAACGTCGCCTTAGCGACGTCGCACATAACGTCGCATTGAATTGCGAAGTCGCACATAGCGACGTCGCCTACTACGTCGCTAGAATCAACAACGTCGCGTATAGCGACATCATCCTTAACGTCGCACTAAATTGCGAAACGTCGCCTTTAGCGACGTCATGCTCAACGTCGCAATCCTTACCTGCGACGTCACACCTAACGTCGCACAAACCAGGACTTGAAAACTCAGATTTTTACTAAGTGTCGAGACCTAAAATTTTAACACCTGATTTTACCCAAATTCGGATCCAGATGCGTTTTTCGTCAAAGCAATATAGTAGAAATAAAAATTTTCCAATCTGACCTGGCAGCTCGACCCCAGCCAGGGGCTCTGCCCCTTGGACCCCGCTACCAGGGGCGATGCCCCCGGACCCCCGTACTTAGATTTCGTAGACACATTTCACACCAAACATCAAACTTGTATAACACTTTGAAACTAACAAAATAACATCACGATCATTATTACCAATAATCACCAACGGGCCGTACGCGTTTTCAAACACTTAAACTATCCACCGAATTGGGAACATTTGGACATTATAGTTGGACGAACAACTACAAGGTAGTCTTATTAGGTACCTTCGCATATTATGACCATCGCGTGTCGTGGACACCCTCAGGTTACAAGTCTTTGGACTTCATCACTCGGCTAATCAACTTACGTTTATTTAAACGCTTTCACACTCAGGTGAGTCTCATAGCCCCTCTTTTTACTGTTTTACTCAGGGGTGTGATACAATGCTTATTTTTAACATGTGAACGCAAGTACAACTTTTCATATACTACATGAGTTTTACACTCTAATCATTTAAAGTCATCCGTCAGCATAGTTGTAAATACGTTGTAGCGTGAATATTAGTATATGGTACCATATAGGATTGACCCTCCTGGTTCGGGTTAGCAAGCACTAACCGGGTAAACGGACGTACTAATATTTGGGAAGACGAATGTTGATTAGGCATTCGTGGAGGCACCTCGCCCGGAATTCTCTTTAGGGGACCCGACCCTCGAGTTAAGCTCAACTATGTGCTCATGGCTGTATACACGATTACTATCATTTCATTTGCTGGATGCAAATCATTATTAAATCTTGCGGTTCATACTTTATTACTTGATTTCAAACATGTGAGCTCACCAGCTTTAGCTGACCCATTTAGCATGTATCGCAGGTACCAAGCAGTAAGTTGCTTCTACTTCAGGATTTTTAGCTCGAGTCAGCATTCAGACGTTTGAGATTTTCTTGCATTAGTATATTTTGTACAAGTACTTATGTACTGAAATCTCCTTTCATTTAAACTCGAGCTATGTAAAGCTTTAAATGTTGTAAACATTTCAATATTAATCTATTTTGTTAAAACGACGCATATAGAGTCGTTTACTATATATCTTTGTGCTTTGTTATTGATTAGTAACACCCAAATCGTGCTTCCGCAAATCATTAAATTTGGGGGTGTTACAGATTGGTATCAGAGCCTAAGGTTATAGTGAACTAGGTTGCATTTAGTGGGCCTAGACTATGACCATTAGGCAGTATTCCTTATTAGGTATAACTGGTTCAGTGATTTCGTCATACGAGTTTAATTTAACATAGCCTGATCAACTATGTACAATTAAGCAAAGATGATGTAAGATCTGAAAGTAGTTATGGCTGAACAGGGTACACTAGAAGACTCTGACCTCGAGAGGACCGAGACTTAAACGTGTTTGTGCTAGACACTCAATAGGCTATATTATATAGGAATCGTATGAATATAGGCCTCACTCTTACTAACGCTTTGTCTCAGAAATGGCAAACATACCACCGAATTCATCGCGCTCTCAATCCGGGTCGCAGAACCCAAGGGTAGCTAGGAGGAACGCCAGGTTGCCTCGAGCTGGCCCGTACCCCACTCACCTCACCTTGCCGGCCTTAGCCGCTAGGGTGAACCAACACGAGCAGCGACTTCGCACCATGGATGTCGTGTTGCAGGAAACCAACGAGAACTGGAGACTTACATCTCTCGAACGCATCGAACAAGTCACCGAGGATCACGAAAACACCATTAATAATGTATACGTTCTTTTCAACAAAGTGGTGGAGATAAGCGTAGAAACCGCCCTCTTGAAACACAGACTTGAAGAGTGTGAGCAATGCTCACGGGTAGCAGAGGAATACGTTGGCAGTTTGGTACAACGACTAGCCTTGGCTGAAGACAATGCCCGACAGGCCAGCAGACTTGCCAATACTGTGGATCGTCTCATTGTAATGATGGAGCAGATTAATCTACGTTAAGACTAGTGTAGTCCTTGTCTTGTAATCTATCTTGTAATCTAATAACTATCTAAGCGCTACTCTATAATTCGGTCGGATGTAACAATTCCCGACACCCCTTTTGTAATACATCCATGAGATGTAACCTTTGAACTCGTATTATCTATCAAATATTTCTTGCTGTTTCTACTTATACTGATTGCCATTTTCCTTTTTCATATTGATGTTATGTATTACTGCTTTTATACATGAACATCTGTGACAATTACCAATTCTTACAAAATCTCATGTATCTTCATTTCTTTTATTGAAGAAGCATGCCGCCAAAGACAAGACCATACACCGATGCTCAGCTTACGTCACTCATAACCCAGGCTGTGACTGAAGCCTTGGCTCGGAATACTCCACAGAATTCCGCGAGAAACAGCGATGCTGCTGAAACCCCCGCTGCTAAACCTTGTTCTTACAAGGACTTTCAGAGCTGCAAACCCTCAAGCTTCAAGGGTACTGAGGGAGCCATCGGACTAATCAGATGGTTCGAAAAGATGGAAACTGTTTTCCGCGTCAGCAAATGCGCGGAAAACGACAAAGTTAATTTCACCACCTACTCTCTCGAAGATGATGCCCACTCTTGGTGGAACTCATATTCCCAATCAGTGGGTGCTGACACTGCCTACCAACTCTCTTGGGAGGACTTGAAAGCAAAACTCACTGCCAAGTACTGTTCGATCGACAAACTCCAAAAGCTGGACGAGGAGTTCTGGAACCTAAAAGTTCAGGGCAGTAATATCGATGGTTACACCACCAGATTCCAGCAACTCGCTGCCCTCCGCCCAGCCATGGTAAGCACAGAACCTGATAAAATCAGGAAGTACATCCTTGGTCTTCCTGAGCCTGTTCGGGGGCACGTCGCCTCTTCAAACCAAGCCACCATTGACGGTGCAATCCTACTGGCCCAAGACCTGATGGCAATGAGCCAAAATTCTGAACCACCCACTTCATCCTTCAACAACAACAAGAGAAAGTGGTCCGACTACCACAACAACCACCCAAACCAACAAAACAAGAAATCCGACACCATCAAAGCCTACAACACCACCACAGACATCAAACGGGGATACACTGGGAGCAAACCCTATTGTTCCAAGTGCGGCCGCCACCACGAAGGTTCCTGTGGTTCCTTTTGCAGCAATTGCAAGAGGCATGGTCATCTCACCCAGGATTGCCATTCCCCTACCAACAACAACCCTAACAACACCAGAACACCCAAAGTCTGCTTTGAGTGTGGGAACCCCGGGCACTTCAGGGACACGTGCCCAAAGCTGAAGAACAACAACAACAACAACCGCAACAGCAACAACAACAACAACACCCGAAGTAGAGCCTTCATCATCAAATCCGGGGACGCCCGCCAAGACCCGAATGTGGTCTCGGGTATGTTCCTCCTCAACAACTTAACTGCTTCTGTCCTATTTGATACTGGTGCTGATAGAAGTTTTATCTCTGATGACTTTTTCCCACTACTTGACATCACACCTGTTACCTTAGATGTTAAGTACGCTGTAGAGCTAGCAAATGGGAAACTTATAGAAACCAATAGTGTGATACCTAATTGCACTTTAAATCTAGCTGACGAAACCTTTTCAATCGATCTTGTACCCGTTGAAATCGGAAGTTTCGACGTTATCATTGGAATGGACTGGTTGTCCAAACACCGAGCCGAAATCGTTTGTTATGATAAGATCGTCCGTATCCCACTCGCCGTTGGTAGAACCTTGATCATACAGGGGGAGACCGGCGGGACGAGACTCAATATCATCTCTTGCTTAAAAACCCAAAAATTTCTGAGAAAGGGTTACCCTGCAATACTCGCACACATCACAGAGAAGAAGTCGGAGGAGAAGCGACTTGAGGACGTGCCAATTGTTAGAGACTTTCCCGAAGTCTTTCCGGAAGAACTACCTGGTCTACCTCCATCCAGACAGGTTGAGTTCTCAATCGATCTCATGCCGGGTGCCGCACCGGTGGCCCGCGCACCGTACCGTTTGGCCCCATCCGAACTTCAGGAGTTGTCCACTCAGTTACAGGAACTCCTGGATAGAGGATTCATTAGACCGAGTTCTTCACCTTGGGGAGCTCCGGTCTTATTTGTTAAAAAGAAGGACGGTTCATTCAGAATGTGCATCGACTATCGAGAGTTGAACAAATTGATCGTCAAAAACCGATACCCACTTCCTCGCATTGATGATCTATTCGACCAACTTCAGGGTTCAAGTTTCTACTCAAAAATCGACCTGCGATCGGGATATCATCAGTTACGAGTTCGTGACACCGATATTCCAAAAACTGCTTTCAGAACTCGTTACGGGGACTACGAATTCCAAGTGATGCCCTTCGGTCTAACCAACGCACCGGCTGTATTCATGGACTTCATGAACCGGGTGTGTAAACCTTACCTCGACAAGTTTGTCATTGTCTTTATCGATGACATATTCATTTACTCGCGCAACGAGCAAGAACACGCACAGCACCTCAAAACCATCCTAGAACTACTTAGACACGAAGAGCTGTATGCTAAATTCTCTAAGTGTGAATTCTGGATAAAAACCGTTCAATTCCTTGGTCACGTGATCGACAGTCAGGGAATTCACGTTGACCCATCAAAAATCGAAGCTATCAAGTGCTGGCAAGCACCTACCAACCCGACCGAAGTACGGCAGTTTTTAGGACTGGCCGGGTATTATCGACGATTCATCGAGAACTTCTCAAAAATAGCCCTACCACTCACGACACTGACTCAGAAAGACAAAAAGTTCGATTGGACTGATAAACAAGAGTAAGCATTTCAACTACTCAAACAAAAGCTTTGCAGTGCTCCTATTTTATCATTACCCGAAGGCACCGATGACTTTGTGGTATACTGTGATGCTTCTCATCAAGGTCTCGGTTGCATGTTGATGCAGCGGGACAAGGTCATAGCTTACGCCTCACGACAACTCAAAGTTCACGAAAAGAACTACACCACCCATGATCTCGAACTAGGAGCTGTTGTTTTCGCTCTCAAAATCTGGAGACATTACCTCTACGGCACTAAGTGCACAATCTTTACCGACCACAAAAGTCTCCAACACATATTCGATCAGAAGGATCTCAACATGAGGCAACGTCGATGGGTCGAGTTGCTTACCGATTACGACTGCGAAATTAAATACCATCCGGGTAAGGCAAATGTTGTTGCCGATGCTCTCAGTCGAAAGGAACGAACGAAACCACTTCGAGTCCGAGCCCTCAGTATGACCATTCATAACGATCTAAACATTCAGATTCATACCGCTCAGATCGAAGCCCTGAAACCTGAAAACATCAATAACGAAGCCTTACGGGGTATTGACAAACAATTTGAAACCAAATCTAACGGGATTAGGTATTTCTCAAACCGAATCTGGTTGCCTAGTTTCGGGAACCTACGCGACTTGGTGATGGATGAAGCTCACAAGTCTAAATATTCTATCCATCCGGGATCCGATAAGATGTACCACGGCATCAAGGAATTTTATTGGTGGCCGAACATGAAAGCCGAAATCGCCACTTACGTCAGCAAGTGCCTTACTTGCTCAAAAGTCAAAACCGAACATCAAAAACCTTCTAGTTTACTCCAACAACCTGAAATCCCTGAATGGAAATGGGAACAAATTGCCATGGATTTCATAACCAAACTACCCAAGTCGTCGAGCGGTTGCGATACCATTTGGGTGATCGTCGATCGTCTCACTAAATCTGCTCATTTCCTGGCAATCAAGGAAAACGATAAAATGGAACGCCTCGCAAAAATCTACATCAAGGAAATCGTTTCTCAACACGGTGTTCCAATCTCAATCATCTCTGACAGAGATGCCCGCTTCACCTCTCACTTTTGGCAGTCACTTCAAAAAGCAATGGGTACCCGTCTTGATATGAGTACCGCATATCATCCTCAAACCGATGGCCAAAGTGAAAGAACCATTCAAACACTGGAAGACATGCTACGAGCCTGCGTAGTTGATTTCGGTACAAACTGGGAAAGACATCTACCGTTATGCGAATTTTCCTACAATAACAGCTATCACGCCAGCATTAAAGCTGCACCTTTTGAGGCACTGTACGGTCGTAAGTGCTGATCACCGATCTGTTGGACTGAAGTGGGAGATAGTCAACTCACTGGTCCTGAATTCATACACGCCACCACTGAGAGAATTGTGGAAATCCAAAACAGACTCAAAGCCGCACGTGATCGTCAGAAAAGTTATGCTGACGTGAGACGCAAACTATAACACCCCTCATTTGATATAACAATATTATATTAAGAACACGGAAGCGTAGAAATTTAAACGACTTTTTAACTTTACATTACATTAATTTACATAAACAGTTTATAAGTTAAAATCACACTGACTTGAAAACAGTTCCAAAGATTACATAGGTCGGGGTATTATATAAAACCAACTAGTTTAGTACAAAAAGGATCAGAGTAGCTTGCGGTCAAACTATCCTTGTTTCCAAAAGCATCCCATTCCTGCTACCCATTAAGCTACAAAATCTGCAGGAATTAAAGATGAGGGATTAGCACATAGCTAAATGAGAGAGTTCATCACCCAACATTCAACTTAGCATAACCATTAACTACAACAATCAACAACAACTTAATAATGAGGATCGGTGGTTCTGGGGATAACCATAATACCCGGGCGGCTCCCCAATAACTCTTATCCAACCATATCCGTATGGCCATAACGGACGAGACCGATAGCTAGTGGTTATCCTGCTCAGATACAGTTCAATACACACAACATATGAAGCATATCCCTGTATCATTCACACGATAACCAACTAACCCAACCAACAGTTCATCAACTTGTCGACCTCATTGGCAACCAATATCCAAATATCACACATAGCACATAGTGATAAAATTAACAATAATGATTAAACAACTCTATAATCATATCTACAGTTACTCGTTGTAATCAAATAATCACAACTAAATCAAATGGTGAGTTTCGAATCCACTCACCGATACCTCAGAAGTCGCTACACTCAGCTTCTAATCACTGGGTCTTTGGGGTATCTGAAACATCACACAACAAACAAGTTAGTAACTTGTTTCTAACTAATAATAGTTAACTTCACAATTCAAGTTACAATGAGTAACAATAATAACTATTTGTATTATATAAACTCAGGTTCACAAACTATCATAATCATCAAAATTTAACAGACAAACGCGATCCGGACTAGGCATGGTGGGATCGCGTTCTTCAGTAGAAAAAGTTCTGTAACCGAAAAACACTAGCAAACGCGATCCGGATATTTGGCCAGGATCGCGTTTCCAAGGCCAAATCTTGACTGGGACGTTTTATAACTAGTGAACGCGATCCGGACTCGAGGCTGGGATCGCGTTGAGCTGCGTTTCAGCTCAGGTACAAACCTGCAAACACACAGCTCGAACCTAATACCATTTTTGGTCATTCAATCTCAGTTCTAAGGTTATACTCAACTGAAATAACACCACCTATCATCATATTACAACAATTTAACATCCTTCAACTCAAACTACATCAATTTCATATTTGACCTAAACCAAGCTTGAGTTCCTGAAAATCAAATACTTACACTATAATGATGAGAGTGATTGGAAGAAGAAGATGAACTTGTAATCACAAAATCACAGCCTTGATTCTTCTAATCTTGTTAATGATTTCAACCTTTCTTTATCTTGATTTTTGGGTTTAGTGTTTGTTCTTGAAATGAAAAAAATGAAAAGAGATAAGAAAGAAATGGGTAAAGTGATCAAAATAAAGGTCGGCCTCCTTTTTGAGCTGACTTAACATTTTGGGTATTTTATACCCGCTCTAAATCTATTGCCTGGAACCTAAAAATCAACTACGAGAAATTTATTTTATTATACCGTCAACTTTAATATATTAAAACAAGCAACATTTCACTAATCACAATAAGTCCTGAGACCTATTTTACCAAATTTCACAATTAAACAATTATATCAAATAATTTCTAAAACAGTTAAATACTTAATTTAAATAGAAAAATACCAGGCCACTGGAGAGGATGTTACAAATCTCCCCTCCTTAAAGAGATTTCGTCCCCAAAATCTCAACATCAACAAACAATCCAGGATATCTGGATTTCATCAACTCCTAGGTCTCCCAGGTCAAATTAGGTCCTAAACTATGTCGCCACTTTACTAGTACCATAGGAATTTGTTTCTTCCTAAGTTTAGTAACCTTCTTATCTAGGATTTCAATAGGTTCTTCAACCAATTTCTGAGTTTGATCAACTTTCAATTCCTGTAAAGGAAGAATTTGCGACTGATCTTCAACATTGCATCTTCTAAGATAACACACATTAAACGTGTCATGAATACCAGCAAGTTCAGGTGGGAGATCTAATGAAACAGACTGCTCATTTACAATTTGACGAATCTTGAATGGCCCAATATATCTAGGCGCCAACTTTCCACGTTTTCCAAAACGGATTACACCCTTCCAAGGAGAAACTTTGAGGTAAACCAATTCACCTTCGGAAAATACAACTGGTCGCCTTTTCGGGTCTGCGTATTGTTTATGTCGGTCATGTGCGGCTTTTGATGCTCAGCTTTAACTTGGGCACAAATATGACAAGTACCAACAAATCTAGCAATGTCCGTTTTCATTGTAGGCCACCAGTACAACGGTTTCAAATCATTATACATCCGAGTACTTCCAGGATGAATAGATAGTCTAGACTTATGTGTCTCATTCAAAATCAAATCACGAATATTACCAAGTAAAGGAATCCATACTCGAGATTGATAAGTTAGTAATCCTCTCGAATCTTCCACCAATTCATCTTTTCTTTTCAACATAACTTCGGATTTCAAATTAAAATCTTTCAATGCTTCTATTTGTGCAACTTTAATCTGAGAAATCAAGTCAGAAGAAACATCCACTCTTAAGTAATAAATTCGATCAGAAGTACCCTTTCGACTTAAAGCATCAGCGACCACATTAGCTTTGCCTGGGTGGTATTTAATTTCACAGTCATAATCCTTGATTAACTCTAACCACCGCCTCTGTCGCATATTCAACTCTTTCTGAGAAAACACATACTGTAGACTCTTATGGTCAGTACAAACAACACATCTAGTACCATATAAGTAGTGTCTCCAAAGCTTTAAGGCAAATACAACCGCTGCAAGTTCCAAGTCATGTGTTGGATAGTTCCGTTCATGTGGTTTCAACTGTCGAGAAGCATAGGCGATAACTCTATCCCTTTGCATAAGTACACAACCCAAACCAGAATAAGAAGCGTCATAGTAAACTACAAAATCATCTGTACCATCTGGTAAGGCTAAAACAGGTGCTTGACACAACATTTGCTTTAAAGTTTCGAAAGCCTGTTCCTGTTGATCAGTCCACATAAACTTTTCATCTTTTCGGGTCAACTTAGTTAATGGACCAGCAAGTTTAGAGAAGTCTTTTATGAATTTCCGATAATAACCCTCCAAACCAAGGAAACTCTTTATTTCAGAAGCAGACTGTAACACCCCCAAATTTAACGAGTTGCGGAAGCATACTTGGGTGTTACTAATTAATATACAAAGCACAAGATATACAGCAAACGACCTCTAAATGAGACGTTTTGTAAAATAATTACCTTCCATAATTAAATCGTTTGAAAACATATAGTTTTCTTTACAAAAATATGTAAGCCTAGAGTCTGCGTATGTGACGGGAGATTCTATTACATAACCATAGTTACAAAAGATAATGCCAAAGAATCTCCGTTAAATGCAGTTTGGAAATCATGCGACTCTAGCTAATAATCCTGGAGTGATCCTACTCCGTAAGTGTACCTGAGAATACATGCTAAAAAGGGTCAACCAAAAGGTTGGTGAATCTCACAGGTTTATCAGTAAATAATCAGTTTGAACACAAGATTTCATCAGTAGTGCCCGTAGGCGTATATCAAGTATTTGCAAATCTCGCAAAAGTAAAGTAATCAAGTTATACCGTTGCCATGAGGCTCATAATCGAAGCTTAACCCGTAAATAATCAGTTGCTCCCGTGACATGCTCATAATTGAGCAAGCATAAGTAAACGAAATAATAGTCGCCCGTTTATACATAACGGTTCGTGGTAGCGCTACTACCCCGGGCGGGGAGGGTCATTTCCCTAATGGATCCATTAACTACTGTTCGCGCTTAAGTACATAACTAACGATATATGATGGAGAGACTTCAGTAAATAGTAAGTAACTCATGCAATTCCATTTGGTATAGTAAACAGTTTAGTACTTGTGTTCAAGAAAAATCAGTAGCATGTATCTCCCCCAATAAGTTAAAACAGTAAAAGTGGGGCCGTAAGACTCACCTGAGTCTTTGCAAGTGCGTTTATATCAATAAACGAGTAAGTAATATCAACAGTTGGTTCTCCGAACCCGTAACCTCCAAATGCCTAAACACGTAATGTCAAGTAAGTAGATGTCTCGCACGATCATCTAGGCTAGTTGTTCATACAACCCAATGTGTCCGAATGTTGGTTCGTTATCGTTTGTATAAAAGTGTACGACCCGTTGGTGACGAGTTTGAGATAATAAACTTTAAGTATTATTATCAAATTATCGATGTTTTGCACTTACAAAAGTGTCCCAGAGTGTTTCATAAGTCGTATCGTATAAGGATTTGAAGTTGTAAAAGTTGGACACTTAGTGAAATTTTAGTTAGACAACCTGCTGTTTTATGCGACACTATATGCGTCACTTATGTGTTCTATGCGTCACTTATGTGTTCCATGCGTCACTTATGGAGTGTCGGGTATTGGTGTCAGTTTAAGGGTATGCGTCACTGAGATAGTGTCGTGTATCATCTTATGCGTCACTTCAGAAGTGACGGGTTCCGTAACATCGCGGCACTCAAGGAGTGTCGTGTAAAATAGAAGATTATGAGATTTAAGCGTCACTTATGGAGTGACGTATAGTATAGCGACACTCAAGAAGTGTCGTGTAAAAGAATATGGCGGCACTAAGGGAGTGACGGTAACAAGTGTCGGTTTAAGGTTCTAGGCGTCACTAGAGTAGTGTCGGGCAAGAGAGTCGTATAAAAATTAGATTTCGATCATAGGCGTCACTAAGGCAAGTGACGCTAGTAGTGACGGATATTGAAAAATGCGTCACGTAGGTAGTGACGGGAAAAGAGGGCTTATGCGACACTTAGTCAGTGTCGCACGAAGTGACGCATATCTGGGTTCATCAGTGCGTCACTTACGTCTGATCGACGGATTTTGAGCCAAAAACATGTTTTCGGGTTTCCGTTTGGTCCGATTCTTTTACCCAACCCTTATATGAACATAATAAGCCTATAGAAACCATAAACTAGTAAAAATGATCAAAAACGAGAGATGTCGGGATTTGTCGGAAACTTACAAAATGTCGGATGAAAAATCCGAAAAGATAGGAATGTAGATCGTGTTGTCGTGGTCACTTTTCTCCAAACGGGTGGTATGCTTCGGCGATGTTTCGTGGTGTTATTTGGCGATTTTGTGTGATGGTGGTGGTTTAGTTTTTAGAGAGAAAAAGAAAGAAGAAAAGTAAGAGAGAGAGGGTGTAGGTGGTGAATGAGGGAAAAAGAGAGAGAGGATGGGGTTTTGATGAAACTCCCCCACTTTCAGTCTCCGCTCCGCGCTCCGGGTGGTGTTCGTTTTCTCCGTCGTTTTTCGTTAAATAACTATTTTAAATATTACTGGTGCGTTTTAAAAATACAAATTATTACGCGATATTTTATTTAAATATTTTACTAATCAATTTATATATTGAATTATAAAATGTAAGTTTGTTTAGTTAATTTGCGCGTTTTAATATCTAAATTTGTGTACGTTTTGTTTGTACAATACGAATGAATACGAAATATTATCATAATAATATTTTTGACATAACAATGTTATTTAATAAAATTGGTCACCAACGTCCGTATTAAATTGAATCGAAATACATTCGATTTAGATTGCGTACGATTTAACCAAATCGCATTTTCGTATATATTTAACAATATATATAATTCGATACATTAATTGGCCTAACACAGAACTAATTACATGTATTAACAAAGAATTAGGCACTAATTCTATTCCTAATTTGCCGGTTGTTACATTCTTCCCCTGTTAAAAGAATTTCGTCCCGAAATTTAAGTCGAAGTCACGTTAGGGGTAGAATCGGTGAATAAGTGGGGATACTTGAGTCGTAGTTGGTCTTCCCGTTCCCAAGTGAATTCCGGACCGCGCCGCGAATTCCACCTGACTTTGACGATTGGAATACGACTTTGTTTCAGTTGTTTGACCTCACGGTCCATAATTTCGACAGGTTCCTCAACGAAATGAAGTTTGTCATCGATGCGAATTTCGTCAAGGGGTATAATAAGTGTCTCGTCAGACAAACATTTCTTTAAGTTAGAAATGTGAAAAGTAGGGTGCACGCTGCTGAGTTCAGAAGGCAGCTGCAATCGATATGCCACTGGACCTATTTTCTCGAGGATCTCAAAAGGTCCAATGTACCTGGGGTTTAATTTTCCGCGTTTGCCGAATCGGATTACGCCTTTCCAAGGCGATACTTTTAAGAGTACTCGATCCCCAACCTGGAACTCGAGTGGCTTGCGTCTCACGTCAGCATAGCTCTTCTGACGATCACGCGCGGCTTTGAGTCGGTTTTGGATTTCAACGATTTTCTCTGTGGTTTCATGTATGAGTTCAGGACCAGTGAGTTGACTTTCTCCCACTTCAGTCCAACAGATCGGTGATCGGCACTTACGACCGTACAGTGCCTCAAAAGGTGCAGTTTTAATGCTGGTGTGATAGCTGTTGTTGTACGAGAACTCGCACAACGGTAGATGTCTTTCCCAATTTGTACCAGAATCAACTACGCAGGCTCGTAGCATGTCTTCCAGTGTCTGAATAGTTCGTTCGCTCTGGCCATCGGTCTGAGGATGGTACGCAGTACTCATATCGAGACGGGTACCCAGTGATTTTTGGAGAGATTGCCAGAAGCGAGATGTGAAACGAGCATCCCTGTCAGAGATAATCGAGATAGGGACACCATGTTGGCAAATGATTTCTTTGATGTAAATTTGTGTAAGGCGTTCCATTTTGTCGGTTTCTCTGATTGCCAAGAAATGAGCCGATTTGGTGAGACGATCGACGATCACCCAAATGGTATCGCAACCGCTCGCCGATTTAGGTAGTTTGGTTATGAAATCCATGGTAATTTGCTCTCATTTCCATTGAGGAATTTCAGGTTGTTGGAGCAGTCCGGAAGGTCTTTGGTGCTCGGCCTTGACCTTGGAACAAGTTAAGCATTTGCTGACGTACAAAGCAATGTCAGCTTTCATATTCGGCCACCAGTAAAACTCCTTGATGCCGTGATACATTTTGTCGGATCCCGGGTGGATAGAATATTTGGACTTGTGAGCTTCATCCATCACCAAGTCCCGTAGGTTTCCGAAATTAGGCAACCAGATTCGGTTAGAGAAACACCTAACTCCGTTGGGTCTGATCTCGAATTGTTTATCCATGCCTCGCAAGGCCTCGTTCTTGAAGTTATCGGGTTTCAGGGCTTCGAGTTGGGCAAGATGTATTTGGGTGGTGAGATATTTATAAATGGTAATACTGAGTGCTCGGACTCGAAGTGGTTTTGTTCGTTCTTTACGGCTGAGAGCATCAGCAACTACGTTTGCTTTGCCCGGATGATATTTGATCTCGCAGTCGTAATCGGTGAGTAATTCAACCCATCTACGTTGCCTCATGTTAAGATCTTTCTGGTTGAAAATGTGTTGGAGGCTTTTGTGGTCGGTGAATATAGTGCTGCGGGTACCATAAAGATAATGTCTCCAGATTTTTAAGGCGAACACCACGGCCCCTAGCTCGAGGTCGTGAGTTGTGTAGTTTTTCTCGTGAACTTTAAGTTGTCTGGAGGCATAAGCAATGACCTTATCTCGTTGCATCAGTACGCAACCGAGACCTTGGTGAGAAGCATCACAGTATACCACGAAGTCATCGGTGCCTTCGGGTAGTGATAGAATAGGTGCACTGCAAAGCTTAGATTTCAACAGTTGAAATGCCGACTCTTGTTTATCGGTCCAATCGAATTTCCTTTCCTTCTGAGTCAGCACGGTGAGGGGTTTGGCAATTGTTGAAAAGTTTTCGATGAAGCGGCGGTAGTAACCGGCCAATCCCAAAAATTGGCGTACCTCGGTGGGAGTGGTTGGAACTTGCCAATCCTTGATTGCCTCGATTTTTGACGGGTCTACATGAATTCCCTGACTGTCGATAACGTGTCCAAGGAATTGAACGGTGTTTATCCAGAACTCACACTTAGAAAATTTGGCGTAAAGCTCCTCGTGTCTAAGTAGTTCTAGGATGGTTCTGAGGTGTTGTGCGTGTTCTTGTTCGTTTCGCGAATAGATAAGGATGTCATCGATAAAAACAATGACAAACTTGTCGAGGTATGGTTTGCACACCCGATTCATAAGGTCCATGAATACAGCCGGTGCGTTGGTTAGGCCAAAGGGCATTACTTGGAATTCGTAGTGCCCGTAACGGGTTCTGAATGCGGTTTTTGGGATGTCAGCATCGCGAACACGCAACTGATGATAACCTGATCGAAGATCAATCTTTGAATAACAGCTTGATCCTTGAAGTTGATCGAACAGATCATCGATTCGGGGGAGTGGGTATCGGTTCTTGACGGTTAGTTTGTTCAACTCTCGGTAGTCAATGCACATTCTGAATGAACCGTCTTTCTTTTTGACAAATAAGATTGGAGCTCCCCAAGGTGAAGAACTCGGTCTAATGAATCCTCTATCCAAGAGTTCCTGTAACTGAGTGGACAACTCCTGAAGTTCGGATGGGGCTAGGCGGTACGGTGCTCGGGCCACCGGTGCGGCACCCGGCACGAGATCAATCGAGAACTCAACCTGTCTAGGTGGAGGTAAACCAGGTAGTTCTTCGGGAAAGACTTCGGGAAAGTCTCTAACGATTGGCACATCTTCAAGTCGCTTCTCCTCCGACTTTTTCTCCGTGATGTGCGCGAGTATTGCTGGGTAACCCTTTCTCAGAAATTTTCGGGTCTTTAAACAGGAGATTAAGTTTAATCTCGACCCACCGGTCTCCCCCTGTATGATCAAGGTATTACCGGCGGCGAGAGGAATTCGGACGATTTTATCATGGCAAATAATTTCGGCCCGGTGCTTGGACAACCAGTCCATACCCACGATGACATCAAAACTTCCTAGTTCAACAGGCATTAGATCGATTGAGAAGGTTTCGTTTGCTAGGTTTAAAGTGCAATTAGGTATCACACTACTGGTTTCTATGAGTTTACCATTTGCGAGTTCTACTGTGTACTAAACATCTAAGGCCGCGGGGGTGATATCAAGTAGTGGGCAAAACTCATCAGATATGAAACTTTTATCAGCACCGGTATCAAATAATACTGAAGCAGTAAGATCGTTGAGAAGAAACGTACCCGTTACAACATTCGGGTCTTCCCTAGCTTCCCCAGCTTTGATGACAAATGCTCTGCTACGAGCTGGGTTGTTGTTCCGTTTGTTGTTGTTGTTGTTGTTGTTGTTGTTTCTCTGCTTAGGGCAATTATTCTGAAAATGCCCGGGACTTCCGCACCCATAACAAATCTTCGGGGTACTGGTGTTTCGACAATCCTTGTCCAGATGCCCAAAGCGTTTGCAGTTTGTGCAAGGGCAGGAACCGTCGTGGTGACGATTGCATTTGGGACAGTAGGGCCTGCTTCCAACGTACCCTTTCCTTTCAGAAGTGCCAGATGAATAAGCCCAAAGGGGCTCAGGCTTTCGGTTGGTGATTTGGTTGGATGAGTTGGGGTTTCCTTCCCACTTTCGTTTGTTGTTTGCAGGTGGGGCTGAAGTTGTGTTACGGCGAACAGCGTTTGCCGTGAGTTCATGGGCCATACGGATGGCGTTCTGGATAGTACCTGGTTTGGATGAAGTCACCAGGTCCTGAAGTTTTTCGGGTAATCCATCAACGTATTTCTCGATCCTCTTATACTCAGGATCGACCATGGTTGGGCACAGAAGCGCCAGCTGGTGGAAACGGTTGGTGTAACCGGTGATATCATTACCTTGCATCTTATGGTTCCAAAATTCCAGCTCCAGTTGTTTCAGTTCATCCCTGGGGCAATACTCACCCCTTAACATCTCCTTCAACTCCTCCCACGGGAGTTTGTAAGCATCGGCAATGCCCACAGTTTGGGCATAGGTGTTCCACCACGTGAGTGCGGTGTCGGTAAAAGTACTAACAGAGAACTTAACTTTGTCCCCCTCCGCACAGTTGCAGATAAGAAATACCGATTCAACTTTCTCGATCCAACGTATCAGACCAATAGCTCCCTCGGTACCTGCAAAGTTTAGAGGTTTGCTGTTCTGGAAGTCCTTGTAAGAACAAGGTTTAGCAGCAGAGGTTTCAGCGGCATCGCTGTTTCTCGAGGAATTTGGTGGTGTATTCCGAGCCAAGGCTTCAGTAACAGCCTGGGTTATAAGGGAGGTAATCTGGGCGTCGGTGTATGGTCGTGTCTTTGGCGGCATGATTCTTCAATAAATGAAATGAAGATACATGAGATTTTGTATGAACTTGTAATTGTCACAGATGTACATGTATGAAAGCAGTAATACATAACATCAACATGGAAAATGACAATTAATGTGAGTTGAGATAACAAGTGATATTTAATAGATAAAGTGAGTTTAAAAGTTACATCCTACAGGGATATTACAAAAGGTGTCGGGAATTGTTACATCCGACTAGTTTATAGAGTAGCGCTAGATAGTCCTTAGATTACAAGATAGATTACAAGACAAGGGCTACGCTAGTCTTGTAGATTAATTTGTTCCATTAGCGCGACAAGGCGGTCCACGGTTTCTGCTAGTCGGTTGGTTTGCCTGGCATTGTCTTCAACCAAGGTCAGTCGTTGTGCTAGTGTTCGCGAGTAATCCGCAGTCTCCTGTGAACGCTGTTCACATTCTTCTAATCGGTTTCTTACAAGTTCATCCGCACCTAATTCGGCGGTCATGGAATCCTGAATTATGCTTACAGAGAGGTTGGTATCCTCTTGTTCTCGCTGTAGTTGTGATATGCGGTCAAGAGCTTGACGAAGCAGGTAGGTCATTCGGTGTTGTTCCAGTTCCAGGTTTTCGAGTCTTTGTTCCTGACGGCGGAATTGGGTAGCCAATACTGGCAACGTGAGATGTGCCGAGTTCTGAGAGTTATGTACAGGATAAGGGCTGGTTCGAGGTGACCTTGTGTTCCTCCTGGCTACTCGTGGGTTCCGTGACCCACGTGAGTGAGAGTGTGTCAGATTAGGTGGTGTGTTTGCCATTCCTGTGGCAGAGTGTAAGTAAGACGAGGCTAATATATATATACATATATCATATCCAGCCTAGTGTCTAGCACGTATCAAGCAATGATCCGGTTCTCTCGTGGTCAGAGTCAACTAACGCATTCCTGTTCGACACAGCCATTTCAGACCTCACATCATCTTTCCTTAATTGTACATAGTTGATCAGGCTATGTTAAATTAAAGTCGTATGATGTAATTCCTGAACCAATCATGCCTAGTAAGGGAATACTGCCTAATGGTCATAGTCTAGGCCCACTAAATGCAACCTAGTTCACTATAAACTTAGGCTCTGATACCAATCTGTAACACCCCCAAATTTAACGAGTTGCGGAAGCATACTTGGGTGTTACTAATTAATATACAAAGCACAAGATATACAGCAAACGACCTCTAAATGAGACGTTTTGTAAAATAATTACCTTCCATAATTAAATCGTTTGAAAACATATAGTTTTCTTTACAAAAATATGTAAGCCTAGAGTCTGCGTATGTGACGGGAGATTCTATTACATAACCATAGTTACAAAAGATAATGCCAAAGAATCTCCGTTAAATGCAGTTTGGAAATCATGCGACTCTAGCTAATAATCCTGGAGTGATCCTACTCCGTAAGTGTACCTGAGAATACATGCTAAAAAGGGTCAACCAAAAGGTTGGTGAATCTCACAGGTTTATCAGTAAATAATCAGTTTGAACACAAGATTTCATCAGTAGTGCCCGTAGGCGTATATCAAGTATTTGCAAATCTCGCAAAAGTAAAGTAATCAAGTTATACCGTTGCCATGAGGCTCATAATCGAAGCTTAACCCGTAAATAATCAGTTGCTCCCGTGACATGCTCATAATTGAGCAAGCATAAGTAAACGAAATAATAGTCGCCCGTTTATACATAACGGTTCGTGGTAGCGCTACTACCCCGGGCGGGGAGGGTCATTTCCCTAATGGATCCATTAACTACTGTTCGCGCTTAAGTACATAACTAACGATATATGATGGAGAGACTTCAGTAAATAGTAAGTAACTCATGCAATTCCATTTGGTATAGTAAACAGTTTAGTACTTGTGTTCAAGAAAAATCAGTAGCATGTATCTCCCCCAATAAGTTAAAACAGTAAAAGTGGGGCCGTAAGACTCACCTGAGTCTTTGCAAGTGCGTTTATATCAATAAACGAGTAAGTAATATCAACAGTTGGTTCTCCGAACCCGTAACCTCCAAATGCCTAAACACGTAATGTCAAGTAAGTAGATGTCTCGCACGATCATCTAGGCTAGTTGTTCATACAACCCAATGTGTCCGAATGTTGGTTCGTTATCGTTTGTATAAAAGTGTACGACCCGTTGGTGACGAGTTTGAGATAATAAACTTTAAGTATTATTATCAAATTATCGATGTTTTGCACTTACAAAAGTGTCCCAGAGTGTTTCATAAGTCGTATCGTATAAGGATTTGAAGTTGTAAAAGTTGGACACTTAGTGAAATTTTAGTTAGACAACCTGCTGTTTTATGCGACACTATATGCGTCACTTATGTGTTCTATGCGTCACTTATGTGTTCCATGCGTCACTTATGGAGTGTCGGGTATTGGTGTCAGTTTAAGGGTATGCGTCACTGAGATAGTGTCGTGTATCATCTTATGCGTCACTTCAGAAGTGACGGGTTCCGTAACATCGCGGCACTCAAGGAGTGTCGTGTAAAATAGAAGATTCTGAGATTTAAGCGTCACTTATGGAGTGACGTATAGTATAGCGACACTCAAGAAGTGTCGTGTAAAAGAATATGGCGGCACTAAGGGAGTGACGGTAACAAGTGTCGGTTTAAGGTTCTAGGCGTCACTAGAGTAGTGTCGGGCAAGAGAGTCGTATAAAAATTAGATTTCGATCATAGGCGTCACTAAGGCAAGTGACGCTAGTAGTGACGGATATTGAAAAATGCGTCACTTAGGTAGTGACGGGAAAAGAGGGCTTATGCGACACTTAGTCAGTGTCGCACGAAGTGACGCATATCTGGGTTCATCAGTGCGTCACTTACGTCTGATCGACTGATTTTGAGCCAAAAACATGTTTTCGGGTTTCCGTTTGGTCCGATTCTTTTACCCAACCCTTATATGAACATAAGAAGCCTATAGAAACCATAAACTAGTAAAAATGATCAAAAACGAGAGATGTCGGGATTTGTCGGAAACTTACAAAATGTCGGATGAAAAATCCGAAAAGATAGGAATGTAGATCGTGTTGTCGTGGTCACTTTTCTCCAAACGGGTGGTATGCTTCGGCGATGTTTCGTGGTGTTATTTGGCGATTTTGTGTGATGGTGGTGGTTTAGTTTTTAGAGAGAAAAAGAAAGAAGAAAAGTAAGAGAGAGAGGGTGTAGGTGGTGAATGAGGGAAAAAGAGAGAGAGGAGGGGGTTTTGATGAAACTCCCCCACTTTCAGTCTCCGCTCCGCGCTCCGGGTGGTGTTCGTTTTCTCCGTCGTTTTTCGTTAAATAACTATTTTAAATATTACTGGTGCGTTTTAAAAATACAAATTATTACGCGATATTTTATTTAAATATTTTACTAATCAATTTATATATTGAATTATAAAATGTAAGTTTGTTTATTTAATTTGCGCGTTTTAATATCTAAATTTGTGTACGTTTTGTTTGTACAATACGAATGAATACGAAATATTATCATAATAATATTTTTGACATAACAATGTTATTTAATAAAATTGGTCACCAACGTCCGTATTAAATTGAATCGAAATACATTCGATTTAGATTGCGTACGATTTAACCAAATCGCATTTTCGTATATATTCAACAATATATATAATTCGATACATTAATTGGCCTAACACAGAACTAATTACATGTATTAACAAAGAATTAGGCACTAATTCTATTCCTAATTTGCCGGTTGTTACACAGACTTTGGGGCGTTCCAATTCATCACAGCCTCAACTTTCAATGGATCCACTTTCACACCATCATTACAAATTACATGGCCCAAAAATTGCACTTCCCTAATCCAAAACTCACATTTAGAAAACTTGGCATAAAGCTGTTCTCTTTTCAACGTTTCTAGAATCAGTCTTAAATGCATAGCATGCTCAGCCTCAGATTTCGAATATACAAGAATATCATCTATGAAGACAATAACAAATTTATCCAAGAAAGGTCGACAAAACCCGGTTCATTAAGTCCATAAACACTGCAGGTGCATTCGTCAAACCAAAAGGCATAACTAGGAATTCATAGTGACCATACCTGGTCCGAAAAGCAGTTTTAGAAATATCTTCATCACGAACACGAACCTGATGGTAACCCGACCTTAGATCAATTTTAGAATAAACTGAAGAACCCTGCAACTGATCAAATAATTCATCTATTCTGGGCAGAGGGTATTTATTCTTTACGGTTCTCTTATTCAGTTCTCTATAATCGATACACATACGAAAAGACCCGTCTTTCTTTTTCACAAACAACACCGGTGCACCCCACGGCGAAGCACTAGGTCTAATGAAACCTTTATCCAACAACTCCTGTATCTGATTCATCATCTCACGGATTTCAGATGGAGCTAACCTATAGGGAGCTTTGGCAATAGGCGACGAGCCAGGAACAAGATCAATACGGTATTCTACTTCCCTAACTGGTGGTAAACCAGGTAATTCATCAGGGAACACCTCTGGATATTCACAAACTACCGGAACATCGAAAACAATCTTCTTTTTAAGTTTGGCATCAACTACATAGGCTAGATATGATTCACAACCTTTGGACAACGACTTCCTAGCCTTCATCAAAGAAATCAAAGGAAAGACCAAACTATCCCGTTCTCCTCGAGCCACAACATGTGACTCTTCAGAGATTGGGATCCTAATCAATTTCTGATGACAATCAATGCTAGCTTTATTCTGACTCAACCAATCCATACCAATTATCACATCAAAACTAGGGATTGGCATCAACAAGAAAGAAATAAGGAAAGTCTGGTCATCAATCACAATGTTAGCTCCAGTTACCGAGGTGGTAACAGGAACCAAATTGCCACTAGCAATTTCTACTTCTACAGGCTTTGTTATTACAGTAGGTTCTAATTTCAACTTGTCACAGAATTTCACAGATATGAAAGTACAATTAGCACCCGAATCAAATAACACACGCGCCGGTACAGAGTTTATAAGAAATGTACCAGTTATAACATCTTCAGTGTGCACAGCCTCATCGACTGTCATCTGAAAAGCTCTACTGGTTGCTGGTGGAGGGTTTTTACGTTTCTGACCTGTAGATGCAGAGCTCCCAACCGAACCAGACCCCGACTTCCCTGCTTCCGGACATTGACCCACTCGATGCCCCTCCTTCTTGCAAGACCAACACACAAAATTTGGGTACCGACAACTCTTTATCTCATGACCCAGTTCTCCACATTTCAAACATTTATCAGTTTCCACTGTACAAGGTCCATCATGCCTAGATCTACACGAACCACACCAGTTAGAACTGCCCGATGACCCACTTTTACTAACATACTTCTTATTCTGTCGACTGCCCTGAGAACTTGACTTTCCTTTGCTAGAAGAATCACCTCTAGACTTTGCAGCATTATCTCTAGATCGTGCTTCACGAAAACCTCTAATATCACTGTCAACCGATCGTGCAAGATTAAAAGCATGTGATAAACTATTAGCCAATCTTACAGTAGTACGGTAATGATGAGGTAAGGTATCCACAAACTGCTCAATTCGAGTTGTATCATCAGGAACCCAATGTTGAACAAACCGAAGCTTTTCTGTAAATTGGGATATTAGATCATCAATGGTCATATTATCTTTCAACCGAAGATTCACAAATTCTCTCCTAATTTTCGCCATGTCAAAATCAGAGCAGTATTGATTACACACTGCTTGGTGAAAATCTTTCCATTTGATAGAATCTTTTTGTTGTTCGGTTAAATGACCTGTCACTGAATCCCACCAAACCATTGCTTCATCTTTCATGCACTGGACAGCGAACATAACCTTGGATTCTTCCTCACAACGAGTCTCACTAAATTTGCGTTCCATATCTCTTAACCAATTTAAGGTCACAGTTGGATTTGTACTTCCATGTAACACCGGTGGCTTACTAGACATGAAAGTTTTGAAAGAACACACCTTACTAGTTTGAGACGATGGACTAGCACCAAAAACAGAAGTTTGTTGTTGAGCAAGTAGTCTAGCTGCATCTTCCTCAGCTTTCTTTTTAAATTCTCTATGAATTATCAACTCATCCTCCATTTCGTGTATATACTCATCCCTATTTGCTTCTTCTCCAACCGCATGAGAAACACCTTCATGATCATGTTGCTCAGTATTAGTTTCAAAAGGCGGAGCTTCAATCCGGGAAGCATTATTGGGGTTGGTGGTCGGTTGCTCATTATCTGCCATTTCTGAAATCAACACAACACTTGAAATCTGTTAATCGTTAGTACCTATCTACTAACAATTATCAACAATGCTAAATCCCATAATCAGAAAAGTTTGACATACCATGCTCCAGTTTTGGGATTGAACATTCTTCAATGCTTAATTAACCCAAAACCACGCTCTGATACCAACTTATAACACCCCTCATTTGATATAACAATATTATATTAAGAACACGGAAGCGTAGAAATTTAAACGACTTTTTAACTTTACATTACATTAATTTACATAAACAGTTTATAAGTTAAAATCACACTGACTTGAAAACAGTTCCAAAGATTACATAGGTCGGGGTATTATATAAAACCAACTAGTTTAGTACAAAAAGGATCAGAGTAGCTTGCGGTCAAACTATCCTTGTTTCCAAAAGCATCCCATTCCTGCTACCCATTAAGCTACAAAATCTGCAGGAATTAAAGATGAGGGATTAGCACATAGCTAAATGAGAGAGTTCATCACCCAACATTCAACTTAGCATAACCATTAACTACAACAATCAACAACAACTTAATAATGAGGATCGGTGGTTCTGGGGATAACCATAATACCCGGGCGGCTCCCCAAGAACTCTTATCCAACCATATCCGTATGGCCATAACGGACGAGACCGATAGCTAGTGGTTATCCTGCTCAGATACAGTTCAATACACACAACATATGAAGCATATCCCTGTATCATTCACACGATAACCAACTAACCCAACCAACAGTTCATCAACTTGTCGACCTCATTGGCAACCAATATCCAAAGATCACACATAGCACATAGTGCTAAAATCAACAATAATGATTAAACAACTCTATAATCATATCTACAGTTACTCGTTGTAATCAAATAATCACAACTAAATCAAATGGTGAGTTTCGAATCCACTCACCGATACCTCAGAAGTCGCTACACTCAGCTTCTAATCACTGAGTCTTTGGGGTATCTGAAACATCACACAACAAACAAGTTAGTAACTTGTTTCTAACTAATAATAGTTAACTTCACAATTCAAGTTACAATGAGTAACAATAATAACTATTTGTATTATATAAACTCAGGTTCACAAACTATCATAATCATCAAAATTTAACAGACAAACGCGATCCGGACTAGGCATGGTGGGATCGCGTTCTTCAGTAGAAAAAGTTCTGTAACCGAAAAACACTAGCAAACGCGATCCGGATATTTGGCCAGGATCGCGTTTCCAAGGCCAAATCTTGACTGGGACGTTTTATAACTAGTGAACGCGATCCGGACTCGAGACTGGGATCGCGTTGAGCTGCGTTTCAGCTCAGGTACAAACCTGCAAACACACAGCTCGAACCTAATACCATTTTTGGTCATTCAATCTCAGTTCTAAGGTTATACTCAACTGAAATAACACCACCTATCATCATATTACAACAATTTAACATCCTTCAACTCAAACTACATCAATTTCATATTTGACCTAAACCAAGCTTGAGTTCCTGAAAATCAAATACTTACACTATAATGATGAGAGTGATTGGAAGAAGAAGATGAACTTGTAATCACAAAATCACAGCCTTGATTCTTCTAATCTTGTTAATGATTTCAACCTTTCTTTATCTTGATTTTTGGGTTTAGTGTTTGTTCTTGAAATGAAAAAAATGAAAAGAGATAAGAAAGAAATGGGGTAAAGTGATCAAAATAAAGGTCGGCCTCCTTTTTGAGCCGACTTAACATTTTGGATATTTTATACCCGCTCTAAATCTATTGCCTGGAACCTAAAAATCAACTACGAGAAATTTATTTTATTATACCGTCAACTTTAATATATTAAAACAAGCAACATTTCACTAATCACAATAAGTCCTGAGACCTATTTTACCAAATTTCACAATTAAACAATTATATCAAATAATTTCTAAAACAGTTAAATACTTAATTTAAATAGAAAAATACCAGGCCACTGGAGAGGATGTTACACAAACCACTCGAGTTCCAAGTTGGGGATCGAGTACTCTTAAAAGTATTGCCTTGGAAAGGCGTCATCCGTTTTGGCAAACGCGGGAAGTTAAATCCCAGGTACATCGGGCATTTTGAGATCCTCGAACGGATTGGCCCTGTAGCTTATCGATTGCAGCTGCCATCCGAACTCAGCAGCATGCACCCCACTTTTCACGTTTCTAACTTAAAGAAATGCCTGTCCGATGAGACACTTATTATCCCACTCGATGAAATTCGTGTTGACGATAAACTTCACTTCGTTGAGGAACCTGCTGAAATCATGGACCGTGAGTTCAAACAACTAAAACAAAGTCGTATTCCCATCGTCAAGGTCAGATGGAATTCGCGGCGCGGTTCGGAATTCACTTGGGAACGGGAAGACCAAATGCGACTCAAGTATCCTCAGCTATTCACCGATTCTACATCAACCACGACCTCAAGCTAAATTTCGGGACGAAATTCTCCTAACAGGGGGAGAATGTAACACCCGCCAAATTAGGACTAGTGATTAGTGTCTAATCTTCTGTAATACATGTAATTAGTCCTTGGATTAGGGTAATTAATGTATCAAATTATATATTGTTGAATATATACGAAAATACGATTTGATTAAATCGTACGCAACTTAAATCGAATGTAATTCGATTCAGTTATTTCGGACGTTGGTGAAACATTTTTATTTGAACAATAAAATATTATTTAATAACGCGATTGTGTCCAAAATATTAGTCCAACAATCCTCCTAAGTTATCTCGCACCTCGCGATTTAAGCCCACACGATTTAAAAACGATAAATGCGTAAATCAATTTAAAACGCGTTTTATAATCTAAATTACTAAAATTTAATAAAATAATTCAAGAAAAACATTTAATAAAAGTTCATAACTTAAAACAAATAATAAACGCGTAAAATAAATAATTAAACGATTAAACAATCGAGGAAAACGAACACCGCACGGAGCGCGATTGCAGGAAACGAAATTGGTGAAGTCCACACCCGGTGGACCCCACTCGAAATCAGCCCAAAAAGGTGAGGGTCACCACCTCCCTCACCTCACTTTCACTTTCTTTCTCTCTCTCTTCCTCCTTTCTTCTCTCAAAAACCCACACCACCTTCATCAACAAAAATCACAAAATACTACCATCAAACAACCTCAAATCACTTCACTCGTTTGGAAGAAAACGTCCACCGCATCGAGATCTACATTTCCATCTTTCCGGATTCCTCCGGCGTTAACTTCGTAAGTTTCCGACAAATCCTGACACCTCTCGCTTTCTATTGTTTTCGACTTATAATTGTTTGTTTAAGCTTATAATGTCCATATTTAGGTTGGGTAAAAATATTGGACCGAACGGTGGCCGGAAAACTCGTTTTCGACACAAAATCCGGCCAACAGCCCTTAACGCCGCATCTGGCCTGGATCCTTTACGACGTCGCGTATAACGTCGCACAGAAATCAATAACGTCGCCTTAGCGACGTCGCACATAACGTCGCATTGAATTGCGAAATCGCACATAGCGACGTCGCCTACTACGTCGCTAGAATCAACAACGTCGCGTATAGCGACATCATCCTTAACATCGCATTAAATTGCGAAACGTCGCCTTTAGCGACGTCATGCTCAACGTCGCAATCCTTACCTGTGACGTTACACCTAACGTCGCACAAACCAGGACTTGAAAACTCAGATTTTTACTAAGTGTCGAGACCTAAAATTTTAACACCTGATTTTACCCAAATTCGGATCCAGATGCGTTTTTCGTCAAAGCAATATAGTAGAAATAAAAATTTTCCAAGCTGACCTGGCAGCTCGACCCCAGCCAGGGGCTCTGCCCCTTGGACCCCGCTACCAGGGGCGCTGCCCCCGGACCCCCGTACTTAGATTTCGTAGACACATTTCACACCAAACATCAAACTTGTATAACACTTTGAAACTAACAAAATAACATCAAGATCATTATTACCAATAATCACCAACGGGCCGTACGCGTTTTCAAACACTTAAACTATCCACCGAATTGGGAACATTTGGATATTATAGTTGGACGAACAACTACAAGGTAGTCTTATTAGGTACCTTCGCATATTATAACCATCGCGTGTATTGGACACCCTCAGGTTACAAGTCTTTGGATTTCATCAATCGGCTAATCAACTTACGTTTATTTAAACGCTTTCAGACTCAGGTGAGTCTCATAGCCCCTCTTTTTACTGTTTTACTCAGGGGTGTGATACAATGCTTATTTTTAACATGTGAACGCAAGTACAACTTTTCATATACTACATGAGTTTTACACTCTAATCATTTAAAGTCATCCGTCAGCATAGTTGTTAATACGTTGTAGCGTGAATATTAGTATATGGTACCATATAGGATTGACCCTCCTGGTTCGGGTTAGCAAGCACTAACCGGATAAACGGACGTACTAATATTTGGGAAGACGAATGTTGATTAGGCATTCGTGGAGGCACCTCGCCCGGAATTCTCTTTAGGGGACCCGGCCCTCGAGTTAAGCTCAACTATGTGCTCATGGCTGTATACACGATTACTATCATTTCATTTGCTGGATGCAAATCATTATTAAATCTTGCGGTTCATACTTTATTACTTGATTTCAAACATGTGAGCTCACCAGCTTTAGCTGACCCATTTAGCATGTATCGCAGGTACCAAGCAGTAGGTTGCTTCTACTTCAGGATTTTTAGCTCGAGTCAGCATTCAGACGTTTGAGATTTTCTTGCATTAGTATATTTTGTACAAGTACTTATGTACTGAAATCTCCTTTCATTTAAACTCGAGCTATGTAAAGCTTTAAATGTTGTAAACATTTCAATATTAATCTATTTTGTTAAAACGACGCATATAGAGTCGTTTACTATATATCTTTGTACTTTGTTATTGATTAGTAACACCCAAATCGTGCTTCCGCAAATCATTAAATTTGGAGGTGTTATAAAAATAATTGATTAGGGTTTAGATATATATACCTACACAAAACACAAGAAAATGTGATACACGGAAGCAATCTCGAACCCTACTTGAGACGGTTTTCTTTGATCTCTTTTTCCTCCCCTTTTTTTTCTTTCGGTCGGGACAACAAAACTCCAGGGACGATTCCTCTTTTTTTTTACAAGGTTAAAAGAGTTTATTGTTTACACTAAGGTTATATATGTGTTATAACCTGATGATTAAGTTGAATGGGTTTGGGTGTCTTTTTTTTTTTTTTTTTTTTTTTTTTTTTTGGGTAAAGGGATTATACATTGGGCCGTTAATTTTTCTTTGGCCTCTCTCAAATTTCGACAAACACAAAAAAAATGAGAACAGAAGAAATCCACGAAGCCATGATCATGATAGTTATTATTATATTATTTATGATTATTATTATTATATTATTTTTTATTGTTATATTATTATATTATTATCTAATTAATCTGATGATACAATGATTATTATTATATTATTATTATTATATATTACTATTATGTTATTATTATTATATTATTCTTATTAGAAAAATCACGTACGAACGTAATTCGAATCGTTTGATACTATATGAGAATTAAATTTCTGAAAATGAAAATACGAAATATTTGAATAGTTCTTCGTCGAGTTTACGAACTTGAATACAAATAGGAAATGATTTCGAATTGAGATTTTTTTAACTACATTTTTTTTTACGGATGTCACAGTATCCCCCCGTTTAGGGAATTTCGTCCCGAAATCTAATCAAAATTATTACTGAAAACGTTATTATGGAATAGACACGGGTTTTGAGTTTCTTATGATCCTCCCGTTCTTAAGTGAATTTCAAATCTTCACCTGTCGTTATATCATATTCTAACTATAGTGATCGCGTTATGTTTCTGTTACTTAGCTTCTCGTTCTGTTGTCTTTTCCGGCCCTATAACGCAATGCTATTTTAAAATCCCTCTCGATTTTATTCAACTACACATTACTACGTTTCGTTTATGTGACACCATAAGAGACTCACTTTATTATGTATCACAAGTCTCCGTTTACTCTATTCGTCCCTTTGATTGATAGGTTATCGAACCTATTTGTTAAACGTATAATACGAATTCGTTCGGGCTGTTAAGAAAGTAAAAGAAATTGGTATTTGTAAATGGTGCATTCTCAACATCTAGCATACTCTTTCTTGATTCCAAATCTCATGGATACCACAGTCGCAATTGTTGGACCGAGAGGTATGACCACATCGAGTCCTAAACGTCGTCTTTGGCATAGCTTCCTTGTTATACCTCAATTGAATTTATAGTTTGTTCGTATGTCGATTGTCTGTATATCTATCCGAATCCGTAAAGTTGATTTGTTAAATCGTTGTTTCTAGAAAAAGAACATCGGTTCTACGTCACGCACGTTATGGGAATTTTAACAACTAATGGTGCTCACCGGAAAATAATTTCATATATGTCGAAGGGTGAATAATTCAACTAGATCTTTCGGAAAGTCTCAAAGAAAAATTCGTATTTGTATTTGTCGGAATGGTGAATCATTAAGTCCATCGGCTCTTCTTTCAACTTGAGAATTTGTATTTGTTTCATATAGAAGTTTAAGGATGTAAAGTTGTTTTGTTAGTTAGGAATATTAAATGGGTTCTTACCAAAATGTAGTATGATGTTACAAGTGATGATGGTATTACGTAAGATGTGCACTCCATACTCATCATATAATTAATTTCCATGGTTTTAAACTAGACCTTGATTTATCGAGGCGTTGTGTAGCAACCCATACTTGAGGCTCCCACATATAAACTTGTAGCTGAAATATAAGTGTTGGAGAATAGACAATTATTAATGAATGTTCTTGACCAAATGAGTGATAAGTATTTGTCCTTTTACAACTTACGGTTTGTTGATTCTACATAATTTGTATGAGACTTTGGCATCGAAAATTACTTCTAACGCAGAACAATCACCGTTAGATTCAACTTAACATATTGAAATTTAGGTTATGCGAAATGAGTTTCAACATTTTAAGCTCCCATAGTATTCTCAATGTATCCTACGTATATTGTATATTAAATTTTGATCTCTTTATGAATTTAAGGGAGTTTGTTGATTGTTGATCTTCAAAAATGTTAAGTTTACGATGGGAGCTAGATAATATAGAAAAAGATTATCCTCATAAGTGGCACCTTAGAGTTTAAAAAATTATTTAAATTAGTTATGAGAAATCCCCATACACTGACATAAAGTGGAGTAACTATTTGCTCATTTGCTTAAATTTCAACGAAAATGATTTCCAAACTTTATTGAATGAATAATTACTAAATTTTAGATCTTATATTGGTCAAAGCTTTTTAAATGTTTATTAGTGAGCGGGTAATTTGGTCTTTTGCATATTAAAACTTATAAGATTGAAAAGAAAATGGGTGAATCAATTACAAGGGAGTATATATATAGATAGAGACGAATCTTAGAGATGGGTGTTGGCAGGTTAGTGCCAAACTACGTGTTTTGTCGTGTCTACTGGTTCCTTCATGCCGTTTTGCATTATTTCTAGCAAGTTTTCAACCGAGTTTATCCCCCCGATTGGCTCGTGCGGTGTGTTTCGGAAATCGTCATAACTATTGGTGAAATAAATGTATTGTTTTACTCAAGCTTTAGTGATGTTTTGTTGACGAAATATAATTAGAGTTTGGTTCCGTTTGAAGGCAGAATTGGTTCTTTAGTTTGGAGTAGTCTTCTTTTATGTATCGATTTGATAACGCTAGTAATATACCCGCACGATACAATGTAACGGTGAATCGAGCGAAAGAACATTAATCGGAGATATTATGCGTTGCATATTTGGATTTAAGGCCGATGCCTTATGTGAACTGTTCTATTGATTCCCTATCGATCGATTTGTCTCGTGGATATCTTGATCTTCACTTTGTAATTGTTTTTTATTAGGTCTCGAGATTATTTGGCTGAACATTTTAGAGACAATAGTTAAGACCCGCCGTCTTATTTCGTATGGATTAGTAGGGAATTACTCCCACGTTGTTACATAATAGTACAGAATGATTGAATTCATTTTAGTGTGTCAATCAAACGATTCCTTCATGATTTCCTCTTGCTCAATTCATCGGTGAGCTTATTATACTTCTGGTTGTTATGTAAACTCATTTGTTCTGTGTTTTTCTTTTGACTAAATGGTAACCAAATGTTATCTTCGATTAAGTTCTTAATATTAAGTGACATAAGAAAATGGTTTTTTTATTATTATTTTAAACTAGGCGTTCATAATTGAATAATTCAATGTCTATCTCGTTATTTGTGCCTCTCGTAGAATAGTTACAACTGGGAACTTCTTCGATTTTATACCAACATTATGAGTGAATTTTCCCTTGAGAGCTTATCCGGTGGTATTCCATGTAGTAGTGAAATACATTACAAAGTTTGTAGCACTAAGTTTTTAGTTGTAAATATTAAAAGTAATGGAGCTTATTATATTATGTTGTTTGATTTATTTTAGATATTAAATGATATTAAATTATTATTGTTACATGTTTCAAGACATAAAGAGTTTCAAGGCAGTATAATTTATTTTGGGTACCAAGGATTTTAGTAGGAGAATCTTGAGGCATCACTTAGATTCTTACCGAAATTGTAGCCGAAATAGTTTAAAAACCGAGATTATAATACATGTTAAGACTGGTCTTATTCAATTACATTATATTTTAGCATGTGGCATTTTGAGCCCTTATTATATAAAGGTAGAGTTTCCAAGCAATACGGAGAATTGAATGCACGTTTAAAAGATGTCAAGATCTTGTACTAACTTGAAAAAGGGATTAGAAATCTTCGTTGCGAGGAAGTAAGAGTGGCCAAGTGATGAGTACATCACTGACTAGAAAGGTAAAGACTATCTTATGATACGTGGTTGTAATATGAAATTTCTAAGGGAAATTAAGATGTAATTATGTCCAAAGAATTGGAGGAATAACGAGCCAATTATTTAACTCCAGTGAGTAATGATTTTAATAGAGTTTTTTTTTTTTTTGGCATGGTTATTCATTAGTGAGTTATTATCCATGTCTATTATTCTCATGATTCGGATTCCATGTCTTATAATGACGTTTACTTACTACATGATTTGCACTTTTATGTTTATCACGTTTCGCTCCTGACATGTATCACGTTTTGTATTTCAAGTAGAACGTCTTAGCGGCATGTTTACTACGATTTTGAGTACATATGTGTTTAGAAATAATGAACAATTTGGGTGTCAGATGTATGCGCCAAACCAATGACCACGAATAATGATTTCCAAAACAAATAGAGTCGAAAAATTTCGTCGTCATGCGACCTTGAAGGTGACCCATTGGACACTCGAATATGGTCATATAAACACATATATGTCGTGATACCTTTGCAATCATGTCGGCCGCCATAATTGTTAGGGTATCCTTTCATATATGTACTTATTACCAAACTCTATATCACAATGTTCAACCTCGATCCTACCTATTTGAATCTAAAAGTGGCACGAATGTATCATGAGTGATACTATGGTCAATACAGTATCGATAGACAACATTAATGATCCTGCACCGTCAAGCCTACATAACCCTCACGGGTATGCGGCACGTGCGGAACCACCAACGAAGCATGTCTTTCTCAAGAATCGAATTACGGATGGGTACATGTTGTCTATGTAAGAAATAAGTATACACTGTTGTAGATAAGTACACCTCGTGTCATGCACATGTAGTTCCTAGCATAGTATCTATATGAAGGGTCCTAGGTTATAGTCCAGGTCAATCCACCTAATTCTCTATAACCAATGGCTCTGATACCAATCTGTCACACCCCGTCTAAAGCGGAAATAACGGGGTACAACTATGACAGGATCATAACACATCATTATAAAGATCTCTATATGAAATATAAAGATCAATGTGTCATGATGTCATTAACACGAATAGCGGTTCGTGCCAAACATACATTCCAACAATGAATCGAAGTCTTACAAGAAATCAATAAATGTATTCAACACAGTTAAGGCAAAACATGCCTTTCCAAACAACCAAAATGCTATAACCAAATGTTTCATGTATCTTGAAGTAACACTTAATGCAACCTAAACGGTCCACTAAGTTTTCTTGTCCTCAGCTTTAGTTCCACTAGTGCTACCTGAAAAGATATGCTCAAAAACGTCAACACATGTGTTGGTGAGTTTCGTAGGTTTGAAACAAGACATCAGAAAATAAACATTTTTGCTGTGATAATGAACTGTGTATGACAATGCAATAGAAATATACATAAATGTGAAATAATGCAGCCAATGTGACCTCAATGCACGGTAATCACTCCACAAAGAAGTAAAACCGACTGTAAACAACCAATCCCAATGTACGGCAAATACCCCACAAGGAATTACAGCACGAATGTAAACAACAACCTCAATGTACGGCAAATACTCCACAAGGAAGTACAACACGAATGTAAAAAACAACCTCAATGTACGGCAAATACTCCACAAGGAAGTACAACATGAATGTAAGCAACAACCAAAAGCACATTAGTCACATAGTGTCACACATTTCAAGCATATGTCCAAAATGAAAATGAATGTAATCACAGCATGAAAACAATTAATAAAACATGTGAGCATACTTTTCCCCCAATTTAAAAATATGTAAATGAAAACGGGGCCACGAAAACTCACCTGAATGGCAGCTTAAAGTAAGATAAGTATCACACACAAGCCGCGGTAAAACATGAGCATCCTACAATGTTTAAGTGAAATGTTCACGAGTTATATGTCTTAAGAATTATGTACACGAGTCGAATCGAAGAGTTTCTATATGTTCACATTCATCTTAAGCTTATACCCCTTTAATATTTTTCCCACCAATTTTAAAATGAACTAAGTCTTATAGTTACTCAAACTTAGGTCTACTCATTGTTAAAGATAACAATTCGAATCCAATTCTTTTGTAAACATTCGTCAACACATTATTAAAAATCTTTATCTACCCTAAACTTAGAAAACATTAAATTCAGAAAACATTTTATAACTCATACGATATAGACATCTCTAATAAAAATATTGATTCACAATAATCAAGAAAACAATATCGTAGTTGAATAACGTAGACTTTAAAACACAATGACTTAAATAATATACCAATTAAAATAAATAAATAAATTCAATGTAAGTCTATAAAAATATAAGTTTATACAGAAAAGTTTAAGTCTTAACCTAATTTTAAAAGTCCCCAAAGCAATTAGAAAGTAATTTACCCGATTCATATAACTTAACCAAAGTTTTCAGAAAATTCGGAATACACTACTACAGTTTACGAAATAATTTTTATAAAATAATCTGTTAGGTTTCAGAGGCCGGAACCTCGCAGATTATAGTAAAACATCGAGATCTACAACTTTTTAGTTTTGGCCGAAACCTGAAAACGAACACAACTAGGTCAAAACAGCCACTGTTTACCACTACGAAAATCTGGACAGAAATTACGATTAACGGTATATAACTTTCGACTTCAAAAACACCTTAAACCCCATATATTAAATCCCCAAACACATAAATCATCTATAATATACATCTATTCCAGAAAAATAATAAGAAAAATAATTGATTAGGGTTTAGATATATATACCTACACGAAACACAAGAACATGTAATACACGGAAGCAATTCTCGAACCCTACTTGAGACGGTTTTCTTTGATCTCTTTTTCCTCCCCTTTTTTTCTTTCGGTCGGGACAACAAAACTCAAGGGACGATTCCCTTTTTTTTTTTACTTGGATAAAAGAGTTTATGGTTTACACTAAGGTTATATATGTGTTATAACTTGATGATTAAGTTGAATGGGTTTGGGTGTCTTTGGAATTGGGCCGTTAATTTTTCTTTGGCCTCTCTCAAATTTCGACGAACACAAAAAAAATGAGAACAGAAGAAATCCACGAAGCCATGATCATGATAGTTATTATTATATCATTTATGATTATTATTATTATATTATTTTTTATTGTTATATTATTATATTATTATCTAGATAATCTGATGATACAATGATTATTATTATATTATTATTATTATATATTACTATTATGTTATTATTATTATATTATTCTTATTAGAAAAATCCCGTACGAACGTAATTCGAATCGTTTGATACTATATGAGAATTAAATTTCTCAAAATGAAAATACGAAATATTTGAATAATTCTTCGTCGAGTTTACGAACTTGAATACAAATAGGAAATGATTTTGAATTGAGATTTTTTTAACTACATTTTTTTTTGACGGATGTCACACAATTCCCAATTTCAAGTCACACACAACATACAATAGGTGTTTTTGAAAGTTTACCTAAATAGATTTAATCAGAGTTGAGATAACAAGTTGAAAGTTTCGCATCTAACGAAACAATAAATCGTTAAAATCAATTAGTATTTGACTCGTGTGTAAGGTCCGTATCTTTTTTTGTATAATGCATTAAAAAGATCAAATACATTAAGATTCGTTTCACTGAAGTAGAATATGTATGATCTCAGTTATATTTTTTCTGTATTTATTTATATTAAGTTGAGTTTAAACAAACAAAGAAAGAATTCATAATGCTACAAAGTTTATTCTTGTAGGCGAGTGACATAAACCTTCAAATATGTCACATTAAAAGATAACAATGCAACAAAACTTCAAATTTTACACATCTTTGACGATTTTAGTTACTGTTTACAAAACGACAATCTTTTCGAACCTCACCAACATCTTCGCTTATCGGGTTGTTCTCTGATAAAATAAGCAGAGCCTTAGCAAACTGATCATGAAAGTAAGTGTTATCGGCTGCCATTTTCTTGACGTACGAAGATGTAGTTGGAGTCGATAAAAGTTCTTGATCAACTACAAGCAGTCCCCTGTTGTTTATTAGGTTCTTGTAGTACATGTTGTCTAAGGTCATTGGTGTTAGTAGGTCAGTTCTTGCGTATTCTACAGCAAGCGGGTCTGGTACTTGATGGGGACAACGACCCTTGAGATACTCAGCGTATTCTGGGGCCAGAGTTGGGTCAACTTCTGGATATAGTCGGTCAACTATGTTGACACAATGGACTCTGCCTACCGAGTGAGCGCCTGCGACAAGTACAAGTGAACTATTATTAAATATTTTGGAACGTATGGAATGAATCAATGAATTTGTGCTTGAAAATGTTTTGTTTGATTGAAATGAATGTAAATGAACAAGGGAGGCCGGAGCCAAAAAGTTATTCAACGACAAGTTTACACTTTAGGGGCAGTTGGCCACTGCCCCTCTAGTGTGACTGGACTGTGCATGAGTCGTAATTACCTAAGAGGGCAACTGTTCCTTCAACATCAATTCCAACGGATTGAAAGCTAGAAAGGACATGTGACATGGAATCGTTATGGTTTGGGATAAGCTCATCAATTTCTGCAAGATGACTTTCCTTGCTATCTTTTCGACCGGTTTTCATCTCAATATGAGGTCCTCCTAACTATGTAATTAATGAAAATTACATCAATCTCTTCTTAAGTTTGTGTGTGCATGTACTAATTAAAAAAAAATTGATTAGTTTAATTTCTTACCATCACAACACCATCTCTAGCAGAAAGAGCAACAATATCAGCACAAGAAACAGTCATGGGGCAGGCACTCTCAAGAGCATCTTTGATTGTGTTGATGTACTTGAAATTTCTCATTCCCATATTTCTTTTTGATGTCTTTTCTGATTGTATCCCATTTATGCTCTCCAATAATATTGATGCATCACATGACTATATATATATATTTATAAATAACATATATCATCAATTAGATGTCAAACATTGTTATTAATTTGAAATTTATTACTTAAAGCTCCGAAGAAAAGGGTTGTCATGAATATGATGTATCTTTTACCATGCAAGAAATGGCAAGTTCAACCATAACAATTATATTTAATGATTTTTATATTTTATTCTATAAATTTGTATATAAGTATATAATTAACTATGCTAATGTTTGGAAATCCTCAAATCTAGGATATGATTCATGCTATATATATTCCATGCAATATAATCTGTGTACAACTTTGAATAGAGAATTTAGACTCATGAAAGAGGGAAATTTGAAGCTAAAATTAGACTAAATTGTACCTTAACCATGCAATCATGGAACAAAGTTCTTATCCAAGAAACAGCAGTATTTCCATGCTTATTATACAAGCTTATAACTTGTTCTTTCACGATTTCCTCGGCATTTGGACAACTCTCCGAGTAGTAATTCAACTGTACCTCACTCCTACCTTCGGAAACGATAAGAAGAATACATAAAGATTAATCACTGCACACTCATATATGATATCGAAAGTACCGTGTGGTATGCATATATTGGTTTCATACAAACCAATGTACGTGACCATACACACGTTAAAAACGTAAAAGTAAAAACATATGGTTAATAATATACCAGAATAAAAATTGAAGGATAAGAGAAAGATGAAGCTAATAAGCTTGCAAATTATGTTGTTGGATGCCATAATCTCTATGCTTTATAAGCTTGTGCTTATGAGTAAGTATCCCAAACATCTAATCTTCTTTATATAGAGTAGGCTTTGCAAGTGCAAATGAATATTACAAGCATGCAAAGCTTGTCCACTTGCCCTATTTTTTAGACTTTCTATCCACTTCCCCTCCACTAATTAATATTGAAAAATTATTTGTTAAAAGAGCAATACCGAGTCAATATTGCAATTAATACTGATAAATTATCATTAATTATGAGATCTAGCTAGCGTTTCACAAATGTTATCAATATACATTGTGGGATGTGTTGTACGTTAAGCAAACTTAAGTAAGGTTGCGTTTGATTGCCACTGAATGGGCCCATTCAGAGCTGAATGCTGAATCGATCATCATTTAGTGTGTTTGTTTCAAAATTAAAATGTCCTCTGAATTGAATTGGAGCCTTTGAATCGCTCGGCACCCCTTGTATAGATTAAGAGTTATGATAACCAAAGACCTCATATCGCGATTACCAAACATATATTATAAGAAATATAATTTAACAAAAAGAGCTTTGACTAAGAATCAAATCAATATCTAAGTATTTTCTATATATATTATGTGTAGTAGTTGAAAATGTTCTCCAAATACAATAGTCAAATTTATAAAAATTTATAAGCAAGAATATTTTGCTAATAATGCTTGTTAATTAATGGATATTTTGGTAGACTTATAATAAAAAGGTAAGTATTAGAGGCTTCTTAAAATCTGATTAATTGATATATAATTTGTACAAGGGCATTGTAATTAATTATCGATTCTATATATACATTAATGCTTAATCGTGCTTGTATAGGACACATGCAACATCATGTTCCTTATGACAATTATCGTGTCAAAACTTCCCACCAAATTGTCAAATTACAAATTTAATTTAATAAATAACAAATAATTAAATCCATGTGCTAATGTCGTTTTTTTTGTATAACTTATGTACGTCATTAATTATGTACGTTTCGTGCATATAGCTGTAGTAGATACTAGATACTTCTTAATTAAACATAATGATGTGTGAATCTGTTTAAATAAAAATAGATATAAGTAATGTTACCAAAACTGATAATTGAAGTGAGTGGATAAATAATTTGGAAATTCAGGAAAACAATAAGTAGTTGATTTGGGAGGTTCTTGAAATGATTTAGAAAGATGTCAAGACAGCCGCCCCACCAACCATTCTTAGGCTTAAAGAATTGTGTATGGTTTTACAAACAAAATGCTTGCTACTAATAAATGACAAGAAATGTTGTTTAGATTTAGTTTGAGATTCGAAAAACAAATAAGTAGATTGAAATGTGATAAAATTTATTTAGTAATATATATAACCACACGATTCACACATAATCGATCAATGGAAGAGTCGGTAGTGTAAATAGTTCTCCCCAATTTCAAATTAGGGAATTGATAATGACAGTTATAAGGGCTGGCTGTCAACACGAGAAAAATTATGCATTTATTGAAGCTAAAGTTTCTTCATTTAATTAAAATTATAGTAATTAATACAGTGAAGAAGGTTTGCATTTAATTTACTGAAATATTCATTTTATATGTGATGTATTAATTATGATTTTAAATAATAAAGAAAACTTTAAATTAAATAATTGTTCGGATAACTCTCATTGTCAATATCATTTCCCTTCAAATTATATGAAAAATAAAATTATTTTAAGGGACCGATGATAATTTATTATTTTAATACTTTGAAAAAAAAAAAAGTTTTTTCCTCTCAATAATTATATCTTCACTCTGACAAAGAACAATATTGAATAAGTCTGAAAAACGCTGGATACAAACTTATTTTATTACAAACTCAATCTATCATCTTAAATTTGTTTAAACAAAAGAAACTTTTTTAATTCGATAGACTACTTTAATAATTATAATTATACTGTACATACTAACGCAGTAAGACTTAAGAGCTTCAAACTCTCACTTGTTGGAGAATAACATACATAGTTGGATCAGAACAAACTTGGACCTTTGAATGTGGAATCCCTAATTAGGCAACTATGCATTTTTTTTTTTTTTTTTTTTTTTAATCGTGGGATTCATCATTTACTACACTAATAATCCAATTAGTCAATGAAAATTACATTACATTATACATATATAAAATGGGATACTTTAAATATAATATAAAATTAACCTTTATGATGTCATCAATCTTACAATTTTTAAATAATCAATTTAGTCCTTCAACTTTACTTAATTCTATAAACAAAACCCCTAAAATTTCTCAATTTAATAATAGAATATATATAATATTTAATACGGGTTGTACTTATTTTATGTTACATAACGTCATAACCCGTGTGTATACACGGGTTTAAAAGCTAGTATTCTTATATGTGAGTTATGACAAGATAACCATGTTATCTCTAGCTAGAAGTCAACATAAGAATACATATGCATAATCCATAGATTACGCTTTAAAACATGCCATCCGTATATTATTCCATGAATACTTGGGGATTATATTAAAATTAAACAAGTTTGCCATTCCTTAGCCTTCCCAATAATTTTATATTATTTCAAAATTAATAAACTTGAGACAAATCATGTATGCACCAAAAAATCATAAGATTCAATTGGTTTGAGCAATTATTGTTTACCGAACATTTACCAAAACAAAATGACCTTTTTATGTGAGTAAATTTTATTTTAGAAGATTCGTGTTTTAGTGAAATAAAATTTAGAAAATGTAATCAAAGTACGATAATGAGTTAATGACTCGAATCGTTTTTAGTCTCACACTTTTTAGCTTTCAGCATGTTCATCAGTTCATGGGGTGATCTTTGTTTTTTTGGTTGGGCCGATATTTACATGGACCGGTTTAAGATTATGTCCAAGGCCTATGGCCCATTAATGACTTTTGACTTGGTGTCTTGGTGTGTATGCTCAAAAGGGAAAATTACTTGACGATTTTTTCTTAACACCTTAATGCCTATGAAACAACTGTTTAATATGTGTATTTATGACAAACTTTGATGTATTTATCACCTCCCTGTTTAAAACTATCCAAATGGGTCTAGAAACAGATGCTCGCGTGAAACTTTCGCGCGGAAGGGGTATGGGACGGTTTTTCAGCAAGGTTGCTTGACCACGAATGTTAGCTCGCGAATTCAGAAAATCGTAGACACTTGAAAGAATTTACATGAAAAGTCAAGACCTCTCAAGAGAATGAAAGGTTCTTGAATGCATGAAGATTGAAGTGTGTGGAATCTTCTTTGTAAATATCAAAAGTGTAATGTTGTTTATAAAGAATAGATCATAACCATGGATTATATTGATTTTGACTATGCATTTGTGATGTAGAGGCTTATATAAATAGCATACATCATCTATCCATTCCATTATACATTTGTGTTTGTTCTATTATATATGGAAAACATTCTTATAGAGTAGTCATTTATCAAGTATTCGTGTTATAATGTCACTTCTATTGATCTTTACTTGGTTACATCCCCCATTCTACGAGTACGATCGGAAGTTGGGTGGATGTATTGATGGACAAGTACGAGACAAAACGATATATATATAAATGTGTGTAGCAAAACTTTAAACTCAAAGTATTATCGATATGATAATGTAAACTCTATAAACTAAACTAAAAACCAAGAAAATATTGCATACTTGGTCTCGTTCAAACCTACTCCAATCCCAAAGGAGATAATGGTTTAATGAATAATGTATAAATAATTTTTTTACATCTATTCATGTACATATGATTCATTATTAAACAATCAGAACCTCAATTTTGTTTTGCACCAAATACCGCCCAAATTAGAAACTAGATTTCATATTAGTTTATTCGTCAATTCATAGCGTGCACCCCCACCCCCACACATATTTATATAAGAGAGACTTGAGATCGACAACGTCAATGAACGAACACGAACAAGCTCGTTACGTATTCGTTCGATTCGTTTACAAGTATATTCATAGTTTTGATCTTGCGGTTTTAAGATGTTTTGTTACAAAATTTGTCCTATACCATTTTAAATAACGGTATAACTATAGGCTTATAAATTAAAGAATACAAGAATTGTTTAAAAAAACGTTGGAAGCTAAATGTTAGTAAACAGGATGTTCATTATCGAACCAGATCGAATGCGGTCATATTAGTGCTCTTCATTATAATTTGAGTTGTGTAATGAAAATGCCAAACTTTGTAAAGTTAATCACAGAATGTTCAAGAATGATAGTACTAATCATTATATTGGTGAGAGTGATGCTCGCAGTGTGCTTTCATTTGCAGTCATTTGAATACAAATGTAATATTGGTGAATCTTTTCATGCCTAGCTTTCGGTTGATGGCATATCAAAGCAAGTGCAGTAATTGGATACTATTGTAATGAGTAACTTGATCGATAACGTCTGTCTGTTTAAATTTCAATTGTATTCTATTGATGTAATCTGAAACTTGATATTGGTGTACAATGAGTTGTCTAGTTTGTTTATAAAATTTCCAATACTAATATTTATCAATGAATTAAAAAATGAACTTCAACTTTCTATGTTAAATCAAAGATTACTCTAATTATGTAAATATTTGATTTAGTTGTTGTGTATTAATTGCATTTTATGTAAATAAATAAGGAGACTTCAACTTAATTGAATAGTTCTTATCTTGTGGCATTAGGAGTTTAGGACACTAGTTATTCATTCTCTTATAAAATAAGTATGTTGATAAATGAAATTAACAAGTATGTTTTTACCCGCGCGTTACGGCGAAACCTTTTAAATAAATATTTTTGATAAAGAGTATACAAATATATTTATAGTAACTTTTATATTTAGATTATTTTTTATACAAATTTAATATTTATTATTTGTATTGATACATGTTAATACTTTTATTTATAAACTTTAAGTATACCATTAAAAGGAAATATTATTAAGGGGTTTACAAATGGAAGGAAAATAGTAAAATGGTTGAAAAAAAAAGCCCTTAGACTCCGATATACATATAATCCTCGCTTTTGGATTCTTTGCATCTCTCGATTTTGCTTAAGCCTATAAAAGTTTACATAATTGTGCAAATATTTAGATTCAATTGCAAATAGAAATTTATTTAAATTCAATTTCAAGTTAATGCGATTTTTCGAGACCCATTGTGACACCCGCTAATTTAGGACTATGATTAGTGCCTAAACTACTTGTAACATCCGTAAATCGGACCTAATTGTTTTATATTATTTTCTGATTTTAAAATAATATTAAATGTGTTTGGAAATAATATTGTTTGAATTATTTGAAAATAACTAGGAAATAAGTTTCAGGACTTATTGTGGTTAGTGAAATATTAATTGTTTTAAATTAATATAGTTGACGGAACAATAAAATGTTTGGACTCGCAAGTGGTTTTTGAGTTCCAGACAATAGATTGAGAAGGGGTATTAAATTATACCCGTATAATTGAAGGCGGTTAGTGAGAACCGACTTTTGTTTCCTTATATCTTAACCTTTCCTTTCCTTTCCAAAAATAGAAAAGAACATGAATTCTCCCTGTGATTTTACGATTTAAAACAAGGAAACCATCAAACCCGAATTTGAGTAAAAATCCTGATTCAACAACATCATCAACATCAGTTTCATATCTTAATCTTTCTTAGTGGTAAGTGTTTTATTTATATACATATGAATTTGATTAAAATCATAGGGTGTATGACTTTTAGATGAAATTGAAGTTTGAATATTGTTAGGTGACGTTGATATGTTAATTAGATGCTTTAAAACTCAATTAAGTTGTTGGATTTGATGATTTTAGCCAAAATTACGAACCAGAAACGAAGAACAACAGCAGGTTTTGGGGTCTGCAGAAACCTAATAAATCGCGACGCGATTTATGTTTGATCGCGACGCGATCAGATAACCATGGCGACGCGATTTGTAGGTTTTCGCGACGCGATTCTTGGTTATAAACGCGACGCGATATGTGGGATTTCGCGACGCGATTAGGGGTAGATGGCGACGCGATTTCAAGCTGATCAGAATTTTGTTTTCCGTTTTTGAGTTTTGCAAATTCCAAAAGTGCACAAGTGTTTAGGTGTGTTTTTAGCGACAAAAAATTTGATAGAATATTAGTAAATTCGGATTGGGCTGAAATTCGCATGGTCACTCGGAAACGGCCCAACGATCAAAGCTCTATTTTAAGAGCCTAGGCGGTTTTAGGCCATTCGGGGTCGTTTAGGGGCCGAAAATGGCATTTTTCGGTTTGTGGACTTCATTTCAGGACTTTCTGATTTCATTCCGAATTGGACTTTTGTTTTCTTGGACCTCAGGGATTACTTGCTTAAGTAAATATGTTATAATGATGATTTGGAACTAGATAATTGAGTAAATGATTATGATAAGTTGACTTGTTATAACTTGGTTAAAACCATTAGTTGTAAAGTAATACGATTTCATTTACAATCTGGTTTTGATTTGTATTTTGATATGGTGTATTGAGATATCGTGATATGTTATATGATTATAACATAAATTTATTGTTGTTAATGAGTTACTAACTCATTATTTTGTTGTGATTCTCAGATTGAAAGAGAACTCAGTAATATTAGACTACTAAGTGGAGACTGAGGTATTCGGTGAGTGGACTCGTACTCTCAGTGTGATTTAGTTGTAACATAATTGGTTACAACAGGTGAACATAGTGTTATTATGATTGTTGATTGTGATTGTTAACTGTTGAAATACACGTGTAATAAGTGATGTGTTGCCTTTGAGCATTTGGTGATTCGAAGGTCAACGATTGTTGGACTGGGTTGCTACAGGTTAGTCAATGTGAGATTTGTGATCATGTGTTGAGAATAGAACACATATTGACTAAAGGTAGCAAACAGTTATCGGTAAAACCACTGTATTGGCCTGCAGTTGGTTGTAAGTGTTGCTTGGTGCGTCTCCCGGGTCTGTGCGACGTCACAAGGACCACCGATCCTCTTGGTGATGTTGTGTCAGTGTGTATGTGATCTTTGCGATAATCAGTATTGTTATGCTGAGTTGTACTGATAGTGACAGGTTGACTCACTTAGCTTTGTGCTAATCCCACTATTTACCCTTGCAGGTTTTGAGATGATTTGGACTGGGCGGGGAATGAACTGAAGAATGTTTGACTACCAAGTGTTACTCTGATATCTTATGTTTATAAATCAGTGTTATTCTTGTTTTCATATAACACCCAGATTGATTAATTGAGTTTTAAATTAGATGAACTTTTATGTTTTGATTGATTAAAGTTTTAATTTGGACAGACGCTTCCGATATATTGTATTTAAATAACTATAATAGGAGGGGTGTTATACTACTTGTAATTACATGTATTTAGTATTATATTAATCTAAATATGTGTAACTATCTGTGTAATTACATACACGTTATATGATTTGTTTAAATCATAAACACTTGAACCGGACAAGGTCCGACACTGTTTATTTTGGACGTTGGTGACAAACTATTTAAAATAATGTGGAATTATCCAAACAAACATTATTTATCTTAATATATATTGTGATAATGTATTACACGTATTATTTATCGTCTAAAAACACTCCGAATGCGACAAAAACGTACAATTCGCAAATGAAAACCGAAACATATTTTAGTAACTTAAAATATGTTATTTGAGTAAAACTTTTATTTAAAATATCGGGTTTTAAATCGTTAACAAAACGTATTATATAAAACGTTATACGATTAACTAAAACGTAAAACGGCCGGGTAAACAAGTACGTGACTTAACGTAACCTTGGGGGATTTAAAAGTTGATCAAAGGCTGGGTGTGGGGCCCCCCTGGCCGGCCCCTTGCTGCCCCACTCTTCCTCCCATACCACTCTTGCTTATAATGCACTCCAAACACCCATACCACTCTTTCAATCAACACCATTCTTCATTATTTCACCTACACTCCTCCTCCCTCTCATACTCCCTCCTCTCCAAGAAATTTCTGCCATCTCCACAGCCCCCAAACTTCACCACAACACCACCAAGGAACTACCATAGAGCCACCATCGACCGCCACACCGGAATTCAAGAAAAACGCAAGAAAACGAGCATTCGACTTCCTTTCTCCTTCTCCTCACCATTTCTTTGTAAGAACTCTTGGACTTTTCTTAGATTTACTTGTTTACTACTTTTATATATGTTATGTTGCTCATACAACCAAGAAATTTCCAAAAGATAAGTCGAAACACAAATTAAAACTCGAAAACAGGAAGTTAACCTTCTTGTCCATAATTGGTACCCACTTTCATGAATGTTATAAAAATCATTACAACACCAAAATGGACGTTTCTTAAGTCTAAAATGTAGTACAAGAAGTTATCTTTCCAAAAAAATCAGTCTCGTGACTTTTCGACTCCTTTTACTACTCGAAAACATTTTTCTCCGGTGACATAGGGATACTGTTCCGGCGGACAGAAACTTTCAATAACTTCTCGAGGCCATATCTCGAGTTCTAGACCTCAAAAACGTATGAGACCACTTGGAAAATCTTGATAATTTTTTTATATACAAAAAATTCTTCTTTGGCTCGTTCCATAAATACACCCATTATTCCAGAAAATTTGATTTGTGAGAAGTGGTCTAATCTCGGATTAAATTAAACCCTGATAACTTGTGAATTTTTATAAAATATCAAACGACCTCCAAAAGTCATAAAAAATTACAGGAAGTACATAACATATGTGGGAACGTCGTGTAAAAATTTCAGAACGATTCGATAACGTTTACTATTTTAAATAAAAATCACAAAGTCGGATGAACAGTAACTCCGTGAATCTAATGCCGGATGAACAGTAACTCCGTGAATCTAATGTCGGGTGAACAGTAACTCCGTGAATCTAATGACGGATGAACAGTAAAAATTGACTTTCGTTGACTGTCGGACTGAGGGTTGACTCTCGGACTTTAGGGTGGGACTCGGATGCATAGTTTCGGACTTGATAACACTCGAATCAAACCAAACCCGTTTGACCTAGTAAATGCAAACGAACACTTAAACGAAATCGGAAAACATACCACCTGCGACAATACCATTGTCGCATGAATAGTACCACGACAATATCATTGTCGCATGAACAGTGTCCGAGAATGCTATTGTCGTATGAACAGTGTCCGTGAATGTCAATGTCGCACGAAACGGAAACTTTAAAATACTTTTTACACTAAGTATCGAATACATACAATAACTATACCTTATACGACAATACACTTACACGATATACATATTCTTTGAGACGTATATATATATATATATATATATATATATATACTACTTTGCTCGACACAATTAGTACAAGAAAACTACTATACTTTGGGAAGTATACACTACAACTTCAAATACGGATGAGTTTACACTCACTTTATTATGAGGTTACACTCATACATACACGAGATTACACTCGAATCTCTTGACTTAAAAAGACGAGCTTACACTTGCACGAGTTTACACTCGAACGGACTTACATCCGAAGAACGATTAAGTGTCACGTTACAAATAACCGACTTATGTATATGCTTTACAAGGTATACAAACACGATGAATTACATAATAATAATATTTGAATTATTATTACACCTCCGTCACCAACGGTCCACATTTAATTACAAACAATTACAAACGTACAAACAAATACTTGGACATTTCCTAGTTGAGTGGACAACTAGCATGGGTGATCCTTCGTGACACCAACTTACTTACTCATTTACTTACAACCTTGTGCGTTTCGGACGCCAGAAGGTTGCAGGGTTCGGAGAACCACATACGGACTTACATCCGCGTTACTTGTTTGATTCCTCAGACATACTTGCTAGACTCATGTGAGTCTTACAGCCCCGCTTTTACTGTTTTTCTACTTCGGGGTGAGATATTTGCTACTGTTTTACGTATGAACACAAGTACTAAATTGCTATACACTACTTTTACATACATTACGTGAGTTACTTTTTATCCACTGAAATCCTCCTATCATAAGTTGTTAGTTATGGACTTAAGCGCGATTACTAGTAGATGGATCCATTTGGGACTGACAATCCCTACCTGGGGTAGTAGCGCTACCACGGATTACACCGTAGAAACAGGCATATTAGTATTTGTTACATATGAGTGTCCGGATAGCACTCACGGGGGTACATGATGCTGTACTTGGCTGTACCATTCACACTACACTATTAAGCTTCAACTTGTGAGCTCATGGTAATTGCGTTGACCTACTGATTTACTGAGTTACTTATTTACTATGCTTGAGGGCATTACTGGTACTTTACTTGTGGTTCATAAACGATTTACTATACTAAACCTGTGAGATTCACCAACCTTTTGGTTGACACTTTTTAGCATTTATCTCAGGTACATTGCAGCAGTAGGACTGCATACCCTCAGGACTGATAGCTCGAGTCGCATGCATATAAACTTGTGGAGATTCTTTTGCATTACTTTTTGTATATCAGTTATGTATTAGAATCTCTAGGAAACCATTTTCGAACTCGAAGCTTGTTATTATGATTCAACAATGTAATACTTTTGTACTATTGTACGACGTTGCATATAGATGTCGTTTGCTTTACTTTGGTGCTTGATTATTGATTAGTAACACCAAAAGCTTGCTTCCGCGCAACAGTAAATTTGGGGGTGTTACACCCATCATATGACCCTAAACATAATCAATTGACTTATTCAACTCTTGAGGAAAACTTCTAAACCCAATATAATACCGATTAACAGAAATAACAATTACAGTGAATAACTACACAACATACCGATGATTGATAAAACTTGTACTACTAAACTCATATTACATATATTAGGTTCTAATATTTGGAAAGGCAGCTGGTTAAGTTAATTCGAAACACAAATTATGTATAATTTGGTAAGTCGCATTTCATGAACTTAGACATTTGATTTATGTCTTTGCAAATTTTGATTTAGTTATTATTATGATTTGATCATAATTAGATCTAACATAAACTCTAATATTTGAAAACCGTATGATACAATCACACTCCAAAATTATAATAATTATTACAAACTTGCAAATATTATTTTATTATTAACAACTTGATTTTTTTCAAAGATATATTAACACTCAGAATTGATTTCGTTTTATGTAATTTGATCAATAATGTAAAAAAAAAGAAATAAAAGGAGCATATGAATCAAATTCAAATATCACACACGAAGTGACAAAACCATAAAAAATTATAACCTGTACATTAGAAGTCCCAAGTCCTAGGGATAGACGGAAACCAACTAGTCAGTTTGTTCCAACTCAGCGCTACATCAGCTTTTTTCAAAACTAACAAAAATTGACTAACAATTGAGTGACCACTACCATTAATGATTGGTCACTTCATATTTCTGGGCTCCACAAATTATTTACTTTATGTATTTAACTCAATTAACACAAATAGTTATTTTTATTTATTCAATAATAAAATAATTACATAAGTTTAATCAATAATTACTATGGGCTCAACTAGATTAATTAATGTATGTATAGAAAGAAAACGGTATCGCATTGATATGGGCTTGACTAAAAAAAACCTATTAATCATCCAAAAAATTTATATGGGCTAGGCCCATTTATCCAAAACCCTATATGTGTCATCTTCATCATCTTCTCATTCGAAAACCCGAAATCAAAAAAAAGTAATTAACTCTTATTTACAAAAAAATAAAAAAATAAATACAACTTTTCTATTTTTTATATTTTTTAATTTTAATAACGTTTAAACCCAACCTGGGCCCCACGTCTCAAACCGATGCACCATTGGATATCCGGCTGAGAAAACCAATAGACTCAACCGATGGTCACGTGCCATTGGTGTCACTTTCTTCACCCGTTGGAACTGCTCTTACCAACTACATTTTTTAATATATTCAATCTAGATATTGTATCTTATTCACTTGTAACTATTTATTTACTAGTGTTTTCATTTACCTCTTAGTAAATGTTAGAGCTTTGAATATCGGAATTTGCATATTATTGCTTCTTATTATATTATATAATACAATTCATTGACGAATATAAGTTTAATGTGTGATTACATTTGTTAGGGGTGGATCTATGTGACAACCGACAATTTAGGATTAACCTTTACGTTTAACTAAAACGTCATTAGGAGTATTTAGTACGTGATTAGGCTAAATACTTATATCTATTACATAAACGTACGTAATTATTTTGATTACGCAAAACAATCGGAAGGAATCCGACAAAATGCGGGCGTTGGTGAAAACATTTTTCATAAATAACATAAAATCTATTTATAAATAGATAGTAGTTATTTATAATTACATTATTATGTTATAATAATATACGAAAAGTTTATACGTTTTATATAAAACGTAGCGAACGCAACGAAAACACGCGAATCGCACTCGACAACCAAACGAAACCCAACGAACATTTTGAAAACATAAAATAAAGTATTCGAAAATAAAACTTTCATTAAAATTAACACGAATTTACCGATAACAAAATGTAACCAAATAACGCGTTAATGTTTAAACGAATAACGCAACTAACGGGTTAACGACCCAAAACGCTTAAACTAATCAAAGGAACAAAATCTAAACTCACAATGCCTTGTGGGGCCCCAAAAATCTGCCAAGAACCCCCTCCATACCACCCTCACCATGCTTCATTTGCTTAAAACCAAACCCACACTCAACATACTCCCTCACTTCACTCCACTCTTCCCTCATTTCTTTTCCCCTTCTCCCACTCCTTTTCCACGATAATCAGCAGCAAAACAACCACCCAAACACCACCATTCAACCACCAATTATCCACCATAATCCACCATAAAGCCGCCACGTTCATTCTTTAAGAAATCGCAAGGAAACGAGCCCAATCGTCTTCTTTTCTTCTCTTCATTCAAACGACTTGTAAGAAACACTTCTCTTACATCACTATCATGTTTTTTGTTTATAAATATGCTAAATGTTCACTCAACAAAGATCTTGTCCAAAAACATGTTAAAATTATGTTATAAAACGTTTTTGAAACAATAAGTATACACAAAAGTACAAAAGTCATCTGATCAGGAACCTATCCCGACTTCAATGAGTGGTTTCGTACTCAAAACTCAACAAAAAATGTCGAATCAAAAGTCAAAAATTAAGTATAAGATGTTGCCTTTCAGATCTAACAAAGCTTCGTAATTTTTGGACATCATCTAGTACTTCAAAACGATTTTACTAAAGGACATAGCAGATCTGTCCTTAAAGTCGAGATTCTTGGCCTAACTTAGTGAAGCTATAACTAATCGTACACAAATCTAAATGACATGAGGCTTTTTCCTAAAATTTACAAATTTTGTTAGCTTTAAATCTAGTATAATCTTGTTTCGTGAAGTTACGTATAACTGATACAATAATTAGATCTTTGGACATATATCCGGATTTGTTACTGTTGGACACCAGTGGACTTATTAATATTTTCGGACCCCTTAAACTTAACTAAATGTTATGTAATTTACCTTTTTAGAAAGCTAACACACGAGGGGTTGTTGGGTAAAAATATCGGAATTTATCTTGAAGGTTTGACTGGTCAAAAAGAGCTCACAAAAAAGGTTATTTTGAGGTAAATCAAACTCAGAGACTGTTTTTGACACACTAATTATCGACACTTACGAGTTTGTCAAAAATCATAAAACTTACTTTTTACGAGTACTAAAACCTATTTAGGTGTCGTGTAAAAATTTCGGGTCAAAACGAGAACATTTGACCAAGTCAACAAAAACGATATCAGATACGATAAACGTGAACCGAATTATTTAATACTAAGATTTTTAGCCCAAAAAGAGTTTTAGGTATTTTATTATAAAACTTGAACAAAAACGACACCTATAAACTTAACCCGAAAGAAAAACGACACCCTTAGACACTTAAATGAAAAACGAAAACCATCAGACCTCTTGTGTCGCAAGGGGATCCGAGTGTCGCAGTCTGCGACACAAAGCCTTATGTCACAATACCCCTAATCTTCGAAACCAGCAACACAAACCCTTGTGTCGCAACATTATTAATTTCCGAAAACTGCGACACCAACCTTTCTGTCGCTACAATTTTCATTGTCGCAACAACTGCGATAATGCCTTTGTCGCAAACACCTATGATTCTCGCAACACCTGCGACAATGCCTTTGTCGCAACCACCTTTGACTCTCACAAGACTTTGCGACAACACCCTTCTGTCGCAACATACCTCTGCGACACAACCCTTGTGTCGCAACTCACAGTTTGTTTAAATATCGTAAAGTATCGACTTCATATTAACGACAAATGAACTACATATGAAAACAACTCGGAAACAGTTAAAGCATACTTTTACAAAGTATAAATGAAACGAACAATACAATAATAATATTATTGAGATTATTATTACAAAAACTTCACCAACGGGCCGTACACATTTTTGAAAACATTTAACACTTGGACATACTAGTTGAGTGGACAACTAGCATAGATGGACTGCTAAGTCATCTACTTACATATAACCTTGTGGTTACAAATTTGGACAACGACTTGCTTTTAGCAACGCTTACTTACAAGACTCAGGTGAGTCTCATAGCCCTACTTTTACTGTTTTTATCTTGGGGTGAGAATGCACTGCTTGACTTTTTATGAACACGAGTACTGAAAAACACTTATATATTTCATGGGTGGTACTCTGATCTACTAAAGTCCTTTCTATCATAGTTCGTTAATTACCTTACTTGAGCGTGAATGATTGTGTATAGATCTATATGGGAATTGACACCCCCGTCCGGGTAGTCGCACTGTTACGACTGCTTTGGACGCTTAATTATTTGTTATACGAGTGCACTGGATTAAGCACTCGCAGAGGCAAAACCATGTGTTAAGCTTCGAACTATGAGCTCATGGCATTATATACACTATTTTTGCATTCGTGCAACCTCTGAAATCTTGTGGTTCGTATTTACGATTTTAACAAATTAAACCTATGAGCTCACCAACATTATTGTTGACCTTTTAGCGTATATTTCTCAGGTCCACATATGCAGTAGGATTGCTTCGAGGAAGCAATAGCTAGAGTCGCATATTTTACAACAACTTTCAAACAGAGATTTTCCTGCATTACTATATTTTGTACAATTAGTTATGTATTAGAATCTCTCAGATTAGATGCGAACTCTAGGAACTTTGTAATGAATTGTAAACCTTTTTATCAAGGTAATGTATTTTTGAAATGTATTTTCAAAACGACTCATATAGAGGTCGTTCATTGTGACTTTATGTAATGATCCGGATTAGTCGTACGCCCCGTCGTGATTCCGTCGCGACAGGATGCGACAATCTAGCCTTATGCAATAGAGGCAACGACCCCTAACGACTCAAAACTAATTAATGAATTTTTATACCCTTAGTCAAGTGCTAAATGCTGACTAAGCCTCCTTCAAAACCCTCCATAAGTCTCCTTGTTATAAGCATTAGCCCTAGGTAAATGTTTATGCACTCTCTGATGTGGATTCAAATAAAATTTGAAATACACCATTTGTAGACGTATTTTTCATTGTGTTTTTTCTTCTTTCTTTGTTTTATGTATCAACTCAAGTTCATAATTTGTTAAAAGATCTTTGGACATATATCCGGATTTGTTACTGTTGGACACCAGTGGACTTATTAATATTTTCGGACCCCTTAAACTTAACTAAATGTTATGTAATTTACCTTTTTAGAAAGCTAACACACGAGGGGTTGTTGGGTAAAAATATCGGAATTTATCTTGAAGGTTTGACTGGTCAAAAAGAGCTCACAAAAAAGGTTATTTTGAGGTAAATCAAACTCAGAGACTGTTTTTGACACACTAATTATCGACACTTACGAGTTTGTCAAAAATCATAAAACTTACTTTTTACGAGTACTAAAACCTATTTAGGTGTCGTGTAAAAATTTCGGGTCAAAACGAGAACATTTGACCAAGTCAACAAAAACGATATCCGATACGATAAACGTGAACCGAATTATTTAATACTAAGATTTTTAGCCCAAAAAGAGTTTTAGGTATTTTATTATAAAACTTGAACAAAAACGACACCTATAAACTTAACCCGAAAGAAAAACGACACCCTTAGACACTTAAATGAAAAACGAAAACCATCAGACCTCTTGTGTCGCAAGGGGATCCGAGTGTCGCAGTCTGCGACACAAAGCTTTATGTCACAATACCCCTAATCTTCGAAACCAGCAACACAAACCCTTGTGTCGCAACATTATTAATTTCCGAAAACTGCGACACCAACCTTTCTGTCGCTACAATTTTCATTGTCGCAACAACTGCGATAATGCCTTTGTCGCAAACACCTATGATTCTCGCAACACCTGCGACAATGCCTTTGTCGCAACCACCTTTGACTCTCACAAGACTTTGCGACAACACCCTTCTGTCGCAACATACCTCTGCGACACAACCCTTGTGTCGCAACTCACAGTTTGTTTAAATATCGTAAAGTATCGACTTCATATTAACGACAAATGAACTACATATGAAAACAACTCGGAAACAGTTAAAGCATACTTTTACAAAGTATAAATGAAACGAACAATACAATAATAATATTATTGAGATTATTATTACAAAAACTTCACCAACGGGCCGTACACATTTTTGAAAACATTTAACACTTGGACATACTAGTTGAGTGGACAACTAGCATAGATGGACTGCTAAGTCATCTACTTACATATAACCTTGTGGTTACAAATTTGGACAACGACTTGCTTTTAGCAACGCTTACTTACAAGACTCAGGTGAGTCTCATAGCCCTACTTTTACTGTTTTTATCTTGGGGTGAGAATGCACTGCTTGACTTTTTATGAACACGAGTACTGAAAAACACTTATATATTTCATGGGTGGTACTCTGATCTACTAAAGTCCTTTCTATCATAGTTCGTTAATTACCTTACTTGAGCGTGAATGATTGTGTATAGATCTATATGGGAATTGACACCCCCGTCCGGGTAGTCGCACTGTTATGACTGCTTTGGACGCTTAATTATTTGTTATACGAGTGCACTGGATTAAGCACTCGCAGAGGCAAAACCATGTGTTAAGCTTCGAACTATGAGCTCATGGCATTATATACACTATTTTTGCATTCGTGCAACCTCTGAAATCTTGTGGTTCGTATTTACGATTTTAACAAATTAAACCTATGAGCTCACCAACATTATTGTTGACCTTTTAGCGTATATTTCTCAGGTCCACATATGCAGTAGGATTGCTTCGAGGAAGCAATAGCTAGAGTCGCATATTTTACAACAACTTTCAAACAGAGATTTTCCTGCATTACTATATTTTGTACAATTAGTTATGTATTAGAATCTCTCAGATTAGATGCGAACTCTAGGAACTTTGTAATGAATTGTAAACCTTTTTATCAAGGTAATGTATTTTCAAAACGACTCATATAGAGGTCGTTCATTGTGACTTTATGTAATGATCCGGATTAGTCGTACGCCCCGTCGTGATTCCGTCGCGACAGGATGCGACAATCTAGCCTTATGCAATAGAGGCAACGACCCCTAACGACTCAAAACTAATTAATGAATTTTTATACCCTTAGTCAAGTGCTAAATGCTGACTAAGCCTCCTTCAAAACCCTCCATAAGTCTCCTTGTTATAAGCATTAGCCCTAGGTAAATGTTTATGCACTCTCTGATGTGGATTCAAATAAAATTTGAAATACACCATTTGTAGACGTATTTTTCATTGTGTTTTTTCTTCTTTCTTTGTTTTATGTATCAACTCAAGTTCATAATTTGTTAAAAGATCTTTGGACATATATCCGGATTTGTTACTGTTGGACACCAGTGGACTTATTAATATTTTCGGACCCCTTAAACTTAACTAAATGTTATGTAATTTACCTTTTTAGAAAGCTAACACACGAGGGGTTGTTGGGTAAAAATATCGGAATTTATCTTGAAGGTTTGACTGGTCAAAAAGAGCTCACAAAAAAGGTTATTTTGAGGTAAATCAAACTCAGAGACTGTTTTTGACACACTAATTATCGACACTTACGAGTTTGTCAAAAATCATAAAACTTACTTTTTACGAGTACTAAAACCTATTTAGGTGTCGTGTAAAAATTTCGGGTCAAAACGAGAACATTTGACCAAGTCAACAAAAACGATATCCGATACGATAAACGTGAACCGAATTATTTAATACTAAGATTTTTAGCCCAAAAAGAGTTTTAGGTATTTTATTATAAAACTTGAACAAAAACGACACCTATAAACTTAACCCGAAAGAAAAACGACACCCTTAGACACTTAAATGAAAAACGAAAACCATCAGACCTCTTGTGTCGCAAGGGGATCCGAGTGTCGCAGTCTGCGACACAAAGCTTTATGTCACAATACCCCTAATCTTCGAAACCAGCAACACAAACCCTTGTGTCGCAACATTATTAATTTCCGAAAACTGCGACACCAACCTTTCTGTCGCTACAATTTTCATTGTCGCAACAACTGCGATAATGCCTTTGTCGCAAACACCTATGATTCTCGCAACACCTGCGACAATGCCTTTGTCGCAACCACCTTTGACTCTCACAAGACTTTGCGACAACACCCTTCTGTCGCAACATACCTCTGCGACACAACCCTTGTGTCGCAACTCACAGTTTGTTTAAATATCGTAAAGTATCGACTTCATATTAACGACAAATGAACTACATATGAAAACAACTCGGAAACAGTTAAAGCATACTTTTACAAAGTATAAATGAAACGAACAATACAATAATAATATTATTGAGATTATTATTACAAAAACTTCACCAACGGGCCGTACACATTTTTGAAAACATTTAACACTTGGACATACTAGTTGAGTGGACAACTAGCATAGATGGACTGCTAAGTCATCTACTTACATATAACCTTGTGGTTACAAATTTGGACAACGACTTGCTTTTAGCAACGCTTACTTACAAGACTCAGGTGAGTCTCATAGCCCTACTTTTACTGTTTTTATCTTGGGGTGAGAATGCACTGCTTGACTTTTTATGAACACGAGTACTGAAAAACACTTATATATTTCATGGGTGGTACTCTGATCTACTAAAGTCCTTTCTATCATAGTTCGTTAATTACCTTACTTGAGCGTGAATGATTGTGTATAGATCTATATGGGAATTGACACCCCCGTCCGGGTAGTCGCACTGTTATGACTGCTTTGGACGCTTAATTATTTGTTATACGAGTGCACTGGATTAAGCACTCGTAGAGGCAAAACCATGTGTTAAGCTTCGAACTATGAGCTCATGGCATTATATACACTATTTTTGCATTCGTGCAACCTCTGAAATCTTGTGGTTCGTATTTACGATTTTAACAAATTAAACCTATGAGCTCACCAACATTATTGTTGACCTTTTAGCGTATATTTCTCAGGTCCACATATGCAGTAGGATTGCTTCGAGGAAGCAATAGCTAGAGTCGCATATTTTACAACAACTTTCAAACAGAGATTTTCCTGCATTACTATATTTTGTACAATTAGTTATGTATTAGAATCTCTCAGATTAGATGCGAACTCTAGGAACTTTGTAATGAATTGTAAACCTTTTTATCAAGGTAATGTATTTTTGAAATGTATTTTCAAAACGACTCATATAGAGGTCGTTCATTGTGACTTTATGTAATGATCCGGATTAGTCGTACGCCCCGTCGTGATTCCGTCGCGACAGGATGCGACAATCTAGCCTTATGCAATAGAGGCAACGACCCCTAACGACTCAAAACTAATTAATGAATTTTTATACCCTTAGTCAAGTGCTAAATGCCGACTAAGCCTCCTTCAAAACCCTCCATAAGTCTCCTTGTTATAAGCATTAGCCCTAGGTAAATGTTTATGCACTCTCTGATGTGGATTCAAATAAAATTTGAAATACACCATTTGTAGACGTATTTTTCATTGTGTTTTTTCTTCTTTCTTTGTTTTATGTATCAACTCAAGTTCATAATTTGTTAAAAGATCTTTGGACATATATCCGGATTTGTTACTGTTGGACACCAGTGGACTTATTAATATTTTCGGACCCCTTAAACTTAACTAAATGTTATGTAATTTACCTTTTTAGAAAGCTAACACACGAGGGGTTGTTGGGTAAAAATATCGGAATTTATCTTGAAGGTTTGACTGGTCAAAAAGAGCTCACAAAAAAGGTTATTTTGAGGTAAATCAAACTCAGAGACTGTTTTTGACACACTAATTATCGACACTTACGAGTTTGTCAAAAATCATAAAACTTACTTTTTACGAGTACTAAAACCTATTTAGGTGTCGTGTAAAAATTTCGGGTCAAAACGAGAACATTTGACCAAGTCAACAAAAACGATATCCGATACGATAAACGTGAACCGAATTATTTAATACTAAGATTTTTAGCCCAAAAAGAGTTTTAGGTATTTTATTATAAAACTTGAACAAAAACGACACCTATAAACTTAACCCGAAAGAAAAACGACACCCTTAGACACTTAAATGAAAAACGAAAACCATCAGACCTCTTGTGTCGCAAGGGGATCCGAGTGTCGCAGTCTGCGACACAAAGCCTTATGTCACAATACCCCTAATCTTCGAAACCAGCAACACAAACCCTTGTGTCGCAACATTATTAATTTCCGAAAACTGCGACACCAACCTTTCTGTCGCTACAATTTTCATTGTCGCAACAACTGCGATAATGCCTTTGTCGCAAACACCTATGATTCTCGCAACACCTGCGACAATGCCTTTGTCGCAACCACCTTTGACTCTCACAAGACTTTGCGACAACACCCTTCTGTCGCAACATACCTCTGCGACACAACCCTTGTGTCGCAACTCACAGTTTGTTTAAATATCGTAAAGTATCGACTTCATATTAACGACAAATGAACTACATATGAAAACAACTCGGAAACAGTTAAATCATACTTTTACAAAGTATAAATGAAACGAACAATACAATAATAATATTATTGAGATTATTATTACAAAAACTTCACCAACGGGCCGTACACATTTTTGAAAACATTTAACACTTGGACATACTAGTTGAGTGGACAACTAGCATAGATGGACTGCTAAGTCATCTACTTACATATAACCTTGTGGTTACAAATTTGGACAACGACTTGCTTTTAGCAACGCTTACTTACAAGACTCAGGTGAGTCTCATAGCCCTACTTTTACTGTTTTTATCTTGGGGTGAGAATGCACTGCTTGACTTTTTATGAACACGAGTACTGAAAAACACTTATATATTTCATGGGTGGTACTCTGATCTACTAAAGTCCTTTCTATCATAGTTCGTTAATTACCTTACTTGAGCGTGAATGATTGTGTATAGATCTATATGGGAATTGACACCCCCGTCCGGGTAGTCGCACTGTTATGACTGCTTTGGACGCTTAATTATTTGTTATACGAGTGCACTGGATTAAGCACTCGTAGAGGCAAAACCATGTGTTAAGCTTCGAACTATGAGCTCATGGCATTATATACACTATTTTTGCATTCGTGCAACCTCTGAAATCTTGTGGTTCGTATTTACGATTTTAACAAATTAAACCTATGAGCTCACCAACATTATTGTTGACCTTTTAGCGTATATTTCTCAGGTCCACATATGCAGTAGGATTGCTTCGAGGAAGCAATAGCTAGAGTCGCATATTTTACAACAACTTTCAAACAGAGATTTTCCTGCATTACTATATTTTGTACAATTAGTTATGTATTAGAATCTCTCAGATTAGATGCGAACTCTAGGAACTTTGTAATGAATTGTAAACCTTTTTATCAAGGTAATGTATTTTTGAAATGTATTTTCAAAACGACTCATATAGAGGTCGTTCATTGTGACTTTATGTAATGATCCGGATTAGTCGTACGCCCCGTCGTGATTCCGTCGCGACAGGATGCGACAATCTAGCCTTATGCAATAGAGGCAACGACCCCTAACGACTCAAAACTAATTAATGAATTTTTATACCCTTAGTCAAGTGCTAAATGCCGACTAAGCCTCCTTCAAAACCCTCCATAAGTCTCCTTGTTATAAGCATTAGCCCTAGGTAAATGTTTATGCACTCTCTGATGTGGATTCAAATAAAATTTGAAATACACCATTTGTAGACGTATTTTTCATTGTGTTTTTTCTTCTTTCTTTGTTTTATGTATCAACTCAAGTTCATAATTTGTTAAAAGATCTTTGGACATATATCCGGATTTGTTACTGTTGGACACCAGTGGACTTATTAATATTTTCGGACCCCTTAAACTTAACTAAATGTTATGTAATTTACCTTTTTAGAAAGCTAACACACGAGGGGTTGTTGGGTAAAAATATCGGAATTTATCTTGAAGGTTTGACTGGTCAAAAAGAGCTCACAAAAAAGGTTATTTTGAGGTAAATCAAACTCAGAGACTGTTTTTGACACACTAATTATCGACACTTACGAGTTTGTCAAAAATCATAAAACTTACTTTTTACGAGTACTAAAACCTATTTAGGTGTCGTGTAAAAATTTCGGGTCAAAACGAGAACATTTGACCAAGTCAACAAAAACGATATCCGATACGATAAACGTGAACCGAATTATTTAATACTAAGATTTTTAGCCCAAAAAGAGTTTTAGGTATTTTATTATAAAACTTGAACAAAAACGACACCTATAAACTTAACCCGAAAGAAAAACGACACCCTTAGACACTTAAATGAAAAACGAAAACCATCAGACCTCTTGTGTCGCAAGGGGATCCGAGTGTCGCAGTCTGCGACACAAAGCCTTATGTCACAATACCCCTAATCTTCGAAACCAGCAACACAAACCCTTGTGTCGCAACATTATTAATTTCCGAAAACTGCGACACCAACCTTTCTGTCGCTACAATTTTCATTGTCGCAACAACTGCGATAATGCCTTTGTCGCAAACACCTATGATTCTCGCAACACCTGCGACAATGCCTTTGTCGCAACCACCTTTGACTCTCACAAGACTTTGCGACAACACCCTTCTGTCGCAACATACCTCTGCGACACAACCCTTGTGTCGCAACTCACAGTTTGTTTAAATATCGTAAAGTATCGACTTCATATTAACGACAAATGAACTACATATGAAAACAACTCGGAAACAGTTAAATCATACTTTTACAAAGTATAAATGAAACGAACAATACAATAATAATATTATTGAGATTATTATTACAAAAACTTCACCAACGGGCCGTACACATTTTTGAAAACATTTAACACTTGGACATACTAGTTGAGTGGACAACTAGCATAGATGGACTGCTAAGTCATCTACTTACATATAACCTTGTGGTTACAAATTTGGACAACGACTTGCTTTTAGCAACGCTTACTTACAAGACTCAGGTGAGTCTCATAGCCCTACTTTTACTGTTTTTATCTTGGGGTGAGAATGCACTGCTTGACTTTTTATGAACACGAGTACTGAAAAACACTTATATATTTCATGGGTGGTACTCTGATCTACTAAAGTCCTTTCTATCATAGTTCGTTAATTACCTTACTTGAGCGTGAATGATTGTGTATAGATCTATATGGGAATTGACACCCCCGTCCGGGTAGTCGCACTGTTACGACTGCTTTGGACGCTTAATTATTTGTTATACGAGTGCACTGGATTAAGCACTCGCAGAGGCAAAACCATGTGTTAAGCTTCGAACTATGAGCTCATGGCATTATATACACTATTTTTGCATTCGTGCAACCTCTGAAATCTTGTGGTTCGTATTTACGATTTTAACAAATTAAACCTATGAGCTCACCAACATTATTGTTGACCTTTTAGCGTATATTTCTCAGGTCCACAGATGCAGTAGGATTGCTTCGAGGAAGCAATAGCTAGAGTCGCATATTTTACAACAACTTTCAAACAGAGATTTTCCTGCATTACTATATTTTGTACAATTAGTTATGTATTAGAATCTCTCAGATTAGATGCGAACTCTAGGAACTTTGTAATGAATTGTAAACCTTTTTATCAAGGTAATGTATTTTTGAAATGTATTTTCAAAACGACTCATATAGAGGTCGTTCATTGTGACTTTATGTAATGATCCGGATTAGTCGTACGCCCCGTCGTGATTCCGTCGCGACAGGATGCGACAATCTAGCCTTATGCAATAGAGGCAACGACCCCTAACGACTCAAAACTAATTAATGAATTTTTATACCCTTAGTCAAGTGCTAAATGCCGACTAAGCCTCCTTCAAAACCCTCCATAAGTCTCCTTGTTATAAGCATTAGCCCTAGGTAAATGTTTATGCACTCTCTGATGTGGATTCAAATAAAATTTGAAATACACCATTTGTAGACGTATTTTTCATTGTGTTTTTTCTTCTTTCTTTGTTTTATGTATCAACTCAAGTTCATAATTTGTTAAAAGATCTTTGGACATATATCCGGATTTGTTACTGTTGGACACCAGTGGACTTATTAATATTTTCGGACCCCTTAAACTTAACTAAATGTTATGTAATTTACCTTTTTAGAAAGCTAACACACGAGGGGTTGTTGGGTAAAAATATCGGAATTTATCTTGAAGGTTTGACTGGTCAAAAAGAGCTCACAAAAAAGGTTATTTTGAGGTAAATCAAACTCAGAGACTGTTTTTGACACACTAATTATCGACACTTACGAGTTTGTCAAAAATCATAAAACTTACTTTTTACGAGTACTAAAACCTATTTAGGTGTCGTGTAAAAATTTCGGGTCAAAACGAGAACATTTGACCAAGTCAACAAAAACGATATCAGATACGATAAACGTGAACCGAATTATTTAATACTAAGATTTTTAGCCGAAAAAGAGTTTTAGGTATTTTATTATAAAACTTGAACAAAAACGACACCTATAAACTTAACCCGAAAGAAAAACGACACCCTTAGACACTTAAATGAAAAACGAAAACCATCAGACCTCTTGTGTCGCAAGGGGATCCGAGTGTCGCAGTCTGCGACACAAAGCCTTATGTCACAATACCCCTAATCTTCGAAACCAGCAACACAAACCCTTGTGTCGCAACATTATTAATTTCCGAAAACTGCGACACCAACCTTTCTGTCGCTACAATTTTCATTGTCGCAACAACTGCGATAATGCCTTTGTCGCAAACACCTATGATTCTCGCAACACCTGCGACAATGCCTTTGTCGCAACCACCTTTGACTCTCACAAGACTTTGCGACAACACCCTTCTGTCGCAACATACCTCTGCGACACAACCCTTGTGTCGCAACTCACAGTTTGTTTAAATATCGTAAAGTATCGACTTCATATTAACGACAAATGAACTACATATGAAAACAACTCGGAAACAGTTAAATCATACTTTTACAAAGTATAAATGAAACGAACAATACAATAATAATATTATTGAGATTATTATTACAAAAACTTCACCAACGGGCCGTACACATTTTTGAAAACATTTAACACTTGGACATACTAGTTGAGTGGACAACTAGCATAGATGGACTGCTAAGTCATCTACTTACATATAACCTTGTGGTTACAAATTTGGACAACGACTTGCTTTTAGCAACGCTTACTTACAAGACTCAGGTGAGTCTCATAGCCCTACTTTTACTGTTTTTATCTTGGGGTGAGAATGCACTGCTTGACTTTTTATGAACACGAGTACTGAAAAACACTTATATATTTCATGGGTGGTACTCTGATCTACTAAAGTCCTTTCTATCATAGTTCGTTAATTACCTTACTTGAGCGTGAATGATTGTGTATAGATCTATATGGGAATTGACACCCCCGTCCGGGTAGTCGCACTGTTACGACTGCTTTGGACGCTTAATTATTTGTTATACGAGTGCACTGGATTAAGCACTCGCAGAGGCAAAACCATGTGTTAAGCTTCGAACTATGAGCTCATGGCATTATATACACTATTTTTGCATTCGTGCAACCTCTGAAATCTTGTGGTTCGTATTTACGATTTTAACAAATTAAACCTATGAGCTCACCAACATTATTGTTGACCTTTTAGCGTATATTTCTCAGGTCCACAGATGCAGTAGGATTGCTTCGAGGAAGCAATAGCTAGAGTCGCATATTTTACAACAACTTTCAAACAGAGATTTTCCTGCATTACTATATTTTGTACAATTAGTTATGTATTAGAATCTCTCATATTAGATGCGAACTCTAGGAACTTTGTAATGAATTGTAAACCTTTTTATCAAGGTAATGTATTTTCAAAACGACTCATATAGAGGTCGTTCATTGTGACTTTATGTAATGATCCGGATTAGTCGTACGCCCCGTCGTGATTCCGTCGCGACAGGATGCGACAATCTAGCCTTATGCAATAGAGGCAACGACCCCTAACGACTCAAAACTAATTAATGAATTTTTATACCCTTAGTCAAGTGCTAAATGCTGACTAAGCCTCCTTCAAAACCCTCCATAAGTCTCCTTGTTATAAGCATTAGCCCTAGGTAAATGTTTATGCACTCTCTGATGTGGATTCAAATAAAATTTGAAATACACCATTTGTAGACGTATTTTTCATTGTGTTTTTTCTTCTTTCTTTGTTTTATGTATCAACTCAAGTTCATAATTTGTTAAAAGATCTTTGGACATATATCCGGATTTGTTACTGTTGGACACCAGTGGACTTATTAATATTTTCGGACCCCTTAAACTTAACTAAATGTTATGTAATTTACCTTTTTAGAAAGCTAACACACGAGGGGTTGTTGGGTAAAAATATCGGAATTTATCTTGAAGGTTTGACTGGTCAAAAAGAGCTCACAAAAAAGGTTATTTTGAGGTAAATCAAACTCAGAGACTGTTTTTGACACACTAATTATCGACACTTACGAGTTTGTCAAAAATCATAAAACTTACTTTTTACGAGTACTAAAACCTATTTAGGTGTCGTGTAAAAATTTCGGGTCAAAACGAGAACATTTGACCAAGTCAACAAAAACGATATCCGATACGATAAACGTGAACCGAATTATTTAATACTAAGATTTTTAGCCCAAAAAGAGTTTTAGGTATTTTATTATAAAACTTGAACAAAAACGACACCTATAAACTTAACCCGAAAGAAAAACGACACCCTTAGACACTTAAATGAAAAACGAAAACCATCAGACCTCTTGTGTCGCAAGGGGATCCGAGTGTCGCAGTCTGCGACACAAAGCCTTATGTCACAATACCCCTAATCTTCGAAACCAGCAACACAAACCCTTGTGTCGCAACATTATTAATTTCCGAAAACTGCGACACCAACCTTTCTGTCGCTACAATTTTCATTGTCGCAACAACTGCGATAATGCCTTTGTCGCAAACACCTATGATTCTCGCAACACCTGCGACAATGCCTTTGTCGCAACCACCTTTGACTCTCACAAGACTTTGCGACAACACCCTTCTGTCGCAACATACCTCTGCGACACAACCCTTGTGTCGCAACTCACAGTTTGTTTAAATATAGTAAAGTATCGACTTCATATTAACGACAAATGAACTACATATGAAAACAACTCGGAAACAGTTAAAGCATACTTTTACAAAGTATAAATGAAACGAACAATACAATAATAATATTATTGAGATTATTATTACAAAAACTTCACCAACGGGCCGTACACATTTTTGAAAACATTTAACACTTGGACATACTAGTTGAGTGGACAACTAGCATAGATGGACTGCTAAGTCATCTACTTACATATAACCTTGTGGTTACAAATTTGGACAACGACTTGCTTTTAGCAACGCTTACTTACAAGACTCAGGTGAGTCTCATAGCCCTACTTTTACTGTTTTTATCTTGGGGTGAGAATGCACTGCTTGACTTTTTATGAACACGAGTACTGAAAAACACTTATATATTTCATGGGTGGTACTCTGATCTACTAAAGTCCTTTCTATCATAGTTCGTTAATTACCTTACTTGAGCGTGAATGATTGTGTATAGATCTATATGGGAATTGACACCCCCGTCCGGGTAGTCGCACTGTTACGACTGCTTTGGACGCTTAATTATTTGTTATACGAGTGCACTGGATTAAGCACTCGCAGAGGCAAAACCATGTGTTAAGCTTCGAACTATGAGCTCATGGCATTATATACACTATTTTTGCATTCGTGCAACCTCTGAAATCTCGTGGTTCGTATTTACGATTTTAACAAATTAAACCTATGAGCTCACCAACATTATTGTTGACCTTTTAGCGTATATTTCTCAGGTCCACAGATGCAGTAGGATTGCTTCGAGGAAGCAATAGCTAGAGTCGCATATTTTACAACAACTTTCAAACAGAGATTTTCCTGCATTACTATATTTTGTACAATTAGTTATGTATTAGAATCTCTCAGATTAGATGCGAACTCTAGGAACTTTGTAATGAATTGTAAACCTTTTTATCAAGGTAATGTATTTTTGAAATGTATTTTCAAAACGACTCATATAGAGGTCGTTCATTGTGACTTTATGTAATGATCCGGATTAGTCGTACGCCCCGTCGTGATTCCGTCGCGACAGGATGCGACAATCTAGCCTTATGCAATAGAGGCAACGACCCCTAACGACTCAAAACTAATTAATGAATTTTTATACCCTTAGTCAAGTGCTAAATGCTGACTAAGCCTCCTTCAAAACCCTCCATAAGTCTCCTTGTTATAAGCATTAGCCCTAGGTAAATGTTTATGCACTCTCTGATGTGGATTCAAATAAAATTTGAAATACACCATTTGTAGACGTATTTTTCATTGTGTTTTTTCTTCTTTCTTTGTTTTATGTATCAACTCAAGTTCATAATTTGTTAAAAGATCTTTATCATTATGCTTTTTAAAATTGGCTTTTGTAGACAAAACTTGTAACACCCCATTTTCGAAGGTGAAAATCGGAGGTTACACAAACGATATACAAAAAAGCAAAATTCATAATATAACGAAATCTTAACAAAGTTTCCAAAATTTTCAAACGAAAGTACATTCCGGAGTTTTCATACGAAACTGATTAATAGCCAAGCTATAACTAACTTCTCTCGCGCCGCTGATCCTTACTCCCGACTCCTTCCTTCTGCCAATCGATAACCTGCCGCATTGAAAGAAATGCGGCTGAGCCAAAAGCCCAGTGCGCGGATACAAAATAAAGCAGAACAAACAAAGATATATGATGAACATAATAGCAATGATTTATTAGCGAGGTCAAACGAAACAAGAGTCCAAAGGGGTACGACAAACCGAGCTTCTAATCGAAACAAAAGTTCAAACGATACACGGACCTGCGAATCTAATGTACCACCAAAGGTGAATGAGGCGTTGGGCACTACACCTCCATCCACAGTCAAACACAAAACAAAAGCTATGGTTAACCAATGCGCCTCCTAAAATCCCTTATCAAACCTCAAAGAGGAGACGCCGTAACTAATCACACAGCTACGGAAGTGTGACGCCATCGGTGCCACAATGACGCCCCTATAGAACCCCTATAGGTAGTAAATAGCTCGCATACCCAGAGTAGAATAAAGGTCGCTGAACAAACAAATGACCTATAACAAAAGGTTCTACCAACAAGGTACTTACAACGAAATCAAATAGTCACATATGATAGGCCAATAGCAAGTCACAAACAATGTCAATGAATCCATATCAAAGGAGGTCAATAACCGTACAGAGTTCAATAAACGTAGCAAAGCTTATTTGATCGCAATATAACAATTTATGAAAATCTTATAAAAAGGGTTCATACATTATATCAAAAGACATTTTATAAATAAATTCTTACACAATCAAATGAAGAGAAATTTAATAAATTCAGAATCCGTACCATTAATCAAATTATATCAAAAGACATTTTATAAGTAAGATGAGAATCCGTACCTTAACAAATTCGAAACCTAACTAAACCTCCAACAAAACCCTTCTTCAACGATCTACAAGTATTAACAGAATATTTGTTCAATGACCATTTAACCATTTATTGTTACTAGTAAATTTCTTTATGCCTAATGTCATATTCCATTTTAGTCCCTATGTCATTCTTGATTAATTTATTAGCAAGACTTCATTTTCTACCACTAACCCATTATTTCCATGAGGCTAAAAACGTAATTACTATACCTTAAGTGTCCCAACTAACCATGACATATGAATACCATCTTTTACCATCCAGATCTTTTAAGTTTCTTAACAATATTACGATACACATGTTCTCTGCATATGACCTCAACATTAAAATCTCGTCTGGGTGTACTTCATATTTTGAGTGATCATCAGTATCATTGGCACTTTACCTTATAACGACAAAGCATGTGTGTACTAATACGTTTTCTAAGTCTAGCCATATTTAACTACCAAGTCTAGCCATATTTAACTACCAAGATTTAATTACTAGGATGTCAGTTTAACTATCTATATACATATTATAATCAATTCAAGGTAAAGAAGGAGATTACCTTAAAATAAATCAGAAAGCTATTACGTGAACCTTGTTTCTTGACCCAAAACTGCTCTCCCAAATACTCAAGATTATGATGCGTTTTATGTGATTTGATTTCTAAAGTGATACACACTCGAATATAAAGGCAGATAAGAACCGAACTGGCGAAACCACTCGTGATCGTGCCTGAGACTTCGGGGTTTTAGTTTCTTCTTGTTGGATAAATGGTGTATGGGTTTGACCTATTTTAAACTTTGTTGGGCTAATTGTGTGCTGATTAACTAAAAGGCCAATATAATAAAAAAAATGGTGCATGTTTTCTGCCACGGCCCAAAATATGGGTTATAACTTATAACTTTGTCAAATTCTATATATATTATTAGTGTTTATTACATATTAATAATTTAAGTTAATTAGATTAAGTCATCAAAATTTCGGTATTACAAAACTATACTAATTTGTATTTGTACTCTTACAGTTATATATATATATATATATATATATATCACATTACATTTTGAACTTTTAATATTTAGTTGATCAAAGTTTGAACAACTAAATAGTTGCATTTTGATTTTTCAGTGTCGCAATGTTTGAAGAGTACTTATTCTCTAAATCTTATGTCATGGTATTTTTAATGATTTAAATGTATAACGTGTTATTGTATAACACTGAAGTATTGTTGCTAAGTGTCAACATTTACTTGAGATATGTATGATTCTATAAATATAGGTCAGTAAAGGTTATGACTTATGAGGTTTATCTTTTTAAGAACTATACGATTTTGCTATCCTTTTGTAGTATTTTAGACATTTTCTTTACTAGAATGTTGTCTTTGACTTAAGTTGTTTTGCGTTTTTTTATTGATGTTTGGCTATTATAAAAAGTAATATTTTAGTTATTTAATTTTTGTGCCAATGAGCCTTTTTAAGATGCAAAAACAACCGTTATCGAGCTATTTTACAATTTTAAAGTTGTTTTGAACTGTTTTAATCACTCGTCTTTTAAAAATAAAATAAAAACACAATTGTCCCCCGTAATCTAATTTTCTGGATTCACCACTACATATCTTGATAGAGTCATTATATGTTTTTTCATTAATGAATGTTATTGGTTTCTTTCCTCTACAAAGTTAAAAGCATAATTATATAAAAAATATTTCAGTGATGTAGCGAGAAGCTACATGTTAGGTAATTTATGAAAACATACGTATTTCCGGACGTGAGATTGTGGTAATCATCCAATACCTTGCGGGTCATATTTTCTTTTATTTGCCCAATTACGTAATGCATCATTCAGTTTTTCAAAGATATTTATGATTTTACAAAATTAAAGTCTTCTTTTCCAGAAAATAAACGTACATAAATAGTTTGAAATAATATGGCCATGTCATGCCATGTTATTCCTTATTTTAATCTTATTCTCCAAGAGTTATTGGGTTCACAAAACTTTCCTTTCGATAATACAACCCAAAATATTATGAAAAAATCATGAAAAATATCGTACATTAGGGCAGTCCCAACGCATTAATCGGTTGGCAACCGGTTGTCAAGTGGTTGGTGATTTAGTGTCATTGGGCAAATCACTTTCAAACCTATTGGGAGTATAATCGGAAAACCGATTTGTAATCGGTTGAAAAATGTGAGGGCCCGCGTGCTTTTTTTTTTTGTTTAGTGTATAGAATTTGTGGTATATTGGTAAATGTGGGGCCTAGAAAAATGAAGTGATTAGTCATTGATGGCAGTGGGTAATCGGTTATGAATCCGTTGTGAAAAACTGACGTGGCGCTGAGGTGGCAGAAATGATTTGGAAGTGGTTGATAAATGGTTGGGAGTGCCCTTAGGTATTGTTGATCGAAAGCATCACGTTACTTCAAGTTAACAAAAGGAATCATATATATTAAAGTTTCATCAACTGTGATCAAAGATTTGACCAATCAAATGCAAGTCAAAATGATACTTATTTTGTCCCCTGACTTGAAGTCAAGTAAAATTTCTTCACAACAAAAACACATATCTACATATATGTACATTCAATCATGTTATTTCAAACTTACATTGTTGGATTCATAAAAAAAAAAAAAAAATCTTGAAGAAAACATAAAATGACAGAAGGGATTCGAACGTTAGAGAAGACGCCTACATGGGCTGTCGCTGCTGTGTGTTTAGTCCTCCTTACTATATCGATTTTCATTGAGCACGTTATTCACTTGATCGGAAAGGTAAAATACCATTTAGCAATGGTTTTTTTGTTGTTGCAATTAGCATTTTTGTAGCAGTAACTAGTAACATTTGAACTAGTACTTGTGTGGATTCGTTTGCATGTTTGCTTTATTTTCTGATCTTTCTAAGAAAGGGAAGGATTACTCAAACCTTTTGGTATATTTGCAGTGGTTGAAAAAGAAGAATAAAAGGACATTATTCGAAGCACTTGAAAAGATCAAATCAGAGCTTACGCTATTGGGTTTCATTTCATTGCTATTGACAGCAGGCAAATCACCCATAACTGATATTTGCATACCAAAATCTCTTGGAGATAATTGGCTTCCATGCAGTAAAAAAGACATTGAAGAAATGGATGCTCGTCATGGTAATAGAAAACTACAATCGTTTTTCGCCTCTAATGTGACATCCCCTAGACGGGTTCTTTCTGGTTCTACTTCCAGTGATAAGTGCACAGCACAGGTAGATACATATGACAATCTAGACTCCGTTACAAATAAAGAAATCTTGAATTTCTTGAAGAAATTGGTGTTTTTGTAGGGAAAGGTTCCATTTTTATCAAATGACGCCCTCCACGAGCTCCATATCTTCATCTTCGTGTTGGCTATTTTTCATGTGGTTTGTTCCCTAATCACACTGGCTTTCGGTAGAGCTAAGGTATGGTTTTCAGGTTTCTTTATCTGTTAAACAGGTGGTTATTTATTTTAAGTTATATATTTTTATTTTAATTTTTCTTTTTTGTTTTGCAGATGAAAGAATGGAAGGAATGGGAAATGGAAACACACACAATTGAGTACCAGTATTCACATGGTATGTTCTTTCACCCTATTATTAGCCTGTTTTGCTTAATTTTCATCTGGGGTTGTATCTTTTTTTGTTCTTGTAGATCCAGAAAGGTTTAGGCTCGCGAGAGAGACAAGTTTTGGTCAAAGACACTTGAGTGTATGGAGCCGCTCAACCATCCTCGTGTGGATGGTGCGCATATGAATATTAGACGATATCCAGAACAAGTCTTTCTTGCATTCTTACTTATCCATTTTTCACACCTTTCTGCAGGTGGGGTTTATGAGACAGTTGTTACTCTCGGTTCCAAAGGTTGATTATATGACTCTTCGCCATGGATTTATCATGGTAATTATCAACAGGTGCATTCTTTAACGAGTGACAGAACTTTTCTTACTAGCAAAATGATCCATGACCACTTGAGTTGCTCTTTTCTTCAGGCACATTTGGCACCAAATAACCAAGCAAATTTCAATTTCCAAAAGTATATAAATCGATCACTTGAAGATGACTTCAAACTTGTGGTGGGCATCAGGTGAGGTTATCAGGGTTCTTTCTTTTCTTTATTTGAAGATTAAGGATGATTTTTTCTTGAAACTGGTTCTTAAGTTTTGGAACTTCTTTCAGCCCACCAATCTGGTTTCTTGCAGTGTTGTTTCTACTCTTCAGCACAAACAGTAAGAAAATTCCATTCCGTTTTGAACCCATCAAAGTTGATCACAAATGAATTCTATCAGCATAATTAGTCGATCTTAACTTTTACTTTGTTCTGAGCAGGTTGGAAATCTTATATGTGGCTACCATTTATCCCATTGATTGTAAACATCTGTTTATTTACTTGATTACCCTCAAGCTCATCAAAAAGCATTGAAAAATGACTAATCCAACATTTGGTTTGATGCAGATTGTCCTTTTGGTTGGGACAAAACTACAGGTGATCATAACCAAGATGGGTTTGGGGATTCAAGAAAGGGGAGCAGTAGTTAAGGGTACACCGTTGGTTCAGCCAACCGACAACCTTTTTTGGTTCAACCGCCCTCAAATACTGCTCTATCTCATTCATTTCGTCCTCTTTCAGGTTCGTATTTCTCCGAAGTGGCAAAATGGTTGAGTTGAACATTCTAGACAACAGGTCAATACGGATACTTTAAGTACGGTTCAAAACTCAAAGGGGTTGGGTTGACCCACAACCGAATTTTTGTCGCTTTTTAGACTTTTCGTATAAATACTTGGTGCTACTAATACGGTTATGAACTTACGATAATTTATAATTTAAATTTTTTTACAAATGGAATTTGAATGGTTGTAGTGTTGTATATATTTGAAATATACTACGTCAAACCTTTTGATATTAGACACAACACTTTTTTACTTAATTTATTTCTTTGGATTACGATATTTCCTATTATAAGTTTGTATTCTTATGCAGAATGCATTTCAGCTGGCTTTCTTTGCATGGTCAGGGGTAAAGACACACAACTATGTGTTAATTTTGCCTCAAGTGATTCAAATTTTTTCACTAACTCTTGTATTTTTCAGTATGAATTCGGGCTAGATTCATGCTTCCATAAGAACAAAGTGGATCTTGGCATCAAGCTTTCGATGGGGTAAGTGGTGACATATGACTTTCTTGTTGATATCCATTAAAAACTTATGCTCCTTATATGATTAAGTTACCGTTTCTTGAATTTGCAGGGTCTTCGTACTAATACTATGCAGCTATGTGACTTTACCTCTCTATGCTCTAGTGACACAAATGGGTTCAACCATGAAGCCCACCGTGTTCAATGATCAAGTAGTTAAGGCTCTGCACAAATGGCACCAGAAAGCAAAGAAGAAAGTGAAAGTAAACCAAAAATCCACGTCCATAACATCCGGATCTACTAGGCATAGCACCCCATCTCGTTGGGCATCTGGCAACACCAGCAACCACTCATCTCAACGAGTTGAACCTGATAGATGGGTAGGTGTACTTCCCAGAGCCAAGAGTGTAAATGACAGTGTGATAAGTAGTCAGCATAAAATTGACGTCGACATGTCAGACTTCTCATTTGAGAAGTATGTGGAGGTGAAAATATGAAATACTGAAGTTGGATGAGAATTCAAAGAGGTTGGTACTTTTGAGGTTTTTGTGAATAAGTAGATAGATTGAGGGGTAACTACAAATTCTTTAGTGGAACTTTCATTGTGGCAAATTAGGCCCTCACATGTATATATTTTCTATTTGAATGTTCTTTTATTTATGTCACCCTGATGTCATTTCATGCTTTCTATGTTGCTAACAAATATTCGCCAGAATCGAACTAGTTTACAAGACTCATAGATTATGCATATGGTCAACAAACTTTTAACTTTACAGACAACAAATGACTCCAGCTGATTGATAACATTTAGTTAATATCAACATTAGACTTGATGTTCCATGCAAACAAGTGAATCGACGAATGCAGTTAGGAAGTGGAATCCCAAAGGAACTGAACGTCCAATGAATAATTCGTGAACAGTTCGGTTGGAAGTTCGTTTATTTAGTTAACAAAAAAAGGAAAACATGATTGTTCGTTTGACTTGTACTTTAATTAATATTGTTGTTATGTTGTTATTACTATTATATTTAGTAAAAGCTTTTTATACTTTATATTTGAATTATCTATTTGGATAATCTTATGTAATTAGTTTAAGCTTTGATTATTTGGATCATGATTTTCATATTTTAAGTTTTCAATACATTTGAATTTGTACTGTAATCTTATGTTTATGCATTGATTTATATGTCTGTTTGTGGTCGTTCATTTCTTTGGTAAATCCTTAACGAACGAGCACAAACAAAGCCCTATTCGTGTCCATTCGATTTGTATACAGCCCAAGATTCAGTCAAGCCAACCCCTTCTAAATTTACATGAACATACAACTCATCATAATGCACCTTCTAAATTAGAATTTAAATTAACACTTATAACAGATAACAAATATGTACATATACAACCCCAATAATTTACCAGGGGCACAGCATCATGATTGTCATGGATGCACAATGTTTACCAGATTATTAATATCCACCATTTCCCTCGATATCGAGGACCCTTTTTATACATGTATTTACAAGGATGAAATCAAGATCTTACAAGTTATTTCTGTTTCACTGGTTCTGCTTTGCAGATGGGACACAAGTTCTTCATTGACAACCATTTTTTGATGCACCCAACATGAAAATCATGCCCACAAACTCTTAACATCCCAATATCATCCATATTTGCATACTCTTCCTGCAAATCAAATCATATAAAATCAAATGTGTAAATACCTAAAGTGAATATGATGTGAACATATCAACCATCGAATCTCACCAGACAGATGACACAGTTTCCTTCCTCTTGTATCTGATCCGAAGAACAGTATATCGATTCTTGCACACATTTCGAGAAAAGATGCTCAGGAATGCCAGTACCAACACTTCCAATTTGTTCCCCAAGTGCAAGGAGCTCCTGTTGATTTCATTAGTTAAACAATGAAAGAGACAAAAAGAAGACTAAAATGACATGCGGTGAAATAGAAAAACTTGGCAACCTCGTAGCTCATGTCATCTATGTCGAGTCTCATGTCACGATGCTGATCAAATGGATTTCTTGATCCATAAATAGCCGAACGATCAACAATCATAAGACCCTGCAAACAGACACGAGATTAAAGCATGAAAAAGAGCGTAATTTTTTTCTTTTTTGAATGGCCGATATTTAAAAAAATAAAAAGAAGAACAAATGCATAATACATTATATATTTATGGATCTATTGGAGCTTGGGGTACAAGTCCAATAGAACCACCTGACTTTGAAATTTAAACTCCTATTCAAGATCCCAATATACAAAAGTAATTTGATGTCATCTCCTAAAGAACCGTACGGCGGGTAGTAAGTGAAAATTAACACAAGAAATAATGTGGACATACCTCTGGTGGCGTTCGGTCACGAAAATTCACACCAGAAAAAGATCGGTATCTTTCGCTTGACATCCTTGCTCGTGTGGATGAAGGCCTCAGATGACGGGAGGAATAACTGCTAGATGCTAATTGCAACCCTTCATCTGTCACTGATGCATCCCCCAACCGTAAGTTGCTGGAAGACACCCTAAATGTTGACCCTGGCCTTTGACCAAAGTTACTTCGAACCCCTCTAACAGATTGCACTGAGGTATGACTGCTTCTAATTATTGGATTGTTACTTTGTTGCCCAATAGCTACTGATGAGCTAGGATTACTACTTCCATCGAGAAATGGGTTTAATTCATAATCTGTAATTTCCAGATACATATAAAAATACTAAGCTACTTGAAGAAATTTATTCAGTAAACATTGTAATGATTAGTGAAAAATAAACCTTACCACGAGTGGCAGAAGGCATATGGGTTGGATTCAAACTATTTGAAGTCTGGCCCAAATAATCAATCGAGGGTGAAAGATCCATTGGTCGGCTAGTTGTATAATACTCACGTGGCAAATTGTTTGCCATGTTGGTCCTTGAAGATTCGGTTTCCAAATCAAACGTAGACCTACTTCTCACATTCCTAATAGAACTCTCCACTCCAATTGATAAACCATTCGGGTCTGTCGTATGGTAATCCCACGGTGCCTGAAGAAAATTTGTCGTTTGAGTTTCTAGCCATGGTTCGGTGATCATGGCGACATCAGAAGAGCTCCCAGCACCATCTGGAATACCCGGGCTCTTACGTTTATATTGTACTCTTCCATTACCGACCCTGATATCAAATAAATCTTCTTCGTTAAATGGATTTCCATTGTAATTGGAGGAAGAGGCTTGATTTGTATAGTCTTCGGATGATATATATGTGTGCATAGAAAGATCTGATGGTCCTGCAACATTTTGTTGATAAGGGATCTGCGTATTATGAGACATTGAAGAATAACCACTCGTGATCGGAGCGTGAGTACAGTGAGTGTATGGTGCTCCATCAATTGACATATTATCCGCCGAATACATAAGAGAACTGCTTCCACCAGCCGCGTTTCTTGCTAGAAGTCAGAAATATAACAAACAAAATGTATTAAAATAATTAACAAACAACAAATTACAACCTGCATTAGATTTGTTTAAACTTTGATTTAATATTAATACCAGTATGTATATAGGCATTCTCTGATAAGTTCCAGCTCTGATCATTCTCGGTCTCGAGCATGTAGTGTGGATTGAATAAATGCCTATGGCCCATAGCTACCAGGATCTCGATGGATCGCCAAAATCACTGTAAATCAATTCTCAATACAGTTATGCAACAGTGTGATTTTAATACTACACATAATGATGACAAAATGCATGCACTATCACTACGTAGGGGGTGTTTAGGATTGCTTATTATAAAGCGTCTATCTGCTTCAAAAATTATGTAGGTACCAACATAATCCTAATAAAATAAGCAGATTAACAGCTGTCAAGAGAATGTTTGGATTGGTTATCAGAAGTAAACAATAAGCAGATAAGCAGTTAAAATAGGAAATCCTTACACAATTACATTGACACTGATAAACGAATATACATAATTAGAACACTGTTATTACAAATCTGAATTTCACAATCACTTCCAATTATTAACATCTAAACCTCAAAAGCACTTTTAATTAACATCTAAACCTCATAGATTAAATTAAACCGAACACTAAGGGTGTGTTCAGTTGTAGAAAATTGGGACAATTTTCCACAAAAATAAACATGTTCAAAATGAGTATTTTGTAGAAAATTTTTCCAAGAAAATGAAATACTCACTTTTCTAACTTATAACTAAGAGGTCGAAAACATGGATTCTCACTTCTCCACATTTTTCCTTTATAGATCTTCCTCCACTTTTCCAAAATTTTCCAATATACCTTCTTTCCACATCAATTTTCCAAAATGAAAAATGTAACGACATTTGAACACATTTTCTAACTTTTCTTTACTTTTATAGAGATACAAAACAATTTCCATTTTCTAGGAAATTAGATATAGAAAATTTTGGAAGATTTTCCACAACTAAACACACCCTAATATCTCTTCTTACAAACATGCTTATATACTTCAACTTATGACTCCATTATCATACTTACCTACAGCTGATATACCTGTATGTTTTTATTAATCTATAAAATAGATAGATTTGTTCATACGAACATGTTTCAAACAATTCCTAAAGATCATCATCTTGAATCAAGCTCTAATTTCCTAAAAAATATTAATTTAAAACAATACTTCAAAATCAGATCATCAACAATCGTTAATCCTATCGTTGTTCGATCAAATTACATAATCGATCAAAAAAAATCACAATATTTAACATTAAAATCGAAAATTCATCAATAAATAATAAAAATTTGATAAATCAAGTTATGTATGCGATGATAAGAATATAATATAATCTAAACAATCACTAATAAACAAAATAGTAACGAATCGAAGGATCGAGGAATTGAAACAGAAAATGAATACCTAATTTGTTGTGAAGGTGAATTGGGATTGAATTTACAACAGTTGGTTTGTGCGATGATATAAATAAATTAATATAAATATTAGAGAGAGAGTGGAGGGGCCAAGGAGAAAAACAAAATAATAATAAAGGGGGGTTAATTTAAAAGGAAGGAAGGAAGGAAGGAAATTTGGGTGGGTGTTTGGGTTTGGGTTTGGGTTTGGGTGCGTATGAGTTGGGTTTGTGTTAGGATTACACGAAACCAATTGATTCACCCCATAAACCAATACCTCATCTCCCACGTATTCGTCTATGCCACACAAACAACTTGCGATTTCTTTTTACTTTTGGCTTATCCTAAAATCCCATATATGTACTCGTATTATTATATGATTATGATTCTGATTCTGATGATGATGAATTGATGGCATGCACTCGTGTAATGAAATCCGTAGTTTTTTAAAAATAATAGATTGACGTTGACTAGTTGAATCTGATGATATTAGAGATTTTGAAGGGTTTTCAATGAAAGATTTGACAATTTCGGTGGGATTGGTTAGAGGTAAGAAAATGGGATAGATGGCTAAAGTGTTTGTGTGTATTTGAAAGTAATACTAGCAAGGTTGTTTAATTCAGTAGCGGGAGTACTCGGTCTGGACCTTGTAGTGAGTACTCGGTCTAGGCGGGGAATACTCAGATTGACTTTTTCTACATTAAAATGATAAATTTCAAAATTATATATTTAAATATAGATTAGAGAGGGAAGATTGTTGGTGAAAACATTAAAGAGTGAGACCGAAGGAAAAGAAATTGAACCAAACATTAATTGGATTAAAACTCTAATTTTAAAAAATATTAAAAAGTTGACCAAGTTTGATTTCTCGACCGATTTTTCCGAGTTTGACCGACTTTTTTCAAATTTTTTGCGTTGACCGAAATTGACCGAGTTTTCATCCGAATTAGACCGACTCTCCTTGGATCACCCCCGAGTCACGAGTACTCAGTCGAGTTGGCCGTGTTTTACAACCATAGATACTAGTAAGAACTCGTGCAATGAGGACGGTTGTATTTTAAAAAGAATAGTCCGACGTTGTACACTCATATTCGATTAATTTTAGGGTTCTCGGTGTAGATTTGACAATTTCGATGGGGTGGTCGGAGGTTATGAATAAAATCGGATAGGATGTTAGACATTTGTGTGTGTTTGAAAGTAACTTATTTGTGTTTTGAGTTGTGTGTTTGTATCTTATCTTACCTATATAATAAAGCATGTTTAACATTGTTCTAATTTTCAGTTGAATCATGAAAAATGACTATATTGCCCCTACGTAATTATTAACATTCTAATCATCTCAATAGCTATACCTCCTATATTTAATATTTAATATATATATGTTATAAATCAAATTTAATTCTATTACCATATATATAAACACATAAACATACAATAAAACCTTCAAAACATACACATATACTTTCAATAACTCGTCACTATAAAACCACCATTACCAATATCATCGCCACCTCCCATCACCGCCTTGATCATCGCAATGCGCGGGTGTTATACCAGTATTAAAAAAATTACATGGATCATGTTGTACATGTGTTTTTTTTAGAGGTGGCAATTTTAGACCCATTGGTTAATTTTTGGTCAATTTGGTTAATTTTTAGGAGGGGGTGGGTTTGTTGGGTCTCCTCCCTATTTTTTGGATGGGTCTAAATGGGTTTTTCAATATAACCTCTAATTATGTAACAATTAACCAACGGGTTAAAACGGGTCTAGCGGGTAATTTTTTTTTTTTTCACCTCATTTCATTTTTTTCATTTTTCACTCAAATAAAAAAAAAAAATTTGGTGAACCCGATGACCCAACCCGACCCGAGACCCGTTTGACCCGGACCCGTTTAGACCCATCTTTCTAAATGACCCATCTAGACCCGGACTCATTTAGACCCAAACTCATATAGACCCGTGACTCGACCCGACCCGACCCATTCATTTTGCCACCTCTAGTTTTTTTCTTATGGTTTGTTCTTATTGAAAAAAAGTTGTAAATGATGTCCTTGTGGTTGCCAATTTTGATCAATTATGTCTTTTTGACCAAATATGTTAACTTTTCACATGCATTCAGGAGATATATGACTTTGGTAAATATATATATTCTACACACATGAGTTTATATAAACTCTATAAACATGTCACAACCATTTTGTTTTTGCATGCTTCGTTCTTATTGAGAAGGCGGATGTTCGATTTAGTTCCTCCATCACTAGATCGATTGGTGATGAAATCGATACCTTGTTCCGGAAAGATGATTGGGTGGAGTTGGGCTGCTTCTTAAAAAATGAGTTTAATTTCTAGATTGTTCGCTTTAGATTCTTTCAAAGATTGTAGCATCAGTGATCGATGGGTTTGTTCTAATAATGTTTGGAATGCTAGATGGAGTTAGAGGTGTGAGCCGAGAGGAAGATCAATTGATTTGATGATGTTGGGAGGCTGATTTTGAGAATTAGCTCTTAATCTTTATCTCCGAGTCGTAGAGATGCACTAGTATAAAAATGACTATATAGAGCGCAGTGTTAGAGTGATTTTATATGAAAATCGCTACAAAAAGTAAAAAGTGAGTCCAAAATATTATTTGGGGCGGTTTTAATAACCTTAAATGTAGCGGTTTAAAAAAAACCGCTCTAATTGCTTATATTTGTAGCGGTTTGTATACACCGCCCCAAAAGATACCATTATATGTGGCGGTTTAAAACAACCCGTTTCAAAAAGGTTCCTCTTTAGAACGGTTATTTAAAAACCCATTTCAAATAACATAAATTGGAGCGGTTGTTTGTAAAGTATTTTGGTAAGATATTTCCCACTAGTCAATATAATGGTATCACTTTTCTCCACTCAACTCATTTACTTCCATAAGTTTCACTTTTCTCTTTCATATTTTCACCGTACCCATCTTTTTCTCCATTATCACATTATATTTCTTTTTTCTTCATAATCAGTTTAACAAAAATAAGAAACACCAAGTTTTAGATCCATCAAATAAAAAATGAAAAAACAAGTTCAAGATTTAACAAAAAACATGACAATTTCGGATCTACTAGCGGCATATCTGATTTGAAGAGCTTTCCGATTTAATGTTAAAGAACACCAAGTTGCAAATCTAGCAAAACGAAGAAAATGACACTTGTGTGTCATTTTAGTTCAAGATAATACTTCTCTAAGGTTTGATGTGTTTTTTTATTATTATTTATGCATTTATATTTGTAGATCTACAAGAGAGTTGTATATCTATGATATTTCTAACATTATTCTTCTCTCTTTCTCTCCCTCTATGTAGATTTATGACTATGTATTCAAATATGGTGGCGTTGCAGTTGATCGAATTTGCTTGAATTCCGTCGAACATGTTGAATTTAGGTGTTCCAAATTTCATCATCTACTCTTTTTAGTCATGTGGAGACCCTGAGAATGAGAGGAGAGATGGTTTCAATACCATGTATTTTATGTATTTGTAATATTCTTTTGATTAGAACTAGCTTAAGACTCGCGGCTTCGCGGGATGCATCATGTATATTTGTAATAATCGTACTTGTTGATAAGTTAAAAATGTAAACGAATACAATGGTAGGTGCAAAGTATAGTCGATATGCACAGCTTAACACAGACAATGTAATTGAAGAACAAAAAAATAGCGTTGTATTGAAGTGAAAAAATTTGGAAAGACATCGATATGGAAACGCTAAAATACGTTTATTATAAATTAAAAACAAAACAGGCAGGTCATATGTTATTATTTCGGATGAGCAATCTAAAGAGCGCTTAGTTCGCGATTGTGGTAGAAGTAGTAGTTCATCAAAAGAATGTCACGTGCTGATTGTGTTGTTGTAAGTAGATGTGAATCATGATGTTATTAGTACTGTAAGAACAATATTAATAATGTCTTACATAGTTAATCTTGTAAATAGTTATGGCATCTACATCGTCGACAAATAGGCAGTTAAAAAATATACCCAATAAATATACGTAAGTTGAAACTTTTATCCCTTATTTTTATTATTAAAACTATTATTTGTTTGTACTGCTGGTATTATAAAAAAAGGGAGTTGATTTTCCTAAGATTTTTTTTACTTCCCATAAGGAAATAGTGCATTAAACAGTTGTACTGTGTGCATAAACAGTTGTACTGTTTCCTTGTGGGAAGTAAAAACTTCTTTGCCAAAAAAAGGAAGTATTAATACTGCTGGTATTTCAAAAAAGAAGTATTAGTACTGCTCGAATTAAAAAAAAAAAGTGTTAGTACTACCAAAATTAATATTGCTCGACAAAAAAAAGTATTAACACTGATCGACCAAAAATAATACTACTTGACTAAAAAAAGTATTAACACTTCTTAAAATCAACATACATACATAATACAGTAGCCAACTTCAAAATACACCCATATTGGTATGTATAGCAAGTCCAAACTGTTTCCATTCTCACGTTCAGCTAGTGGCCAACCTTATTTTTATTAGAAACTGCATACTACTATATAATTAATTTAATACATATTGAAATAGAGTAAAAAACAAAGATAAATACCCCAGAAATCCTTTTTTGATTCCATAATCATGCATCTGTCCATGCAGCAAACACTTGGATCCGAAGCCTCATTTGGGTTCCTGCTGTTGGGATTCATGTATTATTGCCAGATGAATTCTCAAGAAACTTGGAAACTGATGGTGGCGTTTCATGAACCATTGGAAGATTGTTGTTTCTTTCAGGGCTATCTTCTCGCGAGCTTCTTAAACTTGTCACCAGTGAAGAAGCATTTGGTAAGTGTGTCCCAAGTTTAGACGACTCATTGCCCTCAAGCCCGGCTCCAGTCCCATTTTGATAATATAGTGTCATTTTCCAGTCCAACATGTTCCGATTGGTGGTGGGCTCAGTAAATATGGTCTTAGGTTCATCATTATGAGCTGTTTGGTCCACTGATAAGAGCTGATCATCTGTAGGGATTACTTGCAATGATCTTTTCAACATTATACCTAGATATATCGAAATTTGTAACTGCATTAAATTAGACTACTATATTATATATGGAGTACTAATTGAGTATAATAATATCAGCTTAGATGTCACTTGTATGTATTAACTTATCATTATTGTATTTTGTACCAATTTAGTGGTGAAACTATCTATATACTTGTAATAATCAATAGCAACATTTAGAATTAGTTATTTTTTAAATAGATTTGAATAGGCAAGTTTGTATAGAGGGTTTTATTAACAAAAGAAGTTAATAACAAATAAAATAGAATATGGTATAAATACTAAGTAAACAAATACGCTTTAAAGCCTGGTTAGTAAAAGAGAAGTATCATTCATCTAACGGGCTTACACTTTAAAGCATCGATATGAACACTATATACACATTTAAATTAACTACATCTGTGAAAAAAAAAATAGATTCAAGACTTCATCATTAACTACTCAAATCAATAGGCTTTAAATATCGTCACAACAAATTTATTATATTGTTGCATCAATAATAAATAAGTTAAATTTGTAATAATAAATAAGTTAAACTATTTTGTAATTATTGAGTAAAGAAATACAATATACAATTACAATCTGTTACTCTTGTAATTCATCGCCGAATTAACATTTTGAAAAGAAGCTCAGAGACACCACCAAAATCCATTTCATGCACATATACATACTTCATCGCCCCATCATAATAGAAAAATGGCAACACCAATTAGAGCAGCTTCTTACATGCAATAATAAAAATGGGTTCCTTTATTTGTTGATCCATTGTCTGATATATATTTGCGAGAATCTCATCCTGCAGACATGGAAGATCATGCAGGTTTTCGGGGACATTACTTGCCCAAACCTCATAGCAGTATAATCCTTATCTCTTGCCAGAAACATGTAAGCACCATTGAGGAGATACATATTTGTGAGAATCTCATCCTGCAGACATGGAAGATCATACAGGTTTTCGGGGACATTACTTGCCCAAACCTCATAGCAGTATAATCCTTATCTCTTGCCAGAAACATGTAAGCACCATTGAGGAAAAAATTATGATATTCCCATCAACCAAAAAAAACCATAGCTCCAAGTGCACTAACAACTTTATCTAATCTAAAAGCAATTAAAAACCCAAAAAAACTACATAAAGCTAAACACATGAAACTAACGTAGACTTATATAAATTAGCCAACAATAGACCAAAAGTAGTTCATTTTTAGAGATGGAAGTATGTAAAGTATACTTACTTAGCAATTTCAGCATGTTAAAGGAGCTACTATTAAAGGGACCAAAATTAGCCACTAACCTTCTTATTAAGGGATTGGATGAAAACTATTTCAGGCTGCAAAATCAATACTGAAGAAATCAAATCCTGCAAAATAAAAAAGAAACGTACCTTTTTTTTGCTTCTGTCATCCCCAGCTTCGTTGCCGGAACCATCACCACCACAAGCTACACCTTTTTGACACCCATTCCAGACGCTACAGACCTGTTTCACCGTCTCAGTGTGCTCGGGTTGTCAACCTACCGATGTCACCTCAATACCATGATCTTCAAATTCAATTTCATCCATTCAAAACTTTGAATTTGGACCTCTTGAAACAACCATGCACCCCATAATGTCTTGCCTCCAAATACTTCCGCGTTACAGTTCTTCCTAGTAAATGACATCAACTTTAATCCATTTATATGAATAATCAATAGGTAAAAGTAAGTGATATAATAAACAAATGCCTATAACTACTTACGGCTTTTCTTTAACATGAGTAGAATTATAACCTAATTAACTTATTTTCAATACACAAGAAGCCAGAAAACACTAAACTAAAACAAAGGGAAACAATTGGGAGAACAGTGGACCTAACTAACATGCTTCAAGAATGAGACAACAACTTGACCACACAATCTTAAAACAACATAAAGCAGCTAACACCAAACCTCTTTGCAACAAAAAAAAACCCCAAACACCAGACACCTTATGGACTAACAACAGCAGCCACCCGAACTGTGTAAAGCTTGCAAGAAGACCCAAACCATCATAAAAGCGCACCTGCAATATTCTTCAATTGACCCCATGCGACTACCCTATCTCTTGCTGAAATGCATTCGCATTAATGCTACTACCACCAAAACTAAAGCAAAAAACATCATTTTAAAGCTACTAAAACTACCGACACCAACAAATTTCGCACCAAAGAACTCTTGAAGTAATAACCAATAGAAAAAAAAAGAATCTGAAAATATAAAAACCGGCATACCCACATGAAGCAAAGTTTTTGGAATGTCACCAGCAACTGACTTTTTTGTGTTCCTTGAATACCTTCCTTTGTTCAATTCCCTTAATCAGCAAACGCATGAACAACTATGATTATTTATTAAACTGACAAACACTAACACATAACAATAACAATCTAGAAAAAAAAACATATAAAAGGTATATCAAAACACCTTTTTAAGCAGCACAACTTCATTACCAACTAACATATCAAAACATTTGCAAGACCCAACATTTTCCACTTCACATCATTATCACCTTCCCACTACAATAGCAACATCCATATAGTGTGTATTGGAAATATAACTATTGCAAAACAATCAAGACATCAGAGGTGGCAATCTCGACCCATTTAATTATGAATGAGTCAAATTGGGCTTTGTACAATTTCTAATAAAAAATAACGCTGGTTTTAGTCCAATAATCTGTTTCAAGCTCCATATATTAGGCCTAATAAGAGTAATCAGCTTCAAGCACTTAAAATAAGACATATTAACTCTCATAAGGCCCTTCTGCGATTCGTATATGTTATCTTAGATATATAAAACATTAATATGTGTTAAATAACTACTAAAATTTCACATTCTTAGACTTACGATTGTCTTGGTCCATAAGAAGCTTAAATTATCATTACCATAAACGCACACCATATATCTATGTAGCTTCTGCAATATAAGGTGTATAACTATAACTATGTGTCTTCTACAAATCTGCAATATATAGTTAGTAACTTGACCAAGAAAATCCTACATTTTAAGTAAATATTTGTACCATGCCTATCACAGCAAAACCATGACAAAAAGGACCCTCATTATGCGAGAAGCTCTAACCTGTCATGTAGTGAATTGGTGAAAATGCAATGGAGCTAAACAATCTAGAGGAACCAGAAGAAGAGAAAGTTCTTTCGTAGTTGTGAATAATTCGAAACTATATTTTAGGGATGGTTGAAGTTACGTTCGCTCTTTGAAACTGGACCTCAGCTTATATACACACTTTGACCATGATATCTGAAGCTATAGAATTTGGCGTGGCTCCAAATAGATAAAACTCAGTTAGGTTGTTGGGAGAGACATGTCCACCCCTTCGACCATGATCACATTGCCTTCCACTAAATGTAAAATAAAAAGATTCTGTAAAATACAAAAATTTAAACTCTTAAAGCTATTACGTACATTAACTTATGACATCATTAATTAATTGAGTTTCTAACTCTATAAACCATGAGCAGTTCAACAATGACTTCAATATAATAAATTACAAATGAGCAAATAATAACATAGGCATGACAGTATTTTGACACAAAATACTAAGAAATGAAAATAAGTTGCAACCAAAAAACCATACAATAGAGATCACCTTACCAGGTATACCCTTTAAAAGTAAGGCATCCCGAATAAAGAAGGAGCTTGAAGTTCCTAATAAATTTCAAGCCAATGGTCCAGAAAACACAGGCCTGCAAAGAAGAAAACTGATATTGAGATCCAAGCAAACGAATGTTTCATGAAAATATACATATTTAAAAGATTAAGATGGCAATATCTACCGGAATAGTAAAAAGAGGAACCAAGGGATGTCTTAGTTATATTCGTAAGAATTTGATGTTTATGTGATCATAGCCTTAAAAGAAAACACAACATGTGTCTACCATGAGCCATGGCATCAACAGTATTTCTAAGCCACAAGATGAAGACCATTTTGCTACAAACAAATCTTTGATCCTCTTTCATAACCAAATGAATCCCCTGAACTCAAGAAACATAGAAAACCATTATCCTTAATCTAAAAGTCTAACCTTTTTGCAGAAATCATATGATAATTAATTCACAATTAAAACAAAATCGACTATAAAAGTTTACAAATATCTTCCAAAACTTAACCATCAGACCCAAAAAGTACAAATAACAAACTAACTATATGTATGCATAAAAGTAGGAACAAAAAATCAAATTTCGAATTATCAGATGGGATTAATTTTCTGGATAAGGATTATTTCAAATTTAAATTCCTAGAATTTCAAATTTAAATTCCTAATATGTAGTATAAAAAGTTAGAAGAGCTAATCCTATTAATTAATTACAAAAGATAAGGGAGTCGTTACTGTAACTGTAAACTCAGTTAATCTGACCTTTGGGTCTCCTTGGCTTTAACACGAACCACATGACAAAGAACATGACCAAGTCGAACTGAAACCTAACCTTTATCTGCTCGATGCAGCCTAATAAATCAATGGCATTTCATCAAACATTTAATATGCAATAATTCAATATATCAAATACTCAATATAAACACATTGCAAATTTATGATAAGCTTAACAAAAGAAGATGATCAGAGATTTAGAATCGTATATATGCAAGGTGACTAACCACAGATTATGTAAATCGAATTCATAATCTTCATTGACTTTATGCAGTTAACGCGATTATGGTAATCGAATCAAAAGAGTAAGATGATGGTGATACCAATCCAAGCTATATTTCACAAACTAATGTTATGTGTTTAATCGGTGTATGAAATCAACTCCTGCCATTTGATCGCTGTATGAAAATCGAATCGTGTTTTTGAGAAGAAAAAGAATAAACGTATGGTTGGATCTGAGAATAAGTCTGGGCCATGTATATGTTCACGATACAAAAATTTTATAAAATGATAATAAGCTTTACAATATACCAAAAACATAGGCATTTCATCAAACACCTTTTGTACATGGCAAATTCATCAATCTTAACAGTTGTTCTTAAATAGTAGATTAAACCCTTTTAACCAAACAATTATAATTGTCACAGAAACTTAAATTAACAAAGATATGCCAATTATAAAATTTGAAATAAGAACAATATTGATGATATTTACCTGCACATTATTGATCGTTCTTATCCTTAGGTGATAAAAGATAAACAATCAACCTCAAACATAAGAATCTCAATCGAAACGTATGTTGATTACTTCTACTTCGAAGTAACAACGATCCCACTGCTTTAATTGACCCTCACATTAAAACCTTCGTTACTGTCATCTTCAGGAATGGTTGTTACCTACATTATAAACCTGAGCACTCAATCACGAACAGGGAAAGTGTGCGTATCGGATATTCGAACTCGTACAATGATACCAACCGAATCCAATCAATGAATCGTCTCTATTGAAAACCATTTTCAATCGTGCGAACCATGCTAGTATGTGGACGGCGACTAACATAACTAATCGAATTGAACTCGATACTAATCACTGAATCGTCTCTCTCATGATAGCATAAAACGATTATGTGGATGCTGAGAAAAAACCAATCATCGATATCATCCTGCTATTTTGTTTGAATAGATGAAGTCTCGGATTTGTAATTCACGATAGGGTGGTCTGGTGGTAGATAAGGTTAGGAAAGAGATGCCAGCGTTTTTATTTATTTATTATAATCATAAAAGCATAATGAAATAATTAAATGGATAGTCGTGGATTATTATTATTTAAATTTAAAATTAAATTCAAAATTTAAACAATAAATTAGTAAGGGCATTAATGTCTTTTTAATAAAAGGATTATGATGTCAGCAAATAAACCAATGGATGGATTTGCATGTTGACTTTTGAATTGGAAGGTACAGATTTACCCATTTTAAATTTGGTCAAAGTTTTTTAAACATTTAAAATTTCTTATTATAATATAAGTAGATGAATAAAAGGAAGAATTTATGCTATATTAGTGTGCAGTGTGTGTTTTATTTTGGTTGTAAATTCGATTTCAAATTTGGGGTGGGTTTCTTTGCTGGTTGGAGGATGATGGAGGTAGGTGTGGGACAATAATAATATATTTATTTATTTTATTTTGCTTTTATATACCTTTGAAGCGGTTCTAAAAAGGTAAAAACAATTAAAAAATATTTTTTAAAGGAGCCACTGAACCGTTCTAATAGATTGTGAGTCCGCTTTAATAAATGATTTCTTGAAATGGTCAAACGACCGACACAAAAAACATTTTACTTTTAGTGTCGCTGGCGACTAAGGCGGCCGAACAACCGTTTCAAGACGCACTTTTCACCGCTATAATAGAACATTTATGTACTAGTTGTAACACCCCAAATTTCGTAAGTTTGCAATTTTTAAATTTATTAAGTTAAATAATTAATATTATTTAATATTTTGAATTTATATTTCTTCCTGAGAAAAGATTTTAAATTCAGAGTAAAACGAGCCCTACGGTTTAAAACTTTAATACCGAGACTCGAGGGGTGTAATTGGACAATAGTCCAAGTCGGGTACACTTAAATAAACCACCCACCTCAAATAATTGAGGGGATGGTCTGATTCTTGTTCCCCAACCGTGAGAAAAACACACAGAAAGAGACCGAGAGAGAGAGATGAAAAACCAAGAAGAAAACCATCAAATCGAGCATCGATTCTTGGAGGTTTTAACTAGATTTTTACATACTCGTGATCTACGAGGTAAGCTCTACACATAACTACTTTCAATTTTGTGATTTGGTGAATTGATGATAAACTCTATTTTTGGGTTGTTGAGGAAATTGATGATTCTTGAGAATTAATTAGAGATGAGTAGTGTATGTAAATGAGCTTCTTTGAGTATAAATGAGATGTTGTTCATATGATTTGATGAACATGATGAACTAGAGGTTCATATGAATTGGTTGATGATGATGAGACGTTATTGTTGAGTTATTATGTTAAAACATAGTTAACCTAACTATATACATGAGAATTTAATTGAGAAAAATGATTAGCTACTAGTTAGATTAATCTTGAGGTTATGAGTTGAAATATGAAGTACTGGTTGTGTTTGTGTAATCTTGTTGAAAACACAAGAGTTTAATATGAAAAACGAGTATAAGTGATTAATTGAGAAACGTTGTTTTGAGTCACCATGTTCGAATTGTGTAACATCCTTAAATCGGGCCAAGTGGTAACAGGTATTTTCTTTAAATTTAAATATGTAATTTAAATTATTGTATATGTTTGGTTGCAAAAAGAGTAGGTAAATAAGTCTTAAGATTTATTGTGATTAGTAAATTATTATTTGTTTTAAATAATCGTAGTTGACGGTAAAATAAAACCGTTGGTCTCACAAATGTTTTTAGGTTCAAGACAATAGAGTGAGAAGGGGATAAATTGTACTAAGTATAATTTGAGTCGTATGAAATGAAGCCGACCTAAATTGTTCTAACTTTCCTAAATTTCTTTACTTCCTCTATTCTTGGTTCCTCTCAAAACAAGAACAACATAACTAAAAATTGAATCATATAAGTTCTGTGAATTTAACTCAAGATCATCCTAAGCTTTTGTATCATCATCTTCTTCATACTCTTAAGTTGTAAGTGTTTTGATGCTTTATTCATATATATGAGCTTGATTGAAGTTAAGTTGGATTAATAAGTAATTTGGTATGAATCTAGTGTTTGAAGTTGTTGTTGATGTTGGTTTGATGTTATATGATATAATTATAGCCTTAGAATGGTTAAAATCTGAGTTTGAAACTGTGGTGGATTAAAGTTTTGGGGTTAGGGTTCGTACAGCAGGGAATTGCAGATGTCTGGGTTTTTCACCATAGCCGATCGGCTATGATTATAGAGCCGATCGGGTAATAGAGGTCCAGCCGATCGGGTGAATTGAGCCACACGGCTAAATTATAACAAATTGATCACAGAACGTGGCATTGAAACAAAAAAATTAAAATTCTTCATTTTAGCCGATCGGGTCAAGAGAGAGCCGATCGGGTAAGTGTGTTTAGCCGATCGGCTATAGGAAATAAGCTGATCGGGTATGGATTTCAAACAGTGATAAATTTATTCGATTTCTGTTGTACTAGTACTGTTTGTATATATGTTAAAGAAGCTAAGAAAGGGTACATTAATAGTATGATACTTATAATACTTAATGTATTGATTATGAAGTAAAGATGTATATATGATAATTATCCTTAAGTGATACGTTCTGAGATAAGTTGCATTATTATAATGAGTTACTAACTCATTATTTTATTGTGTTTTCAGATCAACCAAAGACTCAGTGATATAAGACTGCTGATTTGGGACTTCTGAGGTATCGGTGAGTGGATTTATAACTCAGTTTGATTGGTTGTGACATATTAGGTTACAACAAGTAAACATGTTTATTATTGATAAACTGTTGTTGACTATGTAGTATAAATCTTGTGATTTAAGTTGTTACTAAGGTCAGTTGATAACTGGGTTTAGATTACTATTAGTGGACCAACACAGAAGCTTTATACATGTGTTTTTCATGAGAATCTGTGTTGAGTGTAGTAATAGTATTTAAACTATCGGTAGATTCTGTATAGGCCAATACAGTTTGATGATAAGAGTTCTTGAGACCTCCGCGGCATTAGGGTTTCTCAAGAACCACCGATCCTCATTGTTGAATTATGTTATGTTTATCGGTTATAAACTGATCTGTTGTGCCATATTAGGCTGTGATTATTGATTTACTCACTTAGCTTCGTGCTAATTCCACCACTAAACTTCTTGCAGGTCTTGTTGATTATTTTGGGCTGGGAAACAAGAAGTTAAGCTAATGGAATGTTTGATGTGCGATAACTCTGATATTATGAAATAATTATGTTATGTTTTATTTCATATAACGTTAGAATTTTAATGTGTTGAAGTTTGTACACTATATGGATATGTAAATATTATACGTTTGTTTTATAATGAAAGTTGGGACGTTGCTTCCGGTATGTATAAAAAAAAAATTTATATAATTGTCTTGAAATTAAGGGGTGTTATAAGTTGGTATCAGAGCATAGGCTTGGGCGAATTGAACATTGGTAAATTGTTCAGTCCCAAACCTAGAGTTGTTAAGTCAAACATTTCGATTGTGGGATTAGTTACAGAGTTAGAGATGTTAGTATTTTAGGTACTCACGATTAACAAGTTATGAGTTGTTGTTGTGAATGCAGATATGGCAGACAATGAAAATCCGATCCATACTTTTAATGATGCCTCTCGAACTGATGTTCCTCTTGAAAACCGGAATGAAAGACATGGACAGTTCGGTACTTCTTTTACTGCTGAGGAGGAATCTGAAAGAGATAATCACATTTATCAACTAGAGGATGAATTGCAGACATTGAGGAATTTTAGAAATGTAGCTGAACAAGCAGGATTTCCTCAACATGTTTCACATTCACATCTGGTTACAAGTACTACTACTCCTCCAGTTGTATCATCTTCTCAGACTGTGACATCTTTACCTTTTATTTCTCAACAACCTCATGGTATGACTTCAGCTCCAATATTTTCTTCGGGTCCTTATGGGTATCAATTGCCGTTGTTTCCTCCAATACTTCCATAGCAGAAAAAGGGATGTTCTTTTAAAACGTTTTTGTCTACTAAACCATCTGAGTATTCAGGGAGCAGTAATCCTTCTGTAACTCTTGATTGGTTGCGTGATATGGAGAGAAAATTTGAAGTTTCTCAATGTGAAGATGAGCTAAAGGTGCCATATGCAACTCAACAATTAAAGGGGCAAGTTATGGTTTGGTGGGATTCCGTTACTGCTACTTTGACTCCACAACAAAAGGAGTTTATCCGATGGACTGAATTTCGTAATGAGCTATGTAAGCAGTTTTGCTCAGAATTTGATATGTCCCGAATCAGAAAGGAATTCATGGATTTGCACTTAACGGATCTGATGTCAATGGATGATCTTATAAATCAATTCACTGAAAAGTTGCGATTTGTTCAACAATGGGTTCCTGATGATCGAACTAAAATTGACCATTTTGTTGGAACATTGCCTCCTCATTACCGCACTACAGTGAGACTGGCGGGCACTATTCCCCAAGCTTTTAATCTGGCTCGTGCTGTTGATAGTGACATAAGAGCACGGATTTTACAAAATAAATAGAAATCTTTACAAAGGTCAAAAAGTGATACTTCGGGACGTGGAAAACAGAGATGGCAGGGTCATCAACCGAGTAAAGGAAAGGATATTAGTGAAAGTGCAACGGAGAAGTCTAATTGGTGTGTTAGGTGTAAAGCTCGACATACGGGTCCTTGTACTCCTCAAACGGCTCGGTGTATTAAATGTGGTGATTTGGGACATCCAGTTAGGGATTGTACTTTTACTGCTTTTGTATGTTGGAATTATAAGAAGGAAGGTCATCGGGCGGGTCAATGCCCAGAGGCAAGAAGACAAGGGACTGGTATGGTCGGAGGTTCATCTTCGTCTGGCCAGAAGCGTAAAAATCCACCTCCAGCTACTAGCCGGGCTTTCCAAATGACAGTTGATGAAGCCGTCGTTACTGAGGACGTCATCACTGGTACTTTTCTTGTAAATTCTGTGCCAGCTCGTGTGTTGTTTGATTCTGGGACAAATTGCTCGTTTATATCTGTGAATTTCTGTGATAAGTTGAATTTGGTTCCCTCGTTGATTAGTAAGCCTATTGAAGTTGAAATAGCAAGTGGAAGAATGGTTCCTGTTACCACCTCGGTAACCGGAGCTAGTATATTAATTGAGGGTCATGCTTTTTCAATTGCTTTCTTGTTGATGACTATTCCCAGTTTTGATGTTGTTTTAGGCATGGACTGGCTAAGTCAAAACAAGGCCAGTATAGAATGTCATAAAAAGTTGATAAAAATCCCTGTTTCAAATGAGTCATATGTAGTAGCCCGAGGAGATCATGAAAAGGGTCATGTTCCTTTAATTTCCTTGATGAAAGCTAGAAAATCTCTAGCTAAAGGGTGTGAGTCTTACCTTGCTTATGTCGTTGATTCCAAATTAGAAAAGAAATTGGTGTCTGATGTTCGGGTAGTTTCTTATTATCCTGATGTTTTCCCTAATGAATTACCTGGATTACCTCCGGTAAGAGAAGTAGAGTATCAAATAGAGTTGATTCCTGGTTCCACTCCTGTAGCAAAAGCTCCTTACAAATTAGCTCCTTCTGAAATTCGGGAAATGATGAATCAAATTCAAGATTTGTTGGATAGAGGTTTTATTAGGCCAAGTTCTTCCCCTTGGGGTGCTCCTGTATTATTCATGAAAATGAAAGATGGCACCCTCCGTATGTGCATCGATGATAGGGAATTAAATAAAAGAACTGTTAAAAACAAATATCATTTGCCTCAAATTGATAAGTTGTTCGATCAGTTACAGGGATCATCATGTTTCTCTAAAATTGATTTAAGATCAGGATACCATCAAGTACGGGTACGCGAGGAAGATATTTCAAAGACTGCTTTTCGTACCAGGTACGGTCACTATGAATTTTTGGTTATGCTGTTTGGTTTAACAAACGCTCCAGTAGTTTTTATGGACCTAATGAACCGGGTATGTCGGCTGTTTCTTAACAAATTTGTTATTGTGTTTATTGACGATATTCTGGTTTATTCTAAATCTGAGGCTGAACATGAAATGCATTTGAAGCTTGTTCTTGAAACTTTGAAACAAGAGCAGTTATATGCAAAATTTTCTAAATGTGAGTTTTGGTTAAGTGAAGTTCAGTTTCTGGGTCATATAATCTGTCGGGATGGGGTTAAAGTATATCCTATTAAAGTTCAGGCTGTTATGAATTGGAATGTTATAACACCCCTCTTTCTAAACAATAACATTCTATTATTTTACTCGGAAGCGTATGAATTTAAAACATATTTATATACTGTACATTAAGGTAATGTACATAAACAGTTACATGTTCAGAACACACCAAATTTAAACTATTTAAAACTACACACTACGGGGTATTATGTATTACAAAACAAGGTTTATAACAAAACCATATCAGAGTTTACAAGCTGTCAAACTTTCCCGGCAAAACATCCACTTCCTGATCACCCACATATCAAACATAATCTGCAGGAAGTTAAAATGAGGGATTAGCACGAAGCTAAGTGAATGAATTTATCACACACAATTCAACTTAGCATAACAATCTGTTTACAGCAAATAATCGTAAACATATTTCTATTTCAATTTCAATGAGGATCGGTGGCTCTGGAGATATCATAATACCCGGGGATTCTCCAAGAACACTTAACGTCAATCTGTATGGCCATTACAGAATAGGCTGATAACTATTGGTTATTAAACTCATACACAGGTCTCAAACACAACAGATGAATCAAAACCTGTGTAATTCACATAATAACCAAAAAGTCCAACTACGCGTTGACCTCAATAAACTGTACACAAAGATTCACATATCACGTAGATTTATAATCAGTAACAAAGACTAAACAGTCTATAATCAATCTATGTTTACTTGTTGCAACCAAATAGTTACAACTAAATCAAAGGTGAGTTATAAATCCACTCACCGATACCTCAGAAGTCGCAACACTCAGCTTCTAATCACTGAGTCTTTGGAGTATCTGAAACACCACATAATACACAAGTTAGTAACTCGTCTCATAATCATTATCATAACATATTTATCCAAATCAGGTAAATCCCTGAAGTCTAAGCAAACAAAAGTTCAACCAGAAAATTCCCAAAATGACGTTTAAAACTAGAAAATGCCATTTTCGGCCCCTAGATGGCCCCGAATGGCCAAAAACTGACTAGGCTATAACATATAGCTTTGATCATTGAGCCGTTTCCGAGTGACCATGCGAATTTCAACTCAATCCAAGTTAGTGAAATTCGTCACTAAACCGTGACCCTGAAAACACTTATGCATTTTCAAAATTTGCAAAATTCTTCAAAAATTTTCATGCGAACGCGATCCGGAAAGGAAGGGCTGGATCGCGTTCACCTTGAGAAAATGTTCTGTCACCGTTTTACACTTGGGAACGCGATCCGGGAACTAGGGCTGGATCGCCTTCGTTAGAAGAAAATGTTCTGTGACGAAATATAACTATGGAACGCGATCCGGGCAATAAGTGGGGATCGCGTTTAGATGTTTTTCAGCTCATGTTCAGACCTGCACGAACACAGCTCGAATCCTAATTTCAATTTATCACCAAAATGACATCAATTTCGAATTTACAAGTTATCAAAGGCTCAAATAACGTCAAGTAACATCATATACCATCTCTTAACCTAACTCAAGCTTCTAATTCACATAACCATCAACAATTTACATAATCAAAGTTAAAACCCATTTCCTTATGTATAAGAACACTTACAAGTTCAATCCAAAGCAATGATTCAACTGATGATGATGATTGTAACGAAGTAACCACAGCTCTTAATTACCCTTGAATCTTGTTTATGATTTTAGCTTCTTTGATTTTGAGTTTTAGAGAGGAAGTAGTGATGTTACAGGCGAGTAACTAAAATTGGGAAAAACATAAAACAAGGAGGTCGGCTCTCCTAATAAACCGACTCCAATATTCGGGTATTTTATACCCGTCTTAAATTTATTGTCTAGAACCTAATTACAAATTGCGAGAAACTTATTTTATTCTACCTTCAACTATAGTAAATTAAAACAAACAATAATTTACTATTTACAATAAGTCCTGGGACCTATTTATCTAAGTTTCTCACATAAACAATTAATATCGATAAATTTCTAATATAATTCAATAATCAAATAAAATAGAAATTACCAGGCCACGGGAGAGGATGTTACAAATCTCCCCTCCTTAAAGAGATTTCGTCCCCGAAATCTCACCAAGATCAAACAATCCAGGATATCTGGATTTCATAGACTCCTCGGTCTCCCAAGTCAAATTAGAACCTAAACTGTGTCTCCATTTCACTAGAACCATAGGAATTTGTTTCTTTCTAAGTTTAGTAACTTTTCGATCAACAGTTTCAATAGGTTCTTCAACTAATTTCTGGTTCTGGTCGACTTTCAAGTCTTTCAAAGGGAGAATCTGCGATTGATCTTCAACATTGCATTTTCTCAAATAACAGATATTGAATGTGCTATGAATACCAGCAAGTTCAGGAGGAAGATCAAGCATAACCGACTGATCATTAACAACTTGACTGATTCTGAACGGTCCAATGTATCGTGGAGCCAATTTACCTCATTTTCCAAATCTAATAACACCTTTCCACGGAGATACTTTAAGATAAACTAACTCACCTGTAGAGAAAGTCACTGGTCGTCTACGTGGATCAGCATACTGTTTCTGTCTGTCACGTGCAGCTTTCAACTTTTCTCGGGCAATAACCACTTTCTCAGCCGTTATCTGAACAATGTCTGGACCCGAAAACTGTTTCTCACCAGCTTCTAACCAACACGTAGGTGTTCTGCAACGTCTACCATATAACATCTCATATGGAGGCATACCGATACTGGAATGATAGGAATTATTATAAGCAAATTCCACTAACGGTAAATGAGAATCCCAAGAACCTCCGTATTCCAAAACACAAGCCCGTAACATATCCTCAAGCGTCTGAATTGTACGTTCTGACTGACCGTCGGTCTGAGGATGATAAGCTGTACTGAGATTTACACGTGTACCTAATTCTTGCTGCAAACTCTGCCAGAAATGAGAAATAAACCGAGAATCTCTATCTGACACAATCGACAAAGGAATTCCATGTCTCGAGACTATTTCATTCACATACAACTGTGCAAGCTTACTAAGGGATGCAGTCTCATTGGTAGCCAGAAAATGTGCACTTTTGGTCAATCGGTCAACAATAACCCAAACCATGTCATTACCTCGAGACGTACGCGGAAGTTTAGTCACAAAATCCATAGTGATATGTTCCCACTTCCACTCTGGAATTTCTAACTGTTTCAATGACCCATACGGTTTCTGGTGTTCAGCTTTGACCTGAGCACAAATGTGACAAGCACTAACAAACTTTGCAATATCGGTTTTCATTGTGGGCCACCAATACAAGGGTTTCAAGTCATTATACATTCGGGTACTGCCGGGATGAACAGATAAACGTGACTTATGGGCTTCAGTCAAAATCATGTCCCGAATACCACCAATCAGAGGAATCCATACACGAGACTGAAAAGTCTTCAATCCCCTAGAATCATCAACTAACAAATCTTTTCTTTTCAACATGATTTCTGACTTTAGATTAGGATCTAATAAAGCTTCTAGCTGTGCATCTTTAATTTTATCCACTAAGTCAGAAGAAACATCAACTTTCAAATAATAAATACGATCAGAAGTACCTTTTCGGCTTAACGCTTTAGCAACCACGTTCGCCTTGCCTGGATGGTAACGAATTTCACAATCATAATCTTTGATTAGTTCTAACCATCGTCTCTGACGCATATTCAATTCTTTATGAGAAAACACATACTGAAGACTTTTGTGATCAGAATAAATAATACATTTCGCACCATAAAGATAATGTCTCCAGATTTTCAAAGCAAACAAAACAGCTGCCAGTTCTAAATCATGGGTAGGATAATTTCGTTCATGCTGTTTCAATTGCCGAGAAGCATAAGCAATAACTCTGTCTCTCTGCATAAGAACACCACCCAAACCAGGATAGGACGCATCACAATAAACAATAAAATCGTCTGAGCCATCTGGTAAAGCTAACACAGGTGCCTGACACAATAACTGCTTTAAGGTCTGAAAAGCTGTCTCCTGTGACTCATCCCACTGAAACTTAACATCTTTACGTGTCAATTTTGTTAACGGACCAGCAATCTTTGAAATGTATTTAATGAATTTTCTATAATATCCAGCTAGCCCAAGAAAACTTTTGATTTCAGAAGGATTCTTTGGAACATTCCAATTCATAACAGCTTCAATTTTAGCAGAATCAACTTTGACACCATCATTACAGATAATATGACCCAGAAACTGTGCTTCCCGAATCCAGAACTCACATTTAGAAAATTTGGCATATAAGTGTTCTCTTTTCAAAGTTTCCAACACTATTCTCAAGTGCATTTCATGTTCTGAATCAGATTTAGAATATACCAGAATATCATCGATAAACACGATAACAAATTTATCAAGAAAAGGCCGGCAAACACGATTCATCAAATCCATAAAAACTGCTGGAGCATTAGTCAAACCAAAAGGCATAACCAGGAATTCAAAATGACCATACCTGGTTCGAAAAGCAGTTTTAGAAATATCCTGTTCACGAACACGAACTTGATGATAACCTGATCTCAAGTCAATCTTAGAATAAAATGAAGATCCCTGCAACTGATCAAACAAATCGTCTATGCGAGGCAGTCGTAATCGGTAAGCAACTCGACCCAGCGACGTTGCCTCATGTTGAGATCCTTTTGATCGAATATGTGTTGGAGACTTTTGTGGTCGGTGAAGATCGTGCACTTAGTGCCGTAAAGATAATGTCTCCATATTTTGAGAGCAAAAACGACTGCTCCAAGTTCCAGGTCATGCGTAGTGTAGTTCTTTTCGTGGATTTTGAGTTGTCGTGAGGCGTAAGCAATGACCTTGTCTCGTTGCATCAACACGCAACCGAGACCTTGATGAGAAGCATCGCAGTATACCACGAAGTCATTGGTGCCTTCGGGTAAAGATAGGATAGGAGCACTGCAAAGCTTTTGTTTGAGTAGTTGGAATGCCGACTCTTGTTTATCAGTCCAATCGAACTTTTTGTCTTTCTGAGTCAGCATGGTGAGTGGCAAAGCTATTTTTGAAAAATTTTCGATGAATCGTCGATAGTACCCGGCCAGTTCTAAAAACTGCCGTACTTCTGTTGGATTTGTCGGCGATTGCCAATTTTTGATAGCCTCGATTTTTGATGGATCGACATGGATTCCTTGACTATCGATAACATGACCAAGGAATTGAACGGTTTGTATCCAGAACTCACACTTAGAAAATTTTGCATACAGCTCTTCGTGTCTAAGTAGTTCTAAAATGATTTTGAGATGATGCGCGTGTTCCTATTCGTTTCGCGAGTATATGAGGATGTCGTCAATGAAGACAATGACGAACTTGTCGAGATAAGGCTTGCACACCCGATTCATAAGGTCCATGAATACAGCCGGTGCATTGGTTAGACCGAATGACATCACTTGGAATTCGTAATGCCCATAACGGGTTCTGAAGGCGGTTTTCGGAATATCGGCGTCGCGAACACGCAATTGATGATAACCTGACCGAAGATCAATCTTTGAATAACAACTCGATCCTTGAAGTTGGTCGAACAGGTCATCGATTCGAGGAAGTGGATATCGGTTCTTGACGGTCAATTTGTTTAACTCTCGATAGTCGATGCACATTCTGAAAGAACCATCTTTCTTTTTGACGAATAGGACCGGAGCACCCCAAGGTGAGGAACTCTGTAACATCCTTGAATTGGACCTAGTTGTTTTATATTATTTCTTGATTTAAATGAGTATTTAAATGTGTTTGGAAATAATATTGTTTGAATTAGTGAAATAATTGGAATAGGAGATAAATATTCCAATGTGATAAGTGAAATATTAATTGTTGTAAATTAATATAGTTGACGGTACAATAAAATGTTTGGACTCGTAAATGGTTTTCGGGTTCCAGGCAATAGATTGAGATGGGGTATTAAATTATACCCGTATAATAGAAGGTCGGTTGAGGAACCGACTTAAGTTTCTATTTATATAACTTTCCTTTTTAGGAAGTTATTCATTTTTATTCCAAAACTCACAGAAACTCTCTGAAAACCTCCAAATCAATCCAGAAATCAAATCAGGAAGTTGTGATTCTCGTGAAACTTCCTAATCATCAGATTACCATCGTTAGATTCTTCAATCAGTAAGTATTCTTGAGTATTTAAGAATTTGATTTTTGATTGAATTTGGGTAAATTGATGATTTGAGAGATTTGGATGTTAGAAACAGGTTATAAGTGTTACATATTGATTATGTGATGATATTTGAGGTTTATAACCGTTTAAAAACGAGTTTTTGGTGTTTTGGGGATTAAACCCGCGAGTCAGGGTTTCTGCTGTTCGTGCTGGGCTGGGACGAGGCCAGAAGCCGGCGGCTTCTTTGGCCAAGCTGGCGGCTTGTTCTTGTTAGCCGAAGCCGGCAGCTTCATAGGGGTAGCCGGCGGCTACTGTTGCCATGTAAGAACCGGCGGGCATAAACCCGACCCGGCGGTCGGTATAAGCTTTAAAACGGGTTTTGGTTCTGTTACCACATTTGGTAATTTGCCCGGCGGTTGAGGAGGTGAAGCCGGCGGCTTCATTGGTAAAGCCGGCGGCTTGATTAGCTGTTACAGCATTCTTCGTTTGCTTGATAGGCTGATATCACATTTTGTTTGATTGTTAATCGTAATGTGATTGATATCTGTTGTAGGTTAATATATGATAATGATTATATTGTAAATCATTGGTACAGGATTAGGAACTAATAATATTGATATGTATCATGTTAAGTTCCTAATATTATTAATTGATATAAGTTATGTATTGATACGGATTACTAACTTATATTTGAATTATTGATTCTCAGATGTGGAGAAGGCTCAGTGATATTAGACTACTGAGTGGAGGCCTGAGGTAGTCGGTGAGTGGATCTGTAACCTCAGTGTGATTTAGTTGTGATGATTTAATTTACAAGAATTAATTTATAGTATTACTTTTATATGATGCATCTGTTGTTATATATTTTGCCATGTTAGTTTGGTGATATGCTTACTTGGCTGTTTGAGCTAGTATGTAAGATTCTGAGGTCAACTTGAATTGACAGTTGGACTTGGTTGTTATTGTAGACGACAGGAGATCTTGAAACTTGAAATGTTGGTTTAGAGATCTAGGTCGTGTGTGATTAACAACTGGTTACCGGTAATTCTGTATAGGCCAATATAGATGATTGATAAGGGTTCCCTGAGTACCAAACCGGTATTAGGGTATCTCAGGAGCCACCGGTCCTCATGACGATTGATAATGTTTGATTGGTGTAGCTTGACATTGATTGGATGTCGAGTGAATGATTGATTTTCTGTTTATTGTTATTTGATGTAAACAGATTATTATGCTAGGTTGTACTGTTGCTTATAGTTTCATTCACTTAGCTTTATGCTAACCCCACCACAGTTCTGCCTGCAGGTTGAAATAGATGGGACATATTGGGCAGGGCAGGAAGTTGTTGGACTGGATGGAATGTTTGACAGGCTTTTACTCTGATGTTAGTTTTATAACTAAAGAGATGTGCTGAATTATATAACACCGAGTTTGTTAAAATGTCATGTATTAGATTTGAAAAAGTTTATTGACATTTTAATTGACATTGATAGTAATGTTTTGAAATATATACGCTTCCGAGTCGCAAATATTATATATAGTGTTTATAATTAACGAGGGGTGTTATAAGTTGGTATCAGAGCAAGAGTTTGGGCGAATTGGGCATGATAGTATGTTCAATCCTAAACTGTGATTGAGTTGAGTCAAACATTCCAGTGGGTGTGGGTTTAGTTGATTAGTGAATGTGTGAAAAAGTGATTAGTTGGATATGTACTAACCCTTAACAAGTTGTGAAGTTGTTATTTGATTGCAGAGACGGAGGAACATGAGTATCTGATTGGTATATTTCATGTTTCCTCAACACTCGTGGGCTTAAGATTGCCAGGTAATCTTTGATAAGCCTGTGTTAATTTAAATTAACTTGAATTGTTTACTCTGTTATGTTGAGTAAGTTTTGTTGTGAAGTTAATTGAGTCAGACTGATATGATTCCCCAGTTTTGAGTCAAATATTGATTGCTATAGGTTGACATGAGGATAGAGGTATTGAATGAGATGCTCATTGTTGTTCATTGTTGTGGTTATTTCTGATTGAATTGTAAATGCAGAAATATGTTTAAGTAGACAGAGAGTTGATTAAGGTTTTAGCAAGATTGATGTTAGAACCTAAGGAGTGTCTTTATTGGTGAGACGAGATAATTGATAGTATTATGTAAATGGATTGATCACAAGGTGTGATCTAAATCCTTGTTAAGGAAGGTTGTGTCATTTGAATTGATAATGACTGCTATTTGAGAAAATATGTGTTTATGTGACTATATGATATGTGTTGACTTTAGTTAAACACTTGATCTAAACCATGGCTGATAGGTTTATAAAAAAATAGGGCTTATGATAAAGCTAAATTGATTTGGGAAGTGATAGATCTTTCTGGTCAATTGTGAATTAAGAAATGTTTTATAGTAACATGATTGAGTAGGCTTGTTGTGACAGTGATGCTTGATAGTAAAGCATATGTCAAAGTGTATCTAATTAAGTGGTGTCCTGAATTTTGAGGTAAATAGGGACATTGACTAGTGTTAAGTATTGAAACTATGATGATGAGTTATCATGTGTTTGAGGTTTCAGATAAGTGATATACTGAGTAATTCAGTTGTTGAAAATTAGAACATTGTGTGTATGTGAGATGACTTGCGTATGTAAGATTGAATATGTAAGTAGTAAGCTGATTTTGAGTATGTATCAGCTATTAGAAACTATTAAATAGATGTTGATTGATTTGAAATCATAAAGTATTTAATATTTATGAGATGAGAGTAGATCACATTGATAATTATAATGTAGAGTGGCCTTAGAATGGATTGTGAAGAACATAATCTTGCAACGCCTGATCACCGTTGTTATATTATGTTGTGTCACATGAACTTGTTGAGGCTACTTGGTATAAAAGAAATGTAATTTGATTTTGGAAATTGAGCATGATAGTATGCTAAGCTGTTTAATAGTTGTTTTGATAAGAAAACAATCAGTTGATAGAACTGTGACCTTTAGACTGTAAAGGTGAGAGTGTAAATGATAATGGTCATTGATAGAGGTTTTGATGATAAACCTAGTTGACTAAATTGATTTTGTTGAAAATGTAATTGTGACTGATTATGTCAAATTGTCCATAGGTGGATTTGTATAGTGTTTAAATGAATCACTATTTGGTATCTGGCTTGTATGAAGCCAAAGTTGAGATAGGTTGATATTGTCTTGCTTGAGGAATTACAAGTATTATTGAATGTAATAATGTGAAGTCTACGTTTGAAAGTAAACATATAACATGAAATGGCTTGTATGGAGCCAAGAGTGATATAATTTGACCTGGTCCTTGTGAAGGATTGATAAGGTCATTGAAAGTAATAATTTGATATTTATGCTTGAAAGTGGGCATATAAGATAAAAATGGTTTGTTGTGAGTTAATATTGATAGTATGTTAACTTTGAAAGTCAAACCATGAATAGAGAGTTGTGTATAAAATTAATTGCTTGTGATTGGTTTAAGTTTGGGTCAAACTTGAGAAAAGCAGTTAGAGAATTATATTGATTGGTTGATTGAAACCAAAGTTGACAAATAGTCAACTGTTTGTGTTGAATTAGTATAACATTGATTTTAATGTTATGATTATGTGGGGAATGTGGTTAAATTCCCAAATTGACTAAGTTTGTGAAACTTGAGTAATTACTTAAAGCTAGTATTAAGTAATTGAGATAGTGTTAAGTATAATTGAGCATTCAGTTAAGTAATATTTGATATTAGAACTGAATAAGTGTTAAAGAATTATACAGATGTGAAGTCATTGTATGTTATGACAGTTATAATTCATTAAGAGTAAGTTGAATTACATTGATTAGAAGTGTGATAAGAAATTCTTACCAGTGTATGAGGCTTGTGGTAATAGCTTTGATTTGGGTAAGGATGTAAGATAAGAAATAATTGAAAATTGTTATTAAAATCTGTTCAGATTGATTGATACCTTATGGTGAATTATCTAAGTATTGAAAGAATTGAATGGATTCTTTAGTTATTTGTTGATTGCATACAAATGAGGTAAGTGATAAAGTGATAAATTGGGATTAGATCCAAATAAGGAGAAAAGATATGAAAGTATATCTGTAAATAGGCAGTATTAAAGATCTAGTTGATCTTTGTTGATAATTGAGGAAATATAAATTGAATAGTTGTTCATATTTTAAGAAATCAGGTATGAAATTAAGTGTAATGATCATTATTTTGATAGTTTAAGAATAATGATTGCTTGACATTTGGGGCTGAAAACCTGATGTGTATAATTGTAAAGTGTTAGAGAGTAAGAGAAACCTTGAGATTGATAGGTGATGATTGTATTCACCAAACTTTTCTTGAAAGTTTAGAAGGAAACGTTTAAGTTATATACTAGTTGATAAGTATATAAGTGAAACATAGAGTTATTGATTGTTCCATATCCTGTGATGTGGATATGTGATGAGTAGTAGTAATATGAAGGCTTGATAAAGACTATGATAGTCTGAATGGCCTATTATATAGAATTAATTGAAACTGTGTAGGTATATAAGTGTGATATACATGATAATAATTGGTGTGATAAATTTTAATTGAATGAATTAAAATGTACCATAGGTTTTGTGAAAGTCAGTTAGTGTGATTAACTTGATGTAGCTTTTGTTTGAAATGTGTTGAAAGGTCACACATTTTAATAATGTAATATTGTGATGTTTGAATTGTAGTATCATAATATTGATTAAGACCGACTTAGTTGCTAAATTGATGGAATTTAGTACTAAGTGAAGGTGTGGTTAGTTGTGTAACTCCTAGTTGCTTGTGATTAGTAGTTATTAAAAGTGAATTAACTGGTTACTAAGAGAAGATTTTGATGTCTTACCAGTTTAAGTAAAATGAATCCTAACTTGATGGTTAGTTAGATGTTGAAGATAAATAGTGAGTATTGATAGATATACTGTGGTGTGTAATCACTAGTGTTGTGATTATTGTTTGGTCAATTGTCATTGCTAACAATTGATAGGGTGTTAACAGTGGAAATAAGTCAATGTAGAGGTTGGTTGATTGTAGGTAAGATTGATTTTGGTACTTTTGTTAATTGAGCAAAGTACTTGTTGATTGTGGTTTTACCTACAGAATGTGACCTCTGCTTTGCTTATTTAGATGATATGAATCTGGAGTACTTTTAAGTAAAAGATTTCATATGATTGTAATGATATGTGAATATGATTGGTTATTCACAATAGTATAGGTATGAAACTTTTGGGATGAAAAGTTGACCTAGAATTGGATTTTAAATCTTTGATAGTAGAGATTTGAAATTGATATCTGTATATTAGGCTGATTGTAAGTCGTGAGTTGAATTTTATTTCAATGTTGCTAGGAACATTGTGGTTTGATAACCACTGTTGTGATACTGTTGCTGCTGTTTTGTTGTTAACAGTGATGAACAGTGAGAATAGGTTAAAGATTTTAGCACATTGCTAATTTCTGGTTGCATAGACCTATTAAGTAATGTTAAGTTTTACTTGTTGATTAAGTGATTGTAGGTTTCACTTGTTAAAGTAAGTGTTTGTCTATAAGATATATCTGATTGATGATATTGATTAGACGCACTGTATGTGTAAGTAGGAAAAGACAGAAGCATGTACATTTGGATATGTGCATGTGGAAAGAATTCAAACAGTTTAAGAATAGTTGTAAGTTGCTATTGAGGATTAATGTTTGATAAGATGTATATGATTATATCACATTAGTTAGATTGAATGAGGTTAGATTTCGGGGACGAAATCTCTTTAAGGGGGGAGAGTTGTAACATCCTCGAATTGGACCTAGTTGTTTTATATTATTTCTTGATTTAAATGAGTATTTAAATGTGTTTGGAAATAATATTGTTTGAATTAGTGAAATAATTGGAATAGGAGATAAATATTCCAATGTGATAAGTGAAATATTAATTGTTGTAAATTAATATAGTTGACGGTACAATAAAATGTTGGGACTCGTAAATGGTTTTCGGGTTCCAGGCAATAGATTGAGATGGGGTATTAAATTATACCCGTATAATAGAAGGTCGGTTGAGGAACCGACTTAAGTTTCTATTTATATAACTTTCCTTTTTAGGAAGTTATTCATTTTTATTCCAAAACTCACAGAAACTCTCTGAAAACCTCCAAATCAATCCAGAAATCAAATCAGGAAGTTGTGATTCTCGTGAAACTTCCTAATCATCAGATTACCATCGTTAGATTCTTCAATCAGTAAGTATTCTTGAGTATTTAAGAATTTGATTTTTGATTGAATTTGGGTAAATTGATGATTTGAGAGATTTGGATGTTAGAAACAGGTTATAAGTGTTACATATTGATTATGTGATGATATTTGAGGTTTATAACCGTTTAAAAACGAGTTTTTGGTGTTTTGGGGATTAAACCCGCGAGTCAGGGTTTCTGCTGTTCGTGCTGGGCTGGGACGAGGCCAGAAGCCGGCGGCTTCTTTGGCCAAGCCGGCGGCTTGTTCTTGTTAGCCGAAGCCGGCGGCTTCATAGGGGTAGCCGGCGGCTACTGTTGCCATGTAAGAACCGGCGGGCATAAACCCGACCCGGCGGTCGGTATAAGCTTTAAAACGGGTTTTGGTTCTGTTACCACATTTGGTAATTTGCCCGGCGGTTGAGGAGGTGAAGCCGGCGGCTTCATAGGTAAAGCCGGCGGCTTGATTAGCTGTTACAGCATTCTTCGTTTGCTTGATAGGCTGATATCACATTTTGTTTGATTGTTAATCGTAATGTGATTGATATCTGTTGTAGGTTAATATATGATAATGATTATATTGTAAATCATTGGTACAGGATTAGGAACTAATAATATTGATATGTATCATGTTAAGTTCCTAATATTATTAATTGATATAAGTTATGTATTGATACGGATTACTAACTTATATTTGAATTATTGATTCTCAGATGTGGAGAAGGCTCAGTGATATTAGACTACTGAGTGGAGGCCTGAGGTAGTCGGTGAGTGGATCTGTAACCTCAGTGTGATTTAGTTGTAATGATTTGATTTACAAGAATTAATTTATAGTATTACTTTTATATGATGCATCTGTTGTTATATATTTTGCCATGTTAGTTTGGTGATATGCTTACTTGGCTGTTTGAGCTAGTATGTAAGATTCTGAGGTCAACTTGAATTGACAGTTGGACTTGGTTGTTATTGTAGACGACAGGAGATCTTGAAACTTGAAATGTTGGTTTAGAGATCTAGGTCGTGTGTGATTAACAACTGGTTACCGGTAATTCTGTATAGGCCAATATAGATGATTGATAAGGGTTCCCTGAGTACCAAACCGGTATTAGGGTATCTCAGGAGCCACCGGTCCTCATGACGATTGATAATGTTTGATTGGTGTAGCTTGACATTGATTGGATGTCGAGTGAATGATTGATTTTCTGTTTATTGTTATTTGATGTAAACAGATTATTATGCTAGGTTGTACTGTTGCTTATAGTTTCATTCACTTAGCTTTATGCTAACCCCACCACAGTTCTGCCTGCAGGTTGAAATAGATGGGACATATTGGGCAGGGCAGGAAGTTGTTGGACTGGATGGAATGTTTGACAGGCTTTTACTCTGATGTTAGTTTTATAACTAAAGAGATGTGCTGAATTATATAACACCGAGTTTGTTAAAATGTCATGTATTAGATTTGAAAAAGTTTATTTACATTTTAATTGACATTGATAGTAATGTTTTGAAATATATACGCTTCCGAGTCGCAAATATTATATATAGTGTTTATAATTAACGAGGGGTGTTATAAACTCGGCCTAATGAATCCCCTTTCCAGGAGTTCCTATAATTGGGTGGATAACTCCTAAAGTTCAGATGGTGCTAAACGGTATGGTGCTCGGGCCACAGGTGCAGCACCAGGCACGAGGTCGATTGAGAACTCAACCTGTCTTGGCGGTGGTAGACCAGGCAATTTTTCGGGAAAGACTTCTGGAAAGTCTCGAATGATTGGTACATCCTCAAGTCGCTTCTCCTCCGACTTTTTCTCCAGGATGTGTGCGAGGATTGCTGGATAACCCTTTCTCAGAAATTTTCGGGTTTTCAAACAAGATATGATATTGAGTCTCGTCCCACCGGTCTCCCCCTGTATGACCAAAGTTCTATCGGTGGCGAGAGGAATTCGAACGACCTTGTCGTAGCAAACGATTTCAGCGCGATGTTTGGACAACCAGTCCATACCGATAATGACATCAAAACTTCCTATTTTAACGGGCATCAGATCAATTGAGAAGATTTCGTCGGCTAGGTTTAAAGTGCAATTAGGTATCACACTATCGGTTTCTATGAGTTTACCATTTGCAAGTTCTACGGTATACTTAACATCTAAGGCAACGGGGGTGATGTCAAGAAGTGGGCAAAACTCATCAGATATAAAGCTTCTATCAGCGCCAGTATCAAAAAGAACAGAAGCAGTTAAGTTGTTGAGGAGGAACATACCCGTGACCACATTCGGGTCCTGACGGGCATCCCCGGAGTTGAGAACGAATGCTCTTCCCTTGGCATTGTTGTTGTTGTTGTTGTTGTTGTTGCCCTTGTTCTTTCGTTTGGGACATGCATCTCTGAAATGTCCCGTTTCTCCGCATCCATAGCAGGATTTGGGTTGTTGGGTATTGTTGTTGGAGACGTTGTTGTTGGACTTGGGGGCTCGGCAGTCTTTGGTCAAATGCCCGTACCTCCTGCAGATGTTGCACAGGGTACTACATGGACCGTTGTGGTGGTAGTTACACTTGGAACAGTATGGTCTGTCTCCAGTGTAGCTACGTTTGGTTTCAGTATTGGTGTTGTAAACTTGAATGGTGTTGGTTTTCTTGTTTGGTTGGTTTTGGTGCTCAGAGGGTTTTCGCTTGTTGTTGGAGGAAGTATTGGGTGTCTCACGGTTGACAACCAGCGCCATGAGCTCATGTGCCAGTCGGATAGCACTTTCAGTAGTGGTTGGCTTAGATGAAGCGACGTTCCCCTGAATGATCTCAGGGAGGCCGCGGATATATCTTTTGATGCTCTTCTCCTCCGGATCGACTAGACCCGGGCATAACAACGCAAATTGCTAGAATTTGGTGGTGTATCCAGCGATGTCAGTTCCCTGCACCGTCAAATGCCAGAACTCTTCCTCTAGACGGTGCAGTTCTTATTCGGGACAGTACTTCTCCCTCAACTTCTTCTTCAATTCAGCCCAGGGGAGTTGATTTGCTATCTCGACGCCTACAGAGTTGGCGTGGGTATTCCACCACGTAAGTGCACCTTCTTGAAAGGTGTAAGCAGAGAATTTGACCTTGTTTTCCTCTGTACAGTTGCAGAGGTTGAAAACGGATTCCATCCGTTCTATCCAACGGATTAGTCCAATGGCACCTTCCGTGCCCTTGAAGTAGAGTGGTTTGCAGCTGAGAAAATCCTTGTAAGAACAAGGCTTGATAACATGGGTATTACTGGGAGCTTCACCAGTGTTTCGGGAGTTTCGAGGCGAGTCCCGAGCAGCCAAGGCATCGGCCACAGCTCGAGAAATGATAGCATTGATTTCCGCATCACTGTAACTTTTCTTCTTGGGCGGCATGATTCTTCAAGAAAGAAAGAAACAAAAGGTACATAAGAAATTGTACCAGAATGAAAATTACAATAGATGCATATATGTAAAAGCGGTAACATACGACATCGCAATGTAAAATCACTAATATAGAATAATCGAGGGGAATTGTCAATTGATATTACGAGTTCAAAAGGTGATAAACAATTCCAAATTACGAGTTCCAAAAGTTACAGGATTAGATGTTTTACAAAAGTACCGGGAATTGTTACATCCGATTGAATTACATAGGTCCTACAAAAGCATATTAGGGTACAGATTCAGCCTAGGCTAATTCTGACGTAAGTTGAGTTGTGGCAGCAGTGCAGTGAGATGATTCACAGACTCTGCAAGTCTGTTGGCAGTTCGGAGGGCGTCTTCGGTTTCCCTTAGACGTGTCTCGCACTGATGCAGCCTTGATTGTAAAACAGAGATTTCATTTCGGTTGCCAATCACTTGGTCGTGGACAACAACCATGGTTTCGATTGTTTCTTCCACTTGATTTTGAAGAGTGTTCATGGTGTTGACAGTGTGCTCGTGATCTTCGGAGACTTGTTCGATTCGTTCCATAGCTGTGAGTCTCCAGATTTCACGAGTTTCTTGGAGTTTGATATCCATAGCGTTAAGTCGTTGTTCGTGGTGATGTACTCTAGCGGTTAAGCCCGGTAGAGTGGGGTGAGTTGGATATGGGCTAGCTCGAGGCAACCTGGTGTCCCTCTTAGCTACCCTTGAGTTTCGTGATTCATGTGGATAAGAGCGTGATGAACTTGGTGGTGTGTTTGCCATTCTGAGACAAAGCGTTAGGAAGAATGAGGCCTATATCCATATAATAACTTATATAATATAGCCTAAGATTGTAACGAGGCCTATCTATGTATACTTAGTATCACATAATAGCCTATTGGGTGTCTAGCACAGACTTGTTTGAGTCCCGGTTCTCTCGAGGTCAGAGTCAACTAGTGTATTCCTGTTCAACATGATCGTTTCAGACCTTACATCATCTTTCCTTAATTGTACATAGTTGATCAGGCTATGTTAAATTAAAGTCGTATACTGTAATTTCTGAACCAGTCATGCATAATGAGGAAATACTGCCTAACGGTCATAGTCTAGGTCCACTAAATGCAACCTAGTTCACTATAACCTTAGGCTCTGATACCAATCTGTAACACCCCCAAATTTATTGTTTAGCAGAAGCACGATTTGGGTGTTACGAATCAATAATCACAGCACAAAGATATATAATGAACGACCACTATATGCGTCGTTTTACATTTGTATTGATAAAACCAAAAGTTTACATCAAAAATATTGTTTACATAAGCTCGGTTGAAATTGAGAGATTTAAGTACATAATTAATCTATACAAAATATAATAATGCAGCTAAATCTCTGATTGTTTGCATGATGACTCGAGCTAATTGATCCTTACTTGAGCAGTCCAACCTACTGCTGGTCACCTGTGATACATGCTAAAATTGGTCAGCGAAACGCTGGTGAGCTCACAGGTTTATATGTCAACACATATGTTTGTATGAACCGCAAGATTTAATAATTGAATTTAAAATGCAATTAAGCAAAATAAAAGTTATACAACCATGAGCACATAGTCTGAGCTTAACTTGAGTTGTCAGGCCCACTTAAGGAAACCTAACTTGAAATGCCTCCTACGAGTGCCTAATCCACACTCGTCTTCCCAAATGCTAATACGCCCGTTTGACCAGTTAGTGTGTGCTAACCCGGACGAGGATTGTCAATCCTATATGATATCATATACTAACATTCACGCTACTACGTATTACCAGACTATGCTATGGAGGGCTTTAAATTGATTAGCTTGAAACTCATGTAGTATTTGATTTGATTTGTACTTGCGTTCAACTTGTAAAATAAAACGAGCAATAATATCACACCCCTGATTGAAAAGCAGTAAAATAGGGGCCATGAGACTCACCTGAGTCTTGAAAGTTTGAATAAATAACTTGAATTGATTTGCCTTGAAGTGTGGTCCGAAGACTTGTAACCTGAAGGTGTCCATGACACGCGATGGTTATTAATTGTTTAGGCATCTCGAAAGACTACCATTGTAGTTGTTTGTCCAAATTACCCCGATTTGGTTGATTGACTTGTCCAAATTACTACGATTTGGTTGATTGAATTGTATATTTGAAAACGTGTACAGCCCGTTGGTGATTAATTGTAATAATAGTTTTGATGTTATCACATTGATTTCGAAGCGCTATACTTGAAAGGCAAATTCCATTATGTTTGAAAAGTTGTATCGCATAAACGTTTTGAAGTTGTACAAGTTTGACACTTGGTGAGAAATGTGCTTACGGAAACTAAGTACGGGGGTCCGGGGGCAGCGCCCCTAGTTAGCGGGGTTCCAGGGGTGGCAACCCCTGGCGGGGTCCAAGGGGCTGGCCCCTGGCTGGGGTCGAGATGCGAGGTCAGCTCGAAAAATTTTTATTTCTATTAAATTGCTTTGGTGAAAAATGCATCTGGACTTGAATTTGGGTGAAATCAAGTGATAAAATTTAGGTCTCGACACTTAGTAAAAAGTTGTAAATATTCAGTTTTATGCGACATAATATGCGACATAATAATTTGTTATGCGACACAAGGGTTGTGTCGCATAGAAGTGCGACACAAGAGCTTAGCGACACAAGGGTTGTGTCGCATAAGCGTACAATGCTGATTCAACAGCGACATAGCGATTGTGTCGCATGGTATTTGCGACATAAGGTACGACACAATATTGTGTCGCAAAAGGTCCGACATAACTGAGTTTTTACGACACAAAATACGACACAAGGAGTTTTATGCGACACAACCTGCGACACAAGGCTTGTGTCGCAAAGATGAACACCAAAACAGAACCCAGCGACTGTCGAAGATTTTCGACCCAAAACTCATATCTAACCCATTTTTAAGCTATAAAATCGTGTTTTACCTTTTGTAATGGACATATATAAACCCAAATAACCCGTAAACATGTAAAAATAAGCTAAAACGAGAGGTTTTGGGATTTTGTCGGAAACTTACAAAGTGCCGAAACGAAAATCCGGAAAGATGGAAATGTAGATCGTGATGCGGTGGTTCCTTTTCTCTAATTACTTTGTCGATTTGAGTTCGTTTGTGGGTGTTATTTGGTGATTTTTGGTGTGGTTTGTGTTTGAGAGAAAATGGAGAAAGAGAGAGAGAAAGAAGATGATGGAAATGAAGAAATGGGGTGGGTTTCCCCCCATTTTTGGCAGATTTTCATGGGGCCCACCCCATGTGGGTGTGTCCCAAACTTGTTTCTCGCGTTTGCGCTCCGTGTGGTGTTCGTTTTCTCGATCGTTTAAAACGTTAAGTATTTATTTATACATTTCAAAATACGAATAATTTCCCTCTATTTTTGTTGAAGTATTTTACCAAATACTTAATGGTTGCGTTATGAAATATAACTTTAATTTGTTTTGTTTTGTTTTCGCGCTTAATATTTTAATCGCGTAGACGTTATTTGTACGATACGAAATGAATACGAAATATTATAAGGATAATATTTTGGATATAATTATGTTATTAAATAATATTGTATTATTTAATAAAATTGTTCACCAACGTCCGTATTTGATTGACCGAAATACATTCGATTTAAATTTGTACGATTTAATCAAACCGCATAATTGTATATATATATATATTTAACAACAATATATATATTGATTGATACATTAATTAGCCTAACACAAACTAATTACATGTATTAAAACTTGATTAGGCACTAATTACTAGTCCTAATTTGACGGGTGTCACAAATAATCACATCAAAACTTGGAATCGGCATTAACAGAAACGAAATTGGAAAAGTCTGACCATCTATTACAATATTAGCTCCAGTCACCAAGGTGGTAACATGAACTAACTTGCCACTAACAATCTCTACTTCTAAGGGCTTAGTTATCACAGTAGGAATCAATTTCAATTTATCACAGAAACACACAGATATAAAAGAGCAGTTTGCTCCAGAATCAAATAAAACACGTGCTGGCACAGAGTTTATAAGAATAGTACCAGTAATCACATCATCTGTGTGGACAGCCTCATCGACTGTCATCTGAAAAGCCCTACTCGTAGCTGGCGGAGGATTCTTCCACTTTTGCCCGGAAGATGACGAACTCCCGACCGAAACCGAACCCTGTTTCCCCGCCTCTGGACACTGACCGACACGATGACCTTCTTTCTTACAATGCCAGCACACATAATTAGGAAACTTGCAGTTCTTGAATTCATGACCAAGCTCACCACATTTAACACATTTATTTGTCAGAGGTGTACACGGCCCAATATGTTTAGACCTACAAGTACTACACCAATTGGAACTACCAGAAGAAACACTTTTACTACCACTTTTCTGGCCCTGTCGGTTACCCTGCCACCTTTGTTTTCCTTTACCTGAAGATTCATTTCTGGATTTCTGATCGGATCTATCCTTAGCTGGAAAAACTGAACCTCTCATATCACTATCAACTGAATGTGCGAGGTTAAAGGCTTGAGATAAAGTACCTGCTAATCTCACAGTGGTACGATAATTAGAAGGTAATGCATCAACAAACTGTTCAATTTTCGTTTTCTCATCAGGGACCCACTGTTGAACAAACCTCAACTTCTCGGTGAACTGAGTTATTAGCTCATCCATTGTCATCTTATCAGTCAATTGAAGATTTATAAATTCCTGTCTGATCCGAGCCATTTCAAAATCTGAACAATACTGATTTCGAACGGCTTGATGAAATTCAGACCACTGGATAGTTTCTTTTTGTTGTTGGGTCAAATGGCCGGTAATAGAATCCCACCAGACCATAGCTTCATCCTTAAGACACTGTACTGCATATGGAACTTTAAACTTTTCCTCACAACAAGTCACTTCAAACTTTCTTTCAATGTTTCTCAACCAATTTAAAGTAACAGTCGGATTAGGACTACCAGAATATTCAGGAGGTTTACTGGCCTTAAAGGTCTTGAAAGAACATGTCTTATTAGCCTGGGATGAAGGAATAGTACCAAATGGATAGATAGGTTGTTGAAACCGTTGCTGAGATGACGCAGCTTCAGTTTGTCTTTTGAATTCTCTAAGGGAAATCAATTCATCTTCCATTTCGTGCATATAATCATCCTGATTTGATTCTTCACCAACACGAGCAGAAGTACCATCATGAGCCGGTGGTTCACTCTGAATGTGTAAAGGAGGAGCATCGGTTCTTGAGGCATTGTTAGGGTTGGCGGTCGTTTGTTCGTTATCTGTCATATCTGTATTCATCACAACAACTCAACAATTGTTAATCGTTAGCACCTAACTACTAACAATTCATAACCAATGCTAAATCCCATACTCAGGAATGTTTGACAAAACATGCTTCAGAATTGGGGTTGAACACTTTACAATGCTCAATTAACCCAAAACTATGCTCTGATACCAACTTATAACACCCCTCTTTCTAAACAATAACATTCTATTATTTTACTCGGAAGCGTATGAATTTAAAACATATTTATATACTGTACATTAAGGTAATGTACATAAACAGTTCCATGTTCAGAACACACCAAATTTAAACTGTTTAAAACTACACACTACGGGGTATTATGTATTACAAAACAAGGTTTATAAAAAAACCATATCAGAGTTTACAAGCTGTCAAACTTTCCCGGCAAAACATCCACTTCCTGATCACCCACATATCAAACATAATCTGCAGGAAGTTAAAATGAGGGATTAGCACGAAGCTAAGTGAGTGGATTTATAACTCACCTTTGATTTAGTTGTAACTATTTGATTGCAACAAGTAAATGTAGATTGATTATAGACTGTTTAGTCTTTGTTACTGATTATAAATCTACGTGATATGTGAATATATGTGTACAGTTTATTGAGGTCAACGCGTAGTTGAACTTTTTGGTTATTATGTGAATTACACATGTTTTGATTCATCTGTTATGTTTGAGACATGTGTATGAGTTTAATAACCAATAGTTATCGGTCTATTCTGTAATGGCCATACAGATTGACGTTAAGTGTTCTTGGAGAATCCCCGGGTATTATGATATCTCCAGAGCCACCGATCCTCATTGAAATTGAAATAGAAATGTGTTTACGATTATTCGCTGTAAACAGATTGTTATGCTAAGTTGAATTGTGTGTGATAAATTCATTCACTTAGCTTCGTGCTAATCCCTCATTTTAACTTCCTGCAGATTATGTTTGATATGTGGGTGATCAGGAAGTGGATGTTTTGCCGGGAAAGTTTGACAGCTTGTAAACTCTGATATGGTTTTGTTATAAACCTTGTTTTGTAATACATAATACCCCGTAATGTGTAGTTTTAAACAGTTTAAATTTGGTGTGTTCTGAACATGTAACTGTTTATGTACATTACCTTAATGTACAGTATATAAATATGTTTTAAATTCATACGCTTCCGAGTAAAATAATAGAATGTTATTGTTTAGAAAGAGGGGTGTTATAAATGTTCCAAAGACGCCTTCTGAAATTAAAAGTTTTCTGGGATTAGCGGGTTATTACCGGAAGTTCATCAAAGATTTTTCTAAAATTGCCGGTCCGTTGACTAAGTTAACCCATAAGGATGTAAAGTTTCATTAGGGTAATCAACAAGAGTCAGCTTTTCAGACCCTAAGGCAGTTATTGTGTCAAGCTCCAGTTTTGGCTTTACCGAATGGGTCAGATGATTTTGTTGTATATTGTGATGCCTCTTATTTGGGTTTGGGTTGTGTTCTAATGCAACGAGATAGAGTAATTGCTTATGCATCTCGTCAACTTAAACTTCATGAAAGGAACTACCCTACTCATGATTTAGAACTTGCTGCAGTTGTATTTGCTTTAAAAATCTGGAGGCACTATTTGTATGGAACAAAATGTGTGATATGTACCGATCATAAAAGTTTGCAGTATATGTTCACTCAGAAAGAATTGAACATGCGTCAGAGGCGGTGGTTAGAATTAATAAAAGACTATGATTGTGAAATCCGATATCACCCCAGAAAGGCTAATGTGGTAGCCGATGCTGTAAGCTGCAAAGGGAATTCTGACAAGGTAAGTTTTATGCGGCTAGAGGGTTATAAGACTACCCGGCGGGTACCCTCCTTACCCGGCGGGTACCTGCCCATTTTCAGTATATTGTGTTTCTATTTCAAGTTTAATCGTGTAAGCCTAGTATCAACTAACATGCGATTTATTTTCAGTAATTATCACAGAGATACGCGAGTTATACCATATATGAGTTATATAATGGTACCGTACCTAGTCACATGCGTGTGATAAACCAACGTTGATATTTAAAGGTATTGTGGTTGATCACTCGAGTGTGATCATTATGGTATATATTCGGGTCACTTGTGTGTGCCCGTCATATGTTGAAAATAATCTTTCGAGCAAGATTAATATCTCGATATTAAAGCGGATCATTCGTGTATGATCAATGTTGTTATTGAGTTATAATTTGAAATGAGATTATATAATATATAAGAGATTGTGGTGGAGATTACCGTTACTTACTAAGCGATATCGCTTACTCCGTTGTTGTTGTGTGTTGTGTTGTAGGTACAACTAGATAATGATGTCACTCTGGGACAGAGTTTCAAGGACGACTTCTGGTGGGACTTGCTATGTAATTAGTAAGCCAATCCCTTACTTAATCATGCTCTATACGGAAGAGAACCCCATTTATTAAATTATGAATCATTTGAGTATGGTTCACTTTTGCTAAGAAATAAAGAGTAATACCTAAAAAAAAAAAAAAATTGGGGCGTTTTACTAGTGATGGTTGGTGTTGGCGTCTCAAGAGAAGTAACGGGTTAGTTTTCTGTTCAGAAGTTATCTAAATTGATTGATGAAGAAATTCTAAAATTCGAGTCGGTATCATCCCCGCATTGTTGGAATAATTCGGTTCCTATTAAGGTTAATGTTTGCTTTGGGAGAGTCGGACTTGACTGCCTTCCAAGTTCCAACTAGTGTGAATCTTTTAGCCCGCAATATTGTTATTCCCTCGTTGTGTCTTTTGTGAGTTGGAGGTTGATTTTATTGATTATATGCTGGTTAATTGTCCTAAAGTTTTTATGCTTTGGGCCAAATGCTGGAGATGGTGGGGCGTTGCATCCCTCCTCGCTGTCCTTGAAAGATATTATTTTCAAAGATTGGTTTGGGTCGGCTAAGAAAGGTAAAGGAAATGTTTTTCAGGGGGTTTGTTACGTGCTCTTGTGGCTTATTTGGAGATGGCGGAATCATATTCTTCATGCCCCGTTGGAGGAGATGTATGCCTTGCGTGACTTAGATCTTTTTTCGAGATTGCAAAATAGTGCTCTGTTGTGGATCTCTCACCGTTTATCTTCACATTCTTATAGATGGTCTCGATGTGTGATTGATCCAAGTGCGTGTTTCGAGTGCATCTAATGTTGGGTCTCGTTTCTTTCGCTTTGCAGTTATGTTTTTCTTCTTCAATTTAATAATTCTTTCCTCCTACTTGGAGCTTTCTGGCTGTAGTTATGCTTCTTCTTCTTCTCTGTTTTGGATAAGTTTTATAATATAAGTCTTGACATTGTAAAAAAAAAAGTTTATCAGAAGTCAAAAGATTAGTTATTGCCTTGTGGTTTCATTTTGTCGTGGCCGTGCATGGGGTTGCTTAATTACCACATTGAGCAATTGCGAGAACTCGACTCTTCTTGAAAATGAAAATGAAATTATATTTTTTAACATTTGGTCCCACGTATTGAAATTCTTGTATAGTTGTATGTACACGACTGAATAAAGCCAAGTCTTATTATAAATTTCTTGTTGGTGACAATGGAATCTTCAAATTCGACACCCATTGCAAACATGGCAATTACTTTCTCCTTTGCAACCTATGCCTTTGTTTTACCGGCAATGCAACCACGTTCCAAACACCTAACGTCACCAGCTTGAAGTTGTTAGGGAAAGATTACATGTTTAATAACAGTGTTAGACTTACACATGATCTTCTAGCTCGTCTCCAATTCTGGCTCTCGTAGAGTTTTATACAATAAACCCATAGGGTTTCGGAGTCCTGGAAACCGAAATCCCTTAAGATTTGAAACATCATTTTTCGTTCTCTATTGCTAATTTAAACCCAAATTCAATTGGTGGTGGTTTGGCTTTTGTGATTGCAACCAATAATGAAGAAATCAGTCAAGCCGGTGGGTATTCAGGAATTTTGTCTGATGACATTGCGGAGTTTGATACTTGTAAGCACCTTGAGTTTAAAGATATTAAACTCAATGATTTCGAAACAAGTTGCCAATTTGACGTTAGTTTACGAAGTGGCTAGATAGTGAACCTGTGGCTTGAATATTCGGGTTCAACCAAGCAACTGACTGCATTTATCGCACGATGAAACACAACCAAAATCTCCAGTTTTATCAAGTACAATAGATCTCTATAAATACGTGAGCAATTTTATGCGTGTTGGGTTCTCTGGGTCACCCAAAATTCACTCGATCGTTCCGTTAAGTTTCACTTCATCTTTGATGAACCTGATACAAAACTCACCCCAAACTCGCCACCATCTTTTCCGTCATTAGTAGAACAACCACCACGACCACCTTCATTACCACTGTGGCCAGTCGTGGTTGGTGCCATGGACTTAGTTTCACCGCTAGTGTGATTTTTTTCCAATTGATTGTTTATGTGGACTTGATATTAAGTAACAATTTTTTGGTCTTTATTGTTCTGTGTGATTTTGCAACAATAAATTTTTTCTAAATTAATTTTAACAATTTAGCAGAAGATGAGGGGTGGTTTTTGAAACATTATACAGTTGAATATCACCAAATAAAACCTGGTTAAGTGGTCATGACAGGCTGGTCCAGTTCTTTATACAAACACATATACAATCATTCTCCCCAAATTCAAACAATTTTTCTGTGACTCCTTCCAAATCAAAATCAAACTCGTGAAATTTAAGTTGAAGTAAAACCTAATCACAGGAACAATGAGCGTAATCGAAATTTTAACTCGAGTTGATGCAATTTGTAAGAAATACGACAAATACGACGTCGAAAAGCAAAGAGATCTCAATGTTTCCGGTGACGATGCCTTTGCTAGGCTCTACGCAGCAGTTGAATCTGACATTGAGACTGCGCTTCAGGTGATTTAGTGTTTAGATCTGTGTCTATTCGTTTTATTTTGATATCTAGGGTTTTAAGTTTGAATTGATGATTTAATGATAATGTTGATGTGTTATTGTTATCAGAAAGCGGAGACAGCTAGTAATGAGAAAAATAGGGCTTCGGTTGTGGCGATTAATGCTGAGATACGGCGTACTAAGGCTAAGTTACTAGAAGAAGTCCCTAAGTTGCAGCGATTGGCGATGAAGAAGGTTCGATCTCGTTCGTTGTATTTGATCAGTTGGATTTTTTATTTTTTTTTAGTTTATTGTGTAGTAGTTGTGTGCTATATATGAAGAGAAAGTAGTATTACTTGATCTTACTGATTACAAGTAATTGTAGTTGTGTGTATATGCTGTATGCATATATGTAGGGCAATATTAAAGTCTATTGTGTTAGATGACTTAATTTAGCCTGTTATCTATTTTGTATGTAAGCGCAGTTTGGTCGAAAGTTCAAGTACTAATGCATTAATGTTGGTGCTTGGTCTCTAAGTACTCATGTTTGGATGTAAATAGAAATATTTATTTCCTCTTAAGAAGATTATGGGGAGAGAGCAAGTAATGTGGTCGAGTGGTAGGTTTATGGAGTGTGCAATGACTATGCATTTGCAGCCTCTTTATGATTTAGTTGTTTCCTTAAATTGATTGACCTTCTAGCGCTTAATCACCTGAGCAAGAAGCATATGATTAAGCAAAAACATATATGGTTCCCTTTATCTTATGTTCGTTTAAAGTTTTAAGTTCTGAAGTGTACTGTTCTACATAGTTACAGAGTAATAATATCTCTAGGTTGCTTTCTGAGAAAAGCTAAAAGGTAAACCATGTATTTTCCATCGTCAACAATTGAGTTTGGGCCTAGTTAGTGTAGAATGCCAAAAACTGTATCCAATGCTTATTAGAAAGCTTTTATATTTGATAAAACAGTTATGAACAACAAAACGTATTACTGAGCTTGTACTCCAGTTGCAGACTTTTTTAATGATCTGTAGATTGTAACACTAGGAACATACCCTCTCGTGATGACTTTTTCTGCTATTAACTTGAACAAGCAGGATTATCACAATAGCCCTTGTTGCTTCTGTAGTACCGGTCATAATGGCTATTAATAAGATAAACAAGATGATGAATAGATGACCTTAATTGACATATTCTAACAATTCTGAAACTGCACTAGTCACTATGATGCAAATTCACAAGGTAAATGCAAAGCGTAGATAACATAGATAGAGCGAAGCATCTAAGGCGTAAATATACTTGAAGGCAAAGGTCACAATCAGGGGCTCATTTTTTGTGGGAATAGAATGCCACTCTCGTGTTCTATGAGTACAAATTTGACATGCTGTTGGCACATTTAAGAAAACATTCACCAAGAATCTAAAGGATGCAATGTTCTTGGATGCTTTAGCGTTTTTCTCAGTTCTCTAGGAATTTATCATCGTTATTCTATCTGTCCCGTCTCTCAGTGTTACTTATGATGCAAAAATGGATTGTACTGTGTGCCTGAAAAAATGTGGCAAGCCACTACACCAATAGCATACAACATTAGCATAGGCTAAGACAAAGGATGGGGGTGTTAAGTTATTGGCATGTCAAGAAGAGTTCATTTGAACACGATGGCTCTAGGAAGCTTTTTTTTGTACTTCTCAAATTCTATTATCCTATATCATGTGTATGAAAGTTGCCAGATATAGAATTTTTCATGGTAAAATAGATTCTGGTTATATATTTTAAATTAGATTAAGGTGTATGTTGTATGTGTATATTGGCTGTTTAAAGTATTGACATTTTTGTGCCCTATTTTGGAGACTTCAACTGTGTTGAATTAAGTGTTAGACATCAATTCCATAACAGGTAAAAGGACTTGCTCCTGAAGAGTTTGCAGCTCGTAATGACTTGGTTCTCGCACTTCCTGATAGAATTCAAGCAATACCTGATGGGGGTGCTGCTGCACCCAAACAGTCTGGAGGAGGTTGGGCAGCCTCAGCGTCTCGTACAAATAATATCAAGTTTGATTCTGGTAATCCCTCGGTTTCATTTGACTAGTGAATATTATCTTTTGTCCAATTCTGTGGTGGTTGGTTTCTCTCTACTTATATGTTAGACTATTGTTGACATGAATTTGATAGATGGACGATTTGATGATGATTACTTCCAGCAATCTGAAGAGTCAAGCCAATTCAGGAATGAGTATGAAATGAGAAAAATGAAGCAGGCATGTACTTGTGATTCTGTTTTATATATATCAAATTACTAGAGGTTACAATATGGATGGGTTGGTCGGACTGAGTAAGCAGTCAAAACGGGTTTGGATCAAATTTTGTAATTTTATTGTGGGTCCAAGCAGCACTTTTTCCATAAGTTTCATTTTTTTTTATTTCAGTAGTTACATAGCTTTTACAGAAATTGGTTAGAAGATTAAATGCGATAACATTACACATTGGGTAACATTCATCCCATTTGACTTGGTTCCATTTGAGCCAACATTTCTTACCTGTATGGCGGGTTATATAGAAATCATTAGCCAAGTTGACCCATTCATATGTAAATGGGTTTAAATTGCCACCTCAACAAAATACTTTCACTGAGGTTCATGTACTTACCTTTTGTGTTTGTTCTGGTTTTTGTTATAGGATCAAGGCCTGGATATGATATCAGAAGGTCTAGATACATTGAAAAACATGGCACAAGATATGAACGAGGTTTGCCTTCTAGTACTTATACATCTTGCGTTGAGACGGTCAATTAAATCTTATACTTTTTATTGGGTGCAGGAAGTAGACAGGCAGGTTCCATTAATGGATGAAATAGACGACAAGGTTGGATATCTTTGTCATTTATGTAATTATTGATTACCTTAGTAAGTTAGTTATATGGTTACGCAAAGTATATTTGATATTACAGGTCGACAAGGCGACTTCAGACCTTAGGAATACCAATGTCAGGCTTAAACACACTGTTAATCAGGTGAATAAGCTGAAACCATACAGTCCTTGTGTATTTTTGGTTTCCCTGATTATCTAACTCATGTTCTCCGTTCTGTTTTCTTTTTGGATGACAGCTGAGGTCTAGCCGGAACTTTTGTATTGATATTATATTGCTGTGTGTAATTCTGGGAATTGCAGCCTACTTATACAAGTAAGCTCAAGACAACCTTTCTTCTGTCCACTGCTTTTACTATTTTCCTTTTGTTTATCTTAAGTTCTCATTTTGCTTGGTGATAGTACATGTGTACCTGCATATGATCTGACCAACCCATGAACTTTAGTTAATTGATTCGATTTTTTTCTCATTCTTTTGCATGGGTTTTGGTTGAAAAGACCTTAGTCAAATATGTATTTCCAGTAAAATAAAAGTAATAATCGTATTTTAGTGCCGGGTAAGCTGTTCTATAGTAATTAGTTGTAGTAGCCTTCACCCCTTGATATACATGTAATTTAGCTCTGATATTTGCTCATATTTGTTTTGTTTTTACCATTTCATTCTATGGGTCCAATTTATATGGTGCTAGAAGATATGAATATATGATATAGGGTAAATGATTTGAGAACTAAGATATGTAAACCCCACATATGATGGATGGAAATTTCTAGTTAACTATTACGGAGTATCTGGAAGTGTTCATTATATTCATTAATCAATCTCTTGACTTTTCTCTTCCACAATTATAAAAAACGGAGGAATGTATTAAAAGGTACAAATAAGAAACTGGAAACGAAACATATACACACAGTTTGTTTCTTCTAATACCTATGCCTTTCAGTTCTAATGCAGTTACTAGACTACTAGTCCTGATACAAACAAATTCACTTTTTCATTTGACCTTTTCAACTTGCAGTGTTTTGAAGTGAGTTTGTGAACATATTGAAATGATCATGTGGTTTGCTCTTGCGGTCATGGACTTCTGGTGTGCTCGAGATATGTAACTTCTTTTTTATTTTTATTTTTTTTAATTTTTTAATTTTGTCATTTTACATCTATGCTTGATATGTTTATTGGACAAGATTATTTTATCCTGTTATGAATATAACTACGTATTTCAGCTTCACTTTTTGTATTGTATCGTATGAAATTGACGATTATGAAATTGTGAAGGGTGCTTTGTTCATATCGTTAGGACTTCCTTCATCCGCCAAGTGAAATAAGAAGTTTCAATGTACCCATTTTATTTATGTGAGGGTCGATTTGGGTTATGTTTACCGTTGGTATTTAAATTATGAAGTTAACATAATATAAGTATAAGATATATGTATATGAAAGAAATCTCGATTTTTTTACCGAAAATACTAAAAGCATATTCAAAATGTACAATAGCTTGAACAAACTCAACAAGCTCATTTGAGAAATCTTTCACATAATATATTAAATTATTACAAGATTTATATCATATAATTATATGAGCAAAATGTAACAAAATAATTAACATTAATCTAAAATATATATTAAAAAAAAAATCTATTTTTCGGATATCCGAATTACACAAAATTTTGAAACTTGCTACCCAATACTCAAAACTTCGGATACCCGCATTTCGGATAATTTCGGAATCACATCAAAAAGTTGTCACTTTAAGAGCATCTCCAATGAAGGGTTTTTTCAAAGCTTTTTTATGTAAAAAAGCTTTATTGTGCAAAAGCTTGATAAATCTTAAGTCTTGGATGAAAAGCTATTTTGGATAATTGTATGTGTGATTTTTGAAAAGAAAAGCTTTGTAAGGCTTTTTATCATTGGAGACAAAGCTTCTTATGAAAGATTTTTTATAAATTCGTAAGGTGGCTAACAAAAGAGCTTTGCAATATCTGTGAGTCCGATTCACCTCTCACGTGTTGGGCCTGGGACGGCTTGGCGCGGGCCAGTTAGCGTGTCCAGAACATACACGTTTTGAAAAAAGCTTTGCAAAGCTTTTTATCATTGTGCATGCTCTTATTTTTACATGGGCCAAACGCCTACAAGAATAGTATTCCAACCTGCATATGATCTGACCGACCCAGTGGAGCTTTTTTGCATTGGATTTGATTGAAATGACTTTAATCAAATATGTCCCAGTAAAAATAATGAAAGGAATGATCATTTGTTGGTACCAGCCAACCAGGTAATTAAGCTGTTTTGTAGTAGTAATTAGCTGTAGTAGCCTCCACCCCTTATAAATTATATGAAATTTTTATCTCTGATACATTAAAAAAAAGAAAGGAATAATCATTTGCTAGTTCAGTTACTGGTTCTGATGCATATAAATTGACTATTCATTTGACCTTTTTAACTTGCAGTGTTTTGAAGTGAGTTTGTGAACATAATGAAATTCTCATTTGATTTGCTCTTGCCGAGATGGACTTCTGATGTACACGACTTATGCATGTTATCGCACTTAGACTTGAACCTTTTTTTGGTCATTTACATCTATATGCTTGATATGTTGATTGAACAACATTAATTTATCCTTTTATGAATATAACGACGCATTTCATTTTCACTTTCGTATTGTATCGTATGAACATTCCTCGATTGCGCTTATTAATGGGTGAAGGTGCTTTGTTCTTATTATTGGTATTTCCTTGTTCTGCTAAAGTAAGAAACTTGAGGTTATAATAATGATCCGTTTATTAAAAAATAGGTCAAGGACTCCAACGTGCCACATAAAAACTATAGCTTAAAAGGAAATGGCTCAAATTGGTCAAAAGTTAAACTGAAGTGTTATTTTTGTTTATTATTTAAAAAAAATAATTTCATAATTTTATTTGCCACATTAGTAATATATGGAAAAATTATTAAAAGTGGTTTGGGTCAATGGTACCTGTTTGACCTGTTATCCATATTGCCACTTCAATTTGAAATGTATTATTCTACCTTCTACCTTGATCTGCAATCTCGAGGACATATTAGGTAACTTAAATCTATCACAATTCACAACCATGACAATTAGTATCTGAAGTTTAAATCTTCACAACTGCACAATAGTTTGCTTATGGATGTACTAATATTTACATGTATATAGAAAAAGAATATCTTATGATCATACTAGCACGGGTTGCTTTCAGAGCAATGTTTTACTATATATCTTATGACTAAAACGTTGCTCAGGGAGCAACCGCAGCTTAGACAAACACACCCATCACCCATGTACATATATTCACAACTGAAACCTTATATTGATCTTTTTCTTCAAAGCAGACCATCATCTTCCATAGAAATCAAGTGATCAAGATCTTCATATGCCGCCATATACGTCCACATATCAGGTTGATCTCCACCATATAAAGTCATCTCATTTGTATCAATACCTAGAGACCTGATTTCCTCATTTCGACCTTCCATGGTTTTTAGCTTCTTAGGGTCGGTAGAAGCTTCTAGATTCGTTTGTTTGTGTTTTCTGTCATAGTCAACTGTACCTTCATACGAATCTTGAAAAATTCCTTTGTTTTCAGGTAAATCAAATGAGTTTTTGCTGCCTTCAAGGCCTACAGTAGAAGACATCGTGTCGATAGAAGAGAAATCCATGTGAGATTCGAAGATGAAAGGCAGCATAGGACAATCTTTGAATAATGTTTCCTTCATGAATTCAAGATTAGGATTCGTGTTTGTAGAACCAATCATTGACTTTGCAGGTTCCTGAATACTTTGACCATACTTATCTTCACAAAAACTTCTTGGAGTACTAGTCTTCTGTCTGACTCTACATAGAACCCAATCATCTAACTGTAACCATGAGCAATAACAAAATGTTACAGTATGTTTTAGGATGGACCAAACTTCACCAAATTAAATTCCTGCCTGAACCAATGTTTTAAAAACAAGATCATGCAAACTTACTCTCATTGATTCTTTTGGCTTTCTTGATCTACAAACAGTCGAATCAATTAGTCTGTATTCATGCATGATCCAATCAGTCTTATCCCCTCTCGGAGGTCGACCTTTATAGAACACTAGTGCTTTCTTGACACCAACAATCTTGACCCCAGATGTTCCCAAGATAGGTCTATCTGTTCCTGTTGCCTTCCAATAACCTGAACCCGCCATTCTATTCGGCCTTACTCCATTTGGGTACTTTCTGTCTCTTGGACTGAAGAAAAACCATTCATCTTCTCCAAACAACGCCTTTTCTATAACCAAACAACACAATATCACATTAGTAAGTGTTTGAGTCGTTGTGTGTGTTAGTCAGTGAATGAGCAACAAAGAGATTTAGAGACTGACTTGGAAGCTCCCATGGATTGAACTTATAGAGCTCGATTTCAGCAAAGATGGAAGCCGGGAGGGTTGTTGAGCTGACTTTATTGTGCAAATAGTGAACGATAAGTTCTTCATCGGTTGGGTGAAATCTGAAACCAGGGGGAAGTTGTATGTTTAAATTTGAGGTGTTCGTTGTTTCCTCCATGGAAATCAAGATGATCTTACACTTTGTTTTCTTCTGTTGAGGCCTGAGGGAGCAAACTACTAGGTATACTTATGAACTGTAGTATATATACAACTAGCATGACACAATGTTTGTATATCCAGTTTCATATTTAATTATTTATCATGAATTGAACGTTCAAGAAGGGTGTACGAAAGCAACCTTCATGTCGTGGAGCGGAATTATATGTACATTTTTTGACTTGGAATATTATAACATGGATTACAGATGAGGCGGTTTGTTATTCGACGTACCTAAAAGTACAACTATTGCAGTCCACGTAAAGACTTAAAAGTTGTATATACCTATAGGAAAATGATATGCTATATGTAGCCCTCAGGGTTATGAATAAGAAATTCAGACATGCATTGAATATTTATACCTTAATAATAATCACCCACCCCTCAAGATAAATTCTCTCAACCACCTTAATTTACCACCTCTTACAGCATGTATTAACTCTTAAACATAGCCCTTAGGGTTACAAATAGCAAAATTCATAACAATAAACATAGCCCTTAGGGTTACAAATAGCAAAATTCATAACAATAACAGAAAAGAAATCTTTAATCTCAGTTTCGTGGTTAGGATGGCGAGCATATCGATCAAGAGTTTATTAGCTTAGTTAGAAACCTGTTAAGAACGTGTATAAAAGGTTTTCGGGACACGGCTAGCAAAGGAAAGTCACAAAGATGAGTATATGTTTGGTGTAACAATCACACCCCTTTCTTAAGAGTTAAGAGGTCAAACATATGAGGCATAAATGCATTTGGTAAAGGTAAAAAAGTAATAAAGGAAGTCATTTTGTATCTTCATTTTGATATGAAAAATTATAGTAATATTCTAAGTTTGAAAACTAAATTCAATGTGGTCGATAATTATTAAGTTAATTGATACCAAAGTTTGTTTGTTTATGTTAAAGTAATTTTCTCATACATTGTTCACGTCAATGTTTTATTATGGGAATGAAACGTTGAATTTGAGGTGGTAAATTGTGAGCTCTCTACATGATTTAAAGATTCCCATTTACTACCAACTTTTTTCTAGTAATAAACATGAAAGTTACTAAATTTTCATTTGTTTTTGTCACAATTTTAACTTTTGATTTTTTTATATTAAAATTGTATATAATTATATTAAATATATTTGTGTAGTATTAATTACTCTACCAACAATCTGCTTGTTTCGAAATATATATGATGATGATAAATAGGAAACCTAAATAGTATTGGGAAAATATCTTATATCCCCCATTTAAACCCCCAAATTACAAATTTCCCCACCTAATCACCCTAATTACATATATCTCCAACCTAAACTATAATTCTCTCATATTTACCCATTTCTCTAAATTAATCACAATTAATTATTTTAAATGCATAAATTACAATACTAATGACCATTTTACCCTCCCCATCTTACACTACCATATATTACTAATAAACAAGATCGAGAGTACGTACAGGATCTCAAGCTTAAAAGTACAAATGTGCACTCTTTTATGTGCCTAATTGAATCCAACTCCAACACATCACTGATTGTGTCAATCATCTAAAATACACATACACTAAAAATAAAAAACAATAAAAGCTAAAATAAACAAGATAAACATAAACCGTTCCTTTCATTGAAAACAACAAAATTTTGATCAAACTAGTAAATTGATTTAATTCTCAATAAAAACAAAAGAGACTAAAAAAGCAAGAAAGTTTTAAGAACATAACTATTAATTCCATGTTTTACTTATTGAAAAACTAACAACGCAAATATGAAACCCAAAAGTAGAATCTGCATATCATTTGACCCCAACACTGTGTCACTTTCATAGGATTTTGCGTTCTTTATCGTCTCCTAAAATGAGAGATAGTACACTAACCTTTTCAATATATTTATATTTGTAGAATTGTAAAGAGCTAATATGATGAAATTCAGATCGACGGTTTTATGATATCTTAGGGTTTTCACATATTTTTTTTTTGTGTAAAATGGAGGCAATTATTAAATAGGGAATAAAAATTGACGCCAATATTTGGAGGGAGTAAGTGGAGGGTACAATGGTCATTAATGTTATTATTTAGGCATTTAATAGATTTAATTATGATTAATTTAGAGAAATGGGTAAATATGAGAGAATTATGGTTTAGATTGGGGATATATGTAATTAGGGTGATTAGATGGGGAAATTTGAAATTTGGAGGTTTAAATGAGGGATATAGCATATAGGATATTGGGCCAACTTACTATTAATGCTAACCCTAATCGCTAAGTGTAAAGATGTTCAAGAGTCCAATTCATATTGGATTTTCACATCATTACTCAGACTATGGGATTAAAAATTCTAATAATAAGAAGAAAATAATACAAATTTATTGTCCATATGTTTTGTTATTACAAACATTAGGTAGTCTGTGAATTTCGTGGGTTTTCATCTAGTTTTCACATCATTACTCAGATCTTGGGATTAAAAATAATAATAAGAGGAAAATAATACTTATTTTTATGTCATTTTTCATTTTATAATAACAAACTTTTTATAAAATTTATCAATTGAGAAGGTAAGAGACGTAGTAGCTATAACTGGTCCCATGGACCCGTACAACATTGGCCATTGGGTATCTTTAAAGTTTAAATGGTATTGACATTTATCAACGGCTTGTTTGTGTATATCACTTGTATTTCCCTGTGAATATTTGACGATTTTTATATTAAACCTTTTGAAATATGACTATTCTTTTGGGATAAGAATATAATTGTTGGGAACGTACTTTTAGAATTTATTGTATGTATTGAACTTGTCAATTCCGTTTATTATATGTATACTTTTTTTTTTGCCCTTTTTCAATTCCGTCTATTGTATGTACAATTTTCTTTTTTGACCATTTTTGTCAACGCTAGAAAACGAAAGTGTAGACGGAATTGACAGGTTCAATAAATACAATAGACCAAATGAACAACACATCATATACAATAGTATAATAAGCAAAGTATAATAAATTTTAAAACAATAAACCTCAACTATAATATATGAATAACTTTTAAACTAGAGTATTTTGCTCTTCTGTTGTCTAAAGTAATATAAAATCGACGGTCAGAAAATTTATAGTATCACTTGAGTTTTGGGACAAAAAATAATTTGTATGTAAGGATGGCATTTAAGCCGGTTAACACAATTGGCAGAAAAATGTATAATTGACGACGTTGAGTGTAACACTAATGAACAAAGCACATCGAAATTGATATCCATTTTATCCTTGACAAGGTAACTTTCAAACAATTTTGTGTTCTTCACATCTCATTCAGCCTTAGGTACCAATATGCAGACATATTTAAAAGGATTTATATAATAACTATCATCCACTTTCAAGACAGTTTGCTTCAAATACATGGAAGTATTCAACTAGACCTTATTGTTCAATTGATTTTTTACCATGTTTTGGTGCGTGTTCTAAAATAATATTATATTTTAGGGTTAAGTGTTTGTAAATGTATATAACTATGCGTTAGACTTCTTTAGTGTGTACGTAACTAAATTGACCTCCATTGTATGTACGAAACTATTTATTGTCGTACATTGTATGTATTTTGGTGACGTGTTATCAAATATAAGGTGACAAGTGGCATCTTTACCAGTTGACAAGTCACCAAAATTCATACAATGTACGACAATAAATAGTTTCGTGCATACAATGGAGATCAATTTAGTTACATACATACTAAAGAAGTCAACGCATAGTTACATACATTTACAAATACTTAACCCTATATTTTACACCCCGTGTATACATTCGGGTTGTTTGCGTTATTATACAAAATTCGGAGTAAAATTTTCAATTAATATTAAATAAAAGAACTAAAGTGATACTCGTATTTGTAGATAAAGAGAAACTGAATTATTTAAGAGAATTATACAATTTTAGTTAACTTTTAATTACATCAATCTTATTAAATTAATAATTATTTGTACATCATGTCCTAAATTTTAGCTAATTAAACAAAATTGAAGAACTTTATCGGTTAATTGAATTTTTGATGACATTATCACCTATTTCACATATTATATTTAAGATTAAGATTATCGTGTCAATCATTGTATTATATAGTCATCGTCATTTGATTTAATTTACTGATTTTGTCATATTTGCCATAGGAAACGATTCCCTGTTAGTTGATTTTTTTTTCGACCAAAAACAATGAAATTTAAATTGAAAGGTCCAACAACAAATGTTGAAGACAACTCAGAGAATTACAATGAAAACCTACCATCACGGACAAACCACTTCTAAATAACATTGAGGTTATGAAAATCAACTATAACAAGACTCTAAGCTTGAAATTTTTGACCCACTAATGAAATCTTAAAAATTGTCTCTAACCAACTAAAATTATCCAAGAATGTTGCAAAGAAACAAAACTGTAAGCTTGACATTTTTACCCCTGATAGTTGATAAGATACTTCTTTTCAATAGAATTTATTTCATCGTTAGTTATTTGCATCTCGTTTGGTTTTCTGAATTTGCACTGATGACGTACCATGCCCATAGAGGGTTTCCCAAATACACAATGCTCATGGTGGATGACCCAAATCCACAATATCCATAGATGATTTTCCAAATCTACAATACCCAAGGTGGATGACCCAAATCGACAATGCCCATGGATGATGTCCCAAATCCACAACGCCTATGAATGAAGGCCCAAATCTATGATGCCCCTTGATGATGTCCCAAATCCATATGCCTATGGATGATGTCCCAAACCGGAGGACCACTGATATTGATTAGTCGACACCAACGCTCAGAAGATCATATTCGACAAGGACATCTCAATAAACCCTGCACATCACAATGACCATCCTAAAATAGAAAGACTCCAGAGAGACAGACGGGATTCAGGATTACGTCATAAAGCGTCTTGCCCATAAGTGGAATCCACAAGACTCCAAAATGGAGACACTATAAATACAACTCAAGAGCCACCAGGCAAAAGGAGGGAATTCATTCGGTTCACATCCACTCTACTTCAATACACACACTTCCACTCCCATACAAAAGGAGATTCTCGACTTCGTGGCGTATAACTCGCACCTACTTGAATGTGGTGTGGGTTACCAACTGGGAATCGCCAACCGAAGAGATAAATAACTCTCTGGCTTGAGACCTATTGTAATGTATGTTTCGAAGGATCCCTTCATCCTGAAGGACCTTAATCTTGATATCCCCTTCAATCAAGAAGCGCCCTTCAGCCATTAGCAGCACTACTTCATATCCATGGAGCAACATGCACCTTTCGTGTCTATGGTTGCTTTAGCCTTTGTATTTATATTGAGTTTAGTAAGCGCAAATGTATCATATTATATTCTGAGATTTATTGTACGTAGCAAACCACCCAAATTTTTATTATATGTAAGAAACTTGTTATTTCTTTACATTGTAATACCTAATAACAAAAATAAACTTAAATAAAACTAATTCAAAGAAAAGGCTCAACCTTAAAAATGTAGTAGTATCAATAAATTATACCAACAAATTATAAATGTTGTATATATATGGGACTTTAACGAATGCTTGTTTACTTTATTAAAACTTAGCCCAAAGATAAGAATACGATATCAAATGTCATACGACTTCGATACGACATCTTATAATATTATGAATAAGGGTTTCCTCAGTTCTTTCGTCAGTTGTGCCACCTCAGCGTCACATCGGTACTTCCAAAACTAAGACACAATTGACACATCCATGCCAACAGTCCTTTCGTCACTTGAATTTCCGGAATCCACACATCATTAATTTAATTTTTGAAACACAAATTTCATTAAAATAAAAAAAAACATTAATTAAAATATAACAATACATTCATGTAAATAAAACATTAAAATAAGAAGAAGAAAAAAACATTACAATATTAATAAAAAAAATTGTATTAGATTATGAAAAGTGATTTTCATAATATAATTTAAATTGAAAAGAAATAAATGATGAAACAATTAATCAAATAAAATACTTGATTCAAATGGTAAAAAGAATGTATTCATTTAGACTACTTTCCTTAGAATCTGGTTATCACTTTATTGAATTGCTTTAAATAATGGATTTTATTGCGACATGACAAATAAAACAACCCCCTTTCCGAGGTAAGTTAATCTAACACAATCAAGAAAGGCACAAGGTTGTTTTCAACACGCAATTTATTCAACTAACGTTGCCCATCAAATTGTGTTCTAAATTAAACCTTCATCGTTTATGTGATTTACTTTTGTGACTTGAATCAACAAAGTCTATAACTAATAATAGTTATCTTGTTCATTGATGATTAATACCGATTATTAACCCTAACCTGTCAAACTCAATATATTCAGCAATAATCGTCAATCAAAATTAACAATCATCAATAACTTTATGATCAAAAGGAACTCAATCTCAATTAATCATAAAACCACGTTAGGTAATCACTAATAATCAATCAATAACCAAGGATCGTCAAATAAACACATAAACATTCATAAAATCCAATAGTTTTTGCAAATCAATAATCTAACCATCATCTAAGTATCATCATCCAAGTAAATACATAAAAGACTTAGCCAATCATATTGTTACAGAAACTCAGAAACAAAAGTGAAACCGAAATCATAATCAAATGAAAAGGATTAATGTATTCGAACCGAGAAACCGAAGAAATGATTAAACTAACGAAAACCTTCGATTCTTCTTGCTTCCTATCCTTCAAAATGCTCCTGGAATGAGGTTGAAATGAATGGAAATCGGCTGGAGAGAAAACTAGGGTCATAACCCTAAAAATGAAATGAATTAGGGTTTTTAAGGAATTCTATCGAAACCATCCATACGCCGTATGGATGCATAAAGCCCACGGTCCAAGCCCGCGTACTGGCAGTCCGGCTCACACAATCCATACACCGTATGGATATTCCATACGCCGTATGTGTAACATCCTCTGAACCGGTCTGGTAGTTTTCTATTTTAAATTGAATATTTAATCATTTTAGAAATTTAAATTGATATAGTTGTTTAATTGTGAAACTTGGTGATTAAAGTCTCAGGACTTATGGTGGATAATAAAAGGTTGTCTGTTTTAAATAGTTGTAGATGACTGTACAATAAAATAAATTTCACGCAGATAATAATTAAGTGCCAGGCAATAGATTTAGAGCGGGTATAAAATACCCAAACTTTTAAGTCGGTTATAATTGGGGACCGACCTTTTATTTATCACTTTACCAATCTCTTTCTCATTTCATTTCATAGAAAAACATCAAACCCTAAACCCATTTCCTTAAATTGAATCAAGATCATGAGCATGAATTAGTTGATTGAAGTTGTGATCTCCTAGCTAGCATCATCATCATCTAGCATAATCTTCTTGTTCATCTATAGATTGTAAGTATATATATATTTCATAAGTTCATATTCCAAATATATGAAGATTTGATTAATTTCTTGGATATTATTGTTGTTAATATATGTTTGTAAAGCATTAGAAATGGGTTTTGATCAAGTTAGAAGCTAGCACCATGAGTATTTTGCATGTTTGATTCGTAATTGGTTTTGTGGTTTTATTTTCTGGGCTGTGCCATGATCGAACTGAGCATCACCTGCAAAACGAAGGAAGCCGGTCGGCTTCCTCTGAAGCCGGACAGCTTGAGGTGAAGCCGGACGGCTTGAGGTGAAGCCGGCGGCTTCCCGCGAACGTCTTCATTTTTCTAGCTCGGGTACACGATTGGGTTTGGGAAACGATGGGAAGCCGGCGGCTTCCCGGGAAGCCGGACGGCTTCGAGCTGTTTTCAGGGCACTTTTATTTTAAGCTTTTGAAACGCATTTCGATTGTTGATATAATTAACTAGTTGATTATTATAAGATATCTTATGATAAATGATACATTGTTATGAGTTAATAACACACTAAATCGAGTTGTGATACGATGGACTAGATTAAGAAATATTAATGACAATTAATCTAATATTTTGATAGTAAGTGTATATGAATAAGTACGATTATATGTGATCATATTAGATGAAGATAAATAATCTGAAATGGATGATATCCATGTAGCTTTAATAATGTAAATCATAATCCAAGTTGATAAGTTATAAATGAAATTATAACTTAGCTATTATGAGATTCGATTAATGTAATCATGTGAAGTATGATTAAGTGATTGAGATGAATAATACCAAAGTGATTACTATAAATGACATTGAGATTGATTATTGATATAATCGCTTAATTCATGTTGTTGATTTCATAAGTACTATCAGTTGAGATACGTAACTGACTTGAGTTACATTGTTGTGTTTCCAGATAAACTGAGAAGACTCGGTGACATTAGACTACCGAGTGGGACGACTGAGGTAACGGTGAGTGGGTCAATAACCTTCAGTTTGATTTGGTTGTAACAAATTTGTTACAACTGGTAATTGTATTATTACTGTTGTTTTATTGCCATGATGTTGCGGTTTATTAGTAATAATACTGTGAGTGAACTATTGACCTGAACCGTTGATATGATGATAGTGTGTTGTCATGTGATCACTTAAGTTGTTGCCCGTGTGCTGATAAATTGCTGTTGAGCATTGTTGAGACGGAGGCCAGCATGGGGCTGGGCTTGGGTTCGTTATTAGTTAGGTAACACAGGGTCTTAGTACAAGTTTATTTGTCGTAGCCTGTGTTATTTGGGTTAATAGCACCAAGTAGTCGGTTAAACCTCTGTTATGGCCAGTAGTTGGTTTCTAAGTGTTCTTTGAGTGGTTGTGATCTCAAGAACCACCGGTCCTCTAGGTCGCCAGTTGATTGTTCTTTGAGTGGTAGTGATCTCAAGAACCTTCGGTCCTATATGTTGCCAGTTGATTGTATGAATATAAGTTGATTGTTGACTTGTTGATGGAATATGATTATTTGTTGAAAGCAAGTAGTTATACCAAGTTGAACGGTTGTTTATTGATCTTCTCACTTAGCGTTGTGCTAATCCCCCACATCTTCCTTCCTTGCAGATTATAGTTAGATAATTGACTAAATGTGAAGATGTTGACCTGGAATGGAATGTTTGACGAGCTAGCGTTCACTCTGATATATGATTTGACTAAATCAGTAAAGTGATGTTTTGTAATTATATAACACCTCGCTCTGGTTTTATTAACATTGAAATAAGTTTTAAATTGTTGGCTACCAGGTTTTGGTTGAAAAAGTCTATGATTATTTATATATTATATGTTTGATTATAGTTTGGGACTTACGCTTTCGAGTAAATTCAATATAATAATGTAATGAGGGGTGTTATAAGTTGGTATCAGAGCATAGGTTTGGGTGAATTGAACGTGGTAAGTGTTCAATCCCAAATCTATTTACGTGTTAGTCAAACATTCCATGATGTGGGGTTTAGCTAAGTTGAGAAGTAGTTGGTTTGTTGAGTACTAACGATTAACAAGTTGCGAGTTGTTGTTGTTGTTGTTGTTGTTTTGTTCAGTACAGATATGGCAGGACACGAGCACCCGACCCGTACCATCGACGGTTCCTCGAGAACTGATGCCCTTTGTTCAGAAAAGAGTTGTTCTTTTGCCACATTTATGTCTTGTAAGCCTCCGAAATATTATGGAAGCTTTGATCCAGCGGTTACACTAGAATGGTTGCGGGACATGTTGAGAAAGTTTGAGATTAGCCAATGTGAGGATAAATTTAAAGTTCCTTATGCTGTTCAGCTTTTGAAAGGCCAAGCAATGTTTTGGTGGGATTCGGTTACCGCAAATATGACGCCACAACAGAAAGCATCTATTCGATGGAGAGATTTCTATAATGAGGTATGTAGACAATATTGCTCTGAATTTGATGTGTCGCGTGTTAAACAGGAATTCATGGGATTAAAATTAACTGGTGGGATAACGATGGATGAGTTGATTGACAAGTTTACTGAGAAATTAAGATTTGTACATCAATGGGTACCTGATGATAGAACAAAGATAGATCATTTTGTTGAGACATTGCCACTAGAATACCGTACTTCAGTGAGATTGGCAAACTCTTTGGCCGATGCTTTTGCTTTAGCTCGACTAGCGGATAATGAATTAAGAGTTCAGAATAAACGGAATGAAGAAGAGATGATATATCCAGTTGAAAGTGAATCGTCGTGTAAAGGTAAACATAAAAGACAGAGCAGAAAGTCAAGGAGTCAGAGTATTGTAAATGATCAATCTCCCTGGTGTAATGATTGTAAAACTAGACATACAGGAAGATGTACTCCTCAAACGATAAGATGTATTAAATGTGGATCGATTGGACATAAAGTCAGAGATTGTGATTATCTCGAGAAAGTGTGTTGGAATTGTCAACGAGAAGGTCATCGTGCGGAACAGTGTCCAGAAAAGATAAATCAAGGTTCGGGTTTGGTCGGTGCCTCGTCGTTTTCTGGCCATAAGCGGAAGAAACCGCAGTTCGCGGTTGGTAGATTTTCTGAGGACAGTTGATGACACTATCGAAATGGATGATGCTATTACAGGTACACTCGTATGTACCTTGTACTAGCTTTTACTTAATTGCTTTGGAACTAGTTGCACCTATATGTGTGATTGTTGTAAGTTGTGTGATAAGTTGATAGTGACCCTAGTGATTATTCTTTAGAATAAAGATTGTTGATAAAGTAATTGCTATTACTGTATTAGTGACTGAAATTGTGTGGTTGATTGGGGGTCATTATAATTGATAAATTTTGATTGTGTCAACCTTTAGTTGATATAGGATTGACTTGAATTAGATAAATATAATATTAAATATTAAAGGAAAGTAATAAATATCCTTGTTGGGTGAGTTGTGTGGTTGACTCGAATGAGGCGAGAAAATAATTGTGTTGTTGAATTCGGAAATGTTTATGTGAAGAATATGAATTCGGTGAACCTTGTGTGTTAACCTTGTGAAAAGATTTGTTGACGGTCATTGGAATTAACGGAATAATGTGGTGTGATTGCCAATAATTGAATATATTGATGAGGTGGACGGTAAAATATTATTGGTTGGGAAATACTGGATTAACATGAGTTAAATTATATGTTGAATAAGTGGATATTCCATGACTACCTGTTGAAGCAGCCATGATTGTTGTAAGCTTGGTTATATTGTTGAGATTAATAAATGCTCATGAAATTTTAGTGGAATAAATAATTTTGATATGTCTACTTTGTTGAACGAGTTGAAATTGTTGGAATGACGATATCGAGTAATTATAAAGATTGGAAATTGAACATATAATACAGTTGTGATTAATTCTTGGAATTGTAAAAGGGAATTATATTGTTGAATCGAATGTGTCCCTCTTTGGAAAGATTTATTGTCGTTGATGAGATTACGGAATTAAATTGTTGAATTGTAAATTACTGACTGGTATGATTCCTTGTGTTTGAGTTAAAGGAAATGCGGTTGACTATATGTTATATCACGTGTAATTGATATCATGCAATTCTATATATGTGATGGGAATAAAAGATGCTTGTGGGGGTAATGAGTTTAATAATCCGAAAGTGGCAACTTCCTTGTTGACATTATAATTGTTGATTGATGACACGTTGATTATTCGAAATTTAGATCGGAACATAAACCGGGGTTGGAAATGGTTTTGGAAAATTCGAAAAGTTGATTATCTTTATGATGAATTGTCGATGAGTTGAATTTGACTTTGAAAAGAATAGAAAGTGTGGTATATATATTGAAAGCAGAAATGAAGTCAGAGTTGATTGTGTGTGTTTGATCTTTGATTTTAAAAGCTAATGAATTCTGATGGGTTAACTTTGAGATGGAATGGTAACTAAATCATGGATAATTATTTCTATGTTGTTTGAAAGAGTTGGATATTTTATTTATGCCTGAGAATAAATTGTGAATGTGGAGAAACGAAATTGAGTTGTCGTTATGTTTATCGACTCAAGTTGATGAATGAGTTATTTTATTCATAATCTGAAGCTGCGATTTTGAGTGTTGTGATGAGTTCAAGGGTATTTGTATATGCCTTGAGAAGGACCTATGATATAATTTAATTATATTATGTTGTGGAAATATAATTTAATCGGTTGGGTCGATTGGTAACCGTGTAGCTTGAAAATCTTGAGGGACTTGATAAATTCCAAAGTAATGTTATGGTAAATCTCTTATGCGATAACTCGGGTTGTGTCAAGAGGAGTTAACTTATTGTAACTCGAAGGATTAAAGTTAATTTTGTGTTATGAATCTGAAGGCCATGTTGGATTTTGCTAATTGAGTTGTACATCTGAGTTGATTATTAAAGTCGTCAGTATGGTACTATCATAAAATGGAGATATCTAAATGTTGATGAACGTGTTCTTGGGTTAAGTTTGCGCCTACAGAAGTATGAATTACCGATTGGGTATGATTTGAAATTCTTAACTTAAGGAATGGGAACAGGTGACAATCAGTGGATTCGTATTTTCGAAAGTATGTTAAAATTTTTGATTGAGATTGTTATGAGAGAGTTTTAATCTTGGATGATTTTCTTTTGAGATTATTAGTGGATGAATTAAAGTTTGAAAACGGAATATTGATGAACGGTTGTGGACACCAATGAAATTTTGCGGTATCTTATGGTCCGTTATGAGTTGAGTAAAACTTGAAATCTGTAATGCGATGAATTATTGAAATGCGAATAATGGAGTTATCTATACTTTTGCGGATTTCAGTGGTTGATGACATTAGAGACAGAGTTGAAATTTAATATCAAATTTAATGTGTGACCTAGATAAAGGTAGGTTACCTGAAATTGTCGGATAAGATTAGATTTCGAGGACGAAATCTCCTAAAGGTGGGGAGATTTGTAACATCCTCTGAACCGGTCTGGTAGTTTTCTATTTTAAATTGAATATTTAATCATTTTAGAAATTTAAATTGATATAGTTGTTTAATTGTGAAACTTGGTGATTAAAGTCTCAGGACTTATGGTGGATAATAAAAGGTTGTCTGTTTTAAATAGTTGTAGATGACTGTACAATAAAATAAATTTCACGCAGATAATAATTAAGTGCCAGGCAATAGATTTAGAGCGGGTATAAAATACCCAAACTTTTAAGTCGGTTATAATTGGGGACCGACCTTTTATTTATCACTTTACCAATCTCTTTCTCATTTCATTTCATAGAAAAACATCAAACCCTAAACCCATTTCCTTAAATTGAATCAAGATCATGAGCATGAATTAGTTGATTGAAGTTGTGATCTCCTAGCTAGCATCATCATCATCTAGCATAATCTTCTTGTTCATCTATAGATTGTAAGTATATATATATTTCATAAGTTCATATTCCAAATATATGAAGATTTGATTAATTTCTTGGATATTATTGTTGTTAATATATGTTTGTAAAGCATTAGAAATGGGTTTTGATCAAGTTAGAAGCTAGCACCATGAGTATTTTGCATGTTTGATTCGTAATTGGTTTTGTGGTTTTATTTTCTGGGCTGTGCCATGATCGAACTGAGCATCACCTGCAAAACGTAGGAAGCCGGTCGGCTTCCTCTGAAGCCGAACGGCTTGAGGTGAAGCCGGCGGCTTCCCGCGAACGTCTTCATTTTTCTAGCTCGGGTACACGATTGGGTTTGGGAAACGATGGGAAGCCGGCGGCTTCCCGGGAAGCCGGACGGCTTCGAGCTGTTTTCAGGGCACTTTTATTTTAAGCTTTTGAAACGCATTTCGATTGTTGATATAATTAACTAGTTGATGATTATAAGATATCTTATGATAAATGATACATTGTTATGAGTTAATAACACACTAAATCGAGTTGTGATACGATGGACTAGATTAAGAAATATTAATGACAATTAATCTAATATTTTGATAGTAAGTGTATATGAATAAGTACGATTATATGTGATCATATTAGATGAAGATAAATAATCTGAAATGGATGATATCCATGTAGCTTGAATAATGTAAATCATAATCCAAGTTGATAAGTTATAAATGAAATTATAACTTAGCTATTATGAGATTCGATTAATGTAATCATGTGAAGTATGATTAAGTGATTGAGATGAATAATACCAAAGTGATTACTATAAATGACATTGAGATTGATTATTGATATAATCGCTTAATTCATGTTGTTGATTTCATAAGTACTATCAGTTGAGATACGTAACTGACTTGAGTTACATTGTTGTGTTTCCAGATAAACTGAGAAGACTCGGTGACATTAGACTACCGAGTGGGACGACTGAGGTAACGGTGAGTGGGTCAATAACCTTCAGTTTGATTTGGTTGTAACAGATTTGTTACAACTGGTAATTGTATTATTACTGTTGTTTTATTGCCATGATGTTGCGGTTTATTAGTAATAATACTGTGAGTGAACTATTGACCTGAACCGTTGATATGATGATAGTGTGTTGTCATGTGATCACTTAAGTTGTTGCCCGTGTGCTGATAAATTGCTGTTGAGCATTGTTGAGACGGAGGCCAGCATGGGGCTGGGCTTGGGTTCGCTATTAGTTAGGTAACACAGGGTCTTAGTACAAGTTTATTTGTCGTAGCATGTGTTATTTGGGTTAATAGCACCAAGTAGTCGGTTAAACCTCTGTTATGGCCAGCAGTTGGTTTCTAAGTGTTCTTTGAGTGGTTGTGATCTCAAGAACCACCGGTCCTCTAGGTCGCCAGTTGATTGTTCTTTGAGTGGTAGTGATCTCAAGAACCTCCGGTCCTATATGTTGCCAGTTGATTGTATGAATATAAGTTGATTGTTGACTTGTTGATGGAATATGATTATTTGTTGAAAGCAAGTCGTTATACCAAGTTGAACGGCTGTTTATTGATCTTCTCACTTAGCGTTGTGCTAATCCCCCACATCTTCCTTCCTTGCAGATTATAGTTGGATAATTGAATAAACGTGAAGATGTTGACCTGGAATGGAATGTTTGACGAGCTAGCGTTCACTCTGATATATGATTTGACTAAATCAGTAAAGTGATGTTTTGTAATTATATAACACCTCGCTCTGGTTTTATTAACATTGAAATAAGTTTTAAATTGTTGGCTACCAGGTTTTGGTTGAAAAAGTCTATGATTATTTATATATTATATGTTTGATTATAGTTTGGGACTTACGCTTTCGAGTAAATTCAATATAATAATGTAATTAAAGGAGGGGTGTTATAGTATGGATGCCCAATTCCAACTTTTCAGCAATTCGACTTCTATTTCTCATCCTTCAACTTTTTAGCTTCTTTTCATTCAATATTAGCTCGATTTCTGCTCCTTTTCTGTGACAACCCGTACTTTAGGGTATTAAATTACCTTAAGCTTGCTTGTAATTACTTGTAATTAGTATGAATAGGACTAAGTTACTTGTAATATAACGTATATTGAATATACACCCGTACGTAATAAATTGATATTACGCGATTTGCTCGGATGGAATCCGAAACACCCGGCCGTTGGTGAACCTTTTCATATGACTTGTAAATCTATATTATGGTAAAATAGTCATTAATTACTTCGTATCATTATTTTATAATAATATATGCGAAAAACTTCCACGTTTGGTGTAAAACGTAACGCGTACGAGAAAACGCTCGAATCGAGCCCGACACCCGAACGAAATCCAAATATATTTTGGTGACTCAAAATCACGTGTTTAATAATATTTGATTATCCTAAATATCAATTACATATCGAAAATAACACACGAGAAATCAATCAATAATTTCTATCCTTAAAACCGCACGATTCAACGACTATACGACTAATAAACGTAACCCGAACTCGAGGGACAAGTCACAGGCCCAATCCACACTTGGGTCAGGCCCAATTCGGCCCAGGTCAGGCCCTAGTCCAGCCCAAAGCCACGGCCCAAACACCTCTATTTCCACCTCCTTTTTCTTTCATTTGCACAACACCACTTCACCTACATCCACCTTATCCTCTACCTTTCTCTCCCATTTCGGTTCTTCCAGCAGAAATACCACCACCATCATCATCCTCCACCTCCTCCAAGAACCACCACGAGCCACCATCCTCATCTACCACCTCCCTTCATCGGTTAGAAGAGCAGCAGCATCACATCTCTTCCATTTTCGGTTCTAAATCTGCATTTTCGTTGGTATGAACCCCTTTTTTCATTATATTTCCTTGTAATACACTCATAAACATGTTAGTTGTTCGTTTCTACTCATTTGTGTCCAAGATCCACGTTAAAAACCTAAAAACAAAACTAAAAACCGTTGGGTAAAAGCATTAACCACTGGACAATATTTTAGATCGGTTTAGATCGAGCATAACGAGACCATTTCTTGATGAAATGTAACGTTTCTTGAGCCTAAACTCAAGTTTAAGATGTCTAGTTTAAGAATCTGTAAGCCTCACGAATTTTAGAGGTCAATTACTATTTTTAAGAAATGTTTTAAAAGTACATATATAGACTGAAACACTCTGACCAGAAAGTTTAACCAGATTCAAAATGGAATATCTCGACTTGTGGTTCGAATTAATGGGTGAAACCAGTGGGAAAAGATCACAAATTTTATATGCTTCCCAAATCCTACTTGCACTTTGTGTGAAGTTTTGTAAAACTTGAGATATGACCAAATCTTTGAACATATGTACTGAAGATATAGCTGATGGACCCATTGTGCTTTATAAATTTATTTCTCGACTTGTGTTTGGTTTTAGACTTAATAAAAATATGTCTTGGAAACCTTAGACATAGGAAAACAACATATATTTTTCTTGGATCTGAATACAGATGTTTTGTTAGTCAAATCGCATGGACAAAACCGTGTAATTTCGGAAAAATAAACGTTAAGGACTGTTTTTGTATTCGGTTTAAAAACGACACTTGTGGGTCACCAAAGGTCACGAAACTCATTTTCTATAAGTATTATAACACAACAAAGGATGTGTCAAAGTTTCGGGTCAAACCGAGCATTTTTGACTTTGGACTTAAAAATGTAAAACGCCACAGCCCGACTCTGCGACACAACAGTCTTATGTCGCATTCATGCGACATAAAGCTGCGACACAAACCATTATGTCGCACCTCAACCCGAAACCCTAATCGGCGACACAAACTCTTATGTCACACCCGTGACTTGCGACATAAATCCTTATGTCGTTACGTAATTTACATCGCAGCATGCGACACAGACCTTTACGTCGCATACTTAATTTATTTCGCTTAATTGTGACACTACTTTTATGTCGCCACAATGATCAGCGACACAACCATTGTATCGCATGTCACAGATTGCTAAAAACACTTGTTTACACTAAGTCTCGATTCCGCGCAACGTTCACTTAATGTTATACGATATTGCTCGTACTTACAAAATATATACTTATGAAAGTATACAATGAAACGATACGAAACCTAATAATAATGTCTTCAGGAATTATTATTACATATCTAAACTTCACCAACGGGCCACAAATGTTTTTAATTAAACAACGATTAATACTTGGACATAACTAGTTGAAGTGGACAACTAGCATGAATGGTCTTTTGAGACATTCACTTATACATACAACCTTATGTGCTTAGGGCATTAGAAGGTTGCGGGTTCGGAGAACCTACAGATTGACATTACTTTTGGATACTCGTTTATTGATTTAAACGTAGCTTGCTTACTTGACTCAGGTGAGTCTTACAGCCCCACTTTTTACTGTTTTACTTACGGGGTGAGATACATTGCTTAACTGTTTTTCTTGAACACAGATGCTGAAATTACTTACTTTTCATATACGGGCTTGCATGAGTTACCGACTAATCCACTAAAGTCCCTCCATCATAGTTGTTAGATATCGGATACAGCGCGAATATTAGTTAATGGATCCATTAGGGACTGACCCTCTCCTCCCGGGGTAGTAGCGCTACCACGAACCGTTCTGTATAAATGGGCGACTTTTATTTGTTTCGTACGAGTGTTTGGATTAGGCACTTGCGTGGGCACCTTACGGTACTTGGCTGTACCATTGATTTACGGGTTAAGCTTCGACTATGAGCCTCATGGCAACGGTATATACACATTTACTTACTATTTGCTTGGTTGCAAATACTTGATTTCGCCTGCGGGCACCACTGATAAATCTTGTGTTCAAACTGCTTATTTACTTACAAACCTGTGAGATTCACCAACCTTTTGGTTGACCCTTTTTAGCATGTATTCTAAGGTACACGTACGGAGTAGGATTACTCCAGGATTACTAGCTAGAGTTGCATGATTTCCAAACTGCATTTAACGGAGATTCCTTAGCATTATCTTTTGTATGTTACGGTTATGTAATAGAATCTCCCGCCACATACGCTGACTCTAGGCTACGATACTTTTGTAACGAAAATAATACGTTTTCAAATGATTTATTTATAGAATGTAACTACTTTACAAACGTCTCATTTAGAGGTCGTTTGCTGTATATCTTTGTGCTTTTGATTACTTGATTAGTCGCGCCCCGACCCGAACCGTGCGACATTTTCCGATTCAAGCTCAAATTAAATTCCTATATGCAGTTATGAACAAAATAAGTATCATATTCAAATAAAAATGCATAAGAAATCTATTGAACTAAAGGGTAATTAGTACTGTAATTTAGTACATTTTGGCATTCATCAAACATCCCCCACTTGAATCCTACTTGTCCTCAAGTAGACTATCGATTCAAAAACTTCAAAACTTTAAATATGAACGGCAAACAAAATTACAGAAGGACTTACATACTACATATCATTCGGCAAACCAAATTCTTATCTTAAAATTGATTATATCTTAAGGCTTAGCAATCAAGAAACTCTTTTAGGGCAACAAATTCTAATACATTATTATTAGGCATAAAAGATAATTCACAAGGATTACCGATATTGTTGTCCACTTAAATAATCTAAAATTCAGAAATTGAGCTCAACTTATTATTATTCTAGCAGGCCTTACCCTTGATTCTCAATAGCAAAATACCCTCATACAAATAACGTGTCACAATTCTCCAAATAATGAACATCCAAATAAATCAATCATTTTTCAAACCAAGACATTGGTGACAGGTCTGTACCTCAGTACAACAGAGCGACATAACTTGGCTTTGATTTTTTCAATTCATGAGTCCTTTGTACTCTTTTCTTTATACTACTCTTTTTATATCAAATATACTGACGGAAAACCAGGTCTGTACTTTCGTACAACAGAGGAGTCAACACCCAGTATATTCCCAAATGATGATAATTAGGATCCCAAAATTATGGATTATAACACGCTATCGTATAAGAAATTAAGACTAAAGTCGTACCTTGCTAAAAGATCTTCTTGGGATAATTCCTACTTTAAGTATTAAATTTCTTAATAGCTCAATAACCTTCAAATAGATTGACTATCAATACATCACATGAATTCCCAATATCTAAAATTAAGTTCATTTCATCCTCTGAATTCCCAAAATTTGTTACAAGATTTGCTAAACTTTATACAGAATACAATTTTAAAAGAAAATTTAGGCTGAAAAATGACTAATATAGAATGCCCTTTAGCTTGAAATTTGCCAATATTTACCATTCATATCTTAAGGACAAACAGACTTTTTTTCCCCCATCCCCCACTTAAAAATATGTAATATCCTCATTGCAAAATAAACAATAACATAGGGAATAGAAAAGAAGTGAACAGAAATTCCCCTGAGCTATCTTCAATATACAAGCTAGAATGAAGTCCACCAACAACTAGCATCCTCTTCCATGAGCTTTATTAATATAGAACAAAACAAAATAAATAATTAAGAAAAACAACGGGTTGTCTCCCGAAAGCGCTTTTGTTTATCACGTCGGTAAGCTCGACAATTTGTTCCTTGACTTAATTGAAATTTATCTCCAAATCACGTTTGGAGTCCCTTGCATCACCATAGTACTTCTTCAAACGGCCACCATTAACCTTGAACGTCGTACCAGAATGACCTTTCAAATCCACAGCTTCAAAAGGATAAACCTTGTCGACTATGAACGGTCCTGTCCAACGTGTCTTCAACTTTCCAGGAAATAAATGCAACCGAGAACTGTATAAGAGCACCTTGTCACCTTCCTTAAATGAATTATTCGATTTTAGGCGTGAATCATGCCATTTCTTGGTGCGCTCCTTATACAGCCGAGCATTATCATAAGCATTTATCCTTAACTCCTCTAGTTCCTGTAACTGAGCCAATCTTTCTTTCCCTGCCGCATGATCATCGAGATTGCAGTGCTTCAATGCCCAATACGCTTTGTGTTCCAACTCAGATGGCAAATGGCAAGCTTTCCCATAAATGAGTCGGTAAGGCGTAGTTCCAATAGACATTTTAAACGCAGTCCTTGCAGCCCATAATGCATCATCCAGCTTATTTGACCAATCTTTCGGATTTCCATCAATTGACGTTCTAAAATGCGCTTCAAACCGCGATTGGTCACTTCAACTTGTCCACTAGTCTGAGGATGATAAGCAGTAGAAAACTTGTGATTGACTCCATACTTCTTCAAAACTTTCTCCAATTGAGCATTTGCACAATGCGTTCCACGATCACTAATCAACGCCTTAGGTGTTCCAAATCTCGAAAACAGCTGTTTAAGAAATTTTATCACCACTCTTGCGTCATTAGTAGGTAATGCATTTGCTTCCGCCCACTTCGAAACATAATCCACAGCCACTATGATGTACTTGTTTCCGTTGCTTGGTGGAAATGGTCCCATGAAATCTATCCCCCAGACATCAAAAATTTCACAAACCATGATAGGATTTTGTGGCATCTCATCTCTTTTAGAGATCCTTCCCGTTCGTTGGCAAGCATCGCATTCCTTAACGAACTCATACGCATCCTTGTAGATGGTTGACCAATAAAATCCTGCTTCAAACACCTTCCTTGCTGTGTATGATGGCCCATGATGTCCTCCCGTATGACCGTTATGACATTGACTTAGAATATTTGTACATTCTTCTCCATGAACGCACCTTCTAACTATACCATCAGCACATTCCCTAAACAAAAACGGGTCTTCCCAAAAGTAGTGTCGCAAGGCCGAGAAGAATTTCTTTCTTTCGTTATACTTCATCTCGGTGGGAAGAGTCTTTGTAACTAAGAAGTTGGCATAATCAGCAAACCATGGAAGTTCATTCATAATAATCTTCATCAAACTCTCATCGGGAAACGTGTCCTTAATTTCTGATTCATCCAACTTCTCTAACTCCGGATTTTCCAACCTTGAAAGGTGATCAGCAGCTAAATTCTCAGCTCCCCTCTTATCACGAATCTCAATGTCGAACTCTTGTAGTAACAGAATCCATCTTAGCAACCTTGGCTTTGCATCTTGCTTACTAAACAGATATCTCAACACTGAATGATCGGTAAACACTACAGTCTTTGATAGAATCAAATAAGATCGAAACTTATCAAAGGCAAAAACAACTGCAAGCAGTTCCTTTTCTGTTGTAGTGTAATTCTCTTGTGCGTTTGTCAAGGTCTTGCTAGCATAGTAGATAGGTTGAAACTTCTTGTGAACCCTCTGACCTAACAGCATAATCACTAGCATTACACATCAGTTCAAAGGGAAGATCCCAATTTGGACTAATCATGATGGGTGCAGATACTAACTTCTCCCTCAAAAGATTGAATGCATCAAGACATTTCTTAGAAAACTCAAACTTGGCCTCCTTCTCCAACAGTTTGTTCATCGGACGAGCTATCTTGGAAAAATCATTAATAAAACAGCGGTAAAATCCCGCGTGTCCCAAGAAACTTCGTATGCCTTTAACGTTTGTTGGTGGCGGCAATTTTTCTATTGCCTCGACCTTAGCCTTGTCCACCTCGATTCCTACGCTTGAAATCTTATGTCCTAACATAATCCCTTCAAGGACCATAAAATGACACTTCTCCCAGTTTAACACAAGAATTGAACTCTCACATCTTTTTAGCATTTTCTCCAAATTTACTAAACACTCATCAAAGGAATTACCGAAGACGTAGAAATCGTCCATAAATATCTCCATGCTATCTTCAATCATGTCATGAAAGATTGCCATCATGCACCGTTGGAAAGTTGCAGGTGCATTGCACAGACCGAATGGCATCCCTTCATATGAAAATGTCCCAAATGGACAGGTGAATGTGGTCTTGTCTTGATCGTTAGCATCAATCGGGATTTGAAAATATCCGGAAAAACCATCTAAAGAGCAGTAATATTCCTTTCCGGCTAAACGCTCGAGCATTTGATCAATGAACGGCAAGGGAAAGTGATCCTTGCGCGTAGCATCGTTCAATTTCCTGTAATCGATGCAAACTCTCCATCCAGTGACGGTTCTCGTGGGGATCAATTCATTATTTTCATTAGCTACCACCGTCATACCTCCCTTCTTGGGCACAACATGAATGGGGCTTACCCATGGACTGTCGGAGATTGGGTATATCAACCCAGAGTCTAATAACTTGATAATTTCTTTTCTGACCACATCCGTGACCTTCGGGTTTAAACGCCTCAAGGGTTGCACCACTGGCTTGAAATCGGATTCCATAAGAATCTTGTGAGTACAGTATGAGGGGCTTATTCCCTTGATATCACTAATCGTCCATGCGATAGCCTACTTGTGCTCCTTAAGCACCTTCAACAAGCTTTCCTTTTGCTTAGTTGAAAGGTGTGCTAAAATTATTACAGGCAGATCGGATTCTCCTTGCAAGTATACATACTCCAGATGAGCAGGCATCTATTTCAACTCCAACTTAGGTGGCTCTTCAAACGAGGATTTAACTGCAAAAACATCCGCTCTTGAACATGGAATACCATGCATAGTAATTCTCGTCTCCCTTTTAATCGAAATTCCATTTGTCAAGATTGACTTTTCACTCTCACTCAACTTGACCCCTTCGTTCTCTAACTCCTCCTCGCACGTTGTCTCAATATCCTCGAGCAATTTATCGAACTCTTCAATATCATGGATTGCCTCGATGCTTCCCGTCCATCCTTCCAGAATCATAGGATCTAAATCTTCGTCATCCTTCAGACTTTGCAAAAACTCGTCATCATCAGACAGCTCTCTTGCACTAGCAAAGTAACAAGTATCATCCACAGAGGAAGGGTATTGCATGGATTCATTTACATTGAAAACAACCTTCTCATCCCCCACTCTCATGGTGATTTTTCTATCAAAAACATCGATCAATGCTCTGGAAGTGGCTAGGAAAGGTCTTCATAGAATAATTGGTACCTTGGGATCTTCAACCATGTCGAGAATCACAAAGTCACAGGGAAACACAAACTTATCAACCTTGACTAAGACATTCTCGACCATCCCTCTTGGGTATTGGACAGAGCGATCAGCTAACTCGATGCACATTCGGATGGCATTAGGTTCTCCTAACCCAAGTCTAGCATACATAGTATAAGGCATAATGGATATGCTAGCTCCTAGATTCGCTAATGCATTTGCAATGTCCAATTTACCAATCAGACAGGGAATAGTGATGCTCCCTGGATCCTTCATTTTTGGTGGTAACTTGTTTTGCATCACAGCTAAGCATCGCTCATTCATCGTTACCGTAGTTGCCTCTGCCAACTTGCTTTTATTAGTCAAAAGCTCCTTCAAGTATTTCGCATACTTAGGCATTTGGGCAATAGCTTCCACAAACGGGATGTTAATATGAAGCTGCTTCAAGTTTTCAAGAAATTGGTGGTAATGAGCTTCATCCTTTCCTCTTCTCAAAGCTGTAGGGTATGGCGGGGGTGGTGCATGATCCTTCACATATTGCTTATCCCTAGCAATTTGATCAGCCTTCATGTCCTCCTTAGGACTTTTAACAACCTCTGTTTCCTTCTCCTTTTCCAAAAACAGCTCAGACACTGGATTCTTGGCAAAATTAGGGTCTTCATGAACTTTCCCACTTTTAGTGGTAACTGCTTGATAAGCATCAAATAGATAGCATATTTTATAGTAATTTATCCCTATATTTATATACATTTTAGTGCATTTATATGATTTTAGATACTTATTTTGTTAATATTTGCAGAGATGTATTTTAATTAAAGATTGAAGAAAAATGAACAAGAACGAATCCGAAACTAAAAGAAACTGAAGAAAAAGAAGAAATGAATAAAAAGGAACTTAAACCTTGAAGAAATGAAGACCAAAAGTGTTAAAATGAAGAATTGGGCCAAGAAAGAGAGTTAAATCTGTTAAAGAAAAGAGAGAGTCCAAAATTGAAGCCCAAATCCGTTTTTAGAATATTCTGGAATTTAAGTCCAACCGGCGGTTGGAAAGACCAACCGGCGGTTGGAGGATTAGGTTTCTAAGGCGGTGGAGACACGTGGAGTTGGACCAGGATTCAAACTGATCCAACCGACGGTTGGAAGTCCCAACCGGCGGTTGGAAGGTCGGCCAGAAAAAGTATAAATAGAGGCTTAAGTTTTGATTTTATATATACGATTCAAGAATACTAAAACCGAAAGTTAGGGTTTTAGGTCGATTTTAGGTGCAATTTTGGAGGCTAAGGAGCTAGGGTTTGAAGGTTTTTAACCCTAGGAAAAGCTAGTTCGTCAATTGGTTCGATTTCTTTATCCTTGTAACTTTAATAACCTTATTGAGTTATTTATGATATTGTTTATTTGATTTAATTGTGAATTAGGTTTTCATTATAATTGTTTAAATGAATGTTTATTGAGTTTATTATTTGAATTATATGTCTATGTTGGAACTATATTATTGAATGTTTATTATACAAGAATTGTCTTTATTATAATGTATTAATGATTATTCTTGACATAATTAGACTGATTTATATTAAACTAGGATGACCATAAACTGTTTATATAAATTAAGTGATTGTGTTTATGTCTTGATCTTAACCTTATGCGATAGACGAAGAATAATTCATTAATATAAAGTAATACTGCGATTCAAGCCTAACCATAGAAATTGTATTAATAAATTGATGATAGATCTTATTAATTAGTAACACTTTGCGTAACCTTATGATTGTGTTGCTATGATGAGGATTTGACTTAACCCTCAGTGATCTTCTACATTAGTAAATCACCAGTAATAATAGCCAACAAAGCAAATAGACATAAGAACATATAATAAGTCTAATAAATAATAGTCTGGATAATTATAATCTTTTATCCATCTGAGTATTACTAAGTTGTTCCTAAAAATTATCTATTAGAATCCGTATCAAAATATAAATATAAATATGTTCGTTCGGAACTAAAACGTCCCCCTTATTTTGTAGATTATTGTAAATTGGATCCTTTTATTTATTTATATTATAATTGTAAATATTTGTAATTAGAATTAAATAGATAATTAGTTATAAATAAGAATCACGTTTCTTGTGTTCCTTGTGTTCGAATTTGGACTTACTTATTAAGCTATATTACATGAACGGGTCAATCTTGCCTGAATTGTGTGATAGTATTATTTAGTATTTTCTTAATTTAAACTTGTTATTATAATTGCCTATACTTTTCGCACATCACTGCTTTTGCTTGATCTCGTGGGTTTGTCTCGGTGAAACCCGGTAGAGTTCCCGGAAACCTCTCTTGAAGAACCTTAGCAATGTTAGAAACAGTCCCCTCAATTTGCTTTAGCGTGGCTATTTGATTACGTACTAACGCTTCGGTGGTATCCATCCGTTGACCAGAACTGGCAATAAATTGATCATTAGTGACCAAGAACTTTCCCATCATCTCTTCCAGATTGGTTTTCTTCTGGGGAAAGGGTGCCGACGTCTGTTCCTTAGAGTAAAGCCCAGACTGAGCTTGGCGGAATTGGCGCCCTCCTTCTTGGTATGGTCTTCGGAAAAAGGTTCCACCACCTTGTCGATAGGTTCCTTGAGCTTCTCCAAACTTAGCTTCCTCTTTTGCTTCTCCAGAATCCATTTCAGGTGACTAAATGCGTTCCTCCACAGTTGTCACACCCTACTTGGATTGCATGAACAGTCTCGGTTACCTTTTTTATGTCTCTTCCCATACTGTCAAGCTTAGCAGTGATGGCGGCGAGACCATCATCACTACTTACTGACCTCTTTCTCCGAGAAGTGCCATCATCCCAAAGCTGAGAATGCTTTGCTTGGTCACGTATGGCTTCTAAGGAATCTCTCGGAATCTTCTTAGGAAGAGATCCTTATGCATCCAGTTGTTGCCTTGTAGCACGGTCTACACCTTTGTAGAACACCATAACGATATGTTGGACGTTTAGGTCATGCTGTGGGCACTTATGCATTAAGTCCTTATACCTTTCCTACGCTTGGTGGAGTGACTCGTCGATATCTTGCTTGAAGTTTCTGATTTCATCAATCATCTTCGACGTTTTGGATGGTGGGCAGTACATCTTCAGAAATTTCGTACGAAGATCTTTCCAAGTGGTGATTGATCTGGCTGGTTCGTTTGAAATCCATCTTTTAGCAGCTCCCTTGAGTGTTATCGGAAACACTCGGAGCATGACTTGATCGCGCGTAACGTTCGGAACGTTGAACATATCGGCGATCTCCAGGATCTTCTCGACGTGCTCGTTAGCATCTTCCTTGTCTTCTCCTCAAAAGGGGTTCTCTCTAAGCTCCTTGAGGAACTGTCCTTTAATCTTGAACTCCACTTCACGCGCAATGCGGGTCTCACTACTCCTGGCCCAAGGTCGGTGCGCATTCTGCTCGAATACTCTTCGAGAGTCATGTTGGCGATATCGTCCGCCATTTCAAACTCTGGTTCCGATTGATCGCTGGGGTATTCGGTTGGTGGTCTTTCGCGATACTCTCCGTATTCGCCCTCGAAATCCGAATTGTAATTGGAAGCCAGCGAGGTGTGAAGATTATAATCAAATACCTCGTCCTCTTCGTTAGAAAATGGGTTGCGAACCGGTGAATTAGGCGGTGCAGAAGAAGCGCGTCTTCTTTGATGAAATGTACGCTCGGGTTCTGCGAAAGGATTAGCAGGGAATGGCTCCGAAGTTCGGGTCATGTATGTCCTGCAATGAACTTATCAAGTCAGTAGAACAGGCTACTTAGATATCACAGCACAAAACTATATATTCTGAAAATAATTAAAAGAAAAAGTATTAACAAACAGTCCTTTAAACAAAAGCACAAAATAGAAATAACACACTACAGATAAATCACAAATTAACAATTTACAACTAAACAAACTCCAAATTATTGAATCAAATCAAACCGCTCCCCGGCAACGGCGCCAAAAACTTGATGTCGTGTAAACGGGGCTTTAGTTTTAAAATGGAAATTACCTTTACTTGCTAATACACAACTCAGGCAAGAATACCTGATCGCATAATAGTATAGTATGATAAGTCCGGATCGAACACAAGGAACGGATGTCAATTCTAATAAAATGGAATTTGCTACAAATAATAAAAGCTGTAAATAAAGGGGAACGTTTTAGTTCCGTTCGAACAATTGACTAACAATTATGAAAAGTGATTTTTATAATATAATTTAAATTGAAAAGAAATAAATGATGAAACAATTAATCAAATAAAATACTTGATTCAAATGGTAGAAAGAATGTATTCACTTAGACTACTTTCCTTAGAATCCGGTTATCACTTTATTGAATTGCTTTAAACAATGGATTTTATTACGACATGACAAATAAGACAACCCCCTTTCCGAGGTAAGTTAATCTAACACAATCAAGAAAGACACAAGGTTGTTTTCAACACGCAATTTATTCAACTAACGTTGCCCACCAAATTGTGTTCTAAATTAAACCTTCACCGTTTATGTGATTTACTTTTGTGACTTGAATCAACAAAGTCTATAACTAATAATAGTTATCTTGTTCATTGATGATTAATACCGATTATTAACCCTAATCTATCAAACTCAATATATTCAGCAATAATCATCAATCGAAATTAACAATCATCAATAACTTTGTTACAGCTGAAACGGTCGTTACGCAACAGCTGCAACGGTGTAGTTTTGAATTTATAATAGTCGGGGGGAGCCAAAACCTTCCGAACAACCTACTATTACTTGGTACGAGTACCTGATACTAGTAAGTGGTAAGGATGATCCAGGGTCGTTCCTCACGACGGTAGAATTGAAACAGAGCTCACTCAGATAACTTAGTAATTAAGCTGGGTTTTGAATAGTTTGGATAGGTTTGTATTTGGTTTTCTAATTTATTAAACTAATAAAACATAAAATAAAAGGGAAGCTAGCATATTTGCAACACTTAAGGATGACGGAGACGTGGCTCACCATGATTTAGGTATGATGTTCAATATGGGGCACATCTAGGTAACAGACAAATAAACTATAGGTGTAAACACTAGGACCCTACTTCTTTAGATAGATTCTAAATCAGTATGTCACTGAGTACCTAGGCTATCGTGATTCTGATCAGAACAGGCTGCTCAACCCCCCTCACCTGTCTTTGTGGAGACAGTGACCCTTAAAGGGTGCAGGAATAAGGTAACAGACTGCCCATTGGGTTATTCTGACCGTTCTTAACACCTAAGTCTAAATGTTATTATCTAAACGTGTACTGATCATTATCCTTGTATTCTAAACTATCAGTTTTGTAGAGTCTAGGGGTTTTAAGAATCCTGAACCACTGCTGGGCTTGACTTTCATCTCTAGACTCATTCCTTACGTTTGATTAGCTCAAATACTTCTGTCATGATCTAGACTCTCCTTTGCAATCAGTCATTCAGCCCTAGGAACACCAGCGGTGTACAATGCATACTCATTCCACAGCGTACCACACTAGGCACCGTTCACGATGTACTACACTTAAACAGTTCCACAGACCCTCGTAACCAGGGATATGTTGTAGATTTTATCCCTAGGTACAGGTACGGTGTACTATGTCGAAATGTTTCCATAGCTTCAGTTCCAGGGGTGGACAGACGGTGTACTGTAACATTTCCACAACTATATTGGTTCCTAGGCCATATTCTAGGGTCTCTAGGTAATCCACAGTGTTGGCACATACGGCTTTTTCCGGAGCTTCCACGTTGTACTCCACCAGTGGTGTTTCCAAAGCTATACTCAGTATTTCAGCCGAATTATAGTGACAGACACGGCTTCGTACAAACATACAGATAACATATCTACCGTAACTTAGGCCTATAGCTAAGGTGATAGTCACGCGAAGGACTGGAAAGGGTGATCCATAACTAAGTCTAGATACATGATAAGTTTAGACAGATACAGAGTTTAACAATTCCATTTATCATACCTAATCATGGCAAACATACAAGAAACTACTCACAAAGCATGGCAATAAACATTTCCAACATTAATAGATCACAAATATCAAACAAGAACATTATGACAAATTAATATAAGAAAGGATAGATATTACCGGTAAATAAATGCGAGCAGAATAACACTTGTATTTCTCCGAATAATATCCCAAGTATTACAAATGCTAGCTTCTACGAATTACATTACATAGCTACTCCTAAAGCGATGGATTCTCCCCCTAATCTTCCCACTAGTTTCTAGAGAGAGAAACTAGAGAGAGAGACTAGAGAGAGAACCTAGAGAGAGAGAGACTAAAACTAGAAAATGAAAACGTAAATAAAATCTAGAGAGAGAGTAGTGAGAGAGTGAAGTGTGAATTGATGGATGAAAATGGTGAAAATGAGGCTTGTATATATAGAACTCGCACAACCGTATCCGTAGACCGTATCCAAAACTTCAAACGCACAACCGTATCGCAAACCCGAATAAAAATCAGATTTTTATCGCCTAAACGCACGATACGGTTGAGCTAGGGCAAATACGGGAGAACTGGAGCGTATACGGTTGAGCGTAGGGTGAATACGGGAGAACACAAGCCGTATACGGCTGTGCTAGGCCGTATACGGTCTAGCTAGGCCGTATACGGTCTGTGCTAGGCCGTATACGGTCTAGTTTGGCCGTATACGGTCTAGCTCTCCCGTATCCTGATTCCTCGGTTCTTCGTTTCTTCGTTCGGGCGTAACTTCTTCATCCGATGTCCGTTTTGAGCGTTCTTTATATCCCTGAAATCGTAATTGAAAAACGAAGACAATGAGATAAGTTAGAGGTCCTAACTCTATGTCTTGCTCAAAAAGTGCTAGAATACGTTAACCGGAAGATTCAATGATTGTTTGTGCTCTATTTTACTCATTTTTAGGTTGTTTTTGTTGATTCTTGAAACATCGTCTATATTTTAGCCCTCTTGATGAAATGTGACATTTAAGTTCATATTCAAGTGTTTTCATTAATAATAGGGCTAAAATGGTGAGATAATGACGCATAAAAACATGACTTTTTACGTGTCATCAAATATCCCACACTTAGACTTTGCTTGTCCTCAAGCAAAACTCAAAATTCTCACTTGCTTTTTAGGAAAACATTTTGAAAACACGAGTTTATTTTTGGGGTGAATCAAAACATCTCAAAAACAACCATCTCCACATACAAGTAACATATCCTGGAAATAAGAGAAAGTAAGGTATTCCTTTCAGAGGCATAAAATGATTTTCTTAGGCATGCTCTCAATTCTCGCGATCTTGGAATATACATGACTAGGCGATCTCACAAGGTGGTCACTCAATTCACTCAAAAGTGTTTCGGGTTACCTATCAATCTTAATCAAACGAAATCGCTCATAAGCCAGTCATGCAACATCCATCGTCATAGGCTTGCTCGAGAATCATATCTCCACCACTTAGGTGAGGACGGTGCTAGCTATCCCAGGACATTCAGAGTGGGCTGTAATGGCAAGTGAGGGTTACGGGGTATGGATAAGTGGGAATTTTTAGTTGTTGTAAAGGTTTTTGCTTATCTTAGGACTTCCAAACTTTTGAAAAACATTATTTAAACAACCTTTTTAATGAAAACGGAAATGGATAACAGTAAGGGAAGAAGATAGCTATTTTGACTTCTATCTTTTGAAAATACACAAGGGAATTTATGTCTTTACAAGAGCGGGAATTTTCGAGAGATTCAAAGCACTTAGCTTTATTCTATTTTCTTTTTTCTTTTGTTTCTATTTTTGGGCATTTTTTTTTTTTTAGGAGTTTTATTTTGTTTCTTTCTTTTGCCCTTTTGAAATCCTTTTCTTTCTTTCATCTTTTTCATCTTTTTGATGACTTTGCATTTACTTGGTGTCAATTTTTCACACCATAAACTCTCAACTTTTGATTTTTATCAAGAGAACGCACGCGAGAGATTTTGAGTAAACACCAGTATTTGTGATTTGGAGTGAAAGCAAAAAGGACATTTAAATGACATTTTCCACAAGTTTAAAAATTTCTAAGATAAGATTTTTGGTGGGTGTGGAATAAATGGGTTAAGATTGAAAGAAACGAACAGGTTTAGGCTCAATAGGGTTATCTAAGCGGATCATCAACACTAAAGATGAGTGTTGGAAGGGTTTTGGGCTTGAAGAGATATGATAAAAATGGGTTAAATCCTAAGGAATGTCAAGGTCATCTAACTGCACCTATACCGCGTACGGTACTCTACCAATGTGGTCTCGAAGTGCATACCAGGAGCAAGTTCTAATTCCGGATGCATGCATCGGCACACTCAAACAAACGAATAGTGAAGCATTAAAGATGAATGCTTATATTGGCTCAAGATACCTCACTGCAAGTTTTTGGGTTTGTTTGTGCCTAGCCATGCGATGCCCCTCTTAGATTATCATTTTAGACCTAAGAAATTCCTATCTTATTTACTCTTAATTTCCAAAATACCCTACTCATATATGAAAATGCTCCTTCTTAAGACATTTTAACTCAAAAATTTTTGAAAATTTTTAGCAAAAGTGAGTTTTTTTTTTTTTTTTTTTTTTTTTTTTTTTTTTTTTTAAATAAATTGAGGAACATTTTCCGAGTTTGCTTTTTGGAAACAAGAGTCTAAAAAGCAACCTAAGGTATTCTATACCGCTATCCCACACTTAGAGGAACATTGTCCCTAATGTTCTCTTGAGTTGGGATTTGAGAAAAATCCCACACTTAGAGTTTGAACATATTGGAAAATGTTACTCAAGTGTTTGTTTTGGGCTGGAATCCCACACTTAGTGATAAGCTTAGGATATGGTATAGATTACTTTGATAAAAATAGAACAAAATGATCATATCAAAACAAGGATAAGAACGAGAAAACTCCCCTATATGGCTACGGCATTGAGCTGAGCATTTTAAAAGTAGACTGCGTCGGCACCAGTGTATGTTGGCTCAGACTCCGTCTTCATGAAGTGCACTCGAGCTCAAGCGGTATACTCATCATTCAAAACCATCCACCAACTTCTCTCAAGCATAACTCAGAATAAAAGGATAGATTGTAGAAAATGAAGTGATAACATAATCAGGATGCAGGTAGAATCAACCAAGATGCACCAAATGCTTGATAGAGATAACGGTCGAGGATCCTAATCATCGTGAGCCACTGATGTATCTTAACAGCTTATGATGATTTGAAAGTGCTGAATCCTATGGCCCTAATCACCTATCACCAAAGATCTTCTCCGACGAACTGATGGAATGAATGTAATGTTGTTCTTGTCGGACGAGATCTCCAGCTTCCATCTCCATCCCGTCTTTAATCCCTTGATATCCAATCCTTGATCAGCTTATATTCCTAAGGTTTAGCAATGAATACTTTATAAGCTGGAAAATACTACTAGCGTTGTGGTGGTTTATGGTCCCCAATGGTGGTAAGGATAAGTGTGAATGGGTGGATGGGTGGGCGGATGTGGCTATGGTGATGGTGGTCCTGGGTTCCATGAAACGCTCTACTAGCAACCAAGGATGTGGCAAGGTATGGTTGGATTATGGAATGTTGGGAACATTTGGTGGATGTCGAGGTCATTTGCTTGATGAACAATTCCGAGAGAACCAGAATGTGTTCATCTTTTGTCTCCTGAAGATATATCATTTCCCTAAGCAATGCTCCAAAATTTCCAAATCTAATGAACGATAATGCTCCCCTTGTCATTTCTCCATTATACTCAAAGATTCTCCATCCATAGGCGCTAATCCCTGTCTGTTAGACATTTGTACAAACAAGAGAGCAGACAAATATAATCTTATAGACATGTGGTTATTCTCTAGGTCATAGACTCACTGGTTTTTTGAAAGATTTTTAAAAGTGAAGGTTTTTGAAGAAAATAAACTAATGTATGACTTCGAGTCTAATCACATATTAAAAGTGTTAGCCGCCTACAATTTCATTTCAGCATAAGCAACAGATATGGAAATACAAGTAGATTCAGTTAATCAGGTGGCCAAGTATAAAGATTTCCAAAGCACATATTTTTAAACGAGTTCGAGCATAATACACACATGGACATACAAATCATGTTATAAGGCATTGGAAGATCTCATGTATGTTCACAGAAATATATGTAAGTACCTCAAATGCTCGAAATATGTGAGTGGTGTTTATGATGACTAAGGCACCTAGATAACCAAGTTGCTAGCAGGGTTCCATGTTTGCAGATGCAGAGAACTTTAGATAATGGTGAAACAGATATAGCAATGAAATCCAAACAAGTGGGAGAGGGAAAGTTTCAGGTTTTTAGCAAAAGATTAACTTTAAAGTTCAAAACCGTGACTTCAGTGAATATGAAATTTAAGTTCCAAGTCATTTTTGAAAATCATTCCCTTTTTGTTCACATAAACTTAAGAAAACTTTTAAACATGCTTTTAGGGTTTCATTTTCTACTTATTGGGGTTAGTTAAGTATTACTGATACTAAGTTAGACACGGGTTGCCTCCCGAGAAGCGCTTGTTTTTGTTCGAGTCTCGAGCCTGACTCTAGCTCTATTTCTCAGACGATAACGGTTTACTTGCATCCATCAGTAGATGCAAGTGAAAGTATTGGCGCATACCTATATAGTTAAAGCAAGTTATTCCTAGGGTATGTCCAATAAGATGAGAAGGTGCGTAGAAGTGAGTGATTCGTTTTACTTGAGGTATAATAAATCTCTCAACTTCTTGCACTTTCTCAGTTTGGATGGGTCGGTCAAAGAGGTTCTCATCACTCCATGACATATACGTCATTATGTAGCGGAGAGATGGTTTGTAGGGAGATCTTGACGCAGAACCCACCTTACTTCCTATGGTCTTTTGGTTGATGATAGTGTTGTACTCTGGGCATGGAGGTGGGACAGAGTCCATTGACGTCTCCAATTTTGTAGCAACATTCTCATCAACTACTTGGGTAACTGGTATGTCTAAGGCAATAGAGGTTTCAACTAGATCAAGGGGCGATTCATCCGTAAAGATATGTGGGATATCATCAACCACAACTTGTTGTGGGATAGTGTCAACCACGTCTTTTTGAGTTGGGATGAGATCACTTTTCAGAGTCGGTGCACATTCCTTCTGTCCTTCTGAAGCTGAGTCTTCTATGTAAATCTCCTCATCCGGTTTCTCCATTTCTATCTCCTCGTCTACCTCTTCAGACTCGTCACCCCGGCCGGAAGTTTCAAGTTGCAATGGTTCGGAGAGTTCCTCTAGAATGAACTCTTCGTTGGTCTCAGACGTTGATAGGTTAAGAGTGGGTGGAAATGAGGATTTAGAAGATTGGTTAGGTGTAGGAGTTGAAGAAAGTTTGCAACCAGACTCATGAAAATGAAAGTCTGGGTCAAGCGAAGTAGATGTGGTGTGTGTGTTCCTCTCTTCCTGTAGCCTAAAGTTGGGTCTAACTTGATTCCTATCTCCCTTACTACTTACTTGTTTTCGTATTTCAGACAGCTTATTAGAACTTCTTCGAAGCATGTCTTCTTGTTCTTTTAGTAATTGTTCAAGTGAGTTAGAAGAGGGTGAGAAAACAGTATTACTGCTGAGAAAGGTCAAAGACGTATCTCTCAAGTCAGGACTCTCGTACGGTTGAGGTTCAGATACAGGGTAAGATGAGTATGGGTAGACTTCGAATGGTTCAGGATAGTAAGGATTGTGTTGATGTGGTGGGAAAGCGTAGGGGTCATATTCATATTGTATTTGAGTATTTAGGAACCCTACGTTATCCGAATAAGTCCTATTATACCTTTGACATTCGTTATCTAAGTGGGAATCACTCCTACATCTATCTTGAACAAGACTATCAAATTGATCTATTAGTTGTTGTGAATTTGCCATTTCCCAAGTTTTTTTAGAGATCACACGAAGAAGGTTTAAGAATTAAAGTTGTAGTATGGAGGGAAGTTATTCTAAGCTATGCTAAGTTAAACTATGCTAATCTACGGGCATAAAGTAACTTCGGATAGGGATGGTGAGTCCCAATCCAAAAGGATCTCTTAAAAACTAAATTTGTCTAAACAAGCTCCAAATCGTACTACCGTCCCCGGCAGCGGCGCCAAAAACTTGTTACAGCTGAAACGGTCATTACGCAACAGCTGCAACGGTGTAGTTTTGAATTTATAATAGTCGGGGGGAGCCAAAACCTTCCGAACAACCTACTATTACTTGGTACGAGTACCTGATACTAGTAAGTGGTAAGGATGATCCAGGGTCGTTCCTCACGACGGTAGAATTGAAACAGAGCTCACTCAGATAACTTAGTAATTAAGCTGGGTTTTGAATAGTTTGGATAGGTTTGTATTTGGTTTTCTAATTTATTAAACTAATAAAACATAAAATAAAAGGGAAGCTAGCATATTTGCAACACTTAAGGATGACGGAGACGTGGCTCACCATGATTTAGGTATGATGTTCAATATGGGGCACATCTAGGTAACAGACAAATAAACTATAGGTGTAAACACTAGGACCCTACTTCTTTAGATAGATTCTAAATCAGTATGTCACTGAGTACCTAGGCTATCGTGATTCTGATCAGAACAGGCTGCTCAACCCCCCTCACCTGTCTTTGTGGAGACAGTGACCCTTAAAGGGTGCAAGAATAAGGTAACAGACTGCCCATTGGGTTATTCTGACCGTTCTTAACACCTAAGTCTAAATGTTATTATCTAAACGTGTACTGATCATTATCCTTGTATTCTAAACTATCAGTTTTGTAGAGTCTAGGGGTTTTAAGAATCCTGAACCACTGCTGGGCTTGACTTTCATCTCTAGACTCATTCCTTACGTTTGATTAGCTCAAATACTTCTGTCATGATCTAGACTCTCCTTTGCAATCAGTCATTCAGCCCTAGGAACACCAGCGGTGTACAATGCATACTCATTCCACAGCGTACCACACTAGGCACCGTTCACGATGTACTACACTTAAACAGTTCCACAGACCCTCGTAACCAGGGATATGTTGTAGATTTTATCCCTAGGTACAGGTACGGTGTACTATGTCGAAATGTTTCCATAGCTTCAGTTCCAGGGGTGGACAGACGGTGTACTGTAACATTTCCACAACTATATTGGTTCCTAGGCCATATTCTAGGGTCTCTAGGTAATCCACAGTGTTGGCACATACGGCTTTTTCCGGAGCTTCCACGTTGTACTCCACCAGTGGTGTTTCCAAAGCTATACTCAGTATTTCAGCCGAATTATAGTGACAGACACGGCTTCGTACAAACATACAGATAACATATCTACCGTAACTTAGGCCTATAGCTAAGGTGATAGTCACGCGAAGGACTGGAAAGGGTGATCCATAACTAAGTCTAGATACATGATAAGTTTAGACAGATACAGAGTTTAACAATTCCATTTATCATACCTAATCATGGCAAACATACAAGAAACTACTCACAAAGCATGGCAATAAACATTTCCAACATTAATAGATCACAAATATCAAACAAGAACATTATGACAAATTAATATAAGAAAGGATAGATATTACCGGTAAATAAATGCGAGCAGAATAACACTTGTATTTCTCCGAATAATATCCCAAGTATTACAAATGCTAGCTTCTACGAATTACATTACATAGCTACTCCTAAAGCGATGGATTCTCCCCCTAATCTTCCCACTAGTTTCTAGAGAGAGAAACTAGAGAGAGAGACTAGAGAGAGAACCTAGAGAGAGAGAGACTAAAACTAGAAAATGAAAACGTAAATAAAATCTAGAGAGAGAGTAGTGAGAGAGTGAAGTGTGAATTGATGGATGAAAATGGTGAAAATGAGGCTTGTATATATAGAACTCGCACAACCGTATCCGTAGACCGTATCCAAAACTTCAAACGCACAACCGTATCGCAAACCCGAATAAAAATCAGATTTTTATCGCCTAAACGCACGATACGGTTGAGCTAGGGCAAATACGGGAGAACTGGAGCGTATACGGTTGAGCGTAGGGTGAATACGGGAGAACACAAGCCGTATACGGCTGTGCTAGGCCGTATACGGTCTAGCTAGGCCGTATACGGTCTGTGCTAGGCCGTATACGGTCTAGTTTGGCCGTATACGGTCTAGCTCTCCCGTATCCTGATTCCTCGGTTCTTCGTTTCTTCGTTCGGGCGTAACTTCTTCATCCGATGTCCGTTTTGAGCGTTCTTTATATCCCTGAAATCGTAATTGAAAAACGAAGACAATGAGATAAGTTAGAGGTCCTAACTCTATGTCTTGCTCAAAAAGTGCTAGAATACGTTAACCGGAAGATTCAATGATTGTTTGTGCTCTATTTTACTCATTTTTAGGTTGTTTTTGTTGATTCTTGAAACATCGTCTATATTTTAGCCCTCTTGATGAAATGTGACATTTAAGTTCATATTCAAGTGTTTTCATTAATAATAGGGCTAAAATGGTGAGATAATGACGCATAAAAACATGACTTTTTACGTGTCATCAAACTTTATGATCAAAAGGAACTCAATCTCAATTAATCATAAAACCACGTTAGGTAATCACTAATAATCAATCAATAACCAAGGATCGTCAAATAAACACATAAACATTCATAAAATCCAATAGTTTTCGGAAATCAAAAATCAAACCATCATCATCCAAGTAAATACATAAAAGACTTAGCCAATCATATTGTTACAGAAACTCAGAAACAAAAGTGAAACCGAAATCATAATCAAATGAAAAGGATTAATGTATTCGGACCGAGAAACCGAAGAAATGATTGAACTAATGAAAACCTTCGATTCTTCTTGCTTCCTATCCTTTAAAATGCTCCTGGAATGAGGTTGAAATGAATGGAAATCGGCTGGAGAGAAAACTAGGGTCATAACCCTAAAAATGAAATGAATTAGGGTTTTTAAGGAATTATGTCGAAACCATCCATACGCCGTATGGAATTTCCATACGCCGTATGGATGCATAAAGCCCATGGTCCAAGCCCGCGTACTGGCAGTCCGGCTCACACAATCCATACGCTTTATGGATGCCAAATTCCAACTTTTCAGCAATTCGACTTCTATTTCTCATCCTTCAACTGTTTATCTTCTTTTCATTCAATATTAGCTCGATTTCTGCTCCTTTTCGGATTCAAGCTCAAATTAAATTCCTATATGCAAATATGAACAAAATAAGTATCATATTCAAATAAAAATGCATAAGAAATCTATTGAACTAAGGGGTAATTAGTACTATAATTTAGTACATTTTGGCGTTCATCACAATTCAAAACAAACATAAGGTTATAAGTAGTAGATTAACACGTCAAAGAACCATGATTAAAAAGATAGAAACAATTCACCATTAGACTAATTTAAGCTTAGCCCATTGATCGGAAAGTCCCTGAATTGTTGCCTCCCTTTCGACCAGTTGAGCGTGAAGCTTTTTAATTTCATCGTCCTTCACTTGTGTATCATCTTTTAAAAGCTTCACATCATGCTCAAGTTTATCATATACCGCTTTAGTGCCACCAGGTACGGAACGGTTCTGTACTGATTTCGAACCTGAGCATCTCAAGATATTCTTGTTTTTCCTTCGGACTTGATTTTTGCATCAACTTATCCTCCACATGATAAACTTGATACCGATTGGTTATTGTACGATAATAGTTTACTTTGTCCTCGATCACAGGGGCAGGAAAGACATCCCAATTCCCAAAATTCGCACCACTCAGGAGAGCAGGATAGATTTCTCCGATAACAAGAGACACAAGGTTCGGTTGACATTGAACAACCTACACAATAAAATTTTAGAATCAAGATTACTCAAATTAAACAGATTATATACTTGATAGAAAGAAATGGAAAAAATTACACTGTAAACTGTGCACATAAAATGAAAGTGGTGATTGTTTGTTGATGTTAATGCATAAACAGATGACTAAACTGTGCACAAATAAGCTTATCAAAAGACTTTGACTATCGAAGTGGTTGTTGAATAATGGGCTCTCTCTACGCTCTTTATTTGGATGGGCCCGACATACCAGTTTAATAAAAACTCCTTCATTTTATTACTCTACCCTCCATCCATCTATATCCATATCCATATTATATTAATTATTAATTAATAATTACTTTATTAATATGATGATGATGATATTATCGGTTATTTGGAAGTTACCCTTACTCATATACGTAGTACTATATTTCAATGGTATGTGTCCGTTTCATTCGCAAGTAACATCAACGTTGAGCAAATTACATATCCACAAATTAATCACATATGTTAACGAATAGACTTGAACCCCTTACATGTAGATTACACATATAAAGTCTGAACATTTATGATTTCGATATCACTTTAGCTATACTTAATTGATAAATTGACCAAGATTGTGTCTTCGCTTCCTATGCTACACCCCTTGGCAAAGACAACCGTCAAAACGAGGAACTAATTACGTCCCCACCACCGAAATATACTTATTTTTTCATCATTAGTTTTTTTTTTTTATATATATATATATTTTGAATTGAATTTTGATGATAACAAATTACTTAATTATTTATTTTCAAACTCACCATCCATTACATAAATTCCGCCTTTACTGAATTTAATTAATTAATTAATTTTATTTTTTCATATCATTGGCCCCATAAATCCGACTCACTCACCCGATCATCATCATCATCATCACCATTACATTCAAATTCTTTATATAACCTCAAATACACACCTTATAAACCCTAATTTTATTTTATTCCCTGTTTATAAAACTTCACACAATGATAAAATCACTGATTCACAACAATGATCTCTACATCCACCACTAATCCAATGACGTCATCAGCCACCAATAACTACAACACTGCCGGTACCACCGGTTCGAACGGCGCCGGCGGACTACAACAACAACCGACCGGATTGAAAACCTACTTTAAAACACCGGAAGGGAGATACAAACTTAAATATGAGAAATCACATCCTACCGGCTTCCTTCATTACGCTCATGGTAAATCAGTTACTCAGGTAATTAATCAATTTCTAGGGTTTCTAAATTTTCTAATTTACCTCAATTCTGTTAGTGTATTACTGTATATTTTGCTTAATTTTGTTGTTAGGTTATATTTTCAGTAGCTTAAATTAAATGAATTGCTGGATTGCATTGTTAATTTAAGGTTTGATTGTGCATTTTTTAGTAATATTTGGAAATTATACATCTCCAGTCAAGATCAAATAGGAACTCGGTATTTGGTAAGAACAGTAAGAACTAAAATCACAAGCTCTGAAGTCTCTGGTAAAGTGTTTAATCATTTTACATTGAAGAAAGTTGAAGAATGAACAGATAAATATTTACATCGCAAATGCATAGGTTTTTTATTTTATTACATCTAGATGTATACCCGAAAAATACAAATTTGTCAACTTTAAGGCTTCAGAGTTCAGAATCCAATTAAGAACTTCCTTTAGACATAGAAAGTTGTTAAATAATGTGAAAGTGTCAACTTATATGACTTGGATTCATACGTAATTAGCAGTTCTCACGGTTCTTTCTGATATTTAGTTCTTTTTGAAACTCTCCCCTATAAATACAAATATGCAAGCCATAAGATGATAGCACTGTTGTATCTAGTTGTGAGCTGTGTATTTTTGTAATGTGGATGTCAGGTGACTTTGGCATGTGTCAAGGAGAAATCTACAGCGTCATTGCCATCATCATCGTCATCGAGTTTAGGTGTTGGGAGTGGGGTGAGATCAGCTGCTGCAAAGTTATTAGGTGGAAATGGGAGTAAGACACTTGGTTTTGTTGGTGGGAATGGTGGAAGTAAGTTATTGAGTGGGACCAGTAAAGTTGGGTTATCGGGTACTTCAAATACTAATAGTTACGCTAATAATATGAACTTTGATGGGAAGGGGACTTATTTGGTATTCAATGTTGGTGATGCTATTTTCATCAGTGATTTGAGCTCACAGGATAAGGTAATCTAATGCCATTGTGATTTCAGTTCCAATTGTTTATGTATGTTTTAGGGGTTGTTTTGGTTGTGCATTTTTTTAGTGATAATGTAAATATGAATAGTTAATAATTAGATAATTGTCTGTAGGGTATAGTTTTTGAACTTGATATAGTTCATTATATCTTCAAGTATAACACTAATATCGTTTATTAAAGAAGTTAATACATAAAATACTTTTTTGTGATAAAAAAAATAGAGATGTTTTTTGAAATAAGAGTAAAAGTTTCTCAAATCAGGGTAGAATAAGGGGTAAATAGGTACTTTATTATACCTCGGCAATCGGTTTTGTTGCAGCTGATATGATTGTGGAAAATTGATTATTGCTTTGGATATTTTGTAGTAGAATCTGTTTATCTAAACAATAAATCTGATTATTGATATTTCAGATAATCAGTTTTAAAACACAAATCCATACACCCTTTAACGAACTTGGAAATTTGAGAACCTTTAACATTTCAGGATCCTATAAAGTCTATACACTTCAGCACTTCAAATCCCATTTCTCATGCCTTCAATCCAGATGCCAGAGATGGACATGATTTGCTCATTGGATTGAATTGTGGAGATGGTATACATATCTACTGTAAATAAGTATTGTTTTTTTTTCAAAAAAAATACATATTAATTGCCATATATGCTGTGAATTTGTAGTTTATTCAGTCTCATTAAGACTACAATTACAAGACGTTGGAAAAAAGCTTGTTGGAGCCCAGCATTATAATAAAGAGAGCTGTGTAAATAACAGGCAATACTAAAAATTCTCTAATCTTTTATATTGCGGCATATTCTATCTTCTAGTCTGATAATGTAAAGGTTCAATATTCTTTCCTTTTATAGTCGCTGCACTAGCATTGCATGGGTTCCTAATGGCGATGGCACTTTCGTGGTTGCACATGCGGATGGTAATATGTATTTATATGAAAAGGCAAGTTAATAAATAAATATTTTGTACATTTTTTTATCTAGTGCTGGGATTTACATATTAACGTGTTTAATACTAACACACTTTGCACAGAGTAAAGATGGTTCAGGCGATCCTTCTTTTCCTGCTATCAAGGATCCAACTCAATTTTCTGTTTCACATGCACGCTACAGTAAGGTACTACTGATCAATTAGTCTATACACACAGACTAATTTTCATGGTTCGTATGGTAAATTCATAAATATATACGCGCTTGTGCAGAATCCAATTGCTCGATGGCATATATGCCAGGGTTCAATAAACAGCATCGCATTTTCAAGTGATGGTGCATATATTGCGACTGTTGGAAGGGATGGTAAATGACATTCTCAGTATCTTTAAATATTGGGTTTCCTCTTTATCGTTTAGTTTATATTTCAATGCAAACATGGCAGGTTATCTTCGAGTCTTTGACTTCAAGACTGAACAGCTCGTATGTGGGGGAAAAAGTTATTATGGTGCTTTATTATGTTGCTCTTGGAGGTGAGTCCGCGAGAGTCTTGGATTGAACAATAACATTATTGAAACTTTTTTTTTACAGTCTGATTAAATTGTTATCAATGACAGCATGGATGGAAAATACATATTAACCGGAGGTGAAGATGACTTGGTTCAGGTTTGGAGTATGGAAGAGAGGAAAATTGTTGCATGGGGTGAAGGGCATAGTTCATGGGTAAGTGCTGATAATTCACTTATTTAGGGTTGTTTTTTGGGTCCTGATGTTTCTAGTGACGATTTCAGGTGAGCGGCGTTGCGTTTGACTCATATTGGTCAACTCCAAATGCTGATGATACAGAAAATGTTGTATATCGATTTGGTTCTGTTGGTCAGGTATGCTAGGATGATAATTGAAAAGTACAATCTTCATAATTTAATGACATATTAACAAAACAGTTTTTGTGCAGGACACACAATTGCTATTGTGGGATCTGGAAATGAACGAGATCGTGGTACCTCTACGCCGTGCTGCGGGTGGTTCACCCACGTTCAGTACTGGAAGCCAGTCTGCTCATTGGGACAATGGTGGCCCTGTTGGTGGTTTACAACCTGCACCGAGCATGCGAGACGTCCCAATGATCTCACCTTTGGCAGTTCATCGTGCTGAGACTGAACCTCTTTCTGGTTTAATATTCACTCAGGATTCCATCCTGACTGTGTGTCGAGAAGGCCACATTAAGGTCTGGACCAGACCAACTTCAGATTCAGAATCGGTTTCAGATACAACTTTAAGCGAGAAGCCTCTTAAAGTTGGGATTTCAAGTAGTAACAGCAGGCAATGATTTTGAGCTCATTTTTCTGGGGAGTGTTGACTTGTTACGCCCCTTTTTTTTGGTTATGGTGAGTTTGTGGATGCAAAATAGGTGTTTTGTGCAGGTAATAGACTAACCAACAACAGATGATGCCGATATGCCCATGCTGATGGGGGATTGAAGAGTGAACAGGACACTTTACTTTGTAAGTATGAAAGGGGGATGGAATAATAACTAACCTTGATTAATAATTCAAGTCTCTTCTTTGAGTCTTCATTTTGTTCCAAGTTGAATACTAATCTGATACCCATATTACATGCCACTATTCTTTACCTTAAAACAGTTTTCATGTATGATATCCCTTTCGATTCTCATTTTACCAAGGTGATAGTCGTCATCCTTACTGGGTTACAGGCAATTAGGAAAGGGCTGAGGTTGGTCCAGTGATAACTGGTTCATTGTTCGAAGATAACTACTTATCAGGACAAGTTCTACTGCAGACACCATCTGGTCCAGTGTGATGTGTGTCTGATTATAGGCCAATTTAAGTAGCCCTTGAGACGCTTTTACTTAATGATGAATATAGTTGGACTCTCTTATATCACGTTAGAAAGGTTATGCCATGAAAAAAAGTTCGGTGTAATTCGGTCAACATTTCATGTGCTTAATTCTATATTAAAAGAAGATGATAGCATAGCAAAATAATGCAACAGAAAGAAGAAAAAAGTCACAAAATGGTTAGGGTGTTAACATTGAAAACACAATTAGAACATAAGATTACATATATATACACATTCAACTTCAACATTAATCAGATGGATCGGAGGAATGATAATCCCCATACATCAATAAATTTTTGTATGTTATGTATATTTCAAACCAAGCACCAAAAAACCTTTGTGCCATCAAGCACCAAACCAAATCATACAAACTTGCAGGTTTTCTTCATTCAAAGGAACTCAAAACCATTGATTTTGGATGATCTCCATACTTGGATTATTGAAAACCTACAATTAGCTTTAGTGTGTGCCCCGATATGTTCCCTTTTCGTGTACTTTTAAATGTTTCTCTATTTCAGGGGCCAGAAGCCACGGAAACATTCGTGCATCTGAAGCTCATTCTTCGGCTCCATTGTTGACTTTAATTTCAAGAAGCCTCTCAAAGGGCTGCCTGCATATCGGGCATCGATTTGTTTGAAACCTCAATACTTTAGCGCACCCACTGCACATGCACTGAAACCAAACCCAACAACTTATTAGCCATATACAATGTAACCATTAATCAAATTCAAGATTCAAGTCGTCTCAGGGAGGATGTTTGGATGTCTAATCAAGTGGTTATCTGCTTATTGCTTACTTTTACAGCAAATAAGCAAACTGAGACACCATCTGAAAATCTGACCGTTTATCTTATAAGGAATAAACACCAAACAATAAATAAGCTGGTATTCGCTTAAATTTTTTTAGCAAATGAACACTTTAAAACAAACAACCCCAAACACCCCCTCAAAACATAAAAAGTTAAAAACATTAAAAACAAACTTTATAAGTGGTTTATTTTGGGATTGCATAGTTTGGAGCACATGTCTCCTTGAAAATATAAGTAGGTACCAACATGTTTATTTTTGAGTGCTTATTTTAGGTAAAAATAAGCCACACACAGATAAGCAATTCCAAAACTACATTCCCTATCAGCATCTACAAGATATGTACATACCATGTGACGACAAGGAAGGACGGTGGTGTCTCGAGGTTCCGATAAACAAATAACACATTCTTTACAGGGATCATTCCCATCAAAATCACCACCATCGACCGAATTCCCGATCCCGTAAATCTCCTGCAACTCATATCTTGTTCCGTTCACCCACAGTATTTGTTTCACTACTCTAACTTTGTATTCACCTTTAACTTTCTCAAACACTGCATTTGTTATCTGGGAATTGGTGACACCAGGATCTTGATTCCCATCTTTAGGTGAACTCGGGGTTGCTTCCGCCTTCACTGCTAGAGGATAGACACTTGTTTCATTCCCATTTAATAACTGTAATTCATCATATGTAGAAAGGTCGATTCCCGTTCCTGGTGTTTGTCTAAACTTCTGGCCCAAACCTTCTTGGAAGCTTACGGTTATTGGCAGAATCAAGTCATCTTTAACTGCAGTTAGGTTACAGTCTTCCCCCTCTTTTGCAAAGAAATAGAGGGTGACGCTGCATGTGGAACAAAGTATATGTTTTAGATTCGGAACCAATGTGACTATAAATTTAACTATTTTAAGAAAAACTAGCCACAATAAATCATTTATTATTCATTGCAATCTTATTTTTGTTAAATAAACTCATCAAATTATGCACTAATCAGAAGCAAAACTATGCAACTATATCCACATCTAACCTATAATTAGTTTGACAAAACATATAAAAAGAAAAGAACCATCTAGCTTATTCTTAAAATGCCATTTCTAGTGATAATTTGAATCAGAAAACCTTTTCAAAAGTAGAAATAAACATACATATCAAACTATCAGCTTGATTGACTTACTCCATTCCTACATGCCAACAAAACATGACCATGGAAATGTATTCGAATTCGATCATTCAATTCTTCCATAACCTTGTTTATTCCATTACTTTGTCATTCATTCCATTCAACCAAACACACCTTAAGTATACAACAAGAAATTACAAAGACGGCTTTACAAATGCTGCCTTGTCCCAAGATTAGGTGAGATATATGTTGAGTTGTGGAGTCTGATATGAATACTTAAAGCACAAGTACTAAGAGTACGATTAAATAACAAGTAGGAAACTACTCGTATTTGGCAAGTTTCGTGGAATTGCATGTTTAAGTTGAGTATTATTAGCTCTATATAACGAACTCGAATGTATTGTAAACCTGGACCTACAGAATTATTAAAATCTCTCTCCACTTTGGCCATGGATTAAACAGATCACACCGATCGTACATAACCACGTAAATTCTTGTGTATCTTTTGTCTACTGTATGTGGGTTTAATTGCTATTACACGGTTGCATTGTTTGGGCCTCGAATTCGTAACAATATTTTCATATTAAGACTATGCACCTTTAACCACATGGACTTGCTTCTAAATAAATTCCCGTAATGCAGAAAAGAGCTAAGATAAAGCACACACAGCTCAAATTAAGTCATAAATTGCAGCGATATCCGCCATTGAAATGTTGGACCTTATGCTTATATGATATTTATCATTCATTAGTTGCTGTAGGCTATAACAATGGAAAAGCTTATATCATTAATTTTCTATCTACCCACTTCTACCTAAAGCCAACTCATTTGGTACAAACCACTCACGTAAATCACTTTTCATAACTTGCCCACAAGTACAAAAATTCTTTATTTGCACCAATCAACTTGAAACTCACAATTCTATTAATATACAGCTGACAATTAGGCATACGTACCTACCATCTTTCTTGAACCCTCTTCCGTATCTATATCCCGGACTTAATTTTCCTACACGGTTACGTACTTACATGCTCATGTCAACATAAAGAACAGTTACAACTAAACAACCTAAGCATATCATGTTTTTTTAAAAATATAAATAAAGACAGTCTTATGACTCTTATCCAACTAAAAACACATAAGATTATCAACATCTAATAGAACTGGATACAGATTCTAGTTGTAAAGTTAATTCATTCGGCACATATAAACATAAACAAAAGGTATCCTAATTATCCTAGAGCTAGGACTTCCCTAAATAATAGACAAATACAACTCCTTTAACGGAACTAAACCTAACTACAACTCAATATGTAATCATTTGATCATTCATTATATAATAACAATGGATTTCATAGAGTGAACAAAGATACAGTCTTTCGAAACTGAATAAGCTAAAACTCATACACCAAGTCAATTTATACACTAAAATAGAAAGAATACATCAGACACATATGAGGTAAACTATGGCTGAAGAGGTCAAAATTATAGGGTTTTAAACTATTTGTATATACCTTAACAAAAAGATAAAAAATAAAAATAAACAGTTACCTGCAAGCAACAGTGGCATCAAAAGTGAAAGAAACAAGAAACTTCCCAGGGTTTTCATCATCAGCTTCAATCTTTAAAGTTTCTTTTTTGAGATTAACATCATTCCTTATAGTCACTGCTTTTTGATGATCAACATAAGGTGTAGGATGGTGCATCACCGGTGCACAAGGGTACCTTCCACCAACCCATGCCGTCGCAGCTGGGTCCATCATCATCGGAATACGGTGGTGGTGGTCCGGCAACGGCACTGCCGGCATCGGCGGCGGTCCGTAGTATGCTCCGGTCGGATACTGGTGATATGGATGAAGGTTATGGTTGGGGTTTGGGTATTGAGATGGGTATGGTGTGGCGGCGGCGAATACAACCGGTGGTGGTTGTTGCGGCGGTGGCGGCGGTTGTTGTTGGTGGGTGTGGTGGTTTCCCCGCCGGTTGCTTCCGCCGCCGTGTCTTCTCCGGCCGTTAGAATTGTTACTTCCAACATTACCCATGTTTAAAAAAAAATGTAATTAAGAAAACCCAACACAAAGTTTAAATCTTTTTACAAAAAGATTGAGAATTGAATAATGGGTATTGAGGAATTGATCAAATGGGTTTCAAATTTGTGAATTTTTAAAAAATCAAGAAACCCCAATTTCTTGATCAAGAATAAAAAAAGTAAAGGGATTAATTTGTTGGGATGTTTGGAGTGTTTATTGACATATTATTAAGGAAACCCAATTAATTGGGGAAAGTATTTATGAAAAAATAGGAATTTTTAGGCACCAAATTTGAAGAAAACAAAAGAAGAAAGGGTGTGAGAGAGTATGTGTGAAATGAATAATATGATGATTATGATTATTATTAGTTGCGTAAAGATACAACAACTACACCACCCATGATTTGATTAAAATTGGTATTTCATCATTTGTCACCTTTTAATTATTGTTATATGAATCTTTATCATTATTTATTTGTGAATTCAGTGACTTTGGTCACAACAAATTAAATTAAAGTTGATATAAAGTAAGAATATTGTATGTGTTGAAAATTGCCTAAGAGCACACGGAGTGCCTCTCGTTCCTGCGCCGTTTTCCCATCGAGAACGCCGGAGCCTGGCGTTCGGCGCTCCCGGCCGGCGTTCCGGCTCGGCGTTTTCGTTCAATGTTTTGTTTCAAACGGTGGAATCTAGCCGTTCTCTCTTTTTTTTTTTTTTTTTTTTTTGGGCTCAACGGTTACTTTGTAAAAAACAAAAAAAAAAGTTTTACAAATTTTTAAAAATGGAGCCGTTTGAGGAGCGTTTGGGTTGACTTTTTTTGACTTTTTTTTTTCAAAAATGTTTCTTTTTCACACTATAAATACACCTACTACTTCCACCATTTTTCCACACCAAAACTCACTTCTTCTTCATCTTTTTCTATCTACATACAATTCTTAAACAAAGTCAAAATGTCTCAAAACCCAAACCCGAACGACCTAAACAACCCATACAACCTCCATTCTACTTGGAGCCCATTTACACAAAGCTACAACCCGCAAAACCACAACCCGCAAAACTACAACTCACAAACACCACAATCATCTTCATACAACCCGTATCCACCACAAACTTACAACCTGCCACCACAAACACCATCCACCCAAATACCGCAAATCACACCCGAAAGTTATCAAGAATTTTTGTTATGGAAGCAAAGTCAAGAACAAGCACCTTTGGAGCATTCGGTTGAGGGCGAAACACCGACGCCTTCTCGTCCCAAAAAATCAAAATCCAAAGCGGTGGATTCGCCAAAAAAAAAAAAGAAAACATATCCCGTTCGCAACTTTTGGTCATCCAAAGAAGAGCTACTTTTAGCTCAATGTTGGATTGCTATTTCGGAAGACTCAAACCGGGGCATTGACATTAAAAACGACTCTTTTTGGTACTTGTTGATGAACGAGTACAACAAGCGTGCGGATATTGAAAAAGTGGTCGAACGGGGAAAAGACGCGTTGTTGTCTAAGTGGACGTATTTGAACAACCGTTGTCAAAAGTTTCAAGGTATTTGGTATAGGTTGGGCAGAGAAAAGCATAGTGGTGAGAAAGACGACGATTTTCGGTTGCGGTGTTTGGAGACTTTCCGGTATAAGGCGAAATCGACTTTTGGCCACGAGCTCGCGTGGAATTTTTTGAAAGATAAACAAAAGTGGTTGGTGCCCGACCCGGTTGTAGTCGGCCGTAGGAACAAGCGGAGGGAGACGGTTGACTTGGAGAACATAGCCGTGGATTTGGGGGATGATGAGGAAGATGAAGTAAACCCGAACGCCACCCTTTTTGGTGATGATGTACACCCACGGCCACCCGGAAAGTCAAGGCTGGCTAAAAGTGTCAAAACATCGTCCGACACTTCTACCAAAAGTAGCACGCCTTCGTTTGATGAGTCAATCACTCAAAACTTTCAACAATTGACTCAAACCAAGGCGACTGTGTATCGGACCCGAGATCTCAATGAAGCAATGCGGGTTTTGAAGATGACAACGGATGGTTTGTCGGAAAGTGACGCGTGGTTTTTGAACATGGAAAAAGAGAAGATTCGGGAAAGGCTCGGGTGGAAGAAAGCGGGTGAGGGTGGCTCGGGTTCGAGTGGAATGTCGGGTTCGGGTGGTGGATCGGCTTCGGAGGATGTTGATGGGTCGGACTCGGATGAAGACTAGATGGAGTTTGGTTTAGTTCCATTTTATTGTATTGGTTTTAATATTATTGCGTTTTAGGACTTTTTATTTTAATTATGTATTTCTATTATGTATTTTTAGGAAGTTTAATTAATGTAACGAAGTGTGTTTTAATTCAATGTTAATTGTTTTATTTATTGTTCTTTTTTTTTGTATTTAATTTGATTTTTCAAAAAAAAAATAATAATAATTAAATAATTACGAGAACACTGAAAGTCAATGTTAACCAATACCTCACTTTTCTGTTTCAGTGTTCTCGAGAACACTGACCTGAACACTGAAACAGTGTTGAGCGCTCCTCATGCTCTAAGGGTGTTGATATGTACAACATTTTTTTTTATACATCAAAATTATGCATTGCAGTGTTGTATAGTACTGTTCCAGAATGCGTACAAGGTGGTGTATGAATTAAAAAATGAGTTGTATTTATCACCAGCCATTGCCTAAGAGCTTGAAATAGTGGTATTATGTAGGGATGGCAAAAAGACCCGCATCCGATGAAGATCCCCGAACCCTGATCTTTTCGGATCGGGTTGGGGACGACATTTTGGATTTTGGGGCTGATTTTGGGGCACAAAATGGGAATTCTAATGGGGTTCCAATTGGGGAACGGGTACTATTATCCCCGCTCCGCCCCGTTTCGCCCCAAAATATATACTTTTAATATAATATATATATATATATATATATATATATATATATATATATATATATATATATATATATATCTTTCATTTATATTTATTATTATTCTCACTAGTCACCACATTCTTATGAAGCTGAAATCATTCTTATTGTTTTGATTACTGTTGTTGTATTGATTTGGTCTTGTGATTTAGTCTGAATATTTTAAGATCATTAAATAATGATTTTGGTAATTTTTAACTATACACCTATTACTATATTTTATCTTGATCATTGTGTTAATCTGCTTTTAGAAGAAGAAAAAAAGATATTACTAGTGAGAATAGCTAGATAATATTGTAAAGAAAATAAGTAAGAACTTCGGGTTAATTTAAAGTACTATCAATGTGGAAACAGCTTTAAGGAATCGATGTCCCCAGTAGGGTACTCCGATCCCCGTTAGGGTTTGGGGGAACTTATATCCCCAATGGGGTGCCCCGATAAAATCCCCGTTGGAGTTTGGGGAGGGTATGTGGATATTTTTGATTAATGGGTTTGGGGATGGGGTTATCACTCTCCGCCTCGAACCCGTCCCGTTGCCATTCCTAGTATTATGTATCGGTCCAGATGGGTGTTGATAAATACAACACACAACTTAATACATACAACACAATTTGACATATATAATGCATACGGTACAACTTGTTGATACGCAGTTTTGTTGTATGAATCAAAAATCATGTTGTATCTATCAACTACCGTCCAGATAGCCTGTTCTTGGAACAAACGTCGTACCAAAAAAAAAAAAAAACATTAAATGTTTAACGGAAGTTCTCTGATACAAAAATGGTCAACATCAATAAGTCCCTTTGAATCTTTGATCATGTCAACGTATAAGTTGAATTTTGAGTTGGTTTTCAGGGACGAGTCAAAAGTTTATATCGACTTAAACTAAAAGTTAATTAAATAAATAAATAGTCAAATTATCAATTTTCACGTTGATTAGAATTTCTATAGTTATTGTGTATATTGTAGCTCAATCCGTGCTCGCTGGAGCAGTATCAGTGTGGGTGGTAAGAGGTGAATCAAACTATGAACTAAACCAACTTCAACAATTTTGAGCAACTATGCCACACCAAAATAATTGTTATGTTCAACTTCAACCGATCAAAAACTGTTTAGGTGGAGATTAATGAAATTTTTTTAAAACTGTATGCATATATGTAGTTAAAAATTAAATTGGGTTTAAAGGAGTAAAATGATATAAAGAAAGTGCCAACTTTACTTCTACCCAACCTTGAGTGGTCCACTTCGGGCCTTCTACATCGGCGTCTATGGCAAGGGAGTGGTCCATCCGCCGTGAAAGCTCCTCTACGACAAAAAGAAGTTGTGATATTGATAATTAGCAGTTTTTGTTTCAAACTTTTAGCACTTTTTACATACCTCGAGCAGTATTGATAATTTTTTAAGAATGTTTGTTTTGTGAATTTGAAAAGGAAAAAAAATCAAAGGAGATTAAAGATAACCTATGAACAAAAATCCATATATAAAATTCTTGACGAAATGTAAGTACCTTTATTCAAAATTTACAATTTACCCAAATAAAAGATTTATAATTCTGGACGATATACTTTTTCAATGGCGTCTTCGAAGAAAGCCTCTTTAAAAAATTAAAACGCTCAAAAAAGAGTGTTTTGAAATTGTTATCATTGGAGTGGACACCTCTTGTAAGTACTATTTGTAATAATTTTAGTACAAACAGATAGATCGACTTTCAAAAGTCGTAGTGTATTTATATCGATTAATACTAATACTAGTTCTAACTTTTATTTATTATAATTAGTGCGGGTTTCATAAGATCAAACAAAATCATATTATTATTATCCATATACAACTATGAGTCCACTAGTTTTAGTTGTGGCTTGTGGGTGGCTACATCTTTATTAATGCTTAAATGTAGATATGGTTGGTTTGCCAATTTGCAGATTCAATAATTCATGCTTTCATTCAGGTATTCTTCTTTCTTCTTTCTTAAAGATATTAAATTTATCTATAGACTTTAATAATAAGAACGAACTATAGAGAAATAAATAAATGAATACTATCTTCAATCAATTGACAACCAACCCATAAATAAATAAATGTATGTATATAAGTTGTAGTATACAAGAATTATTACATCGATATGATAATCATATGACTAAAAACTAATGTAACTCAACAACTTTATAAAAACTCTTCATTTTATCTGCAATATATATTTGCGTTTTTGCAAACTAAAAAAGAATTAGAAAATGAATCATCGTAACAATGACAACGTATAAGTTGTTACTGGTCGGTCTTGTACCATATCTTCTTATTTCCATAGTTGTTAAACTCTTACGATTCACGAGTCGACTCTCACGAGTCGACTCAGAAATTCAAAAAACGAGGCGTCTCAGACCCTGACTCTTAAATGGCTTTGACTCTTACGAGTCATTTATTGACTTTTCCGAGTCGTGGGCGACTCTTACGAGTCTTGAGCGACTCTTACGAGTCAGAAGCCCGACGCACGTTTAATGTAATCTAATAAAAAAACATAAAATGACAAAGTATGATAGGAAATGACTAATAATCCATTATAAATTACACATTTGTATTATTAATGACTTTCATCATGTTTTACTTCAATTTATGATAGAATTTAAGTAATAATATACATATAGATATAAATATATATATATATTGTAAAATTATGACTCTTACAAGTCGAGACGAGTCACGAGTTAAAAATCAACATTCCGAATCATGAGTCGAGTCACGGGTTAACAACTATGCTTATTTCTTATACTTTTAATTTTTGATCTTATAAATTATAATAATTGTGTGACTGGATTTGAAGTTTTGAACCAACACGTGTATGGACCCGAAACTCATTTACAAATTACAATGGATTTAAAGCCCATTCACGAGTCCAAAGTTTAGTTGAACTCCAAGTTAAATAAAGTACAAACCTTAAGTCCTTACTTAACAAAATGACATTTTACCTTAATTGGTTCCAAAGTTTAGATTGATTGATCTATATATATAAAGTATAAAGTATAAACACAACTCTTGGCCGTTCTTCTTAGCTCAGGCGTCAGTTACGACGGAATTCCGTCAGAAGCTAACTTTTAAATATAATGCAAATCACTCAATTGTAAGTTTATAATAATTTCTAAGTTCAATTGAGACCATTTATTTTGTGTGAGAATGGGGAACCAACCACAATATGTCACGTGTCACTTTTTTCTCTCTCATCCACGTTTTTAAAAATTAAATATCTCACAAACGACAAGTCGAAAAATCATGAAAATTGCACCATATTTTTCAGCGTTTTATCCTCTTCGATTTGCCGTCCATCAAGGTATACTTCCGACGAACTTTTTTTTTTCATTTTTTTGGTGGGTTTTACATATTAGTAACACATGTGTTAGTGATTAATTATACATTTGATTTAGGGTTTATGGTTAGGGTTTAGAGTTAGGGTTTAGCAGGGTTTAGTGTTAGGGTTTAGCAGGGTTTAGTGTTAGGATTTAGCAGGGTTTAGGGTTTAGGGTTTAGTATGATTTAGGATTTAGAGTTTTATAAAGCGTTTAGGGTTTCCCAAACTCCCAACTAAACCCTAACCCCTAAACCCCAAACCCTAAACCCTAAACGCAACACTGTAACACACGTGTTAGTAATGTGAAACCCACTAAAAATAATGAAAAAAAAACTCGTCGAAAGTATGCCTTAATGGACGGCAAATCGAAGAGGATCAAATGCTGAATCTAATGGTGCAATTTTCATAATTTTTCGATTTGTCGTTTGTGAGATATTTAACTTAAGGGGTAAATGGGTTTTGTATTCTCTTTGTACACATGTCACCATATCATTGGTTCCTCTATTCTCACACAAATTTTTAGTCTCATTTGAACCTTACCTAATTTCTAAACTGTTTACTTTTATCAATTCAAGTAATTTTAAGTTTTTGTTTCAACAACTAATTGAATTGAAATTGAATTATTAATTTCCTCTTTCAGTTCCAATTGATTATGTAATTAATCTCATAACTGGTCGGTCTTGTACCATTTCTTCTTATTTCCATAGTTGTTAAACTCTTACGATTCACGAGTCGACTCTCACGAGTCGACTCAGAAATTCAAAAAATTGATTAATTATACATTTGATTTAGGGTTTAGGGTTAGGGTTTAGAGTTAGGGTTTAGCAGGGTTTAGTGTTAGGGTTTAGCAGGGTTTAGTGTTAGGGTTTAGCAGGGTTTAGGGTTTAGGGTTTAGTATGATTTAGGATTTAGAGTTTTATAAAGCGTTTAGGGTTTCCCAAACTCCCAACCCTAAACCCTAAACCCTGCTAAACCCTAACCCCTAAACCCCAAACCCTAAACCCTAAACGCAACACTGTAACACACGTGTTAGTAATGTGAAACCCACTAAAAATAATGAAAAAAAAACTCGTCGAAAGTATGTCTTAATGGACGGCAAATCGAAGAGGATCAAATGCTGAATCTAATGGTGCAATTTTCATAATTTTTCGATTTGTCGTTTGTGAGATATTTAACTTAAGGGGTAAATGAGTTTTGTATTCTCTTTGTACACATGTCACCATATCATTGGTTCCTCTATTCTCACACAAATTTTTAGTCTCATTTGAACCTTACCTAATTTCTAAACTGTTTACCTTTATCAATTCAAGTAATTTTAAGTTTTTGTTTCAACAACTAATTGAATTGAAATTGAATTATTAATTTCCTCTTTCAGTTCCAATTGATTATGTAATTAATCTCATAACTAGGTTTAATTGCGTTAGTTCGATACATGAATACATTTAGATTCTTGATTACATTGCTTAACATTAATCACATATATTAATTATCCACATTATTGTTGATTCCAAAACTAGGTTTCAGTTGCAATAGTACGGAAATCTGGTGCACAATCCCACCAAGATCAATTTTTAAAATTATTTTACAAGTTTGACCTTCAAGTTTCTCACATGTACGCGAATGATCCCTGCTTTTAGCTTGAAAGCACACAAGTTACGTGCTCTTGTTGCACCGAACATTTTCTCATAATTTTTATCCCGTGCTCTCCAAGTCTTTATGATCATAAGTTCAGTTTAGTTATCTAAGAAAAGTTTGAGCCATTCATAAGTTCCGAGTCGTGGGCTACTCGTATCATTCACCATAGTTGCAAGCTGTGATCGGCAGTTATTGTTTTAATTTGTTGTAATAATAAGTTCGTTTTTAGGTTTGTTCGTCACAAAATTGTATGCAAGTACAACTGTTTTGTATATATCAGTTCATAAAGTAGTGTAGGTACATATGAATCCTGATCTAGTTTAAAAGCTAGTTTGTTGTATTAGAAACAGGAGGAATTGGATTCCCATCAATCTATGCTTTACCTTATCAATAAGACAACTTCCATTCCTTTATATTTGAACTCATTTCCCTTTTTTGTTTGCCTTTGCTTTATTAGATTCTATCATGAAATATTCTTGAATCCAATATAAAAAATTAGATAAGTCTGTATAAATTGAGGAAAAACCAAATATTTATTAAAATCTGAAAAGGATGGTGAGTGTTTTATAATTAACAACAGCTCAGATCAATATACAGTTGCAAAAGAGCAGCAAGTAACTCACCAAGAATCTGCCCAAAAAAGAAAAAAGAAAAAAAAAAGCCCCCGACTTTTGAATGAAAATGAATCACAATATCAAACCTTCTCTCACTAGTTGCTCCAAGAACAATGCTACTTCAGCCATTGATGGTCTTTCACATGGATTTTCCCTCACAGCAACCTCTGCCATGTCAGCAAGTTTAAGTAAGGGTACCACTACACGAGGCAGACCAACAAACCTATCGATTATAGCAGCTGCTTTGCCTTGTCGAATCAATGGCACTGCCCATTCGACTATACTTGAAGGCGAGCAGTCTCGATCATTAGCTTTCCTGCCACTAAGTATTTCAAGTAACAAAATACCAAAGTTGTAAACATCGTCTCTCATGTCGAGAATCACATCACCGTCGTTTCTTAAAAGTCCAAAATCAGAAATTCGAGCACCCCAATCGGCGTCTAGTAAAATGTTGGAACTTTTTACATCACGATGAGCAATAGGAGGGACGAATTCTGTATGAAGAAACTCTAGACCCTTTGCAGCCTGCATTGCGATTCTTAGCCTAAGTGGCCAGTTTAATGGCGACAATCCTCCGTGGAGGTGATCATGGAGCGTACCGTGTGGCATCAGCTCGTAAACCAACAATCTTTCTCCCATTTCGGCACAGTATCCTAATAAATTAACCACATTACTGTGCCTAACACTGCAAAGAATCTCGAGCTCCATCTCGAACTCTCTACTGTTTGTATGGATAATTGTAGCAGCGTTGGCCCGTTTGACCGCCACCTGGCGCCCGTCTGCCAACACAGCTTTGTAAACGAACCCATAGCTTCCCCGACCCAGCTCGTTAAACTCTTTGAACCCGTTAGTCGCGTCTTTGAGTTCAGAGAGCCGGAAAACTTGAGCTAGACCGGGACATGGTGCAACCGAGACTGCAGATGGTACAACATCTGGTGCATCTGTTTCTTTTTCTCCTTGCTTACCCATACAAGATGCAAACTGCTTCTTTTGCTTACCTTTTATCGGGAAGAAACGAAGCATAATGCACAAGAAAATTAAAATTAACAAGAATACGAGAAGCGATGAACCGATTATGATCATCAATTTACGCAATTGATGCAACCGGTGATCTTGATGTGGTTGGTGAGGCTTGAGGTTGCAAACTCCATAACAAGAACTGTTTTGACAGAGTGAGCACGGGGTGCATACCCGATCAGCGTTTTCAGTACACAAACTCGATGGAAAGAACCCATTCGAGCAATTGAACCCACAAGTAGAACAAATACTCAATTCTTTTCGAACACATAAACTCGTCAAATCAAGCTCGTGTAAGTTACTGGCATTAAAAGCGAACTTCCCTGGGCCACAAGATCCAGGGCTACACAAACCTGGGCTGCATAACTGCAACGGTGGATCGAAATCAGTAGGTGAAGAAGCATTTGCAAACCAACAATCAAGAACCAAATCTTCTTCTCTAATCCCACACATGACTGAATCAGAAGATGCAATCCATAAAAAGCCTTCTTTAGGGATCGAAGAGGAATTAACTTTCCCCCAACACTCAATCCCATGATCATCTTTTCTTATCCCACAAAGATGTTGAGCACCAGTTGCTATTGAAACAAATGATCTTCCAATAGGCGGATCAAGAATCGAAGAATTTACCAAATTTGAATCACCCCAACACTTGGTCTCACCAGATGATTCCAAAACACCACAAATTGAACTTTTACCAGATGATAAATAAAGAAAATGTTCTGTTAAATTTGGAACACCTAAAGTGTATGCATTTGGGCCCCAACATTTGATCCCACCATCTTTAAGACTACCACAACTAAACCCATCACCAGAAACAATCTTTTTAAACAAATCTTGATCATAATACCGGCCACTTTGTCTTGAAGTGAGCCCATTTCCATTACCACTCGTTGTTTCAACGATATCCCAACAATCAACAAAGCCCGAATCGGTATCAGAATAATAAGATCCTCTTATACCACAAACATGATCTTTCCCTGAAGAAATATGTGAGTAAGAAATGGATTGATATACCTGAGGAACAAGAGCAGAATTATAACCCATTGAATCCCAACAAGAAACATATGAAGTATTGACTAAAATACCACACATAAACCCATACCCACCACTTAGTGCAGCCATAGGTGGCACATTAATAGCCAAATTTGAAGAACTTGAAATCAAAGTACTAGTGTTCCTCCCCCAACATATAACTTCTTGTTTCCCACTTGCATCTATGGCACAAAAGAAGTCATTTTGCCCGAAAACAGCCGAGATCGGACCCATGGATCCAAACCCATATGCAAATGAGAAAAATGAGACACAAATGAGAAAAAAGATTGTATTTTGGAGAGTATGATTGGAGTTATTCATGAGGTTTTGGATTGTAAAGAAAGAGAGCAAGTTTCATGGAGTATATGGAAACAAGAAGATGATGATGATGATGAAGGAGGATAGAACGTGGGCATTTCCATATTTTATGAGAGCTATAAATATATATACAAGGTAAAATCGTTAAAAATGTGTACAAGTAGAGCTAGTTGTAGTTACTGTGTTTTGCAGAGAGTGAGATGTAAATATGTTGGATAATGGCTACTTGCTGAGTTGCTGATGCTTGTCATGTGCAAACTTTTTGGGTCCAGTTGTTTTTATCTTATTTGCTATAATTGACCTATAGGCACCAATTTAATATTTTAAGTTTTTTGGCCAATAGGGATAGAGAGATACTATAATAAATTAGTAATAAGGTAACATAACTTTGTGTCCGTATTAGATAGGTGTACATTTGGGTCATAAAGTAAAGCTAGTGTGGCTCTGAATAACTCTAGTACTATTTTTGCTGTGTTTTTTAATGGCTAAATACTACTTATATATGACTTTTGTGTAAACCAGGACGAATATTATTAATACGACACCAAAGCATGATACGAACCCAATAATCCATAAAAGGTTAGTTGGGTTGAAAATGGGTAGACACTGGACACTGTTACACTAAAAACAATGTTAGTTAAGGTCGTGTTAAACGGGCTGATAGTTGATCCGTTAAACCCATATTTAATATTGATTTTCTACAGTTGAGCAGATTGCATTCGGGTCAAACGGGTTAAAAATGACCTGCTAACCCATTAATCTCCTATTGGTTTAACTAAACAGGTTGTTGGGTCATCTTAAGGTTAAAAGGGTGATCGTGGGTCATGTTCGAGTAGTGAAAAGTGACATGTGTATTCTTTTGGGTTCTGTTCGGGTTAAGGGGTATTTTGTTTTGGGTTCAAGTCAATCAAGATCTAACCAAAACTGTCAAAGGCTAACCATCCTTTTTGTTAAGAATTTAAAATTTAAGCAACTTTATTAAATTAAAAAATAAATAAAAATCTTTGTCTTTGCAAATTTTACTCTGTGTGGTCCATATGGGTACCGTGGCACATATAGCAAATTATTAGAGCAGATAATAAGTTATAACTATAAGATTGTTAAATACAGCAGAATTTGGAGTGACACGTAGGCGTAGCACAAAAAAATGAAAAGTTTAATCTATGAGAAATTTACACTTCATATAGCAATTGGACACGTAAGCTAGCTATAGCTAACCCTACATTTGGGTTTCAAACATGGAGAAAAGAATTATACTTTGAATGAATTATATTTTATTAACACAAAAAGATTGTTGGTGCAAAAATGTATAAAACTTGATTTTATTCTGTTTATAAATGTTCAAGTGTTATGCGACAATAGATTATAGTCCGTGAGTAGCATGTCCCGTGAATGTATTCCGTGAATAGCTTATTGTCAGAGTAAATACTTGATCCGTGAATGACATTGACGGATTGACCAAGTCAAATCATTTAAGGCATTGTCGCATAGTGTATTTACATGAGTCTATAAATAGGCTTGTGTAGTTTATTTTGAGTTAAGTCTTTTGTAATTGTTATTTCAGAAACTCTCTGTAATTTCTGATTGAATACAAAAGCACATTTGATTGAATACTTCGTGTGATCACTCTCTAATTCATTTCTATTGTTTGATTAACTTGAATTCCGCACTTGTTAATCTGTTCTAATTGCGATTCGGAGATCTACGGCGTTCACAAAGATAAATACATAAAATAAACTTTTACAGACAACTTTAAGGAAAGTAATTAACAAAACCAGATTTTATTAGAGCACTCCCAACGGATCCTGTCGGTTGCTCCGTCACTTTCGTCACTTAAGTGACACCATTGGCACCATGGTGTCACTTGGTCCGTCACTTCTCCGTCACTTCTCCTTCGTCTCTAAACCGACGATCTGTCGGTTTTATTTCTTTTATTTTTTTGTGTTTGTGTGTGTGTATAAGTAGAGGTAAATTGTTAAATGTGGGCCCAAAAATTAAAGTGACGGAGTCACTGATGGCAGGGGTCCGTCAGTTTTAGTCAGTTTTGAAAAAAGCTGATGTGACGCATGCGTGGCGCAAATGTGACGCGTCAGTTATTGTCAGTTTTCTGTCACTGTTGGGAATGGTCTTAATTGGTGAAAATATTATGTTCCATAGAATAAGCAGGGGTGGGTAAAATGTAAATATATAGTAACACATCGATTTTTCGGAGGAAGATGGCATTTTGTCCCCAAATGTCTTTTCACATCTTACTACATTAAACAAATGATTTGAACGAAGTATTCGGTGCATGGTCAAACCTTTAAAAAGTCAACTTATCAAATTACTTGTAATGGCTTATTCTTTTCACACCATTTTTTTTACTTCCTACACCATTTTTGTATTAAAAAAAGTACAGAAAAGTACGAAAAGGTACAGAAAAAGTACAGAATGTAAGAAAGAATGAATGAATAAAGTACAGAAAAAGTACAGAAAATTTATTTTTAAATTAAATAAATGATGTGGAAAGTAGAAACCCTTGTAATTGTTATATGTGTCCAGTTGTGTTCGATGCTATATATGCGAATATATGAAAAGTTACTGTAGTGTCAATTATTTAGTTGTATACTTAATTACTAAGTAAACTTTATTCATCGATCATTTATCTGTATTTCAATAATAGTATCAAATCAAATTATATCATGTCTAATCATATTTAGCAAAAAGCGGGTTGTTATTCTCTCCACACATTTGATCTTTCTCTTATTTTGAATTAAGCATTTATACAACGTAGTTACTTAATTATATAAAAATCTTTAAATCAACAAAGATTATGTATTTGAAATGATTACGAAAATATAATAACATGATTAATAATTCAGCTACACATATGTTATAGTTGTTTATAGAAATATTTATCGTTTTTGACAGCTCTTATCAAGGGCGGAGCCAGAAAATTCAGATGGAGGGGGCGGAATTTTTTTATTTTTTTTATTTCTTCTATAGTTTCGTGGGGGCGAAAATTTTAAAATGTCATTAATACCTTAAAAATTCTATTTTTTTTTGCGTAATTTATAATATCATGTAGGGGTGGATGCCTACACTGCCCCCGTCCTGTCTCTGCCCTGACTCTATTAAGAAAACTCTTGTTTATATTACCTCAATAAAAGGTGTCCGCAATTAACACAATATCATCCGAATTATAAATTTACTTCATTATGATTTACTAACAAATTTCTCTTAACCATTTTTATTGATGATATATGTTTGCTCCTTTCCAAAGTATCGACGTACACCTAATAAATATGTAATGATTGACAGATAATTAAAGATTATAATAATGGTATGGGTTTGGATGTATGGAAGGTACAGGTACCATCTTTCATTCAATGAAGTACAAACTAGCAAATATTTAAAACACTGATGATACCAATTGGTAAATCATCACTAAATTCTTTTTTAAGCAATATCTTTCTTAGGCTTGTGCTAACGGGCCGTCGGGGAGCCGTCGGTGGGGGCGTCGGTTGTGCCGACGCACCGACGCCATTGGCACGGGGCGTCGGTACGCCGCGTCGGTTGGGTGGCGTCGGGAATCCGACGGGAGAGAGAGGGAAAAAGTGGGGGCCACGGTGGTTTTGATCCGTTGCAAGATAAAAAAAAAAAAAAAAAAAATTTTAAAAGCCAATTTACCACTATAAATTCAAACCAAATCCAACCAATTTTCACAACATTCATACTCCAACTTTCAAATATTCCACAACTTTATACAATTTTACTTTTCAATTTACCACTTTCAACCTATTTTCACAACATTCACACCTTAACTATCAAATATTCCACAACTTCTACAACTTCTACAACTTCTACAACTTCAATATTATTTCCATTTCATTTCTTTTACCCATTTTTTCACAATTTTTATACCAATTCATCTACAAAAAAAAAACATTTACTAAACATGTCTGGATCCGATTCCGATCTAGACGATTTAAATGCCGTCCTAGCCGCATATAATCCGATCGCTAGCCGTGTACAACAAGATATGTCATCCGATTCGGACGAGGAGATTGAAGTAAGCGTTCCACGTCCGAGACGTTATTTTCCAAGAGATCGTTATGCCGCCGGCCAACGTTTATATCAAGACTACTTTGCCGAGAACCCGACATTCCCGCTTGATTTCTTTCGTCGTCGCTTTCGGATGAGTCGGCCAATGTTTATACATTTATGCCAAGGTATCTTATCGTACTCCCACCATCCGATACCCCCTTACTTTCTTTATTTCCATCAAGGTCGAGACGCAACCGGAAAACCCGGATTTAATGTTTTCCAAAAAGTCACGTCGGCCTTACGGCAAATGGCATACGGTTGTGCCGCCGACTTGTTCGATGAATACTTACATATGGGTCAACAAACATCATACGATTGTTTGGACAACTTTTGTAAATGTGTTTTTCATCTGTATTCACGTGAGTATTTAAGAAAACCAACACTCCATGATGTGCAACGATTGCATCAACGTCATGCGGAACTACACGGTTTTCCGGGTATGCTTGGAAGTATTGATTGTATGCACTGGGCTTGGAGAAATTGCCCAATTGCATGGCAGGGTCAATACACTCGAGGTGATCACGGCTATCCAACAATCATGCTTGAAGCCGTTGCCTCCTACGACTTGTGGATTTGGCACGCTTTCTTTGGTCCTGCCGGGTCGAACAACGACATCAACGTTCTCAATGAATCTGATTTATTCCAAGACTTACTACAAGATCAAGCTCCTCAAGTCAACTTCACTATTGCCGGTCAACAATTCACCAAAGGGTATTATCTCGGCGATGGAATATATCCGGAATGGTCGACGATTGTGAAGTCGTTTAAGTATCCGTTAACAGAAGCCGAGTCAAGGTTCAAGAGGTACCAAGAATCGGCAAGGAAAGATGTGGAACGGGCATTCGGGGTACTTCAAGGCCGTTGGCAAATCTTGAAAAACCCCGCTAGACCATATAGCATCAACAAAATACGGCGAATCATGTATTGTTGTGTAATTTTACACAACATGATAATCGAAGACAATGGACGCAATATGTGTACACACGAGGAAGAGTATTGGACAAACCCGGAAAATCTACCTCAACGAACGTGGGAAGAAAGGGTAGCGGTGCAACTACGTATGGATAAAGAGTTGCGTGACCGTGTCGTCCATCATCGTCTTCGCGATGCCCTCATCGAACACATCTCGAGCCTCCCACCAAATTTCCGAACGCGTTAGCTAGTTTTAATTTCTTATTAATAAATGTATTTTTTTTCTTTTTTAGGATTTGTAATATTTTAATTTTTAATTAATGTATTTTTCTTTTTTAGGATTTGTAATATTTAATTTTTAATTAATGTAATGTTTTTAGTTTTAATTTAAATGTGTTATTTAAGTTTTTGTATTAAATAAATAGATTAAATAGTGTGTGGGGCCCTGAAAATAAGGGAAGTGATGTTGCTGTTGGCAGGGGTGTGTCAGTTGTGTGTCAGTTGTGTGTCAGTTGTGTCAGTCTGACGTGGCGCTGAGCTGGCAGGCAACTGACGCGTCAGTTCGTGTCACTGTTGGGAGCAGCCTTATAGCGACGGTCCCCTTGCGTCGCTAATAAAAATAGATTAATTAAATACGTGTGTTTAATTAATCTTGCAATTTGGTGCCCACATGGTTCTTGTCTTGCATTCACATTCACATTCACATTACTTTAAGTAAATAAAGATTTACAAGATCTTAAGTTTGGTCAAATTGTAATTCAAAAATGGTTTGTTAGAAATATCATTATCATATGGAAGTGAAAAATCTTAGTTAACCAAATCGTCACAATCAAAACCGTTTAACGTTGTATGATCCTATAAATATTTAAGGTTAAAATCATGACTGGAAAAGTTTATGGGGAGTTTAGAGATATTGAGATGGCACAAATTAAAAGGTTTGTTAGATTGTTTAATGACAATGGCTATGAGTGTATGCTAGTAGTATTTTTTTTGGGTTTGATGTCAGATTTCAAAACCTAACCACATTAAACAAACACCTTAAATAGAAATTAATGAAATCTTTTTCTTCATTCCATTGCCATAAACTAAACACAAGTTCAAAACTATCTTGATTAACATCATGTCACGCTTCATTATTCTGTTCTCAGTTATAGTATACATGTAAAAATATCCGGATCACGATTTATTGTGACTGATATGAACAAACCAAGTCTTTCAGACATAATGTAGTTCTGAATGTGGTTTATGCCATGTAACTTACGTGATTCTAGAGATGGGACATTACGCCGTATATCGGGTTCAATTCCTATTTAAGTTTGTAGAGATTGATTTTGCTAAAAGAAATTCTTTAATAGTGGTAGATCAATTGGTTTGAGTTACCATCTGAATGTACTACTGAGTTTGATGCAACTAGATCTATTAGTTAGACCATTAGATGATTCGGTGTAGGCCAATTGAAGTAGAAAATCAACCTTTTATGAAGTATGTATTTAACTATTTATAAATAAATAATTAGGTGTCATAACTAATTAACTAACTACGATATTATTATGGCTCTTCAAATTGATGTTTTATATTTTATATCTATCTATTAATATTAAAGAAGATTAAAGATAAGATATAAGGAAATCTATGGTTTGGTGATGGAAAAAGGCCCATGAATCCTGATGAATTTATGATGAAATGCATGATGCTGATGGACCACGTGGTTGCTTGGTCAGCTTGTCTCTTGCTATGGCGGCCCACCCTATCAGGATGGTTTTTGTGTTCTGTCCCTTAGTGTTAAGATGGTCAAATATTTACATAAATAATAATCCTTTTAATATTATTTTCTATTTCTATATTAACATTGAAATTGAAATTATTACGTACTTATATTTGATCAAATATATTAAAGTATCTTCTTCATTGAATATATTATAGAAGACCAAATCAACTTTAAATTAGTGAATAGGAGTACTATCTATGTACTATTGCCAATAATATTTTATTTATTTTAAACATATGAAATGAAGAACTGATCAAGGCATTAAAAATAGATTCATGAACTAGTATAGGTATACGGAAGAGCAACTGCATTTTGACAGGAATGAGAGATAAACGATATAATCCTTAATTTATGTTGATTAATTACGTGCAAATCATTTAATATAAAATTCAATGTTGTTAATATGATATTCACGGAAAATTAAAATGCAGCTCATCCCCTTAAAATGCACTTACCCATCGTAACCTTACACATATATAGTAAGGCATATGAATAGGAATGTACATAATATTCAAGAAGGAATTAAAATTTATAAAACGTTTCCAGATAGGATAAATAATTTGGGGATATATGCTAATTTTAATAAATCAATCTGTCACATTATTAAAATTAGAGTACAAGAAGTGGTTGCACTTGTATTCAATGTTCAGCTCGATACGGATATAATTTTAGGGGAGTGGTTCAATGTTCAAGTCGAACTTCAAATGATCCCACAAATAATTTAACCAATAAAAAATGGAATAAAAAAACACCATTTGCATTCAGCTTTCAAGTTAGAACTTTGAACTTGAACACTGAATTGAAGTGTCGGAATGCTGAATGCTAAATGCTGGCTTCAGTGTTCAAGTTGTTGAACGACGGCAATTTTGCCCTCCCACTCCACGTACTCTTACGTGATTGTGTTACAATTTATGGCGGTAATCTGTCAACACTTACCGTATACATTTGGCTAAGCTATACGTTGACGTGTCGTGTCATGTATTCATACATAAAATGATACACATAAATTTCTACAAATCACGTGTTATCAAAGATATTTCTCTAACTTTTCAAGTATTTGTAAAAATGAGTTAATCTATAGAAAAAATAATGAAAAGGGAAATAAACATTGAGTTTGCATGTTGTAATTCGCATGATACCTTTGTAGGTAATTTGTTTCAATAATCTAATTAAAAGCATCAAATAAAATCAATACGGTGCACTATTGAACTCAAAATTTATCTAAATATATAAAAGTATTCATTGGATTTTCATTAACTCGATCAATCTAATACTTTATTAATCGTGCATATCATCGTTAATGTATATTTTCATATTTGAAAAATAAAATTGAGTTCTTTTTCTGATGATAATCCTAATCGCATATCTCACGTAATATTCACATGCATCACTTCGTCTCATACCGTTAGACCATAACATAAAACCCGTAGTCTAATACTCAGATTAATTTGAAACATCTATGAAATATAAATAAATATACAAACACAGGGCGGAGCTAGGATTTATAGATTGGGGGGGCAATTTTTTTTTTTTTTTTTTTCTAATTATTTGTTCAGTTTTGGGTGGGTAAAACTTATAAAATATCATGAATACCCTTATAATTTTTTTTTTTACGTGATTTGAAAATTCTTGTGGGGGTAACTGCCTCCTTACCCCCTCTACATCCGCCCCTGTACAAACACACATGGAAGTGATCGATATATGGTGGTCAAATTGTGTAAAATACAGGCAATTGATTGGTGGAATGTGGGCACACCATGTGGTTTTATATATGGCCGGTTTATCATGATATGATATGATATGATATAAATTAACAAATGAAGCCAATAATAATTATTTCCATGCAACAAACAAGAAATTGGTTCAATGCATTATTTCTCTTCTAACTCTTTATGTCATCATGCATGCATACAAGTTTCTAGATTTAAAACTTACTTCTATAAGCAAAGGACAAAATAGTCATTTACATCTCGAAGAAAAACACACGTTTTTTATTTGTAAAGTCAAGCTGATCGATTAACACATTTTGTTAGAATTGCATATGATGTGAGATTTAGAAAATTACTAAAGAGGAATAATTTATAATGGGGGAGGAATTAATAGATTAAAATCTGTTGAATTAAAAGTTTCATAACAAAAAAATGTCTTCTGAAATTGCTTTGCTACTATCTCTATATTTGTAACAAACCATTAATTACTTCGTCTTCCCCCTCTTATATACCCTATTTGATATTGATTTATAAAGTAAAAAACACCTACGAAATATCTTACACATTAACCGGCGATGTCCCGAGAACACTATTTCTGATATGTCAAATGTTGTGTATGTAAGATATTGATGTGCTTTCTAACGTACATTGGGGATGTTTTGACAACGTTGTCACTTGTACATATATACTTTCTTGAAAAGTCATCGTAGATAATTGTTGCATATGAATTAGCTAGTTTTAATCTTGGGCGACGCTCGATAGTTTAAGTTAAACATCTAATTAAAGATAACTTACTAACGTTATATGATTGATTATTAGTAAATAAATAAACCATAATGATAGCATAAAATCGATTGTTGTGTATAGATTATTAATTTGTATTATGTGAAAATTATTTCGTATGAAAAGAATAGGGTATCTAACCGAAAATAGTCTACACTTAGAATTAGTTTATTTAAATAAAAAATGGGCGCAAAAATATGCATGTGGTATGTCTGGATTAAGAATAGAAAATTCAATGTTTATTGGAATAATAAATTGTAAAAATAAGATTTTCTATATTTGGAGATTGCAATCGAGATGTCTCCTGGCCCCCTTTAGATTGCCAACATCTGCTCCTTTGGCTGGAAAATTTAAACTCATAATATAGCATAAATAAATGATACGGAGTAGTATATAATTCTCATTTTAGCATATTTTCAGATACATATGTATAACAGTTATATTTCTTATTTTTTTAGAACGGCGAACCTACAATCTAACACACAATTATGCACAACCATCACGAATATTTACAACTCAATGCCTCAAATGAGGCTTGAACCCCCAACCTCTAGGTTGAAAGGTCCCTCTTAAACCGCTAGGCTAAGAGCCTTTTGGTATAACAATATAATTAGGAAAAAGATCAGAAATATATTTACTTATTACTCATATAAGTAATTTTAAATATGTAAAATATTCGTTGAAGGTTTAAAAAAGTTATCTATCGATCAGATGATTCATGATTTAATGTATTTTGGTGTTTAAACTTTAAACAACGATATTCATAATCTAAATCTAAATACGGAGTATATGTTTTTTTAAACAGCATTAAATGATGATACACGCCTATGTAATATTCATCCAAAACCAAACCCGGTAAGAACAACCTCACTATGTTAAGAAAAAACATTGCAAGTTTAGAGAAGCAAGTCGGACTCAACGTCGAGTAACGTGGTGGTGATGGTGGTACAACGTTAAATGTGCTCGTAAAATATGTTCATAGTAGAATTCCGCTCCAGCTGCCCCAATCAACGGCCCCACCCAAAATATCCACTGAAATAACAATGTAAGCAGGTGTTATAAAAATTTTAGATTGGACCAATTTTTTTAATTTAAAATTGCATACCTGATCATCCCAAATTTTCTTCTTGTCGTAGATCACTGCAGCCCCAAAACTACGAGCAGGGTTGATTCCAGTTCCAGTTATTGGGATCGTGGCTAAGTGAACCATGAAAACCGCAAATCCAATTGGCAATGGTGCCAATACCTTCACATTTCCAACAAAAAAAAAAAAAGAAAAAAAGACATAGGCCACTTGATAAGATTGTACTGTATAACATGCTAATGTAACAAATACTCCGTAATACTTACGGGCACATGTGAATCACGAGCATTCCTTTTAGGGTCAGTGGTGGAAAGTACAGTGTATACAAGGATAAAGGTGCCTATAATCTCGGCCCCTAACCCAGTGGTTCGACCATAACCCTGTGACAGCTCATTAGCTCCGCCACCATAGATGGTATAATAAGTCTTTTGTAAAGCGTTAACAATACAACACCCTAAAGTCGCACCTGAACATTGAGCTACAATGTACATAAACGCCCTTGGCACTGTCACTTTCCTAGCCAACAATAAGGCAAATGTCACAGCAGGGTTCAAGTGCCCTCCTGAAATAAAGTCATAATATTTATTGCTGCAATATTTATTTAGTTTGGTCCTATATAGACTATAGTGTACACATTTTAACAAACATGCCTTTGGTCTAGTGGTATCTATGTGACTCATCATCCAAAAATTTATGGGTTTCCAGTTTCAATAGAGGCATACGTGGTGTATAAAACAGTTTTGTCAAATGCTCAAGACTTCATCATATTGAAAAGAGACATAAACTTACCTGATATGCCGGCGGTGTTATAGACGAGAACAAAGATCATCCCACCAAAAGCCCAAGCGATGCCAAGAAGGCCAACACCACCACAATGATCGAGACTTCTGGTGGAATCATTTTGGCTCTTGTGGCCTATGACGGTTAAAACAGTAACGTAAAGAAACAAGGTGGTGGCAACAAACTCAGCAATTATGGCTCTGTAAAATGACCATTTGGTTAGCTCCTCGACCTCAATTAGTGGTGCGGCAAATGGTTTTAAATAGTTATTTTCTCCCCCTGTGGCAGGATTTCTCGGGTCATTGACACCCTCTTCTATGTCAGTTTCAGTATCCATTGGTTTTATATATGTTTTTTTGTTATCTTTTTTTGTTTCTTTTTGAAATAATTTGACGGATTTTGAAAAGAAAAGGCATTGAATTTGGATTTCGGTTTGAATTAAATTTCAACGCGTTGAATTAGAAAAGGAGAAGAAATTGTTACTGTGGACTAATGGGAATTAGTTTCATGAATGGTGGTGGTAGAATTGTTTGTGTTTGTCATTCATGGAGGAGATGGATTAATGGAGAGATTCATGGATCTTAAGAGACTTGTTCAAAACTTAAGCAAGTGTGACATTTTGACATGTGGTATAAGGTATCGGTTCCGTTCATTTTGCATATTTGTTTGAACACGTCAAGCAAACATGACCCAACAGGACTTCTACTTATTATGGTCACATTTTTCTGTTAATTGGCTTGCGCTAAGTCATTCGACACTAAACCATTATGTTTCATCGCATCTCCACTATTTTGTGCATTTACCACTTTTGCATGATTGCCTAAAAAACTGTACATCTTTTTAACATACAGGAATCAAATGCACATTAAGCAGGCTTTAAATGCAAAAGGAATAGATATGAACATGAGGGTGGCAAAGTGCATATGCTAGAACCCTTAAAGAGAGCACATTTACTATTAATTCTGAAGAGTAAAGGCTCATTTGTACTACTCACTTGTCCTATACTCTCTGTCACATACATTAAACACTTGTACAATATACATTTAATGATAGTACAATGACATTAACATACTATATGATTACATGTATCATATACAACTATTTAATGCACAGACAAAATGGTGAAAAACAACATAAGCATCTAGTACACATGCTGGGAGCCTGAAGTTCCAAAAGAATGCTAAGCAATATCATATCTCAGCAGGATAAAAATAATACTTTTTCCTGTTAATTCTTATGATCATTGTACTACTCTCCTATCCTACTATATGTCCTTAGACCGCTCCCTATGGCATCCGTCGCTGGGCGTCGGTTTGGACCGACGGGACCGACGCCATAGGCACGGCCCGTCGGTCAGGTGGCGTCGGTTGCAAGCGTCGGGGAAGCGACTGAGGAGAGAGGGTGGATCGTGGGCCCCTTTTCGTGTTTAGCCGTTAACTATAAAAAAAAAAAAAAAAAAAAAATTGAAAAAAAGTGTGAGGAACGGCTAAAAAAAAAAACATTAAATTTTTATAATTTTTTTACTTTTTACACACTATAAATTCAAACCAAATCCAACCAATTTTTCAACCCATTCACTCTCCAACTTTTTAAATATTTCACTACTTTATATAATTTATACATCCAATTCACCACTTTCAACCTACTTTCCACAACATTTACACCCCAATTCACCACTTTTATATACAATTTCACCACTTTTATATACCATTTCACCAACTTCTTCAATCACCACTTTCAACTTCTACCACTTTTATAAACCAAAAAATGAGGCCAACTCAACAATCTACCGCCGACGATATGTGGAACAACCTTATCAACAACCCGCTTCCGAATCCAACTTCACCAACATCCACTTTTTCGGCTCAATCGAGCAACTCATCACCTAGCCAACCCCCCGGTTTTGCAACATACGTAAGCCCACCCGGTCCATACCATAGTCCATCCGTACCATACCAAACTTATCAAACCTACCCAACGTATCATCATTATTCACCAACAATCCCATATCACCAATCTCCCGCGGCGTTCGGAAACCCACACTACATGCACCAACCTCATCCTTCGGCTTTCAACAAATATCCACCAACACCAATTAGCCTCCCACAATTCGGAAACATCAACACTCCGCCTCGAGCCGAACCCGAACCCCGAACCCGAACCCGAAATCCAACCCGAAAAGGCAAGGCACAAGCTGGAGAAGTTTTCTGGAGAAAAGTTCATGAGGACTACAACTCGGTGGCTCCCCAAACCCGTTCCGTGAGCCAACTTCAAGGCAAATGGAACAAGATCCGTTCGGATTGCAAGATCTTCATTGGAATTTACAAAGAGGTTACAAATCCTCGTCCGAGCGGTGCCAAAGAAGATGACATTGTGAAAGCATGTCATAGGAGGTTCAAGGACCGAATGGGAAGAGATTTCATATATGAAAGTTGTTGGGACGTAGTCAAGTGTTGGTACATCAATGTGTGTCTGTCAGTTGGTCTCAGTCTGTAATCGTGTCGAAATTGTAATTACGTTTTGAATTGTTTAAGTTCTAGTTTATTTACAGTTTCTGTCATCATGCGACACAAGCACTGTGTCGCAGAAGCATTCTATGCGACACAAGGCTTGTGTCGCAGAATCATCTCATGCGACACAATGCTTATGTCGCATAAGCCTTCATGCGACACAAAGCTTGTGTCGCATACAGTTTGGTCCAGGCTATAAATAGAGACTCGCCAGTTTCTGTTTATTAAGCCAAAAACAGAAAACACACACATAACACCTCCAAACTCAGAGAAAAAAAATACTAGTTTGTGTTATTTAGATTATTGTGTGTTTGTCAAAGTGTATGTATTGTTACCATCTCGTTATATACAAAGTTATACACTTGTGTTTTGGTCATTTACTTGTGAACTTCTAGCATATCTTGTGTGTTTAATTTCCGCTTTTATAGACAAGTTTAAGCTACTCGATTTGGTCCGTATACGGAACCTACAATTGGTATCAGAGCCGCATACTCTTGAGTTGCGGTTTCGAGTTAGTTTGGTGCTAGATTTTGGTCCAAAAACATTATTTTCATAATTTATGTTTTTAAGTGTTCTTGGTGTTCTTGGTTAAAAGGGTTGTTTTTGATCATATTTGGTTATAAATCTTCAAAGAAAAGGTGTTTGTCAAACTTTAGATTTGGTTGGTAAAAAGTGGTAATCATTTTGGTTAAAAGTTTTACTTTCCTGTCTGATGAAGCATGGTGATGTTTGTAATGATGTGTTTTGAAAGTTGAAATTTTTGTGGGCTAAAAAGACTGTCTGCACGTGCACTTTTGCGACACAATTTTTGTGTCGTATCCACTGTTCATACGACACAACCATACGACATTAAATTGTCTGCGACATATCGTGCGACATAACGTGCGACACTGTGTACGACATAATCCTACGACACAATCTTTTTGACCTTGACTGGTCTGCGACACAAGTTGCGACATAACATACGACATAACTGTTGTGTCGCATTTTTGTCTTCTGTCAGATTAAGTTCTGCGACACTACTTCTGTGTCGTATCTGTACTCTGCGACACAAATATTGTGTCGTATTGGTACTCTGCGACATAACACTGTGTCGCATAATTCCAGACTTAGACAAAAATCAGCTTGTTTGTTGTGTATTTTCTGATTTGTTTTGCAGATTTTCATCATGTCTCTTCAAAGCGTTGATGCAGTTTTACAACATAATGCTACGATTGGTAGTGCAAATAAACCTCCTTATTTTGCACCGGGTTTGCCATTTCGAGCATGGAAACAACGGTTCATATCATTTGTTTTATTCACCGATCCTGACATGGAGTTGGCTCTTCTTGAACGATATGTTCCACCTGTTGCTCTTGGAGAACACATGGGTGTTCCTCCTCCCAAGCCTGTTCGTTCATACACTACCGAAGAACGTAAAGCATGGGAAATTGAACGGAAGACTCATTCTGCTATTACTATGTCGCTTCCAACAGACGTTTTGGATATGTTTCCACAAACTATTGCTTATGATCTTTGGACTGCAATTGAAAAGAGATTTTGTGGAAACACTGAGTACATCGAAAGCAAATTGGAATTAGTCAAAACTCAGTTTGATTATTTCTATATCCAGAAGAATGAAACTGTCAGAGACATGCTTTGCAGATTTACCCGCACAGTGAATGAACTGCAAGCTGGCGGATATAATCTCAAAAATTCTGAGATTAACAAAAAGGCTTTAGCTGCTCTGCCATCAAGTTGGGAAACACGAGTTTTGTTATTGGAAAGCGATCCAAAAACAAAGCAATTGTCTCTGGATGATCTTATTGGAAAACTTGAAGCTGGGGCATTGGATATTGAAAAGAAGGAAACAAGATCTACTGCTCGTGCATTAGAATCAAGTCATGGTGGAACAGCTTTCATCTCAGCTGAGACAAATTCTCAGAGATTCTCTTCTTACAGTAATCCTACTGTAGGAACATTTTCAGCCCTACCAGCTTATAATGCTTCTTCAAGCAGTACATGTTCATCACCATCTGTTCCTACTTCTGCAACCACTGATGAACATGCAGCCATGTTTACTGCTTTCTTGTCATCATATGAAGACTTTCTTTCTAAAAGAGTCAGTACATTGGAACTGACTGATGAAGACTTCAATCAGGTTGATCCCGATGAGTTAGAAAGGATCGACATTAGATGGAATATGGCTATGCTCACTCGTAGAGCCAAAAACTATCTAAGACGAACAGGAAAGAGATCTCTTGAAGATGCAGCTGACCGAACACCAACGGGATTCGATAAAAGCAAAATCAAGTGTTATAAGTGTCAGAATCTTGGACACTTTGCCCGTGAATGTGAGAAAGGAAGACAACCTGCTTCGGGTTTCACTAAACCATCTGTTGTTCCAAAACAGATTGAGCATACTACTGCTAAGGCTGCATTGTTGATTGAGGATGGAGATGCTTATGATTTTTCTGCTCATGAAACTCAAGAGCAATGTTTCATGGCTATCAACAATGAGTCAGATCATATACAAAGAAGTAAATGGTATGTGGATAGTGGCTGCTCACGGCACATGACTGGTGACATGTCCCTTCTGTCTGATGTGAAACCATATCGAGGAGGACATGTTGCTTTTGCGGGAGATACTGGTGGTAATATCACGGGTCAGGGTACTCTTTCTAATGGGCAAGTGAGTTTTGATAAAGTGAACTATGTCGAGGAACTGCAACACAATCTGATCAGTGTTTCTCAAGTCTGCGACAAGAAGTTCACTACCGCATTTACAGATGTTGAATGTTTAATTTTGAAACCGGGATTTGTTATTCCCGAGGAATGGGTGTTACTGAGAGCACCCCGTGTACGCAACTCGTACATTTTGGATATGCAAACTGTGATTACCAAGGAGCATACTTGTTTGCTATCAAAAGCATCCTCTAAAGATTCACTGCTTTGGCACAGACGAATGGGACATATTCATTTTCGCAGAATGAATTATCTTGTTAATAATGATCTTGTGTTAGGTGTGCCTAAAAAGTCATTCGTAACAGATGATGAATGCGTTTCCTGTCTCAAAGGGAAACAACACAAGAAGTTCCATAAGTCTAAGCAGGTGAACTCTATTGAATCTCCATTGGAGTTGCTTCACATGGATCTGTTCGGTCCTGTGAATAAGAAAAGTATTGGAGGAAAATCATACTGTCTGGTTGTCACTGATGATTACTCAAGGTTTTCTTGGGTATATTTCTTGGCTGGAAAGGATGAAACAGCTGATACTTTAACTTACTTATTCGACAGACTGGAAAATCTGTGTAATCTGAAAATCAAGAAACTGCGCAGTGATAATGGAACAGAATTCAAGAACAGAACTTTGGAAATGTATTGTCTTCGAAAAGGAATCTTTCATCAGTTTAGTGCTGCTCGTACTCCTCAGCAAAATGGAGTAGCTGAAAGAAAGAATAGGACAATCATTGAGGCAGCAAGAACCATGTTGTCTGATTCGCATCTGCCAACCACTTTTTGGGCAGAAGCTGTTAACACTGCCTGCTATGTGTTAAATAGGGTTTCGATTGTTAAAAAGCGAAAGAAAACATGTTACGAATTGCTGAATAATCGCAAACCAAATTTGAAGTTTCTTGAGCCTTTCGGGTGTCCTTGCTCAATTTTAATTACTAAGGACTCGGTAGGCAAATTTGATGAAAAAGCAGTCGATGGGTTATTTTTGGGATATTCTGTGAACTCTCCAAATAAAAGAGTTTTCAACAAGTCTACTGGGAGAATAGAAGAACATTTTGAAGTAAGGTTTATGAAATATACTGATTCTCCAAAAGGCAAGGGACCTGATTCCTTGTTTGAGTATGATAAGTTGGTGGACTCTTTCAATCTTCCCAAATTTAGTGAAGAAGAACAGGTGGCGTCTCTACTTCATGGATTGGATCTTACCTCTGACGACTCAATCTCCTATTCTAGAGTAGTACCTCCTGAGAATGTTGTCAATGATGACAATCCCTCCGATGTTGATCAAGTGGCTTCTGAATCTAATCCTCAAACTGAAACCAATATTGTCACACCAATTGACAATGAGGATACTGCCACTAATAGCTCAGTTGAAATTCAAAATCCTGGAGGTGATCTGTCAAATTTGGATTCAATCATTGTGCCTGATCCGATTCCTCAGCTCAGAATTCATTCTACTCACCCCACTGAAAACATCATTGGTGATCTTCAACAAGGTGTCTTAACTAGGCAGCAATCTGCTGCTAATGAAGTCCGTGAAGAATCTTCATCTGCCAATTTTGCCTGTGTTGAAGAAGAATTGGAAGAATGCTTCTTGTCTCAGCATGAGCCAAAGAAAATTGCTGAAGCTTTGAAAGATCCATACTGGGTTGAGGCTATGCAGGAAGAATTGAATCAATTCAAAAAGCTTGATGTCTGGGAGTTGGTTCCTTTACCAATGGATGTCGATCCAATTGGAACTCGCTGGGTTTATCGTGTGAAGAAAGATGACAGAGGCGTAGTTATTCGGAATAAGGCTCGGCTGGTTGTTCAAGGTTTTACTCAGATTGAGGGTTTGGACTATGATGATGTGTTTGCTCCAGTTGCAAGATTGGAGTCCATTCGCATTTTTCTGGCCTATGCGACATTTAAAGGTTTTCGGGTTTATCAACTCGATGTCAAGAGCGCATTTCTGTATGGAGAGGTTTTGAAGGATGTGTATGTCTTGCAACCTCCTGGTTTTGAAGATCCAAACCATCCTGATTATGTGTGCAAGTTAGGCAAGGCATTATATGGTCTTCATCAAGCTCCTAGAGCTTGGTATGCGAGGTTGGCAAATCATCTCACGAGAAATGGCTTCTCACGAGGCCAAATTGATAGCACTCTCTTCATAAAAAGGGTTGGAAAAGATTTGTTACTTGTGCAGGTTTACGTGGACGACATCATATTTGGTTCAACAAATGATTCTTTGTGCAGAGACTTCGAGAAGATTATGAAGTCCGAGTTTGAGATGAGTGCCATGGGAGAACTTAAGTTCTTTCTAGGTGTACAGGTTGAGCAGTCTGACAAGGGTTTCTACATTCATCAGTCCAAATATGTCAATGACATGTTGACTCGGTATGAACTCCATGACTGTAAGCCATATGGTACTCCCATTGAAACTGATCACAAACTCGGACCCGCTGAACACGAAGAAGATTGCAAGGAGCGGGACTATCGTTCTATGATAGGATCATTGATGTATCTCACTGCATCCAGACCAGATATTGTGTTTGCTGTGTCTATCTGTTCCAGATATCAATCAAAGCCCAAAGTTTCTCACATGAAGGCTGTGAAGCGAATTTTTGGTTACCTCAAATATCGACCATCACTTGGTCTATGGTACTCAAATGAGAAAAATTTCGCTCTCACTGCCTATTCTGATTCTGATTATGGCGGCTGCAATTCGGATAAAAAATCAACTACAGGAGGATGCCAATACCTCGGTTCTCGACTGGTGTCTTGGCAGTGTAAGAAGCAAACCACAGTTTCCACCTCAACAGCGGAAGCTGAATACATTGCTGCTGCAAGCTGTTGTTCACAGATTTTATGGATTCAACATCAATTGCGTGACTATGGGTTACTTCTTACTTTGACTCCTATTCATATTGATAATACTGCTGCTATATCTATTATTCGCAATCCCGTTCAACACTCTAAGACCAAGCACATAGAGATTAGGTTTCACTTCATACGAGATTGCTATGAGAAACATTTAATTGACCTCATTCACATAGATACCCTTAAGCAAAAGGCCGACTTATTCACTAAAGCTTTTTCGCGTGCTCGCTTCAACGAACTTGTGGATATGATAGGGATGATTTCCCTTGATCTCAAGAAATGATTTGTGACTTATTTTCTGTACAGTTTATTTGCTTTTCTAGTTTATTTAAAAAAAAAAAAAAAAAAAAAAAAAAAAAAAAAAAAAAAAAAAAAAAAAAGGGCAACCGCCACTCTTTATACTCGTTAGTATCAAGGAAATGCAATGGTTGCTACATTTTTAAAATAGACGTTGAGTTGAGTCTGTAAACTACTTGGGATATGATAGTACATCGAGTGACATGCACAAAATGGAATTTTAAGTTTTATCTTTGATGTGTCAGTAGGTTTATCTGACACACTTAAAACTGTTTTTATGAAAATTGTCTTCATCATGCGATGTACCGGTAGGCATGATACACACCTGTCTCTGGGTTATTAAGAAATCATTTAAATATGTGTCTATTATCTTGTGGTAAACTCCGTATGATGTACGACTCAATGTCTTAATTCCTTAACGTAGCTTAACATATTTCTATCTTTGGAACTTTTATCTGAAATCATTTGGGAGTTTATGCTGGTTGTTGCCTCTGTTGTACGAAAGTACAGAACTGGTAACAGTTACTATAAACTTGGGGTTAAGCAATTACAGGTCAATGCACTTGAAAAATCTTAATGATACTGAACAAGGTCGCTGTTTGGGAAACTCCAAATCCAGTTTGACTGCGATCGGTTTTGCTTAATCCTAAATCATACTAACCAAGGTCGCTGTTTGGGAAACTCCAACTTCAGTTTGACTGCGATTGGTTGTGATTATACTTGAATCATGTTAGGTTGCTTTGCTGTACTTCTGTACTGACCTGTCAACTCTAGCCTGATTCTTAAAAATGATCTTTCTTTATTCTTTCTAAATATGGAAACTATGTTATTGTCTAGAGTATAGGGGTATATCAATGGTGGGTGCCACAGAGACTTATACATTCTAACAATAAAAGGTTAACTCCACAAACTCGGTTGTAACATGCTTAAGTGGATAAACAATATCGATAATCGTCTTGAAATAATTTTTATAAAAAGTGTTTTAAATGTGCCACGTAAATTTAAAGTGGACAAATATACTGATAATCGAAATAACTCTTTCTATTCCTAATAATTGCATGTTATTTCGGTATGATCCCTAACCAGTATCTCAACTCCGTCACCAAAACGATTTTATAAATTACTCGCTTTTAGTTGTATTTGTTTCTTTTATTTTATGTTTATATTTAGTTTTATCTCTTTAATATTCTTTAAATTGTATTTTTTTCCTTTTTAATTTTTTTTAGTCACAAATCATCTTCTATGCGAAAATTCTAAAATCAAAATCCGAATCGGCACTCTTTTTTAATCTTGAAAATTTCTGATTTGTGTTCCGTGCGACACAACCACTGTGTCGTACTCCTGTTATACGACACAAAATCTATGTCGTATAAGTCAGTTTTGTTTGTGTCGTATACTATGTCGTATGCGGGTCAGGGATAACTATTCACAACATACGACATAATCATTTACGTTTTCAAATCTTTCACGACACAAACTATACGACATAAAGGCGATTTTGCGACACAAGCATTTTTCGATCGGGTTCGTGATTTCGAAGGCTTTTCTTCGCGTTTTGTTGCTCGACTCTTGTTCATCATCTGTTAGCGCATCCTTAGGTATAATTCTTTCGTGTTTTTATCGCGTATTATGTCCTGTATTCGATCGACCCGTATTACGTTTTTAGGGTTTCGGTTTTTCGTTAAATTATTTAGGGTTTAGGGGTTATTAGGGTTAGATAAATACATATTATTGATCCTCTGTTGTGTACGAACCCTAGGGTATGTCTGGATTTTGAAAACCCCAAAAATGTTTCATCGATCGAATCTGGGTTTGCTTTGCTGTTCATCTTTGCGACATAACATACGACATAGTCGTTATGTCGCACAGATACTTGGTTTTTATGTCGTATTGATAACCGGTTCTTATGTCGTATCTTTATACGACACAAACGTTATGTCGTACTCACTTTATACGACACACCATACGACACAGCGACTATGTCGCATTCGAGATTAATTTCTCAATTATTGCTAAATGCAGGGGAAATGCTGTCCGCGTGACACGTGTCATACGACACAATGCTTATGTCGTATTATTCTTATACGACACAGTCCTTATGTCGTATGAACCTCATGCGACACAACTGATGTGTCGCAGAACTTTTGTAAAAATAAAACGCGAATTATTTTTTGGTACTAACGCTAACGCATTTCGAGTTTTGGCTGTATTACTGTTATTTTTGTAGAAATGGCTGAACAACCTGCTCAACCTGCTCAAGCTGCTCCAGCTGCTCCAGCACTCCCCGAGATCGATATCTCTAAATACTTCTGGGAGCCTCGTCACAACATTGTGGCGTTCATGAATACAACGGTCGAGACTTCCCGCCCGTATCGCCCAATGATCGCATTTCTTCAACGCTCGCGTATTTACAAAGCTATCACTGCAGATACTCGGATCCTGACAAATCACATTACCGAGTTTTGGGATAATGCAGTGGTAAACTATGATGAAGCTGATACTAGGATCATTTCTACTGTCCGCGGCCGCCAAGTCATCTTTTCTGAGCAGCTTATTCGAGATTTCTTCGAATTCGGTGATAATTCTGACATGATCACCCAGTTTTCTTCAGCTGCTATTGCTCAGGGCATGCGATCGATTGGTTATCAGGACATTCCAGTTGATCAGTACAAGAAAACCTATATGACAAAGGTTTGGAGGTATCTGGCTCACATCGTCATTGTGTGCTTATCCAGTCGCAAGGCAGGTCTCGAAGGGATGAAATTTGCGACTGCCTCTGCTATTCTTGCCCTGATATACAACAAGCCCTTCAACTTCTCAGGCTATATCTTCAGGGGTTTTGTGAACAACGCTTTGGATAATAAAGACAAATGGGCGTTGTATCCCCGATTCACTCAGCTGTTACTCAACCATTTGCACTCGGATCTTCCAGTGATCAACTCTTTTTCCTACGCGCAAACGCCGATGAATATCAGAATTTATACTGCTTGTACAAAGTTTGCGAAGTCAGGCGAAGCACCGGAACGTGAGGTTGCGTTGTTCGGTCACATTGTGGATCCTGATTATGTACCTCCTCCAGGCGAACAATTTAATGATCCACCTGCTCAGCAACCTCAAATCCCGAGGCCCCCAGTACAACAGCCTCCGGTTCAGCAGCCACCCGTTCAACAGCCTCCCGTTCAACAACCTCCAGCTCAACAACCGCCAGTTCAGCCTGTTGTAGCTGATCCAGAGTTGGTAGATCTTGATCTTGAGATCGATAATTATCAGCCTTCTTCTCCACCCCCTGAATCTTCCACCCGAGGAAAAAGGCCTCGAGATGTTTCTGACATTGCTGATTTGAATCCTCTGGTCAGACGTTCCCGCACTTCCACTTCCACATCTTCTGAGCCCCCAAGGACTGAAACTCCAATCACTCCTCATCCAGCTGTCATTCAGGAGCTCCTGTCAAAGATTGAAAAGATGCAGCAGACTATGGAAGCTCAAGCATCTGTTTCTGAAGCTCAGGATGCTAGGATCTCTCGCTTGGAGAAAGAGAATGAAGAATTGAAGACAAAGGTTCTGCAGCTGGAAACCCAAGCTATTGCTTCGGGGGAGACAGCCCAACCGGCCTTAGAATCAATTCCTAGGGTTTCCGCCGAAGGCGAAGAAAATGTAAATCCTGAAAATGTAAATGCTTCTGATATTAATGAAACAACTCTTATTCTTGAGTATATTATTGAGCATCCAGGGCAACCAAAACCGTTAGCTGTAGATTACACGTATTGTAATCTGACTTACTTTCAATCTGCGGTTGACGATGACGATCGTGCGCCTGAAGAACATTTTGACTTCAACTCAGCTGATAATGACGATGATGTTGATGTTGAACAAGAAGAGCTTAATCCTGATGAAGAATATTCTAATTGTCCAGCCTATCCTCAAGAGGGTGTTGTATTATCGGATTCTTCAGACGATGAGTCAGGGCCATCGTTCAATTACGTTCCAGGATCTTCTTCTCAACCTGGTCCTGCTCAAGAATCTTCTGCACCCTCCAGTTCTTCACAAGCACAACCAGTCCCTGTTCGAGAAACGACAAATTACAATGACATTTTCCCTCTTGATACATCTGAATGTGTATCTTTTGACAAAGAAATGCCCATTAGAGAAAGGGACAACTGGTTTCCAAAAGGAAAAAATCCAGAACCTGCTCCAGTTACATGCAAGAAATATCAGGTTGGCGGTAATTATACAGGCCTGATAAAAAGCTGGAAGGTGAGCAAAGGAAGGTTGATGATTAAAAGGCTTGACGGTATCCAGTACTTTCGTCGATCACTGAGGATATTGAGTACATTGCCAAAGCATGACATCGTGCGTCTTACTCAGCTTCAGTTGATAAATCCTCACGATGATGGAGTTGCAGATGTTATTCAAAAGGTCATGCGTGAGGAAATTAAACGAAAGAAATACCATTATGTCAAACCAGTACTGGGTACAAGGTACACGTTCAAGAAGAAGCTCGATCCAAAGACCAAGCAGCCAATTGTAAAAGTTCACTATCCGCCTGCTAAATGTCTGACTGAAATAGCTCTGGAAACAGTTCCATTCAATCTACTGAAACGTTTTCATTACTGGGAACTGGATGCTCACACTGGCGAAGCCGTCTTAGTTTTTGTACCAGATTCAGAGCCTCAGACAGGATCTTTGTGGGGTCTACGAAAAGCTAACTTCAGAATATTTGACCCAATGAGCTTGATTAATCTGTCAAGAGATGACATGAAGAAGCTATTCGACAATCGGATTCGCTACAATCCAGGAAACGAGTTCAACTCCGTTTTAGCGAAACGATTTCAGAAAATTGTTGATATATGCTTCACCTACGGCATACACGCTGGTGGAAACTTTCCACCTGGTTGGGTTTGAAGACTGAAGAAAATTGAAGATTTTTCGAAGACCAAGCTGAAGACACGGGGGAGTTTGTTGGTACATCAATGTGTGTCTGTCAGTTGGTCTCAGTCTGTAATCGTGTCGAAATTGTAATTACGTTTTGAATTGTTTAAGTTCTAGTTTATTTACAGTTTCTGTCATCATGCGACACAAGCACTGTGTCGCAGAAGCATTCTATGCGACACAAGGCTTGTGTCGCAGAATCATCTCATGCGACACAATGCTTATGTCGCATAAGCCTTCATGCGACACAAAGCTTGTGTCGCATACAGTTTGGTCCAGGCTATAAATAGAGACTCGCCAGTTTCTGTTTATTAAGCCAAAAACAGAAAACACACACATAACACCTCCAAACTCAGAGAAAAAAAATACTAGTTTGTGTTATTTAGATTATTGTGTGTTTGTCAAAGTGTATGTATTGTTACCATCTCGTTATATACAAAGTTATACACTTGTGTTTTGGTCATTTACTTGTGAACTTCTAGCATATCTTGTGTGTTTAATTTCCGCTTTTATAGACAAGTTTAAGCTACTCGATTTGGTCCGTATACGGAACCTACATCAAGGATCATCCAAAGTTTCTGGCATCGTTTGGTGTTATGAGCAACCGAGAAATTCCATCCCAACCCGAGCTCGAACCCATCAATCTTAGTGACGACATGCCTTATTCCGATCCTCTTACGGCTAACATGCAACACTTGTTCACCGACGACCCTATTCGTCGCCCGCCCGGTCGTATATCTTCTAGGAAAAGCCAAAAAAGCTCGAGTTCAAGTGATGCCGCTACTGCTTCACGTTCTTTGAAAGAACAAGAACGTTTGGCCAACATACGAGCCGCGCAAACGTCAGAACGTACAATGGCGCAAATCGGAAAAGCCGCGGCAAAAAAAACGATCATTAAATCGTGAAAAATGCTTCTTCAACCGATCCCGTCGTTTCTCAAAGGCAAGGAGAAAAAAATGATCAAGGAAGTAAGAAAAACCTTGGTTGACAACTATGAGTCGGACTACAAAACGTTCTTTGGTCACGACGCGGGTTCGGGTTCAACCCAAGTGCTAGATTCGGGTGAAGACGAGGACAACAATGAAGACGACAACGAATCCGAGTAGACTACTAGTTGTATTTTTAAATTTCAATAAATGTATTTTTTTTCTTTTTTAGGATTTGTAACATTTTTCATTTTTTAGAATTTGTAACATTTTAATTTTTTAGGAATTGTAATTTTTTTTCTTTTTTAGGAATTGTAATATTTTATTTTTTTAGGAATTGTAATGTTTAATTTTTAATTAATCCCTTATTTTTAGTTTTAATTTAAATGTGTTATTTAAGTTTTGTATTAAATAAATAGATTAAATAGTGTGTGGGGCCCTGAAAATAAGAGAAGTGATGTTGCTGTTGGCAGTGGAGTGTCAGTTTGTGTCAGTCAGTGGAAAAGCTGACGTGGCGCTGAGCTGGCAGGCAACTGACGCGTCAGTTCGCGTCACCATTGGAAGGAGTCTTACGATATACACTTTTATGTATGCATATAGTGACATTTTCTTTTTTTTTTGGAAGAATAATTAAATTGGAAGAGACCTACAACAATGGTAACAAGAACTCAAAATGTACAGCAGCTATATGATGGGTCTAGCATATCAACAAAAGACAATTGGTCTAAATATCTCAGTGACAACTTAAATTCATCTACTTGTGAGATGTTTAATTTGAAAGGGGGCCAATCTCAACTGTTCATATACTAAATAGGAAAGGTAGCTAAAAGAACATGCCAAAGGAGTAAACAAGTCGAATAGACCGAAAGCCACCCAAAGTCTATTTCTAATGCATACAAGACCTACAAAGGTTCTGATATATTTACTACTCCGTATTAAATTTAGGAAAGAAGAAAAGTAACTTGTTTCGAGCATGAACGCATTTTACCAGATACCAACTGTTAGAGATTAGGGATTATTAGTTATAGGATTTAATTCTGTTTAATTAGTTTCCTTGTTTATGTGATTTGCTACAGCTGTCTTGTTTCCTCAGTTATCCTTGTTTTGTTATTATATATTGAGGAGTTGCCTCACAAGTAATAATAACACGATATTTTCCATTGAATCTTTTACATGGTATCAGAGCCCCCATCCACCACCACCACCAGAAACCCAGACAGCAATATCAGTCCTCCGGCGGCTGCTCTAGCGGAACCCTAGTCCACAGCCGTCGTCGGTGGAACCCTAGCCACTTGTTCCAATTTTTGTCTGTTGTTTTCTGTTTCTGTTTTGCTGCTGTTACTGTCCTGTTTCTACTAAAGTATCTCTGCTTGAAAAGTCGTCGCAAACCCTGTTCACCGCCGGAATACTTGCTGGAATTGTTGCCATAGAAATGTCCGGTGGGCGGAATCATGATTCTTTTCTGGATTTCTTGTTTCAGATTCATGCCCTGAATTCTGTTTCGTGTTCATCCTAATTCTTGTTCCTGTCCTGTTCAAGGTTTTAGTTCTTGAAGCCATGATGCTGAACCCATTCCTGACCCATTTTCTGACCTGATCTAGATCCTGTTCTTGACCTGATCCAGATCTGCTATCAGTACTCGTTCATGATTCCTGTCTTGTTCCTATTCGAGTTTTAATTCTCGATTCTTGATCCTGATTCCTGACCCTGATTCAATGATTCTGTTTCCTGTCCCGTCATGTTCAAGATATTTAGATCTTGAAACATGCTGTTCCTGTTTCTGTCCCGTTCAAGTTCAAAGATCTTGAAACCTTGATCCTGAAATCCTGATCTTGATCCTGAATCCAGATTCCTGTTCGAGATACCTGATTTCTACTCCCGTTCCTGTTTGAGTTTAAATGTAAACTCGAGAACCAGTTCCTGTCCTGCTAACTCGGTGTCAGTTAGACACTGATTCTTGGTTTCCTGATCCAGTCCTTGTTTCCAGTTACTGTCCAATTCCCCCGTGCCGGTTCCTGTTCTTGTCCCTGTTCCGTTCCACTCCACAGCCCGTTTCCAATTGAATCAGAAAGATGAAGTTCAAGTTCAGGAGGAGCGGATGTATGCAAGTTGAGAATGATTATTATCATTCCTCCAACTTGAGGAGGAGTGTTAGAGATTAGGGATTATTAGTTATAGGATTTAATTCTGTTTAATTAGTTTCCTTGTTTATGTGATTTGCTACAGCTGTCTTGTTTCCTCAGTTATCCTTGTTTTGTTATTATATATTGAGGAGTTGCCTCACAAGTAATAATAACACGATATTTTCCATTGAATCTTTTACATGGTATCAGAGCCCCCATCCACCACCACCACCAGAAACCCAGACAGCAATATCAGTCCTCCGGCGGCTGCTCTAGCGGAACCCTAGTCCACAGCCGTCGCCGGTGGAACCCTAGCCACTTGTTCCAATTTTTGTCTGTTGTTTTCTGTTTCTGTTTTGCTGCTGTTACTGTCCTGTTTCTACTAAAGTATCTCTGCTTGAAAAGTCGTCGCAAACCCTGTTCACCGCCGGAATACTTGCTGGAATTGTTGCCATAGAAATGTCCGGTGGGCGGAATCATGATTCTTTTCTGGATATCTTGTTTCAGATTCATGCCCTGAATTCTGTTTCGTGTTCATCCTAATTCTTGTTCCTGTCCTGTTCAAGGTTTTAGTTCTTGAAGCCATGATGCTGAACCCATTCCTGACCCATTTTCTGACCTGATCTAGATCCTGTTCTTGACCTGATCCAGATCTGCTATCAGTACTCGTTCATGATTCCTGTCTTGTTCCTGTTCGAGTTTTAATTCTCGATTCTTGATCCTGATTCCTGACCCTGATTCAATGATTCTGTTTCCTGTCCCGTCATGTTCAAGATATTTAGATCTTGAAACCTGCTGTTCCTGTTTCTGTCCCGTTCAAGTTCAAAGATCTTGAAACCTTGATCCTGAAATCCTGATCTTGATCCTGAATCCAGATTCCTGTTCGAGATACCTGATTTCTACTCCCGTTCCTGTTTGAGTTTAAATGTAAACTCGAGAACCAGTTCCTGTCCTGCTAACTCGGTGTCAGTTAGACACTGATTCTTGGTTTCCTGATCCAGTCCTTGTTTCCAGTTACTGTCCAATTCCCCCGTGCCGGTTCCTGTTCTTGTCCCTGTTCCGTTCCACTCCACAGCCCGTTTCCAATTGAATCAGAAAGATGAAGTTCAAGTTCAGGAGGAGCGGATGTATGCAAGTTGAGAATGATTATTATCATTCCTCCAACTTGAGGAGGAGTGTTAGAGATTAGGGATTATTAGTTATAGGATTTAATTCTGTTTAATTAGTTTCCTTGTTTATGTGATTTGCTACAGCTGTCTTGTTTCCTCAGTTATCCTTGTTTTGTTATTATATATTGAGGAGTTGCCTCACAAGTAATAATAACACGATATTTTCCACTGAATCCCCATTCATAGTTCATGGTACACAAAGATATATGCAATGAAAATGAATACCTTAAAGTGAGACAGCAGTTTGGAATACACTAAAGTCAAGGGTTCCGATGAAGACACAAACCTAACCAATGAAGTGGATGTGTTAAAGTTGACAATGAAATTCCCTTTCAAAAATCATCAACTAAAGTCACATCAACAATAAAAACAAAATCTGTGTGCAGACGATTATCTAGCAACCAGACTGCCCACTGATATAGAGAAGGCAGACCCACTGACACTATAACAGCACCTAATGAGAGCCACCTATATTGCCAAGGACGACCACCAAAGAAGTTCTATTTGAACCAAAAGGTGAAGTGATTATATGCATAATATGCATCATTTTAGGACCAAAGAGTGAACCACACTGTCGTAAGTGATCCTCATCCTCCAACAGCATTTGAGTAACAATTTCACTCTCAACAAAATCAGGGACATAGCTAGATAGTGCCAAGAGTCGTAAAAAATCTAAAATTTTAGTACTATATTAGTATGATGATGATTTTGTTTAGTACTCACTAATCTTATACACAAATATCAAGTGGGAAAATTTCTTGCTCCATCACTAAACAAAATCAAGCATTTTGATAGATATAGATTCAACACGTACATTGTCTAAATATTTAACCTCTAGCCTAAACATGGAGGAGCTACTACCGCGCCAGAAATCAACTTTAAATTCCATATACAACTTATAATGTTGTATCAGCTCTATACATGTTCATCCAACATGCTAAAAATTAAATTTCCATGTGGAATAAAATCAACATGAACTACAGAAATATAAGTAGTTTCATTAAAAAGATCAGTCAAAAAGCAACTCCATATCCAATTAAAGTTCAACACAACTAACAAAGTCTTGTCTCAATTCACATATATATAAATATAAAGGTTATTACCAGAAAAATTCCTAAAACAGTCAATAAATAGGGATTTCAACATCACCATCAGTAATCTACTGCTGTAAATCTTCCATCAACCGTAAATCCAACAGAAACGCAATTTCCAAAAATTCCTTCATCGTTCCCGCCAATTCCTTCGCCATTGATATCGGTTTCATCATTTTCCAGATCTTAATCACATCATCGAACGAAACATTACCGAAATGCTTTGATATTCTTCACTCTTTCCGGTAACGTTCCGGTTCTTTCGACGCTTTGATTACTAACGAGGCGGCGGAAGGTACAACGGAGACTTTAGCCTGAGGGTGACGCCAAACGAATACTTCTACTACTTGTGATGGATCCAATTTAGTGGCATTTTGATTCTCCGGTGGTGGTTTACGGTGGCAAAGGATTATATACGTGGAAGTAATTGGGGGAAGTGTAACTTTAAGATCTGATCAGTGGTTTCTATTGTTTATTTTGGGGTGGGCCCTCGAAAATTTATAACGGCCCATTGGGCCATGCCAAATAAATATATTTCATGTACATATTAATATTTTATTATTATTATTATCCTACGGGAGATGATAATGCCACTGGTATTTTTTAAACTTCTAGAGGGACTTAATATAAACGTGGGTTTGTAATCAAGAACTTGTATTAAACGATTTTAATACATCAAAACAAATCATAATAATTAATTAATTAATAATGAAGTATACAATTTGGTGATGTCATAGTTTTGTTTCATATCTATGGTGTGGTTTTGAGACCCAACATTCTATTTTTCTTACTTCTCAAAACGACATGGATTTAATTAGTTGTTGTGCTTTACACGTAAACATAACTTTTAGATTTGAGATCAGAGAAGAAGGGCTGTTAGGGAGAGCTAAGAGGGGCAGAAAATCACGTCCGTTCATTTTCAAGATCAAGGGTGAAGGGGATGCCATGTCACGAGGGTCTAATATGCAATTGTTTTTGGGCGGAGGGACTAGATTGTAAATTATGTTAAATTAGATATGAGGGGTCAATTGATGAGATATTTTTGGGCAGCCCTTTCCTTTTCTCTCTCCAGAAAATACACACAAACATTATACCTCTCTGTCTATCTCTATCTCTATCTTTCTCTCTTCACAACACACACACATGAACACTCTTTATATTACACTCACCACCATTACCATCTAGCACCACCGTCCACCACCACGACCGTCACCGTCATCGTTGGATGACCAGATAAAAGAGGCGGAGAAAGCGACGCGGATTTGTGGTCGGAAAATTTGAGATGCGAACCACCACTGTTGGTGAACCGGCCTCCACCGGACGTAACCAACCGTGACCGTTTCTTATTTTTCTCCCGCCGCTCCACCGCTCCACCACCACCACCGCTCCACCGCCACCACCACTTACGGCATCATATTGACTACCACAACCATTTTGTAAAAACATTTCAATCTAAGAGGAAATAGATCTAGAAATTCGTGGATAAAGATCTAAAAGTAGATCTACTTTTTATATTTAGATCTACTTTTTAGATCTGAAAAATCAACTGCATCTTACATTTTTTTTCACTGCATCGTAAATGCAATTAATGTATATTTGTGCTAATGCTTGTTTACTGCATCTTTGTCTATTGTTATTGCATCTTTGTTCATTGTTACCGCATCTCTTTCTTTTGTTACTGCATTTTATGATTTTTTAGCATTTTTATGTGTTTCTACACCTTGAATATATATTTGAATCGGAAAATTACTAGTGTTTGTTTTACTTCATCTTATATATTGTTATTGCATCTTATGTTTTTTAGCATTTTATGTGTGACGGTAAAGCTTTGGGTTTATTCTTGAGGAAATATTAATAATAGCATTACTTGTTTACTGCATCTTATGTTTTTTTAATATTTTTATGTGTTGGTAAAGCTTGGATTTATTCTTGAAATAATATAAAACTACTAGTACTTATTTATTGCATCTTATGTTTGTTTTAGCATTTTTTGTGTGTTTGTAAATCTTGGTTTTATTGTTGAAATCAAAAAATTACGATTATTTTGTTTAGTGCATCACGTACATTTTTACTGCATCATGTATATTGTCACTGCATCATGTATATCGTTACTGCATCTTATGTTCTTTAACATTTTTTACTGAATCTTACATATTAAAAAGTTTTCTGATTAAACAATTTTTTTACCATTTTTTTAAGTAATTTTTCTAGCAGGTCCAAAATTATGTTATAATTGCAAAATAGTCCCTGCTCTCCCTTCCCCTTCCCCTCCTCTTCCCCTGTGAACCGTTCCCTAACTTTTAATATTATAAATTATCTTACTTACCTCTTTAAATGTTGTATAAGTCGTGTCTTTCAATTTTCTTTCGTAGTCTAGAACGTTCACTATATATCTTAATCTCAAATATAAATAAATAAATAAATATAATATAATATATATGATATTATAGAATCTATAATAGAGCATGATGACATGGGGTCTACGTGACGTGAAATACAATCCCCAACATATATCAACATCTTGATTTAAACCCCTAAGATAGAAAGTTAATTATTGGTTAATTACGAATATTACATTTGGATAATAACAACTCCTGAAACCTACATCACAAACCATATATGTGGTGTACATTGTTTCAAAGCCCTTAATTATATTTGACAGTAATGTAAAATGACATATATATATATATATATATATATATATATATATATATATATATATATATATATGATTATCAAAAAGCTAGTCGGTAATATGATCGATCAATATGTTATGTGTTCCAGTGTTATTTGCGACAATGTGTATAATAATATGGGGTACTAATACATGTGTTATGTTGAGAAGAATGAAATATATGATCCAATCCTACAGTAGACATCTAAATATCAAGGTTACCTGCTACTTTTACTACCAAAATGGCTAAATCCATATACATATGTATTGAAATAGTCATGAATTATATAATAAAGTGTTCATACGTAGTGCCGTATTCATGATTTAGGATGACCCGTCGCATTGATATTCCACCCTTTGTGAACCTGTAGCACAACAAAGAATGAATTTAACTAAAAGTGCAATTTGTATAAGAGCACACGGAGTGGTGACATTGTGTTTACAATGTTCTGAGTGAGGATTTTGTGGTGATGATTTTGTGGTGTGGTAACAGCGTTCTGGACAGTGTTCTCAAAGCGTATTTTTGTTTTTATATTAATTCTTTGTGTGGGGAAAAAGCAACAAAAATGAGAACACCGAACAAAACAACATCTGATTTTGGACGCTGAGTGAAGAACACCGACGAGAACACTGATAAGAACACTGAGGCGGAGTGGCAGAACATTGTGTTACAGTGTTCTCGATGGAGAATTTTGAAAGAAAACCGTCCACTCCGTATGCTCTAAGAAATTTACACTACATATACCGAATGCACTCGTAGCGACTGCTACCTCTACCTTTTACATGGCTCCACTACTATTAAATTATACGAGTATTAGATATAATAATAATAATAATAATAATAATAATAATAATAATAATAATAATAATAATAATAATAATTCGATTATAGAACCTAGTTTTAACCGAAACCGTTTAACTAAGGAAAAACGATTATTTACTAACACCTTTAACAAGTTTCATTAATTTATCATTGTTGTATATGTCAAATCAAACATTTTTTTTTCATAACTAATATTCTTTTTCTTATGTTTAGATAATATACAATATTATAATTGTATATAATTAAGACTTATACATCACACACAATTATATATACTTGAAGCCAATACCTACCATTCAATCAACCTTCTCATTCTCTTTCTAATCTAATGGCAACAACTAATTCCAATCATCATTCACCAAAATACCTCTATCCAAAACCTCTTGCAACTAATAAAAGATTAAGCAACTCCACAAACAACGATGATTTCGACAACTTTGAGATGATCAAATTCGACGTTTGGAACACAAGCAACAATGACGAAAACACCATCTCAAAAGCTAGGGTAATTTCAAGAAAAGTACCACTTAAACCCCATCAAACACTACCTAGTAGTGGAAAGTCATTGCCGATCAACGTGCCAAATTGGTCAAAGATCATGAGGGATCACGTTGATTATGATGATGGTGATGATGAAGATGATTGGTTGCCTCCACATGAATATTTATCAAGAGTTAGGAGTGCTTCTCTTTCGGTACACGAAGGTGTTGGAAGAACACTTAAAGGCAGAGATTTGAGTAGACTTAGAAGTGCAATTTGGAAGCAAACTGGTTTTGAACAAGATTAATTAATTAGCACAAGATCGACAGCTGAGACACTATATATAATTATATATAGTGACAGTTTTCTGAATTTTAGTTGTTTTGTAAGTAGGTTTTCTTTTTTTAACTTTAATCTAATGTAATCAGTTTATTATCGTTCTACTTATTTTGCATATTAATGTTTGATAAGAATACGTACATGCATAATAGTTACAAAAGTGAGTCGAGCTTTTGATTGGATAAATATTCTTAAATTAGTAAGTTTGTAAACGATGTATTATCCAGTGATTATTTATTCAAACTTGATTGAGTTATGTTTCTTCAAGTTAGAGTTTAAATACAAAAATAGATTCAAATTAAACCAAGAAATCAATCTAACTTTATATATATCATAGACATGTGGACGTGTTGATATATATTTTGGATCGAGCTTAATTAATGTTATTTTATCGAACATATAAAGATATAGGTCTTAGATATCTCGAGCTTGAGCTCATCCGTTTAACCAATACTAAAATATCTTAAAGTAACATTTAATTAAAATATAAATAGCGAAAAAGAACTACTCACAATAATTAACAGAACTATTATATTATATTTGTTATGAATTGAATTAAGTGTGGCTATCCACATTCTAAAACCCCCGTCTCTTTATGTATCCATGTAGTAAATGCGATAGTTAATAACTTGTATATATATATGTGGGTTGCATTGGTTGTAAGATGATGATCATGAAATGAAAGAATTATCTCATTCTCTATATTCTTGTTTTATATACTTTGTTCTGCATATTGCTAATAGGTCGTTGTTTCACAACACGTTATTAGCACGAAGCTATCACAAATATTCTGATTAATTCATGAAACCTTTTTCTACCAATCATGGCTCCACTCTAGAAGAGTAGACATAATTTCATGGAATGTGGATGATGAAAAGGAGGGAGCAGCAAACTGATTCACTTTTCATTCATATTAATTTACGGATCAGGTTTCAAACCAACTTTTGATTGCAAGAGGTATGTACGTATATCTTAAACTCTAATTGATTGGTTCTATACTGAGTATTTGTTAGCATCGACTGATTGAGTTTCTTTTAGATTACCTCCATATGCATCTCACCGTTAAAATAATTTTCTTTGAAACTTTCAGATTTTATGTTTCAAGTATTATTAGTCTAATTAATTAAAGCATTAGGATTTCCCTAAAGAATGTAACGTAAATACATATATTCCTGGTTTCATTTTTGACTGCTCGTATGTATTTAGAGATAAAAATACGGTTTGGACTATGTTTGAAAAAAAGTGAGAAATATATAGTTAGCTATAATTATTAATCTGATTTTAAATAAAAGTTTAAGGTTGGACTTAATTAGTGGTTGATTAATCCTTCCTGACTTGTTAAACTCAAGGTTTTATGTTTCTTACAGAAGGTAGTAATAAATAAGTAAGGCTTATTTTTCTTTTATTTGATGAATTTAATTTACATAATTCTAACATGCATGTTGTTTGTATAAGGAAAATTTTCGGACTATACATATGATGTTCATATTATCATAAACTGTTGAATAAATCTGAATTGCGGAGGTCAAAAGGCCACCATTGAAATAATCATGCACGGAAGGAAATTTCGGATTTTAATTACAATAAATTTGACATGTTTCTTGTTTTGAAAATCATCGTCGATCGGTATCAGCATAGAAATGGTAACAAATAAGATTGAAAAGAACGTATTAGTTATTTAATGGAACATGGATTAGTGACCAATTTGTAATGTTAATGACAACAAAAATCGAAATTGAGAAGAACAGATCGTACATTTGCATATATAAGTTCGTTTTATTGTAGACCCATTGAACTTATTATTTGACCACTTCATATGTTATGTATTGTATTCAAAGTGGCTAGGATATGAAAATTCATTATGGCCTATTTTACAACTATTTGATGTATTTTGATCCATAAACCAGTGAATTGGGAGTTTTAAATCCCATTTGAGAATTTAGTTTTATGGGTTTGACTATTTCTTTTGAAAGCATGTAATACTTATTGTTTGTCGATTTGTTTTCTTTATAAAATGTGCATTCTGATGATGTGGTTATATTTTGATGATGAGTACGTCTATTTATTCTATAAACATGACCAGTATTTCGTGGCACTTAAAGATTAGAGATTGGTTACATATTGATGACCTATGACTAGTTTTTACTCTACATTATATTTTGAGCATCCTTTTGGATGTCCCAGTATGGCTCATAACGTATATAATTTAAGTATGGTTATTAAAAGGTGTTACTATATTTGGTACACAATTGAGCTTAATAAAAGACGGTTAATACGTGTAAGTTAACTTTTATGGTTAATGCATGTTAATTAAAATGTTGAGCCTTATATAATGCATGTACTACCGAATATAATTGGTTAAATTTCAAACCGCCTTACCATGTCTTAATTTCATACCATCTACTTTTGATCCTTATGATATAACATGCATAATTTGCCTTATATACCGGTGGTTATATATATGTTAGAACTTGCATAAGATTTGAGGAAGCAAAAACTATTACAAAGAGCTAGAGTTCCCCTGTTAGATGCACCTAAGGTTGCTATGATTTTCATTGGTGTATTGGTTTAACTCGGTCATGCAGTTACTTCTAAGTTGATACATATCATTTGGAAATGAGATTATTTCTAATGACTTATATTCGAAAGGGTTTGAGTCCAATTTTTCAGTTGATTTGTGTATACTTGAACTAGAAAAAATAATAAGCCCTTTATCGAGTAATCATGAAACTTGTCCAATTAGTTTTCATACATTCTTAAAAGTATGTGTGACAATATAATGACAATATAAATATCATGTTTTAGACAGGGCTGACTAGATGATTAAAATGAATTCATTATTAAAAAAAAAAAAAAAACATGTAATTGGCCTAGTGATGAGATAATTAAGGGACTATTAAATACGAAATAAAAGGGTGTTATATTCTTTGGTGTTTATATTTATGTGTCTACGATATAATGAATTGTCAGAATCATCTAGCACCCTTGAAAGATAAAAGGAAAAGACATAGGGGCTATGGTATTGTAGTGTTGACCTAATGAGACTCGGTTGATACAACTCAATTGTTTGGTGATGATTATTTTTTCAAGACATTGTAGGACCAATGATAAAACTATAAATGTTATGCGATGTTTGCTTGTTTCATGAGTCGTAAAAACTACTATTGGTTCGTTGTTTATATCGACATTACTAGTTTACCATATGAGAGTGTGACATATTTAAAACGTATGCATGTAGTGATTATGTGTAACATCTCATTTGGTTAATAATCGTTAAGATATATGCCTTATAAATAGATTGAATAAGCTAAGAAGCATATGTTTATGATATATGCTAATATGAGTACGTACCATATATATTTGATGATGTACACTTAGTTGGAAGATTAAGAAAGTGTAACGCTAAAATGAAGTGTAAAAATGATAATGCACTCATAGTATCTATCTATAATTATATCGTTCAAAAACGAGTGCCATCGAGACATATATGGTTATAAATTATATATTTATGGACCTTGATTGTTTTCTCAAATGGCGTGATCGGTTAGACCATCCTGGTCAGTGATGATGCGAAAAAGGATTATATATTTCAATAATTTATAGTAATACTTTAAAGAACTTGAAATTTTTCCATGTAAAAGATCTTGCATGAGTGACTTACTCTCAAGGAAAATTGATATTCACCGATCATCGGGCATGGTAATGATTGAATACCTTTAAAATCTGGGAAATATAGAAGGGTATATGTAGGCGGCCTACATGTCCTCCTAATGGACCATTTAATTATTTAAATCGATGCATCGTCTAAATGGTCATATAAGTTGCAACCTGGGGTTGCGAGATGAGTGATTCGACAATTAAAAATTCGAGCACGTTATCCTAGATTATCATCTATGTTTGGACAATGACCGGTGAATGTGAATTATTTGGAAACACTTAGAAAGCGTCTTAGTTGATTGCAATACATGTTGAACTACTTGTAGTTCATACAGTTTGCTTTTGTTAGGACGCCTAATAAGTGTCTTCGGTTGATTCTAAAACAATGATTATGATGAGAGTAAAGGCAAAACTCATTTTAAAGGGGTCATGATATTGATATGCAATAAATATTAATTCGCATCGAGCCTACAAGATTATGATTCCTCCTCATTCTAATTAGTTGTATAAGCATACATTTTCCATCTAAGAGCATTTGGGTTGTGCGATGTGTAAAAGAAAGCGATCCACCACAACATACAATGATGGGACCATCCTGGGATTCAATGAATATGTGTTGAGGGGGAGGAAAAGCAGCTAGTATCAAATGAATTATGAGTTGATCCTCACAATAAAAGAGTACGAACTTGAAAGTTCAAACGATAATTATTAATTTATAGTTGCCAGATATATTTAATCATTAAAATCATGTGACGAGGTCACTAATAACAGCTGCTAATGCTCCGCTTAAATTGGTGTCTTAGATAGACAACTTTTGATTGGTAATGGCACACTTGGAGTGTGTTAGGATAATCGATTCCAAAAGAAAATCCTCGAAAGAAAAAGGAGCAATGGTATAAGATGGTCAAATCGAGGTAATAGAGACCCCGAATGAGTGAAAAGATATTAGACATGATGGTTCAAGAAGAACCTCGGGTACCCGATAAATAAAGAGATCTCAATTCATTATATCATGTCTATAAATCATGGAATCGAAACAAAATCGACGTCGATAATACTTGTATGTATAATATAGCGCTAGACACTATAAATGATGGTGAGGATCTTAGAAACATAATTTCCAAGAGGTATAGAGTTATTGACAATTGTCCAATATAAAAAGACGCAAGAGGCGTATTGGAACTTAGAGTTCAGCTTACATTTAAAGGTGTACCACCCAATTGCTAATCAATGTGTGTGCTAAATTAAAAAAAAAATGAGAATTATGAAACATAATGCGGCAATGGTGGAATGGCACATTTCACAAAGAGTGAGAATTGATTGTGAGTAATATTATATTCTCTCGTGGTGGATATATGTATACTGATATCTGGCATTACAATATAACATATATGCGTCTAACAAAAATACGAGCTCGTTTATATCGAGATTTTGTAAGGATATAAAAGCCCTAAGCATGTCTCATGATTTAATAGATGATATCCTTTAAAGTATAGAAAATGCTCGAGCATGTATTATGGCTTGAAATACTAAAAGCATATTAGACAATTGAGCATACTTCCAAGGGTTAAAGTATTTGGGCAAATATGATACAATTGCCTTAATAATTATTTGACAAAGGGCTATATATATAATTTTGGTTTGCTAATGTATTTTACAAAGATATTTGGATCAACATATATTATATGTGCTTCATATTTGAATGCCTTAAAATAACTCGATGCTTTCGAATTTTTTTTTTCCTAACAAACCAATTTTGGGTCAACACATAATCATTAAGCGTTGTGATGATTGTAAGATATTTTGTTGTTGACAAAGACCTTTTCGACCGTTGAAAGTTGAGAAAGAGCATTCTTTGTTTATAATTACTTTTTTGAGTACCATTTGATATAAAATCTGTCGTTTGAGTAGCATTTGAGTAACATTTGTCTCAAGCCCAACGTGACGTAATTGGAATGAGTATAATGGATGTTTGAAACCTTTAAGATTTAGAAGGTTTAAGTTTGCATCGTACTAACGCATTTGGAGCATGTTTAGTATCATTTGAAAATGCAGGATGGTCGACTAAAGTCAAATACACAAGCGATGATTCATGGAGGAGTGACAACATCATTACTTAAGAAGCATGCTAGAGAGTTGTTTCTTAGACACTTCCTACCCTCGTTATAATAGGAAGCTAGTCCATGCTCTGGGAACACACAGACTCGTGGAGATCAAGTGATGTGATCATCAGGGGGAGAAAATATGCGTTGCACTCTTTTTCCCTTAGCCACGGTTTTGTCCCACTGGGTTTTCCTGGCGAGGTTTTTAATGAGGCAACATCCCCAAGCGTATTGAAAGAATAATGTACTCCTTTTCCTTCATTAGGTTTTTTTTTTTTTTTTTTCTAGTATTTTTTTCCTCACACTGGTTTTTTTTTTCCCACTGGGTTTTTTTTTCTAGTAAGGTTTCTACGAGGCATATTCTTTTAGCGGTGGATAGCCTAGGGGGAGTGTTATGAATTGAATTAAGTGTGGCTATCCACATTCTAAAACCCCCGTCTCTTTATGTATCCATGTAGTAAATGCGATAGTTAATAACTTGTATATATATATGTGGGTTGCATTGGTTGTAAGATGATGATCATGAAATGAAAGAATTATCTCATTCTCTATATTCTTGTTTTATATACTTTGTTCTGCATATTGCTAATAGGTCGTTGTTTCACAACAATATTAAATTAAAATCAAGTATTATGTAAGGATGATTATTCATACACACTATATTTTTTACAAGTCATATATCATCAAACATATTTTTTTAATGTACAACACTTTAAAACGTGTTTGTTGGTGTATGAATCGCTTCACATTTTGCAAGGCTAAAAAGTACATATACTTGAGGTTTTTCTACATAAACATTAAGTGTATGTTTGGCAACTAGCTTGTGAGAGCTTATATGAGCTTGAACTTATGATTTTTATAAGCTTCAGCTCATAAGCTTCGTTTGGATGACAAGAAAATTGAGAGCTTATAAACAGTATAAGCTACTTTTTGAGACGCTATTTCAAGTAGCGTTTGAGAAAAAGCTACAAGCTTCTTATAAATAAAATTACAGATATACCCTAAATCAAGTTATGGAATCTAGTTTCATTATTGCATAACATCGCCAATGAATAAAAAAAGATTTGTATTCATTGATTAGAATCAGAAGTTAATAAAAGTACGAATTACGTGTTATTTTCAGTTAAGGATTAAAGATGGTTGGTAAGAACTAAGAAAGGTGCATTCTACCTTGGACAACCCTTCAGTTGAAATCCACCTTTTGTTATTTGAGCTCATAACAACTTTCGCAAAAAATATCCGAAGACAGATGATGTTTTACTTTTTTAATTAAATGATAAAATAAATAACATTAGACACTACAACAGGAAGGAGCAACGGCGACGGACAAATATGTCGCAGTTCCGTCGCTATAGGCCTCTTGCGACGGATACTGCGACCAAAAGTGGCTGAGAGTATAAAACGCGTGGCAAATGTCATTTGCGACGACGATTGCTACGGCTAAGTAGTTTATCAACGGGTATAAGCCCGACGCAGATCGGTCGTTAGCCTTAAATTTAGTTTAATAAAAGAAGTACAAAATTGCGACGGATAATCTGATTGGCAAAGTTGCGACAGCATACTTAAGTGACAAGAATGGCTGTAACAAGTATGTCGCAATTTTGATTGAGAATAATTAAAAAAAAACTATATATATATATATATATATATATATATATATATATATATATATATATATATATATGACATATATACACACACTTTTTTGATAGGAAACAATACCATAATCATTTGATAATAAACTCAGATACATGTGTATATATTATTTCTAAAACTAATACAAAACATCAATGATACTCAAGATAATCATGAAATATATGTTTAAATATACACACAAGCTATAATATTAGTGTTAGAGACATGATAATCCATTAGCACCTTCACTGCACCTGACCCGTTCGTTATTGCTTTTGATGACCTGCAGCAAGAACAATATTCAACAACATTGGTAAGCATATAATCAACACCCATGAGGCTGTAACTAGCTACTAACCAAACTTTAAATACTAGAGTTTATATTTATAGACTAAACCCAATATCACTTTAAGTACTTGAAAAAATGCATTTAACATCCATAAAATGATACCTATTGATTCATAATTAAACTGATCTATACGTAACCGATGCATTCACGAAGAGAATAAGCCAAACAACAATAATAGAGAAATATATTTTAAGCAATAATACTTACCATATATATCATTTCATCAACACTTTTTTGCCATCATCATCTATCTGTCTACCTATAATAATCATAAAAATATCATGTTACATTTACATAAACCTTGTACGGAGTATATTCATTTTTTAAATTATTTTAAAGAACTTATCTGAATTCATATTTTTTCATTCACAATAGTTTTATGAATATCATATGAAATTAGAGAGAGAAACATCCAAACTCATCTCAAACTATTTTCTCACTAAGGCATTTCATCGAACAGTTGGTTCACATTGAATTACAAAACCTTCTTATAAAATAAATCATCATGTACAAAATAAATAATATACTCAATAATAATAATAATAATAATAAAGTAGATACATAAGCTAATAAGCACACACCTTAGATGTACAGTTAAATCAGAACGTGAACTAAAAAGCAAGCCTATGTTCCTTGATTCTTCTTTGTGCTTGTGAATGTTGTTAATCGGATCACTCGTAGAGCTTTCTGTTGGTATAGGGCATATGAAGATGAAACATCGAATTTAATTATTTGCACGGTTTGCTTTATTGATTTTCATTATACAAATAAAAGAGGAAGAAACCAAACGAACCCGAAAAGATGCGACCATTGGTGCCCGGCACCAGCAGCGATGGTAACCAGCGATCAGAGAGATTAAGCGACGGCTGTTGTGGTGTGGTCTTATGTAGGATTTTGGGGTTGGCCGGTTGGGTGTGGGTGGGTGTGAAAGAATGTGTCAAAAGATGTGAGGTTATGGAGGGAGATTTAGGGGAAAACAAAAAAATTGGGAGATTTTGGGGGGAATGAAAATTTTGGATGGAGATATAGAGGGAAACTAAATATTTGGAAAATTAACTAATGTAATTCTCTTCCAAAAATATAAAACGTGCTCCGTATATATTTTAAATCTTTTTATAATTTTTTGTTTTGTTATTTGTTAATAAAAATAAATAATTGTTGTTTAACAACCTTGCGAATTGCACTTACTTAAAGACCGATGGCAACATACAAATTCACATATATCATGTCTTTAATAAAAAGTTTTTAACTTGTGTGTTAAATTAAAAAAATAGATACTTATTCCTATGTAAATTGTAGTTACTCTATGTACATTAAAAAAAAATGGTATAGGTTATTACTTAATAACTATATACATTAATATATCAATACGTATATATTATGACGTTAACATATAGTGATTAGTGATAGTTGTTCTATTTTGACTTTGCAATTAAATAAGCAACATGAATATTTTGATTTTCGAAAATGTTTAAGTATATTAGAACATTGTAACCTATATTTGTTAGTAGTAAGGGCATACATACCAACGAACATATTAAAATGTATAAATATCGTATCTTTCATAAGTTATACTCATATAAACACATAATTGATGGTCCTTATGTCTAATTGTGCTTTTACGATCAAGAAAAAGCAAAAATTCGAAAACTTCTGTAGCAAATCGGTTGCAATATTTTTCATATTTGTGATGGATTTGCTACAGCTTATTTTCTTTTAATTTTTAAAATATTGTTTCTAACATAGTATGCACACACACTTTCATTCATATTACTCTATCCTTAAATATGCATGGAAAAAAAAATATAGAGTCAATGAATACACATATCTATATATATGTACGGATATACATCAACGTCGATGTATAAGAATGATATACATATTTGTTAGTAGTAAGGGCACGTACATACCAACAAACATATTAAAATGTATAAATACCGTATCTTTCATAAGTTATACTTATATTAACACATAATTGATGGTCCTTATGTCTAATTGTGCTTTTACAATCAAGAAAAGGCACAAATTCAAAAACTTCTGTAGCAAATCGGTTGCAATATTTTTCATATTTGTGATGGATTTGCTACAGCTTATTTTCTTTTAATTTTTAAAATATTGTTTCTAACATGCATAGTATGCACACACACTTTCATTCATATTACTCTATCCTTAAATATGCATGGAAAAAAATATAGAGTCAATGAATACACATATCTATATATATGTAAGGATATACATCAACGTTAATGTATAAGAATGATATACATATTTGTTAGTAGTAAGGGTGCGTACATACCAACAAACATATTAAAATGTATAAATATCGTATCTTTCATACGTTATACTCATATAAACACATAATTGATGGTTCTTATGTCTATTTGTGCTTTTACGATCAAGAAAAGGCAAAAATTCAAAAACTTCTGTAGCAAATCGTTTGCAATATTTTTCATATTTGTGATGGATTTGCTACAACTTATTTTCTTTTAATTTTTAAAATATTGTTTCTAATAAAGTATGCACACACACTTTCATTCATATTACTCTATCCTTAAATATGCATGGAAAAAAATATATAGAGTCAATGAATACACATATCTATATATATGTAAGGATATACATCAACGTTGATGTATAAGAATGATATACATATTTGTTAGTAGTAAGGGTACGTACATACCAACAAACATATTAAAATGTATAAATATCGTATCTTTCATACGTTATACTCATATAAACACATAATTGATGGTTCTTATGTCTATTTGTGCTTTTACGATCAAGAAAAAGCAAAAAAAACGTGAAAACTTCTGTAGCAAATCGGTTGCAATTTTTTCATATTTGTGACGGATTTGCTACAGCTTATTTTTTTTACAAAATTTTAAAATATTGTTTCTAACCAAATATGAACACACACTTTGATTCATATTACTCTATCCTTAAATAAGTATGAAAAAATATATATAGTCAATGAATACACATACCTATATATAAGTCATGACCATACGTCAACGTCGATGTATAAGAATGATATACATATTTGTTAGTAGTAAGGGTGTACATACCAATGAATATATTAAAATGTATAAATATCATAGTTTTCGTACGTTATACTCACACAAACACATAATTGATGGTTACGTTGTGTATTTTGTGGTTTATGATCAGTAAAAAGCAAAAACGCAAAAACTTCCGTAGCAAATTGGTAACAATTTTATACGTATTTGTGACAGATTTGCTACATGGTATTTTCTTTTAATTTATTAAAAACTTATTTCTAACAAAATGCGCACACATACCTTCATTAATGGTACTAAATGTAAAAATTAGTACCTAACATATATTAAATGGGTAATAGATCTATATGTCACCTATACCAACGTCGACACATAATATACATATGTTCCTAGTTATACAAACATAGCAAGAAACGTATTTAAATATTTATGTTGTATCTTTCATATTCTACACTTATAAAAACTCATTATTGATGTTCGCATGTTTTTATTTGTTCTTGTGTTGTCAAGGAAATACATAAATGGGAAACATTATGTAGCAAATATGTAGCAATTTTACTATTTTGCGACGCATTTGCTACATCTTTAGAGAATTAGGCGTGAGAGTTATGAGAATCGCTTGCGACTTATTTGTGACGACCATTTATTTAAATTTATTTTTTATTGTTTTGCTTAAACTTGGTGACCGATTTGCTACGAATATTTTTATTTTCATATACAAGTTGTAGTAAATTTGAAACTAATCCGTCGCAAAATTTAGTCAAACGTTTGACTGTTTATTGATTTATTTGTTTTACTTTAAATTAGCGACAGATTTGCTACATACATTTTTATATTAATATTTTGAAATACATGGCGTCGCAAATTAGTCACTAATTTGCTACAAAAGTTAGTCAAGCATTTGACTTTTTCATAACCGTCGCAAATCGGACATTAATCTGTCACAAAAGTTAGTCAAACGTTTGACTTTTTTTTCTTGTCTGATATTGTCGCAAAATTGTGGCAAATGCGTCACAAATTTGCCACAGATCGGCCTCTGTCGCAAAATTCCGTCGCGGTTGCCTGTTTCTGTAGTAGTGAGATAATGATAAAATTTAGAGCATCATCCATATTTTTTTATTTTTAATATATCAATCTGATTTATTTTTAATATGATCCCTCATGGGGTGGATTGTTGAGGTCAATGAGATGGTTCGTTATGAGTTCCACCAAGGCTCCCCCTCCGATCCGCCTGTGGTCGTTGCCACCGGTGGACGATGATTCTGTTCCTCTTGTTGAAGCCTTAACAATTCTCTCTTTATGTCCCGACTCTTTTTTGCCTTTTGAATTCTACATTACAAACCACACACAAAAACAAAAAACAGAAAATGGTAGTTAAACTATTACGAGTAATTAATTCATAAGTGAAATCTAAAATCCAACGATGTACTTGAACTCAAAAATTATAAACTTTCAGAATCGATCTTGATACATTTGATGAGATTATTTGAACAAAGTAAAATGGACAAGAGGAACTTACGGATGATGGAAGTTTGGGTGCTTTGGTCACCATATCGACCATGTTCATTAACTCTTCAAACTGATAAAATATTATTATTATCATAAAATTTATTAGGTAGCACAAATTAATTAAATTAAATTAAACCATTACAAAAAGATCCAAAATAATTAGAACAATTAGTTATGAATAATAATTTACCTGGTTAACAATCTTGTCATATTTAGATACACACCGGTGTTCCCTTTGATGATCATACCCTTCTTTAACTTTTAGTTCTTTTGTCATAGCTATATACTTCTCCATCAAGAGTTATATATGCTAAAATCTTAATTATTACAATACTTAGATCTAAATAAATGTTTGGTTGATATTTGTATAAATGATTCTACTCTTTGTCATGTAGATTTGTATTGCGGTTTTTGTACAAAAAGATGACTATGGCATGTAATAAACATGAAATCGCCATGATTAGATCACGACGAGAGTATGAAGTTATAGATAACCCATTTTTGATTAATCATGATGTGGCTATTACGAACATGTCACTTCTTAGAAGACATGACGGTGTAAAAAAGTTTAGCTTAATATATTTTAGAGTTTGTATTATATGTTCCAAATCCGATTGAATATATAAGTTGGAATTCACCATTGGTGTTCAAGTTTGTACATATTGACATCTATAAATAGTTATTAATGTAATACCGTCGAGGGTTGATTGTACAAATGACACTTTTAAATGTTACCATGGAAATTAGAAATTCGTTAATACTCGAAGCTTTTATGTCTACAAGATGCTTTACGGTACATATATACTAGATCATTACCCTTGCGATGCACGGAAAGATTAAACATATTAATAAAAGTGTAAATTTAAAAATTTCTATTAAAATTGTCTCATTGAACTAATAGCAAATCAAAGCATGTCACATGAGTCTACAAAGTGATAACACGTAAAAGTGACATTGAAAATTGAGGACAAAAAGTATTTATCAACAATAGTATAAACATATATATAGCGATTGGGAGGATGTCTACGTGTGAATGAATTATTTAGCGACCATAGTTGTAATATATAATACTTCAGATGTTAACGATTCAACCTAAAGGATATCCCTACTAATATTATTTCTTGATACAGCATGAAACCGTTTTGCATTTGTGCCTGCGCCTTTGTATACGAAAATTATTAAGAGCATCCACAATGCATGAACTTTTAAGAGTTCAATACACTGCCACATCAGCATTGTACTCTATTATACAAAACATTCACAGTGCATTAAACTTGGGCTGATGTATATAAGCCACATAATCATTGATGCACTCGTTACCTACCTTGTGCCATAAAATGGACCATATCATTGTTTTATTTCCCAGGAAACATGGAGTATTAGACTTATAAAAATGTATTTTATCCTATACAAAAGGTTTAAATTTGGAATTATCAATTGTTCAGTCATGAGTAAGACCAAAATCATGAACCTTATCTGAACCAACAAATTGAAATCTTCTACAGTTTGGCTAACCGAACCGAAAAAATTAAATATACTGGTTCGATTAATTGAATAATTGGTACGGTTCACCGGTTTGTTGTTTGATTTTCCGATTTCCAAATGTGAACACCCTTAGCCGTAGTGTACGTTGAAGTTGGAAATCTCATAAGTGAAATACGAATTGAATACATATACATTGGCATGTTTAATACGTCCAAACACCCAACATATTTTTACAATGAGAACATATGGGTTGTACATAGTGCACATACATACAATATTGCCATGTTTAACACCATCAGATTTCATCTATTTTCCTACACGTTAACAATAGCTTATATGATACGCAGTATATACTAAAACTTTCAAATCAAACCATGACATTAAAAATATTCAATTTCACCAATTTTGTCTAATTGTTTTAAACTAAACTAAGCATCAAGTAGAAATCTATAAAAATAAAGAAAAATGGAAGGAAGAAAAAGGAATTGGCATGAATTGGTGAATCGTACGAAGAAGATATAGGAAGAATTGAATGAGAAGGTTATGGAAAACATGTGATATACATAGATAGATGAAAATAAATTATAGAAAGGGTTAATTGAATACAGAGTAGATGAAATTAATGGTGTGGCGGTTTCTTTTTTAATCATGGGGGTGGCGATGGTTCGGTATAGTTGGCAACTTTTCGGGGAAGATAAAATTTGGCGCGAAAACATGAGTCTAATATCCCTTTTTGATTTGGGAATAGATAGAAGATAGATAGATAGATAGATAGATAACACTGGTGTAGATGGACAATAAGCAATGCGTTCGACATTTAACAACAGCCGGCTTTATGGAAACTTCTATGCTCAATGTAACCGCCTTTCAGAGATTTGGCGGCAAGAGTTTTTAAATTTAATGATGGATGATATTATGGCTGTAAATTTGTGAAGGCTAAAGTCACGAATGAATGATGTTAAGTACCTTTTAGCATGTGGTCCATAGGCAAGCCATTTAGTTATAAACATGTGATACTAAAAAAAGGTTTTTTGTGTATTTACCAAAACAAAGTTGGTGTCTAATTGTGAAATTTGAAGGAAAATGTGAGATCAAATATGAAAGATGAGACATGATTGGCATGAACAAACATGTTACATATAGTATCTTTTAGTTTAACAATAATTAAAGTTGTTACATGCTAATAATAGTGAAACATCTACATATGGTAAGCCTAATTATTAACTTATTTGTGTGATTGGTTGGTTTGAAAGATTAATTAGATTAGATTAAGAGAGAGAGAAAATTAACAAATCAGCAAATTAGGCCTACTTTTAAGTCTACATAGCATTACTCTAAAAGTTTATCGTAGATACTTTCATACTCATTATTATATTATGGCTAATAGGACACATTCCACATGTATTATAATTATAATAGATCATGATAATGATAATAATAATTATAATAGGATACAATCATGGGATTATCATTTTCCATATGTGTATAGTCTCAAACTCTCAATGCACACTTGGCATGCATACTAATTAGTAATTACGAAACAAATGAGTAATAATCTCTTTTTAACTGTTTAGAAATTAAATACGTGTCTTAAAGTGGTGACTATTGAGAAATATATATGAAAAGTACATTGTAACATCCTGTTTCTGGGCCTGGAAATAAATTGTATTTTTATAAGTTTGGTTAGTTTATTTGAAAATAAACAAGTAAAAGAGCCTCAGTTTTTATTGTGACAAGTAAAATATTGTTTGTTTTAAAAAGTTAAAGTTGACGGTAAAATAAAAGTACTTTGACTTACGGGTATTTTCGGGTTCCAGACAATAGGCTAGGAAGTGGTATAATATTTACACATAATAAAAGTGGGACGGTGGAATTCTCGGGATCATTTCTCACCTAATTCATTTCTTCTTCTTTTTCTAAACTCTCTCAATTCTCTTATCTCTTTCAAATTAATCAAGAACAAATCATTGAGATTGAATCTAGCTAAAAGGAAAGTGATTATCATCATCATCTATATCATCTTCTCCATTTAATTGTAAGTAATCTAGTGTTCTTGGTGTTATTGAGCTCATTTTATAAAGATTAGGTAGATATGTGATTTGTTTGAATTGAAGGTTAAATAACATATGTTTGATGTTTCTAAATGGTTAGATAACGATTTTACATGATTATATGGTGATTGAATGCTAGAATTGTTAGTGTTCTTCAAAGTTGAGTTCATAGCTTAGGGTTTGGTGATTTGGTTGATTTGATGATGATGCATGAGTTAGATTGTTGCTAGAAGATGTTTGTTGTAGTTGTTATATGTTTATGGATGATGTTTGTGGTCTTTACTTGTGTAATTTCGTGTTTGTAATCTGATTTTGGTAAAATGGAGTTTTGGTTTCGGAGTTGGTTTGAAGCTGAAGTGCAGGTCGTTTTTAAGCTTGCGAACGCGATCCCAGCTATGAACCCGGATCGCGTTCCATTGTGTAATCTCATTTCAAACGGATTTTGTTCTTGCGAACGCGATCCTGCCACCTTTCCCGGATCGCGTTTCGTAGTGTAAAACGGTGACATAATTATTTTCAAAGGGGAACGCGATCCCACCAATGTTTTCCGGATCGCGTTTGCATGAATTATTTTGAAGGATTTTGTAAATTTTGAAAATGCATAAGTGTTTAGAAGATGGTGTTTTTAGTGGCACTTATGGTTGACATTCCTTTTGTGGCACTTAAACGGTAATTTAGTGGCACTTTTTATTAAAAGAAATACATAATAATGTGAACGATTTTAAGGGGTTTCGGGGCTTAATGAAAGAGTTTAAAGTCAATTGGGTATTGTATATGATATTGCTTTAGTGGCATTTCCGTGACATTTTAGTGGCACTTTATGCTTAGAAATATATGTTTTGAAATATATGAATTTGTATTGGTATAAGATATACATTGATGAGGCGAGATACTGACTTGGTTATTATTTGTTTATTCAGATAAGCGGGCGGCAACTCAGTAATATAAGACCACTGAGTTGAAGATCGGACGATAATTGGTGAGTGGAATTGTAGTCCTCGGTTCCACCCAGTTGTAACGGGTTCGGTTACAACGGGTAAACCAGGATAGTTTATTTCAGTAGGTTGTTGTTATTGGTCGTACCGGTACCAGTCTTGTCTGTTTGTTTATATTACTGAATATATGTGTTGTTGTGTGGTTGTTGTTGAATTGTTGTTTAGTTGATAACAGTTGTGAACTGTTGCTTGTTGTTGTGTGCTTTTGCATTGTGAATGCAATGTGGTTGTTTTCAGAGGTCAACTGTTGTTGGTTGGGTTTGGGTACTACTGTGTAGTTGTCGAGGTTTCTTTGAGACACATAGTTGAGAACAAGCCTAGTCAGTGAAGGTAGTACTCAAGCTATCGGTTGATTACTGGGAATGGCGTAGCGCCCAGTAGTCGTGGTTTCTGGGTTGGGTGGATACCAGGAACCGCCGGTCCTCTTGACGTTATGTGCTTATGTGTTTTACTTGTGGTTGTTGCTTAGTTGTAAGACTTGTTATGAGTGGGTTGAACCGTCGGTTACGGTTCCATTCACTTAGCGTGAGCTAATCCCTCGTTGTTGATTCTTTTTGCAGATTAGGTTAGCTTGTTGTTGATGTAGATGTTCGGGTTGTAGATGTTGACTGGAAGTTTGACTAAAGCTTGGCGCAACTCTGATCTTTTGTAGATGTCTTTTGGAAACATTTTATATAAGGCCCGTTTTGTGTTAATATGGGTTGTAACTAATATGGCTGTAAATACTTAACTAATGTTGTCATATTTTGGTCGTCGTTAAACTTGGCAACATTATAACTTTAGAAAAAGGCCTTTGACGTGTTCAATTGGCGATTTTGATGTAATTAACGAATAGTATATTTTGGGGACGCGCTTCCACTTGTTTTATAATATTAAAAATATATGTTTTGGTTTGCGTAAGGACCGGGCCTTACAAGTTGGTATCAGAGCATAGGTTTGGGTGAATTGGGCATTTGCGAATGTTCAATCCCAAATCTATTTGGTGTTAGTCAAACTTTTCGGTTAGTGGGATTAGCTTTTGGTTGGGGGATTGGTGATACTAACGATTAACAAGTTGCAAGTTGTGTTTTGGTTGTGAGTACAGGAATGGCAGATGATGAGAATACGACTCCCAATAATGCTACTAGAACTGAGCTTCCACCTCCAGAAATTAATAATGTTAATCAGGGTGGTACTTCAAATGTTCATCATGATGAAGCTAGTCAAGATGATTATGTGTTGCAATTGGAAGATGATGTGATAAGACTTAAAAAGATAGAACAGTTGTATTTAGAGTTACAATCTAGGGTAGCTCAGCAAACGTATCAGTCTCCTCCTCCACCTCAGCAGAATAGGTTGTGTTCATTTAAAACTTTTAAGGCGTGTGGACCCAAAGACTTTGAGGGAGGTAATGATCCAATGGTGACACTGAATTGGTTAAGGGACACCGAAAGGAAATTTGATGTGTGTCAGTGTGAAGATGAGTTAAGAGTTAAGTATGCGGTTCAGTTATTGAAAGGCCAAGCGATGAACTGGTGGGATTCTGCGACTGCACAAATGACATCGGAGCAAAGATCTAGAATTACTTGGGCTGAATTTCATAGGGAGATTAGTAAGCAATTCTGCTCTGAGTTTGATATGCTTAGACTTAGGCAGGAATTTCTGGATTTGGAGTTTTCTGATAAAATGACAATGGATGAGCTTATCAATCAATTCACCGATAAGTTAAGGTTTGTTCAGCAATGGGTACCGGATGAGAGGACTAGGATTACCCATTTTGTTAAGACTTTACCACCACAGTACCGGACATCAGTGAGGTTGGCTCGTAATTTGACCGAGGCTTTTGAGTTAGCTAGGTCGGTGCATAGTGACAATCAAGCATGGGAAAAGTTGAGTAAGAATAAGTCTGTGCAACAATCTAAGAGTGGTACTACTGGAAATAAGAGTCATAACCGAAGGATTGAGTTTAGTGAGGGCTCGGTGGGTAGTGATCCAAACCCTTGGTGTGCCACTTGTAGGTCGAGACATTCGGGTCCATGTACTCCTCAAACATTAAGGTGCATTAAGTGTGGAGCATTGGGGCATGGTAGTAGAGATTGTACTTTTCCTCAGTCTGTGTGTTGGAACTGCAAGAAAAAGGGTCATCGGACAGGTCAATGTCCAGAATATGTTAGACAAGGTTCGGGTTTAGCTGGAAGTTCGGGTTCTGCATCATCAATTGGACAGAAGAGAAAGATGGCGCCTCCACGAGCTTTTCATATGACAGTGGGAGATCAAATGACAGTTGGGGAATTGCTCGAAGTGAATAACCAAGGTAGATTCTATAATTACTTTGATGTAATATAGTTTATAGTATTGTATGCCCATGTGTGATTGTAGCGTTTGGTCTATTATGTGTGGGATTGGATTTCGGGGACGAAATCCTTTAAGGGGGGAAGATTTGTAACATCATGTTTCTGGGCCTGGAAATAAATTGTATTTTTATAAGTTTGGTTAGTTTATTTGAAAATAAACAAGTAAAAGAGCCTCAGTTTTTATTGTGACAAGTAAAATATTGTTTGTTTTAAAAAGTTAAAGTTGACGGTAAAATAAAAGTACTTTGACTTACGGGTATTTTCGGGTTCCAGACAATAGGCTAGGAAGTGGTATAATATTTACACATAATAAAAGTGGGACGGTGGAATTCTCTGGATCATTTCTCACCTAATTCATTTCTTCTTCTTTTTCTAAACTCTCTCAATTCTCTTATCTCTTTCAAATTAATCAAGAACAAATCATTGAGATTGAATCTAGCTAAAAGGAAAGTGATTATCATCATCATCTATATCATCTTCTCCATTTAATTGTAAGTAATCTAGTGTTCTTGGTGTTATTGAGCTCATTTTATAAAGATTAGGTAGATATGTGATTTGTTTGAATTGAAGGTTAAATAACATATGTTTGATGTTTCTAAATGGTTAGATAACGATTTTACATGATTATATGGTGATTGAATGCTAGAATTGTTAGTGTTCTTCAAAGTTGAGTTCATAGCTTAGGGTTTGGTGATTTGGTTGATTTGATGATGATGCATGAGTTAGATTGTTGCTAGAAGATGTTTGTTGTAGTTGTTATATGTTTATGGATGATGTTTGTGGTCTTTACTTGTGTAATTTCGTGTTTGTAATCTGATTTTGGTAAAATGGAGTTTTGGTTTCGGAGTTGGTTTGAAGCTGAAGTGCAGGTCGTTTTTAAGCTTGCGAACGCGATCCCAGCTATGAACCCGGATCGTGTTCCATTGTGTAATCTCATTTCAAACGGATTTTGTTCTTGCGAACGCGATCCTGCCACCTTTCCCGGATCGCGTTTCGTAGTGTAAAACGGTGACAGAATTATTTTCAAAGGGGAACGCGATCCCACCAATGTTTTCCGGATCGCGTTTGCATGAATTATTTTGAAGGATTTTGTAAATTTTGAAAATGCATAAGTGTTTAGAAGATGGTGTTTTTAGTGGCACTTATGGTTGACATTCCTTTTGTGGCACTTAAACGGTAATTTAGTGGCACTTTTTATTAAAAGAAATACATAATAATGTGAACGATTTTAAGGGGTTTCGGGGCTTAATGAAAGAGTTTAAAGTCAATTGGGTATTGTATATGATATTGCTTTAGTGGCATTTCCGTGACATTTTAGTGGCACTTTATGCTTAGAAATATATGTTTTGAAATATATGAATTTGTATTGGTATAAGATATACATTGATGAGGCGAGATACTGACTTGGTTATTATTTGTTTATTCAGATAAGCGGGCGGCAACTCAGTAATATAAGACCACTGAGTTGAAGATCGGACGATAATTGGTGAGTGGAATTGTAGTCCTCGGTTCCACCCAGTTGTAACGGGTTCGGTTACAACGGGTAAACCAGGATAGTTTATTTCAGTAGGTTGTTGTTATTGGTCGTACCGGTACCAGTCTTGTCTGTTTGTTTATATTACTGAATATATGTGTTGTTGTGTGGTTGTTGTTGAATTGTTGTTTAGTTGATAACAGTTGTGAACTGTTGCTTGTTGTTGTGTGCTTTTGCATTGTGAATGCAATGTGGTTGTTTTCAGAGGTCAACTGTTTTTGGTTGGGTTTGGGTACTACTGTGTAGTTGTCGAGGTTTCTTTGAGACACATAGTTGAGAACAAGCCTAGTCAGTGAAGGTAGTACTCAAGCTATCGGTTGATTACTGGGAATGGCGTAGCGCCCAGTAGTCGTGGTTTCTGGGTTGGGTGGATACCAGGAACCGCCGGTCCTCTTGACGTTATGTGCTTATGTGTTTTACTTGTGGTTGTTGCTTAGTTGTAAGACTTGTTATGAGTGGGTTGAACCGTCGGTTACGGTTCCATTCACTTAGCGTGAGCTAATCCCTCGTTGTTGATTCTTTTTGCAAATTAGGTTAGCTTGTTGTTGATGTAGATGTTCGGGTTGTAGATGTTGACTGGAAGTTTGACTAAAGCTTGGCGCAACTCTGATCTTTTGTAGATGTCTTTTGGAAACATTTTATATAAGGCCCGTTTTGTGTTAATATGGGTTGTAACTAATATGGCTGTAAATACTTAACTAATGTTGTCATATTTTGGTCGTCGTTAAACTTGGCAACATTATAACTTTAGAAAAAGGCCTTTGACGTGTTCAATTGGCGATTTTGATGTAATTAACGAATAGTATATTTTGGGGACGCGCTTCCACTTGTTTTATAATATTAAAAATATATGTTTTGGTTTGCGTAAGGACCGGGCCTTACAAGTTGGTATCAGAGCATAGGTTTGGGTGAATTGGGCATTTGCGAATGTTCAATCCCAAATCTATTTGGTGTTAGTCAAACTTTTCGGTTAGTGGGATTAGCTTTTGGTTGGGGGATTGGTGATACTAACGATTAACAAGTTGCAAGTTGTGTTTTGGTTGTGAGTACAGGAATGGCAGATGATGAGAATACGACTCCCAATAATGCTACTAGAACTGAGCTTCCACCTCCAGAAATTAATAATGTTAATCAGGGTGGTACTTCAAATGTTCATCATGATGAAGCTAGTCAAGATGATTATGTGTTGCAATTGGAAGATGATGTGATAAGACTTAAAAAGATAGAACAGTTGTATTTAGAGTTACAATCTAGGGTAGCTCAACAAACGTATCAGTCTCCTCCTCCACCTCAGCAGAATAGGTTGTGTTCATTTAAAACTTTTAAGGCGTGTGGACCCAAAGACTTTGAGGGAGGTAATGATCCAATGGTGACACTGAATTGGTTAAGGGACACCGAAAGGAAATTTGATGTGTGTCAGTGTGAAGATGAGTTAAGAGTTAAGTATGCGGTTCAGTTATTGAAAGGCCAAGCGATGAACTGGTGGGATTCTGCGACTGCACAAATGACATCGGAGCAAAGATCTAGAATTACTTGGGCTGAATTTCATAGGGAGATTAGTAAGCAATTCTGCTCTGAGTTTGATATGCTTAGACTTAGGCAGGAATTTCTGGATTTAGAGTTTTCTGATAAAATGACAATGGATGAGTTTATCAATCAATTCACCGATAAGTTAAGGTTTGTTCAGCAATGGGTACCGGATGAGAGGACTAGGATTACCCATTTTGTTAAGACTTTACCACCACAGTACCGGACATCAGTGAGGTTGGCTCGTAATTTGACCGAGGCTTTTGAGTTAGCTAGGTCGGTGCATAGTGACAATCAAGCATGGGAAAAGTTGGATAAGAATAAGTCTGTGCAACAATCTAAGAGTGGTACTACTGGAAATAAGAGTCAGAACCGAATGATTGAGTTTAGTGAGGGCTCGGTGGGTAGTGATCCAAACCCTTGGTGTGCCACTTGTAGGTCGAGACATTCGGGTCCATGTACTCCTCAAACATTAAGGTGCATTAAGTGTGGAGCATTGGGGCATGGTAGTAGAGATTGTACTTTTCCTCAGTCTGTGTGTTGGAACTGCAAGAAAGAGGGTCATCGGACAGGTCAATGTCCAGAATATGTTAGACAAGGTTCGGGTTTAGCTGGAAGTTCGGGTTCTGGTTCGGGTTCTGCATCATCAATTGGACAGAAGAGAAAGATGGCGCCTCCACGAGCTTTTCATATGACAGTGGGAGATCAAATGACAGTTGGGGAATTGCTCGAAGTGAATAACCAAGGTAGATTCTATAATTACTTTGATGTAATATAGTTTATAGTATTGTATGCCCATGTGTGATTGTAGCGTTTGGTCTATTATGTGTGGGATTGGATTTCGGGGACGAAATCCTTTAAGGGGGGAAGATTTGTAACATCATGTTTCTGGGCCTGGAAATAAATTGTATTTTTATAAGTTTGGTTAGTTTATTTGAAAATAAACAAGTAAAAGAGCCTCAGTTTTTATTGTGACAAGTAAAATATTGTTTGTTTTAAAAAGTTAAAGTTGACGGTAAAATAAAAGTACTTTGACTTACGGGTATTTTCGGGTTCCAGACAATAGGCTAGGAAGTGGTATAATATTTACACATAATAAAAGTGGGACGGTGGAATTCTCTGGATCATTTCTCACCTAATTCATTTCTTCTTCTTTTTCTAAACTCTCTCAATTCTCTTATCTCTTTCAAATTAATCAAGAACAAATCATTGAGATTGAATCTAGCTAAAAGGAAAGTGATTATCATCATCATCTATATCATCTTCTCCATTTAATTGTAAGTAATCTAGTGTTCTTGGTGTTATTGAGCTCATTTTATAAAGATTAGGTAGATATGTGATTTGTTTGAATTGAAGGTTAAATAACATATGTTTGATGTTTCTAAATGGTTAGATAACGATTTTACATGATTATATGGTGATTGAATGCTAGAATTGTTAGTGTTCTTCAAAGTTGAGTTCATAGCTTAGGGTTTGGTGATTTGGTTGATTTGATGATGATGCATGAGTTAGATTGTTGCTAGAAGATGTTTGTTGTAGTTGTTATATGTTTATGGATGATGTTTGTGGTCTTTACTTGTGTAATTTCGTGTTTGTAATCTGATTTTGGTAAAATGGAGTTTTGGTTTCGGAGTTGGTTTGAAGCTGAAGTGCAGGTCGTTTTTAAGCTTGCGAACGCGATCCCAGCTATGAACCCGGATCGCGTTCCATTGTGTAATCTCATTTCAAACGGATTTTGTTCTTGCGAACGCGATCCTGCCACCTTTCCCGGATCGCGTTTCGTAGTGTAAAACGGTGACATAATTATTTTCAAAGGGGAACGCGATCCCACCAATGTTTTCCGGATCGCGTTTGCATGAATTATTTTGAAGGATTTTGTAAATTTTGAAAATGCATAAGTGTTTAGAAGATGGTGTTTTTAGTGGCACTTATGGTTGACATTCCTTTTGTGGCACTTAAACGGTAATTTAGTGGCACTTTTTATTAAAAGAAATACATAATAATGTGAACGATTTTAAGGGGTTTCGGGGCTTAATGAAAGAGTTTAAAGTCAATTGGGTATTGTATATGATATTGCTTTAGTGGCATTTCCGTGACATTTTAGTGGCACTTTATGCTTAGAAATATATGTTTTGAAATATATGAATTTGTATTGGTATAAGATATACATTGATGAGGCGAGATACTGACTTGGTTATTATTTGTTTATTCAGATAAGCGGGCGGCAACTCAGTAATATAAGACCACTGAGTTGAAGATCGGACGATAATTGGTGAGTGGAATTGTAGTCCTCGGTTCCACCCAGTTGTAACGGGTTCGGTTACAACGGGTAAACCAGGATAGTTTATTTCAGTAGGTTGTTGTTATTGGTCGTACCGGTACCAGTCTTGTCTGTTTGTTTATATTACTGAATATATGTGTTGTTGTGTGGTTGTTGTTGAATTGTTGTTTAGTTGATAACAGTTGTGAACTGTTGCTTGTTGTTGTGTGCTTTTGCATTGTGAATGCAATGTGGTTGTTTTCAGAGGTCAACTATTGTTGGTTGGGTTTGGGTACTACTGTGTAGTTGTCGAGGTTTCTTTGAGACACATAGTTGAGAACAAGCCTAGTCAGTGAAGGTAGTACTCAAGCTATCGGTTGATTACTGGGAATGGCGTAGCGCCCAGTAGTCGTGGTTTCTGGGTTGGGTGGATACCAGGAACCGCCGGTCCTCTTGACGTTATGTGCTTATGTGTTTTACTTGTGGTTGTTGCTTAGTTGTAAGACTTGTTATGAGTGGGTTGAACCGTCGGTTACGGTTCCATTCACTTAGCGTGAGCTAATCCCTCGTTGTTGATTCTTTTTGCAGATTAGGTTAGCTTGTTGTTGATGTAGATGTTCGGGTTGTAGATGTTGACTGGAAGTTTGACTAAAGCTTGGGCAACTCTGATCTTTTGTAGATGTCTTTTGGAAACATTTTATATAAGGCCCGTTTTGTGTTAATATGGGTTGTAACTAATATGGCTGTAAATACTTAACTAATGTTGTCATATTTTGGTCGTCGTTAAACTTGGCAACATTATAACTTTAGAAAAAGGCCTTTGACGTGTTCAATTGGCGATTTTGATGTAATTAACGAATAGTATATTTTGGGGACGCGCTTCCACTTGTTTTATAATATTAAAAATATATGTTTTGGTTTGCGTAAGGACCGGGCCTTACAAGTTGGTATCAGAGCATAGGTTTGGGTGAATTGGGCATTTGCGAATGTTCAATCCCAAATCTATTTGGTGTTAGTCAAACTTTTCGGTTAGTGGGATTAGCTTTTGGTTGGGGGATTGGTGATACTAACGATTAACAAGTTGCAAGTTGTGTTTTGGTTGTGAGTACAGGAATGGCAGATGATGAGAATACGACTCCCAATAATGCTACTAGAACTGAGCTTCCACCTCCAGAAATTAATAATGTTAATCAGGGTGGTACTTCAAATGTTCATCATGATGAAGCTAGTCAAGATGATTATGTGTTGCAATTGGAAGATGATGTGATAAGACTTAAAAAGATAGAACAGTTGTATTTAGAGTTACAATCTAGGGTAGCTCAGCAAACGTATCAGTCTCCTCCTCCACCTCAGCAGAATAGGTTGTGTTCATTTAAAACTTTTAAGGCGTGTGGACCCAAAGACTTTGAGGGAGGTAATGATCCAATGGTGACACTGAATTGGTTAAGGGACACCGAAAGGAAATTTGATGTGTGTCAGTGTGAAGATGAGTTAAGAGTTAAGTATGCGGTTCAGTTATTGAAAGGCCAAGCGATGAACTGGTGGGATTCTGCGACTGCACAAATGACATCGGAGCAAAGATCTAGAATTACTTGGGCTGAATTTCATAGGGAGATTAGTAAGCAATTCTGCTCTGAGTTTGATATGCTTAGACTTAGGCAGGAATTTCTGGATTTAGAGTTTTCTGATAAAATGACAATGGATGAGCTTATCAATCAATTCACCGATAAGTTAAGGTTTGTTCAGCAATGGGTACCGGATGAGAGGACTAGGATTACCCATTTTGTTAAGACTTTACCACCACAGTACCGGACATCAGTGAGGTTGGCTCGTAATTTGACCGAGGCTTTTGAGTTAGCTAGGTCGGTGCATAGTGACAATCAAGCATGGGAAAAGTTGGGTAAGAATAAGTCTGTGCAACAATCTAAGAGTGGTACTACTGGAAATAAGAGTCAGAACCGAAGGATTGAGTTTAGTGAGGGCTCGGTGGGTAGTGATCCAAACCCTTGGTGTGCCACTTGTAGGTCGAGACATTCGGGTCCATGTACTCCTCAAACATTAAGGTGCATTAAGTGTGGAGCATTGGGGCATGGTAGTAGAGATTGTACTTTTCCTCAGTCTGTGTGTTGGAACTGCAAGAAAGAGGGTCATCGGACAGGTCAATGTCCAGAATATGTTAGACAAGGTTCGGGTTTAGCTGGAAGTTCGGGTTCTGGTTCGGGTTCTGCATCATCAATTGGACAGAAGAGAAAGATGGCGCCTCCACGAGCTTTTCATATGACAGTGGGAGATCAAATGACAGTTGGGGAATTGCTCGAAGTGAATAACCAAGGTAGATTCTATAATTACTTTGATGTAATATAGTTTATAGTATTGTATGCCCATGTGTGATTGTAGCGTTTGGTCTATTATGTGTGGGATTGGATTTCGGGGACGAAATCCTTTAAGGGGGGAAGATTTGTAACATCATGTTTCTGGGCCTGGAAATAAATTGTATTTTTATAAGTTTGGTTAGTTTATTTGAAAATAAACAAGTAAAAGAGCCTCAGTTTTTATTGTGACAAGTAAAATATTGTTTGTTTTAAAAAGTTAAAGTTGACGGTAAAATAAAAGTACTTTGACTTACGGGTATTTTCGGGTTCCAGACAATAGGCTAGGAAGTGGTATAATATTTACACATAATAAAAGTGGGACGGTGGAATTCTCTGGATCATTTCTCACCTAATTCATTTCTTCTTCTTTTTCTAAACTCTCTCAATTCTCTTATCTCTTTCAAATTAATCAAGAACAAATCATTGAGATTGAATCTAGCTAAAAGGAAAGTGATTATCATCATCATCTATATCATCTTCTCCATTTAATTGTAAGTAATCTAGTGTTCTTGGTGTTATTGAGCTCATTTTATAAAGATTAGGTAGATATGTGATTTGTTTGAATTGAAGGTTAAATAACATATGTTTGATGTTTCTAAATGGTTAGATAACGATTTTACATGATTATATGGTGATTGAATGCTAGAATTGTTAGTGTTCTTCAAAGTTGAGTTCATAGCTTAGGGTTTGGTGATTTGGTTGATTTGATGATGATGCATGAGTTAGATTGTTGCTAGAAGATGTTTGTTGTAGTTGTTATATGTTTATGGATGATGTTTGTGGTCTTTACTTGTGTAATTTCGTGTTTATAATCTGATTTTGGTAAAATGGAGTTTTGGTTTCGGAGTTGGTTTGAAGCTGAAGTGCAGGTCGTTTTTAAGCTTGCGAACGCGATCCCAGCTATGAACCCGGATCGCGTTCCATTGTGTAATCTCATTTCAAACGGATTTTGTTCTTGCGAACGCGATCCTGCCACCTTTCCCGGATCGCGTTTCGTAGTGTAAAACGGTGACAGAATTATTTTCAAAGGGGAACGCGATCCCACCAATGTTTTCCGGATCGCGTTTGCATGAATTATTTTGAAGGATTTTGTAAATTTTGAAAATGCATAAGTGTTTAGAAGATGGTGTTTTTAGTGGCACTTATGGTTGACATTCCTTTTGTGGCACTTAAACGGTAATTTAGTGGCACTTTTTATTAAAAGAAATACATAATAATGTGAACGATTTTAAGGGGTTTCGGGGTTTAATGAAAGAGTTTAAAGTCAATTGGGTATTGTATATGATATTGCTTTAGTAGCATTTCCGTGACATTTTAGTGGCACTTTATGCTTAGAAATATATGTTTTGAAATATATGAATTTGTATTGGTATAAGATATACATTGATGAGGCGAGATACTGACTTGGTTATTATTTGTTTATTCAGATAAGCGGGCGGCAACTCAGTAATATAAGACCACTGAGTTGAAGATCGGACGATAATTGGTGAGTGGAATTGTAGTCCTCGGTTCCACCCAGTTGTAACGGGTTCGGTTACAACGGGTAAACCAGGATAGTTTATTTCAGTAGGTTGTTGTTATTGGTCGTACCGGTACCAGTCTTGTCTGTTTGTTTATATTACTGAATATATGTGTTGTTGTGTGGTTGTTGTTGAATTGTTGTTTAGTTGATAACAGTTGTGAACTGTTGCTTGTTGTTGTGTGCTTTTGCATTGTGAATGCAATGTGGTTGTTTTCAGAGGTCAACTGTTGTTGGTTGGGTTTGGGTACTACTGTGTAGTTGTCGAGGTTTCTTTGAGACACATAGTTGAGAACAAGCCTAGTCAGTGAAGGTAGTACTCAAGCTATCGGTTGATTACTGGGAATGGCGTAGCGCCCAGTAGTCGTGGTTTCTGGGTTGGGTGGATACCAGGAACCGCCGGTCCTCTTGACGTTATGTGCTTATGTGTTTTACTTGTGGTTGTTGCTTAGTTGTAAGACTTGTTATGAGTGGGTTGAACCGTCGGTTACGGTTCCATTCACTTAGCGTGAGCTAATCCCTCGTTGTTGATTCTTTTTGCAGATTAGGTTAGCTTGTTGTTGATGTAGATGTTCGGGTTGTAGATGTTGACTGGAAGTTTGACTAAAGCTTGGCGCAACTCTGATCTTTTGTAGATGTCTTTTGGAAACATTTTATATAAGGCCCGTTTTGTGTTAATATGGGTTGTAACTAATATGGCTGTAAATACTTAACTAATGTTGTCATATTTTGGTCGTCGTTAAACTTGGCAACATTATAACTTTAGAAAAAGGCCTTTGACGTGTTCAATTGGCGATTTTGATGTAATTAACGAATAGTATATTTTGGGGACGCGCTTCCACTTGTTTTATAATATTAAAAATATATGTTTTGGTTTGCGTAAGGACCGGGCCTTACAAGTTGGTATCAGAGCATAGGTTTGGGTGAATTGGGCATTTGCGAATGTTCAATCCCAAATCTATTTGGTGTTAGTCAAACTTTTCGGTTAGTGGGATTAGCTTTTGATTGGGGGATTGGTGATACTAACGATTAACAAGTTGCAAGTTGTGTTTTGGTTGTGAGTACATGAATGGCAGATGATGAGAATACGACTCCCAATAATGCTACTAGAACTGAGCTTCCACCTCCAGAAATTAATAATGTTAATCAGGGTGGTACTTCAAATGTTCATCATGATGAAGCTAGTCAAGATGATTATGTGTTGCAATTGGAAGATGATGTGATAAGACTTAAAAAGATAGAACAGTTGTATTTAGAGTTACAATCTAGGGTAGCTCAGCAAACGTATCAGTCTCCTCCTCCACCTCAGCAGAATAGGTTGTGTTCATTTAAAACTTTTAAGGCGTGTGGACCCAAAGACTTTGAGGGAGGTAATGATCCAATGGTGACACTGAATTGGTTAAGGGACACCGAAAGGAAATTTGATGTGTGTCAGTGTGAAGATGAGTTAAGAGTTAAGTATGCGGTTCAGTTATTGAAAGGCCAAGCGATGAACTGGTGGGATTCTGCGACTGCACAAATGACATCGGAGCAAAGATCTAGAACTACTTGGGCTGAATTTCATAGGGAGATTAGTAAGCAATTCTGCTCTGAGTTTGATATGCTTAGACTTAGGCAGGAATTTCTGGATTTGGAGTTTTCTGATAAAATGACAATGGATGAGCTTATCAATCAATTCACCGATAAGTTAAGGTTTTTTCAGCAATGGGTACCGGATGAGAGGACTAGGATTACCCATTTTGTTAAGACTTTACCACCACAGTACCGGACATCAGTGAGGTTGGCTCGTAATTTGACCGAGGCTTTTGAGTTAGCTAGGTCGGTGCATAGTGACAATCAAGCATGGGAAAAGTTGGGTAAGAATAAGTCTGTGCAACAATCTAAGAGTGGTACTACTGGAAATAAGAGTCAGAACCGAAGGATTGAGTTTAGTGAGGGCTCGGTGGGTAGTGATCCAAACCCTTGGTGTGCCACTTGTAGGTCGAGACATTCGGGTCCATGTACTCCTCAAACATTAAGGTGCATTAAGTGTGGAGCATTGGGGCATGGTAGTAGAGATTGTACTTTTCCTCAGTCTGTGTGTTGGAACTGCAAGAAAGAGGGTCATCGGACAGGTCAATGTCCAGAATATGTTAGACAAGGTTCGGGTTTAGCTGGAAGTTCGGGTTCTGGTTCGGGTTCTGCATCATCAATTGGACAGAAGAGAAAGATGGCGCCTCCACGAGCTTTTCATATGACAGTGGGAGATCAAATGACAGTTGGGGAATTGCTCGAAGTGAATAACCAAGGTAGATTCTATAATTACTTTGATGTAATATAGTTTATAGTATTGTATGCCCATGTGTGATTGTAGCGTTTGGTCTATTATGTGTGGGATTGGATTTCGGGGACGAAATCCTTTAAGGGGGGAAGATTTGTAACATCATGTTTCTGGGCCTGGAAATAAATTGTATTTTTATAAGTTTGGTTAGTTTATTTGAAAATAAACAAGTAAAAGAGCCTCAGTTTTTATTGTGACAAGTAAAATATTGTTTGTTTTAAAAAGTTAAAGTTGACGGTAAAATAAAAGTACTTTGACTTACGGGTATTTTCGGGTTCCAGACAATAGGCTAGGAAGTGGTATAATATTTACACATAATAAAAGTGGGACGGTGGAATTCTCTGGATCATTTCTCACCTAATTCATTTCTTCTTCTTTTTCTAAACTCTCTCAATTCTCTTATCTCTTTCAAATTAATCAAGAACAAATCATTGAGATTGAATCTAGCTAAAAGGAAAGTGATTATCATCATCATCTATATCATCTTCTCCATTTAATTGTAAGTAATCTAGTGTTCTTGGTGTTATTGAGCTCATTTTATAAAGATTAGGTAGATATGTGATTTGTTTGAATTGAAGGTTAAATAACATATGTTTGATGTTTCTAAATGGTTAGATAACGATTTTACATGATTATATGGTGATTGAATGCTAGAATTGTTAGTGTTCTTCAAAGTTGAGTTCATAGCTTAGGGTTTGGTGATTTGGTTGATTTGATGATGATGCATGAGTTAGATTGTTGCTAGAAGATGTTTGTTGTAGTTGTTATATGTTTATGGATGATGTTTGTGGTCTTTACTTGTGTAATTTCGTGTTTGTAATCTGATTTTGGTAAAATGGAGTTTTGGTTTCGGAGTTGGTTTGAAGCTGAAGTGCAGGTCGTTTTTAAGCTTGCGAACGCGATCCCAGCTATGAACCCGGATCGCGTTCCATTGTGTAATCTCATTTCAAACGGATTTTGTTCTTGCGAACGCGATCCTGCCACCTTTCCCGGATCGCGTTTCGTAGTGTAAAACGGTGACAGAATTATTTTCAAAGGGGAACGCGATCCCACCAATGTTTTCCGGATCGCGTTTGCATGAATTATTTTGAAGGATTTTGTAAATTTTGAAAATGCATAAGTGTTTAGAATATGGTGTTTTTAGTGGCACTTATGGTTGACATTCCTTTTGTGGCACTTAAACGGTAATTTAGTGGCACTTTTTATTAAAAGAAATACATAATAATGTGAACGATTTTAAGGGGTTTCGGGGCTTAATGAAAGAGTTTAAAGTCAATTGGGTATTGTATATGATATTGCTTTAGTGGCATTTCCGTGACATTTTAGTGGCACTTTATGCTTAGAAATATATGTTTTGAAATATATGAATTTGTATTGGTATAAGATATACATTGATGAGGCGAGATACTGACTTGGTTATTATTTGTTTATTCAGATAAGCGGGCGGCAACTCAGTAATATAAGACCACTGAGTTGAAGATCGGACGAATATTGGTGAGTGGAATTGTAGTCCTCGGTTCCACCCAGTTGTAACGGGTTCGGTTACAACGGGTAAACCAGGATAGTTTATTTCAGTAGGTTGTTGTTATTGGTCGTACCGGTACCAGTCTTGTCTGTTTGTTTATATTACTGAATATATGTGTTGTTGTGTGGTTGTTGTTGAATTGTTGTTTAGTTGATAACAGTTGTGAACTGTTGCTTGTTGTTGTGTGCTTTTGCATTGTGAATGCAATGTGGTTGTTTTCAGAGGTCAACTGTTGTTGGTTGGGTTTGGGTACTACTGTGTAGTTGTCGAGGTTTCTTTGAGACACATAGTTGAGAACAAGCCTAGTCAGTGAAGGTAGTACTCAAGCTATCGGTTGATTACTGGGAATGGCGTAGCGCCCAGTAGTCGTGGTTTCTGGGTTGGGTGGATACCAGGAACCGCCGGTCCTCTTGACGTTATGTGCTTATGTGTTTTACTTGTGGTTGTTGCTTAGTTGTAAGACTTGTTATGAGTGGGTTGAACTGTCGGTTACGGTTCCATTCACTTAGCGTGAGCTAATCCCTCGTTGTTGATTCTTTTTGCAGATTAGGTTAGCTTGTTGTTGATGTAGATGTTCGGGTTGTAGATGTTGACTGGAAGTTTGACTAAAGCTTGGCGCAACTCTGATCTTTTGTAGATGTCTTTTGGAAACATTTTATATAAGGCCCGTTTTGTGTTAATATGGGTTGTAACTAATATGGCTGTAAATACTTAACTAATGTTGTCATATTTTGGTCGCCGTTAAACTTGGCAACATTATAACTTTAGAAAAAGGCCTTTGACGTGTTCAATTGGCGATTTTGATGTAATTAACGAATAGTATATTTTGGGGACGCGCTTCCACTTGTTTTATAATATTAAAAATATATGTTTTGGTTTGCGTAAGGACCGGGCCTTACATACATGATTTAGAGCATTGTTTGACTTTATTATTATTTTATTATTTTATTATTTTTATTTATATTAAAGTAACAAATAACAAATACTAATGTTTTATATCTCTCTTCGACAGAAGACAGAGTTTTGGGTCATTTGTATCTCTACAGGCCAATTTATTAATCGTTCTATGGGCTCACAAATTGGGCTTAATTTAAAGGAACAATATCTTGGTGAGAAAAAATACGAGTAATACACCAAAGACCAAAGGGCAAAGGACGTCTTTTTTACTCGTAACTTTCAAATGCCCACTTTCATTTAAAACCGCTGGTTTATACAAAGTATAGAGTGTGTTTTCGTATATATCAAATAAATAATATTCGAGGAATTCTACACTCACAAAATTCTTACAAACAACTTCTCACTAAATGACGTGCCATGAAGAATTATCCAATCACATTAATCACTTTTTTCTCTTTTATATTTCTCTCTCTTCATGACATTTTGACACCTCATTTTGTAAAGATCTATTTGTAAAATTTTTGTAAACAAAGTATTTCTCTATTCGTGATCATAATCCTTTGGTTCTTACTTATTTTAATAATTCGTCGAAAACTAATTCATCTTGAAGCAATATATATTAATCCTTTGCTAGTTATAATAATTTTGGTTATTATTCTTATTGCAAATGTGTTGGCCCTTTCATCTAAAGTTAATTTCACGATCTTTTGATGGTCGACATGTGTTTGAAACTTTGAATTGCAAACATATAAGCATTAGATTAGATTAGATTGGATTAGATGGTTTTATAACAAAGTTTCTTTAGCCCAAAAATATCCCCAACTTTAATATCTCATGATAAATATTACAGTAGGTAAAAAAAAAATATTTTACTAGCCATAAGCAAGAAGAAAATAGAATTAAAAATGGGGTATTAAAGACGCGTAATGAGATAAACGGTTGAGATTAGTGAGGGCCCATAAGAATCGGAATCTGTGCTCCGGTCATAGCGTATCTCATATCGTTTTGAGCCCAATTAGACCACAACGCGCCCCTTTTGGGCGGTGTGCAAGGCTCAAAACGTCCAGAACGTTCGCAATGGGCATCGTGGTGCGGGGTATTGTAATGCTAATTAATTAATGTGGCAAAAGTACGAAAATGAATTACCTAACCGTAACAGGTGCATAAAAAAATTAATACTACACATAATTTTTTTATTTATTTACCTTTTTCTTCTTATTGAAGACAGAGTTAAGGACACATTCATGCTATAATTAATATTAAGATTTGTAAACATGAGCCATGTTCAACATGAAATTAAGAAAGAAAATTTGCTTGAAATATTACAGAAAGTGATTGTTATGGAGACAAATAGTATTAGACTATTAGTTTTCAGAATTACAAGGATAAATGCTACACTTATGTTTTAGTTTTGTAACAAAGACGGAGGTTTTTGGGGGCTAGAGGGGGTTGTGGCCCCCTAAAAAGTTTGACCCGTAGGTATATGTATTATATTACGGTGAGTAACCAAAAGATAGTATTTATCTATTTGGCCCCTCTTGTAAATACAACTTTAAGGTTTTAATTTTCTGATTTATGCTTTGTAGGCAGTAAAAATGAAGGAACAGGGTACTGCAATTATACTAGTATAAATTGCCTATAATATAAAGTAATTTGATTAAATAGAAAAAAATTGCACGTAAACTACAATGAAAATAAATAGTTGGCAAATCTGCTTGCTTCTTGTCCGCAGATGGTATTTTACTTGAGAAAAATGATTGGCCGTTGTGTTTCCCAATCATTCATCATGATATTGCAAAGGAGATTCCAAGTCATCGACTTAAATTGCAATATGTTGCATTCTCTACATACTTGGGTATGTTTTTACTTGGATAGTTTAAGTTTTAAGTTTTCAAACAAAGCAACCTATAATACTTCGTATGTGTTTATTACGGGCAGGTTTACTACTTTTCTTTTTGTGGAATATTATGGCCGCAACAACAGCTTGGATTGTCAGAGGAGAAGGTTTGTGTGGATCAGCTTTATTGTAGTCTTATGGGAGCTGTTGGGATGTTCTTCTGCTAGATCCGAGAATCTGGTTTCTTGCTCTTATCTACTTCATATCTGGAGCTCCACTTGCCTATGTGTTGTGGTACATGCCTCTTTAATGTGCATCCAGGTAATTTTTCAATCTTCATAAATCCTCCTTTCATATATACACAAATACCTTATCTTTTGTTCAGTAAAAAGGTAGGCACTTGGTATATCTAGCTTGAATTTTTTCAAAATTAGCAAAGCTTGCAATCATGGGACAATTCGAAATGGGAAGTGTTACAACATCGTTTGTTAAGCTTCCAGTTCATTTAGGACACTTAGCGTTTTTACGTCTATGGGTTCCATCTATCTAATGGATTAATAGTGCTGAAGAAGTAAAGGTGCAATGGTTTATCTGATCTAGGCAAACTAATATGGGACCCATAAATTATGTATTGTAGGAGTAGCTTTGCATTTAAGTTCACTTAGTTCTTCCTCTGTTACTCGGTAAGGCTATGGTGACCTTGTTTTATTATTTTGTTTTGGTTAAAATATCTTCCTAAATTGTGTGTCATTGTTTATGGTGCACACAGGTTTATATATGCTTCATCATCTTTGCTGTTGTTGCCTCTCCCCTTGTCTTTAAAGGGAAATCTCTAGCGTGAGCCACTACTACACAAATGGCACATGGTTAAAAATATATATGGACCACTAAAAACGGGGGGGGGGGGGGGGGGGGGGGGGGGGGGGGGGGGGGGTGAGCTATTGGGGGTGAAGTCTATTTGCAAAGTAAAAGGACCACGGTTCGAAATTCGTGGTTTAATAACCTTACGGACCACGGTCAATAATACATAACCGCAGACAAAATAAAAATAACCTTACTCTCATCCCACTTCCATATTTTTTTCTCAAAAAAATAAATAATCAAACAATGAATATTTGGTTATTTGAATCATCAATTTGGCAGCTTTGATGATTGTGGTTAGACGTGACTTATTGCTCAGATTGATTCAATTTCATGGCTAAATTCTTAAAGAAACTTGAATTATATAAGTAAATAAATGATTTTAATTTAACGTAAATAATGTAGACGCTATAAATTGGAATAAAAGAGGTGCTAGTTAGTTTATACGTTATAAACAATGCTGAGGATCTGTGTTAACAAATAAACCTAATGCAACATTAGCCAATCGAAACTTGATACATAACTAATGTTTCTACTCACTCCTGTTTGGTCTACAATTGAGACTTCAAAAGCCAAACTGATAATCCTTTTCTTTTTCCTGTAAACAGCGGGATCATGCCTACTCTTGACCTCCTGGGCGAAAATTTGGTTGGGGTAAGTTATCTTGCAAGTTGTCAAATTGGGTTATCTTTCCTCCTTCGGTGAGCTAGTTAAGTATATATTTTTTTTTTGTAGATTCTTAATTTTGTAGGATTCGAGGGCCTCCAAATTTTTTTTGTCTACTTCCCAGGACCTCTAAATTTTGAGGGCCTCCAAATTTTTCCCAAAGTAATGAGATACATGTAATATATATGATGATTACATAAGAAATTGACTTTTTATTTTGAGGAAAGAGAGATTTTGTTAGTAACTAGATTTAGACTAAATATATATAAACAAATATATACGTCGATTGAACGGTTCAAACTTGAAAATTTCCATTGACGAATTAGAGTTTGACTAGAAGATTTAAGAACTAACGACTGGGATATAGGACAACTAGTATCAAAGGAATAAATATTTTTTTTGAAAATCGGATCGTTAAGATTCATTTTCATCGAACATTTATCTTACTTGACATCTAATTATAGGGTTTCATTTTTGTAACACGACAACTTCGTCCAAGGCCTCTGAAAGTTTAGAGATGGCCCTGATAGTAACGGCTGGAGCACCTTCATTGGCCACCGCATTCTTGTTCCGTGATTTAGTAGAGAAAAAGTTGAACAACTTAGGGTTTGACATTGTTGTTGAAGACAGCGGTTACCGAAATGTTTCCGGCCCCTATTTATAGCTAATAACATGTCGACGCTTGTTCTGGTGTTTTGTTTTAATTTTTTTTATTAAGATGATTTGTTTTTTTGGAAAGAGAGGGGAAGGAGAACTAGAAGGGTAGGGTTTTTTAAGTGCAACGCATAACTTAAATGTTTCTAAATATATCACAAAATTCAATTATTAAACTCACTAATTTACAATTATATATCTTAATTAATTACAATTTATATTATTTATGGAAATTTCAATTTTATTAGAGTGGGGTTCATAGAGGCAGGGCCTATTCGAGGGGCAGGGTGGGAAGGAAAAGCACCAATACCCTTGTGTCACGTGTCACTTAGCAGATTTCATTATTTACCCTTCTAGTTTTCTAATATTATATATCATCTCCTTATAATTTCCTCAATCACACTCCCCACGCCACCACCGCCCACCACTAACTGCCTCCAAATTCTGACCGTCGGTCGTCGCCTCTATTCACCAGATTCCGACTACATGAGTGTAAAATGCAGTAGATTTTTTTTACTCAAATGCTTTTTAATTATTTGTCAATATATGAATGTAAAATGCATTGCAATTAAAATGCAGTAGTATCATATACGTTAAAAACATTATAAAAATATTAGGAATTCACGATTCAATATAAGAATGTAAAATGCAATAAAATTCACATGGGGTGCAATTAAAATACAGTAGTTTAGATGTTTCAATATCATTATAGAAGTATTTGGTAAAATGCAGTAGAAACGTAAAACGCAGTAGCACCAAATGCATTTTGTATTTTACTGCATCTTACACTATTACATATTGTATAATGCAGTAGATCTACATTTTGATATCTACTTTTTCAAATTCACACATTTTCAGTTCTACTTTTTTAAGAATCTACTTTTTCAATTCTATCTTATAATATCGACGTATTTTCGATGTGAAGGTTGTTTCGTTTACGGCGGTGGTCTGGTGGTCGACGGCAATGGTCGCTAGCGGTGGTCAACGACCAATTCAAAGTCAAGGTGAAGGTGGTGGTAACGTGTGGAAGTGGACTAGTGGTAGAAGTGGTGTTGGTAGTGAGTTTTTAGTGAGAAGGTGAAAGTTTTACAGAGATATTTGAGTAAATATTGAAGAGAGATAAAGTGAACTTTGTGTTTTGAATGTGAGAGAGAAAGAAAGTAAAGAAAATATTTCATTAGACTCATTAATTGAATTTAAAAGTTTAGTCCCTCAACTTGTATGTAAATACTAAATTAACCCAGGTTGACTTGTTTATATATTGACCATATTGACCATTGATTTATATAACGGATGGCTAAGATTAACCTGATCTCCCTGCCTTTCAAATGGAGCCTGCTCCTTTGATCCTCTTCTATTTTATTAAATGTATTTAACTGGTCCCCTTAGGGCACTGGTTAGATTTTTCCTTATTTCTAATTAATTAAGTATAGTTTAAATGGCGAATGAAGCACATATCATTCGTCGAATTATGTATGGGGAGTTTGACGGTTTGACTATTTTCTCCCTCTCACTTTATTATGCTCACAGAAAGAAGAAGACAGTCGTGTGAGTTTGTTTGTGAATACAATTCGATAATTTTTATACATTTCATTTCGGGTGGGTTTGGCAACCTAATTTAAGGGATTTTTGAAGATTCTAGTAGCTTGAGCTTTTAATTTCAAGAATCCCCATCCTTTAAAAATTCACAATCCTTGTTTGGCGTAAAAGTTGAAATAAGGGTTCTTTAAAAAATAATCCCATAAACGAGAATCTCCTAAAAGTAGCTTCTTCAAATAATCTTCGTCCTCTTATTATTAATTACTATAATACCCTTCTTATAATTATTAAAAATTTAAAATTATAAAACATCATTTTCCACGTGTGTCATTTTACATTAAAAAGCTCCAGCTCCTGCTAGTTTGCTAAATACATAATAAAAAATAAAAGTTCCAGCTCGAGCTTCTAACTTCCAGCTCCAGCTCTATCTCCATCTCCATCTACATATCCATCTGCAACTCCAACTCCATCTTTAGTTAGTTTTGCCCAACACACCCAAACCTATTTTACCCTTATTTTTACTTGATTCTATTGTTCTCAATTTCTCCTTTTGTTTGTTAACGATGGAGTACATACATATCATGTTATATCACCATTTTATATTTTTTTCTCAATATTATTACATATTATCCCTTAATATCAATTGGCAAACAATTATAAATAGTAAGTTATTTGTCTTTTTGTTTAATCCACTTTATATCTCTTAATAAATACATTTATGAGAGATAACATGTAGTTAATGCAAGTTAGACTAATGGTAAAGGTTATTTTCATATAACCTTTTGGTCTATGGTTCAATTCCTAGCATGATTTTTGTTTTTTAATATCAATTAAATTGACCACTTGATTGCCATTTGTTTAGTTAGATTATCAATTGGATTGAATCTAAAGTTAGCTAAACTTCTTTTATATAAAGGAAGTTAATAATTTATAGAATTCAAATTAAATTTTTAAGTGGAAAGTACGTTTACTTATACTATATATAATGATCACTATTACTTTTAATTATATTGTAGTAATTAATTAGGGGATTATTCAAGGTAAAATGTCTAACTGAAATAAGTATATATGTATTGTTAATTGGTTAATATGTAAATACCATAAGTATTAGAAAATTTATATTTTAGATGCATTATACTATGTCTTTTCAACGATGTAATTGTACGTTTAAAACAAATTTGTAAGTACTTGATGTGATTATTTGACAATTCCGACGCAACGCGTGGGCATGATATTCCTTGTTATAATCAAAGATGATTTATATTAAACTATCAAAATATCCGCGTAATACAACATTAATACGATCTTATTTAAAGTGGTTGACCACAAATAATGTTATGTTGATTTTTATAATTTAATCATGATTATAGATCGTTGATGAGATTATAGTACCAAGGTTGTATAAATCGCTAGGCGGGGAGTACTCGGTCGAGAGCTTTTAGGGATTAATCGGTCTAAACGGGGAGTACTCGGGGATTAATCGGATTAGAGTTTTCTATATATAATTTCAATATTTTATAATATCTCAGCAAAAGTAGTACATGATGTCTAAGAAATATATAAAAGTTTGTAATATTTTAACAATTGAGGGACTTGAAAATACATTGAGAGATCATATAAAGTGAAAAAGTGATATATTCCAACATTAGAGGACTAAAATTGTAATATTTTAAATTTTCTTGGGAAAAAATCGACCATTCTTTTTCTCCCTCCTCTCTCCAATGTTTCTCTGATATTCATCTTTTCCAAGGGAGACTATCATCTTGCCCATACATCATCTTCTCCATTCATCTACATTACACATCATCGGAAATTTCAAGCAACTTGCCGGAATTTCTCAAACGGCGCCGTTTTTATTGCCTAACCTCGCCAAAATCCCTTACTTGCCGGAATTTAGACCAAAGTTGACCATTGACCGATTTTTTACTCCGATTAAGGCTAGGCGCGGCGGAGTACCTCCGACCAGCAATTGAACGACGATTAATCGGCCGCCTAGGCCACTTTTTACAACCTTGTATAATACGTGTGTGATCAAAAAGTGAAATTTACATTTTTCTTAAATGTAATCAAAGAGTAAAATTGAGTATATATTATTAGATATGATAAGAGTGAAATTAACATTTATCTTAAGTTTTAAATAGGTTTTAGTAGTTGGAAAGACTATGACAATTTTTCTGTAGTTTGACAATTAACAACACAACTGTAAAAAATATTAGTCTATCAAAAATAGTGGACATGTTTTATTGTTCTGCAAGAGTAAATTCTGTAAATGGTCCCTGTAGTTTACACCGATTTACGAAAATGGTCCCTACATTTATTTTTTCACTTTTTCAGTCCAATAAATTTACATTTTGCTCAATGGTCCCTCACCCACCTAAAATGACTAAATTACCCTTTGATCGTTTAAATCGTGATTATCCGAAAATGACAAAAGGAAGGGTACTTTAGTCATTTTAGGTGGAGGAGGTACCATTTTCGAGCAAAACGTAAACTTATTGGGCTGAAAAGGTGAAAAAGAAAGTATAGGGACCGTTTTCGTAAATTGATGTAAACTACAAGGACCATCTATAGAATTTACTCGTTCTACAATTGCATTTTATAATTTTTGTTTATGTTATACTATTTTAAACTAAACATCTAAAGTCATTTTATTATTGTTTAAAAGTACCTTTGTCTATTGATCTAAACAAGATATATAATGCCCTCGCGTTGCGACGGGATATATCTAGCATGACTAAATTATACTTGTAAGTCGTATGTACGTATGTTAAAGAGATGACGATGATAATTGGTTATTTCATCGCCCGTGCTTACTATCGAGAAATACCTATCTTTTATATCTGATGTATTTAATTTTTTTTTAACAATGTACATGCATGTTAGCTTATACTCCGCAGTAACCATATATTCATAAAAACTTATAATATTTGCACCGGGTAGAAATTTACATGTATATATTTATATTTTTTAATTATGTCATACTCGATATCTTTTGTATTTCGTCAAGTACAAAAGAGCATTTTTTTAAGGTTTTTTTGGTTATGCCATTTAACTATAATAAAATTAAAAATATTTGCTTTAAATATAACATTGAAATTGAAAATTCATACATCAATTTACTAACAAATTAAAACGGAGTTAATGGCAATATAATCTAACAAATTAATATGGAGCTAATGGAAATATAGAAATATAGAAATATAATATTGATATATATACAAATATACAATAATAACAACTAAAAAAATAAATTTAAACGGAGTTAATGGCAATATAATCTAACAAATTAATATGGACCTAGTGGAAATATAGATATATAATATTGATATATATACAAATATACAATAACAACAACTAAAAAATATTGAAGCGGGGAAAAAACCAAACATGCCCCAGAATTGAACATGTGTGGACTTCGAAGTAGGCATGACGTAGAAACCACCAACCTGTTAATGTTCCTTTGATATTGTTTATTATACTAAATATATATATTTATAGTTTAGTTTAATAAGACAAAATAAGTAATATTCATAGTAGGTTAAAATTGATATATCCGAGTATTTTTTACCCGCGCTTTACGACGGGGTTAAAAAGTAAATTCTTAAACTACAATATGAATTTCATTTAAAAATTTAAGTTGACGAAGGTATAATCTCTTTATGGTTATTTTTTAATTGTATTTTTTTTGGAATGTTGTTTTTTTTATTATACTAATATGTATGTATAATTGAAAAATGTAACCTAATACAAATTTAATAGAATACTACATAAAAATATTAACTTAAATTATCGTTTGCAATTATTTGTATAATTTTATCGTAGTAAAATTAGTATAAAACTTTGTTGTAAGAAAAGAGAAAAAAATATATAAGTTGTTAGTTAAAAAAAAGGGGGAAAAAATAAATCTAAAATGTAAAGGAAGAAAATGAAAAATGTTAAAAACTAAAGGGTATAAAATGGAGAAGTCATAATAGTTGAGACGAAGAAAATGGAAAGTACCTGAAATTTAAAGGGGGGAAAATGGAGAAACACTAAAACTTAAGGGGTGGTAATTTAAAAGTTAAAGGGTAGAAAATGAAAAAGTACTAAAAGTTAAGGGTAAAAAGTTTAAAAACGTTGAAACATAAAGGGTAGAAAATAAAAAAGTGCTACAACTTAAGGGGTATAAAATATAAAATTTTAAGGGGTAGAAAGTGTAAAATTTTTTGTTATGTGATCAAATTGATAGAAAGGGGGAATATTTATATTAAACATCTCATTAATATTAAATAATCTATAATATATTTGCAAGTACAACAAATTAAATTCCATGGAATGCAAATAGTTAATAGATAATTATTATTTCACGTAATTAAATATGATAACACAATCTAAATGGTTATTCTTTGAACTGTAATATTAATGGTGTTTATAGGCAAATTAGATTTTAACCATAGTTTAGTTAAATGTTAAGATAAGAGTGAACATGCTTTATAGATAGTTAAGATTTACTTCAATTTAACATTTAACTAATAAGGAATGAGCTAGAATATTATGATTAAACGAGTAAACAAAATTTCTCTGTAACATGACAAGTTTTTTTTTTTTAAATGATACTAATACCTACGAAAAAAATATACCGTAAGTATCTCTATATCAACACTTGAGTGCCACATAAGCGTCACATTACTCGAGAATCATGTCATTCAACTCTCTCCATATCAAGACATAGAAGATACTCAGTACAACTTTACCGAGTCTTACCATTTACACACATTGTTAGGGGGAAAAAAATAGAATACATGCGCCCACACTTTCACTTCAAAACGGAGCGTCCTAAACCGGGCAAAGGCGTAGAAGAACGCTAAGACGGGTTGCTGCCTTTACAACCCGCTCCCGAGTTTTTGACAAGAAGAAAAGATTGTTAGTATTTGAATGATTTTATCAAATATGTGTCCATAAATGTGTGAGTTTTTGGGAACGCACACATCGACATTGAGATATTGCTATAAATGCCTAAAGTTATTAATTATTAAAGTTAAATGTTAAAATTAATAATTAAGTAACTAGAGGGATTATTGTGTAAATTATAAACTTGGGGACCAAGTTTTACCTATCTATAAATACACCTTTATAGATTAGGGTTAGGGTTAATCCCTAATAATATTTCACAAAAAAAAAAAAAACCTCTCTCTCTTTCTTTGGTTTTACGTCAAAAACAAAAGCCACCCAAAAGGGTTTTTGTTTGGCTTTGTGTTATACGGCAAACAAGGAGCACAAAGGTTGTGTGGTTTAGTGAACGGGCAAGTACTAGCATACACGCATATCGATAAAAGACGGTGTCGTGTACGTGAACAAAGGAAGATCTTACACTTAGATCTAAAAGTTTTCTTACAAACAATTCAAGGCAATAAGGTATAACTTAATCCGATTTAATTATTCATATGTGATCCTATTTTTCGCTACATGTATTGTTTGACAATGTGACTCGTGTTGTTTACCTATAGTGGTATCAGCCAAAACATAGGTTAATTTTTATTTTGGATTTAAAACATCAAAAATTGTGGGGGATTAAGGGTTGGTTTAATAAAAAAATATATATATATATTTTTAATCAATCACTTTCTTGGCCTGTGCGTAAGGACGAAATAAAGAAAAAAAATCCACCGACGATTCCATGGTTTCATATTTGTATGGTAACTTGCAAGTAAAACAAAAGTTGTTGATTTTTTGGTTTTGTGTGTTTCAGTCGACTGGAAGGAAAAAGAAACCCAAAAGGTTTTATTGGGTTGACGCAAATAGGACAAGTAAATAAAGTGCTTATTTTTTTGTTTTCGATTATATTAAAATAAAATAAAGGTTTTGGTAAAAGTGTTAAAACTAATTGGTTAAAAGTTAATAGATAATTAGTTTAAACATTTATGCTTATAAAATTAAGGAGTTAATTTGAAACCAATCTACCTTGCAATATTTGATGTTTATAATTGTTATTTTTTTTGCCATATTTAATTTTTATGCAAATTATGTTTGTAAAGTTACATGCATAACTTTATGGACATAATTAGATATATTGATATGTAAGAAAATTAAAATTGAATTATTGACATAATATTAATTGTTAATTGATTATGTGCGACACTTAAAGATTATGGATTAATAAAAAGTTGTGTGTGGTTTATTTGATATATCAATTGTTCACATATTGATAGCTTACGCAATCCAAACTTGTTTATTTGAACGGATGTATGTGGTCCGTTTCCTTATAAACGGGAGTTAATTAATATGTGAACAATGACCATAGAGACTTTTATTTTAGGGCTCACCCAATTTGTTACGTAGATTAATTCTTTACTTCATGTTATTATATTTGTCAAATGGTTTTGAAAGAAATAATCTTTAATGTGACTAAAGAATTATATAAAGGATTTAATAAAACGTGTGATTAGTAATTCATAATTAAATGCACATCCTTAGTGTATAATTCCCAACTAGGCTCACCTACATAAAGGACGATGTCTAGAAAAGTTATGCGGATGTATTCTACTCCAAATGAGGTCAGGTTTTAAGTGATGCTTTGTCGTCCCCTACCCTCACATGCTTTCCTGGTCGTACCTTTTGTAGAGCTACCGAAAGGGTTTTATGATGACGATGATACATTTGATTATTATATACACTTGGTGTATAGGAATTAGACAATCATAGAAACACGTTTAAAAACCAGTAATAAAAACGTTTTGTTTTTAAAACACCAAAATTATGTAACGAAGTTGTATAATTCCCAACTAGGCTCACCTACATAAATATTTTGTCACCCATGGAATTAAGTCATATTGCTATCCATATTGCTTAGACAACTTGTACTTGCTCGTCATTCTGCGTGAGACGTGGGTGAAGGGTATCCAAGGTGGATTACCACTCATCGTGAGACGGTGGTGGACTATCTGCAGTCTTCAGTTGGACGACTTAAATCGGGTTATGCAGTGAGACTGTAAACGCCGATAGCAATAAGATGCGACGAAACATGATTAATGTCACGATCACCATTTTTGATGCTTGATCAAGCTTGACATTAAGTCCCATAATCTAGGAATTGCATCGGTAAATGCAATTATTGAACGTCACTTACGTTTTGAGTATCATTTAGTTCCTAGCAGATCAACTGATGGAACGGTGATATGTCATTTGGGTCCTAGACTTAACAGAAAGTAAATCATGGGTTTTACATTTCTGTTAAGATATTATATGTCGAAAGTACTAACAAGAACTTTCTTTCTGTTTTGTAGAAATGTCACAAAAATCTACTACCGATGAGATTTTAAATGAAACCAAAACAGCGTTAAGAAGCAATAAGCTTTATGGACCAAACTTTAACGATTGGTATCGATCACTGAGAATTGTTCTAAGAGTGATGGAGAGACTTGATATCGTTATTACACCTATGATCGCTGAGCCAAATGCCACTGCTTCTCAAGTAGAGCGTGATCAGTATAAGGCAACTTATAAGGTTCACAATGAAGTTGCTTGTCTCATGCTTAGCAGTATGACTCCTGAGTTATGTAAGCAATTCGAGAATAAATGGCCCGATCAGATGATCACTGAGCTGAGTGCATTGTATGAGAAACAAGCCGGCCTTGAGCTAAATGACTTGATTTGAGATGTACATGCATGTAAACATGTATCTGGAACACCAGTGGGGACTCATGTCCTAGTCATGAAAAGCTTGTTTCATCGCTTGGATAGAATGCAATACTCATATCATGACCCTGTGGCTGTAAGCATTGTCCTCAATTCTCTTTCACCGGAGTTTGATGAGTTTACACGCTGCTATAATATTCAGGGTATGAAAAAGTCAATTAACGAACTCCATGCTATGCTAGTGGAATTCGAAAAGAGCATTTCCAAGAATAAGGTGAAAGACAACCAAATCCTTGCGATTGGTGGTGGTCAGGCCCAGAAAAAGAAGAAAAAGCAACCGCTACAAGCTAAGGGCAAGATTGCAAAGACTAGTAAAAATAAGCAAGCTGTTGTTTATTCTTCCAAGCCTAAGCAAACCCCTCCAGCTAAAAAGGTGCAGGTCTCTAAAGATGATGGGTGTCACCATTGTGGTCAGATTGGACACTGGAAGAGGAATTGTCCTAAGTATTTATCTGAGGTGCAAGAGAAGAAGAGAGTCAGCAATGCCGGATCTTCAGGTATCTTGACTATCGAATTATTTTCTTTCTCTAAAACAAATACTTGGGTATATGACACTGGTTGTGTTACTCATATTTGTAATACCTTACAGGGGTTTAGAGCAAAGAAGAAGCTGAAGAATGGATCCTTGTATGTGTACGTCGGCAACGGCATACGTGTAGCAGTGGAAGTAATTGGAAGTTATGACTTACATTTACCCTCGGGCATAATTCTTGTATTAGACAATTGTCATTATGTTCCTTCTATTGTTAGGGGAATTGTTTCAGTTTCAGTATTGAAAGATTGTGGTTTTAAGAATACATTTACAGATTTTGGTATTTCAGTTTCAAAGAATAATGTTCATTATTTTAATAGTATTGCTATTAATGGAATTTTTGAAATTGATTTGCATGATCGTCTTTCATATACTAATAATTAAATGTATAATATAAGCACTAAACGAGCCAAGTGCAACTTGGACTCATCCTACCTATGGCATTGTCGTCTTGCACACATAGGCAAACACCGTATTGAAAGGTTTCAACGTGAAGGGCTTTTGAAATCAAGTGATGATTCATTTGATAAGTGTGAGTCTTGTGTATCGGGCAAAATGGTAAGGAAATCCTTCTCTCATGAAAATCAAAGGGCGACCGACCTACTAGGAATCATACATAGTGATGTATGTGGTCCCTTTAGGCATATGTCTAGGAAAGGAGCTTACTACTTCGTAACATTTATGGATGATTTCAGCCGTTATGGTTATGTTTATTTACTTAAACATAAACGTGAGGTGTTTGAAACATTCAAGGTGTTTCAAAACGAGGTAGAAAATCAACTCGGAAAAACCATCAAGATTCTCCGATCGGCTCGAGGTGGTGAATACTTAAGCCTAGAGTTTAAGGATCATCTTCAAGCGTGGAATTGTCCAACAGCTTACTCCTCCCTATACACCACAACATAATGATGTATCGGAAAGGAGAAATCGAACCTTGCTTGACATGGTACGATCTATGATGAACCTTACAACTTTACCATTATCTTTTTGGGATTACGCCTTAGAGACTGCTGTACGTATTCTCAACATGGTTACCACTAAGAAGGTTGATAAGACACCATATGAAATGTGGCATGGGAAAGCCCCTAATCTGTCTTACTTAAAGGTCTGGGGATGTGAGGCATTCGTTAAACGCGATGCGCCTGACAAACTCGAACAAAGATCTATTAAGTGTATTTTCGTAGGATACCCAATGGAAATGATGGGTTACTACTTCTATAATCCTTCGGAAAATACTATGAAATTGCTCGGTATGCTGAGTTTTTCGAAACCAGGCTTATCGGTGATGGAAACAGTGGGAGGGTTGTTGAACTTGACGAGGTTCAAGAGGAAGATACATCACCTTCTACTCATACTGGCAATCAACAATTTGGGGGGGATAGAATTGAACCTCAAGTCATGCCTCAATCTGATCCTCAAGTTGCGATTGAGCCTCATGATATGGCTCAGTCTCAAGCTCAAATTGCTGATGTTCTAATTCGTAGGTCCGAAAGGACGGTACGTGCACCTAATAGATTGAACTTAAGTGTTAATTTAGAGGAGGATGGCGTATCCGGGATTCTTGATGAACCTCGAACCTTGAAAGCTGCATTATCAGGTCCTAATGCTGAAAAATGGCTTCAAGCTGCGAATATGGAGATGCAATCCATGAAAGACAACGAAGTTTGGGATTTGGTGGATAAACCCCAAAATGCTAAAACTGTTGATTGCAAATGGCTCTTTAAAATAAAGACCGACATGGATGGCAACATACACATCTATAAAGCTCGTCTCGTGGCAAAAGGATTTACTCAAGTTTATGGTATAGACTATGAAGAAACCTTTTCCCCAGTGGCAGACATTAGGGCTATTAGAATTCTCTTAGCCATAGCGGCGTTCTATGACTATGAGATATGGCAAATGGATGTCAAGACAGCCTTCCTGAATGGTTATCTAGACGAAGACGTCTATATGAATCAGCCAGAAGGTTTTATTGATCCATTACATCCCAACAAAGTGTGCAAGCTTAAAAAATCCATTTATGGACTTAAGCAAGCATCACGGAGTTGGAATAAAAGATTTGATGAAGAAATCAAAAAGTTTGGTTTCGTTCAGAATCTTGATGAGCCATGTGTATATCAAAAAGTCAGTGGGAGTAATGTTACTTTCCTAGTCTTATATGTAGATGACATATTGCTAATGGGAAACAACATTCCAATGCTTGAAGATGTAAAATCTTATCTTGGAAAATGTTTTGCCATGAAAGACTTAGGAGAGGCAACATTTATTTTGGGAATCAAGATCTCAAGAGATAGATCTAAGCGGTTGATAGAGTTAAGTCAGAATGCTTACATTGATAAAATACTGAAGCGTTTTAGTATGAAAAATTCTAAGCGTGGGTATTTACCAATGCAAGATGGACTTAAACTTAGCATCAAGGATTGTGCTTCTACACCTCAAGAGGTGGAACGTATGCAAAGGATACCTTATGCTTAGGCAATAGGGTCTATTATGTATGCGGTTAGATGCACAAGACCTGATGTTGATTTTGCTCAAAACGTTGTTAGCAGGTTTCAACAGAATCCAGGTGAAAGACACTGGATTTCTGTAAAGAATATACTGAAGTACCTTAGGGCTACTAAAGATATGGTTCTAGTGTATGGTGGAAATCCTGAGGCTGAACTAAAAGTTACTGGTTCTTGTGATGCCGGATTTCAAACTGACCATGATGACACCAAATCTCAAACTGGATATGTGTTCACCATGAATGGAGGAGCAGTAGTTTGGAAAAGCAAGAAGCAATCCACTACAGCCATGTCTGCGACAGAATCAGAGTACGTAGCAGCTGCTGAAGCTGCAATGGAAGTTGTTTGGATCCGGAAATTTATTTCTGGACTTGGTGTTGTTCCCACAGTCAAGTCTCCTATGGATATGTATTGTGACAACACTGGTGCAATTATCATAGCCAACGAACCTGGTGTTCAGAAAGGAGCTAGACACTTTCAGAGGAAATTTCACTATGTTCGTGAGCAAGTCAATCAAGGTGAAATTTAAGTACTCAAAGTTCACACGGATGATAACTTAGCAGATCCCTTTACGAAGGCTCTGCCAAAGACGAAGCTAACTCACTTAATTGAGGGCATAGGACTTCGTTTGTCTAGTAATCACATGTAAATCCGTGGATTTAGTTTTTGGATATATGGATGTAATAAACAACTTTATTTATTAATGAAATTTTTATTGTGAAATTTTATTTTCATAAATCCTATTTTTCATGTTTTATCCTTGAATAATGTTGTGTAATATTATTCTAAATATCCGTTGTCAGTTGATCATATGGGAATATGATTGAATTAAGACAATATTTGAGTGCTTAGTCAGCTTGGCTTACTAACTCACATGATATTCATTCTGATGCATATTGGATTATCCCACATGAATTATTACTTATGGATCTGTGTCATTACGTATAATTCATAAAGTTTGTTGTCCTTAGACTTGAGATGCAAGTTGCTACTCATGTACGTAGTGCATTATTTGATCATAGTCAATACTACTCCTGGATAAGGGTGGCAAAAAGGCTATTTTTGGTAATGTTGCGAAATACGATAACTACCAGTTGTATTCAATAAAGGATTTGTTCCTTCAGTGAAAAACTGAAGTTAGATACTTACTGGGCCACTCATGAATACTTAAGATGTTTGTCTGACCAGACCCTTATAAGTCTAGAACTATCTCGACTATATTCGGTAATCTTAAGTGATTCGCGAAATGAGAAACAGAAGTTAAAATGGAATGACTTTGATCCATCTCCAAGTTTTAACTAGAGTATCTGTAACAAAAGGATATAAACTGAAGATAGACTCACAGTGACTTTGGTGAAACTTCACTCGTGCATTTATGGGAACATTGATATGTTGCTAGACATTAATAATGTTATCATATTTGTTTGAAAATTATTCAAAAGTGGGAGCTGTTAGTATTTGAATGATTTTATCAAATATGTGTCCATAAATGTGTGAGCCTTTGGGAACGCACACATCGACATTGAGATATTGCTATAAATGCCTAAAGTTATTAATTATTAAAGTTAAATGTTAAAATTAATAATTAAGTAACTAGCGGGATTATTGTGTAAATTATAAACTTGGAGATCAAGTTTTACCTATCTATAAATACACCTTTATAGATTAGGGTTAGGGTTAATCCCTAATAATTTTTCACAAAAAAAAAACCTCTCTCTCTTTCTTTGGTTTTACGTCAAAAACAAAAGCCACCCAAAAGGGTTTTTGTTTGGCTTTGTGTTATACGGCAAACAAGGAGCACAAAGGTTGTGTGGTTTAGAGAACGGGCAAGTACTAGCATACAAGCATATCGATAAAAGACGGTGTCGTGTACGTGAAAAAAGGAAGATCTTACACTTAGATCTAAAGGTTTTCTTACAAACAATTCAAGGCAATAAGGTATAACTTAATCCGATTTAATTATTCCTATGTGATCCTATTTTCCGCTGCATGTATTGTTTGACAATGTGACTCGTGTTGTTTACCTATAAAGAAAAGAAGAGAAGATATAATTTTTATACATTTTGTGTTCCCGAGTTGAAAAGAAAAGAAACGAATATTTAGGTATTTTGTGTTCCTGAGTTGGAGAGAAATGGGAGGAAGTGACAGTTTTATAACTGTTGAGCCTTCCTTCCTTCCACTTCTTCCCAATTTTGGAGAGAATTGATAATTCTCCACCCACTTCTTTTCTTTTCCCTCCATATACAAAACTCAGGAACGCAGACCTATTTTGTTTTCTTTCCGGTTCTCTTCTTTTCTCTCAAAAAATAGACTAGAGAGCAGAGACGAAAGAAAATGGAAAGGCACAATAAGACTGAAAGACTATGAGCGCTTTTAGTGCATTACATAGTTCGTCTTTTCATTCTATATACTCTGTTATCGATCCCATTTTATCAAATGAATAAACTTATTCAGGAAAGTTCGAATAAAATATTACGTGAATGACGTAATAATGGTTGAATAAGATTAACATTACTCCCAGTCCTCTCGGTTGGCGAACCGAAGTTAAGCATCTAACGGTGAGTTAAAAGGATTTTTTTTTGTGTGTGTTTTCTTTTAATTTTATTGGAATAATATTATTTCGTAGGTCATTTTCAGATCAAGTTTAACACTAAATCACATTGTGAAATTTGAAGAAAAATGTGAGATCAAATATGAAAGATGAGACATGATTGGCATGAACAAGCATGTTATATATAGTATCTTTTAGTTTAACAATAATTAAAGTTGTTACACGCTAATAATAGTGAAACATCTACACACTCATCACTCAAAAAAATCAAACAATGGCGTACGTTAATGATTAAAAGTTTAATTCTCGTAGACTCTTTCGTACTAATTATTATATTATGGCTAACAGGACACATTCCACATGTAGCAGTGGCGGATCCAGAAATATTTTTCATGGGGGGCATCAGTTAAGTTATAATGACGTAGTTGAAAAAAAAAAAAGTTGATTCATTCGAAGTTTTTTGTAGCTCTATATTATACCCCCGAGAACTAACCAAATAACACTATTTCCAAACCGTATTATCCATATAAGAATTCACAATACAATACCGATTTGGTTTGAACTATATAAGAACTTTTGTTCTTCTAATCGACAACCTTATTAAGCAATGGAGGCGACAACTTAAAATCTAACTTTATTCAAACATACAAATGAGACAAGTGTCTATGAAGTTAATTGCTTAGAAGAATGTAAATAAAAGAATCCATACATGATACATAGGTGAATCAAAAAAAGCATTATGCATTCAATTTTAATACTAGTGTACACATTTATCATGTTTTATTCCTATTTTCCAAGTGTGTCCGATTTGTAACAGTGTAAATCTATTTTTAAATAGATAATTTAATCATATGTAAAGATGCTAGTTTATTAAATTTAGTTATATGTAACAGTATATTTAAGTAAATTTTTATGTTATGTTATTCTATCCCAGGTATATCTTCATATTTTATAAGAGTTTACAAGTTTAAAATGATAATTTTTACAAACTCTAGGCCATATAATATCATATTTAAGCATTGTTGGAAAATTATGAACGGGGTAATGATTCAATTAACCGGATATAATCTCTGTGAATCGTGTTTGGAAATCACTTTCCAAATACAATATTTCGACCCTATAATTGCCCTGGTTTACACGAAATTCGTATTGGGATAATTCAAGAGATATTCACGATTTACGGCAATCAAAATCGAGAATCGAGCGTTTTTGTGTGTGTTTATGTGTTTATCAAGTATGCAGAATAATGATCATCACCAGAAAACGGGAGTTATATTACATATAACTGCCCTAAACCAAACCAGGTCATTTTGTCCAAACGGATTTTTTCGGACCGCAGACAGGGGCGTTGCCCCTTGGACCCCACAAGGGGGCGCAGCCCCCTTGACCCCCGTAATTTGGTCGTGCCCGTATTTAGTAACTTAGCCGGGTATGCACTCCGCATCACCTACCCCGTGTCCACTAATATGCCAATGCACTAAAATATACAACATTCCTCCCCCATTTTAGTGCAATGCCTTTGCATAAAATAATCAAACACAGAACAAACTTATGCATAAATGAAAATGTCACGCAGATTGAATTTCCACATTAGTATATTACACATTCCAAATATTCAAGAATCGGGGTGTTCTAAGAATTGAACCCTTCAACCCATTTGAATACCTGAAGATAATATACAAATAAGTTCAATTTTACACATTAAACTAAATCCTGACACTATACAGGCCATGTGTCCATATCCATTCATGAATGTATACAAAACCAAAGTCCTAAGTTTCTTGAAGCGTCCACACTTCACATTCACACAGGTAGCTCTTTTCTTCATGCATCTGCACCTGCACTTTTTCAAAAGTACTATTAAGAAGTTGTACTTCAACCTAACCCTCATGCAGATCCGAGCACATACCTTTGGGATGATAGCAATTGATGTGCTCCAATCTCTAAGTGTGGGCTTTCCACTTTGAATTCAGCTCCTAATACTATATTAGAAAGGAATTGGGTGTCCCACCATTAGAAATCAAATGGACTTTAATCCCATCCCTAATGCAGACTTTTCAACCAAGTCTCTAGCTAACCCATTCGTCAAGTGATTAGCTAAGTTATGTTGAGATCTCACAAATTCAACAGATATCTCCCCATTCGTGATTAACTCACGAATCATACTGTGTCTAACACCTAAGTGTCTAGACTTCCCATTGTACATTTGACTATAAGCCTTAGCCAATGTTACAGCGCTATCACAATGGATGAAGATAGGTGATATAGGTTTAGGCCACAATGGAATCTCGTATATCAAGTTCCTTAGCCACTCCGCTTCTTTACCAGCAGCAGCTAATGCCACGAACTCAGATTCCATAGTCGAGTTGGTTATGCAAGTTTGCTTCTTGGAAGCCCATGAAATGGCACCTTCCCCAAGCATGAATACCCATCCACTAGTAGAAGAATGATCTTCTGTATTAGTGATCCAACTCGCATCACAATATCCCTTTAGCACCAAAGGATATCCCAAGTAGTGCAAACTATAATCCATAGTTCTCTTCAAGTACTTAAGCACTCGCCTTACAGCTTGCTAATGATGTACACAAGGATTACTAGTATACCTGCTAAGCTTACCCACTGCAAAAGCAATGTTCGGCCTTGTGCTTGTCATGGCATACATTAAGCAGCCAATAACCTGAGAGTACTCAAGTGGTGAAACTGGTTCACCGGTATTAACCATCAGTTTCAAACTAGGATCCATAGGTGTACTCACAGGACTACAATAAGAACGATTAATTTTCTTTAACACTTTCTCAATGTAATGAGATTGTGAAATAGAAATTCCCCTATTCTCACTTTTAATCCTAATACCCAGGATAACTTCAGCCTCCCCCATATCATTCATGGAGAACTTTGATAACAAGAATTCCTTAGTCAAATTGACTTATTCTAGATCTGTGCCAAAGATCAACATGTCATCAACATACAAGTAAATGATTACTCCTTTGCCAGAGTTATCAAATTTGCTGTATACGCACTTGTCAACTTGATTAAAACTAAATCTACTAGAAAAGACCACATCATCAAATTTTTGATGCCTCTGTTTCGGTGCTTGATTTAATCCACACAAGGATTTAACAAGTTTACACACCTTTTGCTCATTACCAGGCATAACAAAGCTTTCAGGTTGTTTCATATAAACCTCCTTATCCAGATCCCCATTCAAGAATGTAGTTTTCACATCCATTTGGTGAATCTCTAGATTGTGTATTGCAGCTAAGGCAATCAACAATCTAATAGTAGAAATCCGAGCAACAGGTGCATAGGTATCGAAATAGCCAATACCAGGTCTTTGTTTAAAGCCTTGAATGACTAACCGAGCCTTGAATTTCTCAATGGTTCCATCAACTCTCATCTTCCTTTTGAAGATCCATTTACAGCCCAAAGGTTTACAACCAGGTGGTAGATCAGCTAACACCCAAGTGTTGTTACCTATGATGGAATCCATCTCATCATTGATTGCTTCCTTCCGAAAGGCAACATCTTGAGACTTCATTGCTTCTTCAAATGTCTTTGGATCCTCCTCAACATTAAAGCAATATGGATATCGGGTAGAAACACCATCCCTAGACCCTTCAACTAGATACAATTGAAAATCTGGGCCAAATGATTTTTGTTTTCTTTCCCTTTTGCTTCTTCTTAGTTCAACTGGATTGTTTAAATCCATTTCAGAACTCTCCACCTCATCAGTTCCATTAGTTTCACTTATACTAGGAACTATATCCTTTGGTCTAGGTATATATGAGAATCTGTTCTCATCAAATATTGCATCTCTTGATTCAACCACAGTGTTAACTGAAATAGAATCATTAGGTTCAATGACATAAAACCTATAAGCCTTGGAATGCTCAGCATATCCAATGAAGATGCAATCAATACCTCTTTCCCCCAAACTCTTCTTCTTGGGTTCAGGAAGTCTTACAACTGCCCTACATCCCTAAACACGAAGATAATTCAAGTTTGGTTTTTTCTTGAACCAAAGTTCATAAGGTGTAACCTTGCTCCTTTTATTAGGAACCCTATTAAGCAAATAACAAGCCGTTAACATGGCTTCTCCCCAAAATCCATCACTTAAACCAGAATTGGACATCATGGAATTAACCATTTCTTTAAGAACCCTATTCTTCCTCTCCGATATACCATTTTGTTGGGGAGTATATGGAGCAGTTGTCTCATGAATAATACCAACGGATTGGAAGTAATTAGGATCAATGTATTCACCTCCCCTATCCGTCCTTAGCCTTTTAATCAAAGAATTTTGTTGCAATTCTACTTCAGTTTTGTATGCCTTAAATTTTTCCAAGGCTTCATCTTTAGAATGCAGTAAATAAACATGACAAAACCTAGAAGCATCATCAATGAAAGTGACAAAATACTTCCTATTACCTAAAGATGGTGTATGTGACACCCGCTAAATTAGGACATTTTTACTGTGCCTAATTATGTGCTTATTACATGTATTTAGTATGAAATAGGACTAAGTACAGTAACTATTATATATATAATGATTATATATATATGTACATGTATAAGAGTCGTTTAGATCGTACAAATTTCACGTCAGATAAATATCTGATAACACTAATACGGATGTTGGTGAAACTATTATTAAATAATATGGAATTATTTAATAACATTGATTAATATTTTATATTATGTTTATAATATAACAAAAAGCGTACGTTTTGCTTAAAACATAACCGAACGTGACGAAAACGCGCGAGACGCGTCCGACCGACAAAATAAACTAAAGTTATATTTTTTTTTATAACTTAAAACTAAGTATTTTGATAATATACTTCAAGTAAAAATATTACGATTACATGTATATAATTTTGACGTTTAAAAACGTTACATGATTCGAATAAACTCATGATTCGCAACCAACGACCAAACGAAAACTCGAATAAAATTTTAGTAACTTAAAATAATGTTTCTTGAGTGAAACTTTCATGTAAAAATATCGAGTTTTAAACCGATAACAAAAACTAATACATAAAACGTTTAACGTTTAAACGGACGACGAAACGATCGGGTAAACGAACACCATCCTCAATGAAACTTTGGGAACAAGTTTTACACTCCCACATGGGGTGGGTCCCATGATGTGACACCCGACGATTTAGGGTTACTGATTATCCTACTAGAAACCCTAATTACGTGTGTTTAGTTTAGTATTAGGCTAAATACTTGTAATTACTTGTAACTATTTGTATATTTATGAGAATATACACCCCCGTAATTGATTTATATTACACTTACGCAATTTTGTGAAATTGCGCAAAACAACCGGACGAAGTCCGCCTGATTATACGACGTTGGTGAATACATTTTTATAAATAACTTGAAACTATTTTTAGAAGTTATTTATCATATATCGTTAATTCGTTAAATTAATACACGAAAAACTTAGACGTTTTGGTTAAAACGTCTCAAACGCAACAGAAACGTGCGGAACGCGCCCGACAATCGAACGAAAATCAAAATATATTTTAAGAAGTTAAAATATATCATTTAGAGTAAAACTTTTGTTTAGAATATCTCATTTGATGTTAATAATGAAAAACGTCCAATTTAAAACGTTACACGATCTCCGTAAAACATGCACGCAAATCGAGGCCGGTAAATTAACGGAACATTTCTAAATGTTTTTTTTGAAGTATTTAGAATAAGTACTTCAAGTGAAAATATTGGAATTTAAATCGTTACTTAAAAACAAGTATAAAATATTTAACGTGCGAATAAACGTCTAAACAAACGAGGAAACGAACACCGCACGAAGTACAAATTGGTGGAATAATAAAATGACCAAAATACCCCTGGTGGGGCCCCCCTAGGCTGGCGCCCACATGCCCCCATGCACCCATGTGCCACCTTCTCTTTTGACCACTCTTGAGACATGCAAAGGAATCACTCACCTCTACACTCCAACCTCCCCATTCACTCTTCCCATTCAAACTCTTTCATTTTATTCAATAACCTCTCTTCCTTCTATCTAAAACCTGCTACTCTCTCTCTCTCTAAAACACCAAAAACACAGCCTTGAATTCCTAAGGAAGGAGGCAAGAATCAAGAACAAGAAGGTAGTAACTTAAGAGCAACACCATCATCTTTCTTTCTTCATCACTTTTCTTGTAAGAAACCCTTCTCACTCACTATATTTACTTTTAATACACTGATTTAGATGTTATAATGTTCATCTAACATGAATATGTCCAATATTGTTGTTAAAAATCGTTTTTATAACACATACTCTAACATGCATGAATCTGTCCCAAAAACGCAGTTACAAAGAAAAATACGTATAAAATCAAATATTGAGAGTTAGAAGACGCATTTTTTTTAAATCTTCGTATCGAAAATATCTACAACTTTCGTGTTTTAAACTTTTTTCCAGAAACGTACTCATCTTTCTCTACAGGCCGATTTATAGACTGATCTGACAGTTTTCGATAAAATGTGTTCGGAACTTACGCGAGCTTAATTAAATATGTAAATGGTCATAATAAATCTTGAGATTTTGATGATAGAAACTAGATACCTTGAAGATCACTTGGTAAAAATTGTGAGTTTTGATTTGGACCAGAAGTGTTAGAAATCACCTAGCGTAACAACCCAACAAAAGTCGAACATATGGAAATCTTGAAGTGGTAAAATGCGTTTTAAAAACCGACATCCCGAAACGACTCCGACATGAACCGACATATTTTATAAGCTTATTTATCTGAAATAAGGGATGGGTAAAAGTTTCGGGTCAAACCGTCATTGTTGACCACGTTTTTGGACTTAGCAAAATCTAAACAGACGTAAGTGACGCACTGCCTGAACCAGTATAGCGTCACTCCCTTAAGTGACGTCCTAAGTGTCGCTAAAAGCCCTAATCATGCGTTACTTGCCCAAGTGCCGCACCATTATTTCAATAAAACATACTCAGCGTCACTTAGCCAAGTGCCGCATATCAAGTGTCGCCCATAGCGTCACTTACCTGAGTGACGCAACTTTCGAAACCAGCGTCACTTCCATAGTGTCGCAACCCTAGTGTCGCTTCTAGTGTCGCATAAAACAGGAACATAAAATCTAATTTTTCACTAAGTATTCAACTTGGGTATCAACTTGTAACCACTTAAGACAGAAACGTGACAACATATGATTCACATAAATGAATAGTATACAACGAAACAGACTTAATAATAATGTCTAAATGAATTACTATTACCAACTTTCACCAACGGGTCGTACATGTTTTTGATAAACAACTTATTTGGATATACTAGTTGGATGAACTAGCCTTAGGTGGACATTAACCCTCCACCTACATTGTGATTTAAGTGGACATTAACCCTCCACTTACATAGATGATCTTTCAAGACATCTACTCATACAACCTTATACGTTTAGGACGTTAGAAGGTTGCACATTGGACCACACATTGCTTGCTATTTGATATTGCTTGCTTACTAGTTGCTGAAACTCAGGTGAGTTTTGTAGCCCCACTTTTTACTGCTTTTTACTTTGGGGTGAGAATACATGCTCTGTTTTATAAACTGTTTTACATATGAACGCAAGTAACGAAAACTCTTATACTTATTGCATGAGTAACTAAACCAAACTACGATGGCCCCTAACAAATATCATAGTACGTTAATACTAAGTGCGAACATTATGGATAGATATATCGGGACCTGACAATCTGCCATCCGGGTTAGTCGCGCTAACCACTATACGGATGCATAATATTTCGTACAGCCGAGTGTACTGGTTACACACTCACTGGGGATAAACAACTACGGTTAAGCTTCGGACTATGAGCTCATGGCAATAGTATACTACGATTCACTTTGGCATTCGTGCTACTTTGATAACTATGAAATCTTGTGGTTCATACTATGATTTTAACTGCGTAAACCTATGAACTCACCAACTTTATGTTGACCTTTTAGCATGTATTTCTCAGGTTCACAGATGCAGTAGGACTACCTACAGGAAACAAGGCAATAGGATGCTTTTGGAAAGCATTAGCTCGAGTCGCATGTTTTCACAAACAACAAGAGATTAGATTGCATTACGATATTTTGTATCAACATTTATGTATTAGAAATCTCTACACTTTTAATGCGAACTCCAATGTTTTGATATAACATTTGTAACCGTTTTATTTATGAAATGTAACTTTTTATTAAAACGTCTCATATAGAGGTCGTTTGTTGTAATCTTTGTGTGATGATATTTGATTTGGTCGGTGCCCCCATGACACCTAATACTTCCGCTGCCATGTGTTTCGGGGGTGCGACACATGAAATATCTGCTGGAAAACCAGCCCCATGCCCTCCTTTTTGCTTGTTTGACTTTAGACATACACCAAACATGCACCATCCCTCATTTTAATCATCTAACTTCACACACTTCCCCAACCTCTCTTCCTTCTCTCTCTAGGACGACCCAGGGTTGTCAAAATAGCCACCACTCCGCCTCCATGAACCACCATCAACCACCACCTCAAGTTTGAAGAAAAACGAAACCGAAGACACCAAAACGATCACCAACGCGTGTACATCATTTTTGCCGTCCCTGTTTCTTCATATACTTTGTGAGAAATTCTCTACTCTTCTAAAATACTTGTTTTAAGTTTATAATCATGTTCTAGTGTCCACTTGACCATTATATGTCCAAAATATAAACCGAAACGCGATTAAAACACTAAAACATGTAACTATGTTTCCTGTCCAGAAAATAGCTCAATTTCAACGATTTTTAGAAAAATCATTTCTCCATGAAATTATACGTTTATTGAGCCTAAAATGAAGTACAAGAAGTAAGCTTTCTATCAAAATTTGTTTCGTAGCATTTCGACTCCGTTACCCGAGAATAATTTTCTCCGGCGACTTACTTTCTGTCTTCGGGAGACAGAAAGTTGCACCTCCTTCTCGGAGCCATAACTTGAGTTCTAGGTTGAATAAATGCATGAATCATATATAGAAATCTTCGTATGGATGTTATCTACAAAAAGTTCTTCTTTGGCCCGTTCTAAAAATTCACCAATTTTTCCATAAAATTAGATTTGTGAGCAAAGGTTTAAAATTCGGACCAAACTAAACTGTGATGTTTTGTGAATTTTTAAAAAATATCAAACGACCTCCAAAAGTCATGAAAAAAATACATGAAGTACATAAGATTGTGGGAACGTCTTGTAAAAATTTCGGAACATTTCGATAACGTTTACTTAGTCAAATAAAAATCACAAATTCGGACTAATTTTACTATGAACTTTGACTTTTGTTGACTTTCGGATTTTCATGTCAAATTCGGATTTTTGACTCCGAAAGTCAAAGTTCGGAGTTGACTTTTGCTAATTTTGATGAATAGTGTTTTTGACCCAAAACTTTGAATATTTACACTTTCGGACCCCAACTTTCAGACAAAAAACACATATATACTTTCGGACCTCACGACTTTCGGACTCGATGACACTTTCGGAATAATACTTTCGGATAAATAAAGATACATACTTTCGGATATATATATATATATACATATACTTACATTCTGACACAATAACAAAACATAGAAAAATACTTATTACACTAAGTATTAAACATACAACTCCAATACTTGTACACAAAAACACTTGTACTTAATAGAGTATACACTTCAACTTGAAGTCATATGACTTTACACTCACCACGAGTTTACACTCGCACTTTATTAGAGTTTACACTCTTATTGAGCTTACACTCACACTCACAACACTTTCACATGAACTTACACTCGTGCACAACTTTAGTATATGGATACGAATGACAGACATACTAATATACTTTACAAGTATACCACAAAATACTTAATAATAATAACTGAATTATTATTACACATCGTCACCAACGGTCCGTACATAATTATAGACTAAAGACATAATTACAGACTACAGATACAAACAAATACAAAGAACAGACTAATGGACATTAACTAGTTGAGTGGACAACTAACATGGATCATCGTTAAAGATATCCATTTACTTACTTAACCTTATGCGTTTAGGACGCTAGAGGTCACTGGTTCGGAGAACCATATTGATTGATTTCTGCCTAGTAATGCTAGACTCAGGTTAGTCTCACAGCCCCTATTTTTACTGTTTTTACTCTGGGGTGAGATGCATTACTTGTTTTTACTTGAACACATGTACTATTTTACAGAATTACAGACTTACAGACTTACTGATATACTGAATTGCATGAGTTACGATTAATCCACTGAAGGCCTCTAAATCATAGTTGTTAATTATAGGATAAGCGTGAGTTTTAGTAAATGGATCCATTTGGGACTGACAATCCCCACCCGGGGTAGTACGCACTACCACGAACCGTACTCGTATAAACGGACGTTTCTTACTCGTTACACATGAGTGTTTTTGGATTAGCACTCACGGGGGCACATTACCTGGTACTTGGTTGTACCTTACAGACTTGTTAAGCTTCGATATGATGCTTATGGCAATGTATATCAACACTATTGCATTCGTGCAATCATTATTTACTACATTATTGCGATTATGCAATCTCTTTTACTACATGATGTGTTCAACAGATTTTTTACTACAAACCTGTGAGATTCACCAGCCTTTTGGTTGACGCTTTTAGTGATGCATTCTCAGGTACACAGCAACAGTAGGGTTGCCCTGCAGGATTTGCTTACTAGCTCGAGTCGCATGCATTTACACGCTTTGAGATTTTTATACATTACTTTTGTATTAACCGTTATGTATTAGAATCTCTAGAATTTTACTCGAACTCCGAGCTGATGTATACTTTTGATATACTAATGTAATGTACTACTTTTCGAATGTCTCATATAGAGTCGTTCACTGTATCCTTATGTGCTTGATTACTTGATTAGTCACACCCGATACTTGCTTCCGCTAAACATCAAATTTGGGGGTGCGACAGTGTAGCATGCAAATCACATAAATCACTATGCACAAGGTCTAACAATTCAGAAGAACGTTTTATACTTTGAAAAGGTTTTCTATTAATTTTAGTTAGCATACATGTTTTGCATTTTTCAGTGTTAATGTCAAAATCTGATATTAAGCCATCTTTTGACATTTTCAGCAATCTACCATAATGAACATGTCCTAATCTAGCATGCCACAATGATGAATCATTAATACTAGAATATGTCATAAAAGTATAATCAACAACACCACAATTATTTATATTAAGCCTAAACATACGATTACATAAGTAGACAAATCCCACAAACACACCATTCTTGGATAAGATAAACTTATCCGACTCGATAACTTACTTATAACCACATAAGTTCAACAAAGCACTAGACACAAGATTCTTTCGAATCGTAGGAACATGAATTACATTAAACAAAGTAATTGTCTTTCCTGAACTAAATTCTAAAACAACACTTCCATGACCACAAACATAACTTGTTGATTCGTTTCCCATGTACAATATATCATCATCCGGATCATATGTCTTGAACCAATGCCTATGCTTGCACACATGGGTAGTAGCACCCGAATCAACAAACCAAGCAATATCATCATCCTGCACATAAAAAGATTCAGAAATAAATGACACATAATTTTTAACCAAATTAAAGTCATTGTACAAATTCTGACCTTGTTTCGGGTTCTGGTCCTTAGACCCCTGACCCGATCCACTTGTGCTAGCACCATTGGTATTCTTATTACCAACCTTTTTAACCGGACAATCCTTCTTGAAGTGTCCAGTCATCCCACACTTCCAACAAGTCTTTTTAGACTTCTTATTTGGATCATCATTTTTATCATGATACTTTCGCTTGCCTTTTCCTTTATCACTCTGTTTTGTGTTCCTATGTTCCTCCACCATGTTGACATTAGATGGACCAGCAATTTCCTTGCCCCTTCCCTTGTCATTTTCTTGCACCCTTAGACCTTCCTCAATTCGCAAATGACTACCCAATTGAACCAGAGTCAATTCTTCCTTCGTATGATTCAAGTCATGCTTGAAATCTTTCCAAGAAGGGAGCAATTTATCGATTATACATGAAACCTGGATGGATTCATCCATTTTCATATCATGTTGTGCAAACTGTGCAAGTATTCGAAGGCATTCATGGTATTGTTTCATAACAGAACGAGAATCCACTATCTTGTAATTATTAAAATTACTAACCAGAAACTTCTTAGAAGAAGCATCTTCTGCCATGTAGTTAGACTCCAAAGCATTCCATAAATCCCTTGCAGATTCGACATTATGATATATATCAAAGAGTGAATCATACATACCATTCAAGATGTGACCACGACAGACGAAATCATCATTTTCCCACTTGCATCTCTTACGAGTCTGATCCAATGTTTCCTCTTCACTTGCCTCTGGACAGAGTGTACTCAGAACATAAACCACTTTCAAAGTTGTCAACAAGAACTTCATCTTTTTCTGCCATCGCCTGAAATCAATCCCATCAAACTTATCATGTTTTGAAAACTTGGAAGTCATGTCCTTCACAGATTCTGCCATTGAATAAACGAAATATTGTATTTGATTGTTGGAAAATTATGAACGGGGTAATGATTCAATTAACCGGATATAATCTCTGTGAATCGTGTTTGGAAATCACTTTCCAAATACAATATTTCGACCCTGTAATTGCCCCGGGTTACACGAAATTCGTATTGGGATAATTCAAGAGATATTCACGATTTACGGCAATCAAAATCGAGAATCGAGCGTTTTTGTGTGTGTTTCTGTATTTATCAAGTATGCAGAATAATGATCATCACCGGAAAACGGGAGTTATATTACATATAACTGCCCTAAACCAAACCGGGTCATTCTGTCCAAACGGATTTTTCCAGGTCAAATAATATAGTCAAATTCGTTGTTGTTTCGGGGTGCTGCCCCAAACCCCGCAAGGGCATTACCCCTTGACCCCACCCGTTGACCTGCCAGGGGGACCGCAGCCAGGGGCGTTGCCCCTTGGACCCCAAAAGGGGGCGCAGCTCCCTTGACCCCCGCAATTTGGTTGTGCCCGTATTTAGTAACTTAGCCGGGTATGCACTCCGCATCACATACCCCGTGTCCACTAATACGCCAATGCACTAAAATATACAACAAGCATAATAATAATGAATAAAACGATTATTTTGTAAAATAAATAAAGCAGTAATCCAACTTAATATTTTGAATATGGATTGTTACATTATGAAAATTTAGGGGTTTGAATATAACTTGTATAATAATAAAGGGTAAGTAAAAACAAATCCATAAAAGGTGATAAGTGGGCCCCCTAGTATCGTCTTCTTCACACCTTATCATATGCAACTTACTTCTCACAAACCTTAAACCTTTGTTTTTCTTTCATGACCTTCAATCTTTAGTATACAAACATATTTTAATTATTTTCTATACCAAAAAAATGAAATTGACTTCACATTCCAAAATTTGATGGCATCATTGGGGGCCTACTCATTTATGAGCTGGGGGCCTTACATATGGCTTCAAAAAAATTGCTCTTACAAACCAAAAGTGATGGAGGGCCTTGGACCCCCCCTCTCATAATGTTGGATCCGCCCCTGACATGCGGTATAATATAATAATTATAATAGATCATGATAATAATTATTATTAATTATAATTATAATAGGATACAATCATAGAATTATCATTTTTTCCATACGTGTATAGTCTCAAAACTCTCAATGCACGAACCGGTTATTGACAACTGAGACAGCCTGTACCCCCTGAAACTGAACTAGCCCTACTGTTTTTCGCCTAGCCGTCACTCGCTCTAAATTCTCAAAACTGATGTTGAAGGACTTGGCAATCCTAGTCACAAATTGTCCCCCACAGATAGGGGATGCCCCTCTAATCCCGCTGGCATTATGATGTAAATACCAGGCAACAGCGTACGGCACATTGATATTCTCCTCCGCTACAAACTTCCTCATATACCATAAGTCGGCGAAACCGACTCTCTCTGTGTTCTCCCTTCTATGCGAAATGGTGTGCGCAAGACATCGTTGGATTACCCGCAACTGCATGTTCACCATATCTTTGTATGAATTTCCACCTCTAGCGTACGGTATTTGTGAAAATTCGTGCCACACATCCTTGGGGAAAAATTCCAGCCCGATCATATCACTGTTCATCAAATAATCCTCAAAATGAGTTGCATCCAGCTGCTCTCGAGTATAAATGCCCAAACAGGCAGCAAGTTCCACCATACTCATTTTCCTTGGTTGACCTCCCAGTCGGAAAGTCATGAAATTTTTATCAGTCGCCGACTCAACATCCTCTTTCATTTCATATGTGCAGTGGAATTCCACACATAGCTCTTTGTATACCTCCTCATTAATCTGAAACATGCCTTCCCATTCTTCATATTCGAATGGTATGTGATCCACGAAATAACGTTGCCTAATCAGTTCCTTAATTCCGGCGGCTACCCCAGCTTGTTCTAGTGGTTCCCAATCGACCACCCTAGACAAATCACAATCTTTCCCCCTCAACAAGTTCAGTTTCTGACAGTATGTATTGTACTTTGTTAACCTATTACTAAATCTCAGCCATTGGTGAATTGTCTCGGGAACAAGTAGAGCATCAACGCTCATCGGCTGAGGGCGGTCACCCTCTTTATCGTTAGCCGTCCCAGAGGTGTTGCCTTTTTGCCTCTTGTTTCTTCCCTGCAAAACACAACACAAATGAGAGAATTGCCTTGACCAATTCATCCATCACATAATCAATTATACAATCATTCCCGCAATACCAACCAATACTATTATGAGTAACTAGATATGCTATCATATAATGTACACACTCATTAGGATTAGCATCATATAATGTTACACAACCGTAAACACATTTTATCTACAAAGCTCAAACTTATCCTCTTTCAAAAGCAATGCCCTAATATCAAGCTAAACTCGAATTACTCAATTAAACACATAATTTGATTCAAGTGAGCATTACAATCATGAGTATTATCTAAATGGATTACAATTCTAAGCATAGCATGACACATAATTAATTTTCCCCAAAATTTGTTTCAAGAACCCTAAATTCGTATTTTTCATAATCTTGTAAATTAAACACGAATTCATGAAATAAGAAGGTGTGAGTACATATAACTCACAATATAATCAGAAATAGAAACAACTAAAACTTTTACACATTTAATTTCAAGAAAACCTAAATCTAAAAACTTCAATCAATCCATGAAAATTAAGTCTTTTGAATTAAAAAGTTGTTAATCGTACCTTAAACATGATGTAGAAGTGTTTTTCCGGTTTAATTCGTGAGTTTTTGCTTCAAAAATGGTTGAGTGGGGGTTTTGGTGGTGTTGCTCCCGTTTTTTGGAGAGAAAATGGGGTTTTGGAATGTGTGGAAAGCGTGGAAGGCAGGCAGGGAAAACCTGGAAAAATAGAGTACCCGGCGGGTACAACCTATCACCGGCGGGTACTTATGATTTGTTCCCGGAAGAATATGAACTACCCGGTGTGAATACTGACGGGTATATACCTGGTACCCGACGGGTACACTTTGTACGCAATGGGTACTCAAGGCAATCTAGCTACTGACTTTCTATAAAGCAATTAAAAGTTGTACCCGGCGGGTACAACATGATACTGTTGGAATAGTGTCCAATATCATAAATAATTAGTGAGACTATCATTAATGGTAAAGTCCTTTTTGAGTTGCCATCAATAAACAGTCAAGAGAAAAATGAAGGATAATATTAATAGTATTAATATTATAATTAATTGGTTGATTTATTAATAATATTTATTAATTAGAAATCAAAAGTAATTGAAAAGATGGAAAAATCTTATAGACGGATTTAGCCAGCGGCTAAATGGTTTAGCCAGCGGCTAAATTTGAAGTCGGTGAAAATGCGGATCGGATCTCGGATTCTTGGGTAGAAAGTTAACCCGACCACCGGCTAAAGGTTTTAGCCGGCGGCTAAATGTCGAATCCGTCAAACCGTGGGGTTTTCCTCTCCAGTATAAATAGGGGTCAAACCTATATCTTATTCCATATGAATTTCATACGAATTTTTGAGAGGGTTTCGAAAATTCGACTTTCTCTTGGGTTTTTGGGTGTGAAGCATTAGAGGTATTCTACTTTGGGTACTTGCCTCCAAGTGACGAAGCTCTGCTCGTTGGTCTGCGCGTGAGAAATAGGTTTTCTCTAAGGTTAGTGTTTTTCCTTATTTTCTTTGTCTAATTTATTTATTGTACTATGTTGTTAAAGTTAAAGATCCCTTAGGGTTTTAGTTTCCTAATTGCCTTAGATTATTTAAAGTTTTGTTATTCCGCTGCGTGTATAATAATCTAGTTAGGGAATAAAAAACCCAACAGTGGTATCAGAGCCATAGCTTAACAAATAGTAGCATGCAATTAGCTGCATTAGTATGTAGGTAAAAATAAATTGGAAAGAGAATTATCTAAATAGGTAATATGTATTTACAGTTTAGATATTGATAATTTTAAATTGTTTTAAAATAGACCACATATTTTAAAAAGTTTAAAATAGAACCCTAAACTTCAAGAGAGAATATATGTATAATATGATTTATATATATGTATAATTAAAGTCTAAATACATCGTCAGTCAATTGATAAATCGGCTCACCCATAAGGAACAAACTATAAGAGAGGTATAAGGCGGGTCGCTCTGCTTCCCTAAAGAAGTCAGGTTTTTAATAAGCTTCGCGCTGACCCACTTCTCCTCTTCTTTGTGCGTTCGATGGAGCTACCGAGGACTTTTGATAGGATGATGTCAAGATTAAAAGTAGACTTAAAATAGTAATGCAAAATCCCATTTTAGCTATAGGAAATGATGAATAGTATGCTAACCCATGAAATCCGCACATCTCTCGTATGAACTGTTAATGGAGTGTGTGTGGTTTACCGGCACATTAATATGAGGACATAATGAGAGATGATTGAGACTCGCGATTCTCGAGCATACTCGAGCCGGGGATCACGCGGGGTTTTGTATGGTTAATTCACCATCTTGTTCATGATCCTCGGCATACCAGTCATGAATAGTAGATGAGCATAACCGAGATTAACATGCCATTGACAGAAATCAATGAATCTCAAAGATTTAGGAGTTTCATAGAAATGAAATAGATAATGGTATTTTAGTTATATGATTACGGCGACCCTTTTCATAAAACTGAAAATATGGATCCTAGCCTTAATTTAGAAAATTGGGTAAATAATTAAGGAATATTCAAACTAACTAAAACTGTTTTTATCTTAATAGATGGCTAATTTAAATGGTGCAAATCCTCCCATCCCCAATCCCGCACATAACTCGAACTTCTCACTACTCTCGGTTCTTGGAAGGGAAAGACTAACCGGTCCAAATTATATGGACTGGATGCGTAACCTAAGGTTTACCTTGAGGTACGAGAAGAAGGAGTATGTTCTCGATGAGCAGATTCCCGTAATTGATGAAGAATCAACCCAAGAGGAGATTGAGGCACACCGGAAACATTATGATGATGCAAATAAAGTGTCTTGTATCATGGCATCTTCCATGAGCCCTGAACTGCAAAAGACTTTTGAAAACACTTGGGCTTATGAAATGAACCAACAGCTGAAAGAAATGTTTCAGGCTAAGGCAAGCAAAGAACGCCTTGATGTGGTGAAATCCCTTATGGCCTGCAAGCCCAAACCTGGAGTTTCTATCTGTGCTTTCGTCTTAGAGATGAAAGGGTACTTTGATAGGTTGGAGTCATTGAACATGGTATTTGACACAGAATTTTCCATCGCCATAATTCTATCCAGTTTTCCAGCTGTCTACAATCAATTTGTAATGTCATATCAGATGAATATGAATGAGAGAGAAGGCTCAATAATGGAACTCCACAATTTACTGCAAACTGCTGAGCAAGGAATCAAAAAGGATGATGTGTCCTCTGGCTCAGCCGCTCCTGTGTTGACTGTTGGTCAAAGTGCAAAGAAAAGAAAAAGGTCAAATTCTAATTGGAAAAGGAAGACTGCTGATGGAAAGTCTGTTCGCAAATCTAAGAAAGGGGCCGATTCTGAGATTGCACCTGTAAGTGACCCGAAGGAAGCAGTGTGCTTCTGCTGCAACACTAAGGGGCATTGTAAGCGTAACTGCCCAAAGTACCTGAAGGACCTTGAAGATGGAAAGGTCGAGAAGAGTACTCACTCAGGTATGTTTATGATCGAACTCCATAATACCACAACTTCTAATTCATGGGTTCTGGATACAGGGTGTGGTAATCACATTTGCACTATATTGCAGGGGCTAAAGGAAAGTAGAAGTGTGAAGCATGGAGAGCTCAACCTAGGGGTGTCAATCGGGTGAGTTAATCGGGTTTCGGGTTATTCGGGTCGGGTTATTCGGGTTTCGAAGTTTATAATCTAACCCGAAACTCAATTCAAATAAGGTCGGGTTATTCGGGTTACCTATTCGGGTTATTCGGGTTATTCATTTAACTCAAATAAGATGATATTTCAAATTTTCGTATTTTAAATAAACTTAAACTTTACAAAATGACAGTAATAGCTTGTATAAATCATAATGAATTACTTATATATGTATATTATATATGTATAAACCATAAATAACTTATATATATAATTATATTTTTTAAAATAAATAATTTATTAGCTTATTTGGGTTTATTCGGGTTACCCGAATTGAAAAAAATTTATCCGAAACCCGACTCAAATAAGAAGCGGGTTATTCGGGTTATTTGGGTGGCCAAATAAGCTTGGAATTCGGGTTGAGTCGGGTCGGGTTTCGGGTTACCTATTCGGGTCGGGTTTTTTTGACAACCCTAGCTCAACCTAGTTATGGGAAACAAGGGAATTGTACCTGTGACGAAAATTGGAAGATTTGAGCTCATGCTGAATTCTGGAGTTAGGATAGATTTAAATAATTGCTATTATTCGTAAAAAATGACTAGAAACATTATTTCATTTTATGCTTTGTTTAAAGATGGTTATCATTTTACTTTTGATAATGGAAATGGAGATATTTTGGTTTATTTAAATAATTGTTTTGTTTTTAAAGCTTCTTCTTACAAAGGCATATATGAAAATGTTGAATGTGTTAGCAATGTTGTTTTAAATGTTGATTCGTCTAATGAGCTTGATAAATCCAAGTTGTGGCATTATCGTCTAGGGCACATAAACAAGAAACGCATCGCCCAACTCCAAAAGGATGGAGTATTGGAATCTTTTGATCTCAAGTCGGATGATGTATGCGAATCTTGTTTATTAGGCAAGATGACTAAATCACCATTCACAGGATCATGTGAAAGAGGTGAAGGATTATTGGATTTGGTACATACAGATGTATGTGGACCATTCCGATGTGCTACAAAAGATGGAAATAGATACGATGTTACATTTACTGATGACTTCAGCAGATTTGGACATGTTTATCTGATCAAACATAAGTCAGATACTTTTGAGGTATTCATAAGATATCAAAACGAAGTAGAGAATCAACTGGGCAGAAAGATAAAGGTTCTCCGATCCGACAGGGGAGGAGAATACCTTAGTATCGAATTTCTCGATCATCTTAGAGATTGTGGAATAGTTTCACAATTGACTCCTCCTAGAACACCGCAGCTTAATGGTGTTGCTGAGAGGAGAAACAGAACTTTGTTAGACATGGTTCGATCTATGATGAGTCGAGCAACACTTCCAATAAGTTTTTGGGGTTATGCATTAGAAACAGCCGCCCATATCTTAAATCAAATACCCACTAAGAAAGTTTCAAAGACACCTTATGAGATGTGGAAGGGAAAGAAACCTTCTCTTGGTCACATCAAAATCTGGGGTTGTGAAGTTTACGTTAGACGGGAAACTCAGGACAAACTAGACTCCAGATCTGAAAAGTGTCTTTTCGTCGGTTATCCACAAGAGTCGTTTGGATATTTATTCTACAGACCCAAGGATAATGTGGTCTTTGTAGCTCGAAGAGGAGTGTTCCTTGAGAGAGAAATGATATCTAAAGAGGACAGTGGGAGTAAAATTGATCTTGAAGAAATTCAAGAATCTACCGATGAGGAACCTATAATAAACACTGACGTTCAACAAGAGGTGGAGACACCTGTTGAACCTGAAGACATATCCTTACCCGTTCGCAGATCTAGTAGAGTTAGCAATCCTCCTGAGTTCTATTATGGTTACCAAATAGAAGAAGGGGATAAGATAAGTGATAGTGCACTGGCTGAATTAGATGAGCCTGCTAACTACAAGGAAGCGATGGCAGGCCCTGAGGCTGCTAAGTGGAAGGAAGCTATGAAAAGCAAAATTCAGTCCATGTATGACAACCAAGTTTGGAATTTAGTTGACACTACACCCGGTCTTAAGACGGTGGGATGTAAGTGGATCTTCAAGAAGAAGACAGACATGGATGGGAACGTACATACTTATAAAGCTAGATTGGTAGCAAAGGGCTATACTCAAACCTACAGGATTGATTATGAGGAAACCTTCTCACCAGTAGCTAAGATTAAGTCAATTAGGATTATGCTAGCCATAGCTGCGTTTCATGACTATGAAATTTGGCAGATGGATGTCAAAACCGCTTTCCTTAATGGGAAACTGACAGAGGATGTGTTCATGACACAACCGGAAGGTTTTGAAAATACAAAGTATCCTAATAGAGTGTGCAAGCTTGAAAAGGCTATTTATGGACTTAAATAAGCCTTACGTAGCTGGAATCTCTGCTTCCATGAGAAAGTCACAGAGTTTGGATTTTCTAGAAGTGAAGATGAGTCATGTATATATGTCAAGTTCAGTGGGAGCATTGTAGTATTCTTAGTATTGTATGTGGATGATATACTGCTTATAGGAAATGATATCCCAACTTTACAAGGTGTAAAAGCATGGTTGGGAAAATGTTTCGCTATGAAAGATCTTGGAGATGCAGCATATATCCTAGGTATAAAGATTTATAGAGATAGGACAAAACGTCTCATAGGACTCAGCCAGGACACGTACTTAGATAAAATCTTGAAAAGATTCAATATGGAAAATTCTAAGAGAGGGAACTTACCCTTAAATCATGGCATAAAGATCAGTAAGGATCTCTGTCCAAAGTCAGAACAAGAATTGGACAGAATGAGTCGAATCCCATATGCTTCGGCTATAGGATCGATCATGTATGCCATGACGTGTACAAGACCTGATGTCTCATTTGCTTTGAGCTTAGTGAGTCGACATCAGCAGAATCCTGGTGAAGGACATTGGACAGCTGTAAAGAACATTCTCAAGTATTTGAGAAATACTAAAGACGGGTTCTTTGGTTTATGGTGGAGAAGAGGAACTAAGAGTAACGGGTTATAGCGACGCTAGTTTCCAAACAGACAGAGATGATTGTCGTTCACAGTCTGGTTGGGTGTTCTTACTAAATGGGGGAGCAGTAACATGGAAAAGTTCTAAACAAGATACAGTGGCAGACTCCACATGTGAGTCTGAATACATTGCGGCTAGTGAAGCAGCAAAGGAAGCTATCTGGATGAGGAATTTCATTGGAGATCTTGGAGTTGTTCCAACAGTACAAGATCCTATTGCTATATTCTGTGATAATGAAAGTGCTAGGCCTGGCCGAGACTAGGGTGATAGTTCAGTAGTCTCATATAGTCAATATAATCGGAAATCAGAAAACTTATATGAATCTTGAGATTGATTATAATCCATGTCTCGATTCATACGATATCGTGAAACAAAGGAATGGATGATCACTTATCTAAAGGACTGACTCTAAATCAGAGTTAGGCAGTTGCGATGGATGGCACACTTTACATGGTTAATAAGATATAGACTTAGACCAATAATAGTTGATGAATTGTCCAAGTGGGAGACTGTTGGAATAGTGTCCAATATCATAACTAATTGGTGAGACTATCATTGATGGTAAAGTCCTTTTTGGGTTGCCCTCAATAAACAGTCAAGAGAAAAATGAAGGATAATATTAATAGTATTAATATTATAATTAATTGGTTGATTTATTAATAATATTTATTAATTAGAAATCAAAAGTAATTGAAAAGATGGAAAAATCTTATAGACGGATTTAGCCAGCGGCTAAATCGTTTAGCCAGCGGCTAAATGGTTTAGCCAGCGGCTAAATTTGAAGTCGGTGAAAATGCGGATCGGATCTCGGATTCTTGGGTAGAAAGATAACCCGACCGCCGGCTAAAGGTTTTAGCCGGCGGCTAAATGTCGAATCTGTCAAACCGTGGGGTTTTCCTCTCCAGTATAAATAGGGGTCAAACCTATACCTTATTCCATACGAATTTCATACGAATTTTTGAGAGGGTTTCGAAAATTCGACTTTCTCTTGGGTTTTTGGGTGTGAAGCATTAGAGGTATTCTACTTTGGGTACTTGCCTCCAAGTGACGAAGCTCTGCTCGTTGGTCTGCGCGTGAGAAATAGGTTTTCTCTAAGGTTAGTGTTTTTCCTTATTTTCTTTGTCTAATTTATTTATTGTACTATGTTGTTAAAGTTAAAGATCCCTTAGGGTTTTAGTTTCCTAATTGCCTTAGATTATTTAAAGTTTTGTTATTCCGCTACGTGTATAATAATCTAGTTAGGGAATAGAAAACCCAACAGATACCCGGCTAGTACTAATGTTTAGTTCCCGAAAGAATATGAACTAGCCGGCGGGTACAACATGTTACCGGCGGGTACTAGATGTACCCACCGGGTAATGTTTGGTATGCAGAATTTTTAGAAGCGAAATTTTGACGCGCATAACTTTTGACTCGTAAATACTTAGAAGCTGAAATTTTGCAGACACCTCCACTATAACAAAATAAAACTTTTCATTTTTACACTTTTTCAAATTTCACGTCAACGAAGAATTCGGACGTGTGACCAATTTTTGGTCATTTCGGATACTTTTGGTGACCATACCAAATCACAAACGCCTCACATTCAGACTTTTATTTTTTACCAACACATTATAACATACATTTAACACCTAAGGCAATTGCAAGCCTCTACATAATTACACTATCGCTCGTTTTGACATAACCACACTTTCATGAACCATTTGGACACCTTTTGACCCGTTTACCATAACAACAACACTTTGACCATAACAACAACACTTGATCATTTCATAATCTTCATAAAAATAACAATCTTCATAAAAATAATAAAATCTTCATGGGAAAACATCATTTAGGAATGGAAACATAACTTGACAATTACTTAAATCAAAGACTTCTAAATAGTCATAAAAATATTTTTGAAACAAATAAGTCTTCATACTTCTTCAAAATCTTCAAGTATTATTAATCTTCAAGTCTTCTAACATCTTCAAATGCATAGTCTTCGTTGTTCAAAGGTCGAAATCTTCATCGGTGGTAGCCTCTCGCGAAGCTTCATCAAGAGCAATTTCTTCATCGGAGAGTGATATTGCCATACCGGCTTGCACCTCGATATCGTGTATATCTCCTTCGTATTCCATTTCACCTTCAAGACTAGAAATGTGTTGTATACGTTCCGCGGCGTCTAAGTGATCCTTCAAGCAAATGCACATCTCTAATGAGGCAGGTGTGAGTCTTATTCTTCGTATAGATAGTACCCTGCCACTAAGAGAAAAAGCGGATTCCGAAGCTACCGTAGAAGCTTGGACGGTTAGTAAATCTCGGGCCATGATGGTTAGAACGGGAAATTGAGATTCCCTCCCTTTCCACCAAGCCAAAATATCAAATTGTGCGAATTCATCGGGTTGTATAGTGTTTAAAAAATCGGTTCCGGTATACCTCCCATATTCGCTAGTGTTCGTTTGATTACCTTCACCCCTTGCCCGTTTATAGTTTTCTTGTCTTAAACTATTATATAAGTTAAGCATTGGATCGCGAGAGGAAGATGAACCAAACATTGTGGAAGCCGAACTAGAAGAAGAATTTGTTGAACCATATAATTGAAAATAATGAGTAAATAAATCTTGAAAGCATTTGTTAAAATGTTTTTTTGTATTTTGTGAAAAAAATGGGTCCTCGTCATTCAATTCCAAATCGTTACAAATGTTATCGATAAGCAATTTCACCCCGGAAAGGTTTAAGCATGGGTTTATTGCGGCGGCACAACTAATTATCGGTGGCATTTCTTAAAAATATTTTCTTAGTTTTTCTTTCATGGGAGCCACCATTAGTGCGTATAAATTATCAATAAATTCGTATTCGCTTAGTTTAGAACACATTAAAAAAATTTGCTTAAGTACCAAGTGAATCGTGGGATAATAAACACCCGATAACAAAGTAGTTGCGGTTTTAAAAAGTTTGAGCAATTCGGTTATCTTTTCAATAATATCCCAACATCCGTTTGGAAATTCGTTTGTAGCATAACCCCTTTGGACAAGTTGTAAATGAAAAGCTTGTAAAGTCTCACGTTGGCGTAAACCACATACAAACATGTTGTATGTCGAATTACATCTTACGGGCATGTCCCAATTAGGGGTTAAAAAAATATTCTCCGTATCCTTACACAATTTCATATAAAGTTTGTATCTAGCCTTACCCTTACAAAATATATCTTGCAACATGTTTTTATACGCGTCTTTTACTTGACTTATTTGTGGAACCGCTAACCCGTCTTGCACAACCAAGTTAATGATGTGTGCAACACATCTACTATGGTAGAAAATGCCTTTCAAAGGTGGGTTGTATTTTAGTATTAATTTTTGAACGGCGTTTGTGTTATTACTCGCATTATCAAACGAAATAGAAAAAACCTTTTGTTCTAATTTAAACATTGTCATTACATCCCGTAACATGCAAAATAAATTTTGACCCGTGTGAGGATACTCAAAGTCTTCAAAAGCAATGGTACGTTTCATCATTTGCCAAGTTGAGGGATCAACCCAATGTGCGGTAACACAAAGGTACGAACCGGGCAAACCATGAGGAGCCGACCAAACATCGGTTGTTAGTGATACACTTGTAGTTAAGTTTTCAAAACCGGTTATTAGTTAAATTTTAGCATTTTTCCACAATTTAAGTGCATCACGTCTAAGAGTAAGACGTGATACATGATTATATCGGGGTTGAAGAGTATTTTGAATAACCTTAGTAAGCCGAGGGTTGTCGAAGTGGTTGAACGGCAAAGCTTCTTGAATCACAAAGCCGGCAAATGCTTCTCGACAACGATCCGCTTGGTATGTGAAAATACCTCCATCCCGTGACATGGTTGCTTGACCCTCCTCCGGATTAGTTTTGTTTGCACTACAATACTTTAAAGTATGTTTGCTCAACGTTGAGTTGGAGTCGGCTTTTAAAAAACTCCCACATCGTTTACAATGTGCTTTAGTCGAACCATCCGACAACAACACTTTGTCAAAGTTACACCAAATCTCCGGATTACATTTTGTTGTAAAGACTTGAACAATGGTTGGTGCATTTGACGAACCAACAAAATCGTTAGTTGAGGAACTTTGAGTTGCCACTATGAGAGCGTTTTGAGAGGATGAGAGTAATGTTTTGAGAGTTTCGTATGTAAATCGTAAGCGTTTTGAGTGTTTTTTCACTAGAATGAGTGAGTTTGAGTGTTGTAACTAACCCAAACCCAAGGTATCTATTTATACTAGTTTTAGGAAGGCAAAATGGTTAAAAAAAAAAAAAGCAAAAAAAACGGATATAAAACGGCTAGGAGCTCAAACACAACGGCTAATGTAAAAACCGGGTACAAACCGGGTATTAAAACCGGTTTTTGGTACCGGTTCGGGTACAACCCGGGTCCAACCCGATTTGAAACGTATGGGGGCGTATCCGGTGTGGTACCCGGCGGGTACTAGTAAAACCCGAATCAGGTAGAGTCTACCCGGGTATTGACCGGGTCGGGTTTCCGGGTATTGACCGGGTCGGTTTCCCAACCCGGTTTTTTTGGTCACGCCTAATCATAGAAGACAGAGTTTTGGGTCATTTGTGATCTCGACAGGCCCAATATATTAATCGTGTAATGGGCTTACAAATTGGGTTCAATTATAAGAAACATAGTTATATCTTGGTGAGAAAAACTAGTACGTCTTTTTTACTTGTAACTTTCAAATGTCGTCTTCATTCATATAAAACCGTCCGTTTTAAACAGTGTATATATATAGAGTGCGTTTTGGTGTATATCTTAATACAAAAATGATGACTATTTTTCAACGAAATAGTCAAAAAAATATTGGTGTATATCTTAATACAAAAATGATGACTATTTTTCAACGAAATAGTCAAAAAAATATAAATGTCTAAAAAAATAAATTCGTAAAAAATGCATATTTTCATGATCTTAATCCTTTGAATTGCAAATTATAAGTTTTATAACTAAGTTTCTAGATAACCCTTTTGCACAAAAATATCCCCAACTTTAATTTCTCATGATAAATACTCCGTAACTAGTAATAATACAGTTGGTAGAAAAAAAAAAAAAAAATCTTTTACTAGCAATTAAAGACGCGTAATGCGATAAACGGTTGAGATGAGTGACGGCCAACAAAGAATCAGGAAAAAATGGCATGCCACTCTGTGCTCCGGTCACACCGTATCTTTGTCGTTTTGAGCCCAATTATGAACCCACCCAACCTACTCTCACTTACATTTTATGCAACCACTCAACTTTCTACTATTTATAAATATGCACTGTTTTGTTATTCTCTTATCAACCACACTTTTCCTTTCTTTTGCTTCCTTAATTTTAATTTTAATTTAACATTGATTTTATGGAGATATATGTAGAGGTGTTTTTTTAACTAAATACCGAAGCCTGGAATTTTATTAATAATCGTATTCATTCCTCAAAATTGAGATAATTTCAAACATATGAATCCACAAATTACAATAATAGTAACAGCTTTAGATTGGCAATAAATATAAAATGGTACATTAAGAGCATGTGTTAAAGCACACTTGTTGCTCGGTGTGGAGGGCAAAGTCATCAGTTTGTTTGCATCTTCAAATCGCTGTCTTGAAGCTGAGCGTGTTTCTATGTAAACATCTGGACTAAAAGAAAATGATTTTTGTTTTTCTTCACCTTTATGATGTGTTATATCGCGAGTGGCTTTTATGATGGTCAATTTCGCATTAGTTGTGGGTTTTAATGCAACTAGTGACTCTTGAGAATCGACACCTTATGAAGAAAAAAAAGATATATAACTAAAAACTCCACCTTAAAGTCACCTTTTAATTAATTTGCTCCATTGTTGCATCAAATATAAATTAATTAAAATAAACTTGAAAATAATAGGCTCAAAAAGAATTCCATGGGAAAGAACATATATTGAAAGAAAACAATACAAGTGATGACATTAAATCTTGGTTTACTCCTTATTGTACAATTACACCATATAATAATTCTTAAACTAGATACGTTGAGACAAGAGTTACTTGTATTAATAATTTCATTAAATAACATGTTAGTTCTTGAATGAAAATTAAATAATATATACCGATGAAATATTTTCTTAATTATTTTATATATTATTATATTTCATATGACTATAATTAGCGATAACAATTTTTAACACAACCTAACCTGACACCAAGAAAAAGCATATCGATTAGGGTTGTATTATCAACCGTTAAATTGTTAACCAAAACCACCAACTATTCAAAGTTTGTAGTCAGGTATGGATCGTGGGGTTGTTTGAACAACACATAAAATTTGAATTATTGGCTATAGTTCTAATGCGCCATCCCATCAGCATGTTTGACCCGTTTACCAAAACGGGTTATGTGTGTTATGTACGTGGTGATTACTTAAACCTGCCAAATCGTTTATTAAATTAGTTTGGGTTAAAATTGAAAACTCTTGACCCTCAGATTTGAACCCTAATCCTAACCCGAGTTATAATAATCACTAATTGTAATGACTTAAATGGTAAAACTCGTATTCTTTAGACTCGAAGAAAAATTGTACTTCCTCTATCTCAAGATAAGTGTCCATCATTTTATTTTAGACTGTCACAAAATAAAATGTTCATCTTTCCATTTAAGGTTATCTCAAAATAAATTTTCAATTAAAAAATAAACTTTACCAATATACTTGAGGTTTACTTTTATTTAAAGCAGTTTACTTGATTCAATTTTGGCCGGGGTGGTAGTATAAGAAAGAAAAAGTGAACGGTAAACTGAGAAGGACAAAGGAACCATACCCTTGAATTGATTGTCCCAAAACTTTTGGTGTGGCGGTGAGACACAACTTTGGATCTTTACAAATTGGCCACTCACTTTTATAACAATCTTTATTTTTTTTTCTTTGGTCTCACACTCTCCAAATCGTAACTTTTAAGCCACCTCAATCCCAAGACCAATTTATCCCAATTTTGGTACACGTAATTATATTATTGTCTCCAATGTATTATATGACGTTATCATTTGGTTTATGGTATTGTTTTCTTTTGTGTAAACAATTTTTTTATAAAAAAATAAGTATTATTTCTTTTTGTTTTGGTAATAAAAGATTAATAATACTAATGTTTTATAAAAAAGTGTAATGTGAAGGGTACCCCTCACCCTCGTACCATATTTCAATAATACGTGTTCGTCCCACACGCAATGAGCATCAACGCAAAGCAAATCACATGTTCACAAATCAACTACATGTGCCGAGGAGCGGATTCAAACCCCTAACTTATAGATCACACATGTAAAGTCTAAGCGTTTACAATTACGATTCCATTTGAACTATGTTCAATTGGTTAATACTAATATTTTTGACATTGAACAATAGCCAATTGCAAACGGTTCTTGTGATGTAGATATTTCATTTGTGGATTTAATAGCAATTAAGTGTGCACTTACTATTAGATAAGGGTTTGTGGAGTTTAATAAATGTTATGTTGCTTATGCCGTTTAGTCTACGAAATTAATAAAGATAACATTCTCTTTTCTTATTTATAAAAAGGAAAGGAAGCTAATAATATGACATTAATAAAATTAACTTGTTATCATTAAGATCTTAATCTATTTATATGTTTGAAGACTTGATTAGATCCAAATACTAGTTTTCCTTGGATGGATAAGAATAAACATGGATCTCAAACTCAGGGAAGGTCTAACCAATATTTAGTGGATTAATCATATAAATGTACGTGAGAATAACATGTCACAGTGTTGAGTTATGCATCTATGTTCGATCATCACCTTATATATGCACACTAATTCATAAATTGTCACGTATAACTTTCATATATATTATATTTTTTTTATATGTTTTGTCATAATAAGTTTTGCAATTATAAGCACTATAAGTTTATTGTCCCCTTTTTTAAACAATTATATATATATATATATATATATATATATATATATATATATATATATATATATATATGGGAGGTTCAAATGAGAACCACTATAAAGTTAAGAACTTTAAGAACCATAAAGAATACATGTTTGTTCACATGTGATTAACTTCAATCATATGTGAACATTGATGTACGTTTAATTGAAAAAAGAAAAAGTAAAAAAATATCATAATTTTTCGTCTAAAAATACATTTTAACCGATTTGTTCATATTATCGTTCACATGTGAACATATATTTGTTTTTTTGCGTTTTTCGATGTAATTTTAGAATTTTTTTGACTTTTTTCTTTTTCAATTAAATGTACATCAATGTTCACATATGATTGAAGTTAATCACATCTTTAGAGTGGTTCTCAAATGAACCTTCCCCTATATATATATATATATATATATATATATATGTGAGCATAGCACTACTATACGTACATGCACTAACAACTAACATAAACATAAATAAAGAATATGTGAAAATGGCTGTCATGAGTGAGCATGGGTAGAAACTATGGCATATATTGTGGGATGTATTGTTTGAAGGGTTCTGAAAACAAAGGATGGTCTATGTTTCAACAATATTAATATTAATTAACTAATACTTGATGTAAAGCTAACCAAGAGGCTTTGGAAATGTAATTGAGTCTGTCCGAGAGTTTATCATGTATATAAACCACAATCATCCATTTTTTATATGTATAATAATATATATAATATATAATCATAATAATATTGGTTGTTTAAATTTAAATATATATTAATCATATTTTTTGCTCTATAAAGAAACAGTAGTAATGATATTCTATGTTACGTGTAATAATTTAATTATTATAGGGTTTAGCAACTTCCTAGTTTCATTTTTACTTGTAATTTACGTTGGTTTTTATGTTAAGTTCGTAAATATATGAGTTACTTGGTAACTTCATACCTTCAAATTTTTATGTTTTGCATGCACACTTTATTTGAGACATAAAAACTGCTAATTTCTTCTTAAACAATACAAAATTCCCATTAAATTCAGAAAAAAACATCAACGGGAGAATACATGAATGTAACAGACTAATGAAATCGACGTATCGATCTAAAAATAAATACAAATCAACTACTCCCTCTAAACAATGATTTCGACAACACTCGAACATTCAAACAACGATCAACAATAAACGTATGTTTTTCTAACGATACGTTGCTATCAACCATTGCAAAATCAATAGTTGACAACATACACGTCCCACCGACTCACAAACACTTACTTAGCTACATCAATTAAATTCATCATATTGCTAACAACATTGAATTCTAGATTACTAACGTAATATGTTATGACTTATGATCGATAAGAAAATATTATTATAGTGAAAAATATATATACATATATAGAAAAGATTCTGTTAATGAGACCGGATTCGGATGAGTGTAAAAGAAAGATACCGTACGTTGAAATAATACTGTAATAAATAAATAAATAAATAAATAAATAAGATGAAGAAGGTCTCCGTAGATCAAACGTTGTTTGGAAGAACTTCACGTGATCCAACTCATGGTCTTGTCACCACCTTATTTAACTCCTACTTTTTGTCCCCTATACCGTTTTATATCCCCCCTTTTTAACTTTAAAAGTTTAAATCATTATATTTTAAAAAATCTATAAATAAAAACTTAGATACCACCACACATTGTTTGGCAAACATCATTTAGGAGTGATTAAAAAAAAAAAAGGTTTAGACGTATTATGGCATATCCTTTCCCCTAGTGCTCTTGTTTTTACCAACTACACGTATTTGCTTCGATCGTCAAAAAAACAAGTGTCAATATTTTCATCTTAGATTTATTTCGAAATTAATGTTCACTTTCAAAATTGAATATTGAGTTTTCATATTACCATTAGTTATATTTTTTTTTTCCTGAAAAAAAGTTTACACGCCTAGAAAAATTAAAGTAAAACACATTATATGATATCAGATGCATACAATTAACAAAAATAAGAACTTCGTATTGACGAATAGATCGTGGCGAGTTATGTTGATTGGATTATTCAACAATGAAAATTTAACACCTTACGTAATCCATATATGTATATGTATACAATGCACATTTTATGTTCTACGTGAAATTTGACAAAACGGAACAATGAAATGAAAAATCGTCTATAGCTTTATTTTCACCAAATTTACAAATTATTATTGCTGAAGAATAATTATTATTAGATAAATTATTAGAAAAATTTGTATATAAATATATATATAATATAATAGAGAATCAAACTTTGGGATTGCGGAAGTGTAATATAAATAGAGGTAATACACATGCGATTATTTTTTTTTTATTATATATATAATAACTTATAACTTATGAAATACGATCAAAACAGAAGAAAAAAATATATAAAAAAAACGAGGTGAGGTTGGTCAAAGAAGAAAAACAGCCCGTTCATCAAAACGGCGCAACACACTCCTTTGCTACTTGGATGACGTCATATGACGCATCCCACACGTGAACCTATTATTGTTCTTGTCGTCCCCGTTTCACCTTCACGTGTGACTATTTTTATAATAATATACTCCCTCCGTTCCGATTCTATTGTCCAGTATTTCTTTTTGGGATGTCCCAATTTAATTATCCACTTTCATAAATAGATAAGAATAATGAGATAAAGTTCATTTTTGCCCCTAATTTATATATGTAAGACAAAAAAGTAGGTAAAAAGTAAAGGGTAAAACTGTCTTCTTACCAAAAAGTAAGAGAGATGGTGATGTTTTCTTAAACTACGTGTTTTTTGTGTGGGGACAATAAAATTGGGACGGAGGGAATATTACATACCATAACTTCATGTCTTAATTCATTTATAAATTTTTATTTTTATTGTTTTTTCTATTTTTCTTCTTGGTAAAACCAGGGGCGGAGCCATGTAGAAGGTATGGGTAGCAGTTGCTACGGGTCCATTCGCAATACGAAGTGTAATTTTCTTTAAAAAATAGCATTTTTAGTCGTATTCTTTGTTTGTGCTACGAGTTTCGAAAAATCGAGATATCATTGCTACGGGTTACTCTAAATCCTGGATCCGCCGCTGGGTAAAACTATATTTTCTACATAATATAGTATATCATATTTATCATTAATATAGCTAACAAGATGAGTATGGTTATTTAATTTCCTCGAAAGTACAATACATTACATATGTTTGACATTTCCAACACAAGAGAAGCCCGTGAAGTAAAAGTTTGTAAGTTCAAGTTTAGATAAAATTAAGATAGCATGCACGCTAGATTATACATTTGCGATTCTAAAAAAATGAAAAGATTAAGAATCATGCAAATGATTAAGTATTCATGTTGTTAACCTATTAAGTAGGTCTATTTATTATTTTTACCATATAATTTCTAGTCTTGTTTTTAGTTTGGTTTTCTGTTTAGTTTAAAGTACAAGTTTGGTATAGGAAAGAAATTATGTTTGATTTCCAGCTTGTTGTTGACTTTGTGTTTGATGAAGTTCAGAAATTGAGGAAAGAAATTGAATATTTGTGTCTATGTAATAGTTAAGTTAACTTAATTATTTTACTTATTAATAAATTAAATGTTACGGAGTAATTAATTTAATCTAATCAAATATAAAATATGACAGGGAATTAAAACAAGGCCAACTCTTGCGGCACTTCAATGGGACATTCATTCAATGTTTGGAACAATATTTGGTCTACCATGTGACCTTTGCCTCTTCTTTTTCCTCTACACCCCCTTTCACTTTCCTCCTATTTACACTTTATCCCTTTCTACTTTCTTTTTCTCTTAAATAAGTTTAAAGTTTTTACTTTTTAACAATTTAGTGTTAATTTCACCATGACCTTGTTCTTAGGGTCATTGTTATACCATTATATATTTTTTCCTTACACTTTTCCTTTCCTTCTTTAGTCCTAGGCCTCAAAACGTTTGTTCTTATGTAATAGGTAAGATATATACAGTCATACATATACATTTATTCGAAGGTAAGTAGACTGTTATGATGCAATACAAAATTTACTTGATACTATTCGATATAGTTATCAATATACAAACGTTATAGACATTTCTTCGAACACATATTCTAATGATTAATGATATGAAAAAACTTGGAGCAATATGTTCATTTGCCCAAACTTAACCTGGAACCTAATCCATGATTACTGGTCAATTTCTCTGACCATTTTATTTATTACCATGAAATTCCTTTTTTGGCTTTTTCCTGCTTTCCCCATGCGTGCACGAAATACCAACTTTTTTATTTTTAAGATTTTTTCTTCAACAACTTTTGCTGCTTCTAAAATAGTGACTTTTTAACAGTAGCCTTCCCAGTCGCAAATTAATTTTTATTTCAATTTGTTACAAATCTAAAAATAAGAAATACTCGAGTTAATTTCATTCAACTTGGCGAACTCGACATCCATAAATATAACCAAAACATGTCTTAACAAAAACCAAAGAGATGATCCTGTACATTTTTTATGTAAAAAATTTAATCAAGAATCCACATTTCGATCGTTGTTTTCGCTGCTCGAGTCTGCTAAAATCGTCAACCTTTTCGCAGTCTTCATAAACTCGCTGTAAGGAAAGCACAAACATGGTTAGTTTACGAGATTAAAAACAATCATTTTGCAAAAGAGAAACACGAATGTTGATCTCACCTGAATGGTTCGGCCCCAATCTTTTTGAGGGTTCCGGTTGCATCCCAATAATGAACACGGTTCAACATAATAGCGCTTTCAATTTTGAACATGTTAGTCAGTTTCTTGCATAATTCTTCATAGGAATCTAGTAAAGAAAGATCGAGGGTCCGACCAACATCTTCTGATTCCAAGAAAACCTTACAATGCCCTGTGTCTAAGTTTAGATCCGGTTCCCGGCCCGACCCGGATCCAGACCCTGAGACATTCCCGCTTTGAGAGATCTGTTGCTCGGTTAGAATTGGCTGACCAAAGAGTAAAAACTGTGATGTTTTAGGGGTTTCGGGGTCTTTCACAGCTGTGGCTGAATTCCCAATTGTTAACAGACAAGAAACGGACTCGGATCCGGTAGGTTTGTTAAGAAACGGGCTGAGGTGCGAGGGTTTTGTAGTGGTTGGGAAAAAACCCGAAGTGAGTTTATTATTAAGTTGGATATCTGAGAGAGATAAACCGTAACGTGTGTGCCTGGCTCCCTGCATGCTAGCAGGATGATGAAGATTCAAATTATCGGGGAGATGGTAACCGAATGGTCCGGTGGTGGGCCCACCAAATAGGTGGGAATGGGGTCCGCACAACGCAGGAATTGGGATCGGGATTTGGGATTCCATCGGGTAATCAGGGTGTTGTGATGGTCTACATTTCTTTCTAGGTGGTGAGAAAGGCGACATGTGAATCGCTGGCATTGTTGACACTAATTCCACTAGCCACGGGTTGACCCGTTTCACGTTTTGAAGCAAATCGGGTTCGTCCCATGTCACCTGAATTGCAATATATCAGAACAAATTACATCAAAACAAGATACAATAATGTTAAAATGCTCGAGATGTTAATAAGTGTCTTCGGAAACAAATGAATCGTGTCTGAATAGTACCTGCAAAAGTCTCCAAGGTGAATCGGGCCAACGAATTGGGTCAGCAACCTGGATCGAAGAAATCGTTCCCATGAACCAACTGATTCGGGAGGAATCCTCCGTTTCAAACGGCATCTTAAACCTCATCCCTGGTGACCACCGGATCTGCATTGCGTTCTTAACAAGCGCTGCTTTGACACAAAACTCGGGAGTGCTCGCTCTCGGGTAGAACACAACCTCAAACGGCTGTCCACTCATCGCTTGTTTCACCGCTTGAATCGCCGAATCAGCTTCCACTTTAGCCTTTCCCATCGAATTCCCCCCACCATTATTACCATTTCTCAAAACCGGGGAATACCCACCATACGGAATGACACAATTACCCCCTGCCGGATTCCAACCCGACGACGTTTCTTGCGCACCACCTATTCCTCTTTTCGCTCGTCGAATTCCTACACAAAGATCACCATTTTCCGCTCTAAGAAACACTATCGAGTCCCCAGCCACAAGCTTCTTATGATTCACAAACGTACTCCACCCTGTTGTAAGCAAATGCCTTCGTGGAGTCCCTCGGTAAATATGCCGGAACTTCCACGTGTCACCATGAACATCTTTCGCTAAAATCGTTTGAACAGGAGGGTCCGCCGAGTAATCAAGCCGAGGAAATATTGTCTCGGCGCAATACCTCGGAACCGAAAACCCACCACCGTTATTTGCATCGGATTGCGTCAACGTCTTCGCAAAAGATGTTGGTTTAACCTGACTGTCCGATGACCCACCGTTTTGCGAACTCACATCTTCATCATCAAAACTGCTAAACTCACTGGAACCACCACTCACCGGAATCAGCCTAATTTTCGCATAAACCTCATCGGTATCCACATCCGCCATGAACTTAACATCCCCAACTCGGCAAGGGATCCATGCCGGAACCCTCGACTGACTGTTTCGGTCCCGAAAATCGACATTTCCGGCAGTATGTTCGGCATGTCCTTGTGGGAAATAAAACACTTTTGAATTCACCGGTGGCATTTGAATCATACTTCCGGCACAAGCATGCCATAACTGTGAATCTAAACATTTTTCACTTTCTTTCAATTTCTCTTTTGAATCCATAAAAGTAATCATTTTTCTTTTTTGGTTCTTCCTATCAAAATCAGGAATCATCAGCCTCTATAAATTCCTCCTAACAACAACTCTTCAGTTCATATGATTTTATATAAGTTATGATAATAATAACTTATATACTTTATAACCCCTAAATATATATCTTCTTTTTAATGCTCGAGTTCGTTGTAAATGCTGTAATCAAATAATATAAACATTAAATAAGATTAAATTAAACATCAAACAATAAATTCAGTTTTATTGAATAAAAAAATAGAAAAGCTACAAACTTTATAACTATTTTGTCACTTACCTCTCAAATTCTTGAGATAAACCCTGGAAATTTGCATGAACACAGGCTGAAATTGAACAAATCTTCAAAGTAGACTCTCATTGTCTTCTTGAATTCACATCTTGCATCCCCAAATTCAGAATTTTTAGGGTACAAAATCTTGAATTTATTGAAACCCTTTATTCAGAATTAAATTTTGGGGAAAACCCACAAGAAAATATAAGTAATTTCTTGAATATTTTTGTTTCAAGTCAAAATCTTGATAGAATATTCACATGAGTCAAGAACAAGTCCATCATCAACACTTTCACACACAGAGACTCATGCATTCAAAACCAACAACAAAGATTTCACAAGAAAAAGATTCATTCAATGCTTTTTATTTTTCTCTCTCTTGTTGTTTGTTTTTTGTTTTCTCACACTAGGACTCTCTTTTGGATCACTACAAAAAGTCCAAGCTTTATACACAGATATATACATCTCTCTATATCTATATAAGTAATAATTAAAATATTGAATAACCAGTACAACTCTTACACACAGTGAGTGTGTGAGAATTTAATTTTTATTTGATTGTGTGTGAGAGAGTTACAAATAAAATTTTACAGAAAATATATATTTTTGTTTTTTTTATTTCTTACCTTTTTCTTCGGATCTGAAGAAACTCTGTTGTATCTTCAGAAGCCAGCATAACAACAAAGATCTTAAAGGAAGCAATCCTTTTTCCCTTTTTAAACTGGTTTTATTATTTTTTAAAAGTTTATTAAAATATCATTTTATTTATTCTCTGTCATGAGCTGAGCAGAGGTCTAACATCTTTATTTATTACGGAGTATTAGTCTTATTATTAAAATATCGTGATAATTTGAATATCTCATGAAGAATATATGAAGAGTCATTGTAAAGTTGAATGTCAAGTGAGAGAGCTCTAAAAGCAAGGCAAACAAGGTCTTTTTAACAAAGAATAAAAAGGTCCAAAATGTGATTAGGGATAATTGTTTTGTTTTATGTGACAAAAGTTAACCAGAGTTAGTTGGTGGTGTTTAGTTGGTTTATAGCTTCGGAAATTTCTCAAACACCTTTCATTAGTGAATTTAAATAAAATTTGTTATATGGGTATTATCTGTGGATGTATGTAAAGTATGGGGGCTGTTTTGTTATATAGTATTTCTTGAAACCAGAAGTGAGGAGTTTGTTTGACAACTGAAACTGTTTTTCCTTCTTGTCTGCAGGAAAGATAGGGATACTAAAACCACTTCCTATCACGCGCGTGCAAATCACGTTACCATTTTTATTCCTCTATATTTTTCAACTTATTTTTCCACAGGTGATGATTTCTGGATCATCAAAAATTTTCCGTACTTCACTAGCTGTGCTTTATCGTGTTGTACTGTACAACATGAAAGCACATTTAGTGGTGTATGAAGAAATTTTAGTGGTGTATAAATCATTTCCTTTTTTCATAATAAAATTTTAATCAAATAAAACTATTTATCTAGTACTTAGGACAAAAAGTTACCAAATGCTATAATAAAATAAAATAAAATATGATAACATTGGTTATTTTAGTTTTCTTCTTTTTTATTAAAAAAAAGAAAGAAAGAAATATAAAACCATTGTTCAATTTTTATATTTAATGTTACTTTTTTTGGTTATAATGTGGTAGTAGAGAGGATGTGACATTAGCTTTAAACTCACAATTTACCCACATTCTTCTCTAACTGTTGTTGTACTTCTATGTCTAACACAGTCACACTCATCCTTTCCTCTTATAGTGGGGTGAAATGCCTAGTGATGGTTACCTTAGATAAAAAGTTAATGACATTTTTGTTATATATACACGTTTAATTCTTCCATGATATATCTATTTAAAGCTTCGAGAACACAATTGGTGATACTAAGTGGTAAGACTTAGTATTAAAGGGATTCAAGTTCGAATCCAACAACCTACCTGGGAGGTGAATTCCTCAGGTGATGTGGTTGGGGTGCATTGGGCTGCAGACCTGGCCCAGTGGGTTTATATTAACATTGCTCCTCAGGCCCAGCTGTGGACCGCGTGAGCCCAGTGGGCTCAGGGGGAGGGTGTTACAATAACTGTATATAAATATAGTCTATTACCTAACATTCATGTCATATAATTAAGTATATATATATATATATATATATATATATATATATATATATATATATATATATATATATAAAATATACATATTAAAATTAATTATTTAAAATATTCGGTTTTTCGGTTAACCGATTATCCCAAAAAACCGAAACCGAAAAACCGAAAAAATACAGGTTAGGTTAACCAAACCGAAAAATAAAAAAATTTCGGTTCGGTTAACCTAAAATTCAGTTCAGTTCACCCGGTTTGCGGTTCGGTTTTCCGGTTTCGGAATTTTTTGAACACCCCTAGCTGTATGTGCCAGCGCACAGGGCCTCCGATTTTCAGGCGCCCTAATTTTACGTACATTGATATAAACGTTTGATGTTTGAAAAAAATAAGTTGTTGTACTAAAAAATAATAATACCTTACTTATATTTGTTATATATAAACATAAATTAGTAATCCGTAACACAAAATTGAATATGGTCCAATCGTGTTACACTGCTTTGATAATAGAAGTCTCTTTGATCGTGAAATTATACTCGAAGACGTTCAAGTATAGTAGACAATCTGATATCAATGCAAATGAAGTTTATGTGAAGTAGAATTTGTTGAAGAGTTTCTCGTCTTGTACCAATATGTGATCTAGTGAATTGTGCTATTTTCTATGATGGTTTGATTGCATATAAATTGTTGTTATCTAAACTCGTCAATGTAGCAGTCGAAAATAAGTTTTTCAAACCTTAAGTTGTTGATGCCATACTTGTGGTTCACAATAATTAGTTCGTTACTGCTGTATATCTATAGCAATTTTTGTGATGTTAATGTATACTTATGTGTATAAACTTTTTCTATTAATGCCTATTTTTTTTAATATCGTACGGGGCTTCCAAAATTCATTTGCCGGACCTATTTATGATACAATGACATTGGCGTTAACATGGATATATTTACAAGTTTCTGGGGATAAATTATCCTTAAAACAAATATGTGATTCTCACATGTCCAATAAACTGAAAATTTAAGTGACCATGAAAAAAAGAACAAATATGTAGAAAACAGTACGAAGTTGAAGTAGTTTGATTGCAAGTTAACGTACAAACTGAAGGACAGAAAGTATCAAATAAATAAAATGAGAGACCATTTGTGTAACTTTATGAGTGTAGGTGGGAGTGGGACAACCAGTGAGACACTCTTTGGCTCCATTAGGTTTCTAAAGTAGTGAAAAAGTATTTGTTGGTCCATACCATAAAAGTAAAAGATGGATATGAAATTAATTCAAATGTACACTAAATATTTTTACATGCAAATATATGTGTACATCATATTTTTTTTATACAAGTTTATTTCACATATAACCTATGTAGAAAATAATACAATCGAAAAGGTTAAATCGAACATTTGGCGACTTCAATCAAGCAACGTATGCGTTTTACAAGAGTGTGTACGATCAACTTGTAATCGTATTAAAATATGATATGAACGATGGTGGTTTGGCTTGATAAACATGAAAACATAAATTAAACACAATTATCATACATATTTTCCACACTATTAGAACGTCAAAACCTATTAAGAGTGTGTTTGGCAAAACTAGTTTGTAGCTGTAGCTGAAGCTTATATTATAAGTTAAAAGCTGGAGCTTATGTGTTTACAAGTTTTTGGTAAAACTAGATGGAGCTTATTAATGTAAATTGACATAAAAGGACAAAAAATATATAATAAATAATGATATAAGGGGTATATATGTAATTTTTACTTTAATAAGTTTGTAGCTTATTTTTTATAAGTTACTTCCATTAGTTTTTTTTTTTTTCAGAACTTATTTTTTCAATAAGCTACCAAAATTTTTTCTACCAAACAAAGCTTGTGAAAAAAATAAGCTTAAGCTCCAAGAACCTCTCATAAGCTAGGTTACCAAACATACCCTAAGTGAATGTGCAAGGTAACAAATGATACATATGAGGTGCATAATTAAGGTCCTAGGAAATTAAAAATATTAAATATTAGAAAGCACAAAAGTAATCGTACGTGGTACCACTTCCCATTAGGTATGAAGTTATTTTAAAAATTTATTTATTTGTAGTTAAGATTAAAGCCTATTGTATGTAAGTAGGAGGAATTAAGTAAAGTGTACGAATGATCGAGCTAGAAGTACGCATCATGTTCATGTAATATATAGTGATCATTAAAATTAACGAACTTACATAATTAATCAAGTACTTTAGCCTAGCTTTTAGGGTTCCACGCATGCAAATGAGTTTATTTTTGGTCCATTTATTATTTTGAAATTTTTATATACAAAAATAAATATTTTCTCATACAACTTATCGCGTGTCATAGAATACATATATTGTCATATCATAACCCATATCTTCAACTCTTCAAGCTTGTCCGCTTGTTGTATCTTTTGTGTCAAATGTAACTTCATTCCGAAATAGTTCATAGTTTTTCTTCAAGGATTAGAGATTAAAGATGACACTCATTCTATTGATTTTTTTTTAGTATTTAGTTTTTTAAGATGTTCAAACTTTATATTATCATAATAATAACAATATATGTCATATTTTAGTTACGACAAAATGTGACATTTTTAAAAATTAAATGTGTGTATGTGAAAGTGCAATAATTAGAAGAAGAAGAAGAAGAGGACAAGATGTTTGAGAAACATATAATAAATGTGAAGGCATGGATATGTAACATTTCCCTAACCACTTTACAACTAAAGACCCCATGTACAAGAAAAATACACTTTTTTATTTATTCATTCATTCATAATATGTAACATAACATCCACTTATGTCACTTGCCCCGGCCCCATACCCCCCTTATATGTTTGTGGTTTTTGTCTTTGAGGTGCTTGATTTATATTCACGATTACATTATCATTATCATCATCAAAAATCGAAAATATATATATAGTCAATGTCACACTCATGAAATTAATTTTTTATTTTAATTTATATTATTAATACGTATGATTATAAGCCATTGATTCGTATATCGTATGAGTAGTTGCGTATTTAACTTCTATATTCAAATTATTATTATTATTAGTAGAGTAAGGTTCCAATGAGTACACCAAGTTTGAGTGAGAATGGGGGAACCAACAGATTTCTGCCATGTGTCACTTTATTCTCTCTCCTCCACATTTTTAAAAATTAAATATCTCACAAACGGTAAGTCGAAAAATCATGAAAATTGCACCATAAAATTCAGCGTTTTCTCCTCTTCGATTTGCCGTCCCTCAAGGCATACTTTTGACAACTTTTTTTTTCTCATTTTTTGGTGGGTTTCACAAATTAGTAACACATGTGTTAGTGATTAGTTGTACATTTAATTTGTGGTTAAGGTTAGGGTTTAGGGTTAGGTTTAGGGTTTAGTAGGGTTTATGGTTTAGGGTTTATAAGAGTTTAGGGTTTAGAAGGGGTTCAAGGTTTAGGGTTTAGAAAGATTTAGGGTTTAGCGTTTTGTAAAGCGTTTAGGGTTTAGGGTTTGTGGTTTAGGGGTTATGGTTTAGGGTTTGGGGTTTGAAATTTGGGGTTTCGGGGAGAAACCCCAAACCTCAAACCCTAAACCCTAAACCCTAACCCCTAAACCACAAACCCTAAACCCTAAACGCAACACTTTAACACACGTGTTAGTAAATGTGAAACCCATCAAAAAAATGAAAAAAAAAAAAAACTTTTCGAAAGTATGTCTTGAGGGATGGCAAATCGAAGAGGAGAAAACGACGAATTTAATGGTGCAATTTTCATAATTTTTCGATTTGTCGTTTGTGAGATAATTGATGTTGGGGGTAAATGGGTTTTGTACATGTGGAACATTCTCTTTGTACACATGGCTTGATATCATTGGTTCCCTCATTCTCACACAAATTCCTATTCTCATTTGAACCCTACCCATTATTATTATTATGTCGTTGTCCAAATAATGTTAGATGACTTTTCATATCAAGTCACTATTGTATCCGACAAATGCCATTACGGACTTATATTTCTTGTTGGAATTTGATTTTAGGGAACGTAATCATCATGTAATGTAAGTTTGCTTGGTTGGACTATAGATATATATTATTTACAAATGACACCATTATATTGTAGTTTACACGTTCTTTGACATCCTCGACTGGCTTAGTAAATCCAAATGGGGGTATATATATAGAATCATCAAAAGTACTATACTTATTTGACATAGATATATCCTCAAAAAAAACTTTGTAGACCCGGTTTGGAGATGAGTTATAATTCGTTTACAAGAAGACATATTTCATGAAAGTTATTTAACAAATACATTACAACCATTCAAGTTATGGGTTACGTTATAAGCTTTGTTGATGATACGATACCGTCGTGCAAATTAGCGGTTGGTTATCGATTGTATTTTTCTGAAGGGTTAAGTGTTTGTAAATGTATATAACTATGCGTTGACTTCTTTAGCGTGCACAAAACTATATTGACCACCATTGTGTGTATATAACTATTAATTTCGACCATTGTATGTATACGGTAACCTATATAACAGGTAACCAGTCAACTTTTGTATTTTACTAACATCATCATCCACGTAGACATCCACGTCGTTGTATTCCTGACACATCATTATTCAATTATGTTTAAAAAGCAAATATTACATATATGCTTGCTTGAAATGTTTGTACTTTCAGCTAGTGTTTTTGTACTATATGTTCTTAGTTTATTCCATCACTAGACTCATCCACACTAAGTTTTCCGGCAAAATTTTCGGGGAATATCAATTCTGATTCCCGGCGAGTTCATAAAACACATCCATCTTTTTTTTTTTTCTTTATTCTTTTCAAAAAAGCATCACCCCCACATATTCCCATCAAAAATAAAATATTAACATCAATTTCATTATCACTATTACAACAAATTTAAAGAAGTATAAAAAACAACACCATTAAACCTCAAGTCAGAATCTGACTACGAAATAAACAAAATCCGGCAGATCAGGGAAAACCACCAACAAACGCAAATCAGATCCGTCCATCAGACCTATTTATGGCCGGAAAACGCTGGGCCACCGGCGTCGGATCTAAAAGACACCGGACCGGAGATGGCGACGTGGGTGTTGTAGGTTTTCGGGAAACAAAAGTGGTGCAGATTAAGAGGGTTTCAGTGATAATCATCTAGGTTAAGAGTTACAATATGATAATCATCTAAGATTTGATAATCATTTAGGTTTTTTTTGTGATTATCGATGAAGATGATTTGTTGTCGATGATAATGATGTCGCTGATGAGATGTTAAAAAGAAGACATTTTCAATTTCTTTTTTCATATACAAATATTTCACGTACTTTTTTATTCCTTTTAACTTTTCAATATATTACACATCATTTTCAAGTTGGATTTAAAAAAAAAATTCAAAATAAGTTATCGGTTACACATAAGTTAATTACTTGATATAGCCCGTTTCGTACACACAATGGTCGAAGTTAATAGTTATGTACACACAATGGTAGTCAATTTAGTTGTGTACATACTAAAGAAGTCAACGCATAGTTGTATACATTTACAAACACTTAACCCTTCTCTGAATATTACCCGTTTAAAAGAAAATGATTCGTATACTAATGCGAACATTATAAAACTTGCGCAATGGTAAAGAAATGACAATTTAATTTCATGTGAAAATGATATATTTCAAACAGTAAAAAGGTTAACGACTTATTTTCCTAATATAACAGGACTAAAATAAATAGGGAATGATCTATGATGCTTAACATTAAGAAATCTTACGTGATATTAGTGTTAAGGAACGATATTTTTTATATGTAAAAAATTTAGTGCTCAAACGATAAATAGTTTGCGTTATTCAATTTAATTAATGTTAATATTACGGATGTTATATCTTTCCATTACATCTTTTCCTTTTTTTGCCATTGTTATTTTTACTAAGGACACTATATTGCAAACAAATGAAAAGATACATTTAAGTTACATATTGACGGGGTTCAAAATACCATCCTAGCTAGTACAATAGTTTAGTGAACTAATTAACGACCATAAGTGTGTTAAAATAAACACTAAACAAACTTAAGATTTTCAACTACCATAAACGTAACCAAAACCCTTATTTTTCACAAAACAAGACTCTTTCATCACTTGCTTTCTAGACTTCTATTGATCAGAAACTTGATACATACTAGTATATGATTAACACAGAAATGACCGTTCGCATCGAAAATAGCAAACTTTACTTGTATATTACCACCAAACACTATATGTGGTCATAGATACAAATTCATGAGTAATCTTGTCAAGGAGTTTGTTAATAAGTTTTCGTACATATATTTGTATGGTTTTTATTAAATCCATAAAACAAGTTTTTTACTTTTTTATTTCTAATTTTAAAATACGTATAGTGTGTGTTAACCTAATCGTATGTATACACGATTATTAAAACCAAGCTTTTTGTATATCTTTTGATATGTTTCTTGATTAGGTGCTTTTGCTTTTCTTCTTCTCTACTCGAAAGTATTTGACTTATATTCCATTAGGTATAGTACGTTTGCTTTTTTTCGTCATATCAAACCATTAAAATTTCCAACATTCATTGGTGGATTTAAGCTTTATAGATTACTTCTTCAAACACCAAAATACTCAATTGTGGTTTTAGTATCTACATGAATTGATTACCTAATTTTATTTTGCATGCGTGTGTTTTTCAACCGATCGATTTCTTTGATTCAGAATGCGATGGGATCAAGGAAGTACCAATGAGATTGTGTCATTTATACAAAAATAATTTACCCTCAAACTTAAATATCTCACAAACGCCAAATCGAAAAATTATGAAAATTGCAAAACCCTAAACCCCAAACTCCAAACCCTAAACCCTACATGATAAACACCAAACCCTAAACCCTAAATGCAACACTTTAACACATGTGTTAGTAACTTGTGAAACCTACCAAAAAACGAAGAAAAAAAACTCATCTAAACCCTAAATCCTATTAAACCCTAAACCCTAAATCATACTAACCCCTAAACACTAAACCTTTCTAAACCATAAACCCTAGTAAACTCTAACTCTAAATTAAATGTACAACTAAGCACTAATACATGTGTTAATAATTTGTAAAACAAACAAAAAAAACGAAAATAAAAAATCGTCGAAAGTATGCCTTGAGGGACGACAAATCAAAGAGAAGAAAACGCTGAATTTTATGGTGCAATTTTCATAATCTTCGTATAGTTAATGAATTAAAGCGAAACCACTAGCTTAGATCTCGTCTGTGTTCCAATTTCTGGCCTTGCACCGACCATCGAATGGACCATGGACTAAACGGCCACTGCCTGAAAGGACTATGTCCATGGGACCGCCGCCCGGGGACGACTGCACGTTACATCATAGCAGCACGATCAAATGGAGGCGGAAAGCCGGTTGGGCTCGATTTGGCGTTTGTGAGATAATTAGCTTTTAAGATCTTGGGGGTGAATGAGTTTTTGTACACATGAATTAGGGGTGTAAACGACACGAGACAACTCGTGAGCTACTCGAGATCGACTCGCAAAAAACTCGAAATCGAATCGCTACAAGTCGAGTCGAGCTCGAGCTACTCGAGTAATCCTTCGAGTCGAGCTCGAGTACTAATATACTCGGCTTGAGAGGCTCGCGAGCCTAATTGAGCTTGCACTATTTACATGTTTACCCTCCATTTATAAAAATATTAACATATTTACCGTGCTTTATTAATACACTTCGAGTCGAGTCGAGTATATAAGAATCGAGTCGAGTCGAGTCAAGCTTGAAATTACCGAGTCGAGTAGTGTTAAAACTTATCTCACTTAATATTAATATTTAAATACCAATAATCGAGCCGAGCTCGAAAGTGTCGATTCACTAGTCGAGTCGAGCTCGAGCTTGAAATACAAGCTCGACCGAGCTCGAGTCGAGTTTCGAGCTTCGAGTTTTCTAATCAAGTCGAGCTCGAGCTTGGCACTGTATCGACTCGACTCGACTCGATTACACCCCTAACATGAATCATTCTCATTGGTATTTTCATTTTTTCAAAAACTTACTTTATTGAATTTTTCTCTATCCATCATATCTATAACATGTTTTGATTAAGTTATTATTAACCAGCGTAGCAAATAATGTTAACACTTGGTAATATGGGTGAGCAATAACGTTTTAGCGAGTAACAAAATCTAAGAGTTAATGCAGTTTGCTACACAAATGAGTTTCCTTTTATTTTAATTACAAATTACAAGTATATAAAAAACATATTGTAGCACCAAATATTTTAAAGTGAAGTAACGTGACTTAACCCCGATGCTTGATTACTAAACTCCTTGCATTAGATTCCCACATAAAAAGGTTAATGCAACATTAGCACTTTTAAAGGGTTTATTATTTTGTTATGTATTAAACTTTACACTTTTTATTATTACATGCGATATACTTTCATTTGTTCTAATGTATGTAGTAAACTTGTAAATATTGTCCATTGTATGTATTATTTTCTTTTTGGGTAAGGCCAAAGAAGGAAACTTTTCTATTTGGGCCTTACCCAAAAAGGAAATTTTACATACAATAGACCATATTTATAAGTTCAATACATACAATAGAAGTTTTCAAAGTTCGACTCATACAATAATAAAAAGTGTAAAGTTTAATACATAACGAAATAATAAACCTAGTTTAAATACTGATAATCATCATCATTTATATAATTGCTCTTGATGTGCAATCACGGATCGAGTATAATGATAATCTGGTGGTAGATGATATGTAACAAACAAAAGTTTCATGGTTTATATACGTGTAGCTCATGTTTGCGGTTAGCACGATTCACCTCCTACAATTACACTATCAATGCAATTATCACTAGTTCATAGGATTAAATTCTGTAACATTTTTTATAGGGTTTGCTAAAATGTATAAATTCGATTTTAATATTTATGATAAGTTTTACGATAACATTAACTCTAAAGACTATATATCATCAATTGTTGCTGATGATAATAATCATACTAATAATAATCTCTTAAAAGCGAGAATTATTTTCAATACATTTATTTAACACATAGTATATGCATATACTACTTAGCACAATAATTTAATACAATCTGAAAATAAATTCACCAAATAATTGTGATTGAGATATCTTTTTATAAAATGAAGCTAGATAGCGGGTGTTTCGGATTGTTTAATTTTCCCTTTCTTTATAATATTGTGACAACTCATTTTGTAGAAGTTTTTTTTATAGAACTTTCGTGAACAAGGTATTTATCTTTTACCCATAGATAAGCAAACATTGAATACCATTTGGAACACATTTTATTTATTTATTTTAAAATAGATAAAACACGTTGAAATAGATAGGTTGGTCCGTATTTATTCTGAAAGTAGATAAAGACCTAAAAATATACAATCATAAACACCATATATAATCACAAACATAATTTAGATGTTACATATATTATTTGTATATTGTTTTTAGCGTTGTCGGTCTTGTGTCGAAACGTATTTATATCTGCTAGATTAATATTTGATGAACATGATATATTATATTGATTGATTGATATGTTTGTGAGAATGCAAACATTTTGATAACCAATCGTATTTTTGAATAATATTCAAAACTTAAAATATATAATGTACATAATTATTCGTCTTTGTCAAAGTGTCCCTTTAAAGTTTGTAAACTTTTGAAGCATTTTACATTTTCAAATTTTTAATTAAGTGCACCTATACTATCACTAAACTAATGTCAAGATGACAAGTAGATATAAAAATTCCACATGGCACGGCCCTAATCGGATTTGGTTAAGGACTTCCAAGACCCCACATGTGGTCCTAAATTAAACCTTAAAATTTACCCCATCCAATAGGTTAGGTTAGGTTAAATTGGTCCATAATATAGTACACAAACGAGCTTGTTTGTTAATCTCAATTATAGGAGATACTTTTTTAAGACAAAACAAACATTCATCATTAAGATCATTTATCTTCATTCTTAATCAAGTATGACAAACAAATTTACTAATCATATCATTTTTCTTTAGTGTTTCTAACATCTAGTTTGGCTTCACAACTTGTGTAATTTGACATATTTATCTGGTAACCGATTCAATATCACTAATACTTATGTTAGACATGTTGTCAATTATTAATTCACACGTACTCTATATTCGTCTAACATATATATGTAAGTGTTTTGTGCGAAATGCAACACTCATGGATGATCGGTAAACAATTACGGAGTATGTTGTAACCTTACCAAAAAGGTACAAGATTAGCAATAAACTTCGTGAACGATAATTTTCAAAACGATTAGGGTCCACACATGTTAGTTGTTGGGGATTTTGTATAATCAGGGTAAGATTTCAACAAGATAATCTATCTGAGTCGCGTTGATATCACTTTTCAAAAGAGATATTTTGACCCGAACATGCCATGGTTCAGGAAATTCACTTTGGATAAAATCAGATAATCCAATCTGTTTTTGGCACAAAATCATATTCGAGGCGTTTTATGTGTATGTTTTTGTGTTTGTTCATATGCTTATATTTTGAAGATGCCATCAAATAACGGAAGTTTAAAATAGTTTTTATAAACCATTTTCCAGGGTAAATTGTATCCGGTCACATACCCCACAAGGGGGCGCGACCCCCTTGACCCTTGCAATGTTAATTGAGATCGGTATTTAGTATCTTAACTGGGTATTCACTCCACATCACCTATCACGTATCCACTAATCTGTCAATGCACCAAAGATTACAACATTACTTCAAGAGAGCATTAAACAATAGATGTGTGTTTTAACGACATTACACATCAATAACACCTAAAAGAGCAAAAAAAAAAAAAAAAAAAACATTTTCAGCAACAGAAATGAAATGGAATGAGTAGAATATATAATCATGTTTTTGCAAACTTAGTGTTGAGTTTTGTATTTTTCTCAAACTCACTTTATAATTCCAACATCAAATGGACCTTTTAACCTCTAAAATGTTATGTGTCAGTTAACCTAAATAATCTTGTAACACAACATAAATATAGGAAACTTGGTTTGGGTTTTAGTTAGAATCAAATTTGTTGATACTAAAAAGACCAATATTCCATTACATGTGATGTTTGGTTTATGACAATTATAGGAAACTCCATTATTGGAAATTCCACTCCTAAATTTGAAGAAATTGAACTTTTACTCCAATGTCAAAATTCGTAACTCGATCCTACTGAAAGAGATTTCTTGTTTTCTATTTTATCAGATTTGGGATCTTTGATTACCTTTTTCTTACAATTCCCCCTTTTTGTGGATTTATATGCTTGTTAAGTTCTAAATATATATATATATTTTTTTTATTTTAGTCACATATCAATACACATTTCAACGTCAAAATATACGAGGGTTTAATCCCCGTAGAATAATGGCCCAACAAAGTTGACGTCAAAATCACGGCTAAAAAAAAAAAAGAAAACTTGACCTTATGTACAGTGATGTGGGTTGGGGACCTTTTGGTTAACCCAATTTTTGTGTGTTGATTAAACATTTAAACCTCTTGAACCAAGTTTTAAGAAACAATATCATTTTGTTCAAACATGTCCACAGTCCACCACATATATGGGCCCTTATTTCATGCATCATTTACTGGACATAGCCCCACACCTCTTATGGCTCATGGATTGCCAATATTCACATACAAGTGTAAGGGGCTGTTTATTTTTTTTCCTATCAAGTGCTGTTTACATGTGATGTCTGTCTGGAAAATATATGTCTGTTTATAAAAAGTGCTATTTATTTAAATGTAATTTTTGTTTTGACCAAAATGATGAACTTAAATGATATAAAGTTTGAATAAAAAATGACATGTTCAAATTCTATTGAAGAAAAAATGTTGAAAAAATGTATATTTATCATTAAGTGCCTCTTTTTGGTAAGGGCTTCATTTTTCCTCCTATTTCAGAAACAGACATTCTTTTCAGATTAAGTGAAAAAGAAACAGCAATTTATCTGTCTGGATTAAGAAGTGTCTGAAAACAGACCATTAATTGGAAAGTAAACAGGCCCTAAATGTTGTGATTTACTGATTTGTCACATCAACAAGGAAAGGATACAAATGTAAGCACACGAACTAACCCTATAGTTAATACTTAATACTAGTTCAAAATAGCCAATTAGATAAAGTTGTACTATACTCGCACACATTCTTTAATTAATCAGATATGCAATTAGTTAAATTAATTTACATGAATGATCAATAGAGTCAAGAAGATGAAACCTTCATTGATCTTGCAACAAACAATACAAATGCCAAAATATTTGGAATCTTGCATAATGAAATTATTGACAAAAGTTATAAAACTTAATCCCTCATTTCAATGATTACTATCATCCAAAAACTCTGGATCCTTTGGCTTTGGAACTGGGCTACGAATAACATCATCATCGTCAAATACCCTTCCTCTTCTTACGATCGTTGCCAATTTCGCTAAGCCAGTGTCTTTTCTACCTGATCTGTTCATCTTATAAGTGCTCGAACTCTCTTTAGCCTTTAGTATTCCAGCCTCTTTTCGCCTTTTGTAACGCTTCCATGCTGCTTGTATAAAACAAGCACCCCAAGTTCTCCATTGGTGCGAGTGAACCCTGAATGTGTGTCTAAGTTTCTTGCTGTGCAGCTTACGAAACTGTGTGGCCACAAATTTTAAGTCTTTTGACGTGAGAGCAAATGCTTCCACCTCAGTAATGGCAGTGACTGTACGTGTAGATGATGGGATGATGACACTTGAACGTGGGTCAAGAGCCCATGTCAGCAGTTCCTCACCACAAAAGTCTCCTGGGCCGATTTCACATTGGTTCAAGAAACCAGATCGGCCTCCACCTGTAGTGTAGGAATCTAGGTGACCCCGCATTATGAAAAGCATTTCATTAGTGGGGTCACCCTCTCGAACTAGGCAAGTTCCATGTGTCGAGATTACAGGTTTTAGTCTTTCACATATTGCATCCACGGTACGCTCATCCATTTGATCAAATAGTGGAACCTATTCACATTCACATATCTAATTGAGCCAAAAGTCATGTATATTAAAACAGAACAATAACGTAGATAGATAAAAAAACTCACCCTTCTAACAAGCTCAGCACACACGTAACGTTTGATATCCCTTCGAATATCTAGAGGAAGGGCCTTTAGAATTTCTTCTTCATCAACACCCCGGGTTGTAATCCATTTATATAGATCGTGTTTGCGTACACGTTCTCTTAGTTCATGTGGCAGATGCCTGTGGTGCATCCATTGCTCAGTATCCATCCGTTTCACCCTGTACTCCTCTAACCGCTTAGTTCTTGACTCAAGATATTGCTGTTTTTTTCCAAAACAACATGAAGTTTATAACTCAGAACATATTTATAAGAAAACAAATAAAAAAGCACTCGACTTACTTGCATATTGCCAATAAGCAAAGCAAAGAGGATCAATCCGGTAATGGCAATGAGTATGCAAAAGTGTGTTTCTGCTGGAAACGGACTTGATTGAAGTTCTTGTCCGGCTGAACTGCAAACTCGAACATATTTTCTACAATAAATACGTGTTGACTTGGTGGGGACATGCTTTACTGGCCTGTATTTGTACATGCCGAACATATTTGTCCCCACATTCGGAACATATTAAAGGTTAATGTGTGTTAGGTTTACCTTAAGCCTCTGAGGCCCCACCAGAGACAATATGAGTATTTCTGAAAGAAACTATTTGAAGCAATAGAGTATTGAACTGAATCCTCAACGAGCCCATACTGGTAATTGTTAACATCAGCACATATAGTCGTGACATTGCTCGTTGGATACCATGCTTCTCGAAGAGGAAGGTTCACATTAACACAATCAAAATATCGATGCCTGCATTCCGTTTCCTTATCACATATTTCTACCCAACATAGCCCTTGTCTCTCAATCGCTAAAAGATACCACATCGATCCAATCACCTTCACAATATAAAAAACAGAGCATTAGTTATCTATAGATACTGTAATTGATGCAATTTGAGCATAATGGTAAAACATACATGAGCAGCCAACATAAAAAGAACAAGATTATAAGCAGCCCCGACCCACGCCACATTAGCCACGAGGCCTGCTTGCTTTGATATGTGGGTCCCAAGTCTAAACGTGAGATAAAGCCTCAAGAAGAACTGAATCATGATAAAGTATAGCACGCTCGTCTTTGTACTCATCATTTCCTTCGTATCAACAATATGAAACCAAGTCATCACTTGTGGAATAGGAAGCGTAGCCAAGAAATCGAGCCAAAACTCACCCCTGAGATACCTCTCGGAAATACTACACGAATCTAGAATCAGCTCGCCTCTACCAAGCAAACGGGAAGAAGGTGCCACATAAGCAGTACGAAACCGAACATAAATCTTGAGAGCGTAAAACACATCAACAATCGTACGGATGATGGTGAGTGTTATTTTGAGTTTTACATCTTCATCCAAACACATGTTCTCTTTAATCACGGGCAAGTAGAAGAAAAGAGGGTCTACTGCAAGTGAAAAAAGAGCTGCAATTAGAAACAAGTGGTTCCATTGATTCGTAAGTTTGCCTCGAGGATCCAGAATTGTGTTGTTGGTTTTTGCATAATCCTCTGAGAATGCTCGTGAAAGCTTTTTTCCGAGTTTCGGGTCATCTTTCTTCGAAACTGGAATTTTTGGGTCCGGTGTTTCAACATCAGCATCAGCATCAAATCTGGGTAGAAAAAAACAATCAAATACTAATCATAAAAATTATCAATCATATATACAAGAAAGGTGTATTCCTTCTCAACCTGACGTATCGTTTAGAAGTATTCATTGTCTTCAGGTAAGTCGAAGGCTGCTTAATGCAGTTGATGAACTTGATCACCTATTACACAAATCGCTATTTTATAGACTAAATGGTATATTACTGAAATTGTCAAGTTGTGCCGGTTTAAGTGACTGAGACTTCACTTTCTAATTATTAAACTTGTGTTATGAAAGGGTTTGGGTTGTTCTTATATTTGTCTCCTATGTTTGGGTAGTTCCTATTTTCAAAGCTTAAAGTTACTAGAATACAGAACAAGAAAAGATACAAGAAAAGGAATAAATAGAAGAGAAAGGTAGATACAAACCAAGAAATCATTTGACTCTCAAATCTGATCCTCTTCTTTTCCTTGGATCAGAAGCATTCTCAAATACAGTACTTCGTACGATCACAATTTAAATATTTGACTCAAATGTAAGCGCCTAACCGGGGTATCCCCTGACCGTTTCCTTGGCTATCCCAAAATGTTTACCTAGAGAGTTCAAATCTGAAACTTCTAGTAATGAAATCAAGACACCTTACCACTAAAACCATGTTTTATGAACATAATATTGTTGATATCATATGCCTAAACAATGCAATGTTAAGTATAAGCCTAAAACTGACTCGATGACCCGCCAAAGAGTGCGTATATATGCATTATTATATTATTAAAATATGTCAGATATGAACAAGGGAATCTCGTAAACCAGATTGATGGCAAGGACGATAAATCTAACTTCGAATTTGCTACATAAAGAAATGTTGCAATATTCATGGGACATGATTATATTATTTATAAAATGTACAAACAAAAGGGGATATAAGCAAAGAGACTAATCACAATAAAGTAGTTTTAAAATAGGTAGGCCTTTGGGATCTTCACATTTTAAAACTGTTGTGCTGAAGACAATGCAAAGATACTGATATTGTCTTATAAAGTTACTAGTAAATAGTAACTAGTCTACAAGGGATCTTACCATAACAGATTTGCTAGTCAAACTCGTTTGCAGAGATCATTTGATCATGCTGTTGCGTTGTATGGCAGTAGCCTATGCGCATTAATTTTCAAGTATCAGCCCATCGACGCCTACATCCTTAACCCCGTAGTTCTTGATCGGGCACAAGTCTGTTGTTTAAGACAACAAACAATGTTCGTTAACAATATTTCTGTTCTTAATCCATATTTGACTTCTATACTGAAACACTCTACTAACTAAAGCACCTACTTCTTACAGAAACCCAAAGAAAGTAGTATAAAATTTTGAATATCAACAGATTTAACAGATCATCTAACACCATGGGACGTTTGACTAGCATATGAATGCAACTGGGCACCAGCACAAATTTCACAACACAATAAAGTTTCTGATGAATGACCACCCGTTAAATGATTGACAGTCTTATGTACAACGGCTCTCTGAGCATTTGTCGAATAGTTATCGTGCATCGACATCAGCCAAGTCTCAATATCCACTTATAATAGAAGTATACACTGGTAGGATAATTGCTCTCTTAAAACATGATTAATCAGAAGGAACATCAAACTAGTCTCTAGTAGGCAACAACATCGTGAAATCTGAAGGTTTCATTTTGAAATTAATGCGAAAAATTTAAAGATATTTGTTTTTTCAACAGATTTCTCTATCTGAATCTGAATAACCAGATCATCAGAGGTGGTTCTGAGATCTGAAACCTGAATTACAACAAATTTTGAGACCATTTATAACCCAATAAGTTCCAACGTCCACAAGTTAGTTATAGAGTACAATCAACTGATTGCAAATACACAATAACATAACTAATATTTTTCCCACAAAAGATCCAAACGAATTCAATTTGCATACACCAAATTGATTGATTACAAATCAGTATATAGTTTTTTAAAACATACATTACAAAACTTAATGACACTTATGAAGCCTGCTAATCCTTTACGTCACCTAGACAAAATGCAGCTTCAATACAAGCATCACATTTCTGCTAATAGTCGTGACATAAATTGTCTAAAACTGACGCCTTTGTGGAGCTTCAGCAACGCTAACTCGAATATTCCTGCCATCAAGATCCTGCACGACAAATTTTTATCAGAATTCGTACTTCACATACACCAATTCAACAAAAGACCTTAGCAGAAGGAGTAATTAATCACTTACAACTCCATTTAACGAGTCAATAGCACTGTTGACCTCATCAGCAGAACTGTAAGTCACAAACCCGAAACCCCTTGACCTACCACTCTCCCTATCGTAAACCACTTTAGCTTCAAGAACATTGCCTTGTTCTCTAAACAAAGTTTCAAGAGCGAGATTGTCAACACTCCACGCAAGGTTTCCTACATAAACTCTGTTGGTGTTATCGAAACTCCTTCCACCACCGCTACCGCCAAATCGGCCACCTTCTCTGGGCCCACCAAATGAAGATTCTTCCCTCCTTGGCGGTGGACCAGAGTTCACCCTAATTGCCCTCCCATCAAGCTCCTGTCAAAGTGTCAATTGCCCGAACAATTAAAACCTCAATATCATAATCTACAGAATCTTTGAAATAGATAAGGCTTCCAACTTTCTATACCTACTTAAATCTTTATTCAAAAATGTATAGTGTTATATAAACTTACATAGCCGTTAAATTTACGAACAGCTTCCTCAACTTCTTCAACTGATGACATGGTAACAAACCCAAAACCTCTGCTTCTTCCACTAACCTTGTCATATATAACCTATGAAAACAATCCATTTCATTACTCATAGTAAACATTCACATTCTTTGTTACAGTATTATACAAATCACTATAGATGTAAAAATACACAAACATCTACCACTATACAGTATATACACATGTGAGAACAACAACATTACATGTGAGGAAGTTCAAAAATCGATAGAGGTTCAAATGAAACCCAACAAAAGGTTGAAAAACCATACAATTACGTGCTAAAAACACATTTTAATTAATCCACTAACCTTTGGTCCAACATTAACACGTAAAAGAATGCGTTTTTACACGTAGTTCTTTAGCTTCCAATTTTATAGATTTTTGAGTTCAGTCAAACCTCCACTAACAGTATTGACATGAAATTTAACACTAAAATTTGTGATTTTAACAATTACTTGAACCTTCCTTGAACATATATACATACACTCACACATACAGATGCAGAATTAAGCAAAAAAAACAAAACTAATACCTAAAATGAACACAAAATAACTTCAAAACTAAGTTTCAAACAGTAAACAAAAATTAGGGTTTAGAGTAAAGTAAAGTATTATACCTCAACCATTTCAACATTACCAGCACCTTCAAACAAACCAGCAAGTGCAGCACTATCAACACTAAACGGCAAATTACCAACGAAAAGTTTCAAGTCAGGAGAGAAGTTCTGCGGCTGCTCATCATCACCGTCGCTAGAAAGTTCTTCATCGAGTTCCAACCCAGATGAAACAGCAACTGTACGGATGATTCTTGAAGATGGGGTTGGTTCAAAAAGCTTGCTTGATGATAAAGTAAAAAGCTTTGGAAATGGTTTAATTGATGAAATGGATAGTGAAGATGGTGATGGGGTTTTAGATAAGGATAGGGTTTTGGAAGAAGCTAGGGTTAGAAATTGAAGGGATGTTGTTGATGAAGCCATTGATTTTAGGGTTTTAGTGAAATTGTGAAATTTCACTAGAAGAAGAAGCAGGGGAAGGGGGAGGATAAGGTTTTTGGTAAGGGGATGAGGGTTGAGTTTGGATTTTGAGAAGGGGTTTTATAGGGTATAAGAAAGAGGGGTGATTGATGGATAAATATGGGTTTGACCCGACCCGTTTTGTATCTTATCTGATTGCAAAATTGCAGCACTTTAGGATTAGGGTTTCCTCTATTTGAAGTAGTATTTGATTTTGGCCTCCTTGTTTGTTTCTTGAATGTTTTAATTTACCAATTTATTATAAATTTATTTTATCTTTTTATTTAAAGAAAATGGAATTGATAATAGGGGTGTACATGGTTCAAGAACCGCACCAAACCGGACCAAAACCGAACCGAACCACGAACCAATTAATGAAAAATCAAGGACCACGAACCGAACCATGTAATTGCGGTTCTGGTCCGGTTCGGTTATGACGGTTTTGGTTCATAACCACGAACCAAATAAGTAAGGCGCAAAGTTAACAAACTCCTAGAGTAATTCATTTGCGAATGAAATTTCTTTCGACAATAAGAAAATAATCACGTGTTATTGTTTTTGGGTGGTGATATTTCCACCAAAGTTTTTGATAAATCCACCATAACTGTGCAGCTACCGTTTGTACAGTACAAATGTTTAATGCACAAGTATGGTGGATTTATCAAAAAGTTTGGTGGAAATATCATCACCCATTATTTTTCATGTATCTAAATGCTTCTTAAAACTTAGCTAATGTATACTCTATAAATTTTTACTATATAATTCTTATAAGGGCTTACAAAATTGCCACATACATTATACGCAATTCCAATATTAGATATACGTAATAAATTGAATATTGAAGTTGTACATTAAAGTAAGTTGTTGAAACATGACTTAATATAAGAGAAATAATATTACTAAGTATATTTTGGTTCGGTTCCGGTTTTGTACGGTTCTGAAACCGAACCGGACCACGAACCATTAACACTAAAATATTAGAACCACGAACCGAACCATTATATCTCGGGTAGGTTCGGTTCTGCTCCGGTTCCGGTTCGGTTTACCGGTTCTGACGGTTCCGAACCATTTATGTACACCCCTAATTGATAATGACAGTCCTGAGTGCGGTCAATAAGAAGAAAATTATGCATTAATTGAAGTTAAAGTTTCCTTATTAAATCAAAATTATAATTAATACATTGAAGTTTTGTATTTAATTCACTGAAACATTCCTTTTATTTGTGATGTATTAATTATGATTTTTAATAATAAAGGAAACTATGAGTTTAATAAATGACTTCACGGGGTTCTTATTGGCAACCTTAAGGGCTGTCAATATCATTTCCCTAAAGAAAATGATAATGACAGCTCTAAAATAAGAAGCTTTACAGACAATTATTAAACCCAAAGTTTTCTTTTCAATTAAAGATCACATTTAATACATCACAAATAAAATGAAAGTTTCAGTGAATTAAATACAAATATTAAGTTAATTATATATAATTTTGAATCATTAAGGAAGGTTTCAACTTCATTAAATGCATTTGATCTATGTTATTATTACGATTTCTCTTTGTTTAGTAAGTACAATATATAGTCCTAACGATAGTTCTTTTATGGCATGTATATTCAACATTATTTTCAATATATTATTCACAAAATAAGATGTGTAACCGATCAATGTTGCCAATTTTAACATTTCATGAAGTGGAGTGATTCGTACACCACTAGTTTTTAGCCATACACCATTAAACATGTTTTACAGTGTTATACAGTACAACACCTTATAACATGTTTGGTGGTGTATGGTTAAAAATAGTGGTGCACAGATCACTACCCTTTTATGAATTGCATACATTTGTAACAAGACTGATTTTTACAAATCAAAGTTTCATATATTAATTTCTTTCGCTTTTCAAAAAAATAATCTTTAGTTAGTGTAATACATTTTATTGTATTTAAAAGTTATATACAAGTTTATTTACTCTACTATTTGAAAGATTCAACTTATTAAGACTTTATATAATTAATTATAAGATTTTTACAACTTTATATAATAGGATTTTGCTATTTGTAGCCCTAAGGGCTATGTTTAAGAGTTAATTCATGCTTTAAAAGGTGGTAAATTAAGGTGGTTGAGAGAAGTTATATTCAGGGGTGGGTGGGTATTATTAAGGTACAAACATTTAATGCATGTCTGAATTTCTTATTCATTGCCCTTAGGGCTACGGATAGCATTTTCCTATATAATATATATCCACATAAAAACATCCAAATACTCTTGTTATGTTTTCTTATGGCAGCTTAGAAATGGAGGGATGCACAACATCAAAGTAGAAGTCATGAACTTACTAGGCTAGACTATGGAATATATATATGGAGTAAGCATAGGAGACAGTGTTGTATACCTTCTCAACAATATTGCAAAACTATGAAATTACCTATGTTACACTTGAGAGTACCGAGAGAATATGATCTCAAAGTGAAAATAGCAAGAGTGTCATATAGGCTATGAATGTAACTTATCCCACGTATGTGTACGTACAATTTACACGTATATACCACACTTTAAGATGTCTTGCAATGGCATCTTCTTGGTGTTTAATTGTCTTAGAATTATAATACTGCTACCTTGTAATTTGATATCAAGATATACATGTCAACTCATATTGGATATTGTCACACATTGCAATATTTACTTCTTCACCCCTAGATATCATCATAACTTCAGTTATGGATCCTCCTCAAATAAAAAGATCATGAAGCCAAATGTTAGGTTGTATAAAAGCCACATCCCAATGTTTTATGTCACTTGATAAAAGAAACAAAAAAGTGTAGTAAGCAAGCCCACAACTGTCAAAAATTAATATATGCCCAAGAGGACTGATAGAGATGTAGATTTATTACTCTTGATATCTTCTTCCCTTAATACCCCTTTCATATACATTACAATTCCTATGTAAAATACCCAAAATACCCTTTCCTTCCATTAAGAAAATTCAAGTTCTAACTCCATCGAATTTGACCATTACGTTACGACGTTGACCAAGAAATTGACTCGGTAGCTGGTTATTGACTTCATCCAATTTGCATATTCACAGAATGGAACAGCAGATGAGAGCCAAAATAGAGTAAGCTGTCGCAGCATATTTGTTACCCAGTTTAACGGCAGACGATCAATTTACGTTACGACGTTGACCAAGAAATTGACTCAGTAGCTGGTTATTGACTTCATCCAATTTGCATATTCACAGAATGGAACAGCAGATGAGAGCCAAAATAGAGTAAGCTGTCACAGCATATTTGTTACACAAACATAGATATAGACTTACAATATGAAATTTAACATTTAGCCGAAAAGCCTTATGGGTTTCAATGATTAGTCTGCAATAACATGTCGGTTTAACAGGCGTTAGCTGCCATACAAATGGTCATATGCAGCAAAGTACCAAGATAACAAACAGACTTAACAAACAATTAAAAAAACATTATGCATTGCTTGTGCATCTAAGGAGGTATTTGGCTAAGCTTATGTTTACAGCTCATGGACTTATCGAAATTTTTAAAAAATCAATAAACTCGTCTCCAACAACTTATCAACTTAAGCTTATAGCTTATGTATGCGCATAGACTTGAGTTGATGAGCTTGTAAACAGTTTTAAGATAAGCTTACCGGCTTTTCCAAATTTTGATAAGCCGACAAGTTGTGAATTGGTTAAGTAGCAATATATGAAATTTATGCAAAAACTATTAATACACAGAAAATATAAAAACACACAAACTGGATAAGAGTATTATTGTAATAGTATTTAATTTCCTTTTTTTGAACTTCCCTATCAATCAGAACTGATTCACCATATCATTTCAGGTCAATTTCCTGCTCCTAACAAACAGTAAAATTAATTCCGTTTCATCTTCATTTCACTTCTCCCTACTAAACGCACCCTACAGAGTTGGGGAACACATGATAATCTAAGACAATCATATGACATTCACCACAAGGTTAATAAAAACATTTTCATTAATTATTTTATTTGAAGAACCATAGGTTTAGGCCATGCTTTATATGTTTCTCTTTGTTGATTTAGATTCAGGCTTTAATGTGAGTTTTGGTTCTTAATATATAAGAAAGCTTATACGAATCTCGAACAAGAAATTACATATACAAGTCACATTCTCTATCTATAATTCTATAATATATAATCATAACACAAGAGTAAAGCATCCAATAAATAAAATCAACAACCTGGAGAAGTAAAGTGATTCTATTTCTTAAATCTCCCAACAATATTCAGCATTATAAAATTTAAAATTGAAATTAAATCATAAAAGACATTAATGTAAGAAATTAGACAGGTTTTCAGATGCTAAACCACAAAATTCTTCCCCTTAACCCGAAGATCAAATGAAAACAAAATGTGCTATGATAAAGTTCTAACTCCTGAACTAAACCGGTGAGATTCATATTACAATAACTCCAGCAAGTTTATTATCCCAAACAGAAATATACTATAATCAACCATAAATCGACTCACATTGATCAGGCTGCAACTGCTGATACTTGTTTCTTCACTTTCTTGCCTCCAGTGCCTTTAATCATTCTGGATAAAATATCAGCCTGTTTTGTGTTCCCCTGTTCATTAAGAATCTTTATCAGCTCCTCGCTGCTACTTTTATCAGTAACACCTCCTTTCTCTTTTATTTTACATAAAATCGAGTAAGCGTTAAGCGTCTTTCCAGCAGCTAGAAGTGCATCCAACACCTTATCGTAGCTCGAGAACTCGACACTATAATCTCTCTCCAACACATAATCTAAAAGTTTCACAGCCGCAATCGTCTTTCCCTTTTCGCATACAATGGATAACAAACTATCGAAATCAGGGGCAAATCCAACATTCATCATCAAGTCGATTCGCCCTAAAGCTTCCTCAACGTGACCTCTTAATAAAAGTGCTTCCAAGATTTTTGAAACCAAGTCCATGTGTTCTTTTACGCCCATTTCCACCATGGTTTTCATCACCCGACTAGCCGTTTGTACCCTTCCGTCTTCAAATAAACTCTCCATTACAGATCGGAAAAGCAACGAATCAGGTCGATGACCGTTTTCAATCATGCTATCAAGTGCAGTTTTAGCATCCGATGGTTCGTTTTTCTTCAAGTAGCTTTCGATAAGCAGCCTATACGCAGTTTCTTCAGACGAGACGTTTCTCCTCATCATGATTCTTAGAAGCTCGAAACCGGAATCAGGCGAGCCTTCTTTTGAGTGACCACGGATTAAAGTATTAAAACCAACAGGATCCAAAACGCCTAATTTCATCAACTGTCTGAATAAAGTTTCGGCTTTATTCGTCATACCATTATTACAAAGATATTCAATCATGGGATTGTACGCGGTTGACTCAAGCTCTAAAGTACCCTTAGTGTTTAACACGATTTCATTCTCAATAAGTTGATCCACCAACTTAACTGCATCATCATAAACACCATTTTTGCAAAGATTTTCAATCAAAACACCATAATGTCCAGCTTCAGGGGTGACATTTAATCGCATCATCGATTTAAGCACATCTGCAGCAGCATCAAGATTACCTGCCTTACACTGACCGACAATCAAACGTAAAAACACCGAATTACACTGTGGAGCAATATGACGATGCACCATTTCCTTCAAGACGGCATTTGCATCCGCCATTTTATCCGCATCACAAAGCCCGGGCAATAAAGTTGAATACGTGAAAGCATTCGGTTTCATACCAAAGCCTTTCATCTCTTCAAACAACTTCAACCCATCATCTACTCTACCGACCTTAACATACCCTTTAATCATTGTCGTGTAACTAATAACCGTTGGTTCAATATTTTTAGCTTTCATTTCCACAAAAAATTTCTCAGCTTCCTCTATCTTGCTAACCCGATTAAACCCATTAATCATAGTATTATAAGTAACAACATCAGGGGAAATCTCCCGAGTTTTCATATCCTCAAAAAACCTATTAGCAGTCTCAACTCTCGACGAAAGAAAGAACCCCCAAATCATAAGATTAAACGTATGTCTGGTAGGAACGATACCTTCAGCCAACATCTTATTAAAATAACGTTTCGCCATCATATACCTCCCTTTTCTCATTATCACTTTAAACAAAACATCATATGATTTTATAGTTCTGGGCACACCTAATTCCTCCATACTCCTAAAAATCTTGACACTTTCTTGAACAACCCCCGATTTTCCGTAACTATCGATCAAAATAACGAATAAATCTTCATTCCACTTAAGACCCTTTTTAGGCATATCTAATAAAATGCACCTAGCATGATTAAGCTTTGAAGCTTTACCTAAAATATCAATGATCTTATAATGTGTTTCTTGATCATGTTTAAATAAACCAGACCTTTCAACCCACCTAAAAAACTGCAATGCATGGTCTGGGTTTCTAGCACTATGCAATACATTATAAACAAGATTATGATCAAATACAGGAACAAGATTTCGGATCGAGTTTTGTAAACGGGTCGTCCATGCCCGATTTGCCATCATTCTACAAATTGTATCTTCAATCTTTTCTGGGTTTCGATGCTTACCTCTTGGGATTCTTGATTCATGATTCTTGATCGGTTCGGGTTGCGATTCTTGAGCCGAATTGGGGGTTTCGGGTTCTGGGTTTTGTTCTTCATTTGGGGGTTTATCAGGGGATGATGATGAACAAAAAAAGTTTAGGGCTTTAAAGGGTTGTTGGGTGTTTGTGATTCTTGCAAGATTTGAAAACAAATTGTGATTCAATAATTGGGGTTTTGATGATGAAATTAAAGACATGATTTTTTTGGAGAATGAAGATGTGGGGAGTGCGAGTTTACAGTGAAGAAAGTGAGAGAGGGCGATGTTGAGGGCTAGGGTTTTAGAATGCGTACCGAGTCGACTCGGGCTTAACTCGGTTATGCATAGGCCAAAAATTGTTCGATAACAGATTCCCTTTTCCTTTTCTTTTATTTTTTTCTTTTGACAAAAAAGAAATATTGAATATAAATGCCAGAATTTTACAATTTCCTCAAATTTAAATTAAATATTTTCCTAACCATGCTCCTGTGATTATAGGAGTTTAGGACGGCCAATGTGCAAGAAAAAAAACCGAGATTCATGAGTACCTGATTATAATGGGCGTGTAAACTTGTAAAATTCTACCCGTAGGGGTATGGGTAAAAAATAGTTGGCGGGTGGTAGCTTCATAGGTGAGCAATGGATATAAACTTCTAACCGCGGATAAACCCATCCAACAAGTGCATTCGTATAATTTATATTTACATATTTATATCTAATGGTTAAAATATATTATATTTTGTCTATTTTACTATGTGTGACGCATTTTCAAAAAATTTATTGCATGTATTGAACTTGTAAATATTGTTAATTGTATGCACACTTTCATATTTTGTCATTGATGAATAGAAACTTTCATGTTTTGTTATAATAGACGATATCTAAAAGTACGAAGGTTAAAGATGTATGTTGGGGTAAGCTTATAAAAGTAGTTTGTTGATTACACAATAAGCTACAATACTTATAAAAGCTAATAATCTTAAGTTTTTATTGTGACATCAAAGCCTTTTTTCTAAATTCATTGTGCATTGATTGATACAATAATTTCATAAGTTGCATAAACAAGCTATCACAACTACCCGATAGTTAATTAAGAACAACCTTTAGAGTTTAGATCAAGAAATCAATAACAATTAAAAATGAGGTAAAATCGTAAAATAGAACGCATTATAGTTAGTTAAATGGCCTTGATCAAGATAAATGCTAAGATGGAATAAGAAAGTATATATAAAAGGGTTGCAATTGATTCAATGTGGCAACCTTTAGATATTTACGCAATGTTTTTTCACAAATCAAAGTTTTTTCCAGTAAATCCTGGGAATTTACATATAAGAGTAGAAATTCAAAAGTTACCATGGAACTATAGAAGTAACTAATACGAAGCCAGTAAAATGTCCATCTAAGCATGCAATGATTTCGGACCAACATTTTAAGGGGTAAGTACCTGGGAATGCACCCAACTTGTCTCGGATATCTATTGTATGTATCATACTTACGAGAGGTGTATTTAATGTACCCAACTTTCAAAAACGGTTATTTAATGTATTTTGCTGATGTGTCGTCCATTTAAGATGTCATGTGTCATCCTTAGAAGATGACACGTCAGCAAAGTACATACAATAATCGTTTTTGAAAGTTGGGTGCATTAAATACACCTCCCGTAAGTATGATACATACAATAGACATTCGAGACAAGTTGGATGCATTCCCAGGTACTTACCCCACATTTTAAATCGAAATTAGAACTCAAGACGATATACTTTACAACATGATTCCTCTATATATGCATCAATATGTGTAACCAGAAAAACAAGACTAACTATAACTCCAAATGTGCAACTATACATCATGTAGCGTTCCATTTTATATCAACATGTATCACCCCATTCCGTGAGTTTATAAGATTGTACTTTTCGTTTATACGATTATTGTAAACTACATCCACAAGATTTATATCCACATGCCCCAACGCTTCCTGCATATATATCATAAGATTTTACTCACAAAAGATGCATCATAAATAATTTGTCGTTTGTCTATAAAGATAATTTACCTTGGATGAGCCAATCCCAAATGTATGCTTACGTTTGCTTATTACTTCGATATGAATAATCTCCTCTAATGGAGCTTCATCTAACATAAACTGGAATTCCTCGTTCCAAGTCGGATCCCAAGTCTTCTTTAATAACTATGATTCAGAAAAACAAATCAAGAATCCGTGGTGCTTAAAGAAGTACTAAGAGGTGGCAATTAAGAGCCATTTGGGTTATTACTTATCTCTAATGGATCAAATGAAAAGATCTTTTCGAAAGGTAACATTTCAAACAAGTTGAAAGTCACCCACTGTTTACTTTAAATGCATATACGTATAAAAACTCCTAATCACTTTATTGATATAATTTTTGTTGTCATATCTGACACATGAGTTAATTTTGAACCGAATTTATAAAGTGTTACGGGTCAACAAACCTAACTTGACCCATTTCGACCCGTACCAAAAGATTAATTGTTTTAACCCGTTACCTGACTAGCCCATTTGATAAAGGTAAAATTAAAGACTCACCTTAGTTTTACGTGTTTCTCCTTTGAAAACTACCAAAGCACAAGGGTTATTGTGGTGTTTCCCTTCAACACTCTTTGCACCGATCACTGTCACTGTAAGTAAACCGGGTTTATTCACAAATGAACTCCTAAGTGATTTAGGAACGGTTTCTTTCCTCATATAGAAGTCAATGGGACCAGTGAAGCTTACAGCTTCTTCCACAAAAGGAATGAAAGTTAACTCCACTGTAACGCTCCCTCTTGGCTTCCTGTTACGGATATCAGTGGAATCTAAGTTTTTGACCAAACCTATAGTCAATTCCTTTTTCTCGTGCGGTTTGAGCAACATCAATGGGATAACTTGCATTCCTAATTTGTCGTGCAGCCCAACCTGCAAACCAAAATCATGATCAAAACGACATTTTGTTGTCAAAAAAATAGATTTTGCAACTTCAAAATATATCTTGAAAATTACTACCACATGTTACTTCAGAATAAAAAGTAAAACAACACCTTTTCCCAGTCAAACACATGTAGTTCAAGGACTTGAGACATTGGATCGTTTACAGTAAGCTTGAATTCTTCATTCCACTCGGGGTTCAAATTGTTGATCTTTATAGAAGTCTTCTTTGAAGGAATAATTCTCCCTCCACTGAGTTTGAGCTTAACATACGGATCAGAACTTCCAATTATATCCTTCTTTTTGAGTTCACGTGCCCGTACAACCTTCACATGTAGTATACCAACCGGTTTCTTTGATGCACCACTATCCCAAAATCATGATTCATAAAGCAAATTCACAATAACACAATAATCAGTTCAACAACGCAAATCCAACCGCACAAGTACGAACAACAAGTAAGAACTTACATGGAAGCATCAAGAACCGGTATCTCCAAAGCATGAGGCCAAAGATAAAGACTAGCAACTTGTTTCTTGATTAAATTCTGCCATCAACAAACACTCGCATTAATTTTGCCAACGAACTTTATGATTCAACAAAGCAATAAATTTCCCAAAAGGAAGAAAAGAAGCACCTGAACAAAGTGATAGAGTCCTGGGATTGCCATAAGATCACCCCCCATTACTTTCAACCCAAAATCTACATCCGGCTAAATATAATATTCATCAAAGTGTTAGTACATTGTTCCACGACACCTAGTTCCGAATCACACTTTTTTTTACCAACCTTTTCTAGAAGAGACACCACAACATTTGAAAAGCATGGGAATGTTGGCACAAATGGTTTCAGAGTTACCCTTATTGCTGCAGTTATCTGCATATCTATCAACTGACAGAAAGCAATGCCATTAGATAAATGGCATAAAACAAAGGATGCTTAATCTTGTTCCATTAATTCAGATATATCCTATGAAATATGAATAAAACTCTTATAACCTGAATTTTAATTGGTAGATGTAAGACGTTCAAAACCAGAGTTACATTGGGATTTCCTGCCCATTTAGCCACAAGATCAAAGACGAGATGGTTCTCATTCAATTCGTGCACTTTTATGCCTGTCATGTTAAGAAGAGCAGCCTACAATTGTTAGACTTACAAAAACATTCACACCTAATATGTAGATCATATATTAGTCATACCTTGAATTGAAGGTGGAAGAGTTCCAAGTGTAAGGCTTTCAAAATCTATCGATCTTATATGATACATGCCGACATATTCAGAAAATATTGGTTTCGACATACTTCTAATCATACCACATATTGCCTATAGATTAATAAAATACATATGAGAAGGGGTAAAATAATTTAGATGTTAAAATGAACTGAAGATACTTATAAAATGGCCAAAAAAGGATCACCTTATCAAGGTAAGGCCACATATCACGAAATACATCATTCAACCAATCAACCTGTAAAATGATAAAGGAACCATTTTGTTACATTGTTCTTAAGTACATAAAAGATGACTAGTAAGCATGATAAAACACAGTACTCACTCGTTCATAGTCCGGACTCTTCACCCATAATGGAAGCTCGGGTAGGATATCAATCAACGAATCTTTATCGAATTCTTGAATTGGCCTAATGGATGGATTCTGCAAGTGTAAGTAGATAAAGTTCTAACTCATTTATTCAACACTATATGATATAAGTTAAAAGAAATGTTACAATTCTAACCAAACATACCAAATATTCAACTAACAAATAATGATAAAATTAATCACCTTTACATATGTAGAATCTGTGTATCTGAAAATGATAAAACCAAAAGAAACACCAAATGGGATTCCAATAAAAAACCCTATAATTCCAAATAAGCTACCAAGAAAGCTCATCTTAATACTTTATTTCATTTGGGTATCTTGACATCTGAATCATCATATAAATATAATGATTCAATGATTGAAATATTGGTGTAAAAGGAAGATAAACACAATGATTTAAGAAATCAGTTAGTGGGAAATAAAAGCAATGAATGATTCAATGGTTTATGGCTTGAAAGATTGAATCTTGAGATGGTTTAACGTTAACGTAATGCAGGATGATTAAACAGAAAAAAATGGGCTTTTTTGGAATTAAAAAAAAAAGGAAAAAAAAATGGAATACAGACTTGTTGTGTTTTTCTCCCCTATGGTTCACTATATTGTCAGTTTCACCCCCTGAAAAGTTCATTTTATTAAACCTTCAACCAATTACTCATAAATCGGTTTTAACTTTATTATAAGGTGTACAGTTAGCTACCTAATTCTGTTTGAGCTTGTGGTGTATGAAATTTCGACCTTGAAGCCTTTCTTCATAATGAGGTGTAAAATTAACTAAAGTTATGGTTGTTAATTTGTTTTGATTACGATGTAAAATAGTTGGATCTTAAACCACTTCTTGATGATCTCTAGCTCTTGTTAATAACCCATCGTCTGACTTTATAAACATAAAGAGAAGTATAAAGTTTAATCATCATTGTTAGATTTCATAACACTTACAATTATGTTTTCTAGTAAGTAATATGTTAATTGCTATGAAAAAATCTCATAGAGAAAATACTTTTTATAATAAGTCTAGAAACGTTTCTTGTGCTTACACATATCGTGATGCACCACATTTGGAACCTTGATGCATAAAACAAAATGAATGCATATTATAAAAGAAACGATGATGTGTTGTTTACCAGACATGCACCAAAATCTTTTATGAAACTGCCTCTATAAGAGTCAATTTAATTTAATCTTATAAATAATATAATTTAGCACTTGAAAAAGCTTTTTTCTTAGAGATATAGATAGAAATCATGAGTCGACTATTCAGTGTAACTAGAATATATGCTTCATCTTATTATCATCACACGCTAGTTTTCACTGTTTACCATTTCCTAAAAATGTAATGTAAACGTAAAGACGACGTGTGCATCTACAAGTTGTCGGAAATCAATGTGAAAACGTTGTGACAAACCAAACTCGGTGTAGAAAACCACATATTTTCATTTTAGTTGCAAGAAAGATTATATTGATAAATAGGGAGATTAGTGAAATAAGAGCAAAACTATAAGGATGGTTGATATAAATATTTGTAGATGTTGGCGTGCTAAAAAGCTTGGCTAATAATTTATTCAAAGTCGAAGATTTTTGTGACAGAATTTGCCCCAAGACTTTTCTTCATGACATAACACTACACGTTTCTTCACCAACTTTCAAACTCATAATAAATTCCAGATTGCAACACAAACTTAGCTATACTTATACTTATCTTATTATATTTAAAGAAGTTTTGGGCGCGTTTAGTTACGGAAAACTATCTCCATTTTTCCTTTTCCATTTTTCTAAAGTTTTGAGTCCCTTAAAAAACTAATGGTGCTTAGAAAACGCGTTCAATGTAAAGGATGGAGTTTTCATTTTCCAAAATAGGAAATGGAGGATACCATAAATCATTAGATTCATTTTTCTTATAAAACTTCTTTAGAAAATCACAATTTGAACACATTTTCTAATTTTTTAGTTTTCTTAGAAAATTTTCCAGAAAAATGGAGGAGTTTTCGGTAACTAAACGCACCCTTTATGTTTCATATTTGTTTTCCCAGAATCTTCGATCTATTATTTTTCAACCACAAAATCTTTCTTCAATCTATATATGAACTTTTATGGTTATATTTACTACTATTATTTATAATAAACTTAACATCATAATTACTGTATCTTTTTTCGGTAATAATGGGTATCATGTACTTGATAAATCGTATATCCATTATATCTACTAAGAGTGGTTGCAATATTTTACTTAAAGTTTATATCCGTATGCTAGTTAATTTGCTGTATTATAGTAATCGTTTCATTTGATCATACAAATATCATACACATAGTTCGTGTGAGAACATTTAGTCTTAAAATACTTGTTAAAGATGAATGAAATAATTCCCTTTTTTAATTAAAAAAAAAAAAAAAAAATCATTGTTAAAAGAAAGGGTGTAGAGTTTTATGAAATCCAATTTGTTTAGACTCCTATAGTCCTATCAAAGTTACGGGTTCTTTCCAAAGCCCGATAAATATCTCATATTAAAAGCCCTCTTTTATAAAGATAAAAGACTATATGGTCCATTAAAAACATTGGGCTCCAATGCCTGAATTTTCAGGAGAGACTAGGGGTGTTCAAATGGATCCGTATACATGAATTCAAATGGATTATGGTTTCGAAAATATGAATCCGATCCGTCCAAACAAATTCAAAAACCGAACCAATCCATCTGAATTACTATTTGGATGGATCGGTTTGGTTTTTGGATATCTAAACACATACATAAATATTTACAATATCTACTAAAAATAGGTTAGATATTATAATAAACTTCTACAAAATGGATGGCTCTCATTTGAACCTCCCAGTACATATACATGCGTGTTAATAGAATAGTTAATGCAAAACAAAACTATAAATTACCTACATATGTAAGTAAACAATTTTGTAAACTATAAACTACCTATTATATTTGGATATTTATAGAATATTAAAAAGTTAGTAAACTATTTTGTATGTGCATGTATACATATAATGTTTGAAAACTAAATATTTATTTGTTATTTAGTTTTTTCGGATAATCCGGTTTGTAATTTACTAACCAAAACCAATCCGTGATCCAAAATAATAAGTTTGGTTTTGATCCGAGCCGATCCAAAAATCCAATTATCCAAACCATATGGTCCGATTCGAATTATCCAATTGGATAATCCGGTTTTATCCGAACTGTGAACAGCCCTAGGAGAGACAAATATGTCATTTCTCGCACACAAAAATTGTATATGGACACTAACAAAATTAATCACATGATATAATGTCTATTTTTTTAATAAAATTGTAAGAGAAATACTCCGTGTTACTTTCAAACGGATTATGAAAATGTTTTTGTTTATGTTGCCGAATACATGGAATGTATTCTTTTTCGTTTTTTTTTTATTATCTATTTTATTTTTTGTTGTTTATTATTAGGTTCAAAAAATTTATGACAGCAATCTTTTAGGTAGCAAAATTAGGAGATTTACACTTATATATTGATGATGATGAACATTTAAAAAAAACACCATATACCTTTTGTTTCATAAGGAGTTTCACAAATCAGGGTTAAATCTTATGTTTATAAAACTCAGATGGAGAAAATGAAAAAGTTGTGCATTTCAATTTGTAAATTCCCTTTTCGGGATATTACCTTTGTGAATTCACGCTTATTGCGTTTTGACCTTGTAACTTACTCAATTTCGTAATTTCACCGAAAGTTATAAAGAATTACAACTTAACAATTCGTAATATCCTTTGCAAAATGGTATGGTACTGAAGTTTTGAGTTAGTCTTATGAATATACAAGTCATTTTATCTCAAAATTAACTCCATGTGACTTTTCTTGAATATAGAAGTTCATTCTTCCAAATTTACTTGTATAGTTTAACATTATGTGGCGTGATGGAAGCAAGTCTCAACGAAATTCTTAAGGTTACCAACACCACATACTTCATATTATTACAATCTACCAATCTCATTGAAAAAGCAACGAAGTTGCAAACATGTAAGGTTGACTTAAAGAATCCTTGTGTGATATAGTCTCTTAAAAGAAGGTGATTTTTTACGCTCTTAGTGTTTGTTTTAAGAATATTTGATGCACACATGTTTGTTTTCATATGAACCAACACACTTACTTAACCATAGTAAGTTGTTGATAGATATAAATGGTAACCCATATACATTGTGTCCTTAATTGGCACATGCTTACTCTATACATGCTTAATTCACACAAGAAAAAAAAAAAATAATCACGCATATGTATAAAGCTCAAGTCATTTTGAAAACCAGACTGAATCTGAACCAAAATCACAATCAAGTCACAAATCAAAAACCCGACCAAATTTGCTAAAGGAGAGGGAAAAATATCCAGATTCACACACTACCTCAAAACTTGTTATACAACATGTATAGTTTGTTATTGGTAAATGTATGTTTATTTTTGTATTTTTATTTTATTTCGGTTTTTCTATGATGCTTCATCTATTAAAAAGCATCTATAATATGTAGGGAAACATATATTATCAATCACATCCACATCAGACAATAGAAAATGATAAAAACCATTCATTAAAAAAATGATTTGTTGGATATGTGCCTCACACTTTGAAAATCTTGTAGACTTTCTCACGCGCTTTATATTGCACCTATATGTGAAGAGTTTGTCACCATGTTGTCAGAGCAACCTGAATGGAATTCTGTGGAGTCATGGAAAAGTTGCATGTGAAATATACATGTTGTTGAACTTGTGCTATCCATGTAAATATAGGAAATGAAGCTGTAATGATCTCCTTGACAGTATGAACCCTTTTATATTATAGGGTCATATGTCCGACCATTCTTCCTTTGTTGTTGGACATATGTGTTATGATGTCCGACCATTCTTCCTTTGTTGTTGGACATATGTGTTATGACCTTGCTGAATATATATTATAGGGTCATATGTCCGACCATTCTTCCTTTGTTGTTGGACATATGTGTTATGACCTTGCTGAAACATTGATAGCACAGGGGTAAGTCATTAAGGTAATTGATATACTACGTATCACTGAATTTTTTATAATTATTATGCTAACAAGCCTTGTTAGTTTATATTATTTTTACACTTTAATAACCAATCTATGGTAAAATATGAGTCATACATTGACTTTATACGTCGATTTATTTTTCGATCATACGTGGCACGGTAAAAAGTAAAAATGCTTCATCAGTTTGGATGCAAAACACGAGTTGTTTCCACACCTTTTAGTGTCCATAAATCAATTATTTTGCACGCCTTTCTCTTGCTAAATTTGTTTTCCGGCACTTAACTTGCATTTTAGCCTCTCCTTGAGTGATATAGTTGTTTGAGAATGGAAGGTTCGTATACTGTAAGTATACAAATGGACGAGATTTATTGCATGGTTAAGTCTTACTTCTTTTATATAAATAAAGATCATAAACCCTTATGTGGATTGGGGTTTTTTTGCCTATTCGTTAGCCTAAATATATATGGAAGAGTGAAAAGGGACAAGGCAATCGATAACTCATATTTCTTTGTGTCATCATTTGACATAAACATACAACCAAATTGTAGATTGCTTATGTTATTAATTCATCTTACATAGATAAAAAGGAAACATTAATTGAACATCTACGTAGATTGAATTGTTGTCATATAGAACTTAATCTCTAGCTTAATCTTTTGAAATGAGGTCTCTGATGTGTTTAGACTCAAATTTATTCAAAAGAAGCCTACAAACTGCGTAAAAAACTTCTCGGAAAAAAGTTTACCATAAAAGAATGAACGGATAATACAATTGATATCAAATGGAAAGTAAGAGAATAATGCATACTTGATACTTTCAACATGTTTTCCTCGAAGTGGATGTAACAACTTGTATGATAGATGAGGCATCTACTTATCATGAAACTCGATTATGACTCCATGGAATATAGTCGAGTGTTATCTAGCAAGCATCTTGCTGGTGCAATTCTTACCTTTTAGGTTTATATCAAATTCAAAATTCATCTTTATTTTATTATTTGACACTGTACTTGAAGCCACAATACTTAGAAACGGGGAAGGTAATTTCATGTTTAAACACTAAAGTACTTTTTCAATTCAGTTTTCTTCGTCTTTGTTATGTAATTTAAATTTTATCATTCACCATATATTTACTACTCATATGTATCTTCAATCTTCGTCTATTCTTTTTGATGGTCGACTTCCACTAGTCAAAGAGACTCAAAGCATTATGCTCAAGCCGTTTTAAAAATTGGACCGAAGATGAATCGAGATTGTGGTCAAATTGCAAACCAAAAACCCCTTTTTGGGGTTCGGTCAAATTCGCTAAGGGAGAAACAGAGAGGGTCGGATTCACACACCACCAATGGGCTACTTATTGTAAGTATATAAATAGATGTGATTAATTCTAGCGTTCAGACTCATTTCTTATACGGAGTAAATAAATAAAGTGATATCAGAAACCTTTATGTGAATTACTTTGCTGTTAGATAGAATATCAACATTTTCGTTAGCCTAAATATACTTTGGAAGAGTGAGAAGGGACAAGGAAATTGATATCTCAAAATTTTTAATGTCCTCAATTAACATAAATATACAACCAAACCTTAGATTGGTGATGTTTATAATTCATCTTATATAACAGAAAAACCATTTATCTAACACTTTCATAGATTGAGTTGTTGTCATATACTAGAATTTAATATCTATGTTAATCGTTTCTAGTTTCTAATAAGGTTTTTGTTGTGTAAGAAACTTCCTAAAAAGAGTTTTTTGTTAAAGAACGAACGGAGAAAACAATTGATGCTAAAAAGAAGTCCGGAACATATGCTTACTTGATACTTTCAAGGCAGTGACGGAGCTTGAAAACATTTGCAGGGAGGGAAGTTTACGGGAAACTGCTCCATCCGTGCTTTCAACATGCTTTTGGAAGTGGCTGCAACAACTTGGATGATGGATGAGGCTTCAAGTCTTCAAGTAACGGTGAAAACTCGACTTTGACTCCAAGGAATATAATTGAATCTTATCTAAGAAGTATCTGCAGGTGTAATCTTACCATCTAGGTTTATATTAAATCCAAAATTTATCTCTAATTTATTAAAACTTATAAGTCGTATTAAATCCAATATTTGTCTTTAATTTATTAAAAGTTACAAGTCGTATTCAATTTTATTTAGGGTGGATATTAATCTATCATCACAGAACTTACATAAATGAGGAAGATGATTTTTTATTTGAAAGATCAAAGTACCTTTGCAATTCGATTTTCTTTGTCTTATACTTATTTATTTTTCAAATTTTATCGTTCACCCACATCTACAACTTGTATGCATATTGTATCTACTCAACATCTTGTATCCCTTTCCTCGGGCCATATATAGCTTCAAAATATTTATGGTAAAAGACTTCAATCGTCAAACCTAGGTGAGCTTGCAAATTACTCCGTAATAGGCTTGAGATATATCTATATCACTTAATAAACTATTTGGATCACAAGTTTTAATTCTATTAAAAAGGGACAATACAATTGTCTGTTCTACCCTTCACTCAATATTAATAATTAATACTATTATCTTATTAAATTAATTGATTCTATAAAATGCTCTCACAAGTCACACCATTGCTTTATAACTTTCGTAACCTAAATAATTCAATTATTGTTAGTGTATTATTAATTGCTTTATAACCTTATTAATTGTTTACCTTGTAATTGAAAACTAATTACACTCAAACTTTGTAACCTATATTCCGTCTATATAACCACTCACCATGTATCACCCAAAAATGTCCATATAACCTATCACCATATACAAGCCCGTAGATCAGGGGTGTCCAAACTCCAATGGACAGCTACACAGGGGTAGGCATGCACAAGAAAACCGGTTTTGAAAACCCGACCCGATTCCAAACCGAAACCGACCCGGTCAAAACCGGTTTTGACCAAAACCGGTTCGGGTTCTCCCCAAACCGCCGGTTCCAAACCGGTTTCCCATTCCAACCGTTGAACCCGGTTCCAAACCGGTTTGGCCGACCCGGTTTGGAAAAACCGGTTTGAAAACCGGTTTTAAACCGGTTTTTGAAATTTTGAAAATTTTATATCCGTTTGAGCCTTGATCTAGCCGTTTTTTTTGTATTTTTTTACCATTTTGCCATTGTTTTTCAACTATATAAAGAACCATTGAGTTACTTTCAATCACACACAATTACACACTCATATTTACATACAAAACTCAAAAACGCAAACTATATTCTCATGGCAACTCAATCTTCTTCGGCTTCCCATGGTGTTGGTTCTTCAAATGCACCAACGATTGTGAAACAATTGCCCAACAAAAGAAATCCGGAGATTTGGAGTGCTTACGACAAAGTGTTGTTGTCGGATGGTTCGATTAAAGCGCATTGTAAACGTTGTAAGTTGTTCTTCAAACCCGACTCCAACACCACCTTGAAAAATCATACCGAGAAGCATTGTGCGGGACTCAAAGGTAATCCGGAAGCAAGTGGGCAATCTTCGATGGCACGAGATGGTTCTATATTTACATACGATGTGGAACGGTGTCGACAAGCTTTTGCGGGTTATGTAATTCAAGAAGCTTTGCCATTCAACCACTTCGACAACCCTCGGCTTACTAGGGTGATTCAAACCACTCTTCAACCGCGATATAACAATGTAAGTCGTACTACTCTTAAACGCGATGCCCTTAAATTGTGGTAGATGCTAAAAAACAACTAAAAATCGGTTTTGAAAATTTAAATACATGTGTATCATTAACAACCGATGTTTGGTCGGCTCCTCATGGTTTGCCCGGTTCGTACCTTTGTGTAACCGCACATTGGGTTGATCCCGCAACTTGGCAAATGATGAAACGTACCATTGCTTTTGAAGACTTTGAGTATCCTCACACGGGTCAAAACTTATTTTACATGTTACGAAGTGTGATTAAAATGTTTAAATTGGAAGAAAATGTTTTTTCAATATCTTTTGACAACGCTAGTAATAATACACTTGCCGTTTCAAAATTAATACTAAAATACGCACCACCATTGAAGGGCATTTTTTATCATAGTCGATGTGTTGCACACATCATTAACTTGGTTGTGCAAGCCGGACTAGCGGTTGAAGATGTAGACGAAGTAAAAACGAGGTTTAAAAGTATGTTGCTTGACGTTTTTCAAAAGGGTAAAGCTAGATACAAATCTTATATGAAATTGTGCAAGGATACGAATTCTATTTTTTTAACCCCTAATTGGGACATGCCCGTTAGATGGAATTTGACCTACCATATGTTTGTATGTGGTTTACGCCAACGCGATAGTTTACAAGTTTTTCATGATCATCTTGTTACAAAAGGTCTTGCAACACCATTTCCAATCATATATTGGGAGTATATTAAAAAGATGGTCGAATTGCTCAAACTTTTCAAAACCGCGACCACTTTATTATCGGGTGTTTATTATCCAACTAGTCATTTGGTGCTTAATCAAATTTGGTTAATGACTACAAAATTAAACGACTACGTGTATGAAGGTCCTATATTTGAAGAAATGGTGGCTCCCATGAAAGAAAAACTAAAAAAATATTTTCAAGAAATGCCACCGGTAATTACTTGTTCCGCCGCAATGAACCCTTGTTTAAACGTTACCGGGGTGGAAATGCTTATCGATAACATTTGTCACAATTTGGATTTGAATGAGGCCGACCCATTGTTTTCACATAATGCAAAAACGGATTTTAACAAATGTTTGGGAGATTTATTAGGCGTATATTTTCAAAAATATAGTTCAACCACACATGTGTCCGGTAGTACGGCTAACCCAATGTTTTCTTCATCTTCTTCTAGCAATCCAATGCTAAACTTTTATAATAGTTTAAGACAAGAAAACAATAAACGGGCAAGGGGTGATGGTAACCAAAATACCACTAACGAATATGGGAGATATACGACTACGGATTTTTTGGCCACTATTCTACCCAATGAGTTCGAACAATTTGATATTTTGGCTTGGTGGAAAGAGAGGGAATCTCAATTTCCCGTTCTAGCCATCATGGCCCGAGATTTACTAACCGTCCAAGCTTCTACGGTAGCTTCGGAATCCGCTTTTTCTCTTAGTGGCAGGGTATTATCTATACGAAGAACAAGACTCACACCGGCCTCCTTAGAGATGTGCATTTGCTTGAAGGATCACTTGGACACCGCGGAACGCATACAAAATGTATCAAGTCTTGAAGGTGAAATGGAATACGAAGAAGACATACACAATATCGAGGTGGAAGAAGGTGTAACAATATCACTTTCCGACGAAGAAATTGCTCTTGATCAAGCTTCGCGCGAGGCTACCTTTGAAGAAGATTTCGACTTTTGAAGATTAATACAAGTTGAAGATTACTACTCGATTACATTTTCGGGTGATGGCCATGCCGAAGCTCGAAATGTATTCGATGGTATATTTTATATTTTTAGTTGTAATTGTATTATGAAGACTTAGAAGACTTTTGTTTAAGTTATTGTTCAATTACGTTTGTATTACTAATGTTCTACCAATTCAATAAAAAAAATTTGCTCCAAACATTGTTTATCCTTAAAAAGCCTAACGCTAAAACGTGTTTGATAAATGCAAGGAAGTTTTTACTAAACACACGGAAATGTACAACTCTTTATGCATACAGTATCACTTTTTATGCACATGTTTCCTTGCATTTTGTAAAACATTCCTTGAAAGTATCAACTCACTTTGAATTATATAGAATTTTCGGATTCAATAATATTTTTAAGGAGATTTAGAAGCCTTTTGGTTATGTTATTGATCAATTATGTTTCCATTACTAATGTTCTACAAAGTTAATGAAAAAAATTTGGCCCAAACATTGCTTTTCATTAAAACGCTTAACGCTCGAACGTTTATGAATTATATAGAATTTTCGGATTCAATAATATTTTTAAGGAGATTTAGAAGCCTTTTGGTTATGTTATTGATCAATTATGTTTCCATTACTAATGTTCTACAAAGTTAATGAAAAAAATTTGGCCCAAACGTTGCTTTTCATTAAAACGCTTAACGATCGAACGTTTATGAATTATATAGAATTTTCTGATTCAATAATATTTTTAAGGAGATTTAGAAGCCTTTTGGTTTGGTTATTGATCAATTATGTTTCCATTACTAATGTTCTACAAAGTTAATGAAAAAAATTTGGCCCAAACGTTGCTTTTCATTAAAACGCTTAACGATCGAACGAAAAATGAATTATATAGACTTTTTTGATTCAATACTTTTTTAACGAAGATTTACATGCCTTTTGGTTTGGTTATTGATCAATTATGTTTTCAATACTAATGTTTTACAATATAAATGAAAAAAAAATAGACCGAAACATTCGTTTTCCTTAAAACGCTTATCGATCGAACGAAAAATGAATTATATAGACTTTTTCGATTCAATACTTTTTTTTAACAAGATTTAGAGGCGTTTTGGTTTAGTTATCGATCAATTATGTTTCCAATACTTATGTTCTACGAACTCAATGAAAAAGTTTTGACCCAAACATTCGTTTTCCTTGAAACGCTCGCGAAAAACGGAATTATATAAAAACCGGTTTGAAACCGGTTTTGGAACCGGTTCGGGTTCGACCCTACACAAATCGGGTTAGATCGGGTTGGGGTTTGGGTGGCCAAAACCGGGTTGGACCCGAACCGGTTTTGGGCCAAACCGGTTTTGACCATGTTTGACCAAAACCGGTTTCGGGTCGGGTCGGGTTCTCTCAAAACCGGGTTATGTGCACCACTGCACAGGGCCCCATTTGTAGTGGGCCTCCAAAATTCTGAAAAAGTTCATACAAATAGGTTCAGTTTGTAAGCCCAATTTTCATCAATTATTAAATCCAATAGGTTGGGCCAATTATAGTAGTTAAAATTTGAGTTAAATGGAAAGGGCCCCTTAGTCCAACCATCCCTTTCAGCCCAAGAATCGTTACTGTACGACCTTTTTTACCTTACGTAATCAGCAATACATAATTATAATTAAATTATTAAATTTGTATGTGAAGTAACATTTTTAATTGAAAAGGCAAAAAAGGGGTACGCAACTACGCATGCTAGGAACTGCCGAACTAATATTTACATCGATTCATCAACTTCAGTTTCTCAATTTTTTATTCTAATTAGTTTCATTCAGGTAACACTTTAAAACTTTTAAATATTTATTTATTCTTTTACTTATTTTGATTAAAGTTTAGGTTTTCTAGGGTTTGTATTATTTTGAAATTTTATGTTTATAACAATTTTATAGTAGTAATATATAAAAGGCCCTATTTTTGTCGTGGCACCGGGCCACCAAATTTCAAGCTCCGGGCCTGACCATATATCACACAAAAATTGACTCATAAACTTTACATAAACTTGTCGCATACCCTCATGTTCGGTTGTAATTATACTATGATGGGCATGGGCTCACATGTTGATAAGACAATCGTTGAAGTTGTGAAACATCCAAATTATAAGCTAAAACTAATTTTTAGCATCACAATTCTTTTTCTTCTAGCAGTGTGGAATATTGTTGATCCGAAGATCATCAATGAAGATCATAATATGATGTGTTAGCCTTAATATATAAATAAGGAAGACAAAGTTTTTTTAAATGATATATTCATTTGATTTAGTGTTAACGCAGCATTACGCGAGTATGCTCTAGTATCACTGTAAACTAGTAAAGCAATAATCTTAGACTCCTCCCAACCCAAAATCAAAGTGACAGAAACTGATAGAGCCACGTCAGCGCCATGTGAGCTTTTTCAGAAAACTGACAGACCCCTCCCATCCCCATTCCATCACTTCATTTTCTGGGACCCACTGACCATTATTTAATCAACTAAAACACAATTATTTAAATAAAACACAATAATTTAAATTAAACACATTCCATTAAAAATAAAAATTATAACAATTCCTAAAAAATAAAAAGAACAATAAACTTAAAAATAAAAAACTACATTTCCTAAAAAAATTAAATTACGAGCAATCTTTGGCAATATTTTGTTGATCTCTTTTTTATTTTTAGTTGTTGATTTGTTGGACATTTTTTTGAGAGAGTGTATTTTTTAAGTGTGGTTTTTGAGTTGTAAAGAAATGGTTTAAAAGATTGCTGTGTGAGAGAGTTGGTGGAATAGAGAGTAGTTGTTGTGTAAAATGTTGTGTGAAAATGAATGTAATGTAGGGTGTATTTTATAGGTAAAAATGGACAGTTTAAAAAAAAAATTAAAACAAAAAATGAGACGCTCCCACCCCCCCCCCCCCCCCCCCCTAACGGCCTTTTTTAAAATTTGTTTTTATTTTTTTATTTTTTCAACGTTAACAAAAAAAAATTACGAAAATGGGGCCCACACACAAACCGATGGATCACTTCGGTTATTCGAAGATGGAAGCCGACGATGGCAACCGACAATGCGGTGCCATCCCTGTCGGTTCGTCGCTTTGGAGCCGACGAGAGCCAACGAGTCCCGATGGGAGGAGTCTTATAGTCAGATGTACATGAAGGATTGTGGGCCCCAATATTGTAACATCCTCGAAGTGGACCTAGTTGTTTTATATTATTTCTTGATTTAAATTATTATTTAAATGTGTTTGGAAATAATATTGTCTGAAGTAGGTGAAATAATTGGAATAGGAGTCAAATATTCCAATGTGACAAGTAAATTATTGATTGTTGTAAATTAATATAGTTGACGGAACAATAGAAGGTTTGGACTCGCAAATGGTTTTCTGGTTCCAGACAATAGATTGAGATGGGGTATTAAATTATACTCGTATAATTGAAGGCGGTTGGGTGGATCGGCTATTTATTCACTTTCCTTTTTAGGAAAGTTATTTTCTTTCCAAATTTAGAAACCTAGAACTAAAATCAAGAAACTTAAATCAAAGATTGAAACCAACTTGAGCTGTGATCTTGATTCAGCTTCAACATCTAATTCATTACCATCATCATAAGCAAAAGTAAGTGTTCTTGCTAATTTACATGAATTTGATTTGATTGATTTGATCAAAATCATGCTAGTGAGGTGATTTGATGTTAGGAACTTGTTACAACTATTACATGATGTTCATGTGATGTTATTTGCTGTTTAAAGATTGTTGTAAACGGATTTTGAGGATTTTTGTTATAAATCCGTGGGTTAGGTTTTGATCAGACGCAGGTTTGCTGGGACGAAGGGAGTACCCAGCGGGTACCTCCCTTACCCGGCGGATATGAGCGTTTGGTTGAGAAGCCGGCGGCTTCTTTGGCTAGCCGGCAGCTTGTGTAGTTTTTCATAAAACCGGCGGGTATAAATCCTAACCGGCGGCTTGTGTAAGCTTTAAAACTCGTTTTAGTTATATTACCACATTTGGTAATGTACCCGGCGGCTAGGTGGTATGAGCCGGCGGGTAGGACCTGAAAGCCGACGGATTCAGTTGTTTTGTTGAGTACCCGGCGGGTACTTGTCTTACCCGGCGGGTAGATACCAATTCCAGCAGTTTTTGTGTTAAGTTTAAATACTTATAGGTTGTGGATATAACTTTATTATGATATGTTGTATCTTGTGATTAGTTGCATGTTTATACATGGAATGATATAGAGTGGTTGGGTACCATTTGATTATTAAATACCATTTGATGATTGTTTATCATGATTAAAGTGGTATGTTGTGTAATGAACTATTGTAACATGTTATATGATTATAACATAGGTTTATTGTTGTTAATGAGTTACTAACTCATTGTTTATTGATTGTATTCTCAGATGTGGAGAAGGCTCAGTAACATTAGACTTCTGAGCTTGCGGCTGAGGTGTCGGTGAGTGGATCTGTAACCTCAGTGTGATTTAGTTGTAATGATTTGATTACAACAAGTAGTTATAGTATTACTTTGATAGAATGTGTTGATTTGAAATAGATTGCCATGTTAGTTTGGTTGTTATCTTACTGGGATGTTAGAGCTAGTATGTAAGAATCTGAGGTCAACTTGATTGGATGGTTGGACTTGGTTGTTGTTATAGACGACAGGAGATCTAAAAACTTGAAATGTTGGTTTAAAAGATCTAGGTCGTATGTGGTTAACAACAAGTCATCGGTAATTCTATATAGGCCAATACAGATGATTGATAAGTGTTCCTTGAGTATCATACCGATATAAAGGTATCTCAAGAACCACCGATCCTCATGATGATTGACTGTTTATTGTTATTTGATGTAAACAGATTGTTGTGCTAAGTTGGACTGTTGCTTATAGTTTCATTCAATTAGCGTTATTGTAACATCCTCGTTTTGGGCCTAGTTGAATTCGGTAAATTCTTCATTTTATTTAATTATTTAAATTGTGTTATAAATAATTTATATTATTTGGGCATTGAAAATAATAGGTCAAACAGTTAAATGACTTATTGTGAATAGTAAAATACTACTCGTTTTAAATTTATTTAGTTGACAGTAAAATAAAATTGTATTTCCCCGCAAATGGTTTTTAAGTTCCAGACAATAATGAATACGGGGAATGAAAATTAACACTTAAATGGTATATTATATGGGATGGATCGGTTTTAATCCCACACACATACATACATACGTACGAATACACACACACACATCTAAACCTAAATCAATTATCAAAATCATGAGGAATATCAAATTGAAGCTTCTAAGCTTGGATTCAAGCTTCCTTAATCATCAAAACAAGGTATAATCACATGTTCTTCATTTTTCATAACCTAGAATTTGGGGGTTTTTGATGTTCTTGAATAAAATCCGAAATTAGGGTTTCAAATATGTGAATTGATGTTAATTAAGCTTCAATAACATATAATAATCATTCTAGCATCATCTTAATCATTTTATATGTGTTAATTTCGTGTTTGATATAACCCTAGAAATTGGGGGTTTTGAGTATTGGTTTAATTGGTAGGATTAATCTTGAAATAAGGCTTGTAGTAATCATGTAATGAGTAATTAATGTTTAGTTCTTAATCAAATGAGAAATCCTAAGTGGAAAATGAAGAATTTTGTATGAACACATGGACAAAGTGATGGGTTTAGTAGATATTCATGAATTGAAGCTATTTGTTATGTTATAATTGTTAGTTAGTGTCTAATTCATGATTATGAGTTAAGTATAACTTAAAGGTGAAGAAATTGGTTAAGTGTTCAAGAGTGTTGTAATGATTATGATGAATTAGTGATGTTTATGATTATTGGCTTTGTTAATGGTTTAACTACATTGAATTGTAACAATTAGAATGAATAAAAAGGATGTTATGATTATAAGGATTTTAATTGGTTAAGTGAATATGAATTATTGATGTTAAAGTAAGTTATTCATAATTGGTATGATTTATGATAGATATTAAGTGAGTGATAACTTGTTTGAATTGTATTTGAAAAGTGGTTATCATGATAATTATTCATGATTAAGGTGTAACTTAAAGGTTATGAATTTAATTGTGATAATGGTGATGATTGTAGCAATTCATGTAATTGAATATTGTAGAGATTTGTAAGTATAAATATGTTTGGATAATGTTATACACATTTTGATACAAGGGATTGACTTGTGTTATTGTTGTATTCTCAGATACGGAGAAGACTCAGTGATATTAGACTACTGAGTAGAAGGCGGAGGTATTGGTGAGTGGACCTGTAACCTTCAGCGTAACTTAGTTGTAACAGATTTGGTTACAACGGGTAAACGTGGTTTTACTGCGTATAAACTGTTGATTGACATATTGCCTTGATAGATATAGATTTTGTGATATCTGGCCTTTGGGCATATGTGTTTTCAGAGGTCAACATGGTTGGGCTTAAGGTTACTATTGAGTTGCCAACACAGGTCCTTGTACACGGATGGTTATAGGAATACTGTGTTGTGTGGGTAAATAGTACCTAGGTTATCGGTTTACCGCTGTATTGGCCTGCAGTTGGTGTGAGGTTGCTTGGGGGCCACCCGGGCATGAGGGCGCCTCAAGGACCGCCGATCCTCTTGGATGATATTTGTTTGCGATGCTTTATGCTGTAAACAAATGATTGTGTGTTTGCGATGCTTTATGCTGTAAACAATTAATTGTGTGTTTACGATGCTGTTGCTGTAAACTCGTTTAGTATGCTATGCTTAGTTGTAAACATATTTGTTAGGCTGAGTTGTGTTGATGGTTATTAGTTCATTCACTTAGCGTTGAGCTAATCCCCCACATTACCACTCCTTGCAGGATATGATTAGATTATGTGATGAGCAAGGAGCAGCTGACTGGATGGAATGTTTGACGACCCGATGTTTACTCTGATCTTTGATTTTATAAAATCATTGTTGTCTTTCAAATTATGTAACACCCAAAATGATAAATTATGTTTTGAAATAGATTGACTAATAGGAGTATTATATAATGTATAATTATTAATGTTAGTTGGACTTTCGCTTCCGGTATTTAAAAAAAAAAAACAGTTCTGGAATTTGAAGGGTGTTATAGTTATGCTAACCCCACCACAGTCCTTCCTGCAGGTTATAATTGATGGGACATATTGGACGGGGCAGGAAGTTATTGGAAATGATGGAATGTTTGACATGCTTTTACTCTGATGTTAATTTGATAACTAAAGATATGTTTTGAATTATATAACACCTAGTTGTTGAAATATCATGTATTTAGTTTGAAAAGGTTTATCTACTTTATTGGGTAATGTAAAGTTTGGATACATGATTTGAAATCTACGCTTCCGAGTCACAATTATTATTATAATTGTTTATTGAAACAAGGGGTGTTATAAGTTGGTATCAGAGCAATAGTTTGGGCGAATTGGACATGATAGGATGCTCAATCCTAAACTGTGATTGTGTTGAGTCAAACATTCCAGTGGGTGTAGGATTAGCTGATGTATGAGAAAGTAGTTGGTTGGATATGTACTAATCCATAACAAGTTGTGAAGTTGTTGTTTGATTGCAGAGATAGAGGAATATGAGAATCTGATGGATATTCTCATTGATTCCTCAACATTCATTGGTTTAAGATTGCCAGGTAATCTTCAATAAGCCTATGTTAATCTAAATTAACTTGAATTGTTTACTTTGTTATGATAAGTAAGCATTATTGTGAAGTTAATTGAGTCAGACTGATATGATTCCCCGGTTTTGAGTCAACTAATGATTTCTATATGTTGACATGAGGATTGAATTACTAAATGAGATGTTCATTGTTGTGATTATTTCTGATTGAATTGAAAATGCAGAAATGTTTTTAAGTAAGTAGAAAAAGAGTGGATTAAGGTTTTAACAGGAGTGACGTTGGAACCTAAAAGTGTCTATATTGGTGAGACAAAATAATTGATAGTATTATATTAGTAAGGTGTGATTTAAATCCTTGTTAATGAATACTGTGTCATTTGAATTGAGAATGACTGTTATTGGAGAAAATATGTGTTTATGTGACTACATGATATGTTATGATTGTAGTTAAACAATTGATTTAAACCCAGGTGGATAGGTTTACGAGAAATGTGGAGTATGATAATATTAAATTGATTGAGAAAGTGGTAGATCTTTTTGGTCAATTGTGAATTAATAAATGAAATGTTTTAGAGTAACATGATTGAGTAAACTTGTTGTGACATTGATGCTTGATAGTATAACATATGTCAAAGTAATGATAATTAAGTAATTATGATGTGTCCTGAATTTTGGAATAAATAGGGACATTGATTAGTATAAAGTGTTGAATGAAATTCAATATGAATAAATACATACTAGAAAAGAATTGTATGTATGTGAGATAGCTTGCATATATAAAGTTGAATATGTAAGTAGCAAGCTGATTTTCAGTATGTATCAGCTGTTAGAAACTATTAAATGGATTTTAATTAAATTAAAATCATGATGTATTTAGTATGTATAAGATGAGAGTAAATCACCTTGATAATTATAATATAGAGTAGCCTGAGAATAGAGTGTGAGGAACATAATCTTGCAACGCCTGATCACCGTTGTTATATTATGTTGTGTCACATGAACTTGTTGAGGCTACTAGTTATAAAAGAAATGTAATGTGATTAGGGAAATTGAGTATAAAAGTGTGCTAAACTGTTTAATAGTTGTTTTGCTAAGAAAACAATAAGTTGGTAGGATTGTGACATTTAGAGACTGTAAATGTGTAAGTGTAAATAATACTTGTCATTGATAGATGTTTTGATGATAAACATAAATGACGAGTTTGATTTTATTGAATATGTAAAGTTGTGAGTGTATATGAGACTTGCAATTGTTAAAAGTCCAGAAGTATGAAATCATGCTAGATGATGTTACTTGATACCATAAAGTGATAATATATATGTATATGAGTTATGATGATATGCATATATGATAAACTGACCAGTTAGAGTGGTGAGTAATTAATTAAATGGATTGGATTTCCCATAGGCGTATTTGATAGTGTTTAAATGAATCACTATTTTGTATCTGGCTTGTATGGAGCCAATGTTGAAATATGTTGATATTGTCTTGTTTAAGGAATAATTAGTATTATTGAATGTAATAATTTGAAGTCTATGTTTGAAAGTAAACATACAATATGAAATGGCTTATATGGAGCCAAGATTGATATAGGTTGACTTTGTTTTTGTAAAGAACTTCTTAAAGATTATTGAATGTAATAATTTAAAGTATATGTTTGAAAGTAAACATAAAATATGAAATGGTTTGTTGGGAGTTAATATTGATAGTATGTTAACTTTGAAGGTCAAACCATGAATAGAGAACGGTGTATTTATGTACAGAAAGAGTATAAAATTAATTGCTTGTGATTGGTTTGAGGATGGGTCAAACTTGAGAAAAGCAGTTAGAGAATTTTATTGATTGGTTGATTGAAATTGAAGTTGACAAATAGTCAACTGTGTGTGTTGAAATAATCTAACATAGATTGAAATGTTATGCTTGTGTGGAATGTGATTGGAATTCCCAAATTGGTTAAAAAGTTGAAACGGGTCGTTTAAGATCCAAAGGAGTTAAACGGATTGTCAAAACTTGATTAATTACTTAAAGCTAGTATTGAGTAATTGAAATATCGTTAAGTATAATTGAATATTCAGTTATGTAATATTTGATATTTGAACTGAATACATGTTAAAGAATTATACAGATGTGAATTCATTATATGATATGACAGCTATAATTGGTTAAAAGGTGTTAAGAATAATTAAATCACGTGGATTTGAATCGTGATAAGAAAATCTTATCAGAGTATGAGGTTAGTGATGACAGCCTTGATTGGGTAAGAGTGTGAGAAGAGAATTAATTGAAAGTTATTATTAATATCTGCATAGATTGATTGATACCTCACGGCGAGTTACTAAAGTATTGAAAGAATTGAATGGATTCTTTTGTTATTTGTTGCTTGTATACAAATAAAGTAAGTGATAAAGTGGTAAATTGGGATTAGATCCAAATAAGATATAATATGAAATGATTATCTGAAATTTGATTGCGTAAGAGGTCTAGTTTAACCTCGTGCAATAAATAGAGAGAATATGAATTGAAAAGTTGTTCATATTTTAAGAAATTATGTATGTGTCAAATTGTAATTGTTCCATATCCTGTGGTATGGATATGTGATGATTAGTAGTAATGTGAAGGCTTGGTTAAGACTTTAACAGTCTGAATGGCTTATTATATAGAATTAAATGGAATTGATTGTGTATATGTCAATTTTAGAAAATTACTTGAAATTATGTATGTATGGTGTACATAATAACAAATGGTATGATAAATTTTAATTGAATTAATTAAAATGTGCCATAAGATATGTGGAGGTCAGTTAATTGTGATTAACTTGATGTTAATATTGTTGAAAATGTGTTGAAAAGTAGCACATTGTGATATTGCGATACTTGAATTGTAGTATCATAATATTGATTAATGTTGACTTAGTGGCTATATTGATAGGATTTAGTGCTAAGTGATTATGAGGTTAAGTTGACTTAAAATAGCTGGTTGCTAAGAAAAGATTCTTGATGTCTTACCAGTTTAAGTCAAATGTGAATTCCAGCTTGATAGTTAGTTAGGGCTTGAAGTTAAATATTACTTGTTGATTGGTTAGCTATAGTGTATAATCATTAGTGTTGTGATTATTGCTTGTGCTATAGTTGTTGTTGACAATTGTTAGGTTGTAATGAAAGGAATTACAAATTAAGATAAGTCATGTAGAGGTTGGGTGAATGTAGGTAATGTGACATTGTTGTACATTTGTTGATTGAGCAAAGTACTTGTTGATTGTGGTTTTACCTACGGAGTTTGACCTCTACTTTGCTTATTAAGGTGATATAAATCCGTATTACTTCTAAGTAAAGGATTTCACATAATTGTAGTGATATGTGAACATTAGATGTTGTTCAAGAGAGTAAGGTATGAAACTTTTGGATGGAAAGTTGACCTAGTCTTGAATTAAACCAATTTCTATAATGTGAGTAAAATAGAAATTTAATAAGGGTTTGAATCTCTGACAGTAGAGATGTGAGGTTGTTATCTGAATATTAGACTGATTGTGGGTCGTGAACTGAATTTAAATTTCAGTGTGGATATGTGTATGGTGGTTTTATAACCACTGTTGCTGTAGTATTGTTGCAGTAGTATTGTTGATGTTGTTTTGTGGTTAAAAGAAATGAATAGTTGTAATGGGTCTATGATTTTAGCACATTGCTAATTTCTTATTGCAGGGACCTATTAAGTGATGTTAGGTTTCACTTATTGTTGTTTGTTAAAGTTATTGTGTGTTCTAAACGTTTATCTGATTGGTGATAAAGGATTTAGATAAATGATTGTTTCATATGAAATATTGGATGGAAGCACTGTATATGTGCATAGGTAAAGACAGAAGCATGTTCATGGGAACATGTGAATGTGGAAAGAATTGAAACGACCTAAGTATAGTTGTAAGTTGCTATTGAGGACAAATAGATATTAAGATAGATATGATTATATCACACTAGACAGATTGAGTGTGGGTAGATTTCGGGGACGAAATCTCTTTAAGGGGGGAGATTTGTAACATCCTCGAAGTGGACCTAGTTGTTTTATATTATTTCTTGATTTAAATTATTATTTAAATGTGTTTGGAAATAATATTGTCTGAATTAGGTGAAATAATTGGAATAGGAGTCAAATATTCCAATGTGACAAGTAAATTATTGATTGTTGTAAATTAATATAGTTGACGGAACAATAGAAAGTTTGGACTCGCAAATGGTTTTCGGGTTCCAGACAATAGATTGAGATGGGGTATTAAATTATACCCGTATAATTGAAGGCGGTTGGGTGGACCGACTATTTATTCACTTTCCTTTTTAGGAAAGTTATTTTCTTTCCAAATTTAGAAACCTAGAACTAAAATCAAGAAACTTAAATCAAAGATTGAAACCAACTTGAGTTGTGATCTTGATTCAGCTTCAACATCTAATTCCTTACCATCATCATAAGCAAAAGTAAGTGTTCTTGCTAATTTACATGAATTTGATTTGATTGATTTGATCAAAATCATGCTAGTGAGGTGATTTGATGTTAGGAACTTGTTACAACTATTACATGATGTTCATGTGATGTTATTTGTTGTTTAAAGATTGTTGTAAACGGATTTTGAGGATTTTTGTTATAAATCCGTGGGTTAGGTTTTGATCAGACGCAGGTTTGCTGGGACGAAGGGAGTACCCAGCGGGTACCTCCCTTACCCGGCGGGTATGAGCGTTTGGTTGAGAAGCCGGCGGCTTCTTTGGCTAGCCGGCGGCTTGTGTAGTTTTTCATAAAACCGGCGGGTATAAATCCTAACCGGCGGCTTGTGTAAGCTTTAAAACTCGTTTTAGTTATATTACCACATTTGGTAATGTACCCGACGGCTAGGTGGTATGAGCCGGCGGGTAGGACCTGAAAGCCGACGGATTCAGTTGTTTTGTTGGTACCGGGCGGGTACTTGTCTTACCCGACGGGTAGATACCAATTCCAGCAGTTTTTGTGTTAAGTTTAAATACTTATAGGTTGTGGATATAACTTGATTATGATATGTTATATCTTGTGATTAGTTGCATGTTTATACATGAAATGGTATAGAGTGGTTGGGTACCATTTGATTATTAAATACCATTTGATGATTGTTTATCATGATTAAAGTGGTATGTTGTGTAATGAACTATTGTAACATGTTATATGATTATAACATAGGTTTATTGTTGTTAATGAGTTACTAACTCATTGTTTATTGATTGTATTCTCAGATGTGGAGAAGGCTCAGTAACATTAGACTTCTGAGCTTGCGGCTGAGGTGTCGGTGAGTGGATCTGTAACCTCAGTGTGATTTAGTTGTAATGGTTTGATTACGACAAATAATTATAGTATTACTTTGATAGAATGTGTTGATTTGAAATAGATTGCCATGTTAGTTTGGTTGTTAGCTTACTGGGCTGTTAGAGCTAGTATGTAAGAATCTGAGGTCAACTTGATTGGATGGTTGGACTTGGTTGTTGTTATAGACGACAGGAGATCTAGAAACTTGAAATGTTGGTTTAAAAGATCTAGGTCGTATGTGGTTAACAACAAGTCATCGGTAATTCTGTATAGGCCAATACAGATGATTGATAAGTGTTCCTTGAGTACCATACCGGTATAAAGGTATCTCAAGAACCACCGATCCTCATGATGATTGACTGTTTATTGTTATTTGATGTAAACAGATTGTTGTGCTAAGTTGGACTGTTGCTTATAGTTTCATTCACTTAGCGTTATGCTAACCCCACCACAGTCCTTACTGCAGGTTATAATTGATGGGACATATTGGACGGGGCAGAAAGTTATTGGAAATGATGGAATGTTTGACAGGCTTTTACTCTGATGTTAATTTGATAACTAAAGATATGTTTTGAATTATATAACACCTAGTTGTTGAAATATCATGTATTTAGTTTGAAATGGTTTATCTATTTTATTGGGTAATGTAAAGTTTGGATACATGATTTGAAATCTACGCTTCCGAGTCACAATTATTATTATAATTGTTTATTGAAACAAGGGGTGTTATAAATATGAATTGACTTCCGGTTCCCAAATTCCACCCATAAAACTCTGTTTGGGAGTTATGATCTTTTGAACCTGGGGTTGATCAACTTTATTCTATACTTAAACCCCGTATATACGAATGTTAAACAAAATTAGAAGTTTTAATTTTAATTTAATTAAAATAGGGGGATTTAATTGATTAGTTGAATCTAACTATAACTGATAATGTCATACCCATTTCCTATATTATATACTAGTAAAATAATAAGCCGTGCTACGCACAGCCCACATTTAAAAAAGGTTAATGTTGATTTTTAACAATTTTATATGTGTATTATCTTCAGTATTGTTGTAACATCCTCGAATTGGACCTAGTTGTTTTATATTATTTCTTGATTTAAATAAGTATTTAAATGTGTTTGCAAATAATATTGTTTGAAATAGTTGAAATAATTGGAATAGGAGTTAAATATTCCAATGTGATAAGTGAATTATTAATTGTTGTAAATTAATATAGTTAACGGTACAATAAAATGTTTGGACTCGCAAATGGTTTTCGGGTTCCAGGCAATAGATTAAGATGGGGTATTAAATTATACCCGTATATTGAAGGCGGTTTAAGTGATGCCGACTATATATGTACTTTCCTAAATAGGAAAGTTTCATATGAAACTTCAAAATTCCCCCAAAACCCTTACAAATCCAAATCAAAACTTAGGAATCAAATTGAAATCGAATTAGGAGCTGTGAATGATTCTAGTTTCATCCTAATCACTATCTCAATTCAGTGATTCTTCAATTGAGAGGTAAGTTTAATTATTTCAATTTGATTGAAATTGGGTAAATTGATGATTTGGAAGAATTGGATGTTAAAATCATGTTATAAGTGTTACATGATGGTTATGTAACGTTATTTGATGTTTAAAACTGTTAGAAAACGAGTTTTAAGTGATTTGGTGGATTTGGATTCGGGTTAGGGTTTTGCAGATCGCACAGTTGCTGGGACGAAGGAGGAAGCCGGCGGCTTCTTCCCCAAAGCCGGCGGCTGGTAGTTGCGTAGTGGAAGCCGGCGGCTTCATAAGCCAAGCCAGCGGCTTGTGATGTTTTGTAGGAAACCGGCGGGTATAAACCCGACCCGGCGGGTAGTGTAAGCTTTAAAACGAAGTTTAGTTCTGTTACCACATTTGGTAATTGACCCGGCGGTTTGGAAGGTGAAGCCGGCGGGTGGTGGTTTGAAGCCGGCGGCTTCATAGAGAAGCCGGCGGCTTGATAGGCTGGTGTCACATTTCTTGTTTGATTTTTTATAAGTAATGTGATTGTTATTTGATATATGTTCAGGTTCATATATGATAATAGTTATGTTGTAATAACTAATATATGATTAGGAACTAGTAATATTCATATTATTATGTTAAGTTCCTAATAGTATGGATTGATATAAGTTATGTATTGATATGGATTACTAACTTATATTTGATTGTAAATTCTCAGATGTGGAGAAGACTCAGTGATATTAGACTACTGAGTGGAGGCCTGAGGTGTCGGTGAGTGGATCTGTAACCTCAGTGTGATTTAGTTGTAATGATTTGATTTACAACAAGTAATTTATAGCATTACTTTTATATGATGCATCTGTTGAAATGTTTGCCATGATAGTCTGGCATGTTGCTTACTTAGCTAAATTGTGCTAATATGTAAGATTCAGAGGTCAACTTGATTTGATGGTTGGGCTTGTTGTTGTTGTTGTAGACGACAGGAGATCTCGAAAGCTTGAAATGTTGGCTTAGAGATCTAGGTCGTGTGTGATCAACAACAAGTTATCGGTAGTGCTGTATGGGCCAATACAGTTGAACTATAAGTGTTCTTGGGTGCCAAACCGGTATATGGTTGCTCAGGGACCACCGATCCTCTTGACGTAGCTTGAATGACATTGAGTGAATGTCGGCTAGTTAATTGATTGACTCAGTGATTTATATTCTGTTTATTGTGTTTTATGTAAACATATTGTTGTGCTGAGTTGGACTGTTGTTATAGTCCCATTCACTTAGCGTTGTGCTAACCCCACCACAGTTCTTCCTGCAGGTTGAAATAGATGGGACATATTGGGCAGGAGGTTGTTGGACTGGATGGAATGTTTGACAGGCTGTTACTCTGATGTTATTTTTATAACTGTAAAAGTGTTTTGAATCATATAACACCGAGTTTGTTGAAATGTCATGTGTTTGGCTTTGAAAAAGTCTATTGACATTTTGAGTACATTGATTGAAATGTTTTAACTATACGCTTCCGAGTCGCCAATATTATATGATTGTTTTTAATTAACGAGGGGTGTTTTAAGTTGGTATCAGAGCAATAGTTTTGGCGAGTTGAGCATGATAGATTGTTCAATCCTGAACTGTGATTGAGTTGAGTCAAACATTCCAGTGGGTGTGGGTTTAGTTGATTTGTTGATATGTGAAAAGGTGATTAGTTGAATATGTACTAACCCTTAACAAGTTGTGAAGTTGTTATTTGATTGCAGAGACGGAGGGACATGAGTATCTGATTGGTATATTTCTTGTTTCCTCAACACTTGTGAGCTTAAGATTGCCAGGTAATCTTCGATAAGCTTGTGTTAATTTAAATTAACTTGAATTGTTTACTTTGTTATGTTAAGTAAGCAATGTTGAGAAGTTAATGGAGTCAGACTAATATGATTCCCTAGTTTTGAGTTAACTAAGGATTGTTATATGTTGATATCAGATAGAGGTATTAAATGAGTTGCTCATTGTGGCTAGTATTTCTGATTGAATTGAAAATGCAAGAATGTGTTTCTGTAAGTAGAAAAGAGTTGCTTAAGGTTTTAACTGAACTGATGTTAGAACCTAAGATGTGTCTTTATTGGTGAAATAATATAATTGATAGTATTATATTAGTAGATTGATCACAAGGTGATCTAAATCTTTGTTAAGGAAGGTTGTGTCATTTGAATTAACAATGACTGCAATTTGAGAAAATATGTGTTTATGTGGCTATATGATGTGTTAGGACTATAGCTAAACACTTGATCTAAACCAAGACCGATAGGTTTATGAGAAATATAGATTATGATAAAGTTAAATTGATTTAGAAAGCGATAGGTCTTTCTAGTCAATTGTGAATTAATAGATGAAATGTTTTGTAGTAACATGATTGAATAGGCTTGTTGTGACAGTGATGCTTGATATGATAGCATATGTCAAAGTGATGATAATTAAGTAAGATGTGTCCTGAATTTTGAGGTAAATAGGGACATTGATTAGTGTTAAGTGTTGAAACTATGATGATAGGTTATCATATGTTTGAGGTTTCAGATAAGTGATATACTGAGTAATTCAGTTGTTGAAAATTAGAACAGTGTATGTGTAAAATGGCTTGCATATGTAAGATTGAATATGTAAGTAGTAAGCTGATTTTGATTTTGTATCAGCTGATAGAAACTATTAAATAGAATATGATTGAGTTGAAATCATGAAGTATTTAATATACCAAATGAAAATAGATCACATTGATAATTATAAGAGGGAGTGGCCTGAGAATGGATTGTGAAGAACATAATCTTGCAACGCCTGATCACCGTTGTTATATTATGTTGTGTCACTTGAACTTGTTGAGGCTACTTGGTATAAAATAAATGTAATGTGATTTTGAATAATTGAGCTTAAAAGTATGCTAAGTGACTTAATAATTGTTTTGATAAGAAGACAATTAGTTGATAGAACTGTGACCTTTAGACTGTAAAGGTGCGAGTGTAAAGTAAAATTGTCATTGGTGGGAGGTTTTGATTGATAAACCTAATTGACTAATTTGATATTGTTTTACTTGAGAAACTACTAGTATTATTGAATGCAATAACGTGAAGTATATGTTTGAAAGTAAATATACAATATGAAATGGCTTGTATGGAGCCAAGATTGATGTATGTTGATTTTGTCCTTGTGAAGGATTGATAAAATTATTGAATGTAATAATTTGAAATATATGTTTGAAAGTGAACATATAAGATGAAATGGTTTGTTATGAGTTAACTTGATAGTATGTTAACTTTGAAAGTCAAACCATGAATAGAAAATGGTGTATAAAATTAATTGCTTGTGATTGGTTTGAGTTTGGGTCAAACTTGAGAAAAGCAATTAGAGAATTTTATTGATTGGTTGATTGAAACCAGAGTTGACATGTAGTCAACTGTGTGTGTGAAATAGTATAACATAGATTGTAATGTTATGATTGTGTGGAATATGATTGAATTCCTAAATTGTATTAAGTTGTGAAAACTTGAGTAATTACTTAAAGCTAGTATTAAGTAATTGAAATAGTGTTAAGTATAATTGAGTATTCAGTTAGGAAATATATGATATTTGAACTGAATATGTGTTAGAAAATTATACAGATATGAAGTCATTGAATGATATGACAGTTGTAAATTGTTGAAAGGTGCAAATTAAGTCACATTGATTAGAATTGTGATATGAAAATCTTACCAATGTATGAAGCTTGTGATGATAGCTTTGATTGGATAAGAATGTGAGATAAGAAATAATTGAAAGTTATTATTAATGGTTGCCTAGATTGACTGGTACCTCATGGTGAATTACTTAGGTATGGAAAGAATTGAATGGATTCTTTTGTTATTTGTTGATAGTATACAAATGAAATAAGTGATAAAGTGATAAATTGGGATTAGATCCAAGTAAGAAAAGATATGAAGGTATATCTGGAAATGAATTATATTAAAGGTTTAGTTGATTCTTGTTCGATAAATCGAGGAATATGAATTGGAAGGTTGTTCATATTTTAAGAAATTGTATGTATTAGGGAGTAAGGGAAACCTTGAAATTGAGAGATGATGATTGTATTCACCAAACTTTTATTGTAAAGTGTAGATTAAATTGTTTAAGTTATATACGATGTATTATGTATATAAGTGAAACATAGAGTTGGTGATTGTTCCATGTCCTGTAGTATGGATATGTGATGACTAGTAGTACTGAGAAGGCTTGATAAAGACTTTAACAGTCTGAATGGCCTAGGGGGTAAGATGAAATGGAATTGATGTGTATGTGTCCATTTTAGAAAATACCTGAAATTGTGTAGGTATGTATGTGTGGTATACATGATAATAAATGGCATGATAAGTTTTAATAGATTGAATTAAAATGTGCCATAAGATATGTGGAGGTCAGTTAATTGTAATTAACTAGATGTAGACCTTATTAGAAATGTGTTGAAAAGTAGCACATTGTGATATTGTGATACTTGAACTGTAGTATCATGATATGTTGATTAAGACTGGCTTAGTTGCTAGATTAATGGGATCTAGTGTTAAATGACTAAGTGATTGTGTGGTTAAAGTTGTATAACTTCTAATTGTTTGTAATTAGCAGTTTGAAGACTTAACAAGTTTAATTAAAATAACTGGTTGTTGAAAATAAGTTCTTAATGTTTAACCAGTTTAAGTAGTATATAAATTCTAACTTGAAGGTTGGTTAGATTTTGAAGATAAATAGTAAGTATTGATAGATATACTGTAGGGTGTAATCACTAGTGTTGTGATTAGTGTTTGGTCAATTGTTGTTGCTAGCAATTGATAGATTGTAATGAAAGGAGTTACAAGTGGAAATAAGTTAACGTAGAGGTTGGTTGATTGTAGGTAAGATTGATTTTTGATACTTTTGTTAATTGAGCAAAGTACTTATTGATTGTGGTTTTACCTACTGAGTGTGACCTCTGCTTTACTTATTTAGGTGATATGAATCTGGAGTACTTTTAAGTAAAAGATTTCATATGATTGTAGTGATATGTGAATATGATTGGTTATTCACAAGAGTATAGGTATGAAACTTTTGGATGAAAAGTTGACCTAAATTTGAATTTTAAATCTTTGATAGTAGAGATTTGAAATTGTTATCTGTTATTAGACTGATTGTAAGTCGTGAGTTGAATTTTATTTCAATATTGCTAGGAACATTGTGGTTTGATAACCACTGTTGTGATAATGTGAGTGCTGTTGTATTTATAACAGGGATGAACAGTGATAATAGGTTAAAGATTTTAGCATGTTGCTAATTTCTGGTTGCATAGGCCTATTAAGTGATTGTAGGTTTCACTTGTTGAAGTAAGTGTTTGTCTATAAGATATATCTGATTGATGATATTGATTAGACGCACTGTATGTGTACGTAGGAAAAGATAGAAGCATGTACATTTGGATATGTGCATGTGGAAAGAATTCAAACAGTTTGAGTATAGTTGTAAGTTACTATTGAGGATTAATGTTTGATAAGATATATGTGATATTATCACATTAGTCAGATTGATTGATGTTAGATTTCGGGGCGAAATCTCTTTAAGGAGGGGAGAGTTGTAACATCCTTGAATTGGACCTAGTTGTTTTATATTATTTCTTGATTTAAATAAGTATTTAAATGTGTTTGCAAATAATATTGTTTGAAATAGTTGAAATAATTGGAATAGGAGTTAAATATTCCAATGTGATAAGTGAATTATTAATTGTTGTAAATTAATATAGTTAACGGTACAATAAAATGTTTGGACTCGCAAATGGTTTTCGGGTTCCAGGCAATAGATTAAGATGGGGTATTAAATTATACCCGTATATTGAAGGCGGTTTAAGTGATGCCGACTATATATGTACTTTCCTAAATAGGAAAGTTTCATATGAAACTTCAAAATTCCCCCAAAACCCTTACAAATCCAAATCAAAACTTAGGAATCAAATTGAAATCGAATTAGGAGCTGTGAATGATTCTAGTTTCATCCTAATCACTATCTCAATTCAGTGATTCTTCAATTGAGAGGTAAGTTTAATTATTTCAATTTGATTGAAATTGGGTAAATTGATGATTTGGAAGAATTGGATGTTAAAATCATGTTATAAGTGTTACATGATGGTTATGTAACGTTATTTGATGTTTAAAACTGTTAGAAAACGAGTTTTAAGTGATTTGGTGGATTTGGATTCGGGTTAGGGTTTTGCAGATCGCACAGTTGCTGGGACGAAGGAGGAAGCCGGCGGCTTCTTCCCCAAAGCCGGCGGCTGGTAGTTGCGTAGTGGAAGCCGGCGGCTTCATAAGCCAAGCCAGCGGCTTGTGATGTTTTGTAGGAAACCGGCGGGTATAAACCCGACCCGGCGGGTAGTGTAAGCTTTAAAACGAAGTTTAGTTCTGTTACCACATTTGGTAATTGACCCGGCGGTTTGGAAGGTGAAGCCGGCGGGTGGTGGTTTGAAGCCGGCGGCTTCATAGAGAAGCCGGCGGCTTGATAGGCTGGTGTCACATTTCTTGTTTGATTTTTTATAAGTAATGTGATTGTTATTTGATATATGTTCAGGTTCATATATGATAATAGTTATGTTGTAATAACTAATATATGATTAGGAACTAGTAATATTCATATTATTATGTTAAGTTCCTAATATTATGGATTGATATAAGTTATGTATTGATATGGATTACTAACTTATATTTGATTGTAAATTCTCAGATGTGGAGAAGACTCATTGATATTAGACTACTGAGTGGAGGCCTGAGGTGTCGGTGAGTGGATCTGTAACCTCAGTGTGATTTAGTTGTAATGATTTGATTTACAACAAGTAATTTATAGCATTACTTTTATATGATGCATCTGTTGAAATGTTTGCCATGATAGTCTGGCATGTTGCTTACTTAGCTAAATTGTGCTAATATGTAAGATTCAGAGGTCAACTTGATTTGATGGTTGGGCTTGTTGTTGTTGTTGTAGACGACAGGAGATCTCGAAAGCTTGAAATGTTGGCTTAGAGATCTAGGTCGTGTGTGATCAACAACAAGTTATCGGTAGTGCTGTATGGGCCAATACAGTTGAACTATAAGTGTTCTTGGGTGCCAAACCGGTATATGGTTGCTCAGGGACCACCGATCCTCTTGACGTAGCTTGAATGACATTGAGTGAATGTCGGCTAGTTAATTGATTGACTCAGTGATTTATATTCTGTTTATTGTGTTTTATGTAAACATATTGTTGTGCTGAGTTGGACTGTTGTTATAGTCCCATTCACTTAGCGTTGTGCTAACCCCACCACAGTTCTTCCTGCAGGTTGAAATAGATGGGACATATTGGGCAGGAGGTTGTTGGACTGGATGGAATGTTTGACAGGCTGTTACTCTGATGTTATTTTTATAACTGTAAAAGTGTTTTGAATCATATAACACCGAGTTTGTTGAAATGTCATGTGTTTGGCTTTGAAAAAGTCTATTGACATTTTGAGTACATTGATTGAAATGTTTTAACTATACGCTTCCGAGTCGCCAATATTATATGATTGTTTTTAATTAACGAGGGGTGTTTTAATTGTTGCTTAGTAAAAAAACATTTTTATCTTCCTTTTTATATAGTCTAACACGGCAACAAAAAAACATCAAACACTTTCATTAACTACATTTATAGATCTTGAATCTTAAATTATTGGAAAGAAAAGCGGTTCTAAGGTTAAGTGAAAATAAGTTACATATCTGTCATTTTATAAAAAAATAAATAAAAAGAAACTAACATGCTTATATCGACTAATGTGCATGCGCATCCAATAACATCCCTAATAACCAAAAACGATATATACCTTTTTAGTAGACGTCTCATTTTTCATTAACCTTTATACAAAAAACAGTTATACACTCTAATAGTTTTTTTCTTCGAAAGCTACACATAGATTATAATAAAAAGTCTTCAGTTAAAATTTTTATTTCTTAAGTTTTTAAAAGGTCATTATCTTCAATGGGGAAAAGTCTTTTATATACTTTGTTGTAACAAAACTTTAAAAAAAAATCTTACATTGTAAAGCTTTAAAAGACTTCTATAGTCTTCTTAGCAAAAATATATTGTGAAAGTGAGATTGTTTGATAAAAAATAATAATAACTACGTACGTGTCGATAGAGTAAACAATCACTACAACAAATATGTCATTTATCCACACTATTTTTTTCACACTTTTTAAAAATGTGTGGAAAATATGTAAAATTATTCACAATTATAAGTGTGAAAAAAATTGTTACACCAATAAGTGTGAAAATCATTACAATCTTCACATATATAAGTGTGGGGAAAAAAATTAACACTTAAAAGTGTGAAGAAATGATAACTTTTCAACACTTAAAAGTGTGGAAAATTTTTTGTAACACCCAATTTATCAACACTTTCTCTTGTGTGGAAAAATCATGTGTTACAAATTTTTTTTCACACTTTTAAGTGTTGAAAAGTTGTAATTTCTTCACACTTAAAAGTGTGAGTTTTTCTTTCTTACATATATAAGTGTGGAAAATCTTATCATTTTCAAACAAATTTATATACTTTCTAAAAGTGTGGAAAAAAATGTATGGTAAAATGACATTTTTGTTGTAGTGAATTTGACAAAATTGAAAGATGTTAAACAAACTTTTTTGTAACATCCTCGAAATGGACCTAGTTGTTTATATATTATTCCTTGATTTTATTATATATTTAAATGTGTTTGGAAATAATATTGTTTGAAATAGTTGAAATAATTGGAATAGGAGTCGAATATTCCAATGTGATAAGGGAATTATTAATTGTTGTAAATTAATATAGTTGACGGTGCAATAAAATGTTTGGACTCGCAAATGGTTTTCGGGTTCCAGACAATAGATTGAGATGGGGTATTAAATTATACCCGTATATTGGAGGCGGTTTGTGAGGACGGCTATTTATTTCACTTTCCTCTTTAGGAAAGTTTCATAAGAAACTTTGAAATCATCAAGAAACCTTACAAATCCAAATCAAAACTTAGGAACCAAATTGAAATCGAATTTGGAGCTGTGATTGATTCTAGTCTCATCCTAATCACTATCTCAATTCAATGATTCTTCAATTGAGAGGTAAGTTTAATTATTTCCATTTGATTGAAATTGGGATAATTGATGATTTGAGAGAATTAGATGTTAGAAACATGTTATAAGTGTTACATATTGATTATGTAACGTTATGTATGGTTAAAAACTGTTAGAAGTTGAGTTTGGGCGATTTTGTTATAAATATCGCGAGTTAGGGTTTGAACAGTTCGAACTGGGCTGGGACGACGAAGGAATCCGGCGGATTCAAGGGAATCCGGCGGATTCCGGCAGAAATGAGGGAATCCGGTCGGATTCGCGGGAATCCGGCGGATTCAGTAAAAGTTGGGGAATCCGGTCGGATTCAGGGAATCCGGCGGATTCAGGTTGTTTTGTGGGAAGCCGGCGGCTTCTTAGGGAATCCGGCGGCTTGGTAGGCTGTAATCACATTTCATGTTTGATTGTTAATAGTAATGTGGTTTATATTTGATACATGTAATTATATGATAATGATTTATTGTAATCATTAATACACAATTAGGAACTAGTAATTGAAATGTTAATTGTGTTAAGTTCCTAAATGTTGAAGATTGATATAAGTTTAGTATCGATGATTATGATTACTAACTTATATTTGATATTGATTCTCAGATGTGGAGAAGGCTCAGTGATATTAGACTACTGAGTGGAGGCCTGAGGTGTCGGTGAGTGGATCTGTAACCTCAGTGTGATTTAGTTGTAATGATTTGATTTACAACAAGTAATTATAGTCTTACTTTGATAGAATGTAATTGTTGAGATATCTTGATATGATAGTTTGACTAGTTGCTTACTTGGCTGTTTGAGCTAGTATGTAAGATTCTGAGGTCAACTTGACTTGACAGTTGGACTTGGTTGTTATTGTAGACGACAGGAGATCTTGAAACTTGAAATGTTGGTTTGGAGATCTAGGTCGTGTGTGATTAACAACTGGTTACCGGTCATTCTGTATAGGCCAATACAGATGATTGATAAGGGTTCCCTGAGTACCAAACCGGTATTAGGGTATCTCAGGAGCCACCGGTCCTCATGACGATTGATAATGATTGATCGGTGTAGCTTGACATTGATTGGATGTCGAGTGAATGATTGATTTTCTGTTTATTGTTATTTGATGTAAACAGATTGTTATGCTAGGTTGTACTGTTACTTATAGTTTCATTCACTTAGCTTTATGCTAACCCCACCACAGTTCTTCCTGCAGGTTAAATAGATGGGACATATTGGGCAGGAGGTTGTGGGACTGGATGGAATGTTTGACAGGCTGTTACTCTGATTTAATTTTGATAATCAAAGAAATGTTTTGAATTATATAACACCGAGTTTGTTGAAATGTCATGTGTAATAAGTTTGAAAAAGTTTAGTGACATTTTAAGTAATGTAAAACATTGATAGTATGTTTTGAAATATACGCTTCCGAGTCGCAATTATTATATGATTGTTTATAATTAAACGAGGGGTGTTATAAGCTGGTATCAGAGCAATAGTTTGGGTGAATTGGACTTGATAGAATGTTCAATCCTAAACTTTGATGAGTTGAGTCAAACATTCCAGAAGGTGTGGGTTTAGTTGATTAGTGAATGTGTGAGAAAGTAGTTAGTTGAATATGTACTAACCTTTAACAAGTTGTGAAGTGTTGTTTGATTGCAGAGACGGAGGAACATGAGTATCTGATTAGTATATTTCATGTTTCCTCAACGTTTGTGGGCTTAAGATTGTCAGGTAATCTTCGATAAGCCTGTGTTAATTTAAATTAACTTGAATTGTTTACTCTGTTATGTTGAGTAATCCTTGTTATGAAGTTAATTGAGTCAGACTGATATGATTCCCCAGTGTTGAGTCAACTATTGATTGCTATAGGTTGACATGAGAATAGAGGTATTGAATGAGATGCTCATTGTTGTTCATTGTTGTGATTATTTCTGATTGAATTGTAAATGCAGAAATATGTTTAAGTAGACAGAGAGTTGATTAAGGTTTTAGCAAGATTGATGTTAGAACCTAAGGAGTGTCTTTATTGGTGAGACGAGATAATTGATAGTATTATGTTAATGGATTAATCACAAGGTGTGATCTAAATCCTTGCTAAGGAGGGTCGTGTCATTGAATTGATAATGACTGCTATTTGAGAAAATATGTGTTTATGTGACTATATGATATGTGTCGACTATAGTTAAACACTTGATATAAACCATGACTGATAGGTTTAAGAGAAATGTAGAGTGTAATAATGTGAAATTGATTGGGAAGTGATAGATCTTTCTGGTCAATTGTGAAATTAATAAATGAAATGTTTGATAGTAACATGATTAAGTAGACTTGTTGTGACAGTGATGCTTGATATGATAGCATATGTCAAAGTGATGATAGTTGATTAAGATGTGTCCTGAATTTTGAGGAAAATAGGGACATTGATTAATGTTAAGTGTTGAAACTATGATGATAAGTTATCATATGTTTGAGGTTTCAGATAAGTGATATACTAAGTAATTCAGTTGCTGAAAATTAGAACATGGTGTGTATGTGAGATGACTTGCATATGTAAGGTTGAATATGTAAAGTAGTAAGCTGATTTTGAGTATGTATCAGCTGTTAGAAACTATTAAATAGATGTTGATTGATTTAAAATCATAAAGTATTTAATATATATGAGATAAGAGTAGATCACATTGATAATTATAATGTAGAGTAGCCTGAGAATGGATTGTGAAGAACATAATCTTGCAACGCCTGATCACCGTTGTTATATTATGTTGTGTCACATGAACTTGTTGAGGCTACTTGGTATAAAAGAAATGTAATGTGATTTAGAAAACTGAGCATGAAAGTATGCTAAGTGGTTTAATAGTTGTTTTGATAAGAAAACAATTGGTTGATAGAACTGTAACATCTAGAATGTAAATGTGAGAGTGTAAATAATGTTTGTCATTGATAGTTGTTTTGTTGATGAACATAAATGACAAATTGGATTCTGTTAAATAGGTAATTGTGATTGGTAATGATAGATTACCTGTAGGTGGATTTGTATAGTGTTTAAATGAATCACTATGTTGTAGCTGGCTTGTATGAAGCCAAAGTTGAGATAGGTTGATATTGTCTTGCTTGAGGAATTCCAAGTATTATTGAATGTAATAATGTGAGGTCTATGTTTGAAAGTAAACATACAATATGAAATAGCTTGTATGGAGCCAAGATTGATGTAGGTTGACCTTGTCCTTGTGAAGGATTGATAAGATTATTGAAAGTAATAATTTGAAATATATGTTTGAAAGTGAACATATAAGATGAAATGGTTTGTTGTGAGTTAACTTGATAGTATGTTAACTTTGGAAGTCAAACAATGAATAGAAAATTGTGTATAAAATTTATTGCTTGTGATTGGTTTGAGTTTGGGTCAAACTTGAGGAAAGCAATTAGAGAATTTTATTGATTGGTCAATGGAAATCAAAGTTGACATATAGTCAACTGTGTGTGTTGAAATAGTCTAACATAGATTGAAATACTATGATTGTGTGGAATATGATTGAATTCCTAAATTGTATTAAGTTGTGAAAACTTGAGTAATTACTTAAAGCTAGTATTAAGTAATTGAAATAGTGCTAAGTATAATTGAGTATTCAGTTGGGTGATGTTAGATATTTAAACTGAATACATGTTAAGGAATTATACAGATATGAAGTCATTAAATGATATGATAGTTATAAATTGTTGAATAAGGTAAGTTAAATCACATTGATTAGGATTGTGATAAGAAAGTCTTACCAGTGTATGAGGCTTGTGATGATAACTTTGATTGGGTAAGACTGTGAGGTGATAAATAATTGAAGGTTATTATTATTAGTTGCATAGGTTGATTGGTACCTCATGGTGAATTACTTAAGTATTGAAAGAATTGAATGGATTCTTTAGTTAATTGTTGATAGTATACAAGTAAAGTAAGTGATAAAGTGGAAAAACTGGGATTAGATCCAAATAAGGTATGATATGAAAATATATCTGGAATTAGACTGTATTAAAGGTTTAGTAGATCTTTGTTGGTAAATTGAGGAAATATGAATTGGATAGTTGTTCATATTTTAAGAAATCAGGTATGAAATTAAGTGTAATGATCATTATTTTGATAGTTTAAGAATAATGATTATTTGAATTTTGGGGTTGAAAACCGGATGTGTGTATAGCAGAGTATGCTAGAGTAATAGAAACCTTGAAATTGATAGGTGATGATAGTATTCACCAAACTTTTCTTGGAAGTTTAAATTAAATGTTTGAGTTATATACTAGTTGGTAAGTATATAGGTGAAACATAGAATTGGTAATTATTCCATGTCCTGTGGTAAGGATATGTGATGATTAATAATAATGTGAAGGCTTGGTAAAGACTTTGACAGTCTGAATGGCCTAGTGTATAGAATGAAATGGAATTGATGTGTATGTGTCCATTTTAGCGAATACCTAAAATTGTATATATATATGTATTGTGTAGTATACATGATAATAAATGGTATGATAAGTTTTAATAGATTGAATTAAAATGTGCCATAAGATATGTGGAGGTCAGCTAATTGTGATTAACTTGATATAGACCTTGTTAGAAATGTGTTGAAAAGTAGCACATTGTGATATTGTAATACTTAAATTGTAGTATCATAATGTTGATTAGGATTGACTTAGTAGCTAGATTGATGGAATGTGGTACTAAGTGATTATGTAATTAAAGTTGTATAACTTCTAATTGCTTGTGATTAGTAGTTTAAGATTTAAGAATATGAATTGAATTAACTGGTTGCTAAGATAAGATTCTGAATGTCTTACCAGTTTAAGCGTTATGTAAATTCTAACTTGAGGGTCAGTTAGATTTGAAGACAAATATTAAGTACTGATAGGTGTACTAGAATGTATAATCACTAATGTTGTGATTATTGTTGAGCAGTAGTTGTTGTCGACTTTGATGTTGTTGACAATTGATAGGTAGTAATGAAAGGAATTACAAATGGAAATAAGTCAATGTAGAGGTTGGTTGATTGTAGGTAAGATTTATTGTGGTACTTTTGTTGATTGAGCAAAGTACTTGTTGATTGTAGTTTTACCTACTGAGTGTGACCTCTGCTGTGCTTATTAAGGTGATATGAATCTGGATTACTTCTAAGTAAAGGATTTCATATGATAGTGATAATGATATGTAAATATGATAGGTTGTTCTAAAGAGTATAGGTATAAAACTTTTGGATGAAAAGTTGACTTAGATTTGAATTTCAGATCTTTGATGGTAAAGATTTAAGATTGTGATCTGTATATTAGATTGATTGTTGATCGTGAACTGAATTATATTTCAGTGTCGCTAGGTATGTTGTGGTTTAATAAACACTGTTGTTGTGTTATTGTTACTGTTGTTTTATTGTTACCAGTGATGAACAGTGAGAGTAGGTTAAAGATTTTAGCATGTTGCTAATTTCTGGTTGCATAGACCTATTAAGTGATTGTAGATTTCACTTGTTGAAGTAGGTGTTTGTCTATAAGATATATCTGATTGATGATATTGATTAGACGCACTGTATGTGTACGCAGGAAAAGAAAGAAGCATGTACATTTGGATATGTGCATGTGGAAAGAATTCAAACAGTTTGAGTATAGTTGTAAGTTACTATTGAGGATTAATGTTTGATAAGATATATGTGATTATATCACATTAGTCAGATTGATTGAGGTTAGATTTCGGGGGCGAAATCTCTTGAAGGGGGGGAGAGTTGTAACATCCTCGAAATGGACCTAGTTGTTTATATATTATTCCTTGATTTAATTATATATTTAAATGTGTTTGGAAATAATATTGTTTGAAATAGTTGAAATAATTGGAATAGGAGTCGAATATTCCAATGTGATAAGGGAATTATTAATTGTTGTAAATTAATATAGTTGACGGTGCAATAAAATGTTTGGACTCGCAAATGGTTTTCGGGTTCCAGACAATAGATTGAGATGGGGTATTAAATTATACCCGTATATTGGAGGCGGTTTGTGAGGACGGCTATTTATTTCACTTTCCTCTTTAGGAAAGTTTCATAAGAAACTTTGAAATCATCAAGAAACCTTACAAATCCAAATCAAAACTTAGGAACCAAATTGAAATCGAATTTGGAGCTGTGATTGATTCTAGTCTCATCCTAATCACTATCTCAATTCAATGATTCTTCAATTGAGAGGTAAGTTTAATTATTTCCATTTGATTGAAATTGGGATAATTGATGATTTGAGAGAATTAGATGTTAGAAACATGTTATAAGTGTTACATATTGATTATGTAACGTTATGTGTGGTTAAAAACTGTTAGAAGTTGAGTTTGGGCGATTTTGTTATAAATATCGCGAGTTAGGGTTTGAACAGTTCGAACTGGGCTGGGACGACGAAGGAATCCGGCGGATTCAAGGGAATCCAGCGGATTCCGGCAGAAATGAGGGAATCCGGTCGGATTCGCGGGAATCCGGCGGATTCAGTAAAAGTTGGGGAATCCGGTCGGATTCAGGGAATCCGGCGGATTCAGGTTGTTTTGTGGGAAGCCGGCGGCTTCTTAGGGAATCCGGCGGCTTGGTAGGCTGTAATCACATTTCATGTTTGATTGTTAATAGTAATGTGGTTTATATTTGATACATGTAATTATATGATAATGATTTATTGTAATCATTAATACACAATTAGGAACTAGTAATTGAAATGTTAATTGTGTTAAGTTCCTAAATGTTGAAGATTGATATAAGTTTAGTATCGATGATTATGATTACTAACTTATATTTGATATTGATTCTCAGATGTGGAGAAGGCTCAGTGATATTAGACTACTGAGTGGAGGCCTGAGGTGTCGGTGAGTGGATCTGTAACCTCAGTGTGATTTAGTTGTAATGATTTGATTTACAACAAGTAATTATAGTCTTACTTTGATAGAATGTAATTGTTGAGATATCTTGATATGATAGTTTGACTAGTTGCTTACTTGGCTGTTTGAGCTAGTATGTAAGATTCTGAGGTCAACTTGACTTGACAGTTGGACTTGGTTGTTATTGTAGACGACAGGAGATCTTGAAACTTGAAATGTTGGTTTGGAGATCTAGGTCGTGTGTGATTAACAACTGGTTACCGGTCATTCTGTATAGGCCAATACAGATGATTGATAAGGGTTCCCTGAGTACCAAACCGGTATTAGGGTATCTCAGGAGCCACCGGTCCTCATGACGATTGATAATGATTGATCGGTGTAGCTTGACATTGATTGGATGTCGAGTGAATGATTGATTTTCTGTTTATTGTTATTTGATGTAAACAGATTGTTATGCTAGGTTGTACTGTTACTTATAGTTTCATTCACTTAGCTTTATGCTAACCCCACCACAGTTCTTCCTGCAGGTTAAATAGATGGGACATATTGGGCAGGAGGTTGTGGGACTGGATGGAATGTTTGACAGGCTGTTACTCTGATTTAATTTTGATAATCAAAGAAATGTTTTGAATTATATAACACCGAGTTTGTTGAAATGTCATGTGTAATAAGTTTGAAAAAGTTTAGTGACATTTTAAGTAATGTAAAACATTGATAGTATGTTTTGAAATATACGCTTCCGAGTCGCAATTATTATATGATTGTTTATAATTAAACGAGGGGTGTTATATTTTTACTTCAAAAATGAAAGTGTTTGATAAGAAATGTAAAATAAGTTGTGTACATTTCGATAGGATAGACATGAATATGAAAAATTTAAAAGTAGATTAAACAAAACTTGTTGAAAGAGTTTAGTACAAAAATATAGAAAGAGAAAACGAGAGTGATTGATAAAAAATGTAAAGGAGTAGATGTGTAAAAATGAAAATGATATAAATTTAAGATGGTAAACTATTTATTTATGATTATGACTATACTTTATGTAGTAAGATTTATTATTATTATTATTATTATTATTATTATTATTATTATTATTAAGTTTGATATTTAAAAATAAAAAGGTTGATGAGGTGTCACTCATAGAAAGCAAATGGTTTTCTTTGTATATAGTAGAAGATATACTAGCACTTTACCCGCGCAATGCAGCGGCGACAAAAAAGTTTGTTCACAATAGGTTTATTTTACGACACGCCGTACTTGAGTTAAGGGTAAAACAATACATTAATTTATATGCATTATACATTAGATGAATCTACACGAAAATGTTAATACTCGACACAACATAAAATTTTGCACGGAAATGAATGAGGAAGAGTTGTATTGTCAAGTCTCAACCCGCCGACTCGTTTAATTTATCTTAATGGTTTGGATTAAAGTCCAGGTCAACGGGTTGATCGGCCAACCAGCACAATGCAGGTCGTATCTGGGTTGGAAACTTTCGACTCGTTAACCCGTTTATCAAATTATTTTCAGGTTTAGATTGTAAACTTTAGACCCGCAAACCTAACTCAACCCACATCACAATCCCTAATTATAATATTTAATAGTTAAATAAATTAATATGCAAATATCTAATCCCTCTTCCCTCTTATATATTAAAAGACAATTGGATTAGCCTAATCAAAACTTAATTTAGCATTTATATTTAAACCTACCCCTAATTATGATTATCAAATAATTATCTAGCCATATTAGTCAATTACGATATTACCCTCGTGATGCAAAAACACGGCATCTCCAATCGCCATAAACTTGAATTTCAAAATCAAACTTTCAGATCCATTAGGCAATTGAACCGGTGCATGACGCGAAGGAAAAACGGAATCAGGAACGACACACAATTGGAGATAACCGATGATCGGATCCACAATCTTTTATCGCACAAACCTATTCCTCCCTATTTTTTCCGAAATCAGGCTCTGGTGTTTTTTTTTGTTCGTGGATCTAATCTGAAACCACGTAAATCGATTGTGTACCCAATCGAATTCTTTGTGTTTTTGCAAGTTACGTTCATATTATTTCCAGAATGAAGGTTCCGATTGATTCGAATTTAAGGTACGTTCATACATGGTTTACATGTCTGTGATTCATTCAAATATGCGATGAACAGTAACCTTACTATTATGAGTGACTTATTAAGCGTTCTCATTTTGGTGCTAGAATTGAGTTTGATTTAAGCATCCTGATTGTGGCTGCTAAAATTGAGTTTGATGGTTAATACCATCTTAGATACACTTGAAGCTACATTGTTGTGAGTAAAGAGTGATCAAACCCTTAACCCTTATGTATTCAACGTTTCAGATTGTGTGTCTTTATATTTGTACTTCAATGCATTTAGTCTCACAACAGCAGATACTTTTGAATTATAGTGTCCACCAGGTGTTTGTATAAATGTTCGTCTTCTCAAAAAAATTGACACCCCATCAAAAATTTTTATCAAAAGGTTTCGGTCATCTAATCAATCTACAAATATTCAGTTGAATTTTTTCCTCTAACGCATTCATCTTTCTAGATTATTGTTCTTTCAATTTGATTTCAACAGAAATTATGGCTTATCGGATTTATTATCGTCAGTCGTCTCTGCTTCAACATTTTTTCCATGGAATGAGTCGAGAACACTCAATATTCAGAGAAGGATTTCCCTCAGGTTTGATAACTTTGAATGTCATACTTAAATTAACCTATGGTCGTTCTATGGTTCTATCATCAATGTTTATTAACACAGAATTTGATTTTGACTTTGGCTTACAGTTCATGCTTTGTTCGAGGGAAACCAGACTATCTATAGGTACTTTTTGTGTTCCATAAGCTGTTATTAGAACAACTACTCGTGGTATAATTATATAAATGCTGCAAGAATTTATATCATCTGTAGAAGCTCACAAATCCTAATATTTTATTGGATGAAGGATTCAATAGATTTTGTGCTCTAATTTTACACTTCGAGTGACTTTCTGGATGCTTGATCATTTACTGCAATTGCTATTCTATATTTCACCCGCTTGACCCGTTCAAAATATATTACATAACTCAAACTGCCCATCTAATAGCATTTTGAATTTACTTGCCACCTTTAGTTGTTCGGTCAGAAATAACTCACACACTCTTGTCTCAACGATTTGCTGAAAATCTTGATGCTGCTATTGAAAGTTAGTCAAATGGAAAAGAAAAGAACTTGTGTCTATTACTTCCCACATTACAATACATATGCACAACCCTATTACCTCACTCCTTAAACTCAAAACTCACGCCTATTTATAACTTAGGTGGGGGGGTATGGGCAGGTCATGGTAGCTGGATAACAAGTCAAAAGGAGTCAGGTTGGGACATTTGTTGGGTAACCTGGAACGTTTTTGTGACCCATTTCTTGGAATCATATCAATAAATTATGCGTCCAATATGAGACTGGTTGCTTTCATCCTAATGTGGACGTTTTATTTGGAGTGATATTGATTGTTTGATAGTGTACTTTTTGTAAGATACATTGACTCTGACATTTTTTTAGTATCAATTGCAGTGATGTAAGGCCTCTTTAAATATGATTGTATAGATTGCATAATCACTTATATAATAGATTTATAGTCCCATGTTATTTTGACCCATTTAGTTAGAAATGACTCAGTTATATTATATGTTTTCTGTATTCTCTCAAATTAGTTAACTCAAAGAACTTACTGAAATATTATATGGGTTATAGTGACCCACCTAATAATGAAATATATATTGAAAACTATTGTAATCTATAACTTTTTGTGATGGTTGATACCAATCATACCATCAAAACTTCTATGTCTGCTGGTTTGATGATGATATTTATGTGTGATAATGAAATTAGTCTGCTTTGATGTTGAGTAGCGGAAAAGTTTTCCTCAAAAAGCGTAGCCTTCCATTGTTATCTGGATCTCAGCATTATAATCGTTTAGTTGATTTGTTGTATAACGCAAAAATAATATATTTTTAAAAGTTTACATATTAAGCTAACTATGGGTATTAAAAGATAATAATGAATGTTATGTTTTTTATCCAAATCTTGGGGCCCAAATAGGTCTTAGTCATCCATGTGGTTAATTTGGATCATAAATCACACTTATTTTTTGGATGCATTAGCAAGTATTTCAAGGTAACACAATTAATTCTTTTGCCTTATAGTTCCGTTATATTATTTACGCTTGCATATTTCTATTTATAGCATCTCCAATGTGTGCATTATAATCTCTCTATACTATTATTAGACAGACTGATTTGCATAATCAATTTTTAATTAGCTTTGAAGTTTATAGCTAACCCTAACCTTGATTACCCAATAAATCATTAGGTTTATTATTTAATTACCCTATTATCCCTTTTTAATACAAAAACACGGCATCTCCAATTCAAAAAATGACTCTCACATTGGTGCTTTCTTCTTCATCCCCACTTTTTCCCTTATTATTCTGATTCTAATCTCTAAATCAAAGGTGATGCCTTGCTACAATTTTACCATCACCCATCAAAGGCATTAGGTAAGTGTAAATTTTATGTATTCTTCATCCTTTGGTTTTCCTGGATTTAATGTATTTGCTAACTGATACTTTTGTTTATGAACTTGTCAAGACTCATTTTCTGGTATATGGTCGTTATTAGGTATGGTTGTGGATACAAGAACCGCTTTTTGACATCACTTAATATGTTCGCTCATTGGGTGATGAGTTTTACTTCTCTGATATTATATATGCATATTAATTCTTGGTTATTAATAATATGCCTAAAATTTAATATTTGGTTATCATGTAGTTACTATATTTGGTTATTTGCCATATGTGTTGTTGCAATATATCTTATCATGTAGAACGATCAACATTGGATGAAGGCATCATGGAAGGTAGTGTTTTTCTTATTTCTCTTATTGTATTCAAGTGTTTTTTAATCTATTATATGAACAAGTCAAATGTTCATATAATAAAAGAACATTTAGAGGTGGCGTTTTCGTCCAATTATCTTATAAATGGGAAAAATTGGATTCCTTTTGAACTCAACCGGGTCAGATTTCACACTCGGTCACTCGGTCAAACATGATGAAAGTTGTTGGAACTTGGAAGTAAATATTACTCTTAAATCTGTCTATTGAAGAGGGTAGATTATTACTCTTTTGGTTTCAACACTGTCGTTTGGCGAACTTGGCATTGCAGTGAACGAATATCTTTCTCCCATTTGGAACAAAGTAAATCACAAAAAAGGTAGGCTTGAGTTTGTATATTACGCTGGTATCTTGCTGATATTTTTAACCTTTTTCAAAACAGATGCCAAATACTAATATAATCACAGGGAAACTGACCCTAAAAGCATGGGTTAGCCTTTATAGAATAGTGTTACTGGATATCACTCGGCGCCCTGTTCGGTTATGCACTGCTTTTCAACATTGTATTCGTCTTGGCTTTAAGCTACTTCATATGATGGATTTGGATTTGCTTCTATCATATTAAGTGTTGCTTGTGGTCACCCGTCTGAGATGTTTGGTTTTGTGAGGGAGGTTTTTCATAATTTTGCCAAAGGGTGGACTGCTGAAACACTAGCAAATGAGCTTAAATATGTTAGAAGAATCTTTTCTGGCAGTGATGTTATTCGAGGAAAACGCCTTCATGAGATCGCTCTTCAGATGCTGACTAGATTGTCAAACAAATCAGATCTTCATCAAGTATGAAGTTATATAATGAGGATCTTTAACAGTCAGCTTTCTTTGATCCATATAAGTTTGTTCTGTTATGTTTTTCTACTAGACAAATTATTTCCATCTATTTATTTAAGGTAGTTAGGGGTGTTTGTTATTGCTTTATGAAAGTAATCAAATGAGTATTGCGATTTTAAGTCAATGGAACCCGTGTCTAGCATTTAGGTGTTGTGAAATTGGGTTTGATTATTTGATTATGCTACAGTCAGATATTTAGTTTTGGGTGATCAACTACTGAGTGGCTGCAACATAATTTTTTATCCAAGGCAAAAACATAAATTCACTATATCACTTCTCATTTAAAAGTGACGGCCACAATTGTTAGCTTATCATCGAGTCCATAAATAATTCTTTTGCAGATACAACATTTACTTTTCTAACTTCTGTGAATGATATTTTTTTCCTATCTAATTTCAGGTAATATATTGTTTATTCGGCATATAGTTATGTCTTTTTTTGTAATTTTGCCTATAAAGACCTTGAATAATCTGAAAGTGCCAAACTACAAACAGCTGCTTAAAGAAATTATTATAGCCGATGTTGTTACAGTTGATTATCAGATTCTGATCAGTACACGTTGCTTAAATCACTTAGCAATGGCAAATACCGGTTCTCTTTATTAGTGTATGTCTATTTTAGTACACAGAAGGACGTATATCTCACTTAAGTGGTTACTTATTTCAGATGATGACGCTTTCAAGTCAGACAACATTCAAATCTCACATGAGAAAGAAGTAGTGAAGCCAATTCATGGAGATATACGTAACAATGTTTCTAATTCCAAAAGCAGTCAAGATGGATTTGGATTTGCTTCTATTATATTTAGTGGCCGGCTATATCGGATTACTATGCACGTCTAAATGCTCTAAGCACTTTATGGGTTGCAAGGCCTCGAGAGTCCCAGCTAACATGCTCAATGCATGTTATCATTTGTATTAGATTTTTTTTATATTTATAACATATAAAACCAACTCTTTTATATAATGGTAAACGATGCGTTATTCATGTTTTCATTAACTTTCTTACATTCATACAGTTTAAGTTGCTTGAATTCCAACACTAAAATGATCACAGACAAACTAGCGTTTGTAAACTAACAGTACTATGAATAATAATACAATGATCTCGCCCGCAATTTTGCGGGTTATGATCTAGTATAGTTATAAAATGCTTTCACTTATGCATTTAACGTTGTATAAACTAATATAGTAAATTATACTTCTTTCAAATCAAATGGTTAATCCTTTATATACCAGCGGTATATTAACTTTTATAATTACTTGGATTCACTTTAAATGTTTAAGTGTTGAATAACATATTTAACTGATATATTAAATAAATTTTATGTATTCTTTGTTATATATGTTATGGTGACATATTCTTTATATATTAGTTTAAAAGATAAAATATATAGAAAATAAAAGTGAGTTATATAATTTGTAAACAATATATGATTTTCCATTAATACTTATATTAATTCAATCTTGACATGCATTTAAACATTCATTAATGTTTATATAAGTTATGGAAAAGACAAATATTAATGAGTTTATATTTGTAACCAACAAATAATTATTAGATATTAAATTTTACAATAAATTGCATTTATTTTTATTTAAGTGTTTAAAAGTTGAGTAGAATAGTCAAAAGGGTAGAATAGTAATTTATTATTACTCCCTTTAAGAGTATACCTCAAATACATTATAATATAGTATAGATATAGATAAATAAATATAAAATCTTGGCCATATTAAAAGTTTGGGCCTAAACATAAATACACACTATTAGCCTATTATATTAAACTTGGAATTATAGTGAATCAGCCAAAATCCCAATATAGTTCGTCTCATGAATACAAATAACAAAAGGTATAACCCTAATATGATCCTAGCAGGTGGAAACATGCACAAGGGTAGTATTGTCATTTCTCATGGAAAAATTTCCATTTGGAAACCACATCACTTGGTCTAGCCAAGTTGTTTAAAGTTTAAACTCATTAACTAAAATGTCTGCATACCTTACGTAAATTCTGAGATTGCAGAATCAACTTCAACCGAACTTTATATATGGGTAACTTCATCAATTTGAAATTGGCGTATTTTTGACGATATCTATATATTGAAAATACTAGCTATGGATTGATTTCTTAACACAATGAGACGTTTTTTATTATCATTCACAGTATAAAGTATAAACATCTTGAGAGGTCACAGCTTTTCGTTGACAAAAAAAAAAGTTTCATGAACCACATATCGTAGAAGTTCAATAGGCAAGTGTGTTTGAATACATGTAAAATGCAGAAAAGACAAGTACTGAAGTTGTAATATCTTATAAGCAATTGCAAAACATATAGATTTGGAATCCATGGTACTAGCCCCATATATAGTACAGAGCTCAGCCCCAAAATATAAGCTACATGTGGATGTGAATATGGAGATGATATTTCCATCTAATTTTTTTAATAGATCCATTAAAAGTATTAGTTAATACTCATATTTCGTAAATCTATCAAATTGAATGGTAAAAATATCACCACCCATGTCGATAATGAAAAATAAATGACGCCCATTATAACACAAATTGTAGTTAAACTTAGCAATAATCGAACAAGATACACATCAAAATTTAATTTCCTTGTTAGAAACAAATCTCAAACAATATTTAAATCAAATAATAGAAAATAGAATTTTAACGAAGCCGAGAACTAAAAAGTAGAGTAAAAAATTTTAGGTTTTACCTTCTTGGAGATATGGTATTCATGGAGAATTGAAAATTAGAGTCACTAACTAGTAGGGGTGTTCATGAAACCGGCAAAATCGTGAAAACCGGACCGGTGCAATTTGGTTTATTACGGTCTGATCCGCGGTTTAAAAAATTACAAACCGGATGTTCCCGGTCCGGTCTACGGTTTTCAATAATCATCGGACCATTAAACCGGACCGGACCGTTTAATAATATAATATAATAAAACTAATAATATATATAATAAATAATAAACCAATGTAATAAATATAATTATAATTGTAATAATATAATAATATATATAATTGTAATTGTAATAAATATAATATATATAATAAATAATAAACCAATGTAATAAATATAATTATTATAATTGTAATAAATATATACATAATATACAATAAATGTAATTATAATTGTAATAATATAATAATTCACATAATATATATTTCATTTTGTTCAAATTTTATGTTCTTAAAATCGTTAGGAACGATTGATTATGATAAATGTTATCGGATATTAATTAGTAATGTTATCATGTTGTGTTTTGTTCACATTTATTCATTTTTTTACCCTTTTTTTTTTAGCAAAAAGCAAAAAATCGTAAAACCGGTCGAACCGGACCGGTTTTAACGGTTTGGTCCGGTCCGGATAATTTCATTAAACGGTCCGGTCCGGTTTGTAATTTACCAAACTGTCAAAAACCGATCCGGATTAAATTTTTGTCAAAAACCGGCCGGACCAGACCGTGAACACCCATAGTCCCATACTAACTAGTATATTCTGGAAGCATATTTATTCCAAGTCCATTAATTATATTAGCTAGGCCAATAATAAAGCAATAAAGCCATCAATCTATATAGCTCATGTTCACCAAAATCAGATGCCCTACCTCGCTTCATAACCATATAATGGTATGCCCAATCAAAACAAGGAAATTTCCCTATTAGATAAAAAATTATTCCCTATTCCCCAGGTATCTTCACAGAATCGTTGTGGTGGTGGTGGCAGCAACGATTACTGTTGTGGAGGTGGTGGGTGATTAGCATTTAGCGAGATTTTTCCGAGATTTATAAATACTACCTATAACCAAAATAGAGGGTTTGATTTCTTTGATACAATGACACGTTTTCATCCAGTAAACATATTGTTAGATCACACCTTTTGGTTAGCAAAGGATGTTTCTCGTTCTAAATATAGTTGAATTGAGTAACATTTATGTCACATTTTCCCAAATTTGAAATTGGCTATGTATTAATTTTGGTGAACTGAAGTGAATGTAATAGTTCGATAGGCCAGTGTTTATGAGTACAAGAAACATGCATAAACGACATAAATATTGTAAATATACCATGTGTGTTTCATTTGATACATAGTTCTCAACTGTCTCTAAAAACAATGGCTAATCGAATGAAGCTATAGATGCACTCAATGTCAGTGAGAAATCTGACCCGTATCCATACAACCTAAAAATAGCTCCGAACTCCAAAGGCTTACCAGCAGCTCGTTGACTCCTTTGCAATCACTGCTCAAAGAGACATAGCAAGCACACCCATTGATAGACGTCAAGTTAGTGCAATATAATTGAAATCCTCACTGCGTAAAAAAGAAAAGAAAATCATGGCTAAAATCCAGTGTTGTAAAAGACGGCCGACCTGGCCGACTAGTCGGTTCCAGGAAGGCTTCCGACTCGCCTACTCGAAAATCGCTCGAAAAAGTCGGTCAGCGGTCAAAGTCGGGCTAAAAACGGGAAAAGTCGGACATTAGGGTCAAAGTCGGGTCAGAGTCGGTTCAGGTCGGGTCAACCTTAAAATAATTTAGGGTTTTAAAACTCATATATGCGCCGCTATCTGAATAATCTATGGAAGAAGACACTTGCGCGACATCATCAAGGTGCCGGTGGAACCGAGAAGGAACAAGCTGCAGGGGTGAAGCAAACGTCTGACTTTTGTTGAAAATGAAGAAGAAGGTGGTGGTGGTTATGGAAAAAAGATGGGAAAAATGAAAATGAAGAAGAAGGTGAAAAGAAACGTTTGACTTTTGTTGTTTTGGATACAGAAATATCATGTTGAAAAGAGTGATAAATGGATGAGCGGTGGAAAGAGATGGACTACGTGGTCAAGTTTTAGACCACCACATGATATCAGCATTTATTTATTGACTTCATTTTTATATCAGTTAAAATATATAAGTAAAAAACTTAACAAAAGTCTATAATATGTTTCGAGTTAAAATATACGAGTAAAAATCTTAAAATCTATGTTTATAAAAATGGTTTTTATCTATTATTACCCATATAATTTTGAAATTTATTATTTAAATTTAAATGTAAAAAAGTCAACAAAAGTCAAAAATCCGACTAGTCCCCGACTAATCCCCGACTCGGCCGACTAGTCCTTCCGAGTTCTCGACCGACTCGACCCCGACTTCCGACTTTTGCAACCTTGCTAAAATCCTATGAAAATCAATGCAGATCACATATATACATAGGATCAGGATTATACCTATAATCCTATCTTGATATTGATAATGAACGGTAGAAAATAGATCTAATGCTTCGACCAAGAAGGAAACTGGAAACACAATCCATAAATAACAACAAACTACCACTAAACATATAAAAGGACCAACAATAAGAAAGCAAAGAACAAAAAATAACTGACACAGACCTGCAACTTCAAAATTGCCATTCAAATATAGAAGATCCAATCATCCTATTCTAGACACCCATGTGTGATGGGTATGTCTTCAAAACATCAGCGTCTCCAGAAATAGAAAAGAAAAAAAGACAAGCATTTTGCAACGGAATGGACTTCAGGTGCGGTGTAGACGCTGTCACTGCATCATTGTACTCAAAAGTGAAATTAAGTTGGAGGACATGCTGGAGCTGCAAAAGTGTCATCATGTTAAAAAGAAACCGTATCAGTAGGATCCTCGAGACCCATGAGTAGGGCTCTAAATGAACCGAACACACACAAACAAAGCCTTGTTGATGTCCGTTCGTTTCAGCTTAACCAAGCAAATGAAATGTTCAGGTTTGGTACATTTACAGCCTAGCTAGACATAGGCAATTTGCTTATCTAAATATTACCAAAAGTATGATTTTAAGATTTAACATTGACATTTTGCACGAGTGATTGACTACGAAACAAATGTGACTAAAAAGAAAAGAAGACTTTAAATTTTAAATGATGACAAACGCATTCAGGAACAATGAATAAATAAACCACATACCATGATTCCATTGCCGTCTCACCTTCCTGACAGCCTCTTTCCTATTCCCCAGGTATTCATCAGGGAATCGTTGTCGTGGAGGTGGTGGTGGGGGAATATGATTTTTACCCTATTATTACAAGGAAAAAAATGATTAAGTCGCGGAGGATGTGATTAGTGAGAAATGATCAACATGTCAGCATGGATAAAGTAACGAAATGTGTTATGTAGAAATGAATTGAAACTGAATCAGGGTAGAAAGAAAAAGTACCCAAACATATATATAGTTGCGCTTCGCCTTTGCTAGTGCACGTGCACATGCCTGTTCGCAGTCATACTCATACATCTGTTCATGAGTCCACAGTTGATCATCCTCATCATCAGATGATTCTTTTTCGGATGGTGAGTCATCGTCGCTATCTATAAGCGACCAAAAGGAGATCTTTTTTTCAGGACGTGCAACACCCAATTCACGAGTCTCCTCAGCAGCAGGAGCAGCGACAATTGCCTTTAGGAAAAAGAAAAAGAAGCATAAACACGTAATAATAATACTCCGTAATTAATAACATATAATCAACAAATCATCACAACAGAACAGATGTAGATGTAGGTAGGGTAAACCATTACCTTATCGGGGACGGAGCGTTTCTCATCTCCTTCTTCCTCTGTGATCCAAAAAGCTTTCTTTTTCTTTTTTTATAGATATAATATAATATATACACACACACATAATAAATTAATTAGAATTAATCACTAACAAATAATTTCCCCCCAATTTCGAACAAAAAGTAGCAAAACCTAATTTTGATGATAATAAGTATATGCATATAATGACAAATAATAAGCAAAAAGTAAATGAATTCTAAACATCTCAGAAACCCCTAATTTGTAGATCAATCGTTCACAGTAATATTAATATTTTGATATTAATTAATTTGATATTAATTAATATAAACAAAAGTAGTAAACCCTAATGATAATCAATTATACATTTATACCTTGTCGGTGATGGAGAAATCCAAAAAAAAGTAGTTGTTCTCCTGAACCATCGCCGATGATGGTGATGATATTATCACGCCTCCTTCCATTCTTTTCTAGGTTTAGGTTTTCGTTTAAGTTCCCATTTTCGAATAAAGGGAAATTAACCTTAAGAGGGTGTTTGGGGCGGCTTTTAGCTTTCAGCTGTAAGCTACAGCTCCAAAATCCTGGCTTTTTAGCTTTTAGCTTTTTAACCCTTTAAATTTGGAAAAAGCTCCATATATCCAAACACTAAAATAGAGTTTTTTAGCGTTAAGATACGGCAAAAGCTAAATGCTCTCCCTTACCGCTCCCCCAAACACCCCCCTTAAATTCTTATTTATGTAAAATAAAAATAAAGAGAGAACTTTTAGGCTGGGCCGCTCGATAAGAGCTGGGCCTCACCGACTTTCCTCCTAAGTCCTACTCTTCTTGTTTTTCATCATATAATACTTAATACTTAATACTTAATACTAATAATCTACACTCCATTATAAAGCACTAGTAGATAACCCGCGTAATGCAGCGGAAAAGTTTTTTGAAATTGATCATTATGATTAATCATTGCATAGTTGATGTAAATAATATGTCTTGGTGGAGGTGGTGGTGGTGGTGGAGGCGGAGGTGGCGGTGTCGGTGGAGGTGACGGTGGAGCTGGCGGCGGTGTCAGCAGTGGTGGAGGTGGAGGTGGAGGTGGAGATGGAGGTGGCGGTGGTGGTGTCGGTGGAGGTAGTGGTGGGGGCGATGGAGTGGAGGTGGTGGCGGTGGAGTGTCCATGGAGGTGGTGGCGGTGTCCATGGAGGTGGTGGCGGTGGTGATGGTGGTGGAAGTGGCGGTGGTGGTTGTAGTGGTAGTAGGTGGTAGTGGTGGTAGTCGGTGGTAGTGGTAGTAGGTACTATATATTGACTTTTCAAGAGGTGGTGTTCAACGTTGGTGATCGGTAATAGCGAGAATGGAGAACAAGCGTGGAGAGATGAGATCATTGAAGAACCAAACAATAATACATGTGTAAATAATGTATAAAACCACCAAAAACAATGGAAAAAAACATCGTCGAAAGTATGCCTTGAGGGACGGCAAATCGAAGAGGGAAAAATCCTGAATTTTATGGTGCAATTTTCATAATTTTTCGATTTGACGTTTGTAAAATAATTGATATTGAGGGTAAATGAGTTTTGTAAAATAGGGGAATAATGTAAGGGGTATTCTGGGGTTTGAAATAATGTAATAAAGGGTAAAATAAAGGGTAAAAAAATGAAATACTGTAAGGGGTATTTTGGGAATTTCCGATATTCTTTTAGTAAGTTTTAAGTCAAAATGTGAAAATGAATAATATAGGAGTATAAATTTAGGCTAATTGCTTAATACCTTAAAAAAGTAATATCGAAAATGACTTCCATGCCCCTCATATATTAAATGCACATTCCATAATCAATAAGGTTTCTAAGTATATAAAATCAATTTTCAACCAATTTACAACACATGAACACTAAATATAATATTAGGTATTGATTGATTCATCTGAATAACAAATAGCTTAAACCAGCAAACGTTCACCCGCTTATAACTATCCGTCGCTTTGCGCGGGTTATTTACTAGTAATATATAAAGAGTTTGTGTAATGGTTTAAAAGGGAGAAATAGTAAATTACTATTTTGCCCTTTTAGCTCTTTTTATACAACCATCATAAATTTAAAATCAAACACAATTAATTAAAAGTTAATATATCATAATTAGTTTCAGTTACAATAACCTCATGATAATTTAATTATTTTTAATATTGATGTAAACCGACATAATATTATGATGAATATTGAAATGTCGGTTACAACTGATATGATATAAATATCGGTGAAAATGTAGCGAATTGGTTTCATGGGTTGACGGGTTAGAATTGTTATTATAAAAGCTAACTTAATTTTTCCCCCGGGATAATGAGATGGACCATTGATGCGCCCTCAGCCGTCGGTGTCGTCGGTGCTGTTGTAACGACCGAGGGTGCGATCAGGGTGTTTTAAAATTTATTTTTTTTTTTGCTCGGGCCTAAACCTCCGAACTACCTACTGGTACTAGGTACAAGTACCCGATACTAGTACGTGGTAAGGATGATCAGGGTCGTCTCTCCAGACGGTCGAATTTGAAGCGGAGCTCGTTTGGATAATTCAATCTTCAAGATGGGGTTCAGATAGTTGGTTTTGTTTGGTTTTTTATCTAAATTAAACTACTAAAGCAATAAAATTAAAATGAACTAGCTAGCATATAAGGAACAACTAAGGATAGGGAAGACGTGGTTTACCATGACTTGGAATAGTATAATATCGGGATTGTGTTTATGATGGGGACACCTCCAGATTAATAGATTGACAGACTTTGGTGTAAACACTAGAACCCTACCAATTAAATTCCCATTGGCATGTCACTAGGAACTAGGTTATCGTGATTCTGATCGGAGCAATACGCTAAACTCCCAATACTTACCTAGTTGAAAGGTAAGCAACCTATTTTGGTGATTAACCGAGGTACATGAATAAAGCAGCGTATCGTCTCATAGGTCCAACCGTTCTTAACACCTAAGCTTATCTCTCGTTCTTCTAATAGTGTACCTAATTATTAACTTGTTATATTTAAATAATCAAATATGTAAGATCTAGGGGGATTGATGTATCTAAGTCATTTGAACTTTTCTTCCTGGACCTTGTTAATACTTTTGTTAAGCTCTAATTACTTTGATTTATGACCTAGACCTCTCCTTTTCAAACAGTTATACATCTCCAGATTATTCACAGTTTGTTTAAAACATGTTTCATATGAGGACCATGCCTTTCAGTAATAGACAGTGTACTTTACAGGGTAGTTCCACGGGTTCTTACGTCTAACATGCGGTCAAGAGTAATTGACAGTGAGGGTGACACTCTAAACTAACTAAATGTAAAGCAGTGCAGAAATGTAAATCTAATATATACAACGAGTGGTTTCACTGTGTCTTACTTATTGCATGTCATGGGCACAGATAACTACTTACCACAATTAAGGTTCATGACTCCCTAATATCTAGGTTGCAGTCACGTGGATAACTGGAAAGGGTACTCCATAAATTAGGTCAGGAGTCATATAGTTAAACAATAACGAAGTATAATAATTCTCATTCATATAAGTTCCTTTTTATGAGTTTAGACTATGTTGGAATGAGTTGTTTTTATGATCCTATCAACTAACTAACGTAGAGTTGTCCGCAATCAGATAGAAGATATGTCACATGGATAGTAAACACAAACAATTACAATACACCGGAAGTTCTCCCAAATGTACTGAACATATCGGCTAACAACTACCCTCGAATCCTATTCCCCAATCTCGGTCGTCAGAGATGTCCGTATCATGGCATGGTCTATTGAATAAATAGTCACATAAACAGGTTTTACCCTACCAGAATAAGTTGGGGTAGTCTGGTCATAAGCGGTTGGCCAAACATGCCATCATTCGTTCATAATGTTACAATTAAACTATAAATAGAAATTCATTTAGCACATTTAAAGTATTGTTCCGCAATATAACTACCTTCGGTCGTTCTCAGACTTCCGTACGTTTGTACTCCGCCTAAAGCGTTTCCAGCACTATATCCGAGAACAGTCGAATAGGGGCCGTCATATTACTTCACAACATTTATTATTATCCCATTATAACTATCTAAATCATGGCAAACATATAAACAACTACTCGCATATCATGGCAATAGACATTTCCAATATTAATAAATCGTAAACATCAAACAAGAACATTACAAATAATTAATAAAGGAAAAGAAAGATATTACCCGTAATTATTGCGAGCCAAACGATGCTTATATTACTTCCAAATAATCCAAAGCATTACATTGATAAGCTAGCTACTACTAACTATTACATAATCTCATACTTATCTCTCTCCAAATTAACTTAGAGAGAGAAAGTAGAGAGACCCTAATCTTCTCTCTAATTCTCCTCTAACTCCTAAGAGTAGTGCTAGAGAGAGAGACTAGAGAGAAGAACTAACTATAAGAATAATTCTCCTCTAACTCCTAAGAGTAGTGCTAGAGAGAGAATTCTAGAGAGAGAAAGAGAAATATGCAAGAAAGGAGGTGCATATGGTGCAAGTTGAAATGAAGCCTCATGCCCTCTATTTATAGGAGAGCTTTGGCTCACAATAGCATCAAGGGGTGCATGTTAGAAAGCTTTCTAAAAATGGTGTGTACAACACGAAAAGTAGGCGCACCGGGTACCGTACAACACGAAAAGTAGGCGCACCAGGTACCAAAAGTTACCAAAAACGGAAACCGGGGCAGGGCAATGGTGGCCGGCGGCGGTGGGGGTCCAGCCGGCGGCGGCTGGCTTGTGGCCGGCGGCGGTGGGCCCACCCCCGCCCCGTTGCGTCGTTTGTTGCTTCGTTTCTTGATTCGCGCGTGTTTTCTTCGTTATACGTCCGTTTGAGTTGATTCTTTTTTTGTTGGATTCGTAATTCAAAAACGAAGATTTTGACATAAGATAGGCCCTGAAATGAGGTCCCTAGCTCCAGATATTGCGTACGGATCATTTGGATTTTCCGGCGGGCGCGAAATCTTCATTTTTCACCCGTTTTGGTTGATTCTTCTTCTGTTGGATTTGAATTTGAAAAACGAACATCTTGGAAATGTTGGATGTTGATGGAGGTCACTTTAGTCTTGAAATCTCGTTTTTATGCCTTGAATCTTCAAACGTGTGTGGAATCTTTGTTTTACATCCGTTTTGCTTGATTTTTCTCGTACAACCTTGTTTTGACCATCTTGGCATAATGTCACTGATTTGTGCTATATTTGAGTTATAATGCCAAGAATCATTTCAGAATGAGAGAGATATCGGTATTAAAAATATGAATTTTTACGCGATATCAAGTATCCCACACTTAGAACTTTGCTTGTCCTCAAGCAAACTCATTCATAAAAAGCTTCTGGAAGGATTCTAATCGCATTAGTTTTTAGATATACTATTTCCAAAGAATATACAATTACAGTTATGAAAGAGCTTTTTATTAGAAACTTAGGGTTTATAGAATTTGATACCTTCTTCGGGCAACCTATAGGATGATCATGACTAGACAATCCTCACAAGTGGGTCACTCAAATCACTCAAATGTTTAAGGTTTCCTACTTACTAGTGTCAATCACTCAGATAGCCAGTCATGCAGCATTCTCGTCATAGGCTTGATCAAGAATCAAATCTCCATCACTTTTGATGCGGACGGTACTAATCTTTCAAGACAACTTAAAAAGGAATCGGGTTTTTGGTTTTGAGAGATTAAGAAGATGTATGGTGAGTAAGAAGGATAGTATTTTTGAGTTTTCTTTTCTTGTATCTTCTTGAAACTGGGTATTTTTCCGAGAAAGTCTCTTTTGAAATTTCTCAAATTTGAAAAAGACTTAATGTTGCAATCCTTTTTGGGTTTTAATTTTTCCTTTTCTGGACTTTCTTGAGTAGTGCTGGCATGTATATTTTTCTACTTTTTCTGCCGGTTTTACCATGGAATATTTTTTTGGTCCGAAGGGTTTCTTTTGGCATTGGGTTGCGAAATTGTGTTGACTTTTCTTGTGGAAATTTGGGAAATTGAGAGTGTCTATGAAAAGTTTGGAAGACATGACTTCCGTGGTTTCGGGATGAAGGTACAAAAGGGAGGTTTGGTTGGATAGTGCGTGTGGAGAGTGAGTGAATAATTGGTGGTAAGAGGGTGTTGGGATTTCTTAGAAAGTATCGAGATAGGTTGTACCTATGCCACGTATGGCACTCATTGGTGTGATCTCGAAATGTATTGCAAGAGCAAGTTCTAATTCAAATGCATACATCGGCACACACATGAAACGAAAAGTGAAGCATTTTCAAGATGAATGCTGATTATGGGCTCAAACCTCACGAATCGAATGTTTTGGTCTGTGTGCCTAGCCATGTGTTGCCCTTTTCGTCCGTATCTTATTTTAAGAGAACCGTTTTGTTTCTTTGTTAAAACTCAATTCTTTCTGTAATTTATATTTTCGGAAAATAGAGGTTCTAAAGAATGTTGCTTTTGAATCAAAAATTTTGAAAACTTCTTCATTTTTAGCCTTTTAATGAAAATATTGTTTATTTTACGGACAAGAGGTCAAACTTGCGGTTGCAGACCGTATATCCCACACTTAGAGGAACATTGTCCCTAATGTTCGAATCTGTGTATTGAACACCTCTTGTCGAAGTATCCCACACTTAGAATTTCTACTAATTATGGAAAATACCTCTTAGTATTTTGTGGTTTCTAAGGATCCCACTATTAGTGTTTGGAATGGGATATAGGTCGATATAATCTTGCAAAAACAGATAGATAAACTAGAGAAAGGAACGCAGAACTCCCCTATGACTGTGAGCTGAGGATCTGAGTGGTTGACTGTGTCAGTTCCAATGTTTGCTGAACTTAGTTGGCATCAGCCTTCATGTATTGAACTCGAGCTCCAACAGTATAACCTTTCTTCAATCGCTCAACCAGTTTTCTTACGAAAATAATTAAGAACTAAAGGATAGATTGCAGAAAATGAAGTGATGTCGCCCTCCGGACATAAGCATAATTAACCAATAAATGATGAGTATTGAGTTGGTCAACTTGATGAACTAGTCTTAGACAACTAGAAATCATCTTCATATCTAGAAGTGTCATCACTTGTCCCCTGCAAAGCAATGCTCCAAAGATTCTCATACTCAATGAACTTTAAGCTCCTCTTGTCGTCTTTCCATTATCTTTAAAGATTCTTTATCCATAGGCGTCAGTCCTTGTCTGTTACAAGTAGATCAAATAAACATGATCTAACAAACAAGTGATTATCCTTCAAATCATTAATTCACTGGTTTATGAAGAACCTATCAAAGTGAGTGCTTTGTAGATGAAACAAACCAGTGTATGACTTTGATTTTAATCCTACACAAAAAATGTTAGTTGCCTATAATTTCACCGCAGCACAAATAGCAGACATGAAAATACCAGTATTATCAGTTGAATCAGGTAGCCAGGTATAAAGATATCCAAAGCACATATTTTTAAACGAGTTCGAGCATAATACACATATTGACATACAAATCATGTTATCAGATTAAGCATTAGTATCTCATGTATGTTCACAATAATATATGTAAGTACCTCAAATGCTCGAAACATGTCAGTGGGTGTTTAGAATGACTAATGCTCCTAACTCCTAGTAGGTTTCCATTTTTGTGAGTGAAAGGGATAACAAGAACTTTTAGAAAATGGTGAAAAAATTCCAAACGACTGGGAGTAGGAAGTATTAAGGTTCGACAAAAATTTGACTTTTAACGAAGTAATTCCGCAAACCATCCATTTTTGTTCATAAAGATAGAAAACTTGAAACATTCATTTTGGGGTTTCATTTTTACTTATTGGGGTTAGTTCACTACTTAAACTACTTTAACTACTACTGATAATCCTATCTTAGACACGGGTTGCCTCCCGAGAAGCGCTTGTTTTTGTTCGAGTCACTAGCTTGACTCCAAACCTATTTCTTAGGAAATCTAGGGGGCTCCCTTGCATCCATCAGTAGATACAAGCGGAAGTATTGGTACATACCTAGGGGATTAAAGTGGACTATGGTCAGGGTATGTCCAATCAGTAGAGGAGGCCTGGTAAAGTGAGTGATTTGTTTTATTTGAGGTAAAACAAAGCTCTTGACTTTTTCTACCTCTTGAGTTTTGGTTTGTTCGGGTTGGTCAAAGAGTTCCTCATCACTCCATGACGTGTATGTCATTATGTAAAGGAGAGATGGTTTGTAGGGTGCTCTTGATGTAAAACCCACCTTGCTTCCTAAAACCTTTGGTTGGATGATAACGTTATACTCTGGGCATGGAGGTGGGACAGTGTCCATTAGTGTCTCCAATCTTGTAGCAACATTATCATCAAATACTTGGGTGTTTGTCTCCTCTAAGGTACTAGTGGAGTCAATTAGATTAGGAAGTGAATCAATCAAAGGGATTTTTGGGATACAGTTGACCACAACTGGTTGTGGGACGTGTTCAACCATATCAGTTTGAATGAGTTCACTAATCAGAGCCGGTATGTATTCCTTCAGTCCATGTGAAGCCGAGTCTTCTATGTAAATCTCCAAATTCGGGCTTTCCATCTCGATCTCTTCGTCTACTTCGTCATCCTCGTCACTCTGGCCAGTAGTTTCGAGTTGAAGTGGTTCGGAAAGTTCTTCTAGAACAAACCCTCCGTCGATCTTTGACGTTGATAGGTCGGGAATAGGTGAAATTGTAGGTTTAGAAGATTGGGTTGGTGTGAGAGTCGAAGGGATATTGAAACCGAACTCATGAAAATGAAAGTCTGTATCTGGTGTGCTAGATGTGGTGTGTGTATGTCTCTCAACTTTCTGTATCCTAGAGTTGGCTCCAGCTTGACTCCTACTCTCCTCACTACTCTCTTGTGCTTGTGTTGGTAGTTCAGTAGAGAATTTAGACATATTATAAGTTTGACTTCTAAGTATGTCCTCTTGTTCTCTAATCATTTCTTCAAGTGATTCGGAAGGAGGTGAGAAAACAGCATTACTGCTGAGACAGGCTAAGGGCATATCTCTCAAGTCAGGGTTCTCACAGGATTGTGGTATACTTACAGGGTGAGTTGAGTGTGGGTAGATTTCGAATGGTTGGGGATAAAAAGGTTGGTATAGATGTGGTTGGGTAGCATGGGGGTCATATTGATATTGCATTTGAGGATCTAAGTACCCTATGTTATCCGAAAACATCATACTTTGGCTTTGGCATTCTCCATCTAAGTGGGTATTACCGCACATGCTACATCTATTTTCGATTGAATTAACAAGACTTTGCATTTGATCTAATAGTTTCCATTGATTTAACATTTCCCAAGGGTTCATAATGGATGGCATAAGGAGAAGGTTTTAGAATTAAAGTGGGGGTGAGAAGGGATCTTAATCTAAACTAATACTAAGATAATCCTAACTACGCTAAACTACGTGCAAAAAGTAACTTCTGATAAGGATGGTGATTCCTAGTCAAAAGGATCTCTTAAAAACCAACTTATCTAAACAGGCTCCAAATCGTACTACCGTCCCCGGCAGCGGCGCCAAAAACTTGATGCGCCCTCAGCCGTCGGTGTCGTCGGTGCTGTTGTAACGACCGAGGGTGCGATCAGGGTGTTTTAAAATTTATTTTTTTTTTGCTCGGGCCTAAACCTCCGAACTACCTACTGATACTAGGTACAAGTACCCGATACTAGTACTTGGTAAAGATGATCAGGGTTGTCTCTCCAGACGGTCGAATTTGAAGCGGAGCTCGTTTGGATAATTCAGTCTTCAAGATGGGGTTCAGATAGTTGGTTTTGTTTGGTTTTTTTATCTAAATTAAACTACTAAAGCAATAAAATTAAAATGAACTAGCTAGCATATAAGGAACAACTAAGGATAGGGAAGACGTGGTTTACCATGACTTGGAATAGTATAATATCGGGATTGTGTTTATGATGGGGACACCTCCAGATTAATAGATTGACAGACTTTGGTGTAAACACTAGAACCCTACCAATTAAATTCCCATTGGCATGTCACTAGGAACTAGGTTATCGTGATTCTGATCGGAGCAATACGCTAAACTCCCAATACTTACCTAGTTGAAAGGTAAGCAACCTATTTTGGTGATTAACCGAGGTACATGAATAAAGCAGCGTATCGTCTCATAGGTCCAACCGTTCTTAACACCTAAGCTTATCTCTCGTTCTTCTAATAGTGTATCTAATTATTAACTTGTTATGTTTAAATAATCAAATATGTAAGATCTAGGGGGATTGATGTATCTAAGTCATTTGAACTTTTCTTCCTGGACCTTGTTAATACTTTTGTTAAGCTCTAATTACTTTGATTTATGACCTAGACCTCTCCTTTTCAAACAGTTATACATCTCCAGATTATTCACAGTTTGTTTAAAACATGTTTCATATGAGGACCATGCCTTTCAGTAATAGACAGTGTACTTTACAGGGTAGTTCCACGGGTTCTTACGTCTAACATGCGGTCAAGAGTAATTGACAGTGAGGGTGACACTCTAAACTAACTAAATGTAAAGCAGTGCAGAAATGTAAATCTAATATATACAACGAGTGGTTTCACTGTGTCTTACTTATTGCATGTCATGGGCACAGATAACTACTTACCACAATTAAGGTTCATGACTCCCTAATATCTAGGTTGCAGTCACGTGGATAACTGGAAAGGATACTCCATAAATTAGGTCAGGAGTCATATAGTTAAACAATAACGAAGTATAATAATTCCCATTCATATAAGTTCCTTTTTATGAGTTTAGACTATGTTGGAATGAGTTGTTTTTATGATCCTATCAACTAACTAACGTAGAGTTGTCCGCAATCAGATAGAAGATATGTCACATGGATAGTAAACACAAACAATTACAATACACCGGAAGTTCTCCCAAATGTACTGAACATATCGGCTAACAACTACCCTCGAATCCTATTCCCCAATCTCGGTCGTCAGAGATGTCCGTATCATGGCATGGTCTATTGAATAAATAGTCACATAAACAGGTTTTACCCTACCGGAATAAGTTGGGGTAGTCTGGTCATAAGCGGTTGGCCAAACATGCCATCATTCGTTCATAATGTTACAATTAAACTATAAATAGAAATTCATTTAGCACATTTAAAGTATTGTTCCGCAATATAACTACCTTCGGTCGTTCTCAGACTTCCGTACATTTGTACTCCGCCTAAAGCGTTTCCAGCACTATATCCGAGAACAGTCGAATAGGGGCCGTCATATTACTTCACAACATTTATTATTATCCCATTATAACTATCTAAATCATGGCAAACATATAAACAACTACTCGCATATCATGGCAATAGACATTTCCAATATTAATAAATCGTAAACATCAAACAAGAACATTACAAATAATTAATAAAGGAAAAGAAAGATATTACCCGTAATTATTGCGAGCCAAACGATGCTTATATTACTTCCAAATAATCCAAAGCGTTACATTGATAAGCTAGCTACTACTAACTATTACATAATTAATCTCATACTTATCTCTCTCCAAATTAACTTAGAGAGAGAAAGTAGAGAGACCCTAATCTTCTCTCTAGTTCTCCTCTAACTCCTAAGAGTAGTGCTAGAGAGAGAGACTAGAGAGAAGAACTAACTATAAGAATAATTCTCCTCTAACTCCTAAGAGTAGTGCTAGAGAGAGAATTCTAGAGAGAGAAAGAGAAATATGCAAGAAAGGAGGTGCATATGGTGCAAGTTGAAATGAAGCCTCATGCCCTCTATTTATAGGAGAGCTTTGGCTCACAATAGCATCAAGGGGTGCATGTTAGAAAGCTTTCTAAAAATGGTGTGTACAACACGAAAAGTAGGCGCACCAGGTACCAAAAGTTACCAAAAACGGAAACCGGGGCAGGGCAATGGTGGCCGGCGGCGGTGGGGGTCCAGCCGGCGGCGGCTGGCTGGTGGCCGGCGGCGGTGGGCCCACCCCCGCCCCGTTGCGTCGTTTGTTGCTTCGTTTCTTGATTCGCGCGTGTTTTCTTCGTTATACGTCCGTTTGAGTTGATTCTTTTTTTGTTGGATTCGAAATTCAAAAATGAAGATTTTGACATAAGATAGGCCCTGAAATGAGGTACCTAGCTCCAGATATTGCGTACGGATCATTTAGATCTTCCGGCGGGCGCGAAATCTTCATTTTTCACCCGTTTTGGTTGATTCTTCTTCTGTTGGATTCGAATTTTAAAAAAGAACATCTTGGAAATTTTGGATGTTGATGGAGGGCACTTTAGTCTTGAAATCTCGTTTTTATGCCTTGAATCTTCAAACGTGTGTGGAATCTTCGTTTTACATCCGTTTTGCTTGATTTTTCTCGTGCAACCTTGTTTTGACCATCTTGGCATAATGTCACTGATTTGTGCTATATTTGAGTTATAATGCCAAGAATCATTCCAGAATGAGAGAGATATCGGTATTAAAAACATGACTTTTTACGCGATATCAACCATTAACCTGAACCTAGACCTAACCCGACCACAAAAGTCAATACCCATTGATGGTATCTAGCTTAACAGGTTAATGGGTTTGATTTTGTATCGAGTTTCAAGTCGTGAAGAGATTGTCATTGCGTATAATACGAAAATGATATGCACAAAATAATGTGTTCTCAATTATACGAAGACATATTAGATAAACACATTAATACACGCAGATTTTTTGTCGCGCTGCATTGCGCGGGCAGAATGCTAGTATAATATAATATACGGAGTATATAACTAGGTGAAGGACCCGCAAATGCGCGGGCTTCTTACTTTTGTTTATGCATTTATCATTAATTATTTTGTATCTTCATCATATAGTTCGATAATATATGTATAATTTGAAAGAGTCATAACAGAGCTGATAAGTTTATGTATAATCTAAGTATCCGAGAACGATTTTAGATAAATTATAAGGATAATGAGAGAATTAACGATTTATTGTATTAGTTTTTATTGATATTCTTTAAGAACTAAACAATGCGAAATTTTTGATGTTATCAAAAAAGTAGTTTCGGTATATGTATACAATATATTTAGAACTATGTTTTAAAGATTTTTTAGATTTGTTTTCAAATGTGTTTATGTTTTATGTTAATATTAGAGATTAGAGATGTGTTTAACATATCTAAATTGGAAAGATGGTGATGAATTGATTAAGATAAACTTCGAGGCTTGAAATGGTAATAATATAATAATTAATCTAATAAGAATTGAAATAAATAAGCAGTGAGTATATAAATTAAAATGTTGGTTTAAATATAAATAATGTTGACTTTTAGCCCGTCAATGAAGCGTTTGAAATTGTCTTGATCTAAAAAACATAAAAACGTATGTTAATTAAATGGATTTTTATACACAATTTTATTAAACAACTTTACATTAAACTACATATAATATTGTTTTAACCTTCACAGTAATTTTAAAACAAAAACGAAAATAATATAATAATTTAATTAAGATGAATTGAAATAAATAAACGGTGCATATATAAATTCAAATGTTGGTTTAATATAAATAATGTTGACTTTTAGCCCGTCAATGAAGCGCTTGAAACTGGCTTGATCTTAAAAAAATGAAAACGTATGTTAATTAAATGGATTTATACACATCTTTATTAAACAACTTTACATTAAACTACATATAATATTGTTTTAACCTTCACAATAATTTTAAAACAAAAACGGAAATAATATAATAATTAAATTAAGATGAATTGAAATAAATAAACGGTGCATATATAAATTCAAATGTGCTTCTGTTGATAATGTTAAGTATAAGTTGTTTAAGAAGTGTGTGTATGTTATGTGCCTATGCTGATAAGATGATGTGTATAAGTTGTTTAATTCGTATGTTAAAAGTTAGGTGGTAAGAGTTGATGAAAGGTTAGTGGATTACCTTAAAATGCATAAAGTTGATAAGATTTATTAATTGTTTAAGTTGTTAAAGTTATGTATAACATGTATAGCTGAAAAGCTATTGAAAGGTGATGTGGTAAGTTAAGTTGCTAAGGTGATGAGCTAAATTGTTAAAACTATTAGTATTATGGTAAAGAAATATGTGTGTGGGTAAGATGAATATGAAAAGTCTAAACGTAAAAAGGTCTATGTTTGTCTGGAACTATAAATTAAAGAAGTATGTTAAGATAAATAAATGCTTCTGCATAAGTAAAGAAATAAGTTAAAACTAGATAAATATAAGCGACATTCGTGAGGACACGAATAAGACAAGTAGGGGAGAGTTGTAACACCCCAAATTTTTAAGTATTATTGTGGTAAATGTAAAAGTGATTGTTTTAAGTTATTATTATTTTAGGTAAAATAAAATAGTAATAACTGTATGTCGATTTTAAAGTTCTAGACAATGATAAGTACGGAGAGTAAAATTAACACATATATATATATCTATTCTTACACACACATATGTACGATTCATTTTTAACCCTCCAGGAAGTTCCAGAAATGAAGAAAACGTGAAGAAACCTTAAACCCTAAACAAAATCAATTGCAAAACAAGAAATTTAAGCTACAATCATTCGATTAATCACCCTTTTGATTCTATCTAATCAACGTATGTAAGTGTTCTTCATGAACTTTAACCTAGAAAATGGATTTTCAATGAGTTTGAGAAATTGATAAGTTATAAGATGAAACTAAGATGAATTGTGATTAGGTTATGATGTAGAAGTGTTTAAATACTTGTGGTTAACATCAATTCAACTTAGAATTTGATAAATTGAAGTGTAAGAATGATGATTAAAGATGGGTTTTGATTGATTCTTTTTAATTGCTATGAAGTTGCTCTAATTACTAGTTAGAAAGGTGGTTTTAATGTTATGAGAAGTAATTAGAGTGATGGTTCATGTGAATAAACATTTGAGATAAATAGAATCAAGAAAGAATGAAGTGTTTGCTAAGAAAAGATGATTATGATATATAGTGATATCTTAATTATGATATAAGTATTAAGTCAAGCATGAAAAGTGTAAATTAAAGATGATCATGTAAAGTGATTAAGTTTTTGAAAGTAAATGATGATTTTGAATGTAAAAGCTATGTTAAATTGATTAAGATCAATTGTAAGAATAAAAGAACGATAATGATAATTAGTGAGATTTAATCATCATGTGGTACTAAGTATATTGTTACAATTGTATGTTATGTAATAGGTGATTCAAGATATGGCATTCATGTTCAAGTGAAAGAATTTGCTTAATTACTAAAGCTAAGGTGAGTATTATGGGGATTAAATGGATAACGGTTATATGTTTCTAATTGCTTTATAGCAAGAGGTTCATATAATCGGGTGGAAGTATTGTTTATGTTGTTATTAAAGTTTATTATTGATTCCTTATATATCATTGAATGGTTATGTTATTGACTTAGCATGTGACGTGTTTACACATGCTTAATGGTAAGTATTGAGAGAATTATATGGTTCAAGTTTTTGTAAAGATTTGTGTAAGATATGATATATATATATATATATATATATATATATATATATATATATATATATATGTGAGTATTATGGGGATTAAATGGATAACGGTTATATGTTTCTAATTGCTTTCTAGCAAGAGGTTCATATAATCGGGTGGAAGTATTGTTTATGTTGTTATTAAAGTTTATTATTGATTCCTTATATATCATTGAATGATTATGTTATTGACTTAGCATGTGACGTGTTTACACATGCTTAATGGTAAGTATTGAGAGAATTATATGGTTCAAGTTTTTGTAAAGATTTGTGTAAGATATGATATATATATATATATATATATATATATATATATATATATATATATATATATATATATACATTGCTTCCATTACCTATTATGTAGGTAGATGGATATGTGGAAGTATCTCCATGACTTACTATGTAAGTATGGATAATTGTGGAAGTAGTGATGGTCATGACATCACTTTTGGAAGTGGTTAAGGATCCTTAACATTGTGGAAGAAGTAAGGAAAGTGGTCAAGTAAACCTATGGTGTTAAAGTATATTAATTTGATAAGGTAAGATGATTGAGATGATATGTTTAGCTAATTGGTACCATTGAAATATGGTACATTAATTTGGTAAAAGAAAGATTTATATGTCAAGTGTTCTTGGTAAAGATTGTAATTGTTTGTATGATTGTTTAAGTGCTATTCATTTATTTACTCATATGCTCACTAAGCTTAAAGCTTACTCTTTTATATGTAAAATGTTGTAGGTGTTTGGTTCGGTTGAACCAATTGGCTAAGACAAGTGGACTATGATGACATGGAGTTAAAGTGGATATGGAGCTAGTTTCTATGGTTAGATAAAACTCATTCTCTTTAAATTGTCGTTATGTATGCCATTGTGTAAATCGCCCAAAAGTGTTTTGAAAAAAAGTACTGAAAGTGTAAAGTAAATGGCAAAGTAGTTGAAGTCAAAGAATAAGGTATTGCGTGTCAAAAGAATGGGTATGAAACATGTGGTCAAGTTATAGATTGGTTAAGTCACAAAATATGGTTATGTGTTGAAAACAAGCGGTGGGTTGACCTTGATGTTGACAAATAGTCAACTACTCTTGAAATGGCCAATTATATGTGAAAGTGCAAGAAAATCAGTTAAAGTATGGTTGGAAAATGAAATGGGTCAAAAAGTGTCCAAATGGACGATAAATGGGTCAACATGTCAAAATAAGTCATGGTACAAGTATGTAACTTGTTGCTATTGGTTTAAGTGTCAAATGTATGGGTGAAAATGTTGGAAAAAGATTAGAGTCTGAATGTGTGTCGTTTGTGATTTGGTATGTTCACTAAAAGTGTCCGAATGACCATAAACTAGTCATACATCCTTTTTCTCGATAAACGTGAAATTTGGAAAAGTGTAAAAAGGGAAAGTTTTATTATGCTATATGTGAGGTTCATGCAAAATTTCAGAGTCTAACTCTAAACGAGTTAAAAGTTATGCGCAATTGAAATTTGTATTTTATTTGAGGTGTGTAGTTTTGGTTCAGGTCTGATATTGTTGTGCCAGGGGATTACCTGGCGGGTAAGGCCTGTACCCGGCGGATAAAGGGTTTTAAACGGATAAACGTTGTACAAATCGGGACAGAGATTTAAGAGTGTTGGGATTAAGTGTTACCCGGCGGGTACCCGGCCATTTTGGGCAATTTTTGTTTGATTGCTTATTTGAGTCAATTTAGTTATGTATTAGTTTTAAATTACTCAGATATAAATTATGGGACATTGTCAAAAATATTTTAAGGTATGGTAAAAAAAAATCCTCTAAATTTTCAGGACGTTTCATATACCTTAAAAATCGTATGTAGCATACTTTGGGAGTTTTTCGGGGGATTCATTGTGGACTATGAAAGGTGAAGAATGTATTGAAAGTAGATTATAATGGATATAAATAGATGTGTGGTGGAATTAAAGTTTGGAATAGGTTTGAAGATAAATTAAAAAAAAAAAAGTTAACAAAGCCCTTTTTTTTACTCTATTTTATTATTATATTGGGCCTAACTTTTGTTTGACCGGTATTGATTTTTTTTTTCCTTTAATTTTTTCTTGCTGGGTAATCCTATCCTTATATATTTAATCGTATTCTTTGTTTTTTAGTTATTAATTAATTATAATAATGATATTTTAATAATATGTGAGGAGGAAAGTGTAATTATATAGATTAAATATACACCATTAGATCGCGAGGAAGGAACCCATCGAAGACTACAAATTGCTCCATGGTACTAAAAACAGAAGTTAACAAAGCCCATTTTTTTACTCTATCTATATATATATATATATTATACGGGGGATTAGTCTGACGTCATTCATCAGCCATCCCCCAATCGTGAGCTGGTTCTTTGATGACGTGTTTCAATATGGTGAAAGGGTTTATGTCGTTTTTTTGAATTATTTTTACTCTTCTACGATCCAACTTATTATTTATGCATGTAATTTGGTTGGTTTTCTTTAGGCTCGTCGTAAACACACCCCCCCCCATGGCCTGAACATAGCCTGACATGTTTGACTTTTACTACTTCTTCTTTTTTTCGTTTCATCATTTCCTATTTTGTTTGATTTTTTGATTTATTATATTATTACATTGTATTTCAAAAATAAAAAGCTTTATATAACTAGTATTATTATTATCTTCTTTATATATATATATATATATATATATATATATATATATATATATATATATATATATATATATATATATAATATAATGCTAAAAATATATAATTAACAATTAAAACTTACTAACATAAAACATTTAATTAACAATTAAAAATGTACGAGATTGTTTCTAAGGTAATTAATCGATATATCTTCTTGTAAAACTTACTAACATAAAAAACTTTTAGAAAACTTACTCGACATATCTTCTTGTAAAACTTGAAATGTACGAGATTGTTTCTAAGGTAATTAATCGATACACATTTTGAATGTTATGAAAAATGATTTGATATAGGTTCGTTAATATAAGAATAAATTTTTCACTTTAGTCGCGTCAAATAATTTGAGCTTTGCTTTAGTCGCGTCAAATAATTTAACCTTTTGGTTTAGTCGCATCAAATAATTTTAACTTTTACTTTAATCGTGTCAAATAATTACAATCTTTATTGTTAAAGTATTATTTTTTATTAATTATACCTTATCTCAAAAATAAAATATAAAATAAAAACAAAATAAACAAGATATTAAGTATGGGTACAAAGTAAACAACATAATACCCCGTATGGGTTCCCTCATCCATTGCAAGCCTAGTATGCAGCCTATGGGAAAATGATGAGGGGGGTACCCTCATTGACACCCTTTCTTTAAAGCTGGCCATACATGCAAACGTATTGCCATCCCCCATTTATGTCTTTTAGTGTGTGTCTTACATGTTCATCTTATATATATATATATAAGATAAGATTTGTGATGTTTTTTTTTTTTTTTTTTCTATTATCTTTGTCTTCCTTAGACCATCTCCAATGCATTATACTATATAAAGTTCAATGGACTGACACATCAGCATTTCATCATTCTCAATAAAAGTTCTGCAGTGCATTGAACCTTTTATATTTCATTAAACTGACACATCATCGTACTATCTTTTAATATTTAATTCTAATTTATATTCATATATGTGAGTGGGGAATAAAATATGAATTTAATATATGAAATTGTCACTTTCCGTACGCATTAAAACGAGTGGGAGCAGATTCCCATCTGCATTTGTGCGTTGCATGATGTGGCAAGCCACAGTCGGTTACACAGTTGCCAGCAAATCGTTTTAATCTTCATTGGGCGGTGCCACCTAATACGATTGTAGATGCTCTTAGAAGCCATACATATTCCAATCCACATTCTCCTTTAGTCATTGTATGTTGGTTCCAATCCAAAAAGTCTTACATATTCCAATCCATACGTACATGAAAATTAACTTGCACATTACCTGAAAATTAATAGAGTTATATATTCACTTTAGGGTGGTGATTAATACAACAAAAAAATGTGATTCATACATCAAAATATACTATAGTGTACTTGTACTGTAAACAAAAACAATTGTACAGTGTGATGCATGGATAACCTTTTTTTTTTTGGTTGTATTTATCAATTCTCTTCAATTTATCTCTGCAATCTTCATTTTCTATGCAATTTTCATTTATCACTTTCTCCATTCTTACACTCAATTGTCTCTATACATAGCCTATCACAAACACACTCTTACAAAGTTTCTCCAAACAAACAACCTATATTACACTCAAGCATGCTTTATTTATCATCAAATAATCCTTGTGCATGCAAATATCTCCTCCATCTGGCCGTCTAATTTTCTTATGACTCAAAAAAGTATATTTTGCAAGCTTTAATTTGATTGATATCTTCCCCAACCAACATCACGCCTAGCTCATTCTCAAAGCCACCTCTCAACATTAAAATCAAGTAGTCATTTATCTTTCTCTTCTACTTCACGGGGCTTTTCCCATTATCTTCTTTCTTTATCATCTTCTATACTTGATATTCCAGGTAATGGTAGTTTCTAGGGTTTCTTAACCTTTTGATTTTGATATTCTATTTTCCTGTGTTTTTGTTTCATTAATTGATTTTGTAGTTGGAGACTATGAATTCATTTCATATAGAAATATTTTTGATGTAAGGTTTGTGTATATGGTTACAATCAGTATTACATTTTCTTAGAACCTCTTTTGTAATGATTCAAATAGAAATTCAGTTCGTGTTAATCAAGGAGTCTGAGAAGATGTTGGGGATTAAGAGGGTTCCAACGATTCTTTTCCAACGATTCTTTCTGATTACCAAAAGGAGGCTGCAGGTTGCTAATGAACACTGTGGTGGTTGTGGCCGTAATTGTCTCAGAAACTTTTGCCTATCAAGGTGTTCGATCAGATGCCTGTTTTCATTTACATCTCCATCTTTAACTTCGTGATCCTCTCCAAAGTGTCTCCATGTTGCTTCTTCTACTTCTCTTTCTTACCGATTATGCTTTTGGGGATTTAATCGGTGAATTTGTAATCGGAGCTCCTTTGCTTACGGTCGACCATCGGAAACCACCACAATACTTTGTCGTAAGTAAAATATATAACTCTATTATCTGTGTCAATATAAGGTTTCATTGAACTTGCTGATTGCTAGACTTTAATTTATAGCTACATGAGCCCTAACTTTCTTATAATCTATGCTTATTTATGTGATAAGAGCTCAATCTTTTTCTTAAATGCAGATAATTTTTGAGCCAAATTACTATAGAAAGTATCGGGTAAAGATCGAATTTCAATCAACACTTTGATTTTTAAGGCACTCCAACTGTTTGTTGAAATGTATGTTAGTAAGGTATGTTTTTATTTATAATTTTTTCTTTAGTTTAGCTACATTTAGTAAATAATCTTTGCATCTATTGGTCCTTTTGTGCTTATTGTTGAAGATTGCAGCAGCTAAGAAGCATATAAGTGATGCATGTTCCATGATGAAATGACGTTTAGTTTAAAACTATGTTTGTTTAGTGAACATCTACATGATGCACATCAGGTGTTTGCAAGTAAGAGAAGCTAAAATTCATGAGGTGAAAGGAATTTTCTGGGTTTTTTGCATTTCTCTTAACTGATTTTGTAGAAGATTGATATTTGGGTTTTATAGCACTGACTTAATGTTCATAGCTAAGAAAATATAGATTTGTCTCCATTAATTATGTTGAGTCCAGTTATATCAACTTTTATTATGTTGGTATTGTTAATATTGCTATTAATTAACTTATCTTGCTTTAATTAAGTGATATCCTTGACCATTTTTCAAATTTGGTTCTTTCTCTACTTGAAGCATGATCTTGATTAAAAGCAGTTGCTCAGAACCATTTCTTTTATTCATTTTCACATTTTCTGAGATGAATATGATATGATTACTTTATATAGAAATAGGGAAATTAGTGAATTGTGATTAAATGATTTTATGATATGGACTTTTCTTTTGTTTATATCTCAATATTTTAACCTTCATTGGTTGGTAAATACAGTCACAGTGAACTTCTGAGTGAGGCGTGTTTTAAATTGGTTGATAATTTAAAATTTTACTATTTGGGTTGTGATGACTACAATTTTTCTATTTAAGGATTACGAAAAAAATACGATTATGTCTTTTGGTCTTCGTTTTTATAAGCTAGAGCTAAATAACATTGGTTCCTTTTTTGTTTTTATCATATGGGTGTTGTTAAACAGATCTCGCGGTGGTTTTGCAGCAGGGTGGTGTTTTAGAAACGAGAACTTGTGATGAGCTTTTTGTGTCGGGCAAAAATGGAGCTCATGCTAAGCTCATAAAGATGCAAGAAATAGCCCATGAAATTGCTATGGATAATGTTAGAAAGAACAGTGTCAAGTTCAAATGAAATGCCTACTTCATAACGTTCTTTACAGCTGTAGTAGTCTTATGCGTTGACTTTGAGGTAAACGTAAATTTTTTTGCTTCATTTCCTATTCTACAGCTGTAGTAGTTATACATTTTAATTTATTTAAGGAATAATATGTTTAGGTAATGGAAACAACCAAAAGCTTTGATTTGTTTGTTAATTGCAATGAACCTTATTTTAATTTCTTGGGGACTAATATAGGTTGTTGCCAAGGTTAATGAAAGTTGTGTGGCTGATTTATATGGAGGTTTTATGGAGGTTGTGTGGCTAATATAGGTTAGCTCATAGGCTGTGGCCAAGTGATGAATTGTATTAAATATATTTGTACACGAAAGCTATTAACCTCTACTTATTTTTGTAACAGGTATATTATGGCTATAAGCTGTAAAAATCTACTTAATTTGTATAACTAATATTTGCTTATTTGATCATCTTTTTTATGACAGGCACTATACACAATACTTCAAGAAGCTCAAGAAATCGCAAATAAGAAACTGGGTGTTATAAGCTAATAAATACTTCATATGCTAGGTACACTTAATTGCTTCTTTTAGAAAATGCTTCTTTGTGGTCATTTTTGAATGTTACGGAGTATATATAAGGCAGTAAGGCACTGGCAATATTGCTTAAACAAGAATTTAGTGTATTTGGCATTTTGATGTTCAAAAAAAAGACATGCATGTTTTCTTTATATATGATTTTCCAGTTGTTTCTGTAAGTTTGAATCCATGTTTAGTCAAGTGTTTCCTTTGGGATTTGGGAAGTGCTTAAGTTAGGATTAAATCAGTTGATTTAAGGCTTTAAGCTGTCATGTATTGGTGAATGACCCAAAGTTAGTGGCGTCTAATTGGGTGGGTCTAAACGGGTAATGCAGTACGTGGCTGAGGTTTTGATCAGTAGGGGTGTCCTGAGGTGCTTGGATCTGATCTTGGAGCAAATTTGGTAGTCTAATGTTAGTACTTAGTCGATTGAAATTAAGGTTTTCTTTCAAAATAGGTTATTCTCAATTCAGTTTAACTATTGTTGGTTTTGGATTATGTTGCTTAAGGTATGATAATATATATATATATATATATATATATATATATATATATATATATATATATATATATATAGGATTGGGATCAAGGGAGAAAGGTTTTTTAGTGGAGAAATGGAAGAAGGAATCCTGACCATTAGATGTATGATTCAAGGGCATAGATTGGTCAATGAAAAAAATTGTTTTTTTGGGCGGAAGATCAAAGGTATGGGGGTATTTGAGTCCTTTCGTTTTATTATTTTAAAAATGGAAACTAATAGGTTTATTCCCAACCACCCATTCCGATTCCAATGCAAGAAAAGAACCCGATCAAAATCCCTTTGGTGATCCTTCTGCAACGGCGCATAACAAAAAAAATACAAACCCTAATTTTCGATTGTAAGCGACAACCTAAAACACGCAGTATCCATTGTTTGGCAACGTAGTTATTGTGGCTGATTATTTCTGAATCAAGAACTTAAAGAGGATTTCAGAAATTGTCGTTCTATGTTGAATTCAAGAAAGCAAGATCATGCGATCCTCAAAGGTAACATATTATAGTGTTTTTTAAATTTGTCTGAGTTCTATAATGCTTTTCACTAATTTCTGTTATCAAATTAAATCGACTATATCCTAAAAATTTGATTTGATTTGATTATAATGTTGTTGAATCATGATATATAATTGTTATTTTTATGTGTATGATTCCGAATCTGATTTTTTTAGTTGTATTATGTTGGTGAAACATTGTCGATTGTTTACGTTATCTTGCTGAATTTTAGTAATAATCCATTGTAGTTTGCTTGCGAAATACTTGTATGCTGTATGGTTTGAATAATTCTAATTAGTTGCATTGTTTGGTTTTTGTTGGATTGCGGAGTCAACATAATAATCCATTGTACAATAATAGCTGAATCATAGTTCATATATACTGATGCTTAGATGTGTGTCTGCTGGATCATTGTTGTTTTTTTATTGAATCAATGCAAATGCTACTCTGGCTACTATCTTGAATATTGTTAAGGGAAATTTAAGTATACATAATATGTTGAGCATGTTATATTAGTGCCTAGTGGGGGATGTATACATGCCAACAATAGCAATATACCTGACTGTACAATATCCTGTTTAGCTTAGCTATAGGTAAACATGAAATGTGTAGCATAAAAGGCTTATTCTGAAGTTGTTTATAATTGTGTACTATTCGTGTTCAACAATCTAAAAGTTTTTAAAGTAAGGGTGCATCAATATCATGGGGTTTGGTAAGTATGCTAACTAAATAATAGCTGAATCATAGCTCATATATACTGATGCTTAGATGTGTGTCTGCTGGATCATTGTTGTTTTTTTGTTGAATCAACACAAATGCTACTCGGGCTACTATCTTGAATATTGTTAAGGGAAATTTAAGTATACATAATATGTTGAGCATGTTATATTAGTGCCGACTTCTATTTTGCCCATTGGTAGAGTGAACCGTATGCTAAATATATTTACATTATGGATCATGTTTAGACTATATTTTCTGACCTTAAGTAATAGATGAATCATATATTGAAAAATCTGAATCGTAGTTTTATTCTGCTGAATCGTTGGTGGTTTATTTGTTGAATCATATATCCGTATTGCTTATTATATTTCATGTTTCTGTAACAATTTTTCAGACAAGTCTCAACTGCACGACGTTTTTGATGATGATTTTATGCCACAAACTACGAATGAAGTTAAAAGGCAAAAGCGTAAGAGGGGAGACACAATGAAAAAAGTGTTTGTCAAGTCTGAGAATAAAGTCAAAAAAGGAGGAAAGCCTTCGGTTGGCATTAGGAACCCGCCAAATGTGATTGTCGATGAGATATGTAAACCCCAAAGTTTAAAGAATTGAAAATGCACCAACACCATACCGAAATCGGTAGTACGCACGTTTACAATACAAATTGAAAATAACTTACTCGCTTAAGATGTGCTTGCAATATCATCGGGTTCATCCGTTGAATAAGTATCTACAAGTCCCGTCACTTGATCGTTGACCGCCATTTCGATTAACCGTAAATAAAATACTAATTTCGTCACAAGTCCTTGTTCGATAAAACTCAAAAATTAAATACTTGCAATCGTTTGAGAGAATATTGATTGTATGAAAAATAAGCAGCGAAATTGATTAACAAAAAATGAGAATTCAAAGTGGATAAATCTAATGTGTGCAGTGAAATTGATAACAAAAATAAGATTACTATGTGTGTATGTACGAAATTGATGCAAGAAATTGTTTAAAAAAATATGAATATGTATGAATTGATCAATTTAATAATTAATGTGTGCAAATCTTCACGTTAACATTGATATGAAATCTTCAACGTAAATCACAAATAAAATTGAAATGACGTGGTTTAATATTTATTGTTTAAATTTCCTAAAAAATTGCATGCACATTAATCGCCCATCATTTACCAATTCAAAATATATGTTATTTAATTAATTAACTAAATAAGATAAGACTATAATACCCTTTGACCTAAATTTGAAATGATTGGTTCAAATTCCTTCTCCTTCTTCTCCACCAAATTTCTCTTCTTTTTAGATCCCTCAACTATATATATATATATATATATATATATATATATATATATATATATATATATATATATATATCCCATGTATCTGTCTAACAATAACATGAACATGACAATATTGCAACATGAAATTGGCATTATCCTTTAGACACCAACTGTAAATCTATGTTTATTTAGGTGATAAATTGAATATTAAACTTGTGAGTTAGCCATCAATTCAATATATATTTTTAAAGAATCATATTAATTAAGAGGACATCTGAATATTTTAATAGTGATTTGATTGGTGATTGTTTTATGGTATAAGATGACTAATACTTCGAATTGGTGATGTTTTATAAATAATGATAATGATAACCTTTAAAGAAGTTACACTTGGAGTGACTTTCAACCTAATACTGGTATTAGTAATTGTACAAAATGCAAATTGACCCATTCATAAGTAAATGGGTCGAAATTGCCACCTCCAATGTGATGATTGTTTCGTACGAGTTTTATTAGTCCATGGCTGATCAACTTTATTTATTTTGGTTGTAGGAAAATGTCTGAATATTTCGTTTTATTAGTCTCAAGTACCATTCTTCTTATTCTTATAGCTTCTTTTTATAGAGGTATTAGCAAAGGCTGCACATGTATGGGCCAATACAATTGCATGTTCATATACTAATAACTATAAATTATATTTGAATACTCAACGAATGTTTAACAAGTGTAAGTATAGAAGTGTCATGTACATGTGAATACTTAAATTTGTGTGCCTATGGTGTTTTTGTGTCGGTGTTCTTATATTGCCATTCAAGTCATTAAGTCACTAAAAGTTGTTTCTGTGCGCAGTTCGAATAAACAATACTATGAGTATTTACTTTCATGGTAAATTAGTTAGGCACTAATATATATGAAAGGTAGACACGAAATGTGCAATGTTTTGGTAGTCTATTCTCACATTGGTAGATTATTGGTGCATGATGGTTTGTTGGTGTAAACGTGTGTGAGTCATTTTCATTTCCAAGTTTTTGTGATAATGTATGAAAATGAATAAAGTATAAGAAATAAGAAAGACTAACGTAACTTAATATCACAAGCACTTAAAAGCATTCTTTTAAAAGATATGGAACGATGCGTCACAACCTATGAAAGAAATATCTTCATTGTTTGGATTATGCATCAGGCATACTATTATTATGCTCTAATTATGGACCAATAATAACAGTTTAGTTGTCAGGTAAATATGAACCATTCAGTTTAATTGATGCAAGCAATTAATCCAACAATCCACCCAAATTACTACTGATACTTTTTGTTATAGTATTGACTTTTGTTGGTGCAGCCAGATTCAAGCTTTTGGGAGAAATATAGATCACTATTATTGTGTGAATGAGTACATAAAACCAAGAGCATAATGACTTGATCCAGTGGCCGGAGAATTAACGGTCAGTTTAGTAGTCTTGGTGGTGGTGCCATATCTGATTTAGAATACAAAGATACGAACTTTACTAATACTTGGAAGTTTTATTTATAGTTTATGCGGGGTATCAGATCTAATGTTATCATGTTGGGTTGTATTACAATTCGATTGGATTGTTGGTGGTGCCATATCTATTATATATTATCATTGATCGAGCTTCGAAGAATATTTTGGGGCCACCTTATAATTTCTTGATCAATCTTCTAAACTTGTTTTTGCGAAATATTTTCTATGTAATAGGGTTTATTTCAGGAAGTTATAATAAGGAGTTTCGATTCGATGAAATCAAGATTAATATGCAATGATCGCAATGGGTCGATTAACTGTTATCAGTAGGGGGTCCGTGATGATTGAATATGCTCTTTCTAAAAAATATAATTAGTCTAAAGCTGGAGACCGTGGCTGGGTGTGAAGAGTAGCATAAGTCAGTGGATATCACAGGGTCAAGTATTGGCTGAATTAATTGGAGTTATGCGACTAGCTGAATGGAAACAGTTTGGACTTGCTGTACATACCATTATGGGTGTATTTTGGAGTTGGCTACTGTACTATGTACATGTCTGTTGATGTGTGTGGCCATGTGTCTGTAAATACATGAGCGTAAAATTTTGAGTTTGATATTAAGAAATGTTTTTTTTTTTCTATTAAAAAAATTAAGTACGACTGCATTTTGAATTTTGATCATGGAGTTTTCTGGACGTAGAAATTTTAGAATATGTTTACTTATATTGAAAATGGGATCCATTAATGTAGTTCATTTCAATTCTCATTTTCATTTAGTAGATTATTAGGTTGTTTGTTATTTACTGCTATTTCACTGGAATGTATATATAGAAAATTTCTCTAATATAAGTACTATACAGTATAAGCAGATGGTTGGGTGGAATTAATAGGAAAAGTTTTTGATAGTCCCGTAATCACTATTGGTAAGTGATTTGGAATCTCAATAAGTAAAGTTTAATTGTAGAAGGGGGGTTGAATACAATTAAAAACTCTTTCCGATTTTATTCAAGTTATTTAATCAGTTTTTAATTGTTCTAACACAGATAGAGTATATAACAGATAGATATGACAGTTAAAGTAAATGAGCAATAGTAGCTGAAATATGATCTTTATTAATCATAAAGTCACATAGTGTTGATTGCGGAATGAATTAGCCAAGGCTAATTCAAATCAAACACTTAGCTAAAATTATTACAGATAAGAGTAGAACAGTTGCTGACACACAAGCAAACTGTTTTACTCGCTGCTCTCTGATACGTATCTAGACAAACTATATTCACTGACAAACAAGCGAATAATACGTATTCACGGCTAACCCCTACAAGTACAATATGCTTAACTATTTATACTACAAGAGTTCCTAAAATATCTCCTAGGAAATAGGATCTTGGAATGACACGTGTCGCTGCTTGATTGGCTTGATCTCTGATGAACCGACATTCTGCGGGTCCCAATTCTGTTACCGCAAATATCTCATCTTCTTAAAACCAATCACTTGCTACCATGTAATTCTTCAGACATTCTTCAAGTACGAGGAACTCTTGCTGATGTATATAGGTACAGTACTTATGTACTTGTAGTTAAAAAGGCTTTATTAAATAGTCACTGAAGAAGCATTAATTCTCCTTACTCACTACGAGCTAATATGCTCTTGTAGAATGACTCGAACTATTGTTCTTCAGTGACTAGCTATTATTCGGGCAGTGACTTTTGCCTTATTTAATATGAAGATATAAAACTCTCGCTGCTTGTATCAGCGACACACAAAGTTGAGTCTTAATCTTCATCAGTATATCAAATCCTTGAGTAGAATGAATAGTGATCAGTGATTATCAACTTCAGCAATAGGAGCTTTGACTTAAATCATTTCTTTCATAAGCAGTATTTTATTGAGTTAATCAGCGACCAGTGACTTGTCATGGTCAGCGACCAGTGACTCAACAATCTCCCCCTAAATGATTGTGATCGAAGCTCCCTAGACAAACTTGTTGCTGTAAAAGTTTATAGTCAGTGTTTAAGAATTTAAACATTCAGTGACTTGTACGTGTGATCCATTCATTTTTCTTTTTGGATTCTTTTGATATTATCTGAGTTTTGCACTTTGGTTTTCTCAAAATGATCAGATTTCATTAAAACTGTAAATTAAAAATATTACAAGTAAGATTAGTTTACAATTCATCTAGTCTATTGCAAAACTTATTACAGACTGCTCCAGATTTCTCAGTGGAAGGTAAGTATCTGAACTGTTTGGCCAAGGCTTCTTCAATGATAGTTTTTCTCATGTGTGAGTTCTTGTTAAGCATGCTAGCTGACCTGATCAGATGAACAAGCTGCTCATGGTCTATTTTCTCCAATTCAGCTTCTCTCTGGAATCTTAAAGTACCATTGAGATCTTTGTAGACCAAGCCTTTTTCTCCTTCAACTACCTTAGTGCCTTCAACTTTTGGCACACCATCAGGGATCTTTAGATTTAACTTTGAAGTATTAGGAATACGATGTATGCTGCTGGTACCTGACCTATACCTTGGGCTTGGTGGCTGCACTATCTCTTCACCATGTATGACAGTATCTTCTAGTCTGAGTAGCTGCAATGATACCATCTTTTAAAACAATCGATCAATCTTATTAAGCACCTCTCTTTTTGCTGCACTTGATGAGTGACTCACAGCAAGTCTAATCTCATTCCATTCCTCTCTGTGCAATTTGCAGACTTGATCTAGAGCAATTGCTTGAGTCTCTGTGCCTCTGTAGATGAGTAGCTGTGTTTGAGATTTATTCTTTGGTTTCTTCAGTTATACCTTGGTAATAGGAGCATGGTTTGATCTTCCAATCATTCTAGCTGCATATTTCTTTCTTTCAGTTTTTATTAACCGATTAATAGTCAATTGATTATTGTTACAAACTTTTATTAATATTATTTTCATTTACATAAAATTAATTATCAAATTTATATTGCGTACTAATCATTTAACAAACCCATGTAATCACGGGTCGATTATCTAGTTTTTTTTTTATTATATTGGGCCTAACTTTTGTTTGACCGGCATTGATTTTTTTTTTCCTTTAATTTTTTCTTGTTTCGTAATCCTATCCTTATATATTTAATCGTATTTTTTTGTTTTTTAGTTATTAATTAATTATAATAATAATATTTTTAATAATATGTGAGGAAGAAAGTGTAATTATGAAGATTAAATATACACCATTAGATTGCGAGGAAGGAACCCATCGAAGACTTCAAATTGCTCCATAGTATTCTGTTTTATACTCCCTCCGTCCCAAATTAAGTGTCTTGTATCAGATTTGGAAATCTTTCTTTTTCAACTTTGACCTTAAATATTTTTGTTTGTGTTATATATTACTTAATGAAAATTATACCAATAAAAATATATTTAAAATCCAATCCATACATATATTTTGCATCAAGTATTATATAACACAAATAAAAATATTTAAGGTCAAAGTTGAAAAGGGAAGACTCAAAAAGTCAAACCAGGACACTTAATTTGGGACGGAGGGAGTATATATATATTAAAGATTATATATATATATATATATATATATATATATATATATATATATATATAATATTAATAACAATAATAATATATCTATCTATATCAATTTCTATATCTATATCTATACCAGATGAAGGATCCGCGACAGTACGGGTTATGACGTTGAATAAGTATGAAAAACTTATTTGCGTAGCCATTCTTATAGAATTTGTTGATGGAGATTCTGAACCTTTAACATGTGTGTCAAATGAGCTTTATTTGCTTTACCAAAAAAAAAAAAGAGCTTTATTTGTTTCTTTACTTTTTTATATCATTCGAAAGCGATACTTTTATTTTAACTTTCGTTGTTACTTTTTAGTCATTTCACATTATGCAACTTGTAGAATCAATCATATGTTAGTATTTTTGCTCTGTCTCTTTCAATCATGTCATAGCACATACTTTCATTCATCTTGTAACATCAAGCCGAACCAAAGCTCTTGTGAAAGATATTGGTCCGCGTAATCTTTTGATTAAATCGGTGCTAGAACACAGTATGAAGAGAACACAAGAGTATATAAGTATAACAATGATGATAACTATCTCATATATATCACAGTTTATTACAGCTCATCTCTATCCGATATAGGTGTTGGTATATATGTACACGACTTAAGCATGTCCGGAAATTAATGAGCCTATGGGGGGCGCGCACTTAATCATTTAGACACAATTAATTAATTAATAATGTATTAATTATTATGCACATTTAATATAAACTAAACTTAAGGGACTTAAATGTTAAGTGAGTGAAACTTGTATTGAGTTTTGAATTGGGTTGGGTTTTACATGGGCCGAATTTTAGGTATCCATATACAACTCAATAACCTAATTAAAACCTATAAATACAAAGCCTAAGTTAGGATTATTGGTATCCTAATACACATACAATACCTTAATAATTAAACCTCCTCTCCTTTTCTCCCTTTTGTGTGGTCGGCTAAACAACAAGGGTTTTTGGTTTGACTTTGTCGATCAAGTAAAGCAAGAGTAAAAGCAAGATAAGATTTTATATTCATTAAGTGTGTAGTTCGACTAGCATCGTGAGTGTGTTGTGAAGGTGGTGTGCGTGCAACCCTAGAGGGTTTTACTATTTGTGAAACCTATTCGTTTTACTAAACGATTATTTGGAGCTAGCTAAAAGGTACACGTTTTCTATCTTAACTAATTATAAATACGTGTTTATTCGCTTCCGCAATTGTATGACAATTTGTTATAGTTATTTGCTATATTCTAACAGTGGTATCAGAGCCACAAGTTAGATATGTTAAACATAAATTTTATGTGGGGTATGTTTGTTTTGGTTCGGCTAAACACAAAGAAAAAAAAATTGGTTTTGGTTGTGGGGCGTGCTAGTCGACGAACAAGACAAGAAGAAAAAAATTTTTGGTTTTTTTTTTTTTTTTGTGGGATCAACTCGTGAACAGAAACAAGTAAAAAAGTTTTTTTGGGTTTCATGGTATCCCAGTCAACGAGAAGCATAAAGGAAAGAATTTTATTATTTTTTTTTGTTTTTTCCTAGGTACGCATTAAGTCGACATACAGTATGGGGGAAAATTTTTTTTGTTTTTTTTGGTTCAACTATCCTAGTCGACTACCAGGAAGGGAAAATTGTTTTTTTTGTATTGGTGATGGGATCAAAACGTCGAACAAGGAAAAAAAAAATTATTAATTGAACTTCACAGTTAAATTGTTAAACTTTAAAAATTCCATTGTAAATTTTATGTTTAACAAGAATAATAACATATTTAGAGAAAATTGTTGTTATTATTTATGTACTTGAAATTAGCTTGAAAAAGGATATCCATAAAATTCATGCATAATTTGTCATGGATATCACTTCAATAAAATATGATCATTTGGGCTCATATACCGTAATTTGCTCCCGCATCATAAAATATCTAATTGATTACAAATTCATTTAATAAAATTGGTATCTTTCATCGCTAAAGAAACACCGGCTCACCCATTTGAACAAACTATAAGAGAGCTATAAGTCTGGAGGCTTTGTCTCCTTAAAGAAAGTGGGTTACTTAATCAGCCTTGTGCTAGCCTTACTTCTACGGTTCTTTGTGCATTCAAATGGAGCTACCGAACTCTTTATGTTGATGTAAGATAAAATATTTTTTATTAAAACCTATGATATGAATATGGTGCATGCATATTCATACATATTTGATAACACATCAAATTGCATTACCCTAAAACTTAAGTCATTGCCATCCAATCGTAAGAACACTTGCAGTTGTTTTTTACTCTACGTGAGACGCAGGTAAATTGCAATCCCAAGGTAAATTACCACTCATCGTGAGACGGTGGTGGACTATTTACAGTTCTTAATTGGACGACTTAAAACGAGTTAAGCGGTGAGATCCTTAAGCCCGTGGCAAAAGATGGGATGAAAGATGTTTACAAATTCACTTATGCTTGCTTCATAAGTATTATTTGTAAGTCTCATAATTTCTAGGAATTGCACTTGTAATGCAATTATTGATCGTCACTTACCTTTTGAGTATCATCATTGCTAGCAGATCAACTGATGTGATGGTGGTATGTCAAGTAGGATCCTAGCCTTAAGAAAATTAGTTGTTTATATGTATATATAAACATTAGGGTATTTGATTTTCTTTAAGGATGTATTATCGAAAATACTAAATTTGAACTTTTATCTAGTTGTAGATGGCAAATCCTGCACCGAACTCGAATTATTCGGCTTTCAGGCAAATGCTATAAAAGGTAAAACTTTCTGGAATTAATTTTAATGATTGGTTTTGTCAACTAAGGATTGTCCTTCGTGTTGAAAGGAAAACAGAAGTCATTGAACAGTCGACGAGACTTGCTCCTGATGCTACTACTGGTCCTGTTGAGGAATTAGCAGCATGAAATGCTCTTTATGATCGTCATAATGAAGTTGCTTGTTTGATGATCGGCAGCATGACTCCCGAATTTCAAAACAAATTTGGAAATCATATTCTACTTGATATGATTACAGAGCAGAAATCGACTACTCCACAAATCCTTGCGATTAAGAGTGGAAAGATCCAGAAAGTTAAGAAACCGCAAACTAGGGGAAAGGCTAAGGGAAAGCAAGGTGCTTTTGTCCCTAATCCTAAGCAAAACCCCACAGCAAAGAAAGAGTATCCGTCTAAGGATGAGGCGTGTCACCACTGTACTTAAGTGGGTCACCGATAGAGGAATTGTCCTGCCTATCTTGCTGAGTTGATGAATAAGAAGAAGAAGCTAGCTGGCTAGACCGGACCTTCTAATATCTTCACGATAGAATTATATTTTTTCTTTAAATCAAATTCCTAGATATATGATACTAGTTGTGGTACTCACATTTGTAATACCTTAAGGAATTTAGAGGAAAGAAGAAACTGAAACATGGGGCACTCTACTTGTACAATGGTGTACGTGAAGGAATAGAAGCAAATTGAAGTTTGACTTAAGTTTGCCTTCGGGCTTAGTTATTGTATTTGACAATTGTTATTTTTGCACCTACTATTACTACATGTGTAGTTTCAGCTTCATTTTTGAAAGATAATACTATTCCCTGTGATGGTATTTTTGAAATTGATATGCATAATCGTCTTTCAAAAGTTAATTCTATGTATTCTGTTAGCAATAAAAGCCAAATCTAATTTGGACTCTACCTATCTTTGACACTATCATCTTGCAAACATTGGCAAGAAACGCATTGAAAGGCTTCAACGTGAAGGGCTTTTAAAATCAAATGATAATGGATCATTTGATAAATGCTTATCTTGTGTTTGTGGCAAGATGACAAGTAAACCCTTTTCGCATCAAACGCAAAGGGCTAAAGATCTACTTGGAATTATACATACGGATATTTGTGGTCCATTTAGATATGTGTCAAGACAAGGTGCTAGCTACTTCATCACTTTTACTGATGATTTCAGTCATTATGCTTATGTTTACTTGTTTAAAAATAAACATGGAGTCTTTGAAACATTTAAAGTGTTTAAGAGCGAAGTAGAAAATCAACTCGGTAAGACCATCAAGATCCTTCGTTCGGATCGAGGTGGTGAATGCTTAAGCTAAGAGTTTAAGGATTATTTGAAAGCGTGTGGATTGTCCAACAGCTTACTTCTCTATACACGGAGTGTTAGAGAGGAGGCATCGAACCTTGCTAGACATGGTAAGATCCATGATGAACCTTACAACTCTCCCATTATCATTTTGGGATTATGCTCTTAAATCTGCTGTATGTATTTTGAAAATGGTTCCAACTAAGAAGGTGGATAAAACACCACATGAATTGTGGCATGGGAAAGTCCCTAACTTGTCTTAATTAAAGGTCTGGGGATGTGAGGCGCTTGTGAAGCAGGATATGCCTGACAAACTCGAGCAAAGATCTATTAAGTGCATCTTTGTAGGATACCCAAAGGAAACAATGGGTTACCACTTCTATAATCCTTCTGCAAATACTGTTAAAGTTGCAAGATATGCTGAGTTATTTGAAAAGAATCTCATAGCTCAAGAAAACAGTGGGAGGGTCGTAGAACTTGATAAGAATCAAGAGAAAGATGCATCACCTTCTACAAACACTAGCGAACATCAACTTGGGGGAGGGAAGTATTCAAAGTGTTGAGCCTCAATTCGATGTTAATCCAATTCGTAGGTCCGCAAGGACAATACGTGTTCCGAAAAGTTGTGTCTAAATGTAGAAATTGAGGAACACATGTTAGAGGATCATAATGAACCTCCTAATTTCAAAGCTGCATTATCATATCAGAATATGAAAAATGGCTTGAAGTTACAAATGTGGATGAGAATGTACACACCTATAGCTCGTCTTGTAGCGAAGGGTTATACTCAAATCTACGGAGTTGACTATGATGAAACCTTCTCTCCTGTAGCGGACATTAGCGCTATTAGGATTCTCTTAGCCATAGCAGCGTACTATAACTATGAGATTTGGCAAATGGATGTCAAGACTGCCTTCTTACATGGTTATCTAGACGAAAAGGTCTATATGGATCAACCTGAAGGTTTTATTGATCCAAAACATTTCAGCAAAGTATGCAAGCTTCAAAAGTCCATTTATGGACTTAAGCAAACATCAAGGAGCTAGAATAAGAGGTTCGATGAGGAAATCAAAAAGTTTGAATTTACTCAAAACCCTGATAAGCCATGTGTATATCAAAAAGCTAGTGGGAGTAATGTTACTTCCTTGTCTTATATGTTGTGGACATATTGATCATAAGAAAATCACATTCCAAAGTTACAAGATGTAAAGTCCTACCTTGGAAAGTGTTTCGCTATGAAAGACTTGGAGAATCAATATTTATTCTTGGAATCAAAATATATAGAACTAAGTGGTTAATTAAACTAAGTCAAAGTGCTTATATTGATAAGATCTTAAAGAGATTTAAGATGAAGAATTCTAAACGTGAAAATGTACCAATGTTAGAAAGACTTGACTTAAATAGCAAATAGTGTGCTTCTACACCTACTGAGGTGGAGCATATGCAAAGGGTTCCTTATGCTTTGGCTGTTGGATCTATTATGTAAGCGGTTAGATGCACTAGACCTGATGTGGCGTTCGCACAGAACATAGCCAGCCGTTTTTCAACAGAATCTAGGTGAAAGTCACTGGACTGCTGTGAAAAATATTCTCAAGTACCTGAGAGTTACTAGAGATATGTTCCTTGTTTATGGTGGAAATCCTGAAGCTGAGCTCAAAGTGACTGGTTATAGTGATTCTGGATTTCAGACCGATAGAGATAATATGAAATCTCAAACAGGATACGTCTTCATCTTGGATGGAGACGTAATAGAAAGGGTTCCTTATGAAGCAATCCACAAATGCCATATCTACAACTGAACCTGAGTAAATAGCATCTTTTGAAGCTGCGAATGAAAATTGTCTGATTTATTTATGGGCTTGGCGTGGTGCCTACAAATAAAAACCCTATGGAGTTATACAACGATAACTCATGAGCAACTATAATTGCCAATGAACTTGGAGTTCAGAGCGGGGTCAGACATTATCCTATAAGATATCACTATGTTCGAAAGCATATCGAATTAGGTGAAATCAATCTACTCAAAGTTCACACAGATGATAATCTAGCTGATTCGTTTACGAAGGCTTTACCTAAGGGAAAGCTTAGTCAACATGCCAAGGGCATAGGACTTCGTTATGCTAGTTATTTCATGCAACTCTGTGTTTTAGTATTTGGATAAAGGATGTTAAGCAATTATTATCCAATAAATGAATTAAAGTACCTGGTATGTTTGTTTTCATTTGATAATTAATTGTATCCTATATTTGCATGTTTTAATCCTTGAATAATTTATTATTATTCTAAACTATCCAATGTCGATTGACTATATGAGAATATAGTCAAACTAAGACATATCTGAGTGATTGGTCAGAAAGGGTCTCACTAAACTCACATGATATTCATACGGATGCATATCGGATTCCCCAATTTATCGAATTATTACTTTATGGATCGTCGTCATTAAAGAATATTCGAAAATGATTATTTACTAAATCCTTAGACTTGAGATGCAAGTAGGTTCAGCGTGTATGGATTGCATCTTCTTGATATAGTTCTAACTATTCGTAAATGGTAGTTACACAGGACTATTTTCAGAAGTGTAGTGAAATGCATGACTGACACGTGCAGTCAATACATAATTTGTTCCTTCAATACGTTATTGAAGAATGATACTTCTAGGCCACTCATTAGGTATTAATCAGATGTGTGTATGGCCATACCAAAATGAAATTCAGATGTGTCTCGATTCATTTTGTAATCTTGATTAATTACATAGAATGAGAAATAGAACAGTTAAATCATGAAATGACATTGATCCATATTCATGATTAACACCGGTATCTGAAACAAAGGGATTGTAAATGATGAAATCATTATCTGAGACTTTATGAAACGAAACTCAGAAATTTCTGGGAACATTGGAGTGTTGCTAGACGCTAACCAATGTTATTGCTTAAGACATGTCCAAGTGGGAGCTGTTGGTATATATGTACACGACTTAAGCATGTCTGAAAATTAATGAGCCTATGGGGGGCGCGCACTTAATCATTTAGACACAATTAATTAATTAATAATGTATTAATTATTATGCACATTTAATATAAACTAAACTTAAGGGACTTAAATGTCAAGTGAGTGAAACTTGTATTGGGTTTTGAATTGGGTTGGGTTTTACATGGGCCGAATTTTAGGTATCCATATGCAACTCAATAACCTAATTAAAACCTATAAATACAAAGCCTAAGTTAGGGTTATTGGTATCCTAATACACATACAATACCCTAATAATTAAACCTCCTCTTCTTTTCTCCCTTTTGTGTGGTCGGCTAAACAACAAGGGTTTTTGGTTTGACTTTGTCGATCAAGTAAAGCAAGAGTAAAAGCAAGATAAGATTTTATATTCATTAAGTGTGTAGTTCGACTAGCATCGTGATTGTGTTGTGAAGGTGGTGTGAGTGCAACCCTAGAGGGTTTTACTATTTGTGAAACCTATTCGTTTTACTAAACGATTATTTGGAGCTAGCTAAAAGATACACGTTTTCTATCTTAACTAATTATAAATACGTGTTTATTCGCTTCCGCAATTGTATGACAATTTGTTATAGTTATTTGCTATATTCTAACAATAGGCACTTGATCCAAACAAAAAACTAAACATGTCATAACAAACCGACCATTTTTATAGCAGACATTCTTGCGTACTCCTTGATGGAACAAATTGTGAAGTAGTTGATCCTTAAAAACCGAGTACTAATTTGTGAAAATAAGGCCCGGAAGTCTTATGTTGGCGTTCCACTTCCACTTCCCTCGGGTTTGGAGTTGAGATCAAATGCGTTGAATTTTGCCTCCTCAATTTGCAGTGCGTGCTTGCAAAACATTTACGATATGTTATTAAAACACCTTGATCAAGCTGGATGAAAAGAGACACTGTTTTGCTACAGAAATGAATATACGTAAATACATAGACTTCTTCAGCAACATCTGCTTTGGCAACGGCTTTATTTTCAGTCTGTAGAAGCTCGTTATCTTTGCCGATTAGCAGCTCCAGCACATCACCTTCCTAGTGCCGCAGACCTCCAGCCCTGGAACATTATGATCATCATTATCCCAAAGTTGTAAAACACTTCAAAATAAAAATGCTATGGTGTCCACTTTGAGACATAGTCGTTTAAAGTTAAACTTTCAGCTACAGGTCGATATATAAACAATTATATATTCTACAGTATCTTGAATTTTACAATATGTCGATCCAAAGAGGGATTAGAGAGAAAAGTTATAAAAAAAGATCTTTACTAAACCTTTTTGTAGTGTATGGAATCCCTGAATCTGCTAAATAGTTTTAAGCTTTTCTCTTCCACACCTGCAAGCAACAATCACATTTAAATTGACTTCCTCATGAAGTTTTTCGACACTCAAACTAAATTCCATGCATTTCATATACATGGTAGTAATAATCCTAAAAGAATAACTCAAATTGTAGGGATCTTCGAGTCTTGAAGTCTGCGTGTCTTCCAGTCAAGAAAAAATCAATGCTACTTTTAAAATGGTCTATATTACAACAATCACCTATTCCTGTGACTTATTGTGCAATTATAGAGGCTAATTAACGATTAATGTATAATATGTTAAATATGTAACTACTCAAACCGGTAAGAAAAGTGAGATAATAAGGGAATCGTTCAAATAGCCAAATGTCGTCCATTATGTATTCAATGCCTACATCATAAGTCATTGCATTATGTAAGCGAGTCAACACAGCCAAGCCTGACCAGACCAGCACTAAAAAGAAATAATTCTTTAGGTTCATTGCCCCGACCCACCCAATGGAAGAACGAATAAGATGTAGTATGAACAAACATTAAGAGAGAAAAGAAATTTGAAGTGGGAATTTGAATAAAATTTTAACATATTGAGCTGTTCAACCTGCTCAACGTGAGCTATGTATTAAATGACCCGTTTGAGATAGAACACAAACCAATTCAACCGATTCATTAGTAAATGGGTCAAATTGCCATCTCTATTTTAACTAAATTCATGCAAACAGCGAATACTAACCAACTTTAGGTTCGCTGCAGCTTTATTGAAGCCAAATCACGGTTCATGAATGGCTTAGCCAACGGTGACTCAGGCCCTTGTGTTTTCAGCTTTGATACTAATGATTCAACCCTCTTAATATTAGGTTCTGGCAATCGACTTTTGAGGGTCATTAAGGGTGGTTGGGGTCCATTTTTTTTTTTAGATTTGACCTTTTCATTAGCTTAAAGACCCATATTCTATGTGCTTCGAATCATCCAACACTTTTTGCTCCTACATATGACAAAACAGAGAAAATGTTAAATCCTCAATCCAATATGGCACCATATACATATGCACATACATATACAAAGATTATGGGCGATGAATAATTAAAATAAAATTTAAAATCTACTCATGGGCAAATGCAAATAAAATACAAATACTTTTCATCATATCTAATAGTAAATGAGCCAAAAAAAATAACAAACCTTAAATTACAGAAACGAAATCAGAGGCAGACTTTGAAGCATCTGCAGCCAAAACTAAAACGAAAACCAAAACTAAAACGAAAACCAAAACCAAAACAATCCATAAAGTCGACCCTTGCAACATAATTAGCAAAACCCTATTATCTATAATTGACACGCGGTCAATCAATTAGACGCAAATTAACCAGAAATTAAGAATGCCAGAATGGTATGGTCCATGGACATAAAAGATGACAAATTTACATGATAGACTAATGGAACTGATGTCGAAATGCAACGACTTATTTGATCCGAACCTGTTCAATCCAGACAACTAAACTTATACAATGCTCATAAACAATGTTCAAGTTTCATGGGGGCGAAAAAGCTAATCTTCACCTTGCTTAAAGCTCCTCCAGATACGACCCAACAACTTTGCAAATTTTTGTACACTTATATCAACTTTAAAATGAAGTCAAAGTAAACAAATAAATGCTATTAAAGCCAACAAAAAATCAAGAATAACTCACATATAAAACATAAATACACATACAGTTAGTCAATTACCATCATTCAACGACTCTTGGCCTGATAGCATTGATGCATGTGACAACACTGATACTCGCTTGATAAACAATCACCAAATTAGCAAAGCAAATCAAACTTTACAGAGGTGGGCATACAACAAAGTAGAAGGAATTCATAAAAATAATTCATGTTGTGACGGTCTGACTATGAATGATTGAATTCATAGTATAGGAATTAATCATATCTCACATATATTATAAAGTTTCGACTATGTTCCTAATATCATATCATAGATATTACTTCTTTTGAAACCTAACTTGTAAATAATAAAAAGAAATAATATTTCGAATACACAAACGGATAAACAGGAAACGATTTAGTGTGCAAGCACACTCAGAAATAGAACCATAGTCAGATATCAACTTCAAAATATCAACTTTAAAACAAAACTCACAACAGCTCAAATTCATACTTGGTACATGTGAGAGACTTCATGCTTAGTTGCTTTTTAAGCGATTAATAGACTCCACCAGAACGTAAACCTTGAATTTGTGTCTAATCCTTTCAAGGCCTGTTACACTGTTTGAGCAACTGTTCTAAAAATAATGACATTTGATTATGATATAACTACAATCGTCAACAACGGACCTGAAGGATTTTTAGTGTGTCAACCACAAATTAATGAAAGGAGTATTAGGTCTCATGAATACAATGGATCAAAAGGCATACAATGTATCAACAATATTGTTTTTTTGTCTCTCGGGTGTCATTAGTTGTGTACCTATAAGAATAACTTGTAAAAAGATTTACTTATAGTTATTGATTATATGTGACTCCTCAAAGTTTGCGAGAAATGTAATTGCTTACCGGCAAAAAGAAATTACCTTGCCATTTTCTGCACAAACTCTTGGTTGCAAACCTAATCCTATTGGCATTGGACCTTGTGTGATCATGACCAATATTAGAGATTAGGACTAAAATAGTAAAATAAAGATACCAGAATAGGTGACTAATTCAACCCATTTAGTTTTGACATGTTGATTAGGGCTTTGTTGAATTATAAAATAAGAATCAATATCAATCACAATCGTACTTGTATCCATATCAATTCAAGCAGTCACTAATCAACATGATGAATATTATTGGGGGTGATAAAAGTCATTATTTAGAACTAATCTACATCATTGATCTTTAATTAGGGAGTTTAATCAAGGGCCTAAACTTCTCTATGATATTTTGTTTTATATATATATTAAAGATTAAAGATTTAAGAAAGATAAAAGATATATATCTAAAAATTACAATCGTCATGAAATCTACAAGGAAGAAATCCTAATTTCAGTTACAGATCAATCACTCTTCCTGCCTCACGAAGTAATCATTTATTGAGAAATTAACATCCATACGAAACAAATTTATCAATTAAACAAGCAAACACACATCATACATATCAGATTTAGCAAATCTCTATTGATTAAGCGCATTTCTATTGATTTGGAAAAATACATACAAAGGCGTCACCACTTCATTACAATAAACCTATCTATACTAAATGATTAGCCACATTAAACTATACATGTTTACTATCTTTTTAAAAACCCTAACAATCTCCCCATTAGAGTAAACACTGTAGGCTCTAAGTCTTCACTTCAGTCATTGGCTTTGATATCTTGTTTTAAGAATGCATTCCAAGCGATGAATGGATTTTCTGAATTCAATTCTTTCAGTTAACATGTCCATGACTTTAAAGAGGGTTTCCCTAGAAAGCTCTGACATTTTGTTGTTTGACAAATAAGTTTTGTCCAACTGCTCGTCTAATCTTGATTTAATGTGTTCCAGTGTGCCATCAGAGTATTTTGCAATTTCGCTTAACCTTAAAAACCTTTTGCACTCGTAGCGATCTTTATTTGGATTCACATATATAACACCCACTTCTGGAACGTCAAGAACTTTGAACAATGGCAAATCATTGATATCACCACCAGGAATTTGAATCTCTTGATTAGGCTCTAACCAGGGCCGTCTCTGAACTTTTAGAGGCCCTGGACAAAGTTGTCGTGTTACGGAAATGAGACCTTATAACTAAATATCAAGTGTGACACCCCCAAATTTAATGATTTGCGGAAGCTTGATTTGGGTGTCACTAATCAATATACAAAGCACATAAGATATAATGAACGACCACTATATGCGTCGCTTAAACTTGTATAGATACTGTAAATGTTTACATCAAAATATAGTTACATTAGCTCGATTCCTGAAATTGAGAGATTACATAGCATAATTACTTTTACAAAATATAATAATGTAGTCCAATCTCTAGTTGTATGTATGCTGACTCGAGCTAATAATTCCTGCTTGTGCAGCCAAACTACTGCTGGGTACCTGTGATAAATACTAAAATGGGTCAGCGAAAACGCTGGTGAGCTCACAGGTTTGTATGTCAATGTATAGTTGTCAGAACCGCAAGATTTATAATGAATTTAAAATGCAATTAAGCAAAATAAAAGTTATACTGTCCATGAGCACATAGTCTGAGCTTAACTGATTTGTCAGGCCCAATTAAGGAAACCTAACTTGGAGTGCCTCCTACGAGTGCCTAATCAACACTCGTCTTCCCAAATGCTAATACATCCGTTTGACCGATTAGTGCGTGCTAACCCGGATGAGGATTGTCAATCCCATATGATATCATATACTAACATTCACGCTATAAAATACTAGAGACTATGCTTACGGAGGACTTTAAATTGATTAGCTTGAAACTCATGTAGTATTTGAAGTTTGGCACTTGCGTTCTACTTGTAAAACAAAATCGAGTAGTAATATCACACCCCTAGTTGTAAAGCAGTGAAAATGGGGCTATGAAACTCACCTGAGTCTTGGAATGTTAAGCAATTAAACTTGAAGTAATTAGCAGTGTGTTGGTGTCCAAAGACTTGAAACCTGAATGTGTCCACGACACTTGAATTGTTATTAATTGTATTGGTATCTCGAAAGACTACCATTGAAATTGTTTGTCTAACTTAATGTCCAAATTACCCCGATTTGGTTGATTGTACTGTTACAAGTTACTACGACTTGTTTGATTGAATTGACACAAGTTACAACGACTTGTTTGAATAAATTATCTAAGTTACTATGACTTAGTTGATTCAATTGTGTATTTGAAAATGTGTACGGCCCGTTGGTGATTTAGTTGAAATAATAATAATTCTAAAATGTTGACTTTGCTACAGTACTGCTACAGTACTGCTACAGTAAATTTGACTTTTTTTTGAACAGTAACTTTGACTTCAAAATTTTGAGGTTTGAAGATTCAGTTTTTTTTTGTGCGACGTAGGGTGCTACGTCGCAGATCCGGACTGCGACGTTGGGCATGACGTCGCTATGTGCGACTTTCGCAATTTAATGCGACGTTGTACGTGACGTCGCTATAGGCGACGTAGTTGATTTCTGCGACGTAAGGGTCTGCGTCGCTAAGTGCGACGTTGGGGTTATAGTGCGACGTAGGTCGCTACGTCGCTATATGCGACGTTGGGGATATAGTGCGACGTAGGTCGCTACGTCGCATTTGCTCCAGGCCAAATGCGACGTACGGAGTCTGATCGGAGTTTCAACTCCAAAAACGCGTTTTCCGGCCATCGATCGGCATAATATTTTTACCCAACCCATTTTAGGACATTACAAGGTTATACAAACAACTAGCAAGTTATAAAACTTAAAAACGAGAGTTTTCGGAGTTGTGTCGGAAACTTACAAATCGCCGAAATGAAATTCCGGAAAGATAGAAGTGTAGATCGTCGCGTGGTGGTCGTTTATTCTAAAGGGGCTTGAAGATCCGAGGTCGTTTGAGGTGTTTATTTTGCGATTTTCGTGTGGTGGTGGTGATGGAGTTTGTTGAGAGAAAATAGGGAGAAGAGAGAGAGAAAGAAGTTGAAAAATGAAGAAAAGAAAGATGAGGAGGTGATTATGGTGGGATCCCCACCATTTTCAGTCCACGCGCTTCGCTCCGTGCGGTGTTCGTTTTCTCCGTAGTTTAAACGTTAAATATTTATTTTATTTATTTAAGGATACATTTTAAATTATAAATTATTACATAATATTTTATTGTAAAATTTTACCAGTTATCTATTTATGATATTTAAAAGGGAAATTCGTTTTATTTGTTTGCGCGTTTGTATTTTTAATCTCGTATACATTAATTGTGTAATAAAACTTGGATACGAAATATTACAATAAATGAGATTCTGAATAAAATTGAGTTATTAGATAATATTTGTATTTCTTAATAAAATTATTCACCAACGTCCGTATTTATTGTATCGAAATTCATTCGATTTGAAACTCGTACGATTTAAATAAACCGTATAATTGTGTAGATATATATTCAACAATATATATGATAATTGATACATTAATTAGCCTAACACATAACTAATTACATGTATTAAAACTTGATTAGGCACTAAATTCTAGTCCTAAATTGACGGTTGTCACATTCTCCCCCTGTTAGAAGAATTTCGTCCCGAAATTTATGTTGAAGTCGTGTTTGACGTTGAATCAGTGAAGAGTTGAGGATACTTGAGTCGCATTTGGTCTTCCCGTTCCCAAGTGAATTCCGGACAGCGCCGCGAATTCCACCTAACTTTGACGATAGGAATACGACTTTGTTTAAGTTGTTTGACCTCACGGTCCATGATTTCAGCGGGTTCCTCAACAAAGTGAAGTTTTTCGTCAACTCGAATTTCATCGAGTGGAATGATAAGTGTCTCATCAGACAGACACTTCTTCAGATTTGAAACATGAAATGTGGGATGCACGCTGCTGAGTTCGGATGGCAGCTGCAATCGATATGCCACTGGACCAATCTTTTCGAGGATCTCGAATGGTCCAATGTATCTGGGATTTAACTTCCCTCGTTTGCCAAATCGGATTACGCCTTTCCAAGGCGATACTTTGAGTAGAACTCGATCCCCAACCTGGAACTCGAGTGGCTTGCGTCTCACATCAGCATAACTTTTCTGACGATCACGCGCGGCTTTGAGTTTGTTTTGAATTTCTACGATTCTCTCGGTCGTCTCGTGAATGATTTCTGGACCCGTGAGTTGGCTGTCCCCAACTTCGGTCCAACAGATAGGTGACCGGCACTTACGACCGTACAGTGCCTCGAAGGGTGCAGCTTTGATGCTGGTATGATAACTGTTGTTGTACGAGAACTCGCACAATGGTAGATGTTTTTCCCAGTTTACACCGAAGTCTACTACGCAGGCCCGTAGCATGTCTTCAAGTGTTTGAATGGTTCGTTCACTTTGACCGTCGGTTTGAGGATGGTATGCGGTACTCATATCCAGTCGAGTACCCAGGGATTTTTGAAGTGATTGCCAAAATTGTGAAGTGAAACGACTATCCCTATCGGAGATAATTGAGATTGGAACACCGTGTTTGGTCACGATTTCCTTCAGATAAATGTTGGTGAGGCGTTCCATTTTGTCAGATTCCTTGATTGCCAGGAAGTGAGCAGATTTTGTGAGACGATCCACGATCACCCAAATGGAATCGCAACCGTTCGAGGATTTGGGTAGCTTGGTTATGAAGTCCATGGCAATTTGTTCCCATTTCCATTCAGGAAGACTGGGTTGTTGAAGTAAACCAGAAGGTTTTTGATATTCGATTTTGACTTTGGAGCAAGTAAGGCACTTGCTGACATAGGTGGCGATTTCGGCTTTCATGTTCGGCCACCAGTAGAAGTCCTTGATACCGTGGTACATTTTGTCGGATCCCGGATGGATAGAATATTTGGACTTGTGAGCTTCATCCATCACCAAGTCTCGTAGGTTCCCATATTTAGGCAACCAGATTCGGTTTGAGAAATACCTAATCCCGTTAGGTCTGATTTCGAATTGTTTACCCATGCCCCGCAAGGCTTCATCTTTGACATTTTCGGGTTTTAAGGCTTCGAGTTGAGCAGTGAGAATTTGAATGTTTAAATTGTTGTGAATGGTCATACTGAGGGCTCGAACCCGAAGTGGTTTCACTCGCTCTTTTCGACTGAGGGCGTCAGCAACAACATTTGCTTTGCCTGGATGATATTTGAGTTCGCAGTCGTAATCGGTAAGCAACTCGACCCATCGACGTTGCCTCATGTTGAGATCCTTCTGATCGAATATGTGTTGAAGGCTTTTATGGTCGGTAAAGATTGTACACCTGGTACCATATAGGTAATGTCTCCAGATTTTGAGGGCAAAAACGACAGCTCCTAGCTCGAGGTCGTGGGTGGTGTAATTCTTTTCATGAATCTTAAGCTGTCGAGAAGCATAAGCTATGACTTTGTCCCGTTGCATGAGCACACAACCGAGACCTTGATGAGAAGCATCGCAGTATACCACGAAGTCATCGGTGCCTTCAGGTAAAGATATGATAGGAGCACTGCAAAGCTTTTGTTTTAAGAGTTGGAATGCCGACTCTTGTTTATCAGTCCAGTCAAACTTTTTGTCTTTCTGGGTCAGCGTCGTGAGTGGTATGGCTATCTTGGAGAAATTTTCAATGAATCGTCGATAGTATCCGGCCAGTCCTAGAAACTGGCGTACTTCGGTCGGAGTGGTTGGCGATTGCCAGTCTTTGATAGCCTCGATTTTTGACGGGTCGACGTGAATCCCCTGACTGTCAATCACGTGACCAAGGAATTGAACGGTTTTGATCCAGAACTCACACTTAGAGAACTTGGCATAGAGCTCCTCGTGTTTAAGTAGTTCAAGGATGGTTCTGAGGTGTTGCGCATGCTCTACTTTGCTTCGTGAATATATGAGGATGTCATCGATGAAGACAATGACACACTTATCAAGGTAAGGTTTACACACCCGATTCATAAGGTCCATGAATACAGCCGGTGCATTGGTTAGGCCGAATGGCATCACTTGGAATTCGTAATGCCCGTAACGAGTTCTGAAAGCGGTTTTTGGAATATCGGCATCGCGAACACGCAATTGGTGATAACCGGATCCGAGATCAATCTTTGAATAACAACTCGACCCTTGAAGTTGGTCGAACAAATCATCGATTCGAGGGAGTGGATACCGGTTCTTGACAGTTAACTTGTTCAACTCTCGATAGTCGATACACATTCGAAAAGAACCGTCTTTCTTCTTGACAAATAGGACCGGAGCTCCCCAAGGTGAAGAACTCGGCCTGATGAATCCTCGTTCCAGGAGTTCCTGTAACTGGGTGGACAGCTCCTGAAGTTCGGATGGAGCTAAACGGTATGGTGCTCGGGCTACCGGCGCAGCACCTGGTACAAGATCGATTGAAAACTCAACCTGTCTTGGTGGTGGTAGACCAGGTAGTTCTTCAGGAAAGACTTCTGGAAAGTTTCGAACAATTGGAACATCCTCAAGTCGCTTCTCTTCCGACTTTTTCTCCATGATGTGCGCGAGGATTGCTGGATAACCCTTTCTCAGAAATTTTCGGGTTTTAAGACAAGATATGATGTTAAGCCTCGTCCCTCCGGCCTCCCCCTGTATGACTAGGGTTCTACCGACAGTGAGAGGTATGCGAACAATTTTGTCATAGCAGATGATTTCGCCACGATGTTTGGATAACCAGTCCATGCCTACGATGACATCGAAACTCCCTATTTCAATAGGCATAAGATCTATGGAGAAGGTTTCGTCGGCTAGATTTAAAGTGCAATTAGGTATCACACTATCGGTTTCTATCAGCTTGCCATTTGCTAACTCTACGGTGTACTTAACGTCTAAAGCAACAGGTGTAATGTCAAGTAGAGGACAAAATTCATCAGAAATAAAACTCCTATCGGCACCAGTATCAAACAGTATGGAAGCAGTTAAATTGTCGAGGAGGAACATACCCGTGACCACATTCGGGTCCTGACGGGCATCCCCTGAGTTGATTACGAAGGCGCTACTTTTGGTGTTGGTGTTGTTGCGGTGGTTGTTGTTGTTGTTGCCCTTATTCTTCAGTTTTGGGCAAGAATCCCTGAAGTGTCCTGGGTTTCCACATTCGTAGCAGGACTTAGGTTGCCGGGTATTTCTGTCAGAGGGGTTGTTGTTGGATTTGGGGGATCGGCAATCCTTAGTCAAGTGCCCTTGCCTCCTGCAGTTGTTGCAAGGAGTACCGCACTGACCAAAATGGTGATAGTTACACTTGGAACAATAAGGCCTGTCCCCGGTGTAGCTGCGGTTGGATTCAGAGTTGGTGGTGTAGACTTGGATGGCGTTGTTTTTCTTGTTTGAGTTGTGGTGGTGTTCAGTGGATTTGCGTTTGTTGTTGTTGGAGGATGAGGTGTTGGAGGTCTCACGGCTAACAACTAGAGCCATGAGTTCGTGGGCCAATCGAATGGCACTCTCAGTAGTAGTTGGTTTGGATGAAGCAACGTTTCCCTGGATGTTCTCGGGAAGTCCACGAATGTATTTCTTAATGCCCTTACTTTCTGGTTCGACTAAACCTGGGCATAATAGAGCAAACTGCTGAAATTTGGTGGTATAATCAGCGACATCATTTCCCTGCACCTCCAGATGCCAGAATTCTTCTTCCAGCCTGTGCAATTCCTCTTCAGGACAGTATTTCTCTGTCAGTTTCTTTTTCAGTTCGGCCCAAGGAAGTCGATTTGCAACCTCAAGGCCTACGGAGTTTGCGTGGGTTTTCCACCACGTGAGTGCACCTTCCTGAAAGGTGTAAGCAGCGAATTTGACTTTGTTGTTCTCAGTACAGTCGCAGAGACTGAAAACAGATTCCATGCGCTCAATCCAACGGATCAAGCCAATGGCACCTTCCGTGCCCTTGAAGTATAACGGTTTACAGCTAAGGAAGTCCTTATAGGAGCAGGGTTTGGGTGGTGGAATATTGGTTGCGGTGTCCTCACTACCAGGTGGTGTTCGGGTAGCCAAGGCTTCAGTCACACTGCGGGCAATTATCCCCGCGATCTCAGCTTCGCTAAGGGTAATTTGACGACGTGGAGGCATGATGCTGAGTAAGAAAGAACAAGGAAATGAAATAAGATACTAGTCCGAGTATGATGAACTAGTGATGTGTTTGTCATTTCGAGACAAAACGTTAGAGAGAAAGAGGCCTATATTCATATAATATAATATAGTCTAAAGTTGTAACGAGGTCTACTTATGTAAATGTATATGTATATCACATAATAACCTATTGAGTGTCTAGCACAGACGTGTTTTGAGTCCCGTTTCTCTCGAGGTCAGAGTCAACTAATGCATTCCTGTTCAACATAACTCTTTCAGATTTCACATCATCTTTCTTTAATTGTACATAGTTGATCAGGCTATGTTAAATTAAAGTCGTATGATGTAATCCCTGAACTAGTCATAACTAATAAGGAATACTGCCTAACGGTCATAGTCTAGGCCCACTAAATGCAACCTAGTTCACTATAACCTTAGGCTCTGATACCAATCTGTGACACCCCCAAATTTAATGATTTGCGGAAGCTTGATTTGGGTGTCACTAATCAATATACAAAGCACATAAGATATAATGAACGACCACTATATGCGTCGCTTAAACTTGTATAGATACTGTAAATGTTTACATCAAAATATAGTTACATTAGCTCGATTCCTGAAATTGAGAGATTACATAGCATAATTACTTTTACAAAATATAATAATGCAGTCCAATCTCTAGTTGTATGTATGCTGACTCGAGCTAATAATTCCTGCTTGTGCAGCCAAACTACTGCTGGGTACCTGTGATAAATACTAAAATGGGTCAGCGAAAACGCTGGTGAGCTCACAGGTTTGTATGTCAATGTATAGTTGTCAGAACCGCAAGATTTATAATGAATTTAAAATGCAATTAAGCAAAATAAAAGTTATACTGTCCATGAGCACATAGTCTGAGCTTAACTGATTTGTCAGGCCCAATTAAGGAAACCTAACTTGGAGTGCCTCCTACGAGTGCCTAATCAACACTCGTCTTCCCAAATGCTAATACATCCGTTTGACCGATTAGTGCGTGCTAACCCGGATGAGGATTGTCAATCCCATATGATATCATATACTAACATTCACGCTATAAAATACTAGAGACTATGCTTACGGAGGACTTTAAATTGATTAGCTTGAAACTCATGTAGTATTTGAAGTTTGGCACTTGCGTTCTACTTGTAAAACAAAATCGAGTAGTAATATCACACCCCTAGTTGTAAAGCAGTGAAAATGGGGCTATGAAACTCACCTGAGTCTTGGAATGTTAAGCAATTAAACTTGAAGTAATTAGCAGTGTGTTGGTGTCCAAAGACTTGAAACCTGAATGTGTCCACGACACTTGAATTGTTATTAATTGTATTGGTATCTCGAAAGACTACCATTGAAATTGTTTGTCTAACTTAATGTCCAAATTACCCCGATTTGGTTGATTGTACTGTTACAAGTTACTACGACTTGTTTGATTGAATTGACACAAGTTACAACGACTTGTTTGAATAAATTATCTAAGTTACTATGACTTAGTTGATTCAATTGTGTATTTGAAAATGTGTACGGCCCGTTGGTGATTTAGTTGAAATAATAATAATTCTAAAATGTTGACTTTGCTACAGTACTGCTACAGTACTGCTACAGTAAATTTGACTTTTTTTTGAACAGTAACTTTGACTTCAAAATTTTGAGGTTTGAAGATTCAGTTTTTTTTTGTGCGACGTAGGGTGCTACGTCGCAGATCCGGACTGCGACGTTGGGCATGACGTCGCTATGTGCGACTTTCGCAATTTAATGCGACGTTGTACGTGACGTCGCTATAGGCGACGTAGTTGATTTCTGCGACGTAAGGGTCTGCGTCGCTAAGTGCGACGTTGGGGTTATAGTGCGACGTAGGTCGCTACGTCGCTATATGCGACGTTGGGGATATAGTGCGACGTAGGTCGCTACGTCGCATTTGCTCCAGGCCAAATGCGACGTACGGAGTCTGATCGGAGTTTCAACTCCAAAAACGCGTTTTCCGGCCATCGATCGGCATAATATTTTTACCCAACCCATTTTAGGACATTACAAGGTTATACAAACAACTAGCAAGTTATAAAACTTAAAAACGAGAGTTTTCGGAGTTGTGTCGGAAACTTACAAATCGCCGAAATGAAATTCCGGAAAGATAGAAGTGTAGATCGTCGCGTGGTGGTCGTTTATTCTAAAGGGGCTTGAAGATCCGAGGTCGTTTGAGGTGTTTATTTTGCGATTTTCGTGTGGTGGTGGTGATGGAGTTTGTTGAGAGAAAATAGGGAGAAGAGAGAGAGAAAGAAGTTGAAAAATGAAGAAAAGAAAGATGAGGAGGTGATTATGGTGGGATCCCCACCATTTTCAGTCCACGCGCTTCGCTCCGTGCGGTGTTCGTTTTCTCCGTAGTTTAAACGTTAAATATTTATTTTATTTATTTAAGGATACATTTTAAATTATAAATTATTACATAATATTTTATTGTAAAATTTTACCAGTTATCTATTTATGATATTTAAAAGGGAAATTCGTTTTATTTGTTTGCGCGTTTGTATTTTTAATCTCGTATACATTAATTGTGTAATAAAACTTGGATACGAAATATTACAATAAATGAGATTCTGAATAAAATTGAGTTATTAGATAATATTTGTATTTCTTAATAAAATTATTCACCAACGTCCGTATTTATTGTATCGAAATTCATTCGATTTGAAACTCGTACGATTTAAATAAACCGTATAATTGTGTAGATATATATTCAACAATATATATGATAATTGATACATTAATTAGCCTAACACATAACTAATTACATGTATTAAAACTTGATTAGGCACTAAATTCTAGTCCTAAATTGACGGTTGTCACATCAAGTAAGATAAAGGTTCGATGAAATTGATTCTTAAAGATCCAATTTTCAAATACTTTATTTATTTCTCTGAAACATATTTATTTATCTGATACTGATTCTCTCAAATCCCAGTTGTTAGTTATTAACTCTTTTAGTCAAACTCTAACAAGTCAATATAAGTTTTCAATTTTGGACCATTCAGGCGACCTATATATTTGTTTAAATATATATTTAGTATAAATCTAGTTACTAACAAAGATCTATTAGTTCAAAATATAAGAGGTGTCAATCTCTTATATAATCATCATATATATTACACATATCACATTACTTGGGAAAAATTTGGAGGCCTCGAAATTTAGAGGCCCTGGGCGGTCGACCACCTCGCCCACCCTCAAAGACGGCCATGGCTCTAACAAGTTGACCCTCTTGGTAAAACTCTCAAGACCCAACTGAAAATCCTCAAACCATGACAATCTAACTTTTACTTTAATAAATCGTTTAATGACTTCCAGAGCATCCGGAAAATCAACTGTACGAGTGTCCATATCCCTTATGGTCTCGTATAAAAACTCAATGTCTCTAATATTGACATCCATTAGATCCGCTTCAGTGAATTGATATTCTTTCAGATCTTATCTTTTAAAAACAAACTCGGGATAAGAGAGGTTACCATTTCTATTTTATTTGTAGTATTCTATACGTTCAATTTCAATTTCAATAATCCGTTCTGATGACTTCACAAATTCTTCACCCTGGCTCTTTGTCTTCATGAAGACTTGATATTCAGCTTGCTCTGCACTATTAAGATGCTCTATTCTGTATACTTTTTTGGTTCTAATTCCACAATTTTCTTACTAAACAATTTCTGAACTTCTTCATCATCTTCTAGAAAGGGAGTTTTTATCATTACGTGTTTCAAGTCTGGTTTCAGGAGGAGTGTTGACTCTTTTTGTCTGAAACGAACTTTTTGAACATGAACTTGCGAATGAGTTGCTGATTATTCATCATGCTGAGAATGTTGATCTTGAATTGGTGAGTTTGAGGCTTCATTATCTATTATTTGCTCAACCACATCACTGTTTAATCCTTCTTGATCTTCACACTCCAACATATCATTTCTTTCTTCCTTATCAATTTCAAGCTTTTCATTTTCTGCTTCGTAATGTATCTCTGCAGTTTCTGACTCCACAACCACCATTTTTTTAACCTGATGTGTTTGAACCTCAGGCTTTTCAATCATTGTTGGATCCACCTGATCGTACAATCCTCAAAATAATAAAGTTCTCGAGCTGTTTCACTGGTTGGCTGATCATTTGGTTCTGAAGTTTGAAGTATAGTTGCATCTGAACTACATGCATCTTTCAACTTTTGTCGTTTCCCCCCCCCCCCCCCCCCCCCCCCCCCCCCCCGCGGGTTATCGTGATCAGGATCATCCTGCTTTCTTTTGGATCCTTGAACTTGACCCCGGCATGTTTGTTCAAGTTCAGCTAGACGTCTAGTAAGCTCGGCCATGATGGGTTAATCCCGATCATCTAAACATGAAGTGTAAAAACGTAAATATATTATAGTATGTGATTATAATGTAAATAAGCGAAAAGGCATGACTCTTGGCAAAGGAAATAACCGCAGGTAACAAGGGGAATAAACCGAAAAGATGCAATGGTGCACAAAGGGACATCAACGAACCGACACAACCATTCATTTGTACTTTTTCGTTATGTATATATAGATAGAAGTTATCTAACAAACAGAATCTGTTGAATGCATATAACTTTGTATTTCATTTCAAATTCTCTCAAATATTAGATTGAACAAAGTTAAATTCAAAGATCCGAGGGATTGGGGCCAACAATTGGCATCAGAGCATTGGTTGTTAACCAAGTTTAAATCATATACCAAGTTTTTCACAGATTCTGTAGGAATCAAAGAAAACCGTGAAGAACAATTTTTCGGTCAAGAAATTCTCTGCAAGTTTGAACACCGATCGATTATTATCAATAGCAAGTGTTCAATGGAAAATTTCTGTTTTGAATCCACTTTGTCACCAAGGGATCAATCACATACAGTGATTAAATCAACCGGCATCAAAGGTTTCAAAACTTTCGTCTGCAAATTTTTCATACGAAGAACAAACCGAAAAGGGGAGAATCGCATATCATCAATCAAAGGCACGGTTATAGTTTCGAAGCAAGATTCACAACAGAATTTAAAGGGACAACAAATCAGGCATCAAAAAGGGCGAAAAGTGAAACGGTGCAAAACAAAAAGGAAAGAACACATCTTGTTTGCGATCAGAGATTCACAACCCTTCGATTGAATCATCACAGCGGTTCAAGTTGTCCAGGAAGCAGGCCCAAAGAGAAACCGGTACGAGGAATCCCAAATCAGTGAAACCCTAGGTTTTGCAACACAAAAGAATCAGGAGATTCCAACGGTTCAAGAGGAACCACCAACCGGTTAAGGATTAAGGAGAGAATAGAGGCAGTTACGCGGTTAAGTCGATGGTTAACCGGAGATAAACACCGGCAGTCACGAGGGAAGGAGATAAGGGGCATCAGTCGCAAGTGAAGCGACACCAAAGGAACCAGACAAGGCATCGGGTCAAAAAACACCAGGTTCCAAGTTTTTATAAAAAAAAACAAAACAAACCCTCCAAGGCTCCAACTTTTGTTATATATATATATATATACTAGATTTATACCCGTGCGATGCACGGCAATATGAGATACAGTTTTTTACAAATTTTTATAAAAGATTTACCCTTAAAAAATTACGGAGTATAAGGAAAGTTGTATCTTTCAAAGATCTTTAGCCCTGCTTCACAGTGAAACTATTAAGAAACATCATTATTATATTCAAATAAATAAACATTCAAAACTATATAATAATAAAGAATTAATGAAATTGCAAGAGTAATTTAGTAATATCGATCGCCACGTACCTTTCCCGAATCTTTGTACTTTGTAAGAGGTGTATATATTGTTCATCAATAAAATTGAAATAAGATAAATTACTCCAAGGAATCAATACACAAATTAAGCTAGACAAATGTAGATTAGTACAATAGTCAGTTGTGAACTTACATACTTATATAAATAGTTACTAACAACAAAGTACAATCTGAAAATTCAGAAAACTTACTCAACAAAAAAAAAAAAAGAAACAAATTAATTAAAATGAGAGATATAGGCTATAGCTAACATAATTACGGGACACAACAATATGAAACAAAATTAACGGTTAAAAAATCATATATATACGTTGTTCTTATCGATTCAGTGACATACATGATTTCATACATTATAAAGCCAAGAGTTACATAAATCATGACAGTAATAAATCTAATATACGGAAAAACCTTAATATGAATTATAAACATTAAGAACTTTCATATTTATACATGAACGTGGGTACAGCCGGCCATATTCAAACCTTCAGCTCCGATCATCATTGAAAAAATACCCTTACGGAATCGTTGTCGCATTTATTATTCTTATCCAATGGAAGAAAATATATTCATCAATCTTTTTTTTAAAGATATATCACTTCCTAATTGAAGTATAAATAGATGAAGTATTTATCATCTTATATAGCAATTGCAATCATATTAAACTCTTATCGTTTTTATAATATAAGATTATAAACTCTCATGTTCCTAAATATGATATATGTTAACTGCAAAGAATAATACTCGTAATAAATAAATAAATAAATAAACTAAAGATATAACAAAAGTGTACACCATTTCAAATTCCTTTAATATTAATTTTTATCACCAAACAAATACGGAGTAATAATTTTTTAATTAATTTTTTATTTAAAATTAAGAGCTTGACACAATTCTTATTAACGTGGACTCTTTGTTTTCATATTTTAACATGGAGTATTTAATTATTAATTAATTAAGTAATATAATAAATAATATAATAAATGATTAAAATATTGTGTTAATCGAAATTATGTTGTAACATCCGTAAATCAGACCTAGCTGTTTTATATTATTTGGTGATTTTAAAATAATATTAACGTGTTTGGAAATAATATTGTTTGAATTAATTGCGAATAAATAGGAAATAAGTTTCAGGACTTATTGTGGTTAGTAAAATATTAAGTGGTTTAAATTAATATAGTTGACGGAACAATAAAAGTTTGGACTCGCAAATGATTTTCGGGTTCCAGACAATAGGTTGAGAAGGGGTATTAAATTATACCCGTATAATTGAAGGTCGGTAGGAGGAGCCGACCTCCTTTACTATTTATTTCCCTCCCCAATTTCTATTTTGTTCCTGAGGAACCAAACCTAAAACCTAAAACTTATGTGAACAACTAAATCAGATTTAGAAGCTGTGATTGATGCTGTGATTTCATCTAAACATCATCATCTCTATACACATAAACTAGTAAGTTGATTTGAATTAATTAGTTTTCTTGATATTTAGATTTCTAGTGAAATTGGAGATGAATATGATGATATGTGATTATAGATGTTGTTAGAAATCGTAGTTATAGTATATAATCGATTAGAACTTGAGTTGAATGCTAGAAATTGAGTTTTGATTCGGATTTGAGGTTGTTGGTTTGAACAGGAAGAAATCGCAGAGGCTTGGCCGGCGGTCAAGCCGTTTGGCCGGCGGTCAAGGGTCTGTTTTGGGCTAGTGGTGACGACGTTGCTTTGGCCGGCGGTCAAACCTTTTAGCCGGCGGCTAAATGGCCCCAAGGCAGAAAATGACCTTTTCGTTATAAACCTTATTTCAAACGATCTTTTCGTGTTTTAGAGGCGACTAGTGAGTGAAATGACATAATAAATATTGTAACTGGATAGTATAATTGTTTGATGCTACAATTTGAGATACTGTGATATGTTATATAATTATAACATGAGTTTGTTATTGAGACAAGTTACTAACTTGTGTTGTTTGTGATGTTTTCAGATAAACAAGAGACTCAGTGACAATAGACTACTGAGTGGAGACTGAGGTATTCGGTGAGTGGACTTGTACTCTCAGTGTGATTTGGTGGTAACATATTTGGTTACAACAAGTGAACATAGTGATATAGTGATTGTGATTGTGATTGTTGAATTGTGACTGTTGAAATACACGTGTAATAAGTGATGTGTTGCCTTTGAGCATTTGGTGATTCGGAGGTCAACAATTGTTGGACTGGGTTGCTACAGGTTAGTCAATGTGAGATTTGTGAACATGTGTTGTGAATGGAACACATATTGACTAAAGGTAGCAAACAGTTATCGGTAATGCCACTGTATTGGCCTGCAGTTGGTTGTAAGTGTCGCTTGGTGCACCTCCCGGGTCTGAGCGGTGTCACAAGGACCACCGATCCTCTTGGTGATGTTGTGTCAGTGTCTATGTGATCTTTGTGATAATCAGTATTGTTATGCTGAATTGTGCTGATAGTGACAGGTTGACTCACTTAGCTTTGTGCTAATCCCACTATTTATCCTTTACAGGTCTTGAGATAATTTGGGCTGGGCAAGGAATGGACTGAAGAATGTTTGACTTTGTTGCGTTACTCTGATATTGGATTTTATAAATCAGTGTTGTTCGTGTTTTCATATAACACCCAGATTGATAAATTATGGTTTAAATTTGTTGGATTTTTGTGTTTACTAAATGATGTGAATTATAAAAGTTTTAATTTGGACAGACGCTTCCGATATATTGTAATTAAATAACTATAATGTGAGGGGTGTTATATATGTGCTATTGCCACGTGTCATTGTTGCTTATGTGGCGAATCCTGGAGCCATCTTTACTACTTGCTTAGTATATACATATATATATATATATATATATATATATATATATATATATATATATATATATATATATATATATATATAAGAAGTAAAAATTATATATTTCCAACTGCTTATTATACTGAAGGATAATTTAGGGAGTGCGCAGCCTTAGATTATTCAAAAAATTAAGGCACTAAGTATATTAGATATTTAAAGATTTAAGAATATTCTAGAAATATGACAGTTGAAAGTGAAGACGGTTCAAAGAGAGAATTAGGTAGTACACCTCAATTCCAATGCCCAATGTTAAAGCCAACGAATTACTCATTATGGAAAATTCGAATGCAAATCATATTAGAAGCAAATAGTTTGTGGGAAATGATAGAGCCGCAGAGGACGACTCAACCCAATAACAAAAAAGAAAAGACTGCCATAGCATACCTTTACCAAGGATTACCCGAAGAACAATTGCTGCAAGTAACAAAGCACAAAACGGCAAAGGCCATATGGGATGCTTTGAAAGCTAGACATATTGGCAAACAAAGAGTTCAACAAGCCAAGTTACAAACACTCAAATCGGACTTTGAGATGTTACATATGAAGGAAGATGAAACAATAGATACCTTCGCTAGAAAATTGACAACAATGGTCAATAAAGCTGCTAGTCTAGGGCACGTGATAGAAGATCAAATAGTTGTATGAAAGCTATTAAATGTTGTACCAGAGAGATACTTGCAAATAGTTGCATCTACAGAACAATATTGTGATGTAAGTAAGATGACAATAGAGGAAGCAATTGGGAGACTCAAAACGTATGAGGAAAGAATAAAATACAGGAAGGGTAAACAAGTGGATACTCAAGAGAAGTTGATGTTCACACGGCATGAAAGTAAAGGAAAGTATTTTAGAGGACGTGGACGTGGAAATTTTAGATTTTCACAAGGAAAAAGCCACGAGAGATTTAAGGAAGAGAGGAAGGATGGAGAAACCTCTCATAGAAACTTCAATAGAAACAACTTCAAGAAACCAAGCTATGATAATAGCAAAACACAATGTTTCAAATGTAAGAAACCAGGGCACATTGCACCTGATTGTCCTCAAAGGACAAAGATTACGGAGCATTCCAACTTTGTGGAAGAAGACTTAGAACCAACTCTACAAATGGCGATATTAGAAGACTTTGAAGAAACAGAGAAGGAAGTTGTAAAGGAAGAGGTCTTGCTACATGAAGACAATATAGAATATAAAGAGACAAATGAAAGTAATGATAGTTTATGGTACTTGGACAATGGATCTAGCTAGTAACCATATGACTGGAGTGAAAGAACTCTTCAAAGAATTAGATGAGAAGATTACAAGAAAAGTAAGATTTGGAGATGGTTCACACATTGAAATAAATGGGAAAGGATCAATTTTAATAGAATGTGATGACGGACAGCAACGAGTCATATCACAAGTATATTACATTCCTAGCTTGAAAAGCAATTTGCTAAGTCTAGGACAATTTACTGAGATTGGTTGTAAGGTAATAATGGAAGATGACGAGCTGCGACTTTATGACATGAATAGCAACATCTTCATGAAGGTTACGCGACAAAGAAATCGACTATACAAGGAAAATTTGAAGATAGGCACACCTGTTTGCCTATTAGCAAATTTAGGGGATGATACATGGTTATGGCACGCAAGATTAGGACACCTAAACTTTGAGTCACTCAGATCAATGGCTCAAAAGGATTTAGTATGTGGAATACCTGCTATTAAACACACAACATAAGTCTGTGATTTTTGTTTAATCGGAAAGCATAGTAGAACACCATTCCCCCGAAGAGCTAAAGAAAGATCAACAGCACCTCTAGATTTAGTATATGGAGATTTATGTGGACCTATCTCACCACCGACACCTTCTGGAAAGAAATACACATTCTTGCTAGTAGATGACTACTCAAGATATATGTGGACGCATTTCTTAAGCTCGAAAGATCAAGCATTTGATACTTTCAAGGAATATAAAGAGACAATAGAAAAAGAGTTAAGGACAACATTGAAAATGTTGAGAACAGATCGTGGAGGAGAATTTACATCGATTGAATTCACACGATACTGCAAAGAAAACGGTATTGCAAGGCAACTCACCGCACCTTACTCACCACAACAAAATGGAGTAGTTGAAAGAAGAAATAGGACGATTATGTCTACTAGGAGATGTATGATGAAGTCGACGAACATGCCACAGAACTTCTGGGCTGAAGCTGTAAGACACGCTATATACATCGTTAATAGTGTTCCAACAAAAGCACTGGAAGATATTACTCCATACGAAGCAATAGAGAAGAGAGCCAAACTTAGATAAATTGAGAGTTTTTGGCTGCATTGCATATGCAAAGGTACCATCACAACATCTGACGAAGTTGGATGATAAAAGTGTACGAATGGTATACTTGGGAAATGAACAAGGATCAAAAGCTTATCGTCTATTTGATCCAACGACACAAAATATATGTGTTAGTAGAGATGCGAATTGAAGTTTAAGGAGAACGAAACATGGGAGTATATTAGCGAGTTCAATATTGAGGAACCCGAATGGAGTGACTTCACAATAGAGAATCATGAAGCCACAAGTGAACATTATGTTGAAGGAACTCAAACAAATCAAGAGGATAATGAGATTCCTAACAATGAGCACGATGAGTACACATCATCATTAACAAGCTCCCCCTCAAGTTCTCAAAAATCTCTCACACCGTTAGCAAGTTCAACGCAAGTTAGTCCTCAAGTTACACTGAACACCTCGACACAATCAAGTTATCAAAGTGATAGTGGTACAATCACTACTACACCCTCACACTTTGAATTGACCATACACCAGTAAGAGGTTTTAGAACATTAGTGGACTTATACGAGAACACAGAAGAATTATTATTGGCTGAAGACGAACCCAAGAATTACAAGGAAGCATCAAGTGATCAAAAATGGATCGAAGCAATGAAGGTCGAGTTTGATTCCATCAATAGGAATAACACATGGGAATTGACTGCTCTACCTAAAGGACATAAAGCAATTGGTTTAAAATGGGTTTTCAAAACCAAAAGAGATGCTAATGGAGAGATAATCAAGCATAAAGCTAGATTAGTAGCAAAAGGCTACATACAAGAGCAGGGCATAGATTTTGAAGAAGTATTCGCACCTGTAGAAAGGATTGAAACTATCCGATTACTACTAGCCATAGCTGCTCATAACAAGTGGGAAGTACACCACCTCGATGTAAAATATGCATTTTTACATAGAGAGTTAAAGGAGGAAGTGTATGTTACACAACCCGAAGAATTTGTTAAAGGAAAAGATAATGGGAAAGTATATAGACTTATAAAAGCTCTATATGGACTGAGACAAGCACCACGTGCATGGAATATCAAATTGGATAACACCTTAAAGTCACTTGAATTCGAAAAATGTGCACTAGAACAAGCTGTCTACACAAAGACTACGAAGGACTCAATACTGTTAATAGGAGTATATGTAGATGATTTAATCATCACTGGTACACCGAAGAAGGAGATTGACAAGTTTAAAGCTCAAATGGAAGAACAGTTTGAGATGAGTGATCTTGGATTAGTAGCTTACTATCTAGAGATAGAGGTCACACAAACAGGGGGTGACATATCAATAAAGCAAACTGCTTACGTAAGCAAAATTATGAAGGATGCTGGAGTGTTAGACTGCAACGAGACTCAAATACCTATGGATCCAGGAACAAGACTGACAAAGGTCACTGAAGGAACATTGGTCAATACAACTGAGTATCGAAGCTTAATAGGATGTTTAAGATACCTGCTTCATACAAGACCTGACTTAAGTTATTCTGTTGGATTACTTAGTCGTTTTATGCAATAGCCAAGGGAACAACATATGAAAGCTATAAAGCAAGTACTACGTTATGTGAAAGGAACTGATGTGTGCTAAGTATAGGCAATTATAATAACAAGTTTAAATTAAGGAAAGACTAAATAATACTATCACATAATTCAGGCAAGATTGACCCGTTCATGTAATATAGCTTAATAAGTAAGTCCAAATTCGAACACAAGGAACACAAGAAACGTGATTCTTATTTATAACTAATTATCTATTTATTCTAATTACAAATATTTACAATTATAATAAAAATAATTTAAATAAAGGATCCAATTTACAATAATCTACAAGATAAGGGGGACGTTTTAGTTCCGAACGAACATATTTATATTTATATTTTGATACAGATTCTAATAGATAAGTTTTAGGAACAACTTAAGTATACTCAATTGGATAAAAGATTATAATTATTCAAACTATTATTTATTAAACTTATTATATGTACTTATGTCTATTTGCTTTGTTGGCTATTATTACTGGTGATTTACTAATGTAGAAGATCACTTAGGGTTAAGTCAAATCCTCATCATAGCAACACAATCATAAGGTTACGCAAAGTGTTACTAATTAATAAGATCTATCATCAATTTATTAATACAATTTCTATGGTTAGGCTTGAATCGCAGTATTACTTTATATTAATGAATCATTCTTCGTTTATCGCATAAGGTTAAGATCAAAACATAAACACAATCACTTAATTTATATAAACAGTTTATGGTCATCCTAGTTTAATATAAATCAGTCTAATTATGTCAAGAATAATTACTAAAATATCATAATAAAGACAATTCTTGTATAATAAACATTCAATAATATAGTTCCAACATAGACATATAATTCACATAATAAACTTAGTTAACATTCATTCAAACAATTATAATGAAAACCTAATTCACAATCAAATCAAATAAACAATACCATAAATAACTCAATAAGGTTATTAAAGTTACAAGGATAAAGAAATCGAACCAATTGACGAACTAGCTTTTCCTAGGGTTAAAAACCTTCAAACCCTAGCTCTTTAGCCTCCAAAATCGCACCTAAAGTCGACCTAAAACCCTAACTTTCGGTTTTAGTATTCTTGAATCGTATATTCTTAAACCTGAATTAAGCCTCTATTTATAGTTTTGTTGGCCGACCTCCCAACCGCCGGTTGGATATTCCAACCGCCGGTTGGACTCTTTGATTCCTGGTCCAACTCCACGTGTTTCCACTGCCTTAAAACCCTAACACTCCAACCGCCGGTTGGGCTTTCCAACCGCCGGTTGGACCTATTTTCCAGAATATTCCAATTACGGGTTTGGGCTTCACTTTGGACTTCTTCTTTTCTTTAACGGATTTTAATTTCTTTCTTGGCCCAATTCTTCATTTTAACACTTTTGGTCTTCATTTCTTCAAGGTTTAAGCTCATTTTTTCTTCATTTATTCATTTTCTTCAATTAAAATACATTTTTGCAAATATTAACAAAATAAGTATCTAAAATCATATAAATGCACTAAAATGTATATAAATATAAGGATAAATTACTATAAAATATACTATCTATTTGATGCTTATCAAATATCCCCACATTTAAGTTCTGCTTGTCCTCAAGTAGAATACTGAATAAAATTTAAAAAAAATAAGCATCAAACTAATATTTAAGAATCAGAATACCAACACTAAAAATTTGTTTCATAAATTAAAAATTTAAACAATTTAATTAACATGGATAACTATAATGTACAAATAAAAATTATTATTATTTGTGTAATATATAGCTCATGAATGATTACTAATATATTTGTCCACTTTAAACAATCTATATTTATATTTCTGAATACACTTTCATTGTTAGTATGAATATTACTTATGATTTCCACATATGATATACCTTTAAATTTAGTTATACAATTTACTTTTATATTCCAAATAAATATATGAAATACATTTTTAAGAATCAAGACATTGGTGACAGGTCTGCATTTTCATGCAACAGAGCGACATAACTTGATTCAGGTTTAAGCAAAACCAGACTTGGTCAAACCATTTTGGCGACCTCATTAGGTATCTTTTATTTTTAAGACTTTTTCAAGTACTTTTGACTTGCGTTTGCTTAATTTTTAAGTATATATTAATAGAGACCAGGTCTATACTTTCGTATAACAGAGGAAACCATCAATATATACCCCCAAATGTATTCACATAAGTAAAAAGATATAAAATTGTTGCATAATAAATTTAAAAATTAAGACTTTTATGTCATACATCATATTATGTACCATAAAATAATATACAAGTTTTTTTTTTTTTTTTTAATTCAGAAATCCTCATATAGATTGCCTATTAGTACATCATAATATATAACTATATATCACTTATTATTAAGTAGCTTACATTAGGGCAAATGGCCCGAAAGGGGAACCAAGTTGTCAAAAATTGCCAATAAAGGGAATATGAAGTTTACAAATGCCCAAAAAGGAGGTACATTTAGAAATTGAAACAATTGGGGGATTAAAAATTACCAAAACATTAAAAAATAAAAAAGGAACTTTTTTCTACATTAAATATGTGTATTTTTCATTAATACGTGTATTTTTCATATATTTAAAACAAATGCTTAAAACTTTTATATTTATTCACAGATTACTCTACACTCGATCAAACCCTAGCGCAATTCTCTCACTCGATCAAACCCAAATTTCTCTCAAACCCTAGCTCAATTTCGAACAAACAGTACGTATACGCTCAGATTTTGACATGCAACGTTGGGTTGGAAGTTCAATCGATGAACCTTAGCGCAATTTCGTCAATTTGGTAAGTTTTTCTCTCATGGCTACTGTAGATGACGATCCCGTGTGTACTGTAATCGTGCATCATTATGGGTACTTTAAAATGGATACACTTACCTACAGTGGTGGTGCTTTACTCACGTTCAATGGGTATGATTTTAATAATACGGGGGTAAAAGAATTTTCTCAAAAAATTGAAGACATTTTGGATATAGTATGTCAAAGTAAGTATTATTGTCTACCTGGGAAGGGAATAAAAAATGGTGGGCTTAAGTATTTGAGTTCTGATAGGGATATGAAAAAAATGGTAGAACTAGCTATAAAAAGCCCCGTTGATGTCTATTTGGATCATAATGATGTTGATATGAGTGAATATATTGAGGATGACCCTATTAGTGAGGATGGGAATGAGGGTAGTGAGGATGAGGATGTAGGTAATGAGGATGAGGATGTAGATAATGAGTATGAGGATGATAATGAGGATGATGATAATGAGGATGATGATAATGAGAATGATGATGAGGCTATTGCTAATGTTGATCAGAATAACACAGACCATGATTATGATGATGATGATGAATGTTTACCCTTTGAGAATGTAGATGATCCGGATGGTTTTGTAGACATGGATGAGGAATTAAAATTATATGTTGAAGAGTATAACAAATAAAACCCAATGTATGATCCTACTATACATTGGAGATCAATGAAACCAATTAAAGGTGAAAGGTTTATAAATGTGCAACAATTCAAAGAATGCATGTGCCATTATGCAGTGGCAGGTGGTTATAGATTGTACTTTGAAGAGAGTAAAAGGGATCATGTGTTAGTCAAATGTGGTATAAGGTTGCCCCATAAAAGAAAGATACCTATACCACAAATTGAGCCTCAATGTCCTTTTAGGGTATGGGCATCACAGATTGGGGATCAAAGCAGCTTTCAAATCAAGTTAGTACATGATAATCACACATGTGGTAAGGAGTACAATCTTGGGTCATTGATCACCAATCAGTGGATTGCAAATCAGTTAGGTCATAGGATTAAAGAGAATCCTAAAATCAAACTTAGACAAATGCAAGACATTATAATGAACAAGTATCAACTTAAGGTTAGTAAGAACCAATGTAGGAGGGCCAAAGACAGGGTTATTTATGATGACAAAATGTGTAAAATTAGTCATTATGAGAGGCTTTGGGATTATGGTGCTGCAATAGTAAAAACTAATCCAGGAAGTACAGTTGCAATTGATGTTCAAACCATAGCAAATGGGAAAACCATGTTCCAAAGAATATATATCTGTTTTAAGGCACTAAAAGATGGATGGACTCAAGGATGTAGAAAGGTGATTAGATTAGATGGGTGCTTCCTTAAGGGTATTGCACAAGGGCAATTGTTAGCAGCCATTGGAAGGGATGCAAATAACCAAGTTTATCCAATTGCATGGGCTATAGTGGATGTTGAAACAACTGCTAATTGGACATGGTTTGTGGAACTTCTAAGAGATGATCTTGGTTTACAGACTGGTGATGGAACTGCTATATTATCAGATGGACACAAGGTAGATATCTAATATCTTAGTAATTCATGAATATTTACTTATATTATTGTGCTAATAAAAGAGTTAAATTGCAGGGTCTAATAGAAGCAATACAGCAAGTTTTACCAAATGGAGAGCATAGACAATGTGCAAGACATGTCTATGCTAACTTTCAAAAGAGATGGCCTAGTCTCCAATTAAGGCATCTTTTCTGGGAAGCATCAAAGTGTTCTTACATTGAGAAGTTTGAGTTCATACTCCAAAGGATCAAGGATTGGATGAACAAGCATATCACTACTTAGGTGATAGGAGACCAGCCAGTTGGAGTAGAGCATTTTATAGGCCCGGTTTAGATTGTGATGCAGTAGAAAATGGGATAACTGAATGTTGGAACTCAATGATCACGGATGCTAGAAAGAAGCCAATTATTGGAATGCTTGAAGAAATAAGGATGAAGGTGATGTGCAGACTTGTTAGTCAAAGGAGAGATGGAGATAGGTGGAGGCATTCAATATGTCCAACTATCAGACTGAGACTGGAGGAGAGTAAAAGACAACAAAGGTATCATTTTACTTTATTGTACCATTATATCCTTTAACTAACTTGCATGGGCTATTATATTATTTAACTTTATTGTACTATTATATCATTTAACTTTATTGTACTAATATATTATTTAACTTTATTATACTATTATATTATTTAACTTTATTATACTAATTTATTAATATAGGACCTGGATAGTATGGGCTAGTGGAATATCTGAGTTTGAGGTCCAAACTACCAATAATGCAGAGATTTTTACTGTGAACCTAGCTACCAGGATATGTTCATGTAGGTTTTGGCAAATTGGTGGAATTCCATGTCCTCATGTAGTTGCAGTTTTAATTCACATTGGCAAAGATCCTGATGATTTTGTTTGTGAGAATTTGAGAACACCAAAATTTCTTGCATCCTATAGTAGCTTTATCAAGACTGTTGGTGGAGAAATTCAATGGCTAGTGACTAAAAACCAGGACCCTTACGTCCTGTTGAAAGGAGAATGCCTGGTAGACCAAGTGTGAAGAGAAAAAGGTCAAGGACTGAAGATGGTGGTGGAAGGGTAAAGACTATTAAGTGTGGTAATTGTGGTCTATATGGACACAATCGAAAGGGATGTACCAATCAACCATTGCCAGTGTCACAAAGAGTAGCTAGTAAGAGAGGAAGACCAAGTGTTCCTAATCAAAGTAGGAGTGATAGGAGGGTTTATCCAACTGTGAATGATGTTGCAAGTGGGTCTGGTAGGGGCAGGTCTGGAAGGGGCAGGGGTGGTGGTGGTGGTGGTGGTGTTAGAAGGGGCAGGGGTGGTGGTGGTGTCGGAAGGGGCAGGGGCATGGGTGGTGGTGGTGTTGGAAGGGGTAGGGGTGGTGGTGGTGTTGGAAGGGGAAAGTTAAGTGTTAGGAGAGGTGGTTCAAATAGTGGGTCACAAGAACATTTGATAGACATTCATGTGGCTAGTGAAACAAATATGAATACATCAAATGTACTTGGAACCATTGATGTTAGCTCTTTGCAGGTTGATGAAGATCCTCTTATTGCTGAGATTGATGAAATGCTAGCTACTGAAGTCAGAAACATACCAAAGAATGGTGCAGTAAATAGGCCATTTGTACCCCCAAGAAAGAAGTCAGAAAGAATTTTGAAGAAGAAGCTAGCAAACAATGTTGTGACTGCCGATGGATGTGGTATGACAGAAGATAATCCAGTGGTTATGGATTGAAGATTGCTATAAATGAATGATGTATTTTTGTATGTATGCAGGAACATAGCTTATTACTTTTGTATGTATACAGGAACATAGCTTATTATGGTTCAAGTAGAATGGTAATTGTATTAGTAAAGAATTGCAGCAACTGTATTTTTGTATCTAATTTTGTAATGGTTGACTTATAAAGTCAAACCAAACTTACTAATATATTACCATTCTAGTTTATGCAGTATTGTTTGTGCAACTTCATATGTACATCATTGTTGGTTCAAGTAGAATGGTCATATTTACTTATGTTTGTGTAATTTAGTTTGTGCAATTTAGTTTGTGTTTTGTCAATTTTGTATACTCTTTGTCGTTTGACCAATATTGTTTGTGCAGATTTGTTTATGTGTTTATGTCACTGGCAAAACAACTATGTATGTACAACAAGTCGTTTCACCAAACAACTTCTTTTGCATTCAATAAACAGCAGCAGGAACAGATGCCATTACATTTTTACCAACATTCAAAACAACCAAAAACCTCCATAACAACTACAACCACCATAACATACCCACCTACTTAATACTAGCTAGACATTGCACTACATACCTACACATTTTTTTTTACAAGAACAAAAGACAGTAGGCATACATCTATTTCTTCAACCATATGCTAAGCAGCACAACCACCATTACAGTAATCCACCCATTCCATGTCACCTTCAACTTCCGTTTCTTCACCTCTTGTTCCAATCGTGCGTTTTCAACACTCAAGTCAAAGACTTTCTTTTTGTACCACGAATTAGGGAGCTCTGGATCCACCCACTTGAAGTAATTGCACCTGGATTCCAATGGGAGTCTAAAATTTGGGCAACTCTTAAACCGGCGACCAGGGTTCCTTTGTGTCCACGAAGTCCACATCCTTGCATAGTCACCACACAGACATACGTCGGCTCCATGTTGATCGTCTTCAAAAGTTGCCATTTTTGAAGCCCTAATTTTTGTCTGCAACTGCGTGTTTGGTGGCCTCAGTAAAATAGAAACCCTAAAATTATTTTGATGGTAAATGTGTGTATAAAGTATACATAGGTTGTATATATAAAATAGAGGAGTAAATACACTCTACCAGTCCCCTAAATACGTATTTAATGTAGAAAAAGTTCCTTTTTTATTTTTTAATGTTTTGGTAATTTTTAATCCCCCAATTGTTTCAATTTCTAAATGTACCTCCTTTTTGGGCATTTGTAAACTTCATATTCCCTTTATTGGCAATTTTTGACAACTTGGTTCCCCTTTCGGGCCATTTGCCCTTATTTATACAAAATAGTTAATCCACATTAAAGTCTAAACTTTTAAATACAAAACAAAACTTTTAACAAAAGTATTCTAACTAATAAATACTTAGTTATTCACTTAAAAATTTAAATTTTCAAAAATATTAGACAAGGCAAACTTAATTGTTTAATTAAAGAAATTCTTTTTCTTACGAACCCTATCCCCACACTTAAATTATACAATGCCCTCATTGTATAAAAATTGATAAACAAAAGTGAGTAAGGGAAAGAAAAATAGAACAGAAAAACTCCCCTGACTGAAATTATAAATTTCATCATTGGATAAGAAAAATCCGCTTGGTTGATTCCTTCATCTCTTGAAAAATAATATACAACATCCACACTTTCGTAGTTAATCACGATTGCATTTAGCATATGCAATAAGCCTTTAAACCCCTCAGTATCCCGAGTGGACGAGTTATAGTCTCGTGAGGATTTCCAGTGAACATACCCACAAAGTTCATTGTTAATAAATAAGTAAGAACTTTATAAATAAAGTGCTGAACTTACTGCCAGTCTAATGCTATCAAAAATAAACAACCATATTAGCATAATAATAATAATAATAATGAAAAGTAAACATAATAATAAGTACAGTCATCCCAAATATAAATGTATCAAATGTATCAAACATAATCTAATCATCATCTGAATCCTCCTGCCCTGGTCGTCTCGAAGGTCCAGCTCCATAATCAACTGTCGGAACATACGACTGGAACTCGATAGACCTATCTCTCAACAGCTGCTGTAACAATCCAAGCAGATAATCAGATCTACGAAAACTCTCTCTCTCAAACCTATCAAATCTCTACTCCATCCTGGCAAATCTCCGATCAATCGTATCCAATCTCCTACCATGCCCTATCTCAATCCTCTCCAGTCTCTGCTGAATATCATCATACATATCACCCCGACCACGGCCTCTACCACGTCCTCTGCCTCTACCTACTGGCAGATCAATCTCTGGTGCGGGTATCTCTGGTACTGGTGGTGGTGCAACTGCTGCTGGTGGTGGAACAGGGGGTCCTCTCAATCTAGCTCTCTGTACAAGCTGCTGTCCAGGTGCAACCTCAGGCGTCCACAACAAAATCCCCTCCTGTACACCCTCCTGAATGATCCCTAACTCAATCAACTTGTCCTCGCCTAGCAAGGACATCCAAGGTGTAACTGGTGTACAAGTCAAAAACTTCGCAGCTCCCATCTGATAATAATGAGCTATCCTAGTAACATACTGCCCTCCACATAAACTACTAGTAAGCCTATGCCCTGTCGCTCCGGTGGTCATCCAATGAACTAATCTCCAGGGAACATTGATCAGCGTCCCCTGAATCATAGTATGCAAATAAAAGAAATCGGGCTGATAGACCTTCTCAAGTCCAGTGTGCCTACCACAAATAGAAGATGATAACAACCTATGTATAAGCCTATGAACCGGGCTCCTCATATGTACATCTGAAGGTGCTCTATCCCCATAATCAACAATCGCTAGCTGTCTCCAATACTCAGCTATCTCTACAGATGAATACTGCTATACCATACCTGCAGTCAAATGATCTCCAAAAGAATGGTTGTGGAGCTCATCTAGTGTATAGAGCCCCACAACTACTCCAAACTCAATCAAACTCATGGTCCTAGGCTGACCTCCTAAATAAAAAGAAATTGAAGGCTGGTCAAACTGTCTAGAAGCAGTATCAAACCTAAGGGTCGTATAAAACTCAATAACAAGCTCCCTATAAATAATCTCCCGAATCTGAAATATTCTAACCCAAGCCAGAGAAACAAAACCAATATCACCGGATGGTAACAGATAACTCTGAGTCATCAGCCTCCTCAGAGTAGTATCCCCAGTCTCACCCTCTCTGCGAGGATCTATAACTCTCTCCATGACTGACCAATCTAAAACATCCGGTGTCTCTACCGGCTGAGCAATATGCTCCAGTAATCCATCAGCAAACTCTGCTCTCCTCTCTGGTGTAATCGACTCATGCTCAAATCGTAGGTAAGGATGTAGCTGGAAATCCTCTCTATCTAATAATGCCCGTCCTCTCTGTCTCCTGGTAGACATAACTGTAAAACAAACTTTAAATAACCGTGTTAGATATATCATAAACATTTCAAAAGAAATTTAGGCAGCATTTCTGCTTAATTTTTGATAGCCACCTGTTTAATTTCCAAATATTTAACTAAACAGAATACTTAATCCAACTATAATTTCTAAAATAATATTGAATCAAATAATATATCATCAATTTTAATATGTTTATTGTCTCGAAATAATATCGAATCCAACAAGGTTTGTAAAATGTAGTAATTTTAAAATAAATATTTTATAACGACACGTTTTATTTATGTCAAAATCATCTTGATTATTCGTCTTTTCAAATTATTTTTATATATAACGACATGTTTTCAAAATTTAATAAATTAACTTTCATGCAATAAATAAAATATATTTTGTTTAAAAATAATACCGAATTTATGTTTTTACTCTTTTATCAAAAGAGTTTATTTCGAAAATATATCGATTCTAAGAAGTTTATCAAATGTAATAATATTTTTTATTTCGGACTATATATAATTCAAATTCAAATATGAATTAGAATTTTATTTCAAAATTTTATTGAATCAAAATTGTACCATTTCCTAATATAAGTGTGGTTAACTAATTAAAAGTCGAATCGCTAATCGATTCGATCCGCAACAATCCGCAAACAAACCTCAAACCGCAAAATCATAACCTAACTAACCTAAACTAGTTTCTAAGCATTCCTAATCATCTAAACTAGCAAAATACTCACAATCAATCCATAAACCGCAATCAAAATAAATATATTCGGATTTAAATTCAGAAAAAAAACTTAAAAACGAGTTTAGATAATACCTTTGATGGTGTAAATCACAAAAACGCAATGCAAGGATGATAATGCGATGATTTCCGGTCGAATTGTGCTAGTCCGAGTCGTATGAGTGCGTGTGAATGTGTGTTTTGTGTGTAAAAATGGCAGAAACCGGTGAGTTTCTGGTTTTGATCGCAAAAGTATCCAACCACCGGTTGGGCTTCCCAACCGCCGGTTGGTTTAAAATTCGGGCCAGGCCTTTTTCGGCCCATTTAAAATTCGTTGGGCTTAGGCCCATTAATAATTTAATTTGTGTAATACATAATAACAATTTTTAGTACATTTACAAAATATCTACAAATCATAATCTATGTGTATTTCAGAATTTGTTTATGTTTTAGATAATAATTATTTTTAAAAATTTTAAATAATAAGTGGATAAAAAGAAATATTGTTTTTAGTAATTTGTACTTTTAATATAAATTCCTGTAATGCTGATAGTTGTGACAAATAACGGATATAATAAATCTTACCTTGGTATACATGGATTTTTCAATCGGTGATTGCGTCGACTCATCCACCGTTTGGAAATTCAATTGTCGACTTTATCGAACTCCAACTATTGTTTCAATCTATTTGTCACCAATATTATATTTTAATATATCTGCAATCTTGTGAACAATGTTAAGCATAATTTCAAAACTTATTATTATAATCTCTTATAAGTATTTTATTAATTTTCATCACTATTGCAACTCGTGTAAAAATCAATTCTAAATACTTAAAATTTCTATCATTTGTGTAGCTAATACAAATAAAGATGAGATAATCATATAATTCTAAAAACAATAAACTCCATATTAATCAAACATGAAACTAAAAAAACATTAAACTTTAAATATCCAAATAACATTCAAATCCTAAACAATTATAAAACTAAACCAAGAAAAATAGAAAGAATTTAACTAGTTATTAAAAATGAAGAGGTTGCAAATGATCTTCAGAAATGATATTAGATGTTCAAGCCTAATTCCCACTAACAGGTCTTCCAAAATTTTCAGGATAAATTCTGCGAAAGTTCAAATAGATCTTATTAGTTATCTCGGGGATTGGCGAGGCATATTCAGAGAAACTTTCATGATGAATCCTTTCAGCATCTTCTACTTCTATGAGTGTGTCAGCTACTCTTTTAACCTTCTTAGCTATTCTTCCATCTTCATCAGTAACCATGTAATTATCTTCAACCTTTGTTTCTCGTTCCACATGATTATGTCTTAACGAATCCATTAACCCATAGAAACCTAAATGTATATCATGATAATCATATGTGTTGTGGGTTCTCACTGCCTTTCTATATCCTTTAGGATTCTCCTATAGTATCCTTCTTGATGCTTCGTTGTTATCCCAGAATACCTAAAAGTATCTACTAACTGATAGTAAACTTCAGACAACCATAAATGAAAAAGGTTATTTCTCTGATTATAATGAACTCCATTGTAAGCTAGCTGCATCTCCATTTTAGCATAAGTGACCAAGTTTTCCATTGGTTCGTCAGAAAAGTACTCAGGAATTATACGCGTTCTTTCGTCCCATTCTCCATAGTAAAATTCGTCAACAATTTCTTGAACATAAAAGTCAACCGTACAATCAATGAAGAATTTTCCAGAACCAATATGCTCTCTAGCCTTTATTGAATTGAAGAAATCTTGAAAGTTTTCAAGTAAACATATGTCAGCCATATTACTCAAGTTCCCAGTGGCATGCTCTATTATCTCCTTAAGCTCTCTTAACATTTCTCTTTGTTTATCAGAATAAGGAAACAAAGACTTCTCAAATGTTTCATGCACATATGTATACTTAAACAATTGCTCTTCACAAAACGTTGGATCTACCATCTCATGCTCGCTCACAATATCATACTTCAACTCATTTACATAGTTTATGAAATCATTTGTATCTCTAGTCTCATTAGATGTAACCCAAGCAGTGAATTGTTCTTCCATTTTATTAATCAACTCTTTCTGATAATCAGTATACTCTAAAGTGGATTTGTGTATGAGTTCCATAATAAACCTGAGCTCATCTTCATGGTATTCTAAGTAGTGAAACATATCTTCCTTATTTGAAACTACAGGGGGTTGTTCATAGTCTTCTTCTTCATTAGATAGCTTGATTTTCTTGTTTGGTTCAAAATAATGGTAATCTACTTCTATATCTTTGAAATCCATATTTTCACTTCCAAAGTCCATTTGCATCGACTCCATTCTAATAACAGCGAAATTTTCTGTGCACAAAGAATAGCACATAGTTCAGATTACTTATCTAATCCTATTTTATCTAAAGTAACTTATTATACAAATTTTAATTTAATTTCCTTTACATTGCTAGTCAAAAAGATATCGGTAGCTCCATTGATAGTACACAAAAGCGGAGGAAAAGGTCAGCGCAAAGCTTATTAAAAACCTATTTCTTTCGAGAAGCACCTTACCTTTTATATGATAAATCAATAAAGTAGGGCTTTACTCTCCTTATACCTTTGTTTTTATCAGTATTCTCAATGGGTGAGCCGATATTTCTTATTGATTTGCAAAGTATCAGAAATAAAAATTATACAAGTTAAATAATTAGTTTAATTAAAATACACCGCTCCCCCGGTAAAACAAAAGTTCAACCGGTTAAGTGTTCACCGGCAGTGGCGCCAAAAACTTGATGTGTGCTAAGTATAGGCAATTATAATAACAAGTTTAAATTAAGGAAATACTAAATAATACTATCACACAATTCAGGCAAGATTGACCCGTTCATGTAATATAGCTTAATCAGTAAGTCCAAATTCGAACACAAGGAATACAAGAAACGTGATTCTTATTTATAACTAATTATCTATTTATTCTAATTACAAATATTTACAATTATAATACAAATAAATAAAGGATCCAATTTACAATAATCTACAAGATAAGGGGGACGTTTTAGTTCCGAACGAACATATTTATATGAGAGTCCCGAAATTCACTATTGTTTAGTGAATTGGAATCGCAAAGTGTAAAGTTTAATTGTAGAAGGGGGGTTGAATACAATTTAAAACTATTTCAGATTTTAGCATAGTTGATTGATGAGTTTTAGATTGATTCACAGAAACAGAGTATAAACAATAGCAATAGAGTATAGCAGGTTTATAGATATGACAATATCAAAGTAACAATGTAATGATAGCTAAAATGATGAATTATATTAATCATACAATTCACAAGTGTTGAATGCGGAATGGATTAACCAAAGTTAATCCAATTCAAACACTTAGCTAATCTATTACAAATGAGATGAACAGCAGTGGACAAACACGTTGACTGTTCACTCGCTGGATCGTTAATACGTACTCTACACAAACTGATCACTGACACACAAGTGATAAGTACGATTGAACGACTAGCCTCTACAGTACAAAACACTGAACTATTTATACTACAAGAGTTCCTAAAATATCGCCTATAAAATAGGATCTTGGAATGACACGTGTCGCTGCTTGATTGGCTTGATCTCTGATGAACCGACATTCTGCGGGTCCCAATTCTGTTACCGCAAATATCTCGTTGCTTTAAAACCAATCAATTGCTGCCACGTAATCTTTCGAACATACTTCAAGTTGGAACACTCTTGCTGATGTATAGATAAGTACAGTACTTTCTGTACTTGATGATTGAGAGGCTTTATTGAATAGTCCCTGAAGGTGCAGTAATTCTTCTCACTCACTGCCAGCTAACATGCTCTTGTAGAATGACTTGAACTAGAGATCTTCGGTGACTGGCTGTTATTCTGGCAGTGACTTTTGCCTTTATTGATTTGAAGAAGTAAAGCTCTCGCTGACGTTGATCAGCGACACACCAAGTTGAGCTTTAATCTTCCTCAGCATATCAAGCAGAATGAATGACGCTCAGCGAAACCTATCATCAGCAACAGCAGCTTCGATACAATCCATTTCTTCATCGAGTAGTGAACAGTTGAGTTGGTCAGCGACCAGCAACTTCATCATGGTCAGCGACCAGTGACTCAACAATCTCCCCCTAAATGATTGTGATTGAAGCTCCCTAGACAAACTAGTTGCTGAGAAAAGTTTATAGTCAGTGTTTAAGATTTTAAACATTCAGTGACTTATACTTTGATCCATTCATTTTTCTTTTTGGATTCTTTTGATATGATCTGAGTTTTGCACTTTGGTTTTTTCAAAAGAAAAATTAGATTTCATTGAACTGTAAACATAAAGTAATTTTAGTTACAATAAACCTAATCTATTACAAGCTTCAATTTAAGCAGCCCCAAACTTCTTCTTCTTTTATGATGCCCAGCTCATTCTGCAATTCATATTTTTCACTGGATGGCAGGTATCTATACTGTCTAGCAAGCCCTTCTTCTAGAATTGCCTTTCTCATCACTGAATCTTTGGGAAGCACACTGACTATTCTGATGAGATGTACAAGTTGCTGATGGTCTATCTTTTCAAGTTCTGATTCTCTTTGGAAACACAACTTTCCATTAAAGTCTCTGTAGACAATTCCTTTCTCTCCTTCAGTTCCTTCAGTGCCCTTAACTCTTGGCACATCATCAGGAATAGATAGATTTAGCTTTCTGGTGTTTGAAATTCTGATGATTCTGTTGGTACCTGACCTATACCTTGGGCTTGGTGGATGCACTATCTCCTCACCAAACATGACAGTGTCTTCTGGTCTAAGTAGCCGCAGATCCACCATTTTCTTGAAAAGCCTGTCAATTTCATTCAAGACTTCTTCTTTTGCAGCGCTTGAGGAGTGACTGATAGCAAGTCTGATTTCATTCCATTCTTCTCTATGTAATTTGCAGACTTGATCGAGATTAATTGCTTGAGTCTCCAGTCCTCTGTGGATAAATAGCTGAGCTTGAGATTTGTTCTTAGGATTTTTCAAGTTGACTTTGGTGATAGGAGCAGGATTTGATCTTCCAGTCATTCTGACAGCATATTTCTTCCTGTCAATCTCATCCAACATTTTATCCGCTGATGTCTTTGCTCCCCCTTTCTTTTTCAACTTGCTGCCATTTTTATCTGCACAAAGCTCTTGTTGAAGATCAGATTCTTCAACATCTTGAAGAAGTTTAGACAGCCTAAAATCTTCATCTTCTTGCTGTCTTTTTAAGAAGATTTCTCTTTCTCTTTGTATAGCTTCATCTCCACTCAGTTTCAACAGATAAGCTCTATCATAATCAGATTGTTCTTTCAGCTTTCTTTTTCTTTCTTCTTCTTCTTTTGCATCTTGCTCAGCTTGAAACTTTAAGAGCATCTCTCTCTCATCCTTCTGTCTTGCTCTTATTTTTCTTTCTATTCGCTGCTTTTCGGTTTCTTCAGGATGAGGACTTCCTGAAGTTGAATTAGATGACAAAAGTAGAGCAGAAGAATCTGGATTTGCAATCTCTGGTTGTGAGTGGTGATATATTTTTGTGGTTGTTGCTTCAGTTGGTGTAATGTCTGTGGGGATTGAGAGAGTGATCTGTGTTGTTGCTGTTGTGGTTGTGGTAGCTAGTGGATTTGTTGTTGCTGTTGAAATTGTAGTTGATGGAGTTGTGATTGTTGATGGTTGTGTTGTTGCTGTTGGTTGGATTGTTGCTGGTGGAGTTGATGTTGGTGGTATGATTGCTGTTGCTGGTGGAGTTGTTGTTGGTGGTATGATTTCTGTTGCTGGTGGAGCCTCAGATATGACGGTATCTGTATGAGGCTTTTCTGATAAAGATTTAGGTTGTTCTAAGATGGTTTTGAGATCGTACATGGTGGCTGATATTTCTTCCTCAGAAAAGGTTATCCTTTTGGAAGAAATAGACTCTGATGTGGGAGACTTGCTGGTCCTTTTTCTTTTAATCAGAACAGAAGAGATTGGTTGCTGATCTTCCATCTGATCATCAGTGTCTTCTTCCTTTTTGTCATCAGCGTCTCCTTCATTTTTCTTCTCCTCAATGCCAGTAGTCACATCAACAGCACCATTTCCATCATTAGCATCGTCATTATCATCATCTCCTTCATCTATATTATCAGTTACATCATCCTTACTTTCCATTTTATCAGCATCATTTCCATCATCATTATTATCATCGTCATTATCATCATCTCCTTCATCAATATTGACAACACCATCTTCTTGTTGTCTGTTCATCCATTCCCACCTCATCAGATCAAAGCTTGCTGACTCCCCCATAACCTGTGCATTCTCATCAGCTGCCCACTCTCTAACTTTATAATCATACAACCTTTGTTCATCTATATGAAACTCAGGGAAACCAACCACATCATTATTTTCTTCATCAATATCATCAGTGATATCCATATTATTCTCAGCATCATCATCACTCTCATCATCACTTTTTTTTTTCAGCATCATCATTTTCATCACTTTCATCATCATCTTTATTCTCCCCCTCTGCCTCATGAACGAAATTGATAATCTCAGCAAGTCGATTACAGATTTTCTTATGATCAGCATGCATAGTTTCTAAGCCTTTGATGGTTCTTTCCTGATTGCCGACCATCATTGGAATTTCTTTTATAACTTTGTCAGTATGAATGATATAGTCCACAATAGAAGATGCCATCTCTTTTTGGTTTCCAGTGAGAGAAGATATTGCTTCATCATGAGTTTTGAGGCAGACGCTGGTGAAAGTGGAGAGCTCAGAGAGGGATTTAGCATGAGTTTCCAGAAGTCGATAATGATCAATTTCAGCACTAGCAATTGTTTTAACCTTTTCACTGATCGACTCACTCCAGGAAGGAATGGGTTCATATACTGCTGCAAGAGAGTGAACTTTACTAGTGAGATCAGCTAGTTGGCCTGTTAGTGACTCCCTATCCTCAGTAAGCATGAGAATTTGTTGCTGAGAAGAGGAAATGTAGTCTAGCAACAGTTTATCTGTTGGTGAGATGGTGGAGGTTGATGCTTTGTTGGTTGGTGGTGATTTTTGAGTGACAGGGGATAGTGGTGGTATTGGTTGTGATTGAGATTGGATTTCAACTTCTGGTTGAGATGGTTGATCATCAGCATGTTGAGAGATGTTGTCACTGGAAAGAGACATTGCATCTAATTCCTGGATGGGTGAGGTTATGGTATCAGCAAGAGGAATAGTGGAGAAGGGTAGAGATGAAACATCAGTATCATCTAGTTGCTGATTCACCTTTTTAAGAATAAAACTATAGGATCGATGTTGCTGATCCTTATCAGATGAGGATGTAGATGTGTCCATTGGCTGGGCTTCTTCAACATCATCAGCTTGTGTTTTAGCTGATGGATCATCAGAAACAGAGATAGCAACCTGTATCTCTCCCTGTGACTGGGGAGAGACATTGTCAGTTGGTGCAGTGAAAGATGAGAGTTGGCCCGGGTCTGTAGCCAGTGATGTGACATCAGCGATGGGTGTGTTATCACCCACTTATATCACTTGCCCTTTGACTGAAACATTATCCTTTTGTGAGGATAATGAGTGGCTGATGTGTTGACTCGATAAGAGGGTGTGGGTTGCACCCGAATCACTACTAACAATGGGTTGAGCCATTGTAGTTGTCTGTAGGTTTCCCTTTTTAGAGTCACTGGACTTTTGTGAGTCCAGTGAAGCAGCTTTAGGCTCAGGTTGATCAAGAGTGCCCGCAGGGACTGAACGTTCAGTCGCTGCTTCACTCTTAGCGTCCTTAGACGTCTTTTTCTGACTCTGTCCCTGATCCTTTGATGTCAGGGACTTTAACTTGATTTTCTTTGGAGTAGTTGGTGGTTTTTGTTTTGGTGGTTGATCTGCAGTAGTCACTGGGGGTGTGATCAGTGACATGATCGATGGGGGGCAGAAGCAGACGAATGTACAGTTTGTAAAGGCTGGGGTGCAAGTATCCCCTTTGGTTTCATGAAATCAGGGAGAATCACAGTTGGATTTTTACTAAAAATTTGTTTCCCTATCCAATGGGTTCAAAACCTTTAAAAAAAACCCTATCATAGGCTTTGAACTGATCTTTAAAAACCAGTGAGAGAAACCTAGGATAGGAAATATATTTTGCTCTGGTAGGTTCACAGATTCTTAAAACAATATCTGTTGAGACCTGAGACACTGTCAGATCTGCTCAGAATACAAGTTTTGTGCCGCTGTTAGAAGTTCACCGCTGTTAGTATTGACAGTGCCACTGTCAATATGTTTTAGTCTAACAGTGCCACTGTTGAACATATTTGTATTTTGTATTAAGTACTCAACCTCTGTTAATAATATACGAGTACTACCCCTGTTAGATGTATAGATAACCACTGTTGGTTAGATAAAGTTGGTTAGAGTTATATTAGGAGTAGATGAGGATTCCTAATATGTTTGATTTTATAAAGGACTCTATATGTTATAAATAGAGATCCTGTAAAACCCTAGAGGTGACGACAATTCATTCTAGTTATTAGCTTCAAGGTTGTAACCCTAACACAATTGTGTGTTCGTATTATTGTTAATAATATTGAAGCTTTTGGTTAGATATTCTGTTATATACAAGTTTGTTCTTCAAGTTATTAATAAACTATTCCGCAAGCTTATTAATAATTAATCAAAGTAATACATACTAAGATCTCAATCTGGGATCATCAAGTGGTATCAGAGCTTGATATTACTTTGATCTTGAAGAAGGTAATTGAATTACACAGCTTTTTCAACAAATAACAAGATGTCTACTGAATCAATGGAAGGTATACAAGCTACAAAGATTCCCATGCTCAAACCTGATGAGTTTGAGCTATGGCAGACTAGGATTAGGCAATACATGTTGCTTACGGATTATATGATGTGGGAGGTGGTTACTAATGGACCAAACTATACTAAGGATGCAGATGGTAAAAAGGAGGAAAGACCACCACCAAAGACTGATGCAGAGAGGAAAGAAAGAGCAACAGAATGGAAGGCATTAAGTACTCTACTTTTGTCTATTCCTAATGAGTATCAAAGGAAGTTTGAAAACTGTGAAGATGCTCAGGTTCTCATGGAGGCAATTGTTAAGAGATTTGGTGGTAATGACAACACCAAGAAGAATAAGAGATCTCTTCTCAAACAACAATTATAGAACTTTGCAGGTGTAAAGTCTGAAACTTTGACTCAGACTTTTGATAGATTTCAAAAACTTGTAGGTGATCTTGAAAACCACAATGTCAAGATTGATAAGGATGATTTGAATAGGAAGTTTCTAAGATCATTAGGCACAGATTGGAATATGTACACTGTGGGACTTAGACAAAGTGCAGATCTTGAAGAAAAGGAGATTGAAGATCTATACAATGATCTGAGAAACTTTGAGCCTGAGGTGTTGGCTCTAAAACAGTCCAATGGTAGCTCTAACAATGCTGCTTTTGTGTCTGTTGGAGAATCTGGTAGCTGTAGCACATCTGGTGCTAATGATAATGTCTTGGAAGCTTTCTTTGCAAGTCATGTGAATTCATCCTTAACAACAGAGGATTTGGAACAGGTTAATGAAGAGGATCTTGAAGAGATGGATTTGAGATGGCAGATGGCTATGATTACTATAAGGGCAAAAAGGTTTATGCAAAGGTCAGGGAACAGAAACTTTACTTACAAGAGAGATGGTGTAGCTGGTTTTGATAAGAGCAAGGTGGAGTGTTTCAATTGTCACAAGATGTGACACTTTGCTAGAGAATGCAAGAGCACACAGGCTGGAGGATCTCAGAATACTTCTAATGGTATTGTAAGAAATAGTTCTGGTCCACAAAGAAGATTGGTACCTGTTCAGAACACCACTTCAGATTCATTGGTTGCACAAGATGGAATGGGAGGGTTTGACTGGAGTGATCAGGAAGAGCTTGTAGTCAAGAATCAAGCTTTAATGGCTGTCACAGAAGAACCAGAGCCTTCAGACATTCCATATGAGGTACAATCTAAATTATGTTCTCCTACATGTAAGAAAATGGTTAAATTTTATAGGGATCATAATATGGTTATGTGTAATGAATTGAAAGCTAGTGTGGAAAAGAGTCAACATGCAACTTTAGCTATTGAAAACTTAGAAAGACAGATAAAAGCTTTTGAAAAGAATGAATCACAATTTCACTTAGATATTAAATATCTGAATTGGGAAAAGAAAGCTTTACAAACAAAAGTTGATATGCTAAGTGCAAAGTTGGCTGAGGCAATTTCTGATAAAGAATCAATAAGGTTGAAAGTAGATGAATTGGAAAATGCTTCAAAAGGTGTTCAAAACTTAATCAAGTCTCAAATTCATGATAAATTAAAGATTGGATTAGGTTACAAACTTAATGCTGTACCCCCACCTTATAATCATACTTACTTTCCATCTAAACTTGAGTTTGACTTAGAAAAACTTAAGGTAGGTGTGTCTGAGGAGGTTAAAAAGGTAGATCCAGTAGTTAATTGTGCTAATAATGTAAATTTTGATAAAGTGGAGGTCTCTGATTGGACTGAGGAAGATGAGAGTGATAGTGATAGCTCATCTAGTGGTAATTCTGTGGATGATTGTGTTAAGCCTATTACTGGTCTAGTTTCTGAACTAAATAGTACTAAACTAGAAGAGGGTAAAAAGTTGTTTGTTGAGAAAGCAAAGGCTCAGATAGATCAAGTTAGAAAATCCAATAAATTTAGATCTGGTCTAGGTTATGTGCACAAAAGAGTCAATCCTGAATCAAAAGATAAGTCAAAAGGTAAATCTGAGTGTGATAAATGTGCATGTAAATCAAACAGGTCTGATTTGAATACTGCAAATAATGTAAATAAATCCATTCCCAGGGGTAATCAGAGAAATTGGAACCAATTGGTTTCACAAAGGCTGGGTAATGGGTTTGAATGTGTGAAAAGAAAATCATGTTTTATTTGTGGTAGGTATAATCATCTTCAACAGGACTGTTACTACAATCCTAAAAATAATAGGAACAGTGGTAAAGGTCAAATGTTGAAAATTAAGCCAAACATAGGCAAGGCTGCAGCCCCTGTTAATGCTGCAGCAGTGCCACTGTCAAAGGCTAACAGAGGCAAGACAAGAACAGGGGAGGGTTTGACCACTGTCAGGCATGGTACCTCTGCTGGTGTTAAACATTTCAAAAGAATGTTTATACCAAGTAAAGCTACCACTGCTAGGGTAATAAATACGAATTTGAAGGTGACCACTGTTAGACCATTAACCCCTGTCAAGTCTAAAACAGATTGTTTTTGGAAACATAAGAATGCATCTACATCAAATGTATCCAAAATCAATGGAGCATTGACATCAATCACCTTTAAGAGGGTTGATATCAAAAATGCTCATGGGAAACCCAAAGCCAAATTGGTTTGGGTTCCCAAGAGAAACTAATATGTTCTCTTTTTATATGTGCAGGGCAAGCCAAAGAGCTTATGGCACATTGATTCTGGCTGCTCAAGGCACATGACTGGAGATAGGGAAAAGCTGCAGGACTTTAAAGCATTTAATGGAGGAGATGTAGCATTTGGCAGCAATCCTAAAGGAGGAAAGATCACTGGAAAAGGTAAGGTAAAAAGCAGTAAGCTCACTTTCAATGATGTGTATTATGTTGAGCAATTGAGATATAATTTGCTTAGTGTGAGTCAAATCACAGATAAGCAAAATCCTGTTTATTTCACTGACACAGAATGCCTTATACTTTCTGAAAAACTCAAAATTCCTGAAGATAAAATTTTAATGAGAGTTCCAAGAAAGGATAATGTATACTGTAGTGATCTAAACAAGATTGAATCTCAAAATGTTAACTGTTTTATTTCTAAAGCTACTGTTTCTGAATCTGAACTATGGCATAGGAGGATGTGTCACTTGAATTACAAGACCATGAATAAACTTGTTAGGAATAAGCTAGTGAGAGGCTTACCTGAAAAGTTATTTGAATGTAGTGACCACTGTGTAGCTTGTCTCAAAGGCAAGCAACACAAGACCTCTTATAAGACCAAGCTTGTGAATTCCAATACCACTCCCTTACACATGTTACATATGGACTTGTTTGGCCCTACCAATGTAGCTAGTCAAGGGAAGAAGTCTTACTGTTTGGTGATAACTGATGATTATTCTAGAATGAGTTGGGTATTTTTTCTTAGGACCAAGGATGAGACAGGTGAAATAATTAGATCATTCATAACTAGGATTGAGAATTCAACTAATCAAAAGGTTAAGATCATCAGATGTGATAATGGGACAGAATTCAAGAATCATGAGATGAATAAGTTCTGTGAGGAGAAAGGTATAGAAAGACAGTTTAGTGCACCTAGGACTCCACAACAAAATGGAGTAGCTGAAAGGAGGAATATGACACTAATTGAGGCTGCTAGAAGCATGCTAGCAGATGCTAAACTTCCAATGTCTTTTTGGGCAGAGGCAGTCAGTACTGCTTGTTATGTTTTGAATAGGATTTTGATCATTAAACCTCATAACAAGACACCCTATGAGTTATTCTTTAAGAGAAAACCTTTGGTTAGCTTTTTAAAACCATTTGGATGTCCTTGTACTGTCTTAAATACCAGAGATCATCTTGGTAAGTTTCAGAGTAAAGTAGATGAGGCTGTGTTTGTTGGATACTCTATTCAAACCAAGGCTTATAGAGTATTTAACAAAAGGACTAGGATCATAGATGAGACCACGGATGTGACCTTTAATGAAAATACATCAAATGTAGAAGGAAAAGGTCCAGAAGTATTGTTTGATATTGATGCACTAACCCATGCTTTTAGATATCCAGATTTGTCTACTAGTACAGGTACAGATGCAGGTAATGATGCAGATGAAGATGGACTTTCAGGCTCAAGTCAAACTAAAAAGGATGACTTGAAGTATGTATTGTTTCCTATTTGGTCTCCAGACCCACCAGAAGTATTTCAATCAGAGCAACAAGAGAAAGATGAATCTTCAGATGATACAAGTGGGTCAACTGGCAAAAATGGTTTAAACAAGGATGAAGATGCTTCAATTCCAACAGATCCTCACCCATTTACTTCAAAGGGTTCTCATCCAGATTCAGAGCATGATTCAGAAGGAAAGCATGAATCTCCAAAGTATTTTGAACAAAATCCTCCATTTCAAGTCTTGGAAAGGACTTCTTTGTCAGATTCTGAAGCAACTCCAAAGCCTTCAAAAGAAAGAGAAGAAAGAGATTCTTTTTCAGAATCAGAGATGGATAATCTTTTGGGTCCTAATTTGGAAAGAGAATTACTTTATGCATCCACATCTAAGTATTTGGTTCACAAAGATCACTCCTTGGATTTAGTCATTGGTGATATTAGCTCTTCTGTTCAGACTAGACATCAAACCAAGGTAAGAGAAGAAGATTTACATACTTCACTATATGTTTGTTTTCTTTCTCAGATGGAACCAAAGAAGGCAGTGGAAGCTCTCAAAGATCCAAGTTGGATAGAGTCAATGCAAGAAGAATTGTTGCAGTTCAAACTGCAAGATGTATGGGATTTGGTTGATTTACCAAAAGGAAAGAAAGCTATAGGCACAAGGTGGATCTTCAAGAACAAGAGAGATGAAAGAGGAATAGTGATAAAGAATAAAGCAAGGTTGGTAGCACAGGGGTACACACAGGAAGAAGGAATTGATTATGATGATGTATTTGCTCCTGTTGCTAGAATAGAAGCTATTAGGTTATTTTTAGCTTATGCATCTTATCAGGATTTCAAAGTTTATCAAATGGATGTGAAGAGTGCTTTTCTTCATGGTCTAATTGATGATGAGGTGTATGTATGCCAACCACCAGGGTTTGAAGATCCAACATATCCAGATAGAGTGTGCAGATTGAAGAAAGCTTTGTATGGGTTACATCAAGCACCAAGAGCTTGGTATGATACTCTATCTGAGTATCTTCTCAAGAATGGATTCAAGAGAGGTACTATTGACAAGACTTTGTTTACCAAGAGAGTTCAGAGAGATATATTGTTGGTACAGGTTTATGTTGATGATATTATTTTTGGGTCAACTAGGGATTCATTGTGCAAAGAGTTTGAGGGCTTAATGCATAAGAAATTCAAGATGAGTTCAATGGGTGAACTCACTTTCTTTTTAGGATTGCAGGTTAAACAGAAGACAGATGGAATCTTTATTAACCAAGGGAAGTATGTGCAGGATATTTTGAATAAATTTGGTTATAAAGATGTAAAGATAGCTAGTACTCCTATGGAGGCACACAAACATCTTAATTCTGACCCTGAGGGAGAGGAAGTAGATGTGCACTTGTACAGGTCAATGATTGGTTCTTTGATGTATTTAACTTCATCTAGACCTGATATTATGTATGCAGTGTGTCTTTGTGCTAGGTACCAAACCAATCCAAAGCAGTCACACATGTATGCTGTGAAAAGGATCTTTAGATACTTGAAAGGTCAACCAGATTTGGGACTTTGGTATGCTAAAGGATCAGATTTTGAGCTTAAGGCTTTCACAGATAGTGACTATGGTGGTGAGAACATGGATCGAAAATCAACAAGTGGAGGTTGTCAATTTCTTGGAAATAGGTTAGTGTCATGGCAATGCAAGAAGCAGACCACAGTTTCCACATCTACAGCAGAAGCAGAATATGTTGCAGCATCAAGTTGCTGTGCACAGGTTCTTTGGATTCAGAATCAAATGATGGATTATGGTTTGACTTTCATGAACACTCCTATTTATATTGATAATACCTCTGCTATTAGTATCATTCAAAATCCAGTTAAGCATTCAAAAACCAAACACATTGAGATCAGATATCATTTTATACGAGATTGTTATGATAAAAGATTAATTCATATTTTTAAAATTCATACTGATAATCAACTTGCAGATCTTTTTACAAAAGCATTTGATGTAGGAAGATTTACATTTTTGATAACTAATATTGGTATGATCAATCTCACTTAGTGTTTTGGTCTGGATTTGATACTAACAGGGGTGAAGTATATTGTGTGTGACAGGGTCAAGTGTTGCCACTGTTAGCTTCATCATGATAACAGTTGGTGCCACTGTTAGTTTACTTATGCCACTGTCAATGTATTTTAAACCCCTGCTGTATATTTGTGTAGATTAACCCCTGCTGGTTGTTTTTCTTAGTTTACTATTGCAGGACTCAGCCACTGTCAAGAGACATCACTTGAGCTGGAGTCTAATGTTTTATGTGTTGCTTCTTATTTTGGTTAAAAAAAAAAAAAAAAAAAAAAAAAAAAAAAAAAAAAACTGTTCTTTTCTAATAAAGCTAAGTTTATGCCCCTGTTAGTTCTAAGCTGGAGTTTCCCTGGTCGGATGCCCCTGCTAGACTATCAGCCGCTGTTAGCTTTGTTAGATGGTTAAAATGGGTTGACTATAATTGAACAAGTGAGGTACCCCTGTTGGGCTTAGTTGAAAGTTGTGCCCCTGCTGGGTATAACCAGCAGTGCCACTGTTAGTTCTATTTTTAGGGCTTGGCACTGTCATCATATAAATACTCAAATACTTCACTTTTTCAATTACGCTTTCAAAATTTTCAAAACCCTTCAATAATCACTCTAGTTTATTGTAAACCGCTCTTCGTTCCTTCATCAATGGCATCGTCTTCTTCATCTAATTCTGGTACTTCTACGCTAAGTTTTCATACTGAACATAATATGAGGGCATTCTTGAACAAAGAACTTGCAGATGATTATTTTCATCCTATCATCGATTTCTTGAGTAACTGTCCAGTTACTTATGCTCTTACTGTTGCTCCAAGATTGATACGATCACATATTCAAGAATTCTGGCAGAATGCAAAGGAAGGGAATGTTAATGGAATTACTCACATTCATTCCACTGTCAAGGGTAAGAAGGTAATGGTGACAGAAATTGTTCTTAGAGAACTTCTGCGATTTGATGATGAAGGTGGAATTCTGGAATTATCAAAGGTTGATTTGTTTAAAGGTATAAACGATATGGGGTATGAAGGTTCTGGTAAAGCACGATCAGAATATACTTTCTTGAAATCCTGGTTCTGTCCTCAATGGGAGTTCTACATTCATACGTTTCTGGTATGTTTGTCACAAAAGAGAACTAGTTTTAATGAATTTAGTTCTAGTATTGCATATCCTATTATCTGCTTGGCACAGGGTATTAAATTTAATATGTCTAGGTTTATCTTAGATAATATGATTAAGAATGTAAAGGGTGATACATTCATTATGTACCCTAGATTTTTTCAGCTTTTATTGAATACTCAATTGTCAGATTTGCCAGCAGAGGCTAGTGTAATAGTTAGTTCTACTCTATCTTTGAGGACTATTAGAGCCATGAATCAGTATCAGAATACTTTTTCTAAGAAGGAAACTGCATTATTTTCAACAATGTTAGTTACTCCTTCTGCCACTGGTGGTGTATTTCCAACATCACTTGGACCAAATGATGACAGGCCAACAGCACAAGTTGGTTCTGAACACACATCAGGAGGTGGCACCAAAAGAAAACAAGGGAACAAACAGCCTACCCAAAGTAAAGCCAAGAAATCCAAGAAGGCTAAACAGGTTGTGGAGATTCCTGTTTCTCCACAGTCTTAGTCAAATGATCCACCACAACAGGTGAACATACTTGATGAAAATGTTCATTCTGGAAGGGCTGCCACTACTGCTTCTAGCCCACTGGCAGTGCAGGATAGTGGTAACATCAATAAGACCCAACCAGAGGCAACTATATTTGATGAACTTATGGGTGATGATTCAAATGTAGGTCCCAGTACCAATAACAGAGGGACATCTGCAGTGGCAGATGTAGTCGATGATTCATCTAGGAGGTCACACTCCAATGTTGATGAGGCTAGTAATGAAACTAGGGAATTGACTATTGATGATTTGGTACATGATGTAAAGCTGATTTGGACTAAATTTGAAAAGGAAAGAACTTTGAGAAGGGAGCAACAGGTTATGTTGGCTGCTCAGGGTGAGTTGATAAAGAAGCAGAGGGAGGAAATTATTGATTTACAAAATAGGTTGGCAGTTGTTGAAGATGCAGTAGATAAAGTTTTGTTGCCTGCTAGGGAGTCTTCAGGCAAGGGGGAGAATAAAGATGATGATCATGAGCAGAATGATATGCCTGAAGATAAGAAGAATGATGATGATGATTCAGATGGTCAAAATGATGACAATGATGGTGATACTGAAGGTGCAGGTGATATCAGCTTTATGGATATACCTGAGTTGAATGATGAGGATGATAGAGGTATTGAAGATGAGTTAAATGTCTCAGATTATGTGGTTAATGAAGGTATGGATGATGAAATGGTAGATGCTGAGAATGATAGCAGAATGGTGGTGTATGTTGGTGAAAATGTTGCAGATGATGATACACCAAGTGGTCCAGCTAGTGGTCCAGCTTTAAATGTTTTTCCAATAAACAAAGGATTACCTTTTAAGGCTGTGGCTAATCTATATATCTGGGATATTATGGGAGCAAATCTTGATATAAGCAAAAGAGTAAGTTTTAGTGATAGGTTGATATATGAAGAAAAGAGTGATAATGAGGATGATAAATCTGTTGAAACAGAGGATATGGAAGGTGGTAATGTAGAGGTTGAGGGGGAGTTTATAGAGGCAAAACCTGAAGCAAAAGAGGAAGAAAGAGTGAAGATTTATAATAGAAAGAAATCAATTCCAAAGAGAAAGTCTACTTCTGCTAAGGTACAAACCCCCGTTGAAACTCAATTTTTGACCACTGCTAGTAGTATTTCTACCTCTGCTAGTAGTTTGGTATCTACCCCTGTTGAGGTATCTACCACTGTTGGTACTTCAATAGCAACCCCTGTTGATACAACCCCTGTTACTACAAATCATACCCCTGTTATCACAACCACTATTATATCAACCTCTGTTAACACTTCAAATATTCCTACAACCACTGTCACAACTACTCCAGTTTACACAATTGCTACAGCAACGACCACTGCCAGAGCTCTAGAAGTGCCTTTTACAATAAGAGAGCCTACATAAACACCCAAACCTAAGTCTGGTCTTCCAAAGATTGATTCAAAAGACAAAGGTAAGGGTAAATTGAAAGAAGAAAGAAAGATTAAGAAGGTAGTATAGCATCCAATTGATTTGAATGAGGCAAGGAGAGCTCAAGAGGAGCATGATGAGAGGATGTTAAGAATGGCAGTTGAGTCTAAGATAAAGGAAGGACCTGATGTTGATGTTATATTAGAAAATTTGAGTATGGTAACCTTGTCACAAAAGGCTGCACAGATGCTGAATGATATGGCTGCAAAAGGTCAAGGGTTGTCTGCTCAAAAGGTCCATGACATGATCAAGAAGAAGGCTGGTAATGATGGTTTGGATCCAGGGTTTGCAAAGCTTAAACAAGCTAATGAAGAAAAGGCAAGACTGAAAAGACAAGCTGAGCTTGAAAAGAAAAGAAACAAACCACCAACTGCAGCTCAAAGGAAGAAGGATTTACTCAAAATTCTTGGTGATAGATATGCACCAAAAAGTGTGCTTGAAGGATGGGATGTAGAGAAGCTGGAAAGAGCTTATGAAAAATATCAGAATGAGGAGAAGGATGATTTTGAGAAAAGAATTCAGAAAGATAAATTTATTCAGAAAAAGTTGGCTGAGGATAGAAAGAAAATTGCTGAGCAAGTGAGAAGAGAAGAACAAGAAAGAATTGAAAAGAAAGAGCAAGAAGAAATAGAAGCCAAAGAAAGAGAGTTAAAAAGGCTTTCTGATCAAAATATTAAGAGCAGATGGAATGGAGTTCTTGCTTCTGATAATGTAGTTCCTGATTTGGAGAGAGATGCAGAAGAATTGAAGAAATATATCAAAGAAGTGAAGGATTATAAAGAAAATATTCACATCAATCATGATAGATCTTCAAAGATAGTTGAATGGAAAGGGATAAAATCAAGAGTTGCTGATGGTGATAAAGAACAGATCAAGATTGTTAGAGAGAATGGGAATGAGCAATTATTGGTATCTGTTGCTGATGTGCTTAAGAATGTGAACAGATTAGACATTCTAGATCTGTTTGAGCTAAACAGTCAAGGAGATAGGCAGGCTTCACTGGTGATTATGGAAAGAGAATTGGGAAGATGTCTGACTATGCTGTTTGAGCCTGAACCATTCACTAATTTGTTTTTAAACTGTATTGATGCTATAAATACATGGAGACATTTTGTTAGAGCTGGAGTTCATATGATTCTTTTCAGAAGTGGAATGTCAATCTACATGCTTGATGAAAGAAGATATGTTCTGGGAACTCAGACTCTAAGGAATATACTTGCACATCAACTGAGAACTACAGTGATTTCAGAAGGAGCATTTAATGCTTTGTATATGGTGCTCAATCAGTTCCATAAAAGAATGGAGTTGGAAAGATTGAAAGAGGAGGAGAGAAGAAGAAAACAGAATCAAACTCAGAAAGATGAAAAGAAAGATGAAGAAACTTGATTCATTGCTAAGAATGATCAAGTTTAGGGGGAGATTGTTGAGACCTGAGACACTGTCAGATCTGCTCAGAATACAAGTTTTGTGCCGCTGTTAGAAGTTCACCGCTGTTAGTATTGACAGTGCCACTGTCAATATGTTTTAGTCTAACAGTGCCACTGTTGAACATATTTGTATTTTGTATTAAGTACTCAACCTCTGTTAATAATATACGAGTACTACCCCTGTTAGATGTATAGATAACCACTGTTGGTTAGATAAAGTTGGTTAGAGTTATATTAGGAGTAGATGAGGATTCCTAATATGTTTGATTCTGTAAAGGACTCTATATGTTATAAATAGAGATCCTGTAAAACCCTAGAGGTGACGACAATTCATTCTAGTTATTAGCTTCAAGGTTGTAACCCTAACACAATTGTGTGTTCGTATTATTGTTAATAATATTGAAGCTTTTGGTTAGATATTCTGTTATATACAAGTTTGTTCTTCAAGTTATTAATAAACTATTCCGCAAGCTTATTAATAATTAATCAAAGTAATACATACTAAGATCTCAATCTGGGATCATCAATATCATCAAAGATCACACTTGCATAGTCAACTTTTAAGGAGTTGACCAGTGACCAGCTTATCTGTGCTTCTAGGGCGTTGAATTGATCATAACTCCCTGTTTTTGTGCCCAAAGACTGAATAAAGTTTGAAAATAGGGCATTCCACACACCATCCATTTTAGATTTATGAACAGTAGAGTACTTACGATTTCCACTGCTATCCGTAGTGTATTTGCAGTTAATCCCAGTGAGATTCACTATGCCTCCTTTGGCATCTTCCTTGTCAGGCAGTGGGTCGTAAGTATCATGCTCAGGGAGTTGTAAAACGGTACGGATGGTGTGGGCAGAAATAATTATTTCTTGACCACCGTTATCAATGAATCCTTTAAGTTGTGAAGAATTATTAACGATTGAGTGAGTGCAGGTATACCAGAATTCACTCAACCATTATGGATTCATCTCTCCAGGTGATAACGTGAGAGCAGGGAGAATAAAATGGTTTTTCAAAAAGTATATTACCTCTGCATACTCAGATTTAGGGCAAGAGAGATTACCCAAATAGTTTGATTTAGGCACTGTAATGACATAATCTTTACTTACTGCAGAGGCTCGAAGAGCTTTAATCTCTGTAGAAGCTGTGTATGTATTATTGAAAAATTTTGATTTAGACATTACAGATCCTTTGGAAAATTTGTTTTCGCCTTTGATTTAGGGTTTTTTAGAAAACAGGGGTTTTGAAAATTAGGAAAGCGTAAAGGTGATGAGTCACTGATTTGTGAGTTTAAATAGAGTACGCTTTGCTAATGATCGTGTGAACGAGAGTATGGCGACGTGGATGGTCGTGGTGGAAGTGGTAAAGGCATAGGGGGTTATGATGGTTGAGAGTGGTGGCATTAATGGTGATTGGAGTGGTAAGCCGGAAAAGTGCGCTGACGTAGGAGAGAGAATGTCAGAAGCGCGCGATATTTTCGTTGTACCAAAAATTATTTAATTTGAAATCCGTTAAATTAAATACAAAATGTATTAAATATAACGAATGTTTGTCGATTAATCACCATTAAATGATACATCAGGGAGTCACTGATGCATATAATCAATAAATTGATTATCCACCAAAAAGAAATAAATATTCAAGAGTAATAAAAGTGTTCTTTTATTTTGACAGAGATGTAGTCTCGCTGATTTAAACACAACTTAGAATACTGAATAAATCATAGAGATGTGGTCACTGTGTAGATATAAAATACTCTTACCATTCTTGAATACTTATAATTAAAACTTTAAGAAACATGAGTATAGATTGTGTTGTATATAGGTTGTATAACATATCATTAGATTATCCTTCACTGATCAAGTTACAACTTAGAATACTAACAAGATCAGCTTAGGAGAGAAAGAATTCAATGATATAAAACTAATATAGAAACATAATAAATACTCATGTGACTATATAAATTATAAAGTTAGATAAGCATAGTGAACTGATTGTTACCTCTGAAGTTTTAAATAGTAACAGTATCAGTGACTATGCGTTTCTAAAGTTATATTTTTAATAGTCAAATTATTATTATATTTTTTTTTAAAAAAATGATAAAACAGCAATAAATACAGAAACTCAGAAAGTTCAATTATTTATTGAAGTTTATCATTTAGGAACATGATTAGTCCAATTGATGAACCCATCCGGAGATAGGTTCATAGTGGCCAAGCCTTGGGTTGGGCTTCCACTTATTTGAATAAATAGTATCTGATTGTTCACTGATGATTTTCTGTTTTTGAAAAGGTGTAGAAGAACATTCAGATGACACATGTTGCCTGTTGCTACATTTATAACACTTTTTGTTTCCATAAACGGACTTTTTTACTTTCTTTGTTTTAAGTTGCTGATCTGACATAATCATGCAACTTTTCTTGCTGATTTTTATTTCTTGCATCTTTGACTTGAGGTCACTGATAGATGTTGTTTCAGTGACAGACACAGTGTCAGTGAAGTTGCTGATCATTATTTGATTTTCAGCAATAGTTTTGATGAGATGTGAAGTTACTGATGATTTGACAGTTTTCAAAACATTCATCTCATCATTACTATTTAAGACATCAGTATCTTCAGTGACCAACTTGCTTTTAGTGAAATAGTTTGGTCGTGGCTAACTGAAGATTGAGATGGGTTCAAATACGGCTTCTGAAAAATTACCCTTAGGTTCAAAGACAAGATCAACCATTGTTGAGTCAGCGAGGGATGCAGCGTATTCATAATCTCCTCCCAAAATAGCTTTAACTTGTTTTGGAATTTGATTGTTTACACATTGGTTGACCTTATCATTTGACTTACACCAAAATTCCATGACCTTTTTAAGTTGTTGAAATTGTGTCTCAAATTTTACCTTTTCTTGAACACAAACTTGATTTGCATAAGTTTGTGCATCAAGATCCAGTTTTAATTTCTTCATTTTTTACTCATTTTCATTTTGGTCATTAAGTTTGGATTGTAAGTCACTGATTTTATGTTTTTGCCCTCTTTGAATATCATGAGCATTTGATAAGTCAACTATCAAAGACTCAAAGACATTATCTTTTTTAGCAGTTGTGTATGATTTGAAACAATGCACCTTGTAAAGAGTTTCAGGATCCCATTCAGATGCTGAACACTTAGGAGTGACTTCTTTGATGTCTTCAAGAAGTTCAGCGTCATCAGCCATCAGACAGTACTCCTTATCTAAACAAATCATTGCTTCTTCTTCATCATCTGATGAGGAGTCAGAGCCACTGAATGAACCTTCTTCAGCGACGAAACCTTTTCCCTTCTTCTTTCCAGATTTAGCCAATGCCTTCAGTTTCTTGTACTTTGCCTTGTACTTGTTATACTTATCATTTCTGAAGTCTGACACTGGTTCAGGGACTTGGTTTACTGACTTTGATCTACATTCAGCTGCAAAATGACCAGGTTTGCCACACTTGTAGCATTCACCTTTGGATTAAAATTTATCAGATGATGGAGCACCAACGAATCTTTTTGATCTGGTGTTCCTTCTGAAATTAGCAACCATCATGGCCATATCTTTTTCAAGCTTCTCCAGTCCTTCATCATACTCGTACTCTGACTGTTCTTCATCTTGACCACCTTCTTCTTCAGCTATCAGCGACTTCGAGTTTTTCTTAGACACTTTTGACTTCTGTCTCTGATCGATTTCATCAAGCTCTGCTACAAGGGCATTGGATATCTTCTGACTTCCAAGAGTAGCACGAATATGCTCACTCTGATCAGCTTGCTTTTCTGACTGCTCCCAGTTGAGCAAAATACCATAGACTTGAGTGAGATTAAGAACTGAATAATCATTCCTCTGTCTGGTACACGTGGCAATGGTTCCCCAGATTTTTCTTGGCAGCAACTCAAGAAACTTCTCAACAACAAATCTCTGTTCCTTACCTATACCAGCCTTTTCCATTTTGTTCATCAGTGACTGGTATCTGATGTAAGTAGAAGACAAAGATTCATTTGGTTCCATTGCAAACAGCTCATACTGGCGAGTGAGATTGACTTCCCTGCAGCGAATAATATCAGGAGTTCCAATATATATATTCCTAAGGGTATTCCACATGTCTTTAGCAGTTCTACAAAGCCTGATAGATTCGAACACTTCATCAGGAAGTGCCATGCCTATGTAGATTTTAGCTTGTTTATCTAATCTAACCAATCGTCTATCCTCATCCGACCATTGTTCCTCTCTTTTGGGTACAACCATTTCTGGTATAGCAGGAGTAGTAGCTGTAGCCATGACAGCAGGAACAATTGTGGTTGAAATGTGGGGACCATTGGTTATTGTATTACAGAGACGGTCGTCAATTAGGTCTAAAAACATCATCATTCGGGACATCCAAGTTTCAATCCTTAATGGATCAAAAGCTGGAGGTTTAGTTGTAGAACCATTTCCCTTCTGATAATCAGAGTCAACACAACTGTACTTTACTGATTCCATTGCAGACCTGGTTAATTGAATTTAAACCAACTCTGCTCTGATACCAATTGAGAGTCCCGAAATTCACTATTGTTTAGTGAATTGGAATCGCAAAGTGTAAAGTTTAATTGTAGAATGGGGGTTGAATACAATTTAAAACTATTTCAGATTTTAGCATAGTTGATTGATGAGTTTTAGATTGATTCACAGAAACAGAGTATAAACAATAGCAATAGAGTATAGCAGGTTTATAGATATGACAATATCAAAGTAACAATGTAATGATAGCTAAAATGATGAATTATATTAATCATACAATTCACAAGTGTTGAATGCGGAATGGATTAACCAAAGTTAATCCAATTCAAACACTTAGCTAATCTATTACAAATGAGATGAACAGCAGTGGACAAACACGTTGACTGTTCACTCGCTGGATCGTTAATACGTACTCTACACAAACTGATCACTGACACACAAGTGATAAGTACGATTGAACGACTAGCCTCTACAGTACAAAACACTGAACTATTTATACTACAAGAGTTCCTAAAATATCGCCTATAAAATAGGATCTTGGAATGACACGTGTCGCTGCTTGATTGACTTGATCTCTGATGAACCGACATTCTGCGGGTCCCAATTCTATTACCGCAAATATCTCGTTGCTTTAAAACCAATCAATTGCTGCCACGTAATCTTTCGAACATACTTCAAGTTGGAACACTCTTGCTGATGTATAGATAAGTACAGTACTTTCTGTACTTGATGATTGAGAGGCTTTATTGAATAGTCCCTGAAGGTGCAGTAATTCTTCTCACTCACTGCCAGCTAACATGCTCTTGTAGAATGACTTGAACTAGAGATCTTCAGTGACTGGCTGTTATTCTGGCAGTGACTTTTGCCTTTATTGATTTGAAGAAGTAAAGCTCTCGCTGACGTTGATCAGCGACACACCAAGTTGAGCTTTAATCTTCCTCAGCATATCAAGCAGAATGAATGACGCTCAGCGAAACCTATCATCAGCAACAGCAGCTTCGATACAATCCATTTCTTCATCGAGTAGTGAACAGTTGAGTTGGTCAGCGACCAGCGACTTCATCATGGTCAGCGACCAGTGACTCAACATTATATTTATATTTTGATACAGATTCTAATAGATAAGTTTTAGGAACAACTTAAGTATACTCAATTGGATAAAAGATTATAATTATTCAAACTATTATTTATTAAACTTATTATATGTACTTATGTCTATTTGCTTTGTTGGCTATTATTATTGGTGATTTACTAATGTAGAAGATCACTTAGGGTTAATTCAAATCCTCATCATAGAAACACAATCATAAGGTTACGCAAAGTGTTACTAATTAATAAGATCTATCATCAATTTATTAATACAATTTCTATGGTTAGGCTTGAATCGCAGTATTACTTTATATTAATGAATCATTCTTCGTTTATCGCATAAGGTTAAGATCAAAACATAAACACAATCACTTAATTTATATAAACAGTTTATGGTCATCCTAGTTTAATATAAATCAGTCTAATTATGTCAAGAATAATTACTAAAATATCATAATAAAGACAATTCTTGTATAATAAACATTCATGTTGAGACATAGATTGTGACAACAGATCTAGCTTGATATAGGACTAGTGTAATTATTATTACGTTTGTATATTGGTTTAGATTTGTAAATAAATATTTGTTTTGTTAGTAATATTCGTTAAACATATTATTGTGTTAAGTTAGACGAATTATTAAATACGAAATAAATACATTCTGTGCGAGTCGAGTTCTCAGGTCGCGAGATTAACGAGCCGAGATGAGAACTGAATTCGTGGAAGTCAGTAGCGAATCGAGCTTGGTAATGGGCTTGGGCTGCAAGGCGAGTTGGGCTTAACTTGCTGGCCCATGCGAGCCGAGTCGAGACAGAATATTTAAACGATTTTTCTTTTTAAAATCGTTAACACTGAAAATAACTTTTGCATTCTGATTTCAATTGCTGCGAATTCAACAAACCAGAGAAAAACATAACCTAAGGCTAGGCTTTGACGATTCGTTGTTTAAAGCTAAGTCTAGTTAAAACGCAATACGAACATATTCGTTGTTAGTAAAATAACACCGTATTGAGGGATTCCGCACCTTAATACTACAGATAACGAAGTTATTGATCCTAAAACTAGGGGACTTACATCTGGTATCAGAGCTTTCGGGCTAGATACGAGTGTGTTCGTGAGTTTTAGTTTATTGCGTTTTTGATTCGGGTCGTTTTTACGTGCATTATTGCAATACTAACGATCAAAATCATTCTCTGGAAGTTTTAGGGTTAGTTTACAGTCGAATTTCTCAGTTTCGTTCGTAAAAATACCTTAAAATTCGTTTTTCGGGTTTAACAGCCGTTTCGCGAGTCGAGATTAGGGTTCCAGCGTCGCCTGCGAACCGAGTTGAACTAGCGAGTCGAACTGAGGCTTGCAAGTCGAACCGAGATCTCTCGCGAATCGACATCACTTGCGAATCGACATCTTTTAGCAATCCGAACTGAGGCTTGCGAATCGACAAATTCTACGAGTCGAGCTGAGATTGCGAGTTGAGCTGAGTCTTGCGAGTTGAGATTTCTGAATTCGCTGAAACAGTTTAATTTTACGTTTTTAAGATGTCTGACTTAAGTAGAATGATCGAAATGGACCACGAGGTGGGAAAGTCAAACGTTCCACCTAAGTTGTTAAGAATCGAGGATTACTACAATTGGAAGGACAGATTTGAATCTTACTGTAGATTCCATGATCTGTCTATCTGGATGTGTATCAAGAGTGGATACACCCCACCTACTCAAACTGTTCAAAATGCTACTGTAGTTCTTACCTATGCAAACATGAGTGATCAAGAGAAGGAAGCGTACAGAAATGAGAATAAATCACATTCTTGCATAAAGATGTGTCTTCCTAAATCCCTTGCTCATCAACTCAAGTCTTTTCATACTGCTAAAGCGCTCTGGGAAGCTTTAGAGAAAAGAGGTGAGGGAAGTCCACAGGTGAGAGCTGGCAAGAAGAGTCTTCTTAAAAAGCAGTTTACTATGTTTAAAGCTTTAAAAGGAGAAGATCTTGATGCCTATGTTACACGATTCTACCATCTGCTAAGTGAATTAGAATACCATGAAATTTTTGAAGAAGAAGTATCTAAAACCGACAAGTTCCTTGAGGGTTTGCCTTCTAAATGGGAAATGTATGGTGTTATGATTAAGGATAACGAAACTAGGTATTCTACTATGACCTTAGAGCAAGTCATTGACAAGCTGAAAGGTTATGATTTCTCCAAGAAGTCAAGAGATAGTGATTCTGATCAGGTTCAGAACCCTGGGCTGTATCATGGAAAGTCAAGTCTTTCGACTGCGTCATCGAGTTCGACCACTGCACTGTTAGTTGGTGATACTAATGAAAATGGAGAGATGATCACTGAAGATCTGTGCTTTATTTCCTCCTCTGGTGATGAGACAAAGGGAAAGAATTCTGAGAAGTCACCTCAAGAGCATCAGAAGATGCCGATGAGTGTGAAATCTGCTGAACAGCAACTGTCTGTTCTTGCTTCCTTTGTGGCATCATATGAGAACTACATAGAAGGAAAGATCAATGATCCTATTCTATTTGATGAGGATTATGAGCAGATAGATTCTGATTATCTTGAGGAACTGGAACTTCAAGATCAACTAGCGTTGATATCTAGAAAGGTGAAGAATTTCCTCAAGAAAACTGGTAGAAAGGTGTTGGGCAATAGATCAGGGTTTGATAAAACCAAGGTCAGATGCTTTAACTGTCAGGGTATTGGTCATTTTGCTAGAGAATGCCAAAGACCTAAAGTAGAAGCACAAGGAAAACAAGGTTCGGGAAGTACTCTTGCTTCCAAAGCCTTAGTGGTGAAGCAGTTGGATGGCTCGTTTGATTGGCAAGCTCATTCTGAAGAAGCTTTGATGGCCGAGATCGAAGAAACAACTGCTGGATCAGTGTCCTACATGCCCACTGACATGGAACAGAGAGTAGAGGTGGCTGAGTCTGAAAAAAGGGCAAGTGATGATGATGTGCTATATATGGATTCAACTCCAGATATGAGTCCTGAAGAATTAGTGGCACGTATGGCTGAATTACAAACTGACAAGAAGAAGGTATGTTTAGATATTCTTAATCTTGCTGATGTTTGTTACTTAGTTACTGATTTACAGTCTCAGAATAGTGTCTTAACTGTGTCAAATAGTAATCTGTCATCACAATTAAATATGGATAAGGAATCTTATAAGACTGTTAGATCTGAACTTGATCAAGCTATTATGGATGTTCGTAGATTAAGTGATGATAAACAGGTCTTAAAAGATAAAATTAAGTCTGATGCGTTGGATAGAACAAAACTTAGAGATGCCATAAGTGAAAAATCTGTTGTCATAGATGGTCTCTATATGAATATCAAAGACTTAAATGAGACGATTGCTAGTAAGGATCAGGAAATAGTGAACCTTAACTTAAGGTTAATTGAGCAAAACCGTAAACTTGAGAATTATAGGACATCTCAAATGGATAAAATGTTAGATGCTCAACGTAGTGTAAAGGACAAGACTGGGTTAGGTTACAATGATGTATCCCCGCCTTTTAATGCCAATTACACTCCTATTCCTGAGGACTCTGAGATGACTGAAGTTAATCCTGAGATTTTAGTAGCTGATAAACCTGAACAGTCAGAGGCACAGAAAGATGTTATTAAGAATGTATCATTAGATAATAGCAAGGCTTCTCAGTTCACCAAAATACATTTTGTATCGGGTGGAGTGATTAACGATGCTAAGATTAATGATAAAGTTGATAAGGAACAGCTTAAACCTTTAGTGCCTAAGACTCCGGATGAGAAAGCAAAAGTGAGCAAATCACGCAAGCAGATGTCATGTTTCAAATGTCATCAAAAAGGACACGTGGCTTCGTGTTGTCCTAACAAAAAGCCTGAAGCACCACATAAGCTTGTGATTGAGGAAAAGACACAGACCGACTCTAATATGACTGTAGACGGGTTAGATACCAAACCTAAGTTAGGTAATAAACCTGTGAACATTCTTAAAAGAGATGGTAAGCATAGTGTCTCCCCACCTAAACCTAAACGGTCATATACTCAAAGTGATAATTATGTCCATAAGTCTAGGGATGTGACACCGTCGAGGTTTAGAACTCCAAGTAGAGGCCATAGTCATTATGAAAGTGGCACTACTTCGCGATCACATGAGTTTAATTATAATTATCATAATAGAGCTCATACTTTTGTGCCTAAGAGGTTCTCCTCAAATTCACCTCTTAAGGCTGATCGTCCACAAACTCAAGCTACTTCGAAAGTAACCAAAGCTCCTGATGGGAAGAATGGTTATTTTAAAGAGCTTAAGTTTGTTGATGATAAGGGACAAACCAAGACCGTAATGGCTTGGGTCCCTCTTGATAACTGATCGTGTTTTGTGTTATGTGCAGGAGCATGCTGTGAACAAGGACAGTTGGTGGTATGTAGACAGTGGATGCTCGAGGCACATGACCGGTGAAAGAAGTCTACTGAAGGACTTCAAGGATAGTCTCAAGCAAAAAGTAAATTTTGCAGGAGATAAAGGAGGAGTAATTTCGGGAAAAGGAAAAGTTTCAAATGGAACTTTGACTCTTGAGGATGTGAACTATGTTGAAGAACTTACACACAACCTAGTGAGTGTTTCCCAAGTCTGTGATAAAGGTCATCCAGTTTATTTCAATGAAAAGGAGGCCTTAGTCCTGAAGCCAGGTTTTAAAATTCCTGATGAATGGATATTGATGAGGGCGCCAAGGAAGAAGGACATCTATGCTATCAACATGGGTGTTCCTAACTCTTCAATGGTGTCTACATGTTTATTGTCCAAGGCTTCGGAAACAGATGCTCTGTTATGGCATAGGAGAATGGCACATCTAAACTGGAGAAAGATGAATTATATAACCAAAAATGGTTTGGTTCTAGGTGTACCACAAAAACGTTTCGAGTCTGAGGATAAGTGTGTTCCTTGCATGAAAGGAAAGCAGCACAAGAAACCACACAGACCTAAGACTGAAAACTCTATTTCCTCGCCATTTGAATTGCTACATATGGATCTCTTCGGCCCTATAAGCAAGAGAAGTCTAGGTGGCAAATGGTACTGTTTGGTTGTCACAGATGACTATTCTAGATTCTCATGGGTATTCTTTTTGGGATCAAAGGATGAGACTCCTGGAATTCTAATTGAGTTCTTTGATCTAGTAGAGAATGTCTATAAAAAGAGAGTTAAGCGTATTCGTAGTGACAATGGAACAGAGTTTAAGAATTCAACGTTGAATATCTATTGCTTAAGCAAAGGGATATTACATCAATTCAGTGCACCTTATGAACCTCAACAGAATGGTGTTGCTGAAAGGAAGAATAGAACGTTGATTGAAGCTGCTAGAACAATGCTTGCTGATTCAAAGCTTCCGGTCATCTTTTGGGCAGAAGCAGTGAATACAGCATGTTATGTTCTTAATAGAGTTCTTACGGTTAAGAGACATAACAAGACTTGTTATGAGCTTTTGAACAATAAGAAACCTAACTTAAAAGGGTTTGAACCCTTTGGAGTTTCATGCACCATATTAAAGACTGGACATCAAGCAAAATTTGGTGAGAAGGCTGACGAAGGATTTTTCCTAGGTTATATGCCCAATTCGCCAAATAAGAGAGTCTTTAATAAAGTCACAGGACGTTTGGAGGTAGTTTATAATATTGAGGTTACGAGCTATTCACCGGATGTTCATAAGGGCTTAGATTGGCAATTTGATTATTCTGATCTTTTTGCATCATTTAAAGTTCCTATTAGTGACTATGTCAGTGATTCAGAGATAGCTGAACATTTAGTGTTTGAAGATGAGAATATTGGTCCCGCTTCAACATCGAGTGTTAAGCAGTCTGGAATCAAGACTACTGTTGACTCAGATAAAGCTTCCACAAGTGAGTCACAAAAACCTTCAGAGGATAAGTCTCTAGAAACAGAAGATCTTGATGATCTTCATACAAAGTTTGATGACATACTTACTCCTTTGAAACATCTAAGAATATCTTCAGCACGTACGGAAGATGTACCTGAATTGGAAGAAATTGGTACTAATTTGGAAGATGAGATACCAGTTGAACCAGTTACTACAACTAGAACGAGTAAGAATCATCCAGTTGAAAACATCATCGGTGATATTAATACTCCGGTTCAAACTAGGCATCAATCCAGAACTAATACGTCTGAGAATTCTGAATACCAAAGCTTGTATACTGCAATGAAAGAGACAGGGATTCCTAATCAATGTCTATATTCATGCTTTATCTCACAAGTCGAGCCTAAAAATGTTCAAATGGCTTTAAAAGAAAACTCGTGGGTAGAAGCAATGCAAGAAGAACTATCTCAGTTCTCTAAATTACAAGTATGGGAGTTGGTTGACCTACCAAAGGGAGAATATCCAATTGGAACTAGATGGGTATTTAAGTGTAAGAGAGATGATAAAGGTATCGTTACTCGCAATAAAGCTCGTCTAGTGGTTCAAGGTTTTAATCAACAAGAAGGTATTGATTACAATGAAGTGTTTGCACCAGTTGCTAGGCTAGAAGCAATTAGAGTATTCTTAGCATTCGCATCATATTATGGTATAAAAGTGTATCAGTTGGATGTTAAGAGTGCCTTTTTGTATGGCAAAGTGGAAGAATTGGTGTATGTTTCACAACCGCCAGGGTTTGCTAATCCTGAGTATCCAGATAGAGTATATCGTTTGAATAAGGCTCTATATGGATTACATCAAGCACCTAGGGCATGGTATGGAACACTATCAACGTATCTACTTGAGAATGGATTTACAAGAGGATCAATTGATAGTACACTATTTGTGAAGTGGAAAAAGAAAGACTTTCTTCTTGTACAAGTGTATGTTGATGACATTATCTTTGGATCGTCTGATGAAAAGATGTGTCAAGAATTTGAGAAAGTCATGAGAAAAAGGTTTGAAATGTCTGCAATGGGAGAGTTGAATTTCTTCTTAGGATTACAAGTTGATCAAAAGAAGGATGGATTCTTTATTCATCAATCTAAATATACATATGAGCTATTAGAACGTTTCAAGATGGATGAAAGTAAGGTCTACAATACTCCAATTCCAGTCAATCATGGATTAGGTCCAGATACATCGAGTGATAGCGATGTGGATCCAACTCTTTATAGAGCCATGATCGGATCACTAATGTATCTTACAGCCTCTAGGCCTGACATCATGTTTGCTGTTTGTTTATGCGCAAGATATCAGGCTAATCCGAAAGAGTCACACATGCAAGCTGTTAAACGAATCTTTCGTTACCTCAAAGGGAAACCTAAGCTGGGTCTTTGGTATCCGATTGATGGAGACTTAGATCTCGTAGCTTATACTGATTCGGATTATGGAGGATGCAATCAGAATAGGAAATCTACGACTGGAGGATGTCAATTCTTAGGAGGTAGATTAGTATCCTGGCAGTGCAAGAAGCAAACCTCGGTAGCCATTTCTACATGTGAAGCTGAGTATGTTGCAGCTGGCAGCTGTTGCTCGCAAGTTCTTTGGATTCAACAGCAACTGCGGGATTACGGGTTAAATATAACCAATACTCCTATGATGATTGATAACGAATCTACTATGTCGATCACCAATAATCCAGTAAAGCACAGTAAAACTAAGCATATTGATATTCGACATCATTTTATTAGAGATTGTGCTGAAAAGAAATTGATAAAGTTAGTTAAGGTTCCATCATTGGATAACTTAGCAGACTTATACACAAAGGCGTTCGACAGAGCAAGATTTGAGACGTTGGTTCAACTAAACGGAATGAGAAATCCAGAGTGATTAGTCTTCCAAGGGTATTCTTGTAATAGTTAGTATTTATGTGTTTATTATAAAAAAAAAATATAAAAAAAAAAAAAAAAGGGCGTATGGCATTCATTTGCTTGTTACCTAAGGGGAATCGCCTTCATTTAAGTTTTTATTTGCAAAAACTACGGGAAATGATAGTACATTAGGAGAATAAGCTTCACAATAATAAAGCTTAAGTCCTAAGTATGATATGGTAGTAGGTTCAAATAAAGTTGCTTTAGAACTACAGCGGTTCTATCAGGTATGTGTTTATATTTATTTGATTATACACCTATATCCACAAGTTATAATTTGTCTATTTTTAGTAAAATTTTAGATGGCTTCATCATATGATGTACTGGTAGGCAAATTATATGAAATTTTCTAAGTCTTAAGAATTTAATTAACTATTTGTTTATTATTTTGTGTAACTATTCTATGATGTATGACATTAAGTCTTAAATGTTGAATGATGGTATTACCATACACTGTTATCATGCATTTTAATTAAAGTGACAAATAGTAGCAATATGGGTATTAATTTAATTACTGGTAACTATGTTGTACTATGTACAGAACTGAAACCTTTAATTAAATTAATATTCTCAAATATATTTTGAATTATGCTAGAAGGAATCTTCTGTTGTACTACGTACAGACTTAGATAACATAGCATATTCAAAGTATGTTTGATATTTGTCTAACCGTAAAAATTCAAGTGTATGTTATATGTTTCGAAAAGATACATCATTTAGTAACCGCTACCTTGAAAATTTAATGATGCAGTGTTATGTGTTTTACTTGAATTCTTCAGTATGTCATATAATAGGAAGCACTTGATAATTCTCATACTAACAATAAAGAGTTTGCTTAGAAAATTGAGTATAATTTGTTTATGTGGATCATATACTGGTAATCGTCTTGAACTATCTATAATTAAAATATTTACTTTATGTGCGTAATGCATTTATTAATTATGCTATGTGGATAAAGGTACCTAAGATATAGTTTTATAAATATAAATGTATAAATGATATATTTAGTTGTAATTTTATAGTAATTTATTTGAATTTCATAAGGTATGTATACTACCAATCTGCTTAAACTTTTTAAATATATCATGAATTGCTTATTCTTACTAATATGATCCCTAAGCAGATAAATTCTTATTCATTTTATGTATGTATTTTATTTTGTTTCAAGTGTTTAATAAAATGGTACTTGATACCTATGATTATGTAATTTTGTTTTAGTTTTTAATTTTTGTGTTAATTATGCTTACCCTTCGGAATTAAATCATACTGAATGTTTTTGAGTTGAACAACGTGACAAATACAAGTGAAAATTAATTATAATTTAGACTTGTGAAAATATCGGGTTTTTATTTATACTTAGAATTAAAATTCGCGTTTTTAATTATTTCTGCGAGTTGACTTCGACTTGCGAGTCCGCTTCAAATCTCGCGAATCGAATGTAAAGTATAAAGGTGGTCAAACGAGTCAGACCAACCCACCGAACCCACATACTTCGCGAGTTCAGTAAAGCTTGCGAATCCGTCAACAAGGCGAAACGAGGCGATTTATTGTTTTCGTTTGATTTCGATTCTTAGATTACGGGAACGAGTTATTCAATCCGAGGACTTTATACATCTTCATATTGCGAACATTTTGAGGTATAAACCAACGGATTTCACCGTGTAAATAACAAGAAATCGAAGTTTTTATAAAACTTAGGGTTTCGGGTTAAAAACTAAACGATTTGCGTCGATTACGATGTTATTGGACATAAATCCTTGTGGTTTATGTTAAATGGATGTTAATAAACGTAAATCAATTGATAGATCATGTTAAATTCAACAGATTAATCGATTTTAATTAAAAATTATCGACGGCTGTTCATCGAACGAGTTGAGATTTTACCTCGACTCCCTGATTGAATGAAACGAGTTGACATTGTGAATCAACTCGCAGCGAGTTGACTAGCGAATCCATGAGATTAGCGAGTTCACTTCAATAGCTGCTTTATAAGTTTAGCGAGTTCATAAGCAAAACGAGTTGACCTCACCTCGTTAGGCCAGTTTATGCGAGTCCAGTACTTAGAAAAATTTTATTTTTTAAAGTAGTGATATAAATGTTAAGACTTTTTAAGTAATAACTTTTATGAAATGGATTTGTGTTAATTCTTATATGATTATATCGAAAGTCTACTAATTTAAGAAGAAAATTAGTGGCGTGTCCTAATTTCACATTAGCGGTATAATTTTTAACGTTAACGACTTGAGATTTTTATTAAAATAACAAGTACCTAACGTGATTTAAATTAGACTTAAGACTTTTTAGTTATAAGTAAAATTTTTATATACGACTTGAGATTATTTTTGTATCAAGTTATATATAATTACAATTTTAAACTAAGATGTTTGATGAATCTCGATTCATAATACATAATAGTTTAAATATTTTTTATCGTGCATTAAATTATATCTGTTGTTTGTATTCATTACAGATATGGCTAGAGCATTTGATAAGGGTCACAACATCCTGGTTGATCTGAACCTTGAGGCCAAACGGGCTGACAGGGTTGCTGATATATTACGTTTTCTAGCACGATCAAGGATTAGATATGCTATTACGGCCAATCCTCCTATCTCACAGACTATACTGAACGATTTCTGGACGGATATTGTTTATGACGAATCTGTCACTCCGCCAGAGATTCGAGCTACAGTTGGTGGACAACCTGTTACCTTTTCAGCTGGTAATCTTCGTGAGATTTTGCAGCTAGGTACGGTAGAACAGGAGAACGGGGATATTGAGTATCCTATGGACTTTATTGAGGGTGCTATTGGACGTATGGGATATACAGGAGACAGGCGTGGACGTCAGTTCCAGAAGCCTCTGGTCATTGGTCAGTGGAGGTTTCTTTGGCACGTGATGAATATAGTCTTCGCAGCAAAGAAAGGTGGCTTTGATGAGTTGAGCCCTGCGATTCTATCGGCTGTACTGTCACTGGTTTACAATAAACCATACAGTTTTTGTGATTACATTTTTGGAGAGATAGCTAGACAGATATCGGGTTCTGTTAGATCTAGATTTATGATCTACCCGAGGTTTTGTATGCTTATCATACGTGCGCGTCTACCGAACTTGGTTATTCCTGAGCCGTTTTTATCAGTGAATACCATTGATCAACGTGGTTATAATGCCATGTTTATGCAGACGATTAGGAAGGAAGGAGTGGTGAAACCGGAAATTAGACCACTTTTTGGATATATTGTTGATCCGAACTACGTTGCACCGCCAAATCATGGGTGGTTGGACGTAGCTCCTGCTGCTGTTGTTGCTCCTGCTGTTGCTGATGTTGTACCTGCACCTGTAGCTGAGGAAGCTCAACCTGAAGATCCACAAGGGCTCCTTGAGGATGTTCTTATTCAGGCTGGTCAGGTGGATCAGCAGGTGAATCAAGAGGTTGCTGCACAGGTTGTGCAAGAAGTTTTGGAGCAGAATGATGATGAGACAAATCCTTTGCTTCAAGACATTGAGAGTTACTTGGCACCACCTGAGGTAATCTGTTACTTATGTAATAATATAGATGCTTAGTTGATAGATTGTTTTTATTGATCATAGATGCATAATATTATTATATAATGATTCTGATATTAGATATTTAGTAAATTGGATATTATTTCTGATTTTAAAAATATAAATATCATTATACGAACAGGAAGCTGAAGCTGAGGCTGCACATCCAGAAGTTATATTACTTGAGGATGAGCAGATACAGCTTGATAGATCAGTTGTTGTACCAACTGAGGTATTATATCTGATTAATCTTAAATATATAGAACTTGTATGATAGAGCTTACGCTAATCATAAATGTTTAATATATTTAAAATTTAGGATCCTGTTAGATCATCTAGAGGTCGTGATGGTGAGACGGCTTCAGATGAAGATTCTGATAATACACCTTCTCCTCCTCCATCTGCTTCTGAAAAGAAGAGGAAGGGTAAGAGTATTCTGGAGGAAGGTACTGAGGAAGTTGAGATTCCTTTGATGAAGCGTCCGAGAACGCTTACTATTCGAGAATGTTAGTATTAATTAAAGTTAAATAATCTTAACTTGTTGTTTATCAGGAGTTGAACTGAGACAGTTAATTCTGTATACAGTTTCTCAGGATACACCACAGGTAGAGATGGTTGCACCGGTGGTTACGGAATCGATGTCTTTACCGCTTCAAGTATGAGATATAAATTCTATAACTATGAGTGTTATGCAATTAATTAGAGTTTGAGACAGAGTAATCTGTAACAATAACTGATTTTAATTGTGTTTAACTTTACAGCATGAGGTTGCTGATTTAGTTCGTGGAGCTAATTTTCCGACGAACAAAACAGCTAGATTTGCGACAAGTTTGCTTACGCAAGCTTTGTCTCAACCTCATACACCGCTTACCAGAGACTGGCATATTGAGTCTCTTACACCGCCTGGACCCAGAACGATACCTGTTACTCCAACGACTGATGCTGAAAGGATTACATCCTTAGAGTCGAGGGTAAAGGATTTGGAGAAGCTTACTTCTCAGATTCCAGAGCTGGTGTCGAGCAATCTTCTTCTTTCACAACAGATACTCAAGCAGAGTGAATTGTACAATCTGTTGATGAAGACTCATGAGACGTTACTTGCGGACTTCACTGTACAGAGACTGAAGTTATCTTCTTTAGAGAGTCTGGTCTTGAGATCGCATTCAGGACAGCCTGCTCAGGGGGAGATATTGGTATATCTGGAGTCTTGCAGAGAGAATGAGTTGAAGAGAAAGAGAGATCAAGACAAGGACGATGATCCCAATGCACCGAGTGGTGAGCAGACTGGTCCTTCAAAGACTAGTGAGCAAGCTACTATTCAGGGGGAGTCTGGTGCTGGTGCTAGTGGTTCTGGAGTGGGTACAAGTGCAGATAAGACTGTATCGGGTGATACTGAAGCTGGTAAGATAGCTTAGTATTATCTTAGTACTGTAATATTTGTAATAGTTTGTAGTGAACAAGTGTAAACTTAATTATTGTGTAAATATATTTGGCTTAGGGTTATTATTATTTTAAGTAAAATATGTTTGGTAATTTAAGTTTATAAAATTATGTTAAGATAAAATAGTGATCGAAAGACTTCTGACTTATTGAGTAGTCGAGCGGCGTGTTCCGATTAATTTCGGCGGTCATAATTTTATAATAACATATGCATTTTAGATTTGATTATAGACTTAAGACCGTAAGGTTTATAAGTAATTAACAAGTTAAAAATGTATTCGTATTAACTAGACAAATGATATATAATTTAAAGGTTAAATTGATAATGAATGAGATCAATTAACACTTGAAAATTATATAAGGTAATTAATAGTAAATTTAAATGTTTGGTGATTATTCACAATGCATTAGAATTTAAAATTAATTAATATTTGTTAAGTAGACTTAAGAGATTTTAGATTGATTCAGGGTAATCAATAAAAGATTTTATAAGTTATATTTATATTGCGTTTATATGTTAGGTTAAAATATACAAAAGAATTAATAAAGAAATTCTTAGATTGGTTCAGGGAAATCAATAAAGAATTTGAATTATTAATATATTTGTATTTATGTTTTTCTCTAGGAATGGAAATGCTTAATCTATCAGATTCGGAAGATGATATTCTGGATGAGATAGATGAAGAGATTGATTATGATATTGAAGAAGGAGAGTTCAAACTTCCTGAAGATTGGACTGCAGTATTTGAATCAGTGATAGATGAAGGTGTTGATCTGGATGCAAATGTAGATGAACATGTTGTGAATCCATCAACGACTGAATTTGTTTTTGTAAATGAACAAGGAGAATCAGTTATTGATTTAGAAGCTTTTGAGAATGCTTCTGAAGATTCAGATACTGAAGTTGAAGAAATAGAGGACAAATACAAACATATGGTTGGTAATCCTATGTTTATCCAAGAAATGCTGAAAAAGAAAAAGGAAAATAAGCAACGCATTTTGAAAGAAGTTGATATTACTGGAAAGCGTGTACTTAAAACTGGCATTATTGGATGGTATTATGACTCTGACCTGAAGCTCTTCGCGATCAAAAGGTTTGACGGGGTTCAATATTTTGAGAAGAAGCTTACCGTGTTTAGTTCATTGCCTCGATATGAGATTCGAGACTTGGCTAGATTAGATATGAAAAATCCAAGTGATGATGATTATGCTAAGTATGTTGAGCGTATCATTAGGACTGAAGGATTATCTATGAAGTTTTCGAAGATTAAGCCAAGGAAAGGAAAAATGATAAAGCTAAACGAACTTAGTCAGAGAACTGGAAGAAGAAGAAGGAAGAAGGTTTATCCAGCGGTCAAATGCATTAAGCAAATACCAATGAAGACTATGCCTCAGAATATTTTGGGAAAATTGAAATATTGGGGGGTAGATGCTGGAACAGGAGAAGCCTTTATGATTGAAGCTGATGATGATTATCCTAATGGAGAAAAAGAAATTCTTCGTGTATATGATCACAGACATTTGATGAATTTATCAAAGGAAGATTTGATTATGTTATACAAGAACAAGATCATATCTACTGTTGGTTGGGGTGATTTAGCACGAGATTATCATAGGATGGTTAAAACATGCATCAAGCTTAAAATTTTTGCAGGAAGTAAGATTTACAAATGAAGACCAAAGACAGCGTGAAGATAAAGAAGCTAGAGCTATTGTCAAGGGGGAGTCTGTTGAGACATAGATTGTGACAACAGATCTAGCTTGATATAGGACTAGTGTAATTATTATTACGTTTGTATATTGGTTTAGATTTGTAAATAAATATTTGTTTTGTTAGTAATATTCGTTAAACATATTATTGTGTTAAGTTAGACGAATTATTAAATACGAAATAAATACATTCTGTGCGAGTCGAGTTCTCAGGTCGCGAGATTAACGAGCCGAGATGAGAACTGAATTCGTGGAAGTCAGTAGCGAATCGAGCTTGGTAATGGGCTTGGGCTGCAAGGCGAGTTGGGCTTAACTTGCTGGCCCATGCGAGCCGAGTCGAGACAGAATATTTAAACGATTTTTCTTTTTAAAATCGTTAACACTGAAAATAACTTTTGCATTCTGATTTCAATTGCTGCGAATTCAACAAACCAGAGAAAAACATAACCTAAGGCTAGGCTTTGACGATTCGTTGTTTAAAGCTAAGTCTAGTTAAAACGCAATACGAACATATTCGTTGTTAGTAAAATAACACCGTATTGAGGGATTCCGCACCTTAATACTACAGATAACGAAGTTATTGATCCTAAAACTAGGGGACTTACAATTCAATAATATAGTTCCAACATAGACATATAATTCACATAATAAACTTAGTTAACATTCATTCAAAAAATTATAATGAAAACCTAATTCACAATCAAATCAAATAAACAATATCATAAATAACTCAATAAGGTTATTAAAGTTACAAGGATAAAGAAATCGAACCAATTGACGAACTAGCTTTTCCTAGGGTTAAAAACCTTCAAACCCTAGCTCTTTAGCCTCCAAAATCGCACCTAAAGTCGACCTAAAACCCTAACTTTCGGTTTTAGTATTCTTGAATCGTATATTCTTAAACCTGAATTAAGCCTCTATTTATAGTTTTGCTGGCCGACCTCCCAACCGCCGGTTGGATATTCCAACCGCCGGTTGGACTTTTTGATTCCTGGTCCAACTCCATGTGTTTCCACCGCCTTAAAACCCTAATACTCCAACTGCCGGTTGGGCTTTCCAACCGTCGGTTGGACCTATTTTCTAGAATATTCCAATTACGGGTTTGGCTTCACTTTGGACTTCTTCTTTTCTTTAACGGATTTTAATTTCTTTCTTGGCCCAATTCTTCATTTTAACACTTTTGGTCTTCATTTCTTCAAGGTTTAAGCTCCTTTTTTCTTCATTTTCTTCAATTAAAATACATTTCTGCAAATATTAACAAAATAAGTATCTAAAATCATATAAATGCACTAAAATGTATATAAATATAAGGATAAATTACTATAAAATATACTATCTATTTGATGCTTATCAGGAACGAAGAATTATGGAATCACCTACAAACATAATGGAGGAGACAAGATACAAGGTTTTAGTGACAGTAGTTACGGAGTCAACACTCAAAAAGGAAAAGGAACTACTGGGATAATATTTTACTATGGAGATTCACCTATTAGTTGGAGTACATAGAAGCAAGCTACCGTAGCATTATCATCATGCGAATTTGAATTCATCGCAGCAACGGCAGCAGTAACACAAGCAATATGGTTAAAGAGGTTATTAATCAAGCTTACACAAACATAGGAAGAGAAAGTTACAATATTTGTGGATAACATGTCTGCTATAGCCTTGATGAAGAACCCAATATTTCATTGAAGAAGCAAACACATTGATACAAAATACCACTTCATAAGAGAATGTGTTGAGAGAGAAGATATTCAAGTTAAGCATATAAGTGGAGAATATCAAAAGACTGACATACTGACCAAAGTTATAACACTCCTCTTTCAGAATTGGAATATTATGTATTGTTTATGACGGAAGCGTATATATATATATATATATATATATATATATATATATATATATATATATATATATATATATATATATTTTTAAAACATATATCATTACTGTACATTCACGATAATGCACATACCCTGTTTACATTATTAATACATCATAGTTTAAGACTAGTAAACCACTGCACAGGGATTTCATAAAACAGAGTGTTATAGAATTCCAAACTTAGTTTATAACAAAACTATATCAGAGTCCGCAGAGCTGTCAAACATTCCCTGTCAAAACATCCACTTCCTGGTACCCACATAACTAACAAAACCTGCAGGAAGTAAATTGAGGGATTAGCACGAAGCTAAGTGAATGAACTTGTCACACACAATTCAACTTAGCATAACTATGAGTTTACACCAAATAACCGTAAACACACATATTTCAATGAGGATCGGTGGCTCTTGGGATATCATAATACCCGGGGATTCCCCAAGAACACTTATCGTACATATCCGTATGGCCATAACGGACGAGACCGATAGCTAGTGGTTATTATAATCAAACACAGGTTCTATACACAACAAATGAATCAAGACCCTGTGTAATTCACACAATAACCAACTAGCCCAACTAACGCGTTGACCTCAATGACACTGATACACAAAGGTTCACATATCACGTAGATTAATTCAGTACTTAAGACTAAACAGTCTAATAAACACATCTACGTTTACTTGTTGCAACCAAACAGTTACAACTAAATCAAAAGGTGAGTTCTAAATCCACTCACCGATACCTCAGAAGTCACCACACTCAGCTTCTAATCACTGAGTCTTTGGAGTATCTAAAACATCACACAACACCCAAGTTAGTAACTTGTCATCAACAACTCGTACTTATGTAAATGGAGACCTTACACAAGTAACTACATTATCAATCTATTTTAAACATAAGTAAAACTTATATATATATATATATATATATATATATATATATATATATATAGTGCACACTTGAATTCACAAGTCATCATATTCACCAAAAATATACAGACAAACACGATCCGGGCAAGGGTTGGTGGGATCGCGTTACACAGAAGAAAACATTATGTGACAAAATAACGCTTGACAACGCGATCCGGAATAAAGAGCTTGGGATCGCGTTCAACAATAGAAAACGTTCTGTAGCCAATTTGCACTTGGCAACGCGATCCGGAAGAAATGGCTTGGGATCGCGTTCCCAAGAACAACATTAGGTGAGTCGGGTTTTAACTAGCAAACGCGATCCTGGCTAGGGTTTCGGGGCCGCGTTTGAGCTTATTACAGCTCAACACCAGACCTGCAGAAAACCCAGCTCGAACCAAATACCATTTTTGATCATTCTAACTCATCAAACTCAGTTGTAAGGTCATATGCAACTCAATAACACTACATATCATCATATATCAACATCCCAAACATCAATTGGCTAACAAGATCAATTACTAACCCAATTCACACATAACCAATTTCATGAAGTTAAAATCAAAATACTTACAAATTAGAGGAACAAGATGATGGTTATGGAGAAGAAGCTAAGCTTGTACAAGAATCACAACCTCTACTTCAAAGATTTGGTGTATGAATTTAGTTTAAACTTTGGGTTCTTGAGGGAATAAGGAAATCACAGTGATTTCTAGCAATTTGGGGAAAGTCACAAAAAGGAAAAGGTCGGCCCCTTAATAAACCGACCCAATAATAAGGGTATTTTATATCCGTCCTAAATCTATTGTCTGGAACCTAAATACCAATTGCGTGAAACTTACTTTATTGTACCGTCAACTATAGTAAATTAAAACAAACAATAATTTACTATCCACATTAAGTCCTTGGACTCATTTATCTAAGTTTCACAATTAAACACATAATATGAAATAATTTCTAAAACAATTTAAATAACCGATTTAAAATTAGAAATTACCAGAAAAGCAAAGAGAGGATGTTACAAAAGCCCTACCAAAGATCGGGTTTCTAACAATGAGACAACTGATTGGAGTTAAAGATCTACGACAAGAAGAATGTGATTAAGGGGGTGAATGATGGGTTAATCCCGATCATCAAAACATGAAGTGTCAGAAACGTAAATATATTATAGTATGAGATTATTATGTAAATAAGCGAAAAGGCATGACTCTTGGCAAAGGAAATAACCGCAGAAAACAAGGGGAATAAACCGAAAAGATGCAATGGTTTACAAAGGGACATCAACGAACCGACACAACCATTCATTTGTACTTTTTCGTTATGTATATAGATAGAAGTTATGTAACAAACAGAATCTGTTGAATGCATATAACTTTGTATTTCATTTCAAATTCTCTCAAATATTAGAATGTACAAAGTTAAATTCAAAGATCCGAGGGATTGGGGCCAACAGGATAGCTGATTAGATTGTACTATCAGCTGATTTGATTGTGCTATGATAAGCTCTGATTGAGCAATGATGATCTTGGATTGTTCAGAGATAGTGCCTATTACAAAGGCATCAACATGTTTCGTAAACTTATCGGTGATAGACTGAAGAGCACTGTCAAGATCTGTTTCAGAAACATACGGAATGGGTAATACACCAACTCCTGGTCCACTTAAGATACCAGTTGAAACGACAGTGGCATCAATAAACTGACTTACTGCGTGACCTACATTTAGTGCTGGCATAATGTTAGCACCGCTATGATTTCTACCCGATCCTCGTGGAATACCGGAAGTAGGTACCACTATGACAGCTTCGACTTTAGCCTCTTTATCAACAACGGTGGCATTTGTATCAACATCAGCCTGATCATTATCACTTGGAATGTCTTGGTCATAATCATTATGTTGGCTCACAATATTCACATCATCATTATTCCCGCAGCTCTCGGAATTTTCCCTCGACTCTACTCGATCCTCCTCATTCTCACCCCTAGGACCCTCACCGGCTACGTCTATTCCTAAGTCTCCTTTGGGAGGTCTCTCCGGTTCGAGTTGGACCATAGGAGGAAGATTAGCCATATACTTAATGACTACCTCTGCTTCTTGATTAACATATGCGAGTAAAGGTAAAGGAACCTGCATTGGTAAAATTTCAGATGTCCCACAATCATCTTTAACATATTCCATGTGGTGTACTGTAATAAGTTTTGTTTCACTTGGCAGTTTTGGTATTTCATCCAATCCTTCCATGGAAAGTGAAACAATCATTGACATAAAACGAAGGAAAGGGATAAATTTTCGGTTCTTTCGCTCCGACCCCTTGTCTTTGACAACTTTCTGTTGGAAACTGTGGTTGCGATGAACGCGCAGCGGAAGCAGAAACACGTAAAGATTTACGTATTAAAATTTTCGTTCAAACCACAATTTCTACCAAGGATCAATCTACAAATTAAATTGTGAATATGTCATATAGGAATAGATATACCTTTCAAGTGTGGATTATTAGAACATTTGTAAGGTTGATTGCAACGACCAAAATAGCTCGTCTCTATAGATAGTTTACACGAACACTTCAAGCTATATCCGGAGATTTGCTAGATCTAAATCACCAATGACCAAAACTTCAAGCTTTGGTTTAAGATTATTAATTGGCCTTTATTTATTTTCTTTCTTTGTCGAGAGAATTGTTTCTTAGCGGCGAAAACGAGAATCTCCACAATTAGAAAGAGAACAGTATAAACGTACAAGTTACTGAAACAAAAGGCACTAAAGCAAAATACTGCTCCTAAGAATGTTGCTGTAGAAAGAAGTTTAAAAGCATTGGGGATTGTCGAATTTTTTTTCTCAAAAACCACAAAGACACTTCTTATATAATATTGCTAGCATTCTCTTTGGCTCTTTTAAAATCGATTAACCCCACGACTGCCAAAAACCTCTTTACTTTACTTTAAATTATAATGATACAATTATAACAATTATAGTGTCAGTTGCATTCCCACCAAATATATCGATTGCCATCACTATGCATATGGAGGTAGGAGCACTATGTAGTAACACTAAGTTTCACTTTGCCTTTCAATTATGTAAAATTAATTAATTTTATGTTGATTAAATAAATATTGACAATTTAATCTATTTCCATTTGGTGATTATAAATATGTATATACTATATATACATATAACCGGATATCTAAATGCCCATTGTGTATGACCCTATAGGCCCATGCATCATCAACAGTAATACCGATTTGCTTGTGTTGGTGGGCATACTCCAACAAACTCCCACTTGCACACAACGCGACGCATCAAGATATTACAGACAAAGAGCGGCTTCTAGCAAAGCATCATTGCCCCCAAGTCAGCATAGGTTGATGTCATCCCCTACATATGTGTATCAAATCATAACCAAGTAGTTTGATATGATCCTATATATTAGTGATCAATTATCCTTTTGTTCGCGATATCCATTGTGAACACGAGACATGGATTAGATGTCAATCTCCAGGTCATTCACGAAGTGTACATTTTGCATACCGTTCTTCAACGATAAATTTCACGAACTCAATCATAGCAAGAGCAAATCTAAAATTGGATGACAGAAACACTTGAACGAAAATCTTTAATACACAAAACAACTCACTGATTACTACCTAACTATATAAGTTAACCAATTCATAGTACTATAGATTACTACACCATCAATTTTAAGCTATTCCATAAATAGCTATCAACTTTAGAATTTCTCCAGTTGTCATCTACAAACAAATTAATTCCAAGGAAGATTACTATAAAATTCTTGATTCATTCATCTTTCACTTTAATTATGCATAGTATTTTTTATCGATGGGTTATATAGTTATTGATAAATGTATTTTAATCGTTTGTGATTTAGGGCTCAAATCTATGACTGGTAGTGGTGAAAGAGCACTTGATAGATGCCCAGCTCTACTTCATATGGCATGTAGCAGTGGAGCTTTAAAATTGAATGGGTCATGTATAACACCCCTCATTCGATACAACAATATTATATTATTTACACGGAAGCGTATAATTTAAAACATCCAAAAACATTGTACATTAAAATAATGTACATAAGTAGTTTATATGTCATCCGTACACCAATTTAAAACTATTAAACAACTACATTAAACAGGGTATTATACTGTTTCAAACTTTAGTTTTGTTACAAAACATGTCAGAGTAGCACTGCAGGTCAAACACTCCCCGTTCCATGAACGTCAAAATCCTGCAACCCACATCCCAAAACATAACCTGCAGGAAGTAATTTGAGGGATTAGCACGAAGCTAAGTGAATGAATTTATCACACAATTCAACTTAGCATAACCATCTGTTTACACCAAACAACTGTAAACATATGATTCAACTAGACAACAATATAGTAATGAGGATCGGTGGCTCTAGGGAATACCATAATACCCGGGAGGCTCCCCAAAACACTTATCCAACCATATCCGTATGGCCATAACGGACGAGACCGATAGCTAACAGTTACTATAATCAAACACAGGCACTACACACAACAAATGAATCAAGTTCCTGTGTAATTCATATAATAACCAACTAGCTCAACCAACCAGATCAACCTGTTGACCTCATTAACAACTGATACCCGAAGGCCACACATAGCACGTAGATGTATAATCAACAATGGATATTAAATGCAACAATAACATATCTACGTTTACTTGTTGTAACCAAACGATTACAACTAAATCAAATGGTGAGTTCTGAATCCACTCACCGATACCTCTGGTGTCACAAACTCAGGTTCTCAGTGTCACTTATCTTTTGGAGGATCTGAGAACAACAATCAAATATAAGTTAGTAATCAGGATCAACAATACATAACTTATATCAATCTGTAACATTAGGAACTTAACACAACTAACATTACAATCACAAGTTCCTAATCGCATATTATTAATCAACATTTAATTATTATCAATGTTATAACACATATAGTAACCCCTTAACATTGAAGTTAATCAAGTAAAAATGATATGCTGGACAGGCAAACAAACCGCCGGCTAGGGTCCCTGACCCGCCGGCTTCACCCTCGCAGCAGCCGGGTCACCCTCGGTAGCAACCGGGTGAATTAAAAGTTGGGGGTAACAGAACTTAAATACGTTTTAAAGGCTGGAGCAGCAGCCGGGTTCCCGGTTTACCCGCCGGGTTCCTGGTCTTGATGAACTACCCGCCGGATTCGGGTATTACCCGCCGGGTTCATACCCTGAACCAGCGATCATCGCCCAGCAAAACCCCATAACCCGAATTTTAACACCAAATCACACCATATCAGTTTCAAACTCATGAAATACAATCACAAACCTCATATATCATCTACAAGCATCATATACCATATGTATTAACAACTATTAATTACCAATTCCATAACCCACATGATTAAATAAGTTTATGAAACATCTAAAATCAAACTTGACTTACAATCAAGAAGATGTAACCAGGAAGATGATTAACTCGCTCAAAATCAGTTCCAATTTACTTCTAGCTTGATTTAATTCAACTTGCATATAGGGTTTTAGGTTTTGAAAGTATAAGGTTTTCAAGAAATGAAGATACTTTCCATTTTGGGAAAGTATATAGGTCGGCCCAAAGTTTTAACACCGACCCCATATCCACTTAAAACTAGTCCCCTTTTCGATCTATTGCCTGGAACCTAAAAACCATTTGCGAGAAACTTATTTTATTCTACCGTCAACTATAGTAAATTACAACAAGCAACAATTTACTATCCACAATAAGTTCTGAAACTTATTTACCTAAATTTCTCAAATAAACAATTAATATCGAATAATTTCTAAAATAATCAAATACATCAATTTAAAATTAGAAATTACCAGACCCGAAGAGATGATGTTACATCATGCAATCCAACAGGTGTTATCCTCGATTACATATATTCTGGGACCCCTGTAATAGCTTCAGATTTGTGGCCAATTCGAAACTCTGAGGGTGATTCCATTACTAACAGTTTGATCCAGTGCTGGAGAAACCGAACACGCTACATGACAATGGGGGCATCAGTTGCAGTGTCTCGAGATGAGTGTAAATTACCTTACATAGAAGGTGCTGGATTTATATGCTACGGCGTCCCAACATTAATTCGATAGAGATATTGTCTTTTATACACATCCCAAGATATATTAGAAAGTGATACATTGCAAATTAATTCTATGACTACTGATTCCCTGTAATAGCTTTAACATTTAATTAAATATATAGGGAAAGTGAATTTTGTTTTTGACAGAGGATTAGACAAGCAAATTATCCAGCCCCTAACCTTTTTAAAATTTCCCTCCTCTTGCGTCTGACCATATACAATTACATTATTTACTCTTGTACGACTTCTAGCAGTCAGCTTCCTAGCCAAGCAGCCATCTAATATAAACTTATGCTTTAATTTTCGTGTGAAAATGCTTCGGAGTCCATGTTATAATTCAACATTCCTCATATCACCTTCAACTCATAATCATCATTCTTCATATTCTGACAGATTTGACGCATAAAAGTCAATTTGCATCATTTTTGCATGTCACCAGTTCATCCACAGATCACTACAAACAAAGATAATTGTCAAAGGTTTGGATATCGTATGACCAATTCATTTCATTCATCAATCCATTCAGACTTGAATTTCTACAGTTTTTTGACTAATGATAGTCAAACTGCCCATATTTTTAGCTTGACAACTAGATGTCAACTTCTAGTAAAATCCTTCTCCTTTCTAGTAAACATTTTGACCAAAGAAAGTCAAAATGCACCATCCTAGAAGGTCAAAGTGACCATTTCAAATAGAATCAAATATCCAGGTTCTGGCACTAAGTTCACATCTTGATAATGATCCATTCCTTCCTAGATTTTATCCAAAGTCTTCTTCCCATCTCTTTTAAAAAAACACAAAACATTGATTTCATGTTTGATCCAGAGAAGTCAAGAACCATACTTTTATAGCAATAACAAAAAACCATAACACCACCTTCCAATACCTTTATAACTCTTTCAATGGTACAATTAGATCCATAGATGCACTATACTAATCCAGACAGCCATACAAATTGCAGACATTGTTTGAGTTTGGTTCAGATGAGAAGAGAGATCAGAATTTGGACCAACCATCTCGTGCCATGTGTCACTCAATGAATTTTCATTTTGACCCAATCTACTTTACCTATACAACATCTCATTCCCTCCTACTTTCTTCATTCACACTCCCTCACTCTAACCACCACCCAACACTAACTGCCACCACCAGATTCCAGCCGCCGCCAGATTCCTGTGACTTTTTGTTTTTGCTAAAAGAATTCCTTAATTTTGTTTTTCCAAAAAATAAAATAAAATCTTGCTAATTATTTTTCCTTATTTGTTTTTTTTCTATATTTTTCATACAACCTTTTGTTTACTTTTCAATTTCTTCTTTAATATTCTTTGTTGCTTTTACCTTTTTAAATCATTAAATTAACCTTTTTAATCATCTTTTCTAAAAATTTTATTTAAACTTTCTTAGTTATTATTATTATTATTATTATTATTATTATTATTATTATTAGTGGAGAGTTCATTTGAGAACCAAAGAAAAATTAAGAACAAAGAGAACTCTATAATAAAGAGGGTATTGTAGTCAATTTACTCATAAATGGCAGTTACCAAATCCGTTCAATTTCTTCCTCACTTAATTAACGGCCTCACTCCCTCAAATATCTCAAAGACCAATTATCTCTTTCATGGTTTCTTCTCTCCCATTCTCGTATATGCCTCTCCCTCTACAAACTCTCTTCTTCTCTTAAAAAAACAAATCAACAGATCCATGTTTGATTAGAGTTTTATAATATTTTTGCCATTTTTAAGTATTGTTTAATGGAGATCGATGATGAATAAAAGGTGACTTAATCATGATGATGACTCAGATTCTAAAGATGATATACTCGTGGGTCTACTGTTTAGGGATGATAATGAAAACCTTAATGTTTTCGTTTACATATGATTAAATAATCAATGAGAACGATGAAGATCAAAGACATGCTGATGATGATTCATATAGGGTTTTGCTAAATGAAGCCCTAAGGGCTTTCATTAGCAAGCATATTTTGTTTGTACGTTAATTTAAAATTTAGGAGGAGAGAAAATTCAGGAGGAGAGAGAGTGTTAGTTATTAATTTTGTACAACTCTTAAAGCATGTTTAAAAGGCTTAAGAAGAGCCCTAAGGGCTTTCTTTAGCAAAATCCACGGTTAGGGTTTTGCTAAATGAAGCCCTAAGGGCTTTCATTAGCAAGCATATTTTGTTTGTACGTTAATTTAAAATTTAGGAGGAGAGAAAATTCAGGAGGAGAGAGAGTGTTAGTTATTAGTTTTGTACAACTCTTAAAGCATGTTTAAAAGGCTTAAGAAGAGCCCTAAGGGCTTTCTTTAGCAAAATCCACGGTTAGGGTTTTGCTAAATGAAGCCCTAAGGGCTTTCATTAGCAAGCATATTTTGTTTGTACGTTAATTTAAAATTTAGGAGGAGAGAAAATTCAGGAGGAGAGAGAGTGTTAGTTATTAGTTTTGTACAACTCTTAAAGCATGTTTAAAAGGCTTAAGAAGAGCCCTAAGGACTTTCTTTAGCAAAATCCACGGTTCACATGTGCACACATAACATGTTCACATGTGCACAAGATGTAAATAACCACGTACATGAACTAAACGCGATTGCATAGCAATCATGCGAACTACTCATTTGTTTATTGTACACAAGAAGCAGTTAATATGTGCACAATAGTACGGAGAACCACACAAACTACTCATATGCTTCCTAGTTCACATGTGCACAGAACATAAAGAGATCATTATATGCTGAAGAAAACAATAACAATACATCGATTTTCATGTAACCTATTTATTCCGTCAAAAATCATAAAATCGCAATTTAATACCATATAATTTTGATCATGTTCACAAATGCTCAAGTACATTTTTAAGAGGGGTTTCTTCAAAGTAAAATATCATATCATGTGCATATTGATTGTTTCCTGCAACCAAATGGCTCTAATCATCACTAACAGAACTAATGAAACTTATCGAATTGATCTAAAATAATTTCACCAACAATTAATAATCATTTAATAGAAAGTAAATTAATGAACATTTTTAATGGTGAAGATATTTATCTCGTGAAGCTTTTGTAACGAAATTGGCTGCATGAAAATATTGAGTCAATCATTCTTTGAAGCTTAGTCAAATACCCACTAATTTAGCAACAAAAAGTTTTCCGTATTATGTTCGATTTTAAATTTTTGACAGATATTTCTAGATCTAATCACTAGCTCAATGTCTCGATAAATTTATGATGTTAACTTAAAAGTTCGATTATTATTGAAATTAAAAATCGTATAAGACAAATCAAGCTATAAACCTGTAAACTATAAATGTGCAAGACTACTATGTAAACTAAGTTAATTATGGAGTTTTCGATTTTCTCGTCTTTGTTGCAAATCAAGACCATTAATCCGTTCCAAAGTTTTGAAAAATATATTATTGTTGCTTTATTTGCTCGAGTAGGCAGTGGTTTGTAAGAGCACACATGAACCCCCTTTTTAAAAAAAAATTAAACCCTCTTTTAATAACTTATTTGAATTTTTATGTTTTTGTAGACAAACATTACAGAGAACACTAAACTTACAAGCTCAAGGATATGATAACTTTCAAACGCTGGAAGTATACCAAGGTATGCGTATCTTCCATGTAAAGAAAAAACACTTCCAAGTTCCAATACACATATATTATGTGTAGCTTTGTAGCTTTTCCGTTTCAACAATTTTTTTAACAGGTTATAAATACGAAATTGCAGAAGTGGGATTACCAGGAATTGGGATCTTAAGGTCACAATGAAGCATCTATGACACTTCTATGAGGAAAATGAATATGAAGCTAACCATCTCATTACACTACAGGGTTCTGAATATGAGGCTATGTGTTTGTACAAAAAAGGCAGATTACTTAAACCCCTGCTACTTTTTTTTAATGACTCACTAAGTTGCAATGTCACCTGTTTATAGTGATACGCTTTTCTACATTTTATGTTATGTTTTTATTGCATGCTTTGTTTGTCTAAGCCAACCCGATCAAGATCAATTACATATGTGTTCCCTTTATATTCTAATGACACTACATATTGGTGTTTGATCTTTACTTTTGTTTACATATATTAAATCTTATCGCTTTGTTAATTTCCGTATTAATATATGCGTGCATGATTAGCTTCTTACACATTCACATACAATGTTCACCATTATTGGCATTTTTGAAGCTCTTGAAAACTACACATGTACATATCTATCTTCTTTATAGGGTGAAACTGAGCGGGTCAATTCATGGCCAACATGGAAATGGTTTTTAGCTTTTTTGTTTTATTATATTCACTTGCATCTTGTTATGAGTTACGACATTTGATATGGCTAACTATGGTTGTGATCAAGCCATGAAAAAACAATACAGTTGTTACCATTGAGTTTTGAAGATTTTATTTTATATCTGAGTTCTTATCATACATATCTTTAGTAGGACAAATAAGTTGGTGAACTATTTTCAGGGGACATTAATCATCTTTGTAACATGCTAAGTGGTCTGATGCAACATTTGGTTTATGTTTCATGCTAATTTAACTCTATTGAGTAAGATTCAAATGAGTCCATGATTTTTGATTGAGACTAAGGGAACCAATGATATCATCCACATGTACAAAGAGAATGTTCCATACTACAAAACCCATTTACCCCAAACATTAATTATCTCACAAACGACAAATCGAAAAATCATGAAACTTACACCATATTTTTCAGCATTTTATCCTCTTCGATTTGCCATCCCTCAAGGCATACTTTCGATAAAAAAATTTTTGGTTTTTTGGTGGGTTTTATAAATTAGTAACACATGTGTTAATGATTGATTGTACATTTTATTTACGGTTATAGTTAGGGTTTAGGGTTACCATTTAGCAGGGTTCATGGTTTAGGGTTTAGATTTTATGTTTTAGTAGGGTTTAGGGTTTATTAGGGTTTAGGGTTTAGTATGATTTAGGGTTTAGAGTTTTATAAAGGGTTTAGAGTTTGGGGTTTAGGGGTTAGGGTATAGGGTTTGGGTTTTAGGGTTTCAGGGAGAAACCCCAAAACCTAAACCCTAAACCCTAACCCATAAACCCCAAACCCTAAAGTAATGGTTGTACATTTTTTATTATATATATATATATATATATATATATAGTTTTTTGCCGTGGTACCGTCCCCGCTACCCAAAAAAAAAAAAACCCCAAACCCTAAACCCTAAACGCAACACTCTAACACATGTGTTAGTAACATATGAAACCCACCAAATAATGGAAAAAAAAAAATTCGTCGGAAGTATGCCTTGAGGAACGGCAAATCGAAGAGGATAAAACGCTGAAAATTATGGTGCAAGTTTCATGATTTTTCGATTTTTCGTTTGTGAGATAATTGATGTTTGGGGTAAATGGGCTTTGTAGTATGGAACATTGTCTTTGTATATGTGGCATGATATCATTGGTTCCTTTAGTCTCACACACATTTTTAGTCTCATTTAAACCTCACCCTAACTCTATTATACCAATTTAGGTGTATTTTGTATGTATCTTTCACTATTGGTGAAGAAAGGATAATCATTTGAAGCGTGGTGGAAGGATGCAGTCTAGCTTATTTCTAAAGGCATTTTACTTTCTTTTTCTGGTCCAAGACTTGGACCATCCCGCACAAAATTGATACAATTATTTTGACCATAAATCTCCATTTTTTGACCTTGAACTCTACTTCACTATTGGGACGAAACCCCAAACTCCCAACCCTAAACCCTAACCCCTAAACCCTAAACCCTAAACCCTAAACGCAACACTGTAACACACGTGTTAGTAATGTGAAACCCACTAAAAATAATGGAAAAAAAAAACTCGTCAAAAGTATGCCTTAATGGACGGCAAATCGAAGAGGATCAAACGCTGAATCTAATGGTGCAAATTTCATAATTTTTCGATTTGTCGTTTGTGAGATATTTAACTTAAGGGGTAAATGGGTTTTGTATTCTCTTTGTACACATGGCACCATATCATTGGTTCCTCTATTCTCACACAAATTTTTAGTCTCGTTTGAACCTTACCCTAAGTTTCTAACTTTCAATCTCATATAGATTTACTTGCTTTGCAATAGCTAACGTCGGAATTAATTTTGAATAACAGTGGAGTTGAAAGCCCATGAAAAAGGCTCGTAATTTTTACCCCCATGACATTTCTCCATAATGAAAAGAATGACATCTTTATGTCACTGGCGTATTGAATACGCAATGACTGCCTTGCGATTTTTAACTTTATCTTGGCTCCTATCCAACGATTTCCGGTTTTATTTTCGTAACATGATACATTTCTCGAGTTGATGCAAATAGGAATGGAGCAATGGCGTAAGATTCTTATTCGATCACACGTAAAAGAAATAGTGTTCCTGGGGCACTGCCCGGGTATTACGCGAGTTTAATTGAGGAAGGAGCATACGTGTTATAGGTAAAAATCTAATTAATTGTCACGATTAACTGGTTTGATGCCATATCATATTTTTGAGTAGGAGAAGTGCGATAGATGTTGCCACATCATTCATCTAAAACTTTGATTTATTAGTATAGATAGATAGATTATATTATTTATTATATAAAAATTAATATTAAAATTTGGGGGTGTGTTTTGGTTGGGTAAGTTGGGGGGTTACAATGTTTATAAGAGTTGCGTTTGAACCAAGTTGAAACATCAATATAATCGCTACAGCTTAATTTTTTTATCGATTAGGAAGAACAGAAGCAATGGAAGTATCTCATTGTCTGAAATATTCTCTTTAATATTTAAAAAGGGGTTAAAAGTAAGTTTTTTCCTAGAGCTAGAACCCTGGTTTCAAACATGACAAATTGTTGTGGATTCAGGTTTGGTGATGACGAGGTAGAACACAGAGTACTCGTAGTGCCGAATAGGAGATTAGTGTAGAAGAAGTTTTCGTTTGAGTTTGAGAACATTGTTTGGTTTAAAAATATTAGTTTTTGTAGGTGAAGATGAAAATTGTTGTGTGAATTGTATAAAAGCTAGTCATAAATACAACAAAAATTTTTATTCATACAGTAGTTAAACACTACAATGCATGTTTTTGTTGTATGTATAAAAAAGGGTTTAGGTCCCCGAAATGCTACTAACTTTGACCAAATCTCTATTGTATGCACCCAACTTACGTATACTAATTTTAATGCAACCAACTTTCCAAAATGGTGTTTTTGATGTAACTTGATGACGTGTCGCTCTCTCCATACGCCACGTGGAATGCCATACGCGCCACACGTCATCAAGTTACATCAAAAACACCATTTTGGAAAGTTGGTTGCATTAAAATTAGTATACGTAAGTTGGGTGCATACAATAGAGATTTGGTCAAAGTTAGTAGCATTTCGGGGACCTAATCCCTATAAAAAATTATGTGTATTTATAGAGTAAAAATGAGGGTATAAAACTCCAGCAGTCAGTGATCCCGTCGTAGTTGCCCACCACACCACTCCAAGTGGTCTTAAAACAACAATGAAGCTAATTCAGGATATCTGAACTTTCTTATGGCCCATTAGATTGTCGTATGTTAATGTTCTTTAGATGATTTTTCTGTCTACACGGACCTAACAGCTCTGTTCTGATAGCATATTTATTCCAACGCCCGCTATGTTAGTTAGGCCAATAAAGCATTCAAAAAATATAGCTCAAGTGCACCAAATCAGATGCCCAACCTCACTTTATAACCAGATAATGGTATGACCAATCAAAGACAAGGAAATTTCCATAAAGAGTTAATGACATGATTAATAAGAAACACAAGTCACTATCAAGAACAGGTTTAAAGCTTCGGTTTTATTTGCACATCAGCATCTCCGGAAAGAGAAAACGAAAAAAAAAAAAAAAGAAAGAAGAAAGAAACATTTTGCAACAGAATGGACTTCAGGTGCGGTGTAGACGCCGTCACTGCATCATCGTACTCAGAAGGTGATAGTTGGAGGACATGCTGGATCTGCAAAAGTTGTCATGTTAAATAAATACCAGATCAGTAGGATTCTCGAGACTCATGAGTAGGGGGCTCTAAACGTACCGAACGCACACAAACAAAGCCTTGTTGATGTCTGTTCGCTTCAGCTTAGCCAAGCAAATGAAATGTTCAGGTTTAGTACATTTGCAGCCTAGACATAGGCAATTTGCTTATCTAAAAAGTTTGATTTAAGAGTTACCTTTTAGGGAATTAGACAATTAGTTAGCTTTTCCCATCTAAATATTACGAAAAGTATGATTTAAGATTTAACATTGACATTCTACACGAGTGATTGACTACGAAACAAATGTGACTGATAAAAAACCTTGCAGACGTAGTTAAAAGAGAAAAGAAGATTCTAAATTTTAAATGATGAATAAATAAACCACATACCATGATTCAATTGCCGACTCAGCCTCCGAACAGCCGATTTCCTATAGCCCAGGTATTTCTCTTCGGGGTATTGTCGTTGTGGTGGTGGTGGGGGGGGGAATACGATTTTTACCCTATTATTACAAGAAAAAGAAAGATGATTGATTTGTGGAGGATGTAACTAGTGAGATGATGATCAACATATCAGCATGGATAGAATAACGAAATGTGTTACGTAGAAATGAATTGAAGCTGAAGCAGGGTAGAAAGTAAAAGTACCCAAACATATGCATAGTTACGATACGCCTTTGCTAGTGAGCGTTCCTTTTGGCGTTCAATAGGATTGGAAGCACGTGCCTGTTTGCGGTCATACTCATACCTCTGTTCAAGAGTCCGCAGTGGATCATCCTCATCATCAGATGATTCTTTTTCAGATGGTGAGTCGTCATCGTCGCTATCTATAAGCGACCAAAAGGAGATCTTTTTTTTAGGAGGTGCAACACGGAATTCACAAGTCTCCTCAGCAGAAGGAGCAGCGACAATTGCCTTTAGGAAAGAAAAGAAAAAGAAGCATAAACGCGTAATAATGATACTACGTGATCAATAACATATACATGCAAGGTGAAAAAAAATGTACTAATCAACAAATTATCACAACAGAACAGATGTAGATGTAGGTAGGGTGAACCATCACCTTATCAGGTACGGAGCGTTTCTCCTCTCCTTCCTCTGTGATCCAAAAAGCTTCCTTTTTCCTTTTTTTGAATAGATAGAATATATAGATATACACACACGCATAACAAATTAATCGGAATTAATCACTAACAAATAATTTCAGATTAAATTATAAACCCCCAATTTCGAACAAAAAGTAGCAAACCCTAATTTGGATGAAATGATAGCAAGTATATGCATATAACTACAAATTAATAAGCAAACGTAAATGAATCCTAAACATCTTAGAATAAAAACCCCTAATTTGTAGATCAATCGTTGACAGTAATATTAATATAAACAAGAGTAGTAAACCCTAAGATTAATCGATTATACCTTATCGGTGACGGAGGAATCCGAATAAAAGTAGTTGTTCTCCTGAACCATCGCCGATGATGGTGATGATATTACTAGCGCTGTCAATTTGAGACACGGGTCTAGTTGGATAATTAAAAAAAAGATTAAGTATACATTAATACTCGTTACGACCCAACAATTAATAATGATATACTTGGGTTTTATTTTAATTATCTAATTGGACCCTCTATAAAAATTATAAAAATCCAACTAGACCCACGGGTCTCAAATTACCACCACTAAATTATTATCACGCCTCCTTCCATTCTTATATATATATATATATATAATTGGGATCCATGGAGAAAGTTTTTTAAGTGGAGAAAGGGGAGAAAGATTTTTAACCATCAGATGATTGATTCAAGGGCTGAGATTAGTCAATGGGGAAAATGTAATTTTTATTAACAATTTGTAAGGTGTTGGGGGCAATATTGTCCATTCATTGTAATTACAAAAAGAGGAAATAATACACATTTAATATGGAAGTAACCACCGTCGGTTTCTTCCGTAAAAGGTGGATCGTCCTCCTTTATCATTTACCTACGTTCAATAAGGAAAAAAAATGTTGGGAAACAAACAAAACATCCACACTTGATTTATGTTATTTATTTATTTTGTTTTTTGTATGCTCTTGCATCCAAATGGTGTATATACTTCATTTTTGAATTATTTTATTTGTAATGAATTTATCAATCACAATTAATATTACTGAACAATGTAATCAACTTATTAGAAGAATGTCTCGATTTTTATAATTTATAAAACTACATACATGTTTTATCATGAACCTTTGAATCATTACTATAAAACTTAATGAATCAATGTATATTTACATGTGACAATCGGTGAATCAATATTTGTAACATCCTCCCCAGTGGCCTGGTATTTTTCTATTTAAATTTAGTATTTAATTGTTTTATATTTTATTTGCTATTATTTGCTTTATTGTGAAACTGGTGAAATAGGTCTTAGGACTTATTGTGTTAAATAAAATGTTGCTTGGTTTAAAATATTAAAGAGTTGACGGTACAATAAAATAAATTTCTCGCAACTAGTAATTAAGTGTCAGGCAATAGATTTAGAGCGGGTATTATATACTCAAAAGTTAGGTCGGTTGATAAAGGGACCGACCCCTTTATTTCACCACTTTACCAATTCCCTTTCTCCATTTCATTTCATGAACTCACAAACCCTAACCTAAATCACAAACTTTAAGCATCAAATTGAAGGTGGGAAATTGAAGTGGAGAATCTTAGCAAACATTATCATCATCTAGCTTCCACCGTCTTGTTAATTTATCTATTGTAAGTAACCTTATATCTCATAAACTCAAGTGTTAACTTTGATGAGTAATAGATGAATTGAGTTGTTTTGTTAGTTTATATGATGATTACTTGTAATATATGATGCTATATGATGATTATTGAATGATGATAAAGATTAAATCCAAGTTATTGAACTATGATTGAAGTTAGTTAAAAACCTAAATGGGTTACATGATTTTGGTGTGAATTTGGCATAATTGGATGTTATTGTTGTTGATTAATGCTAGCTAGATATCATATGAAGTTGTTATAGCATTAGAAAGTTAGTTTTCTACAGATTTAGCTCGTATTTGGTGTTTGGTGTTTTGGTTTTCGGGTTGTGCCATGAACGAGCTGGATATCAGCTGCAGGTCGAAGAAGCCGGCGGCTAACAAGATTTGGGTTGGGAGGCCGGCGGCTTAGAGCTCTAGCCGGTGGCTTAGAGCTCTAGTCGGCGGCTAAATGCCTAAGGCCGGCGGGTCAAAGACCCTAGCCGGCGGGTAAAAATGGCTTTAAAACACGTTTTGGTTCTGGTTGCTTAAAATGCCTTAGAGCCGGCGTCCCAGGGTTGGGAACCGGCGGCTGGACGTGGAAGCCGGCGGCTTTGTGGGTTTAGCCGGCGGCTTACGGGCTTAGCCGGCGTCTAAAGGGCCCAGTTCCACTTTTTGTAATTACTCGCTATAACTTAATGTTAATTGGTTGATAAGTGTTTGTTGAGTCACTGGTCGCTGACCATGATGAAGTCACTGGTCGCTGACCAACTCAACTGTTCACTACTCAATGAAGAAATGGATTGTATCGAAGCTGCTGTTGCCATTGATAAGTTTCGCTGATCATCATTCATTATGTTCGATAGTCTGAGGAAGATTTAAAGCTCAACTTGGTGTGTCGCTGATCAACGTCAGAGAGAGCATTACTTCTTCAAAACAATAAAGGCAAAAGTCACTGCCAGAATAACAGCTAGTCACTAAAGATCTTTTGTTCAATTCATTCTTCAAGAGCATGTTAGCTCGCAGTGTGTGAGGAGGATTGATGCATCTTCAGTAACTATTCAATAAAGCCTCTCTATCATCAAGTACTATACTTATCTATACATCAGCAAGAGTGTTCCAGTTCGAAGTATGTCCGAAAGATTACGTGGCAGCAAGTGATTGGTTTTAAGGTAATGAGATATTTGCGGTAACAGAATTGGGACCCTCAGAATGTCGGTTTATCAGAGATCAGGGCCAATCAAGCAGCAACACGTGTCCTTCCAAGATCCTATTTTGTAGGCGATATTTTAGGAACTCTTGTAGTATAAATAGTTCAGTGTTTTGTACGATTGAGGCTAGTCGTCATATGCACCGTTCTTCTGTTTGTCAGAGAACTAGTTTGTCTAGGTGTGTATTAAGACTCAGCGAGGTTAACTATCAGCGTGTATGTCCACTGTAGTTAATACTCTTTATTGTAATAATCTAGCTAAGTGTTTGAATTGGATTAACTTTGGTTAATCCATTCCGCATTCAACACTTTGTGAATTTAATCAATACAATTCACTTTCAGCTACTATTACTTGTTGTTCTTTGATTCTGTTATATCTTTAATTTGTTATTTCAATACCATCATACTCTATTATAGATAATCAATTTAAAACAAACTGAAACACTTGGTAAAATCTGAAATTGTTTTAAATTGTATTCAACCCCCCCTTCTACAATTAAACTTTACACTTTGTGATTCCAAATCACTAACTAATAGTGATTACGGGACTATCAATTGGTATCAGAGCAGAGTTGGTTTAAATTCAATTAACCAGGTCTGCTATGGAATCAGTAAAGTACAGCTGTGTTGACTCTGATTATCAAAAGGGAAATGGTTCTACAACCAAACCTCCATATTTTGATCCTTCAAGGATTGAAACTTGGATGTCCCGGATGATGATGTTTTTGGACTTAGTTGATGACCGTCTTTGTAATATCATAACCAATGGTCCCCATATCCCAACTACTATTGTTCATGCTGTAATTGCAACAGCTACTACTCCAGCTATGCCAGAAATGGTTTTACCTAAAAGAGAGGAACAATGGACTGATGAGGATAGGCGATTGGTTAGACTTGATAAACAAGCTAAAATCTACATAGGCATGGCACTTCCTGATGAGGTGTTCGAATCAATCAGGCTTTGTAGAACTGCTAAAGATATGTGGGATACCCTTAGGAATATATATATTGGAACTCCTGATATTATTCGCTGCAGGGAAGTCAATCTCACTCGCCAGTATGAGCTGTTCGCAATGGAATCAAATGAATCTATGTCTTCCACTTACACCAGATACCAGTCACTGATGAACAAAATGGAGAAGGCTGGTATAGGCAAGGAACAGAGATTTGTTGTTGAAAAGTTTCTTGAGTTGCTGCCAAGGAAAATCTGGGGAACCATTGCAACGTGTACCAGACAGAGAAATGATTATTCAATTCTGAATTTAACTCAGGTCTATGGTATTCTGCTCAATTGGGAGCAGTCTGAAAAGCAAGCTGATCAGAGTGAGCATATTCGTGCTACTCTTGGAAGTCAGAAGATATCCAATGCCCTTGTAGCAGAGCTTGATGAAATCGATCAGAGACAGAAGTCAAAAGTGTCTAAGAAAAGCTCGAAGTCACTGATAGCTGAAGAAGAAGATGGTCAGAATGAAGAAGAGTCAGAATATGAGTATGATGAAGGTTTGGAGAAGCTTGAGAAGGATATGGCCATGATGGTTGCTAATTTCAGAAGGAACACCAGATCAAAACGATTTGCTGGTGCTCCATCATCTGATAAATTTCAATCAAAGGGTGAATGACAAGTGTGGCAGAATTGGTCATTTTGCAGCTGAATGCAGATCAAAGTCAGTGAATCAAGTCCTTGAACCCATGCCAGATGTCAGAAATGACAAGTACAACAAGTACAAGGCAAAATATAAGAAGCTGAAAGAATTGTCGAAATCTGGAAAGAAGAAGAGAAAAGGATTTGTTGCTGAAGAAAGTTCACTCAGCGACTCTGATTCATCCTCTTCATCTGATGATGAAGAAGCAATGCTTTGTCTAGACAAAGATTATTGTTTAATGGCTAATGATGCTGAATTCCATGAAAATATCAAGGAAGTAGCTCAGAAATGTTCAGCATCAGGATGGGATTCTGACAGCATCTACAAAAACATTCTTAGAGAAACCATATGGTATTTGGATAGCGAATGTTCCAGGCATATGATAGGATGTAAGTCACTGCTCTGTGATTATCAGGATGAAAAAGGTCCTGATGTAGTTTTCGGTGATAACAAAGTTGGGAAAACCAAAGGGTACGGTGTCTTAACCAATGGTAATGTTATGTTCAAACGAGTAGCATATGTAGAAGGTTTAAAGCATAATTTATTAAGCATCAGTCAGTTTTGTGATTCCAAAAACAAGGTACTTTTTGATCATGAAGCTGGTGTTGTTTACAGTAAAAAGGGAAGTGCTGTTCTTGCTGCAAACAGGAAAGGGAATACTTATGTGGTCAATATGGATTCAGCACAATCAGGAACATGTTTTTACTCCATAACCGTTTCAGAAGAAAAATGGTTATGGCATAAGTGACTTTCTCATCTGAACTTCAAAGCAATTAACAAACTGAGCAAGAATAGTTTAGTCACTAGACTACCAAAGATGTCTTATGACAAAGACAAGCTTTGTTCAGCATGTGAAAAGGGAAAGCATCACAGCTCGTCCTTCAAAAGCAAACAGACTTCTTCAGTAACAGAATGTTTTTATTTGCTACATATGGATCTGTTTGGACCAGTGAGTACATCAAGTCTTGGAGGAAAAAGGTACTGTTTGGTGATAGTAGATGAATACTCCAGATACACTTGGGTATTTTTTCTCAAAACCAAAAGTGAAGCTGCCAGCGAGATCATATCCTTTGTCAGGAAAATGGAAAATCTAAATGATGTCACGGTAAAACATCTTAGAAGTGATAATGGTACTGAATTTCGAAATTTTGATCTTGAAAATTTTTGTGATTCAAAAGGTATTTCTCAAAAATTTTCAGCACCACGAACACCCCAACAAAATGGGGTGGCAGAAAGGAGAAATAGAACCTTGATTGAATCTGCAAGGTCAATGCTCATTGATACTGGTCTTAAGACCTATTTCTGGGCTGAAGCAGTGAGTACTGCCTGCTACACTCAAAATAGGTCACTGATTGTCAAAAGACACAGTAAGACAGCATATGAGCTATTAAGGGGGAGAAAACCTGATATAAGTTTTCTTCATATTTTTGGTAGTACCTGCTACATTCTAAACAAAAGAAATCACTTAGGAAAGTTTGATCCCAAAGCTGATTACTCAATCATCTCTAAAGCTTTCAGAATTTATAATAAACGAAGAGAATGTATTGAGGAATCAATTGATGTTACTTTTGATGAATCATATGATGAGTCACTCACTGATCCAAAAGAATATGAAAATCTTGTTTATAACAAAATGGATGGTGACTTATCAAATGAAATCAAATCAAATGATAAGGAATATAAAAATTTCTCATCTGATTCTGAAAGTGAAAATAATGTTCCTGAATTCAATTCCAGTCCTACTTTAGCTGAGAATAATTCAGGAACATCATCTTTACCTACAGATGTCCCATCATCATCAACTCAATGTCCAAACCAAAACTCGCATAACAACAATACTCATGCTACAGATGTTGATTTGCCCTCTGAACCCTCACAAAGTAATCAAGTCACTGCTGAACCTCAGGGAATGACCAAATGGACAAAACATATCGATAATCAATTGATTATTGGTAATCCAAAATCTAGGGTTCAGACAAGATCAACAACTGCTAACTTTTGCTTGTTTGTAAGTTTTGTGTCACTAATAGAACCAAAGAAGGTTGATGAAGCACTCACTGATCTTCACTGGATAGCTGCCATGCAAGAAGAGCTATCTCAGTTTGAACGAAATAAAGTTTGGAAGCTTGTACCACATCCCACTGGTAAATCAGTAATTGGAACACGATGGGTGTTCAGAAATAAAATGGATGCTGATGGTGTGGTTACAAGAAACAAAGCTAGACTTGTTGCACAAGGTTACTGTCAGCAAGAAGGTATCGATTATGACGAAACCTTTGCACCAGTAGCTAGGCTTGAAGCAATCAGGCTATTTCTGGCTTATGCAGCTCACAAAAAGTTTAAAGTATATCAAATGGATGTGAAAAGTGCGTTTCTGAATGGCAAGCTGCAGGAAGAAGTGTATGTCAAGCAACCACCTGGATTCATTAATCCAAAACATCCGGGTTATGTTTACAAACTTGATAAAGCCCTGTATGGACTAAAACAAGCTCCCAGAGCGTGGTATGATACTCTATCTGTCTACCTGATCAAATGTGGCTACGTCAGAGGCAAAATTGACAGCACACTATTTATCAAAAGAGATAAGAGAGATGTCATATTAGTCCAGATCTATGTTGATGATATCATTTTCGGGTCTACTAACAGTGACATGTGCAAGGAATTTTCTGATCTCATGACCAAAAGTTATGAGATGAGCATGATGGGTGAATTAACATTTTTCCTTGGTTTGCAAATAAAACAAACCAAAACTGGAATTTTCATTAGTCAAGGAAAATATGTTAAAGATCTGTTAAAGAAATTTGAATTTACTAATTTCTCAACTCTTGCTACACCCATGTCACCTGCAGTAAAGCTACATGCTGATCCTGATGGTAAATCTGTAAACATTACTGCTTACAGAGGAATGATCGGGTCGCTGCTGTATCTAACTGCTAGTAGACCAGACATGATGTTTGCTACATGTCTCTGTGCTAGGTATCAAGCTGATCCTAAGGAATCACATTTGCTCGCTGTCAAAAGGATATTCGGATATCTGAATGGTACTCCTAATCTTGGTCTCTGGTACCCATCTGGTTCAGACTTCTCTCTGAAAGGATACTTTGATTCTGATCATGCTGGATGCAAACTGGATAGAAAAAGTACATCTGGTAGCTGTCAATTTCTTGGAGAAAAGCTAGTAAGCTGGTCCAGCAAGAAACAAAACTCAGTCTCAACTTCAACTGCTGAAGTTGAATATGTTGCTGCAAGTGCATGTACTGCTCAAATTCTCTGGATGAGAAATCAGCTTGCTGACTATGGATTTGACTTCAATGAAATACCAATCTACTGTGATAGTCAAAGCGCTATCGACATTGCCAATAAATCCAGTAATGCACTCAAGGACAAAGCACATTGATGTCCGATATCATTTCATCAGGGACCATGTGATGAAAGGTGATATTGAATTACATTTTATTCCAACTGATTACCAACTCGCTGATCTATTTACAAAACCTTTAGATGAGAAAAGATTTAATTTTCTCATCAGCGAGCTTGGCATGTTAAACTTAAACGACTAGCTCAGCTATCAAGCTCAGTTATGCTATTTTTGTTTAACGTTTTTTTTATATAAAGTATCTATTATGTCTCAATATGACCTATTTTATTGTCCTATATTTTGTTTTACTGATCGTGTTAGTATTCTAAGTTGTAACTAGATCAGTGAAAGATAAATATAGTAAAATAATACATAGTTCATATCAAACATAATCCATACTCTATTTAAAAAAAAAATAAAAATAAAAATAAAAATAATAAATAAATAAAAGGAGACCTATTCTTTAGCTGATCTTGTTAGTATTCTAAGCTATAACTCTTTCAGCGAAAGATAAGTCTCTATAAATTTAAAAAAAAAAAAAAAAAATTTTTTTTTTTGTTTCATATTTACCAAGTGATAAATCTCTCTGACTTAGTTAGTATTCTAAGTTGTGACTAAATCAGTGAGATAACATCTCAGGCAAATTGAAACTTATGAGTGTTATTTTTTTTTTCTTTCTTTCGCTGATTCTTTCATCATTATTTGAAGGGATGTGTCACCAAAATTGCATCTCTGACACTATTTCTTCCTTACGTCACATATACTTTTCCGGCGCACCTTTCAAATCACCATTAATACCACCAAGCTCCACAATCATCACCCCTATTTCATTTAAACATCATAAATTATCACCCCTATGCCACCCCTATTTACCACCACCATCAACCACGTTTTCCCAATCCTAACCACTTGTTTAATCAAGAGTTTCTATAAATCAAACAAAATGATTTCATTTTTCAAATCAAAACAAACTCTTGGTTTTCATGATCCTTTTTCAAATACCAAAAACAATAAAAGTCTTTCCGATTTCTGTAACGAAAAACTCCAACGTTTTAAAAAATTTTTCATACATCACTGGAAATCTTCTACCTCTTTCAGTTGATAAGGAATTTTGTCATTACAGCATTCAAAATCACTTTCATCACCATAAAATCTCTTTTTCACAAAAACAGAGTATGAAATAAATCTCATCACTTGATAGATTAGAGTAAAAAAAATTTTACTTGGTCTATTGATGCCATTTTTATCTACTCTGATGGGATCACAAGGTTTTCTTGTAATCCAGTATGAAACTGATGTACACTTGTCTGATTCTGCCCCCCCCCCCCCAATCGATCACGTCTCTGCTTACACCCCAGTGACCAAAGCTGATCATTCTCCATCCAAGAAAAACTCAAACTCTTCTACCAAAAGTTTGAAAATAAAGGCCCTGTTTCTAACAAATCAAGGGATCAAGAGTGAAATAGTCACTGAACGTTCAGTCTCTATGGGCACTCTTGCTAAAACCAAATCTTACTTATCGAGTCAACCCATGAGCCACTCATCATCCTCACGAAAGGATGTTGATTCATTCAAAGGGCAAGTGACATCAGTGGGTGATAACACACTCATATCTAGTGTCACATCACTGGCAACAGACTCGGGCCAACTCTCATCTATCACCACACCAGCTGTCAATGTCGCTCTCCAGTCACAGAGAGTGATACAGGCTGCACTTTCTGTTTTTAAAGATCCATCAGTTAAAACACAAGCTGATGATGAGAAAACCAAAACTAATTCACAACATGATCACATAGTTACTATCGCATTTTCTGATATCATCAAGGGAGAGATATCTACATGAAGAAATTACTGATGCTTACAGAAAAATGTTAATCTACTTTCTGATATCATCAAGGGGGAAAAAACGTGCAAATGAATGCAAAAACCAATGGTGCTCATATAAAGAATTGTTGCTGATTGGAAATCATCTATTTGGTTCCTATCGCAGGGACAACATATCTACAACTCATGTGGAAAAGTTGCTGACGCTAATAGAACCATATAGAACAGTTGCTCAGCTATATGGAAAAATTGCTGACGCTATGAAAGTCGCTGATACATGGGAATCATCTTTGTGGCTTCTATCTCAAAGAATACATATTCCCTGTATTGGAGTTGCAATTTTCTTGGCAATTTTTGTTCCATATCAGCTTAGCAATGAATCCTTCTCCATCAATTGCAGCTCAGATATGTCTCATTGATTTTCAGTCGGTTAAAGCTGCATGAGAAGGATATTTGCATATAAAATTTCCTTCACTAGTGTCTTCTCTCTGATGACAAGTGCACTGTGATGATGTATATTCTCACTGATGAGATTGTGTTCACTGACGCCATCTCTATATTTTTTCCCTAATAAAGCTTTGGATCATATGCCAAGAAGGATGAATTTTTGGCCTGATTTCACTCTGGTTGAAGGTCTTCCCATTTACAAAATAACTTCTATCAAAGGAATGTGAGTCAAAGCTGAAGATATCAAAAGTTGCTGAATCTCTTGATCGCTGAAGAAGATTGACTTATCTAAAACAGATTAGAGTATTGTAACTAAAAATGATCATGTACTTTATATTTTTAAGTTTCAATAATATTTGAACCTTTGTGCAAAACTCAGATCATATCAAAAGAATCCAAAAAGAAAAATGAATGGATCACAAGTATAAAGTCACTGAATGTTTAAATTCTTAAACACTGACTATAAACTTTCACTGCAACAAGTTTGTCTAAGGAGCTTCAATCACAATCATTTAGGGGGAGATTGTTGAGTCACTGGTCGCTGACCACGATGAAGTCACTGGTCGCTGACCAACTCAACTGTTCACTACTCAATGAAGAAATGGATTATATCGAAGCTGCTGTTGCCATTGATAAGTTTCGCTGATCATCATTCATTCTGTTCGATAGTCTGAGGAAGATTTAAAGCTCAACTTGGTGTGTCGCTGATCAACGTCAGAAAGAGCATTACTTCTTCAAAACAATAAAGGCAAAAGTCACTGCCAGAATAACAGCTAGTCACTAAAGATCTTTTGTTCAATTCATTCTACAAGAGCATGTTAGCTCGCAGTGAGTGAGGAGGATTGCTGCATCTTCAGTGACTATTCAATAAAGCCTCTCTATCATCAAGTACTGTACTTATCTATACATCAGCAAGAGTGTTCCAGTTCGAAGTATGTCCGAAAGATTACGTGGCAGCAAGTGATTGGTTTTAAGGTAATGAGATATTTGCGGTAACAGAATTGGGACCCGCAGAATGTCGGTTTATCAAAGATCAGGACCAATCAAGCAGCAACACGTGTCCTTCCAAGATCCTATTTTGTAGGCGATATTTTAGGAACTCTTGTAGTATAAATAGTTCAGTGTTTTGTACGATTGAGGCTAGTCGTCATATGCACCGTTCTTCTGTTTGTCAGAGAGCTAGTTTGTCTAGGTGTGTATTAAGACTCAGCGAGGTTAACTATCAGCGTGTATGTCCACTGTAGTTAATACTCTTTATTGTAATAATCTAGCTAAGTGTTTGAATTGGATTAACTTTGGTTAATCCATTCCGCATTCAACACTTTGTGAATTTAATCAATACAATTCACTTTCAGCTACTATTACTTGTTGTTCTTTGATTCTGTTATATCTTTAATCTGTTATTTCAATACCATCATACTCTATTATAGATAATCAATTTAAAACAAACTGAAACACTTAGTAAAATCTGAAATTGTTTTAAATTGTATTCAACCCCCCCTTCTACAATTAAACTTTACACTTTGTGATTCCAAATCACTAACTAATAGTGATTACGGGACTATCAGTGTTATATAATGACTATTAATACATGAAGGGGACTTATCACTTAGATGATAGTTGTGTTAAGTCCCTAATGTGATTAATTAATATGTGTTATATATTGATGACTCCAATTACTAACTTGTTTATGATGTTAATCCTCAGATCCTCTGAAAGATAAAGTAGCACCTGGAATCTGAGTTAGTAAAGACGAAGGTATCGGTGAGTGGATTCGGAACTTACCATTGAATTTAGTTGTAATCATTGGATTACAACGAATAAGCGTAAATATATTGTTGTTGCTTATTTAATATACCTTGTTGATTATTACTCAATGTGCTATGTGTGGCCTTCGGGCATCAGTTGTTAATGAGGTCAACGAGTTGTTGAATGGTTGGTTGGGCTAGTTGGTTATCATGTGAATGATACATGGATTTACTTCATTTGTTGTGTGTATTGAACTGTATCTGAGTAGGATAACCTTTAGCTATCGGTCTCGTCCGTTATGGCCATACGGATAGGTTGGATAAGTGTTCTTGGGGAGCCACCCGGGTTTTTGGTTATCCCCAGAGCCGCCGATCCTCATTATTGTGTTGTTGATTTTACGTAATTAGGTGATTATGCTAAGTTGAATGTTGTGTGATGAACTCACTCACTTAGCTATGTGCTAATCCCTCATCTCTACTTCCTGCAGATTATATTTTGAATAGATGCGTAGCAGGAAGTTGATGCTCTGGAAGCTGGGAATGTCTTGACAGCATGCTACTCTGATAATGTTTTGTACTAAACAAGTTGATTTTTATATAATGCCCCATTTATGGTGTGGTTAATTGGTTTTTGAACTAGTATGACTCAAATTATGTACTTTATTTATGGTGCATTAAATGGAATGATGTGTTTTAAGTTACTACGCTTCCGGTTTATTAATATAATATTGACTTATAAAATGAGGGGCGTTATAATATTATCTCATAATCAACTGAATCATCATTTCAAATAATTAACTAACACTTTGAAAGTGGTGAATCGTTATTGTATAAACAACTGAATCATTATATGAACAACAATTAAAGTACAACGATAGATAAAATAATGGTGATTCATTATTGCGAACAACCGAATCAAAGTATGATTTTATAAATCAGATGAAAAGCTATGGTATAATGAACAACTGAATCGTAGTTACAATTTTCATGAATTAATGTTACAAATTATTGAATCACTTTTGTAAAAGGTTGAATCTGCATTATTGTGAAGGACTAGAATTTAGTGCCTAATCAAGTTTCAATACATGTAATTAGTTCTGTGTTAGGCTAATTAATGTATCAATTATTAGATATATTGTTGAATATATATATCTACACAATTATGCGGTTTGTTTAAATCGTACGAGTTTCAAATCGAATGAATTTCGATACAATAAATACGGACGTTGGTGAACAATTCTATTAAGTAATACAAATATTATTTAATAACTCAAGTTTATTTAAGAATATTATCTATTGTGATATTTTGTATCCAAACTTTATTACACAATTAATGTATACGCGATTAAAAAAAAATACAAACGCGCAAACAAATAAAAAGAATTTCATTTTAAATACCATAAATAGATAATTGGTAAAATAATACGATAAAACTTTTTATAATGATTTGTAATTTAAAACGGACAATTAAATAAATAAAATAAATATTTAACATTAAATGACGGAGAAAACGAACACCACGCGGAGCACGGGACGGAGACTGCGAGGTGAGGCTTTCACCTACACCCCACCTCTCCTTTACTTTTTCTTTCATTTTCATTCTCCAAAAACACACACACACACTAAAAACCTCTCAACCAAAAATCCCCAAAATTTCGGATCTTGAAAAACCGACACCAAAAATCACATTTTCGGAATCACCACTACGAGGGGAACAAGATTAAAAAAAGCATCAACATCATTTTCGGACTCCATCTCCTTCGATTTGCAATTGTAAGAAAAATTCTAAAAACTTAGATTTACGCATTTTGATGTATTGTTTTGATGATATAATGTTTACATAACTTATATATGTCCAAATATATGAAGAAAACACGATTTCATAGCCTAAAAATGAGTTTGATTTGAGTTTTGGCCGGAAAAATTGCGAACAGCCGCTGTTTCTGGGCTGGTGTTCATCTTTGCGACACAAGCCTTGTGTCGCATACTATGTCGTATTTTGGCCGTTATGTCGCATCTTGTGTCGTACCAAACCTGTTGTGTCGTAACTCATGCGACACAATATTGTGTCGTACTCTGTGTCGCAAACTATGTCGTATTCTATACGACACAACCACTATGTCGCTATTAATTTAGCATTCCGAACCTATGCGACACAAATCTTGTGTCGTATAGGTATTATGTCGCATCTATAATGCGACACAACCGTTGTGTCGCATGACGTGTCCTTGTGTCGCATATAGTGTCGCAAAACACAGCAGATTTACAATTTAATTCCAAGTTAAGTGTTAAACAATATAACTTCTAAAGGACATTGAAATATATTTTTCAAGCATAACACTTCAAACAAATTTAGATATGGCGAGATTATTATTTCAACTAAATCACCAACGGGCCGTACACGTTTTCAAAACATACTTCAATTCAATCAAACAAGTCGTTGTAACTTGTGTCAATTCAATCAAACAAGTCGTTGTAACTTGTGTCAATTCAATCAAACAAGTCGTAGTAACTTGTAACAAAATAATCAACCAAATCGTAGAAATTTGGACATGTATATAGTTGTATAACAACTACAAAGGTAGTCTTTCGAGATACCGGTACAATTAATAACAATCAAGTGTCGTGAACACATTCAGGTTTCAAGTCTTTGGACACAAATTCACAGCTAATTACTTCAAGTTTATTAAATTAAACACTTCAAGACTCAGGTGAGTTTCATGGCCCCATTTTCACTATTTTACAACTAGGGGTGTGATATTACTGCTCTGTTTTGTTTTACAAGTAGAACGCAAGTACCAACCTCCAAATACTACATGAGTTTCAAGCTAATCAATTTAAAGTCCTCTATAGCATAGTCTCTAATATTTTTAGCGTGAATGTTAGTATATGATATCATATGGGATTGACAATCCTCATCCGGGTTAGCACGCACTAGCCGGTCAAACGGATGTATTAGCATTTGGGAAGACGAGTGTGGATTAGACACTCGTAGGAGGCAAAACTAGTTAGGTTTCCTTAATTGGACCTAGCGCTCAAGTTAAGCTCAGACTATGTGCTCATGGATTGTATAACTTTTATCTTGCTTAATTGCATTTTAAATTCAATATAAATCTTGCGGTTCTTACAACTATACATTGACATACAAACATGTGAGCTCACCAGCGTTTTCGCTGACCCATTTTAGTATTTATCACAGGTACCCAGCAGTAGGTTGGCTGCACAGGCAGGGACATTTAGCTCGAGTCATCATACATACAACTAGAGATTTGATTGCATTATTATATTTTGTAAAAGTAATTATGCTATGTAATCTCTCAATTTCAGGAACCGAGCTAATGTAACATTATTTTTGATGTAAACGTTTATTTTATTAATACAAGTTTAAAACGACGCATATAGTGGTCGTTCGTTATATATCTTATGTGTTTTGTGTATTGATTAGTGACACCCAAATCGAGCTTCCGCAAATCATTAAATTTGGGGGTGTCACAGATTGGTATCAGAGCCTAAGGTTATAGTGAACTAGGTTGCATTTAGTGGGCCTAGACTATGACCATTAGGCAGTATTTCCTCATTAGGCATGACTGGTTCAGAAATTACAGCATATGACTTTAATTTAACATAGCCTGATCAACTATGTACAATTAAAGAAAGATGATGTAAGGTCTGAAACGATCATGTTGAACAGGAATACACTAGTTGACTCTGACCTCGAGAGAACCGGGACTCAAACAAGTCTGTGCTAGACACCCAATAGGCTATTATGTGATACTAAGTATACATAGATAGGCCTCGTTACAATCTTAGGCTATATTATATAAGTTATTATATGGATATAGGCCTCATTCTACCTAACGCTTTGTCTCAGAATGGCAAACACACCACCAAGTTCATCGCGTTCTTATCCACATGGATCGCGAAACCCGAGAGTGGCTAGGAGGGACACCGCGTCGCCTCGAGCTAGCCCGTACCCCACTCATTTCACTCTACCGGACTTAGCCGCTAGAGTACACCATCACGATCAACAAATCCACGAGATGGATATCGAGCTGCAAGAGACTCGCGAGCTCTGGAGACTTACAGCAATGGAACGAATCGAGCAAGTCTCCGAAGACCACGATCACACTGTTAACATCATGAACACTCTTCAAAATCAGGTGGAAGGAACAGTCGAAACCATGGAGGTTGTCCACAACCAAGTGATTGGCAACCGAAATGAAATCTCTGTTTTACAATCAAGGCTGCATCAGTGCGAGACACGTTTAAGGGAAACCGAAGACGCCCTCCGAACTGCCAACAGACTTGCAGAGTCTGTGAATCATCTCACTGCACTGCTGCCATAGCTCAACTTATGTCAGAATTAGCTTAGGCTGAATCTGTACCCGAATATGCATTTGTAGGATCTATGTAATTCAACCGGATGTAACAATTCCCGGCGCTTTTGTAAAACATCTACGTCTATAACTTTTGAAACTTGTGATTCAAAATCGCCTGTAATCATTTGGCTTCTAAATATCAACTGACGATTTCTATTAATTATCTCACGTTATTGATTTTTACCTTGAGATGTTGTATATTACCCTTTTATATATGTACATCTATGGTGATATATCATGAATTTCGAACTAGTATCTTACTTCTTTTCCTTGTTCTTGCTTACTCAGCCTCATGCCTCCTCGTCGACAAATCACCCCTAGTGAAGCTGAGATCGCGGGACTGATTGCCTGCAGTGTGACCCAAGCCTTGGCTGCCCGAACACCACCACCTAGTAGCGAGGACACAGCCAACAATGCTCCACCACCCAGACCCTGTTCCTATAAGGACTTTCTGAGCTGCAAACCACTATACTTCAAGGGCACGGAAGGTGCTATTGGCTTGAGCCAATGGATAGAACGCATAGAATCTGTTTTCAGCCTATGCAACTGCATCGAGGAAAACAAGGTAAAGTTTGCCGCCTACACTTTTCAGGAAGGAGCCCTCACATGGTGGAACGCCCATGCCAACTCTGTGGGTCTTGAGATAGCTAATCAGCTACCTTGGGCCGAGTTGAAGAACAAAATGAAAGAGAAGTATTGCCCCGAGGAAGAGATACACCGATTAGAAGAGGAGTTCTGGCAACTAGCTGTGCAGGGGACTGATATTGAGGGATACACCATCAAGTTCCAGCAATACGCGTCCCTGTGCCCTAGTTTGGTGGAACCAGAGAAAAAGGGGGTTAAGAAATACATCCGAGGCCTTCCCGAGAGCATCCAGGGAAGTGTCGCCTCATCACAACCAACCACCACCGAAAGTGCTATCAGGTTAGCACATGAGCTCATGGCACTGGTGGTCAGCCGCGAGAAATCCAACAACAACAAACGTAAATCCACCGAATCCCACAGCAACCACCAAAACAAAAAGTCCAACTCCATCCAAGCTTACAACACCAACACCGAACCCAAACGCACCTACACTGGGGACATACCATATTGTTCCAAGTGTAACTACCACCACCATGGCCCCTGCAAATCTCCTTGCAATAACTGCAGGAAGTACGGGCATTCATCCAAAGACTGCCAAGCCCCTAAATCACAAAACAACAACCAACAACCCAAAACCTGTTATGGATGCGGGGAGACGGGACATTTCAGGGATGTATGTCCCAAACGGAAGAACAACAACAACAACGTCAAAGGAAAAGCCTTCGTGCTCAAATCTGGGGACACCCGTCAAGACCCGAATGTGGTCACGGGTATGTTCCTCCTCAACAATTTAACTGCTTCAATTCTGTTTGATACTGGCGCTGATAGGAGTTTTATTTCTGATGAATTTTGCCCACTACTTGACATCACCCCAGTTGCTTTAGATGTTAAGTACACTGTAGAGCTTGCAAACGGTAAACTTATGGAAACCAAGAGTGTGATCCCTAATTGCACTTTAACCCTAGCCGACGAAATTTTCTCAATAGATCTCATGCCTGTTAAGATAGGAAGTTTCGATGTCATTGTTAGAATGGACTGGTTGTCCAATCATCGGGCTGAAATTATCTGTGGTGACAAAGTTATTCGTATACCTCTCGCCACCGGTGGAACTTTAATCATACAGGGGGAGACCGGTGGAACGAGGCTCAATATCATGTCTTGCTTGAAAACCCGCAAATTTCTGAAAAAGGGCTATCCTGCAATCCTCGCACACATCATGGAGAAAAAGTCGGAGGAGAAGCGACTTGAGGAAGTGCCAATTGTTCAAGACTTTCCTGAAGTCTTTCCTGAAGAACTACCTGGTCTACCACCCTCAAGACAGGTTGAGTTCTCAATTGATCTCGTGCCGGGTGCTGCGCCGGTGGCAAGAGCACCATATCGTTTAGCTCCATCCGAACTTCAGGAGTTGTCTGCCCAATTACAGGAACTTCTGGAAAGAGGATTCATTAGGCCGAGTTCTTCGCCTTGGGGAGCTCCGGTCCTATTTGTCAAAAAGAAAGACGTCACTTTCCGAATGTGTATCGACTATCGAGAGTTGAACAAGTTGACCGTCAAGAACCGATACCCATTACCTCGAATCGATGATTTGTTCGACCAACTTCAAGGATCGAGTTGTTATTCAAAGATTGATCTCCGATCCGGTTATCATCAATTGCGTGTTCGCGATGCCGACATTCCAAAAACCGCTTTCCGAACCCGCTATGGGCATTACGAATTCCAAGTGATGCCATTCGGCCTAACCAACGCACCGGCTGTATTCATGGACCTTATGAATCGGGTGTGCAAACCTTATCTCGACAAGTTTGTCATTGTCTTCATCGATGACATTCTCATATACTCACGAAACGAACAAGAACACGAGCAACATCTCAGAACCATCCTAGAACTACTTAAGCACGAGGAGCTTTATGCCAAATTCTCTAAGTGTGAGTTCTGGATTCAAACTGTTCAATTCCTTGGTCACGTTATCGATAGTCAGGGAATTCATGTTGATCCGTCAAAAATTGAGGCTATCAAAGACTGGCAATCGCCAACCACTCCGACCGAAGTACGACAATTTTCGGGACTGGCCGGGTACTACCGACGATTCATTGAAAATTTCTCCAAAATAGCCTTACCACTTACGACACTGACTCAGAAAGACAAAAAGTTCGTTTGGACTGATAAACAAGAGTCAGCATTTCAACTTCTGAAAAAAAAGCTTTGCAGTGCTCCCATTCTATCATTACCCGAAGGCACCGATGACTTCGTGGTATACTGCGATGCTTCTCATCAAGGTCTCGGTTGTGTGCTTATGCAGTGAGACAAAGTCATAGCTTATGCTTCCCGACAGCTCAAGATTCATGAAAAGAATTACACCACCCACGACCTCGAGTTAGGAGCCGTCATTTTTGCACTAAAAATTTGGAGACATTACCTCTACGGCACTAGGTGCACAATCTTTACAGACCACAAAAGTCTCCAACACATATTCGATCAGAAAGATCTCAACATGAGGCAACGTCGATGGGTCGAGTTGCTTACCGATTACGACTGCGAACTCAAATATCATCCAGGCAAAGCAAATGTTGTTGCTGATGCCCTCAGTCGAAAAGAGCGAGTGAAACCACTTCGAGTCTGAGCCCTCAGTATGACCATTCACAACTCGAAGCCTTGAAACCCGAAAACGTCAAAGATGAAGCCTTGCGGGGCATGGATAAACAATTCGAAGTCAAACCTAACGGGATTAGGTATTTCTCAAACCGAATCTGGTTGCCTAAATTTGGGAACCTACGAGACTTGGTGATGGATAAAGCTCACAAGTCCAAATATTCTATCCATCCGGGATCCGATAAAATGTACCACGGTATCAAGGACTTCTACTGGTGGCCGAACATGAAAGCTGAAATCGCCACCTATGTCAGCAAGTGCCTTACTTGCTCCAAGGTCAAAATTGAATATCAAAAACCCTCTGGTTTACTTCAACAACCCAGTCTTCCTGAATGGAAATGGGAACAAATTGCCATGGACTTCATAACCAAACTACCCAAATCCTCGAGCGGTTGCGATACCATTTGGGTGATCGTGGATCGTCTCACAAAGTCTGCTCACTTCCTGGCGATCAAAGAATCCGACAAAATGGAACGCCTCACCAGAATCTACCTGAAGGAAATCGTGACCAAACACGGTGTTCCAATCTCAATTATCTCCGATAGAGTGTAACAACCGGCAAATTAGGACTAGAATTAGTGCCTAATTCTTTGTTAATACATGTAATTAGTTCGGTGTTAGACTAATTTATGTATCGAATTGTATATATTGTTGAATATATATGAAAATGCGATTTGGTTAAATCGTACACAATTTAAATCGAATGTATTTCGATTCAATTTAATACGGACGTTGGTGACCAATTTTATTAAGTAACATTGTTATGTCAAAAATATTATTATAATAATATTTCGTATTCATTCGTGTTGTACAATCAGAAAGTTACACAATTTAAAATGTTAAAACGCGCAACTAAATAAATTAACGTACATTTTATAACTCAAATATAAATTAAACTGTAAAATATTTAAATAGAATATCGCGTAATAAATTGTATTTTAAAATGTACCAATTAATATATAAAATAATTATTTAACGTTTAAACGACGGAGCAAACGAACACCACCCGGAGCGAGAACGCGGAGCGAAAATGGGAGATAACCTCCCATTCTCCACCTTTTCTTCTCATTTCATTTTTCTCTCTCTCTCTCTCTTTCACCATTTTCTCTCAAATCCACCAACTAACCACAAAACCCACAACCTCACAAAAACGACAAATAAACATACTAAACGACCTTGGATCTCATTACCCCTTTGGAAGAAAACGACCACCGCATCACGATCTATCATCCTATCTTTTCGGATTTTTGATCCGACACCTTGTAAGTTTCCGACAAAATCCCGACATCTCTCGTTTTTGATCATTTTTACTTGTTTATGGTTTATAATGTCTTGATATGTCCAAAAATGGGTTGGGTAAAAGATTTGGACCGAGTGGAAACCGGAAAACTCGTTTTCGGCACATTTTCCGGCCAACAGACCGCGACGTCGCATTTGGACCCAGATCCATGCGACGTCAGCCTCAACGTCGCACAACCCCTCGTAACGTCGCATTGTGCGACGTCAGTCACAACGTCGCATTAAGTTGCGACGTCGCGTATAGCGACGCCATGCTCAACGTCGCAGTCAGGATCTGCGACGTCGCACCCGACGTCGCACCCGACGTCGCACCCGACGTCGCACCCGACGTCGCACCCGACGTCGCACCCGACGTCGCACCCGACGTCGCACCCAACGTCGCACAAAACAGAACTTTGAAAACTCAGATTTTTACTAAGTGTCGGAACCAAGATTTTAACACCTGATTTTAACCAAATTCGGATCCAGATGCGTTTTTCGTCAAAGCAATATAGTAGAAATAAAAATTTTCCAAGCTGACCTGGCAGCTCGACCCCAGCCAGGGGCTCTGCCCCTTGGACCCCGCCAGGGGCTGCCGCCCCTTGGACCCCGCTACCAGGGGCGCTGCCCCCGGACCCCCGTCATTAAATGTTGTAAATACATTTCACACTAAGTGTTGAACACTTACAAATAACGAAACCTGATTCAACGATACATATAATGATAACACTTTGAATCATTATTACAAACCGTCACCAACGGGCCATATTTGTTTTCAAACTACAAACGGATTACTAAACAAACACTTGGACATAATGAGTTGTGTAAACAACTAGCCTAGATGGTCTTGCGAGACATCTACTTACTTAACTTTATATGTTTAGGCATTTGAAGGTTACGGGTTCGGAGAACCTACGGTTGACATTACTTACTCGTTTATTGATATAAACGTACTTGCAAAGACTCAGGTGAGTCTTACGGCCCCACTTTTACTGTTTTAACTTATTGGGGGAGATACATGCTACTGATTTTTCTTGAACACAAGTACTAAACTGTTTACTATACCAAACGGAATTGCATGAGTTAGTTACTATTTACTGAAGTCTCTCCATCATATATCGTTAGTTATGTACTTAAGCGCGAACAGTAGTTAATGGATCCATTAGGGAAATGACCCTCCCCGCCCGGGGTAGTAGCGCTACCACGAACCGTTATGTATAAAAGGGCGACTATTATTTCGTTACTTATGCTTGCTCAATTTCGAGCATGTCACGGGAGCAACTAATTATTTACGGGTTAAGCTTCGATTATGAGCCTCATGGCAACGGTATAACTTGATTACTTTACTTTTGCGAGATTTGCAAATACTTGATATACGCCTACGGGCACTACTGATGAAATCTTGTGTTCAAACTGATTATTTACTGATAAACCTGTGAGATTCACCAACCTTTTGGTTGACCCTTTTTAGCATGTATTCTCAGGTACACTTACGGAGTAGGATCACTCCAGGATTACTAGCTAGAGTAGCATGATTTCCAAACTGCATTTAACGGAGATTCTTTGGCATTATCTTTTGTAACTATGGTTATGTAATAGAATCTCCCGCCACATACGCGGACTCTAGGATTACATATTTTTGTAAAGAAAACTATATGTTTTCAAACGATTTAATTATGAAATGTAATTATTTTACAAAACGTCTCATTTAGAGGTCGTTTGCTGTATATCTTGTGCTTTGTATATTGATTAGTAACACCCAAGTATGCTTCCGCAAATCACTAAATTTGGGGGTGTTACATAGAGATAGTCGTTTCACTTCACAATTTTGGCAATCACTTCAAAAATCTCTGGGTACTCGACTTGATATGAGTACCGCATATCATCCTCAAATCGATGGCCAAAGTGAACGAACCATTCAAACACTAGAAGACATGCTACGGGCCTGCGTAGTAGACTTCGGTGGAAATTGGGAAAAACACCTACCATTGTGCGAGTTCTCGTACAACAACAGTTATCATACTAGCATTAAGGCTGCACCTTTCGAGGCACTGTACGGTCGTAAGTGCCGGTCACCTATCTGTTGGACCGAAGTTGGGGATAGCCAACTCACAGGTCCAGAAATCATTCACGAGACGACCGAGAGAATCGTCGAAATTCAAAACAAGCTCAAGGCCGCGCGTGATCGTCAGAAAAGTTATGCTGACGTGAGACGCAAACCACTCGAGTTCCAAGTTGGGGACCGAGTACTACTCAAAGTATCGCCTTGGAAAGGCGTAATCCGATTTGGCAAGCGAGGGAAGTTAAATCCCAGATACATTGGACCATTCGAGATCCTCGAGAGGATTGGTCCAGTGGCATATCGATTGCAGCTGCCATCCGAACTTAGCAGCGTGCATCCCACCTTTCATGTTTCAAATCTGAAGAAGTGTCTGTCTGATGAGACACTTATTATTCCACTCGATGAAATTCGAGTTGACGAGAAACTTCACTTTGTTGAGGAACCCGCCGAAATCATGGACCGTGAGGTCAAACAACTTAAACAAAGTCGTATTTCCATCGTCAAAGTTAGGTGGAATTCGCGGCGTGGTCCGGAATTCACCTGGGAACGAGAGGATCAAATGCGACTCAAGTATCCTCAACTCTTCACTGACTCAACATCAAACACGACTTCAACATAAATTTCGGGACGAAATTCTCTTAACGGGGGGAGAATGTGACACCCGTCAATTTAGGACTAGAATTTAGTGCCTAATCAAGTTTCAATACATGTAATTAGTTATGTGTTAGGCTAATTAATGTATCAATTATTAGATATATTGTTGAATATATATATCTACACAATTATGCGGTTTGTTTAAATCGTACGAGTTTCAAATCGAATGAATTTCGATACAATAAATACGGACGTTGGTGAACAATTCTATTAAGTAATACAAATATTATTTAATAACTCAAGTTTATTTAAGAATATTATCTATTGTGATATTTTGTATCCAAACTTTATTACACAATTAATGTATACTCGATTAAAAAAAAATACAAACGCGCAAACAAATAAAAAGAATTTCATTTTAAATACCATAAATAGATAATTGGTAAAATAATACGATAAAACTTTTTATAATGATTTGTAATTTAAAACAAAATAAATATTTAACATTAAATGACGGAGAAAACGAACACCACGCGGAGCACGGGACGGAGACTACGAGGTGAGGCTTTCACCTACACCCCACCTCTCCTTTACTTTTTCTTTCATTTTCATTCTCCAAAAACACACACACACACTAAAAACCTCTCAACCAAAAATCCCCAAAATTTCGGATCTTGAAAAACCGACACCAAAAATCACATTTTCGGAATCACCACTACGAGGGGAACAAGATTAACAAAAGCATCAACATCATTTTCGGACTCCATCTCCTTCTATTTGCAATTGTAAGAAAAATTCTAAAAACTTAGATTTACGCATTTTGATGTATTGTTTTGATGATATAATGTTTACATAACTTATATATGTCCAAATATATGAAGAAAACACGATTTCATAGCCTAAAAATGAGTTTGATTTGAGTTTTGGCCGGAAAAATTGCGAACAGCCGCTGTTTCTGGGCTGGTGTTCATCTTTGCGACACAAGCCTTGTGTCGCATACTATGTCGTATTTTGGCCGTTATGTCACATCTTGTGTCGTACCAAACCTGTTGTGTCGTAACTCATGCGACACAATATTGTGTCGTACTCTGTGTCGCAAACTATGTCGTATTCTATACGACACAACCACTATGTCGCTATTAATTTAGCATTCCGAACCTATGCGACACAACTCTTGTGTCGTATAGGTATTATGTCGCATCTATAATGCGACACAACCGTTGTGTCGCATGACGTGTCCTTGTGTCGCATATAGTGTCGCAAAACACAGCAGATTTACAATTTAATTCCAAGTTAAGTGTTAAACAATATAACTTCTAAAGGACATTGAAATATGTTTTTCAAGCATAACACTTCAAACAAATTTAGATATGGCGAGATTATTATTTCAACTAAATCACCAACGGGCCGTACGCGTTTTCAAAACATACTTCAATTCAATCAAACAAGTCGTTGTAACTTGTGTCAATTCAATCAAACAAGTCGTTGTAACTTGTGTCAATTCAATCAAACAAGTCGTAGTAACTTGTAACAAAATAATCAACCAAATCGTAGAAATTTGGACATGTATATAGTTGTATAACAACTACAAAGGTAGTCTTTCGAGATACCGATACAATTAATAACAATCAAGTGTCGTGAACACATTCAGGTTTCAAGTCTTTGGACACAAATTCACAGCTAATTACTTCAAGTTTATTAAATTAAACACTTCAAGACTCAGGTGAGTTTCATGGCCCCATTTTCACTATTTTACAACTAGGGGTGTGATATTACTGCTCTGTTTTGTTTTACAAGTAGAACGCAAGTACCAACCTCCAAATACTACATGAGTTTCAAGCTAATCAATTTAAAGTCCTCTATAGCATAGTCTCTAATATTTTTAGCGTGAATGTTAGTATATGATATCATATGGGTTTGACAATCCTCATCCGGGTTAGCACGCACTAGCCGGTCAAACGGATGTATTAGCATTTGGGAAGACGAGTGTGGATTAGACACTCGTAGGAGGCAAAACTAGTTAGGTTTCCTTAATTGGACCTAGCGCTCAAGTTAAGCTCAGACTATGTGCTCATGGATTGTATAACTTTTATCTTGCTTAATTGCATTTTAAATTCAATATAAATCTTGCGGTTCTTACAACTATACATTGACATACAAACCTGTGAGCTCACCAGCGTTTTCGCTGACCCATTTTAGTATTATCACAGGTACCCAGCAGTAGGTTGGCTGCACAGGCAGGGACATTTAGCTCGAGTCATCATACATACAACTAGAGATTTGATTGCATTATTATATTTTGTAAAAGTAATTATGCTATGTAATCTCTCAATTTCAGGAACCGAGCTAATGTAACATTATTTTTGATGTAAACGTTTATTTTATTAATACAAGTTTAAAACGACGCATATAGTGGTCGTTCGTTATATATATCTTATATGCTTTGTGTATTGATTAGTGACACCCAAATCGAGCTTCCGCAAATCATTAAATTTGGGGGTGTCACAGTTATGAAATACTATATATTCTTTCATTCACAAGAGTGAATCACACTCATTAGCACTTGTTAATGTGATCGCAACTATAAATTGTAATTAATTATAATCGGAATACGAAATCACATAAAAAGATTATATGGTGAAAACATGTAGAATGTAACATATCAATTTAGATTAATTTGTACCTTCACGTTGTTTAATATATAAAATTAATAAATATCAACATAAGAAAAATAAAAATAAACGTAGCCAATTAATCAAGGCTCTAAAACGCAATGCAACATAGTATTTTCTTAATTGTTGCACAAAGAACAATAGTGGAAAAGGGACTGAAAATCGATTTCTGTGAATTAATTACCTGATGTAAGTGACGTCTTATTCTCCACGAATTAAGAAAATAGAAACTGCCATATATAATTGAGTTAATATAAAATAATTATTTTGTTAATTAAATTGCAATTTACTATACTACCCTTTGACCCTGATTTTAAATGAGTGGTACATAATCCTTCTCCCTCTTCTTCAACAAATTTTTTTTCTTTTTTGATCCTCAAATATATATATATTTATGAGTAAAGGGAAAGTAACCTTAACTTCTTATATATATATATATATATATATATATATATATATATATATATATATATATATATCACCTAACCTATAATTTTTGAGTCCTGATTCAATAATGGCTTCATTAATTAATATAATAAATGATGGTAATGTAGATAATATCAACAGGTAAAAAAAAATCGTATACCAGTCATACATGTAGTAGATGCTTATTTTTAGCATGGGGTAAAAGAGTAAAATAAAATATTAAAAACGACTAACAAATCAACTAAGTATATATTGAAGGGCCATTTTGTGTAGGTCATTCTAAATAATATGACTACCAGTAAGATTAATCGGCAAAACCTAATCCTCCAAAACCAGTCCTAAATCCCCAAAATCAGTACCAGCCCTCTCAGAAGAACTCAAAACTTCCCAATCGTTCCACAAATGTATACAGTTGCAGATTATGTATCATCCTTCGTTCTTCTTTCTACTCGAAATTGTAAGCTTTAATCTTATATTTGGATTGTACGACGCTTCAAAACATGGTACAATCATACATGTATGGATTTATTATGTGTTCCCATCATTATTATTATTGTATACCTCTACTAATATGGATATGATTGATTGTTTCTGCATAATTCGATGGACTGATTGCCCTGTAGTTACTCTGTTGTTATTACTTAGTAATCAATAATAGTTAATAATCACTTAATAGTCAATTAATAATTAAACCTTCTTCATGAGTTAAATCAACCGATTCATTTCACCTTAAGTCCTAAAAACTTCCTTTCATTTCACCAAGTGTTATATATAAATACTTATTCTTATCACCTGCACCAATCATCACTTCCACACAACGTTGAAACTACATATGGGTAAAAACACCAAAAAACTGCAAAAAGTCCCCAAAGAAAATTCTGTAATTTTCCTAGATCAGCTGCAAGAGGGCAAAGATGCTCAGGTAAAGGTCATGATAGGTCGTAATTGGGATGTTAACACTATTCATGGAAAATGTGTCAACATGGATTTTGTTGTTTCTGATCAGCGGGTAAAAAATGCATACTTCATTATCTTATATATATAATCAAAAAGTATAGATATGTTTTCGTTTAATTTATACAGTGAAATCTCATGCATTGTACCGCAAGGAGCAATATAGCGCATCTTTTTGCCGATAAGCTACAGGAAGGCTGTGTTTATTTTATGGGCAACTTTACGGTGCAACCGAACAAAGATGAATATCGAATACTCAAGAATAACGATTATATGATTAAGCTACAAGGGTCGACTTATGTGACCAAAGCTACCGGCGATGTTGAGGGTTTCTTAAGATACCCTTTTCAGTTCATTGAATTTGAAAACATTGAACCTACACTGAAAAAGTACACGGTTGGTAAGAATCTCTGTTCTTGCTTCCATGAAACTTTTATGATTGTATTAAAATTCGTCTTTCAGTATTAAAGACTTAATTTGATACCGTGTAGATGTCATTGGTTATGTTACAAATGTTGGCAATATCACGTTGCAAAGAACAGGTGCAACAACCCTTGATTTTACTATTCGGAACCAAAGGTTACTTCTTCCACCCACAACAACTGTTAATAAATCTCATATGTTTAGTACTTTCGGCTAACCAACCAACCTTCCTCGCTTATCGCATAGGGGGACCAACATCAAAGTAACATTATGGGGCAGCTTAGGAAAAGAGCTACTGGAAAAGAGATCTCATAACTCTGGCCCTTACGCCATCATTTTGACTTCAATGAATGCCAAAGATTACAACCGTACTCTTAAAAAATAATCGCTCTCTTAAAGTATACATGCTATTGTCTAAGTTCAAAAACCCCCTCCTAACATGCTTTTCCCATGCAGATGCTATTAGCCTCTCGAGTTCTACCTCGACACTGATTATTGATGATACTGGCATTCCCGCGTTATAAGAGTTTAAGACTAATATTAGGTGGTGATATATTATTATTTTTCTATGTATAAAACTAAAAATATTCCTCAATTGTCTAATAAGGTAGCTCCAGAATTATCCGTTGTAGTGATGTGGAACTAGCCGAAGACTGTGATAATAGTTTACCAAGTTTACAAGCTGGGTCAAAGGTAGGAACATTTGGTGCAGGTGAGTCAAAAGAAGGAACAATTGAACAGCAGTTGCAATGGGGGCGCAAGAGGAAGAATGATGTACTCTAACCCTCTATTTTTGAACATATTTCATAAAAATCAAACTATATGGGGTTTGGCACTAGATAAATAATATTTCATAACTAATGTTACCAGCTTAAAAACATACATTTCTATGTCGCAATCATTAACTGTCATCAAAATATGACCACTAAAAAATAAAAATTTAAACATTGGACTGTAGAATACCCGTGCATCGCACGGGCCATCCATCTAGTATATATATATTTATATATATAAATAAATTAAATATAAAGAGATAAAGAGGCTGGGCCGCTGGATAAGAGGCTGGGCCTCACCGACTTTCTCCTACTTTTTTTCCAATTTATTTGATGTGTAACTATTGTATAAGTTTGGACTTAAAAGGAAAATCTGTAAATTAAGTCTTTGAAAAACATCATTTGAATCACTATATACCAAATTCTATTGTGATACATATATTGTCATTCATGTGATACTTGACCTTGTTTGTGGCATTGTTTTTACTTATGGTATATTCTATCCCTTTATATATCATCTTTTGTTTTTTGTATTTTGTACTTTGTGACCATTACTTTTTTCGTCTTCTATTAAGTTATAGGTAGAGCAATGGGCCTCAACAAAGTTACATTATTGAAATAGTTTTTCTATTAGAATATATCACACTTACAACTTTGAACAGACTTGCAAGCAGTTTTTGGTTGGTGAATTATGTTTTACAAAGTCGATTTTAAATATAAATGTTGCTACAAATTAAGCTAATCATATATCTACCCGCCTTATAAAGTGTTTAGACCATTTACTTTATAACTTAGTATTTTAAGGATGCGAAATGTCCTATTTAGCCTTCGTTGACTCAAACTAATATGGTAACTCTAACTAATTAACATTTAAATACTAAATTAGAAAAAATGTTATGCTATAATTTATTGAAAAGTTTTCCTATCTTAAAAAACCAAATCAAACCATATGAACTCTCTTTACATTGTAAGTTCATGAAAACATATTAGTGTGTGGGTGTATTTTCTTCCCCATTCCTTTAAATTCATACATGCTAATAGTTTAGTACTAGTATTTAAGAGGAGATAGTGTCAACTTATTTTTTGCTTGACAATAGGGCTGGTCCTGAGTTCATTGATGCTGTAGACGAAACGGTTAAAGGTTGCCCCGTAATGTATTATGTTATTTAATAACAACCCACCAAGTATCGAGAGTTAGAACCAGGTCAATTAAGATGGTTCATCTTCACTATCGATTTTTGTTAAATAAATGTAATATCACAGCTTAAGAAGATCACTTTGAATTACAGTATGTTTTTGTAATAATAATAGTTAATAGTTAATAATGATAATAGAGAAAACAACATGTGTGTTTTCATAATAACTTTAAATTATTATTTTTTCTAGGAAAAAACTTGCGTCTTTAGACCTTTTATCAAAGATAAAAAATTATTTTCACAAACAATCATGTGTACGGTGTACGCTTCTTGAGCATATGATTTTGGTATAATTTGCCCACAACTTTACTGACTCGTGACAATGTGGCTAATACATTTAAGTTTTAAAAGTTAACAATTAAATCTAAAAAAAACCATAATGTAGAAAATGTTATGTATAAAAAAAAAAAGAAAAAAAGAAATGGACTAATCAATGTAAATAGACTTATTAACTATCGAACGTTAGATCTTCAAGTTGTTCAGTATTAAACATACTAATGTTGATGAAAATTTACACCTATAAAATTGAATAAATAATTAATAGACATGACCTATGACTTGAAAGTTTAAATAGTCAGTTGTAGGATAAGAAATCAGTTTTATATCAAGACTGAAGTAGTTTTTAGCAATCATTCAAATTTAGAAAGATAAAACCCATCGTTTACAAAAATATAAAATAAAACGACGTTAATATGATTGATTATCACATATGTTTGTGTATTGTTTAACTCAATGTATATTAAGTATTAACTAAGAAATTATTACTTACAAACCTTAAAATATTTTAATTAAGACAATAACGTATTTTACATATATTAATTAATAAGGTTTTATGGCAATATGGAACATCAATTTTTAGTGTCATACTTTTGATAAAAATAAATTATGTTATTAATCAATATAGATACATCTTTCAAATATATAGAGTTTATTTATAAATTACTGGTTAAAACATCATGGTATTTAAACTATAAGTTAAGAAAGAACTGAAAATGCTAATTCTTAATAGTTGTAGGTACACCTTTTAAAAAATCAAAATGGATGTAAGAAATAATTTTAGCCGTAAAATCATAGAACCCGATCTATGGTGCACATTTTGAGGTTTTAAATATACCAATTGGATTTGAAAATATATGATTTGTTATACTATATGTTTAAGATAAAAGAGTTATTATATAGTCTCACTATTTCATTTTGTTTGTCAAAACATTATAATTATAGGTGATATCCTTATTGGCTACATATAAGTGATATCTCTCGTGGTTATATATAGTAGTTACGTTGTTCAGCTATATTTGCACATAAATATCTGTACTGGCTAACTACCACTATATTGATAGAAATCAGTCACTCTAACATACTGTGAATCTGTGATAGAGTTGAAATTAGTACCATTGGTGAAGTACAATACAAATATTATAACATGCATTTAGAAATAGAACAAAATGAAACCATCATATGAGCCAAGACTCCCAACTTCTATTCAAGAAACACTTGGGTCAGTCACTTGTCCTATAAACAACACAACACCACTTATATCATCTCTAATAACAAACAGAAATGGATGATCTGCCACGAAATCGACCTTCCGTTACCCGAATGCCATAGCTGATGCAGAGGCTGCTGCAGCTTCAATACCTTCTTCATTCATCTCCACAAAAGATTTATGGTGAATACTCGAAACATATAGCAGGTCTTGACCCACGCCAGAGTCGACTATGGTGGTAAATAGACCTACTTCACAAATACCAAATGTTCAGGTCCATTAGAGTCCTCAAGATTCTCCAAACGTCCGCCTTAAGTTGGCTCACTGGTTTATGAGATCAACAAAACAATGAGACATTAATTTCAACTAACAATAATAAAATTGGAATTATGAAATATAATGGTTGGAGCTGGTGGAAATTGCAAATGCCAGCCTCCTTCTCCATCCCCGATTTGGTGAATGGTGTTGTTGGGTCATCTAATAAGTAATAACAAAAGGTTGTTTAAATTATTTCAAGGTGTGTGTTATGTCATGATGTGAATCACTTGGAAATGGAGGAATAAGATTATGCATGCAAATGAAGACTCCATTAAAGAGGCTATCAATGAAGATCTAATTCCTCACGTTCAAAGATATTCACTTTTATGGATTTCTAGCAGAAGTAACATTATGACACAGAATTGGTCATCTTGGGTTACTGATCCTATATGTGTTTGTTAGCTTGGTTCTTTTACCCCTAAGCTTATCTTAGGTGTGGTGTTTTTCCTTTTTCTTTTGTATTTGTATTTGGTTTCTCCTTCTTGGAGATTTCCTTTCTTTATTTTTACTAAAATCCTCTGTTCCAAAAAAAAAAAGCTGGATATATATGAGACTACAAAAGCATAATGTCCACAACACGTACATGTGCTCAAATATGGCATAATAAATTAATGTTTTGCAAACAATGGATATTAATAGAACTTCAAGGTGAGGTAAACTACTCACATTAATAGACACGGTCATCAAATTGGATACACGGTTAAGAATTTTAAAAAAGATCTAAATCTTCTAAAACTTTTAGGAACTAATACGGAGTATTGGTCACTTTGACCAACATTGCCAATTCAAAAGGCAAGGAAATTTAATAAGAACTTCAACAGATCAATCAATATATATAAATAAAGAGAACAGACTTCATGAATCACACATTCACACCACCACTCCAAGTGGTCTTAAAACAACAATGAAGCTAATTCAGCATATCTCATCGTGAAGAGAACTTTCTTATGGCCTATTAGATTGCTCTCTGTTAATGTTCTTTAGATGATTTTTCTGTCTACACGGACCTAATTCCAAGCCCGCTATGTTAGTTAGGCCAATAAAGCATTCAAAAATATAGCTCAAGTGCACCAAAATCAGATGCCCAACCTCGCTTCACAACCAGATAATGGTATGCCCAATCAAAAACAAGGAAATTTCCATAATGACATGAAAAATAAGAAACACAAGTCACATTCAAGAACAGATTTTAAAGCTTCAGTTTTATTTGCACATCAGCATCTCCGGAAAGACAAAAAAAAAACCCCACACATTTTGCAACAGAATGGACTTCAGGTGCGGTGTAGACGCTGTCACTGCATCATCGTACTCAAAAGGTGATAGTTGGAGGACATGCTGGATCTGCAAAAGTGTTGTCATATTAAATATATACCATATCAGTAGGATCCTTGAGACCCATGAGTAGTGCTCTAAACGAACCGAACGCACACATACAAAGCCTTGTTGATGTCTGTTCGCTTCAGCTTAACCAAGCAAATAAAATGTTCAGGTTTGGTACATTTAGAGCCTACACATAGGCAATTTTCTTATCTAAAAAGTATGATTTAAGAATCACCTTTTAGGGCATTAGTTAGCTTTTCCCATCTAAAAATTACGAAAAGTATGATTTAAGATTTAACATTGACATTTTGCACGAGTGACCGAAACAAATGTGACTGGAAAAAAAAACCTTGCAGACGTAGTTAATAGAAGAGAAGATTCTAAATTTTAAATGATGACAAGCGCATTCAGGAACAATGAATAAATAAACCACATACCATGATTCAATTGCCGACTCACCCTCCGAACAGCCGTTTTCCTATTCCCCAGGTATTCTTCAGGGAATTGTTGTCATTGTGGTGGTGGTGGTGGTGGTGGGGGAATACGATCTTTACCCTATCATTACAAGAAAAAGAAAGACGATTGATTCGTGGAGGATGTGATTAGTGAGATGATAATCAACATGTCAGCATGGATAAAATAACGACATGTGTTATGCAGAAATGAATTGAAACTGAATCGGGGTAGAAAGTAAAAGTACCCAAACATATGCATAGTTATGCTTTGCCTTTGCTAGTGAACGTGTCATTTGGTGTTCAATAGGATTGGAAGCACGTGCCTGTTTGCAGTCATACTGTACATCTGTTCAAGAGTCCGCAGTCGATCATCCTCATCATCAGATGATTCTTTTTCGGATGGTGAATCGTCGTCGCTATCTATAAGCGACCAAAAAGAGATCTTTTTTTCAGGATGTGCAACACCCAATTCACAAGTCTCCTCATCAGGAGGAGCAGCAGCGACAATTGCCTTTACGAAAGAAAAAAAGCATAAACGCCTAATTAATAACAGGCCTTAGTGTCTGGGAATGTATCAAACTTTCACCAAATCTCTATTGTGTGTATCCAACTTACAAAACTCAATATTAATGTACTCAACTTGTAAAAACCCTTATATTGATGTACTTTGATGACATGTCACTCTCTCCTTGTGCCACGTGGCATGCTATGTGCATGACACATCATCAAAGTACATCAATATAAGGGTTTTTACAAGTTGAGTGCATTAATATTGAGTTTTGTAAGTTGGATACACACAATAGAGATTTGGTGAAAGTTTGATACATTCTCAGACACTAAGCCCTTAATAACATATACAGAGAAGGTGAAAAAAAATAGAGAAATGCTACACTCATTCAAATTTTACAAAAATATTTTTACAAAATGACATGGCAAAGGAGATTAACCAATCACATCAATTTATTTTCTCTCTGTTATATTTCTCTCTCTTCATCTTATTGGAACAACTCATCTTGTGAACAAAATTTTGTAGAAATTATGTGAACTAATCATTTCTCAAAAAAAATATACGGGGTTGATGTAGGTAGGGTAAACCATCACGTTTTTTTTCCAACTTAATACGAACTTTAGGTTGGGCCGCAGGATAAGAAATTGGGCCTCACCGACTTTCCTCTTAAATTTTTGTTCAAACAAATTTTTTTGCTTTATCTTAATTAAATAAATTAAATAGTTCCTAATACCTAAAAAACAAAATAGTGAAAAGTCATATAAAAAATAAAAGAAATTAAAATTATATTTACGTTTATAAACATGGGGTAAGATTCAAATGAGTACAACAACTTTATGTGAGAATAAAAGAACCAATATAAATGTTTCACATGTCACAAAACCCATTTTCCCTACGTTTTTAAAAATTAAATATCTAACAAACGTTAAGTCGAAAAATCATATAAAATGCACCATAAAAATCAGCGTTGTTTTCTCTTCGATTAGAATTGTGACAAGGTTATTAGGTTTTGAAAACGGGTAACACATATGATACCAGCGATTAACACATGTGTTACTAATTATGTACAATTTGTAAAATCAAAAAAAAAAAGTCTGACTCCTTCATGCATGCTCCACTTGGCTCGGGGGAATATAGTTCAGTTGATAGAGCGCCGCGAAAATATACTTTGTGAGATGTCTGATCGAAAAGAAAAAATACTGATTTTTATGGTGCAATTTTTATAATTTTTCAATAAGTCATTATTGAGTTACTTAATTTTTAAAAACATGAGGAGAAATGTGTTTTATGCCATGCAGCGCATTTTTATTAGTTCTTTCATTTTCACAAAAAAAATTATTTTCATTTGAACCTCACCCTACAAATATAATATTCCTATTTAAACATTACGATCTTATTATCACCCTAATTGTTTATATAAATAAAAGTATTAAACCCTAATCATATTCTTATTTAAACCTCACCCTAATCGATCAAATAAATAAAAGTAGTAAACCCTAATAATTTAATTATTTATACCTTATTATCGGTGATGGAAGAGTTCATAAAGGCTTCATACAAATCATCATAAAAGTAGTTGTTTTCCTCAACCATCGCCGATAATGATGTTGATGACGGCACGCCTTCTTCCATTCTTTTCTTTTTTTAATGTTATGGTTTTTCGCACGGAGGGCAAAAGTGGTTTTCTTAAACGTATATATACAATCTTGGTGTTTCGGGTCGGCAAACTAATGGGTCACTCCTGATCAAAAAACTAATGGGTCACTCTCTTTATAAACGATTTTGTTAAAAAAATGCTACCGGTAAGAGGTGTCCCAACGGTAGCGTCGGTTTTCCGTCGGTGCAAACCGACGGAACCGACACCGATGGCACGGGCCGTCGGTTTCGATCCGTCGGTTTGCTCCTTCGGAATTCCGACGGAGCGTCGGGTGTGGGCGTTGGTCCGTGCGTGGGGCCGAGTGGAATAAAAAAAATTTTATTTAAATTTTGAGCCGTTAGAGAGTTTTTTAAAAAATAATAATAAAAAAAAAAATAAAAATTTAAAAAAACGGTAACATGGCAACGGTCACTTTTTTTTTAATTTTTTATTTTTTTAAATTTTTTTTTAAATCTATAAATACAACACTAATCTACCACATTTTACACACTCAAACATCACCAAATCTCTCATATTTCATCATTTTCTTTCCAAAAAAAATGTCAAACAACAACACCAACAATTCCAAATCCAAATCCAAATCTAAACCCAAATCAAACCAAAATGATCAAGAACAAGTTGGCTACGATATGTGGCAAAACTTGATGAACAACCCGCTACCAAAACCCAATCACTTTCAACCTCCACCGACGGGTTTTGCGCAATTTGCACCTATTGCAAACCCGTATCATATGCCACCCGACGACCCCCGAAGAAATTACCAACATCCCGGGTGGTATCAAAACCCGCAATTCACACCTTCCATGGATTGGTCACCAAACACATATCATGGCACAACCTCATCAAACCCACACGGCTACCAATCAACACCTTCCCGTCACTCACAACCTCCACCAACTCAAAATTTCGTCGTACCCGAAACCCAACATCAACACCTTCTAGAAAGCTCCGACGAAACCGAGCCCAAGTACGAGCCCGAACCCGAGCCCAAACCCGAGCCCAAATCCGAGCCCGAATCCGAACCCGAGGCCCAACCCGAGCCCAAAAAGAAAAGGGGTAAAAAACCAAGAAAGAATCCGAACGCACCAATTCGGGTTTAAGTTAGGTGGTCCGACGAGGAAGCGAGAATCTTGGCGGAACGGTGGATACATTGTTCCGAAAATGGCGTCATCGGAAACAATCAAACATATGAGAGTTTTTAGAGAAGTGTCAAATCGGATTACAATTCGATTGTTCCAACGAAACGTAACCTCAACCAACTAACAGGCAAATGGAACAAAATAGCTCACGACGTGCGAACCTTCGAAGGCCATCACATAAAGTTTAGGGAGGTTTGCCCTCAAAGCGGTGCCGGGGAGAAAGACGTGATAGATGCGGCCAAGAAAGGTTTTTTTGGCCAAAAGAGAAGGAAATTTATTTACGAGAGTTGTTGGGAGGTACTAAGACATTTTCCAAAGTTCTTCACCGAGCAAGGCGTGATGAGCAACAAACGCCCTTTCCTACCCGAACCTGAAGCCACTGATCTTGGCTCGAACGACAACCCGACGCCGTCGTCTCTAGAAGCCAACATGAGAACCTTGTTCCGCGACGACCCGATACGTCGTCCACCGGGTCGAAAAACGTCAAAGACTTCTCAATCTTCGGACGCCGATTCTTCGTCACGAAGTAGTGTAGTGTCCGAAAAACTCGAAGCCATCGAAGCGGTTAAAGCACAAGCCCTAAAAGCCACGGACACATTTGAAATAATTAAGAAAAACAACATAAAAAAGCGGCGTTTAAGGCTTTGAGTTTTCTTTGCAAAAGTCTTCCGAAACGGGTCTCCAAAAAGGAATTAAAAATTATCAAGTTGGCACGCAAAGAAGTCGTTGAAGAATTTGGAAATGTCTACAAAACGACAAATGAAGATGAAGATGAAGACGAGAACGAGAAAGAGGCCGCGGACCAAGACGAAGAATCGAGCTCGGATTAGGCTAGTTTAAATTTAAATAAATGTACTTTTATTTTTAGTGTAATGTTTTTTTCTTTTTAGGAACTTAATATTTTTATTTTTTAAGATTGTAATGTTTTTATTTTTTAGGTTTGTAATGTTTTTAATTTTAATGAAATGTGTTTTATTTTGATAATTGTGTATTATTTAATTTGGTTATTTAGTTGTGGGGCCCTGAAAAATAAAAGTCAGTTTCTGTCAGTTTCTGTCAGTTGGGTGAAAAAGCTGACGTGGCGCGTCAGTTTCAGTCACTTTCTGTCACCATTGGGAGAGGTCTAATAGTGTAACACCTCTCAAAAACTGAAAAAAGTATATTTTGTCAATTTCTCCGAAAGTTATTCAATGTTTTTATATATACTAGCAGAATGCCCGTGCGATGCAGCGTTTTAAAATTAAAGTTTCATATTCATTCAATATGTACTATGTAAATCATAATTAAAATCTATAAGATAATACACAACGATAATATTATTATTTTAAAGGAAAAAGTTCACATGTTTTAACATTTGGATTTTGCTAAAGAAAGCCCTAAGGGCTTTGGTTAAGATGTTAAGACATGTATAAAAATGTTTACTCAAACAATAACAAACTTTTTGTCCCCCTAAATTTTAGTTAAGGTACAAACATTTTATGCATGTCCAAACAATTTAAACAAAGCCTTAAGGACTTTATTTAGCAAAACCCTTAACATTTATATAAAATCTATCTGATAATACAAAACGATATTATTAATATTGTTTGTACTTTGCATGTTCATAATGTATAGTTAAAAGTTGTGATGTGTGAAATCGTGGGTTGGGTCGAGACTTTAACTATAAATACATTTCTTTAAGTGGGTATTAGATACTAAACATTATGTAGACGAAATTGAAATCGTAAAATTTAATCAAAAATGGAAACTCTCGAGTATAGAAATTGACTATAGAAAAACGAAATTCAAAGTACAAACAATCGCGTACATTTATAATTTCATAAAAAAAAAAACACTATTGAAAGATCCTTTATAATATCTTATAACACTTTAAAAACGTGTAAAATTGGGGAAAAATTGATTTTGGATGCTTTAGAGATTGAATTTGACTACAAATGGTGGATAATTATACTACTAACATGTTCGTCTCGTTCCAACCTATCCGTCCATAATTGACACATCTCGTAACTCCTTATGGTTAAAAAGTTATGTCACATTTTTATTAGTTTAAAGTTCAATAATGATAGTATAATTAAGAATGTATTATATATATGTAGGGGTATGTTAGTAATTTCAAGTGGGTTTTTCAATTATTATAATTATCACGCACATTATTCTTTCAAGATCATGTGTTACTGCGTTGACCATGAATTGGTTAATGGTTAGGAAAATGATAAGTATAATTTTGTCAAATTACGACTACCATGAAAATGATGTACACAAGAAAAGAAGTAAGATATAGAAAACTACAAGCCATCTTTTACTGGTGTATTAATTATTAATCACTCATCACGGGGAAACTAAAATATCAAAATGGATGCGAAAAATATATACTACGTACATCTTAATATTATTTTTTTGCGTGATTTCATTTTTTTTGAACAAGCATCTCCCATTCTAAACGCGCCCTTGATCATCATAAGTCAAGTTTGACATACAAGATGTTGCTTTTATTGTATGTCAATTTCAACATTATGATCATTATTTCACAAAATACGATGGAGTCGTTATAACTTATATGGCATGATGTCATCACAAATAGTCGATGTGTAGGTTTACTATGTTAACGAAATACACCATTTTAAACATTGTTTTTGCTCTTATCTAGTTTCAGAACACGATCCAATAGAAACACAATCGTTAAATAAACTTAACATTCCGTAAATAAAACACTAAAACCATGCTAAGAAGTAAGAAGTATTCGGTTAATGCCAAGAATACCTAATATTAATGATTGTGTTTTACGGTAAGAAGTATGTGGTTTGCAAGGCTTTTTATCATTTTTATATAATATAATTATTATAAGGAGAGATACGATAATAACTTAATAAATCTCAAGTCATTACACTCTCTTTCATCCAATATATATTGTATAAAATATTGTATAAAAATGATTAACAGCTGTATAAAGTTTTTTATTGATGGAGCAAAAGCTTTTTTAAAAAAATTTAGAAAGCTTTGTAAAATTATATTGAAAATGCTCAAACAATACTGGGCTAACTAATTGTCTATGGCCCAACTGAATAATTAAACAAGTGATGATGATCACTAACTGTTAATTGTCAATTCAAATAATTCAGCACTTAGTTAAATTAAATTTTTAAAACAACTAAAGTAACTCTACTAATGAAATTATAATTAAATAACTCCCTAATTAATAATAAATAATAAATTTGATTAGTTTATTAAATATTAATCAACTAACATGTCAATTAATTAATTTAAATTCATACAACACATAATATAAATAGTGTTCAGTTGTTAGTGTGATCACATAGACCCCTATGGCCATATGTAAAGACAATCTTAAATACATCATCAATTATAATCAAACTAGTGTTAATCCTGTACGATGCACGACAATCTAAATAATTCGTTTAACTACATACTTAAAACAATAATTTATATTTATGCATCCAACATTATTTCCACATCATCATAATTTTTTGCTAGAATAGTGTTTTTTACGTATTCGTTTGCTGTCATGGTGTGAAAAAAATTTGGTGTTGCAAAAATGGGTTACCCGCGATTCCGAATTGCGGACTCTGTTTGAGAGGTCCGCACCTATGCTCCTAGCATGTTCATCGTGTTTGGACTTTCCTAGAGGCTTTGTGAACGGATCAGCTGGATTTTCCTCTGATCTTATGCTCTTCACGATTACATGTCCTTCTTCGACTTTCTTTCAAACAAAATGATATTTCCTTTCAATGTGCTTTGACTTTCCGTGATCATTGGGTTCTCTACACAAGGCGACTGCATTTTCATTATCACAGAATATAGCAATGGGATCTTGTACTGTTGGAACAACTCCAAGATCTCCAATGAAAATTCCTCATCCAGATAGCTTCCTTTGCCGCTTCACTAGCCGCAATGTACTCAGACTCACATGTAGAGTCTGCTACTGTATCTTGCTTAGAACTTTTTCATGTCACCGGTTCCCCATTCAGTAAGAATACCCAACCAGACTGTGATCGACAATCATCTCTGTCTGTTTGGAAACTAGCGTCACTATAACACGTTACTCTGAGTTCTTCTTCTCCACCATAAACCAAGAACCTGTCTTTAGTATTTCTCAAATACTTAAGAATGTTCTTTACAGCTGTCCAATGACCTTTACCAGGATTCTGTTGATGTCGACTCACTAAGCTCAAAGCAAATGAGACATCGGACCTTGTACACGTCATGGCATACATGATCGATCCTATATCCGAAGCATATGGGATTCGACTCATTCTGTCCAATTCTTGTTCAGACTTTGGACACAAATCCTTACTGATCTTAATGCCATGATTCAAGGGTAAGTTCCCTTTCTTAGAATTTTCCATATTGAATCTTTTCAATGTTTTATCTATGTACGTATCATGGCTGAGTCCTATGAGACGTTTTGACCTATCTCTATAAATCTTTATACCAAGGATGTATGTTGCATTTCCAAGATCTTTCATAGCGAAACACTCCTAACCAGACTTTTACACTTTGTAATGTTGGGATATCATTTCCTATGAGCAGTATATCATCTACATATAATACTTAGATACTACAATACTCCCACTAAACTTGACATATATACAGGACTCATCTTTACTTCTAGAAAATCCAAACTCTGTGACTTTCTCATGGAAGCAGAGATTCCAGCTACGAGAGGCTTGTTTAAGTCCATAAATGGCCTTTTCAAGCTTGTACACTCTATTAGGATACTTTGTATCTTCAAAACCTTCCGGTTGTGTCATGAACACATCCTTTGTCAGTTTCCAATTAAGGAAAGCGGTTTTGACATCCATCTGCTAAATTTCATAGTCATGAAACGCAGCTATGGCCAGCATAATCCTAATTGACTTAATCTTAGCTACTGGTGAGAAGGTTTCCTCATAATCAATCCCATAGGTTTGGGTATACCCCTTTGCTACCAACCTAGCTTTATAAGTGTGTACTTTTCCATCCATGTCTGTCTTCTTCTTGAAGATCCACTTACAACCCACCGTCTTAAGACCGGGTGTAGTGTCAACCAAATTTCAAACTTGATTGTCATACATGGACTGAATTTTGCTTTTCATAGCTTCCTTCCACTTAGCAGCCTCAGGGCCTGCCATCGCTTCCTTGTAGTTAGCAGGCTCATCTAATTCACCTAGTGTACTATCACTTATCTTATCATCTTCCTCTATTTGGTAACCATAATAGAACTCAGGAGGATTGCTAACTCTACTAGGTCTGCGAACGGGTAAGGATATGTCTTTAGGTTCAACAGGTGTTTCTACCTCTTGTTAAGTTGAACTTCAGTGTTTATTATAGGTTCTTCATCGGTAGATTCTTGAATTTCTTCAAGATCAATTTTACTCCCACTATCCTCTTTAGATATCATTTCTCTCTCAAGGAACACTCCTCTTCGAGCTACAAATACCACATTATCCTTGGGTCTGTAGAATAAATATCCAAACGACTCTTGTGGATAACCGACGAAAAGACACTTTTCAGATCTGGAGTCTAGTTTGTCCTGAGTTTCCCGTCTAACGTAAACTTCACAACCCTAGATTTTGATGTAACCAGGAGAATGTCTCTTTCCCTTCCACATCTCATAAGGTGTCTTTGAAACTTTCTTAGTGGGTATTTGATTTAAGATATGGGCGGCTGTTTCTAATGCATAATCCCAGACACTTATTGGAAGTGTTGCTCGACTCATCATAGATCGAACCATGTCTAACAAAGTTCAGTTTCTCCTTTCAGCAACACCACTAAGTTGCGGTGTTCTAGGAGGATTCAATTGTGAAACTATTCCACAATCTCTAAGATGATCGAGAAACTCGATACTAAGGTATTCTCTTCCTCTATCGGATCAAACAACCTTTATCTTTCTGCCCAGTTGATTCTCTACTTCGCTTTAATATCTTTTGAATACCTCAAAAGTATACGACTTATGTTTGATCAGATAAACATGTCCAAATCTACTGAAGTCATCAGTAAATGTAACATAATATCGATTTCCATCTTTTGTGGTACATCGGAATGGTCCACATACATCTGTATGTACCAAATCCAATAGTCCTTCACCTCTTTCACATGATCCAGTGAATGGTGATTTGGTCATCTTGCCTAATAAACAAGATTCGCATACTTCATCCGATTTGAGGTCGAATGATTCCAACACTCCATCCTTTTGGAGTTGGGCGATGCGTTTCTTGTTTATGTGCCCAAGACGATAATGCCACAACTTGGATTTATCAATTTCATTAGACGAATCAACATTTAAAATAACATTGCTAACACATTCAACATTTTCATATATGCCTTTGTAAGGAGAAGCTTTAAAAATAAAACAATCATTTAAATGAACCAAAATATCTCCATATCCATTATCAAAAGAAAAATGATAACCATCTTTATACAAAGCATAAAATGAAATAATGTTTCTAGTCATTTCTGATGAATAATAGCAATTATTTAAATCTATCATAACTCCAGAATTCAACATGAGCTCAAATCTTTCAATCTTCGTCACAGGTATAATTCTCTTGTTTCCCATAACTAAGTTGAGCTCTCCATGCTTCACACTTCTACTTTCCTTTAGCCCCTGCAATACGGTGCAAATGTGATTACCACACCCTGTATCCAGAACACATGAATTAGAAGTTGTGGTATTATGGAGTTCGATCATAAACATACCTGAGTGAATACTCTTCTCGACCTTTCCATCTTCAAGGTCCTTCAGGTACTTTGGGCAGTTACGCTTCCAATGCCCCTTTTTGTTGCAGTAGAAACACACTGCTTCCTTTGGGTCACTAACATGTGCAATTTCAGAATCGGTCCCTTTCTTAGACCTACGAATGGACTTTCTGTCAATAGTCTTTCTTTTCTAATTTGACATTTTTCTTTTCTTTGCACTTTGACCAACAGTCAACACAGGAGCTGCTGAGCCAGAGGACAGATCATCTTTCTTGATTCCTTGCTCAGCAGTTTGCAGTAAATTGTGGAGTTCCATTATTGAGCCTTCCCTCTCATTCATATTCATCTGATATGATATTACAAACTGATTGTAGACAGCTGGCAAACTGGATAGAATTATGACGATGAAAAACTCTATGTCAAATACCATGTTCAAAGATTCCAACCTGTCAAAGTACCCTTTCATCTCTAAGACGAAAGCACAGATAGAAACTCCAGGTTTAGGCTTGCAAGCCATGAGGGATTTCACCATATCAAGGCGTTCTTTGCTTGCCTTAGCCTGAAACATTTCTTTCAGCTGTTGGTTCATTTCATAAGCCCAAGTATTTTCAAAATTCTTTTGCAATTCAGGGCTCATGAAAGATGCCATGATACAAGACATTTTATTCGCATCATCATAATGTTTACATTGTACCTCAATCTCCTCTTGGGTTGATTCTTCATCAATTATGGGAATCTGCTCATCGAGAACATACTATTTGTTCTCGTACCTCAAGGTAAACCTTAGGTTACGCATCCAGTCCATATAGTTTGGACCGGTTAGTCTTTCCCTTCCAAGAACTGAGAGTAGTGAGAAGTTCGAGTTATGTGCGGAATTGGGGACGGGAGGATTTGCACCATTTAAATTAGCCATCTATGAGATAAAACAGTTTTAGTTAGTTTGAATATTCCTTAATTAATTACCCAATTTTCTTAATTAAGGCTAGGATTTATATTTTCAGTTTTATGAAAAAGGTCGCTGTAATCATATAAATAAAATACTTTTATCTATTTCATTTCTATGAAACTCATAGATCTTTGAGATTCATTGATTTCTATCAATGACATGTTAATCTTGGTTATGCACATCTACTATTCATGACTGGTATGCCGAGGATCATGAACAAGATGATGAATTAACCATGCAAACCCCGCGTGATCCCCGGCTCGAGTATGCTCGAGAATCGCGAGTCTCAATCACCTCTCATTATGTCCTCATATTAATGTGCCGGTAAACCACACACGCTCCATTAACAGTTCATACGAGAGATGTGCGGATTTCATGGGTTAGCATACTATTCATCATTTCCTATAGCTAAAACGGGATTTTGTTTTACTATTTTAAGTCTACTTTTAATCTTGACATCATCCTATCAAAAGTCCTCGGTAGCTCCATCGAACGCACAAAGAAGCAGAGAAGCAGGTCAGCGCGAAGCCTATTAAAAACCTGACTTCTTTAGGGAAGCAAAGCGACCCGCCTTATACCTCTCTTATAGTTTTGTTCACTATGGGTGAGCCAATTTATCAATTGATTGACGATGTATTTAGACTTTAATTATACATATATATAAATCATATTATACATATAATATCTCTTGAAGTTTAGGGTTCTATTTTAAACCTTTTAAAATTAGTGGTCTATTTTAAACAATATAAAATTATCAATATCTAAACTGTAAATGCATATTACCTATTTAGATAATTCTCTTTTCAATTTATCTTTACCTACATACTATTGCAGATAATTGCATGTTACTATTTGTTAAGCTATGGCTCTGATACCACTGTTGGGTTTTCTATTCCCTAACTAAATTATTATACACGCAGCGGAACAACAAAAACTTTAAAAAATCTAAGGCAATTAGGAAAATAAAACCCTAAAGGATCTTTAACTTTAACAACATAGTACAATAAACAAATTGGATAAAGAAAATAAGGAAAACACTAACCTTAAGAGAAAACCTATTTCTCGCGAGCAGACCAACGAGCAGAGCTTCGTTACTTGGAGGCAAGTACCCAAAGTAGAATACCTCTAATGCTTCACACCCAAAAACCCATGAGAAAGTCGAATTTTTGAAATCCTCAAAAAATTTGTACCTTAAATCGTATGTATTGAAGGTATAGGATGCCCATATTTATAGTTGTGGAAGAAACCCTGAATTCGACTCCCAACAGGCGGTTGGACCCTCCAACCGGCGGTTGGAGCTGTCAGTCTTGGACTCCAAGTCTGCGACTTCCACCGCCTTTGAAACCCTAATCCCAACCGGCGGTTGGACCTTCCAACCGGCGGTTGGATCCAGTTTCTGGAATCTTCCGTCAAATTTAATTACTTTTGATTTTCTAATTAATAAACTATTTATTAATTAACCAAACAATTATAGTATTAATTCAATTAATATTATCCTTCGTATTTCTCTTGACCGTTTATTGATGGCAACACAAAAAGGACTTTACCATTAATAATAGTCTCATCAATTAGTTATGATATTTGACACTATTCCAACACTTTAATCCATATTTGATCTAATTCCAATCTTTGTCACAAACTATTATTTATATTATCCAACTTTAAAGATATTTCAATATATGTGTAACGAATTTTACGACCATAATCCATATTTAACTCAAGCCAATTTTTATTTAATTACACTTTACACCCTCTCATTATTTTATAATTTTTGAATATAAATCTTTAGCTACTATATTAAATTAAAAAAAGAAATCAATTAAGTTAAAATAGATATTAAATAATTACAGAAAATCAATATTTAACTCCAACCAATTTTTCTAATATTTGAAACTTTAAACGTCAAACTAGAATTAATATACGTTATAATACAATTTACAACTTAGAAAATGTATATATACCAAACCAAATATCGAAACTCGCATTGTCGCGGGTCCTCACCTAGTAATAATAATATTAAAATATTAAATAAATAATAATGATAATGATTATAATAATATAATTGCGATGAAACAACTACGGAGTATCTCTTAAGGATTATAACGTTACTTTTAGGGCCCGTTGTTGACAAAAAAAATAAATAATCCGTGACTCCTAGTTTTCAAACGTCAAAGATCATGTGTTACTGCGTTGACCACGAAGGTACGGTTGGTTAATGGTTAGAAAAATGATAAGTACGATTTTGTCAAATTAGGAGTACCATGAAAATGATGTACACAAGAAAAGAAGTAAGATATAGAAAACTACAACTCATTTTTTACCCGCGTGTAATGATATATAAACCTAAAGAAATGAACCTAAAGGTAGGCCTAACATTTCCATTTGTTAAAACAAATTTATTCTAATAATATTATTGGTTGAACATAACATATGTCACCCTTATATATAATGCATATTTTATGTCTTCCTAAATAGGTTTATCAATCATTTTCCTTAATTGGCAGACATAGTGTCATGTGCATCGAGTATCATTCATCACGGTGAAGCTAGAAAATCTAAATGGATAGAGCAAAAAAATTTATATTGTTATACTTTAAAGTTTTGAGGGGTCAAAATTTTGAAATTGTCTTTAATACTTTTAAATAAATTCTTTTTTACGACTTCAAACTTTTTAAGGGAGCTGCTGCCTCTACAGCTCCAAATAGTCCATTCGCCAATCCGAATGACTAACATACCCCTAGCCAGGAGCGGAGCTAGAAATTTTGAGTAGAGAGGGCAAAAAACTTTGTGTTCATCTTCTTTATAGGTTTTTAAGGGGGCAAAATTTAATAAGTATCGTTAAAACTTTAAAAAAATTAATTTTTGCGTAATTTCAAATTATTTGTCCCACTGCCAACATTCTTGATCCGCCTCTGCCCCTAGCGTGTTCAATATTTGTGTTTCTTAAAATGTAATGAACAAAATTTTTATTTATGAATATGTTAGTTATTGCAAGTGACGAATGAACCATTAACTAGATAAGAATTTTATTTTTTTAACAGATTTCGTGGAAAAAAAAAATAATAATAATAATAGATAGATTTCGTTATGTAAACCGCAAGCACAATTCATAAATTTTACTCCAACTATTTATGAAGAACACACCGTAAAACACCGAAAACATCACATATTACCTTTTACGTCAAATTTCTTTTTTAGTTAATGTATGTTTTTTGGTCTTATATGATATGTATTACAGGAGCTAATTAATGATATCGGGCTAACTAATTTGGACTTAGACAATGAACTAACTACATTGGGCTAACTAGTTGTCTATGGCCCAACTGAATAATTAAACAAGTATGATCACTTGTTGCCAATTGTTAATTTAAATAATTCAGCACTTACTTAGTTAAATTAAAATTTTAAAACAACTAAAGTAACTCTACTAATAATGAAATCTTAAATATAATATAGGAAGCGGGTTTAAGGCATTCAATTTTAAAATTGAAGTCCAATTAACCAATCAGAATTTAGTATTTATTATTATTATTATTATTATTATTATTATTATTATTATTATTATTATTATTATTATTATTATTATTATTATTATTATTATTATTATTATTATTAATTTTTAATCTAATTATTAATGTAATAAAGCAACGCATGACTTACGGGTTTCATAACTTTGATAGGCTTACAACATTATTTATTGTTAATTTAATTTATTTTTTATTCATTATTATTTTATTATTATTAAATTATATTTATTTTAATTTAATTAAGTTTAATAATTATTTATTTTATTATTATTATTATTATTATTATTATTATTATTATTATTATTATTATATATTTTTAATCTAATTATTAATGTAATAAAGCAACGCATGACTTACGGGTTTCATAACTTTGATAGGCTTACAACATTATTTATTGTTAATTTAATTTATTTTTTATTCATTATTATTTTATTATTATTAAATTATATTTATTTTAATTTAATTAAGTTTAATAAAAGAACAATTTTGTAATAGTTTATCTTCGTCTACGTTCCTATCTTAAATAAACTACCTCCTTTGTTGTTTTATATTAAAACTAATAATTTTAATAATTAATGATAAACTATACAAAAAATATTCACAGATTATATCTAAATTCATACCAATCACACCTCTTTATTTTCCTTAATTATACTAATAAAAAAATTATAAAAGAAAAATTATTCGTAATTAAAGAATCTGTATATGATTAGCATGGTACATAGGACTCATCCTTTGATAAAACTCATCAAATACTTTTTAAATTAATCTTCTTTTATATATCAACTTATCAACAACGTATGATGATAATCATGGGTTTGGAACTAAGATAAGTTAATCTAAATCTTCTAAATATAATATATGAAACGTTTGATGATGTCATCAAAAATCTAATTAACCAATAAAATTACTCAAGTTGGTCTAATTAACTAATTTATAGGATTTAGTAACATCATAAATCATTAGTTGTTTATTATGTAAAAAACTGATTAAGATAACTTATGGAGAACATATCGTATCTATATTCAAATAGGCATTCGTAATACAATAAGACTATTATCATATAAAAATTTAATTTGATGATTAAAAAAAATAGCTTTGACGAGATGCTATCCTCATATTAACAACTTATAAAACCATTTTGTTTTCGTCGAACTTTTGTGAGGCATGCGGATTTCACGACAGAAAAAGAATGGATATGTTTATCCATGATGATGAATACACATATTACTATAAGTAATTTAGTTTCAAATTTCATGGTTATCATTCCAGTTCATATAAAATGTTAGAACTTTATCATATACATTATTTGTATACTTAAAAAAAATACACTTTCAGCGGCCCCTATACACGGGTTTGAAATCTAGTGGATACATACATCAAGCTGACTTAGAGCATCCAGTTTCAAAATTGAAGTCCAATTAACCAATCAGAATTTAGTGTTATTATTTTATTTATATTTAATTTATTTTTAATTTAATTAGTTTAAGAAAGCAACGACTTTCATGAGGTTTCAAGCCTTCGTCAACAAATACTTAACTTTAGCAATCTTATCATTTTTTATTGTTAATTTAATTTATAACTTAATTAGAACCCGTAGTGGACAAATATATATCCCCTTCCCTAATAAAACAAAAAAAAAAAAAAAAAAAAAAATTTCTCTACTCTTTTCAAGTTCATCTTTCAAAATGCTTACCGTTGAATATTTACTACATACACCCTTTATTTTAATGAGTACCTAAAATATTCAAAACCCAAACAATATTACATACATCTTAACTCAAAAAAAGGAGTTGATAAATACAGCATGAAAATTGTTTCATGCACCACACAGTACAACAGTTTTAGCTTACTGTACAAGTATGCAAAAGCATGTTTTTGATGTATGAAACAATTTAAATGTTGTATTTATCAGCTCCCCTCATAAAAACGTTCTAACTTATCACATATAATATAAGAATATTTATGAAATGTTAATAAAAATTCATCGGGCCTTGTGTATACACGGGTTGTAGGACTAGTTATAATTAAATAACTCGCTAGTTACTAATATATTTTTTTAGTTTATTAAATATTAATCAACTTACTTGTCAATTAATTAATTCAAATTCATACAACACATAATATAAATAGTTTTAGCTGTTAGTGTGATCTCATAGACCCCTATGGCCATATGTAATTGACAAACTTAAATAAGTATAGGAAACGGAGTTATAACATAACAGGGTTTGAATGACTTTTTTTTTTTTTCTAATAACAAATCATCGTGTAAGAACTTTTTATATTTTTGTTGTGTTTACATGAATAATTGCTCGTTAGATATGATCTTAACTATCAACAACAAAATGATTTTGTGAAGAAACAACAAAGATTCGATCAAAAATAACAACTTGTTCATATATATTTCATTGCCCTCGGCCAATCATGTTTTTTCACCCAATTATCAGATGGGTTTTTACTAGCAAAATAAAAACCATCATCCGTTACTTGCCAAAAACAATGATGATGATGCAAAATGCTTTGGCCACAATCTTTAGCCACGTTGTTATCGAAAACATTAAACTTAACCTCTGTAAGAAGCGTGTTGTTCGCATTCATCCAATAAAACTCTCCAAAAAACTTTGTTGTTTGAATAAAATTCCTGCGAAAGCTCCAATGAAATTCATTGTTAATAGTCATTGTTTGGTTCCCGATATCGTTATCGTGCGAGTAAGGATGAACAATGAGATTTGGAATAGTCTTGTCGATGACTTGAATTGTATATTCCTCTAAAGATTCAATTACATCTTGATTTGAAGATGCTACAAAATAACCATCATGTAATATCAACACAAAAAGCATTAGAAACTGCATCGTGCGATCCATGTTATGTTATTATACCTTTAATTGTGAGTCTTATGAGTTTATTTCCTTTCCTTTATATATAAGTAGATAAAATAACAATAATAATTCATAGTTATTGTATGTTGTCTCGGGACTATGAAAAGATACATTAATTTTAATATTATAATTAAAATAATATAATTTATAATAAATAAATATTCGGTTACAAAATCGATCAATTCATTAGTCATTACATCTATTTAATAACGATACTTTTATTTTAGTGAATCCTCTTTAAACATGCAATCTACTTAACATGCGACATTAAGTTGACAATAAAATTAATTAACGGAGAATCCTAACCATAGCCATGGCCATAAGGGCTATATGGTTAAGATTTTTATATTTAACATTTTAAACTAGATTCAATTAATTACAAAGTATTAACTTTCCTTTTTAATACTGACTTTTCTAATTTAAATATGGTAAAAGTGTTTATTTATGACAACATTAATTTATAAATATAAAATTTAAGTTAAAATGGTATGTTTAACCATAGCCCTAAGGGCTATATTTAGCATTTTCCTTAACATATTAGGTTATTAGAAAAAAAAAACCTTCCATGTAAAATTTTTCATTCCGATTCTTAAGTTGAAGGTGAATTACATATGTATCCCCTTTATTTCACCGGACAATTGTGAGTTCTTACTATATGATCGAATTAGATGATGAGTTTTGCTAACTTGTGCCTTTAAAGCATACGCTAAGATAACTTTAAATTATGTAATTTCTATAATATCGGAATTTTTAATTAGTATATGTATAAAATGTATATGTTAAGTTGAATTAAGTAGTATTACTTACGAATGCTAATATTAAAATGAAATTTCACCTTAATTAAATAATATCTTCGTCTCAAAATAATTATTCAGTTTTAACTTTTTTAAGTCTCTATTTTTCAACTTTAACTTTAAATAATTTTGTCTGTGTTATATAAATACTTAGATGCAAAATATATGAATGGATTGGGTTTTAAATATATTTTCATTGGTATAATTTTCATCAAATATTATATAACACAAACAAATATATTTAAGGTCAAACTTGAAAAAAAAAAAAAAAAACTCAAAAAGTAAAAGCTGAACAATCTATCTATACTAATAAAGGGGGGTTTCGCTGATGCCATAAAGCTGATGTGTCAAGTCATGAGATAGTTGTTCCTGCTGATGTGTCAACTTGTGATTAAAAGGCTGATGTCAGCAATATGTAATAAGAAGCTTTTAAATGGGTAAAAATAATTTTATAGTAAATTAAATAAATGGTTAAAAAATTGTTTTTAAAAAATGCAGCTTTTTTTCCTTGGAACTTTAAATTATTTTACATGCTTTAATTTCGTTGGTTCCTTTTGCCACCAATATCTAGACTGACTATTGATTTTCACTCCCTTTACCGTCGCCAAATTAAAATCTATACTAATAAAGGGGGGTTTCGCTGATGTCATAAAGCTGAAGTGTCAAGTCATGAGATAGTTGTTCCTGCTGATGTGTCAACTTGTGATTAAAAGGCTGATGTCAGCAATCTATCTATACTAATAAAGGGGGGTTTCGCTGATGTCATAAAGCTGATGTGTCAAGTCATGAGATAGTTGTTCCTGCGGATGTATCAACTTGTGATTAAAAGGCTGATGTCAGCAATATGTAATAAGAAGCTTTTAAATGGGTAAAAATAATTTTATAGTAAATTAAATAAATGGTTAAAAAATTGTTTTTAAAAAATGCAGCTTTTTTTCCTTGGAACTTTAAATTATTTTACATGCTTTAATTTCGTTGGTTCCTTTTGCCACCAATATCTAGACTGACTATTGATTTTCACTCCCTTTACCGTCGCCAAATTAAAATGGGGTTCTTCTACCCATTTCATTTATTCAATAATTCAAAGGCACTGTTCACTTTGATACTTTTGACAGATCATTTCATCTTCCTCATCTCCATCTTTCATATGCAGATTTTAGGGTTTTTTCATCTTCTTTAATCTCCATTGCATCGAATGCTTTCAGGTAATTGAAGGAATTAAAATTATTTTGCAGAAATTGAAGTGATGCTGATTATAGATACAAAACTTATACATATAAATGTTTCTGCGGAATCTGATTATGTCGGTGAATGGTGCCGCCGTGATGCAACGGCAAATGGCAGAGACGATGTACGGTGGGCGGAGACGGAGACGGAGAGAGAAAATCGTGGAATGGATTTTGAAAACGTTTAAAGAGATTTAGATTTTGAAACGGGGAATGGAGACAGAGACGACATACAGTCACAGATCGTACTTTCCTTCTTTCTTTCTCTGTAACCTTATATCTACAAGTTTTCTAATTTTTGCACTTATACTTCGATTTAGGGTTTTTGTTTTGTTCAATTTTGTTAGCTAGAGTTTTTACTATTATTTGTTTAAAGGTAATTTAGGGTTTAATACTTCTTAATTTCTAAGTTTTAACACCCCATTTTTATGCTTTTGTTTGATTTACAGTATGGCTTTCTCTTGCCTTGAAGACTTCGATTGGATTAGAAATACGAGGTATGATATTGCCTTAATGGAGTTGTGGCCATTGTGAACTCAGCACAGTGTCACACTTCACGACCTTACTCCAATTCATTTTTTCAATCATCATAAATGCAAACTTAACATCAATCTTTTACTTTAATTTCTGGATATTGTTTGTATCTTGACAATTTTATCTTTTTTATTCAGGGTCGGTTGACTACCACTTCCAAACTCATCATCATCAACAACAAATCTTGATTTGATTTTATTCATACTTCTGGTGAGTACTGCATACCTTTTAAATTCATAAAATTGGTTATTTTATTGTTAGTTTTATGTAGATATTAACAATTAAGTAATGCTCACTTGGTGTTTCTGTCTTGATTGTATGAGAATCTAGAGTTGTTGTTTTTTCAATCTTTCTTGAATAGATGTTAGTAGTTGTAGGATTATGTTTTTTTTTTTTTGCTTAAGACACAAGTCAATATTTAAGTCAACTTGGATTATAAAAATGAATATGTGTTTGCCTTTCAATAAGCATGATGGTCCTACAAATCAAATCTTTGCAGATTGCAACTTCAGCTTGGCCCTAGGAATATTATAAGTAGATTTCACATATGGGTGTGTTTCAGTGTTTGGATTTGCATTCAGACATTTAGTCAATTGAATAGCTAACTGGATACTGATGTTATTTCATTTTGGAGATTTAGGACTAATTGGATAGCTATTTTAGGACTCATTAAACTTTAAGATCCTATCAAGCTTCAAGCTTTTTGCAAGGGGTGTGCTTTGTGAGTGATTTGGGTTGACATGAAAACCCAACTGATCCAAGTAAGAACCGGGCCATTTATGAACACTAATGAAACAATAATAGCTACTACAATCAATTTTATCATGATTTTTAGTTTTCAATAATTGACCGATTGTATATGCTTGAATCTAAATCCTAATTACTAAGTGTTGCTATAGAGGCTACTAATAGTAATGGACTTTGAGTATACTGCATTTAATTTCTAAGTTTCCTACGTCTATTAAGTTGTTACTATGTGTATGTGCAAGTAATTAAATTGGCTCTTTTTGGAATTTATAGGTCTCTTGCCTTGAAGACTTCGATTGGATTTGAAATACGAGGTATGATATTGCCTTAATGGTTAAAAAATTGTTTTTAAAAAATGCAGCTTTTTTTCCTTGGAACTTTAAATTATTTTACATGCTTTAATTTCGTTGGTTCCTTTTGCCACCAATATCTAGACTGACTATTGATTTTCACTCCCTTTACCGTCGCCAAATTAAAATCTATACTAATAAAGGGGGGTTTCGCTGATGTCATAAAGCTGATGTGTCAAGTCATGAGATAGTTGTTCCTGCTGATGTGTCAACTTGTGATTAAAAGGCTGATGTCAGCAATATATAATAAGAAGCTTTTAAATAGGTAAAAATAATTTTATAGTAAATTAAATAAATGGTTAAAAAATTGTTTTTAAAAAATGCAGCTTTTTTTCCTTGGAACTTTAAATTATTTTACATGCTTTAATTTCGTTGGTTCCTTTTGCCACCAATATCTAGACTGACTATTGATTTTCACTCCCTTTACCGTCGCCAAATTAAAATGGGGTTCTTCTACCCATTTCATTTATTCAATAATTCAAAGGCACTGTTCACTTTGATACTTTTGACAGATCATTTCATCTTCCTCATCTCCATCTTTCATATGCAGATTTTAGGGTTTTTTCATCTTCTTTAATCTCCATTGCATCGAATGCTTTCAGGTAATTGAAGGAATTAAAATTATTTTGCAGAAATTGAAGTGATGCTGATTATAGATACAAAACTTATACATATAAATGTTTCTGCGGAATCTGATTATGTCGGTGAATGGTGCCGCCGTGATGCAACGGCAAATGGCAGAGACGATGTACGGTGGGCGGAGACGGAGACGGAGAGAGAAAAACGTGGAATGGATTTTGAAAACGTTTAAAGAGATTTAGATTTTGAAACGGGGAATGGAGACAGAGACGACATACAGTCACAGATCGTACTTTCCTTCTTTCTTTCTCTGTAACCTTATATCTACAAGTTTTCTAATTTTTGCACTTATACTTCGATTTAGGGTTTTTGTTTTGTTCAATTTTGTTAGCTAGAGTTTTTACTATTATTTGTTTAAAGGTAATTTAGGGTTTAATACTTCTTAATTTCTAAGTTTTAACACCCCATTTTTATGCTTTTGTTTGATTTACAGTATGGCTTTCTCTTGCCTTGAAGACTTCGATTGGATTAGAAATACGAGGTATGATATTGCCTTAATGGAGTTGTGGCCATTGTGAACTCAGCACAGTGTCACACTTCACGACCTTACTCCAATTCATCTTTTCAATCATCATAAATGCAAACTTAACATCAATCTTTTACTTTAATTTCTGGATGTTGTTTGTATCTTGACAATTTTATCTTTTTTATTCAGGGTCGGTTGACTAACACTTCCAAACTCATCATCATCAACAACAAATCTTGATTTGATTTTATTCATACTTCTGGTGAGTACTGCATACCTTTTAAATTCATAAAATTGGTTATTTTATTGTTAGTTTTATGTAGATATTAACAATTAAGTAATGCTCACTTGGTGTTTCTGTCTTGATTGTATGAGAATCTAGAGTTGTTGTTTTTTCAATCTTTCTTGAATAGATGTTAGTAGTTGTAGGATTATGTTTTTTTTTTTGCTTAAGACACAAGTCAATATTTAAGTCAACTTGGATTATAAAAATGAATATGTGTTTGCCTTTCAATAAGCATGATGGTCCTACAAATCAAATCTTTGCAGATTGCAACTTCAGCTTGGCCCTAGGAATATTATAAGTAGATTTCACATATGAGTGTGTTTCAGTGTTTGGATTTGCATTCAGACATTTAGTCAATTGAATAGCTAACTGGATACTGATGTTATTTCATTTTGGAGATTTAGGACTAATTGGATAGCTATTTTAGGACTCATTAAACTTTAAGATCCTATCAAGCTTCAAGCTTTTTGCAAGGGGTGTGCTTTGTGAGTGATTTGGGTTGACATGAAAACCCAACTGATCCAAGTAAGAACCGGGCCATTTATGAATACTAATGAAACAATAATAGCTACTACAATCAATTTTATCATGATTTTTAGTTTTCAATAATTGACTGATTGTATATGCTTGAATCTAAATCCTAATTACTAAGTGTTGCTATAGAGGCTACTAATAGTAATGGACTTTGAGTATACTGCATTTAATTTCTAAGTTTCCTACGTCTATTAAGTTGTTACTATGTGTATGTGCAAGTAATTAAATTGGCTCTTTTTGGAATTTATAGGTCTCTTGCCTTGAAGACTTCGATTGGATTTGAAATACGAGGTATGATATTGCCTTAATGGTTAAAAAATTGTTTTTAAAAAATGCAGCTTTTTTTCCTTGGAACTTTAAATTATTTTACATGCTTTAATTTCGTTGGTTCCTTTTGCCACCAATATCTAGACTGACTATTGATTTTCACTCCCTTTACCGTCGCCAAATTAAAATCTATACTAATAAAGGGGGGTTTCGCTGATGTCATAAAGCTGATGTGTCAAGTCATGAGATAGTTGTTCCTGCTGATGTGTCAACTTGTGATTAAAAGGCTGATGTCAGCAATATATAATAAGAAGCTTTTAAATGGGTAAAAATAATTTTATAGTAAATTAAATAAATGGTTAAAAAATTGTTTTTAAAAAATGCAGCTTTTTTTCCTTGGAACTTTAAATTATTTTACATGCTTTAATTTCGTTGGTTCCTTTTGCCACCAATATCTAGACTGACTATTGATTTTCACTCCCTTTACCGTCACCAAATTAAAATGGGGTTCTTCTACCCATTTCATTTATTCAATAATTCAAAGGCACTGTTCACTTTGATACTTTTGACAGATCATTTCATCTTCCTCATCTCCATCTTTCATATGCAGATTTTAGGGTTTTTTCATCTTCTTTAATCTCCATTGCATCGAATGCTTTCAGGTAATTGAAGGAATTAAAATTATTTTGCAGAAATTGAAGTGATGCTGATTATAGATACAAAACTTATACATATAAATGTTTCTGCGGAATCTGATTATGTCGGTGAATGGTGCCGCCGTGATGCAACGGCAAATGGCAGAGACGATGTACGGTGGGCGGAGACGGAGACGGAGAGAGAAAAACGTGGAATGGATTTTGAAAACGTTTAAAGAGATTTAGATTTTGAAACGGGGAATGGAGACAGAGACGACATACAGTCACAGATCGTACTTTCCTTCTTTCTTTCTCTGTAACCTTATATCTACAAGTTTTCTAATTTTTGCACTTATACTTCGATTTAGGGTTTTTGTTTTGTTCAATTTTGTTAGCTAGAGTTTTTACTATTATTTGTTTAAAGGTAATTTAGGGTTTAATACTTCTTAATTTCTAAGTTTTAACACCCCATTTTTATGCTTTTGTTTGATTTACAGTATGGCTTTCTCTTGCCTTGAAGACTTCGATTGGATTAGAAATACGAGGTATGATATTGCCTTAATGGAGTTGTGGCCATTGTGAACTCAGCACAGTGTCACACTTCACGACCTTACTCCAATTCATTTTTTCAATCATCATAAATGCAAACTTAACATCAATCTTTTACTTTAATTTCTGGATGTTGTTTGTATCTTGACAATTTTATCTTTTTTATTCAGGGTCGGTTGACTACCACTTCCAAACTCATCATCATCAACAACAAATCTTGATTTGATTTTATTCATACTTCTGGTGAGTACTGCATACCTTTTAAATTCATAAAATTGGTTATTTTATTGTTAGTTTTATGTAGATATTAACAATTAAGTAATGCTCACTTGGTGTTTCTGTCTTGATTGTATGAGAATCTAGAGTTGTTGTTTTTTCAATCTTTCTTGAATAGATGTTAGTAGTTGTAGGATTATGTTTTTTTTTTTGCTTAAGACACAAGTCAATATTTAAGTCAACTTGCATTATAAAAATGAATATGTGCTTGCCTTTCAATAAGCATGATGGTCCTACAAATCAAATCTTTGCAGATTGCAACTTCAGCTTAGCCCTAGGAATATTATAAGTAGATTTCACATATGGGTGTGTTTCAGTGTTTGGATTTGCATTCAGACATCTAGTCAATTGAATAGCTAACTGGATACTGATGTTATTTCATTTTGGAGATTTAGGACTAATTGGATAGCTATTTTAGGACTCATTAAACTTTAAGATCCTATCAAGCTTCAAGCTTTTTGCAAGGGGTGTGCTTTGTGAGTGATTTGGGTTGACATGAAAACCCAACTGATCCAAGTAAGAACCGGGCCATTTATGAACACTAATGAAACAATAATAGCTACTACAATCAATTTTATCATGATTTTTAGTTTTCAATAATTGACTGATTGTATATGCTTGAATCTAAATCCTAATTACTAAGTGTTGCTATAGAGGCTACTAATAGTAATGGACTTTGAGTATACTGCATTTAATTTCTAAGTTTCCTACGTCTATTAAGTTGTTACTATGTGTATGTGCAAGTAATTAAATTGGCTCTTTTTGGAATTTATAGGTCTCTTGCCTTGAAGACTTCGATTGGATTTGAAATACGAGGTATGATATTGCCTTAATGGTTAAAAAATTGTTTTTAAAAAATGCAGCTTTTTTTCCTTGGAACTTTAAATTATTTTACATGCTTTAATTTCGTTGGTTCCTTTTGCCACCAATATCTAGACTGACTATTGATTTTCACTCCCTTTACCGTCGCCAAATTAAAATCTATACTAATAAAGGGGGGTTTCGCTGATGTCATAAAGCTGATGTGTCAAGTCATGAGATAGTTGTTCCTGCTGATGTGTCAACTTGTGATTAAAAGGCTGATGTCAGCAATATATAATAAGAAGCTTTTAAATGGGTAAAAATAATTTTATAGTAAATTAAATAAATGGTTAAAAAATTGTTTTTAAAAAATGCAGCTTTTTTTCCTTGGAACTTTAAATTATTTTACATGCTTTAATTTCGTTGGTTCCTTTTGCCACCAATATCTAGACTGACTATTGATTTTCACTCCCTTTACCGTCGCCAAATTAAAATGGGGTTCTTCTACCCATTTCATTTATTCAATAATTCAAAGGCACTGTTCACTTTGATACTTTTGACAGATCATTTCATCTTCCTCATCTCCATCTTTCATATGCAGATTTTAGGGTTTTTTCATCTTCTTCAATCTCCATTGCATCGAATGCTTTCAGGTAATTGAAGGAATTAAAATTATTTTGCAGAAATTGAAGTGATGCTGATTATAGATACAAAACTTATACATATAAATGTTTCTGCGGAATCTGATTATGTCGGTGAATGGTGCCGCCGTGATGCAACGGCAAATGGCAGAGACGATGTACGGTGGGCGGAGACGGAGACGGAGAGAGAAAAACGTGGAATGGATTTTGAAAACGTTTAAAGAGATTTAGATTTTGAAACGGGGAATGGAGACAGAGACGACATACAGTCACAGATCGTACTTTCCTTCTTTCTTTCTCTGTAACCTTATATCTACAAGTTTTCTAATTTTTGCACTTATACTTCGATTTAGGGTTTTTGTTTTGTTCAATTTTGTTAGCTAGAGTTTTTACTATTATTTGTTTAAAGGTAATTTAGGGTTTAATACTTCTTAATTTCTAAGTTTTAACACCCCATTTTTATGCTTTTGTTTGATTTACAGTATGGCTTTCTCTTGCCTTGAAGACTTCGATTGGATTAGAAATACGAGGTATGATATTGCCTTAATGGAGTTGTGGCCATTGTGAACTCAGCACAGTGTCACACTTCACGACCTTACTCCAATTCATTTTTTCAATCATCATAAATGCAAACTTAACATCAATCTTTTACTTTAATTTCTGGATGTTGTTTGTATCTTGACAATTTTATCTTTTTTATTCAGGGTCGGTTGACTACCACTTCCAAACTCATCATCATCAACAACAAATCTTGATTTGATTTTATTCATACTTCTGGTGAGTACTGCATACCTTTTAAATTCATAAAATTGGTTATTTTATTGTTAGTTTTATGTAGATATTAACAATTAAGTAATGCTCACTTGGTGTTTCTGTCTTGATTGTATGAGAATCTAGAGTTGTTGTTTTTTCAATCTTTCTTGAATAGATGTTAGTAGTTGTAGGATTATGTTTTTTTTTTTTGCTTAAGACACAAGTCAATATTTAAGTCAACTTGCATTATAAAAATGAATATGTGCTTGCCTTTCAATAAGCATGATGGTCCTACAAATCAAATCTTTACAGATTGCAACTTCAGCTTAGCCCTAGGAATATTATAAGTAGATTTCACATATGGGTGTGTTTCAGTGTTTGGATTTGCATTCAGACATCTAGTCAATTGAATAGCTAACTGGATACTGATGTTATTTCATTTTGGAGATTTAGGACTAATTGGATAGCTATTTTAGGACTCATTAAACTTTAAGATCCTATCAAGCTTCAAGCTTTTTGCAAGGGGTGTGCTTTGTGAGTGATTTGGGTTGACATGAAAACCCAACTGATCCAAGTAAGAACCGGGCCATTTATGAACACTAATGAAACAATAATAGCTACTACAATCAATTTTATCATGATTTTTAGTTTTCAATAATTGACTGATTGTATATGCTTGAATCTAAATCCTAATTACTAAGTGTTGCTATAGAGGCTACTAATAGTAATGGACTTTGAGTATACTGCATTTAATTTCTAAGTTTCCTACGTCTATTAAGTTGTTACTATGTGTATGTGCAAGTAATTAAATTGGCTCTTTTTGGAATTTATAGGTCTCTTGCCTTGAAGACTTCGATTGGATTTGAAATACGAGGTATGATATTGCCTTAATGGTTAAAAAATTGTTTTTAAAAAATGCAGCTTTTTTTCCTTGGAACTTTAAATTATTTTACATGCTTTAATTTCGTTGGTTCCTTTTGCCACCAATATCTAGACTGACTATTGATTTTCACTCCCTTTACCGTCGCCAAATTAAAATCTATACTAATAAAGGGGGGTTTCGCTGATGTCATAAAGCTGATGTGTCAAGTCATGAGATAGTTGTTCCTGCTGATGTGTCAACTTGTGATTAAAAGGCTGATGTCAGCAATATATAATAAGAAGCTTTTAAATGGGTAAAAATAATTTTATAGTAAATTAAATAAATGGTTAAAAAATTGTTTTTAAAAAATGCAGCTTTTTTTCCTTGGAACTTTAAATTATTTTACATGCTTTAATTTCGTTGGTTCCTTTTGCCACCAATATCTAGACTGACTATTGATTTTCACTCCCTTTACCGTCGCCAAATTAAAATGGGGTTCTTCTACCCATTTCATTTATTCAATAATTCAAAGGCACTGTTCACTTTGATACTTTTGACAGATCATTTCATCTTCCTCATCTCCATCTTTCATATGCAGATTTTAGGGTTTTTTCATCTTCTTTAATCTCCATTGCATCGAATGCTTTCAGGTAATTGAAGGAATTAAAATTATTTTGCAGAAATTGAAGTGATGCTGATTATAGATACAAAACTTATACATATAAATGTTTCTGCGGAATCTGATTATGTCGGTGAATGGTGCCGCCGTGATGCAACGGCAAATGGCAGAGACGATGTACGGTGGGCGGAGACGGAGACGGAGAGAGAAAAACGTGGAATGGATTTTGAAAACGTTTAAAGAGATTTAGATTTTGAAACGGGGAATGGAGACAGAGACGACATACAGTCACAGATCGTACTTTCCTTCTTTCTTTCTCTGTAACCTTATATCTACAAGTTTTCTAATTTTTGCACTTATACTTCGATTTAGGGTTTTTGTTTTGTTCAATTTTGTTAGCTAGAGTTTTTACTATTATTTGTTTAAAGGTAATTTAGGGTTTAATACTTCTTAATTTCTAAGTTTTAACACCCCATTTTTATGCTTTTGTTTGATTTACAGTATGGCTTTCTCTTGCCTTGAAGACTTCGATTGGATTAGAAATACGAGGTATGATATTGCCTTAATGGAGTTGTGGCCATTGTGAACTCAGCACAGTGTCACACTTCACGACCTTACTCCAATTCATTTTTTCAATCATCATAAATGCAAACTTAACATCAATCTTTTACTTTAATTTCTGGATGTTGTTTGTATCTTGACAATTTTATCTTTTTTATTCAGGGTCGGTTGACTACCACTTCCAAACTCATCATCATCAACAACAAATCTTGATTTGATTTTATTCATACTTCTGGTGAGTACTGCATACCTTTTAAATTCATAAAATTGGTTATTTTATTGTTAGTTTTATGTAGATATTAACAATTAAGTAATGCTCACTTGGTGTTTCTGTCTTGATTGTATGAGAATCTAGAGTTGTTGTTTTTTCAATCTTTCTTGAATAGATGTTAGTAGTTGTAGGATTATGTTTTTTTTTTTTGCTTAAGACACAAGTCAATATTTAAGTCAACTTGCATTATAAAAATGAATATGTGCTTGCCTTTCAATAAGCATGATGGTCCTACAAATCAAATCTTTGCAGATTGCAACTTCAGCTTAGCCCTAGGAATATTATAAGTAGATTTCACATATGGGTGTGTTTCAGTGTTTGGATTTGCATTCAGACATCTAGTCAATTGAATAGCTAACTGGATACTGATGTTATTTCATTTTGGAGATTTAGGACTAATTGGATAGCTATTTTAGGACTCATTAAACTTTAAGATCCTATCAAGCTTCAAGCTTTTTGCAAGGGGTGTGCTTTGTGAGTGATTTGGGTTGACATGAAAACCCAACTGATCCAAGTAAGAACCGGGCCATTTATGAACACTAATGAAACAATAATAGCTACTACAATCAATTTTATCATGATTTTTAGTTTTCAATAATTGACTGATTGTATATGCTTGAATCTAAATCCTAATTACTAAGTGTTGCTATAGAGGCTACTAATAGTAATGGACTTTGAGTATACTGCATTTAATTTCTAAGTTTCCTACGTCTATTAAGTTGTTACTATGTGTATGTGCAAGTAATTAAATTGGCTCTTTTTGGAATTTATAGGTCTCTTGCCTTGAAGACTTCGATTGGATTTGAAATACGAGGTATGATATTGCCTTAATGGAGCTGTGGCCATTGTAGTTTCCGCAAGCAATTTTCTTCTAATATATAGCATATTACATATGTAATTAGATGTGTGTATATAAAGCATCATGGGTTATTTCTGCTTCCTTTTCCAACGTGAGTGCCAAAGCTAATTCTTTATGTTGCAATTTTTGTTTAGTGATAATAATGTGGTTGCAAGTTGGTAGTTTGTACTGAGAAATGAGGAGTATTCTAATGGCTCAGTAAATACTCCATATACTTTTTGAGCACTTGCACAGCCCACATGACCCGCTCATTTCGCCACCTCATAATACCCTTATGTTTACGCAGGAGTAGTTTTTGATTGAAATGACACATATATATTTACTTTGTAGGGACATGACTTGAAACTCGAATGTCGAATCGATGAGTATCCAAGAAAACTAAAGTGAGGGAAAAAGATTATGGCTTTCAAATCAGTTGTTTTACGTCAGGGGCGGTACCAGAAAATTTTTCAAGTGGGGGCAAAAATTTTGAGATGTTCATTACGTTGGGCTACGATCTCTTATGTTAATTTAATTTTGACCGTAGTACCTAAATATTAAAATAAATTTACGCTTAGATTTGAGAATAATAGCAACAATGTCACCATCTAAAAGCATAAAATTTGATAATTGTCTTCCTATAATAATGCTAGCGTTTAAATTAAATTAAATTGATAATGCTTGGAAAAATAAACGAAAAAACTGGTGAAAGAGGTGGAATAAAAGCTCTAGCAAAATGGAAAACAAAGGGCAAACAGGAAAGAAGCTAGTTGGACTTGAGCATCTGACCTTTTGTATCCAAAAAGATAAGTAAACCACTAAGCTATGGGGGCAATTTAAGTATTATTGCACTTAATATATATATTATATACTAACTAGTGAAAACCTTGTGTAGGCAGTGGCCCACACTGCCCCCATGGTGGTACCGCCACTGTTTTACGTACAAGCGAGTTGCTTACTTAGATTTAGTCTTCTGCTTGACCTTAATGTCTTAAGTATTTATCGAAACTGACTTTAACTATCTTTGTTATGTAAGAAAATAGTATTAGAGTACATCATAATTGGGATACAACAGGGCAATATAAGAGTTTAATAAGTGTACCATCAATATTGCATCTTGCAAATGACAAGTTGGATAATATGTTTTGGCGTGCTGTGTTGTGGTGAAATCCAAAAGCATAAATATTTTTTTTTTTTGGCGTTTACATTATACAATCATGTTTTAAAGTGTTTATTTACATTATACTTATTTATGTAATGACAGTTTATTATAATATGTCACATTTCGTTTCAACGATATATATTCTAAATATATAAAGTATATACTAATTTGTATTGATTATATCTTTTTATAAACAAAACCCGTATTTTCACGGGTCTTAAAACTAGTTATTTTGAGACGGAAGTAGTAAGTATTTACACGTTACCAAAAACACTACTTTGTTACAAAAACAAATAAGGTTGTTAAAGTATGGTAACGTTGATGGAAATTTTGTTAGGTAATGATTAAAGGATTACAGTAATAATTAAGAGACGATGCGCAGCCGACTGCCATGTGATTTGTTCCTAATCCCCAAATTTTTTTTTTTTTTTTTGAACGGCTAAATTTAAATTCCCCCATACACCACTGCCTGGACACGAACCCCAGACCTCCAGGGAGGCAAGCCTCCCACCTCACTTTTACCACTTGGGTAAGAGATCATTAGCCCCCAAAATTTAATTAATCGCTAGTTGTTGAATCTTACTTAACCTTCATACACCATGTGACCTCACTTTATTATTATCATTTTTTATTTTTTTATTAGAATACGATACAATATACCGGGTTACAACTTGCTTCTTCTAACTTTGTCACAAACCCAAATTGTTAAAATAAAAAATAAATAATAGGGATAATATACAAATAGGTCACTATACTTTATGAAAATGTTCATCTGGGTTACTAACTTTAAAAATGTTCAATTGAGTTACTGTACTATTAAAAATATTCAATTAGGTTACCAAACTTTAGACATAGTTGCTATAGCCAAGATGACGCCGTGTACTAAACTTAAAAATGTTCAATTGGGTCATTAAACTCTTAACCGAAATTAAGCAAAATAAGCGGGATGACACCAATCAATAAGTACAGTAACTCAATTGAACATTTTTAAAATTTTGTAACCCAGATGAACATTTTCGTAAAGTATAGCGACCTATTTGTGTATTATCCCTAAATAATAATGACATCTTAGTAAATAGTCAAAATTACGAAGCTCAAAGTTAAACGGAAAATAAACAAGATTTTGAATGGCGGTTCCGTTTAAGCCTCCAAATTCCAAAATATACCATTGATGATTTGTTTTGATTCCTTAGAAAGGTCAAGGCTATTACAAAGTTCAAACTTCAAAGTTGGATGGTTTTCATGCGCCCTGTATCAAGAATTCAAGATCACGGGACGATCATTTTCATAATGAGATCGAGTACTCCAATTGTAAGACGAAAGACGGAAGAATTGAACTTTTAGCCTAGTGCCACAATAATAAATTTTTAGAAACATTAAACACTATCTTTGATGACATGAAGTCTTGGCTTTTTGGACTACACATTTATCAATAATATATATTTTTATTATATATTCGGAATAAAAAAAATAAATAAATAAACTGGCCACGTACTTCCTCCGTCTCACCCCGTCGTTTAAGCCACGCAACCAAGAAAGACGGAGCTAAAGATTTGATGGTGCCTATATGCTTCATTTTATCCCTTTTTGTATTAATTTTTTTAATTAAGTAAAGTTATATACTTGTATTATTGGTATAAGTACATTATACTTAAGTTATATCATTGATGATAAATCAATTAAAATATTTTTCAAATAAAGTATGATAAATAAAACATTATTCACAAAAAAATATATATATGTTTAACTAATTACATCAAAAAATACTTAACTGAACTATTGTATAACGTTAATATAATTTAGGGCTCAATATCTAGATGTTGAAAGTGTATTTACAAACTTTGCAGATTAACAATATTTGGTGCATTCATTTTCCTTAAAAATTCATGGGTTTGGCTAACTTGTGCCGTAAGGGCACAAAATAAACTTCATTAAATGCACTACCACTTTCTAAATATATCACAAAATTCATTTATTGATTAAACCCACTGATTTCCAATTATACATCATCATTAAGTACAATTTATATTATTTTTGAAAAATTTAACTTCATTAAATGTCACTAATTAATTTGCGCCCTTAGGGCACTAGTTATATTTTTCCAAAATTCATTTATTGCACTACATTTGATTAAATGTTTACTACACACGTTTGTAGAACATTGTAAGCATCTAACTTATACATTGCTAGAAGTACGGTCATTATTATTTCTATATATAAGCCTTACTTTTTGTGGCATGTATAAATATCACATTTATTACGTCTGCACTCGAATACTCGATCAATGATGGTCGAAAACTAGCGATGCTCACGAACTCTTGGATAATACTCCGCTACTAGCTTGATCATCAGTAAGATTGGTCCCAATTTAATCACCCAATGTTGTTGTATGCCCTACAATTGATAAGCATTCCTAAATTTAGAGCTTATTGTTTCCAATCGATGGTTTGAACAAAGTTTGCAAGTGATAAATTTGTGTGCCATTAACTGTATTTTATAAATGAGTGTCAAGTATAATTCTTGCTAAGCAAAAACTTAACCTTTGACATACACGTAGCTTTTAATTTTGGGTTCAAGGTATTAACGTATATATATTATTAGTATTATTCGTATGTTATTGTGTAAGGGCTTAATAATTAGCTTAGTCTCCAAGCTATACGTTTTCCATAATAATGAATCAATATTACAATATATAGAAAACGTATAGCTTGGAGACTAAGCTAATTATAAACGGGCCAAGCCCTTACACAATAACGGGCTACGAATAATACTAATAATATATATACGTTAATACAAGGTATTGATCGGCAACGAATTTTCACTTTTGTATTAAGTTAAGTACCGAACTCATTTTATTATTGTACGTAATGAACTTATTGATTTTATGTCGAGTTAGATGATATGTCATCAGGTGACCGATACAAGTGATCAGGGGCGGATTCAATATGTTGGTAGGGGTAGATAGTCGTGAACAAAAAACCCGTACCCGGAACCGAACCCGGAAAAAAACCCGAAACCGAACCCGAAAAAAACCGGTTTTTTTGAACCCGGTTCGGGTTTTTTTCGTACCCGGCGGGTAGAGACCCGGGTTGGGTTTTTGAAATTCAAATCGGGTTGGGACCGGGTACGATACGGGTCGGGTTGGAAAACCCGGTATAAAACCCGGAAAAACCCGGTTTAAAAACCGGTATCCGTGGGTCAAAAACCCGGTTCGGGTCGGGTCGGGTAGGTCAACAAACCGGTTCTCATCCTTTGACCTAAAACCCGGTTCGGGTTCCGGGTACTGGTCGGGTCGGGCTAATACCCGACTTTGTTCACGTCTAGGGGTAGAGAGGAACCCACTCATCGGAGCCCAACTAGTACTAATTTTTCAATTTTATTGAAGAGGCCCCCAGCCCAAAATTTATTGGACCCCCCAAGTTTAGTCCATTAACTAAAAATAATTGGCAAACCCATGTAAAAAATTGACGCATCTTTTTTTATCATTGAAATATCGATTGGTACTTTCAGATAGGTTCAATTTCATAATCTCTTATTCAATCTCTTATCCAACAACTGCCTCATTTTCTATCTACAATATCAATGGCAGGTAACTTGTATTGTTATTTTGTTTTTTTTATTTGTAACTAGTAAACTCTAATTGTGTAGGTTTTAGTGAAATTTTGAGGCTTTTTAAGCAAAATATATGATAAAACTTGCCTCAAGAGATAGGAATTATTGTTATCATAATTCATAAGGTGTAGTATAACCCGTTCCAAAATAATTTGTACAACTTTCTATCTTGGTATGTTCCAAAATAATTATCATCTTTCAAAATCAACCAATCAAAATATTTGAAAAGTAAAATTTTATTGATGGTCAACAGTAATAATTGCATTTTTTTAAACTGTGTGTTTTTTATCTGATAACAGGACGGAGAAAGTAATAATAAAGTTGTCATTTATTGTTCATTTATTTGTGTTTGCTTTTGGTTGTTTCTTGATATTGTGCACTCCTTATATGTTAACACATAACATGTGTTTCTGTTTAATTATTTTGGTGGTGATGTTTTCTTTTTTTGTCTAATCGTAGGTATTTTACATATTTGCTTAGTCGCTTTTCGAATTGTTCTTTTTAGTGTGCTTTTTAACTTTTGTATTTTGTTAAAAAGTTATTAATACCCGTTGAATTAATTTGATTTATATCTTAAATTTCGGTAAAAAAATTCCATCTTCAAGTGAAGACATTACTAAGGAAACTGCAACTATAAAAGTGACCACTATTATTCCCCGATAGATCCCTACATCGTCGACAACTTAACTGGTTGATTTGTATCATCTACCTTCGGCTCCCGCCGAGAGGATATGACTTTTGGATTATCATCCTAATCAAAGAGATGAAATAAGACAAACATATTGGCTTAAAGGACTTTGTCAACAACGTGGATGAAAATAGTTATTGTCTTCGCTGCAGCGTTGGTCCTATTTTAGATGTTTTGTTGTTTTAACACGCTTTATTTGATGTTTTAGCATCCTTTAAGTGCTATATTAGCGTGTTTTACGTATAATTATGTGTTATTTTCGTGCAAAATCTAGTTTGTTAAGATGTAACTTTATGCATAATTTAGTATATATAGTAGTTTGTAGTTTCGTGTACAATATTTATAATAACTAATATAGTAAGTAATTATTTTTGCCCCCCACGAATGAAAATCTTGGATCCGCCACTGCAACTGATCATTTTCAAATTTTAAGTGTTTTTTCATTTTTTTTAAATGACGTAGTGAAAATTATTATGACACATAATTAAATGAAAAAGAGTATTTTTAGTAAGGATCGAAAACGAACTTTCATTTTTGTATCAAATTAGGTAACGAACATATTTTATTACTAATGTGGGTTAATAACTTTGCACGTACACTTAAGAATTCTTAAAATTGAAACCGGTAAAAAAAGGTTAGTTATCTAACTCAAAATAAAACCAACAAGTTCGTTAGCTACATTGGTAATAGAATAGTTTCATTATTTAACTCGGTACAAAAGTGAAAAATTTGGTTACAATTCACACCATTAACCCTTTAATTTAAACAAGTATAATTAAATAAGTGAAAATATGGTCTTTCTATAAAATGAGGAAAATCCAGTTTGTTTATACTTTTAATTAAACTTAGACATAAATCATAATAATATTGACTTTTTACAAAAATATTTAAAAAATTAAGTTAGGACATATACTTTACGTTAACAAATTATAGATTTTATATGATTTATTTTATTTTATTTTACAATGAAAATGTACTTTTAAATTGTTGAAAGTTGAAACAGGGTCTTTCAAAAAATAAATACATAATAATATAACTAGTGAAAGACCCGCGTGATGTAACGGCAAAAAATCTTGTTCGTGATAAAAAAAAATTGCATGAAGTTTGCACCATTTTATGCTCTAGAACAGGAAGAATTAATAACCATGCGGCAAGAAGTAAGAAAGATTGTTTTCAAAAACACACCTTGAATGTTTGAATGATCCTTCAACGTGTTTTTTAGTGTTTGAATGATCGTGCCGTAATTAGTAATAACAAATGTTTAGTAGGGGGGAAATATTACTCCATATTTAGTAGGGGTATATTAGGTTATTTTAAAAATTAAAATGATTTATTTATGAACTACTACATTGCATTGCATTTAATATATCTGTTACTAAAATTGATTACGGGTAGTGTTGTCATTTTTGTTGTAAGTAGGGATAATAGTGTAATTTTCGATCGTGAAATGTGTATGATATAAAAGAAAATACATGAGCCCTTTATAAAGAAGTAAAGATAAAGATAATACTAGAAATATTATAATCTTGAGCTTATTACTTTAGAAAATTCAAAAGACCTTTATGGCTTTTTGGTTATAAATTAAGTATACCTTGACTCATGTAATTAACAACCAATGGCATGCTATAAAACCTTGACCTTGACTAAAACACATACATATATTTGTCAAAAGTTGGCTGCATTCTTACATTAACACCACGTAGCATTTATTTATTATTATAATAACCTAGCTATGATTACAAATTAGGGGTCATGTATAAACAAACGTACGTAAATTAAGTAGTAATATGTGTATCTCCATGACACATGAATTTAATTAACTTAAATTTTTTCCTTTAATCAAATTGTACTATGTCCATATTGTAACGCATCAATCAATCTAATTGACATAATTATTACTCCATACTTTTTTACTAAGAAATTGGATGCTACCATATGCCCCAAACTTAAGCACATGGTAAAAAAAAAAAATTTGATTACAAAATATTACTCCGGTTTATCAGTCCCATAAAATATATAATACAACGCAAATGACACTTTAACAAATCACAAAATACTTAGGTCTCGAGACACACACAAACAAACATCCTATCCAAAAAAGATGTTTAATAGAAATAATTTGTATCAAGTGAACGGCCTATATGTCATTTTACGTGATAAAATAAAGTGATCGAAGCCTAAAATGCCCTGTTAAATGTTAGTTAGGACGCCATCTGAAAATCGAAAGTATATCGATTAAAGAATTGAAATATAAATAAATACATTGGATTGAGGCAGGAGACCTCCACATGGTTAATAACCGTTTGCTTCGGACTTCGGAGTATTAAACAAACAACGAGAAATGATAATATCACTAAAAATTTACAAAATTTTGTCCACGTGATGATGTAGATCAATGAGATGAAGTGAGAGAGTCATAAGAGAGAAAATATAAGTTGATATGTTTGGTCCATTTCATATGTCACATCATTTTGTGTATTTTCATTTGTAAAATTTATGTGATTGTAGCATTGCTCGTAACCAAAATGTGATGTTATATTACGGACCATAATATAAAAACCTATATACAACTACAATAATTTAATTATTCAATTTTGGTTTGGGTAAACTGCATTTTTTGTCCCTGTGGTTGTTCATTTTCTCCGATTTTATCCTTAAACTTTTTTTCTCGCATTTTTCGTCCCTGTGGTTGACCAATTTCGCAATTTTTATCCTTTTCCCTAACTTCAGTTATCTTTCTTCGTTAAATCATTTATGGTGACCAAAATGCCCTTGTCTCCTTCATATTCCACCCAGAAATTAATACACTACACACAAATTTTACATTATTATTTACTTTTATAAATTTGTAAAGCATAAAACAAGATTTGAATAGATATATACAACAAATTGAAACCCCAATAAAATCAAAACAATATACGTATTCCAAGAAATTAAAAGCACACCAATAATATTCGATATCATATCATGTTACTGCTTCAAGGAAAAAGTAAGCAAAGCAACACCACCACCACCGTTCTTTTCCGGCGAGACAAACAAATTCCGATTAGAATTTAATGCGCCATCGTTTTTCCGGCGAGTTCGGTAATACCCTTTTCTTTATTACTGCCGTTTGCAACCATCACCATTGCACATGTGAAAACCGCAACCAGTGGTATAAGATCTAAAAAGGCCACAACGTTTTCGGATCTGCAAATCCGACGGCGGTAGCGATCAGATCCGGCGGCAACAACCCTACCACGATATAAAAACGCAGATCCGCCACTACTGAACCTGCTAGATAAGAGTTACACCGCCGTAGTGTGGCCGGAAACGCTAGCCACCGCAGCAACCGATTATGCTCGATGAATACTACATGGATATATGTACATGTTATAGCATGGTGGTGGTTGTTCTGATTTGTATGTCTTTAACGAAACTAGGGTTGCAATTTAGAGTTTGATTTGGAAAAAGAACTTGAAATGTTGCTTGTGGAAAAAGAATTTGGGTTGAAATTTGGAGTTAGATCCGGGCTCGAAATATAGCCCAACTGTGCAAAGAGGAAATCAATTTCCATCTAATTAAACATTTAATTATTTTATTGTTGTTTTTTCTTTCTAATTTGATATAATTTGTTTAAGGTTTGGATGTTACATCCATGAGAAAGATTTTATTTCTTTCTTTCTTTTATGATGATGTGATAAATTTGAGTTGATGATGATCTGAAGCAAATTGTGAAAGACGTTTTTGATGATATGATAATTCGATCATATGGAGGAAATTAGGGTTAATGTGTGATTGATGAAGAAAGGGAAGGGTATTTTTGTCATTTATGTGAACTAACGGAGATACTTAACTAGCGTTAGTCAAAAGGATATAAATTGCGAAACTGGTCAACCACAGGGACAAAAAATGCGAAAAAAAGTTCGAGGACAAAATCAGCGAAAGTGAACAACCACAGGGACAAAAACTACAATTTACCCTAATTTTAATGAAGCCGATTTTTGAAGAATTCTTTACGTGTATGAACCTAGGTTATCTATTCATTTTCTTATTTAGAAAAGATTTACTTTAGATTTCAACAAAATATGGAAAATATATTGTTGAAATTAAAATATGAATGGTTTAGTTATATACGGAGTATAAACTTAAGGGGTTTTCGGTAAAGGTTGAAATTGAACTAATCACTTATTCACTTCGGCATTGCCAAATATCCACTTCGGTTTGGTTATAACGTCAAGCTTATAATCCTACTAGTAATTTATATACAGTTCGATATGAAAATAAAGAACGGCAAATGAAAACAACACAAATAATTGAATATACACAAATAATTTGGGGCTCGGATTTTTTTATCTAATAAAAGGTCACAAGATACTCATAAAAAAATCTAGTTGACAAAGACAATGGGTAATTGGATCCGGATTGTGCACAAGTTTTCTTAAAAGTAAGCATCAATTTTCTGTAGACTGTGCACAAGTGTATTAAATATTTTTATAGAGTTAAATATATTATAAAAATTTACATTACGGAGTAATCTCCATAGGGTATGCAAGTGCATACCCTTTTGTCGAAGTACTTCCGCCATTGAATAGAGTATGAAATTTGGGAGCATAAAATATAATTTTGAGAATGTTCAACTCATAAACAGATGAAAGTTGCGAGCATCCAATATTAACAAGTGTAAAGTTGAGCGTATAACAAAACAATAAATCATTCGTAAAGTGTTTAGTTTGTATCATATTACATAGGGTTTTTGAAAGGTTCACCTCATACACTAGAAAGTATGAAAGTTGAATATACAATAAAGTTTTTAAAATGTTCATCCCTATATCCCTATAAAAAGTAAATGGTATAAAAATTAGCAGTATATACAATAATAATTTGTGTAAAGTTGATGAAATAAAGATTCAATAAACCCTACATATTTCGTGTAGATAAATCGATAAATGATTGTGATTTATTTATTTAATTTGACAAAATGGAGTGGATTTCACATCCATAATAACTAATATCAAGATCCGGTCGGGATACACAACAATATGCGCGCACTTAAATAAGTAACTATAAAATCAATTTTTTAGAATAGATATGTTAATTAATTTTACATATATATGTTTCCTAAGGATCTAACTGCTCATAGCAGTTACATTTTTGCATTGATTCTCAATCTACACTATTGGATCATGTTGACTTCAAATCTCAGCCCTCTAATAAAGGGGGGGTTTTGGTTACTTTTTGATGCAGTTGAGTTTTGACGGTTGAATTTTGGGAGGGATCTGCCAACTGCTCACACGATGTCCACTTTTGGAGGAGCTATCCGATTAATTATGGTTTCTCAACCCTATGTCACTTTAAATGTACAATAAAATAATTTCAATGTGACAACGGTGGTAAATACGATAACACATCATTCCACGACTTCTTTTCAAAACATGGCATTCGTTTTCGATTCTCATGCCCGCACACTTCTCAACAAAATGGTAAATTTGAGCGAATGCTTCGCACCATCAAGAACACTATACGTACACTCCAATTTCACGCGCGTCTTCCTCCCACGTATTGGGCGGAAGCACTCCACATTAGGGGTGAGCACACAAAACCGAAAACCGACCCATAACCGAGTTAACCGACCCAAAATAACTGAACCAAACTAGTAACCGAAGGTTCGGTTATCATTTTTAGATTAACCGATTAAATCAATTCGGTTATGGTTAACACTCCAAAACCAACCCAAATTAACCGAACCGCCCCACTAAGTGATTTTTATAATTTTTTAAAAGATATGTATCATAATTTTAATATAATAAATATACATACATCTAATATATACGATGTCGTAACTACAATGAATTGAGTATGTCTTTTGGGCCTGCAAGCCCAAATCCACAAATGGACTAAGTTAATAAGTTATATTGCAACCTGTTTACGCCGAAGTACCAAAACTACAACTTATAGTCTTAACCTCGTATTCGTCTTTAATTAATAAACCCTAGCCGCTTTTGCTTTCTCTTTGTTTTGGAGTTTGGACTATTCGCACAGAGACATTTACAGATGGTGGCTGCAACTTCTTCGACAAATCTTACAATCAAATAATGGTGTATTTTCGTTTATGTTTCAACGGTTTTCCGTTGTTTTACTTTGTCTCATGTTACTCTTTTTATCTACGTTTTCTAACTCCTTGTTAACCGACGGTTAACCAATTAACCGACCCAAAAACTCTGTGAAAACCGACTAACCGAACCGCTGTTAACCGAAACCGATCGGTTACTAAATATCATTAACTGAACTTTCGGTTTTTGGTTCGGTTTGGGCCCATAACCGACCCAAACCGACCCATGCTCACCCATACTTCACATGTCCACTCATCTTCTCAACGTTCTACCTTCCTCGACTATTCAAAATGACACTCCTCACTTCCGCCTTTTCAAACAACACCCGACCTACACCCATTTGTGTGTCTTCGGATGTTTATGCTTTCCACACCTCACCACTACCCACAAACTTGCCCCTCATTCCACGCCGTGCATCTTCCTCGGTTACCTCTCTGATCACCGTGGTTTTCGTTGCCTTGATCTTTCCACCCATAAGATCATTATCTCTCGCCTTGTAGTGTTTGATGAAACTATTTTTCCTTTTGGTTCGTTCACCCCAACACAGCCTCCTTCGTATGAATTTCTCGACTCTCCTTCTTCCCACTTCCATCTGTCTTTCCAACCTACCTACCTCTACTGTGCTACCCTCTGATCTGCCTGAACCTACTACTCCATCTCGGGCACCCTCACCTATAGACGTACGTACTCTATCTCCAACCCCAACACCACCGCCGCCACCCACACATCCCATGATGACACGTGGCATACACGGCATCACTAAACCCATCAAGCGTCTTAACCTACACACCACTAGTTCATCACCAGTAGCCCGGTCATACCTACAGGCTCTTAAGGACCCTCATTGGCATAAAGCCATGGATAAGGAATATTATGCTCTTATTTCTAATGGCACTTGGGTACTTGTTCCACACCCACCTAGGGCTAATGTGGTTCGTTCTATGTGGGTTATTTAAGCAGAAATGTAATGCTGATGGTTCTCTGGCTCGATACAAAGCCAGGTTGGTTGCAAATGGTAAAAGTCAACAGATCGGCATTAATTGTGATGAAACATTTAGCCCGATTGTTAAACCAGCCACCACCCGTACCGTCTTGAGTCTGCTTGTCTCACGTCACTAGCCCATCCATCAGCTCCACGTTAAGAATGCCTTTCTCCACGGTGATTTACAGGAGACAGTTTACTTGCATCAGCCACCTGGACATCGTGATTCTCGATTTCCAGAATATGTCTGCACACTTTAGTGCTCTCTCTATGGCTTGAAACAGGCCCCGCGTGCTTGGTATCAGCTGTTTTTGTCTAGAGGCAGGGTTTTCAGCATAGCTGATCAGACTCCTCTCTCTTTGTGTATCATCAGGGGTCCTCTACTGCATATCTTCTTCTATATGTGGATGATATAATTCTTACTACATCATCTAAATCCTTATTATACACCATTATCGGCCAGCTCAGCCGAGAGTTCTCGATGATTGATTTGGATGCTCTTAACTATTCTCTTGGCATTTTGGCTACTCGTAGCTCTACGGGCATTTTCTATCTGAAGTATGCCAAAGACATTTTACAGCGTGCTAATATAATGCAATGTAACCCATGTTGTACACCAACTGACACACACTCGAAGTTGGATGCCACTGGTCCATCGGTTGCTGACCCAACTCTATGCAGGAGTCTTGCATAAGCTCTTTAGTATCTCACGTTCACCCGGCCTGATATCTCATAGTTCAGCAGATATGTTTATTTATGCATGTTCCTCGTGAGCCACATTTCCATGCCCTAAAGCACATTTTGCGCTACATTCGTGGCACACTTGATCATGGCCTTCAGATACACGTCTCATCCACAGATGGCCTTGTGGCTTATTCTGACGCTGATTGGGGTGGGTGTCCCACAACACATTGTTCCACTTCTGGCTATTGTGTGTTTCTAGGTGATAACCTCATATCATGGTCTTCAAAGTGTCAACATGTTATCTCCCGATCGAGTGCAGAGGCTGAATATCGAGGCGTTGCCAATGCTGTTGCTGAGACATGTTGGCTATGCAATCTTCTGAGCGAGCTTCACACCACGCCGTCTAAGGCCACCATTGTCTATAGTGACAACATCAGCTCAGTATACGTGACAGCTAATCCTGTTCAACACCGGAGAACGAAGCACATTAAGATTGATGTTCATTTTGTTCGAGACCAAGTTGCCCTCAACAACATTCGAGTTCATCATGTCCCCTCTCGCTCTTAGTATGCAGACATCTTCACTAAAGGGCTTCCAATGTCTTTATTTATTGACTTTCGATCCAGTTTGAACGTTCGAATTTCTCCTCCCGATAAAACTACAGGGGATGTTTGTTGGAAATAGTGTCCAAGGTCATAACTAATTGGTAAGACTATTTCTAAAGTAGAGTCCTTTTTGGGTTGCCCTCGATGAACAGTAAGAGAAACAATAAGAGAGATAATATTAATTGGAATTAATATCATAGTTAATTAATTAGGTTGTTAATTTATCAAAGTTGATAAATTAATTAGAAGCTAAAAGAAATTAACATAAACAAATAAGAAAGTTTAAAAATGCATTAAGCTGGTGACAAGAATGGAATATTCTGGAATCAGAGTTCAACCGCCGGCTAAAGGCTTTAGCCGGCGGCTAAAGGTATTAGGGTTTAAGGCGGTGCGACGCGTGTCTGACTTGGGGTACAATTCAGTTTAGCCGGCGGCTAAAGGCTTTAGCAGACGGCTAAATGGCGAATCCAGAAATCCCACATCGGCCAGAAACCAAAACCCCAAGCCAACCTCTCCCCTATAAATAGAGGTCATCCCTAAGCTTTCAAGGCATCCCAGATTCGAATTGAACTCGTTTCTTTCTCTCTTTCTCATTCCTAATCCTTGTAAGAGTTTACACGACTTAGAGTCGGGACCCTAGGATTTGGAGTTTCTCTTGGTTCACGGGTGTGAAGCATTAGAGGTATTCTATTTTGAGTACTTGCCATCCAAAGCATGGAAGGTCGAGCAAGGAGTCTGATTGAAGGTTCTGCAAGGTGGTCTGCGCGTGAGAAATTGGTTTTCTCAAAGGTTAGTATTTTCTCATTTATCTATTTATTTTGTTATTGTTAATAGCTTTATTAAGTCAAGGTCCTTTAGGGTTTAGTTTCCTAAGTTGCTCTAGATTAATTGTTATTTTTCCGCTGCATATGTTAATCTAGTTAGGGAATAGAAAACCCAATAGTGGTATCAGAGCCATAGCTTAATAATGCTAGCAATACAAAATGTAGATAATATGAATTTGGAAATAAAATGTTTTTATTCTGTCCAAATAGTTAAATTAAGTATATATGTATAATAGATTTATATATGTATACCGTTAATTTATTTACTAATCAGACCTTCATATTTTAATGGTTTAAAATATATGCTCAAATTTTAAAATGTTTTAAAATAGAACCCTGAACCTTAAATGTTTAAGAGAGACCTATATATAATATGATTTATATATATGTATCATTTAAGTCTAAACACATCGTCAGTCAATTGATAAATCGGCTCACCCATAGAGAACAAACTATAAGAGAGGTATAAGGCGGGCCGCTTTGCTTCCCTAAAGAAGTATGTTTTTAATAAGCTTCGCGCTGACCTGCTTCTCCGCTTCTTTGTGCGTTCAATGGAGCTACCAAGGATTTTTGATAGGATGATGTCAAAATTAAAGGTAGGCTTAAAATAGTAAAACAAAATCCCGTTTTAGCTATAGGAAATGTGAATAGTATGCTAACCCATGAAAATCGCATATCTCTCGTATGAAATGTTAATGGAGCGTGTGTGGTTAACCGGCACATTAATATGAGGACATATTGAGAGGTGATGTGGGACTCGCGATTCTCGAGCGTACTCGAGCCGGGCACCACGCGGGGTTTGCATGGTTAATTCACCATCTAGTTCATGATCCTCGGCATCCCAGTCATGAATGGTAGATGAGCATAACCGAGATTAACATGCCATTGATAGGTATCAATGAATCTCAAAGATCTAGGAGTTTCATAGAAATGAAATAGATAAAAGTATTTTTGTTATATGATTACGGCGACCCTTTTCATAAAATTGAAAATATAGATCCTAGCCTAAATTAGAAATTGGGTAATTAATTAAGGAATAGTCAGACTAACTAAAATAGTTTTATCTCAAAAATATCTGTTGAAAATGATAATAATCCTCTCGTTCCCAATTTCGCAAATAACCTAAACTTCTCACTACTCTCAGTTCTTGGGAGGGAAAGACTTACTAGTTCAAACTGTATGGACAGGTGATGTAACCCTAGGTTCACTCTAAGGAACAAGGAGTATGTTCTCGATGAGCTGTGAAACCGTAGGTACGAGAATAAGGAGTATGTTCTCGACGAGAATAGGGAGTATGTTCTCGATAAGTAAATTCCCACTAATGATAATGATTGAACCCAAGAGGAGATTAAAGCTAACCGAAAATATTATGATGTTTGATAAAAGGTTTTGGTCAACATATTTTTTTCCGGTCAGCCAGCTGTCTACAAACAGTTTGTAATCTCATGTCAAATGGTTTTGAATGAGAAAGAGACCTCTATAATGGAACTCCCAAAAGTAGCTGACCAAGGGATCAATAAGATTGATGTGCCTTCTAGCTCAGCAGCTCATGTATTGTCAATTGGTCATGATGCAAAGGAAAGGAAGATATCTGGAATAGCTACGAATGGAAAGTCCAATTGTAGGGCTAAGAGAAAGATTGATTCTGAAATTGCACCTACAATAATCCAAAGGAATCAATGTGTTATACTGCAACACTGAGGAGCAATAGAAGCATTGCTGCCCAAAATATCTGAAGGACCTTAAAGACAGTAAGGTTGAAAAGGATTCAGGTATATAAATGATCGAACTCCACGATACTACAACTTCTAATTCGTAGGTCTTGAATACAGGGTGTGGTACTCACATTTGCACTGTATTGCATGGCCTAAAGGAAAGTAGAAGTTTGAAGCATGGAGAACTCAACTTAGTCATGGGAAACAAGAGAGTCACGCCCATTGGAAAGTTTGAGCTCATGCTAAAATCCGGAGTTAGGATACATTTAAATAATTGCTGTTATTTGTCAGAAATAACAAAGAAACATAGTTTCATTTTATGCTTGTATAAAGAGAGTTATCAGTTTTCATTTGATAATGAAAATTGTGATAAAGCGTCTACTTGCAAAGGCATATATGATAAATGTTGAATATATCAGCAAAGGAATTTAAATGATGGTTCGGCTAAAGAGCTTGACAAATCCAAATTGTGGCAATATCGTCTAAGGCACGTAAACAAGAAAGAATATCGCCCAAACTCCAAAAGTATGGAGTGTTGGAATCATTCGACCTTAAATCGGATGATGTATGCAAATCTTGTTTATTGAGCAAGATGACTAAATCACTATTCACATGTTATATGAAAGAAGTGATGGATTGTTCGACTTGGTATACATGGATGTATGTCGACCATTTCGATGCGCCATAAAAGATGGAAATAGCTACTATGTTGTTGATTACTTCAGTAGACATGGATATGTTTATCTGATTAAACATAAGTCAGACACTTTTGAAAGTTCAAAAGGTGTTAGGACGTAATATAGAGAACCAAATGGGCAGAAAGATAAAGGTACTCCGATCCGATAGGAGATGAGAAGACCTTAGTATCGAGTTTCTTGATCATCATAGACATTGTGAAATAGTTTCACAAATTGACTCCTCCCAGAACACCATAGCTGAATGGAGTAGCTGAGAGGAGAAGTAGAATCCTGTTAGACAAGGTTCAATCAATGATGACTCAGGTAACACTTCTAAATAAGCTTCTGGGGTTTGGCATTAGAAACAGTTTCGCATATCTTAAATCTAATACTCACCAAGAAAGATGATGTGGAAGGGAAAAGGTCTTTCTCTTGGGAACATCCACATCTGGGGTTGTGAAGTTATCGTTAGACGATAAACTTAGCACAAACTAGAAGCCATATGAGAAAAGGTATCTCTTCATCGGTTATCCACAAGAGTCGTTTAGATATTTGTGTTACAGACCCAAGGATAGTGTGATGTCTGTAGCTCGAAGAGGAATATTCCTTAAGAGAGAGATAATATCCAAAGAGGACAGTGGGACTACAATTGATCTTGAAGAAATTCAAGGATCTACCGATAAAGAACCTATGGCAAACACTGACACTCAACGAGAGGTGGTAACACCTGTTGAACTTGATGACATATACTTTCCCGCTCACAGTTGTAGAGTTAGCAAACCTCCTCGGTATCATTATGGTTTCCATAAAGAAGAACATGATAAGATTAGTGACAGGACACTAATTGAATTAGATGAGCCTGCTAACTACAAGGAAGCGATGGTAGGCCCTAAGGCTGCTAAGTGGAAGGAAGCTGTGAAAAGTAAGATTCAGTCTATGTCTAACGACCAAGTTTGGAATTTGGTTGGCACTACACTCAGTCTCAAGACGGTGAGTTGTAAGTGGATCTTCAAGAGGAAGACAGACATGGATGGGAAGTACACACTTATAAAGCTAGGATGGTAGCGAAGGGCTATACTCAAACCTTCAGGATTGATTATGAGGAAACCTTTTCACCAATAGCTAAAATAAAGTAAATTAGGTTATTGCTTACAATAGCTGCATTTCATGGTTATGAAATTTGGCAGATGAATGTCAAAACCACTTTCCTTAATAGGAAACTGACAGAGGATGTGTTTAAAGCACCACCAGAAGGTTTTGAACATGCAAAGTATCCTAATAGAGTGTGCAAGCTTCAGAAGGCCATTTATGGACTTAAACAGGCTACTTGTAGCTGGAATCTCTGCTTCCATGAGAAAGTCAAACAGTTTAGATTTTCTAAAAGCAAAGATGAGTCCAGCATATGTGTCAAAATCAGTGGGAGCATTGTAGTCTTCCTGGTATTATATGTGAATAATATAATACTCATAGGAAATGTAATCCCAACATTACAAGGTGCAAAGAGTTGATTGGGAGAATATTTCACTGTGAAAGATTTGGAAGATACAATATATTCTTGGTACAAAGATTTACAGAGATATATTGAAAACGTTTCAAAGGACTTAACCATGACATGTACTTAGAATGAAATTTTGAAAAGGTTTTAAATTAGAGAATTCTAAGAAAGGGAATATACCCTTACATCATGGCATAAAGATTACTAAAAGATTAGTGTCCAAAGACTGCATAAGATTGGACTAAATGAGTCGAGTCACATAGGCTTCGGCTATAGGATCGATCATACATGCCATGAAGTATACAAGACCCGATGTCTCATTTTCTTGGAGCATAGTGAGTAGACATCAACAGAATCCTTGTAAAGGTCATAAAACAGCTGTAAAGAATATTCTTGAGTAGAGATGAGAAACTTGGAGTAACGGTTTATATTGATGTAAGTTTACAAACAGATAGAGATGATAGTCGTTCACAGTCTGGTTGGGTACTCTTACTAAATGGGGGAACGATAAGTTTGAAAAGTTCAAAGCAAGATACAATAACAGATGGGAATCTGAGTATATTGAAACTTGCGAAACTTCAAAGGAAGTCATCTGGATGAGGAATTTCAAAGGTGATCTTGGAGGTGTTCCAATAGTACGAATCCCATTGAAATATTATGTGATAATGGAAAGTACAAAGCACATTGAAAGAAAATACCATTTTTCTCAAAGGAAGATACAAAAGGGACACGTGATTGTGAAGGACACACGATCAGTAAACATGCTGGGAGCATAGGTTTACGAGATAAAGTTTTAGTTGTTAGTTTAATTTTGAAATATTACAAACAATGATGGGAACTAGAATATACTTGGTGATAAATGATGAAGATTTATTTATTGGAAGGAGTTCTACCAATTACTATCGTTTATCATTGTGTTTCAGTTTAGCATGTTTAGTAACCACTCCCAGAGTATTTAGATTCACTCAAACCTCCTCAGTCGATCACACTACAGGAAGTATGTGGTGAATTAAGACTGTCATGGAGTGTTAGTAGATTGTCTATGGAGATTAGACATTGCATGGAGATTGCTGCAACACTCATGGGTACATAATGGGGATTTAAGTATAGGAGAAACCCGCACTCATGGAAGTTACTTCATGGATTGAAATCACGAGTAACTATGAGATGATAATATCTTATATTCTTAAAATTGAGATACAACGATTTTCTAGTTTTCAAGTCTGTTGTACATTAGTTTATTCAAACGCTGTGCGTAAATGCCAGTCATAAAGGATACGCTAGGTATGACATGATGAGTTGACTAGTACTATGTATGCGAAATTTATTTGTTCCTTTTGCCTAAATGGAAAAGCGATATCTCTGGGCTCTCTAATGATTAAATGTTGACTCATAAAGTGTTTGGCCAAGCCAGGACTAAATTGATATGTACAATTCAGTAGTCCCATATAGTCAAATTGATCGAAAATCAGAAAACATAATCTTGAATCTGGAGATTGATTAAATCCATGTCCCAGTTTCATATGATATCTGAAACAAAGGAATATATGATCACTTATCTAAAGGACTGTCACTGGGTATGATTAGAGTTCGGCAGATACATTGGATGGCACTCTCTACTTAGGATAGAGACAGACCAATAGTAGTTGATGACTTGTCCAAGTGGGAGACTGTTAGAAATAGTGTCCAAGGTCATAACTAATTGGTAAGACTATTGCTAAAGTAGAGTCCTTTTTGGGTTGCCCTCGATGAACAGTAAGAGAAACAATAAGAGAGATAATATTAATTAGAATTAATATCATAGTTAATTAATTAGGTTGTTAATTTATCAAAGTTGATAAATTAATTAGAAGCTAAAAGAAATTAACAGAAACAAATAAAAAAGTTTAAAAAGGCATTAAGCTGGTGACAAGAATAGAATATTCTGGAACCAGAGTTCAACCGCCGGCTAAAGGCTTTAGCCGGCGGCTAAAGGTATTAGGGTTTAAGGCGGTGCGACGCGTGTTTGACTTGGGGTACAATTCAGTTTAGCCGGCGGCTAAAGGTTTTAGCCGACTGCTAAATGGCGAATCCAGAAATCCCACATTGGCCAGAAACCAAAACCCCAAGCCAACCTCTCCCCTATAAATAGAGGCTATCCCTAAGCTTTCAAGGTATCCCATATTCGAATTGAATTCGTTTCTTTCTCTCTTTCTCATTCATAATCCTTGTAAGAGTTTACACAACTTAGAGTCGGGACCCTAGGATTTGGAGTTTCTCTTGGTTCACGGGTGTGAAGCATTAGAGGTATTCTATTTTGGGTACTTGCCATCCAAAGCATGGAAGGTCGAGCAAGAAGTCTTAGTGAAGGTTCTGCAAGGTGGTCTGCGCGTGAGAGATTGGTTTTCTCAAAGGTTAGTATTTTCTCATTTATCTATTTATTTTGTTATTGTTAATAGCTTTATTAAGTCAAGGTCCTTTAGGGTTTAGTTTCCTAAGTTGCTCTAGATTAATTGTTATTTTTCTGCTGCATATGTTAATCTAGTTAGGGAATAGAAAACCCAACAATGTTAGCATACGTATATTCATGTACATATATTATAGTTTTGCCCATACTTAATGTATTTTATGTATTTGGCCCATGGCCCATAATTGTATTATATAATCACATGAATGGAGATAATTGTTTCATGGGGAAAATAACGATTGAAAAATTATACACAAAATCATACACAAAGCAAAAAAACATTTGAAGTTAGCCGATAAGGAGTTGGAAAATGTTCGAGATATATGGTATGGTGATGAAAAGGAGAGAAGACACATTTTATGCTTGCATCGTAAAGACGTTAGTGAAGTTTTCATCAATCTGATCAATGCTTATTGGTATCATACCATTGAAGATATTAAAAATGCGGTAAATAGTTATCGAGAAGGTGAAAAAATATTGAAAGGAAGTATATGGGAGAATAACTTCAGCAGTCCTAAAGAATATAGTAGCGGAATGACAACCTTTTGCAATGCTGAGTATATTTTAGGGAAGCCTGGTGCTAAAAATAAGTGATAAGTATTTGGGAATGCATGTAACTTGTCTCAAATGTCTATTGTATGTATCATACTTATAGGAGGTGTATTTAATGCATCCAACTTTCAAAAATGGTTTATTGTATGTATTTTGATGATGTGTCGTCTGTTTAAGATGCCACGTGGTGTCCTTAGAAGATGACACGTCATCAAAATACATACAATAAACCGTTTTTGAAAGTTGGATGCATTAAATACACCTCCTGTAAGTATGATACATACAATAGACATTCGGGACAAGTTGAATGCATTCCTAGGTACTTAACCCTAAAATAATGATAAAAATTGTTGGCACTGTTAATCACCGAGGATTACTCAAAGCACGCCACTGGAAACTGTGATTTACATGAAAAGGGAGAACTTCTAGAGACATATTATGAGCAGATTACTCAAAAGGATAGGTATTTTATAAATGACTATAATACACATCTCACATCCTATCATTAGCTCCAACCACCGGCCTTAGTCCTTGCATATCTATTGGTTTTTACATGGTTACGATTTTGACATATTGTTTCATATTCATTTATAGATATAGCATACATTTGGTTTTTGTTCACTAATATTGTCGTGGAATAAAAATCGGTATTGTTTCTTGAATCTTATTGTTTATGTCTTTATTGAATCACAGGGGAATGCTATAGGGCTCAAAAAGCTTTTGACAATGAGCAAAATGTACTCTATGATAGACTATCCCTCTTGGTGAGTAGAAGCGCGTTCAAGAAATTCGTTTTTACCATCTCAAGGGACTTCATTGATAACATAATTGATAAAGAATTGAAGGAATTTGCGTTTACCATGGATTATAGTTTTTACCATCTCAAGGGACTTCATTGATAACATAATTGATAAAGAATTGAAGGAGTTTGCGTTTACCATGGATTATAGTTTTTACCATCTCAAGGGACTTCATTGATAACATAATTGATAAAGAATTGAAGGAGTTTGCGTTTACCATGGATTATGCCTCCATCATATATGACATATGCTGCTATTTCTTGAGGAATATACGGTATTAAGATATCGTTAGATTTGTATACAAAATTTATAAATTGAAATACTAATTTATTATAATAAACTGGTTATGGAATTAATTCTCTGTTACTACTAATAATTTCCCTTTACTATGTTTTTTAGCAACTCAACAATCTCCAGGAAAAAAATGATTTGTGGACTCAAAAGAGCATTTATACTTAGCAGTGAGGTTCCGACACTGCATCAGAAGGTGATTATTCTCCATGCTTTCATCATGCCCTTTTCTTTGATATATGTAAATTCATTTAATTGACTTTTGAAAAATACAAGATTTCATTATATTTGAACCTTACATGATATTATCATATTTGATTGAGGTATAAACAATTAACCTAATTAAAATCATATGATGTATGCACATAGAGGTTATTATCTCTGACTCAGTACAAAGGTTGATTTCCTCATGTAAATTAAATATGATGAATGAGATTGTAAGAGTTAATAATAGAACTTCTCTAATGTTTGACCACTTGTAATGACATGTCAGGTCTCACGATTGCTTGGCTTTATGTATTATTTGAAAAAGGAACCTAATGACAAAAATGGGTATCGACTGAGCAATGGGCAACATATTTCATCAATCATCTATCGGAACCTATTTCAATAACAGTTTGTATGCTCGTATGAGAAATAGATCGGAATCGACCTCTATGGGATAGGTGTTATAAAGGTGATTATGTGAAATATTATGATAAAATGTGTTATATGATAGCGTGGAGTGTTTAGGCAAACCTCAAACATCTAAGAAAATATCTCAAATGACCATAAAAGGAAGATATTCAGTATCAATTTTGTTGTTGATGTATCAACTATTTGATTCCTAAGCTATCAAATGGTCATAGGTAGGACATGCATTAAAGAGTACTTGTTCTGTTGCCGAAAGGCTGTCTCTTTGGCATGCTAGTCAAAATCATACAACCAACAATACAAATTGCGTTGTAGATAATAAAAGATACTGAAGACTAGTTTTTAAGCTTAACTTAAAGAAGAAGTTAGCAAATCTTCATGTTCTGTAAAAATAGTATACTTTGGTTAATACATAGGTATGATACTCGCTTACTCCGCCTTTTATACAACATCATATTACAGTTACAGAAACCAGAAGACTCCCTTGAAGACTGTGTGTTGAAATTCTTTAAGAAGCTTCCTGTGATAGCGATTATATGCGTTAGCATATTCGAAGATGATTCAATGTTGATGAAAAATTTATTGCACCATAGTCCAATGTTGGTGTGGATTCAAATATCTCGACTAAACTCAAATGAAGTATCTACCATCATAGTCCTGCCTTTTAAATCATGCTTAAAAGGTAGATCTTGTTTTCAGAGCCGTCTCAAAACTTTAGAGGCCCTAGACAAAGTTGTCACGTTACGGAAATGAGACCCTATAACTAGAAATCAAGTAAGATAAAAGTTCAACGATACTGATTCTTAACCATCCGATTTTCAAATAATTTATTTATATCTCTGATACATATTTATTTCTCTGATATTTACTACTCTCAAATCTCAGTTGTTAGTTATTAACTATTTTAGTCAAAATCTAACACGTCAATATAAGTTTTTAATTTTGGACCATTCAGTCGACCTATATATTTGTTTAAATATATATATTTATTCTAAATCTAGTTACTTACAAAGATCTCTTAATTCAAAATAAAAGAGGTGTCAAGCTCTTATGTAATCATATATATATATATATATATATATTACACATATCACATTACTTGGGAAAAAAGTGGAGGCCCTCGAAATTTAGAGGCCCTGGAACGTCGACCACCTCGCCCACCCTCAAAGACAGCCCTGCTTGTTTTACATGAAACAAGGTATATTATATGCATTTAGAAATTTCTAACAAGCTAATTTTACAATAGACAATCAAGATTTAGGTTATCAGTTAACGGAAAGTGGAAATGTCACAGTTGCTGATAAGGTAACATTGTCGTTTAGGTCTATTCAAAAAATCAAGAACTTTTTGTTTAAAGACTTAGATAGACTGACTGATGAAAGAATGGAGTATGTAGAATAGTTTAATGACATGTAATTGCTTGATCAATGTCTGCGTAAATATCCATAGGAAGATTTGTCTACTAGTAGTTCTTGTTTTAGTTTTCCTTTTCATTTAGAAGGATATAACGATGTCTTGATGTAAATTTTTGTTTCATTATACTTCTTGTATATAAAGGAGTTTTTTTTTCTCAGGTGTATGGAAATGGAGTGGTTTTACAACTATAAAGATATATTTTTAGGGGATCCAACTGAAGAATCGGAACTTAAAAAAACGAATACAAAACCTCCCATTCGAACGCTATTCATACTAGTTATGGATTTGAAAATCCAAGTACGAGGATCCATAAATTTAATTAGTGTATGCCATCTACTAGTTGTTATAAGTAGGCATTCCTATTGATATTTAGTATTTTTTTTGTTCGGGTTTATTTTTGGTTCTCTGTTATCTAATATTAATTTGAAGTAGGTCATTCCATTAAATATTCATTTTTTTGGTTAGGGTTATCAGAATATATATGTTGTAAAGGTTATATAGTGTAAATCTAATACATTAGGTGATTATTTCAATTTTGAAGTCTTAAATTATAACAAAAGCTTCTGAAAACCTATAAAATTTTAAAGACAAAGCATTTTGTGTTCATTCAACTAGTGCTGTAATCTAGTTAAACACAAATTCATATTAGTGTTATTACTTGCAGATGATACCGTGGGAGAGCATGTCTGTTTTAAAACACGAGGACACGTACCGCAAGCCCTCTGTCATTAGCATTTTCTCAACGCTTTAAGGAGGTAGATCATTTATGAATAAACGTGGTATTCCTACTATTGATCCACATAAAGTATTTTATGTGTTGAATCTAGAGAAAGGTCTTATAGAATATGAAGCTTATCTTGCTCCAAAATTTTAAAACTATGGATTTACGGTAAGAACTTATTTTTATGTCATTGTGACTGAATATAAATTCATGAATAAGACAATTTGTGTTATCCAATGTGTATGCAGGGGATAGGTCAAAGGATTCCTGACCTTACTGAGCTTAAAACGGTGTTGAAGAGTCATGACTATGACATATTTATCTACGCTGGCCATGATTCAGGTAAACGAACTGTATATTTTGCATACCATTCTTCAATGATAAATTTCACTAACTCAATCATACCAATTGCAAATCTAAAAATTAGATGACAGAAACTCTTGAAGTAAAATCTTTAATACACAAAACAACTCAACAATTACTACCTAACTTTATAAATAAACCAATTTATAGTACTATAGATTACTACACCATCAACTTTAAGCTATTCTTCAAATTGCTATCAACTTTAGAATTTCACCAGTTGTCATCTACAAACAAAATATATCCAAGGAAGATTACTATAAAATTCTTGATTCATGCATCTTTCACTTTAATTATACATAGTATTTTTATCGATGTGTTATATAGTTATTGATAAATGTATTTTAATCCTCTGGGATTTAGGGCTCACATCTATGACTGATAGTGGTGAAAGAGCACTAGATAGATGCCCAGCTCTACTTCTTATAGCATGTAGCATTGGAGCTTTAAACACTAGTACATAAATGTTTTATTAAGGCGATGAAAAGTGTCTTTTGAAACGGTTAAACAACCGCCTTAGATACCCACGCCACGAAAAGTGGAAGTACTTTTTGAAACGGTCAAACAACCGTCTCAATAAATCAATATTAGAGCGGTGAGTTTGTTCTTATGGATCGGCACTTGAATACATTTAGAGGGCCCATTTACTATTAAACAACCGCCACTAATGATAAAGTAGTTTTTATATTAAAAAATATATAAATGTAATATCTTTTATTAATTATAAAGAAATATTTCTTTACCAAAAACAAAAAAATCTCAATATGCGTTTCAATCAAAATCCATAATATGTCGAGCAAACAACACCAACAAATTGAATAACCTTCATATACTAAACATCAATCAACATAAAAAACAACAAATTATTGAATTTCTTTATACTAGATATCTAAATAAACAACAAAACAGCAAACTGATGTCTCTTTATACTAATGAACTTACCCACACGATGATGTAGACCAATGAGATGAAGTGAGAGAGTAATAAGAGAGAAAAGAGAAGTTGATATGATTGGTCTATCTCATATGCCACATCATTTTGTATATTTTCATTTGTAAAATTTATATGATTGTAGCATTTTTCGTAACGAAAATGTGATGTTATATTACGGACCATAATATAAAAACCTATATTCAACTACAATAATTTATTTATTCAATTTTGGTTAATACAACGGTACGTGTAGGATAGTTTTATTATTTTTAACTAGTATTAAACTCGTACGATGTACGGCTAGGAAATATAATTTCATAATAGATCGATCATAATTTAAAACGGTAAATGAAATATTTTAATTATAACATTCATTTTGTGTTGTATACACTTTATATAAGGGTGATGATTAGTATACACTTTGTATTGTACAACACTGTAAATCATATGTGGTATACGGCTAAAAAAGTAATTTCCAAATCACTTCCATTTATATAATCATTTTTTATAACGTTTTAAAAAAAATAAATTACTAATATTAAGTAAGTGTCAAGGGATGGAGGACGACTAACCCCCTAAAACTTTCAAATTGTGTAACAAATAATTTTTTTTACCGATATTAATGATATTTTATAAGTTTTGACCGTTTAAAAATGAAATAAGAACAAAAAATTTTCTCTCACAATATATCAATACATTAGGAAAGTTAAAAAAGATATGTATGTCGTAAAGTTACATTTTCTAGCTAAAATAATTGGTTGGTAATAGTAATATTTTCGTTGCTAAGGTTGCAATAATTTGTTAAGCAATACATATGTTCATAGTTATAAAACATAAATTTATATCGATTAATATAACTATTCAGATATTTTATTGAACAACTAATGTGCATCTATACGTACAAAAGAGAAATCAATCTATAGTGATGAGATATATATAAATACATAAATGAGATATTATATAGATTTGAAAACTAATATATAAATTATAAAATTACACTTCTATATAAAATTATAATTAAGTTGTGTGATTAAAACTATTAAACATTTAAAAGATATCATGACCTTGATCTATCGATCAATGAAACTTGTAGTCAGATTAGAAATTAAACGAAATTGAGATTCATGAGTTTGCAATATAATATTTATTTTTCTTGTCAAATTAATAGAACTATGATAAAAACCTATTAAAAATTAAGTTAGTTCACTAAAAGTTATATTTTTACTATAGAGTTGAAAAAAGGATGGTGAAAATTAAGATGAAGAAAAATAAAAAATTTTATAACTCAAAATTAGATGGGAAAAAATAGATAAAGAAATTTACGATTTTCGACTATAATAAAAAATGATGATACAAATATTATCCAATGACACATTAGTTTGGATTAGATTGGTTATAATTTAATTATCTATTGTAGTATTTACCGTCTAAAAATAATGACACATTAAAACCTATAATGATATTAAAAATTAAGTTATCCCAATTTATTAAAAGTTATATTTTTTTATAGAATTGAAAAAAAGGATGATGAAGATTAAGATGATAAAAAAATTTATTACTTGAAATTAGAGGGGAAAAAATAGATAAATAAATTCATGATTTTCGACTATTGATGTGACGCAAAAAGTCATGTTTTAAGTATAATTTTTTGCATTATTTGGGTCAATCTTTAGTGAAAACATTTCAAAACAATCATTATTTACTAAATTTCACTAAAGTGCCTCAAATATAGACGTTGCTGTGAAAATCATTAAAAATGCTCGAATAAAAAGCAAAACAGAGCGAATAAACATCAACCAATTATCCCATCCTCATTTACCTTATGATAAACATATTCTAACCTTTTTATATGATTTCATAGGTAAAAACGAGACGGGATAATCAAGAATCATGCAGATCGGATAAAGAACGGAAGAGATACGGCTTCTACATATCGTTAAAAGTCATTCCGGCTATGCCTGAGTTGCACACATCCAATTTCTATGAAATTGGTGCCATTAGAAGCATAACGGAATTACAAGATCGTAGGCGAAAGAATCAGGTCAAACGGACGTGTAACGAAGGAGATACGGGCATTTTAAGCAACGATTGAAAACCGACGGAAGCCATATACGGCCTAGGGAACTGTATACGGCCATATACATACCGTATACGGACCCTATAGGCCGTATACGGCCCCCTATGCCCTAATTGATGCTTCGTTTGCTTAAAGGCTATGTTGTTTCGCTTGTACGTGAGATTTGAGACTTTGCCTATAAATAAAAGACCCCTCCTCCACATTTCACACACCATTCTTCATTCCTTTCATTTCCCTTCTCTTACTTTCTCTCTCACACACTCTCTATCTCTTCTTTCTCTCTCTAGAATTAGGGTTAGTGTCAGTTAGTTCTCAGTTAATATTTAACTGATACTAACGGAGGGACTACTTTTGCAATAGCGTGAGGAATAGTTCAGGAGCTCATTTGTAATATTCTATGAAACGCCCTTAAAACCAGAAGATTTTTTTTATAATATATCCTAAAACATTCTTAATAATGTTCCATCATTCTTGTCTAAGTAATTTGAATCTATACATATCATTAAAGACTCAAATTTACGACTTAAAACGAATATACCAAAAACTGGCACCTACCCGTCGGGTAGGAACCATACCCGCCGAGTACCCTTTGAACTCAACATACCATCGAGCTCTGTCTCATTTTACACTAGTGCTACCCGTTCACAATACCCTTACTCGCCGGATAGCCAGTCGGGTACACTTACTACCTGCCGGGTAGAGGTGTTACCCGCCGGGTAAACCCCATTTCCAGCAACCTCAGACCTGACTCAATTCCTGCACACTTCAATAAAATTACGAAATTCAAACGTACATAACTTTTAACTCGTTAAGAGTTAGGACCTGAAAATTTGCACACTATGAAAAAATAAAACTTTCTCTTTTTACACTTTTCCAAATTTCGCCTTAATTCAAAATAAGGACCATAATCCATTTTGTAACCATTTTCGGCACTTTTTATTGTCATGTCATAACACAAGCCACTTAGTTTCTGACCTTCACACTTTACCAACATTTTCTACCATACATTTGACACTTAAACCAATAGCAACAAGTTGCATACTTGTACCATGGTTCGATTTAACACTTGGCCCATTCTAAGCCCAAATGGACACTTTTTGATCCGTTTTACATAATGACCACACTTTAACCATTTCATTTCACTTACACTTTCACATATAATTAACCAATTCCAAGGTAATTGACTATATGTCAACACCAAATCAACCATAACCTTAATTTCACACTTAGCCCCATTTCCATCACTTTTAACAAACTTATCATGACAATTCCACTTTTTTACAAATCATTGACTTTTACCATTCACATACCATGACTATACTCCTTATCATATCCTCTTTGACTTTTCAAAGTCAAAGGTATACATCATTGACCTTTAACAACTTTACACTTTAATCGACTCATATCTTTAAAACATTTCTTTGGCGATTTACACAAATGGCCATTCATAATGATAATTCAAAGAGAAGGAGCTTATCTAACCGTAAAGCAAGCTCCATTCCATGCTAACTTCTTGCATCCACAATCTACCCACTTTAGCCAATTGGTTCAACCGAATCAAGCATCTACAACATAAAACAACTAAAGGGGGTAAGCATCAAGCTTAGTGAGTACATAGGCAATTAAATGAATAATTGCATAACCTTTCAACATATAACACTATCAACGATAAATGTTTACTTTACCATATAACCATCGAGGAAGTGTAGAGATCATTCTTAAACATTTACAATTAGTACCATACCTCTCGGTGGCATGAATACTTATACATCATCCACATAGATAAGGATCCTCAACAACATCCACAATGCCAATTCATAAGAATCGACATATGACCAAGCTAATGATATAGTCATTACTTGGATACCGCCAAGCCAATGATAAAATCATTCCTTGGCTCCACAATATATCTATCTACTTACTTATGCAAGTAATGGAAACCACGTTACCTGTCCATCTATTTACTTCCACACATTATACGTTCTATCAACACTTACCACTTAGCACGTATTCATATCACTTACCATAGCAACAACTTACGTAATCAATGATATATAGAATTCAACAATAACTCCAATATAAAACATAAACAATACTTCACCCGGTTGTATGAACCTATTGCTTGGAAACAATCCGGAACATACAACCGTTACCCGTTTAAACCCCATATAACTCACATTTGCTTTTTAGGCAATCAACCAAAACCAAAACCCATCTTAAACTCACATGATCACAACAACACTTTAATCAACACTAACCATTTCTAATCAACCCTTTTAGACCATCAACTAGGTTAATTAACATCAATCAACCAAAACCCATCTTAAACCATCATTTACTAAGAATTCACTAAAACCCCATCATTAGGTTTAATGAACACTTAATCCATTTTATAACCTTTAACTTGTATTAGTGTTAATATGTAACACCCCAAAATCCAAAAGTATTATTTTGGTAGAAGCGAAAATAATTGTTTTAATTTATTATTGTTTTAAGTGATATAAAATAATAATAGCTGTAGTCGGTTTTTTTAAGTTCCAGACAATGATAAGTACGGAGAATAAAATTAATACATAATATATATATATATATATATATATATATATATATATATATATATATATATATATATATATATATATATATATATATATATACGTACAGATACATGTTTATCCCATTTCATTTTCTAAAAACTCCGGAGCCTTAACCACGAAGAAATAGAAAACGCAGGAAGCTTTGCTAAGTTTCAATTTCAGTTTTTAATCTTCAAATTCAAGCTCCAAGAACTTCAATTCATCATCTCTTCCATCCTCCCAATCTCTTGTAAGTTAGTTTCTTTACTATTTTAACCTAGAAAATGGGTTTGATGGGTTTTGAGAAATTAGTGAGTTTTAACACGAAATTGGGATTAGTAATTGTTTAGTTTAATGTTAGTTAGTGTTGTTAAGGTTGTTAGTAATCATATTACACAATGAAAGTGATTGAATCACAACTTTGTGTTCTTAAGTGAATTCATGGATTTTGTTAAATTCTTGTGAATTCAAGTAATAAGTTTGAAAGTGTAACTAGTGTTGTTAGTATGATGGTAAAATAGTGGATTATGATTATTAGTAATTGCTAAATATGTTGTTATATTTACGTGATCTATGATAGGTGCTCAAGAAGTGGTTTCATAATCAAGTGATAGAGTGCATAATTGCCTAAAAAGCAAAGGTGAGTGACATAGGGATTAAAGCAATTTTTTCAACGAATTTTTTTTTTCTCATTTTTTGTCGGGTTTTACAATATAATCACATATGATATATGATAAAAAGTTAAAATTTGTTCACGATAATTTATTTATGGTATATGTCAATTAACATGTGATTACATCTTAATATTCATATACATTAATAATTATAAAAAAATTTAAAAATTGCATTCGTTTTCATTAAAAATCACATGTGATTCCTAGTTGTACATATCACATGTGATTTGTTATATAATCACATATGATTTTGTATATACTCACATATGATTTGATATTTGATGAGCAATTTACCGATATATGATAATTCATGTATGATTCAACTTGATTTTTACTTAATTGTATAATTATAGTCAATGATTTAAAAATCTGTATTTGATTACTCTTTAATCACATGTGATTGATATTTTGATGTTCAATCGCATGTGATTACAACTTAGTTTTTATGTTTATCTTTTTAAATCATCAATGATTTGAATTTAAAGTTTAATTAGAGATATAAACGTGTTTGATTATTTTTTAGTTTTAAATCACATGTGATTTCACATTACAAATTTTTAAAACCCAATAAAAATGAAAAAAAAAAACTTTATCAAAAGTCCAGCTTAAGGGATCTATAATCAAAGAGAAAAAGACGCTGATTCAGAATATGTAATTTTTATAATTTATAAATATACATTTTGTGAAATATTTAGTTTTTTTTAGAAAAAAAAATGGAAATGAGTTTTTAAAATGGAACAATCCAATTGATTCATCAATTCATTCTTTTTTTCCATTTTTTAAACTTTTCTCTCATCAATAAAATTGTTGTACCCACCTATTTATATATTTCTCCTAAAAAATTAAATTAAATTAAATGTTAAATGAATGAATAAAAAAAATTAAAAAAAAAAAAAAAAAACATTGGAAACTCACCTACTACCACTAGTATATTTTACGAATAGTGGCATTGAATGAAAAACACCCACTCGTTATTCTGGTCCCGTTTGTCCACGTCAGCCAAATCTCAACCGTCGATCAAATTGAACAAAATCCAACGGCCATGATTAAATCATGAAAACCAACCTACCACCTTCCTTTTAGTTGCCACCTACCACCCGTTATTTCATACAACATAACCTCTTCTATATAAACACCAATTTTCCCATAACTTTATTAACTCAACAATCTCTTAATTTTTGTTATATTTATTTATTCACACACATTGAGTGTGAGTCTAGTGTGTGAATTTATATATAACAAAAAAAAAAAGATTTGTTGAGATACCTACGTTTTATATCATAATAAAAAATGGAGAACGGTAACGGTAACCATGTTAACGGATTATGCATCAAGGATCCGTTGAATTGGGGAGTGGCGGCAGAGGCGTTGACCGGAAGTCATCTTGATGAAGTTAAGAAAATGGTGGCGGAGTTCAGGAATCCGGTGGTTAAGATTGGTGGAGAGACATTGACCGTGTCTCAAGTTGCGGGAATTGCAGCTGAGAATGATGTTAAGGTTGAGTTGTCGGAAAGTGCACGTGCGGGTGTGAAGGCGAGTAGTGATTGGGTGATGGAAAGTATGAACAAAGGCACTGATAGTTATGGTGTTACCACCGGATTCGGTGCCACGTCGCACCGGAGAACTAAACAAGGTGGTGCTCTTCAGAAGGAGCTCATTAGGTATATATCGATCGATCTTTTCATTTTACGTTTTTGTATCAAAAGACATTTTTAGCGTAAAATATGGAGTATTAGAAACTGCATGTCTTATGGTATAATTAAAATAACGTTATGATTAAAATTTTGCGATCGTACATAATATGTGAGATGAACTTTAGTATAAACTTTAACGATCGTGAGATTTGTACTTTATAATGATATTTTTAATAATCGTCGATTAGTGGAAACTACAAAGTATAGGATTTAATGATCTATGACGTGTAAATGAAGATTAATTATGAAATGAAAGCTAAAAATGGGATATGTATAAAGTGAATCATAAGAGTAGAAATAAGGTAGGCACGTTTTGTTATGGTAAAGCACGTTGTGGGTTTGGAGATCTGAACCCTCAATTATGAAGTAAAAGATTAAAATAATAATGAAAGATATAGAAATTTGGTTATTATTAGTAACGATATATAATTTAATTATTGGTACTATACTATTTAAGTTTAAATAGTTAGATTACCTAGGGATCGGATAACTTTTTTTTAACGTCTTATAAATGATTAAGAATGAAAATCAATAATAATTCTAGAGACCAGTAGTTTCTTAGTAACAAAGTTGTACAGTCATTATTGCGTAGATTCTTATGCGTTGACTGTTTTGATATTGGACCTTTTTTTTTATTATCATAGAATTATTGAGATCTACACGATTTTATTAATATAACATTTTTAGAGTATGTTTTTAATAAATATGAAATTTTAAAGTCGTAGATTTATTTATTTCCATTTTATTAACTGATTTTTAAAGGTGTTGATCTGTACACTATCACATTTTGTCAATACCACACTAAATATATTTTGCAATGCTATATTGTACAACTCTACAAAACATATTTGATGGTTTACATCCAAAATGTGATGATATACAGATCATCATCGACTTTAATGATTTTGCATGATAATAAAATATCTATTGAATTACTAATCACAATTACTATTTTAATTAAATAAGTCTCTTTCTAAATTCATGAAAAATTGGCTGGCTGGTGGTAGGTATAGGAAACAAAGGGTAAAAAGGGATCCAACTCTTTCTAAACAAAAATTAAAAATATAATAGATAATTAATCATATTAAAGTCGGCTGTTTCATTTTTTTTTCTTTCTTTTAATTTACTTCTAGAAATGAAGAATTTTTAATTCGAGTAATAATTTTGCAATGAATTGTATTTCCAAATCCTGATAAAAAATTTCAATAAAAAGTCATGGTGGTTGGTAAGGTGTAAAGTACAAATACTTTTCTATCAATATTAGAATTATCTTAAAACATATCTAACATTTTTATATAGTAGGGCCGAGCAAAAAACCGAATTAACCAAACCATAACCGTATTAACCGTCAAAACCGAACCGAATTAACCAAACCGAACATATAACCGCGGGTTTGGTTAACATTTTTTGATTAACCAAAATTTGTGGTTCGGTTATGAAAATAGAAGATAACCGCCTCGGTTTTAACCGCACCGCCCCGCACTAACTTTTTCACACTAAAAATATTATATTTATATTTTTATTCTAACTTTTAAGGTTTCCAAATTGCACTAATTTGCCAACCTCTGAGGTTATAAAACTGCATTGATTAACTTTTATCTTGATATAGAAATTTGAGAATAAAACCTACTCTTACATTCAAATGTATTGCATTGAAAAAACCTTTTTTTGTCGCAAATGGTTAACCGAATTAACCGCTTTCAATATAGGCGTCAACCAAATTAACCAATCCGTTTATTAACCGAACCGAACGGTTAATTTTTTTGATTAACCAAAGTTTTGGTTATGGGGGCGATTTTTATCTCTATCCGCACCTAATCGCCCCATGCTCACCCCTATTATATAGGGTTGTTATTTAAACAAATATTACCCTTTAGCCACTATTTCTATTTTTTATCTTTCATACCCTAAATAGTCAATGGTCAATTGAATACTACAAAAACAGCCTAACAATAAAATCATTACGTAATAAGGCAATTAGTGTTTTATAAATTTTAATAGTTGTAAATAATAATTAAAACTTCGTGAAAAAGGACTCCAAAGTTACAGTTTTAACTGTTTTACTGTTTTATTACATCAACAGATTCTTGAACGCCGGAATATTCGGAAATGGAACGGAATCAAGCCACACACTGCCGCATTCCGCCACAAGAGCCGCCATGTTGGTCAGAATCAACACCCTTCTTCAGGGTTACTCCGGCATCCGTTTCGAAATCTTGGAAGCAATCACTAAATTCCTCAACAACAATGTCACCCCATGCTTACCACTTCGTGGAACCATCACTGCTTCCGGTGATCTTGTCCCATTATCCTACATTGCCGGACTTTTAACCGGCCGTCCCAACTCAAAAGCCGTTGGTCCCACCGGTGATATCCTTAACGCCGAAAAGGCCTTCGAGAAAGCCGGTGTGAAAGGCGGTTTTTTCGAGTTACAGCCAAAAGAAGGGTTGGCACTTGTTAACGGGACAGCCGTTGGATCAGGTATGGCTTCGATGGTTCTTTTCGAAGCGAATGTGCTCGCATTGTTTGCCGAAGTATCGTCCGCTATATTCGCGGAAGTTATGCAAGGAAAGCCCGAGTTTACGGATCATTTGACCCATAAGTTGAAGCATCACCCGGGTCAAATAGAGGCTGCAGCAATTATGGAATATGTTTTAGATGGAAGTGATTATGTTAAGGCTAACGCAAAGGTTCATGAAATGGATCCTCTACAAAAACCTAAACAAGATCGTTATGCTCTTCGTACTTCACCTCAATGGCTCGGCCCACAAATTGAAGTCATTCGATCCGCAACTAAAATGATCGAACGGGAGATTAACTCGGTTAACGACAACCCGTTGATCGATGTTTCAAGAAACAAAGCGTTACATGGTGGTAACTTTCAAGGAACCCCAATTGGTGTATCAATGGACAACACTCGTTTAGCTATCGCCGCCATTGGGAAACTTATGTTCGCCCAATTCTCCGAGCTAGTAAACGATTTCTACAACAACGGGTTACCTTCGAACTTATCTGGTGGGCGTAATCCTAGCTTGGATTACGGGTTCAAGGGAGGGGAAATCGCTATGGCTTCGTATTGTTCCGAGCTACAGTTTCTTGCTAATCCGGTTACAAACCATGTTCAAAGTGCCGAACAACATAACCAAGATGTTAACTCGTTAGGACTCATTTCCGCGAGGAAAACAGCCGAATCAGTCGAGATCTTGAAACTCATGTCCTCAACTTACTTAGTCGCTTTATGCCAATCGGTGGACTTGAGGCATTTGGAAGAAAACATGAAATCAACAGTTAAAAACGTCGTTAGCCAAGTAGCTAAAAAGGTCCTAACAATGGGCGTAAATGGCGAGCTTCACCCATCAAGATTTTGCGAAAAGGACTTACTTCGTGTGGTTGATCGCGAGTATGTCTTCGCCTACATTGACGACCCCTGCCTCGCAACCTACCCATTAATGCAAAAGCTTCGACAAGTCCTCGTTGACCACGCTTTAAACAACGGTGAAACCGAGAAAAACACAAACACTTCTATCTTCCAAAAGATTGCTACTTTTGAAGACGAACTAAAAGCCATTCTACCAAAGGAAGTTGAAAGTGTTCGAGTTGCATTCGAGAATGATACAATGTCGATTCCCAACAGGATCAAGGCGTGTAGATCATACCCATTGTATCGGTTCGTTCGTGAGGAGCTAGCCGGAGGGTACTTGACCGGAGAAAAGGTGACGTCACCGGGAGAAGAGTTCGACAAAGTGTTCACGGCTATGTGCAAAGGTCAAATAATTGATCCATTGTTGGAGTGTGTTGAAGGATGGAATGGTGCACCACTTCCTATTTCTTAGGATTGAAGTTCATGAGAGTTGTTTGATTTGGTATACTTATAATTATTATATTTTATTAGTTGCTTTTGTTGCAATTTTAAATTCAAATTTGTATGAACTCTTTTGTTTATGTCTCAACAAAGACTTTATAGTTGTCTATGTGGTTGTAAATCATAAAATTAACTTATTTTCGTCACTTGCGTTTCATTAAGATTTTTTGAAGTATTATATGTCATTATTATCGATTTTTAACCGATAACATTCTATCGTCATTTTCAACATTTTACCATCAAAAGTGGTGTATAATTTAACTATTTAAGTGCGAAGACATTAGTTAATGTATCACATGTTGGGTATCGATCGATGTCACATTTATTTGAGAATTGCAAAGTACAAATTTAATTCTAAATTTCATTTCAGTCCAAGTATATTTGGGCCCTTTCGCATAATGACTTGAATTTCAGTCCAACTATTTTACAAAATTTTGTCTTTTTTTTTCTTTTTCCCTACCATGAAGTCATGAAGTTTAGGTCGGATAACACTGAGCCTCGATTTTAAATTTAAATAATAAATTATAAAATGATAATAGATGGTAAGTCTCGCTATTAAAATATTTAAATAACTCAAAATCTAATGAAATGGAATAATTGTTGGTGCAACAACATTAAATTTTAAATGCTATTTTACCTTAAGTACACGTGATTGCTTGCAACGAGACTCACCATCTCGTACTTGTGGTGAGCAAAAAAGAAAACAAAAACGAAAACGGAAATGTGACTTAGTTAGTCAAGGTTCTCAAACTCTTTTAAAACTTGATTGTTGTCATCGATCTTCATTAAATCAAATGTGCTTAGTTGGTTTTTGTTAGACAATATAGTTCCCAAGTGAGAAGTGGTTGTTGGTTCTTTCACAAGTTTCAAGTGTATTTCTCAAAGCAGCATATTATGAAGTAGGGACGCTATCAAAGGTCAAGTTTCAAGCAAGTTTGGTTTGTTTCAAGCTTTTTCAAATGACCGTCTCAAGTATATTGTAGTAGCTAGTTGGTCAATGTTAACATAGTGTTCAAGGCTCATTGTATCAATGGATCTGGTAGTCACGATGTCAATGTATTCAAGGTTTGGAAAGATCTCTTTCCTCCCTCAAATTGTATTCACAAGTCTCTTATGAGATTCAATACAATCTAATTTTGTTTTTCGCCAAAAAAATAAAAAGGCTTATCATATAAGTTTCAATCCTATAATGGATTACGTAAATCTCTTAAACCATTGCTCTGATACCAGCCCAAATTTTTTTTTTTTTTTTGACGAAGTTCATCACGGCTGTGATGGACACCATCATAGGCTTGTCACAGGTTCATCATAGCTGTGATGGACACCATCACAGGCTTATCATAGCCATGAAGAGCCTATATCAGAACCCTCGAAAATGACTAAATTTTATCACAGGTTTATCATAGCTGTGACGACCTGACTAAACTTTTACCAACTCAGATTTTTTTACCAAATTCAAACACGTATAACTTTTTACTCGTTAAGAGTTAGACCACCAAATTTTGCAGGCACCTCCACCATGCCAAAATGAAAAAATGAAGGCTTTCATTTTTGCACTTTTTCAAATTTCGCGAAAACACGAGAATTGGACTTCTCACCAAGATTTGGCCGTTTTGATCACTTTTGGTGAACCATCCAATTTCTAAATGACTCACAACTGAGTCTTGACCTTTTGCACACTTCATTAGTACTATAAAACAAACTTGAGGGAGGTGACGAACATATAATAGCATCAACACACGTTGTGCTAGACTATTGGGCATTTAAGTGACCCATTTGGACACTTATGACCCATTTGACACCCAATTCACCCAATGGCACTTAGAGTCAACTATATAGGACATATTTGACTTATTCAAATGGTTTGACTACCAATCCACCTCAAGTTTCAACCATTGACCATTTTCATCTATATATTAACCAAGACCATATATGCTACTATCATATATCAAAACTTGCATATATGGACCATACATATTTACATGAGACCCGTTTGACTTTCAAAGTCGAACTTTCAAGTCAACAACTAGTATCCTACTATTACAACCATTTTTCAAAAACATTGTTTGGGGCGCATTAAACAAGTCATGATCAAAACAACAATTTAAGGGAGGAACTTGCTACCATACATCCGAGCAAGTGTAATCCATGCTAATTCCTTGCCATATCCTTCCCCTCCCTATGTCCACTTGTACCTACAACATTCAACATATAAAGGAATAAGCACAATGCTTAGTGAGCATGTAAGCACTAACTAAATGGTATGCTTTCTTCATCAACACACATAATCAAATACTTGTCAACTATAATTGAGCAATCATGTATCCATCAACAATCATCAATTACAATTCAAGTTTCATAAATTGGATCCATATTCAATTAATAACATATGCATTCACATAACAATTGAATATTAAGCATATGCTAAGGATAATGGCAATTGCCCACATGATGCTCATTTTACACATGGCCATGGATTTAATCAATATCAAATAACAACACATTCAATTGTGAGAACCTCTTGCTCGGAAGCAATCCGGAACTCATATACTATTCAATTAATCCCTACATACTCACCTTGACGATTTGATGAAGATGTTAAGCAAGTAACAATGGTAATACTTCCAAGCTTGTATCACCTAATCATAATCAAATAACAACATATTCAATAACTAGGAAGTTTTATAATCATCTAATCACTATTATTAATTCTCCCCCACTTAAATTATCCTTAATCATGATCATAATCATGCTCACTAACTAAAAATCCATCCTATCAATTTCAATTTCTTATACTAATATCATTCCTATGTTCAGTTAATTCATATTAATCACACTCTAGATTAATTGGGGTTAAATTATAAGAATTTAGCAAAACCCCACTTTTGCTCAAGAACATCACTTGAAGAATCATCACTTTTAGAAAGTGATATTGCTATCAATGATGATAATTACAATAACTAACATCAATTATACTAATTACAAGCCCTAATTTCGTTTTCACTTTCATTAATCTCACTAACTCACTAATACCCATTTTCTAGGGCATAAAAACAAGAAAGAATACTTACAAGGAGTAGTGAAGATGATTGAGATAGTCAATTAGAGAATTAGAGGCTTGAATTAGAAGTTAAGATGGAGAATTTGATGATGATAAAAGCTCCTGCGATTTCTTGTCTCATGGGTTTTTCTGGAAAGGGATGGAATGAAATTGGATAGATACAAACATAATACGTGTAAGTCTATTAAGATATGCTCCCTTTTTATTTCGTACAGTCTGGAACTTAAAATCCAATTACGTTTTCTATTATATTTTATTATTCAAACAATATAACTTCATAATAATTATATATTTTCGAACACTAAAATAATACCTCGAAAATAGGGGTGTTACACACTCCTTGTCCCCAATGTAAAATATATATTATTTTGTTGTCTGAATAACCTAGTAGTATATCAGACCACTCCCAACAGTGACAGAAACTGACGCGCCACATCAGCGTCACGTCAGCTTTTTCACCAAACTGACAGATCCGTGCCAACAGTTTTCTGTCACTTCTGAAACGCCCCAAATTCGTGAACTTTTTTTTTTTTAAAGAATACTAATGAATTATAAAGAATACTAACGAATTATAAAGAATACTAATGAATTCTAAAGAATACTAACGAATTCTAAAGAATACTAACGAATTCTAAAGAATATTAACGAATTCCGGACCAATTCACAACCCGTTGGACTCATTTCCAGAATTTTACCTTCCAACACGCTCCATTACGTTATTGGGGCCAATAGCCCACATTAAAATGATTCGAACACTCATTTTGACACATTTTGGCATGTTGACCCGTTAAACTGCCCATTTTGACCCCTTTAGAAGAATAACAATAGTTCGACCCATAAACCTCTAGGGTCAACGTTCATTTGATAAATTCAATATTACTACCATTTCCTCACTACCAAAATCAACCGAAACTCAATACTTCCATTAAACCATATTTCCACTTTTAATTAACTTCAACCGAAACATGGACCAAACTCAGGTTTTTAAACAAATTTCGGACACGCATAACTTTTTACTCGTTTAGAGTTAGACTCTAAAATTTTGCAGACATCTCCAACATGCCAAAATGAAACTTTCCCTTTTTACACTTTTTCAAAATACACGTTTTCCAAGAAAACGGACGTATAACCAAATTATGGCCATTTTAGACCATTTTAGTGACACGCCTGTATTCCAATTGACTCAACTTCTGAACTCAACCTTTTATCTACATATTCTATGATACATTTGACACGTGTGAGCGCATTCACCAATGTCATATACTCATTATAACCCCATTTACTTCGTTGACCCGTTTTAGTGTCCATTTGGACACTTTAATTAAATCTAATCCATTTTAACCATATAATACATGATTTCAATTTCTTTAAACAACATGCCATAATTCTTAATTCATGATCACTCGAATGAGCCAAAATACTAACTTTGACACATTACACTTTATTTCATCAATATTATTTCAAAAGTGTCTTTTTGGGCGATTTATACAAGTGATAAATCAAACGATAATTCAATAGGAAAAGAAGCTTGTCTAACCACTTTGCAAGCTCCAATCCTCGCTACTTTCTTGCAATGCTATTCCATCCATTTGATTCAATCAAACCAATTACCTACAATACAAAACCACTGAAACGAGTAAGCATAAAGCTTAGTGAGCTTATGAACAATTCAATGAATAATTCACAATACAATAACATATTTCATTTATCAAGGATTCACTTATCTGATTTCCACAAATAACAACCAAACTGTTGTAGAGATTCTCTTTATTTCGTAAGGATGCTTGATCCCAAAAGATACAAATAAGCAATGCACCAAATTACATCAAATTGGATACCGAGCTTAAGATACAAGTGGTGCCATGCACCTATTTCGTAATCCATGATTATCTCGTATCAATACAATCCCTACAATTTTATTCATTCCACAAATCCACATATTCCTCACATTCTATATACTAATCACTTAATCAACCAAACATCTTAACACATAATACACCACTTAAAATCATCATCACACATTTAATTATATCCTAGTAACCACATTTAGAAACAAGATTCGACACCATTAATATTCCATTGGGTATTACCACCCTATTACTCGCAACAATTCAATACTATACAATCATAATAATTCACAATTAAGAAACTAAGTACGATACATATAAATATTACTTAGTCAATTCCCATAACACTCACCTTTGCTTTCTAGGCAAGGGCATGATATTGCACTTGAATAACAAAGCCACCATTCTTGATCACTTAGCATATACCCTATGAATACAATAATACATTTAACAACTATAATTCAACACAATCAATACATTAATATTATCAATCTATCACCCTTTTTGGATTGATCATGCTACTCCTAATCCTTTATTTCATAATTCTCTTTATTTCATTATTTCCTTGTTTGGATAACCATTTTAAATGATCATTTCATATCATAATTCAAGATTCATCCTTAATTCATTGAATTCATTACTTCATTACTTATTTTATAATCATCCTCACAATTTACACTAATCTAATTACTTAATTCTTTGATTCAATATTTCTATATTTCTTAATCATATTCCAATAACATCTTTGAATCACCATATTAAGGTATAATAACATCAATTCATTATTCTAAATACAAAACCTACTTAAGTATTAACTTTATATTTCAATTAATCCATTGTTTCATCAAAACACCTCAAACCCTCAAGAACACCATCAATGATTCTTCATCTCTAACATGTAATAAGGTTACTAATCATCATTAATAACCTAAACTCTCATCAATTCAACACTTTCAAGTTCCAATTTCGGATATAATTCATCTATTAACCAAAACCCACATATAAACTCAATTCTAGGTTAAAAAGATGGAAGAACAATACTTACATGATGATAGAGATGATGATTCTAGCTGAAATTCGAATTAAGAAGCTTTAATTTCGTGTTTTGATTCGATTTTGGATTAGGGTTTGAAGTTTATACGGGTTTCTCTCTTTCGGGAAGCCCCTGGAATATTTTTGAAGCATATCTCATACGTACATACACATATTAAGAGATATATGTATGTTTTAGTTTTATACCCGTGATTATTATTGTCTGGAACTTTAAAACCGACATACGTTTTCTATTTTATAATAGCTTTTAAATAGAATTATTTCAAAAAAAACAAACATATTTCCGCGTACACTAAAATAATACTTCGAATATTGGGAGGTTTAAAATTCATAATACTTAAAACAATTAGTTTTACTTTTACAACAATAGTATTTCTTTACTTATAAAAACAGTATTTCAAATTTTGGGATGTTACAAGTCTCCCCCACTTATTTCATTCGTGTCCTCACGAATGTCACTCATATAGATTCGTATCAATGCTTTTTCTACATAAGCGGAAGCGTTTATTTCATACATGATACTTTATACAATTACTTAATTCTTAACATGAATGTATATCATTCATGTATTCACGTAATCTCTTTTATTTCTATCCCATTTTAGTTCCAGACAATTCTTCACCACCATCATTTCATATTTATTTCATTAAATACACACGTCACTCCTTTGAGCAACTTATAATATAGATACATATTTTCGATTCTTTCCACATGCACATATACTGTGCATTTACCCTAATTCATACTGACCATTCAGCTATATCATTTATTATTCATATAGATACTTTGAAACATGTAATCACTTATATTAAGTGAAATTCATAATTACTTATAATAATTCTCACAATCAGAAACTAGCAATCAAACTAGTGTTCTTTACTTTTACTACTGGTTAATACTGAATTATTTCTTGTGATTATAAATATTCCTTAGTTATATGAAACCTCTTACCCGTAAGTAATCCGGAATCATATACCTTTAAACACATAATAATTACACAAACTGTATAGAAGTCAGATTCATATATAATGCTATAACCACATAATCCTTTAACACTTAATCACATCTAAATGCTAAATTCAGCATAACTAGTACCAGCTATATCAACATAAGTACTAACAATAATATATTTCGTGGCATAGTACCAGCTATGTCATTAAGGTAAGAATACCAAAATCACCATATTTCATAGCAAATTTTTGATACAGAATCTGTACTAACCGCAGCTAGCAACTGATTAATCATGATTCTTATCAAACCCACATTATAGAGTACTATGCTACATCAACATAAGTACTTTTACTTCATCTTTTCAGGGACCCACAACTATTAAATTAATTAATCAATACACAATTAATTAAAATAAAATACATTTTCATTCAAATTAAAAACATTACAATAATTAAAAAACCCGTTACAATAATAAAAAAATAAAAAAATAAACATTACAATAATTAAACGTTACAATACTTTAAAAAAAGTTACAATAATTAACGACTACGGTAATTTGGAGGGAGTTGCGAAATGTGGTCGATTAAAGCATTCTCAAGTCGATGATGAACCTCGTCGGACGAATCAAAGCTTATCGCGTTAACTACTGCAATAGCTTGCATTGGATCGAAACACGCTTGAACCGCTTGCACGTCTTCAATATCCGAATTGGAAGAAGACATTTTTTTTGTGTATGAATTTTTTAGAATTATAGGTTGAGAAAGAAAGAGATGTGTGTTTGAGGTGTGAATCGTTTGGAACGGTCTCATAATCAAAAACACAATGACTAAAATTATTTAATTTAAATAAGGTGTGATTCCACAACTGCCTTTAAAAAAAATAATTATTTTGCTACGTCGTTTATCCTATCGATGGCCGGCCACCAACAACTACTAAGGAGCTGCACACAAAGAATCCGCGGTCGGTGATACATTCCGTCAGGCTGTGGCTAATACTCTTTCAGGACATCGTTTTTACATTGCGGCTTTTAACATTTACGGAGGTTTACGTCAAGTCAAACTTCCTCGCTTTCTGGCGTCGTGTAATTTGTTGTATGTTCCATAAATTATCTCTTACTTATCTTTGGTTTACCTTAAGATTTAACCAAATTTTATGTATTAAATAGTTTTAACACGTAGAACCTTATGATTATTAGTAGCATTTGATTTCAAATGTTCCATGTTTGCAAAAATATGAATTAACGTAACATTGGTTGTTTTTTTGGAACTCCAACTATTTGATAAAATGCTTCAATAACAACAACGTTAGTAGCTGTTACTAGTTTTACGTAGAATTAGAGGTGGCAAAACGGGCGGGCTGGTGGGCTTGGGCTACCGGGTTCAAACGGGCTCGGGCTCTAACGGGCTCGGGTCATAATGGGCTCGGGCACTAACGGGCTCGGGTCATAATGGGCTCGGGCTATTACGGGTTCGGGTCAAACGGACTTCAATTTAAAAAAAAAATTAAAAAATCAGATAATTATATTTTCAAATGCATTTCCTAGTAATAATAGTAATAGAACTATAAAAACGATAATAAAGCAATTTTATTGACCTAAATATCTCACCTTTGTACATATAATCATTATTGTCGAGCCTATAAGAAAAAGTAAACCTCCAAAATTTTCAAGAGACGAATAAAAAAGATTGAGGAACCAAATTATTATAATAAATTAAATAAAATACTAACTTAATATAAAATATCAAACATAGTAAATATAATCTTCAAATTCAAACAGCGATAGTGTTTACATGGTTTGGAAATAGTGAAAAAGAAACTGGAAATAATAAATTGAAATGGTATAAACTACGGAGTATAAAGCTTCTGGAATTAGTAAAAAATAATTGAAAATCTGGAAACAGCAAAAAAAGAACTTGTCTTCTCCATCGGGACTCCCTCTCTCTTATTTATGCTTTTTTTTAACACGTTTTTTTTTCTTTTAATTTCCTCCTGTATCATGCGTTATATAATCGCCCATTCCGATCCGTAACATTTCCCGATATTCGCCCATTTTACCTGTAACACCTCGTTAAAAAGTCAATTTTCGCACTGAATTTAAATTTCAATTAAACGATTTAACTTTTATCCCCAATTAGTATTTTATAAAATACTTTCATTAGAAAACATTTTTAAATAATATAAATAAGATTTTATTTTATATTATGACTGGACAAATAAAACACGGGTATTTTGTACTGTGGTTAGAGACCACAGTCCGCGCACTGGGGATCTGGGTTAGACAAAACCCAACTCCCTCCCCATTTTTCATCTCATTTTCATCATCTCCTCCATCCTATTTTCTCTCTAAAATAATCACCACCACCGGACTTCACCACCACCACCATCAACATACATTTTCGGAATCACCTACACGAGTGGAACAACATTAACAAAGGCAACATCATCGTTTTCTTTCTCGTTTGGCCTCGATTCGCATTTGTAAGAAATTCTCAAATTCTTAGATTTAATCATTTTGGGGTAATGTTTTAGTGTAAAAATGTTTACATAAGTTACTTATAAGCTAAACAACCAAGAAACCACGATTTTACAGCTTGAAAATGCGTTTAATTTGCGATTTTGGCCGGAAAAACGCGAAACCCGAAGGTTTCTGGGCTGGTGTTCTTGAGTGCGACACAAGCCTTGTGTCGCATACTGTGTCGCATAAACTATCTATGCGACACAACCCTTATGTCGTATCCTTGTGTCGTACCTTGTGTCGCAGACTCCATGCGACACAACCCTTATGTCGCTATTGATTTAGCATCACACGCATTATGCGACACAACCACTGTGTCGCAGAGCTTCTGTGTCGCACCATGCGACACAACCCTTGTGTCGCATGAACTATTTTTGTGTCGCATGTTATGTCGCAGAAAACAGCAATTAGCTAAATATTTCTAAGTGTCGGAAAACGTTTTCAAAAGACAATTTAAATACGATACGACTTGTACTCCAAAACAAATATACTTTATGAAGTATACGAAAACTCAAACCTAATAATAATATGAATTATTATTACGAACCATCCATAACGAACCGCACTTACAAATGTACGAAATCTCTCGTGTTTAGGACATTAGGAGATTTCACTTGGCACGACTCGTTACGCTAGGACGCTAGCTCCTCAGGTGAGTTCATCACCCCACTTTTTACTGTTTTCCAACTGATTTCGGGGTGGGAATGCATACTCCTGTTTTACTACTTTCAACTGTTCAAACCGTTACAAACGTTTTACTATAGTTTATGGTAACGGTGCTAGACCGCGACAGCTACGAACCATTTGACCATACTTAGGGATATTAAGTATGACTGTGACAGTAACACCTAGAATTATATTACATATGATATCTAGGGAATAGACTCCTCACTACATCAGTGACTTGCTAAGTACTAATAATGATTAGTGAACTTATGAACACCAACTATAGGCACCGACTTGCTAGTTAGCATTGACTACTTTTACGAACTAGCGGATGACTTTGACTAAGTACTGTAAGTACTTCCTTACAGTTAAGTGATGTGTTAATGTACTTGACTTTGCACATTATTTCGGGCAAACTAGGTGACGTAGATACGTACCTACCTATTGATTACGATTATCCCTTACATCCAGATGACGCTCCTACATTTCTTAGTATGATATACTACTGTGAATCACGTAACAACTTGAGGTACTGTTGAGTGCCTGTAACATTTTACTAGCTTTGGGCTAAACTTACTTACGGGCATGTCGTGTACTGCCAAAACGATTACTTGCATCTCCTGCGGGAGAATAACGGACGCTGTCACTATATGTGAAGCAAAACGATGCCACGGTGGGTGGTACAAACACGATACCAATGTGATTGGTATTGCGGATTTACAAACGAGCTCACGATACCACGGTGGGTGGTACAACTTACTTGCGAGCTGGATTGCTCACGATACCACGGTGGGTGGTACAACTTACTTCCAGCAACGGACCTACGAATTATTACGGTCGGGGTCGTTGGCTCAGCATGTGGATTCATGCTCTATCGTAGTTCTGCGGAACTGCACGGTTACTCATACCCAGCATATGGATTATGCTTTACTTACTTTCAGCAACGGACCTACGAATTATTACGGTCGGGGTCGTTGGCTCTATAACTGGTTAATTTACTTAACCATGGTCCTGCGGGACATAACTTGACACTTCCCTTGGGGGATAACCATTACCATCACTGTAGGTGATTTCTAGATTCTTATGAGTCGGTGACTCAGGAAATTACGAGCTTTTGCTCACTTGACCGTGATTACGAAACCATTACCATCACTGTAGGTGATTTCTAGATTCTTATGAGTCGGTGACTCAGGAAATTACGAGCTTTTGCTCACTTGACCGTGATTACGAAACCATTACCATCACTGTAGGTGATTTCTAGATTCTTATGAGTCGGTGACTCAGGAAATTACGAGCTTTTGCTCACTTGACCGTGATTACGAAACCATTACCATCACTGTAGGTGATTACTAGATGCTTACGAGTCAGAGACTCAGGAAATTACGAGCTTTTGCTCACTTGACCGTGCTTGTAAACCGTACGATATGACACTACTACAAAACAGATAACTTGATAACGTTGCCGGGGTGCAACCTTTCATGCCAGGTGGCATCGTGACCTATTAGTAACCGTAGTACTAATACTTGAAAACGTACAAACTATCCGTACCGTATTGCCGGGGAGCAATACCGACTGTCTAAGAACTTTCCTGCTTGATTGCTTTCGGCCAGTAGCACGACAGATAGTCACCTTACGCTACTCTCGTATACATATTGCCAGGAGGTAATATCTTACCGGATAACACACAGGCTGGGGATTGGTTCCCTTTACTTGACTAGAAACCTATTGATTAGGTTCACCTACTTACCATAAACTACTTATAACTGCCTCGAAGGGCAACCGTTGTTATTTAAACTGCTAAACTTGATTGATATTTCTGAATAAAATATTTATTACTCGAACTACTTGTTTCTACAAATTACTTGTGAACTCACCAGCTTTCCAGCTGACCCTTTTAGTGTGCATTCTCAGGTACACTGCCGTAGTAGGATTGGCCTACAGGATTCTAGCTCGAGTCGCATGTTTTCAACACTCAAGATATTATTGCATTTACTTCAGTACTAGTAGAATGTAATATTACTTTTATGCGATCTCGCAACTTGTAAACCCTTTAATTTCAGAAATGTATAACTATTTTCAAACGTCTCATTTAGAGTCGTTCACTATGTATCTTCGTGCTTGTGATATTTAATTTGGTAACACCCGACTCGATCGCTTCCGCAAACCGAAATTTGAGGGTGTTACATTACCCATTCCTTGCTTTACGGAAGCCCAAAACAACCCAATATGGAAAGGTGAAATACCCAAATCCGCCCAGTTTGAAGCTTCTGGGCAGAAATTGCCAGTACTACGTAGAATGCATTGCACATAATAATTATATTATATTGTATTATATTATGATATGATTATCATGGGTAGGTTAATACATACAGTAATACATAATAATGTATTATTATATTTATGAATTATTATTCAAAATAGATGATGGATCATGCTAGAAGTTGTCTTTAAAGCTTCTGGCCACGTTTTACATACACAATGACCTTTTGGTTGATGATTTAGTCGACAAGAATGTTGCTACAAAGTACATGATCTACTTATGGCCTTATGGATCATTGCAAGGATAAGCTGGACAATGGGCTTAGTAGAACTGCCGAGAAGGCTTCTGAACTTGAAATCTTAAAGTCTTTCTGTTCTCGATGATCTGTCTCCTCAACAACTTGCTGCCATACTCAAGGAACATGATATCGTGGCACCCGATACTAGGAATCCTCTCGTGGCTCCTTATCTGTTCAATGACTCAATCTTATTGCTCCTTTTCCGGGGAGCAAGCACTGGGTCATTAAAATGTTTTCTATATATATATAACTTAATATTTACATGATGTGGTGCGGCTATTAATCTGAGATGATGATCTTTGATACCTGTGAAATGTCAAAACTAGTTTCGGTTGAAACATGTCTTTTTTGAGTAATGGTTGGATCGGGTCGAATCCCAAACAGATTTTCCTTATAGTTTTTTTTTATTTATGCTCTTTGATACCTGTGAAGTGTCAACACTAATTTCGGTTGAAACAGGTCGTTTTTGAGTAATGGTCGGATCAGGTCAAATCCCAAACCGATTTTCCTTATAGTTTTTTATTTATGTATTCATTATGTTACAAATACAATATTATTACAATGATAATCTGAATTTTTGAATTATAGTTTGATATAAACCACAGCCCAATAAGCTACTGAATTGCGATTTCTACCTCTGCTTCTTGCTTATTGCGTCTACTTATGCCTAAATTATATGAATGGGAATAAGCTCCCGTTTGCTGCTGCTCAGATTGGCCAGGCTTTCAGAAATGAGGTAACATGCCTGCCCTGCCCTCTTCAAATTTTGAAATCGCAATACAGCCGTGGTCCATGTATTTTTCTTTACTAGTTATGTGGAAGGTGATCCAATATTTGTAGCAAGCTTGTCACTCTGTTATCTTGCATAGTATAGGCATAGTTGGTAAACTTGGACGAGTGTATTTATTACACTTTAAACGAACTGACTCTGTTTTGTTTGAGAGGGAAAATGATTAGGGAGATGAAATTAGACTAGAAGGAAATGAACATGAGGGGTGGGGTGCATTGACCAGTGTCGATAACAGTAAAAAATGGCTATAATAATTACAGTACGGCACTACGGCATCACATTATGCAAAAACACACATTAAAGAAACCAAAATCGCACAGTAGAGGTTGAAGATTCTACTAGAAAATACATGCAACTACTAAATAAACAGAAAAGAAAAAGGCAAGTGTATTCTAATGAATAAAGTTATGATTTTGTAGTTTTTGAGAAGAACAAAGGTATAAAATTGCAGGTAGTTAAATTGGGCAATGTAAAGACAAATGAGAACTTAACATTTTTCTTGAGCAGACCAAATGAAAAAAAATTAAACATAATCATTGTTATTTGAACATTGAATAAGTATGTGTCTGATTAATTAATTGATTTTTTATGTAGTAAACTTCCATTAATGCAATATTGCTGATAGTTTGATTTCTTTTGTTATATAAAGTTCCTTATTATAGCAAACTTGTCTCTCTGTCATCTTGCTTAGTATAGGGATGGGTGGTGGCAAAATGGGTGCGTCAGGTGGATTGGGTAACGGACTAACGGGTGTTTTTTTGGTACTTGTCTGTCTAGGTGTCCGGTTCTTTAAAGTAACATATGTTTGTGAACTTTTCAGATATCTCCTCAATAAGGTCTTTTTGGTATCCTTGAATTCACACTCGTGGAGATAGAGCATTTTGTCGATCCTGATGACAATTCACATCCCTTTCATTAAGTTTCAAACCTAGATTTTCTCATGTTCCCAGGGGACGGACAAATGCCAGGGCAGTCTGCCAAAAGATTTAGTATCGGACTCTCAGTGAAGCAGTAACTAAGGTTAGTTTTACTTGGACATGAAATCCATTTCAAATCTTCCACGTGTAAACGTACTTTATATGATGTAGCTATTGAACATTGATTTTTTTATATTTCTTTGTAGAGAATTGTTAATAATCAGACAATTGCGTACTTCATTGGGAGAGTATATCTGTTTTTGACACGTACAGGGATAGATGACGAACAGTTACGGTTCAGGCAGCATCTCTCTAATAAGAGAGAAGGGTGGGATGCTGAAATCTAGTCTCCAGATGCTTGGATTAAGTGTGTGCGGGTTGCTGATAGATATGTAGATGATCTGCGTTCACACTCGGTAAGTGTTTATCAGTACATGTACTGAAGTTCCTCTATAATTTTGTATACATGCTTAACTGTCTCAAATTGTTACTTGCAGATCTGTGAACTTTTGTAATCGTTATGGTTTCTAATGAAGTTTTGGGATACATGTTATTTATAGGATAAAAGTGGTATTGCTCCTTATAGCTCAGTTAAAACTCACACAACCTGAAGAAGTAGAGGTAATAGTTGTACTTGTGAAGTTGTTCCAAGTGTTTTCAATTGAACAAGCTGCTAACATGTGATTGGTGCATGTCTGTCTATCTAGGAAGTGGTTATAAAAACAGTTAAGAAAGAGCTTGCCTTGCAGTCAAGGGTGAGCATAAGAAGGTAGTTGAAGCACTCGACGTAAAGCAGCTTCTCTTACGTCACATCTTGCACATATCATAAGCTTGGTTCAAGTAAAGTTTATCGATATATATTTTTACTGCTTGAAAATTTGGAATATTCAATTTTTTCGGATGTTTTAGCGAGTCTCAGAAAAACTTTCCAATGATGTTGGACAAAATTGTGCTCCTGCATTAATACCATCATTCATTTGTATAGGTGTAGGACCAAAAAGGGTTGGGTGGCAGGTCAAAACGGCTGATCCACCACAAAGCAACTCAAAATTGACTATGCTAAGGGTGACTTTTAAGCTATCCCTTTTGCCCATTAGCCTCTGGGTTGTAAACACTACTGTTTTCTTGTTTTTCTTTTTTGCAGGGGATGAATGAGAAAGAGGCTATGGAAATGAAGGCTGCTTTAGAATCCAACGGGGAGGTCGAACTCGAATGTTGCAATCATCTTCTGTTTAAACAATTAATATGATCTGCTACCAGATTTAAAAACATTTGATCTGTTATTGTTTTGTTACATGTCACCAGAAAAATTTTTAGGACAACATTGTAAATGAAGTAATCTTTCCATTTATGAAACAAAAGTTACACCTCATGTAAAAAAAGAAGTTATTCATAGTACAAACATACATACATAGTTACACATTTGACATCAAACTTACAGAACACATGAACTCAAATTTAAGTTCACACGTATCCTCTAACAAATAGGAAGTGGTGCACCATTCCATCCTTGAACACATTCCAGCAATGGATCAATAATTTGTCCTTGACATAACGCGGTGAACACTTTATCAAATTCTTCACCCGGAGACGTTGACTTTTCTCCGGTCAAATAAAGTCCACCAAGTTCTTCCCTTACAAACCTATACAATGGGTATGATCTACAAGCCTTGATCCTGTTAGGTATCGACAATGTATCATTCTCGAAAGCGATTCTAACACCTTCGACTTCTTTAGGCAAAAGGGTTTTCAATTCTTCTTCAAAAGATGCAATCTTTAGAAAGATTGAGGCTCCCAACTCTTTCTCGTTGACCCCATTGGTTAAAGAGTGGTCAACGAGGACTTCTCGAAGCTTTTGCATTAATGGATATGTTGCGAGACATGGGTCGTCAATATAGGCGAAAACATACTCGCGATCAACAACGCGAAGTAACTCTTTTTCGCAGAATCTTGATGGGTGAAGCTCGCCATTTACACCTGTTGTTAGGACCTTTCTAGCTACTTGGCTAACAACGTTTTTCACCGTCGATTTCATGTTTTCTTCTAAATGCCTCAAGTCGATTGATTGGCATAAAGCAACTAAGTACGTCGATGACATGAGCTTCAAGATATCGACTGCTTCTGCTGTTTTCCTCGCGGAAATGAGTCCTAATGAGTTAACATCTTGGTTATGTTGTTCGGCACTTTGAACATGGTTTGTAACCGGATTAGCAAGAAATTGTAGCTCGGAACAATAAGAAGCCATAGCGATTTCCCCTCCTTTGAACCCATAATCCAAACTCGGGTTGCGCCCTCCCGAAAGATTTGAAGGTAACCCGTTGTTGTAGAAATCATTTACTAGCTCGGAGAATTGGGCGAACATAAGTTTCCCAATGGCCGCTATTGCTAAACGAGTGTTGTCCATTGATACACCAATTGGGGTTCCTTGAAAGTTACCACCATGTAACGCTTTGTTTCTTGAAACATCAATCAACGGGTTATCGTTAACCGAGTTAATCTCCCGTTCGATCATTTTAGTTGCTGATCGAATAACTTCAATTTGTGGGCCAAGCCATTGAGGCGAAGTACGAAGAGCGTAACGATCTTGTTTAGGTTTTTGTAAGGGATCCATTTCATGAACCTTTGCATTAGCCTTAACATAATCACTTCCATCTAAAATATATTCCATAATTGCTGCAGCCTCTATTTGGCCCGGGTGATGCTTCAACTTATGGGTCAAATGATCCGTAAACTCGGGCTTTCCTTGCATAACCTCCGCAAATATAGCGGACAGCACTTCAGACAACAATGCTAGCACATTCGCTTCGAAAAGAACCATCGAAGCCATACCCGACCCAACGGCTGTCCCGTTAACAAGTGCCAATCCTTCTTTTGGCTGTAACTCGAAAAACCCGCCTTCCACACCGGCTTTCTCAAACGCTTTTTCTGCGTTTAGGATTTCACCAGTGGGGCCTACGGCTTTCGAGTTGGGACGGCCGGTGAGCAGTCCGGCGATATATGACAATGGTACTAAATCTCCGGACGCTGTAATTGTCCCTCTAAGCGGCAAAGATGGCGTTACGTTATTATTCAAAAACTTCGTAATCACCTCCAAGATTTCGAATCGAATACCGGAGTAACCCTGAAGAAGGGTGTTAATTCTAACCAGCATAGCAGCCCTTGTGGCGGAATGCGGCAGCGTGTGACTTGATTCCGTACCATTACCGAATATTCCGGCGTTCAAGAATCTGTTAAAAGTGATAAAACAGTAAAAAAGTTAATAACTTTGGAATCTTTTTTCACCAAGTTTTAAGATTTGTTTAACTGCCAGTAAAACCGTATAATTACCTAATCAATTCCTTTTGTAGAGCACCACCTTGTTTGGTTCTCCGGTGCGACGTGGCACCGAATCCGGTAGTAACACCATAACTATCAGTTCCATTATTCATACTTTCCATCACCCAATCACTACTTGCCTCCACACCCGCACGAGCACTTTCCGACAACTCAACTTTCACGGCAGCGGAGTCGCCAGCGGCGATGGCAGCAACTTGCGAGACGGTCAACGTTTCCCCTCCGAGTTTGACGACAGGTTTTCTAAATTCGGACACCATGCGTTTCACTTCATCCACGTGGCTTCCTTTTAATGATTCCGCCGCCAATCCCCAGTTTAATGGATCAACAACATTAACACAGAACTCACCGGTTTGGTGTACGTTGTTTTTACTCCCCATTTTAGTAAATGTAATGAATTTTAGTGAGAGAAAGTTTGGGTTTTTAGAGAGAGAGAAAGTGGGTTGGTTTGAGAAAGAGAAGAAGAGAGGAGGTGGTTTTTATAGATGGGAAATTATAAAGGTAAGTTTGTATGTTTAAAAACTTTGGATATAGTTTTTTTTTTTTTTGTATTTTTGGTAGGTGAGGAAAAAGGTGGTTTTATTTGATTATTATTCTGAAAATTGGGGTTGGTAAGAAGGCAAAGTGGAACATGGGTTGGTTGAAATATAATCATAGCCGTTGATCTAAAATATGGACGGTGTAGATGTATTGTGATAGATTTGTTAAGCAATATGAGTCTTCACCAAACCCCTCAACACATTTCACGTTAACAAAATGATTTTTGAGTGTTTTTAAAAAGTAGTAGAAAGTTATGTTTTTAAGGAGTAAAGTCTTGCTACTACTTCGTATATGGATATGGATATACGTGGAATAATATGATTTTTTTAGTTGATCAAATGTGAACATGAAACAAATCATTTATTCGGTTTATCATCGTTTTTTTTTCAATAAGTTTGATATTTTCTTTAAGAAGAAATAATTCATGCAGATTGGTAAAATAAATTTGACCCGTGAGTAATAAGGGTCGGATAATTCGATTACTGTATTTTGTAATTGCAAAAGGATGATCGAACACAAAATCGTTTGGGATAACAATAAATAAATGATCATGATTTTAGCAAGTTCATGAATTCATGCAAAAGGCATGCATAATCTTCCAAATAAATAATATATATATTGCATATATACTATTACTCGAATACTCGTACTCATATCAACCACGTCACATGGTTATCAAAATAACTAATTAATTAACGTGCATTAGTTAATAATAAAATCCATTTCCCTTGTAATTTTTTGCAGTATAGTCTTTTGCCTATCCGTAATAAGTCACTTAATAACAAAAATACAAGATGTGATGAAATAAAAAAATAAAAGAAAGGAAGGTAGAGCGTAGCATAGCATAGCACATTAGCATGTACTATATATAGAGCATTACAAATTAAAAAAATTAAAAAAATAATATACTCGTAACTAATATTGGATTTACATGGAATAAAATTGTTGATTGATACAACTTACAACATGTGAACGGCATAAAAGAGTGGAGGGTAGGTGTGAAGATGTGGGGGTAGGAATAATATAACTAATAACTACTCGTAATTCTTTAAATCGGATCGGATACTCCTAACCTATATGGTCCGGTTTAAAGAATCAAAGAGTTATGATGGTGTTCAATTTCTGAGAATACAATTATAATGTACATTGAATTTGAACTGTATCTCATGTCTCTCAAAACTATCATCTCCTTCTCCTTTTAGGAAAATAAAAGAAAGGAAGGTAGAGCATAGCATAGCATAGCTGTAACACCCAGTCTTCGAGTCTAGTAGTATTTTAATATTTTTGATAGTGAACTATTAGTTAATGTGTCAGAAAATAAGTGTGTTGTGTTAATTTAAAATAAGAGGAGAAAAGAGTCGAATAATTTATTGTGACTAATAAATTATTGATTGTTTTAAATTAACTCAGTTGACGGTAAAATAAATAATTTTTCCCCGCAAATGGTTTTTAAGTTCCAGACAATGAAAAGTACGGGGAATGAAATTAAACACTTCTAGTACACATCCAAACTTTGAGTCGGTTTAATGTTTTCATCATATATCGACATATCTACACACACATATGCATACATAACTTGAAAACCTTAGATCACTTATCAAATTCATGAAGAAATCATCAAATTGAAGCTACCAAGTTCGAATTTAAGCTTCAAGATCATGGATTATCATCCTAATCAACATGTAAGTCTTAAATCCTTGAAGTATGAACCCTAGAAATTGGGGGTTTTTGGTGTTCTTGGCTTTAATCCGAAATTAGGGTTTCAAATGGTGGAATTGATGTTAGTTAAGCTTTAATAACATGTATTAATCATTCCATCATCTTCATAAACATGTTGTAAGTCTCAATTTCTTGATTTCCATAAACCTAAAAAATGGGGTTTTGTATATATGATGAAATTAGGATGAGTAATGTTAAATTGAGGCTTGTAATGCTTGTATAATTGTTAATTGAATCATGATCATGATAAAAAGTTGTGGGTTTAATTGATTAGTCATGAATTATGATATTAAAGCCTAGAGTAAAATGATGTTTAAATAAATAAGTGTTGATTCATGATGATGATTAGTTGTGTTCAAGCTAAAATGTGTAAAGTTAATTAAGTGTTATGGTGAATATGATGATTATGAGGTGTTTTAATGGATTAGTGATAATTAAAGTAGATTAAATGATGATGTGTTGTTAATGATCATAATGTGATAAGTGATGACGAACTAATGATGTTAAAGGTGATTATTCATACTCTTGGAATGAATAATGTGAAATTACTATAAGTACTAATTTGATTAATGTGTAGTTGAAAAGGGATTATCATGATATCTAATTCAAGAATTATGAATTTGGAATTGATAATTGGAATTGTTAATGTAAGTATATTTGAATGGTGTTGTATACTTTTGAGACATGTAACTAACTTGTGATATTATGTTGTATTCTCAGATGTGCAGAAGGCTCAGTGATATTAGACTACTGAGTGGATGGCTGAGGTATTCGGTGAGTGGATCTCTAATCCTCAGCGTAACTTGGTTGTAACAAGTTTGGTTACAACAAGTAACGTATTATTACCTTATTAGTTGCATTGATGATTAGGTTGTTAGTAATAATACTGTTGATATGTTGACTAGTTGAATATGTGATTTGTTGATTACGTGATCACTTGAATTAATTGGCCTTCGGGCATCAGTTGTTAATGAGGCAACGAGTTGTTGAACTGTTGGTTGGGCTAGTTGGTTATTGTGTGAATTACACTTGGTTTCTTGGCTTCATTTGTTGTGTGCTAAGAACCTGTGTTTGAGGATGATAACCACTAGCTATCGGTCTCGTCCGTAGGGCCATACGGATAGGTTGGATAAGTGTTCTTGGGGAGCCACCCGGGTTTATGGTTATCCCCAGAGCCGCCGATCCTCATTATGGTGTTGTTGATTAGTTGAATTGTTGTTTTGTTGCCCAGTGGAATTGCTAAAAGTTGTACTTATCAAATTGTTATATCGCCTAAAATGTGGTTAAGGTTATTGGTGTAAACAAAGTTGTTGAGCTAAGTTAGACTGTTGATTAATTATCTGCTCACTTAGCGTTATGCTAATCCCCCACATTACCCCTTCTTGCAGGTTATAGATTTTATCGGGTGGGCAAGAAGTTGGATTGGAAGGAATGTTTGGCAATTAGACGTTACTCTGATATTGATTTGTATAAATAATTATTATCTTTTGGTTTTTGAAATAACACCCATGTTGATAAACTATGTTTTAAATTATGTTGAAATTGTAATGTAACTTGGTATTGTTGAAAGTTGGACTAACGCTTCCGGATTTATTATATTTAAATGTTGGTAAATTGAGGGGTGTTATAAGTTGGTATCAGAGCATAATTTTGGGTGAATTGTACATTATAAGATGTTCAATCTCAAACTTAGAAGTTTGTCAAGTCAAACATTCCAGGGTGTGGGGATTAGTGGTTGCATGAGAAAGTTGTTAGTGAATGTGTACTAACCTATAACAAGTTGCAAGATTGTTGTTGTGGTTGCAGAGACGGAGGAATATGAGGAACCGAATGGTATTCTCAATGATTCCTCAATACTCGTGGGCTTAGATGTGCTAGGTAATTTCTGATAAGCTTGGTAAAGTTCAATAAGCTTTAATTGTTTTACTTTACTATGATATGATTGTTAGTAAAGTAAATTGAATTATTGGTGATTATTACTTGTTAATAAGGTGATAAGAACATTAATGAGTAATTAAGGAGAAAATGGAAAATTTCATAAAAGTGTTGAAACTGTGTAGATACATGATTGACTAAGGTGTAACAGTTGTGTTGATTGATATTAAGTATATCTACTATATGTAAAGTATATGTGATTATAAGTGCAAGCTGTGATTATAAATCCTTGTTAGGGAACTTTTTGATACATGATAAATTGAATTAATATGACTCCATGTGGTGAAATTAAAGAGATGTTGGTATATCTCAAATAATAGGTTTGGAGTCATGTGGTTGTTTAAATGTGAAAGTGTTTAGTTGTTACAATGTGTGTTGTTAACTTAGAAAAGTCAAAGTGAAGGTGGTCAAGCCAAATTGGATAATAACCATGTCATAAAGTGATAAAGGTGGCTAGATAATTATGTGTATCATTGATCATGATTTTTGGTTGAATTATGATCTATGTATTGAACGTGGTAAAATCAGGAAGTTAAAGTGGTCAACCAATTTTATAGGTGTGTTGACAAGGGTGTGAAAAGTCAATGTGACGACTTGTTGTAATTGGTCTAAATATAATAGTGTTAATGTGAAATTGGTGTTTTGAGGGTATAATATGATGCCAATAGTGAAAATGGTCTTGTTTGACTTAAATTAGTCAAAGAAGTGTAAATTGTGTGTTGGTATAGTAATCATATGTGTTGAAACCCAAATGGGTTGTTAAAGTGCCCAAATGGGTCACTGGTTGGTTAAAAGGTTAAAATGAGTTGTGGTCTGATTAAAAAGAATGTTGAAGTGACTTTAAGTCATAAAGATAGTAGTAAAAGGTGATGAAAATGATTTGGGTAGTCAATATGGTTATTTTCTTAAAAGTGCCAAATTGGACCCCTAAACGGGTCAACGAGTGAAAATACGATAGGAAGGGTATATGGGGGTGATGAATATGCCCACACGTCTTATATATATATAGAAACATGTTGGTAAAGGGTTGAAGTCTGAAACCAAGCCATTTGGAATATGGCGTGTCCACTAAAATGGTCGGAAATGGCCTAAAACGAGTCACACGTCCGTTTTCTCGTAAAACGTGTAAATTGAAAAAGTGTAAAAAGGGAAAGTTTTATTTTGGCATAGTGGAGGTGCCTGCAAAATTTCAGACCTTAACTCTTTACGGTTTGAGAGATATGCGTGTTTGAATTTCGTATTTTTCAGCTTAAGTTGCAGATCTGAAAAAGGCATGGGAACGCGATCCCAAATATGTTTCCGGATCGCGTTCGTATGTGTAAATTGATCACAAAAAGTTTTCTAAAGGTGAACGCGATCCAGCCACCTTAGTCCGGATCGCGTTTGCAAGAATAAATTTGACATGTTTTTGCAAATTCCAAAAGTGCATAAGTCTTTAGTAGTGTTTTTAGCGACGGAAAATTTGACAAATTTTCTATAGACACGGATTGGGCTGAAAATTACACGGTAACTCGAAAATGGTCCAATGATCAAAGCTAAGTACCTTAGCCTAGGCAGTTTTTGGCCATTCGGGGTCGTTTGGGGCCCGAAAATGACATTTTACTGTTTTTCGGACCTTATTTCGGACTTTTAACTTACGTTTTGTATTGGGCTTTTGTTTTTTTTATGCCCAGAGATCATTCCTGTGATTATGTGGAATCTTAAAACTTATTTTATGAGGTCCACCTAAGTTATAATGTATGAGTTACTCTCAGGTGAGCTATTCAAGTATGAAATATACCAGTAAATTGTATTGTTGATTGTTGTTAACAAGGGTTAGTAAACATTGAATATAAAATCATGTGAACTATATTATATGGACTAAATTGAAATGTGATGAAGTAATTGAATTACTTAGAGTATTATAAAGTGTTGAATTGAGCATTCTAAGAAAATTGTGATATAAGTACATGAACTTATATATGTGTGATAGTTGAATATGAAATGCTCACTTGTAATTCAACTAAAGGTATATGAATTGATGAATATAGGTTGAATAAACACTTAGTATTGATGAAGTGTTTGGAACGCAATGTACTATAAGTAGTAATAGATGTAAATAGTAATCTAATATTGGGTGATATACTTGCTATCACAGGTTGTGTAAATTGTTGATATCGGGGTTATAAGGTATAAGAGTAATCATTAATAACTTTGAAGATTTATGGTACGAAGTGGCCTGAGAATGAGGTGTGACTGACATAATATGACGACGTCTGGCCAACGTATTTATATTATGCCATTTCACATGTAGTTGTTGAGGTCACTAAGTACCAGGTAAAGTTAAGTAGTTTTAAAAATAATAGGTAAGATATGTTGACATGTAGTTGAAAAATAGTCAAAGATGGACTAAAATGAAAGAGTGATAAACCACTAAGTTGTTGTTGCTAATGTTGTATGGTACAAGTGATGTGTCTAGGTGATGCTTTGCCAATAGTATAAATTAAAAGTTGATTTAAGCAAAGTAGAGGTAAGTTGACTGTGAATAATTCTGTGTTGAAATTGTTGAATAGATGATTAATGACCGCACCTTGTGTTGTAGAAATACCATTGATGATGATACATGGTATTAACAGGTGTTGTCTTAGCATCCAAATTGGTGTGACAGGATGCTAGTTGATTATATAATAGTAGTTTTAACTATAAGAATTGACCTCTGCATACTGCTTATTGTTTATTCTATATGTGATTATGATTATATGAATTGTGATTCTTTTCGAATAAGAGTTTCATATAATCAAGTTGTATTTATAATTACAAGTTGTAAAGTGATAATTAAATAGTTGCAAAAGTGAAAATTCCTAGCAATTTGTTAACTAAAGAAATACATGACGATTAGCTAAATTGCTAGTAGGAGTTGAGATAAACTTGTGTTGTTAATGAGTATATTGTGGTATTCATTACCACTAGTGTTATTGATATAACAATAGAATGTTCATGTGATTTAGTGTTTCACTTATGTCAAGTGATTGTGTTGTATATTTGGCTAGTTATAAATGATCAGGTAAATGGTCAGTTAAATGTGTTGAGACAGAGTATGTGCACAGTATATGTGCAGGGAGAAAAGATAGAAATATGTATATTTGGACAGGTGAATGCGGAAAGAATTGAAAACGTGTCTGTATTTATAAGTTGCTCATGGGAGTAACGTTTGATGTGTGTGTTTGTGATTAAATAGTTAAAGATGATACCTCTTATGATGAATATTGCGTTTTGCGTTAGCAAATTAAGTAGAGTACAAAGCACAACTTATGTGTTTCGGTGAATTCAGTTGAAATACACACTGGTGATGTGTAAGTTGATAAAATGTATGCACATTTTGTGTTTAAGTATTTAAATATATGCAAGTATAGTTGATGTGGAGGTAATTATAAATATGCATATTGACGATGTGCATAAGTGAATTAAATTATAACCACATATTGTGTATATATAGTAATGAATAAGTATGTGACTAGAGGTGAGTGTATGAGATATATATAGTATTAGTGAAATATTATGTGTGATTCTATTTTCACTAGAGTGATTATGTGTGATTAGATTTCGAGGACGAAATCTCTTTAAGGGGGAGAGATTTGTAACACCCAGTTTTCGGGTATAGTAGTATTTTAATATTTTTGATAGTGAACTATTAGTTAATGTGTCATAAAATAAGTGTGTTGTGTTAATTTAAAATAAGAGGAGAAAAGAGTCGAATAATTTATTGTGACTAATAAATTATTGATTGTTTTAAATTAACTCAGTTGACGGTAAAATAAATAATTTTTCCCCGCAAATGATTTTTAAGTTCCAGACAATGAAAAGTACGGGGAATGAAATTAAACACTTCTAGTACACATCCAAACATTGAGTCGGTTTAATGTTTTCATCATATATCGACATATCTACACACACATATGCATACATAACTTGAAAACCTTAGATCACTTATCAAATTCATGAAGAAATCATCAAATTGAAGCTACCAAGTTCGAATTTAAGCTTCAAGATCATGGATTATCATCCTAATCAACATGTAAGTCTTAAATCCTTGAAGTATGAACCCTAGAAATTGGGGGTTTTGGTGTTCTTGGCTTTAATCCGAAATTAGGGTTTCAAATTGTGGAATTGATGTTAGTTAAGCTTTAATAACATGTATTAATCATTCCATCATCTTCATAAACATGTTGTAAGTCTCAATTTCTTGATTTCCATAAACCTAAAAAATGGGGTTTTGTATATATGATGAAATTAGGATGAGTAATGTTAAATTGAGGCTTGTAATGCTTGTATAATTGTTAATTGAATCATGATCATGATAAAAAGTTGTGGGTTTAGTTGATTAGTCATGAATTATGATATTAAAGCCTAGAGTAAAATGATGTTTAAATAAATAAGTGTTGATTCATGATGATGATTAGTTGTGTTCAAGCTAAAATGTGTAAAGTTAATTAAGTGTTATGGTAAATATGATGATTATGAGGTGTTTTAATGGATTAGTGATAATTAAAGTAGATTAAATGATGATGTGTTGTTAATGATCATAATGTGATAAGTGATGACGAACTAATGATGTTAAAGGTGATTATTCATACTCTTGGAATGAATAATGTGAAATTACTATAAGTACTAATTTGATTAATGTGTAGTTGAAAAGGGATTATCATGATATCTAATTCAAGAATTATGAATTTGGAATTGATAATTGGAATTGTTGATGTAAGTATATTTGAATGGTGTTGTATACTTTTGAGACATGTAACTAACTTGTGATATTATGTTGTATTCTCAGAAGTGCAGAAGGCTCAGTGATATTAGACTACTGAGTGGATGGCTGAGGTATTCGGTGAGTGGATCTCTAATCCTCAGCGTAACTTGGTTGTAACAAGTTTGGTTACAACAAGTAACGTATTATTACCTTATTAGTTGCATTGATGATTAGGTTGTTAGTAATAATACTGTTGATATGTTGACTAGTTGAATATGTGATTTGTTGATTACGTGATCACTTGAATTAATTGGCCTTCGGGCATCAGTTGTTAATGAGGCAACGAGTTGTTGAACTGTTGGTTGGGCTAGTTGGTTATTGTGTGAATTACACTTGGTTTCTTGGCTTCATTTGTTGTGTGCTAAGAACCTGTGTTTGAGGATGATAACCACTAGCTATCGGTCTCGTCCGTAGGGCCATACGGATAGGTTGGATAAGTGTTCTTGGGGAGCCACCCGGGTTTATGGTTATCCCCAGAGCCGCCGATCCTCATTATGGTGTTGTTGATTAGTTGAATTGTTGTTTTGTTGCCCAGTGGAATTGCTAAAAGTTGTACTTATCAAATTGTTATATCGCCTAAAATGTGGTTAAGGTTATTGGTGTAAACAAAGTTGTTGAGCTAAGTTAGATTGTTGATTAATTATCTGCTCACTTAGCGTTATGCTAATCCCCCACATTACCCCTTCTTGCAGGTTATAGATTTTATCGGGTGGGCAAGAAGTTGGATTGGAAGGAATGTTTGGCAATTAGACGTTACTCTGATATTGATTTGTATAAATAATTATTATCTTTTGGTTTTTGAAATAACACCCATGTTGATAAACTATGTTTTAAATTAGGTTGAAATTGTAATGTAACTTGGTATTGTTGAAAGTTGGACTAATACTTCCGGATTTATTATATTTAAATGTTGGTAAATTGAGGGGTGTTATAATAGCACATTAGCATGTACTATATATAGAGCATTACAAATTAAAAAAATAATATACTCGTAACTAATATTGGATTTACATGGAATAAAATTGTTGATTGATACAACTTACAGCATGTGAACGGCATAAAAGAGTGGAGGGTAGGTGTGAAGATGTGGGGGTAGAAATAATATAACTAATAACTGCTCGTAATTCTTTAAATCGGATCGGATACTCCTAAACTATATGGTCCGGTTTAAAGAATCAAATAGTTATGATGGTGTTCAATTTCTGAGAATAAAATTATAATGTACATTGAATTTGAACTGTATCTCATGTCTCTCAAAACTATCATCTCCTTCTCCCTTTAGGAAAATGATTGAGAGACCTAATTATATAAGTCTAAATTCATACCTAAAGATATAATTGGTAGATGTGAAAAATTGATTGGATGAGATTAAGAGAGAGAAAAAAATCTACCAATAAAAAAGTTAGGTCAGTTTTTAGATCTACATAATTAGTCCTATATAGCATTAATCCTCCTTTTAATCCCCACCAAATTATATTATATGCTTTTTATTCATTTCATTCGTACTCCCTCCGTCCCGGTTTAATAGTCCATTATTTTCATTTTGAGATGTCCCAAATTAATTGTCCATTAGCGAATATAGAAAGGTAACATGATTTTTTTTACTATATTGTCCCTACTTTAAAAATTAAATTACAAAAGTGAAAGGAAGTTCAAGATAATTGGTTTGGAGTAAGAATGTCATTGTGCAAAAAGTAAGTAATAATTATTGTGTTTATCTTAAACTGCGTGTAGTTCTGTCTGGGAACAATTAAATTGGGACGGAGGGAGTATTTGCTACTCGTTATCCCAGCTCTTTAGTGCAGTTAATAATAATATTTAATTAATTTCGTCTACACGTTTTGAACAATTATTAAAATATTATTCTCTAATAATAATTGTAATCCACACGTACGTACAAATGTAGTAATGTCCAAACCGGTTGGTCATATTTTAATCGGATCCATTTTGCCAATTACGTTTGGGAAAATCACAAAAATATCCAATCATCACACCTATTTTAACAAAATAATCTTTTGATCAACACTTTTCACAAACTAATCCATTGACTGGCGCCAAAAATGGCGCCCCCCGGCGCCCCACCTTATTTATTCCATTTTTAAACCTTAAAGCCAACAAAATGATGGGCCCGGCGCCCCTCGGATGTCACATCGGCGCCCCACCCTCTCACACATGTCACCATCGGCGCCAACCCCCTCACACATGTCACCATCGGCGTCCCCCTCACACATGTCACCATCGGCACCCCCCCTCACACATGTCACCATCAGCGCCCCACCCCGTCACATCGGCGCCTCACCCTCTCACACACGTCACCATCAGGGGCGCCGGACCCTTCATTTTGTTGACTTTAAGGTTTAAAAATGGAATAAATAAGGTGGGGCGCCGGGGGGCGCCATTTTTGACGCCAGTCAATGGATTAGTTTGTGAAAAGTGTTGGTAAAAGGATTATTTTGTTAAAGTAGGTGTGATGATTGGATCATTTTTGTGATTTTCCCATTACGTTTGCTTAACAACACTTAGAGCACAGGGTGTGGTAAGCGGTGTTCTGGAGAATGTTGAAAGTGAGGATTTTGTGGTGTGGTAAAACTGAAATCACAGCGTTCTGGACAGTGTTCTGGAGTTTTTTATTATTTAAGTTATTTGATGAAAACACACAAAAAAAAGAAAGAAAACAAACAATAAAAGGTGAACGTCGACTTTCACCGACGTTGGTATATGAACGTTGGCACAAGAACACCAAAAGAACGTTGGCTAGAACTTTGGTCCGGTGCGGTAAAACACCGATGTTCGGTGTTCTTCTTCTTGAACGGTGATCGACACCGAGTGCTCTTAGGTCAATGTTTGTTGAGATTAGACGGATCAATATAAGTCAAGTTAAATATTATTTAATTAATGATCAGTAAATGAGGAAAAATTTATGAAAATAGTATTATAAAATTATAAATGTCTTTTTTGTAACACATTCAACCTTCTTTGTCCGGCCGGCCATTTCTTTATTTTTTCCCCTCGTTTTCGTTGTTGGTTTACACTTTATACTTATCTTGTCATTTTCAAACTTAATAGTTAATTTTTCTTTTGTTTCAATTTTGGTTGGTATTTTGTGTAAACACGAATTCAAGTGTTACAATCGCCATTTTATACGGTAGTAAGTTTTGTTTATAACCAAACAGCCATTTGTTTAGCGGTACGAGAGTGAACCACTAATAATGAGATGGCGGGTTTCAAGCCTCAAATGAGGCAGTCAATATCGTCATGTACGTGTTTGTAGTTAGGTGGTTATACAAAATATGTGAATTATGTCGTAGAATTGTCGTTCTAATAAAAAAGTACCTTTTGTATACAATTTTACATTAAATTCTAGTCGATCATAAATACCAATTATTACGATTTCATTTTACAAAACATTATTACGGTTTACAAGTAACTTTAAAATAAAGTGAAAGTTACTTTATATTTCATCCATTCCAAATTTATACTCCCTCCGTCCAATATTTATTGTCCGGTATTCCTTTTATGGATGTTCCAATTTTATTGTCCACTTCCATAAATAGATAAGAATAATGAAATATTTCTTTTTTACCCCTAGTGTATAAATGTAAGACAAAAAAGTAGGTAAAAAGTAGAGGGTAAAACTGTCATCTTACCAAAAACTAAAATAGATGATTATGTTTTCATAAACTGCGTGTTTTTTGTCTGGGGACAATAAAATTGGGACGGAGGGAGTAGTGCATCTTTTCATTTTAGGATGTTTCAAAATTATTATTTATTTTCTACATTTAACCAATCAAAACACTTTCATATGATAAGATATTAAATCCTATTTACAACTAGTACACTTTTTTGTAAAGTGTGTTATTTGTACGTGGATAATAAATTTGAGACAGATCGAGTATTTAATAATGGTCTCTTTTGATACATGTTTGGCAAATACAACAACAACAACACTACTCAATCTCGTCGAGGGCGGGGTATGGGAGAGGTAAGATGTAGACAATCATACCCCTACCCAAAGGTAGGGAGATTGCTTCCAGAACAACCTCCGACAGACTCGAATGAATGATAAAAACGAAAACAATAATAATAATATATATATACACCTAAACGTCATACATATATATCTATATACTTCCAATATACCCCTCTAATATATGAACCTTAAACTCCAAATATATAACACCCATCATTTCACATAACATATTATATAATATTTACCGCTCGGAAGCGTACGTCCCAAAACTTAATATCCGATAATTACAAACCAAAACATAACTTTAAACTATTTAATTACACCCTATATATAAAAGCCGGGTGTTATTTAAAACTTTTTCCAAGACATCTTAACAAAAGATCAGAGTCGGCGCAAATAGTCAAACACCCACGACCCGAACCAAGCATCTAACCAAAATCTGCAAAACATTCAACAACGAGGGATTAGCTCACGCTAAGTGAATGAAACTGTAACCGACAGTTCAACCCACAAGCAACAAGTCTTACAACTAATAAACTACAACAATTAAACACATAAGCACGTATCGTCAAGAGGACCGGCGACCACTGTATGCCATTCTCAGTGATCAACCGATAGCTTGAGTACTACCTTCACTAAATAGGTTAGTTCACAACTATGTGCATCAAAGAAACCTAGACAGCTACACAGTAGTACACAAACCCAACCAACCAACGTTGACCTCTGAATCAACCATATTGTCATTCAACCAAGCAACCAACAACTAACAACCAATAGCAACTAATAATAATCCAACAACTGAATAACCAAGTTCCATAGATAACTCAACTATCAACAATATACTAAACCACTGAATACAACAAAATCAATAACTATCCTGGTTTACCCAATGTAACCGAACCCGTTACAACTGGGTTGTACCGAGGATTACAGTAACCACTCACCGATAATCCTAGCCTTGAACTCAGTTATCTTATATCACTGAGTTGCCGTCCGTTTATCTGAGAACACAATAATAACAAGTTAGTATCTTGTTCCATAACTTAATCCATATCATAAACAATAACACTTTCCAAAACATGCATCCTTGAATATAAATATAATATATATATAAGTTCATAAAATTTAAGAGCTTAAAATTAAAAAAATATAATTTCTGTCTAACCAGGGAATCCGCCGGATTCTCCCTGAATCCGCCGGATTCTCCACCCCTTCCAGCCCAAAATTTAAACAGCAAAAAGTTTAAGGAATCCGCCCTTGAATCCGCCGGATTCCCCCAACTTTCACCTGAATCAGCCAGATTCTCATGAATCCGGCCGGATTCCCTTTGTTTTCCAGCCCTGTACAGTTCAGCAAGAACACAACACGAACCTACAACTCAAAATCACCAAAAACTGATACAAACACGTTTTTATCATATAATTATCCTTAAACATTAACCATATACATGTTATAACAACAACAATCATCATATATCAACATCTAATACATACAAACTCAATTTCCCAATAATCTATAAATTAACTTATGAACCCTAACTTTAATCAAACTTAAAACTTGAAGATTTATCAACTACTTTGCATACATATACTTCATATACTCATTCTATAACACTTCTCAACCTCAATTTCACATACAAGTCACTTAATAATCTACTTATTCAAATAATTCACAAAAAAAAAAAACTTCAAGAACACTTACACTAGTGAAGAACAAGATAGAGATGATGATGAACAAGATGAATATGATCTTCTTTTAAGCCATTATAATCTAAAACACAAGTTGGTTCATTAACCTCCTTTGATTTCTTTGAAATGATTTAAGATTTTGAGAGAATTTGTTTAAGATTAATATCCACCAAATGAAGAAAAGAAATAAAAGGGTAGGTGTAGTCGGTTTATTCCCACCGCCCCCAATTTTATTAATGTAGTATTATACCCCTTCTAAGTCTATTGTCTGGAACCCGAAAATACCCGTGAGTCAAGATACTTTTATTTTACCATCAACTTTAATAAATTAAAATAAGCAATATTTTATTAGTCACAATAAAATCGGTGACTCTTTCAACCATTTATTTCCAATAAAACCAAATAAAATGTTTCCCACATTAAAATATTCGTTTATTTCCAGGTCCAGAAACAGGATGTTACAAATCTTTCCCCCTTAAAGGATTTCGTCCCCGAAATCCAAATACACCCAATAAAACCAAACGTACACAATTTCCTATAGACTTACAATTCTAATCACATTATTATATGATACAAAAAAGGACACATAAAATATACCTGTGGCATCGTTGTCAAGTCCAAGCATTTTCCCCACTGTCATTTGGAATGCTCTACCCGTCGCTTGAGGTATATTCTTTCTTTTCTGTCCAACGGACGCAGTCGATCCCGAACCAGAACTCCCAGCTAAACCCGAATCTTGCCTTACCTTTTCCGGACATTGCCCTGCCCGATGTCCTTCCTTTTTACAATTCCAACACACAAACTGAGGAAAAGTGCAGTCTCTAATACCATGCCCCAATGATCCACACTTAATACACCTTGATGTCTGAGAAGTACATGGACCCGAATGCCTCGACTTACAATTTGCACACCACTGATTACTACTCACTAAATCATCACCAAACTCAATCCTCCGGTTACGTCCTTTATTCCCGGAGGAACTACTCTTAGATTGTTGTACCGACTTATCCTTAATCAACTTTTCTCCTACCCGTTTATCACCATCCACCGACCTAGCTAATGTAAAAGCCTGTGTCAAAGTATTGGCCAACCTCACGGACGTCCGATAGTCTGGGGGCAACGTTCCAACAAAATGATTAATTCTCATCCTTTCATCCGGAACCCATTGCTGAACGAAACGTAACTTTTCCGTGAATTGGTTAATGAGCTCATCCATAGTCATTTGATCAGTCAACTGCAACTCCATAAACTCCTGCCTAATCCTTATCGTATCAAATTCTGAACAAAACTGCCTACAAACCTCATTGTGGAAATCTGCCCTACGGATACTCGATCTCTGCTCAGGCATTAGGTGCGCCGTTATAGAATCCCACCAATTCATCGCTTGACCTTTCAGTAATTGCACCGCATATCCAACTTTCAACTCCTCCTCACACTGACACACTTCAAACTTTCGTTCCGTATCCCTTAACCAATTCAAAGTCACCGCAGGATCAAAACTTCCCTCAAATTCCCTTGGACCACTAGATTTGAACGTCTTAAAAGAACACATCTTTCTCGGTTGCTGAGGTGATGGAAACTGATAACCAAAATCTCTTTGCTGAGCCGATCTAGCTTGCTGTTCCATATACAACTGTTCTACCTTCCTTAACCTTAACACCTCATCCTCTAACTTTATCTGATAATCATCTTGATTAGATTCTTCCTGATTAACATTTGAAGTACCAGCCTGCCCATGATTACCTTCTCGAAGTACCGGTTGAACTACTGGATTCTCATTTCTAGATGCATTATTGGGAGTCGGGTTCTCGTTATCCGCCATTCCTGTACTCAAACAACAAAACTCGCAACTTGTTAATCGTTAGTATCATCTATACTAACCATCATCCCCCCCTTCAATAGCTAATCCCACTTACCGGAATGTTTGACTAAAACCAACTAGATTTGGGATTGAACATTTGCCAATGTCCAATTCACCCAAACATATGCTCTGATACCAACTTATAACACCCATCATTTCACACAACATATTATATAATATTTACCGCTTGGAAGCGTACGTCCCAAAACTTAATATCCGATAATTACAAACCAAAACATAACTTTAAACTACTCCCTCCGTCCCAAAATTATTGTCCACCAACAAAAAGCACACAATTTAATAAAAGTGGGATCAAAACAGTTTTCAACTACTCAAATAGAATATGCACCCATTAAACTCTCTTCTTATTGGTTGAAATGTGAATTGGACAATTATTCTGGGACGTCCCAAAAAGGAAAGATGGACTATAATTTTGGGACGGAGGTAGTATTTAATTACACCCTATATATAAAAGCCGGGTGTTATTTAAAACTTTTTCCAAGACATCTTAACAAAAGATCAGAGTCGGCGCAAATAGTCAAACATCCAGTCAAACACCCACGACCCGAACCAAGCATCTAACCAAAATCTGCAAAACATTCAACAATGAGGGATTAGCTCACGCTAAGTGAATGGAACTGTAACCGACAGTTCAACCCACAAGCAACAAGTCTTACAACTAATAAACTACAACAATTAAACACATAAGCACGTATCGTCAAGAGGACCGGCGACCACTGTATGCCATTCTCAGTGATCAACCGATAGCTTGAGTACTACCTTCACTGAATAGGTTAGTTCTCAACTATGTGCATCAAAGAAACCTAGACAGCTACACAGTAGTACACAAACTATAACACCCCTCATTTATACTAATTTAAATATAGTCAATCGGAAGCGTAAGTCCAAATAGATAGTGTTAAATTACATAGTTTTATCGACTAATAAAATTCAACCTTTTCAAAACACAATTTCTTCAACCGAGGTGTTATATAAAACATTTTAAAACATTATATTATACAAATCCATTATCAGAGTAATGCCTCGTGGTCAAACATTCCTTCAGCCCAACTTCTTGCCCACCCAAATTATATGCAAAACCTGCAAGAAGGGATAATGTGGGGAATTAGCATAACGCTAAGTGAGCAGATAACTAATCAACAACCTAACTTAGCTCAACAACTTTGTATACAACAATTATCACTAAACAAGCTAGTACACAATACAACACATCAACAATGCAACAGTTCAACAATGCAACAATTCAACTAATCAACAACACCATAATGAGGATCGGCGGCTCTGGGGATAACCATAAACCCGGGTGGCTCCCCAAGAACACTTATCCAACCTAACCGTATGGCCATACGGACGAGACCGATAGCTAGTGATTATCTTCAACTAACACAGGAGGTGTGTTAAACTTTGGATAACCAACTAGCCCAACCAACAGTTCAACAACTCGTTGCCTCATTAACAACTGATGCCCGAAGGCCAACAACAAGTCAAGTGATCACATAATCAACAAGTCACATATTCAACTAGTCAACATATCAACAGTATTATTACTATCAACATAATCATCAATGCAACTAATAAAGTAATAATACGTTACTTGTTGTAACCAAACTTGTTACAACCAAGTTACGCTGAGGATTAGAGATCCACTCACCGACCACTTCAGGCATCCTCTCAGTAGTCTAATATCACTGAGCCTTCTGCACATCTGACAGTACAGTAGAATAATACAAGTTAGTTACTTGTCTCAAAATATATATAACATTATTCCAATATTACAAGCAACATCTTAACGACTTAATTCACACTTACTTATCGAGTTTATGCTCATTAAAATCACAACCACATTTAATCAACTTTTACCATCCCAATTTAACATAATTACACCTTCAACAAGGTTATTATCATTATCATCAAATACCATTAGTTCATTCAAATCCCCAACACAATGTTTCATAACTCTTATTCACATAAATGCTAACTTTTCCCTTTGATTATTAATTAAGTGTTCTTAGTCACAATTAATATCAATTCCCATCATATAATCCATCATGGTTATAATAATCATCAAATTCTCAAGAACACCTAAACAATTTCACAACCCTTAGAATAATTAATGTAAATCATCATCTTTAATTAATCATAATACGATCATTAACAACACTTATCAATTTATACATCATTACTCAAGCTTAAAAAAATCATAATTCATGAACATATCTCAATCACACAATTTCTAATATAGGGTTTCCATTATAATCATGAAATTAGCATTAACTAACAACTATATAGGTATTACTAGTCTCACTTTAAGATTAATCAAGCTAATTTCATCATATAACCCATCAAAATCAACATAATCATCCTTAGCCTCAAGAACCCTAATCAAAATTATAACTTTTAACATGAATCCTACTACTTATCATCATTAGTGAGTTTATATAAGCTCCATTTAACAAACTCAACCAAATTTTCGGATTAAAACTCACTAATTATCAAAAACCCCAAAACCCCCAAATATTAGGTTATAGAATTCAAGAAATTAAGACTTACCAAGAGCTTAGATGGATTAAAGGATGATTACTTCGTGTTCTTGAAGCTTAATTTGAGTTTCCATGGCTTCAATTTGTGTTTCTTCATGAATTAGGGTTTCAAAGTTATGGATATATGTATGTATATGCGTACGTATGTGTATGTGTATAGATATATGATGCAAAATATAAACCGACTCAAAGTTTAGATGTGTACTAGAAATGTTTAATTTCATTCCCCGTACTTTTCATTGTCTGGAACTTAAAAACCATTTGCGGGGAAACATTATTTTATTTTACCGTCAACTACGTTAATTTAAAACAATCAATAATTTGTTAGTCACAATAAATTATTCGACTCTTTTACCCATTTATTTTCAAATAATACAACACACCTATTTTCTGACACACTTAATCATAATTCACAGTCAGAAAATATTAAATACTATTAGACCCAGAAACAGGGTGTTACAAATCTTCCCCCCTTTAAGAGATTTCGTCCTCGAAATCTAATCCCACTTAATCAATATAGATTAACACAACCACCAATTATTCTCATTTCAATTCACTAATAATCTTTTTCTTACACACGTTTAACCACATACTTATTCCCTTAAACACATAATGTATATACATCTTATTAGCTTACACATCATCGAGATTTGTTCTCCACTAAATTTGTTAACACCAAACACATCAACTATCTAATCACAATAATCGTTATACATATTCCATGTCACCCCCTAGAGTAACTCCTTAATTATATATACATTTAACATCCTTTCTACAAGCACATATCCACATGTGCATATTTTGATACATTTTACTATGCCACTATTCAACATATATCCTATCTCTGATAATTAACTGATCGCTTACATGATCATTCATATCCACTATGTCAATCTTAACTTATAGTCACTTAACATATCATCTTTATTACAACACAACTATAGCAACAATTACAGCTATGACGACAACAATAATCATAGTAACAATAAGGGGTACCGAACACTACTACATGCATCTTAGCAGCAGGTTGTAACTCGATTCGTCACCAGTAACTTAACTAATAATCATATACTTCTTTAGTCATCACATTGCTAAATCTTCCAATTTTAGCAACTAGTTAATTACTACTTTATAACTTGTAATTATAATTACAACTTGATTATATGAAATTCTTTACTTAACAGGAATCCACAACCATATAATCATCAACATATAACATTAACTAATAAGCATTATGTAGAGGTCAAATTCTATAGTTAAAATTATTATCATGTAATCAACTAGCATCACGTCACACCAATTTGGATGCTAAGCAACACCTGTTAATACCAAACGTTTTCAACAATGGTATTTCAACAACACGAGGTGCTGTGATTAATCATCTCGTCAACAATATCAACACACAATTATTCACAGTCCACTGACCTCTACTTTGCTTAAATCAACTTTTTAATTCATACTATTGGCAATGCATCACACATACACATCAATTGGGCCATAGTTATCACATTAGCAACAACAACTTAGTGGTTTATTACTCTTTCATATTAGTCCATCATTGACTATTTATCAATTACATGTCAACATATCTTATCTGTGATTTTAAAACCACTTAACTTTATATGGTACTTAGTAACCTCAACAACTCCATGTGAAATGGCATAATATAAATACGTTGGCCAGACGTCGTCATATTATGTCAGTCACACTTTATTCTCAGGTCACTTCATACCATTCATCTCCTAAGTAATTATCTTTACTCTCACATATTTCTCAATAGTAATATCAACAATTTACACAATTATAACACCCTGTAATGGTAAGTATATTCCCAATTATTAACATAGGCACAATGTCTAATACACATATCATAGAGTTTACATAAGCAACACAGACATTCAACACCTCTTTTTATTATATCATTAACCCAAGTGTAATGTCTAACACTATTATTACAATCAACTTCTTTATTACCTGATTCAAGGTCGTTTACTAATTACATCACTTAACATTAATAGTACATCTGGTACTAAACACTTCATCTATACTACGTGTAATATTCAACATGTTCTCTCTAATCTTTACCTCTTTAGTTGTATTATAAATAAACATATCATATCAAACATACACATTATAACTCTATTGACAAATGCCAAATAAGTATAAACTCACACACTTCTTTTCAAACTCTAAGAATACTTATTTTAACCATTTCCAATATTTTAGATGACTCATTTACTTTATCCTATTTCACTTAGTCCATATAACTCAAGAACTTAAATCACCACCAACAACAGTTGGCCACTATTTGACAATACGACGAATACACAGCTTGAAAATAACTCATACTCAATAAAACTTAAGGACCTCATAAAACAAGTTATAACGTCATATATAGTCATAGGAATGATCCCAGGGCTCAAAGAAACAAAAGCCCAATACAAAACGTAAGCTAAAAGTTCAAAATAAGGTCCGAAAAACAATAAAATGCGATTTTCGGCCCCCAAACGACCCCGAAGTGCCGAAAACTGACAGGGCTCATGGCAAAGCGATGAGCTTTGACCGTTGGGCCGTTTTAGAGTGGACTTGTAAATTTCGTCTTGATCTGACACCGAAATTTCCTTACGGAAATTCTACGTCAAACGTTACGTCGAACGTCGAAAAAAAAATTTTATTTTCACTTACTAACGCGATCCGGGGAACAGGTTCAGGATCGCGTTCCCTAGTTAAAATTGTTCTGTTACCAAATTAGTCATACCAACGCGATCCGGAGAACTGGGCGGGATCGCGTTCCCAAGAACGAAATCTGATAATCACGAAATACACATGCAAACGCGATCCGAGAAAACTCGGCTGGGATCGCGTTCATTAAGCCAAAATATTCTGTAACCGAAATCAACATGCTAACGCGATCCAGATCCCATGCCAGGATCGCGTTCCCAATGCATTTTTCAGACCTGAAATTTTAATGCAATTTTTCGAAATTCAAACGCACATATCTCCTAAACCGTAAAGAATTTGAGTCTGAAATTTTGCAAGCAACTTCATATAATCAAAATGCAACTTTCCATTTTCACACTTTTTCAAAATCTACGTTTATCGAGAAAACGGACGTACGACTCATTTTTGACCATTTTCGACCATTTTGGTTGACACGCCATATTCCAAATGGCTTGGTTTCAGACTTCCACCTTTTACCAACATGTTTCTATATATATGTAGGACGTGTGGGCATATTCATCACTTTCATATACTCATTATATCATGTTTTAACTAGTCGACCCGTTTAGGGGTCCAATTGGTCACCTTTACCAAAATCTACTAGTTTAACTACTTCAACACTTTCAACACACATTCCTACTATATGTAGGACTTAAAATCACTGTTACATTGGTCATAACCAATCCTCTACTCATTTTAACCGTTTAACCATCAAGTGATCCATTTGGGCACTTTAACAACCCATTTGGGTTTCAACCCATATAACTACCATTTCATATCCCATTAAATTTACTATATGGAATCTTATCAACAAATCTATCATGTATCAAATAATTTCTTAGCAAGAATTCATACTCACACCTTGCATTTATCAAATCATAATCACTCAATGATTTATACTTTATTTTCACATTGTAGACACACTTAAATCCAATTAATTCAACTATTACACTTTATACAACAAGGTGTCTACAAAATCCATTTCTAGTTCATTTTGAACTACTCATGATGCTAAACATCTCAATTAACATTCCTAGCATCACATTAACAAGTAATAATCACCAAGGACTCACAACTGGGGATTCATATCAGTCTGACTCAATTTACTTTACTATTCATCATACCATAGCAAAGTAAACACTTCAAGCTTATTTAAATTCAACAAGCTTATCGAAAAGTACCTGATACACTTTTGCCGACGAATATCGAGGAATCAATGAGAATACCCTTAGGTTCCTCATGTTCCTCCGTCTCTGCAACCAAAACACAACTTCGAAACTTGTTATGGGTTAGTACATATTCAATAACCACATTTTCATACAATCACTAATCCCACACCCACTGGAATGTTTGACTTGACATATCTTATAGAGTTGGGATTGAACATAACCAATGTCCAATTCACCCAAACTTATGCTCTGATACCAACTTATAACACCCCTCATTTATACTAATTTAAATATAGTCAATCGGAAGCGTAAGTCCAAATAGATAGTGTTAAATTACATAGTTTTATCGACTAATAAAATTCAACCTTTTCAAAACACAATTTCTTCAACCGAGGTGTTATATAAAACATTTTAAAACATTATATTATACAAATCCATTATCAGAGTAATGCCTCGTGGTCAAACATTCCTTCAGCCCAACTTCTTGCCCACCCAAATTATATGCAAAACCTGCAAGAAGGGATAATGTGGGGAATTAGCATAACGCTAAGTGAGCAGATAACTAATCAACAACCTAACTTAGCTCAACAACTTTGTATACAACAATTATCACTAAACAAGCTAGTACACAATACAACACATCAACAATGCAACAGTTCAACAATGCAACAATTCAACTAATCAACAACACCATAATGAGGATCGGCGGCTCTGGGGATAACCATAAACCCGGGTGGCTCCCCAAGAACACTTATCCAACCTAACCGTATGGCCATACGGACGAGACCGATAGCTAGTGATTATCTTCAACTAACACAGGAGGTGTGTTAAACTTTGGATAACCAACTAGCCCAACCAACAGTTCAACAACTCGTTGCCTCATTAACAACTGATGCCCGAAGGCCAACAACAAGTCAAGTGATCACATAATCAACAAGTCACATATTCAACTAGTCAACATATCAACAGTATTATTACTATCAACATAATCATCAATGCAACTAATAAAGTAATAATACGTTACTTGTTGTAACCAAACTTGTTACAACCAAGTTACGCTGAGGATTAGAGATCCACTCACCGACCACTTCAGGCATCCTCTCAGTAGTCTAATATCACTGAGCCTTCTGCACATCTGACAGTACAGTAGAATAATACAAGTTAGTTACTTGTCTCAAAATATATATAACATTATTCCAATATTACAAGCAACATCTTAACGACTTAATTCACACTTACTTATCGAGTTTATGCTCATTAAAATCACAACCACATTTAATCAACTTTTACCATCCCAATTTAACATAATTACACCTTCAACAAGGTTATTATCATTATCATCAAATACCATTAGTTCATTCAAATCCCCAACACAATGTTTCATAACTCTTATTCACATAAATGCTAACTTTTCCCTTTGATTATTAATTAAGTGTTCTTAGTCACAATTAATATCAATTCCCATCATATAATCCATCATGGTTATAATAATCATCAAATTCTCAAGAACACCTAAACAATTTCACAACCCTTAGAATAATTAATGTAAATCATCATCTTTAATTAATCATAATACGATCATTAACAACACTTATCAATTTATACATCATTACTCAAGCTTAAAAAAATCATAATTCATGAACATATCTCAATCACACAATTTCTAATATAGGGTTTCCATTATAATCATGAAATTAGCATTAACTAACAACTATATAGGTATTACTAGTCTCACTTTAAGATTAATCAAGCTAATTTCATCATATAACCCATCAAAATCAACATAATCATCCTTAGCCTCAAGAACCCTAATCAAAATTATAACTTTTAACATGAATCCTACTACTTATCATCATTAGTGAGTTTATATAAGCTCCATTTAACAAACTCAACCAAATTTTCGGATTAAAACTCACTAATTATCAAAAACCCCAAAACCCCCAAATATTAGGTTATAGAATTCAAGAAATTAAGACTTACCAAGAGCTTAGATGGATTAAAGGATGATTACTTCGTGTTCTTGAAGCTTAATTTGAGTTTCCATGGCTTCAATTTGTGTTTCTTCATGAATTAGGGTTTCAAAGTTATGGATATATGTATGTATATGCGTACGTATGTGTATGTGTATAGATATATGATGCAAAATATAAACCGACTCAAAGTTTAGATGTGTACTAGAAATGTTTAATTTCATTCCCCGTACTTTTCATTGTCTGGAACTTAAAAACCATTTGCGGGGAAACATTATTTTATTTTACCGTCAACTACGTTAATTTAAAACAATCAATAATTTGTTAGTCACAATAAATTATTCGACTCTTTTACCCATTTATTTTCAAATAATACAACACACCTATTTTCTGACACACTTAATCATAATTCACAGTCAGAAAATATTAAATACTATTAGACCCAGAAACAGGGTGTTACACAAACCCAACCAACCAACGTTGACCTCTGAATCAACCATATTGTCATTCAACCAAGCAACCAACAACTAACAACCAATAGCAACTAATAATAATCCAACAACTGAATAACCAAGTTCCATAGATAACTCAACTATCAACAATATACTAAACCACTGAATACAACAAAATCAATAACTATCCTGGTTTACCCAATGTAACCGAACCCGTTACAACTGGGTTGTACCGAGGATTACAGTAACCACTCACCGATAATCCTAGCCTTGAACTCAGTTATCTTATATCACTGAGTTGCCGTCCGTTTATCTGAGAACACAATAATAACAAGTTAGTATCTTGTTCCATAACTTAATCCATATCATAAACAATAACACTTTCCAAAACATGCATCCTTGAATATAAATATCATATATATAAGTTCATAAAATTTAAGAGTTTAAAATTAAAAAAAATATAATTTCTGTCTAACCAGGGAATCCGCCGGATTCTCCCTGAATCCGCCGGATTCTCCACCCCTTCCAGCCCAAAATTTAAACAGCAAAAAGTTTAAGGAATCCGTTCTTGAATCCGCCCTTGAATCCGCCGAATTCCCCCAACTTTCACCTGAATCCGCCGGATTCTCATGAATCCGGCCGGATTCCCTTTGTTTTCCAGCCCTGTACAGTTCAGCAAGAACACAACACGAACCTACAACTCAAAATCACCAAAAACTGATACAAACACGTTTTTATCATATAATTATCCTTAAACATTAACCATATACATGTTATAACAACAACAATCATCATATATCAACATCTAATACATACAAACTCAATTTCCCAATAATCTATAAATTAACTTATGAACCCTAACTTTAATCAAACTTAAAACTTGAAGATTTATCAACTACTTTGCATACATATACTTCATATACTCATTCTATAACACTTCCCAACCTCAAATTCACATACAAGTCACTTAATAATCTACTTATTCAAATAATTCACAAAAAAAAAAAAAAACTTCAAGAACACTTACACTAGTGAAGAACAAGATAGAGATGATGATGAACAAGATGAATATGATATTCTTTTAAGCCATTAGAATCTAAAACACAAGTTGGTTCATTAACCTCCTTTGATTTCTTTGAAATGATTTAAGATTTTGAGAGAATTTGTTTAAGATTAATATCCACCAAATGAAGAAAAGAAATAAAAGGGTAGGTGTAGTCGGTTTATTCCCACCGCCCCCAATTTTATTAATGTAGTATTATACCCCTTCTAAGTCTATTGTCTGGAACCCGAAAATACCCGTGAGTCAAGATACTTTTATTTTACCGTCAACTTTAATAAATTAAAACAAGCAATATTTTATTAGTCACAATAAAATCGGTGACTCTTTCAACCATTTATTTCCAATAAAACCAAATAAAATGTTTCCCACATTAAAATATTCGTTTATTTCCAGGTCCAGAAACAGGATGTTACAAAATACCCTAATATAGACCCTGTAATAATCAAATAACTATCGATATTAAAACACCCTACATCCATACATATCTATATGACTAGAATCACTATACGCCATCTCTACATATTCTACCTAGATACCTCTTACATAAACTATCTAGTTATTATAATAAATATAAAATTTACATATAATAAGTCTATTTAAAAATACTCTACTCATCCGTCCTAATTCTACTCCTCCACAAATTTCTATCAGAGGTCATGTCCTCGATCAAGAGAAGCTCCTTCATATCGAGTTTCAGGCTATCCTCCCACATGTTTGGCAAATAGTTTCATGTAAACTTTGTACGTAATGTTATACTCCATGTTATGTTTTTTGTTTATGTATGTATAGTTGGAACAAGACACACGTGTGTAAGTAGGCATGTTTGTAGTTGCCAAATGGTTTGAAACTTAAGTCTAGTTGTGACGCGTACGCCTACGGTGGTTCATCATCATCATAATTAACTGCCCAAATTAACCACCACCTCCGACGGGGAATATTCGCCGCCGATATCGATAGCCACCGCTCATAGAATAATGTATCCAACCCTGTTTTGGAATGTTATTATTATTAAATTAAATACTACTAAATAAATACAACTCATTTATAGCAACCGTCTGATCATATTGATTGTCTTTTTGTCTTTGTCCGGAGATCAAAATCTGCTTATCTGACCAATTTTTATAAGAGAATAGAATTATGATAAACTTATAAATTGGTGGTTTATACGTACTCTCGTGAATTTCGAGTCGAGTCTGAAAAAGCATCAAGTCGAGTCAAATAATAAAATATAAGTCAAGTAATATTTTATATACTACATAACTCCCTATTAATATTTTAGTGTTAATAATCGAGTTGAGTCGATCCGAAGTCTGAAACTATCGCCTGATTAATCGAGACCAACTCAAAATTGCTAGCTCGATCGAGCTCGAGTTTTTTTTAATTAATAAATCAGTTCAACTCGACTCGATTACACTCTTTATATCTTCAATCTTCAACACGTAATAAAGGAAATAACTTTGCAATTAAGTTTTGTTACTAACTTACTACCCATGTGTAAATTTGTTACTACGTACTATTTTAACGAAATAGAGAGTTTTCTGTATTTCTTCAATATATGAAAAAATGAAGCACATAAAAACTTTTCATAATCTGATTTGATTAAGTTATTGAATTGGTTAACTAATAAACATCATTTTTTTCATATATATTTTGTTGTACCTTTTAGAAAAATGAAAAGAAATTATAGTGCTGAAAATGTCTGTCTTTTAATAAAAGGATGATTATGTTGAAATGAATGGGTCGGTCAAAAGACCCGTTCGCCTTCATAACTTCACCAACTCACCTTTTGACTTTGAGTCAAACGCCAACCACTAGAAAATAGCGACTGCAATATAGTTTCTACCCTAGCTAGCTACTCATCAATTCATCATTGGTATGATTCAATTTTAATTTAAAGGTTACTTTTTTTAGGAAGGCAATAATTCATACACCGTACTCTCCAATATCATGAATATATACAATTGTTTCATATCAGGACTTGAACTCCAACCTCTTGGTTGGAAGGTTACCACGATACCATTAAGCCAATACATACGGCGATGACATTGCAGTGAGAAGGTTTAGATAAAAAAGAAAAGGTCTGTGTTGTTGATTCAATATTGATAGTGATTCCGTTATTATAATTGAGCGTATTTTAGCGTACTAAAATAAAATAATGTCAAGTTTTGTAAATCTTAAATCACATTATTGTGTGAAATCTTATTGTGGTTATCTGTTTAATCACCCACCACCAAGGCACCAAAGTGATTGTAGTTTTGTTTGTGGTAAATTACAAACTACCGTCCAAGTGACTCTTCCTAGATCTATCTATCAAATCAAAGATTAAGCCTATAAGATTCGGTTGATGCAATCAAATAGCAAATAATCAACTCCACCTAACTGACTTGATCAATTCCATAGCCAAGAAAAAAGTAAAAGGTTGTTTTAAGAGAAGCGCTGACCCGAGATCATTTAAATCTAACATGAGCCTTTCTCGAGGACCATACCTCGTAAAATGTTCAGTTGTTTATTGGAAACAGGACAAGTTGAGATTGAGCCTATCACAGATTTCATAAGGCCCTTCATTTTCTAGCCCCGCAAATAACTCTGCGTCAAGAGAGATTTTATCACCGAGCTAAGGCCACAAATCACAATTGTTTAACTCATAAGTATGATTTACCGAACCGTTCACACTTTTAGGTCTCAAGTACACTAAAACAGCGTACAAGCTCGATGATATACGAGTCTAGCACAGAGGATACTTTAATATGGAGAAATAAGTATCTTTAAAGTATTCATGATACTATAATCTCGTGTTATACCCGATTATACTAGCCCATTTACCCTCTAGCCAAACCCAACAACTAGATTTGTAGTCGTTTGGTGGAACATAAATTTAAATAATTAAATATATATCTCTTTTTTTTTTTTTTCCCCTAGAGCTTGTTGCAAGCCAATTTGAAACATTTTTTGTGTAAGATGGACTCCGAATTTATGGGCCAATGGGATTCCACGGCCCATGGGTAAGCTTCCCTCTTGGACTCTTTTACTTTTTGTTGGGTAAGAGGCTTAAACCCGAGCTGTTTTGGACCTCTTTAAAAAATATATTTAATAACTGTAACATTCAATGTATCATTTTAGACGCCAATTATTTATAGAATAGAACCGAAATAATAAATCAGCCCCTACGAACTTTACACGTTTTATTCCGTATTAAATGATTACTTATTTTCGTTTATACGCATTTTAGCTAGGTGCACAATACATTTCTATTGTTCACCTTCGTGAAGGGAGAAAGCCCGTGGAATCCACTGGACTGTGACTCTTTTATTACATTTTATTTATTATTAATTTCACGAATTGACTCACTAAATAATACGTGGTCAAACATTATGAATTTATGATGCCATCTTACCTATATAATAAAAGGGAGTTGGAGCTGATGTCATTATGCTGATTTGGCCCAATATTAAGCTGTGATCATGCTGACGTGGAGCTATATGGTGCAAGGAATTTTGTGGTAATTTTGAGATTTTTATATAAATTGAAAAATTAGTGCTCTCTCTATGTAATTTCCTAAGCATGTTGGTACTTTTCTAATACCCTATAATTATTACTTGTGCATGCTTTAAGTTAAATTCTCTGCAACCTTTTATTTTTTTTTCTCTTTAACCGAGAATTCAAATTGTGTTGCTAGGCCCAATATTGTGTTGCTTTACTGACAGAAAATTAAGGTTCCAATGAAATAACACAATTTTTCTTCCACGCCTCTTTTCTTCAAATTCAAAACTCAGGTATGTTTTCTGCTTCTTTTTCTTCCATTTTCTGTAACAAATTTATTTTTGTCTAAATAAATTCAATAACACGTTAAACTATTCTTCAATTCTCTCTATTGACGTTTTATTCTTTCTTGTATGAAGTTACTCTTCCATACCCTTCTGAGAACGATGATGATTGTGAAACCTAAAAAGATGAAGACGATGATGATACTAATGATTTTGATTAGTGGAAATTCAAGGTGAGTATACAATCGTTTGATTACATGCGACTTTTTGGGTTTTTTTTGTTAGTCTTGGTTATCTGAAAACCTGCTAATTGTTAGTTAGAGATGGATTACTTATAGCTATTGTTGTTTTTGTTGCTCTAATATTTGAATGCACTCCAAGTGTTTGTTATAAAATGTCTATGATATTATTTTGTGATTATTTTCAGCCTTTTTCTTTAGTTTTTATGTTTTGGTGGATCTGAAATTATGTGAATGCTCGTGATTTTTAAACAATATTGGAAAGTTAGAGAAAACTGAATTTGCTATTAAATATCAGATTTTCAGTTCTCGAAATAGGTGACTCGGGAACAACGTAAGTTTGGAAAAGAGTTCTTAATATTGTTAGTTGTAAATTAAGTGCCTAAATGGAAAAAATATATATATATATATATATATATGGTAGTGCTTGAAGATTCATGTCATTTATCATTATTCTTTTTACACATCTGGTCAAGTTGAGAGTGTTGTAGGTACGTTGTTGGAGCAGACACATTATATGTGTTATTGGTAATGGTCTTTTACTGATTCTCTATATATAGCCATATACCACTTGGAATAGTTATGTTATGGATGACTATGGCCATATACCACTCTATTTATGGTCATATACCACTTGCAAAATTATATGACCTCATCATTTCTTAGAGGTTTTGATTGATCGAACTTATCTATAGTATACTAATTAGTATATGCAACACATAATGCACTTGAAGATCAATACTTTTTTACTGATTTTGTGAACTGAAGGTCAACTTCAATCACTATAATATGAACATTTTCATTGCTGTTTGCAGGTTATAATACTAAACTTCTTATTGTAGCAGTCTGCTTATTTAAAGAAAATTCGATAAACATGATGGATGTGTGTTTAATGTCAAATTGAGATTTCATCATTATGATCTTCTAAATTGTTTCAAATTTCTTATTTGAAGGTTTCAAGATTAGTCCGGAGCATCTTCAGTTTGCTGTGAGTATAGTCATACATAAGTATTAATTCAATTAGCTTACTTTCAAGAACTAACCTTTTTCCCTTAGGCGAGTGAAGGTGTAAACGTACAAGAGCTATGTGTGAGATATGTCTTAGCTGGTTTCTGCTTCCATAGTTATCAATAGGTATTAAACATTATGGCAAAACTTCCACTGATATTATATGTTCTGTATTTGATGAGTATTTACTATTTGATTATCTCAGGTATCATATATGATACTAGAAAAGGTATTATCAGTGAAACTAAGCATATAGTTACGGAGTATTATTATTTTTATATACTGTTTAGTCCTTACATATGACTATACCATTCTTACATTTAACATTCTTATCTCTTATTGATTATTGATTACGAATATGTATCACTAAAATTAGTCTACAAAACGTAATAATACAAAATCAATAGGTAGAACTTATATTTATACTTTTTATAGATAGAAAATATACCAAATAATCTTGACTATTTATATTTTGTCAAACCCGTGTATCCACGGGTCATGGAACTAGTTATATTATATTCATAAGTTATTACTAATCATATGCTTTAATCATTTCGACGTTCTAAGACACAAGCACACCATTTGAAAAACAATAACCACACAGTGGCGGAACTTGAACACTTCCATTGGGGGGCCAAAATAATTAACGATTAGAATATCTACGATGCAAGTTTTTAAAAGCATTTTATCATCGCATAACTATTTTCAAAGAGATTTTCCTCGTTGTAATGTAGGGATTAATCACTGGTGTAGAACAAGTCCATAGTTTCTCGCCTATGTTTTATAGTTTTCTTATGGAATTCATGTATATATGTCAAGAACTTATATTATTTTAAGGGTAAATGACAAAAATCGGCAACGAACTGCCAAAATTTGTTCCAAGTATGCAACCTACCAATTTAATTACTCAAGTATGCAACAAACCGGATTGTTTCGTACTTAAGTCAGTAACATGGTAACCTACAACCTGTTTGGCCGGTCAACTTCTATTTTAAACAATTTTCATTTATTTATTAACGGTGACATGGAAATAAAAGATGACGTGGATATTTAAAATTAAAAATATAATTCCATTAGATTACAATACATACATAAATACAATACATAAATACAATACATACAATACAATACATACAATACAACGTACATACAATACAACGTACATACAATACAACTGTTAATGTTAATGTTAATGGTCACATCCACTCCCCACCCTGGTTCACCGTCACCCACGTCCCTTTTTCCGGCAACCCCTCTTTCTCCGTCCACCACTCTTTGGAGCAGAATTTGAATCGAGGGTAATTCTGAAAGCAGAATTCAAAAAGCATATAATGGAACAGAATTTGAAACCACAAAGACCAACACTGGCCGCCCTTCAAAAGTAGAATCCGTTCGCTGGCGACGGCATAATCTAGATGCATTGTAGGTTAGTCATATACATGGTGGTGATGCGCTGCTCGTCGCCGGTTGTGATGTTAAATCGATACCATAAAGTCAACCGTTATCATAATATCACTTGATTCAATCCAAACCCCGAAAAATCCAAACTAAAATTGCAATCGAAATAAAAAAACGTGATCATAGATCCGGGAAAAATAAATAATGAAACCTAGATCTGGATATCAAAGGATTGGAACGGAAAAGATTACTCTATATCGATCGTGAGCGTAAGAAGATATTTGTTACAGATCGATATAGAAGATATTCTGTAACAAATATGGTTTCCGGCCAAGGGAAAGGTTTCTGGTGGTGGTGGTGGTGGCGGTGGCGGTTTGGCGGCGGCGGTGATGGTTTGTAGTTCGGCTTGTAACTAGTGAAGATGGAATGAGGTGGATGGAAAAAAGTGAGTTCGCCGGAGATGAAGAATGACCGGTGACGGTAAGTTAGTGGGGTAGATCTTGTTTGGTGAGGTAATGCCAAAAGTTGAATGAAGATGGTTCCTGGGCTCTCGATTTATTTTTTGGTAATATTATTAATAATTAAATGTTAAATATATAAATGTAAAACTGGAAAAGTAAATATTAAATATACTTATCCATTATTGTTGATGACGTGGCATCTACATGTCTCTGTGATGTGGCAAGTTTTTGATGTGGCAGTCCACGTGTAACGTGACGTAGCATTTTTACACATAATCCGGTAAAAAACTACTTTTCAAATATCCAAGCACGAAACAATCCGGTTTGTTGCATACTTGAGTAATTAAATTGGTAGGTTGCATACTTGGAACAAATTTTGGCAGTTCGTTGCCGATTTTTGTCATTTACCCTTATTTTAAAGCAAAAGTCTTTTTTTTGCTATAGTTTTTGCCAAAAACAATACCACTGGGATGTCTTCATATACAAAATATTGGTAAGTACATATAAAAAGAACGATAAAATAAGGAAAAAGAGAACAACATTAAAATTTTACTTCTAGACGACGTTCGGTATCTATAATTTATTAAATGTTTATTTAAAAAGTGTAACAAATGTATATATGTTCATGGATTAACATATATATTAATGGTAGTAAGGTGTGTGTACTTGTCTTTTTAAAAAAAAAAAAAATTAATAAAAAAATAGTCAACGTATCTTAATCTAGCGAGAGTATACTTACATTTACAATCATTGTAGTATATCAATCAATCGTTTGAGTATATGATTCCTGTTCGTGTTAGAAAGCTCGATAATACATATCTTTAGTTAAGAGTGTTGCAACTTCAACCCTCGACACATGCCTTACCATAATTTAGAGATACTTTTATTACCGATACAGATTATACTAATGTTACATGATATAGTTTTAGAATATTAAATGATACTACATGATTAATTAATGATTATTATATACAACTTTCAAGAAATCAAAGTAACAATAATAAAAATATAAATTTGAGCCATCTAATCTTTCATTTAGCCAAAAGGTAAAATTGCCTTGAAATCAATTTTTTTATAATACTCCGTATGTTAGAAGGCACATAAATAAATAAATACATTTTGTAACCTTAGAAATATTATTTTAAATAGAATATAGATAGCATAACAAAATATTCACTTTTCCTTTTTATTTTTATTTTCGTTTTCCAATTTCAGCTCGCGTTTTTTTTCAGCGGAACAATAATGGCGATGCAAATTGCGAAACGCATCTTCACGACCACCGCCAGAAACCCTAACAACAGCCTTTTAGCGCCGTTTAATCGGAGTTATTCTTCCGGTTCCTCCGATCTCATCCCCGTCACTCTTTTTCCCGGCGACGGTATTGGGCCTGAAATCGCAACCTCTGTCAAACAGGTCTAATTTCACCTTCTCATAACTTATATCATTACTTGTAGTATAATAGTATATAATATACGGAGTATGTATATGTTGCATATTTTGGTTAATTATGCTTTTATTATACGCTTAGGGTTTCACAATTTCATCATCTTGTATGCACTAACAATATATGTACAAACACTAAATTATGTATTCAATATAATTGTGATTTCAGTATGTTGCTTTTCTGTGGATGTGTAATAAAAGGCAAAAGTTGACTTTTGACTTTCTTATCATGCAGATATTCAGTGCTGCAGAGGTTCCAATTGAATGGGAGGAACATTTCGTAGGGACGGAAGTGGATCCTCGAACGCAAAGTTTTGTTTCGTGGGAAAGTTTAGAATCGGTGAGAAGAAATAAGGTTGGATTGAAAGGACCAATGGCTACACCTATTGGAAAAGGTCATCGGTCTTTGAATTTGACGTTGAGGAAAGAGCTGAATCTGTATGCGAATGTGAGACCGTGTTACAGTTTACCTGGTTATAAAACTCGGTATGATGATGTAAATCTCATTACGATTCGTGAAAACACGGAAGGAGAGTATAGTGGTCTTGAACATCAAGTAAGGTTACCTTATTTTTTCTTAGAGAAAAGAGATTTGTTACAATGAATCCTGTGCAAAGTTGATGTTTCTTGTGTTTTTTATGTTAGGTGGTGAGGGGAGTTGTTGAAAGTCTAAAGATTATAACCCGTCAAGCGAGCCTGCGAGTGGCTGAATATGCGTTTTACTATGCTAAAGCCCATGGTAGAGACAGAGTATCTGCCATACACAAAGCGAACATTATGCAGAAAACTGATGGTCTATTTCTAAAGGTGTTCATCCTTTTGAAATATTGAACATTTAAATAGTTGATAGCGTTCCATTATACTGAATTGTTTCTTTTATATACATTTCTAGTGTTGTCGAGAGGTCGCTGATAAGTACCCTGAGATAAAGTATGAGGAAGTTGTCATCGACAATTGCTGTATGATGGTATGCACACAATTATCAATGTTATCTTAAAAAATTCACTAATATGTAGTCAGCAGGCAAAATGTTAACACGAAAAAGACTACGAGTCTGCGAGACTGCGACACTCATGTTGTTTTTTTGTTTGCAGCTCGTAAAGAATCCTGCGCTATTTGATGTACTAGTGATGCCTAACCTTTATGGTGACATTATAAGTGACCTTTGTGCTGGGTTAATTGGAGGATTGGGTTTGACACCAAGGTATTCCATAATTCATATTTCCTTTGGTTATATATGTGGCCACTATTTCCCTTTTTTTTTCCTTCTGTTTGTTGAGTAAAGTGCCTTGTATCATTTGGCATCATCTACAGCTTAAATATCGGGGAGGGAGGTATTGCTCTTGCCGAGGCTGTCCATGGTTCAGCTCCTGATATTGCTGGAAAGGTTAGAATTAAAGCTCCTGCTATTACTTGTTAGTCTTTGTTAGCTTGCTGAGGTTCACATCCATAATGTTGTAACTATATAATGTGTTCTTTTTTATTAACACTCGTGGTGTGTCATGTGTGCAAACTGCCAACCCCTAATCACACTTGTATAAGCACATTAGAGAATGAAAACACCAAAAGATTAGCGCTTCATTAAGCACTCAAAATTATGGGTAGGGCTGTAGGCCATAGGGAACAAGTTTTGCAGTTATTAACATGTAGTAGTCACCTAAAGTCTTACAGCGAAGCTTCAAGATCTCTTTGACCAAAAGGTATATCTCTATATATAGCATCCGAGGACTCGGGGAGATGTAATGCCACCATAAACTAAATGTCCATAAAAGATTGCAAATAACTTGCAAGTGTGTAGGTAGATATCTTGCAAATGACTAACAAACACTATTTTCTTTAGACTTGACACCCTGTGTTGATAACTTGCCCTCCCATACTTGAATCCACCATAACCACCCGAGTATCCACATAACATAAACATGTCCAACAAGGACCATGATGATAGAAAACCATAAATCTTCTTGTTAGATCTTTTCACCTAAGGAGAGCCAATCAAAATTGGCAGAAGCTTCAACCTCACGATTAGATGGGCACAACCATAAATAATGATTAGGTGAAAATTACTTTATATTATGCCTAATATTATACTCACAATTTAAAAGTTTCGCTTGTCAATTGTTTCATCTTGTTCTTTTGTTACATTCAGTCCGGAGTTTATAACTAAATGAACTTCTTGTGTAGAACTTGGCAAACCCGACTGCTTTGTTGCTGAGTGCGGTCTCAATGCTTCGGCACTTGAACCTTCATGATAAAGCAGATAGGATACAGGATGCAGTACTCAATACAATTGCAGAAGGCAAGTACCGAACTGGTGATCTTGGTGGCTCTTCTACGACCTCTGATTTCACTAAGGCAATCATCGACCATCTTTGAGGAATGAGTGTTGCACGTGCATAGAATTTACTTCTTTTTTCTTTTACTATGAGTTTTAACATCACAGATCGAACCTTTATGTCACATTTTGGACATCTGTGAGAAGGAATTAATTTGACCACATCATGTTGCTACTATCCAGCCACGGAATTCAATACACTTGAGAAACTTCCAAGGTGATGAAACAGGAAAGGTTTGATATTGGCTAACAGATTAAGCTTCTGTGGTTGGTGTTCTTCCAATGGGGTTATTGTCTTTGCCCAATGAAATAAAAACATCTTGTGGTCTTTCTTGTCTAGTTATCATATGTATAAAACTACAATACTACATACTCTTGTATATCACTATTTCCAGGGTTCACCGTTCGCTGAGAGACAGTTTGTGATGATACCATTCAAATCAAGATATACTTTTTGTCTGTCATATTCACGTCTGTAAAGTGGATATTTTCATTCCTGTGTTTATTTTGTCCATAATTTCACTTAAGCAAGATACTCAGATACTCGAATTCCATGCCAGCTTGTTGTTTGGCTTCAAATTAAGTATATAAGATCTCTACCAAAATATGTTAAATTAATACCAATATATTGTGGGAGTTTTCAGAATTTTTTTTGATAGATGGATATAATTAGGATAATCGTTCAAGAACATTTCATGAAGTAACACCAAGATCTTCATAAAGTGGACAAAATATGTAAACTTTAAGGTAGTGAACAGAGGTCATTTCTTATAACTGATTCAAGGTATCACATCCATTGATGCATCTCGATTAATTCAACAAACAAAATATAAATATGTAAGAAATGAAGTCAACAAGATGTAGCAACTCATTCAAGTTTTTCGTGAGAAAATACATTCTGCTGTTGTGTAGTTTGCTTCATAAATTTGAAAAGAACCTAGTAATTCCTACTCGATCAACTGCTTCTGCAAGTTGTGGAAAACTGATTATCAAATAGGCTGAACATACAAGGTTTCTACATAAGCTCTTGCTTCGATCCTCTTGACTACTCATCACACATCATCATTGCAAGCTGATTAAACAAAGATACAATAAAAGTTGATGGTCATTTCATTGCAAAAATGGCATACTTTAGACAAGAAAAGATGCTTGAGTAAAATAAAAAGCCCATTCATGAAATCGCACAAATGCTACGTAAATTAATCATTCAATGATAATAAACAGTTAAGGAGTCCATCATTCTATGAAACTTGTAATGTAAATCTCTGTGCTCATACCACAAAGTTCATGATTCATTATTGATTAGAAAAGGTTAACCAATGGACCTATATGTTTTTCTATTATATAAAAATAAAAGGTTTAAAACAGACAGATCCAAGTCATTCCATCTTGCTTCTCGATCTTCATCTAGTCTTGTCAACGCCTACAAATGAAGCATGTACCACTTTATCAAGAAAGATGGAGATATTTAAAAATTATAGAGGCATGCATAAAAATGATCATTTAAACTAGGAATCAATCAGTCCTTCCACCTATCTAAGAAATTGTAAGAATACATGCAAGTGTCCGATTTTGGCCAACAAAAAACATTCAAACCCGAAATCTAAAATCTTTGCTTCCTTGATTATAAAGACACCTAGCATATGTATCTTACAGGCCTGGTGATCTAGAGACACTATTCAATGAACACTAACATACCTCAAAGTGAATGAAAGAAGATGAAGGAGGGACCTATGACGCATTGTTAGATACCTAATCAATAAAAAACAAATAATTAAAAGATTGGACCAGAGCCATGAGATCGAGAAGGAGAAAATAATGCAAGCACAATTAGTTTATTGAACAGAAGAGAATGTTTGCTATATGTCACTGCATACATCTATGAAAGATTAATAGCCAAAAGAAAGAAACTGAAGATCATTTTAATGGGTACTTTTTACAGTAACAAAATTGGCTCTTGATTCTAGCAAAGTTTTATGAAAGGATTCCAATCTTGACAAGATTTAAATTCTTGGCGTTTGAGACCTTGCACAATGCAACAATCAAGTCAACGAATGCCTTGAAAAATACAGAACTTAAGTGTATAACGAACAACAACAGCTGTATAAATGGGACAATTTTTAAGAACATGAAATTGTATAGACTATGTATATCCATAATCAAACTATGAACACAACTGTTATAAGGGTCTTGACCAACTAACTTGAAATTCACAGAACTACGGCCATAAGTCGAATTATAATATACTACAACTTTTGAAATTAGAAAAAGTTCCACTTCAACTATCATTATCCTACACCCTACTAAATTACCTAAGCCCGCAACCAATGTCTACAAGTAAATGCATAAAGTGGAATCCAACATCACAATGTAGCTAAGCTTTGACAGATTTAACATGAACTGAAGTGTTACCTTCGGGGAGCCAACCGTAACCGCGTTGAGAAAGCGTAAGCATCGAAGTCATCAACGCTGAAGCAGTTGCAGTGTGGAAAGGTTGCATTGACTCCAAACAAGCACTCATTTCAACTGGACACCTAAACACACACACACACAAATATCTGAATCACACAATAGTTCAAATTCACAACTTGCAAATTGATAGAAGCATTCTGCTTATTCATTTGAACCCTAAAAAATCAAATTAGAATAGCATTTTTGTGTATCACAATATGAGTATCCTTATGAGTAAACTACAGAACAAACAAAAGGGTACAAAAATTTGAGTAAAAGATTTAATCTTGTTATGAAACCCTAGATCTGTGTGTGAGTTTAAATGGTGGGTTAGTTACCTGAAGATGCGATTGGATAGAGAATTTTGGCTACCGATGCGAAAAGAAGTGCGAGCAGATTTGGCTTGAGATGAGGCTCGTGCCGCCGCGCTACGGACGGCGGATGACCGGAAAATTGATCGAGCGGCAGCCGCTGCAGTCGCCATTTTTTATGCTCGAGTGTGTGATGTTTTTTTTTTTTTTAATTCAGGATTTATCAAAGGGTTTTGACTTTTTTGAGTCGTTTGGGCTAAAAAGAATTGCTAAACCCTACTACTCCGTATATACTAATACATTTTTTCCCCTTAAATGATAAATTTTAATAAGTACCCCACCCACTATCATGAATATTTACATCAATCCACAAATTATACATTTGTCTCGTCTCAAAGACTCGAACCCCCAACCTGTTGATTGGAAGGGTCACCACGATATCGCTAATCCAAAAGCCCTTTTGTCCTAAATGACAATTTGGCAATACGTATCCGTTTTCGAGTTTATATGTGTGGGTTAAACGTATTGACGGATTCATAGATGAGGTTCAGAGGAGAAGGTATTATTTGAGGAGAAGGAGGAGAAGAATTTTCATTTTTTCCCCCTCCACATTTTTAATAGTGTACACACTACTCCCTCCTACTTTCTTCCTACCCACCCCTCCCCTCCCCTCCACCACTGTCGCACCCCCTGAACACGTGGCAGCGGAAACATGAGGTGTCATGGGGGCGCCGACCAAATCAAATATCACAACACAAGATTAAAGCAAACGACCTTTATATGAGACGTTTGAAAATATTACATACCATAAATTCAAATTGTTTACAACCGTTGTACAAAACATTGGAGTTCGCATAAAATGTGTAGATTACATAACTACAAACTATAGTAAAATGCAATCTAAATCCTTTGAGTTTGAAAGCAATGCGACTCGAGCTACGCTATCCATAAGCGTCCTACTGCTGTGGGTTACCTGAGAAATACATACTAAAAAGGTCAACATAAAGTTGGTGAGTTCATAGAGTTGTTTAACAATTGTTTAAATGTTGGTATAAAACCCAATAGTATGAAACACGAGTTATGAAACACAAGATTTTAACAGTTGTATCATTCAACAATGATAAGTAATTGTATCGTTTAACAAACGATAAGTAAATGTGTTGAGTAAATGTATCGTTAACAAACGATAAATAAATATGTAGTTGCACGAATGCAAAAATATGTATACCATTTGCCATGAGCTCATAGTCCGAAGCTTAACAATGTGTGTCGTGCCTCTTTCTAGTACACGATCGTGGGTGCCCCAATGCAAGTGTCTAATCCGGTACACTCGTTATGAACAAATATTAATACGTCCGTTTGACAGGTTAGCGCGACTAACCCGGACAGGGATTGTCAGTCCCAAATAAATCTATTTACTAATATTCACGCTTTAGCAAAACTAACAAACTATGATGTGTAGGGCCTTTGTGGATTAGTGTGTTAACTCATGCAATCCGTATAGCGTTGTTTATGGTACTTGTGTTCATAAAAGCAGTTGTATAAAGCAATAGTAATAAGCAGTTGTAGTATGGATTCTCCCCCAAAATAGTTATAAAACAGTAAAAAGAGGGGCTATGAAACTCACATGAGTTTTAGCAATTAGTAAGCAAGCAATATCAAGTAGCAAGCAAGGTGTGATCCAATGTGTAGCCTTCTAACGTCCTAAACGTATAAGGTTGGGTATAAGTAGATGTCTCAAAAGACCATCTATAGCGATTGTATAAGTGGGGGGGTCAATGTCCACTTAAGCCAATCGTGTAGGTAGAGGGTTAATGTCCACCTAAGGCTAGTTCATCAACCAGTATGTCCAAATAAGTTGTTCAAGTTCGTTTATTAAAAACATGTACGACCCGTTGGTGAAAGTTTGTAATAATAATCTTAAACCATTATTATTATGTGTTGTTTCATTGTATACTATCCAAGTATATGTTTCGTGTGTTGCAAATAGATTATTTTAGTTTGTATAAGCCTTAAACCGTAGGTCAAAGTTGGTCAACTCGTTGGTCAAAGCTGGTCAAACTGGTCAAACCTGGTCAAACCGATCAAACCTGGTCAAACCTGGTCAAGGTTGGTCAAACTATTCAAACTTAGCATCACTAGCAAAATGTAGCAACACTAGTAATTGTGGCATCACTAGGTTAGTGTCTCTACTTAAGACTTAGGATATTTTCAGAAATTGTAGCATCACTAGCAAAATGTAGTAACACTAGTAATTGTGGCATCACTAGGTTAGTGTCTCTACTTGAGACTTAGGATATTTTCAGAAATTGTAGCATCACTAACAAAATGTATCAACACTAGTAATTGTGGCATCACTAGGTTAGTATCTCTACTTGAGACTTTGGATATTTTCTTCAAGTGTTCTAAGTGTCGGTTTCTAATTCGGGAAACTTTCTAAGTTTAGTTTTTGGTCCAAGTTACTAACTAAGTCACCCAAACCCATTTTTGTTACCACTTTCCAAAAATAGTAAGTTTTGTCGTTTTTAGAAACCGAGCCGTTTTTGTTGACTTGGTCAAACCGACTCGGTTTGACCCGAAACTTTTACCCAACCCATATATCAGTTTATAGAGTCCAAAAATTTGTCGGTTCGTGTCGGCGTCGTTTCGAAGTGTCGGTTTTTAATACACAACTTAAAACTTCAAAGTTTTCATATTTTCGACTTTTGTCGGTTTGGTTCGCCACTAGAAAACACTAACTTCTGGTCCAAATCAAACTTCACAATTTTTACCAACTAATCATTAAGGTATCTAGTTTCTATCATCAAAATTTCAGGATTTATCATGTCCATTTACATATTTAATTAAGCTCGCGAAAGTTCCGAACACATTTCTCGAAAACTAACAGGTTAGTCCTCTAAATCGGATCGTAGAGAAAAATGAGTACGTTTCTCGAAAAAGTACAAAACATGAAAGTTGTAGATATTTTCGATACGCAAATTTGAAAAAAAATTCATCGTCTAATTCTTAGTATACGATTTTATACGAATATTTTCGTAAACTGACGATTTTTAGGCAGATTCATGCATGTTCAAGTTTGCTTTATAAAAACGATTTTTGCACTTCTTTTTGGACATATTCATGTTAGATGAACATTATAACCTTAAAATCAGTAGTAAATAAGTACTATAAGTGAAGGGTTTGATGATTTATACCAAGATAATGATGGAGAAGCAAAAGGGAGTTGAAGATGATGATGTCTTGGTGCTAGCTTCCTTAGATGATGATGATGATGATGGCGATTTTGTGGTGGTGGTTGTGGTGGTTCTTGGCTGATTTCCTCCAGAGATTAGAGAGAGTATGAGGGAGTTTTTGGAGTGTGAAAGTGTGTTTGAGTGTAAAATGAGAGAAAAAGTGTTTGCATGAAAGGGATATCGATATGTAGGGAATTTTAATCATGAAAATGCATGTAAAATAAGTGGGTGCACATGGGGGAGAGAGGGGGCCGGCCAAAGGAGCCCACCCAAGGGTATTTTGGTCACTTTCTAGCTCCTAATTTAATTGGTTACGTTTTACATTCGTTTACCCGATTGTTTAGACGTTTATTCGTACGTTAAATATTTAATTGACGTTTTTATTTAACGATTTAATTTTCGATATTTTCACTTTAAATATTTAATATAATACTTGAAAACTCTTATAAAAATGTTTCGTTAGTTTATCGGCATCGATTTGCGTGTTTGTTTTACGAGGGTTTAATCGCGTAACGTTATTTTGAGTCGTTTAGATTAGCGATATAATTTGGATAAATTTCCATTGTAGTATTATTTAAAATACTTAATTTGAGTTGTCAAATTAATTATTGACGTTTATTTGGTTGCCGAACTAAGTTCGCGCGTTATCGTTGCGTTTGAGACGTTTTAATCGAAACGTCTAGGTTTTTCGTGTATTATCTTAACAAAATAATAAATAATGATAAATAACTTCTAAAAATAGATTTAAGTTATTTATAGAAATGTTTTCACCAACGTCGTATTTTGTGTCGGAATCCGTCCGATTGTTTTGCGTAATTACAGTTAAACACATAATCACGTAATTGTGTATTCAAATACATATGAAATTACAAATATTTAGCCCAATATAAACTAAATACAAGTAATTTAGAATTTCAAGTAGGTCTAACAATAACCCTAAATCGTCGGGTGTCACAACCACCCACCACTAGCTGCTGCCACTCGCCGCCGCCACCGGTCGTCGGAAAAAAAAATTCAATTTTTTTTGAAAAAAAAATTTAAGTTTTTTTTTTCATAATTTTTTTTTTCCAATTGTTTTTACATATTATCACTTTGTACTGTATTTTATTATTATTATTGCATTTTGTATATATGTTTAGTAGATATTATTCGTTTTTACTGCATTTTTGTATTTTACACATAATTCTTTTGATTTGTTTACTGCATTTTATTTATACACCTCAATCATATATATATTGTTTGTTTTTTACTGCATTTTAAGTAATACATAATATATTTTTTACTGCATTTTGTTAAAATTACACTGCATTTTATTATTATTCACTGCATTTCGCATATATTTCATATATTACATATTGTTTATTTTTTACTGCATTTTATATTATACATATGATCCATTTTTACTGCATTTTGTATGAAAGTATAATACATACTAATGTTTTTACTGCATTTTGCATATATTTATTTAGTACACATTGTTCGTTTTACTGCATTTTATATTATATATAATCTATTTGTACCGCATTTTATTTTTTTTACTGCATTTTGTTATTTTCTCTGCATTTTATATTATACATAATTTATTTGTACTACAATTTGTTATTTTCACTGCATTTTGTTATTTTTGCTGCATTTTTCATATATTTAATTCATTATATATTGTTTGTTATTCACTGCATTTTGTATTTTACATATTATCGATTTGTACTGCATTTTGTATTTTACATATTATCTATTTGTATTGCATTTTGTATTAAAGTATAATACATATTGTTGTTTTTATTGCATTTTGCATATACATCATTTAGGACATATTGTTCACTTTTTACTATATTTTAGATTATATATATAATCCATTTGTACGGTTTTTTGTTGACGTCGGGTATAGAAGATGCGGTAAAATATATAAAAGTTTTAGTTAATTAACAATAATATACAAAATGCAGTGAAAAAAACGTATAGTTTTATTAAAAATGCAGTAGGAAAAGGAATACTATATCTAATAAAAGATTTATGGGAAAAAATTTTGAAAAAAAAAAATGTTGAAAAAAAAAAAATTTGAAAATATTTTTTTTCCGGCGGTCGGAATCCGGCGGCGGCTGTCAGGTGGTGGCAGCAAGTGGTGGGGAGGTGGTAGGTGGGGTTGGAGGAAGAAAGGCGTTTAGTTTAAATGAGGTTTAAAATCATATATAGAAAGTGAATCAGCACACTATAGTTTAACATTAATCAACAACGGATTGTGCCTACAACTTTCATAGCTTCCACGTTCCGTCCCTCCACACATTCGTGATGTTTCCGGCGCTATACAAATGAAAGCCGTATAACGTTACCTCCGTTGTCTCATAATGACATCATCCCAACTAATGCGACTAACTACGTCATAGCAAACACGCAATATAACTACTCGCTAATCATGGTAATCAATCCTAAATCTAGCATGATAACAGTAATAACAATCATCATAATAACAATAGATAAATGATAGATATAACCGTAATAAGAGTGTAGCTGAATACAACGTGAAAGAATACAAGCAGAACTTCGAGTATCCTCCAAGCGATATTACAATATTACCCCTCTATTCGTCCGGTTAATACCGTGACTAACTAGCCGCTAACTACGAAAATAAAAACCTAAATCTAGAGAGAGAGTAGTGAGAGAGTGAGAGTGTGTGTTTTGAGGTGTGAAGTGTGTTGGATTTTTTTAAATGTTGAGGTGAAGCCTTGTATTTATAGGAAACGCGCAGCCGTATTCTTCAACCGTATTCCAACCTTCAAATGCACAACCATATCGCACAGCCGTATAAAAATCTCATTTTTATTGCCTGAACACGAAATATGGTTGGTTTTGGCCGTATACGGGTGGACTGGAGCAAATACGGGTGGGCACCAACCGTATACGGCTGGACTGGGCCGTATACGGTCTACACAGGCCGTATACGGTCTGTGTCCAGCCGTATACGGTCTGGTCCAGCCGTATACGGTCTGGGACAGCCGTATTCGGTCCTTTCGGTTATTCGTTTCTTCGATTTGGCGTAACTTCTTCGTCGTTTATCCGTTTTGAGTGATTCTCGCGCTCACGGTTTCGTAATTTCCTAACGAAGAAAATGACATAAGTTAGAGGTCATAATTCCAAGTATAGCTTAAATTGTGCTTAAATGCGGGAACGGAAGATTCGTTGATCGTTTGTGCTCTATTTTACTCGTTTTTAGGTCTTTTTGGTTGATTCTTGAAGCATCGTCTATATTTTAGCCATCATTATGAAATTTAGTATAAAAGTGTATATTTCAAATGTTTTCATTCATAATTGGGCTAAAAAGGTGAGATAATAGCACACAAAAACTTGACTTTTTGAGTTTTTGCGTGTTATCAAATATCCCACACTTAGACTTTGCTTGTCCTCAAGCAAAACTCAAATTTCTCACTTGCTTCCCAATGAAAATATTTTGAAAGTGTCACTGCATTTTTTTAGGGCGAATCAAAATATAATAAGAGCAAACATTCCCATATATAAGTAACATATCCTGGAAACTAAGAGAAAATAAGGTATTCGTTTCAAGAGCCTAAAATGACTCTCTTAGGTATGCTTTCAATTCTCGCGATCTTGGAATTACTTGACTAGGCGATCTCACCAGGTGGTCACTCAATTCACTCAGAAGTGTTTCGGGTTACCTATCATTCTAAACAAACGAAATCGCTCAAATGCCAGTCATGCAACATCCATCGTCATAGGCTTGCTCGAGAATCATATCTCCACCACTTAGGTGAGGACGGTGCTAATTATCCCAGGACATTCAAATGGGTTGTAACGTTTGGTGAGGGTTAAAGGGTATGGATATGTGGGAACTTTTGTTCAAGGGTTTTGCTTATCTTAGGACCTTTAAACTTAAGAAAAATTTTATTTAGACAAACTTTTTAATGAAAACGGAAACGGATAACGGTAAGGGAAGAAGATAGCTATTTTGACTTATACCTTTTGAAAACATATGGAGGATTTATACTTTTAGGGATCGGAGTTTTCAGGAGATTTGAAGCACTTAGCTTTATTTCAAACTTTTTCTTTTCTTTTCTTTTCTTTTCATTTCTTTTTTTTTTCTATTTTTTTGGCCTAGAACTTCTTTACCAAGGAATTTCTAAGGCATTTTTATTTAATTGCCCTTTTGAGATCCTTTCTTACTTTCATTTTTCACACTTTTGACAATTTCGAATTTACTTGGTGCCAATTTTTCGCACCATAAGACTCTCGATCCTTGAATATTGATCATAGAAACGCACGCGAGGAGTTTTGAGTAAACACGAATTTTGTGATTTTTAAGTGAAAGCAAAAAGAATACCTAAATAGCGTCTTTCAAAAATTTAAAACTTCTAAGATAAGGTTTTGGTGGGTGTGGAAGTGAATGGGTTTAAAATTTGGGTTTTAAAGAAACGAAAAGGCTAAGGCTCAACAGGGTTTTCTAGGCGGATCATCAACACTGTAAATGAGTGTTGGAAGGGTTTTGGGCTTGAAGAGATATGTAAAAAGGGGGCTAAATCCTAAGAAATGTCAAGGTCCTCTAATTGCACCTATATCGCGTACGGTACTCTACCAATGTGGTCTCGAAGTGCATACCAGGAGCAAGTTCTAATTCTGGATGCATGCATCGGCACACACTAATCAAACGAATAGTGAAACATTTAAAGTGAATGCTTTTCATAGGCTCAAGATACCTCACTGCAAGTATGGGTTGTATGTGCCTAGCCATGCGATGCCCCTCTTAGATCATCATTTCAGCTCAAGAAATTTCTAACTTATTTAATCTTATTTTCCAAAATAAACTACTCGTATATGAAAATGATTCCATCAAGACATTTTGATTCAAAAATTTTGAAAAATTTTAAGCAAAAGTGAGGTTTTATGAAATTTAAGCTAACTGAATGAGTGGCGTATCCAATGTCGAAGTTAAGCTTATGATTTTGAGAAACATTTTCTGAGTTTGCTTTTGGAAATAAGAATCTGACCTAAGGTATTCTATACCGCTATCCCACACTTAGAGGAACATTGTGCCTAATATTCTCTTGAGTTGAGATTTTACTGAAAGTAAAATCCCACACATAGAGTTTGAACATATCGGGAAATGTTTCTCAAGTGTTTGTTTTGGGCTGGAATCCCACACTTAGTGATAAGCTTAGGATATAGCATAGACTACTAATAAAATAGAACAAAATAATCAAATCAAAACAAGGATAAGAACGAGAGAACTCCCCTATCAACATGATGGATGGAAGCTGAAGGTCTGAAGATATGCTGCTTTTGAGGAAGAGTATTTGCCAGATATCCTCCTTGCGACACCTCCATGAAGTTCATTCAGCTTTTGGGAAGCGCACTTTTGGAAAGTGGCTTTATTCATCACTTCTACTACTTTCTCTCTTGTGAAAGTATCTCTTAAGTGTGAACACGTTTGATATACTTGTTAACCACTTCTTATTTTATAGCTTTTTACCAAAAGAGTGTTACTATCCCAGAATGTGAAAAGATATTTTCTAATACAAATCATTTTTAAGACATGTGTTTTTAAACGAGTTCGAGCATAATGCGTGAAAGTAGCACGCAAGTACCTCAAATGCTCGAAACACGTGAATTAATATTTTGAAAATGTTTCCTATATTCTGGGATTAGTAATGAGGTAAAAGCTGTTAGTGTAAAAATGAAGTGATGTTTTGAAAGCTTTTTGTATATCCAAGTGTGAAAGATAGTCGGAGATATTTCACTTCTAAAAAAAACAAAATACTACTAATACTAAAGGATATTTATTCCACGGGTTGCCTCCCGAGAAGCGCTTCTATTTATAGTCGAGGGCTCGACTTTTGTTCCTCCTGGATCAGCTGGAAGAGGAACCTCCAGGGCTAGAGGTGTTAGATAGTGGGGCCCTGGAGTTTTGTGGATAGAATTTGAGATAATGGCGAGTGATGACTTGGGTGATATTTGGGATTCTTGAAACAAAGAGAGGGAAACTATCGAAGTGTTCCTCAGCCACCCTCTGTAAGTATAAGAGGTCACAGGAGATATCATAGACTGCTTTGGAGACGGGTCCATCCGAATCTATGAAGTAGGTCCCATTGTACTCGAGTCTCTCCCGCTCTGGTCGTTCCTGTCTTAATGAATCCATGAACCCGAAGAAGCGCAAATGGATGTCTTCATGAGTGCTAACGCTGGTGCTTCTTCCTAATTCATTAATGGACTCGAGGATGCCTTGGATAAGCTGATTCTGATGATCGGAATATGTGAGGTTTGGTTTGCAAAAGATGTTGATCATTCTATTATAAACCTCACGCAGTCCATCATGGAATAACTGTTTGGGCTCCCTTGTGAAGACAGTACCGAAGATATCTCTAAGCTGCTCTGTGATAAAGTTCGCGGTGTTAACCAACGAATCATCAGTAATGGATGAAGGGATGTTTCGCGTCCTCTCATCAATACTCACATACTCCAGCCTTTCGATAATCTTACAAGCATGAAATTCGATGGTGCAGTCAATATAAAACCAGTGTGGTGAAGAATCATCGATATGATCGTTACTAGCCATAGAGTTCATCAATCCCCTCAGATCACTCATCATCTGTTTTTCGACTTCGTCGTCAGGGTTCCCAGTAGCATAGTCCATATTGTATCTGTAAGAGTGTAGAAACTCCATTTGCCTGGGTGAGTATGGAAATGCGGACCTGATTAGTGCTTCATATACCTTGCCATATATGATTTTCTGGTTTTCAAAGAACTCCATATCGTCAGCAGATGGCTCATCACTGTTCTGAGGTTCTTGCAGAAGCTGAGTAGCGAGATCTTCGGCGAAGGCATGGATGCGGTTTTGTAGATGCTGAGGACTTCGAGAGTTGGTGGCACGATAAACATCATATTCTACTTCGATCTCTTCGATCAAGTGTCGCTGATGTGGCGTGTACTCAATAGTGGAATCTCTGATAATCGCCATCAAGGTACGAAAGTCATCCTCGTATTGCTCAATAGCACTGATCATCCCTTCGTGATTAGAGATGATCGGTACTTGAATAGTTCCGAGAGGAGAATCTGGAATGGTGGAAGGTAGACGAAGGTGAATAGAGCGGATATCAATCGGAACATCTATGAATACGACGTCGTCCTCGTCACTATCTGTCGCTGTGGGGTCATCCTCCAGTGAATAAGGGAACTCGGTAGCTGTAGGTGGTGACTGAGACTCGTCGGTGATCTGAGATATCGGCTGAGAAGAGATCATCTCAATTTCCTTTTCATCCTGAGAATCGGAATCGTGACTAGAACCAGAAGTACCTCCTAGCTCGAGTTGATTACGAAGTCTAGGAAAGGTGAGTGGTTCGATAGGATCGATGTCTGATGCGATGAGTTTCCTCATAGTGAGCACGTGTTCAGCCTCATAAGATTAATCAATCACTGGTTCTTCTTCTTCTGAGTCACTCTCTGGCAGGGGGATAAAGCTTTGAGTGTAGTTTATCTGCATTATCTCGGCTGTCGGAAGGTGTGAATCAGGAAGGTAAGTTGGTGTAAACTGATCTTCTTCTGTCTCGTCCTCTTCTTCTTCTTCTATTTCGTCTTCTTCAGTCTCTTCCTCTTCTTCCATTTCTTCTTCCTCAGTGTCGAAAATAATTGTGATGGGCTCGTCAGACATCCGTGTGTCTGGTTCAGAATCATCATCCGAAGTAACTCTGCCTGTAGAAATCATACATATCTCTGCATGCTCTGTCAAAGCCTGGTCAGTCTGATCAATCTTGAAGGTGATAGTCTCTCCATGAGATCTAAGACTGATAGTCTGTGAATAAACATCAATGATAGTACGTGATGTGTGCTAAGTATAGGCAATTATAATCACAAGTTTTAAATTAAAGAAATACTAAATAATACTATCACACAATTCAGGCAAGATTAACCCGTTCATGTAATATAGCTTAATAAGTAAGTCCAAATTCGAACACAAGAAACGTGATTCTGATTTATAACTAATTATCTATTTAGTTCTAATTACAACTAATTACAATTATACAAATAAATAAAGTAAAGTAAAGGATCCAATTTACAATAATATACAAGATAAGGGGGACGTTTTAGTTCCGAACGAATATATTTATATTTATATTTTGATACAGATTCTAATAGATAAGTTTCAGGAACAACTTAATAATACTCAGATGGATAGAAGATTATAATTATTCAAAATATTATTTATTAAACCTATTATATGTACTTATGTCTATTTGCTTTGTTGGCTATTATTACTGGTGAATTACTAATGTAGAAAATTACTTAAGGTTAAGCTAATCTTCATCATAGCAATACAGTCATAAGGTTACGCAAAGTATCACTAATTAATAAGATCTATCAACAGTTTATTAATACAATTTCATCGGTATGGCGTGAATCACAATATTACTTTATATTAATGAATTATTCTTCGTCTATCGCATAAGGTTAAGATCAAGACATAAACACAATCACTTAATTTATATAAACTTGATATGGTCATCCTCGTTTAATATAAATCAGTCTAACTATGTCAAGAACAATCATCAATATATCATAATAAAGACAATTCTTGTATAATAAACATTCAATAATATAGTTCCAACATAAACATCTAATTCATATAATAAACTCAATAAACATTCATTCAAATAGCTATAACGAAAACCTAATTAACAAGTAATTTAAATAAACAATATCCATAAATTAACTCAATAAGGTTATTAAAGTTACAAGGATAAAGAAACCGAACCAATTGTAGAACCAGCTTTTCCTAGGGTTAAAAACCTTCAAACCCTAGCTCCTTAACCTCCAAAATTGCACTTTAAGTCTACCTTAAACCCTAATAATCGGTTTTGGTATTCTTGAATCGTATATCTCAAACCTTAACTTAGGCCTCTATTTATAGTTTTCAAAACCGCCAGTCCAACCGCCGGTTGGATCAATTTGAGTCCTGGTCCAACTCCGCGTCTGGAACCGCCTTAATCCCTTTAATACTCCAACCGCCGGTTGGACCTTCATTCCAGAATATTCTAACTTCGGGTTGGGCTCTTATTTTTGGGCTTCTTCTTTTTTTTTTAACGGATTTTAATCTTCATTTTGGCCCATTTCTTCAATATTATCATTTAAGGTCTTCAATTCTTTAAGGTTTAAGCTCCTTTTTCTTTATTTCTTCATTTTCTTCAGTTTTGGATTCGTTCTCGTTCATTTTTCTTCAATCTTTAATTAAAATACATCTCTGCAAATATTAACAAAATAAGTATCTAAAATCATATAAATGCACTAAAAATGTATATAATTATAGGGATAAATTACTATAAAATATACTATCTATTTGATGCTTATCAAATATCCCCACACTTAAGTTCTGCTTGTCCTCAAGTAGAATACTGAATAAAATTTAAAATAATAAGCATCAAACTAATATTTAAGAATCAGAATACCAATACTAAAAAATATGTTTCATAAATTAAAAATTTAAACAATTTAATTAACATGGATAACTATAATGTATAAATAAAAATTATTATTATTTATGTAATATATAGATCATGAATGATTACTAATATATTTGTCCACTTTAAACAATCTATATTCATATTTCTGAATATACTTTATTGTTAGTATGTATATTACTTATGATTTCCATATATGATATACCTTTATATTTAATTATACAATTTTCTTTTATATTCTCATTAAATATATAAAATACATTTTTAAGAATCAAGACATTGGTGATAGGTCTGCATTTTCATGCAACAGAGCGACATAACTTGATTCAGGTTTAAGCAAAACCAAACTTGGTCAAACCATTTTGGCGACCTCATTAGGTATCTTTTATTTTTAAGACTTTTCAAGTACTTTTGACTTGCGTTTGCTTAATTTTTAAGTATATATTAATAGAGACCAGGTCTACACTTTCGTATAACAGAGGAAACAATCAATATATACTCCCAAATGTATTCACATAAGTAAAAAGATATATAAAATTATTGTATATTAAATTTAAAATTTAAGACTTTTTATGTCATACATCATATTATGTATCATAAAATAATATACAAGTTATTTTATTAATTTATTAAAATTCAGAAATCTTCATATAGATTGTCTATTAGTACATCATATCACATAACTAAATACTACTCCTTATTAAAGTAGCTTACGTTATATATACAAAACAGTTAATCCACATTAAAGTCTAAACTTTTAAATACAAAACAAAACTTTTAACAAAAGTATTCTAACTAATAAATACTTAGTTATTCACTTAAAGATTTTTCTTTTTAATAAAATTTAAGAACAATAGAAACTTAAATAATTAATTAAAGAAATTCTTTTTCTTACGAACCCTATCCCCACACTTAAATTATACAATGCCCTCATTGTATAAAAATTGATAAACAAAAGTGAGTAAGGGAAAGAAAAATAGAACAGAAAACTCCCCTGACTGAAATTATAAATTTCATCATCGGCTAAGAAAAATCTGCTTGGTTGATTCCTTCATCTCTTGAAAAATAATATACAACATCCACACTTTCGTACGATTGCATTTAGCATATGCAATAAGCCTTTAAACCCCTCGGTATTCCGAATGGACGAGTTATAGTCTCGTGAGGGTTTCCAGGGAACATACCCACAAAGTTCAATCCTGAAAAATAAAAATATAAAAGAAAAACATAACATATAAAAATAAACATGGGTTGTCTCCCAAGAAGCACTTTTATTTAAGTGTCGGTAAGTTCGACATGATCTGGTAACTTATTCTTCCAGAGTTACATCTGAAGTATTTTCAATAACATTATCTTCATAATATTTCTTTAATCGATGTCCATTGAATGTAAAAATAGCTCTATTGAAGGCAACTAAATCCACACTTCCATTTGTATGAACTTGGTGAATAACAAACGGTCCGCTCCATCTGGATTTCAATTTACCCGGAAAAAAACGAATACGTGAATTGTATAAAAGCACATGTTCTTCAGCAACAAACTCTTTATCTCCTCGAAGTCTTGCATCGTGCCATTTCTTCGTCCTTTCTTTATAAAACCTTGAATTCTCATAAGCATTCCAACGAAGCTTATCTAACTCATGTAACTGTAAAAAGCGATACTTACCAACCTCATCGGTATCCATGTTGCATTCTCGAAGTGCCCAATATGCTTTGTGTTCTATTTCCACTGGTAAATGACAAACTTTTCCATAAATTAATCTATACGGAGTACAACCTGTAGGTGTTTTAAATGCTGTCCTATATGCCCAAAGTGCATCGTCTAACTTTTCCGACCACTCTTTTCTGTTGGAACCAACAGAACGTTCCAAAATACGTTTTAATGCACGATTGGTATTTTCAACTTGTCCACTAGTCTGTGGATGATAGGGTGTAGTAAATCGATGACTAACTCCATATCTTTTTAATACCTTCTCGAATTGATTATTACAAAAATGAGTACCTCGATCACTAATCAATGCCTTGGGAGTTCCAAATCTGGAGAATAATTGTTTAAGAAATTTCACCACAACTCTAGCATCATTCGTAAATAATGCTTTCGCCTCAGCCCATTTTGAAACATAATCCACAGCTACTAATATGTACCTATTACCGTGACTCATAGGAAATGGTCCCATAAAATCGATACCCCAAACATCAAAAATTTCACAAACCTGTATACTAGTCTGCGGCATTTCGTCACGTTTAGAAATATTCCCAGCTCTTTGACAAGAATCACAATTCTTAACGAATGCATATGTATCTTTAAAAATCGTCGGCCAATAAAAACATGCGTCAAATATTTTCTTTGCAGTGTAACTTGGTCCATTATGACCGTCTACTGGTCCTTCATGACAATGCTTTATAATCTGTTGAGCTTCTTCACCATGTACACATCTTCTAATTATGCCATCCGCACAGTATCTGAAAAGAAATGGATCTTCCTAAAAATAATATTTTAAATAAGAAAAGAATTTCTTCCTCTTCTTATAATCCATCCTCGGGAGAACTTTAGTAACCAAATAATTTGCATAATTCACAAACCAAGGTATCTCTGTTATTTCTTGTACTGTCATAAGTTTCTCATCCGGAAATGAATCTTGAATTTCCTCTTCATCCAATGCTTCCAACTCTGGATTTTCCAATCTTGACAAATGATCAGCTGCAACATTTTTAGCTCCTTTTTTATCCTTGATTTCAATATCAAATTCCTGCAATAAAAGAATCCATCGCAATAAACGAGGGCGCGCATCCTGCTTATTAAACAAATACTTCAAAGCAGAATGGTCAGTATAAACCACAGTTTTAGTTAAGACAAGATATGAACGAAATTTATCGAAAGCAAAAACCACTGCCAGAAGTTCCTTTTCCGTAGTTGTGTAATTTTCCTGAGCATCTGTTAATGTCTTACTGGCATAATAGATTGGCTTAAACTTCTTATCAATTCTTTGCCCTAAAACAGCTCCAACCGCATAATCACTAGCATCACACATTAATTCAAAAGGTAGATTCCAGTTTAGACCTGTCATAACTGGAGCGTATACTAACTTTTCTTTTAATGCATCAAACGATTGTTTGCATTTGTCTGTAAATTCGAACTTTGCATCTTTTTCCAACAAATGATTCAACGGTCTTGCTATTTTTGAAAAATCCGGTATAAATCTCCGATAAAATCCAGCATGTCCTAGAAAACTCCTTATTCCTTTTATATTTGTAGGATAAGGTAATTTTGAAATAGCTTTAATCTTTGCTTGATCTACCTCGATTCCTATTTTGGTTATTTTATGACCTAAAACAATTCCTTCTCGAACCATAAAGTGGCATTTTTCCCAGTTAAGAACTAGATTTTCCCCTTCACATCTCTGCAACATCTTCTGTAAATTCTTTAAACAAGAATCAAATGAATCATCAAATACCGAGAAATCGTCCATAAATACTTCCATGAAATCCTCTACCATATCATGAAATATTGTGATCATGCAACGCTGAAATGTAGCTGGTGCGTTACATAAACCAAACGGCATCCTTCTATAAGCAAAAGTACCAAACGGACAAGTAAATGTTGTTTTATCTTGATCTTCGGCCGCAATCGGTATTTGAAAATATCCTGAAAATCCATCCAGAAAACAATAGAACTCCTTTCATCCTAGCCTTTCTATCATTTGATCAATAAATGGTAATGGAAAATGATCTTTCTTGGTAGCATCATTTAATTTCCTATAATCAATACAAACTCTCCATCCCGTTACCGTCCTTGTTGGTATCAAATCGTTCTTTTAATTTGGTATAACCGTTATTCCGCCTTTCTTTGGTACAACATAAACTGGACTTACCCATGGACTATCTGAAATAGGATAGATTAATCCCGAATCCAACAATTTAATGATTTCTTTCCTGATAACGTCTTTAACATTTGGATTCAATCTTCTCAATGGTTGTACGACTGGCTTGAAATCTTTTTCCATCAAGATTTTATGAGTGCAATATGTAGGACTGATTCCCTTGATATCCGTAATTTTCCATGCTATTGCTTGTTTATGCTGTTTAAGAACCTGAACTAAGCGTTCTTTCTCTGCTATTGATAGTTTAGAAGATATTATAACTGGCAAGTCTGATGTGCCTTGTAAATAAGCATATTCCAAATGTGATGGTAGCTCTTTAAGTTCCAACTGTGGTGGTTCTTCAATAGATGTCTTGATCTTAAAGATATCTTCTTTAAAACAAGGAATATTGTTGACAGAATATGGTATCAATTCTTGGTTAATAATTTTAGCAACTGGCTGCATTGATTCCTCTTCAGGATGTTGTTGTATAACCACTGTTGCTTCTTCCAAATCTTCATCTTCCTCTAATAGCTTATCAAATTATGCTAAATCCTTTTCAGTGTCAAACTTTTCAGTTCATCCTTTAAGAATTCCTGTATCTGCTTGATCTTTGTCTAAAAAATCTTGAAAAGAAGGGTTATCCATATATTCATACGAATTTAAATAATAACAAGTATCATCCACATAACCAGGAAATTTCATGGAATTATTAACATCAAAAACAATTTTATCATTCCCTAATCTCATGGTAATCTTTCTATTGAAAACATCTATTAGGGCATGTGTAGTTGCTAAAAATGGTCTTCCTAATATAATATGGACTTTAGGGTCTTCTACCATATCTAGGATTACGAAATCACATGGAAAAACAAATTTATCAACTTTAATTAAAACATTTTCAACTATTCCCCTAGGGTATTGCACAGATCGATCAGCTAATTCAATACACATACGAATAGGTTTTGGTTCTCCTAATCCTAATCGCATATAAAGAGTATATGGCATTAATGAAATACTAGCACCTAAATCTGCTAATGCATTTTCAATAGTCATTTCACCAATTTTGCAAGGTATAGTAATACTCCCTGGATCTTTGACTTTCGGAGGTAATTTATTCTGCATTATTGTTGAACATCTCGCATTCATAGTAACCTTTGTCACATTATCCAGTTTACTTTTGTTTGTCAGTAGCTCCTTAAGATATTTTGCATACTTTGGCATTTGAGCTATAGCTTCAACAAAAGGAATGTTAATATGAAGTTGTTTCAGATTTTCCAGAAATTTGTGGTATTGTTCATATTCTTTGTCCTTCCTTAGAGCACCTGGATATGGAGGTGGGGGTGTATAGTCTTTGATGACTTCTTTAACCTTATTTTCTCCAATGTTCTTTTTGTTTAGTTGTATGTCTTCATCAATTGTTTCTTTTTCAACCTGCTCAGATTCAACAATTTTATTAGTTATAACAGGAGAGTCAACATTCTTACCACTTCTGGTAATTACTGCTTTAGCTTGTTCCTTTGGATTTGTTTCAGTAAATCCTGGCAATGTTCCTGGAAATCTCTCATGTAATGTTTTAGCAATCTGATGAACTGATCCTTCAATTTGTTTGATTGATGCTTCATTATTACGCATCCTTGCATCATGATCATCCATTCTTTTATTACTTGCTTCAACCATTTTTCCCAAAATACTTTCTAACGAGTTGATCCTGTGAGAATAGGACGGATTTTGTCCCGTTTTGACATAGAAACCTGGTGCTCCTTGTTGATACTGTTGTCCTGGTTGATTAACTCTTCTAAAATTAGAAATTTGACGATAATTTGGATTTCCTTGAAAATCCCCATACATAACTTCTTCAGTATTCATTTCGTTGTCATTATCAGGACATTCTGCCTTTAGATGACTTCCTCCACATATTTCACAACCAATCCTGATTGCATAAACTTGTTCATTCATTTTCTTAATATCTCTTCCCATACTTTCCAATTTTGCTGTGATAGCTGCGAGACCATCACTGTCTTCAGATATCCTTTTTCTTCCAGATGAACCATCATTCCATAACTGAGAATGTTTAGCTAATTCTTCAATTCCGGCTTTTGCTACTGCTGGAGTTTTCTTAGGTACTGGGCCTTGTGCATCTAACTGTTGACGTGTTGCTCGATCAACTCCTTTATAGAATACCGTTATTTCTTGTTGGACATTTAAATCATGTTGTGGACATTTATGTAGCATTTTCTTATATCTTTCCCAAGCTTGATATAGAGATTCATCGGGTTTCTGCTTAAAGTTCCTAATCTCATCAATCATCTTCGACGTTTTGGAAGGTGTACAATACATTTTTAGAAATTTTGTACGAAGATCTTCCCAAGTAGTAATTGATCTGGCTGGTTCATTATTAATCCATCTCTTAGCTCCATCCTTTAGTGTTAAAGGAAATACTCGTAACATAACCTGATCTCTTGTAACATTAGGAATATTAAACATATCTGCAATCTCCAAAATTTTCTCAACATGCTCGTTTGCATCTTCTTTATCTTCTCCTCTAAAAGGATTTTCTCTTAATTCTTTCAGAAATTGCCCCTATAATTCAAATTCTACTTCTCTAGCTATGGCAGGCCTAACCACTCCCGGTCTCGGATCCCCACGAGTTTGAATCGTGTAATTCTCAAGCGTCATGTTAGCTATGTCTGCCATGTTTATTTATTCCGGTTTAGAATCGCTCGGATATACTGTATGTTGTCTAAAAGGTACTTTATCTAACTCCGAATCGGAGTAGTAACCTCTTTTAGCCGTTTTGGCTAAACTGTTATGAAAAATTAAGTCTTCTTCCTCAGATGAAATTCCGTAGTCTGGCGAATTAGGTGGCGCGTATGATAATCGTCTTCTAGAATGAAATTCTCGTTCTGGTTCGTCAAACGGACTAAGTGGATCCGGATGAAGTGTCCGGGTCATACATCTATCTGCAACAAAAACAGAATTTAGTAGTACTTTAAATTCAAAAGAAAATGTTAGTAAAATGTGAGAAATATTCAAGTTGGTGTATATGAATCCCGATAATTAATAATAAAACACCTTCAAAATTAAATAATCGAAAAAGAATACCCAACCCAAATTTCATATTTGTTAGTTATGCAAGTTAGTTATTTATACAACAATTTGCAATTACAGTGGGTTTTGTTAAATTTCTTTTATAAAGCTAGTCAATAGATCTCGGTAGCTCCATTGATAGTACACAAAAGTGGAGAAACAGGTCAGCGCGAGGCTTATTAAAAACTTATTTCTTTCGAGAAGCACCTTACCTCTTATATGATAAATCAATGAGGTAGGGCTTTACTCTCCTTATACCTTTGTTTTTGTCAGTATTCTCAATGGGTGAGCCGATATTTCGTATTGATTTTGCAAAGTATTAGAAATAAAAATTATACAGGTAAAATAATTAGTTTAATTAAAATACACCGCTTCCCCCGGTAGAACAAAAGTTCAACCGGTTAAGTGCTCCCCGGCAGCGGCGCCAAAAACTTGATGTGTGCTAAGTATAGGCAATTATAATCACAAGTTTTAAATTAAAGAAATACTAAATAATACTATCACACAATTCAGGCAAGATTAACCCGTTCATGTAATATTAGGGGTGTTCATTTTCGGATATCCGAAAATTCGGATACCCGAAGTTCGGATATCCGAAAATTCGGATAGGGGATTTCACTACCCAAAACTCGTATCCAAAATTTCGGATATCCGAACTTCGGGTATCCGAATTTTCGGATACGGATATCGGATTACCCAAATATCCAAAATATAAAATGAAATATGTAAATTAAAAAAAATCTGGAAATACAGGCTTCATCTTCTTCTCTGTTACGACTCATCAAATCTCAACCCTTTCTAACCCCCTACAAATCTTAATAAACCTTATTCAATCAATCAAATCAAGGCGCACAAATATTCCAAAACCCTCACCTCTAATTCAGCCGTATTTGAACTCAATCTCAACGATTCAACTTTGTCGTACTCGGTTTCTTACACTAATTGCAGCAGTCCTTTCTTATTTTAAGAAAACAAAGAAGATATGTTGATAGAGACGATTGGGGATGGCCGATGGTCGCGTGATAAGAGGCTGTCGTCGGCGATTTGCGAATGACCGGCGGTGACATGAAATGATGTGGTACTGTGGCGTCGGCTGAAGACTGAAGTCCACAAACTTTAGGACTGACTTATGATTTAGGGTATTTCCTTTGGGTGTATTTAAGCTACCAAAAGCCCATGAGCCATCTATCATATATAATATAATATTATAAACTATTAAAAAAAGTTATTTTTCGGATAGTTCGGGTATCCGAATATCCGAATTTTTGGAAAAGTACTACCCAATATCCGAATCCGAACTTTCGGGTATCCGAGTTTCGGGTATCCGAAATTTCGGATATCCGAATTTTCGGATATTTTCGGATCGGATTTTCGGTTATTTTGGATATCGGATTCGGATCCGGGTATTTTGAACACCCCTATGTAATATAGCTTAATAAGTAAGTCCAAATTTGAACACAAGGAACACAAGAAACGTGATTCTGATTTATAACTAATTATCTATTTATTTCTAATTACAACTAATTACAATTATACAAATAAATAAAGTAAAGTAAAGGATCCAATTTACAATAATATGATAAGGGGGACGTTTTAGTTCCGAACGAACATATTTATATTTATATTTATATTTTGATGCAGATTCTAATAGATAAGTTTCAGGAACAACTTAATAATACTCAGATGGATAGAAGATTATAATTATTCAAACTATTATTTATTAAACCTATTATATGTACTTATGTCTATTTGCTTTGTTGGCTATTATTACTGGTGAATTACTAATGTAGAAAATTACTTAAGGTTAAGCTAATCTTCATCATAGCAATACAGTCATAAGGTTACGCAAAGTATCACTAATTAATAAGATATATCAACAGTTTATTAATACAATTTCATCGGTATGGCGTGAATCACAATATTACTTTATATTAATGAATTATTCTTCGTCTATCGCATAAGGTTAAGATCAAGACATAAACACAATCACTTAATTTATATAAAATTGATATGGTCATCCTCGTTTAATATAAATCAGTCTAACTATGTCAAGAACAATCATCAATATATAATTCTTGTATAATAAACATTCAATAATATAGTTCCAACATAAACATATAATTCATATAATAAACTCAATAAACATTCATTCAAATAGCTATAATGAAAACCTAATTAACAAGTAATTCAAATAAACAATATCCATAAATTAACTCAATAAGGTTATTAAAGTTACAAGGATAAAGAAACCGAACCAATTGTAGAACCAGCTTTTCCTACGGTTAGAAACCTTCAAACCCTAGCTCCTTAACCTCCAAAATTGCACTTTAAGTCGACCTTAAACCCTAATAATCGGTTTTGGTATTCTTGAATCGTATATCTCAAACCTTAACTTAGGCCTCTATTTATAGTTTTCAAAACCGCCAGTCCAACCGCCGGTTGGATCAATTTGAGTCCTGGTCCAACTCCGCGTCTGGAACCGCCTTAATCCCTTTAATACTCCAACCGCCGGTTGGACCTTCATTCCAGAATATTCCAACTTCGGGTTGGGCTCTTATTTTTGGGCTTCTTCTTTTCTTTAACGGATATTAATCTTCATTTTGGCCCATTTCTTCAATATTATCATTTAAGGTCTTCAATTATTTAAGGTTTAAGCTCATTTTTCTTCATTTCTTCATTTTCTTCAGTTTTCTTCAGTTTTGGATTCGTTCTCGTTCCTTTTTCTTCAATCTTTAATTAAAATACATCTTTGCAAATATTAACAAAATAAGTATCTAAAATCATATAAATGCACTAAAAATGTATATAAATATAGGGATATATTACTATAAAATATACTATCTATTTGATGCTTATCAGTACGTGCGGTGTTCAAGAATGGTCTTCCTAAGATGATAGGGATATGCATGTCCTCCTGAATGTCCATCACTACAAAGTATGTGGGATATAGGAACTTATCTACCTTAACCATGACATTCTCAGCTATTCCCTTAGGGTGTCTAATGGATTGGTCAGCTAGCTGGACGCTCATTTTGGTAGGCTTAAGGGGTCCTAATTCCAGTCTGGTGTAAAGTGAATAAGGCATTAGATTGATACCGGCTCCTAGATCGGCTAGAGAGTGTATCATGCCCGAGTGATAGATTGAACAAGGAAGGGTGAAACGTCTGGTATCTCCTAATTTCTCAGGTAAAGAGTTCTTAATGATTGCTGAACATTCCGCGTTCAGTGGGACATTGGGTACTTCGGGTACCTTGTCCTTGGTCGACAGGAGTTTAAGGATGTATTTTGAACTGGAAGGGGTTCTGGATACGGTGTCCATGAACTTTCCATCGAGTCGGAAGGTGTTAGCCTTGTAGGCTTTCCTAAGACGGCCTGGAAACGGGATTCGTACTTCCCTTTGAGGTGTAGGGACAGACGTGGTCTCGACTGTCGGTAGGACAGGAGAAGTAGTGGAAGGTTGGCTCGGTGCCTCCTTCTTGTCTGTAGTACTCATCTGTTTAGCCTCTTCTACGTGGGGGTTTTGTACCGTGTTACTAGGAAGATTACCCAGAGGCCTAGAGTCAAGACGTTGGGCTAGTTGTCCAATTTGGGCCTCAAGATTTTTGAGAACTGCCAATTGGTTCCTAAGGTATAGGTCAGTTTGGTCCTGCCTAGCACTAATCTTTTGGTTGATTTGGTGTTGGCCTTGGATGAACTTAGTGAGGGTGTCATCTGCACTAGTAATGGGCACAAGGGTCTTAGTTGGTTCAGTCGATTGAGTTGCATCGGGTGCAGTCAAAGACAGTGGTTGATTATAGGTGAGTTGGGGTTGTTGTGGGTACCTATGTTGGTAGTTAGGTTGGAAGGGTGGTTGGTTCCTAGGGGGAGAGGTTCGAGCGAACCTAGATGAGTTTTGAGGGCGAGCTGGAAATTGAGCATAGTAAACTGTACCGTCAGCAGGATCCTCGTACTCAACCTGATAAGCAGTAGTGGGAAGGTTGGCACAGTTCTGGCATTCCTGAACTTGATGGACGTGCTGGGATGGTTTCTTCATTTCGCCGATCTGCTTCGTCAGGGTTTTGATCTTCTCTGTCAGGGATTTGATAGCTTTAGCCTGGAACGGGTTTGGAGTGGCAAGCGGTGCCGATGATGAGGAATGCTCACCAGAGTTCCAATCGTGATGGTGCATCGTCATATTCTCGATCAGGTTCCATGCCTCTTCATCAGTTAACTGCATGAAGTTACCTTGAGCAGCAGCGTCGAGGGTGATGCGATGGTTTGGAGCAAGACCGTTGTAAAACGTGCACAGCTGGCTGGTTTTCTCTATCAAGTGGTTAGGACATTTGTTTAGGAGACTCTTATATCTCTCCCATGCCGTATAGATAGATTCATCATGAGTTTGGTGAAAGTTCATGATGTCATTCTTGCATTTGGTTTGTTTGGCCGGAGGAAAGTACTTAGTTAGGAACTTTGTAGCCATTTCCGTCCAAGAGGAGATAGAGCCGGTCTCTAATCCCTAAAACCAAGTCAAAGCATGGTGAGTAAGCGAATAGGGGAATAGGTATAGGCGGACTATGTCCTGATCAACCCCATTCTGCTTGTAAGAGTTGGTGGTTTGGATGAATTGGTTTATGTGGGCGTTAGGATCATCGTTGGGTAGACCATGGAATTGGCAGAATTCCTTGATTAGCTGAACGATGTGATGTTTAAGTTCGAAAGATGCGCCGTCGATAACTGGATAGTTGATGGGTCCACCTCATCCTTCGATTGATGGTTTGGTACTGTCGGCGAGCGTGACACGTGCAGCCATCGGTTGTCGAGTGCGTTTTTCTTTGCGGGCAGTTCGGATGATCGACTCAGGATCGGATATGAAAATGAGAGGCTCAGATCCGGATGATCTGGTCGAATGTCGTTGTAGTATAGTGGTGAGGAATTTTCGTCTGAACAAGGAAAATAAAACTACGGATATTTACTAGAGAGAAAAGTTCGTCTAGAACGTCTTTAGATCTTACGGCTGATTCCCCGGCAGCGGCGCCAAAAACTTGATGGGGCCCGAGAGGTCGGTTGCGATCTGACTCGAGTCTTTGCGGGCCTTCCTCCGGGCGCGACCACCAGTGGGTTTTAAAATTTGTATTTGCGGGGCCTAAGTATACTCAATCACTATGGGTGTACAGTGATAAGTATGACCTATGGTCGTTCTCTGAATCAGTGTATTATAGATCTTTGACGTAGAAGACGATCTATCAAACAAGTAATGGTTTTTTAAAGATAGTTGGAGGTTTTTGTTATACTTAGGCAGAAAATTTAAATAAAGCGAAAATAAAATATAGGTAGTTAGCAGATAATCTAGATGAGGTATTTGCTATGACTTCGGTAGCCTTCTTAACTGGGATGATGTGTGAGTTATAAACTGGTCTTAAAGGATTTGTATTTCGTTCATTTCAAGTATTAGTGGAGTAAGCACTAGTTCCCTACTGATAGATTTCTCGATCAGTATGTCACTGAGTAACTAGGCTATCGTGATTCTGATCAGAGTAGTTTATCCAGCCCACAACACTAACCGGTGAAGGTATAGTGACCCTTATATGGAGTTTAATCCTGGGTGCATGAATAAGGCGACAAACCAACTCGATGTCCGACCTTTCTTAACCCCACAAAGATACTTTAGTCTAAACAAAACATTTAAGTTCAAAACCAGGTTTGATGAGTGCCTTGATCACTTTCTATCGATGGGTTTGTAAAGTCTAGGTATAATTGATCACTGATGATATACAGTGAGTAACAACGGCTATTCCATGATATCCACACTGTACTCCACCAGTGGTGTTTCCATTGCTATACCAAGTACTAAGCCGATTAACGGTACCCACTTTGCTTATACAGTAACCCCGTTGGTCTACACCGTGAAGTAACAGCAGCATTTCCGTGGTATCCACGTTGTACTCCACTAAAAGTGTTTCCACCGCTTTACCAAGTACTTGGCCGGTACCTACGTTGCTTCACAAAGGAACCCTAGACTTATTAACTAAGTTTGTATTTAAGCGCAGTAATTATCCATCTATGATATAAACCAGCCCTTACTTTAAAATCCCAATAAATCCCTAATTTATTAACAAAGTAATATTTGCGTTCATTTAGAAGATAGTATTTCCACAGTCACGGTGTACTCAGCGTTCAAGATAAAAAAGCAGTATTTCCACAGTTCCGGTGTACTTTATGTTCATATTTAGAAAACATTATTCCATAGCCGCATTGTACTTTACGTTCGATTTAGAAAGTATTACTTCCAAGGCGACGATGTACTTTGTGTTCATTTCAGAAAGCAATGTTTACGTTGTTTATAAATCAGACCATGTTCGTTTAGACACAGATAACTAAGTACCTTTGGATAGGGTTCGCGACGTCCTATCATTAAGGTCGTAATCACGTTTACTGGAAGAAAGGCGTTTAGTTTAAATGAGGTTTAAAATCATAGATAGAAAGTGAATCAACACACTATAGTTTAACATTAATCAACAACGGATTGTGCCCACGACTTTCATAGCTTCCACGTTCCATACTCCACACATTCGTAATGTTTCCGGCGCTATACAAATGAAAGCCGTATAACGTTACCTCCGTTGTCTCATAATGACATCATCCCAACTAATGCGACTAACTACGTCATAGCAAACACGCAATATAACTACTCGCTAATCATGGTAATCAATCCTAAATCTAGCATGATAACAGTAATAACAATCATCATAATAACAATAGATAAATGATAGATATAACTGTAATAAGAGTGTAGCTGAATACAACGTGAAAGAATACAAGCAGAACTTCGAGTATCCTCCAAGCGATATTACAATATTACCCCTCTATTCGTCCGGTTAATACCGTGACTAACTAGCCGCTAACTACGAAAATAAAAACCTAAATCTAGAGAGAGAGTAGTGAGAGAGTGAGAGTGTGTGTTTTGAGGTGTGAAGTGTGTTGGATTTTTTTAAATGTTGAGGTGAAGCCTTGTATTTATAGGAAACGCGCAGCCGTATTCTTCAACCGTATTCCAACCTTCAAATGCACAACCATATCGCACAGCCGTATAAAAATTTCATTTTTATTGCCTGAACACGAAATACGGTTGGTTTTGGCCGTATACGGGTGGACTGGAGCAAATACGGGTGGGCACCAACCGTATACGGCTGGACTGGGCCGTATACGGTCTGTGTCCAGCCGTCTACAGTCTGGTCCAGCCGTATACGGTCTGGGACAGCCGTATTCGGTCCTTTCGGTTATTCGTTTCTTCGATTTGGCGTAACTTCTTCGTCGTTTATCCGTTTTGAGTGATTCTCGCGCTCACGGTTTCGTAATTTCCTAACGAAGAAAATGACATAAGTTAGAGGTCATAATTCCAAGTATACCTTAAATTGTGCTTAAATGCGTGAACGGAAGATTCGTTGATAGTTTGTGCTCTATTTTACTCGTTTTTAGGTCTTTTTGGTTGATTCTTGAAGCATCGTCTATATTTTAGCCATCATTATGAAATTTAGTATAAAAGTGTATATTTCAAATGTTTTCATTCATAATTGGGCTAAAAAGGTGAGATAATAGCACACAAAAACTTGACTTTTTGCGTGTTATCAATAACCCATTACGTGTATTCAATAAAAAGGTGTTCAAAAGGAAAAGTAAAACTAGCATATTATCAAAAATTGAAACGTAATGATTATTTCTTAAAATGTGTATTGTTGTATGTGGATTATAGATTTTGGACGGGAAACCATTATCAAATTATTGCTTATCTCATCGTGTCAAGGGTATATTATCAATGATCACTAAATTAGTGGTGTATAGATAGATTTTGATATTTTACAAATCACAACCCTTATTGCAAAAAGAAATTTAATCAGGTGTATTTTAACATATGTTTTTCAGTCTAATGTTACTCTTCAATTATTGTTATACTTGTAGCAATGAAATTGTGAAACGCCCAAAAATTTTTTTTTTTTTTTAAATCTTATTGAGGTCTCACATCCCGTACCGTTAATACCATATGAGGAACGATCTCGAGTTAAGAAATCAAGTTTACTTAGGTGCATTATAAGAAAGTCCAGGTGCATCATTGGTTGTGCACTGCAGTTGAGTTGTGCACTGCAGCTGGGTAGTGCACAGACAGGCCTGCACAAGTCAACGCCAAATATAGAAATTCAAACCTATATAACTTTTAACTCGGTGCGAGTTATGACCTGAAATTTTATGAGCACCTTCATTTGACCACAAGGAAACTTTTCCTTTTTGCACTTTTCCAAATTTCTCGAAAACGCAAGATTTGGACTCATGGGTAGTTTTCGACTATTTTAATCACTTTTTGACAACCACACAAATCACAAACCACACACAACTAAATTCTACTCTTTTGCACACTTTCTTGACACTTTGAAACAAGTCTAAAACAATTGACACAATACACATACATGTATTATAACCCGTCTTATTTCTATAACTCATTTCATGCCCATTTTACCACCTTTTGACCCGTTTGGAAAATCTACAACTTTTCAACCAAAATGTCAACCAATCCCACACTTGTTTGACCAATTCAACACTATTGACTGTTTATCAACTCCAAGTTTGACCAACCAATAACATTTGTCACTTTACCACCATTTCATCAATTCTAATAAACCAAAACCAATCATATGACTTCATACCTCTTTTAAAACACAACCACTAAACTCTACGACACCTTTTGACTTTCAAAGTTAACTCTTACATATTGACCAACATATTTAATTTAAAAACTCTTCTTTTTGGCGAATTACACAATTGATAATCAAAACAACGATTCAAAGAGATGGAGCATTATCTAACCGCATAGCTAGCTCCATATCCACATTATCTTCATGAAAGCACTAACCATTCACCTAAAAACATGAAACATGGAAGGGGTAAGCAACCACCGCTTAGTGAGGATATAAGAAACTAATTAAGACTTCAACCACATGTCATCAACATGAAACACAAATAATCAACAACATAGCTAATTTTACTCCACATCTTTATATTACCACATAAGAAACAAACACATAACGGATCCGGACCCTAAGAAACAAGGCATCGTTAGAAACAAGGCTTGGTGGTATCAAATCACGTCGAAATGAATACCACATATTTCAGAAACAAGTCTAGTACACCTGGCACCATACCACGTCGATATGCATACCAGGATCAACATAACGTGCAAGCACGTATTCGTACACTATGCTAACCGCAGTTAGCTCTTTGATCAACACTAGATTGTATGATCCTCTTGCTCGTAAGCAATCCGAAAACACATACAATCATTTATATTTCTCCATCATATCATCATCATATAATCAACACGTAGAAACAAGTCATGATACAAACATACGAAATAATACTAATGAAACATATACAAGAAACACGTAATCTTTCGCATTAACTATTAACCATATAAAACACATAAATACAATTAACTTCCACATGGTTGTATGCTTGCTCGGAAGCAATCCGAAAACACATACAACCATACTCAATTAGCCCTCATATACTCACTTCGACTCTTGATGATTCACAACAATGGCCACGTATGCTTTCCACGTCATTCACTCCCTATCATAATATACATAACACATAATAACACTTTTTAGACACTAATCATCATTAAAATCTTTAAATCATATAAAACCCCTCCCTTACTTTGATTACACTTAGTTAACTCTTTAATCACCCACACCAAAACCACCTCACATGATCACTTTTAAACTTTCACTATTTTGATTCATGTTCCATTAACACAATCATTATAATCATACTCCATTAACCTCATAAATCACATCTTTAAGCTTATTATTACCAATTCATCACTTATTAAACTTAACTACCTTAACACTTGTTTCATCTTCATAATTATACTCTATTTACACCACTAGTTTCATTTATAAACTTATTACATCATTTTATAAAGATTTAGCAAAACCCTAGAATTTCTCATAAACACCAAATCATAATTTCTTCATTACCAACATGTTATATAATTACCAATGATCACGTTACCACTAACCAACACTTATTCAATCAATTTCTAGCTTTAATTTCGAATTAATTTCATCAATTTCTCTAAACTCATGAAAACCCCATGAAAAACCATGAAACTTAAACCCTAGGCTATAATCATAGAAGAAATTCACTTACAACATGTTAGAGATGATGAAAGGAGAATGAATTCGAATATCTAAGGCTTGGATCGAAGATTGGAGGTTGAATTTGGGGTTAGAGAAAACCCCTGCGATTTTGTTTCTTCCAAATATTGAGTCTGGAATGTTTTTTTAGGTGAAATGAGATAATTCCAGATAGTCCACGCATATATCTGAATATTAAACTTAATCCTTTTATTTCCTACAGTCTGGAACTGGTAATTCATTTACGTTTTTCACTATATCTCATTATTTACACATTATTACTTCGTAATAAAATTATATTCGCGTACGGAATTAAAACCTGAAACTTGAGGTGTTACAAATTGTTAGGCGCTTAGAAATATATTTTTTTCTTCTGACATACACAAACACAAAACCCGTTTTCTCTTGACGATCTTATTTGATTAAGATTTTCTGATACAAAATTTTGGAGTTTATGACCAAACACAAAACAAAAGTGTCTACACAACATAATTAGTTAATTACCATACCCAAGCATCTTAAAACATACGTATATCCCTAACCAACATACTATGATCTTATTTATCTTCAACATTTTACCATTTTATCCATCATTTTTAGCAGCTATCACTTATCTTTACTTATAAGGAGATAATAACTTAGATTTTATTAGTAGTATAAAAAACTCAAGGATCAAATTATCGAATAAATAACCAATCACCACCACGAAAGTATTCTATGCTTATTATACTTGGAGCTTCAAAACCACAAAATCATATATATTTAACTACACAAACAATTGAACTTTAGACAATATACATGCCAATTGAACTCCACTGCCTAAGACCTCAACCAACGGTACGTCGGTGATCTTCGTCGGCTCAAGCGACGCAACCGACGCCGATGGCACGGCCCGTCGGTTGCGGTCCGTCGGTAGAAAACGTCGCGAAACCGAAGGGAAATAGGAAAAGAGGGGGCCCGCGTCGGTGTTCTTTTTTTGTGTCAAACGATTAAAAAAAAATGCCGTTGAAGTTTAAACAAAAAAAAAAACAATTTTTTACACACTATATATACATACCACAAACAACACATTTTCATACCAATTTAACTCAAAAAAATATACAATTCTTTCAACACCTCTTTCAACACAATTTTAACCCATTTCCACTCCACAATATATATCCCTCTTAAAACCCATTTTTCATCTACACAAAAAACTAAACTTGAAAATTATAATGTCGTCATCCGAATCCGACCACGAATATGTGAGTGCCGTTATGGCCGTCCGCAATCCGATCGATAGGCTAAATGTTCTCGACGCACAAGATTCGGATTCGGATTCGGATTCGGACGAGAATACCGAATTTACATTTCGTATTCCTCGAGCTCCAAGACGTTATTTCCCCAGAGATCGGTTGGGCGCCGGGCAACGTTTATATCAAGATTACTTTGCCGAGCGACCGACATTCCCTCTAGATTTTTTTCGGCGTCGGTTTCGGATGAGTCGGCCATTGTTTATCCGTATCTGTCAAGGTATATTATCGTACTCTCACACGCCATTACCCTCTTACTTTGATTATTTTCATCAACGTCGAGACGCAACTGGATTGCCTGGTTTTAATGTTTTCCAAAAAGTCACGTATGCCTTACGCCAATTGGCATACGGTTGTGCCGCCGACGCATTTGATGAATATTTACATATGGGTCAACAAACATCCTACGATTGTTTGGACAACTTTTGTAAATGTATTTTTCATCTATATTCAAATGAGTATTTAAGAAGGCCAACACTCCAAGATGTGCAACGTTTACATCAACGACATGCTGAGTTACATGGTTTTCCGGGTATGTTGGGAAGTATTGATTGCATGCACTGGGCTTGGCAAAATTGCCCAATAGCATGACAAGGTCAATACACTCGAGGTGATCACGGTTATCCAACAATCATGCTCAAAGCCGTTGCCTCTTACGATTTGTGGATTTGGCACGCTTTCTTTGGCCCTGCAGGATCGAGCAACGACCTCAACGTTCTTAATGAATCTGATTTATTCCAAGACTTACTACAAGACAGAGCTCCTGAAGTTGTGTTCAATATTGCCGGTCAACAATTCAACAAAGGATATTATCTCGGCGATGAAATATATCCAGAATGGGCGACGATTGTGAAGTCGTTTAAGCATCCGATATTAGAAGCCGAGACCAGGTTTAAGAGATACCAAGAATCTGCAAGGAAAGATGTGGAACGGGCATTCGGAGTGCTTCAAGGCCGTTGGGGAATCATCAGAAACCCTGCTAGGCCATACAGTGTCAACAAATTTCGTCGAATCATGTATTGTTGTGTAATTTTACACAACATGATAACCGAAGACAATGGACGAAATATGTGTCCACTTGAGGAAGACTATACGGCAAACCCGGAAAATATGCCTCAACGATCGTGGGAAGAAAGGGTTGAAACACACTTACGTATGGATAAGGAATTACGCGATCGTGCCGTGCATCATCGACTCCGCGAAGCTTTAATCGCACACATTTCCACTCTCCCACCAAATTTCCGTACACGTTAGCTACTTGTATGTTTTAATTTAATAAATGTATTTCTTTTTCAATAATTGTATTTTTTTTTTACATTTGTAATGTTTTATTTCTATTTAATGTAATGTTTTATTTTTATATTAATGTAATGTTTTTAGTTTTAATAAAAATGTTTTATTTAAGTTTGTGTTTTAAATAAATAAAGAAATTAGTGGGTGGGTCTCAAAAAAAGAGAAGTGATGTTAACTGATGTTCACTTTTGGCAGGGTAATGTCAGTTTGTGTCAGTTTTGAAAAAAACTGATGTGGCGCTGATGTGGCACCAACTGATACGTCAGTTGGCTTTAACCATTGGGAGAGGTCTAATAACCATCAACCAATATGCGTGATACTAAATACTCCGTATATAGATACAGATACTACGAAATTAATTTGCATACACTTGCAAAAAAGTGAACCATTGAAATAATTAGTGTGCTTTAACATACATGGATTTAGTAAATATGTTTTAGAGACACGTGAGTTTAGTTATAAACTAAAAAATGAATGATTTGCGGTTACATCATAAATAGCACGACAAAAAATATAGGTAACTATAAAATAATTATGATTTTCTTATAGGTAACTAAGCGGATTGTCAAATTTAAAATATGACCGGAAGGTAAACTCTCTTATTAGATCGGATCACTTGTGTTGTAGTCCATTTGCTAAACCTTCTCTATTAGAGGGATCTAATTGATTAATTGAATATGATTTTAGTTGATGATCGTTAATGGTTTTAAGTAACTTTAATCGGTAATGATAAAGGTGGAGAAAGTCAAGAGAAGTAGAAAGATAAGGAAAATGAGAGGGATGGCTAAGATTAAGAGGTATTCAACAATGATGGTCAGATTATGTAAAAACCGGATCCTAACCCTTGTAGATTAGTGAAAATGGACAACAAATGTGTTGTTCGTTGAAAAGGGGCCGATGCATGGTGTGTGAGATCAATCACTTAATTGTATCTCATTGAAATCTTAATGAAATTTAAACGATTAATGAATGACTACATGTTATAAATGGTCGCTAAATAGTATAGTAAATACTAAATAGTTATAGTTGAGTTATGACATTGATGTACCGACTAACTTCCATTTACTACATCTAACAAACCCTATTATTTCTGTATATCGTATCGTATCCGTATATAAGTTCACATGAGTCATGACCAAGATACAAGCCATCATACAAAACTTGCACGTTTGATCCGAAATGTTACAACAATAATTACACATCAAATTTTCGGTAACACACAACTACCTTGTTTAGTACTAATAAATGTAAATAGTAACTCGAAACTAGTACTCAATCAATGAATTAGACATATACATGTTAAAATTCTCATATTTCTTTTACCCTAAAAACAACAAAATCAAAAACTTGAAAGACACCAAACGAACGAAATAAAAACCATCACCAAACCAAGAATTCATGCTATTAAATGCTTTCTTTTTCACAAGACAACATCAACAAAAAATGCAAACCCAAAACTGTATCAAAGAATTTTGGAACTTTAATATAAGGTTTTATAATATCACTTTAAAAATTTTTTGACCAAATCTTTCTTTCTTGTAGGTCACATCTAATATATGTGACCAATAATACAAAATCAAGATCCACCACTAAATCATTCATACAACCAAAACCCCATCACACCATGACCGATCACCCACCACCGCCACCGTCGCGGCCGCTAATCCTCCTCCCTACAACCAACCAAATCCTCCAACAAACAACCTCCATCTTCTCCACGCGCCGCCACCTTCTCATCTTCCTCTTTATTTCTTGGATTTCACTTTCTTTTCGCGTTAACATCGAAACCGCAACAAGTTCCCTCACTTTTTTCATCGATAACGACCCATCTGTACAATCCCTCTTATCAAGATTCCAACTCTCCTCAAACCCAACATCTCCGACCACCGCCGCGACCCAACGCCAACGTCACCGTCGCCGCCCATTTCTTCAGCTCACACGCGTCGGAACCCTAGACGACGATTTTTTCTCCGGCGATGAAGAACTCGATCACCGATTCTTTGGTAGCTTATCAAAACCCGAATTGAATGCCACTTCGTTTATTCTTGATTCTTTCGATCCCCAATTAGGGTTTTCTGATTTTGTATCAGATAATGGAATTAGGGTATTTGAAACAGTGCGTTCTAGTAGTAAAGTGTCTTTTAGATCAGTTAATATCATTGAAAAGGTTAATGATTCTGCTGTAATTGATGATGGGAAGACTGAAATTGAAACTGATTTTGATTATTTGTTGAAAAGGTTTGACCTTGATCAAAATGAGCTGACTGCATTGTTGAATCTTGTTGGTGCTTTATCTATTTCGTATGGGTTTATGATTCTTGGATTTGTTGTTACTCATTCTTGGGTTCATGGGGTTGTATTTGTGTTAGTGATTAATGATTTCTTGAAAAGTCATAAGTCGTTCTTTAGGACCTTTTGGAAAGGCGCAACTTTGGGTTCGATAAGATTGCCTGGCTTTGTTGTAATGAGATGGGTAGTTAGAGATGCATTGACCCAATTATTAGGTGTTTGGTTTTTTGGTGAAATCGAGGATCAGTATTCGATGTTCAAGATTTTCGTTAGGTTGAAGTTTATGCCGTATTCAATTGCTTCCCCTTGGGTGAAAGGTTTTGATATGGAGATCTATTGGTTTTTGTTATCATGGTTCTTGTTAGACATGTTATTGTCTTTTGTTTTTGCTGTGGATGCTTGTGTGGTTATGGTGGATTCAAGAAAAACTGGGAAAGAAGTTATCAAAGAAGGGTTCCGTTTGTTGTCGTTAATGATACATACTGCCATTAATCTCAAGTGTTTTGAAGGTATTGTTTGCGGGCCATTTGCAAGACACGTACTTACATTTATTTTTGGCAAGATGTTTGCTGCTGTTGTTCAATCTTTTATGGAGGTATATTTTAGTGTAGCATGGTTGCTGTATTACTTTTCTGTGAGATCCATTGAAGCTAATTCTAGTAGAGTACCATTTGGTAAAAGAGAGCTTGAAGCTATGCTAGAAGACGTTAGATGATAGTTGTTGTGAATTCTCACAATATTGATTCCCAGTTTACAAGAGTCAGTGTGTAATGAAGCGGAAATCTATTGGTGCAGTTCCTCCTAAAAGTGACTTAGCATTACCACTGTTAGATGATAACTAGATGCTTTGTATAATGTGTACATTCTTTTCTGGACAGAGTGGTTGTTTCTTCAGTTTTATCGTTAGGAATCACAGTATGCCTCAGAATGTAATACGAAATGTACTTCCATTTTACGTTGGTAAATCGGTAAATCCAACAGAAACATCTATATTTTGGTCATTGTTTTAGGCTGTTACCTTCTGATCACTGTACTCTAATGGCAGTTTAGAAAGTCAACTTTGTTCCGAAGTTTTATGCAACTTCAACAATCTTTCATTTAGTTTAGAAACCCTTCGAAAATGGGGTTATTTTATCTTTCATTAAAGCTACATGCTTTACACTAATTTCTAAATCTTGAGGTAAAATCAAGATACCAAATACTAACATTTACATGCAGAAAGTGAATCTTCGATCGTGTGGTGATGCAGAACAGCGAACCACACTGAGGAAAACTTCCTCATTGCAGGGGATATGGAGTCTGGAATCAGCAGTGAAGTCATACTCTTCTCGAGCTTGATCGAGTAACGCGGTGAACCAAGGGGTTTTCAGTAGTTTTACATTGATGACGAACCTTGTTTGGTTTTCACCCACATATACTACTAAATGACCCTTTGGGACATCCCTTGGAATGCAGTCTCTATGCATGGATGATGATGATGATGTCTGGTCTAATATCCATGAACACCACTTTTCACAGTTTAACCATGGTACAACCGCATTTGTATGTCTTTTTTTTTAAGCCATGCTTTCACAAGCTTCACTTGCATCATCCTGTATGTGATATTGATTGAAGATATATGTGCTTTTAGCAGGGTGTGAGAGGAGAGAGAGAGAGAGAGAGAGAGAGAGAGAGAGAGAGAGAGAGAGAAAATATGTTTGATGGTAGGCAATTAGGAGAGAGTTACATATTGTGAGCAGATGCTAAAGTGCTTATATATCTTATATCTTATATATACATATATACATATGCATACATATATTTATGTGTGTGTTTGACCGATGGAGAGGCGAAGTCTTGGACATATAAAGAAATTCAAGGTTTCTGTGTTAGTTTAAATATGATTTGAAGAGACTTTTTGATTTTTGTGTTTAATTGAAACTAAAAGTTGGGGCGAACTTCATATATCCCCACGTACAATAAAAGAACCTTTGTGAGGTAACGGAATCAACACACGCTCTACAGGCTAATGCACATGTGGTCTTTACATATCCTAAAAGAACACGTAAAAACCGGGGAATTGGATTTTGCTTTTGCATACCTTCACATGCGTTCAATACTTTTGTGTTCGTTTTCTTTCAGTTGTTGAAACATCTGTCTTGATATTCACTAATACGCCATATGTTCCACATGGGGTTGTGGTATCGCGAGTCAAAGGCCGCTTAACTGATTCAAATGTTGAAATGGGGTAATAGAGTAGAAGACGTAACCAAAAAGTTGTGGTTAGGGGAGTAGTTTGAAAATGATTTGAGCACTAGGTTTGATAGGCAGCCGGCCCAAGACCATCAGCCCTCACCTATGGGCCCAAGTCAGAAGTGGATTACCTTTATTCAGCTAGAAGGCCCAAAGATATCTGCATGAAAGTTAATAGGCTCCATCCCACGTTTTATTTCACAGCATGCTAATTTGTTTGTTTATTTTAATATTTTCTATTTTATTATTTTACTGAAAGAGTCAAAGTAGTTATTTGGATTTCCACAAGTGTAGGAACGTGGGGTAGTTAGTGCCAATGTAGTTTTCCTATCTTTTCATCCTTATGTACGTAAAAAATATGGGAATGAGAGGCAGTTTTTGAATTCCTAAAATTTAGTCTCTTTTTTTGAGATTACTCTGTCCATGCTATTCTAATTTTGGCAGGAGAATTAGAAGGTGATCTTGGACGTTTAACCCCAGTTCTCGTGGTGGAGCTGTATCGAGAGTTCAGGTTAAAGAATTCTGCCCAAAAACGATCCAATTTCGAAGTTCATTGCCATCATTTGGTATCAGAGCCATGGGAACGGATACCCGTAGCAGTACCGAATTGAAGAAGATTTTGGAGACGATGGAGGCCGACAAAAAGGAGATGGCACAAAAGATGCAGGCGATGCAAGAACAGATTCAAGAATTGATACTTTCTCAGACCCAAGGAGAGAATTCCGAGACCAGCGGATCGAATAGCAAAGGAGGAGCAACCAATTGGCATCCAAACGACATCAAAGTCGATATCCCAGAGTATGATGGTAAGCTGGATCCTGATGAGTTCGTTGAGTGGTTACGAACTGTGGAACGGGTTTTTGATTATAAACAAACAACCGAAGACAACAAGGTTAAGATTGTTGCCCTCAAACTTCGAAAATATGCATCAACATGGTGGTCGAATACTTGTTTAAAACGAGAGCGTGCAGGGAAGGAGAAGATCAGAACCTGGCCTAAGATGAAGGGAAAGATGAAGCAGAAATTTTTACCCACATATTATGTTCAAAATAGTTTCTCACAGTTGCACTCCTTACGGCAGGGAACCGGCACCGCTGAGGAATATTCCCGAGAATTTGAATACCTTTTGATGAAATGTGATGTACCTGAGGATGATCCCCAGACTCTTGTTCGATATTTGGGAGGCTTGGAGCCACGAGTTGCCAATGTTGTTGAACTACACTCCTATCACACCCTAACCGAGTTAACTTTGTTGTCTCATAAAGTGGACTCCCAACAACGATCCAAAGGAAAATTTGAGCCCAACAGACAACCGTTTAGGCCCACTACATACCCAAAACCCACTCCTGGTCCAAAACCTATTGTCTCCACCAACTCACAGTCTTCCACAAACAACAGTGTCAAATCGGAACCTTCCAAGGCTCCTCGCCGCTGTTTCCGATGTCAAGGTCTAGGACATATCGCCTCGGAGTGCCCGAATAAACGTATGATCTCACTGGCTGATTTCGAAATAGCAGGTGGTTTTGAGTTTGAGACTGATTTCGCCCCTGCTCCAGAACCATTATCAGATGATGGCGTCGAGGTTACAGGTCCTGATGAAGGCCCTTGTTTGGTTGTTCGCCGTACCCTGAGTACGACTCCAGTGCCGGAAACGGAGCTCCAACGAGAATCAATTTTTCATACCCGTTGCACAATAGCTCAGAAGGTGTGCTCTGTGATTATTGATGGAGGGAGCTGCACTAATGTCGCTTCCCAGACTTTAGTAACCAAATTAAATCTGCCCACTCAACCACATCCATCACCATATGTTATTCAATGGCTCAATCAAGGCAAAGGTATTCGTGTCTCCCATCGTGTTTTATTATCTTTTAGTATTGGAAAATCGTACACTGACGAATTGTGGTGTGATGTTATTCCAATGGATGCATGTCATGTGTTACTTGGCCGACCATGGCAGTTTGATAGACGTGTAATTCATGATGGTTACCTTAATACATATTCTTTCAATTATAACAACCGTAAAATCGTTCTCACCCAATTACCCCTTCGAAAACCTCCCCTACATTCACTGCTACCTTGAATACTATCTTACAATCTGAACACCATGAACTTCAGCCCCTCAAAGAGTTCATTTTACTGGGACTCGATGAGGAAGAACCCAAACCCAAACCCAAACCGATTCCATCTCCCCTCATACAAGCGTTATTAAAATCCTATTCCCAAGTTTTTCCCACTGAAATTCCCCCTGGATTACCACCTAAACGGTCCATCCAACACAAAATTGACCTCATGCCCGGCTCTGTTTTACCCAATAAACCTGCATACCGAACCAATCCCCAAGAAACCATCGAAATCAGAAAACAGGTTGACGCACTGCTCGAAAAAGGACTTATTCGTGAATCACTTAGTCCTTGTGCAGTCCCTACTTTACTTGTGCCAAAGAAGAATGGTGAGTGGCGGATGTGTATGGATAGTCGGTCAATCAACAAGATTACTATCAAATACCGATTTCCTATACCAAGACTTAATGATCTGTTGGACGAACTTCACGGTTCAGCTGTGTTTTCCAAGATCGACTTACGTAGTGGGTATCATCAGATTCGGATTTATGAAGGGGACGAATGGAAAACAGCTTTTAAAACTAAGGAGGGGTTATATGAGTGGCTTGTTATGCCATTCGGATTGTCTAACGCCCCGAGCACTTTTATGCGTTTGATGAATCATGTATTGAAGCCATTCTTAGGAAGTTTCATTGTTGTTTACTTCGATGATATCCTTGTCTATAGTCGGACCACGGAGGAGCACCAAACCCACCTTTCACAATTGTTCAAAGCTCTCGATCAACAGAAACTTTACGGAAATTTGGACAAATGTGAATTTTTGACTAACCAAGTGACTTTTCTTGGATATCTTGTTTCTGCACAGGGCATACAAGTGGATGAGAAGAAGATTCAAGCAATTCGAGATTGGCCGGTACCCCAATCCATCCAACAAGTTCGAAGCTTTCATGGCCTTGCTTCTTTTTACAGGCGTTTTATTAAGAATTTCAGCGCCATTGTGGCTCCAATGACTGAAGTGACCAGATTCAAAACCTTCACTTGGACGCCTCAAGCTCAACGGGCTTTTGACGAGCTTAAGCAACAACTATCCTCCACTCCTGTTTTGGCGCTGCCATGTTTCCAAGAAATATTCGAGGTTGAATGTGATGCATCCGGGGTAGGGATTGGGGCTGTTTTATCCCAACTGAACCGTCCCATCGCTTACTTTAGTGAAAAACTTAATGATGCTAAACGTCGTTATTCCACGTATGATAAGGAGTTTTACGCAATCATCCGGGCCTTAGATCATTGGCAGCACTATTTGATTTCTAAGGAGTTTATACTACATTCGGATCATGAAGCATTGAAATACATTCAAGGCCAACATAAACTGCAGCCCCGTCATGCTAAGTGGGTGGAATTTCTCCAAGCATTCACATTCACCATTAAGCATAAATCTGGTAAGTTCAACAAGGGAGCAGACGCTTTATCTCGAAAATACTCATTACTCACTTCCCTTCAGCCCAAGATTCTTGGTTTTGACCTCTTATTGAATGAGTACTCGTCGGATCCAGATTTTGGGACAATTTACAGCCACTGTCAACTGCATGCATCAGGTGAGTATCATATTTGTAATGGGTTTTTGTTCAAAAAACAGCAGCTTTGTATTCCACGACATAGCATTCGGTTGGTAATTATTCAAGAAGCTCACGAAGGGGGTTTAGCAGGCCATCTGGGGATTGATAAAACCACTCACATTTTGCGCAGTCATTTTTTTTGGCCCCGTATGAACCGTGATGTTGACCATTATATTCGAAGATGTCTCCCGTGTCATAAAGCTAAAGGTCAGTCCTCGCCTCATGGTTTATACATGCCACTTCCAGTCCCGGTTGCTCCTTGGGAGGATGTTAGTCTCGATTTTATCACCGGGTTACCCCGTACCCAACGCCATAAGGATTCTATTATGGTCGTAGTCGATCGTTTCTCTAAAATGGCTCACTTTGTTGCTTGTCACACAACTTATGATGCTGTTCAGATTGCCACTTTATATTTCCGAGAGATTGTACGACTCCATGGAGTTCCCAAGACTATTGTTAGTGATCGGGACGTCAAGTTTTTAAGCCATTTTTGGTTGACGTTGTGGCGAAAGTTAGGTACGAAACTCAAATTCAGCACGTCCAGCCATCCTCAAACCGATGGCCAAACTGAAGTCACTAATAGGACCCTTGGTTCGCTATTACGCGCCCTTATCACCTCTAATTTGAAGCAGTGGGAAGATTTACTACCCCGGGCTGAATTCGCTTATAATCGAGCTCCTAGTAAAACAACTGGCATCAGCCCTTTCATGGCTGTTTATGGTTTAAATCCAACTACCCCAATTGATCTCGCTGCCCTTGACACCTCTACTAAGTTCAGCAAAGGAGCCAGTGAACTTGCAGCTGATATCAAATCGATCCATCAGCAAATTCATGATAAAATTGCAAAATCTAATGAACTCCTCAAATACCGACGTGATAAGGGGCGTAAACATGTTCTTTTTAAGCCTGGTGACCTTGTTTGGCTTCATTTCCGAAAGGAACGTTTTCCATCTAAACGTTGCTCTAAATTGAGTCCTCGTTCTGATGGTCCGTTTAAAGTTCTTGCCAAGGTGAATGACAATGCTTATACAATTGACCTCCCAGGCTCGTCGACTGCTTCTGCCACCATTAATGTTTCTGACCTTCAACCTTATTACGATCCTGAAGAACCCCTTCCAAGTTTGAGGTCAAACTTTTCCGAAGACGGAGAGGATGATAGGCAGCCGGCCCAAGACCATCAGCCCTCACCTATGGGCCCAAGTCAGAAGTGGATTACCTTTATTCAGCTAGAAGGCCCAAAGATATCTGCATGAAAGTTAATAGGCTCCATCCCACGTTTTATTTCACAGCATGCTAATTTGTTTGTTTATTTTAATATTTTCTATTTTATTATTTTACTGAAAGAGTCAAAGTAGTTATTTGGATTTCCACAAGTGTAGGAACGTGGGGTAGTTAGTGCCAATGTAGTTTTCCTATCTTTTCATCCTTATGTACGTAAAAAATATGGGAATGAGAGGCAGTTTTTGAATTCCTAAAATTTAGTCTCTTTTTTTGAGATTACTCTGTCCATGCTATTCTAATTTTGGCAGGAGAATTAGAAGGTGATCTTGGACGTTTAACCCCAGTTCTCGTGGTGGAGCTGTATCGAGAGTTCAGGTTAAATAATTCTGCCCAAAAACGATCCAATTTCGAAGTTCATTGCCATCAAGGTTAGCGGAGTATTGATCCCATCTAAGTTTGGCAATGGGAATCATGTCTATTTTGTGAGTGGAAAGTGGCACATTTCATCAAAATGATTGAAGACTTTACACAAGATTTTTAATTTTTAATGTTGATATACTTATATAGATATAGATGTATTAAAGTGATTATATGACGATTGTAAAAAATATCTTGAATACTTTTTAGATAGATCAACATATAGCAGTTGTACAACTGTTTGATCAAAATAAAGATACTTTTGTTGTGGTGAACTGGTGATAGAGATACCATACTCGTGGATGCATCCCCAGGCCCATGGCTCCATAAATGTATAAAACAACCTTATCAAAGATGCAGATAGATTTTATAGATAATTTAGATATCGAATATTTTATGTTGGGTGATACTAATATGTGGATGAGAGAAGTAAATTGTTGTGTGGAGGAATCAAAGCTTTTCCAAAAGTGTTTACATAAACTAAAATGTAATTTACTGACATTCTGTTAAACTAAAATGTACATCCACTTTAGGTTGGTAAATCCAGCAGAAAAATCTATATTTTGGTCATTGTTGTTTTAGGCCCTTACCTTCTGACCATTGTACTTTAATTTTTGAATGATTTAGTTATGGTTTTGTTAACAGCAGTGCCATCACAGATTTACGGTAACTGCCTGCCAAAATTTGATAGAATTTGTAGACTACTATGGTTTGACCTGAAAAATGCTAATTCGATTGAAGAACACTGCTGAATTGTAACAAATGTAAGTTGTTCAAATTTTGTGATTGTACGTGTTAATGGCAGGTTAAAAAGTAAATTCTGTTATGAAGTTTTAGGCAACTTCAACAATCTTTCATTTAGTTGAGAATCCATTAAAAAGTGGGGTTCTTTTATCTTGCTTTAAAGCTACATGGTTTACACTGATTTCTAAATCTTGATGTAAAATCTAGATACAAAAGTAAAGTTCAAATGCAGAAAGTGAATCTTTGGCCGTGTGGTGATGCAGAGCAGTGAACTGCACTGAGGAAAACCTCCTCATTGCAGGGTATATAGAGTCTGGAATCAGCAAAGTCATACTCTTCTCGATCTTGATTGAGTAACATGCTGAACAAAGGGGTTTTCAGTACTTTTACATTGATGACAAACCTTGTTTGGTTTTCACCTACATATACTACTAAATGACCCTTTGGGACATCCCTTGGAATGTAGTCTCCACACTTGGATGATGATGATGATGATGATGTCGGGTTTAATATCCATGAACACCACTTTTCACAGTTTAAAGATAGGGAGATAATATGTTTGATGGTCGGCAATTAAGAAATATTCATATATGGTTTATGGTGTGCAGATGCTAAGCTAAAGTGCTTATACCTTATATATGTTTGTGTGTGAGATAGATAGATGAAGGCATGGACTTAAGAAATTTGGAAGTATGTTTTTTAGTCTGAATTTGATTTGAGGAGACTATTTAGGTTTTGTGCTTGATTGAAATTAAAAATTTGTACCATACTGTACAAAAATGTAATTTGTATGATTAAAAATAACTTCTAAAAGGTAACGGAATAAACACACACACAGACACACTACATGGCGGTGAACGTACGTGTGGCCTTTATAATGTCCCTTCCAGATATTTGTTTCGTTTTCTTCCTGTTGTTGAAACATCTGTTTTGATATTCACTAATGCGCCATATGTTCCACATGGGGTTGTGGTATCACAAGTCAAAGGCCACAGTTGATTAAGATGTCAAGACGTCGAAATGGAGTGATAGAGTAGAAGACGTTACCAAAAAGTTGTGGTTAGGGGAGTTGTTTGATAACGATTAGAGCACTTGGTTAGGGGAGTATTGATCCCTTCTACGTTTGACAATGGGATTATGGGAATCATGTCTATTTTCTGAGTGGAAAGTGGCGCATTTCATCTACATGATTGAAGACCTTGATGTTCATATTACACCAAGCCTTTTTTTTTTTTTTTTTTACTTGTTGATTTATTAGAACATGTCACTTTGAGGAATATTGTGCATTTATTTTTTTATTTCAATAAAATTATAACTAATACATTGTATGTTTATATTTAATTCCTTGAAACATTCCTTTTATCTGTCATGTTATTAATTATGATTTTTGATGATAAATCAAACCTTAAATTTAATAATTATCTTCGGTCTTATTGACTAAGGACAGTCAATATCACTCCCCACATATAAATTGGAAGGGAAAAAAACTTTTGAATGATTTATCATACATCATACACCTTTTGCAAAAACGTGTTGTTCCGGACACGTAAACCGGCCCATGCCAAGCCGCCCCAGGCCCAACGCGTGGGAGGTAAATTAGACTCACCAAGTGGCCAAGGCCATGCAGGGGTGTCCGACCCTCCCTTTTGCAATTGGGGCCCACGATTGTGCAACATCCTCAACCACTTGGGTACACGCCCACGATTGTACATCATACACCTTTATAAATTATTTAGATCTTTTCTTTATTGACTTACAATTTTAAAGAACGCAAATGACATAAATACCCTTATATTTGACCAACAATACCAAACTAACCTCATCTAACTATAAAAACTGTCATTTATAATATTTGTCCATAAATAAACACATTTCCTTTTGGTAACTACCATTTGATGTTTTTACATAAATTATTCCTACATATTAGAATGAAGCTAATATTATTGTGCGGCACACTCAAACACTCAAAGTCTATCTCGGTTCTTGTAATGTAATATCTTAACACCCTTATATAAAGATACTAAATTGAATAAATACTCCGCTGTTTTGCGTGGGTACCTGCTAGTTAGAATTGATTGATAAAAACGGAAAGGTACTATTGTTGTGGTGGTAGAGAAAGTGGATACATTCCCTAACGCCCAGGCCCACGGCTATATAAAACAACCCACTAAATTTGTATCATGTGGATTGATACTCGTACACTCTTCTATCTACTGAATTAGAAAATATATATCATATACTACAAAGATGCAAATCAAGTTTTATAAATTAATCATATCCTTTTTTTCAGGTAAGGTGATATTATGTTCTCATAGTTGTCTTATTGTGGACTCGCTTCAACGGAACTTTAGGTCGTCGTTAAACACGATATCAAGATTACAGACTAAAAAGAAATTCGGATTTGAATGCTATGTTTTATTTGGGTTTGACAATTAGAAAAGTCGTATGAGTTTTAATATGGGATTGATGTGAACATGAAGATGCTTGACAAGATCAAAATGCAATTAGAAATAAAGTAGCTTAATTATTAGCAATAGTAAAAAAAATATTGATGGATTAAATGTCCAAAAAAAATTCTTTTGTGTTTGCCATCTTTACTAATCTATCAAAACTATCTTAACGACTCACTAACAAACTCTGACTATTTACACTTTAAGCCCCTATACTATCATATCATTACAATTTGACTTCTTGGTCATTACGATTCATTGGGACATTCCTTGGAATGTGGTCTACAGCATGGATGACGATGAACACCGCTTATCACAGTTTAACCATGGTACATCATGGGGTTACCTCTATTATATAATATAAATGGGGTGGAGCATAAAAGAAGTACATATATATTTAACCATCTCATGTACGTTGGATACCATGCATAAAGAAGCAATACATTTAGATACAATAAAACTATGCACATCTCATGCAAAAGGGAAAATGAAGGTGAGCTCCAACCCTTGGAATAAAATCTGGAGGATGATTCTCTGTATGATATCACACATCCAATATTGGCTCTTGGCAACCCCTAGGTCATGGGTGACAAGGAGATCAAGTGGATCCTCCCAATGGATTTGGTCTTATCTTCTACTAACTAGCTACTTGAAACATTTGCCTATAGATAGAGGCATCCGAATGATTGCAAGGGGCAGCCAATTCAGATGGCACTCTCATTCTCTACTTATTCTCTACTTAATATGTGTATGCATATTTAAGATCTCTACTACATCAATTAGTGTTTATTGCTTAAAAGCATAAACATCAACACTCGTCCTAACAATATATCTCTAGTCGTAAAGGAAAACCTTTTGGTAAAAGAGAGTTTAATGCCATGCTATGTGATGATGTAATACATGTACGGCAATTTTTTAATCGAGTTACAAGTTTTTAGTTAGGATTACGATTGACATGAACTCGATTCATTGTATAATCTGTACATTTTTTTAGTCTTTGTTATAAGCATCACAATGTAATACATGTACTCCATTTGCTTCAATTCTATCTTAGATTGGTAAATCAAACAGCAAGAAATATATTTTACCCATTGTGGTTTTTAAATTGTTAGTTGTTAATCATTTTAGTCCCTTTAAATGGTGCACACTTTAGTTATGGTTTACTTGAGAGGGCTGGGCTTTTGGGTTTAACACAGCCTGTCATCAGGCTTTTGGTAGAATGATAAGTGCCAAATGCTGATTTTCAGTTAAACCAAGTGTAGAATTGGAATTTTGTGTGGGCCGGGCATGTTTTGGTCAAGTTGAGAGCCGGTCTCGGCCCAGGCCCAAGCACATCTTCCCCCCTTTGATATATTCAAGAATATAATGCTGCAAACTTGAATTAATGACGATCAACAAAGTTGTTCACGGTTATCATTAATCATATCAATTGGCAGTTCAAAAGAAGATATTACGTTTTAAGTTGTATCTAGTACCAACAACATAAAATCTTTGAGCAATGCTATATTTGTGCTTAATTTGTATGCTTAAAGACATGCCTAAACTAGTAAGATATCAAGTAAAGCAAGTAGATATGTTGTTAAAATTGCATAAAACTTTAGTACTTTTGAACTGCCATTATATGCATAATGATGATATTGAACAACTATTTTGATTTACACTAATTCAAGTCAGTAGCATTTATTCTTGAATAGATGAATGAATTAGATGTTCACAAATGGGCCTAGGGCCGAGACCAGCCCCAAAAGGCCCGTTCACCTGAAAATCCTAGTCCCAACTCCCAAGCTTGGCTAAGTCCAAAATCATTTTTCCCAGAAATCCTAATCCAAGGCCTGGTTAAGCCCGAAAACCCAGCCCTCTCAGTTAACCATGCATACCTTAACTGTAAAAAGGTAAAACTAAACACGGTTAACCAGTAAGAATCTAAAACCAGCATGGCCAAAATATAATTGTTTCAGTTTGATTTACCAATCTAAGATAGAAGCCCATGGAAGTACATGTAAACCTGTAACTCCTTACAATAAAATTGCAAAATAACCAACCAGTCAAAGAATTTACAGATTATACAACGTTTCTAGCCAAAATCATCTAAATTGTAATGCTAACTACACTTGTAACTCATCCTGCAAATATTCACATCAATGATCTTCTAAATGCCTATTAGCATGTCTTCGAATTCTGTTCGACCAAAAGGTTCTCCTCTACGATTAGCATCCCTTGACTTTACAGAAAAGTAATACATCATCAATGCCACCCTAAAGTATACCTCAACGAAAAACTGCATACCAAAACCGAACAACTCTCCAACTATTTGTTCAGATACGAATCTTGCAATAGACCCACAAAAGATTTCTAAGAACTTGAACCAGATAACAGGAAAAACGTTTAATGACAGCAAATTACACACTTCTCTTAAACGATCCCACCACGTTCTCGTTTCATCTACCATAAACGCACAAGCGCACATAGCAAAAACAGCAGACAATAACATCTCTAAAAAGAACCACCATACTAGAAATTCAACCTCTTCTTCAAACCCTTCAACTGGATAAAAACCGATCGAAAACGGCATAAAGTTCAACCGAACAAAAACCATGTAACCCGTATGTGGATCCTTCATTTCTCCTAAAAAGTAAACAGCCAAAAAGTGAATCAAACTGTGCCTTATCATACATTTTACTGCAGTGTATTCCAACAATCTTCTTAATCCCAATTCCGTGCCTCTCCGAAAAGTTGCGAAAATCGGATTATGAATCCTTAAGAGAGCATTAACTAGTAACACAAATATAACCCCATGAACACAACAGCGAGTAAAAAGAAACCCAAGAAATGCAGCAACATATCTTGCTAAAAGATGAAGAGAAAGATACAAGGTCAAATCTTGATCATTTTGACTTTCATAATCAATCTCTAAAGAAGCATTAAATTTTTCTTGTGTCATGATCAATTTAAAAATCAATTTTTTGGGTCTTGATAACCCCAACAGGGGAAAGTAAGAATCAAACGTGAATGGAGTGGCATTTGGGGTTTGGGGTATAGTGGGTCTGTTTGCAAAGAACGCCAATCGGGGGAAAGTATGATCAATCTTGTAACTGATTTCCGAGTCGAAATCGCCGGCGCCGGGGAGGTGGGTGGTGTTGGTGGGTTTTGTGGGGTTTTGAATTTGAGCGAAATAGGTTTGGATTGAAGGGTCATAATCGATGGAAGTATAGAAGTGACGAGTCATGAATTCGGCTCCAAGTTTGTAAGAAAGTAACAGGAGAGATAAAAGGAGGGAAATGATGAAGTGGTGGCGCGTGAAGAACACGACGGTGGTTGTTTGTTTGAGGATTTGGATGGTGGACTGGACGTGGAGGAGTAACTGTGGAGGAGGATTTTGGGGGTTCATGGTGTGATCAATGATGGAATCTTGATTTTAGATTTGAAGATTAATTAATGTCTTATATGGATGATTTTTTACTTTTTAAGTATTTGGATCACTCAAGATTTGGTTATAGAATTGGCATATAAGTACAAAATTACAAATTATCGTTGTAAGAGATTTGAAAGAATGGCATTTTGAGCGCCATAATTTTCTAATTCAATCAAGAAAACATTTTATTTTATTATGCTATTTAAACCATAATATATATTTTTTGAAAAATAATCTTTTTTGTACTTTTAAAAAAATTAATTTGTATCTTGGCTGATACTTAATATTCTACCCTGTGAAATTTTAATAAATATGATGCTAATTTCTTATTTTCCATACCACAATAAGCCACAGATCTTTCTACAAATGGTGTTTGGTAATCGGGTTCGGGTTAGTCGGGTCGGGTTAATCGGGTAGCGGGTTAACCCGTATAACTTCACAGTTTTCTAATAATTGTTAAACTAAATATATTGATGACTTTGAATGTTGGGATAGTACACCAAAATATTGAATGATATATGAAGTTGAAACCACATGAATTATGTATACGTAGTAGAACCATAGTCTGTAAAATTGAGTTTTGTTTTAAACTAAATATAAGTATATAAGTATTGGATTTCAAAGCGGGTCTAAGTATACTTGAAATGTGAGTCATGCTTACATCTTTCGAAATTTGAAGAATGCAATTACCACACTAACACTTTGATGAAAACATACTTATAAGTTGTGTTACAACTAATATACAATACTAATGTTATTATATCGTTATAGATACTAATGTTATTATATGCTTATAGATACTATTATTAATTAGATTCTAGTCTTAGACTCTTATATATATAGAAAAATATCTCCACATTAAATTAACATATTGAACTTGTATTATTTAATACGAAAGTTAACTATAAAAATTAATAGAAAACTTGATACTTGGTTAAATCGGGTTAATCGGGTCAACCCGCACCCGCATAAGTTTCTCTATTTTAACCCGTAACCCGACCCTAATAAGTATTCGGGTTAATCGGGTTAACCCGCATAACCCGATTAAACTTTCTAACCCTATTAAACCCGACCCGAATAGTCTTAATAGGGTTCGGATCAGGTCAGGTGTGGGTCGGGTCGGGTTTTTTGACACCCCTACGTGGATTAAACCAAAGGTTTATTTAACTAATGCCCCACAATTTATAGATCATTTAATGAAGTAAATTTTCTATAAATAATATGAATCGTAATTACTATATATCCATGTACAATAGAAAATTAGTCGGTTTGCCTTTCAAAAAAAAAAAATAGTCGGTTTAATAAAATTTTGTGATATATTTAATATGTTTTAGTGAATTTAATGCAGTTTAACCTATGCCTTAGAGCATCTCCAATGTTAGCACCAAATGTACCTTTTTGCACTAAAATAGTGCAAAAAGTAGATAAAAATCTCTCCAATGTTGACACTAAACCTTAACACTATTATAGTGCAACACTAAAAATGGATCAAATTGCACTACATATAGTGCAACACTATCATTTGCATTAAACACTATTCCTTAATCATTTAATACAAATAATGAAAAATAATTTATATAAAATAATATGTTTCTTCTTAATATCATTAAAACTAGTTCAATATTGTTATATTTCGTATTACTTATTTTCTATGTATATTGCACAAGTATGCTTTTAAATCGTCAAAAATTACATTTAGTGCAAAAATATAGTGTATACATTGGAGTGAAATTTATTTAGTGCAAGCATATTCTAATAAGATTCTTTTTTTGCACTATCTTAGTGTAAAATTATAGTGATAACATTGGAGATGCTCTTAGAGTACAAGTTAGTCAATCCCTTAACCCAATCACATTGATTGAATATAACCACATTAATTCTATGTTTTCTTTAATTGCCTTTATTATGGTTTATTGCGATTTTTTCTTGTGCGGCTGATCAATCTAATCAAGTCATATTTCTAGACATGATATTTTGAGTTTATTCATATTACTTAGGTGGTCGGTTTGGTCAATTAACATATCGGTTATTTTGGTTAAATAATGGATATGGGTTGTTAATTTGGCTAACCTATATTAACCCGAATCAACTTTTTTTTCAATAGGTTTGGGTGTGAAGGGCGGAACCACGTAGAAGGTAGAGTTAGCAGTTGCTACGGATCCTTTCACTATACACAGTGTAAAATTTATATAAAAATTACATTTTTTGTTGCATTTCTTCTTTGTGCTACGTGATAGTCCCGTAATCACTATTGCTAAGTGATTTGGAATCTCAATAAGTAAAGTTTAATTGTAGAAGGGGGGGGGGGGGGTTGAATGCAATTAAATGCTTTTTCTGATTTTTATCCAAGTTAATTTTCAAGTTTTTAATTGTAATACATAAACAGAGTATATAACAGATAGATATGACAGTTAAAGTAAATGAGCAATAGTAGCTGAAATATGATCTTTATTAATCATAAAGTCACAGAGTGTTGATTGCGGAATGAATTAGCCAAGGCTAATTCAAATCAAACACTTAGCTAAAACTATTACAGATAAGAGTAGAATAGTTGCTGACACACAAGCAAACTGCTTACTCGCTGCTCGCTGATACGTATTTAGACAAACTGTATTCACTGATAGACAAGCGAATAATACGTATTCACGGCTAACCTTTACAAGTACAATATGTTGAACTATTTATACTACAAGAGTTCCTAAAATATCTCCTAGAAAATAGGATCTTGGAATGACACATGTCGCTGCTTGATTGGCTTGATCTCTGATGAACCGACATTCTGCGGGTCCCGATTCTGTTACCGCAAATATCTCATTTCCTTAAAACCAATTACTTGCTGCCACGTAATTCTTCAGACATTCTTTAAGTACGAGGAACTCTTGCTGATGTATATAAGTACAGTACTTTTGTACTTGTAGTTAAGAGGCTTTATTAAATAGTCACTGAAGAAGCATTAATTTTCCTTACTCACTGCGAGCTAACATGCTCTTGTAGAATAGCTTGAATTATTGTTCTTCAGTGACTAGCTGTTATTCGGGCAGTGACTTTTGCCTTATTCAATATGAAGATATAAAACTCTCGCTGCTTGTATCAGCGACACACAAAGTTGAGTTTTAATCTTCCTCAGTATGTTAAATCCAGGAGTAGAATGAATAGCGATCATCAATTGTTAACTTCAGCAACAGCAGCTTTGACATAAATCATTTCTTCATCGAGTTGTATATTCTTGAGTTGGTCAGCGACCAATGACTTATCATGGTCAGCGACCAGTGACTCAACAATCTCCCCATAAATGATTGTGATCAAAGCTCCCTAGACAAACTTGTTGCTGATAAAGTTTATAGTCAGTGTTTAAGGATTTAAACATTTAGTGACTTATACTTGTGATCCATTCATTTTTCTTTTTGGATTCTTTTAACATGATCTGAGTTTTGCACTTTGATTTTCTCAAAAGATCAGATATTATTGAACTGTAAAATGATAAACGTTACAAGTAGTTCTAATCTATTACAAAACTTATTACAGACTGCTCCAGATTTCTTCTTCTTTTACAATACCAAGCTCATCAGCTAGCTCGTATTTCTCTGTGGAAGGTAAGTATCTGAACTGTCTGGCCAAGGCTTCTTCAATGATAGCTTTTCTCATGTGTGAGTTCTTGTTAAGCATGCTAGCTGAACTGATCAGATGAACAAGCTGCACATGATGTATTTTCTCCAACTCAGCTTCTCTCTGGAATCTTAAAGCACCATTGAGGTCTTTGTAGACCAAGCCTTTTTCACCTTCAACTACCTCAGTGCCTTCAACTTTTGGCACACCATCAGGGATCTTTAGATTTAACTTTGAAGTATTTAGGATACGGTGTATGCTGCTGGTACCTGACCTATACCTTGGGCTTGGTGGCTGCACTATCTCTTCACCATGTATGACAGTATCTTCTGGTCTGAGTAGCTGCAGTGATACCATCTTCTGAAACAATCGATCAATCTCATTAAGCACCTCTCTTTTCGCTGCACTTGATGAGTGACTCACAGCAATTCTAATCTCATTCCATTCCTCTCTGTGCAATTTGCAGACTTGATCCAGAGCAATTACTTGAGTCTCTGTGCCTTTGTAGATGAGTAGCTGTGCTTGAGATTTATTCTTTGGTTTCTTCAGATATACCTTGGTAATAGAAGCAGGGTTTGATCTTCCAATCATTCTAGCTGCATATTTCTTTCTTTCAATCTCATCCCAAAGTTTATCCACTGATGTTTTACTTCCTCTCTTCTTTTTAGGAACAGCAGCATCAGGTTTTTCTTGTTGGTGTTCTTCATCTTCTACTTCTTGCAGTAAACGAGCAATCACTGCATCACCTTCTTCCTGATCTCTTTTCAGCTTCAGAGACTTTTCCCTTTCCCTTGCTTCTTTTCCACTCAGTTCCAACAGATATTGCCTTCAACCTCCTTTTTCTTTTCTCTTCTTCTTTTGCATCTACCTCAGCTTGTATTTTTGAAATTATTTCCCGCTCCTTATTTTGTCTCTCTCTGATCTTTCTTGCAACTCTTTCTTCTTTAGATTCATTGATGTGTAAGCTTCCTGATGTAGACTCAGACGAGAGAAGGAGAGCTGATGCAGAAGAGAAATGATTGATGGCTGTTGTTGTTGTTGTTGTTATGATTATGGCATCTGTGGGGTTGCTGCTTATTGGTAATGGTAAAGTGATTTGTGGAGTGGTTGCTATTGTTGGTATGGTTACTAGAATTTCCTCAGATATGACAATGTTTAATTGAGGCTCTATTGGTGTTGATTGTGTATCTGATTGAGGCTTTATTGGTGGTGACTCTGGGGTTTCAAGAATGGTTTGCAGATGGTGCATGGTTGCTGATATATCCTCCTCAGTGTATGATTTCTTTTGATGCTTGGAGGAGGTGGACCCTGATGTAGGAGACTTGCTGGTCCTTTTTCTTTTGGTCAGAACAGAAGAGATAGGTTGCTGATCCTCCATGTTTTTTTATCAGTATCATCTTCCTTCTTATCAGCACTGTTGCCCTTATCATCACCATCATTCTTATCATCATTATCATCACCATCATCCATATCTATATCATTGGCACTTTCATCATTATCCTCCCTATTCATCCATTGCCAGCGAGCCAACTCGTAGCTTACTGACTCCCCCTCAACCCTTGCTGCCTCATCTGCAGCCCACTCCTTGACTTTTAGATTATACATCCTAAGTTCATCAGGATGAAACTCAGGGAAATTTATGGGGTCAAAGTCATCATCATCATCAGCTTCTTCATCCATATCGACCCACTTTAATTCAGCAACAGCTACAGCTTCATTTTCAGGGCGCTCAGCGATTGGATGGAGAACGTGACCATCAAATATGATTCTTTTATGATCAACATTCTTGGTGACATCATCAATATCATCATCAGCTTTCTCCCCCTTGATGTTATCATTGAATGTTGTAACCAACTCATGAATGCTTTGAGTGAGAGTGTTGATGTCAGTTCGAAGAGCGGCTATTTGTTTTGTGGTTTTGTGCTAATGTTCCACCATTGTAGGGATACCAGCGATGATTTTGTGAGAGTGGTTGATGTATTCAGCGATATATGAGGCCATTTCTGATTGCTGAGCAGTGAGTGTGGTGATGGCTTCATCATGAGTGTGCATGCTTATTTTGGTTGAGGTGGCCAACTCAGAGAGAGCTTTGGATTGAGTCATGAGTAGCTGGGAGTGGTGGAGCTCAGCTGCAACGATTGTTTTGACTTTTTCGCTCACAGCTTCACTCCAGGGATGGATGGACTCATAAGCAGCTGCTAAAGAATGTACTTTATGGGTTAGCTCAGTAACATTACCTCTTAAGGAATCCCTGTCTTCAGTGAGTAACTTGATGTGTTGTTGGGAAGAGGCAATGTACTCGAGCAACAACTTTTCAGTTGATGTAGATGATGATGGTGGTGTATATGGGGATTTTTGTTGAGTGGCAGGTGAGTGAGTTGGAGTAGGTTGTGGTTGAGATTGAGCTGTGGTAGTGGGTGGTTAATAAGCAGCTACTTTCGATATGTTGTCACTGGTGAGAAACATGGTGTCTAACTCCTTTATCGGTGAAGTTGCAGTAGCAGCTGGTGGAGCAGTGGGTGTAGGTGTGGGTGTAACAGCAACAGCATCATTGAAAATAGGTAGATATGGTGGTGGAGGTGGTGCATCATCATCAGAGGTAGAGGTGTCCATGGGTTGGGCTTCCTCGTCATCATCAGCTTGTGTTCTAGCTGATGGATCATCGGAAACAGAGATGTCAACCTGTATCTCTCCCTGTGACTGGGAGAAACATTGACGGTTGGTGCAGTGCTAGATGAGAGTTGGCTCGGGTCTGTAGCCAGTGGTGTGACATCAGCGATGGGTGTGTTATCACCCACTGATGCTACTAGCCCTTTGTATGAAATGTCATCCTTTTGTGAGGATGACAAGTGGCTGATGGGTTGACTCGATAGATGGGTATGGGATGCACTCGAATCACTGCTAACAGTAGTTTGAGCTACTACAGCTGTCTGTAGGTTACCCTTTGTTAAGTCACTGGACTTTTGGAGTCCAGTGAAGTAGCTGTGGTTGAGGGTTGATCAAGGGTGCCCGCAGGGACTGAACGTTCAGTCTCCGCTTCACTCTTGGCGTCCGTAGACGTCTTCCTTTTGCTACGTCCCTGATCATTTGATGTTAGGGACCCTAATTTGGATTTCGTTTTGGGAGCGGTGGATGATTTCTTGACTGGTATTTTGACCACAATAGTCACTGGGGGTGTGGGCAGTGACGTGGTCGATGTAGAGGCAGGAGCGGACGGTTGTACATCTGTGATAGGCTGGGGCGCAAGTATCCCCTTGGGTTTCATGAAAGTAGGGAGAGACACTGTCGCTGATTTATTAAAAATTTGACTCCCTACCAGAGTTGGTTCAAAGCCATTGAAAGATATCTTATCATAGGATTTAAACTGATCAATGAAGATCAGTGACAGATTCCTAGGATAGGGCACATATTTTGTCCTAGTAGGCTCAGCGACACGATTGACCAGCTCATCGTAGATCACACTTGCATAGTCAACTTGTAAAGAGTTGACTAGTGACCAGCTAATCTGTGCCTCTAGGGAGCTGAATTGATCATAGCTCCCTGTTTTTGTGCCCAAAGATTGAATGAAATTTGAAAATAGGGTATTCCACACACCATCCATCTTTGTTTTGTGTACAGTGGCATACTTACGGTTGCCATTGCCGTCAACAGAGTATTTACAGTCAATCCCAGTAAGATTTTTGGCTTCGTCTCTGTCAGGCAGTGGTACATAAGTGCGATGTACAGGAAGTTGTAAAATGGATCGAAGGATGGGTGCAGTGACAGTTATCTTGTGACTGCCGTTATCAATAGATCCCTAGAGTTGTGAAACCCCTTGAACAACTGAGTGAGTACAAGTAAACCAGAACTCACTGAGCCATTCTGGGTTCATTTCCCCAGGTGATAACGTGAGAGCAGGGAGTATAAAATGATTTTGAAGAAAAATGATAACCTCCGCATACTCCTTTTTAGGGCAAGAAAGATTGCCCAAATAGTTAGATTTTGGAACAGTAATGACCAAATCTTCACTTACTGCAGAGGCTTGAAGAAGTTTAACCACTGCAGTGGCGGTGTAAGTATTATTAAAAAATTTTGATTTAGCCATCAGTGATCCTTACAGATTCAATTTAGGGTTTATGAAAAATATGTGTTTTTGAAAATCAAGTATGCGTAAAGAATTAAATGGGGTTTGAATCCCTGAATTTATAATATACGCAACTTGAGAATCATGCGGTTAAAAATGGATCGTTGTGTTCGATGGTGGTGGTGAGTGGTAGTGGTATAGGGTGATGATGGTGGAGCATGGTGGTATTAATGGTGATGGGAGTGATGCGTCGGAAAAGTGCAATGACGTAAGAGAGAGAGTGTCAGAATCATGCGACTTTTCCGTTATACCATAAAACATTTATTTTTGAAATCCGTCAAATTACATACAAAATGTATTAAATCTAACGAATGTTTGTCGATTGATATTCCACCATTAAATGATATCTTCAGGGAGTAAAAGTCCCTGAAAATACATAACCAAATTCTTGGTTTACCACCGAAAAGAAGTATAAGTATCATAAAGAGACAATTGACGAGTTTTATCTTGCTGAACCTGTATCTTTCCGATCTAATCACAACTTAGAATACTGATTAAATTAGTTAGACTTAGGTTCAGTTTGATATAGCTCGCTATTGTCAAATTTTGATTGATATACTTTATATTATTATTATTAAAAAAAAATGAATATAGATTATGTCTGAGGATAAATGTATATTAGGTCTCCAATGTTAGAACTCACTGATCAGGTCACAACTTAGAATACTGACTAGATCAGCTAGAGATAACATAGAAAAATAACATTAACTTAAACCATAAAACATAAAAGATATTCATGTGACTTTACAAGTTATATATTAAATGATCATAACTAACTGATTACTGAACTTGCTGATTAGATCAGTGAAAGTCACTTCATCAGTGAGTAGATTCATTTAAAGAAATAATTTGTAGAGTCAATTTATTCAGTTGAAAAAGATAAATCACAAATAAACAAATAAATTCAAAGAATTTATTGATTCATTTAAATTTAACATACCAAGTTCACAGATAAGAAAATTAAATCTCTTCTCATCCAATGATTTTGTAAATAAATCAGCGAGTTGGTAGTCTTTTGGAATAAAGTGAAGTTCAATATCACCAAATACTACGTTAGGACCTCTTTCTTCCTGGTAGTCACTGAGCAGGGACTTACATCTGGTCATATGTCTGGAACACCGCTGTCCAGATACCATATAGTCTCTCTAAGAATGCCATGCATCAACAAATATAATTAGTTCAACTGGTGAACCCATCCTGAGATGGGTTCATAATGGCCAAGCCTTGTTTTTGGCTTCCATTGATTCGCATGAATGGTATCTGAATGCTCACTGATGATTTGATGTTTTGAAAAAGGTATAGCTGAGCATTCAGATGACAAATGCTTTCTGTTGCCACATTTATAACACTTTTTATTTGCATGACTGGCTTTTTTGACTTTCTTTGTTTTAAGTTGCTGATTTGACATTATCATACAACTTTTCTTGCCGATTTTCACTCCTTGCATCTTTGACTTAAGGTCAGTGATAAAAGTTTTATCAGTGACTGACACAGTGTCAGTGAAGTTGCTGATGATTACTTGATTATCAGCGATGGTCTTGATGAGATGTAAATTTACTGATGATTTGACAGTTTTCACAACTTTTATCTCATCACTACCATTTGGTTTATCAGAATTATTAGTGACCAATTTTCTCTTTGTGAAATAGTTTGGTCTTGGCTCACTGAGAACTGATATGGGTTCAAATACAGCTTCTGAAAAATTTCCCTTTGGGTTAAAGACAGGATCAACTTTTGTTGAATCAGCGAGTGATGCAGCATGTTCGTAATCTCCTCCCAATATAGCCTTAGCTTGTTTTGGAATTTGATTATTTACACACTGATTTACTTTAACATTAGACTTACACCAAAATTCTATGACCTTTTTGAGTTGCAAAAATTGTGTTTCAAATTTTACCTTTTCTTGAACACATACTTGATTTGCACAAATTTGTGCATCAAGATCCAGTTTTAATTTCTTTAACTTTAACACATTTTCACTTTGATCATCTAGTTTGGATTTTAAGTCACTGATCTCGCATTTTTGTCTTTTCTGAATGTCATGAGCATTTGACAAGTCAACTATCAGAGACTCAAAAACATTATCTTTTTCAGTAGCCGAAGATGATTTAAAACAATGTACTTTATAGAGAGTTTCAGGATCTCATCCAGATGCTGAACATTTATGAGCGACAACTTTGATGTCCTAATGAAATTCAGCATCATCAGCCATCAGACAGTAATCCTTATCTAAAAAAATCATTGCTTCTTCTTCATCAGATGATGAAGATGAGCCAGAGTCACTGAATGAACCCTCTTTAGCGACAAAACCTTTTCCCTTCTTTTTTCCAGATTTGGACATTGCCTTCAGCTTCTTGTACTTTGCTTTGTACTTGTTGTACTTGTTATTTATGAGACTTGGCATTGGTTCAGGGATTGGTTTTATCGACCTTGATCTACAATCAGCTGCGAAATGACCAGGTTTACCACACTTGTAGCAGTCACCTTTTGATTTGAAATTATCAGATGATGGAGCACCAGCGAATCTTTTTGATCTGGTGTTCCTTCTGAAATTTGCAACCATCATTGCCATGTCCCTTTCCAGCTTTTCTAGACCCTCATCATATTCATACTCTGACTGTTCTTTAGCCTGATCACCTTCTTCATCAGCTATCAGCGACTTTGAGCTTAGCTTAGAAACTTTTGATTTCTGCCTCTGATCAATTTCTTCAAGCTCAGCTACAAGGGCATTCGATACCTTTTGACTTCCAAGTGTTGCACGAATGTGCTCACTTTGATCGGCTTGCTTTTCAGACTGCTCCCAGTTGAGCAATATACCATAGACTTGAGTAAGATTAAGAGTTGTATAATCATTCCTCTGTCTTGTACAGGTAGCAATAGTTCCCCAAACTTTCCTTGGCAATAATTCCAGAAACTTTTCAACAACAAATCTCTGCTCCTTTCCTATACCAGCCTTTTCCATTTTGTTCATCAGTGACTGATATCTGGTATAAGTAGAAGATAGCGACTCATTTGGTTCCATTGCAAACAGCTCATACTGGCGAGTAAGATTTACTTCCCTGCAGCGAATAATATCAGGAGTTCCAATATATATATTCCTAAGGGTATCCCACATATCTTTTGCAGTTTTACAAAGCCTGATTGATTCAAACACTTCATCAGGAAGTGACATGCCAATGTAGATTTTAGCCTATTTATCTAATCTAACCAATCGTCTATCCTCATCCGACCACTGTTCCTCTCTCTTAGGCACAACCATTTCTGGTATGGCAGGAGTAGTAGCAGTAGCTACAACAGCAGGAATAATTGTGGTTGGAATGTGAGGACCATTGGTTATAACATTGCAAAGATGATCATCAACAAGATCAAGAAACATCATCATCCGGGACATCCATGTTTCAATCCTAGAGGGATCAAACGCTGGAGGTTTAGTAGTAGAACCATTTCCCTTTTGATACTCATAGTCGACACAACTGTACTTTACTGATTCCATTGCAGATCTGGTTAATTAATTTAAACCAACTCGGCTCTGATACCAATTGATAGTCCCGTAATCACTATTGCTAAGTGATTTGGAATCTCAATAAGCAAAGTTTAATTGTAGAATGGGGGTTGAATGCAATTAAATGCTTTTTCTGATTTTTATCCAAGTTAATTATCAAGTTTTTAATTGTAATACATAAACAGGGTATATAACAGATAGATATGACAGTTAAAGTAAATGAGCAATAGTAGCTGAAATATGATATTTATTAATCGTAAAGTCATAGAGTGTTGATTGCGGAATGAATTAGCCAAGGCTAATTCAAATCAAACACTTAGCTAAAACTATTACAGATAAGAGCAGAACAGTTGCTGACACACAAGCAAACTGCTTACTCGCTGCTCGCTGATACGTATTTAGACAAACTGTATTCACTGACAGACAAGCGAATAATACGTATTCACGGCTAACCTTTACAAGTACAATATGTTGAACTATTTATACTACAAGAGTTCCTAAAAATATCTCCTAGAAAATAGGATCTTGGAATGACACGTGTCGCTGCTTGATTGGCTTGATCTCTGATGAACCGACATTCTGCGGGTCCCAATTCTGTTACCGCAAATATCTCATTTCCTTAAAACCAATTACTTGCTGCCACGTAATTCTTCAGACATTCTTTAAGTACGAGGAACTCTTGCTAATGTATATAAGTACAGTACTTTTGTACTTGTAGTTAAGAGGCTTTATTAAATAGTCACTGAAGAAGCATTAATTTTCCTTACTCACTGCGAGCTAACATGCTCTTGTAGAATAGCTTGAATTATTGTTCTTCAGTGACTAGCTGTTATTCGGGCAGTGACTTTTGCCTTATTCAATATGAAGATATAAAACTCTCGCTGCTTATATCAGCGACACACAAAGTTGAGTTTTAATCTTCCTCAGTATGTTAAATTCAGGAGTAGAATGAATAGCGATCATCAATTGTTAACTTCAGCAACAGCAGCTTTGACATAAATCATTTCTTCATCAAGTTGTATATTATTGAGTTTGTCAGCGACCAATGACTTATCATGGTCAGCGACCAGTGACTCAACACTACGAATAAACAAAAATTTAGATACTCCTACTACTGGTTACCTCAAATCCTGGATCCGCCACTGTTGGGCGCCCGACCAAATACATTGGTTTGTGAATTGCTAGACTAATAATTGGGTTATCGTCTTATGTTAATTAGCATCATTTTTACTATAATATCATTTGTGTTGCAAGGAGATGGTAATTTGATATCTTACTACCAAAATAATCTAGTTATAAAGCAAGATCTATCATTCTACTATTGTGATCTTGATCTCGGTAACTTGGTGTTCGGGTAACGGTCTTGGCGTGATGGTAGAGGATGTTCAATCATGATTAAAATGTGATGGTGGGTGAAACAAAACAACAAGAAACTTTGAAATATGATTTCGTAAAAAAGAACGACTTCTAAAAAATTTACTATACTTTTTTTTCAAGTTTGACATGTAATGATACATATAGAGTAGAGAAACCTCTCATATCTTATTCAGTAACTAGTGTTAACGGGTAAATAGATGGGTCTTCCTATTTAAATTATTTGGAATAACGATTTTTTTTGTTTTGTTTTGTTTTAATAAAATGTACTAGGTCTAATCGACGTGTCCCGATGAACTTTTGCGACCCTTTTAATGATCATCCCAGGATTTTTACCTATTGGCGTTCTACTCATGAGGACATAATAACGTCTTGGCCAATATTCACCATGAATATTTAATATTGTATTGTATTATCACTTATTCTAATTCATTTTAAACTATCCACGATTCCACGTTTATAGGCAGGTTCGGCTACAATTTCGAATTAGGCCCCTTATTCGAACTTCTAATTTAGTTTTGTAAAAAAACAAGTAAATGGTCACAACCATAACTCGAACTCAAGACCTTGATACCGCTAAACCGAACTCAAGACCTTGATACCGCTAAACCAGTGAAACATTTATATCATGATTTAGGTTTCATCATATATATATAATAATAATGGAAACCATATAGACAATTTGGACCCCTTAAAAAGTGCCGACACTCCCTATTAATTAAAAGAGAATTGTTGATACTTATATTACATGAAATGCAAAATGCATAAAAAAATATAGATTAGCCAAAAAAAGAGTGTGATCTACTCACATTAGTTATTGAAAAAGATATTAACTTATGTAAAATACAAAAATATTATTTAACACAATGTTTTATTGATTAATCGAGGGAGTACAAAATGCCATTCTTTAAAAAAAAAAAAAAAAAAAAAAGGTTATTGGAGGGAACCTTTAACCCCGGATCCGTAGATCCACGGAGCCCCACCCGCAAGAGACAACCCGTCCGGCTAAACACCTGGCCCCAGTGACCCCACACACGGAGCATAGGATTTTTTGTACTCCCAGAGGCTTGAACCCGGGTGGGACGTGGGGATTTGCGACGGCGGTACCACTTAGGCAAAGCCCCATTGGTAAAAAAAAAAAAAAAAAATCATTTTTTGGAAACTTCTATAACGATCATTTGTACTTGTATCGCAATTTCATAACCGAATTTCTGTTACCAATTTCATAACCGATTTTGGAGCGCTTGTTACTTAAAAATCATCTATATAAGTCTCCATTAATAAGTGCAAAATTAATACTAATCCGAAATCACTAAAATCAAGATTCCATCATCATCATTGATTACACCATGAATTACCAAAATCCTACACCGCTACTCCACATCCAGTCCACCACTCAAATCCTTTACCGAACCACCACCGTCGTGTTCTCCACGCGCCACCGTTTCTTCATTTCTCTCCTTGCATCTTTCCTTCTACTTTTCTATAAAATTGCAACCCAAACCATGACTGATCTCTACTATTCTTCCATGGATGATGACCCTTCTATCAAAACCTATTTCGATCAATTTCAAAACTCCACACCACCCACCAACACCACCCACCTGACCGGCGCCGGCGCCTGTGATTTCAGCTCAGAAATCAACCAACCTTTCTTTGAAGAAACACCCACCGAACCCCAACTCAATGCCACTCCAAAGACACGTGATTCTTACAATCCCCAAATGGGGTTACCAAGAACCGAAAAGTTATTAATCAAGTTTATCATGAAACTTGAAAAAGCTGCTGCTTTATTCAAGATTGATCCTGAAAGAAAATATTACCAAGAATTGAGTCAGTTGTTTCTTTGGCTTGATCTTGCAACAATACATGTACCTGCATTTTTGGCGTTTGTTATTACTCGTTCCTGTATTCATGGGGTTATATTTGTGTTACTAGTTAATGATCTTTTAAAGATTCATAATTCGATTTCGGAAACTTTTCAAAGAGGTGGAGAGTTGGGATTAGATAGACTGTCTGGATTCTTTGTAATAAAATGTTTAGTATTGGAGGGATTGACTCAACTTGTGGCTTTCTATTTTCTTGGAACAAGTGAGGATCAATATACGAACTATAAGGTTTTTGTTCAGTTGAGGTTTATGCCATTTTTAATCGGTTTCCCTCCAATCAAAGGGTTTGAAGAGGGTGAGTTCCAAATATGGTGGTGGATGTTGCAGAATTTAATGTCTATTGTTTTTGCTATGATTTCTTGTGCGTTTATGGTCGATTCGAGAAGAAGATGGTGGGATAGTTTCAAAGAAGGGTGTTCTTTGTTGTCGTTAAACATTGATCGTGCTATCGATCTCAAGTTGTTTGATATTGTTGGTAGGTGGGTTGCAAGATTCGTATTTGGGGAGTTGTTTGGTTCTGTTATCGAGTCTTTCATGGAGGTCTTTTTTATGGTGGCATTGATGGTGTACTACTTTTCTATGAAGTCCATGGATGCTAATAGAAAGGGACAACCTTTTGGTCCAAAAGAGTTCGAACCCATGCTGGTTAAATGATAGTTGACGTGAATAATGGCAGAATGATGTGGTGATATCTTTTAGTACGTGTTACAAGTGTAGTGTACAAAAAAAAAAAAACTGTACAAAATTGTTTGCAATAGGCGTTTAGTCGTTTACATGATCATTGGTGTGAATACTTGCAGGCTGAGTTACAAGTTTGTAGTTAGCACTATGATTCTTAGATGAGATTGACTCGATGATCTGTGTAATCTGTACATGCTTTGACTGGTTATATTTGCAATTATATGGTAAGGAAAAGGAATTACAAGTTTACATGTACTTCATCTGCTTCTATTTTTGATTGGTAAATCAGATTGCAACAATTATATTTTGGTCATTGTGGTTTTAGATTCTTAGCAGTTAACCTTGTTTAGTTTATAACCTTTTTTACAATATTAGTAATGCATGGTTTACTTGAGAGGGCTGGGCTTTTGGGCTTAAGCAGCCTAGGACTATGATTTTGAGCTCACCGGGCTTTTTGGGCGGGTCTTACCCCTGGACCCATTTGTACACATATAATAATACATTCTAGAATTAACAATGCTGACTTGAATTAGTGTAGATGTATAAAAGATGTTGTTCAATATCACAATTTCATCATACTATGTATTGACAGTTCAAAAGTGTTGAAGTCTTGGGCAATTTGAACAACATAACATAGTATCTGCATGCTACCAAGTGTAATTTTTCTTACAAGAATCCCTTATAAAAAGGGGCATCATTATCTTGTAAAATGATTCAATCATCCCTACCCAAATTTGCAAAGACTTTTTTGCCCAAAACTTTTATTTATGAATAATAGGTTTGGGAAAATTGAGTAAATAATAATGTGGCATAATAAGAAAAAGTATCATAAAATTTCATCCAATGAAGATGCTCTTATCATTTCCTATCCCAATTAGTGTGTAATATTAACTAAAAACTGTACTGAGCTATTTCATTTTTATAAAGTTTTATTTTTATTTATTTTGTTAAATTTTTATGTTTTTCAAATATAAAAAAGCTTGTTAGCTTAGTAGATGGTACCCCCACAAACAATGTGATAGGTGGTTATTCTGAGTAAAGAAGTAATCTCTCTATTAAATGTAACTTGGATTGATACTTACACATTTCTGTTAAAAAATATATATATACAAAGATGCAAAATAAATCTTACATAAGTTAATTAGATTAGATATCTGATTAACCTTTTAGGTTAAATGTCTAAAATACCCCTTTAGTCTTGCCATTAGGATCTTTATTTTTTAAAAAGGTTAATCAACTAACCATACTATCTTTAACGGCTGATTAAATAACAAACTCTGAATACTTACATTTTATCCCCCTATACTATCATATCATTACAATTTGACTCCTGAAAGTATATCTTTGATTCTTTGTTGCAAGAACAGAAAACAACCATTTGCTTGCTTTCATTGACTGAGGGAGATTTTGGCGCTCAAACGGCATTCTTCAAACGAGCCAAACTCTGACTATTTACACTTTATGCCCCTGTACTATCAAATCAATACAATTTGACCCCTAAAAGTATATCAGATTTTGGCGCTCAAGCGGCATTCTTCAAACGAGCTTTATGTATAAAACATCAATTTTCTATTTTTAGTGCAATTTCATAACCAATTTCTTCAAAAACAGATGCTATACTAAAATCAAGATTCCATATTTCCATCATCATTGATCACCATGAACCACCAAAATCCTCCACCGTTACTCCACATCAGGACCACCACCCAAATCCTCAAACGAACCAACACCGCCGTGTTCTCCACGCACCACCACTTCTTCATTAACCTACTTCTTTCCCTCCTTTTAATTTCTATCAAATTTGGAACCCAAACCTTCTGTCACTTCTTCATATCCAACCCTTCAATCAAAACCCATTTCGATTTCACTCAAGATCAATTTCGAAACCGCAAATTACCACCCACCACCACCCAAGGCCACCACCTCACCAGAAATTTCAACTCAGATATCAATTTGCAAGTCATTGGAAATCCACCCACGAAAACCCAAATCAATGCCACTTCAATTACACTTGATTCTTGCAATTCCCAATTGGGGTTTTCAAGTAAAACTGAATTGTCTTTCAAGTTAACCAATACACGAGAAAAGGTTCAAGATTTATCAAAGATTGATGATCAGAGGAAATATGATCCAAGTTTGATTGCAACGTATAATTGGATTGAAATTGTAGCATTTTGTGTGCTTACAAGTCTTGGGTTTATTGCTACTCATTCTTGTCTTCATGGGGTTATATTTGTATTACTAGTTAATCATTTTATAAAGAAACGTAATCCGATTGTTACGATTTTTAGAGACGGTACGATTTTGGGCTTCAAAAGGTTGTCTGGATTTACTGCATTAATTAGATATTGGGTAAGGTTGACATTAACAATGATTGTGCTTTTGGTTGGTTGTTTATTTGGAAGAATTAAGAATCAACATACCATTTTCAGGATTTTCGTTAGGTTGACGTGTGTGCCATTTTTTATATGGTTCCCTCAGGTTGAAGGGTTTGAAAAGGGGATTTACGGTTTTTCAGTATTGTGGTGGTTCTTAGAGTTGTTAATGTCTCTTGTTTTTACTATTTTTGGTTGTGTGGTTATGGTGGATCCAGGAAGAGAAGAGTGGGCAGTTGTTAGAGAAGGGTTCCATTTGTTGTCGCTAAACATTCATCCTGTTATCAGACTCAAGTGTTTAGAAGATATTGTTTTTGGATCGTTAACAAGATACATGCTTGCACGAATATTTGGACATTCCTTTGCTTCTTTTATCCAATCTTTCATGGAGGTTTACTTTCTAATGGTATGGACGATGTATTACTTCTGCGTGAAGTCCATGGATGCTCATCGTAGAGGAGAACCTTTTGGAAGAAGATTTTTTAGAGTCATGCTACGAGATGATTATATATACGAGACGTAATTTCTAGTAAAATGAAGTGGTAATATCTTAGTGTACGTGTTTTCCTTATTAACTGAATTACAAGTTTTCAATTAAGACTACGATTGACAGGAACTCGATGCTGTGTATATTCTGTTCATTTTTTGTGGTTCTTCAATGCATCCAAATGTAATACATGTACTACCTTCGCTTATATCATACATTGGTAAATCAAACATCAAGAACTATGTTTTGGTCATTGTGGTGTCAGATTTCTTAGTAGTTAACTATTTCTGTTGAAATTCTGTACATTTTAGTTAGGGCATCCACAAAAATCACTTGCTACTACAAAAAGTTTTTACCATTTGACATATTGACCTGAAAGCTTTTTTAATTTTTACAGTAGCTTTAGAAATATCAAGTCTTTGGTACATTGATTACCAATTGTTTATCTTGTTTATTAATTAAAAATTCTTTCAAAGACTTGAAAATAACTTTTCGGATAACGGGTTTATACACGGCAAATTTTATATATCAAAAGATAAGGCTTGAATATAACTTTATGCATTGTACTGAAAAGCTTTTGGGTAAAATGAATACAATTGGGATGCCTTTTCGGTTTAATCAAGAGGGCCAGGCTTTTGGGCTTAACCTGTAACTGGATCAGGCTCTTTGAAATTTGATAAATGCGAAAATGTCGATTTCAGGCTAAACTAAGTGTGGAAACTGGAGTTGTAGGAACCGGGCCTTTTCGGTCATGTTGAGGACCGGTCTCGGCCTCAGACCCATTTATGCACTTCTACTTCATTTAAGAGTACTACTGACTTGCGTTAATGTAGATCAAACAGGTTAATGGCAGTTCAAACGTAGATTTTAATTTGCAGTAAATCATACTCCGTAAATGAAAACCTTTATATCAAAAAACTTGCCTCTTGGATTGATACTTTCACATTCTTCAATCCATTGAATATTAAGCTATCATGTGAATAGTATCATCTACAAAGAAGCAGGTGATACTATATAACAACGTAGGTTAATTTGGTTATCAATTCATTACAGAAAACGGAACTATTGGTTATGTGTATCAGTGTATGTATAAGCTATCTTAGTCAATTTTGTATCAGTTAATCTGAATTTCGATAAATCCTTAGAATCTTGGGATATAAAAGAAAAATGTTCCCAACTTGGTAAGGTAGACATGGTTATGATTCAAGAAACTATGGTGCAAGTAGTGAATAGAGACCTGTTTCAACTGTGTTTAAATCATGCATAACTACAAAAAAATACTAACAATAACTAGATAAAATAATAGGAGTAATAAGAATCTAAAACAACAATGACCCAAATATAGTTGTTGCCGTTTGATTTACCAATCTAAGATAGAAGCACATGTAAACTTGTTACCATAAACTGCAAAAATTACTGGTCAAAGAATGTACAGATTACACAACGTATCGAGCCAATCTCATCTAACAATCGTAATGCTAACTATGGACTTGTAACTCATTCAAATGGAAAACACTAAAAGATATTACCACATAATTTTGCAACTATTCACATCAATTATCATCTAATCAGCATGATTTCGAACTCTCTTTGACCAAAGGGTTGGCCCTTACTATTAGCATCCATTGACTTCACAGAAAAGTAGTACATCATCAATGCCACCCTAAAGTAAACCTCAACGAAAGACTGGATAACAGAACCAAGCAACTCTCCAAATACGAATCTTGCAACCGAGCCACAAACAATATCTAAAACCTTGAAACAGATAGCCGGATAAATGTTTAGTAACAACAAATAGCACCCTTCTCTAAAACAACCCCAACATGTTCTTAGTGGATGCACTATACAAACGCAAGCACTCATAGCAAAAATAACAGACATTATCATCTCTAATGATAACCATGATAGCATAAATCCATCAATACCCTCTTCAAACCCTTTAACCGGAGGGAAATCGTGTAAAAATGGCATAAACTTCAACCGAACAAAAGCCTTGTGATTCGTATATGGATCCTCAATTTTACCATGAAAATAAAGAGCCAAAATGTGAGCCAATACCGCCCTTACTATACATTTTATTGAAATGAATTCATACAATCTTGAAAATCCCAATTTCGCGCCTCTTCGAAAAGTTGCTAAAATCGAATTATGAATCCTTAAGAGATCATTAACTAGTAAGACAAATATAACCCCATGAATACAAGAACGAATAAAAAGAAGCCCAAGAAATGCAGTCACATATATTGACAAGAAATCAAGATTAAGATACAGATACGACCCAATAAAATCTTGAATTTTTTTACTTTCATCGTCAGTCTTTGAAAAAGCATCAGTTTTTTCATGATTCTTGATCAATTTCAAAGACAATTCTTTTAATTTGGAGATACCCAATTTGGGAATGTAAGAATCAAGTGTAAATGGAGTAGCATTGAGCTGGGGTTTAGTGGGTTTGTTTTTAACGAACTGGTAACTGATTTCCGAGTCGAAATCGCTGGCACCGGCGCCGGGGAGGTGGGTGGTGTTGGTGGGTTTTGTGGAGTTTTGAATTTGAGCGAAATGGGTTTTGATTGAAGGGTCATCATCGATGGAACGATTGAAGAGGTCAGTCATGAATTGTGTTCCAAGTTTAAAAGAAAATGAAAGGTAAGATAAAAGGAGGTAAATGAAGATGCGGTGGCGCGTGGAGAACACGAGGGTGGTCGTTTGGTAGAGGATTTGGGCGGTGGACTGGATGTGGAGCAGCGATGGATGATTTTGGTGGTTCATGGTGATCAATGATGATGGAATCTTGATTTGAGGGATTTTTTTTAGATTTGAATATTAGATTTTGTGTTAATTGATTCTGTATTAATTAGTAGTGTCTTATATATATTTGATTTGATTTGATGAGATGAGATGAGATGATGACTACTTTAACCTTCAAAATTTGTTATCTTAAAAGGGGAACAGAAAATTGGTTGTGGAATTGTCATAGAATCACAAAATTACAAATGATCGTTATAGAAATATGAAAAAAAAATCGTATTTTGAGCGCCATAATTCCCTCATTTAATTTCAAAAAATAATATTAAAAGAAAGGATAAATTCATTTTGTTGGATACGTACTATCATAGTTGTTAAACTCTTACGATTCACGAGTCGGCTCAGAAATTCAAAAAACGAGGCGACTCGGACCCCGACTCGTAAATGTCTTTGACTCTTACGAGTCATTTATTGACTCTTCCGAGTCGTGGGCGACTCTTACGAGTCTTGGGCGACTCTTACGAGTCAGAAACCGGACACACAAAATATAAAATGACAAAATATGATAGGAATGACTAATAATCCATTATAAATTAAACATTTGTGTTATTTAATGACTTTCATCATGTTTTACTTTAATTAAGGATAGAAATCTAAATAATAATATACATATAGATATAAATATATGTATTTATTGTAGAATTATGACTCTTACGAGTCGAGCCGAGTCACGAGTCACGGGTTAAAAATCAATACTCCGATTCACGAGTCGAGTCACGAGTTAACAACTATGCGTACTATACTGTTTAGTTCCACAGTAAGCAACATACCCCATTTATTATCAATGTATGCTGTGTAACCTGAAGTTATGTGCTGAAATCTTGACAAAGTTCATTTTTACCTTCTACATGAAACTGATGACTAAGATGCCACGTAATGTGCCAACTAGATTCTTTTTGCCATGTGTATTATATGTACAACATTTAATGCTTAGAGTACAACAAACTGATCATTTTTGAAAAAGATAAACAATATTTTTTCTCTATCTTTTTTATTTCAGCTAGTTTATAACCCGCGAAATCGCGGGCTCATTCATATTTTTCTTGTTCAATTAATCGCAACAAGAATTATAATGCCCGTACGTTGTACCGGGATGAGCAACGTTGAGATCTTGTTCGATTTCTTTTACTTAATTTTGCCTCTTATTTATTTTCTGATCTAACCCCTATGAGTATATTTTCGATTATACTCGTAAGTCTATATTCAAATTGAAAAAAAGGAATACCAATAAATGCAGTCAACCTTTCATAATTCAAATTTAGTTCGGACTAAGTCTAGATTCAGCAAATTCGCCAAATTAAAAAAGGTAAATAAATGCAATAAAAATGAGTTTGAATTAGGATAATTCAAACTTTATTTGGAAGTTGACCTTATTCAGTTGATGAGTTTGATTTTGAAGTAGTTATTTTTTCTACTCCAAACTTAAGTCTAATTACAACATAATTAAAATATACTTAAGTCTAATTATAACATAATTAAAAATTATAGCATAACGTGCAACACCCCGCAATTTCGACAAAATTATAAATGTAATTAGCACGCATTTTTAGGCTAATTCCCTAACTTAGAGTGAATTCACAACACATTTTAGAGATAAGTCTAGCAAAGCCCAACTAGTTAATACGCGTAGTATTACATTTCATAATTAGTTGTAATTATGTACAAAACAATTGGATCAAACACGACAAAAATATACGACTGTTGGTGAACAAAATTATTTAATAAAATAAAATTATTAAATAACCTTAACGTATATTAAATATTATGTTGATAATATTTACAAAGTATTTTGTAATGTCTAGCATTTATTTCGTACAACTGGAACAACTCGAAACTTATCCGTTAAAATAAACAAACAAAGTTATAATACTATAACTCAACTAAGTTATTTTTATGAAATATCTCAACTAAAAATATACTCGAATATGTATTTAAAAAGTTATTATTTTTAAAACATTTTGACATTTAACGATCGGGTAAACGAACATGGGTCAAATACCGCAAATTGGGACAAAAATTTGTAACTCTTCTCCCCTTTTTGGTTGACAAAATCGGCACCACCAAACCCCCACCCAACCTCAATTTTCATTTTTCACTCTCTCTCTCTCTCTCACCTCCATTCTCTCTCAAATCTCTCTCTAAAACCACCACCAAAAATCCACCAAAAACTACTATTAAAACACCAAGAATCAACAAGCTCCTTTGGAATAAAACGTTCACGAGATCATGAGCTCTCTCACCTCCATTCTCTCTCAAATCTCTCTCTAAAACCACCATCAAAAATCCACCAAAAACTACTATTAAAACACCAAGAATCAACAAGCTCCTTTGGAATAAAACGTTCACGAGATCACGAGCTACACATCCATCTTTTCGGAATTCAAAACCGACACGCGTAAGTTCCCGACAATTCTCGAAAACTCTTAGATTTCGTTGTTATCTTTGACATTTCGTGTTTAAGATACTTATTACATCATGTTTTAGTGTTTCTATCAACTGATTACGTCCAAATCGAAGCTTAAAACTCGTTTTTACAAACCGATTCACGAACAGACGTAAGTGACGCATCAGGGCCAAAAACAGTGTAGCGACACTTAAGTGACGCATTAAGTGTCGCATAAAACCCTCTTTTCGCGTCACTTCCCTAAGTGACACCAAAAACCCTCTTTTTGCGGCACTTCGTTAAGTGTCGGTAAACCGACACTCCCTGCGGCACTAACCTAAGTGACGCCTAAAATTCGATTTTACCTTGTCCGACACTACCAACAAATGACGCATAAAACTATTAAACATTAATAGCGACACTTACTCAGTAACGCTACCTTAAGGCAAGTGACGCCTCAAGTGTCGATAAAAACAGAAGGTTTATAACAATTTTTTCACTAAGTGTTGAACTTAACCGGACACGAATGTTTACATACGAAACGATACACGAACTATACAAACATTACAAGCACACTTATATTATTGAAATTGTGATTTCAAACTATCACCAACGAGTCGTATACCTTTTCACAACTACGAAATACAAACGTAAACGTTAAACGAACGCTTTGGACATAATTTGATTGTACGAACACTAGCTGTAACACCCAGTTTTCGGGTCTAGTAGTATTAAATATTTTATGTCTGCAAATGATTATTTAAATGTGTCAGAAAATAATTTTGTTGTGCTAGTTGAAAATAAATGGGTAAAAGAGTCAAATAATTTATTGTGACTAATAAATTATCAATGGTTTTAATTTTATTTAGTTGACTGTAAAATAAAATAATGGTTCCCCGTAAATGGTTTTAAGTTCCAGACAATGAAATGTACGAGGAATGAAATTAAACACTTCTAGTATACTCCCAAATTATTAGGTCGGTTGTTTATTAGCTTATATCTACATACATACATATGATACGCATTATACATCTAACCTAACTCAAGAAACCCTAAATCAAATTATCAAATCTATAAGGAATCATCAAATTGGAGTTGCATAATTCGAATTCAAGCTTCAAGAGGATAGATTATCATCTCCTAATCCTTCTATTCAACTTGTAAGTCTCTAATTCTTGAATTATAAACCCTAGAATTTGGGGGTTTTGGTGTTCTTGAGTAAGATCCGAAATTAGGATTTGATTTTGTGAAATTGTTGTTAGTTAAGCTTGTTGTTGGTGATAACTAACATGATTCATGCTTAAAATTATATCTTTGATTAAGGTTTTTAAACTTCTTGATGATTTTGATGAGTTCATGGAATTTTGATGAGTTAATGGTATTAATAAGTATTGATAAGAAGGTTAGTAGCCTTAATCTAACCTAATAATGGATTAGCCAAGTTAAGTGAATTGTAATTCATGTGGGTTTTGTGAAAAGTGTGATGATTGGGTGTTAATTCATCTTGATTGATAATAAGATGGGTTGTTATAGTGTTATTGGTAAAAGATGAGTTAGTATATGAAGTAGCTATTCATTGAAGCAAGATGATCATGATGATGATCATGAGTTATTAATAAAATAATGGATGAAATAAAGTGTGAATTCTTAAAATATGAGGTTAATGGTTTAATTATGTTAATTAACTCTAATTGAGGTAGATTAATGGGATAATGTGATTCTATGATCATAATTTGCTAGTGATGATAAACTAATGATGTTGAAATAGTTATTTATAATATGGATTGAATAATGAGAATTGTTGTAATTATGTTAATTCATATGAATTGAGTAAATCGGGTTTGTTGTTAATCTATTAGAATGATGTTGTATATATTTGAGACAAGTAACTAACTTGTATTATTCTATTGTATTGTCAGATGTTCAGAAGGCTCAGTGATATTAGACTACTGAGTGGATGCCTGAGGTGGTCGGTGAGTGGATTCTTAATCCTCAGCGTAACTTGGTTGTAACGAGTTTGGTTACAACAAGTAACGTATTATTACTTTATTAGTTGCATTGATGATTAGGTTGTTAATAATAATACTGTTGATAGGCTGACTAATTGAATATATGACTTGTTGATTACGTGATCATTTGATTTATTTGGCCTTCGGGCATCAGTTGTTAATGAGGTCAACGAGTTGTTGAACTGTTGGTTGGGCTAGTTGGTTATTGTGTGAATTACTCATGGTTTTTGGTTTCATTTGTTGTGTGCTAAGAACCGGTGTTTGAGGATGATAACCACTAGCTATCGGTCTCGTCCGTTATGGCCATACGGATATGGTTGGGTAAGTGTTCTTGGAGAGCCGCTCGGGTTTATGGTGTCTCCAGAGCCGCCGATCCTCATTGTTGAATTGTTGCCTTGTTGATTTGTTGCCCAGTTGAATTGCTAAAAAGTTGTAATTATCAAATTGTTATATCGCCTAAAATGTGGTTAAGGTTATTGGTGTAAACAAAGTTGTTGAGCTAAGTTAGACTGTTGATTAATTATCTGCTCACTTAGCGTTATGCTAATCCCCCACATTAACACTTCTTGCAGGTTTTGGCTTTAATATTGGGTGGGCAAGAAGTTGGACTAGAAAGAATGTTTGACTACGAGGCTCTACTCTGATAGTTGATTTGTATAAAATAATGTTTCATCATATTTTTATATAACACCTCGGTTGAAGAAATTATAGTTTTGAAAAGGTTGAATTTTATATGTTGATACAATGAAGTAAATTATGACTATCTATTTGGACTTACGCTTCCGATTTACTATATTTAAATGATTATAAATGAGGGGTGTTATACTAGCATCGATGGTCGACTTGGACATCCACATACTTATTAAATCTCATACGTTTGGGGGCAATTGTTTGGGGCTAAATTTTATAGTTAGGATACAGGATCCTGAAGTCTCTAGTTACTATTGAAAATTATATCTAGGATCATGCATATGTTCAGGATAATGCTAAGACTAAGGATCCTGAGATTCTATGTTTATATGATACAGGTAATCAAGATCTTGGATATATCCAGGATCACACTTGGATCAAGGATCCCGATTATAGATGAGTATTTAGATATATTCAGGATCCTGAGTACTATAGAAATCTTAAATATACTCAGGATCTCACATATGTTTAGGATCCCGGATATGTTAAGTATCTTGGGATCAGATGTTACTAATGTTTGTTTGTTAGTTTGTGTTCAGGATCTTGGATATTCAGGATCCCGGGTGATCAGGATCCAGGATATATTCGGTATCCTGAGTAAAACGTCACTAATATTTATTTGACCGTTATGTACCTTGACCAAGTCTACCAGGAGTTAAACGTGGGTCAATCATACCTATATTTAAGGATCAAGTCGAGAAGAAGTCAAGAAAAACGTGTAAAAAGGCTGGGTCAAGGTGGAAGACTGGAGGATCCCAGATATATCGGGAGGATCCCTGATTTTTCGGAAAGTTAGTTATATTGTATTTGCTATAAATTGGAGGCAATATGATCGAATAGGACGACCAGGATTCACTCCAAACACTCTGTAACTTCACCATTTCACAATCAAAACACACTTTTGGTTCATCTCCTTCACCGATTCATCACTTTCATCACCAAATACACTTTAGTTCGATCATATTGTGCTCATTCACTGTATTATCCTTAATTTCAGCAATAAAATCAACAAAGGCAAGGAACGATTGTTCTTTCCCGAGGTTTTATGCCGGCGATCTAACAAGATCAAGGGCTTTCCTCTTACATCCGTGTGTCGATTGCGTTTATTTCACATTTTATTTGTTTAATTTTCGTTTTATTGATCCTTTGATCATAAAACCTGCATTATCTTAGTTTTTACTCATATTTCTGATTAGCATTCACGTTTATCTCACTTGTGGTTACATTTTTATCATAAAATTAGCATTATAAGTCTATTTCATGCATAATTATTGATTGCAATCAGATTTTTATTGCATAACTTGCATTATCTTGAAAATACTTTGCATTTTACTTAAACTTTTGGAATAATTTTATTTACAAACACTTGTTTTCACCGTTAAACATATTTTTAACAAGGATCCACGAATCCAAGGATTCAAGGCATAATTTTCATTCAAAGTTGTCATTTACTCATATAGATAATCGTGTAAAAGCGTAATTATCTTGAAAGTAATTTATAGCACCCAACCTCACTTTTCTAAGTTTGATCACTTAATTGCTTAGTGTAATTTTTGACCAAAACAATATGTATAAGATAAAATGCAGTGAATAACAAACAATAAATGAAAAATATGTAAAATGCAATAAAAATAACAAAATGCAGTAAAAAGCGAAACAATTTGTTAAATGAAATGTATGCAAAATGCAACACTTTTATATAAAATGCAGTAAAATGGATAATATGTATAATATAAAATGCAGTAAAAAATACGTAAAATGCAGTAATTATAACAAAATGCAGTGTACTTTTAACAAAATGTTGTAAAAAATAGATCATGTATAAGTTAAAATGACGTAGAAAATAACAATGTATATAAGATCAATGTGTATAAATAAAATGCAGTAAAACATCAAAAGAATAATGTGTATAATACAAAAAATGCAGTAAAAAATGAACAATATGTAAACATATATATAGACAACATTCAATGAAAATAAAAAAAAATGCCACATAATTATAACAAAATGTAGTAGAAGTGATGATATGTAAAAAAAAAAAATTTGAAAATAATTTTGTAAAAAAATTTAAAAAAAAATTAAAATTTTTTTTTTAAAAAAATAAAAATTTGTAAAAAAATTTCGACGACGGCGACCGGCGGGGGACGGCAGGTGGCGGCGGCGGGCTGCGACGGTGGGCGGCGGGTGGTGGTAGGTGGTGGATGGGAGGAGGTGGAGAGGAAGAAAGTAGAAGGGAGTAGAAGGGAGTAGTATATAATTTTAAAAAGGTGGAGGGGGTAGAAGTGAAAATTAAGGAGGTGACATGTGTCATTTTTTAAGTGGAAGTGATTCTTCTCCTCCTTCTCCTCAAATCACCCTTTCTCCTCTGAACCTTACCCTTTTTTTTATTAGACAAAGAAAGAATTGGAGAGGAGGCCGAGGAAAATCGAATAAGATACAAAAATTAAATTAATGGTGTAATAAGGAGTAAAGGTAATAAAAAGTGTCAACGAAGACGGAATCGAACACGTGACATTTGACTCGGTAACAAAACACTCAACCACTAAACTATGGGGGCAAAACTAAGTATGTTTTCCAACTTAATATATATTAACCGTGATTTTTAAATTTTTTGTGTGGGCAACAACGCACCGTGCCCACAGCCTGGAACCGCCAGTGCTATTGACCATACTATACATTAAGCTAAGAGATGTATTATCATTAAATTATTATTATTATTATTGTTGTTGTAAAAATCTATGTCACGCAGATTATAACCAAAAATTTTACGGTATTCACACTTAATTGCATGACAAAGTTGAAATGTGTGCATATCAGGGTAGGGCTGGCAATTTCTGACTCGACACGAAACCCGACACGAACCCGACTCGAATATTTCTGAGGCGCTAACCCGCTAACCCGAAAATTCGAACCCGTCAACCCGACAACCCAAACCCGATAACCCGACAACCCGAAACATTCTACCTGAACCATTCAACCCGACAACCTTAACCATTCAACCTGAACCAGTCAACCCGACAACCCGACAATCTGAACCCGTCAACCCGACCCAACCCAAATTGCCACCCCTATATCAGGGTGATGCTATTTGCACGGAACGAAAGATGTCAATTTGACCGATTGATTTGAAGTTCCTATGTGGTCCTCCTAATTCATATTTAATATATTATATTTTTTATTTAATTAATGTAGTATTTCGTTTTTCTTTAATAACTTTTTCTATACCATGCTTAAAATAATTCCGAATATATATTCATGATCAGTATAATTTTATCTACATTTCGACAGAAATTTTATCATCATATATTATGTATTTAACGAAAGCATTTTTTTTATTCTCAAAATCAACTTTTTTTATATCAAAATGTAGATAAAAATAAACTGGTCATAGTGATATATTTAGATTTATATTACAACATATTAACGCATTATTGTGTTTTTGACTAATAAATTTTCTTACATATGTTATAGTATAACTCTAAATATACCACTATGACCTGTTTATTTTTATCTACATTTTGATATATTTAAAAAGTTGATTATGAGACTAAAAAATGCTTTTATTAAATACACAACATATGACGATAAAATTTATGTTAAAATGTAGATAAAATTACACTGATCATGAATATATATTCGGAATTATTGTTGGTTTTGATTTGAAATATTCATGTAAATTTTAATTATGTTAAAGAATTATAAAAAGAATTCACAATTTTTTTTTTCCGAGGTAAGCAATAATGTTAAATGAAAAAACGCCAAAAAAATCCCATGTAAGCAATAATATCAAATAAAGAATGCCAAATAATCATGTTTACCTGCTCTTCCGGTTACCGGTCACCATATTGCTTACATTAGCACAAAATTTATCGATTCGTTGCATACCCTGATATTAAAAAGGGTATGTTGCTTACCTTGGGACAAAGAGGTATAATACATAGCCGACAAAATATATTTATCCTAAAAGAAAATGTTATGTTTCTTAGACCACTCCCAACCGTGACGCTAACTGACGTATCAGGTTTTTCCAAATCAATGTCACGTCAGCACTTTTGAAAACTTGCACTACACTACCAACACTGAAAATCACTTCAGTTTTTCTGGATCAACATTTACCAATATACATTTATTTATATACACTAAACAAATAAACAAATTCAAAAAAAAAAGTGATGCCGTCGACTAACCGACAACACAAAACCGAAGCCCAAACTGACGGGGTGATGCGAATGGCATCACTTGTGTCACTTGATTCACTTGCAAACCGACAGAGGAAGTATACACGCGTTGGGAGGAGTCTTATGCACTCGTGCTCTTCAAACTATAATACATTATTCGAGAGTATATATTTTTTATTTACTTTTCAAAAATTAATATCCTATCTTCTCTAACTAATGTGATTAATTACACTATTTTTTTTCTTTCTATTCTATTTTCTTTTGCTAATAAGATGGTAGTCTGCGTGGACATTGATATCACGTATGAACAAAATGAATTTGCATACCCTGTAAAGTCCAATCCATGTTATAAAAAAATCTAATAAACTTTTTTTGTGTGTATATACTCGCTCCGTTCCAGTCAAAGTATTCACTTTGACTTTGCACACAGTTTTAGAATTCTTCACTAACTACAACTTTCACCAATCATATAGCATATCTACCCACTAAAATCACTTTTGATTGGTTGAAACATGGAAGTGGATATTTATTTGGGACAATCCAAAATAGTGTTGTGGACACTTGTAATTGGGCGGAGGAAGTAATTAGCCATGGTGCATAGTCTAGACAAATAGTGTGCATAGTCTAGGAAAAGAAACCAATTACTTTTGTTGCTCTTAGCTACGTTTCTATTTCTTATCTAAACATGACGATTAATACTCTTTAATAGTATACCGTTTCCTTTTTTGTTTTTAAAAAGCTACACTACTTAATCTTCAATTAAACGGACTACTATGTTAAATAATTAACTATTTATGTGCTAATAGTTTTAAGGGTTTATTATATTGTTTCATTATGTATTAAACTTTACACTTTTTACTGTTGTATAAGATATATTTTTATTCGTTCTATCGTATTTATTAAACTTGTAAATATCGTATATTATATGTAATATTTTCTTTTTGGGTAAGGCAAAAAAATGATACTTTCCTATTTTGGCCTTACTCAAAAAGGAGAATTTACATACAATAGACGATATTTACAAGTTCAATACATACAATAATTTTTTAAATTTTAACTCATACAATAGTAAAATGTGTAAAGTTTAATATATAATGAAACAATAAACCCATGTAAAGGACCTAATAAATCTTGTGAATTGTAAGTAACTTCTTGAAAAACGTCTTTAATTAAAAAAAAAAAAAAAAAAAAAAAACTTATAATCGCTTTTTGTTGGTACCTCAATTTTCATCGAGTTCGATTTTTGATCTTTAAAAAAACTTATGTAGTTATATATTACCATCGCGAAAAGCTTTTATAAAGGTTTTTTCCTATTATAAAAGCTATATAACATAAAACCTCTTTGAATATAGACTCAATTTTCTCAAACCTTTTCATGATAAGTCTTCATCTCCGGTGAAAAAATTTCTCTTAATAGTTCTTATTTTCGTATAAGATCTTCCATTAGAGTGTAAAGTGTAAAAGTAATTTTTCTATATCTTTTTAGAGGTGACAAATAAGTAGTAGCGATCCATTCACTCAATTCACGTCGTCCATATTAGCAAACTAATTATGTTAACTTGAATACTTATGACATCTTAAAAATATTTGCATGCCATGTTTAATAATCCTAGATTTGCCACTGTCCTTATATACTAACTAGTACTTAAACTCGTATGTACACAAGGCATGTTGATTTGTAATTGATTTTTATAAATATGATTTTAATGTATATAATAAAGTTGTATCATTTTATATGGAGTTAAAAAAGGATATGCAGGTTGCAAAGTAAATTATTTTAGGTAGTACGTAAATAAAGTCTATCGTTAGAACTAATTTGAGTGAGTAGAGAGTAGGTTTGTATCTGACAACATGTAAGATAAGTTAAAGAGTATAAAGGTAAAAAAATATAAGTTAGCAATTATACAGAGCATTAATTATATATTCTGAAGATCTCTTTATAAACTACATTTGTCCTCTTGATACTAACTTCTCAAATCTTTAAGTAATAATTCTCTAGCATTAAATTAAAAATAGAAACATTGATATTCAATTCGAATAGTGAAACGAACGGAGTAATAAATTAATAATCAATAAAAAGTCTCTTTCGTATTTAAGTATAGTTTCACGATTATTTTTAACTATAATTTAGTTAGAGATATAATTTTTAAATGGTATTCTAGTAAGTTATAACCGTCTTATCTCAAAAGGTTATATCATGTCATTTATTACTTATGAGTTATGATATATTGATTATTGTTTTAAAATTTTACGTTAATCAATTCAAATCATGATCAAATTACAACTAATAGTTTAGTTCACTCTTATTGTATTATTATTATTATTATTATTATTATTATTATTTTAAAGTGTTAGGGGTTCTACTTTTGACTTAAGTAAAATAAAAGGAGCAAATTGTTTAATTAAAAATTTTAATTAAATGATGACATCATCATCTGTTTCTTATATATAATTTAAGATTAAGATTCACCATTTGATTACGAGTTTGGACTAATACTAGGGCATGAGCTCGGAATTGGATGGAGTGGATTGCTTTGAGCTCAATTGCTTGAACTTGAGTTTAATTTATATATATATATATATATATATATATATATATATATATATATATATATATATATATATATATATAGTAGGGGGATCAAAAAAGAAGAGAATTTAGGTGGAGAAGAGGGAGAAACATTGTGAACCAATCATTTCAAATTGTGATGAAAGGGTATTTTGGGTAATCAATATTTAATTAATTAATTCAGTTATTATTCTCAAATTTAAATGTTTATTATGGCAGTTACTGGTTTTCAAAAATGTGGAGAATTAGTTTTTTATAAAAACACTCGATCAAACTCATTATGTGAAATAATTAAATGTAATTTCATTCACACACAAAAATCAAAATGGTTCACGCATGACCCGAAGTCCAGAATTGAATTCTTGCAAGAAAAATAAAAAATTTGAGGTGCATACGCAGTAAGGTTATTTCATGTTCAATGAATTTTTAAACATACATACTTAATTTTTATGTTTGAATTGATAAAAAAATCTTTTTTTAAAGAATATTTTATTGTGAGTCGTTCGGTTACGACAAACAATTATGATATGTATCCCAGTTCCATCGTCCGCTTCATGCTTTAGTGATGACCCTCTTATATTGTATTGATTCAAGAGTAACTATCCGTTGGGTAATTCTAAGATTTTATGGTATTCAATATTCATTCACTATCTACTAATATTTTATTCAATTATAATAATAATTATTATTTATCATTTATTTGAATTATTATTTTTTGTATATAGGTTTGGCAATCTCTTAAGAAATATTAAAGTTGATGCTTTGATTCACAAAAAGGATGGTAAAATAAAATAACATTGATTCACAATTACGGTATAAGGATGATTCACGTTTTCTTTTTTTAACCATGATTCAATATATTATATTTGTATTCACAAAAAGTATAGTAAATAAAATAACATTGATTCACAATTACGGTATAAGGAAGATTCACATTTTCTTTTTTAACCAAGATTCAATATATTATATTTGTATGTTATTGATTCAGTTAGACACTTAAATGATTGAACGTTGAATGATTCGATAAATAAAATCGTCATAATTAGTCAATAACTTATTAAATTTTTAATGCATCAAACTCCTATTAAGATTCAATTTTTATTAGTATAATTCAAACATATTTTGTATTTGATTCATATAGAAACCACACCGATTCAACCTTTTTATAAGTATGATTCAACATATTTTATCTCATACAAGGCTTTCACCACACTATTCAATTTACAAGTATGATTGAAGATATTTATATTACATTGATTCACAAAAATAATACTATAAAATAGTTTTGAAATTTTCTTAAAAGTGTGTACCAATCAATTATAGTGCGTTGATCAATAAGCAATTGAAAAAAAAATAAAGTTTGCTGAATCGATCTTAAGTCCTACGTTTTTCTTTGGATTAAAAATCCCACCAAATAGTGTAGTCAAATAAAAGAAGCATATATAAATATAATATGAATAATAAAAAGAAGAGAGCTCCACAATTTTTTTGGAGAAAACCCCGTGTTTAATTGAATAAAGTAACCGAAGGATTGGGCGGTTGAATACAAGCAAATGGACTTCTTTGCCCCTCTTTAATTGATAACATGTAATTATTGTTCACAAAATTTTCAAGATTATCATTAAATTATTTCATCCATTGATTACTTGATCTAAGGGTTCTCATCTCTTCTCTCTTTTCTCTCCTCTAAAATGTTTCTCCCTTGATCCACATCCTCTATATATATATATATATATATATATATATATATATATATATATAATATTAAATGGACAAATATGCGTCTTTGGCATAACCCAACCCAAATTCAGTTATAAATTTTTTAAGTGAAACTTTCAATGGACATAACGTTTCAGGAAGGTTTAACGTTGTGTTAACTTTTGTAATTATATTAGTATTATTTATCGTTATCATCTTGTACCGGATTATCGCTATCATGATTAGAAGAAGTTTTTATTACAAGAAGTTTTTAGTCTTAATGATCGGTCACGACAACAAATGGTGATAGATGTTTTTTAATTCTATGATTTATACTTGTTGATAAACAAGTTAGAAGAAGTTAGAAGATGTTGATTGTAGCAAAATCGGGCCTTTTTATTCTTGTTCCATGCTGCACCCTTTCAAATATGTAAGCTACTATCAAGCACCTTCGCCGGAGAAATCGATTTATTAATAGCTCTTCGATATGTATTTTCCTTAACTAAACGACTAACAATAATAATAAATTCTCAATATCAATCCAAATATATGTTTATTCAAGTATTCAATTATTCGTAAAAATTGTAGATAAGGACAAGCAAATAAATAATATATATACGGATATACCTATAACTAGGTTTTAGCCCGTGCGATCTTATATGATTATTTGTAGGTAGCCTAATTAATTTACTATTGTTAACTTAATATATGTGCAATCATTATTGAAAATGAAAATAAGTAATAGCATAAACCAAACTATATAGATAGATTAACATAGAATTTCTAAGTTTTTAACAAACTAATAATTAAATAGTAAAAGTCAAATTATAAAAAGTTAAAAATCACAAATGTTGCTTATTTGTAAACTACGTTGGTTGTGGAGTTGTTGACTTTGTTGCAAATCAAGACTTTTAATCCACTTTTGCTTATAACTCTCGAAAGTGCAATATAAGAATGATTAAAAAGGTTAAAGATGAGGACAGTAAGTAACAGAAACATACAAATAATGTTCACTCCAAATTTTTTTATTTATATCGTGGTCTGTGAACCGTTTTATATTTATAGCATTAATAAAAATGGTGATCATTTGTTTTTATAAATGAGAAGATGTACATTAGAAGTATATATTGTTTAAAAGTTAAGGAAAAATCTTTATTATATATATATACTAGGTCATGAGCCCGTGCGATGCACGGCCATTTAAAAAGTATAGATTTCTTAGCTTTAGAGCTTGAGGACTTCACGGACAGTGGGGTTGTCTCATGATCAGTTTTGATGCGCTTACTTGCAGGACCTTCATTTGTGCTTATGGTGAGATCACCACATGAATATAACTGGGATGATCCAACATTTCGGAAGTTACATTGCCATAAGACTGATTTTCATGGAGATCAAAATGCCACGCACAGGGGAGTATAGTAGGTTAACGAAATGTACTATAGTAATTGCTAAACTATATATATATAGAGATAGATATAAAATATACGTTAGTAAATCCATATTTCCCCTTAATCAATTTGATGTGTTCCTCGTCATCATGGTAGTTAACTACGGTGTAAACCGTAAAGTTATTCTTATTAAAGTCTGTTACCGAAACTTTGAGCAACATTTTTCCTACAATCTCATTCAGCTCATCCGGTATGTCATCATCGTCACCTATGTTTTTTCGAAGATCATATGCATTTTTGTTAATCGTGGACATGATTTCAATTTGAAAAAGTGTGAAAGATGTTGAGCCTGTTTCGTTCACAACCCGTATCTACACTTTGAACATATGAACATAAAAGGTATGACGGCCATGTTCAACAAAAGAGTAGGATGTAGTCCAAAGATGGTACTGCATACACACATACCTGAAATAAACGTTGGGGTTTAGGCCACGCTTTATACATGTAAAGTCACGAGCTAGCTTCACATCAATCGGGATAGTGAGATCCTCAACATTAGTGGTCAACCTTTTACATTTCTACATGCAATATAACACCAACCGTCATCTGTGATGATACAATTCATGGTGGCGTAAGCAACAAATACACCAAGTTGTAGTAAATTAAAATGCATTCAAAGTTAGAAAGGTTATGTAATAAGCAAACTGAAGTGCATTTAATTACTTTTTTAAGTAGAGATTCAGTTGTCTCCATTGATGGCGTAAACTCATCCAACCCTATGTTTTTGCATCCTTCAAGAAGGATTATGTAACACCCCCAAATTTAACAGTTTGCGGAAGCGACGTTTTGGGTGTTACTAATCAATAATCATAAGCACAACGGATACAGTGAACGACTCTAAATGAGACGTTCGAAAAGTTATTACATTAATACATAAGTAGTTTCAAAATACAAGCTCGAGTTCAAGTAAATTCCTAGAGATTCTAATACATAACAACTAGTACAAAAGTAATGTATAAAAATCTCCAAGCTTGTAAATGCATGCGACTCGAGCTAAGAAGGCTTATCCTGCTGGGCATCCCTACTGATGCTGTGTACCTGAGAAGCATTACTAAAACGGTCAACCAAAAAGGTTGGTGAATCTCACAGGTTTGTAAGTAAGTAAACAGTTTGAACACACAAGTAGTATTTGTAAATCATAGCCAGCCAGTAAGTAACGATCACAGGTTATGCTCATCGTTAACTTATGTTTAATAAGTGGTGGTTGCAGGTTATGCTAACCGTTTGATACAATTGCCATGAGCCACCATAGTTGAAGCTTAACGTACAGTAAATATAGGTACCCCCTCATGAATGTAATCCAAAACATTCATACGGAACGAGTAAGAAACGCCCGTTTCTACAGGAACGGTTCGTGGTAGTGCTTGCTACCCCGGGCGGGGATTGTCAGTCCCATATGGATCCATATACTAAAACTCGCGCTTATCACATAACTAACAACTATGGTTCAGGAGGATTTCATTGGATTAGTCGTAAACTCATGCAGTTGGCGTATTCGTAATCTCATACAGTAAGTAAATCATGGCAGCAAGTAAGTTTTGTGTGTTCATGTAAAACAGTAATGCATCTCACCCCTGAGTATAAAACAGTAAAGTAGGGGCTGTAAGACTCACCTGAGTCTGGCAGATAATGCAGTAAGTAAGCAAGTAGTATCCCGAACTAGCAACCCTTAGCGTCCTAATACGCATAATGGAATACTTGTAAAGTATCCATGCTAGTTGTTCCCAAACTAGTTAATGTCCGTTAGTTTGTTTGTAAGTTTGTAATCGTTTGTAAATCGTCGTTTGTATAAAAGTTGTACGGTTCGTTTGTTATCGGTGTATAATAATAATTCCATCCATTATTATTATGTATTCATAGTAGTTGTACCGTTGTAAAGTATACTCGTATGATCGTTTGTTTGTATTACAACATGTATCGTTTGTGTACGTTCCAATGGGCTTAATCCCCAAAGGGTACGAGTGAAACCTCGTAAGTATTCGTATGTATGTTCGTATCAGTTAACGTGTAATCCAGCACGTAACTAGTAAGTGAACTTGTAAGTTCGTATCGGATGTAATCCCGTGTGGTGTACAAGTGTAAGTTCGTTGGAGTGTAATCTCCTAAGTATTTCGAGTGTAAACTCGTGTGCGTGTGTGAGTGAAATCTCACGTTAATTTAGCATAGGCTTGTACGTATTCAAGTGTTGTTGTATACTTTCAAAAGTATAGTATTTTCAGGTATAAGTAGCATCGTATTTGATTTAGTAGTTGAAAAGTGATTCAAACACTTAGAGTATATTTTGTTTTCTGATCTGGGCTTTCTGCGACACAAGGCTTGTGTCGCAGACCGTATGCGACATATGGTCTGTGTCGTATGGATTTGTTTCTGATTTAGTGTTTATGCGACACAATGGTTGTGTCGCAGACAAGGGTACGACACAACGATACGACATAGTCGTTGTGTCGCAATCAAGCGATAGGTAAACTTTGTGTCGTAGATGGTACGACATATAATGCGACATAAGCGTTGTGTCGCATACATTGCGACATAACGTGCGACATAACATACGACATAGTGTTGTGTCGCATGAAGTTTCGGTCCGATGCGACACAAGAGGTCTGTTCGGAAATTTAGTTTCCGAAAACGTATTTTCCGGTTTCCGTTGGGTCTAGAACTTTTATACTAGCTTTAATATGTTGTAATAAGTCCATAATAACTATTGGTAGTTGTTTTTAATGTTTGTGGTGTCGTTTTCTTTAAAATGACCAAAACCGACATTTACGTTAACGTGTTCAAAAACGAGTTTAGATTATATATTCGGACATTACTAAGTTAGGGAAACCATAATCTAGCAAAATAAATGTAATCGGAAAAGTTTCGGGTCGCCGGAAAACTTACAAAGTTGTCGAAACGAAAATCCGAAAAGATGAGTTTGTAGCCCTCGTTCTCGTGATCGCTTTTCTCCAAACGGGTATAGACCTTCGAGGTGTTTTGGTGGTGTTTTTAGGGTGTTTTAGTGTGGGTTTTAGAGAGAGAGAGAGAAACCGTAGAGAGAGAGAGAGAGAGAGAGAGAGAGAGAGGTTGAGTGTGAGTTGTGTTTGGTTATGTTTGTGATAAAAGGGGCATGGGGGTGGTGCCCCATGTCTTGGCCGGTTTTGGTGGGGTCCACCAAGTGTGGATCTCACCAATTTTTGTTCCCTCGCGTACGCGTTCCGTGCGGTGTTCGTTTCCCCGGTCGTTTAAACGTAAAAATCATTTTATACGCGATTAAATATACGTTTTAAATACGAAATAATATCCGATAATTTAGTTGAAGCATTTTAAATAAAATACTTTGTTTTTAAGTTATAAAATGTAACTTTGTTTTGTTTTGTCGGTTGGCCGAGTTTTCGGAGAGTTTGGTAATGTTTGGGTTAAAAACGTACGTTTTCGTTATATTATAAACATAATATAAAGTAGTAGTCAAGGTAATTAAATAATTTAACATTATTTAATATTTGTTTTACCAATGTCCGCAAGTTTGTACAATTGTAGTTTCATACGATATGTACGAATCGTATACGCGTATATATATATATTCCATCCCTATATATATATATAAAGTAAATAACGTATATAATCCTATTTCATATTATATACAAGTAATAATCACGTAATTAGGGAAAATTTAAATTAGCCCTAAATTTGGGGTTGTTACATTCTCCCCTTGTTAATAAAATTTCGTCCCGAAATTTGTTCGAAGTAGTAATCGGTAGTTCTATACTCGTCAGGTAGCTACAATGTGTACTAGCAGCCTACAGTTGTAGGGTAGGTCCTACAGTGTTTGAAATCAAGTAATCGTCATGTGGTAACGTACCCTAAATTTTGTTGCCTTATGGTAGTGGGCATTGGGCCTTGAGATGGCTAGCACTCCCACAGTTGAAGCAGAGTTTCACCTTAGGAGGATTCGTACTTTTAGGGTAGGATTTGCATCGACCTGTGGGTATGGTACACGGTCCTTCATGATGCCGAGTGCATCGGGAACAGAAAGGTTTCTTTCCCAAGTAATTTCCTGAAGAGTTGGAGGGAGTAATCTTCACCCTTTTTGCTGGGGGTGACGTACAGTCGGTGTCGGTATCCTTTTCAGTAGGAGTACTTTGTGAAGTTGGTGGTGAAGTAGTGTTTTCTAAGGCTATCAAACGTAGCTCGTACTCACGCATACGCATGTCATTTTGGAAAGCAATTCGTCGTAGGTCATCAATGTCTTCCCGTGCTTCAGTAAGTTGTTTTTGCAGTGATTCAATAGTTTGGTTAAGGTGGTTGACTGATTCAGCAGTCAAGGTTTCATCAACTGATGCTTTTGCAGCAGTTAGCGCAGCAGGGACAGCAGGTGCCATTGCTGATTCAGCGGAGTGTTCTGTATCACACTCGAGTTCGAGGAGGTAAGGAAACATCTTCGGTTCCTCACTGAGCAGTTCATTTTGCAGTGTAGGGTTGTTGACGGAGTGAGTTGTCATTTCCTACGAAATAAGTGTTCTATTTAAGAGTTTGCCTCAAGTAAGTGAAGTTATATTAATTTATCTGTTTAAAGTAACGAATAGCATACGAGTTCCCGGTCTCAACCAGTGTGAGATAATTGGGAAGGGAGTTTGGGTTAATGTATCTAAAGTGTAAGGCAAATTGCGTTGTCGGGAATTAAGTAGTCGGTCGTTTCCTAATCCTATTGTGTACTTAGGATCAAAGAAAACACACAGAATAAAGTACAGTTATACATAAGTCATTAAGCGAGAGATTTTTGAGAAACAGATTCGGGTAGTCAAAGAATAAGCGTACCCGGGTTGAGTAAATCACAGAGTCTCGGGTTTGGGTCATCCTCCCTGGCGTTGGTTACATAAGCTCTACTCCTTGTATTGTTGGTTCGGGGTTTCAGCTTAGGGCAATCCTTCTTGAAGTGCCCGGTACCGTTGCACTCATAGCAGGTTTTGGATGCAGAAGTATCAGTACCAGTGGGGTTGGTTCGGCAGTCTTGGGCCAGGTGCCCGAATTTCTTGCACTTAGTGCAGGGACAGGAGCCGTTATGATGGCGACTACATTTGGAGCAGTAAGGCTTGCTCCCCTTGTAAGCCTTTGAGTCATTGGCATTGACAGTTGCAGGCTTTGTGTCAGAAGTCGGGTTGGATGAGTGGGGACTCACTTCCCATTTACGTTTGTTACTCGCAGACGGGGTTGAAGTCGAGCCACGGCGGACAGAATTTGCCGTTAACTCATGAGCCATACGAATGGCGCTCTGAATAGTTCCCGGTTTGGACGAAGTTACTAAATCTTGAAGTCGTTCGGGAAGTCCATCAACGTACTTTTCGATCCTTTTGTACTCAGGATCAACCATGGATGGGCACAAGAGTGCCAGCTGGTGAAAACGGTTGGTGTAGCCGGTGATGTCATCACCCTGCATCTTGTGATTCCAGAATTCTAACTCTAGTTGCTTCAGCTCATCTCTTGGGCAGTACTCGCCCCTCAGCATATTCTTTAGTTCATCCCACTGTAGTTTGTAAGCATCGGCAATGCTCACCGTTTGCGCATAAGTGTTCCACCAAGTAAGGGCGGTGTCAGAAAAGGTGCTGGCAGCGAATTTAACTTTATCCTCTTCCTTGCAGTTGCAGATGAGGAACACTGATTCGATTTTCTCGGTCCATCGAATCAGACCGATTGCTCCTTCAGTTCCTGCAAAGTTCAGCGGCTTGCAGTTATGGAAATCCTTGTAGGTGCAGGTTTTGGGTTGTGGTCCATTAGTAGCTGTATCTTCGCTACCAGGGGTTGATGTTCGGGTAGCTAGGGCTTGAGCCACGCTACGGGCAATTATACCCGCTACTTCGGCTTCAGTAAGCATGATTTGACGTCGAGGAGGCATGTTCCTTGAAACAATAATAAAGAACATGTGAGGCTTTGAATAAGAATTATGGCGGTGATGATTTAGTACGTTTAAAGAAATTTCGTCAACGGTTGAAATTGGTTCAAAGTTTGTGGGTTATAAATAAGTTTATACAGTTTCGAAATTTTTGAAAATTTTATAAAACATTTTTGTAAGGAATTTTGTAACGTGTTCGACAAAAATACATTTGTTATAAAATTTTGATATTAAAAATCGGTTGTATAATTTGAAGTCTAACGGAGACTTGAGTTGAAAATGGTTCGGTTGAGAGTATGGTCGGTGACAAGGTTTTGAAATTTTTGTATAACAATAACTGTTTAAAACAGAAGTTATGAAAGTTCTAGTGTAAAGGCAGGTTAAAATTTGTTGATGATGTTTTTCCTAGAATACATCTAACAGTGCAGTAACGTACGTTGTAGAATGTTATAAACGTAGAATTAGATAGGAATAGCAAATGAAAACAAAGTCTCGATCTTCATATCGAGGGATGTTCGAGTAACTATGGTTGTCAGTTATAACGGTGTGGAAGTCTTCGGACGTAAGTCGGTAGTCGTGAATTTATAAAAATCGAATAAGGATGGAACGACGAGAGTCGGGTTGTCGTTTGTTTGATAAAATTTGAAAGTGAATTTCGTAGTAGTCGAGAGAGAGTATCGTATCGGGGAAAGAGGCCTATGTACATATATATATATATATCACATAATCGCCTAGTTCGTGTCTAGCACAATCAAGTAAAAGTCCCGGTTCTCTCGAGGTCAGAGTCAGCTAATGCATTCCGGTTCAACATAACCCCTTTCAGAACTCACATCATCTTCATTTAATTGTACATAGTTGATCAGGCTATGTTAAATTAAACTTGTATGCTGTAATTCCTGAACCAGTTATACTTAATGGGGAATACTGCCTAACGGTCATAGTCTAGGCCCACTAAATGTAACCTAGTTCACTATAACCTTAGGCTCTGATACCAATCTGTAACACCCCCAAATTTAACAGTTTGCGGAAGCGACGTTTTGGGTGTTACTAATCAATAATCATAAGCACAACGGATACAGTGAACGACTCTAAATGAGACGTTCGAAAAGTTATTACATTAATACATAAGTAGTTTCAAAATACAAGCTCGAGTTCAAGTAAATTCCTAGAGATTCTAATACATAACAACTAGTACAAAAGTAATGTATAAAAATCTTCAAGCTTGTAAATGCATGCGACTCGAGCTAAGAAGGCTTATCCTGCTGGGCATCCCTACTGATGCTGTGTACCTGAGAAGCATTACTAAAACGGTCAACCAAAAAGGTTGGTGAATCTCACAGGTTTGTAAGTAAGTAAACAGTTTGAACACACAAGTAGTATTTGTAAATCATAGCCAGCCAGTAAGTAACGATCACAGGTTATGCTCATCGTTAACTTATGTTTAATAAGTGGTGGTTGCAGGTTATGCTAACCGTTTGATACAATTGCCATGAGCCACCATAGTTGAAGCTTAACGTACAGTAAATATAGGTACCCCCTCATGAATGTAATCCAAAACATTCATACGGAACGAGTAAGAAACGCCCGTTTCTACAGGAACGGTTCGTGGTAGTGCTTGCTACCCCGGGCGGGGATTGTCAGTCCCATATGGATCCATATACTAAAACTCGCGCTTATCACATAACTAACAACTATGGTTCAGGAGGATTTCATTGGATTAGTCGTAAACTCATGCAGTTGGCGTATTCGTAATCTCATACAATAAGTAAATCATGGCAGCAAGTAAGTTTTGTGTGTTCATGTAAAACAGTAATGCATCTCACCCCTGAGTATAAAACAGTAAAGTAGGGGCTGTAAGACTCACCTGAGTCTGGCAGATAATGCAGTAAGTAAGCAAGTAGTATCCCGAACTAGCAACCCTTAGCGTCCTAATACGCATAAGGTTTAGTAAGTAAATGGAATACTTGTAAAGTATCCATGCTAGTTGTTCCCAAACTAGTTAATGTCCGTTAGTTTGTTTGTAAGTTTGTAATCGTTTGTAAATCGTCGTTTGTATAAAAGTTGTACGGTTCGTTTGTTATCGGTGTATAATAATAATTCCATCCATTATTATTATGTATTCATAGTAGTTGTACCGTTGTAAAGTATACTCGTATGATCGTTTGTTTGTATTACAACATGTATCGTTTGTGTACGTTCCAATGGGCTTAATCCCCAAAGGGTACGAGTGAAACCTCGTAAGTATTCGTATGTATGTTCGTATCAGTTAACGTGTAATCCAGCACGTAACTAGTAAGTGAACTTGTAAGTTCGTATCGGATGTAATCCCGTGTGGTGTACAAGTGTAAGTTCGTTGGAGTGTAATCTCCTAAGTATTTCGAGTGTAAACTCGTGTGCGTGTGTGAGTGAAATCTCACGTTAATTTAGCATAGGCTTGTACGTATTCAAGTGTTGTTGTATACTTTCAAAAGTATAGTATTTTCAGGTATAAGTAGCATCGTATTTGATTTAGTAGTTGAAAAGTGATTCAAACACTTAGAGTATATTTTGTTTTCTGATCTGGGCTTTCTGCGACACAAGGCTTGTGTCGCAGACCGTATGCGACATATGGTATGTGTCGTATGGATTTGTTTCTGATTTAGTGTTTATGCGACACAATGGTTGTGTCGCAGACAAGGGTACGACACAACGATACGACATAGTCGTTGTGTCGCAATCAAGCGATAGGTAAACTTTGTGTCGTAGATGGTACGACATATAATGCGACATAAGCGTTGTGTCGCATACATTGCGACATAACGTGCGACATAACATACGACATAGTGTTGTGTCGCATGAAGTTTCGGTCCGATGCGACACAAGAGGTCTGTTCAGAAATTTAGTTTCCGAAAACGTATTTTCCGGTTTCCGTTGGGTCTAGAACTTTTATACTAGCTTTAATATGTTGTAATAAGTCCATAATAACTATTGGTAGTTGTTTTTAATGTTTGTGGTGTCGTTTTCTTTAAAATGACCAAAACCGACATTTACGTTAACGTGTTCAAAAACGAGTTTAGATTATATATTCGGACATTACTAAGTTAGGGAAACCATAATCTAGCAAAATAAATGTAATCGGAAAAGTTTCGGGTCGCCGGAAAACTTACAAAGTTGTCGAAACGAAAATCCGAAAAGATGAGTTTGTAGCCCTCGTTCTCGTGATCGCTTTTCTCCAAACGGGTATAGACCTTCGAGGTGTTTTGGTGGTGTTTTTAGGGTGTTTTAGTGTGGGTTTTAGAGAGAGAGAGAGAGAAACCGTAGAGAGAGAGAGAGAGAGAGGTTGAGTGTGAGTTGTGTTTGGTTATGTTTGTGATCAAAGGGGCATGGGGGTGGTGCCCCATGTCTTGGCCGGTTTTGGTGGGGTCCACCAAGTGTGGATCTCACCAATTTTTGTTCCCTCGCGTACGCGTTCCGTGCGGTGTTCGTTTCCCCGGTCGTTTAAACGTAAAAATCATTTTATACGCGATTAAATATACGTTTTAAATACGAAATAATATCCGATAATTTAGTTGAAGCATTTTAAATAAAATACTTTGTTTTTAAGTTATAAAATGTAACTTTGTTTTGTTTTGTCGGTTGGCCGAGTTTTCGGAGAGTTTGGTAATGTTTGGGTTAAAAACGTACGTTTTCGTTATATTATAAACATAATATAAAGTAGTAGTCAAGGTAATTAAATAATTTAACATTATTTAATATTTGTTTTACCAATGTCCGCAAGTTTGTACAATTGTAGTTTCATACGATATGTACGAATCGTATACGCGTATATATATATATTCCATCCCTATATATATATATAAAGTAAATAACGTATATAATCCTATTTCATATTATATACAAGTAATAATCACGTAATTAGGGAAAATTTAAATTAGCCCTAAATTTGGGGTTGTTACAGATTAGGAGTCACCATTGAGGGCGTGATCGCTAGTGCCAAACTTTCAATTGTCTTATCATGACTGTTTGCTATTGTTGTTAATTATGTTTTTAAAACGTGAAAAAGTATATGAGAGTTAATGTAGTAATACAAAAGGAGAAACGTGTGCGATGTAGATGACACCTTGCTTTAAAGGCATTGATCTCATAAATGTCAGAATTCATACAGACTTTTGTTGCATACCGGTAAGTAGAAATAGTGAGGCGATCTGACAAAGAAATCATTGTTACAAAATTAATAAATAAAAATAGTCGGACTATATAAAAGATCAACATGTGATTATGTACCCCATGTATTTGAAAACGTGTAGCATATATAATAAGTTTTATACACGTTTGACCAATTTAAGATAAGTAAACCACAACACGAGAAGACCGATATATAAGAACACGGGTTGAAGTTGCCACCTTTATTAAATAGCAAGACTTATTGTAGCAAAGTAGAGAGGTTTACTAACCTGTGTAATTTGAAAGTAATGGCCTCATAATGATGAGTTGCATCTTTATCCAAATCTTTCGGAAAATTAACGATCTCAATTGACTCAAATGGGCATGTGTACAGTACAAAAGGCAAAGGAAATCATGTTCGAGTTGTAATTGTATCGGTATGGAAGTACAAAGCAATGCAGAATAATATCACAAGGTATACCCACCTTAACACAAATATCATACCCTATGCAAACCTCCTCAGTTACATACGCCACCTTGGATGTGGAAGTGACCTCATTACATGGCTTACCTGCAAATAGGAACTTAATATTGAGTGCATACTCACTAATAGGTCTCTGGGACCATATAGATATTTTTCACTTTTAGCATCATATAGATACTTATATGATAGAAGTACCACCATGAATTAAGTTTAAGTAGTAGCATGACCGACATCTCTGTTTATCGAATTCAACCGGTACAATGATAATGGATTTGCTGAAGTAAAAGTGTATACATCACTCTTTTCATTTAGATTGTGAGATATGCGGTACCTATATGGATATAGTACCGAAATCTGTTATTTTAGCATCCACATTTTCACTAAGGATGCTGGCTGACTCCATAATCTACCTATCCAAGTTATCATGTGTCTGGTGTTATAAAGAAGTATATCACCAATTTACTTGATAGAGAAAGAAGTGTAGGAAATCAAAAGTAATAAGAGATACATTATTGTATTTACAACCCATATGCTTTCAAATCAATGTTTTAAAGCTTGAAAATTCCGATAATAAAGTAAGAACAAATTCACACAACTAAGCTACCAAATATGCATAAACTAAACACCAAAAACCATTCATATTTAGTAGCTTACACGATTAAGGATTTTTTATCTAGAGCAATTAATATACTGTAGTCTTCAGTTAGACCAAACATGAACAAAACCATGAATGTTACCTGTATAAACCTCATTGCGTTCTTCATCATAGTAAAGGGCTGTAAGGTCTTCAAGTGCTTTTGCAACTATGTTCCGTTCAATCGTCATTCGCTTAATAGCATCCAAACCTTAAGAATTAGCAGAGGTTGTTTGATTTTGTGTAGACCCGGCGTTTGAAGGTAGCGTAGGACCAGTTTTTATCGGATCTTGGAAGATCATCGGCGTTTCAATGCGGCATAGAACCGGTTTTTATCGAATCTTGAAAGATGAAGATGATTTAGGTATCAGCAATTACTCCGTATTATTAAGAGTCGTAGGGTTTTTGTATTAGGCGATTGTTTTATTTTCAAGGGATAAAATAGGAGTTTTTGGTAAGTTTTTTACGTGGCTAGGCAAGAATTGAGTTATTTAGCATTGATTTCTTAATTGTTTGACATGTCAGCATAAGAGGCTATTAATTGTGTCTTAAGCTTACACATAAGCGATTAAATCTTTGTTTTATAAGAATGAATAGATAGATAGATAGATAGATAATAGAGATAGAAAGTCAATGAATTTCTATTAGAAATATATATCGTTGAAATGTCGAGATTGTATATGATCATCAATCTTAGTAAAAATAGAGAAGAATATGGCGTTAATTGAGTTACAACTCAATTCTTGACTACGTGATATGACATTTAATTTGATTATAATCATAGTTTTCATGTATAAAAGAGGTATTTGTCATCTTTTTACATAAGAATCGTAAGTATAGTCTATGTGAGTATAATCGGAATACATAAAATTTGTAGCATCCTATTATATTTTACTAAAACTAATTTTTTAAACATGGTAATTGATGATTAATTATAAAATTAGTTGATTGCAAGGTATGAGATATTAATAAGAAAATGAATTCATTTTTTAAGTAGGAAAAAAATTGATATATACTCCGTATTAAATGTAATATAGGAATTTTAAAGAAAATACAATGTGATGATGTGACATATTTAGGAGGCTCTAAATAAAAGGTAATGTAATGATGTGACATGTTTAAAAATTAAAGAAAAATCTTTGTTGTTTTGTATGTATAGATAGATAAATATATTGGAGTACGTTTCGAATAGCGGGACTTGGATTTTATAAAATTTCCATTATGATATATAATAATTATTTTACTTGCTTTATTACTTGAAAGTTCATAAGATTAAAATGCGAAGTCGGTGATTTCTTTACATATAATGCAATATTTTTAGGAATGATGTACACGGCAAGTCTTTTACATACGCAAATTTTCAAAAATTTAAATGCGAAGTCGATGATTTCTGTATATATGGATAAACCTTTCAAATTGCAATACGTACAATTAGAGAGTCAAGCTTTAAGGTGATGGTTTCCTTCTCTTCTTCTTCATTTATGCCTCTTCTACTTTCATGTCGAGTTGTGAAACACCCCGAAAACGTACCATTTTTTCTTTTTTTTTATATACTTTTCTAATTTTGAAATCACCTTTTTAAATGTCCCACAATCTTAATTCTATATTTAAAGTATATTTACATATCTCAAATAAAGTTTAAAACCTTAAAAATCAATTTTTCTAAAATCAGGCGGAATACCCCCATGGTACTCTAGTACGCCCAGGGTACTCAATTCTGGACCACTTTCTGTTCAAACTTACCCATTAGTACCCGCCGGGTACTAACACTACCCGCCGGGTAAACTATCAGACCTGCACCAAACTCAATTTTTCAAGTGAATTTCAAAAGCGCATAACTTTTAACTCGTTAAGAGTTAGACCACCAAATTTTGCAGGCACCTCCACTATAACAAAATGAAGGTTTCCCTTTTTACACTTTTTCAAATTTCGCGATAAATCTCGTTATGACCCGTTAACTCAATTTCGGCTATTTCTAACCAAAATTTTGACACATCAAGTTCTAATTCACTCAAAATCTGACCTTGGTCTTTTTACCAAACTTTCAATACATCAATTACAACTTATTAGTGTCATTACAATTGACCTTACTTGAGTATAACTTGTTTTGACTCGTAAACCTTATTGGTTGCCCATTTGGACACCAAAACGACCCGATTGGGTCTTTGACCATTTTAACCCATTTTTTTGGTAAATTCTTACCCAATTGACTTAATTGAGTCAAACTAACTCAAAAACATCCTTGTTTAACCATAACATTATCAAATGACGTTTTGGACTTTCATAACCAACTTTCGACATTCAATTAACTTTCATACATTAAACTTTACATTACAAGTCTCACCACACAAACTTTGACTTCGACTCTATCTCTGACTTTGACCACTGAGTTGACTTTTCTCAAAACATCACATATACCACAAGTGAGACTCCGTATCATTTTCAAAACATCAAAATACATGTCATAAACTTTACAAAAAGGGGTGTACATATATATCTAGAGCATGATTAAAAGAGATAAGACTTGTTACCGAACTAAGTAACAAGCTCCACCAAAAGCTTCACACGTGCCCTTTACCCTAGTCCCCTCTATTGACACTTGGCTCACCTGAAACATTTAAACATAACACGTAAGCAATTGCTTAGTAAGTAATGGAAACTTTAACATAAACATAAACATCACATTAAGGATCCTTAAACATCATCATGCTAACTACTAAGAGTTAACATTTATACCAAGCTAATGGTCATGATCCATTACTTGAAAAACCGTCAAGCTAATGGCTCACCCATTACTTGACTCTACTTTCATATCCATCTACTTACCTTTATCTTGAAACTTTAAACAACTTGAACTAACTTCTCTTGCTTAATCACCTATACATATAAACACATAGCATGATCAATTAACATAACTCTTTACTTCCTTAGCTTAATCTCATAACTAGGTGTTACTCACTAACACCTATCATTCATTACTAGTGTTCCATGATTTAGCTTTCTAATCACATGTAGTTGGGTAAACATCACTTATCTAAGCATAATCATTATCAATTGATCTTAATTCTTAAATTCTCATAAACTCATAATCTACAAAAACCCAATTACACATGAACATGATTTATTTAACTGATTCAACATAAACTAAGCATAGAAACTAACTTACTAACACCCATGGAACACTAATTTAACAACACAATTAACATACATGATCTTTCTATCATCTAGGGTTTATGAAACTAAAACCCTAACTTAAATTGAGCAACTAGAGAAACCATACATACCTTGGAGATGTTTAAATTCGAATTTACAATTTTGTTTCAATATTCATAATGGGTTAATGGGTCGAAGAGTGTTTTATTATGTGGGCTCTTGAAAGGTTTAATAAAATTTAGTAACTATTTTTGGCCCATATAAAACATGTTGGATAAATGATCTGCTGAGTGTTTTATTATATGGATAATGGGTTGTTGAAAAATTCTTTGTTATTTTCATGAACAATAGTAGTATACAAAGACTTTGATTGTTTGGCTAGCTAAGATCAGAATATCAACAGATGGCGCCTCGTAATTACATCTTTAAATCACCAACATCATTAACAGACATTTCAATTTATAATTTTCTTATTTTAAAAAATCTACAACTTTCTCTTAGATCTGTGTAAATTTTTGAAAAATGGGGAAAGAAAGGGTAGTACCTAATTAAATGGACTTTTGGTGCAATGGAGGGCTCCTGAGTTTTGGCCCATTCGGCGTCGCAGCAGATGCAACGAAACAGGAAAACGTAGACGGCGCCTGTGAGGTGGACGGCGGTGGCGTCTTGGACAGTGGATGGCAAAAAAAATCTTGTAATGAGAGAGAGATATTCTAAGTTAAAGAGGGATAGACATTTAAGTGAGAGAGGATACTTTTTGCTACCTTTTAAATAGGGTTAATTACATATCTCCCCACCTTAAACACTCCAAATTACATATATATCCAACTCAATTAATAAATTACATATATACCCAAAATCCAATTTTAATTATAATTAAAATTTTAAAAATTACACATACTCATTTATAAAGTCATTAGTGACTATTATACCCTCCTCTCTTATCTCTCCTTTTATTAAAAATTAAAACCCTACAATTATGCAACAAATAAATCAAAAAGTATAAGCTACTGGATGAAACGATGGGATAGATCATAACATGTGGTCAAAGAGTATGAGTCTTTTGTTTCTTCGTTTGACTTTTCAAGGAGGTCCGTATATGTACATCTCGATCGGTGTGAATCAACATGTGAATATTTCAAGTTCAACATTCTGACGAAGTTTATATGTAACATATATTAAATTAATAATATGTATTGAAACACAGTAGGTGATATATTATATTAGTATTATTATGTAAATATTGAAGAAGTATGTGATACGCGATGAACCGATGATTTTCTCCATGAAGATTTAGGGTTTGATGATAGAGAAGGTATGTAAGGAGATGAGGGTATAATAGTCATTAAGGATTTTATAAATAATTTTGTATCATTTTTATAATTTTAAATTGGGATTTTGGGTATATATGTAATTTATGAATTGAGTTGTGTATATATGTAATTTGTAGTGTTTAAGGTGGGGACATATGTAATTAACCCTTTTAAATAAATATTTAATTTAATTTGATGATAAGGACGGATGAAATTTAAGATGATTTATTATATTATTATTTTGTAATTATTTATTATTAGTTTAAATCGTAACATTATATTTATGGTTTATTATATTATTATTTTATTATTATTTATTATTAGTTTAAATTTAAATCGTATAACATTATATATTTTTATTATTTTTAATCTAATTTAATCATACACCATTGGATCAAATTGGAAAAAACCCCATCTAAGGGTCGAAACTTCTCCATGGGATTTTGGTTTATATATTTATAAGATTCTCCATAACAATATGTATGTAAGCTTTCTATCTTCCCTTTTTCTTTTTTCGTCTCGCTTTCTATGATTTGCGTTTACTAATATTTTACACAATTTTTGGGTTTATTAATTTGGTTCACTAAACCAACTTATGATTTAATTGTAATTAAACATGGTCAACCGTTTCATTATCTTAGAAAAAAGTTACTCCATCCGTCTCATTTTTATTGTCCTGTTTTGACTTAATAAGTTTTTCTTTTTCAATTTTGACCTTAAATATTTTTGTTTGTGTTATATAATACTTGATTGATGCAAAATATATGAATGGATTGGGTTTTAAATGTATTATATAATACAAACAAAAATATTTAAGGTTAAAATTGAAAAAAGAAATACTTCAAACATCAAAATAGAACAATATAAAAATGAGACAATAAAAATGGGACGGAGGGAGTATATCAATAATACATGTACTATATATTGAATTAACCGTATTAAAACTTATTAATATGTGGTTTTTGTTTAGTATTTTGCTGACTTTCATTTTATTCTAATTAATTAAATTAATTAATTATTCATTGTAATGATGTTAATTACGTACTAAATTGGAATCTATCGCAGTGATGATGCTGATTATTTTGTGTTCTCATTAATGGTATTACTCTTCTTTCATGTTGTACACTTGTACGGAGAAACTAGTAAATCGACCCGTAGTTGCACGGGTTAGTTAAATATTTAATACATAATATGCATTTGATTTTTAGTTTTTCTAAAATACAATATATGAGAAACACAAAATTTAACGATCGAATTTACCATTAAATCTGTGAAATAATAAATTTTCAAAACCAATATATACAGCAGTGAAATAATAAATTTTCAAGACCAATATATACAGCACTTGACAAACTGGATATCAGGATTCATGAAGGCCCACCATACAAATACAAAGTTGAAAGTTCAAACCAACACATTATGAGCGCAGGCACTCATCCCTTCTGCATGGTGATCCAATCAAAATTATATGAACATTTTGCATCTTGTTTCGGCCCAATGGCATAAAACTTGATTATAGCCTTATAATAGATAGATTTTCCATATAAACTTTCAAGTAAAAATACCATTATAATAATAAGAAGGGATTATATAATGAAAACACTAAAGAAGATTACATAATGATGCATTAGATCATAAAACTTGATAGAGGAATCATAACATTGAAATGAAATGCAAGATGAATGAGTCACCATTGGCATACATGCATAAAAACAAACATCCATGAATAATACTAATTCAAAGACAACCACCTAATTATTTTTTTTTTCTAATATAGAAAGAAATAGTTTCTTTCTCTCCTTGCTTCTTTTCTAGTGAAGTGAGGAGTCTAGAAAAAACAGTAGCAAAACTTGCTTCAAGCTTAAGTAGTTCACGAAGACAATCTAGAGAAACATCCTTAAATTCAAACTTTGGAAGATTCTCAAGCTCCCTAATTAGCAATCTAGTTTGTTCGAAACTTTGTTGAATGTGTTGAAGCATATCGATCACTTGTGATCTCCGACGACCATCGTTCATGCACTCAACATTTATAACACGCACCAAATTTCCATGACTTTTTTTTTTTTTTAAACTCGGAAGCGAAATCCCATTCATATTAACACTGATGACATTATGTCATCAACCAAAACATATTACAAGTTATAAGTATTAACTGCTCGTTTACAAACTATTGGTTTTATCATAATTATTATATAACAAAACATGAACACTGTGTCTAACAAAATCAGAGTAATCCTGGTCAAACAACTCCCAGTCACTCCTTGCCCAGTCCCAGTCACATCAAAACCTGCAAGGAGTAAATAACGGGATTAGCACGAAGCTAAGTGAATAAACCTGTTACAAACAGTTTGACTTAGCTATAACAATATCAATTAACAGCAATATCACTTTGACACAACATCACCAAGAGGATCGGTGGTCCTTGTGGAGCCCTCATACCGATGCGGCCCACCAAGCAACACTTACAATCACTGCAGGCCAATACAGTGATTTTACCGATAACTGTTTGCTACCTATAGTCAACATGATCTCTATTCACAACGAATGATCACAAATTCCATGTTGACCATCCTGTAGCAACCCAGTCCAACAATTGTTGACCTCCGAATCACCAGAATGCACATAGGCAACACATCACAGTATATATATATTCACAATATAAATCACAATCACTATTTTATATCGTTGTAACCAATATGTCACAACCAAACCACACTGAAGTTCCAAGTCTATTCACCTGATTTGTGTCAGTCAACTTACTCAGCAGTCTTATCTCGCTGAGCCCTTGGATTATCTGAGAACACAAATCAATTATAAGTTAGTACCGTATTCAATAAATAACTAACTTATAACAACACATAATTTAAGAATCAAATATTGTTAACCTATCACAATATATTCTTAATTATGTATTACTACTCTTAAACAAGTCTACTATCAATAATATATCAACATTTGAATAACTATTATACTTAAAATCAAAACATATTACCTAACAGTTCCAAAATGACTATAACCCATTATTTTGGCCCAACTCAGTTAGTAATCGACTACAAAGGCTTTCAAATGGAAAAACTAATACTTATACACTTCATACAACATCATTTAAACTTATTTTATGACAATTTTCGCATAACTCTATTTACCCATTCAACATAATCTCTAGGTATAAATTAACAAAATATTAATTAAATTCATACAATTCGACTTATGAACACGATCATCACTAAGAATTCAATTAATACATCGATTCTTATCATATCTCTAGAATACTTAGTTACAAACTACTAATTAAGTTCATATGATATAAGCAAAATAGAGAAAGTAACCACTTACAATTTAAGAAGAGTAGAACAAGATGACGATATGGAAATTTAACCAAGTATTCACTTGTTAAATCAATTACAATAACAATTCTTGCTTATGACTTATTTGGTTTCCTGTGTTTTTTTTTTTTGTCGAAGTATAAAAGGATTGCTTTCCTAAATGGGAAAGTGAGAATAAATAAGTCGGCTCACCAAGGATAAACCGACCCAACATTTAATTTAAACTCAATCCCCTTCTTTAACCTATTGTCTGGAATCTAAAATCATTTTACAATTCGATTATTATTATTTTTCTTATAACCCCATTAGTTTAACAAAATAAGTTATTTATCCCACAAAATAACTCATTTAATCTTTTAACTAATTTTATCGAGAAACACAATAATATAAAATTTATCCTAACACAATAAATAATATTTAAAGTTTAGGAAAATACCGAATTGCGCTCAGGCCACAAAAGCGGGTGTTACAACATTCATATTTTGAATAATAGCATTCTTAAAAGATTGGTTATCTGTCATGATATAAGAAATGCTTTGACAATATACTTTGTTATGAGAGAATAGTTTGATATGAATTGTGGTGATCCAACCATTCCTTATATATGCAATGAAATACCACTAAATATTAATACACAAATTAATAATTAAAGTTGTATTTTAGTTGCTCCAGGAGTAATGATGGAATGTAAAATGGATTATCGGTGTACTATGCTTTTGACATTGTGAAGTACATATAGTTAAAAATTAAAGAAGTATTACCTGACTGTATTGGTAATGTAGATTCAAGAAGACGATTCTCATTACATGTTGCTCTTCCATTAGATCTTCTCTTTACTTGCAGAAATAGCAGCACGATCACGCCTTTCACTTGTTACTTGTCACGATCCATAGCTTTGAAAATGTAATAAAATCATAACATCTCATATAAGAAAAATATTTCAGATAGAGTTGCGAATAAAATTTTAATGAGGACACCAAGGTTAATATTAGAGATATAGACAATATATAGTAGTATTAAATAATTAAATTTAAACAAAATGCATATGAATGTCACTTTGCATGTCCATGTATTTAACTTGAGCACATTTCATCTTGAATAAACAAAAAGGCATGCAAATATAAATATAAAAAAAAAAAAAAAAAAAAAAACATTTTTAAAGCAAATGCATGAAATATCTGGAATCAAGGCATGAAATTACAAAATGATTTTTACTTTATTCTCTAACAAAGTAATAAGATAAGAAGAAAAAAACAAAAAATATAGTAGACAACTTTAATTTGTGACCAATGCATGTAGATATCTTTAAAGACAAAAATAAAAATCTTTTAAAATGCTTGTAATAAAGCACTTATACAACCCGTATATATATAAACAGTAGAAATATTAAAAAGGTTAAAAATGACATAAAAATAAGATATAACTAATAGAACGATATCATACTTGATGATTATAAGTGCAATGTATTGGTGTTTGGTAATATAACAGAGTTAATAACAATTTATAGATCAATAAAATGTTATTAAAATTTTGTAGATATCAATTATGATAAAAGCACATTAAGATATATTTAAATAACAATGACATTAAGAAAGTATTAAAAATATAAAGGAATAACATATGACATCAATAAATAAAGAATCTTTAATATAAAAGTTGTGTTATATGACTGTAAATAATCTTTATAACACAAAGGATCAACCTGTTTGAACCCAAAAATAAAAAATCAAAGGATGAAGTACCCATTCCAGGAGATATCTAATACAATTAACAAAAGACCAGCTACACGTATCAATAATTGCTTCAATATACTCCGTATAATCGTCTAAGATAAGATATTGTATTCAATAACCAACGACATCTCTAAATAAAAAATCTTTAAAATGAAGTCTTGTATGTTTAATTCCACTCATATAGTACAAATTGCGTAAAATATATGGATTTAGTATCTGATCTTCAAATTACATTTTGTAAAGTGATACAAAATGGGATTATTATGTATACTAATTATTTGGTGTTCAAAAATAAAAAAGTTGTCTTTTATGTTTAACTTAACTGATATTGTACCCACAAACTTTTTTAATGAAATGGACTAAGTATTTAGGTTTGGGATCAGAGGGGAACCTCTTTTTGGAGGGAACCAAAGGGCACCAACAAAAAAAAGGGGTGGAGTGACATTTTTGTAATTAGGATGAAAAGTGAGGTCATATGTTAAGAAAAAAAAACATAACATTTATTTTACATTTACACCCCTTCCACATTTCATCCCATTTATTTTTTACCCCTTCACTTTCTTCTCTCTCATCCTTCCATCTTATTCCCCACTCTACCCCACCACCCCTACCTAGCCACCGTCGGATTCCGGGCGCCGCCGCCGGATTCCGGGCGCTGCCGTCAGATTCCGGTGACAATTTTTTTTTTTTTTTTAAGAATTTTTTTTTTATTTTTTTTTTTTAAATCACACTTTTTAAAGTCACTGCATCACGTGTTTACTTTTAAATCACAGCATCATATTTTTTAATTAGAAACACTGCATCATTCTTTTTTAATAAAATACACTGCATCATGTTTAATTAGAATCACTGCATCATGTTTTCATGACAATGTAAAACCACTGAATCATACTTTTAAAACTTGTGTTTAATTAGAATCACTGCATCATGTTTCATGACAATGTAAAACCACTGAATCATACTTTTAAAACCACTGCATCTTGTGTTTAATTTAAAACCATGCATCTTGATTTTAAATTAATACATTGCATCAAATCAAAACCACTGCATCATATTTTTTAATTAGCAACATTGCATCATTTAAATACATTGCATCATACTTTAAATTAAACACACATGTTTATATATCTAAAAAGTAAGATGCAGTAAAAAATGTAAGATGCAGTAAAAGAAATATATGATGCTTAGTTTTTTTCAGATATAAAAAGGTAAATTTAGATCAATAGTACTATGAGTACTTAAGATGATGCAGTAAAAACATTTCATCTTAACATATAATTTGTGTAAAAATGTTCATGACACACTAACAAAATCACTGCATTTTAAAAACATTTCATCTTAACATCACTACATCTTAAAAAAGATGCAGCAAATATGTACTACTTTCATAGTAGTTTTTTTCAGAACTAAAAAAAGAACAATGCAATTGAAAATGTACGATGCAGTAGAAAGAACATAGGATGCAGTGAAAAAATGTACGATGCAGTCAGATCTAAAAAGTAGATCTAGATCTAAAAAGTAGATCTAGATCTAGATCTACGAATTTTCAGATCTAGATCTACATATTGGTGGTAGAGGAGCGGCGTTGGTGGTGGTAAATGGTGGTGATGTTTGATCGGCGATTGGTGGCGGTGGAGTGGCGGCGGCGGCGACGGTGGCGGTGGGAGGAGATGGAGAAACGACCACGGTTGGTTACATCCGGTGGAGGTCGGTTCACCAACGGTGGTGGTTTTCATATTAACTCTCCGGCCACAAAAACCGTCATCGTTTTATCCGTTTGTTTTCCGGTCACGGCGATGGTAACGGTGGTGGTGGCGGTGGCGGTTGAGCTACGGTGGATCTGCGATGGTGGCCGGTGGTGGTTGTCGGTGTTGGTTGCCGGTGGTGGTGAGTGTTTGTTTGGTGAAGAAAGAGAGAAGAGAGATGAGAGTGTTTTGTGTGTGTGTTTTGTGAAATGAAGAAAGAAAATGAGTGTTTTGTAATGAAGAGGGAGATAAATGTAAATTTGAAAAGGTGGAGGGGGTAATATTGTAAGTGTGCTCTGTTCCTCTCAAAAGGGAGGTTCCTCTCAGAACCGTACCCAAGTATTTATTCTACAAAATAACTACTTTAAAATGGTACCTAGTGGGGTAGCTATAATGCTCCAAATTAAAATGATATTATATACTAACGTATACAAGTAAAAAACTTCACATTTAATTTGACTCATGTTGTACACAATGGGCTAAACAAATATATGGACTAACTATTTGGTTCTTTTTTTTTTTTTTAAGTTGTAAATTGGTAAGTGGTGGGCTAACTATATGGACTAAAAATGTACTCTTACCAATAAAAGTAGTCTTGATGTATTAATTAAGATAACCATGTTAAAGATAAAACAAACACCTAGTTAAGTTGAATAGAGGAAACAACAACACAACTTCATTCAAGATAAAGGGAAATGAGACAGTAACAAACAGACAACACAAAGCTAAGTTAGAATTAAAAAGATGCATATAACAAATTTAAAGTTCGAGCTAATGAAAGCAAAAGCAATCAAACCTTCTCAATCTTCACAGCAACCAAGCATTTTTTAGACGACGAATTCTATGGAGGAAATTCATGGACCTCGACATCTCTAGGACGCTTGAAAGGACTTGTAACAGTATGATTATCATCATCAAAACCAGCAGATGAATCGTCGCTAGAAGAGACAAGATTCTATAAACAAAACGTAACATTAATATTTTAAAAACATAACATTAATATAAAAACAGATACTATTTATAAGATTTGTAGCAATGTAAAAAAACAACCTTTGACTGAAGAGAGGAACCTTCTTCATGATGTGGTTCAAGGTTGTTTTCTTCTCCAACATACTAAAAAAATAAAGGTGTAACTTTATAAATATATTTTGTCGATAAATACTAAACAATTGGTAGATAAAAGGAAAAATACTAACCAACTGGTAGATCTGGATCATCTATAAATTTAGGAATATCATCAAATTTAACAAAATTGAAACCATGTCGGGATCCATCAAAGTTAATCGATCTCTTCATGTGTGTAGAACGATAGAAGTTGAGCTTGTATGGATGCTTCAGCAAGAGGTACTTTCCATTTTTATTAACAACTCCAAACTTGCTAAGAAAAATAACCAAGAAATTATAGTGACAAAAGAAAAACTTTGTGAAATTATAGTGAAGTAGTCAAAATATAAAAGAAACGGTACATACCCTTTCATCCATAAGTGTTATATCATTATGGAAGGTAGATGTGCACACTCGAAGTATACGCACCTTCAGCTTCCATGAATCATTGAAAGTGTTGATATCAGAGATGTAATTCAATGGTTGTTCATCCATTAGGTTAGTTGACAAATAGGCGAATTCAGTTGTGAAGTAGATGGGTGAGAACTTGCAGGATTCAAGCAAAGGTAAAAGACCAATTTATAGGTGTAGCAAACTACATGTGCAACTGGTTTACTGCAGACGGTTTAACAAAGGGAGACGGCTTACAAAAGGCAAATAGTTTACTGCATGCATATGTTTTGTCTTGTAGCATCTTGTTTGCCAAAATGCATGAGGATGCTCCACACAATGCAGCCTTTAAATACTTTTTATGTAGGTACTTTGTCTTGTAGTAGATTGTTTGTGAAATACTTTTGCATGCATATGCTTTTTAGTCCCTTACACGGCATGCTGACAAAATTGTTTTACCTTTCACCATATGTAGCCACGTAGCTACATTAACCACACGAAGCCACGTAGCTCAATTCTCAGTGAACGATTGGGGGAGGGCTGATGCATGACGTCAGCCTAATCCCCCGTTTAATATATATATATGTAGATATGTAGATTGATAAATATTTGGACTAGAGATAGGCCCACAAAATGGGCTTGGGCCTCAGTCCAGACCAGTCCTCAGCCTTCCGACTCTAGGTCTAGCCAGAAAGCCCAGCCCTCTCAATTTTTAACAACTTAGAATTTAAAACCACAATGACCAAAATATATTTGTTGCTGTATAATTTAACAATGTATGATATTAGCAAATGGAGTACATCATGTATTACACTATGATGCATAAAAACAACCACTTAAGAGTTCGTGTCAATCGAAATCCTAACTGAATTTGTAACTCGGTTAAGAAAGGAAACACCATGATATTACCACTTCATTCTGCATGACTCAATTTTAACTCTCTACTACCGTAAGGTTGTCAAGTTTGCATCCATGGACTTTACAGAGTAATAGCACATCATTAATGTCATCTTAGTGTACAACTCTATGAAGGACTCGGTAGCAGAACTCTCCTAATACCATTCTACTAACCAACCCAACAAACAATGTCAAACACCTTCAGATTCGTAGCATAGACAATTTTTAATGATGGCCTGTAACACCCTTCGTTGTGTCGGTTAAGTTTGCTATAAGCGTGCTTGTGCGTGTATGGTCGATGAACAAGAATATGGTCATATGGTTTGAAAGAAGGTTGTTAATTATAGGGCTTAGTGTCTGGGAATGTACCGAACTTGCACCAAATCTCTATTGTGTGTATCGAACTTTCAAAACTCAATAATAATGCACTCAACTTGTAAAAACCCAAAAAGTGATGTACTTTGAGGATGTGTCAATCTCTGGTTGCGCCACGTGGCACGCTATGTTCTCGACACGTCATCAAAGTACATCACTTTTTGGGTTTTTACAAGTTGAGTGCATTATTATTGCGTTTTGAAAGTTCGATACACACAATAGAGATTTGGTGCAAGTTCGGTACATTCCCAGACACTAAGGCCTTAATTATAAGCTATCACTCGACATTCTTTTTGCTACCAATCTTAAGGTTTTTGACATCGTTTGTGGGTGGGTTATATAGTAGATTCGTATCTGGACAGTTGTTTGGATTTGCTATATAGTGTTTCGTTGAGCTGTACTTTAAAGTGGCATTAATGATGTACTACTATTCTTTAAATGCCATGAATGCTATAATTAAGGGACAACCTTGTGATTAAAGAGAGCTTGAAGCCATGCTATTAGAGGATGAGGTGGTAATATCAATTTGTTAGTGTTTTCGATCTTAAGTGAGTTACAAGTTTACAATTAGTGTTATGGTTGTTAGAAGACATTAACTCAATCCTTTGGATAATGTGTACATGAACAGACTTTGATTGGTTGTTTTTGCTATGTACATCGTAAACAATCACGGTTTTATCATTACAGGCATTGCATGTAATACATGTACATGTACTTCATTTGCTTCTAGCTTAGAATTGTAAATCTAACTGCAAATATAATTGGTTGTTGTGGTTATGTTCTTGGCCGTTACCCCTGTTTAGTTTACATCTGCATTGCTATCATCACAATATACTTGTCTTCACTTTCGTCTATATGAACTAACTTTTAACACATTCGTATGTCTTTTTATTTTTTATTTTAACAGCAACACATCATCATCATCATCATCATCATCATCATCATCATCATCATCATCATCATCATCATCATCATCATCATCTCTACTATTTAATGCATTATTATAAAGAAAAGTTCAAAAGAGTATGGAATTTAGAAGAAGTTTGGAAGTACCAATAAATATGATTCACGTGTACAAAAACTCATTTACCCCCAAGATCTTAAAAATTGATTATATCACAAACGGCACATTGAAAAATTATGAAATTTGCACCATAAAATTCAGCGTTTTCTCCTCTTCGATTAGACATTTCAGAAGGTATACTTTCAACGAGTTTTTTTTTTTCACTTTTTGGTGGGCTTATAAATTATTAACATGTGTGTTAGTGTTTGGTTGTACATTTGATTTAGGGTTACGATTAGAATTTAGGGTTATGGTTAGGATTTATGGTTTAGGGTTTAGTATGATTTAGGGTTTAGTATAACAATGTATGTACCTACACTAGTTGGGATCGTAGTAATCCGTTCTTGTATTCTTGGGGTCATCTTTGCAATGTTAATTAATCATATTTTGAAGACCGGCAATTCAGTTTGGCAACTTCTGAAAAGGTGCCCATTTGGGATTAAATAAGTTGTCTGCCTTAAGTGTAGTAAAATGTATTTTTAAGGAAGTGTTAGACTCAATTTTTGGCTTTTCATTGAGGATAGAATGTGTTCCTCCAATGGAAGTTTACGTCAATTTTAGTCAATTTCCGTAAGTTAGAAGGTCTTGAAGAGGGTGAACTACACGCATGGTGCTGACTGGTACAACTGTTCATATCGACTGTGTTCGCTATGCGATTTTATGCGTGTATAATCAATTCAACAAAACCAAGGATGCACGGTTTCAAAACGTTTGACTTATATGTTATCTCTATACATCGTTTTTGCAATAAACATGAAGATATTTGATATCCTTTGTGGATGGGTTTCGAAATTCTTCTTTGGACACTCGTTTTGTTATGTTATCGAATGTTCCATAGAGGTGTACCTAAAGATGGCATTTATAATGTCATACGTTTCTCCGAAGTCTATGGATGCAAAAACTAAGGGCAAATCTTATTGTCATAGGGAGTTGGTTGCTATGCTATCCGAAAATAATGAGGTAGTGATATTGTTTGATCATAAACTTGATTTGGTCCAAATTAGTATTGGACTACCCAATAAAATAACTAAGCCCAAGTCCATAAATAAGAAAATATCTAGAAACATGTTTATAGAATGTGGTAGAAGATAGAAAAATCTAGTAAAAAATATTTAGATATAAGATGTTCATGAGAAGTGTAGAACCTTCCATGAACTAGTATAAATAGGTGATAGTGTAAGGCATTTGTAATCAAACAAATTTGTAATCAATCAAATACATTATTTAACAAATTCTCTCTTCCATATATTCTTTCAACATCTTTCACTTAAAACCATTCAATCAAATCAAACTTAAAAAGCTCAAAGAGCTAACAAAGTGGTAGCAGAGCAAGTGTAAAAGGCTCAAAGCAGTGTTTTAAAAACCGGATCGTACCGGCCGGTCGGACCGATTGAACCGGGAACCGGATCGGCCCAGTTTGACCGGTTGGACCGATTGAACCGGGAACCGGATCGGCCGATTTAACCGGAAAAAACCGCTAAAAACTGGAAAAAATCGGGAACAAAAAAAAAACCGATTCAGTGTCCGGTCCAGTTTCAAAACATTGGCTCAAAGAACTAATAAAGTGGTATAAGAGCAAGTGTAAAAAACTCAAAGAGCTAACAAAGTGGTATCGGAGCAAGCCTAAAAGGCTAACAAAGTGGTATCAGAGCTAGAAGATCAAAATGTCAAGCATGACGAACTCGTTTCAATTTCCACGTCTTTCCAAAGATAACTATGGAAGTTGGTGCATTTGGACGAAGGCGATACTCGACTCTTATGATGCATGGGAGATTGTTGAAAAAGGTTATGAAGAGCTTGAACTAGACAAAGTTCATTTTACATAAAATTAGGTAACGTAGATGGTAAAAAGTTCATTTTACATAAAATTAGGAATCATCAACGACTCAATCATCCATTTAGAATCCCTTAAAAAAATGGGGTTCCTTTATCTTGAATAGAAGCTAAATACTATACACTAAATTTCCAAATCTTGTAAAAAGATCCCCTCTAAATTCAAATGCAGAAAGTGAACTTTCCTTCCTTTGATGATGTGGCACAACGTACCACACTTAGAAACACATCTTCATGACATGGGATATAGAGTCTAGAATCAGCAGTGAAGTCGTATTCTTCTCGAGCTTGATCCAACAACGCATTGAACAAAGGGCTTTTTAGTAATTTCACATTGATAACAAACCTTGTTTGGTTTTCACCTACATAGACTACCAAATGACCCTTTGGTACATCTCTTGGAATGTAGTCTTCTTCATCATCTTCATGCATGAAAGATGATTTCTTGTTGAATGTCCATGGACACCACTTCTCACAGTTTAACCAAGCTACAACTCCATTTGTATTTCTCCTTTTCTTAAGCCATGCTTTCACTATCCTCACTTGCATCATCTTTATATGTATATGTATGTATAATTATATGTATATGTATATGTAGATGTTCTTCTAGCAGGGTGAGAAAGAGAAGAGAGAATGTGTTGATGGTTGTCAAGTAGGAGAGATATATATATAGAGTGCTAAAGGGCTTAAATGTTTTATTATATATACATTATGCATATACCTACAACCATAATTATAAAGCATGGGCATTTTAATGGATTTGGTACTTGGGTGCTACTTTGAATTTGATATAAAGTGACCCTTCACTTTTCGTGTTCAAACGAAATTCTAAATTTGTACGATATTTGTACGAACATGTATAGTGCATGATTAAAGTGACCCTTCACTTTTCGTGTTCAAATGAAATTCTAAATTTGTACGATATTTGTACGAACTTCTATAAGGTAACGGAATGAACACACACCCTATGCGTCAAATGCACGTTTCATTTGCATTGTACGATATCCTAAAATAACACTTCAAAAGGTGGGATACAAATCTTGCCTACTTTCGTACATCCAATTTAGATATTTCGTGTTTTCTTCTGTTGTCAAAACTTTATCTCGCTATCAACTAATACGCCACATGATACTTTACTTTCGTGAGTCAAAGTCCGCATAACTGATTAAGACGTCGAAATGGTATATTGTTTTTATTTATATATAATATATTAGAGTTTGATGTAATAAATTTACTAATAAATTCATTAGCAATGATAGCATAACAATTTTAGATCTTTTTTGAATGATTTTTATTATGATTCATGTGTTATATAGTATTATATTTTGAAAGCAGAAAGTATTAGATACCATTTTTTTGATATATGGTGATAGAGATTGATACCATACAAGTGGATGCATCCCTTCAACTTCAAGTCCAGGGTACCTGGCTATATAAAACAACCCACTAGACTTATATCATATCATTTTCTCTACCCAATATCCAATCGTGGTGGGGATGCCCACATTTTATTTTTTATATTAAATCAAATACGAAATATAAAATCTTGATATAGGAATTCTGTAATTTTAAAATTATAAAGTTTGATTCGTAATCTAATAAATTGTTTGATTTCTAATTAAATATGTAGTATGTTTTATTAACTTGAATGTTTGTTAACTCTAGAACTCTATAAATTTAAGATGGTTTTTTTTTATCATACTAATATTTATAATGATTATGTCTTAAATAGGACTCCAATCAATAACGATTTGTTTAGTAGTGGAAAACTAGTTCAGATGCTTTTTTGAGATAGTAACAAAATAATTATAATGTATGTATCTCCAAACTAAATGTAAAATCGAGATACTGAGATAGTATTTGAATATGTGTTCTGTTAAGACCCAAATATTTGATGTTATTGACCATTTAGTAACAAAATAAGCTAGCATAATTTACATTTTTTATTATCTCGATCATAAATTTCATCCCTGCACCTTTAAGTTTAATGTGTTGTATTGATGATAAATCGAAAGTAACAACTTGGGTTTAGCTTTAGAAAGAACAAAAAAAAAAAAAACGATTTTGATAAATAATTGAATGTTGGTGATTGGGGCGCTCAAAACGCCATTCTTCCGAATCTCAAATCAAATCTTCTGACATCACAGTACAATCATAGTTATGGTACAAAAATTAATGCAGAATTTACAAATCCTATAAAATAAACAAGTATCAGATCAGATGAGATTGGTTGATCGGGTTCAGTGTTTATAGACGTACACATACATATATACACTGGCAACTCTATAATTTATAGAGGTGGCAAAATGAATGGGTCGGGTCGTGTCACGGGTATAGATGGGTTTGGGTCTAAATGGGTCCGGGTCTAGATGGGTCATTTAGAAGGATGGGTCTAAACGGGTCCGGGTCAAATGGGTTTCGGGTCGGGTCATCGGGTTCACCAAACTTTTTTTTTTATTTGAGTGAAAAATGAAAAAAATGAAATGAGGTGAAAAAAAAAAAAAAATTACCCGCTAGACCCGTCTAAACCCGTTGGTTAATTTTTACACAATTAGAGGTTATATTGAAAAACCCATTTAGACCCATCCAAAAAAAGGGGAGGAGACCCAACAAACACATCCCCTCCTAAAAATTAACCAAATTGACCTAAAATTAACCAATGGGTCTAAAATTGCCACCTCTACTAATTTATATTCAGAAAAAAATATATATTAATTGGAGCATTTTTTTATTTTGGTCTCACAATTTCAAACATGGGTGGATTCATAATATAATATAATATCATTATTAATTGTGCAGTTGATATAGGAACATGCACAAAAAATAAAAAATATATTGTAATAATAGAATCGAAATATCATTTCAGTTGCCAACTAAAAATTTGTGTGATCGTTATTTACAAGATACTACTTCGTAACAAGAAAATTGCTCGTTTTTACATCGAATTCAAACCTTTCGGATTTACTTAATTAAATCTTGGATAATGTTATTAGAAAGCACGAAACGACGGACTTGCTAGCATGGGGAATTATTATAGAGGAGCATGAACAAGAGGTTGTCCGCTTCCCATTTGATCCTACAAAGCCTGTTCCTACCTTCTATAAGTATTTGATGCATAGGGTGTGTGTTCATTCCGTTACCTTCTATAAAGATTCTTATAAGTAACCTTTTTTAGAAAATATTAAAATAAACTTCAATTAAGTTTAAGTCGCAAGCTCTTACTCAAGCTATATTTCTTATCATACTTACCCTTAACCATAGAATTTCTCATGTATCTTTTTGTTCAGGCAAAGAATGTTACTAAATAATAACACCCAAAAATACTAAACATGAATAAAAACGTAATAAAATGGGATTAATGCATGGGAATGCACCTAACGATGTCTATAGTATGTACTCAACTTCCTTTTGGTCTATTGTATGTATCAACCTTTCAATGTTGGTCTATTGTGTGTATCCGACTAACGTGTCACCCGTTTTTGATGATGTGTCAATGACGTTACAGATGATGTGACACATTATACGGTTGCCACATAATCAAATTAATCATTGGATACACACAATTGACCAAAGTTGCAATATTGATACACACAATAAATCAAAACAAAGTTGGGTACATACTATAGACATCGGACTAAAGTTAAGTGCATTCCGCTGCACTAAACCCTAATAAAATCTACCGAATCAATCAATAATCAATAAATCAAGGTATATATAAGTGTAAAGTTCTGCACATTAAATTAAATATACTATATTCACTCTATTAGTATGATTTTACTTGTCAGCCCAATACCAACCACGAGCATGAACAAAAAAGCCCATTTCTTTTTATGTAACTTGATCTTTTGGAAGACTGGAAGGCCCAATTGAACATGGTGCTTCGTTTAGGATGGGGTTTGATTAATCAGGTTTCGTGTCGGAATTTAATTATATAAACGATGTTAATTTATCCATATCAAAATTATAAATATCTTCTTAGTTACTCCCTTATCCCAATTAAAGTGTTAGATTATTATATTGGATTGGTGGTGATTTGACAAATCCACCACTATTATGCATTAACATATTATACATTAAAATCTGTTAACGCATAATAGTGGTGAATTTATCAAATTGGAGGGTACAAATATCATTATCTACAAACATGTATAAATGATTGTAAATTAACCAATATTCAAGTTATTATATAGTGTTTTGTTTTGTAAGTATAAATATATTATGCATATTCAAACGCCTTATTAACATAGTTTATTAGCATTGTCGTTGTAATTTTTGTAATTATATTAGGGGTTTTGATAAACCTAGCTCTTAGGCATTGTTTAACCCTTCCAAAATTAAATTCTAACTATTTATTCAAGTTTCTATACATATAACACATGTTTAATTAATATTAGTATGAGTATGTTTAATTATGGAGTGAATGCATTGCAAACATGGAATTTTGATGTTTAATTAATAGTTTAAATCAATTTTGGAATCCTTAAATAATGGTCTAAGACTAGTCCCAACAAGCTTAGTCGGTTGGGAACCGACGAAGCTTTCAAAACAGACATTGATGGCACCGCTTGTGCGGTTGTTTCGTCTCTTTTGCTTATTCGGCTAACCGAAGAAAGAAAAAAAGTTTTCATGGGGCCCAGCTTATATTTAATATATTGTTTTTTTTTTGTTTAGTATATGTAAATGTAGGAATATTGATAAATGTGAGTTCAAAAATTGAAGTGATGAAACCACTACTGACACCTTTGTGTCTGTCTTTCGTCGGTTTTTTTGATGTGCTGATGTCGCACAACTGACGAAAGAAGTGACGAAACCACGGTTGAGAGTGGTCTAAGGGCTATCTTTATCAACACCCTTATATTAGTATGCATATTTGTACATTAGACTTCATCCATTGTTTATAGCATTAAAATATTTGTGTGAGAGAAAAATAAATTACATTCCACATTGAAGATGAAACAAATTCACTACGAAAGTAAATATTAGAGCACAAGGAGTGGGAATGACAAACTATCGGTGTTCACCAACTTGAACGCTGGGATCCGGCGTTCACCATACCGAACTAGCGTTCAAGATCAATGTGTTGCCCGGAACATTGTTTTCAATTTTTTTTGATTAAAAACAATTATTTTGGACCTATTTGAATTCCAAGTTGAATATTGAACCCCTCTCTTCAAAATCAAACCCGTATTAAACTTCGATGTTTGATTAAACATTAAATTGAATATCGTGTACAAACTCAACCACTCCTTGTAATACTAAATAACAACGTCACCATAAATTTCAAGTATATCATCTATTAATATACGTGCCCAGTCTTTTAAATTAACTCCTAAATTTTGAGTATCTTTTACTATACAAGATTTCATAGTGAGCTATAAAAAAGTAGGGGTGTGCGCGGTTCGGTTTGGGGCGGTTATGGACACTAACCGTAACCGAACCGAATATGGCGGTTAATTGATATTAATAACCGTTGGGTTCGGTTAATTGGCGGATCGGTTAAGCGGTTAATTTTGGCGGATCGGTTAATCCCGACGGTTAAAGCGGTTAACCGAATATGTTGATTTTGAAAATATAAAATAAATTACGAGTTAAATCTTTAGATCCAAAAGAGCAATGGTAAATATGAATGGATATTAAAATTCAAATATTGGTTTAGAAGTTCATATGTAAAGTCCATATATTATATTGGTCCATTAAAAAACTTAAAATAAAATAACAAAAGTACAAAATCAATGATACAAAAAGTAACTTGTATATATTTCTTAATTTTTAGCACTAATCCACATAGGAATAAGAATAATATATGTATTTATATTTTTATTAAAATTAATAAAAAACTAAGTATAACATTTAAGGCGGGGCGGTTAATGGCGGCTCGGTTATGGACATTAACCGTAACCGAACCACCACCGGCGGTTAATTTCATTTTACATAACCGAACCGTCGGTTTATATGGTTAAGCGGTTAATATGGTTACGGTTCGGTTAAACGGTTTTTGTGCTCACCCCTATAAAAAAAGCTTATTCAAGTTCCTCTAACATAAAATTTATACAATCAATTTTTTCAAGTTTGAACTTAGTTTGTTATAAAAGTCAAACTAAATAACTTACGAACATTGAGTAAGAACTTAAACTCGAACACTCATCCATGTTTATGCTCGAGCTCCGGCTCGAAAACAGTACATAAATTTTTGTTGAGATCCATCCGAACTAAAATCGAATAATCTATAAACTGAGTGGAAACTAAATTTTCTGCTAGTAAACCCGAACACCCGATTATTCAGCCATAGTTACAAACTTAAAATGATCAAATTTCGTCAAAGAGCAACTCACCGGTTTTGCGGGGGATACAAATCATCAATTCCTACATTCTTTCCATTAATCATTCCCCGCCATTTCTTCATCCGAAAACTACGGGCCTCCACTCTAACAGTCTAACCCCAATTCCTTCAACCCAACACAATCCCACCTTTGACCTAAATCCCTCTTTTTTCAAACTCTTAATTTTCACCTACAATTTCTCATAAAGCATTCGACTTTCGTCAAGATTCATCGAATTACGCACTACCCACTTTTCAATTTTTTTTGAATTCACCCTCATTTCCGTAATTTTGTGCAGATTTTGAAATTGGATTCTTGATTTATTATTTAAACGGTGAAAAAGAATCATGATTCTATTGCAGTATTAATGAGAAGATGAATGGATTTAGATACTTAATCATTATAATTTTAGTTCCTTTTGTGGGTGAATTTCCACAAAATGTGAGGTCTCAAAATAAAGGTGCAGCATCACGTAAGCCGAAATCTAGATTGTCACCATTACTTTCAAATCTTTTTCTTGGAAGGTTTAATAAAACCGTCGAACAATATCAACCCGATATCGAAAAAGAGATTGGATTTTGCACTGAAGATGTGTGAGTAATTCACCAACTTATTACACCATTATATAAATGTAGATAAGTTGCTTGTTAATCTTTGGCTTTTATATGGTTACACTTATTTATGTATCATGTTTTAGGAAAAAAGATTTTAATGGAGCTTTTGACTTTCAAGGCAGAGAAGAATTCTTCGAAAGGTGTCATAAAAAGTTACAAGGTGATATGCACTCCAACAACCCAGTTTTCTTTGTGTGTTTTGTAATTATTTATATATTATTATTATTATTTGTTAAGTTAATGTGGGAAGTTTGGCATTGCATTGAAAAGTGATTATGTGATACATGGGAATAATCAGAATCCTATAATTAGATGATAAGTTGTAGAGGGTAATTTGGGTACCTTTGACCCCGTACCATATTTCAATAGTATGCGTACGCTCCACCTGCAAAGAGCATCAACGCCGGGCAAATCATCTGTCAACAAATCACTCACATCTGCTGCGGCACGAATTCAAACCCCTGACTTGTCAGTCATACATGTGGGATCTGGGCGCAGGGACGGAGCTTGAACTATTTTATCGGGGGGGGGGGGGGGGGGGGGGGGGGGGCAAAATTGTTTCAACTTAAATGTAATTTTATACATCAAAAGTTGATATCCATATTATCTTTAAAAAAGATACATGAAATTAATGATAAAAGTAAAGTCACTCACATGTTAACAAACTTACTAAATGAGACTATATACACTTAACTTTTTGTTTTGTTTTTTTTTTTCAAACATGGTATTGTAGTAGAGTTCCAATGAGAGAAGAAAGTTATGAAGTATATGTGTTAAAAAGTCAAAGACATATTGATAAAGTAATGCCATTTGCTTTATTCACGAGGGACTAAACATATAAATTTACATTTTTGTTACACAGTGTAGTAGTGACAGACTACAGTCGTATGAATTATATATATATGAGTCAAATTTTTGGGGGGGCCACAACCCCTTCTAGCCCCCATAATACTCCGTCCTTGTCTGGGTTTGCGGTGGCAGTACCACTTGAACTATGCTCAATTGGTTAGATGATAAGCTCTAATGAAACTGGCTGTAGGAAATGGTGTTTGGACATGCTTCTATTTTTTGAAGATGTGAGAATAACTTGTTTGAGTAAAGTTGTGAGAGGTTCAAGGCACACAATAGCGCAAAGGGGTTTAGGGGCTTCACTAGGCGCATCATGTTCAATATAGTGTAAAAATTATATATGTAGTAATGCATTATGTATATATATAACTCATCTAAATGTAGAACACTTAATAATAATGATTGTAACCAAAGTGCCTTTGACCTAGTGGTATGTGAGGAGCTCATCAATCAAGGGACTTTGTGTTTAAGTATTGTTACTTTGTTAGAGACAATGTGTATATATGTTTTTTTCTATATAATATGTGGATTAGGTTGTAGTATCACTGTTCTAAATTAATAATAATAAAGAATATATGTAACAAATTTCTCTTCTATACTTCAAATATTAAATATAATTTCATTCCAAACCAAAAATTCAAGCAATGTGATTAATCGATGTTAATCACTGGTAAAAAACAATGGCAGAACACCCGTTAAAGATTTCTAACTCTAGACGTTGTACTAAATTCTTTCAGACCTGCCAATTCGATTATGTACCGTGTCAGAACTTAAAGTATACTTCACCAGTTTCTTGAAGCACAGTGGCGACAAGAAAAGCGTTTCTCAATCTCACTTCTTAGAACCGACCCGAAACTGTAACCTGACATCATGGTCTGCTGGATGTGAGGCAGGCTGGGCAAGTGCAGTCAATCCAGGCCAAAAATATGACTATAATGAAACCGACCCAAAAAAGATGCCTTTCCGGACAACTAATAGCAAACCATGTTGCGAGGGGTTTTTCTGCCCTCAAGGTCTCACTTGCATGATACGTGAGTCTAAACTACCCAAATCCACATGAAAGTTGTCAACTTCATTGCCAATTACTTGCAGATTTTTATTGCTATTTTGTGCTTGCAGCATGCCCATTGGGTGCACACTGCCCTGTTGCAAAGCTCAATCCAACTAGTGGGATTTGTTTACCGTAAGTGATTTAGATTTTTATTCTTTTTGATACTCTTTGGGGCTTAGATTATTATATATCTCATTATTAAGACATGTATTCTTAGAAATCTTTTTGCAGATACCATTACCAATTACCTTCAGGCAAACAGAATCATACTTGTGGTGCAGCTGATATGTGGGTTCCTGTACATTTGGGTACTGAGATACTCTGCGATCCAGGATACTATTGTCCAACAACTATCAAGAAGATCGAATGCCCTCCAGGGTAATTTATATTTTACTACATTTCCTTGGAGGTGCTTTAATGTTTTGTTAATTCATCCTTCCAATATGTGTTTACTCATGCATAATTCTTGGTTTGATTGCAGATGCTATTGCAGGATGGGCTCCAGGGTTAAATACAGTAAGTTGTTTTAATGTCTTTGTGAACAGTACTTTTTTGTTGATAACCTTAACGCAATCGATTAAAACAGGATGGGCTCATGAAGATTAACGTTTTATGTGATATGCAGGGTGCTTCACTGGCACTAAGTGCGACAAGGGAACAGAACTTCCAAGTATGCAGGTTTATGGAATCTTGCTCATTGTAAGTAGTTATTAATCTGCTAAAGATTATGTCTTGCGTCTCTCCTGTATTTGTTTTTTACCCATGTCTATATACCATTTAGGAGGTGTTTGGATTTGATTGCTAAAAAAAAACCAGACAAAGAAATATCTAATCACATTTAAAATTCGCATCCAAACAATTCTATAAGGTGTTCATGGTTCGGTTATTGACCAAAACCGAACCATAACTAAATATTATTGTTTTCTTTTCTATCATCAGAACTGTTTGTTTCGGTATCATTATAGTTTGGTTTCTTATCGGTTATTGTGGTTTATAACCCAATTTTGAGCTTTCAGCCAAGTAAAACTTTTGGGCTGCAATATAATGAAAAAATTCGTTCTTTCAACAAGGCATATTCACCAACGTAAGCATAATTATTATATAATACAACATAGCATGATTTGAAATATCTAAAATCAGACTTAAACAAAGATAATCCAACAACAATTCATTATTATACCTGTAGAAACTAGTTAGTGCATAATTAAGAAAAGAAAAGAAAAGAGAGTAGTAGATCACACATTTACTCCTAATGGCCATTGGTCCATAATTAAAGGAAATCATAGAAGTGAGTCAAATAATCCATCAATTTGTATGATAATAATAAAATAACAAATATCGAGTTTGTTTGACTATTAAAGGTTTGGTTTTTTGTTCTAACGTGAACCAAAGTAAAACATTTCAGTTATTGCATTATCAATAACCAAACCATCGGTATTGCCTCTCTTTTTTTGGGTTTTTGGTGGACTATTTCGGTTTTGATAGAATGCAATTCTTTTTGTAGGCTTTGTTGACGGCTATACTGATCGTCGTATACAATTGCTCAGATCAAGTAATCTCAACTCGTTATGAGAAACAAGCAAAATCCAGGGAAGCAGCAGCAAAGTATGCACGAGAAACAGCACAAGCAAGGCAAAAGTCAAGAGCTTCAAAAGACGCTTGGAAACCGTCGGGATTACAAGGGTTGCAAGACACACTGTCGCGAAAATTCTCCAGAACAAAAACCAAAGGCTCAAGCCAAATTTCAGGTTTCTCAAGTCCACAAGGGAACAGAAAGGAATCACCTTCGGTTGCTGATAACTTGGAGAATGATAAAGGTTCCAATTTGGAAAATGGTGATAAAAATACAAAACACGCACGTAGAGCTTCAAAAGAATTGCATACAAGAAGCCAAATATTTAAGTATGCATATGGTCAAATTGAGAAAGAAAAAGCAATGGATGAGATGAACATGAACATGGAAATGTATGGTGATGATGTTGTTTTAAGGAAAAGGCCTCGGATTGAGATTGCGTTTAAGGAGCTAACACTAACCTTAAAAGGAAAGCGTAAAAATATAATGAGGTGTGTTAGTGGAAAGATTTTACCAGGAAGAATATCAGCTGTTATGGGTCCTTCTGGGGCTGGAAAGACGACGTTTTTATCTGCTCTGACTGGAAAGATAACCGGGTGTACTATGTCCGGGGATATCTTAATCAATGGGAAGAATGAATCAATTCACTCGTATAAAAAGATTGTTGGGTTTGTACCACAAGATGATATTGTGCATGGAGATTTGACTGTAGAAGAAAACCTGCGGTTCAGTGCACGATGCAGGTATGTCTACTTATTCCTGGTAACCAACTTTGGTGTGATTTGTGTTTTGGGTAATCCAACTTATGTTTTCGCCAAACGTTGATAACCGGCAACGGTACTGGTCCATACCCGTCCCGCCCGAAGGACAATAAATGGAAGGCAATGTACCAATTTCAAGCTGACACCCACTAATAAGAGTGTCCATCTATATTAATAAATGTGATCATTGTTGCAAGGTCTTCCTCTTTAGAACCTACTCAGCTACGCGCATGAGGGTCTACCCAAAAGTTACAGCACTATGTTTCATAGCCTCCAACCACTATGTTTCCCCCTCAGGGATTAAACTTATTTTTGGTGAGGAAAAACCAGCAAGGCTTCAAATGGTTATCAACTAAGATAACTGTTTTTTCATGGAGTCAACACGGTCAAGAGTGACCGACATGCACACCGTCATTTTGATCCATTACAGGTCATACTCCATAGTTAAATGTTGGTGTTCTTGAATAAAAACAGTTGAACTTGATGGCTTTCTTTGGCCTAAATATAGTTGGTTACCTACACTAAAAATCGGTCCAAAGTTGGTTACTTTTCTCACACAATTAGTTCTATTATATTATCATGTACTGATACTATGATACTGACTTATTGTCTTGTATCATTTCTAAAATCGTGCAAGTGAAGATTGTCTGCTGATTTGCCAAAAGCAGATAAAGTTCTTATAATAGAACGAGTTATCGAGGCGTTGGGACTTCAGGGAGTGAGAGATTCAAAAGTCGGGACGGTTGAAAAACGGGGGATTTCTGGAGGTCAAAGAAAACGGGTCAATGTTGGGCTTGAGATGGTCATGGAACCGTCACTCTTGATCTTAGACGAGCCCACATCCGGTTTAGACAGTGCATCTTCTAGTTTACTTCTTAGAGCTCTTCGACGTGAAGCTCTGGAAGGTGTTAACATCAGCATGGTTGTACACCAACCAAGGTATATAACAAAGTTTATTATCATGGTTTTATTTTGTCTTGAAACTGAACTTTATTTTTTTTCCGCAGCTACTCGTTATACAAAATGTTTGACGATTTCATACTTCTAGCCAAAGGTGGTCTAACCGTGTACCATGGGCCAGTAGAGAAGGTCGAGGAATACTTTGCGGGCCTAGGAATAACGATACCTGACCGTGTAAATACTCCTGATCACTTAATTGACATTCTCGAGGGTATAACTAAACCAGGAGGAAATGTAACAGCTCAGCAGCTTCCCGTTAGATGGATGCTTCATAATGGGTACAGGGTACCCCCTGATATGTTACATTTATGTGATCAAAATGGCTCATCGTCATCATCAACGTCATCGTCTATATCTAATAAGCATGTTGACGGCCAACGTGAAGTTGAAAAGTATAATCACTTCACCACCCCAGATTTATCGGGTCGTGTAACTCCTGGAGTTTTTAGGCAGTACAGATATTTCATTGGAAGGTAATATCAATAGGGAAAACATGTAAAGAATGCAATATACTATATGCATGGAAGGATCACGTAAAAACATCTCTTACGGAGAAAAGCGTAAGGAGTATTGTGTTGCTGACACATGTCTGATGAATCATGTCTTACCGCTTATGCACCAATATTTTTGCAATTATGAACACGTTTTTCGGTGCATCATAGTGTAAAATATGTGCAGACTTCTCTCTACAACTATCTCCATAAGAACTCTTCTCTTGAAAGTTGAAACCCACTCACTATAAACAACATACCTGTTTTAAAAACTATATAATGCAACGTACCTGTTTTTAACTACGGAGTATATACTACAACATACTTACCTTTTCTTACCAAAGTATACAATTTGTAACCATTTAATTCAGCAAGTTGCATATTTTGGTAAGAAATACAGAGTAGTAAGTATGTTTGCATTAAATGGTTAGACAAATATTTTGCAGATGGATTAAAAATGAATAGCACAAACTTTGCCGGGGCATCCCCTTTATCCAAAAATAAATAAATCAAATGAATAGCACATTGCATTTTCTTGCAGTTTGCTCAATGTCAATACGGTAAATTTATTTTTTTATGCTGTATAACATAAAGTGTGATTCATGTTTTACAGGGTTGCTAAGCAACGTTTGCGAGATGCTAGAGCACAAGCTGCAGACTATCTAATCCTTTTACTTGCTGGAGCCTGCTTAGGAACCATGGCTGAAGTGAGTGATGTGTCATTTGGATATACTGGTTATCAATATACCGTCATTGCTGTCTGTAAGTGCAAAAAGGAGAAAATTATACCAGTTCTTTTCGAAGTAGGGTACTAGGGTGTGCATATTGCGACATGTATTAAGAACTATAATTTTTATCCTATATTAATTTTATTTCATGATGTATGATTTCAGCTTTGTTATGCATGATTGGAGCTTTGAGGACATTTTCTCAGGATAAATTACAATACAGAAGGGAAAGTGCTAGCGGCATGAACAGTTTATCGTATTTTCTGGCCAAAGATACAATGGACCTTTTGAACGTAGTCATGAAGCCATTGGTTTATCTATGCATGTTCTATTTTTTCAGCTATCCGAGATCGAGCTTCGAGTCGAATTATTTAATTTTGTTGTGCCTGGTTTATTGTGTGACGGGCATATCTTATACGCTAGCCATCTCACTCGAGTTCAGCCAAGCTCAATTGGTATGTCACTTTTAAGAGTAGTACTGACAACCAATCATATATACTAATATAATTAGAAGATTCAACTTTTACGTCTGTCCATGCTTGTAGGTCATATGCCATACGGGCATTCATCCAGCTCGTGTCATGTCAAATAACACCCTCTTTTCCACTCTTTCTATTCTTAGTATAAAAAGTTAGTCCCACAAATCTTTTTAACACTAACTTGGTGGCAATTGTCGAAGTGACCTGATCACCTGAAACCGGACACAAAACTACATTGGTAAGAGTTGGATAATCCCAACCTACCAACATGTTTTAGTTATCAGGTTGTGTGCAAGTTGATAATCAGGTAAACGGGTCAACTTGTCAACCCAATTAAGTTTCAAAAGGTTTTTCTTTATATAAAATAAGCTAGTGATATTGATAGGCCTAAATTGGTAGGCCTAAAAATCAATCTGATAATAGAATTACGAAGTATTGTTAAATCTATGGTATACACGAGGAATGAGTGATTGCCTGTGTCATGTGTTAAACAATGAATTGATTAGGCCAATCCGAAACCAACCCTGCAACCTGTTTGACCCACTTAACAAAATGGCTTACGTGGGTTGCGTATGGGTAAAATAGTATTTGGATTAGGGTTAAAGTTAGGGGTGGAAATTCTCTACATGACCCGACAGTAAAGCCGACACAAACTTAATTGGGTTAGGGTTGGGATTTTCAACCCGCTAACCCGCTTCATTTGTAAGTTTGGGTTGGGGTTAGCGGGTCAATCCAAAACCTACCCATCAAATTTGACCCAAAATTAACTCATCAACCCATTTACCTAAACGAGATATGTATGGGTTAAGTACTTTTGACCCAACTAAACAAGCCCCACCCGACCTAAATTGCCACCATAGATATACTTGAAATCACCTACCCCATTTATGTGATCATGCAATATTTGGGTTGGGTATATCAACCCACCATCCCAATCCTAATTGCCACCATTGGCGGACGATATGGCTAACATGACCTGCACGCATGAACAAGCATATATGTTGAATTGATGATCATATATGTCTAGAGTCTGTATATATTGTCATCTCATACTCGTCTTTCACTCTGCTCAGTGGTCGGTGCTTTTTCCTGTTGTTTTGACCCTCATTGCCAATCAAGACAAAAGTTCAGCTATTTCTTTAGTATCACAATTTGTCTTCCCAAGGTGGGCTTTGGAAGCCTTCATTATCGCTAATGCCAAAGAGTATGTTCTTGTTCTTGAACAACAATCGTGAATTCCGCAACAAATAGTTATCATTATTAAGAGCATAGAAATATGATAATCAATTTGAGTTTTTCTAGGTACACAGGCGTTTGGCTGATGACACGATGTGCTGCATTGAAGAAATTTAATTTTGATATTCATAACTCAAAGAAATGTCTTTGCTATCTTCTGGCAACAGGAGTAGGTTTTCGTATTATAGCTTTCATATGTTTGATTTCGAGATCTAAGTAGTGAAGAATTGTAATCCAGTGGTTGACTTTCTGGTCAATCATTCGACCATGGTGGTTCAAGGAGCAGGAGGTCTCAGATTTGATTGTCCAACAACTTTGTGGGCCATGCCTGCTGGTTAGAAGGCTCGACGTTTCTCCAGGCTGCATGCATACCAATCATAGAAGAATGGAATCCAAGATGTTTGATACCGTAGTAAAAATCTCACCTTGCTTTGCTAGATTCTTTAATTTATTTTTGCACATAGTATACTAGAAACGAAGCGCAAGCTACATGTTTTAGCCACTATTGCTTCTTCTTAGGACAAATGTTACATATTTATAGTTTTTGTTTGTATGGCAATAGTTTCGTAGAAATGAAGGTTTTTTTATATGACCAACTGTCCAAGAGATATTCGTGTCTTTATGTTTCTTTTTAATGTTTAACTTCGTCTTATAAGATTAGAAAAGCTTTATGATCCCCACATAACAAAAAGTAGTTCTCTGATGTTACAGAAATTGCTGGAGGATTTATCACAAGTGAAAGTTCGAATTCAATGGTCTTAAAGTCCCCAGCTATTGGTTGATCACTTAGAACAAAAATGTGATAAAGACAGCATATAATATATGTATCACCAGATGCTTTTACTATCGAATACTAACCTTCAGATGATATTCTATGTCAAACAACAATTATGTAAAGTTAAATGGAGAAAAAATCTACTGTAAACAGATTTTGTAGTAGCAAACAAGCCAAGAAGTCATGATTTTACCAAGAGCAGCTGATACTGTATCAGTTTTGACATGTACACAGCAGATCCTCTACTTTCAATGTTAAGCGCTTCATTTTTAAAATCTCCTAAAACACTTCTGCCCCTTCATATTCTTTTCTTCTGTAATCAGCCGTTAAATACAACCTTTTTACATCAGTCCTACAATAACATAAGAGAAATACAATGTCTAAACCTATATGTTACTGTATTCAGGCCAGTTAGCGGGTTCAAGTTGTCATGTTGTGATTCAACCCAATCCAACATGATCCGATAAACCGGTTGTCGGGTCAAAAGTACTCAACCATGACCCAACCCGACTAATGTTCCGAACCTAGAGGTATCAAAATGGATGGATTAGATTTATCCGACGTGAATCGGATTGAATTTCGGTTTCAAATATATGAATCCGATCCATCCAAATTCATTTTATACTAATTTTGTTTTTCATTATCTATAAACGTAAGATATTATACGTAACATCTCCAAAATTGGCCTAGAAATATATTATATTTTGCACAATGTTATTTAATTATTTAATTGATAAAGATGGGGTTAAAAGTCGCATGAGGTAACTGTAACTGATAAAATATTAAGTGTTTTAAATTCATAAAGTTATAAGAAAAGTAAAAAGTCTTAGAATCGCAAAATGGTTTTGAGGTTCCAGACAATAGATTAGAATGAGTTTTTTTTTTTTTTTTTTTAATAAAAAAAAAAAAATTGCTTCCATTTTCTTCTTCTCACTTCCAAACAAACACTATGTCATCAAAACAAAAAGAGCAAATCCATGGGAAGCACTGTGAAATTGTGATTCTTGACTCACTCCAGATTATTAATATCATCATCATCATCTTATACCTTCTCATTTGAGCATGTAAGTATTATTTTTATCATTATTTAGGAGTTTTGATTTGTGAAAGAAATTGATGAGTTGATTGATGCTTGGATAACTTTAAGTTAGATTAGAAAACCCACCAAGTCGAAATTATAACTGAGAACATGAGTTATTCATTAATTGGTTCGTGGTTGGGTATGTTATGCTATCTGCGCTGCTGCTGTTGTTTAAAGCCACGAGGCCGGCGGCCTCTAAAGGCTGGCCGGCGGCTGTTTGTGTTGAACCCAAAACCGGCGGCCCTATTGGTTTAGCCGGCTGCCTCTATAAAGTTTATCATACGTTTGCTTTCTGTTTGAGCCTTCGATTTTCTGTTTGCTGCTGCTGTTCTCGTTGGCCAGGGGGTGGGGGGAAAAACCTGGTGGATGGTGATGGTGATTCTCGGGTCCGTGGTTCGAGCCATGTACTTCCTTGGTTGGTCGCATAGATAGCTCGTTTATGATCAGGTATTGATGTGATGTGAATAAACTGATTTTGTGTAGCTTTACTTGTGAGTTTAAAGGACAAGTGTTCTTGAATCCATGTTCTTAAAATGGGTTTTGAAACTAATAGATGGGTTAAGTAAATCTAATAAAATTCACTGATATTGAAGTAGACACCAATGATATATAATGTTCTTGGATGTTAGAACATTAATATAAAGTTAAATGATGTTGGTTATTGTTATCATTGAAAGTAAAATGTGGCCAAGTTATATTACTTGAGTTACATGATTGTTTGTGATTGGAATTAATTGTGATTAGGTGTTCTTGGATTCAATTATATTGAAATTGAAAGTTTAGAATCAACAAAAAAGGATTATTGAATTGGTAAGAATCTTGGATTAAAGGTAAGGTTTTTAGTGATACATAAACACATTGAATGTCCCTTTGTGATAACAAAGAATTATTAGTCGAATTAGGAAGATTGTTTTGTGTTTGTCTATGCCTAAACTACGAATGCTGCTGTTTCTTCGAGTCCATGCTGCTGCTGGTTTGCTACGCCTGCTGCTGCTGTTTGGACCATGAGGCCGATGGCCTCGGTCCCTTTTGTTTGTATTTTGATTTTAATCAAAGTTATTGAAGGCATATATATATGTGTTATTTGAAAAGTGATCTTTGAATGTAAATGATAATTGGTTCTTAATTCATTATTGATATAAAGTTAACTGGAAGTGTTATAATTCATAATAAAGAATGTTAACTTTATATAGATATAAAATGAGAAGAGACATTGATCTTATATGTGCTCTTATCATGTAAATATACAAGTATATGAAAATGATGAGTTTATATCATTGATGTTATGGGCAGTAGACTTTTATATATATAAAAGAGTTGTGATAATAATTGGGATATAATTCAAATGAATTGTTATACTTAAGACTTCTAACGTGGTTATGGTTCAATATGACATGTTATATGCATATGACTTGAAATGATATTAACATGGGTACAAATTAAATACTTATGATGTTTTAGGTATTGTAATTATTGAACCATGATAGACTTGATTTATGTTATATATGTACTGAAAGAAAATGATACTAGTGAATCTGGGTAAGTATTAGAGATAATGAGACATAATTATGAACATATTATTGTGAGATAAATAATATGTAATTCTTGAACTCTGTCGAATATAAGTTATGTATTGTTGAGACAGATTACTAACTTATATTTACACTGTTGTATTCTCAGATTTGGAAAAGACTCAGTGATATTACACTGCTGAGCTAGCAGCTGAGGTATTCGGTGAGTGGAACCTGTAACCCTCAGTATGATTTAGTTGTAACAGGTTTGGTTACAACAAGTAACGTATTATTACTGTTTTAATTGCCCTAATGATTGCGGTTGTTGGTAATAATACCGTTGATATATTGATTAGCCTGATGTGTGACTTGATGAATATGTGAATATGTGATCACGTGACTTATTTGGCCTTCGGGCATCAGTATTGAGGTCAACGAGTTAGTTGGGTTTGGCTACTATTGAGGATGACAGGAATCTCCTTATACTCATCGTTAATAGGAGATTAGGTCGTATGAAATTAGTACCAAGCTATCGGTCTATTCTGTATTGGCCTTACAGATTGATGGTAAGTGTTCTTTGAGAAGGTGATACCTCAAGAACCACCGATCCTCATTGAAATTATGTGACATATTGAGATGTTATCTCATTGATATTATGTGTTTACTGTTGGTATTCTTGGCCGAAGGTTTCCCCAAGAACCATCGATATATTGTGATGATAATTAATTACTATGGATTGTTGTAGACAAAGTTGTTGTAGCTAAGTTATACTGTTGATTACAGTCCTGTCTCACTTAGCTTTCGCTAACCCTGTTGTTATCCACTTCCTGCAGGTTATGATTTTGTGATATCTTGGGATGGGCAGGAAGACATGGTTAACAAAGAATGTTTGATGTCGCTCTACTCTGATATATATATTTTGATAACGGAAAAGTTTGAAATTTATAACACCCTGTTTTGAATATATAAGTATATTATTGTTGTAATAGTAATTAAAAGGATATGTTTTATATTTTGAAAAGTTTAAGTGAAATTTTATATGACGTATTCATGAAATACGTTTTGGACTTGCGCTTCCGAGTTAAATCAATATAATACTGGTTACAGAAATGAGGGGTGTTATATTATAACAAAAAAATACAATCTAGATAATATTGAGTTTGAATTATCAAGTTCAAATAGTAAATTACAACAATCTATCTATCTACACTATATATTATAAAAGAGTGTTAATTAGGTAGTCATTTTATTTTTAGTAGCCTATAAACTAATCTCCACCATTAATAAATTGTTAAAACTTTTAATTTACACAATTGATCTTACCTTAATAAAATAACTATCTAAATAGTCGAGAGGGGATGATCAAATGTCTAAACTACCACTTTATTCTTATTTCAATAATCAATTAAATTAAATTTTCAATTATTTAAGGTAGATACAAATCAAGGTTTAATCTTTATTCACATAATGATTGTCAAACAATTCATCATTTATAAATTCAAATTTGAATATTTTCTTTAACTTTTTTATTATATATATGCACTATGTATTGTTAAATTGCTAATAGTAGTTTTAATTTTTCATTTTCAATTATTTTTTTTCTAATCATCAAATGTATTTCATCGATTAATTATAAATTTACAAGTTTCGTGAATGCATACGAGATGTTCGACTAAATGTCTCTAAGGATCTCAACGGTTCTATCCCAAATATATGATTTATAATTTTAACGAGGTTTTTTTGGCCCGAGCGTTGCAGCGGGTTTTTAAAAATTATTTTTTTTGCTAGCCGACTCCACTATGATTTAGACCCGATTTGTATTAAACACAATATGACTATATAGTTTATATAAATTTACTGAGAATTAATTTTTGAAAGATACATATTCTTTCCAAAATCAAAGCAAATTAAGTGTGAGTTTTTTTTTTTTTAAATAAGCCCTAAAAGCACTAAAAATAAATGCAACTTCAAGTAACTTATATATACAAAGCAAATTAGCAAACCTAATACCATACCAACTACCACATTGAAACAGATTAGAAGAGTAATAATGTAAACGAATTATATTCTCAAACTCAAAAAACATTCTAATAAACACATCAAAATTTCTATAACCTCAATCTATGATATCAGCAATATAATATAATTATAATAAATGATTAAAGTAATCAAAATAAAGTTACAAAGAAATTTTACTTTACTATACAGCTTTAAAAATATATGTAGTTCCATGAGTATCAGTATCAGTATCAACTACTACAAATGGTAAAGTTTGTACACACAAAAATCAGCTCCTCAAAATTACATACATAAAGTTTTTGTATTCCAATATCCACCCGTGTAATGTGCTCCACTACCATCATCATTAGTTCAGTGCAATTACGTACCTCTTATAAAAAGTAAAAAGTTGATATAGTATAAGAATAAGTATAAGAATATATGATAAACTCAATAAAGAAGCATGAAAAAGCGAATATTACCAAGCTAGTAAGCTTCATTGAAGCATCCGTCGATCGTCATTATCTTGTGTTACCTTAAGAATTCAAAAGAGAAAAAAAAAATCTTAGAGAACAAAAAAGTTAAATTAGAAAAGCAAAACTAACCGTTGAAGATCTTGTAGGGGCCGAAGTTGTTATAACTTATTATAACGTATTGTCTACTCGTTCCATCACATACATTTTACCACTTTTTAATTAGTTACCCCATGACTCCTTACTTGATGTTAGCATGTACAACTTGATTATATATATATGATATGAAGTGATTGAGAAACACAAACCCAGAGAGAAAAATGTAAGATATGAGGGAAACACTAACCATTTTAGAGCTACCTAGCTTGCTAGCTAGTTATGAATTGGGAGATGACATGCGTTGTATGATTCGGTGTGCAAAATGAGGAGCAGATTAATATAAGAAGTTTGTATATGAAAGTCAAGAATAAAAGTTTAAAAGTCTCATTTTGGGGATGGAGATGGCGTGAAATGAGGAAGACCTCAGGTATGGTGCAAAAGTAGTCACCAACAACCCTCAACTATTGAGCATAGACAGCCATACTTATGTCAGTAGATGTCACAACAAAATTTAATTTAATAGAAAAACATTACTATACAACGTGGAATCGTACCCTCGCTGCTCAAAACAAACACAAGCAATTTAACCACTACACCATTATCAAATTCATTTTATTATTTCCATCTTTAATGAATTAATATCTTCTTATGTTAACTAAATACTAAAACTATTCATCTACTGTTAAAGGAATAGTTCATTTAGCTCCCAGCTAAATGTTAATATAGATAATTTGGTTAGTTGTTCATTTTTTTACTAAATCTCAAACCCTACATATGTGACCTATAGGTCACGGGTTCTAATTCGTGCCTTGACATATGTGAGTGATTTGTGGACATATGATTTGTCCGGCGTTGATGCTCGCCTTGTGGGGTAGGGCGGACATATACCATTAAAATATAGTACATAAGTCATGGGTACCCTCCAAATTACCTTTTTTCCCAATTTATTATTTACTTTAAGTTTTTTCCGACAAAAAAAACATTTTACAATTAGAGTCGATAAATTTCGGATAGATATTTGTTCTCTTTATTTTTTTTATGTTATATTAACTTTAGTTTTGTTGCTTGTTTGGATTTAATACAATAATGTGCTATCGAGTGTAGTCTGTGGATTTAACCCCATGGAAAGAGTTTTTTTTTCTATCTTTTTTTGTAAATTACGAACTTTGTTATTATATATAGCGGTCTCAATTCATCATTTATAAATTTGAATATGAATACATATAGGTCACGGGTTCGAATTTGGCCTTAGCATATATGGGTGATTTGTGGACATGTGATTTGTCCGGCGTTGATGCTTGCCTTGCGGGGTGGGGCAGACACGTACTAGTAAAATATGGTACATGAGTCAGGGATACCCTTCAAAATACCTTTTTCCTAATTTATTATTTACTTTAAGTTTTTTCCTAAAAAAATAACATTCTACACTTAGAGTATATAAATTTCGGATAGATTTTTTTTCCTTTCTTTTTTTGGTTATATTAACTTTAATTTTGTTGCTTACTTAAATTTAATACAATAATGTGATATTGCAGTGTAGTCTTTGGATTTAACCCCATGAAAAGAGTTTTTTTTTTCTATCTTTTATGTGAATTATGAACTTTGTTATTTTATACGGCTAGCCTTATTATCACAACAATCCAAATTATAATGGCAACTTTCAAAAAAAAAAATAATAATTCTAATATACCAAATAATTCGATAATAAAAACGTAAAATGCCCTTGCACGATAAAAAAGTAGCATTTTAACTTTTGTTAACAAAAAACAAAACATTAATCTATTTTAAATATGAGTGTATGGTCCGTGAAGAAAATCATAATATTATCGTGACGGATCATTTTTATGATATTTTTTTGACCAAATACAACATGCCACTCATTTATTGTGCAACATCATCTTATATTACTTATCAACTTTTTAGTCTTACATGTTTCTCTTTATCACATACTCATGGTACCAAGTGGTGTTGATCAACTCTTATAAACTAATTTCTATATATAAGTTTTGATTAAAAACTATGTGAAAGAATATTTTTTATAAGCTTGAAAATATTAGGTTTTCAAGTTTTTATTTTTTTACGTTATAAAGGAAATTTGATTCGGTGTCGTGCATTAACGTAAAAAATTATTTATAATAAAAACATCATTCTTGTGGTAATAAAAAATTAAGATACCTTACATTAATGAAATAAAAATTAAAATTTGAGTACCTAAAAATTATTTTACTATCATTGAGATCTACAATATGTAGGGTATTATTATTAACAAATAAACAATGTTTCGATTACTTTAATTTGATTATATTTAATGATATTTAATAATTTAAGACATATACGCCTCTCTTTCCAATTGAAAACATTTATACAATGTTAGCCACACAAATATGTTAATTAAAAATTGAGTAGCAAAATAAAAAATATATATAATATAAACTTTGTATAAAAATTATGTGCTAGCTCGCGAATTCGCGGGTTATAATCTAGTATTTATTAAAAGAAACTTAATAATACGAATACGTTAGTACTATTTTTATATACTTTATTTATTTATTAGTATTAGTATATTGTAAGTTAATACTCCTAGTTAATACGGAGTAGCAGACTACTTTGTGTGTCTATATATCTGCAAAAATAATTATACTCAGTGGCGGATCCAGGATTTTCAATCGTGGGGGGCAAAAAGTTATAATATTATGCACAAAACTACAAGCTACTATACTAAATTATGCGCAAAATAACACATAGTCCATAAACAAGCTAAAAAGCACTTAAAGCATGCTAAAACTTCATATATTGCATGTTAAAACAACACAAAACAACATCTAAAATAGTACCTAAACTGCAGCTACTGACGGCAACTCAAACAGCTTCAGTCTGCATCAAAGACAGCTTCAAACAACAGCTTATACAACAACTTATACAGCATCAATCAGCAGCAAAACAAAACTTCAATCAGTAGCTAAAACAACAACTAATCTGCAGCGAAAACAGCAGCAAAGACAGTAGCTAAAACACCTTCAAACAACAGCTAAAACATGATATATAAAACGTAAAATAGTTGTAAAAACAACACATAAACAGTAGCCAAAATAACACAAAAAACATAACGAATTAAGAGCACCGTAAACTGCTTTAGATTAGACAAAATAAACACCAAAAGTTGCTAAAAATAGTAGTTAAATAGCAACAATACTATTAATATTGGTCCAATACAGCATGAAGATAGACAAACTACACTTGAAACTGCACCAAAAAACAGTGAACAAAGAAGCTAGAAACCCACCAATTACATCCACTACAATTGCCCTCTACGGGTTCTCTTTTTTGAAAGCGATACATTACATCTTCATTTGTAACACTTGCAAGTGCTTCCTTTTCCACCGCACAAATCACACAAGCATTCAAAAATTCATCACCAATTCGATTACGCAAATCTGACTTTATAATCTTCATCGCCGAAAAACATCTCTCAACGGTTGCGGTTGCTACGGGCAAAACCAATGAAAGCTTTAATAACCTAAGAAAGATGTTTCCTTGTTTCCACCATCAAACTAGAAAGGTCGGCACTACCTTTCAAATTAGCAAACCTTTCATCATGTTGCACATTATCAATATACATTTCAAGTTGCTTTTCAAGTTCCATCCTTTCCGTACGATCAAAATCATTTGGATATAACTCACTTAACCTCATTAACTTTGATATGTCAAAGTTAGCAAATGAATCACGTGGATGCAAAACCACCATTTTTTGAAGTAATTCGGTGCTTACCTTGCTAAAACGATCATTAAACTCTACATTTATCATATCCACCACTGTGTTGAAACAATCAAACTCATAATAATGGCGATTGGTGATGTTATCCCTTTGTCTTCTTGAATTAACACATTTGCCCGTCATTTCCAACATTTTAATACCATGTGTATCACAAAAAGAAGTGATTTTCACCAAAAGTGGATCAAACCCATTTTGCCTAAACTTTTGAAGTTTTTCTTTGGTTGTTGTCACCAATGAAACCGCTTCCAAGATGTCTTGATCCTTTCTTTGAAGAGCTCGTGACAATATATCCGTAAGCCCTAAAATATGTAACATCAAATGCAAATGAAACAAACAATCAAATGATGTTAGATACTTTTTAAGACCAATTGCTTGATTTTGGCTTGAACCATTAGTGCCTTCCTTTTTGACATATTGTAACATCCTCTCCAGTGGCCTGATACTCCAAAGACTCAGTGATATAAGACTGCTGAGTGTGGAATCTACAGAGGTATCGGTGAGTGGATTTGGAACTCACCTTTTGATTTAGTTGTAACTGTTTGGTTGCAACAAGTAAACGTAGATGTGTTTATTAGACTGTTTAGTCTGTGTTATTGAATTAATCTACGTGATATGTGGACCTCTGTGTATCAGATTATTGAGGTCAACGTGTAGTTGGACTTTTTGGTTATTATGTGATTTACACAGGTTTTGATTCATTTGTTGTGTTTGAAACCTGTGTATGAGTTTAATAACCAATAGTTATCGGTCTCGTCCGTTATGGCCATACGGATATGTACGATAAGTGTTCTTGGGGAATCCCCGAGTATTATGATATCCCAAGAGCCACCGATCCTCATTGAAATATGTGTGTTTACGATTATTTGATATAAACTCATAGTTATGATAAGTTGAATAGTGTGTGACAAGTTCATTCACTTAGCTTCATGCTAATCCCTCATTTACTTCCTGCAGGTTATGAATAGATATGTGGGTGGACAGGAAGTTGATGCCTTTGGCAGGGAATGTTTGACTGCTCTGCTAACTTTGATATAGTTTTGTTATAAACTAAGTTTGGAATTACATAATACCCCATTTGTATAATATGTGTACAGTGTTTTAATAACTTCAAAACTATGTGGTGTATCATATTTTGAAAAAGTTTATGTACATTTCCATTATGTATAATAGTAAAATATGTTTTTAATATACGCTTCCGAGTAAAATCATATAATATTGATGATCAGAAAGAGGGGTGTTATAAGTTGGTATCAGAGCATAGATTTGGGTGAATTGAACATTGTAAAGTGTTCAATCCCAATTCTGAGTTGTGTTTTGTCAAACATTCCTGGGTATGGGATTTAGCATTGGTTGTGAATCTGTTAGTAGATAGGTACTAACGATTAACGAGTTTCAAGTGTTGTGTTGAATACAGATTTGGCAGATAACGAGCAACCGACCGCCAACCCTAATAATGCCTCAAGGATCGATGTCCATCCTTCAGATACTCATAATGAGAGACATCATGAGGGTACTTCCATTCCTGGTCATGAAGAATCGAATAGAGTGGATTATCTTTTCCAGTTAGAAGATGAAGTAATTAGACTTAGAGATTATCGCCGATAGAAGGAAGCTGAATCATCTTATCAACAGTTTCAGCAGCAATTACCGGTTTTTGGTACTGTTCCACCACCTATGCCAAGTAAATTTTGTTCTTTCAAGACGTTTATGGCAAGTAAACCACCGGAATTTAGTGGTAGTACAAATCCGTCTGTGACTTTAAACTGGTTAAGAGACATGGAAAGGAAATTTGATGTTACACATTGTGAAGAAGAATCTAAAGTGTCCTATGCAGTGTAATGTTTGAAAGATGAAGCCATGGTTTGGTGGGATTCGATCACTGGTCATTTCACTCAGCAACAAAAAGACTCTATTCGATGGGCTGAATTTCGTAATGAAGTTTGTAAACAATATTGTTCAGATTTTGATATGGCTCGCATTAGAAGGGAGTTTGTGAATCTACACTTGACTGATAAAATGACAATTGATGAGTTGATATCTCAGTTTTCTGAGAAGCTGAGATTTGTTCAAGAATGGGTCCCTAATGAGAAAACCAGAATCGAGCAGTTTGTTGATGCATTACCTCCGAATTATCGCACTACAGTGAGGTTAGCAGGTACTTTATCTCAGGCTTTTAACCTTGCACGTTCTATTGACAGTGATATGAGAGCTCAAGGTTTTCCAGCTAAAGATAGATCTGATCAGAAATCCAGAAATGAATCTTCGGGAAAAGGAAAGCAAAGGTGGCAGAGTAATCGTCAAGGTCAAAAATCTGGTAATAAAAGTAGTTCTTCTGGTAGTTCCAACTGGTGTAGTACTTGTAGGTCTAAACATACTGGGCCGTGTACTGTTCAAACGAACAAGTGTGTTAAATGTGGTGAACTTGGTCATGAGTTTAAGAACTGCAAGTATCCGAATTTTGTCTGTTGGAATGGTAAAAAAGAAGGTCACAGAGTTGGAGAATGTCCTGAGGCGAAGAAACAGGGTTCGGTTTCGGTCGAGAGTTCGTCATCTTCCGGTCAAAAGCGGAAGAATCCTCCGCCAGCTACTAGTAGGGCCTTTCAGATAACAGTCGATGAGGCTGTGCACACAGAAGATGTTATCACTGGTACTTTTCTTATAAACTCTGTACCAGCACGTGTGTTATTTGATTCTGGAGCGAATTGCTCTTTTATATCTGTGTGTTTCTGTAATAAGTTGAAACTGATCCCTACCTTGATAACTAAGCCCTTAGAAGTAGAGATTGTTAGTGGCAAGTTAGTTCCTGTTACCACCTCGGTGACTGGAGCTAGTATTGTGATAGATGAGCAGACTTTTCCAATTTCGTTTTTGTTAATGCCAATTCCCAGTTTTGATGTGATTATTGGTATGGATTGGTTAAGTCAGAATAAAGCAAGTATAGATTGCCATAGAAAGTTGATAAGAATCCCAATTTCTGAAGAGTCATATGTCGTGGCTCGAGGAGAACGGGATAGTGGGAATATTCCTCTGATCAGTATGATGAAAGCTAGGAAATCTTTGTCTAAAGGTTGTGAGTCTTACCTAGCTTATGTTATCGATGCCAAATTAGAAAAGAAATCCATTTCTGGTGTCCGGGTAGTTTCTGAATATCTGGAAGTGTTTCCCGATGAATTGCCTGGTTTACCACCGGTTAGGGAAGTTGAATATCAGATTGATCTTGTTCCTGGCTCGTCGCCTGTAGCCAAAGCTCCCTATAGATTAGCTCCTTCTGAAATACGTGAAATGATGAATCAGATACAGGAGTTATTGGATAAAGGGTTTATTAGACCTAGTTCTTCACCGTGGGGTGCACCAGTTTTGTTTGTGAAGAAGAAGGATGGGTCCTTTCGAATGTGTATTGATTATAGGGAACTGAATAAACGAACAGTAAAGAATAAATATCATCTTCCTCGAATAGACGATTTGTTTGATCAGTTGCAAGAATCTTCGTTTTATTCTAAAATAGATTTGAGGTCGGGTTATCATCAAGTTCGCGTTAGTGAACAGGATATTCCTAAAACTGCTTTTCGTACCAGGTATGGTCATTTTGAATTCCTGGTTATGCCGTTTGGTCTAATAAATGCTCCAACAGTGTTTATGGATTTGATGAATCGGGTTTGTCGACCTTTTCTTGACAAATTTGTGATTGTGTTTATCGATGACATTCTGGTATATTCGAAATCCGAATCAGAACATGAAATGCATTTGAGAATAGTGTTGGAAACATTGAAAAAAGAACATTTGTATGCTAAATTTTCTAAATGTGAATTCTGGATTCGGAAGGTACAGTTTCTGGGTCATATTATCTGTAATGATGGTGTCAAAGTTGATCCTGCTAAAATTGAAGCTGTTATGAATTGGAATGTTCCAAAGAATCCTTCTTAAATCAAAAGTTTTCTAGGGCTAGCTGGATATTATCGAAAATTCATTAAAGACTTTTCAAAGATTGCTGGTCCGTTAACCAAATTGACACGTAAAGATGTTAAGTTCTAGTGGGATGAGTCACAGGAGATAGCTTTTTAGACCTTGAAACAGTTACTTTGTCAGGCACCTGTATTGGCATTACCAGATGGTTCTGATGACTTTATTGCTTACTGTGATGCATCTTATGCTGGTTTGGGTGGTGTTCTTATGCAAAGAGATAGAGTTATTGCCTATGCTTCTCGGCAGTTGAAACAGCATGAAAGAAATTACCCTACTCACGATTTAGAGTTAGCAGCTGTTGTGTTTGCACTGAAAATCTGGAGACATTATCTTTATGGTACGAGATGTATTATTTGTACAGATCACAAGAGTCTTCAGTACATGTTTACTCAGAAAGAATTGAACATGCGTCAGAGAAGATGGTTAGAGCTAATCAAAGATTATAATTGTGAAATACGTTACCATCCAGGAAAAGCAAATGTGGTTGCGGACGCATTAAGCAGAAAGGGTACTTCGGATAGAGTTTATTTTCTGCGAGTTGATGTTTCTTCTGATTTGATGGATCAAATTAAAGCTGCACAGTTAGAAGCTTTATTGGATCATAATCTGAAGTCAGAAATCATGTTGAAAAGAAAAGAGTTGTTAGTTGATGATTCTAGAGGATTAAAGACTTTTCAGTGTCGCGTGTGGATTCCTCTTATTGGTGGTATTCGGGATATGATTTTGATTGAAGCCCATAAGTCTAGATTATCTGTTCATCCCGGTAGTACTCGAATGTATAATGATTTGAAACCTTTGTATTGGTGGCCTACGATGAAGACTGATATAGCTCAGTTTGTCGGTACTTGTCATGTTTGTGCTCAGGTCAAAGCTGAACACCAGAAACCATATGGGTCATTAAAACAGTTAGAAATTCCAGAGTGGAAGTGGGAACACTTAACTATGGATTTTGTGACTAAACTTCCGCGTACATTTCGAGGAAATGATATAATTTGGGTTATCGTAGACAGATTGACGAAAAGTGCTCATTTTCTGGCTACTAGTGAAACTGCATCGCTGAGTAAGCTTGCCCAGTTGTATGTTAATGAGATTGTTTCCCGTCATGGTATTCCATTGTTGATTGTGTCAGATAGAGATTCTCGGTTTATTTCTCATTTCTGGCAAAGTTTACAGCAAAAGTTGGGTACACGTGTGAATCTCAGTACAGCGTATCATCCTCAAACTGATGGCCAATCTGAGAGGACGATTCAGACACTCGAGGATATGCTTCGAGCTTGTGTTATTGAGTATGGTGGTTCTTGGGATTCTCATTTACCATTAGTGGAATTTGCTTATAATAATTCCTATCATTCCAGTATTGGTATGCCTCCATACGAGATGTTGTATGGGCATCGTTGTAGAACGCCTACATGTTGGTTAGAAGCCGGAGAGAAACAGTTTGCTGGGCCCGATATTATTCAGATAACAGCGGATAAAGTAGCAATTGTACGTGAGAAATTGAAAGCTGCCAGAGATAGACAGAAACAATATGCTGATCCTAAACGTCGACCTGTTACTTTTGTTGAAGGTGAATTGGTTTACTTGAAAGTTTCACCTTGGAAAGGAGTTATTCGATTTGGAAAAAGAGGTAAATTAGCTCCTAGATACATTGGTCCCTTCAGAATCAGTCAAGTTGTCAATGATCAGTCGGTTACGCTTGATCTTCCCCCAGAACTTGCTGGTATTCATAACACGTTTAATGTTTGTTATTTGAGAAAGTGTAATGTTGACGATCAGTCTCAGATTCTTCCTCTACAAGACTTGAAGGTTGATCAGAACCAGAAGTTAGTTAAAGAACCTATTGAAATCCTTGACCGAAAAGTAACTAAACTTAGAAAGAAACAGATTCCCATGGTGTTAGTCAAATGGAAACATAGTTTAGGTTCAAACCTAACTTGGGAAACTGAGGAAAGTATGAAATCCAGATATCCTGGATTGTTTGACCATGTTGAGATTTCGGGGACGAAATCTCCTTAAGGAGGGTAGATTTGTAACATCCTCTCCAGTGGCCTGATACTCCAAAGACTCAGTGATATAAGATTGCTGGGTGTGGAATATACAGAGGTATCGGTGAGTGGATTTGGAACTCACCTTTTGATTTAGTTGTAACTGTTTAGTTGCAACAAGTAAACGTAGATGTGTTTATTAGACTGTTTAGTATGTGTTATTGAATTAATCTACGTGATATGTGGACCTCTGTGTATCAGATTATTGAGGTCAACGTGTAGTTGGACTTTTTGGTTATTATGTGATTTACACAGGTTTTGATTCATTTGTTGTGTTTGAAACCTGTGTATGAGTTTAATAACCAATAGTTATCGGTCTCGTCCGTTATGGCCATACGGATATGTACGATAAGTGTTCTTGGGGAATCCCCGAGTATTATGATATCCCAAGAGCCACCGATCCTCATTGAAATATGTGTGTTTACGATTATTTGATATAAACTCATAGTTATGCTAAGTTGAATAGTGTGTGACAAGTTCATTCACTTAGCTTCGTGCTAATCCCTCATTTACTTCATGCAGGTTATGAATAGATATGTGGGTGGACAGGAAGTTGATGCCTTTGGCAGGGAATGTTTGACTGCTCTGCTAACTCTGATATAGTTTGGTTATAAACTAAGTTTTGAATTACATAATACCCCGTTTGTATAATATGTGTACAGTGTTTTAATAACTTCAAAACTATGTGGTGTATCATATTTTGAAAAAGTTTATGTACATTTCCATTATGTATAATAGTAAAGTATGTTTTTAATATACGCTTCCGAGTAAAATCATATAATATTGATGATCAGAAAGAGGGGTGTTATATGTGACACCGCCAAATTCGATTAGCGTGGTCAACGTGCGATTAACGGAAGCATTAGAGTAAGAGGGGATGCTGACATCAACATTGAACATCATGCAGATCAGAGCGTATGATTATTGCAGAACAATTTAACTAAGATGCCATTTATGTAAAAAGTTGGTTTACAAAAGAATTACGACTTGTCGAGTCGTAGAAATAATATTAGTTATACAAAATAAATCCTTATTTGTCCCAAAATGTGGCATCCTAGTTCGTTGTAGGTCACCTAACTCCATGCATATGCAAACTTAATAGTGCTGCTAGTTACCTGAAAAACATAGTAAAATCGTCAACAATAATGTTGAGTGAATTCACAGGTTTTTATAAGTATGGTTTGTTAAACCATATTCATTTGTAAAATGTTAACAAGTAAATCAAATGAAGTCCTTCACCACAGTTTGTAGGGAAGTAATACCCTATGAGTTGTTCGTATAAAAGCATACAAGTATTCACATATAGTCCTCAATCATATAATGAAGTCATTCATATAATCAGTGGCATATACGCACCAAAGCAATTAAGTAGCACATAAGCACCAAAGCAATTATGAACATTTATTGCATGTTATAGCATAAACGTTAGCTATGTTTTTCACCCCAAGTTTTAAAACATTAAAACAGTAAAAAGGGGCTGTGAACTCACCGATAGCGATAACAGGTGCGATAATAGCTAGTAGTAATAGTCGTCCAATCGTCGTCTCTCAAAGTCCTAGACGAAATAAATGTACTTAATATAAGTATTTGACTATACGTTTAGTTATAGTGTTTGTACAATTTGTTATGTACATTTAGTCGTATTATTTGTGACACACACGGATCTAATGTTATCATTTGGTCATGTGAAATTTTTATATTAAAAGTTATGTGACATGGACCAAATATATATTCCGATTTAAGCTTGTTAGTTAATACGACCAGCAAGATTTATACAATCATATATCAATTTTATATAATTTACAAGCCCACATTGCCTTAAAGTAATAATAGGCACAATGTTTCTAAATCATAATCGTAACCACTTTTCACAGTATGAGTTTTGAACCTGTCGGAAATCAATTAATACATGTGACACAAGTCTATTATAATATTATTTAAATTCAAAGTCTAATGTGTTAAGATCCATCTGGTTGTCGAGTCATACCCATCCGGGTATTAATATATACCCATTCAGTTATGTTTTCTCATAGTCCAAGTCATTTACAACAAGTTTTGCAACATTCATAACCACAAATTATGGCATATTTACACGAGTTATACATATCAATTTCGTATTTAATGTTTGGGTTCTTAAAGTTTATTCCAAAAACAAAAATCAAGTAATCATCAATCTATCAGGTTATATTCATAGATTATGATATATAAACAATATCTAAAACGAAATTTAGTAAAGAAATTCGAAATGGGAGATTTTCCTTACAAAAGATTATGATGATGATTCAGTTTGATTATGATGGCCGATGATGATTGTGTGAGTATTTTTTTTTTTTTTTTTTTTTTTTTTTTGTTAATGGTGAAAGATTTAAGGTGATTATGGTGAAGAAATGATGAATATGAGCTTTGCTCTTGCTGTTGCTTGCCTCTGCCTCTGCCGCTGGAAATGAAACCAGAGAACAAAAAGAAAAGCTTGGGGTTCAATTATTTGTGGTTGGTGATCACAAAGTAGAGAGTATATAATATTGAGTTAGTTCAAGTTTTTCAACCGAGTGAGTATGGGTTCAACAGATATATGTCTGGAGATATTTTTCCTTGTGGTATTTTAGCCGTTAATTTCGTGTACGGGTATAACTATAGCAATATAAAATATAATATTTTATGTTTTTATTTTGTAGATGTTCTCCTGGTTCGTTATTTAAAATTAGAATAATGAGATTTTCATTATTTTAGACTGTTGTACAAATTTGTACATTTTACTGCGCACATCCAATTGAGTGCCAAATTTCAGTTAAATTATGATGTCATATTTTGAGTAATGTTCCAAATACTTTCAAACGTACGAGAAAAATAGAACTTTTATAATTTGTGATCTCTGGATACGTTTTAAAATTGTTTATGTTCGTTAAATAATACGTTCTATGTAAAACGTATATTTAAACCATTTTATCTATATGTTATAGATATATTAATACTCGTAATAATAACTGAATTATTAATTGTTTTTGTGTCACCAACTTTTGTTATTTATTTTGTCGGATTCGTTCCGATACGTTTGTACACGATTATAATTAATCACATAATATGTAACACTTTTTGTTTAAAAGTATTGGGCTTGCTAGGCTTACAACACATCAAAAGTTTTGTTTAAACCTCTGTTAGACAACTAGCATAAAATACCCGTGTTTACTGCATTAATTGTACTCAAATTTGCGGGGTGTCACATTCTCCCCTTGTTAAAGAAATTTCGTCCTCGAAATTTAAGTTATGTTATGAATTTTTTGCGCATGTATACCTTGTCTCACGACTCAGTTGTAACTAAGTCTTTTAACTGAGAGTAGGCCTAGAATGTCTAGATCGAGATTAGAGGTAGTCATTTCCTGACTGTTTCGTAGCTCACATATATATATATATATATATATATATATATATATATATATATATATATATATATATATATATATATATATATATGCACATATATAATAGCCTAGTGTGTCGATCGTAATAGTCTATGTATCACTCCCTGATAGTTGGGTATGTGTCAAATAGTGTGACGTTCAGTTGTGTTTGTCTTCCTCCCCTTGTTAAGCTAGTGCCGTGCTGGCAACTAAAGAAAATAGAGAAAAGGATTTCTATGTGATGACCTTTCACATCCGAGGGACTAATGTATGCCCATTAGTTCACTAGTGCTTAGTTACCATCGGTATTGGCAGCTTACATCGACGTTGTTAATCATCCAGGACTTATGTCGTAGTCCATCATAGATGTTATATCGTAGTAGTCATGTTCTGACTATTTCATGTTTCAATTCGTAGTTGTATCATAGTAATCCATTTTTTTTTTCAATAAGTTGTTATACAATGGTTGTTCACAGTGTAGTCCTGTCGTGACTAATCGGTTGACAACATAGTGAGTTGACTCGTCTGCTAAATGCAGATCCTGAGTTTAACGTTGACTTAGATATGTCATTCCTATGACACTCTCGACGTCAAATCAGTAATTGTGGTATTGAGGAATGTGTAACACACGTTTAGTGTCAACTAAAATCCATGAGTTAAGTTTTCAAAGTTTATAAAGTTTTCCAAGGTTTTGTACATATACCAAATTAAAGTATGTCCATTCTAAATCATAGATGGAATCGTAGTTATTATCGTAGTGGAACTCATAGTTGTTATCATAGTTGTTCCCATATTTGTTATTGTTGTGTTCTCATAGTTATCCCCATATTTGTTATTGTTGTGTAAAGGACTTCGTTGAGGAAAATTGATTAGTTTTTCGTTGGAGAGGCACTTTTCCAAATTAGTAATTTGGAAAGTGTCATAATGTTATTGAGCTCCTGAGATATGTTTAGTTTGTGAGCATAAGACCAATCCTTACAAGGATTTTTGACAGATCTTATATGTATCGTGGGTTAAGTTTTTCCCGTTCTTCTCAAGTTGTGTTACTCTCTTCCAGGGCGATACTTTTATGTAAAGGTTTGTCACCATCTTGAAATTCAGGGGTTTACAGCGGTTATTGTCGAAACTCTTTTGTTAGTCTCACGCTGTTTTCAGTTGGTTAAATACTTGAACTATATTGTCCGTAGTTTCCTGGACAATCTACAGCCAGATAGTTGTCTGTCACCCAACTCTCTCCAATAGAGTAGTAATCGGTACTGGCATCCATATAACGCCTCCAACAGTGCCATTCGTATACTGATGTGATAACCATTGTTATAATAACATTCTGTTAGAGGTAAGTGAGTATTTCAGCTACCCCCAAGGTCAATCGCACATGCTCGTGATAAGTCTTCAAGCATGGTATCGTTAATTCGTTTTGGCCATCGGTTTGTGGATGGTAGGCTGTACTTTTATCGGGGTGAGTACCCAGTGCCAACTATTAGATGCGAAATGTAAAGCGCTTATCTCTGTCGGAGATAATGGATAGTGGTAACCGTACTAACGTATCCAACATACAACCTTAGTTTGATTCCTTGACAACTAGTCCATACCAACTATAATGTCAAAACTTCTCAACTATACATGTGGTAAGTCTATTTCAAAGAGATGACCATCTAACGTTAGGATACATCCCGGTACTATTTCTCCTGATTCGATCAACTTACCATCGGCTAGTTCTATAGCGTGTTTGTTATCTAGTTTACGTGAGTCAACTTCTAAAAGTTGAGTCATCGTTTTCCATAACATCTCAGTGACGGTGTTAGGATTCAATCAATTTCGTTTGGTTGGATTGTCGTCAAAAAGTAAGATTTCATTGGGATGTCACCCAAGATATAGTTTTGTGGGGGTGTCTGCCCAAAATATAGTTTCAAACACTTTGCTGGTCGTTCTACAGCGTTTCAAAGTCTACCGGTTGTTCTCCGGTTGTAACACTGCTGGTCGTCCTCCAGCAATTCGTAGTATTGATCGTTCTCCAGTTTATCCACCGGTTGTTCTCCGGTCGTTTAAGGTGTACTGGTACGTCCTCCAGTATAAACAGTATCGGTATGTTTTCCGGTTAACTCAATTTACCACTGGTGCATTCTCCGATCAATAAATACGTACGGGTACGTTCTCCAGTGTTATACATCATTGGTACGTTCTCCGATTTCTTATCCAAAGTGTCTGTTGAAATGTTATTCAAAATCTATAGTTTTTGTTTGGATGTTATCCAAAATATAGTCCTTGTTGGAAAGTTATCCAAAATATCGTTCTCGTTGGAATGTAATCCAAAAATATATTAAAGCATTTTGTAGACGATATTTATAAAAATTGTCAAAATAAGTTTGTCATTTGTGGGGAGGAGTTTGCTTCACATAACTGGGTCTGGTTACCCTAGTGGTTGTGTGAGATTCCATCTCGATTAGTGGATACGACACCTTACTATGGTTGTTCTTGTAGTACTTAAAAGGCTCAATACCATGTTACGCATCGAAACCTTCGTTCATTCCCTCCATTCATTCGACTGGTAAGTTGTCAGTCCTAATCGTCTAATGTTTAGCGAGTATTTGTTCGTTCCTTTAGAAAATGAGAGTTTGTTTGCATGGTATTCAACTATGACCAAGTAGTTGTCAAACATGACTTTTGTACGATCGTGTTCGTATAAAATATGATGGAATTAATGTGTATTTGTCATATAGGAGTTCTAGTACAATACTGTGGAAGCATAGCCCTTCGTACGTTAGTTTAATGAAGATAAGACAAGTATGCACCTACAGTCGCCATCGCATAGTCATCATCATGTCGATCTCAGCTACACTCTCTGCCACTCGAGCACGCTCTTGTAGCATTTGTGCTCGGGCACAGGTAGCGTGGGCGATTTCGTTCTCTAAGTTCGCACGACCTTCAACAGGTTTAAGGCTCTCGTATGTGGAGATCATGCCCTCATCCAGTTGGGAGGTGTCTCTGTAGATTTAAGACGTCATTTTGTGTGTCAGGGAGTTCCCTGATTGGTATGTGAAGTATAATAACTAAGGTAGGAACCATTAGTTTTATATATGTTTGCTCGTAAAAGTGGGAGTCATATGTATGAGAAGAGTCTCAGGCTTTTAATATGATATATGTGCCTCAAAACATTCTTCTAATGCTCAAGTAGGCTTGACTGTCTAAAGTGTAGTTTGTTTCAGAGACTACAAGTTAGATTAATTATACCTCAGACGATATCGTCTGTATAGATTAAGTGTATGATGTTTGTTGGTTGATGGTCTCTCGTGTATCGAGTTACCATTGTTATTCCAATCACATTTGAGAAGTCACGCGTAGGAACATGCAATTATTCATCTAAGCGCATTGCGACAATATTTGTCATATAGTAAGTTAGGCGTATGCAAATGTGTGCATGTATGTTCTAGCCAAGGCTATAGTCTAGGTCTCTAAGTCTCTAGGTCACTTAAAGAACTCTAGTTCGCTATAACCAATGGTTCTGATACCAATCTGTGACACCCCCAAATTCGATCAGCGCGGTCAACGCGCGATTAACGGAAGCATTAGAGTAAGAGGGGGTGCTGACGTCAACATTGAACATCATGCAGATCAGAGCGTATGATTATTGCAGAACAATTTAATTAAGATGCCATTTATGTAAAAAGTTGGTTTACAAAAGAATTACGACTTGTCGAGTCGTAGAAATAATATTAGTTATACAAAATAAATCCTTATTTGTCCGAAAATGTGGCATCCTAATTCGTTGTAGGTCGCCTAACTCCATGCGTATGCAAACTTAATAGTGCTGCTAGTTACCTGAAAAACATAGTAAAATCGTCAATAATAATGTTGAGTGAATTCACAGGTTTTTATAAGTATGGTTTGTTAAACCATATTCATTTGTAAAATGTTAACAAGTAAATCAAATGAAGTCCTTCACCACAGTTTGTAGGGAAGTAAATCCCTATGAGTTGTTCGTATAAAAGCATACATGTAATCACATATAGTCCTCAATCATATAATGAAGTCATTCATATAATCAGTGGCATATACGCACCAAAGCAATTAAGTAGCACATAAGCACCAAAGCAATTATGAACATTTATTGCATGTTATAGCATAAACGTTAGCTATGTTTTTCACCCCAAGTTTTAAAACATTAAAACAGTAAAAAGGGGATGTGAACTCACCGATAGCGATAACAGGTGCGATAATAGCTAGTAGTAATAGTCGTCCAATCGTCGTCTCTCAAAGTCCTAGACGAAATAAATGTACTTAATATAAGTATTTGACTATACGTTTAGTTATAGTGTTTGTACAATTTGTTGTGTACATTTAGTCGTATTATTTGTGACACACACGGATCTAATGTTATCATTTGGTCATGTGAAATTTTTATATTAAAAGTTATGTGACATGGACCAAATATATATTCCGATTTAAGCTTGTTAGTTAATACTACCAGCAAGATTTATACAATCATATATCAGTTTTATATAATTTACAAGCCCACATTGCCTTAAAGTAATAATAGGCACAATGTTTCTAAATCGTTAATCGTAACCACTTTTCACAGTATGATTTTTGAACCTGTCGGAAATCAATTAATACATGTGACACAAGTCTATTATAATATTATTTGAATTCAAAGTCTAATGTGTTAAGATCCATCTGGTTGTCGAGTCATACCCATCCGGGTATTAATATATACCCATTCAGTTATGTTTTCTCATAGTCCAAGTCATTTACAACAAGTTTTGCAACATTCATATCCACGAATTATGGCATATTTACACGAGTTATACATATCAATTTCGTATTTAATGTTTGGGTTCTTAAAGTTTATTCCAAAAACAAAAATCAAGTAATCATCAATCTATCAGGTTATATTCATAGATTATGTTATATAAACAATATCTAAAACGAAATTTAGTAAAGAAATTCGAAATGGGAGATTTTCCTTACAAAAGATTATGATGATGATTCAGTTTGATGATGATGGCCGATGATGATTGTGTGAGTATTTTTTTTTTTGTTTGTTAATGGTGAAAGATTTAAGGTGATTATGGTGAAGAAATGATGAATATGAGCTTTGCTCTTGCTGTTGCTTGCCTCTGCCTCTGCCGCTGGAAATGAAACCAGAGAACAAAAAGAAAAGCTTGGGGTTCAATTATTTGTGGTTGGTGATCACAAAGTAGAGAGTATATAATATTGAGTTAGTTCAAGTTTTTCAACCGAGTGAGTATGGGTTCAACAGATATATGTCTGGAGATATTTTTCCTTGTGGTATTTTAGCCGTTAATTTCGTGTACGGGTATAACTATAGCAATATAAAATATAATATTTTATGTTTTTATTTTGTAGATGTTCTCCTGGTTCGTTATTTAAAATTAGAATAATGAGATTTTCATTATTTTAGACTGTTGTACAAATTTGTACATTTTACTGCGCGCATCTAATTGAGTGCCAAATTTCAGTTAAATTATGATGTCATATTTTGAGGTAATGTTCCAAATACTTTCAAACGTACGAGAAAAATAGAACTTTTATAATTTGTGATCTCTGGATACGTTTTAAAATTGTTTATGTTCGTTAAATAATACGTTCTATGTAAAACGTATATTTAAACCATTTTATCTATATTTTATAGATATATTAATACTCGTAATAATAACTGAATTATTAATTGTTTTTGTGTCACCAACTTTTGTTATTTATTTTGTCGGATTCGTTCCGATACGTTTGTACACGATTATAATTAATCAGATAATATGTAACACTTTTTGTTTAAAAGTATTGGGCTTGCTAGGCTTACAACACATCAAAAGTTTTGTTTAAACCTCTGTCAGACAACTAGCATAAAATACCCGTGTTTACTGCATTAATTGTACTCAAATTTGCGGGGTGTCACATTATACATATTCAAGTACCACAATAATAGTTGGAAACAAATCAACTACACGCAAAAGTGTTTTGTAATGAGAATTCCATCGTGTATCTCCCGGTCGAATAAAAGAAAGTTCTTGGTTTATACCACTACCGGTTTCAATTAGACCACTACGAATTCGTTTTGCTACTCTCTCCTTCTCCTTTTCCCGAAGTATATCTTTCCGCTTACAAGAAGCACCAACCACATTCATCAAATTGCACAACTTGTGTGTCTATATATCTGCAAAAATAATTATACATTTATACTTATTCGATTTGTTTTAGTCATTTGGCTTGAAATGTAAATAACAAAAACTATTCGAAAACCCAAAATAATGATTTGGGTTTGGTCCAAACCAAGTCGATAACCCAAACCATATGATCCGATTCAAATTACGGAATATAATTAGAAAATTTGGTATATCAAAATATCCGTTTTATTGATTTTTGGTTTGCAGATTGATTTTACACGAGCCAAAGAAATATTCACACAATGATGTGGCATATGAGATGGACCAATCACAATTCACAAAAGCTTTTGATTTATCTCTCATGCTTATCTCTCCATATACTATTGGTCCATGTTATTTTGTGAAGTGTAAATTTTTGGTGAGAATATCATTTCTCATAATTTAAACATGCATGGATACTTGTATACATATGATACTAAACTCTCTCACCCCTTAAATTTAAGTTGACCCCGTAAATATCAATTAAAGTTCAACGAGTTTATGCACGTCAGTTTATACACTTTATTGACTCACTTAGGTTGCGTTTAGTTGTGGAAAATTTTTCATAGTTTTCCATCTCCAATTTTCTAAGAAATGAAAAGAGTTTTTGTTTTCAAGAAAAGTGTTGAAAATTTAAAAAATGTGTTCAAAAGTGATGTATTTTCCATTTTGAAAAAATGATGTTAAGAAGGTTTTTGGAAAATTTTAGAAAAAAAGGAGGAAGTAGTATAAAGGAAAATATGGAAAACGGGAATTATTGTTTTCCAATTCCTAGTTGAAATATGGAAAAATGAGTTTTTCCTTTTCTTAGAAAATTTTTTTAGAAAACCACCCCATTTTTCTTTAACTAAACACACCCTTACGTTTTATTTAATTATTTAACTTTGAGTGTTACAATTCATTATCTTTTTTCTCTACTTGATTTTGTTATTTCGGGTGGACTTTCATATCTCTACCATTGCAAAGAGTATTTTGTTTTTTGCTTCTCTCATTTTCTGACAGTGGAAGTGCTCTGCAAATCATGGTCTTTCTTGACTAAAAGGTGAAATTTTTCATGTTTTTCGAGCTTCCTTTTCGAAATCAGATATGGGTTTTTGTGGGATTCTTGAATTGTATTATATATCCATTTCAGTTTGTGTTTGTATTGAGTATGTTTTGACTTTTATTCCGCTTCATCAAAAAGTTACATATAATTAGGTCAGAATCTGTTTTAGTAATTTAATCTAAGCAATAGTTTTAGGGCATGCTTGATTGATTGTCTGTCTTTTTATTTTGCATTAACAGGTGAATTGCCTATTTGACTTGTTGACTTTGTGAAGCCTTGTTGTTGTTGATAATTTAGTTAGAGATAAGAAAATATGTTTCTATCTAAAGAAAATGTATTTGATTGGAAGGGATTTGAACAGTTTGGTGCTTTATGAACTTTTCAATTTTGTCAGCAGAATATGTGTCAAAACTCAATATTTGGGGCATCCTCTTTACGAACTTACGTAAGTTGTAGATGTATTTTGTACTGCAGAACTTGATCCTGATTCCATGTAGAGTTACTGAATTTTGGTTTTCATTGATTGTGAATTTGAGCATTTTGAGACCAAAAAAGCAAGTCGTCGTTCATTTTGACATTTTTATCATATGCGTGTCACACTTGTATGAAGGGGGAAGATATGATAATGGGAACCCTGAAATATAGAGTATCGAGGATAATTATATAATTGGATGAAGCTTAAGTTATTTGTATATGAAAACTAACAGTTTGAAGTGTTTTCAATGTAGACATTAATGATAACGTGATTGGTCATGTAATTGATAATTTGTAGTTCTTTTCTTATAGCCAAATGTGTGACGCTATCGTGGATATGGATAAATAGTCAACAAGAGTCAAGGGAGGGTATTCATTTATCTCTAATGCTAGTAAAGAATTGAATAATGGTTTTCCATTTTCGATGTTTCTCTATTGAAGAAATGCAAGATGAAGCGCCTCCTCTGTCAATTGAAAACTTTTATACCGCACCTTCAGATTTTGACCTTAGACAAACAGGGTCTGGACCCACGTCTCATAAAGAGTATATCCCAAATCTAAATGTGAGATCAGGCAGTCTTAGAGTTTTCACTCTTGCTGACCTTAGAAAAGCCACTAAAAACTTTGGTGAGTCTTCTAAGATCGGGGAAGGTGGATTTGGGAGTGTTCATATGGGCCATATTAAAAGGTTAGAACATCCGTTCGATGATATCTGTGTGGCAGTGAAACAGGGTAAAAGGGGACAAAAGGTAAGTCTTCTGTAAGTTTCTTAATAAAGAAAGGCAAATGTCACTAAACGATAATCAAGTTTCACAATTGTTGCCCCTAGGTTTCTCGCACCTTTTCTAATAGGTCTAAGTGTCCAACCACTCAAGTTTATATTTTGTTTTGTAGTCAGCTTTTTATTAAGAAATTGACCTGCAACATATTGAGGGTTATGTTTTACACGTAGCTTAAGCTTATACTTTAAAAAATCTCAAGTTATTACCATTGTTTGGTTGACAAAGAGTTTACTAGCTTCTTTAAATAGTAGCTTTTATTAACGAATTTGTGGGGAAGATAAATTTATCTATATACCCAACCATTTCACCTATTTTGGATTTTATTTGTGCGTCTTTCATGTTTTTATAATTAAATCAGCTTTGGCTACTTTGCCAAGCACTTTCTTAAATATAAGAGCTCCAACTTCCAGCCTGAACAAAAGCTCCAATGTTCAACTTTCTAGTTAGTTTTGCCAAACATTTTATACCGATGTTGATGTAACATGCTAATTATGTAATATTGATGATGTGGCACGTTATCAAGTATGGTTGACCATTTAGGCCACATTACCAGTTATACATAATTGGGACTCCACGTCAGTGCATGTAACTAGTAACATGTTTGCAGGTAAAAATAAAATTTCAAAATTAAAATTTGAGTGGTTGAAGCTCTTATAAAAAGTTTTTACGGACTTAGGTGGGATAATTATGAAGCTTATTTACTACTTAAAGACATTTTCCATAAACAGAACATTTGAAGAATATGTATTGGTTGACAGGGATACAGGCAGTGGGAGACGGAGGTGAATATTCTTGGGGAGATTAAACATCAAAACCTCGTTAAACTAATTGGCTACTGTAATGAAGATAATGGAAACGAAAGTAACTGGTTTCTGGTTTATGAGTATATGCCTAATAGAAGCTTAGATGATCATTTATCGCCTAAGTCAATTACACCTCTCTCATGGGCCAGGAGACTAAGCATAGCTCGAGACGCTGCAATTGGTTTAACATATCTACACGAGGGACTGGGAGCGAAACGGCAGGTGTTTTGATGTTACTGTTACCAACTTTTTCACGTGTTTTCTCTGTTTAATAGAAATGAATTATCATTACTATATAACATGATCTGAATTAATGTTGTAGATCATATTTAGAGATTTTAAACCTTCCAATATTCTTTTGGATGATGAATGGAATGCTAAGCTTTCAGATTTTGGATTTGCTAGAGAAGGTCCTCAGGATGGAAAGACCCATGTCTCAACATCGGTATGGTCATTTCAAGAAAGTGAATTTTGTTTTTGGTCTATTTGCGAATACATTTGTCTAAGATATATGCTACACATACAGATCTTTTACAAAAAGTTTGTTACAAATTCTGTAAAAACTATGAAAAAGGAGCATTAGGAGAAAGATAATAGTGGTTAATGTAATTGGTCCACCTCTTATGCCATATCATTTTATAAAAAACCTTTCGTAAAATATATTTAGGTGTAGCATTTCTCTATATGTTAAAGCCACATGTATCATGTATGAGATAGAATTTATTGCTCCCATTGAATTACCACTCTCCTTTTTTTTTAATGAGAGAAGGCATAAATTTATAACTACCAGAAACGAGTTATGGTGATATTTAGTCATGAATAAGGTTAGTTAGGTAACATAGCAACTCTAGTACTTCGATATTTATTAAGCTATCTGTTTGTATTACAAGAAGTAATTATAAACCCGAAGGGCTGGCCTAGTCATCAATCCTTTGGGCCATGTGTCATCAGTTCCTTTAAGTGACATACATGTTTGGCAGAACACGTAGAATTTTCCTTTTTAATGATATGGAACAAATAGAGGATATTTATACCCAATTATAACCAACCAAGGTCTTGCAGATTAACGAATGGATTTCACAGTTAGCTAGATCCTGTTATCTTGGTTGTATGTGTTTTATGGATCTTTAGGTTGTATTTTAATCTTTGATTATGAGCTCAAAGCACAACTGGACCAATTAAGTATCACTTGTATTTATGGATCTCTTTTTGCTAATTACATCAAAAGGTAACCTTCTTTCTTAAAGTTTTTATTTTGGGTAATGCACTATTTTCCCATTCCTAAAAAGGTTCAATTCCAATTATCCTTTTTCTGATAAGCCGTGAATGTGTTGCAAATAAGTAGCATATGCCATATGGGACTTAGATTTGTAATTTGTAAATGAGCATTTTCGGCAACACCCACCCACCTACCCAATATAGAAACAATTGAAAGTTGGATACCCAAAACTAGAAATATTTTAAAATTTCTTACCTTAAAATTTAATAAAACCATCTTTTGTATTTTTTTGGAAGAAGAAAAATTTTTTTTCTCCAAAATAAGTTTTTACGAAAAGTTGGTTATATTTTTATGCAATCATTCCATCTTTGTCCATGATATTTGATTATTTGTGAATTAATTGAGTCTACTAAGTAGACTTTTTTTTTTTTTTGTACACTTATTCTTCTTCTGATATAATGAGCATATATTCAGGTAGTAGGAACAAAGGGATACACAGCTCCAGAATACGTCCATACGGGGCGTCTAACGGCCAAGATCGATGTATGGAGCTACGGCATCTTTCTTATGGAGCTGATCACAGGTCGACGTCCAGTCGCCCAAAAAAACTCTGAAAACAATTCTGAATGCATGAGATGGGTATGTTGCTATGCAGGTGTGGGAAAGTCAAAGCCAATAGTTGACCCGAGGCTTGAAGGCAACTACTCTGAGAAATCAATGCTAAAGGTATCTGCTATAGCCAATAGGTGCTTGCTCATGGATCCAAAGTTGAGGCCAACGATGAATGAGGTACTGGATATGGTCAATGTGGCTATAGTTTTGCAACAACAACAATCTCTGAACGGTGGCAACTTATAAGACTCAGGAATTCTGAATACCTGTGATATATAAGGAAATTGAAAGATATATATCGAAGAATGTTTTTCCATTGGACTCGCGATACTTTCTTATCTGCATCATTGTGCTAAGGTTGTGTCGATTATTTTTTGACTTGTCGAAACCAGTCTTTAAATCGTTATAGAGAAACTCCGGATGACCGCTCGAAAAATACTGGGACTTGTATGGTGTATATGGTATCTATATATAGAAATCGATTGTTTATACAAACATGTTACTCCGTATTACTTAACGTGGGATAAGGTTAAATCTACGGAGTATAATATATTGTGTTATACGTTTCTACCAACTGGTCCTGCTACGGGACATGCAATACTAAAGCGGTAGTCACGGTTCAAATGTTCAATAACTCACCTCATGTCTCTTTAACTATGATCCATGTTCGTCGATTGGTGGGCCCCAGAGGGCGGGTTACCCTCTATCTTTATAATGCTTATTTTGCAAGATTACGTTGTTAATGGGATTTTTTGGCCTTTTGAACAAAAAGAAGTACTTATAGTTCTGTTTTTCAATATGTGTATGTAGTAAAAATGGTAAATGTAGGAGATGATCTTAGATATTCGAAGATGGAGCTAACATAACATTATGCAACTTCCAGGAAAAGACTTGTGTCATCTTTATATAAAAAGTTTATATCAATCTAAGTTTGACTGATTTGGTTTTATTATTAAAATGAAAACATTCACATTAATTAAATTAATTAATCGGCAGTAACTACTCAAAGATTCTTTCTCCGTTAACCAGCTGTGGTATCATCATCACATAAATATTAGGTGCACAATATTTAATATTTTATGTTTATTATTGTCTTCATACTTTAATAATAACAAACTACTTACATAAAAATCATATGATTATGTTTTATGTTTATCACTATAATTGTACATTCCTTTACTTGTCGAGTTAAACCGAACATTATTTTTCAACTATTATGTTTGAGACAGTAATACACGTTGTTGTTGGTTATCAACATTTTGTTCTATTCATTCTATATTTTTATCTTCTTCTAATGTGAGACTTATAAAAGAGGTATTTTTATTGTCTATATTTTCTATTTATTGGGAGCTGTCAATAATCAATTTGGACACGCATAAAATGATTGTACTTCAACAAAAATTCAGGTGGGGTTAACTAAAATTCAGAGGGTCATAATATTTATTATGGTAAAAGTACAAATGTTAATGCACGTGTTAGAGTTTTATTGACAGCCCTAAGGGCTGTCTTTATCATTTTTCTTTATTGTGATACAACATTTTTTAAAAATAAAATAGTAATAAAATAAATATAATAATCCAAAAACCATCAAAATAAAGCTGAGTAATTTCTTGGAAAATATGGAGAAGGAGAGGAGGGTGGCCACTAAGAATTAATGTCCAAACGATCACGCCAACAACCTTTGTACTAGTAGACTACTAGCTGATTGGGTCAATGGAAAATTGGAAATCACCATTTCACGTTATTAAGATTTATTGTAATATGGTAATATATATTCCGTATTAGATATTAAGCCCGTGTAGATATACAGATACAAGATGTTGATTGTTTAATTAAAATACGTATTATGGATGTTTAAAATTTAATTTTACTTAAGTAGAGGGACCTAATTGATTAATTCAATTTTATTTTAATTAATGATGTCACAAAAGTATTTCTTATATTATAATTGAACCGATAGTATTACACAATGTTGTAAAACCGGGTTATTTAGTTGACTTCAGGTCCTGGTCTGATTCAACCGCCGAGTCAACCGGTTTACATATAACAGCTAGTTTATATATAACAGCCACTTTATTAAACCACTGGAATGTTTATCAATCGAGTCTATTAACTAGAAAAGCTTTACCGATTATACTAGACTTATTTATCCATAAATCTCAACTCTAAGGGGGTGTTTGGTACGGTTGAATGGAAATGAGAGAATGGAAACAATTCCATTTTCCTTGTTTGTTAGGGACAGAGAATGGAAACAAATTGAAAACGGAGAATGAAAAATTGATTCGTTTTCCCTCAATTCTATTCCTTCCAAAACATAGAGGAATTGAGAGAATGGAATATTACAAAGGGAGTTCATTCTCCGTGTGAATGAGGAAGGGGATTAAAAATAAGCAATATAAATAAGAGGCGTCATGTGCATTGCACATTCTTTTTAAAGTTGAAATCCTTTTAGAAGCCCTAGCTCATATGTTTTCTCTGACGATTTTGGTGTTCATCCCTTTGCTAAACAATCTAATCCTTCGTCACTCGTTACTCATTCATCCTTGTTACTGCTAGACTCTGGTGTTTCTGTCACTATATCTTGCTTCCTCCTCACCATTTTTGTTGCTTCAACAAAAAAATACTTTTTAAATCTTTGATTGAAATTTTGGTGTTGAGTATTTTTAAGGTTTTTGTGTTTTTATTCAAGCATCTGTTGCAGATGATTTCAAGGTTCATGTGCTACTGTCATTAATTAATTAATTATGTTTGTGAATGATGGAAACTTGAAAGGATGACGATATTTTGACCTAACCCAAGTCAGGTTCTCAAAAATTACTTTGAATATTGATTTAAATTCAATTAATAGATTGATTACGATGATTCAGTCGATTAGTTTTTGTTTTTATTTATTTTTCTGAACAAACTATGGATTAGTTAATTGGTTGGTATTACTCAATTGTTCACTTTACTCTTTTGTTCTATGAAACGCAAATACACCAACAGGTTATTCATGTAGTTCTAACACATTTCCATTCCATAAAATGTGATAACCAAACAAGAGAATTGATTCTTCTACATATTTCTCATATCAATTCTTTACTTGTACCAAACGGTAGAATCACTTCTCTTTCTCTAAATTCATTCTCTTTCTCGGCATTCCCATTCTCTCTTGCGATTCCATCGTACCAAACGCACCCTAAATACTCAACAATTAGAATAAAAAAGTTTATAGGAAGAAAGATTGTGGATGTTTTGGGCCACCAAATTTCCCTTTCATTGACTTGGCCCCACTCGCCCATCGGGCCTCTACATTTCGTCTTTACTGTAAAAAATACCTTTTTCAGACATGTGGTAAGAAAAGGTCTTTTCTTATTTCTAAATTTTTCTATTTTTTTATTCTAATAATAATAAACCATACCTTTTTTCGTCTTTCTAAAAATATCTTATAGACATATTTTCTGGTAATTCCAAATCACGTATATATTCGGAATATACAAAATATCGTTTCTGCTTACCTATGCATGAGCAGGCAGATGACCAAAGATAACATAGACAACTTATTAATTTTTATATTATTTTTATTAATAATATGAAATATACATATGAATGAATGGATGGTACTATACTACTACAGTAATTGATTTCCCAAAAGGTTGATTGACAAAGAAATCTGATGTGATCCTTCCTCAATGATAATAATTTAGGTAATGTTTAGATATTTCTTATGAAATCTCAAGAGAGTTAAGATTCAATCCATGATCTATTTCTCAAAAGCCTCACTTTTACAACTCATGAGGACGTTTGTGATAAGGGAATGATACCGCTAAGCTAAAGCATGTATCTTTATTCCCAAATTCTTTTGCTTGTTAGAGCACAAGAAGTGGTTGGCATTATGTTTGGTGTTGGATACGAATTTGATGAGAGTGGTTCAATGTTCAAGTGAGTCCCAAAATTGTTTTAAACTAATCAGAAAAAAGAAAAAAAAAAGATTCTTAAAATCAACGTTCTACCTAGAATACTAAAAGTGAACGCCGAAATTCAAGATCAAGTTGTTGAACGCTGCTCCTTTGCCTTGCCCACTCCCTGTTCTCTAAGCATTTTTTTATAGGGAATTAAGAGCACACGGTACGCACACACGTGGTATCAAAGTTCTCCATTGAGAACGCCGTGCGACGGAGTTCTGGCACACCGTGCCGGCGTTCTCACGGCGTTCTGGGTTCGGCGTTCGTATTCGGACGTTGTTTTCGTTCAGTGTTCTTTTTTTTTTTACCACACCACAAAATCCTCACCTTCAACATTCTTCAGAACACTGTCCAGAACACCATTCCCAACACCCTGTGCTCTTAGATCAATTAACTAAGGAGTTTATTTATATCAGACATTTCATAATCAATTTCTACAACAAATTAAATAAAATACATATTGGATAGAGTAAGACCGTGATTGGTTCAACCTCCTAATATTGTTTATTGCAATTGTTTAGTTTAAAATTAAACTAAATAATACTAATAATTAAAAAAAGAAAAAAAAAACAATCCTGTTTGTTTAAGACTTTAAAAGTCTCTGAATTTTCTCCATATTGGTTAGCAAGTACTTTGTTGTCCCAGCTGTCCTTTGCTTAATTCTCTCTCTTTTCACTTTCTCTCTCCTTCTCATCATGTCCTTGCTTCTCTTTTGAGAAATCATATCAAATTTTGTATCTGATTCAGCCTTCAGCCTCAGGTGTGTTTTTATGTTCAATCTTATAACTTCAGTGACATAATTCATGGTTAATTCCATCTGGGTTTATCATGATGCATGTAAATTCTGAATCTTGTGTTTATTTCCCATGTCAATTTCTTGCTTATGTCATTTTATTTTGCAGAATTTAGATAAAAAGATCAAGATTTTGAAAGAGCTGAGTTTTTGCAGTCAGATTGAATTCATAGCTGATTAAAGGTGATGTCTTCTTTATGTTGTGTGTATATATATATATTTATGATTGATTAATTCTGGATTTTTTTCCATATTTCTACAAAGTTTGAGTTTTTGTGATGATAAGTTATGCTAATATTTTGATCAAGTATCATGTTATTGTGCACAATCTGCATATGTGCCTTTTAATATCAATAAAACTTATTGTAAATAATCAATAAAAATGGACAAATAAGTAAATTTTAGCATAGTCAATACCTTCACATTTGTGTTAAAAGGTCAAATAAGAGTCTTTTAGCTCAAAACTTTCCTATATGCATATTTGGACTGTTTCTAGTATATATGTTTAAAGTATGTATTTGTGGATATCTTGTGAATGTGAACACAATGTTTGACTAAAAATCTATAATCAATTTCTTCTACAGACAATCAGTTTTGAGAGGCAATGAAGTGTTTTCATTTTTCTGTCTGTGATGAAAAGGATGGAGCACCAAAACCGCCAACAAAATCGATATCAATTCAGTCTTTTACTTCTTTATTCACAGGAAGATCATGGACAGGATTAAATTCTCAATGTGTGTCTGATATTAGCACAGAGTCTTTAGGAAGGGCTAATGTTCCTAGTTTTTCACAGAGGCCAAGTAATCTTAAAGTGTTCACTTTTGGTGAGCTTAAAGCGGCTACAAATGGCTTTAGCCGGTCTGGAAAGATTGGTGAGGGAGGGTTTGGGTGTGTCTACATTGGTTCGATCAAGTCCCCTCATGACCCAACTAAAAAGATTCAAGTGGCTGTCAAGCAGCTCAGTAGACGTGGTTTACAGGCAAGCTTTTCTATCTACTTCTGTAATAATGTAAAGATTTTTTACGGGTTTGTAAGTATGCACAATATAAAAGTCTTTTTTACACATTTCTGTAATCTTTGAGGACAAATGTGCGTGTGATTCACACCTACTAGTGACATAGTATTATATAACTTTCTCTAATAATACCACCTCTGAAGTCTGATCCTTTGTTGAAATGTGAATGTTTGGTACATTAGGGGCACAAGGAGTGGGTGACGGAGGTGAATGTTCTTGGGGTGGTTGAGCACCCGAACCTTGTGAAGCTAGTCGGGTATTGTGCGGAGGATGATGAAAGGGGTATCCAACGGCTTCTTGTGTATGAATATATGCCTAATAGAAGTGTTGAAGATCATTTATCGGCTAAGAACGAAAAACCTCTTTCATGGACCATGAGACTTAAAGTAGCTCAAGATGCTGCTCGTGGTTTGGCATACCTGCACGAGGAAATGGGCTTCCAGGTAATTTTACCATTTCCATTTCGTATCAATCTTTCTTATGGAAATTGAAAGAGTTGGTGTTCAATTATGGGGCGGTTTATTTTTTGTTACAAAACTAAATATTTGATTAATCACTATTTATAATCACTATTTACTAGCTCTTAGGGTTCATAATAATTTAATTGATGAGGCACATCATAAGTTCACTTTCAAAACGCACATCGTCACCAACAAATGTGTCATGTTTGTAGATTATCTTCCGAGATTTTAAATCGTCAAACATCCTACTTGATGATGAATGGAATGCCAAGCTTTCAGATTTCGGCTTGGCTCGGTTAGGTCCTGAAGAAGGACTAACCCATGTCTCCACAGCGGTAAGTTCATTAGAATTCTTCTTTGGTGTTCTTTTTATTTGTTTATTATAATTTTTTTTTTTTAATTTAAGTTATCTATATCTTCATGCCATATTTATTAATTTTCTCCAACACCTTCATATGATCAGGTTGTAGGCACCATGGGATACGCGGCTCCAGAGTACATTCAAACAGGGCGTCTCAGATCCCAAAGTGACGTGTGGAGTTACGGGGTCTTTCTCTATGAACTAATCACGGGTAGGCGTCCATTGGACCGAAACCGGCCCAAAAATGAGCAGAAGCTACTAGAATGGGTGAAACCATATCTTGACTCTAGAAAGTTTCGACTAATTGTTGACACCCGGCTACAAGGTAAATACTCTATGAAAACAGCACAAAAGTTGTCCATTATAGCCAACAAATGTTTGGCTAAGAACCCGAAAGCAAGACCAAAAATGAGTGAGGTTTTGGAAATGGTTAACCAGCTCGTTGGGGCTACATCAGAAGGAACCAGCCCAAGAACACCTCAAAAGAGTCCGGTCCATGTGGCTCCTTCTGTTGAACCCATCAAGCCCGAGAAAGTTTTTGTGGATCCCACTGAGGCTGAAAAGACGTACAAGGACATACCAAGTAAAGGTAAGAGAAGTTTCATTGAGATTAAATTTGGGGACTCTATTTGGATTCCAAGAATCTGGCCTTCAAAACTCTTGAAAAGCTGATGATTTGAAGTGATAAAATTATACTCCGTATATCATAGAAGTTTTGAAGGAAAAGGTGTCACAAAGCATGTTAGTAAATGTCATTCTTGCCCCTAATGTTGTATGTATAGGTAGTCGAAACTTGTCGATGTGGTTAAAGGTGTGGGCAATTTAGTATTTTTACTGATATTGAAGTGAGTAAAGTGTATAGTATGTCATTATGATGCTTACAAACTTTGGAGCAATTGCTGAAAGATTTATATTATAGTTTTGAAAAAAGGTGAAGTAAACATTATGCCTGTTCGTTATGTTGTTAATCAGAGGATTATTCGGGGCATCAGCCCTTTTGTTTTAGTGTCAGCAAGGTTCTACTTATTTGTTTAACTCGTGGGTTGTCGGTTATCGACTATTGGACTGGTAAATTTCTAAGGGTTCGAGTCTACAACATATATTCGAACCAGATCCACAAACTTTACTGTTTAAGAAGAATGGTGTGGCACTGTGGCCCACTAGATATGTAGTAGAGGTTTAGGTTTAGACAATCTCACAATCATATAAGATAATACAACCTAATACAACAGCTAATGCGCACATCGTAACCAAGTACAACATTGGTTTGAACCCTGGTCTCCAAGTGAAGACGGCGATTAGCAAGATCTGAAAGTCGGCTTTGACAAGGGGTTAAGTTTTTTTTTTTTTCTGGGTTCATCGGTATACTTTGAGGCTTGTATTTTGATTCGGTCATGGTGTATCGGATTGTGTCAGTGGTCAGGGCCGACAAATCAATTTATTAGGCCCCGTGCGATTTCAAAAATTAGGCCCTCAATAGACAAAATAAGTTTAAATATATATATATATACAGAGAACGCATTAATGTTGCGAGAATTATGTAAAAAAAAATATAACAATACAAAATCAATACTTAACAATTCAAAAAAACTAACAATTTTCATTCTTCATTGAAACGAGCTATTCTCTTACGCAAAGTTGTTGAGTAAACGTTTATAATCAATATTGTAGTAGATTATTTTTAATTGTTATCACTGCCCATCTATTAAACGCATCTTTCTTATGACATTGTGGATCACAAATATGATTTTACCGACTTAACCTTTGAAAAAAATCTTTCCACATACGACAATTATGAGAATAGTTATCAATACACTATATGCACTCGCAATAGGAAAGTCATCGACTCGTTTTAGATAATATATAATATCAATATTCCTATACTAGCACAACAAGGTTTAAGCAACTTTAACTCTACATAGAGTTCATTTCTAATAATATTGGATTCTCCACTATTCCTAAACGCTTTTTCAAGATGACTACAACACAAACTAAGAGTCCTGTCATCAAAGGAGTGCAACTAATTAGAAGTAAACAAGAAACCGAAAATCTTGACATACTCTTTGTATTGATCGAATCTTTTGTAAGAGAAAAAACTGTTTAATAAACAACGAACAAGAACTATTTCACCTTAATTGATTCTTCGTCAGAAAACAAAACACCTGCTTCATCAATTGGATTCTCATCAAAGGGTCTATTTCTTATTTTTCATTCTAAGATTCTAACAATAGTTTTTTCTTCTCTTTTATTTTGTTACTTTCGCATTGCTTTTATACTAATTATAACAAGTACTCGTAAAATTTGGGGGCCCTCAAATTTCGGGGGCCATGTGCGCTGGCACATACAGCACATGCCAATATCCTCCACTGTTAGTGGTTTATGAAGAGGAAGTCTTTAAATTGTTTGCTTCATTTTCTCTGTTACATAAATACTCCGTACTAAATAGTCTTGCTATGTAACAATAGAACTATTTTTAATTTCATCATTTTAGACTTGCCAATTTCACCATGGCCTGTTATATTTCAAACAGCTCAAGTAGAATTAGGCGTGAACAAAATCGGGTTTCGGGCATACCCGACTCGACCCGGTACCCGAACCGGGTTTTAGGTCAAAGGAAGAAAAACCGGGTTGTTGACCTACCCGACCCGAACCGGGTTTTTGACCCATGAATACCGGTTTTTAAACCGGGTTTTCCAACATGACCCGTAGTGTACCCGGGTCCAACCCGCTTTTGAAATCCAAAACCCCAAACCGGGTATGTACCCGCCGGGTACGAAAAAAAACCCGAACCGGATTCAAAAAACCGGTTTTTTTCAGGTTCGATTCCGGGTTCGGGTTTTTTGTTCACGACTAAGTAGAATGGATCCGGTGGATCCAGCCCATTAAGAAACGGGGTATAGACAGGCCCCCATCAAGGTGGGCTTGATAGTGGAAGTATGTGTAATTTTCTAACAGGGCTCAAGCTAAAAATGTGAACAGATCCCTTTAAAATAGACCATTTGTACAAAAGAAAAAGAAAAAGAAAAATAATAAATTAATAATCATCCCCTTATTAACTTTATTTTTTAAGAAAAGTTTTAGATGCACTATAAATAAATTTTAATTTTGACTTTGCTATCAAGGAAAACTTAAGGCCATCATATTTGGCCTCCGTATTCCGTAATGTAAGTTATTGGATCCATCATTAGATTCCAGTGAGTATAATAATTTTTGGAAAATTAATAACGAGAGCTCAAAAAGACTTCCGTTAATATTTTGGGACATGTATAAAAATATATAATTTGAAAATAACATATTCTCCCTCCCTCTGAATTTAATTAAGGTACAACTGATTTATGTATATCCAAACATCTTAATGAAAGCCGCTAGGGCTTTCTTTAGAACCGTGATTTTTATTCAATCAAAATACATAAAGCCATTAAAAGTATCAAAAGGTAATTTTGTTTTATTTAAGTAACTTAAAACTATACACAAAAAAAGTAATTACTTAAATAATAAAACGTTGTTTGACTTTTATTTGGTGTGAAATGAAAAATATCATCCGTGTAGTCGGTGTAGATTATATCCACAACACAAGTATTAGTACAAAATATAAAAAAATGCAGCTGTCAAAAATCAAAATGATCACGTACGGTCTGGATCTAATATTCGTACACGGTATCACAACTATCCTTCCAATTAAAAATTCAATAAATAAATAAATAAGATAATAGTATAAAACAGGTAAGCTACTAGGTTAAGTAAATGATTTTAGTTTTTTAATAAATATATATAATAAATATAAATATAAATAAATATATATATAAATAAATACCCAAAAGACTTCATTCAGTTTCATACCTACCACATATTTACAATATCTCTTGCAAAAATAAAGAAGATCGACATCAAAGATAATTCATAATGCCAGGACATCACCACCACCAGCAACATCACCACCAGCAACCACCACACCACCACCACCACCATCCGCCACCTCATCACCACCACCCTCCGCCACCCCATCACCATCATCATCATCCACCACCACCACCAGTAATTTATCATCAGTACCCACGTTACTACGATCCCATCCGCTGTTGTATGATTCTGTAACAACTTCATTTGTAATTTTATATGAATGAATGAATGATATTATTGGCGAGTATTTAAGTTGTACCCAGATATGGTCTGTTTCTGTTTATTAATTATATATGTGATCTTCACTATGACTTACGGATCGAGTATTTCGTTTGCGATCGATCTGTATATCCTTTTATTTAGTGTATATAACCGATCGATCCGATGTTAAGTTTTTGAGGTACATGAATGTGTGCTGACTGTCTGTTTCAAATGTATTATTATTGTTCTTCAACAATATTTATTGAGTGTAAGTTTGAAATAATTAGTCATTTACCAGCAATGTTCTTAGTATATGCTTGATCGACCATCTGAAATAATGAGATACATACATAGTCTTAATTGTTTGAATGATGATTCTATTAATTGTTTGATTATGTTGAGTGGAATAATTAGTATTTAACTTTGGTTGCATCCCCTATCGATGTCACCTATATATGTTCCCATATATCATCTTTAAGACACGAAGTTAACCTATCGTTACACAAGATATTTTAATATCATACCACCCAAGGTTTCAAAGACGAACAATTAGGAAAGATGCATCATCGACAAGAAATGTTAATTGGGAACTTCATGGTCTGATTTGGTCAATTTGATTGGTTCTTAAAGTTTGGCCAAATCATTAACTACTATACAATCTCATATTTTCTCAAACCAAATGGCAAAGCAATTGAAACCAGTTTGACGGTTAGAACCAAATATTAATTCAACAATCTATAAAGTATACTTAAACCAAAATACCATGGGTAAATCCTGACCCTTAAATGGATTTTTACAACTCGATCCGACGATCTAGATTTGATTAAAAAAATTACGCTTACCCCCTTTAACTCTAATTATTTAATTTAATTTAATATTTAATTAATTTTTGCATTAAACTTTCTGCCTTCATAAATAAATAAAAAACGGGTCATACATGTATAATAATCCAAGCCGGCTTATATTCCCAATTTGTGCACCCAAAACCCTAATGGAGCTGTAAACTTAAAATCAGAGAAAAAAGCACAGATGGAGAAGAATTTGCTAACAAATCGGTACGTCACCTTCTTCACAACACTGTTGATTCGTGCGACATTCCAATTCTAATTATCATTATCATACATGTGCAACATGTCTGATTCATGCGACCTTGTGATTAATTTTGATTATAGTGAAAATAAAATAATTTTGGTTCAATCGTAGGAGGGCAAATATGAATTTTATATATAATGATTATGATTATGCTTCTACTAAAGTTGGGTTCTAATAACAAATTTATCTGCTTAGACTCAACTCTATTGTATGGGTATTATGGAGTCTTTGGCTACCGAGTTGAAAGGAACGAAGGACAACTCCAAATTATATGTTGGGATTGCAATACTTGGGTTCATTGCATCAATACCCAGGTTTTCTGTCATCTCCTGTCGTTGCTCAGCCAGCAATACCCGAAGGTATGTGGTGCCATTAGTCCATTATAATGTTATTTTCATTCTTTGACCTTGCTTCTCAGTTAATTGTAGTAAACGTGTCAAGAATTATTCGGTTAATACTAAAAAAGTACAATCAGGTTTGATTAAATCGCAGACTGAATATTTGTATGGCTATATTTTTAACAATCAAATTATTATTTTTATGTATTAAGGAATAGGTTATTGGTGCTACTAAACTTATGCTATTCAATTTAGGTCATTTTTCGAGTTTGATATTGTATAATTGTTGTATGGACATTGATGATTGTATGAACACATATTTGCAGGCAGAGGAAATAGTTTTCTTAACCAAAATATGGAGGCAGTAAAATTGATTTTTGAATGGTAGGTTATGAATGATTATTTTGGTTTTTCCACTTTCTTCGAGTTGGTAAAGGAAAATGAAACGTGGGCTTTGATTTTTGCAGGTCTCAAACTAAGTGTACATTCTAGCATTGATTTAAGTTAGATCGTTGATTGGTTTTCGTTTTTGATATATGAATGCGATTTGTTTAAGGAATCCATGTTGTCTGCTGTTATAATTGACGTTATTGCATATTCTTCTTTTATGGGTTTTGGGTAACTGAGTTTGCTACTGATATATTTTTCCATCGTTTCATCAAATTTCAGGAGTGTTTGAAGTATCGATTGTAGGGTTCTAAAGGTCATAGTGGTTCATGGGCACCACTTACAAATCCGACAACCCCAACATCCGAAGCACCACCACCTTGGTCGGATCTCCAGATTAAGACACCACATGTCTAGATCCCGCGACCACAAAACCAAATCTGGTGACCCCATCCACCAACACCATGTTTCAACCATGAACGTTTTTCTTTTCTATTTTGAATTTGTGGACTAACAAATTTTTTTATGTTGTTGAATGCGCAGCCGGAATAAAGAAATCAATACTACCAGCAACCACAAAAAGCCCAACAAAAAAAACCGACCAAAAATCCAAATTTAGATATTTGCATTTTAAGTTTAATTATTCATTGACGTTTTTCTTCTTATTTTGTAGAATAAATCCTAATTGAAAACGCCTCACCGGAAACTGTTGTTACCGAATTCGTAGACGGAAGTTGTGCACTTAAGGTTTGAGTTTTATTGTTCTCTATTTTACTTTTTAGTATTTAGTATTGTTTAATGTGGTTCTATATAAAGTGTGATAGCAAGTGTTTCTTCCGAAGTGGGTACCTTTGGAGTGGTTTAAGTAGTGTTAGTTCTAGAACATAGTGTGAGTTTTGGTTTCTCAGATCTTGAATCTTTCAGAATACTTGTGTTAGTTTTTATTATTTATTTCCTAATTTTTTTATTTTTTTTTTGGGAATGCATATGCCTATCTTTCAAGTGAAAAAGGAATAGATGGAAGGACCTTTATGATGAATGACTAGGACTATATATGGCACTCTGGTATAATTTATTATAAAGAGCTGACATGAAATTACATTAAAGCTAAGCCATCATTAACACATAAGATGGATGGTGCTTCGGTATTGGTTATCACGTCTTCATAGTTAGCATTCTATCTGTTATCACGTCTTCATAGTTAGCATTCTATCTGTAAGTTATCTATGATCAATGATTTTATCATATTGATTCGCTAATGCCTATTAATCTTAAAATAAAAACATCACAATCATTTTCTATGAAGGTCTTCATATATATTCGTTGGAATGTTGCAACTGGTTTTTTTATTATATGGTTCTTAAGTTGAAGATATACAAGCTGATCGTTGCGAATGCTTCTCAAGTTTATAGTTAAACTTTTCTGGACTTGCTGAAAATTGATTTATAGAACGATACCAGCTAACATAAGTTTCTTTTTTTACAGTCTTGCTTCTTATATGGCAGAGGAAGAAATTCAAATGGGCATAATGTATCCATCTATTGATAGGTAACGAAGAATACTCACTTTCTGGATTTACAAGAAAGGCAATATTGGAGTTGTACCTCATTGTTAGTTCATAAAGGTTAGTTACAAATAGTTTGATAACAGTGATTTGGGTACACAAAATTCAGTTATTTCCCTCTTCGTTGAAGGCTGTTTTAGATATTTAGCATATAGTTAAACTATTTTCTTGAACAGAGTCAAGTCAAGCATAGCAATCCCTCTTTACTATAAATTTTGCCTTCTCTTGGTTGATACTTGAGACTCTTGATTCATATTTTCAACATTCAGCAACCAAGAAACTTGATGTGAATATATATCACGAACAAGTGAGGTTGAGACGAATGTTTCATTTCTTAATGTGATTACAGATCTGTTTGGTTATTTACAGTGGGGTTAATCTTTATATTCTTTTGACTATCAATCAGTTATATTCGTTTCATAAAGAATCTTTAGCTCGGTTTTTATTAGCTAACCAATAAATAAAATATCTATATAATTGTAACAGTTTTCAAGTCGTTGGCTGACTTTGAGGAACCAAATGAGATGTCAGCTCTGATTAGACTATCAATGGGTATATTTCAGGTATGATTAGCGACTGAACAATTCTGTGTAAATTTCCTTTTGAACGAATGAAATATTGAAACTATACTAATAAATTATTTTGGTATATTTTTCTTCTTGCTCATTCTGTAATTCAATCAGGATAACTATTTTGGTAATTCACGGTTCCTTCAGGTGTGGTATGTTATATATACACTTTCAGCTAAAATAGTATTTGCTAAAGAAACACTATTTAGGTTGTATATGCTTGGCTTAGAATTTTACCATTGACTATACGCATTACAAATATTCACTTTATTAGTGACCAAAAATTTGACCTTCCATTCTTTCTTTTTATCCATGTCGATTATCACAATAGTTAGCTAGGTTAGTGACACTTTTGTATTAGAGCAATGGCAGTGGGTTTGGGAATTTTTCGTTGTAATGAAAAGTTTGATTCATGTTTTTTGCATCTTTACACATATTCAAACAACAAAAACGTTCACTTATATTTTGTTGTACTAAAAAGGAATTAAAAAAGAAAAAAGAAAAATGGGTTGAAAGGGGTTCAATTGGGGTGAAAATGGGGTTGAAAGTGGTTCAAATGAAAAGATAGTAGAAAACTGATGTGGCGATGATGTATCAAGTGGGGTTGATAGGGGTTGCTAATGTCACTACGTGCTCTAAGTTTTCATTATGTGTAATTATATTTGTCATTTCTATTTTGGTAAATGTGATTTAACATTGGGCCTTGGTTGTACATTTGATTATTTTGTTTGCTGCTCACAATTGATTATACTGACTAGATAAATTCGTTGTTATTGTTTGGTAAGGTTTCGACAATGCATGTTTAGATCATTTTTTTTGCTTCCATGATTCTGTGGATCTGCTATTATTTATATAAGACATGATTATCTTTTGCTTCCATGTTCTTCATCTTGACAAACCAGTCAGGTAGATCTAATTTCTATTCCTTAATATTACTAAGTTAATCATGTTATATATTAATATTGTCTGAATATATTCTATAGTAATCCAACTTAAGATTAAGTTTTGTAATGGTAGACAAGTATTAGGTAATACTATTATTGTAAAAGGAAATTGCACTAATCAGTTATAGAAGGCCTTAGAGGCCGATCCACATAACATGTAGATAGTCACATTTTAATATCTATTTTATTTTTTATTTTTCTTGTGGTTTGTAATTTTTGTAATATAATTGTGCAGGGAGGTAAATTAAAATCGATTCAAAAGAGTTTAAAGCAGCTTCAAGCAGAGAGTAACAAAAGAGATGCAAAGCTGTATACAAATATGTTTCCATGAATGGAGTTAGATGAGGTTTTAGAACTCAAGCATTTTTGCTTAATTTTGCAATATAAAGTTGTAAACTAACTTCTCAGTTTATCACATTTAACTGATTAATGAATCCAATATATGGTGGCCATTCTAAAATGATATGTAGGAAGATGTATCTTTTGTTTTGTTGTATTTAGTTATATCTTCTGAAAGTACACCACACGCTCCTAATCTATTCATTGCATTTTATCTTTTCCTTGTGATAATCGGAATATTTCTACTTTCCTTATTTCTAATGAAGTGGTATATAATTAAGAAACATTTTGTTATATTTTCGACAAAGCCTATGTAACATGAAAAAATAATTGTCATTTTATTTTAAATACATAAACTTATGAATTGTTGAGAATATTTCAATAAATAAATATAAAAAAATTAATATTAATATTAACATTATTATTATTATTATTATTATTATTATTATTATTATTATTATACATGCTTTAGAGACGATTTTAGGTGGATACATAACTTAGAGATTTGGTCAAAGTTGAATACATTTTTGGATACTAAGCCCTTATATTTATTACTTACAACATTCGATCTTTATAATACAAAATAGATAAAACAACCTTCTCACCTGTATTTTTTTATTAACAAAGTACATATATACAATATGACACTTTACATGTAACACACAAAATTGATATCCGATTTTATCTTTAAAGAAAACAAAATCAACTTAATATCTAAAAAACTTAAATTATAAAAAGCTTCAAATACAAACTTCAATAATATTTATATTAAAAAAAATCAGAGTCACCCGCGTTGTCGCGGGTCTTATATCTAGTATTATTGTTAACACAAAACATTTAAGCATTCAAGTTGTTGGGTGTTGATATATACAACATATTATTTGTTTCATACGACAAAAGCATGCATTATAAGGTTGTGCAGTACTGCATCAAAAAGCACAAAAATTGATGTATGAATCAAAACATGTGTTGCATTTATTAGCAGCCATTCAAGTTTTCATGATACGGATAATAGGCTAACTATTATTATTAATAACGAGTAAGAAATTGACTTTCATATAAGCGCTCTACATAGATGGAAAGTTTTCTCTTTCTATCACTATATAAGTTTAGTTTTGGTAAAATTTCATTTTGTTTGATCTCTTAGACTACTTCCGATCGTTGTTGTGTCAGTTTTGATCTAAACAATCAATTTAAGTCTTGAAACCGTAAAATTTAAGCATTCACGTCATTATAGAATGTGAAAGGGAACTATATATTACCGCAAATAAACAACGTTTCATAATATGTACAATCAATTTAGGTCTTAATTAAAATCTAATGCAAGCATGACTAGCTTGAGTACCAATCCTTCATGATCATATAAGCACGACAGAACGTATAAATAATAAGGGTTTTGATAAATATCACCCTTAGAGTGATGGATAAGTATACTATTTATAAAATAGAGAACATCTTGCATTCGATCTAGTGTTAAAGATTTTATCAATCAACAACAAATCTATCGTCAACAATATGAATGGTGCATCCTTATCAGCCTATATAGGCAACTTGTTCTTTTGTTAAATTGTGCGTTTGTGTTGTGTTGATATCAATTGATCACCCAAATCATACAATCGAATTACCCATGTACATACCGCTTGGTCGAAGCGTTTGGTAACACGATCTCATGCGTCTTTGCCTCTTTGGCAACACAATTGCATGTTGGACGCTTGGACCAATAAATGGTTTTCAACATAACTCGGAATAATGGAAACCGGTTCTGCGAAAAAATATATATATATTTTTTTATTATTTACCAATAACGTCACTAAGCATAGAATACTATTATGGGAAAATGTTACATGCATCAGTTAACAACACCTAAAGTTAGGTGTCGTTAGCTTTAAAAGAGGGATCAATTGTTGTGTACATCTTTCATTATGTCGATACTAAATTTGCGACATCATATCGTTCCTTATACATTTATGAAAAAAATATTAAGTACTCAAATATGAGGCTTTTATTTCACAACCGGTCAATTTATTCAAAATATAATAACAATAAATGATCAACGCGTAGACATAATTTTTGTACACGCTATCTATGGTGTTTCTCTCCAATTTTTATTTTTCTTTTTACTAATAAATAAATGAATAAAATGATGAACCACTACGCTAAGGATATGTCTTGTGTCCCAATCCCCTGTCTCACTATCCACCCTATAAAACTCCAAACTCCTTCGCTAGCTTTATTCATTCCATTTCAACTTCATTCACAATATATACACTACAAAAAAGAAGTTAACCAATTTAAGATAGAAATGCCAGGACACCACCGTCAACCACCACCGTCAAATAACCACCACCACCCACCACCTCATCATCATCATCCGCCACCACCGCCACCTCATGTTCGTCACCACCATCCTCCTCCACCACACCACAAACCACATCCACACCCTAAACACCACCCATGTACTATTATGTAGCCTTTTTAACATATGATTATGTGTATGTATCTATTTGTATTTGTAATGTAATGTCTTCCTTTTATTCATATGTAGTGAGAATTACATGTAACGAATAGTATTTCACTTTGTGGTCGAATTATTATGTTTGTGCCCATAATATTCCATTTGAGTATTGTATAACATTTTATTTTATTCGTTATAAAGGGCTTATGACGTCGTCTTGATTTATATGACAATGTTCATATAGGTATAATAATGCTTATTGCTTTATATCCATCCATTTTTTGAAATTTATATTATCGTGTAAAATTTGTAGTAAGTTTAAAAAGGGAGGGTAAAACTGACCTTTTGGATCGTTGGAAGTGGCTAATATAAGTAACCATGAACACATTAAAGCTAGGGAAATAACGAAGAAATAAAACGGTCCTAATCAAATGCAATAACTTGTAGAAAAAGTTTCTACTAAAAGAAGTGAAATGACAACTAAAGCGAACAAGGATTTAATTTAAGACATGCATGAATACAAATACTTGATCAAACTAGCTTCAAAAATATAATAATAATTATTTTTTTTAACGACAGACATATATAACTATCTTCTTTAGCAAAATACAAAATTATAATCGAAAACTAAAGTTTGTTTTGAAACTGAAACCAAACCACTTATAATTTGGAATCATAAATACGTTGTTAGGATTCGATTTTGTCAAACATATATAAATAGATCACGAACACCCTCAGGGGCAGAGACAAGACAGGGGCAGCGTAGGCAGTCGCCCCCACAAGAATTTATAAATTACACAAGAAAAGAAAAAATTTTAAGGTAATAATGACATTTTAGAATTTTCGCCTCCACAAAACTATAAAATGAAAGAAAAAAAAAAAATTTTTTCGGCCTCTCTCGTTGAATTTCCTGTCTTCGCCCCTGAACACCCCTACTTTTTATGGAAATTATCGATCCATACGGGCTTATACTCTTTCCATTTCATAATAGTAACTACAATCAATTACACAAGAATTTTTTTTAAAAAAAAAGTAAATCAGTTATACAAGTGAAAAATTACAATTTTGCTTTTACTTTTCGTACATTCACTTAAAATTAGTTTTTGTGAAAAATAAATTATATGTGAATTGATAAAGTTAGTATTATTAGATGATAGGTTAGCTAGCCCGATTATGAATTTTGAGTCCGTTGGGGTTTAATTAGGTTTTCATTGTATTTTATATATAGTTGATTAATACGAGTAATACTCTATCCGTCGTACTCAAAGTGTCAACTTTGATTTTGCACATACTTTTAGAATTCTTCACTAACTTTACTTTTCACCAATGAAATAGCATATCTACACACAGTTTTAGGATTCTCCACTAACTTTAATTTTCACCAATGAATAACATATCTACCCACTAAAATCTCTTTCGATTGGTTGAAACATGGAAGTGTACACTTATTTGGGACAACCCAAAATTGTAAGGAGGACACTTGGAGTGAGACGGAGGTAGGGCTCGAGCTCGGCTCAACTCATTTAGGGTAAGCTTGAGCCGAGCTCGATAGCTCAACAAGCCTTCACGATGCAGGTTCAAGCTCAGCTCAAAAATATTGGAGAATGGCTCGAACTCGACTCAAAAAGCTCGAGATTTCACGAAAAAATAATTTTTAATGTTCAAAATTATTTAAGTTTATTTAAAAAATAAAGATCGGTAATAAAAACCGTTTCAAATATATATAATATTAAAATAAAATGTGAAAACAAGTTATAAACTATGTAAAACAGTTGAACAATTTTAAAATATAATAATAATATCATTTATATATCAAAATTACATATATATGTGTATACACATATAACTAAGGCTTGATAACAGCTCGAGTCGAACTCTTAAAAGCTCGAGCTCGGCTCGATATATATTTCGAGCTTGTTTTGTAAGCTCGAGCTCGGGCTCGAACTCGATAAAAGCTTGGCTCGATCAAGCTCAAGCTCAAGCCGAGCTCGAGTTGCTCGATAAAAGTTCGAATCGTTTGCAGCCTTAAACGGAGGGAGTATATAGTTGATTAATTAGGTTGACGGTCCGGTAGATCTTTAGCATCATCCCAAGTATACTACGAGTATTTTGTAAGTGAACAACTATTCAATATAGAAAAATATCAGTTATTCCACTACGCACAGAGCGATTTCGTTAAATTAAGTTCAGCTTCTTCGTCATCATAAAAATAAGTCGATACCCTTAAAAAATGAGTAGTATTCTAGAGGCACGTGGACATACGTGACACAGCCATGTGAATGTGCAGCACGTCTCTCAAGTCTCAATCTACCCAAAAGAAAACTAAAAAGATTAAAAATTGCCATATCTTCAATAATTCAACGCGTGTACTTAATAAAATACTTGTACACTTTGTATTTTTCACCATATTCTAATTTTTGTCTTGTATAATAATAATAATAATAATAATAATAATAATAAGAAATAAATAAAACCACCACATTAAGGAAAAATAAATCGTGTCATAGTCACCTACCCCTTTCCCCACTATCCACCGCATAAATTCTTATTATTAAATCCTTTGCTTCATTTCCCATACCTACCTCTTCATTTCACCTTCACAATCTCACAAAAAATAAATAAATTAATATCTAGCCAAGTGAAAAAAAATAAATAAGAAGATGCACGGACCAGGGCCACACCACCCACCACCACATAATCACGGCCATCCTCCACCACCACATCACGGCCACCCTCCACCACCACATCACGGCCACCCTCCACCACCACATCACGGCCACCCTCCACCACCACCGCCAGTAGTTCACCACCATCCTCCCCCGCCACCGGTTTATCACCACCCTCCACCGCCACCACCGGTAGTTCATCACCGCCCTCCACCACCACCGCCCTATGATCGTCAAGGATGTTGTACTATCCTGTAACTTTTTATTTAATTTCTAATCTATGTATATTGTAACGCATGTATTAGTCCTGATCATGTAGTTATGATTACGACTTGTTAGTAATAATGATAATGAATAATAATAATAATAATAATAATTGACTTGATTATGTATGCTACTTAGTTAATCTGAGTAATCAGTATTTTATGAGATTTTATATTTGATGATGTGTGATTGTATGGTTGAATATGAATATATTTTCTGTTTGAGATATATGATATATTTATTGTGGTTTAAATGTTTGTCAAGTTTTTATATATTGTTCTCCTAGATGTGTAGTATATAAAATGCAATGCAATTCTTCATGATTAGTGTTTTTTTTTAATGTACTTGTACAATCTTCAACGTGTTAGTTGACATTGAGTTTGGTATGTTCGTGTGAAATTTAATCTTTAAATTCATCGTGGTTTTACACATTAAAGTTGATCTATGTTAATATTTTTATTAATTTGATCGAATTGAACCTCTGTAATACTCCGTATAAAATTTGATGATCACACCATCAAAATTGATCGTCACCCATGTCACCCCTAAAACCAGGTGCGGACTTACATACCTCCTACGAGTTAAAGTATCTATCTTGACTGTCTACATAGCTTTAGAATTGATCATTAACTACAATTTTTACAAATTAAATAATGTATCGTCTCTACTTATTATGATTGGTTGTAACATAAAAATAGACATTTATTTGTGACAAGTCAAAACACTTTTAAGACGAGTCAAAATGACAATATAAGTTCGTACTTATTTGAAACCAACTTAAAATAGCAGTGTTTTAAAAACCGGACCGGGATGGTCGGACCGGTTGAACCGTGAACCGGAACCGCCCCGGTTTAGCGGTCGGACCGCTAAAAACCGGAAAAAACCGCTAAAAACCGTGAACCGGAAAAAAGACCGGTTTAGTGTCCGGTCCGGTTTTTAAAACATTGTAAAATAGAGTATACGGAGTAATATGACCAAGACGGAGGAGGTAGTAGAATGACTGGTTATTCTGATTACAGTCCATTTTTGAAGTTTGCATCATTAGATAACCGTTGTTTAATTTATTGGTGATTTGGTGCTACGTTACATATCAATTGAAATGTTGGTCGTCCTATAAAAACCGAATTTAGATGAATTTTACGTAATTGACATGAGGTAGAAAAAAGTTATCAAGTACTCCGTTTTACTTTTATGAAACAGAAATTTTTTTTGCTCTTTGTTGACTTGTGAAACAATTTAGTTATATTAAGTTGTACAATAGAACAAAAGAGTTGTATTATGAAAAAAGAAAATTGTGCTGCGGGTGGTGGCGGATTCAGAATTTGTAATAACTTGTAGTACGCTTATCTCAATTTTTGCAAACTCGTAGCACAAACAAGAAATGTAGCAAAAAATGTAATTTTTATAAGAAATATAATGCATATAGCGAATGGACCAGCAACGACATAAAACAATAGATCACAAAATATTATTGAGTTCATGTGTCAAATATATAAAACAATAGGTCACAAAATATCAAACAAATTTTGCAGATATCGATATCCGAACTATCCGAATCCGAAAAAGCAAATAGCCAAATTACGGCATCTGAATTTTCGTATAATTTCGAATCGTGTTTTCAAATTTTCAAAAAAAACAAAAAATAAATAAATATATATATTTTAAAAATGAAAAAGAATTTGGATAAGGATAGTTGTGAACCCCTAACTAAAACTACATCCTCTAGGAAATATGTGTTCTTTTTAATGGATAGAAAATACAGAATGATGATCAGTAAGTGTAACCATATTGTATCTAGATCGTTAGAACGTGAGAAACTCGTAAAATCACATACCCGATCAAGCATATTTCAGCTTTAATGCGGATAGAGAGAAATCACTTCTTTAATATATATGAATGTTGTAACCAGGATTGAGATTGTTCTCATCGAGGGTGGTAAATGGTGATTGAGTACCCATCTAAGGAGGTGAGATTTTGGTGTGAGGATATACAATGTTGTGTGTGTAATATGTGAGATCCCGCTTCCATCATGGGTTTATCCCTTTATACAGTATATGGGAAGGATTAAGGCCAAAAAAAAAAATTCATGGGCCAAGTCATGTAAGAACCCAAAGTGAGGTACATCGTGACTTCGTGAGTAAGTTAGTTGTTACGTTTTGAGATGATATGTGTTATTAAATACGTACCGACCTAGGTTACATACGTATACGTATAAATAAAATTGACTACATTCGTTTAAAGTAACTTTTGGATGTCGACCAACTCGGTAATAAAACTTTCTGATCATGATGAGTTTCGTTTGCGTGAAAAGAAATTAAGCACGTCGAGACAACCATGTGATGCTATTAAATACGGAGTATTAATTACATTAATTTTCAACGTACCTCTTCATCATTGTCAATATACTCAAAACAATTAACTCATTATCTAAATTAATAAAAGTAATAATAAGGTAACAATAGTTTATAGAGAAGAGTTCAATTGAAACCATTTATTTTGTGTGAGAATGGGGGAACCAACCACAATATGACATGTGTCACTTTTTTCTCTCTCATCCACGTTTTTAAAAATTAAATATCTCACAAACGACAAGTCGAAAAATCATGAAAATTGCACCATATTTTTCAGCGTTTTATCCTCTTCGATTTGCCGTCCATCAAGGCATACTTCCGACGAACTTTTTTTTTCTTCATTTTTTGGTGGGTTTTACGTATTATTAACACATGTGTTAGTGATTGATTATACATTTGATTTAGGATTTAGGGTTAGAGTTTAGAGTTAGGGTTTAGCAGGGTTTAGTGTTAGGGTTTAGCTGGGTTTATGGTTTAGTATGATTTAGGGTTTAGAGTTTTATAAAGCGTTTAGGGTTTAGTGTTTGGGGTTTAGGGGTTAGGGTTTAGGGTTGGGAGTTTGGGGTTTCGTCCCGAAACCCTAAACCCTAAACCCTAACCCCTAAACCCCAAACTATAAACCCTAAACGCAACACTGTAACACACGTGTTAGTAATGTGAAACCCACTAAAAATAATGGAAAAAAAAACTCGTCGAAAGTATGCCTTAATGGACGGCAAATCGAAGAGGATAAAACGCTGAATCTAATGGTGCAATTTTCATAATTTTTTGATTTGTCGTTTGTGAGATATTTAACTTAAGGGGTAAATGAGTTTTGTATTCCCTTTGTACACATGACACCATATCATTGGTTCCTCTATTCTCACACAAATTTTTAGTCTCATTTGAACCTTACCCATAGTTTATATAATAATTTTTGCCATCCACCACTAATTTAGTACGGAGTAATTTTTTTACTATATCACTCCTATTAATTCTAATATGAGGTTTCCGGTGAATAGTAAAATAGAAAAAAAAAAAAAAACAATATTTTCTTCGTCTCAAAATTATTAATTGTCATCAGATAAAAATACGCCGTTTGAAAAAAGTACATATATTACATATCATTTTGAAACATTTTGATTGGTTCATTTTGAAAGCAAACAATTATTTTGTAACATATCAAAACTGAAAGGTGCCAATAATATTGTGACGGAATGAGTACTAAGTTAGTGGTGGATAAGTAAAAATAAATGGCATGGCGGGCCACCCCTAATAGAAAATAGAGTTAAGTGTTTTTTTAATGTATATAACTATGCATTGACCGTCATTGTGTTTACGTAACAAAATTGTCCGCCATTGTATATACGAAATAATTTATTTTTGTACATTGCGTGCATTTCACTACAAAAAATGTCATTTTACCACACTTTTTTCTTTACGTTATTAGAAAATGTGATAAATTTTTTTTGAAAGAGATAAGATTTTTCACACTTATATATGTAAGAAATAAAATCTTACACTTCTCAGTGTTGATAAATTACAACTTTTCAACATTTATAAGTGTGGAAAAAAATTTGTAACACATGATTTTCCCACACAGAGAAATTGTGAATAAATTGAGTGTTAGAAAAATTTTTAAACACTTTTAAGTGTAAACTCTTTTTTTCTCACACTTATATATGTGAAGATTGTGGTGATTTTCACACTTATTGATGTAACAATTTTTTTCCAAAATAGCATATATCACTCGTTAATTCAATATTTTTTTTAAAAAAATCCCGAATCATTATCCGAATCATATCGTGGTTACAATATTCCATTAAACAAATATTACTCAAAAAACAATGCCAGCTTCAATAATTGTTGAACACGTGGACGGTTAAGATATATGTCGACATATATTATTTTTTACTCACAAAGGTCGCAATCCTCTTCCATAAAATCCATTTCATTCATACAAAATCCACACCTACTCCATTTCATCCATAAAAATATCTAGTGAAAGAAGGAAGAAATTAAAGATAAACAAGGAAGATGAGTGGACCACCGGGACATCACCACCCACCACCACCACCACCACCTCACCATCCTCCACCGCATCATGGAGATCGCCAGGGATGTTGTACTATTTTGTAACTTTTTATTATTTCTATTTAAAATAATGTAACAATTTCTTCACTTTATTCATTGTGAATGGTGAAGTTATGGTTAGTTGATTAATGATTATATGCAAGAAAAGTTGTATTCGGTGATGGTCTGGTCTTGTTTTACTGTGTATCATTGATCTTTGATGTATGAAATGGCTGGAAGCCTGGAAATATATATATATATATATATGTCGGTTGACTATTATGTATCTAATCATCTGTTTGATACAGATATGTACGTGGACTTCACTATACGTACAATAATATATACTACGTATTGTGTAACACCGATTGATCACAAATTCTACTGGTGCTGTTTTATTTTGAAATTTGTTTAATGATTAGAATTTTTCACTTTTATGTTTATTTATAGGTTTATCTCTAGTGATTAACTGAGGATTATATTCAAGTTAGTGAGGGTTTAGAATTATTATTAATTTTTTTTTTAAAGGTGTTTTTCACTTCAAAAACTATCCTTATAAATATTAAGTAGGTTTTATGTTTCATTAATTATAAGTTTATTTTAAAATTGGGGGTTAAAAGAAAAATTACCTATCGGAAATTTATTATTGGTTCTTTAATATACGTTTGATTATTTACGATCATCTAATTATATCGATCTCTGATTAGAGCTTAACATTTATTTAAGATCGTATAACTTCCACTATAATTTTTTTAAAGAATAAGGGTATGTTAAAAAACTAGCCGGTGCTTTTTCCTGAAAAAATTGTTGACCAAGCTTTTATTTCACAAGTTTTAGAACCTAAATTTTCCAATGATTACGTTTTTATTTTACAAGTTTTGGAACCTAAATTTTCCAATAATATATACGTTTTTCATGGCAAACGAAATTTATTCATGTATAACTCGAAACTCTCGAAAGTATTCAAAATAGAAGCTAGTTAATTTGAACTCTTATACTCCATATAAGTATTTTTATTTTTTAAACGGCGGATAATATTAAACTAGCAAGAAGCTAGAAAAAACGTTACAAGTATCGGAGGAGGCCGGATAGGGATGAACTCTGGTCACAAATTCAATATACCCATTTTATACTTGCATAAACACCTACTAGTGATTCAAAGAAAAGAAAAACTTATATATAAGTTGCAAGTAGCTTTTATACAAGTTTCAGCTACCAGCTTACAACTATAACCTTTCGATTCAAACTCCTAACTTCAAGTTCAACTACTTTTAGCTAAACATGTTTCATGACTAAAACTAATCAAACTTATACATACCATTTATCATAGTATGTAAATAATAATAAATCAATACATCACATTACAATTTATAAATGCAAGCTTCAATAATCTGTTGAACACGTGGATGGTTTAGATATATGTTTCGAATTTTGCATATATTTTACTCACCATTCCCTCCCCATAAAATCCCAAAGACCTGGCTCAGTATCTCCACACCTACTCCACATCATTCATTAAAATATCTTGCGAAACAGAGAAAAATGAGCGGACCACCAGGACACCACGACCCACCACCGCCTAGCCATCCTCCACCACCTAGCCATCCTCCACCACAAGGAGATAGTCAGGGATGTTGTACTATATTGTAAAAGAGTAACATCTTTCATCTCTCGATCTTCACTTTATTATTCATGATCGATCTAGAATAATAGTGAAGTGATAATTGATAATATATATGCAAGAAAATACGTTATTTAAGGTCTAAGAATTCAACGATGGTTTGATTATATATATGTTGTGTTATTGAGTGATGTATCTCATCTGTTTGAATTATCGAGATATATGTTGATTTGAGCTATACGATTGTATTTGTTGTTCTACAAAATATATAATAATAATAGTGCTATTTGTGAAATATTTCCTTTTTTTTTTTTTTTTTTTTTAAGTCATTTAATTTTTATAGTAAAGCTTGCCTCTTTCATCATTATTAATCAGACACTATTTAAAAAAATCTCAAAGTAATTATTGGTCGTGATCATGTAATAACTTTTACTCATTTATAGTCCATATATATATATGTATGGATTACTATTTCTTTGAAATGGATATGGACTTCGTATCGTATAATAAGAAGATTTTAAAAAACAAATTGGTGGTGGTGTTCAAAATGCGTTGTTAGAATAAAAAAAAGAAAAGAATACATATTATTGAAGTTAGATTTAAATATACATTTGAGCAATGTCATAAATCAAATCCAAACCATAATTGAAAAAATTAGGCTGCTTATAGCAGATTTAACTTGTTACTACTTACTTTTTACTTAGTTTGCAATGATAACTAAGGTTGTAGAAGGATTGTGAGTACTACGTCACCACAATCTTGTGTTATCTCACAACCATCCACAATGGTAACCTCCTCCACGGCTCCACCACACAAGGTTGTGAACGAATGAGACCCAATATTTATTTTCCATTTAGGCTATAAATGAAGAAAATAAAATGAAAAAGGAAAAGAAGGTATTCGAGCCGGCCTAGCGTTCTCGTCTAGAGCTTCCAACCAAACCGTCCCACCACTACAGCTCCCACTGTGCCCGTGATGGCGTCATGGTTACTAGACGGAAGTCGAGAATGACCCGTTGGAAGTGGTCTAACACAATATTAACTTCGGTAACTGTACTTAAATTTCGAAATAAATGACGTGGATGCACTTGAGCCAACCGTGTGACCGTATAAATTCGCAGCACGTCAATATACACCTATTTTAAAACAAACAAAATCAATTAATAACAAGCTTCAAGCCTTCAATAGCTGGTCGACGAGTGGATTTAATTTTTAATTTTATTCTGTTTTAGATTAGATAAACCACTACGTTAAGGAAATGACATATGTCACACAAGACAAACGCTATAAATCCTCAAAGTCTTTAACTCAATTATTTCATATCTATTCTACCTCATTCACAAAATATCCTTTTCACAAGAACGATAAGAACATAATCATATAAGTAAAGATGCATAGACCTGCAGGTCACCACCACGCTCCACCACCGCCACCACATCACCACCACCACCACCACCATCCACCACATCACCACCACCCTCATCCACCACCACCTCCTGTTCACCACCACCCTCATCCACCACCACCTCCTGTTCACCACCACCCTCATCCACCACCACCTCCTGTTCACCATCATCATCATTATCCACCACCTCCCCCAATTCATCACCACCCTTCACCACCAATTCACCACCACCACCCTCCTCCTCCACCACCCCACAAACCACATCCACACCGTCCCCATCACTTTTGAAGGACCAGCTGCAAATCTTCTATATACATAGTACTACACTACTACTCAAATGAATTAAGCTCAATAAATTTCCATCTTTAATTCCTAATTAGAGGATTTTATTGATGATATGTGTAATGATCATATGTAACGAATAATATTCGACTCTTAATCAAGGATATTATGATTCTTATGATATATTTGACAATTTTAAGCAGGATCTAGTTGTGAATTTCGTGTATTCTAGATTGTTTTATTGTTCTTTGGCCTCTAGTTTCTTGCTAGATGGTCTTTGTGCCGTTCAAAAAATATATATATTTGACAATTTTATGCGAGTACTCTATACGTTTTGGATGTATTTTCACGTTTTCTTGTTTGAATCTTTTAAAATTGGATGAATTTTTGCATATACGTTGTCATATTCATCTTTATCAAATGCATTTAGCCATTATATATACCGATCGATCTATAAAGATCATAATTAAGGTTCAAGTAAACACCAAATCATATTAGTATAAATGCCAAATCAAGAATATAAATGCCAAATCATGATTTAGGTGTATAAATAAAGGACACAATTAATCAACATTTTATACTCGATCACTACAAGAGAAATTCAAATTCATTGCAACAATGGCGTACAAATTTGTGTCTCTTCCAACTATTATACTCTTCACTCTTCTTGTCAAAGGTATAATCGAATGCTTTACGTGTATACTTAATTTCCTCAATCAATTAGTACTATATCGCATCGATATAACTTTCATTTAATCTTTGTAATGAATGATATATATATAGGACATTGTGGATGTACACTAGCAAGCATAACCGTTGGGACCGAAAGGACTTCTAGACTAATACAAGGTAAACAAGAATGGAACGTGATGTTTATAAACACTTGCAAAATATGTTCTCAACAAGCCATTGTAGTTTCATGCGACGGTTTCCAAAGTGTTGAGAAAGTTGATCCGAACCTCTTTTTACCAGTCGGGAATAACAAGTGTGTTGTCAATAATGGCCATCGTATCGCACCTGGTGGGATTGTCGAGTTTTTTTATGCTTGGGATCCTCCTTTCACTTTTGTGCCTCAATCATCTCAAATTCGTTGTTAATGTTAGCAATCATTTGATTCAATTTTGAAATGATAAAAAAGCCCCCGGTAGATTTCCAAATTGATGTGATCCGGTGTTTTAATATTTTCTTTACACGCAACTAAATATAATAAAATAGAAATTAATTAGTTCCTTATTCATCCATCTAATCTAATCTAACACTTTGGTATATACATTGGCTGATGTCAAAGTATTTCATTCGGTTAGTACGTCGTCTATGTTATAATTTTAACCATTTTTTTTTTACCGATAATAACAAATATTATTTGGTGATATAGGAGCATATAACTATTTTTGAGGTGATTTTAAAGTAAATGTGTATGTTATTCGTTGTAATTAACTTAATTGTAAGGTTCGGCCGTACTACGACCGAGTTAATTATCATATATGTCTTTCACAACTATTGCCTGAAAGGGAATTTTATGAAATTAAAACGGTAAAAGAAAGCTACTAGAGTACGGGGCGAGCTATATGAGGGGCGGGCTAGTATAGTAGCAACGATGATCATCGGTTCCATGTCAAATTTTGTAATTTATATATAACAAATCATTATTATTGTGCCTGCGTATTGCGACAACGTTACAAAAATTAAGTGCGATAACATATTGGTTTAACATGTCATCGTCTTTGAAAAACGACATTATCCACATCATAGTCGAGGCTGTGGTACATCAAGAATATCAAGATCCTATAAGTAATAGTTCATGACAAATTCATAGCTCAACACAAACTTAGTAAGATCCATACGTATACAACAACGTGCAGTTTAAGATCCATGCATCAATAATATCTCTATGGTTCCTCTATGGTAATCTTTTCTACATGCAAATGAATCAAGGGCTGAGTGGTAATATCTATAGTTTCTCTATGGTAATATCTCTATATATGGTTCCTGTATGGTAATTTTTTTTTACAACGGATATTATATAACAAAAACATGAAAAAACATTATTTTAGAGCAATTAATTCTTGTTGAATAACATGATCACACAAAACCTTAATGGTCATCTTTCGAAATATACATATAGTAGCTAGAAAAATGTACATCCAATCCTTGTGATATGGGTGTGTGAATGTTTACTTTTTTTACATAATGATAAAAAGTAATAGAAAATAAAATATTAAATAAGTTACTTCATTTGGATTTAGTTCATATAACTCTAAATGTGACATAAAATGATTTATCGATGAAATTGTTATAATTTTGAAGTCTTGAAAGTAGATATGATATGAACTTAAATACTTAATTTTAGCGTGCGTTATGTCTATGAAAAGAACAAAAGGCCGGTCATGAGGTTTGTGCAAAAGGATTTCGTCAGGTGATTTATGCACTTGAAAATAGGCCTGTCAATAGGGCGGATTGGGTCGGATCTTAACAAGATCCAATGGGTCACAAGATCTATTTAATTGGGTCTGGATCTGGCCCATTAGTTAATGGATCATGATCCGATCCAATATCTAACTAAATCAATGGATCTGAATATGGGTCGACCCATTTAATGTAAAATTTTTTTGTATATTTTTATATCAAATTATATTATTTTTAATAAGCAATGTTAACACAAAATAACTTGGTTTTTTTCAAAAGGACAAAATATTTATTATCAACATAACAATTATGTGAGTACATATGCATAAATCTGTACGTCCAGCACCACACTAATTACATTTGAGTCTCCCTCACACTGTTAATTATTATGTATAGTACACAACTAAAGAACAATTCGACATTTGGCAAAACAATTTACATACTCCCCCGATATTGCATTATTACGTGCTACAACCACCGATCATCTACTATATCTTCATAGGATAATTTTATTTATTCACTTACATTCAACCGGTAGTTTTAAAACATTGCAACAAAAGTATATCCTATACATTTAGATTATTTAATTAGTTAGTGTTACTACGCAAATCATTTTCAATTATACGAATTGGATGATAAATTGAGATACACATCGTTTCTTAGTTTTAAACATCATTTTCAATTTTCATGTATAAGAATTGTCACATAATGAAAAAGTAATAAATTTGTGAAAATAGTTGTACATACAGATTTTTTTATTTTTTAAAAATTGTTATTTTTTTATAACTTTAATGGGTCGACCCAGACGGGTCATGGGTCGATCCAAGTAGAGATCCATCTATATGGGTCGACCCATTGGATCCTTGTTGGGTCCATGGATCCATTTTTTCGACCTATTGGGTCACATAAATGAGGCGGATCGGGTCAGATCTTGATCAAGATCTACTCCATTGACACCCTTACTTGAAAGTTAATTTTATGTAATTTAAATAATAATAATTAAATTATCTCATGAAATGTAACGGTTCAACCTTTATTCACATGATATTTATAGTAAAAATGTTTGAATCCGAAAATAGTAAAGGGTTTTGTTAATGTGTATTTCGTGACACACGTTAAGGTGCTTTTAATTAATGAACCCGTAATTTTCTTTAAAAAATAATATTTGTAAATAATAAATACATATAAAAAGTAAATTTTATATCGAATTAATGAGTATTAAATGAAAATGCTACTCCGTAATATTTAAGGAGATTGCAAGTCATTAAATGTACATTAGCATGTGTCACGGTGCCACACTTTGTATATTTTAGATTTATGGCCATCTGGTTTAATGATTTTTTACTTAATAAAATCAAAGGTAGCTCTAATTAATTAATTAATTCTAATGATAAATTATGAGTAATTGAAATACAAAATCAAAATAAAAAAATATGTCAAATAATTGTTAGAAGTTGGAAGACAATTCTATAAATATCGTTGTCCTTTGTTTTAATAAAATCTGTAAAGAACAAATGTATGGTATCTATCTTTTGATTTTTTATTTTTTAATTAAATTAATACTCCAAAAGAAATCCCCACTTCGATTAAATCGTTTCAAGGTTCATAACATTTTGAAAATATTATTTATGACTACTTTCAACTTTTATATATATATATATATATATATATATATATATATATATATATATATATATAGTTTAGAAATACATCATGAGATTTTGAAGAAAAAAACAAAATATAAAGATAATATTAATAGGTTTTACTAAGCAAATAAAACAAAACTAAATCATCTTAAGTTTCATACATACTTAACATTGTTAACCAATATTTTGATTTAAATGTGATTAGTATTATGAATATTTTGATTAATTTCATATATATATATATATATATATATATATATACTCTCTCTCGTAAGTTGTAACCTTTTTGTTGTTCGAGCTAGTTGCTAGCGTTGATAAGCTCCGTTGTTTCAAAAAATAAACATGTAAGTACTGATCATAGATTATAAGTTAATTCGATTTCTGATGTTTAGTGATCCATGTTGCCAATATTATTTAATCATATCACATTAGGTTCAATATATTTTTATAAACAACAAAATATATATCAAACGACTTATAATACAAAAATATATAGAATTACTAAAAATAAAAACCCTCCATTACAAGATAGAAGCTAGCTATTACATTACATCATTACTTAAAACAAAAAAACAAAAACAAAAAAAAAACAAAAAACCTACAATATTAATTCGTTTATTCGGTGATCTTTTATTCTCTAGCTAGCTTTAGTACTCTTTGATCACTAATAGAAACCAACACGAAGAAGCATCACTTTTTGGTTTTCCGTTTTTTTTGTTCGGCTAGTAGCGTCGGATCGTTCACGGCCCTCATCCTTAATGCCTTATACGGTTTGCCATCTTTTTCAGTCGATAGGAGGGAAGAGTACAATGTTGGCATGGTGCCTGTTCCTGTAGCACCCATAATCACTTCTTTTGACTCTTTGAGGAGCCAATGTATCACCTTCCCTTCATTTTCCATTTTTAGTTCCCTTTTTAATTCAAATATACGGGTTGCATACACCTTTGGTATTTCAAGAAACTTGGTTTCAGTTTGAGAAAATTGTGGTGGTAAAGCGCGCATGGGAGTTATTTGCGTAGGGCCATATGGAGAGAAATGAATGGGTGTTGGTGTTTGCAGATGAGAAGGGATATAGGAAGTGCTTATGTTTCCCGTTTGTTTAGACTCCTTGAGTAGCCAATAGATAACATCCCCATTGTTTTGTAGGTTCAACTCATTTTTGAGTTGAGAAATTCGAGCTTCGTATAACTTGGGGATCTCTATGACATCAAGAATAGAAAGCTCTGGTGATGGAGCACGTAAGGGCGCCATTTGTGTAGGGCCATGGATGGGCTGTGTGAAACGTTTTAAGAATGAGGGTGATATCTGATAAGGAGCATAACAAGTTGTGGGTTGTGGGGGAATTGAGGGGAATTGTTGCTGATGGACATTTTGGATGTTTTGTGGTGATTGAAAGGAGGAAGAACCGGAATAAGAACCGGAGATATGACTCTCTTGTGATGGTGTTGAGCTCATTGTTGTTGAGGGAAAAGGAGTTATTTTGTATGTGAGAAAGTTTGTGCTTTGATCAAGGCTCCAATGAGGGTTTTTATAGACCTTATGAGGGAGGGGGCGGTTTTTAAAGCGTGATTAATCGTATATCTCTTGAAAGTTAAAAAACAAAGTCACATTTTTTGTGCATTCTTTTATTTTCTGTATCGTCTTTTTAGGCCATATTACACTAGAATATACCAAAGCTTACGTTATTGCTACTTTATGTATTAAACGGAATAAAACAAAGTTGTATTGTATGATTTAAACTTTCTAGGACGTGTTATAACATGTATCTTAAATCCTATAACATGTAAACCGATAATGCTGTGCTAGTTATGATAACACTTTATGTTAATTGAGATCACAACCGATCACAATCTTTTGGTTATTGGTTTACAATCGATATTTGTTACTGATATTTTGATTTTCTTTCTTTAGAAAAGCCGCACTTACATTAGTTAGGGTATTTTGCAATTATGCACGTGAATATATAGAAATCTATTCCGCGTGTGGACAGAATCATTAAATATAGATAGAAACTAGGTTTTTTCACGGCTTAGTATATAATTACACCACGTACATCGGATTAATTAGCTTTCAAAAGCATATGATTGATAGGAGAGTTAATGAAACCCTAAAACGCTTAAGTTAGATATTATTCACGTGCATTTTTTCATGCTTGTATAGTTGTATGTGTTTTTTCACGAGAAAATCATACGAGATGTATTTACATGTACAACATATTAAATTTCTTTCCGCACCATATAATCAATACGAGAGTCAACAAAACCCTAAAATGCTTACTTTAAAACCGTGCATGTACATTTAATGATGCTTGTAGCTAGCGTTCACACTTTTATTGAAGATTTCTTCGTTTATATAATTCATGAGTTGCCAATGATGTCCAGCTCAACTGGTCAGAGGTTTGGGGGGTCAATGATAGGAGACCTGGGAAACCCAGGTTCGATCCTTGAGGCCAGCGGGTTTTACCATTAATTCGTTGTCGTGCCTTCGGGCGGACGGATTAGTGGGTTTTTCCCGGATTTGGAGTAACTTGGGGCGCTTAAGGGCTCCGTACGGCTGGATTGGGCCAGTATATGGAGACTTAGCCATTGGGTCTCCCCGTACGGAGTACCTAGGCGATTTCTGTTAGCCTTTCAAAAAAAAAAAATAATTCATGAGTTTATGGATCGGAATAATCAATATAGTAATAACGATATATGTATTAAATCTGTGTATATTATGTATACCAGAAGGTTGCTCACAATGCAGTAGAAAATAGATTCAGTTCTTCAAGGTATATTTTCTTCGGAATTATCTTTGATTGTCGAAGTCCCATCTTTCAAAATAGAAAGATATGAGGTCAAACAGACGTCTTTTAAATATTTAGCGTAATATAAGATCCGTTGAAAATCGTGAATATGAAATTAATAAATTAAAACTACTGATTTTAAATCATAAATCAACTTAATTATATATTTGGACAAGAATGAAAATCTAAATTATTTCATAATCACGTATATTTGTATAATCATCAAGCAGTCATTTATGTCCATTTGTGATCTCACTGTGTAATATATGATAGGTTAGACATGTAATTTGTTACAAAGTTTGTGTGTAATTTGTTAATTAAAATACTCCGTATATAAAAATTTATTATAAAAGATTACAATGCACTATTTTTAACCAAAATCACTCAAAAGCATCATTACAAAGGGACGACACGAGGTTTGTGTTAAGGTTATTTACTTTTTATCACTAAGTGTGATTCAGCCTCTTAATGTTTGTAACGTCTTTGGCTGGATAGGATATGTGATTTGTTTAATTTTGAGACTTGTGTCACATGAAATATTCGATCTATTCACATGAAAATTGTTGTAATCCATTTTTGGATTTACGAAGTTAATTATTCATGTGTTCTTTTTAACTTTTAATATGGAAAAAATCCAGCTATTATTTAACTGTACAAAGAACATGAGGTACAATATGCTTCTAGAAATTATCTAATAATAGAATACAAAATCAAATTACTCATGGATAGTTATTACCTTTTTTAAGGAAAAAAAATACATACTCCGTATATAGGACATGTGATCAGGGACGGAGCTAGAATGGGGGCAGCGGGGGCAGCTGTCCCCTCAAACATTTTGAAATTACGTAAAAACGAAATTTTAAGGTGTTAATGACAATTTTGAAATTTTACCCCCTAAAACATTGAAGAATGAACAAAATACTTTTTTTTGCCCCCTCTGTTTAAATTTCCTAGCTCTGCCCCTGCATGTGATTATTTAATAACTCCAATATATTTTTGATCTAAGAGTTTCCTGATCAAACTAAACTCACTTGTTACTTTTAGTTTGTTGCATAATAGTATTTAAATAAATTAAATTGTCGTTTGATTCAATATTCGTATGTATACACGTGTTTAATTCATGCGTGTTTTCCATTGATAAATATTAACCTTTCTATAATCTAAAAAAAACATATTTAAAAACCGTCAAACGTAACTCTAAATCTCGATAGTTTTACATACACAGTTTCATGTGTATACATACGGGTTTAACGTTCAAATAATAATTCAAAGATAATCTGATTCGATATCCATATTTATACACGGGTTTATAACCTAGTTTATTTGTAATATCATAATATTAGCAGATAAACGCATAGTTTTTAAGTTGCTATTTTTTGAAAGTTGTCACTTACGGGAATTTTTTTTTTGATTTGTTACTCCGTATATTTTATTAAAAAGATATATATTATACATAATAATATATAATATATATATATATATATATATATATATATATATATATATATATATTATACATGGAGTTATATTAGTAACATTTTATTTGTCACAATAATAAATTTTACCGGGTGTTTTAAAAATCGAAGCCAAATACTCCGTAATCCGTATAAAATTATAATTGCGGTGATACTAATAACCTGTTAATATGTTATAATCCTTAACTCAAATAGCTAGCGTTACCTTTTTTCTATATTTAGTGCACAATACATTTGATGCAATTTTTCTACACATATAAAAGTGGGTGGTGAGTTATACACCAATAAAATTAACCATAAATCGCTAATATGCATCATCATTCTGTACCATATAACATTTTAAAGTAGAATTAGTGATGTATGGCTAAATTTTTATGATGTACAAATCACCATCCTAAAAAGTAGGTGCAGGTAGAAACTAATGTCTACCCATATAAATACATCTCTTTGATTGGATTAATCGATCAATAATCCAAGGGTTTATTGTTTGTAAGTGTATCGAAGTTGTCGCAAAATCCTTTTGTATGTATCCATGTTCAAAAAGTTCTATTGTGTGCAACCAACATGCTAATCACTTTTTTTGTGTGTGGTAATTAACCTGTTACAATGGTTACCGGGTACCAATGCTTACGTGGATAAATTTTGTTGATGTGTATTGGGAAAAGTCCCCCGAAATGCAATTAACTTTGGCCCAAAAGCTATTGTGTGTAACCAACTAACGTGTAGGTGTAAAAACGTAACCAACTTTCAAAAATGGGTGTTTTAATTTAATTTGCTGACGTGTCGCTCGTTGAAGGTGACACGTGGCGTACGGATGTGCCACGTGGCTTCCGGAGAGTTTGACAACTCATCGACACGTCAGCAAATTACATTGAAACACCTTTTTTGAAAGTTGGTTGCATTCTTACACCCATGTGTTAGTTGGTTACACACAATAGCTTTTGGGCCAAAGTTGGTAGCATTTCGGTGGACTTATCCCATGTGTATTTGCCACATAATTGCCATGTCAAGCTACAGTTCATTACATTTTATGCATACTAAGAATTTAATATTTTATCATTATATATCAGATTCATTATATTCTCATACGATTTAGTGAGTTTAAACTACTTTAACATTTATAAATTATTTGAATTTCATAATTTTCATCAAATTTTTCTTAATTATTACATATTGAAATAATTTACAATAACTATTTAGGTTTTACAAATTTTATTTCAATTTTACATTTCTTGGTTGTGACACCCGACAAATTAGGACTAATAATTAGTTCCTAATCATTGTGCCAATACATGTAATTAGTTATGTTTAAGGCTGATTATGTGTATCATTATGTGTATTAATATACATACATATATATATATATATATATATATATATATATATATATATATATATATATATATATATATATATATATATATATATATATAAATACACACACACACACACACACGTACGTGATTTATTGAAATCGTGCAATTTACTATCGGATGGATTTCGATACATTATCAATACGGACGTTGGTGCAACTTCTAATAAATAACATAAATCTATTTGGTAATTAAATAGTAGTTATTTACCTTATATTATTATGTATTAATAATATACGAAACAATGTAGGTTTTATTTAAAACGTAACCGACACAAATTAAACACGCGAGACGCGCTCAAAAATTCAAATAACCTCAAGTTATATTTATATAACTCGAAACAAAGTATTTTGATAAAATACTTCTATTAAAAATATCGAGATATAAATCAAAAATGAAAACGTATTAATATAACAATACGCGACTAATAAACGTTCAAACGACCGGGGAAACGAACACCGCACGGAGCGCAAATTTGAAGAACCAAAAATTGAGACACACACCCTCATGTGTGGGCCCCATGGACCGGTTATGACCAGCCCCAAACAAGATCCACAAAATGTGGATCTTGTTTCTTCCTTGTTTACTACTAGCAAACCATCATCCATCCATCACTCACACCCACATTTCTCTCTCTCTACATCTCTATTCTCTCCCTATTTCCCTCTCTAAAACCAGCCCCAAAACCACCACAAAACGTCACTCAAAACTCACAATCGCACTTGGTTGCTTCAAGATAAAACGATCACGAGAACGCGAGCTTCATTTCCATCTTTCTCGTTTATCCATACGACATTGTAAGATTTCATCACCTTTGTAAAATACTTGGATTAAGTTTATTTATATGTTAGTATGTTCATCTAACCTAGAAATGTCCGAATCAAACTTTAAAACTAGTTTTCCAAACCTATATGTAAAATGGCAGATTTTGTCCAAGAAAATCAGTCTCACGAGAAAAATAATATAAAATCGTATACATAAAATTAATGTATGAGACCACTTGAAAAAGTTTGATATTTTTGTTGGCTACAACTTTCGTGTAGAACATTTCTCTTAGAAATACACCAATTTTTCCAGAAAATTCAATTGACGAACAGAGGTTAGTTTCTGGCCGAAAATGAGACCTTAGGTGCTTCACGATTTTATTTAACCGACTTGTAGACACGTAAAAATCATGGAAAAATTTCATGAAATACCTAAGACACTAAGGAACAACTGGTATTTTTCTTGGACCTTATTTTGAAATTTAAATTTTTGAAAATGAACTTACACAAACAGTCATAACTGCAGAATTATAACTACCAGCCATAACTTATAACTAGCAGTCATAACGAGTGTCGCCACTTATAACTAGCAGCCATAACTTATAACTAGCAGTCATAACGAGTGTCACAACTTACACTAGCAGTCTTAACTAGTGTAGCTCATCACATAATACTTGAAAACACTTAACTACCAATTATTGGACTCGTGTAACAACTAAATCTTATACGATATAACTTGTACATGAAATACATATACCTTAGGAGTATATAACGAGTCAAACATAATAATAATACCTTGGAAATTATTATTACAAGCCGTCACCAACGGGCCGTACATGTTTTCAAAACTACAATCAACAATCAAACATTTGGACATAACTAGTTATATGGACAACTAGCATAGATGGTCTGTTGAGACATCTACATATTTATAACCTTGCGCGTTTTGAACGCCCGGCAGGTTACAGTCTGCGGACATCACACCATTGCTTGTAGCAACATATACACTACAGACTCATGTGAGTCTCATAGCCCCTGTTTTACTGTTTTAAACCTAGGGGTGAGAATACATGTCTGTTTTGTTTTACATGTGAATGCAAGTGTCAAACATCGCTATATTCTGCATGAGTTATTCATCTAATCATCATAAGTCCTCAATAGCATAGTTTGGTAATACTTTATAGCGTGAATGTTAGTGTATGGTACCATATGGGATTGACAATCCCCGTCCGGGTCAGCAAGCACTGACTGGTCAAACGGACGCATTATCATTTGTTCATACGTGTGTTGATTAGGCACACGCATAGAGGCACCCTCGCTCAGGCACTTGATTGTGATCCTGACACCTCAGTTAAGCTCAGACTATGTGCTCATGGCAGTTATATACATCATTTATCATTTACTAATTTGTTTAATTACAAATTATCATACTTAAATCTTGCGGTTCATACAGCACACTTTATCATTAAACCTGTGAGCTCACCAGCTTTTAGCTGATCATTTTAGCGTGTATTCTCAGGTTCGCAGCAGCAGTAGGTCTGCTCATTCAGGATGCCCATTAGCTCGAGTCGCATACAGACATCAGGAGATTCCATTGTATTTCTATATTTTGTATAATTAGATATGCCCTAGAATCTCTATCATTTGGCTTACGAGCTTTTGTAAACTATTATAAATGTGTAAAACTTTTATAATATCAATGTATTGTAAACGACGCATATAGAGTCGTTCATTATGTATCTTATGTGCTTTGTTTATTGATTAGTAGCACCCCAAAGTATGCTTCCGCTCAACAGTAAATTTGGAGGTGTTACATTGGTGTTCATAAGTTATTCGATTTCTAATGTTTAGTGATCCGTGTTGCCAATGTTAAATCATATCACATCTGATTCAATATATTTTATAAACAACAAAATATATACCAAAGGAAATTTTAATACAAAAATATATAGCATTACTAAAAATAAAAACCCTCCATTACATATAGAAGCTAGCTATTACACCATTACTCAAAAAAAAAAAAAAAAAAAAAAACCATTACATTTATTAAGTAATCTTTTATTCTTTAGCTAGCTTTACTCTTTGATCATCAATAAAAGCAACACGAAGAAGCATCACTTTTTGGTTTTTCATTTTTTTTGTTCGGCTATCAGCGTCAGATCATTCACGGCCCTCATCCTTAACGCCCTATATGGTTTGCCATCTTTTTCGGTTGAGAGCAGGGAAGAGTACAATGTTGGCACGGTGCCTGTTCCTGTAGCACCCATAATCACTTCTTTTGACTCTTTGAGGAGCCAATGTATCACCTTCCCTTCATTTTCCATTTTTAGTTCCCTTTTTAATTCAAATATACGGGTTGCATACACCTTTGGTATTTCAAGAAACTTGGTTTCAGTTTGAGAAAATTGTGGTGGTAAAGCGCGCATGGGAGTTATTTGCGTAGGGCCATATGGAGAGAAATGAATGGGTGTTGGTGTTTGCAGATGAGAAGGGATATAGGAAGTGCTTATGTTTCCCGTTTGTTTAGACTCCTTGAGTAACCAATAGATAACATCCCCATTGTTTTGTAGGTTCAACTCATTTTTGAGTTGAGAAATTCGAGCTTCGTATAACTTGGGGATCTCTATGACATCAAGCTTAGAAAGCTCTGGTGATGGAGCATGTAAGGGCGCCATTTGTGTAGGGCCATGGATAGGTGGTGCGAAGCCTTTTAGCAATGGGGGTGCTATCTGATAAGGAGCATAACAAGTGGTGGGTTGAGGCGGAATTGGTGGGAATTGTTGTTGATGGACATTTTGGTTGTTTCGGGGTGATTGAAAGGAGGAAGAACCGGAAATATGACTCTCTTGTGATGGTGTTGAGCTCATTGTTGTTGAGGAAAAAGGAGTCAATTTGTGAGCGAGAAAGTTTGTGCTATGATCAAGGCTCCAATGAAGGTTTTATAGACCTTATGAGGGAGGGGATGGTTCTTAAAGCGTGATTTATCGTATATCTCTCAAAAGTTAAAAATACAAAGTCACATTTTTTGTGCATTCTTTTGTTTTATGTATCGTCTTTTTATGCCAAATAACACTAGAATTTATCAAAGTTTACAGTTTTTGCTATTGTATGTATTGAACGAAATAAAATAAATTTCTATTGTACTCACTCCGTCCGATTTAAAATGTCCACATTATTATTTTGGGATGTCCCATTATAAATGTCCTCTTTGATATTTAACCAATCAAAAAAGACTTTAGTGGATAGATTTAATGTTTGATTGGTGAAAAGTGTAGTTAGTCGAGAATTCTAAAACTACGTGCAAAGTCAAATTGGACATTTTAAATAGGATGGAGGTAGTATGATTTTAACTTCTTGGGACATATTATAATTAATATGGATCTTAACACCTATTACATGTCAACCGATAATGTGATGCTAGTTATTATAACACTTTATGTTAAATGAGATCACAACCAATCACAATCTTTTGGTTATTGGTTTAAAATTGATACCGTTACTGATACTTTGATATTTTTTTTTCATTTGAAAAGTTGCACTTACGTTACGTAAGGTATTTTGCCATTATGCACGTGAATATATATAAATCTATGCCGCGTGCGGACGGAATCATTAAATATAGAAAGAATCTAGGGTTTCTCACGACTAAGTATATAATTACACGTACATCGTATTAAATAGCTAAGATGCATATGATTGATACGAGAGTTAATGAAACCCTAAAACACTTAACTTAGATATTATTCATTAATGAAACCCTAAAACACTTTTTTTTTTTTTTTGAAAGGCTATGTATATTAAATAAGTCTAATAGCAAGACGCTAAAAGACATAACTTACAAACACCAAAGTATATAGAGGCTCCAAAAACTAAATACCTCTAAAGACTAGAACCGAACTAGAAGGAAACTAAAAGGGATGAAAAAACCTGAAGATTATTTCCGGAAAAACCCCCGATTATAGGGGCCGCGCCACCGGTTTTCACCCTATAATCGTTTTTGATAGATTCCCGTGTGGAACTAGCCTAAAAAGGTATCCAGACTACCCAAAAACTATAATTAGATTACATAAATAATCTTCCTGAACTACCATTCTATCCCCACCTCAGCTTTAGGATATATCCTTTATTCCTCCTGCTCGTCCTTGTTTCCATCCGCTGACTTCGATTACTCCTTATCAAAATAAAAAAGCAACCAATTTTTTTCCAACTCCAATTTTGTAGGTGCTCTATGCTTAATCCAAAGAAGACTGTTTGCTTTGATATCTCTCATCATTTGTGGAACCGGTGATCGTATTCCGTTGAAGACCAACTTATTTCGTGCCTTCCAAAAAACCCAACACGATATTAAAACTATCGAATGAATAAGTTTTTTCCTCCATTTCGTACCACCCATCTTTTCATGATATCTCAGCAAATCTTCTACCGAAAAGGCAATAATTGGATCTATCTTGCACCATTTTTCCACCTCCATCCATATTTGATGCATTATTCGACACCCCGTGAATAAATGTAGTACATCTTCCTGCGATTCTTCACACCATGGGCAAAGATTGCTTAACAAGTTAACATTGCGTTTTTGTAATGCACACTTGGTAGGTAATCTATTTAGCCACATTCTCCATCCAAACACATTGACTTTGATTGGGATCCATTTATTCCAATGAAAACTAAATTCCTGTCGCCTTGTGTTTTGCTTTTGACATAGCTTCCTTACCGATTTAACTGTGAAGATACCCTTTTTGTCCGGTTCCCAGATCCAACTTGATGGATTATTATCTGTAACCTTCGGTTTGATCAGGTTCTTCAACTCAAAGCCTTTTTTGATGAATTCCTTATCTAGTTTACAAATTACACTTCACACACCGGTTGCATTTTTTCTTGCTGGAATGAATTGCTGGTCACTTCCTTGATGAATTGCTGCTAATACCTTTTTCCACAATATGTTATCTTCATTTTTGAATCTCCATTGCCATTTGGCAAGCAAACTTAAGTTGAGATCATATAAGGAATTTAAGCCGAGTCCTCCTTGATTCTTTGGGGTTGTGACTTTATCCCAACTGACCCAATTAATACATCTTGATTCTTTATTTCCCGCCCAAAAAAACCTTCGTCTGATGCCATCTAATCTTTGAATCACTCGATTTGGAGCTTTAAAAAGAGAGAAATAATAAATTGGGAGACTTTCGAAGACTGAGTGCAGCAGCGTTAGTTTGCCACCAATCGAAAGAGTGGAAGCTTTCCACAAAGAAAGCCTTGATTCAATCACCTCAATAACCGATCTCCAACTTTTGTACAAATGCATGTTAGCACCCACAGTCAGACCCAAGTAATAGAAAGGAAGTGAACCTGATTTGCATTTTAACCATCTTGCAAACTGTTGCCTTTCCACTTCCTCACATCCGATCCCATACAATGTTGATTTTTGCAAGTTGACTTTCAGCCCCGATACCAAGAAAAAAGCTCTCATCAGCCTTGAAATAAAAATGATATTTTGCATGGACCACTCTCTTATTAACATAATATTATCCGCATACATAAGATGCGAGAGTGTTGGTCCCTCCAATGGTGTATCAATGCCTTTAAAGTGCTTATACATAACTGCTTTATTAATGAAACACGTAAACGCTTCCATCCCAATAACAAAAAGAAGAGGTGATAACGGGTCACCTTGACGAACACCCTTCGAGTATTGAAATTCCATAGTGGGTGAGCCATTTACTAAAATCGAAGCCCTAGCCGATAACAAAATACCTTGAATCCAATGCCTCCATTTGCTTGGAAAATTCATTTGATCAAGAACATTATCAATGAATTCCCAATTTATTGTATCAAAGGCTTTTTCAAAATCAACTTTGAAAAAAAGAGCTTTCCTTTTGGTTTTTCGAATCCATGAGATAATTTCGTTAACCACCAAAGGACCATCAAGTATATTTCTACTCGATATGAAACCAGACTGTGTATCCGAAATAATGTAATTTATCACCTTTTTTAGACGGTTAGCCAAAACTTTCGAGATCACCTTCGAAATACAACCCAACAAACTTATTGGACGTTATTCATTCAAATCCTTCGGGTCTATTACCTTGGGAATCAAGGTAATAAAACTAGATGCACATCCTTTTGAAATCCTTCCCCTACTGTGAAAATCATTCAAAATTGCCATAAAATCATCCTCAAGAAGAGACCAGAATCTATGTATAAATCGAAAATTAAAACCATCGGGCCCCGGAGCTTTATCATTTGCACATTCTTTAACAGCTATACGAAGCTCCTCTTTAGAGAAAAAACTTTCCATAGCAATTCTATCTTCTTCCGAAAGTAGGATGTGCAAGTCTCATCTCAATGGGTTAAATATTGATAAATAGTATCATGGTTTGATAAATAGTAGGATGTGCAAGTCTCGTCTCAATGGGTTAAATATTGATGGTACCTGGTGCACTTCTCCTCGGGTTATCAAAGAAAAGGTATGTAGTTACTTTGCAAAGGTTTGAGGAATCTAACAAGCACCAGATTAGATTCCAATGTGGAGGGATTAAGCGTCTTTCGGAAACCCTAAAACACTTAACTTAGATATTATTCACACGCATTTTTTCATGCTTGTAAGTTGTATGTGCTTTCTCACGAGAGAATCATATGAGTCATATTACATGTACAACACATAAAATTGCTTTCAGCACCGTATAATCAATACGAGAGTCAACCAAACCCTAAATGCTTAGCTAGCGGTCACACTATATTCAAGATTTCTTCATTTATATATCATCATAAATTTATGGATCGAAATAATTGTAATCAATATAGTAATAACGATATATGTATTAAATCTATGTATATTGTGCATGTATATATACTATACGCGTTGCTCGAAATGCAGTATAAAATAGTTTGCGTTCTTCAAGGTGTATTTTCATTGGAATTAACTTTGATTGTCGAAGTCTCATCTTTCAAAATTGAAAAATTTGAGGTAACGTCATATAAATATTTAGCGTAATATAAGATCCGTTGTAAATCGTGAATGTCAAATTAACACTACTACTTATTCTAAACCATAATTTGACTTATACATTAGGACATGAATGAAAATTACAATTATTTCGGAAACACTTATATATGTATAGTCATCAAGCATTCATTTGGTGTGTTGATATATACAACAAACTTTTTGATTCATACACCAAAGATATGTATTGCAGTGTTGTACAGTACTGCAACAGGATGCATAAAGATTGGTGTATGGATCAAAAGATTTGTTGTATTTATCACTAGGCTTCATTTGTGTCCATTTGTGATCTCACTATCTAATATATGATAGGTTTGATAGACATGCACTACATCAAAAACGATCTTACACGACACCAGTTAGTGTCCCAAAATGTGACTTTATAGGACCTTTTATCTAATAGGACCAAAATTCAAGCGTCTCATGTAAGGGCGTTGTAATAAGTGTTAGGCGTCCTAATATACGTTATAAGACACTTTTATGAGGTGTCCTAATATACATTATAAGACACTTCTATTAGGTGTCCTAATATACATTATGTAACATTTTTAGTAGTCCCATAAAATGTCTAATATAAACACAACTAGTGTCCTAACAAGTCACAAAATAGGACGTTTTTTAGTGTTTCAAGTATAATACATAATTAATTACAATTGTATCTTAAGACAAATATAAAAGTCCTAAAATGTCAAATAGTATGAAACCATATGTTCCATTATTATTAGTATGAGAATCAAAAATCAAGAATAAGATTATAATACAAAGGTTTATGGCATCCCAAACTTCATTCAATAGATAATAAAAACAAAATTCAATCCTGATACAAACAATTCATTCCACTAAAAACTGAACGAACGATACTGCAGAAATTACTAACATGACCAAATTACATCACTTAAAAACACCCACTAAAACTAACGTGCACAATCATGACCTTCCATGTAACACTTCCACCAAATGCACCAAGTTGAATCTGTCATCAAACCTGAGCCTAGCTAAATGACACTAGCATCTCCACAGTTAGTTGTACAACGACGTTGCACGTGGCCTTCCGACGACATTGTAGATAAATTTGATCACTTTGAGACATGGGACACAAAATAGATAAACAATTAGACCACAGTAAGCATATAGCAGATCTGAATATTACGGATAAATATATAAAGTAGGAGAAGTCGACATACCAGCAGCAATGGTTGCTTCATGAACCACGACATCAATTTTGTCAGTAGTGACACCAGGGCGCACAACACGAGCAGTTGCATCCAATACTTCCCTTGCTATCTGTGGAAATATGATTTATAAGCATCACTATATAAAATATTATTGTTTGCTCATAGTAATATAATGTCAAGTATTGTATTTCACTATTTCTATACAGATAATAGCATTGGATGATAAAGAGTAATAGGAAAAGCAAAAAGAACTTACTCGGTTAGTTTCTCTCATTCTCTCAATTTGCTCTGGAGTTTTAATCTTCAAAACAAAATCATTTTGAAAGTGCATAAGATAACTATGGATAAACAGAACATTTCTCCAACATCAACATCAAAAGCATGACTACCTCGACAACATGTTGCAGATCACTAGCAGGCTTGATTTTGGGAATTCCCTGAAAAGAGACACAGTTAATATCACCTGGTTACTCAATGTGCATAATAAATGAAAGAAGAAGCTTATAACAAAAGTTCAATCATCATCCCACCAACTCACATCAAAAACCCAGTCAGGTAGCTCGATGCCTGCAGGTACTACACGTTTTTTGATATGGGATAAGGCCTTAAATGGTCTGCCAAAACAGAAATATATAACATTAAAAAGGGATTAAGCAGCAAAATTAATAAACTTTTGAATCATATTTTCAAGACTAATTCCTTTTAGATCTTTACTTCACTGAGACGTTAAATTCCAAAGGATGAAATATTGAATTCTATTTTTTTCTCGTTTTATGTGAAACGTGAAAATTACAGATCATTTTCCATTTCCAAACAGATATAAGAGTCCAAGTTAGTTATCCAAAAATATAGGTATCTGTAAACTGTTTTTAGTATATGCAACTTATTCATAATCAAATGACTATTTACGTATAGAGAAAGGTTTATATTCAAATTGGTCATCAGATAACAGGTATACTGTATACATATCTCAAATATTTAACTTTTTAATAAAACAACTTTAGCATTAAATAAAATCCCCTTAACTAACCTGCAATACTAACAACAATGAGTTCCTAATTCAAATATGTCTTAAGAGTTACGAATGTTATCTAATCTAACTATGAATATTAGATAAAACAAAAGGCTATGTCATAAAGAATACCCTATCCAGTCAAAATGAGGAAACTGTGTTGTTCGTGATTGTCCTTTCCTCAAAAAATAAAGCCAGCCATCACTTGGTGAGGCTATATTCTGTTCCCATCGAGCATTTGTTCCAATTGATTAATAATAGCCAAGATTAATAATAAGTTATAATAGCCATAATCGCGATTTCAATACCTTTAGATGAAGTGGATCCCTTGTCATCTGGTTCTCGACTTCTTAAGTTTCTTTTGGACAGGAGAACTAGAAATAGGTGAGGTTACAAATTGCTTTACGTATGGTGAAACATTGTGGCAGGCACTTGGCCCGTAAGTAGGAAATGAATCTTTCAAACTAAAACAAGATAAACATGAACTATGTTGTTGAACTGGAGTTCTATGGCTGCTATATTTAGAAGCAAAGTTCGGGGAATCAGTAACTAATAGCACTCACAGCTGATCGCAATTCATCAAGTCCTCTATTACATGAAATCAGTAACTAACGTAGAAAATTAATTATAATAGCAGACTAACCTTGTATACAGGAAAGGCTGGCATATCTTTGGGCTGCAAGTTTCAAGTAAACAAATCCTCAAAATCTGACATTCGCTTAGTTTTCATCGATGCCTTAAATAGTTAAGATCATACAAATCACAAAATCGATCCATCAGTAGCAAAAAAAAAGAGCACAACTAACCGTCCAATATAACTATGCACCATGAATAACTTCCTGAATTCCAACTCGGATAGAATCCGTTTCTCGATAAATTAAAATATAATCTTTTAAGAGCACATTTAAACATTAGTGTATACTTGAGCATTTCATCAAACATGTTATGAGCAATCTAAAATATAATTCCTATAATATAAACAAAGAAAAATAACTCACCTGGGCATTTTGACAAACACTTGGAGGGTTATTTTAATATACACATATTAAATTACCACATCACATATAATAAACCAATAGCCACAAAACTAATCGATCTTGGCACAAAGTAGAAGTAAGAAAAGTATAAATGTTGTGAAGACTTGTTAATCCTACAGTTTATACTCTGAAATCCTTATGTAAACAACTAATTGCACATAGAACACCTCTAGGTACAAGAATATTTTGACATAAATTCGTATCCTGAAATCGAAATACGGAGTATAAAACAAAAGATACCAGCTGTGAGAAACAAGCAAAATCGCTAGTCTGATGAGGATGACAACTTATTGACGAAGAATGATCACAAGGAAATCGTGCTAGGATTACAGAGAAAGAGGGAAATATGCGATTGGGCTAGGGTTTGAGAGTGAAAAGACTGGGGATTTAGAGGGAACCGAACAATTTGGGGATTTAGAGGGAATTAAATAAAATTGAAGATATAGTGGGAATTCAAGTTTTGGGGGAAAATTTTTGGGGAATTTGGGGGGAACATTGGGGGCGGGAAATTTTGGGGAGTATATTTTATGGGTAGGCGTTCACCGATCGGTTTGATTTGGTTTGGGCAAGAATAGAATCGAATCGGAATCGATATTTCAGTTTTTCAAAAATCAAAATCATTCGATTTTGATTTTTTACAAGTTGATTTTTCAGTTCCGATTTGATGATTTTATGTTATTTTTCTAATTCTAAACTTTGATCAACAAAAATTATTTAGAAGAAGAAAAGGCAGCCAATCATATGTTGCCACCTCAATATATTAAGAATCTCATTAGAGGCAGTTTGGTCATTCTACTTTTGTCTTTAATTTAGGACGTAGTTAAAATCACTACATCTTTGTTTGATAAAGATAACTTTACCCCTGGCTCATTAAAAAGATTTATGTTTTGAATCCATCAGTTTACATATTTACAGTACACCCCCTCACCAATCTGAACGATCGATCTTGTAAACGGACAGTCATGATGCTTTTGCCCACCATTCCCTCAAAAAAGGTCATTCTCCAGTGATCCATTTCATAAGTTTAGTTTAAAGATGCCGTTATATCATGAAGATTACATTTTGACCACATAAGCTCTTTTAAATTCTTGTTTAAACACCGGATATTCTAGTTCACTTGAAACATTTTATGATCATCGACATTAATAGATCAACATTATTCACAACCTACAAAAAAACATGTTTGTGAACCATAAAATTTAATAATAATTTAACGGTTCGGTACTCAATTTGCCAAAGTGTTTGGGCATGTTGATGACTTAATACTAAAATTGTAAATGGTAAATAAATAGTAAATGTAAATGTAAATGTGCTCATGATGTCGGTTTTACCAATAGACACTACTTTATTTAGGAACACGGCATTCTAGCAAAAGGTTTAGATCGGCGGGGAAACCTGGCCCCGTGTCACCGTGCTTGGAACAATGAGTTTGAAGACCTCACTGTGCTTGGAACAATGGTGGGAATGGATTCGAAGCCGTGACAATTTTCTAGCAAAGTCCCCATTGACCAAGTCAACGGCGCTTACTCGTGGTGCGCACTGGTACCAATTGAGCTTAGGCTCGTTTGGTAGGAACACGACATTACATACCACGTCTGTTTCACTTGTGATTCTTTAACGAGAACTAAATTGTAACTTAATCAATACATTTACGCTCAAAACGATAAATAAAAATATGTAATAAAGGATCCGTAGAAAACATGTTACAAATTTCTACGGATCATTTTTATTAATATATATTTATATCACTATTATATATCCGTAGGAAATCCGTAAGAAAACTAACACATTTCCAACGGGTTTCTTACCAATTTTAGGAAAAATAAATTTAAAACAAAAAATACTTACTTTTTCTACGGATTTTCTACGAATAATCAAGATCCGAACGAAATCCGTTGGAAAATTCTAATGGATTTCTTACATTTTTTTCCGTTGAAAATCCGTAAGATGTCCGTTACAAAAATCTTATAGCCAAAACCTTTTAAAGAAGTCCGTTAGGAATTCGCAAGAAATTCGTAGGAAATATAATACGGCCTATTATGTAACACGTATCCGGAAGTATTCAACACTTTTCTAGTAGTGCCCACCTCTTAAATGTTTAAGACCTACACGAACAAAAGTCCTTAAGACTCAATGTAATAAGAGTCGCATACCAAGCGTCCTATTAGGGCTTCTACATAATAAGACCAAACGAATAAGCGTCCTTTTAAACTCGAATTAATAAGACTCTTATATCAAGTGTCCTTTTGGGCCTCCATAATAATAAGACCCAAATGGATAAATGTCCAATAACCATATATAATATGACCAATATGGTAGGTGTCCTCTTAAGTTCCACAATAATATGACCAAAATGATACAGTGTCCTATTATCTTGTTTATTAGGACGCCTATTCTAAAAGCGTCCTAGAAAAAGGTCCTAAAAAGTCCATTTTGTTGTAGTGATGTAATTAGTTACAAAGTTTGTGTGTGTAATTAGTTATTTAATTATAATATATAAAATATTAAAATATACTATTTTTAACCAAAATCACTCAAAAGCATCATTACAAATTACGACACAAGGTTTGTGGTAAGGTTATTTACATTTTATCAGTAAGTGTGATTCAGCCTCTTAATCAGTAAGTGTGATTCAGCCTCTTAATCACGTTGGAACTTTGGGTATAATGTTTGTAACGTCTTTGGCTGGATATGTGATTTAATTTGTTTAATTTTAGAAACTTATGTCACATGATATATTATATATGCTCACATGAAAGGGTCAAGTATTTGTAAATGTATGTAACTATGTGTTGACTTCTTTAGTGTGTACGTAACTAAATTGACATCCATTGTATGCACGAAACTATTTATTGTCGTACATTGTATGAATTTTGGTGACTTGTCAACCGGTAAAGATGCCACTTGTCACCTTATATTTGATAACACGTCACCAAAATACATACAATGTACGACAATAAATAGTTTCGTACATACAATGGAGGTCAATTTAGTTACGTACACACTAAAGAAGTCAACGCATAGTTATATACATTTACAAACACTTAACCCCACGTGAAAAGTGTTGTAATCCATTTTGGATTCATGAAGTTAAATTTTCATGTGTTCTTTCTATTAGCTTTTTTTTATATATATAAAAAATCCATTTATTCTTCAACTGTACAAAGAACATGAGGTACACTACGCTTCTAGAAACTATCTAATTTGTGAATACAGAATCAAACGACTCATGGATACTCATTGAAAATAAATATAGGACGTGTGATTATTTGATAACTCCAATATATTTCTACATCTAAGAGTTTCCTGATCAAACGAAGCTCGATCACTAGTTGCTTTTAATTTGTTACATGTTACAATATAATTAATATATAGTAAAGGGAATGGTTTTTATGTTGCTAATTTATTATATTAATCTCGCGTAGTCATGATTTTTGGTAACTTGGTTTCTAGTAGGTTGTTTTCGGTTTGCCAAATTTAGATTAAGGAATGCACTTGTTGGGTTGGGACTACTGATACTAAATTGTTGTTCTATTTTCTTAAACGAAGTTAGTGGATGTGAATGTAGTATCTGACAATATAAAGTGACAAGATTGAATCATTGTAATATTTGACAATCTACTTGAAGTTTTAAATAATTTATTAGTTTTCATTTTTGCTATGTTATATTATTGTAAATTTTATGGAATAAAATTTATTAAAACTTATGAATCAATGTGATTAAGTTATTGAATCAAAATATGATAAAATTTGTGAATCGGTTTGATAGTATTAATGAATCAATACGATATAATTTATGAATCAATCTTATAGAATTCATGAATAAATGTTATAAAACACATAAGATTAATATTATGTTGACTTAAAATAAATTGAATCGTAGTGATCTATGAATTATTAAATGATTCATATTATGACTTTAATTATGTGAATCAACATTATATTAGTAATGAACAATTTAGTGAATTATTGTGTGTTCAAACTTTCTTGAATTCATAGATACTTACTTTTAATTTACATGTCACGTTAACTAACTGAATCAAAGGCGTAATTATGTGAATCAACATGTCACATTATCTGAATCAGAGGCATAATTATGTGAATCAATAAATTAGTGGATTATTTTGTAAATAACTGAATCAGAGGCATATATAATTATGTGGATCAACACTATATTAATGAACAATTTAGTTTTTTTTTTTTATCAGGAACAATTTAGTTAATTATTATGTGTTCAAACTTTCTTGAATCGGAGATACATACTTCTAATTTACATGTCACGTTATTTGAAAAAATAAATTTATAGCCAATTTAATAAACGTTCAAATATATGTCAATGATATCCATACTATCCTTGTCAACAATATATATATGGGATTTTTAATAATCATTATATATAAAATAAAATATATAATAATAATAATAATTATAATTGGTGATACTAATAACCTGTTATAATCTTTAAGTATATATAGCTACCGCTATCAATTTTTTATATGTAATGCACAGTACATTGTATTTGATGCATTTTTTATCTACACATAAAAAAGAAAGTGTACTTGCAAACAAACTAATGTCTACTATACCGACTGCCCATTTAAATATGTCTTTTGAATTAATCAATCTATAATTAAATATAACTATTACAAAACCTTTCAAATTTATTTATTCACCGAGGTCAGAATTTATGTCATCTATGATTTGTTCTTATGACTTGATCACTTGATCCATCAAGTTTCTTGAAGTTCGTTATGTGTTACTGTGTTAGCCGCCCCATGAAATATTCAAGGGTTGCAACACTATCACATCATATGGTACTTAACATTTTAATACTCCATAATTTGTGTGTTTATAAAATTTGACTTTGTTATTTTTTTTTCACTTGGTTTATTATCTGCTCTTTCTTTGCTGTTGATGTCGACGTATAGTAGAATCTAGTCATCTTTTTTTAAAAGTCAATGAACTTACATACCCCACGCTACGAATATATACATTTTTTCATGAATTTAGTAGAATCTAGTCATCTAGGTTTATCTAAATGCTTGTTAGTCCTAAATCAAGCGATCAATTTATAAATTCGTATGAATGTACGAATGAAAGAGAGATATATCTTTCTAATGTTTTCTATTAAACACACTAAATGAATTTACAATGTGACTAAATTCTTACAGCCAAAAGTATTTAGTAAATAAGCCATGTGTACAATTTTTATAAATGTTTTTACAATGTACACTGTGTACTATAATTTTAACAAACTTTTCGCTAGATTAAACTATTAACTCCAATAAAACTGAAGTTTCTAAAAGATTTCTTAAAGAATTTGGGTGCGTTTAGTTACAGAAAACTCTCCACTTTTCCATAAAAATTTTCTAAGAAAACAAGAAAAATAGAAAACGTGTTCAAATTCGAGTATTCTAAAAAACTTTTCTAAGAAAAAGAAAATTCTTGATTTTCTTTTTATAACTACAAAGTTGAAAACTACTTTTGATGATTTTTTAAGTTTTTCATCTCCATTCTTCCTTGGAAAAGGAAAACTCTACCCCTTGCAACTAAACACGTTTTCTAAACTTTTTATGATTTTCTATAGAGGTAAAACACTTCTCATTCTTTAGAGAAATGGAAAAAGAAAAATGGAGAAATTTTTCTGTAACTAAACGCGCCCTTAATTTTTCTATACCCTAAAAGTCGAGCATAAAACAACTTGACTAACGGGAAAGTATAATAGAAAATGACTAATGAGATAATTAGCTATTTTATGTAGTTTACACATTTATTGGATTATATTCTTTTTAGAGATAAACCACCGTGTTAATTAAGGATTTTTATTATATAAACCACTATGTTAAGGAAATGACGACATACAACGCAAACTCTATAAATCCTCAGAGTCTTTGCTCAATTTCTTATCTACCTCATTCACAATATATATCCATTTACAAGAAAGAAAATAAACTAAATTAAAGATGCATAGATCAAGCCGCCACCACCACCACCACCACCCTCCTGATCACTATCATCACCACCCTCCGGTTCATCATACTCGTCACTGTCCACCACCACCTCCAGTTCATCATCATCATCATCATCACTGCCCACCACCACCACCTCCGGTTCGTCATCATCATCATCATCACTGCCCACCACCACCACCTCCGGTTCGTCATCATCATCATCATCACTGCCCACCACCACCACCTCCGGTTCGTCATCATCATCACTGTCCACCACCACCTCCTGTTCATTATTATCACTGTCCACCACCACCACCAGTCCGCAAACCACATCGACACCACCACCATCACCACCACTGTTGAAGGACCAGCTGCAAAAAAAATCTTCTATATGTGTATAGTACTATAGTATACTACTGAAGTTTAATAAGTTTCTATATCTGTTTCATCATCTATCTTATCTTCCCTTTTTAGGAATTTTAGTGATGACGATGTAACGAATAATTCGACGTTTACTTAAGAATTTTATGATGATTGATCATGATGTATTTGAAAGTTTTACATTTTTTTTCCTTGGGTGAATCTTTTTTGAATTGATGAGTTCTTACATATACGTTGTAGATTCATTGATCTTGTTGGAAATTAAATGCCCCACATTTGAAACCGAATAAACAGATACTGAGTTTTGAGCTATACAGTTTATATCGTCTCCTTTTCAAGAGTGAACTGTGTATTTTTAAATAATACTTAAAAATTATTATGTATCATATGTACGTACAACAAGCCAATGTGAGTCTATCATCTTTTTCATGATTGTAGTAGGTTGTTGTTCACTGTTTGCAACTGTTTTCTTCTTCCAAAGTGCTTGTTGATGCTTGGATACCAGATATCGCGGCCTAGCTTCCTGCTGTCACATGAGGTTCTTATTGCAACTGTGTTAAACTTAACGTTATACCGATCTATATCTTAGCTATGGGTTTCTTGTGTATCGTTATGTGTTTAAACAACTACATATATATTCATTTAAGTCGACTTTATATATGACATATGCATTCTCGTTGCTTATTAATCGTTAATTAGGTAACTATACACTCGTTATGTGTTTAATATATATTTCTTAACAATCATGATGTAGACCTATTCAATCCTTTGATCATTCTATTTTGCAAAAAGCTAAAGACCACACAACTGAAGAACAGACCAATTCATACTACGTAGTATCATCGATCTAGTCATACCGGCCAAAGTTTTCGTTTGATATGTATACTAGATTATAGACCCGTGTATACACGGGTTTTATAAGATAAATTAATGATTCAAATATAAGTAACATTTGTCATTGTTAATATGTAATCATTAAATGTCAATATTAGTTAAGTAGGTATTAATCATATTATCGGTTTATTAAAGTATATGTGAACAAAACATAAGTCCAGGGGTCTGTCTGTAAATATTGGAAGTTCAAGGTCCCAATGAAATTTAATTTAGTTAGGCAGCTAAGTTTTTACATTCAGTGTATATATCATAGGGTTGAGTTCATTTGTACAGTTGAGAACAAATTAGTGAAATCATCAATCAATGAAAGTATGATTATGATGGTATTGAATTGTTTCTTGTTTCATTAAATTGCCATTGCAAAGTTATTATGGTATCAGAGCTTGCAATGGAGTTTTTTTTTTTTTTTTTGAAACCCTAGTTTTCTAATTGGTTAAAATTCTTAGTGATTGCGTTCAATTGATGCGATTTTTTGCTGAAATTCACTCAAATCAGCTTCGTATTTCACTTCTGAACCGTGCAATTTGCTGTTGAATTCAATAGTATTAATCAATTGATTGTTTTCTGCTTCCGCATCGTTCGTAATGTCGACTTCTTCAAGTAATTCTTCTACTAGTTCTGGAGTGATGAATTTCGCTGATCCTTTGTTTCTACATCCTTCTGAAGGTCCTGGATCGCTATGTATTCAGGAAAAGCTCACAGGTTCTCAGAATTATCGTTCATGGAGACGATCGCTTGAGATTGCTTTGTCTACCAAGCAAAAGCTAGGTTTTGTGAAAGGTACTGTTTTAAAACCTATAAATGATGCAGTTTTAGTTGAACAGTGGGAAACATGTGATAATATGGTGATTAGTTGGATCATGTCATCTGTTTGTGAGTCTATTGCAAAATCTATCATGTTTGTTGGAACATCATATGAAATTTGGACTCAATTGGAGAAACGTTTTGCCTTGAGTAATGGATCTAGGAAATACAAATTGAATAAGGAAACTTATGAGATATTACAACAAGGTCAGTCTATAAGTGAGTACTATACAAAGATGAAATGTGTTTGGGAAGAGTTAGATTCGATGAATCAATTGCCTAGAATAAGTGGTGCTACAACTGAGATTTTTGTATTCTTCGAAGCACTTAACACTCAAAAGGAAGAACAGAGGTTGTTTCAGTTTCTAAATGGCTTAGATGAGCATTTTAGTTCACAAAGAAGTCAAATTCTGCTTGGTAATCCTCTGCCTAGTGTTGAGTCTGCTTGTGCTCTCTTACAACAAGAAGACTCACAAAGAGATGTGTTTAATACATCTTCTTCAACTATTGAGTCAACTGCTTTGTACAGCAAAGGGGAGGTTAAAGACAAGTGTGCCATATGTGGTTATAAGTGGCACCCTCCAGAAAAGTGTTGGGAAAAGGTGGGATACCTTACGTGGCACTACAAGTATAAACAAAGCAAGAATAGATCAAAATCAAAGAGCACTGGTCAGGCAGGTCAAGTAAAAAGAACTGCAGCTCATGTTGATTCTGGACAAGTGGTATTCACCTCAAAACAATTTGAGCAACTTATGAGAAGCTTACCTCAATTTGCCAAGGGAAATTTTCCTGACACAGATGATGAACTAGAACCAACTTTTGCAGCAGGTATTGGTACTACTACTTGTTACTACTGTTTAACTAGTGCTGGTTCTACATTTGAAGGGTGGATCATAGATACTGGGGCTACTGACCATATGACACCACACTCAGGAAAATTAAGTGATGTCAAAATTCTTCAGTACAAACCTCAAATAAATCTTCCAAATGGTCAAACTTCAACCATTTCAAAAATTGGTAAAGCACCTTTAGAAAATGGCATGCTTTTGAAAGATGTTTTAGTTGTTCCTTCTTTCAAATTTAGCTTGCTATCTGTCTCAAAACTCACAAAAGATAATCAGTGCTTTGTTTCCTTTTACCTACACTTTTGTGTGATTCAGGACTTGAAAACCAGGAAGGTTCTAGGTCTGGGTAAAAGGAAAGGAGGCTTGTATCACTTGCTCAATATTCCTCTCAATCAGATTGATGCAAGGCTTTCTACTATGGTCATTTCTGCTCTAGAAGACTGTAGCTTGTTTTCTCTTTTTGCAAATTCATTACCAAATACAAATGTGTCCAGTGTGTTTAAAACCACTTATAACTTGTGGCATCACAGACTTGGACATATTTATAACACCCCTCGTTAATTATAAACAACTATATAATATTGGCGACTCGGAAGCGTATATTTAAAACATTTCAATCAATGTACTCAAAATGTCATTAAACTTTTTCAAATCCAAACACATGACATTTCAACAAACTCGGTGTTATATAATTCAAAACACTTTTACAGTTATAAAATTTACATCAGAGTAACCGTCTGTCAAACATTCCATCCAGTCCAACAACCTCCTGCCCAATACGTCCCATTAATATACAACCTGCAGGAAGAACTGTGGTGGGGTTAGCACAACGCTAAGTGAGTGAACCAATAACAACAGTCCAACTCAGCATAATAATCTGTTTACATCAAATAACAATAAACAGACTATAAACAATAAATCAATCATTCAATCACTAGCCGACATTCATTATGTCATTCAAGCTACGTCAAGAGAATCGGTGGCCCCTGAGCAACCATATACCGGTTTGGCACCCAAGAACTCTTATAGTTCAACTGTATTGGCCTATACAGCACTACCGATAACTTGTTGTTGATTACACACGACCTAGATCTCTAAACCAACATTTCAAGTTTTCCGAGATCTCCTGTCGTCTACAACAACAACAAGCCCAACCATCAAATCAAGTTGACCTCTGATTATTACACATTGGCACAATCTCAGCCAAGCAATCAACCATGTCTGATTATCATGGCAAAACAGGTTAACAGATGCATCATATCACAGTAATATAATAAATTACTAGTTGTAACCAAATCATTACAACTAAATCACACTGAGGTTACAGATCCACTCACCGACTACCTCAGGCCTCCACTCAGTTGTCTAATATCACTGAGCCTTCTCCACATCTGAGAATCAATAAATCAAATATAAGTTAGTAATCCATATCAATATACTGAACTTATATCAACTATTTACATTAAGAACTTAACATAATCCACATCAAGATTACTAGTTCCTAGTTATGTCTATCAGTTATTACAACATAACTATTATCATATTTGAACCTAGAACAAATATCAATCACCTTACAATCGAAAAGTAACATACAGGGTCTGACTGGCCAACCAAGCCGCCGGATTCCCTAAGAAGCCGCCGGCTTCCCACAAAACAACCTGAATCCGCCGGATTCCCGTGAATCCGACCGGATTCCCTCCTTTCTGCCGGAATCCGCCGGATTCCCGTGAATCCGCCGGATTCCCTCGTCGTCCCAGCCCAGTTTGAACTGATCAAAACCCTAACCCGCGATTTTATATCCAAATCACCAAAAACACGATTTTAAACGGTTATAAACGACTACTAACATTGCATAATCAATATATAACCTTTATAACATGTTTCTAACATCTAAGTCTCTCAAATCATCAATTTACCCAAATTCAATCAAAATCAAATTCTTAAATACATCAAGAACACTTACTATTTGAAGAATCTGATTATGATAATCTGATGATTATGAAGTTTCACGAGGATCGCAACTTCCTGATTTGATTTCTGGATTGATTTGGAGGTTTTCAGAGAGTTTCTGTGAGTTTTTGGAATGAAAATGAATAACTTCCTAAAAAAGAAAGTTATATAAATAGAAACTTAAGTCGGTTCCTCAACCGACCTTCTATTATACGGGTATAATTTAATACCCCATCTCAATCTATTGCCTGGAACCCGAAAACCATTTACGAGTCCAAACATTTTATTGTACCGACAACTATATTAATTTACAACAATTAATATTTCACTTATCACATTGGAATATTCGACTCCTATTCCAATTATTTCACTAATTCAAACAATATTATTTCCAAACACATTTAAATACTAATTTAAATCAAGAAATAATATAACACAACTAGGTCCATTTCGAGGATGTTACAACTCTCCCCCCCTTAAAGAGATTTCGTCCCCGAAATCTAACCTCAATCAATCTAACTATTGTGATATAATCACATATATCTTAATATACATTTGTCCTCAATAGCAACTTACAACTATACTCAGACTGTTTGAATTCTTTCCACATGCACATATCCAAATGTACATGCTTCTATCTTTTCCTATGCACACATACAGTGCATCTAATCAATATCATCAATCAGATATATCTTATAAACAAACACTTACTTTAACAAGTGAAACCTACAATCACTTAATCAACAAGTAAAACTTAACATTACTTAATAGGTCTATGCAACTCGAAATTAGCAACATGCTAAAATCTTTAACCTATTCTCACTGTTCATCACTGGTAACAATAAAACAGCAACAACAATATCACAACAGTGGTTATCAAACCACAATGTTCCTAGCAACATTGAAATAAAATTCAACTTACAACTTACAATCAGCCTAATATACAGATAACAATTTCAAATCTCTACTATCAAAGATTTAAAATTCAATTCTAGGTCAACTTTTCATCCCAAAAGTTTCATACCTATACTCTTTTGAACAACCTATCATATTCACATATCATTATCACTATCATATGAAATCCTTTACTTAGAAGTAATCCAGATTCATATCACCTTAATAAGCACAGCAGAGGTCACACTCAGTAGGTAAAACTACAATCAACAAGTACTTTGCATCGATCAACAAAAGTACCAAAATCAACTATTACCTACATTCAACCAACCTCTACATTGACTTATTTCCATTTGTAATTCCTTTTATTACAACCTATCAATTTTCAACAACAACAATTACATAAACAATAATCACAATACCAGTGATTATACATTCAAGTACACCTATCAGTACTTAATATTTGTCTTCAAACTCTAACTAACCATCAGTTAGAATTCATATATATAATACTTAAACTGGTAAGACATCCAGAATCTTATCTTAGCAACCAGTTATTTCAATTTAACCTTACAATCATAAACTACTAATCACAAGCAATTAGAAAATTATACCACTTTAACCACATAATCACTTAGTACTACATCCCATCAATATAGCAACTAAGTCAGTCTTAATCAATATTATGATACTACCATTCAAGTATCACAATACCACAATGTGCTACTTTCCAACACATTTCCAACAAAATCTACATCAAGTTAATCACAATTAACTAACCTCTACTTAACTTATGGCACATTTTAATTCATTCTATTAAAACTTATCATGCCATTTAGTATCATGTATATCACACATATATACTTACACAACTTCAGGTACTCTCTTAAATGGACACATACACATCAATTCCATTTAATCCTATACACTAGGCCATTCAGACTGTTAAAGTCTTTATCAAGCCTTCTCAGTAGTACTAGTCATCACATATCCATACCACAGGACATGGAATAATTATCAATTCTATGTTTCACTTATATACTTACCAACTCATATATAACTTAAACATTTCAGCTTAAACTTACAATAAAAGCTTGGTGAATACAATCATCGCCTATCAATTTCAAGGTTTCTCTTACTTTCTAACACTTACAATTATACACATCAGGTTTTCAGCCCCAAATGTCAAGCAATCATTATTCTTAAACTATCAAAATAATGATCATTACACTTAATTTCATACCTGATTTCTTAAAATATGACCAACTATTCAATTCATATTTCCTCAATTATTAACCAAGGTTAAGCTAAACCTTTAGCACAATTCACTTTCAGATATCCTTTCATATCCTTTCTTATTTGGATCTAATCCCATTTTATCACTTCATCACTTACTTCATTTGTATAAAATCAACAAATAACTAAAGAATCCATTCAATTCTTTCAATATCTAAGTAACTCACCATGAGGTACCCAATCAACTTATGCCACTATTAATAATAACTTTCAATTATTTCTTATCTTACATTCTTACCTAATCAAAGCTATCATCACAAGCCTCATACACTGGTAAGATTCAATGTGATTTAATTATTTTAACATATCTTAGCAAATTATAACTGTCATATCAAACAATGACTTCATATCTGTATAATTTTCTAACACATATTCAGTTCAAATATCAAATATTACTTAACTGAATACTCAATTATACTTTACACTATTTCAATTACTTAATACTAGCTTTAAGTAAGTTATCAAGTTTCACAAACTTAAATAATTTGGGAATTTAACCACATTCCCACACAATTATAGTATTTCAATCTATGTTAGACTATTTCAACACAAACAGTTGACTATATGTCAACTTCAATTTCAATCAATTAATCAATAAAATTCTCTAATTGCTTTTCTCTAGTTTGACCCAATCTCAAACCAATCACAAGCAATTAATTTTATACACAACTCACTATTCATGGTTTGACTTTCAAAGTTAACATACTATCAATATTAACTCACAACAAACCATTTCATCTTATATGTTCACTTTCAAACTTATATTTTAAATTATTACATTCAATAATACTAGAAATTCCTCAAGCAAGGCAATATCAACCTATTTCAACTTTGGCATCATACAAGCCAAATACAAAATAGTGACCCCTTTAAACACTATCAAATTCACCTAAGATCAATGTAACACAATCAGTTACAATTACATATTCAACAAAATCAAATTAATCACTTAGGTTTATCATCAAAACCTCTATCAATGACAACTATCATTTACACTCGCGCCTTTACAGTTTAAAGGTCACAGTTCTATCAACTGTTTATTTTCTTATCAAAACAAGTACTAAACAACTTAGCATACTTTCATGCTCAATTTTTTTTCCAAAATCACATTACTTTTCTTTTATACCAAGTAGCCTCAACAAGTTCATGTGACACAACATAATATAACAACGGTGATCAGGCGTTGTAAGATTATGTTCTTCACAATCCATCCTCAGGCCACTCTACATTATAATTATCAATGTGATATACTCTTATCTCATATATATTAAATACTTCATGATTTCAAATCAATCAACATCTATTTAGTAGTTTCTATCAGCTGATACACACTCAAAATCAGCTTACTACTTACATATTCAATCTTACATATGCAAGCCATTTCACATACACACAATGTTCTAATTTTCAACAACTGAATCACTCAGTATATCACTTATCTGAAACCTCAAACATATGATAACCTATCATCATAATTTTAATACTAAACACAATTCAATGTCCCTATTTACTACAAAATTCAGTACACATCATAATTAACTAGCATCACTTTGACATATGCGATACTATCAAGCATCAATGTCACCACAAATCTACTCAATCATGTTACTATAAAACATTTCATTTCTTAATTTACAATTGACCAGAAAGATCTACCACTTCCTTAATCAATTTAGCTTTATCATAAGCCATATTTCTTATAAACCTATCAGTCTTGGTTTAGCTCAAAGGTTTAGCTATAGTCAAAACATATCATATAGCCACATAAACACATATTTCCTCAAATAGCAGTCATTCTCAAATCAGATGACACAAAAATCCTTAATAAGAATTTAGATCACAACCTGTGATCAATCTACTAATATAGTACTATCAATCATCTTGTCTCCCAATAAAGACACTCCTTAGGTTCTAACATCAATCATGTTAAACCTTAATCAACTCTTTATCTACTCATTTAATCACATTTCTGCATTTTCAATTCAATCAGAAATAACCACTACAATGAGTATCCCATTCAATACCTCTATCCTCATGTCAACCTATAACAATCATTAGTTGACTCAAAACTGGGGAATCATATCAGTCTGACTCAATTAACTTCACAACAAAGCTTACTCAACATAACAGAGTAAACAATTTAAGTTAATGTAAATTAATATAGGCTTATCGAAGATTACCTGGCAATCTTAAGCCCACGAGTGTTGAGGAAACATGAAATATACCAATCAGATACTCATGTTCCTCCGTCTCTGCAATCAAATAACAACTTCACAACTTGTTAAGGGTTAGTACATATTCAACTAATCACTTTCTCACACATTCACTAATCAACTAAACCCACACCTTCTGGAATGTTTGACTCAACTCAATCAAGTTTAGGATTGAACAATCTATCATGTTCAATTCACCCAAACTATTGCTCTGATACCAACTTATAACACCCCTCGTTAATTATAAACAACTATATAATATTGGCGACTCGGAAGCGTATATTTAAAACATTTCAATCAATGTACTCAAAATGTCATTAAACTTTTTCAAATCCAAACACATGACATTTCAACAAACTCGGTGTTATATAATTCAAAACACTTTTACAGTTATAAAATTTACATCAGAGTAACCGTCTGTCAAACATTCCATCCAGTCCAACAACCTCCTGCCCAATACGTCCCATTAATATACAACCTGCAGGAAGAACTGTGGTGGGGTTAGCACAACGCTAAGTGAGTGAACCAATAACAACAGTCCAACTCAGCATAATAATCTGTTTACATCAAATAACAATAAACAGACTATAAACAATAAATCAATCATTCAATCACTAGCCGACATTCATTATGTCATTCAAGCTACGTCAAGAGAATCGGTGGCCCCTGAGCAACCATATACCGGTTTGGCACCCAAGAACTCTTATAGTTCAACTGTATTGGCCTATACAGCACTACCGATAACTTGTTGTTGATTACACACGACCTAGATCTCTAAACCAACATTTCAAGTTTTCCGAGATCTCCTGTCGTCTACAACAACAACAAGCCCAACCATCAAATCAAGTTGACCTCTGATTATTACACATTGGCACAATCTCAGCCAAGCAATCAACCATGTCCGATTATCATGGCAAAACAGGTTAACAGATGCATCATATCACAGTAATATAATAAATTACTAGTTGTAACCAAATCATTACAACTAAATCACACTGAGGTTACAGATCCACTCACCGACTACCTCAGGCCTCCACTCAGTTGTCTAATATCACTGAGCCTTCTCCACATCTGAGAATCAATAAATCAAATATAAGTTAGTAATCCATATCAATATACTGAACTTATATCAACTATTTACATTAAGAACTTAACATAATCCACATCAAGATTACTAGTTCCTAGTTATGTCTATCAGTTATTACAACATAACTATTATCATATTTGAACCTAGAACAAATATCAATCACCTTACAATCGAAAAGTAACATACAGGGTCTGACTGGCCAACCAAGCCGCCGGATTCCCTAAGAAGCCGCCGGCTTCCCACAAAACAACCTGAATCCGCCGGATTCCCGTGAATCCGACCGGATTCCCTCCTTTCTGCCGGAATCCGCCGGATTCCCGTGAATCCGCCGGATTCCCTCGTCGTCCCAGCCCAGTTCGAACTGATCAAAACCCTAACCCGCGATTTTATATCCAAATCACCAAAAACACGATTTTAAACGGTTATAAACGACTACTAACATTGCATAATCAATATATAACCTTTATAACATGTTTCTAACATCTAAGTCTCTCAAATCATCAATTTACCCAAATTCAATCAAAATCAAATTCTTAAATACATCAAGAACACTTACTATTTGAAGAATCTGATTATGATAATCTGATGATTATGAAGTTTCACGAGGATCGCAACTTCCTGATTTGATTTCTGGATTGATTTGGAGGTTTTCAGAGAGTTTCTGTGAGTTTTTGGAATGAAAATGAATAACTTCCTAAAAAAGAAAGTTATATAAATAGAAACTTAAGTCGGTTCCTCAACCGACCTTCTATTATACGGGTATAATTTAATACCCCATCTCAATCTATTGCCTGGAACCCGAAAATCATTTACGAGTCCAAACATTTTATTGTACCGACAACTATATTAATTTACAACAATTAATATTTCACTTATCACATTGGAATATTCGACTCCTATTCCAATTATTTCACTAATTCAAACAATATTATTTCCAAACACATTTAAATACTAATTTAAATCAAGAAATAATATAACACAACTAGGTCCATTTCGAGGATGTTACAATATTTCTGATTCAAAACTCAAACATATTCCTTGTATTTCTGATTGTATCACTACTGGTTGTAAAGATTCTTGTTTGGCTTGTCCTATGGCAAAGTTTACTATACTACCATATCAATTGAGTTCTTCACATTGTTCTGTTGCTTTTGGTCTTATACACATAGATATATGGGGCCCTTATAAAGTTCCAACTTCTGGAAACTTTAGGTACTTTTTAACTATTGTGGATGATTTCAGTAGGGCAACATGGACTTATCTTTTAGTTCATAAAAGTGATGCATTTGGTGTTTTAAAATCATTTCTGAAATTTGTTTCTACTCAGTTTCATACCTCTGTTAAAATTGTGAGATCTGACAATGCGTTAGAGTTTGTTAAAGGTTCTATTGGTCCTTATTTAGCATCCCTAGGCATTGAACATCAGACCTCTTGTGTTGATAGACCTCAACAAAATGGAAGAGCAGAAAGAAAACATAGGCATTTACTGGAAATAGCTAGAGCATTAAGATTTCATGCCCATCTACCTCTTAAATTCTTGGGTGATTGTGTTACTACTGCAACTTATCTCATCAACAGGAGTCCTTCTTCTATTCTTAATTTCAAAACTCCATATGAGATGCTTCTAAATCAGATCCCTGTCTATGATCATATAAGAGTATTCGGATGTTTAGCTATGGCCAGTAATCCTAGTAGAATTTCTGACAAATTTGCTCCAAGGGGTGTTCCTTGTGTTTTTCTTGGTTATCCTCAACATCAAAAAGGGTACAAATTGTATAATCTTTTAACTCATTCTGTGTTTGTATCCAGAGATGTGTTCTTCTTTGAACACATTTTTCCTTATTCATCCTCAAGTATGCAATCTTTAATGTATCCTTTGCCTTCTTCATTTCCTACTTCTAAATCATCTTTCCACTGGTATGATGATTTACCATCTACCAACTCTTCTGCTCCTATTCCAGACGCTTCTACTTCTGTGACTACTGATACAATTCACCCTACATTTGATTCTAGTTCAGTTCCACTTAGAAGGTCTTCTAGACCATCCGTTCCACCGGTCTGGTCCAAAGATTTTGTTACACCTACCATTTCATCATATCCTAGAGCAAATTCAGTTTATACTACTGCTCCTCATTCTAACTTTCATGCTTTTATGTGTGCTTTACTTTCTCAAACTACCCCTGCATCATTTCATGAGGCTGTAAAAGACCCAGAGTGGTGTGATGCTATGAATGATGAATTAAGAGCTTTAGAGCTTAATGGCACTTGGGAATTAACTCCTCTTCCTTCTGGTAAAAAGGCCATAGGTTGTCATTGGATTTATAAGACCAAATTAAAAGCAGATGGGTCTATTGATAGAAAGAAAGCAAGGTTAGTTGTGCAGGGTAATAGACAAAGGAAGGGCATTGACTATGAGGAGACTTTTGCTCCTGTGGCCAAAATGGTTACTGTTAGAGCTCTTTTAGCTGTAGCTGCTATGAAAGGATGGGATATTTGTCAGATGGATGTCTCCAATGCGTTTTTACATGGTGACCTACTAGAAGAAGTTTATATGCAATTGCCTATGGGTTTTGTTGGTCAGGGGGAGCCTGTTCAAAATGTAGTTCATAAGAATTCTCCAACAGTATGTAAATTGAAGAAATCCTTGTATGGACTGAAGCAGGCCCCAAGGCAATGGTTTGCCAAACTTTCTTCTGCTCTTGTTTCCTTTGGTTACCAACAATCAAAATCTGACTATTCCTTATTTGTAAAGAAGACTGAGTTATCTTTTACTGCAGTTTTATGTTATGTTGATGACTTGCTTATTACTGGCAGTAATGCACAGGATATAGTTCTTATTAAGTCTCAACTTTGTAGTCATTTCCACATGAAAGATTTAGGTGAACTTAGCTATTTCTTAGGTTTGGAAATATCTAAATCTTCTCAAGGTTTATTCATTTCACAGAAGAAATATACTATGGACTTATTAAAAGAAGCTGGTGTGTTACATTCCAAACCTTACAAATTACCAATGGATCAACATTTAAAACTCCAAGCAGATGTTGGCACTCCTTTACCTGATCCAGAGGTATATAGAAGGTTCATAGGCAAGTTGATATATCTTACCATCACAAGACCAGATATATGCTACACTGTACAACTTCTGAGTCAATTCATGCAGTCCCCAACTTCTGTGCACTTACAAGCAGTCAAACACCTTTTGAGATACTTATTACAATCTCCTGGTCAGGGTGTTCTTTTGGCTAATAGCTCAGCTGTTCATCTCACTGCTTATTGTGATTCAGATTGGGCTAGTTGTCCATTGTCTAGAAGGTCCACAACAGGTTATTGTATTCTTCTTGGTGAATCTCATGTTTCTTGGAAATCTAAAAAGCAGTATGTGGTATCAAGATCATCAGCTGAAGCTGAATATCGTGCTATGGCACTTACTTGTTGTGAAGTTACTTGGCTCGTTAGTCTTCTCAAGGATTTGGGTCTCAAAGATCTGGGTTGTGTTGATTTGAAATGTGATAATCAAGCAGCCATTTATATTGCTGCAAATCCTGTTTTTCACGCTAGGACTAAACACATAGAGGTGGACTGTCACTATGTTCGGGATCAAGTCAAGAATGGTTCAATTAAACCTTCTTATGTTCCAACAAAATCACAGGTTGCAGATGTGTTTACTAAAGTCCTACCTGTTGATCAGCATTACAAATTGTTGTCCAAGATGGGAGTTTCTTCTGCTGCTCCACTCCCATCTTGAGGGGGAGTATTAAAGTATATGTGAACAAAACATAAGTCCAGGGGTCTGTCTGTAAATATTGGAAGTTCAAGGTTCCAATGAAATTTAATTTAGTTAGGCAGCTAAGTTTTTACGTTCAGTGTATATATCATAGGGTTGAGTTCATTTGTACAGTTGAGAACAAATTAGTGAAATCATCAATCAATGAAAGTATGATTCTGATGGTATTGAATTGTTTCTTGTTTCATTAAATTGCCATTGCAAAGTTATTACGGTTAAATTGCATAATTATAGATTATGTTAGCATAATATGTAGACAATCATTTATTAAATGTGAAAATAAAAGTTGTAGAATACTAATGAAATATCCAATAGTACATATAGAAATAAGAATATTCAGAGCCTGAAAAAAGTTGAAAAATGTTAAGTGAGAAAATTGTAATAGAGTAGTCCCGAACATCGATTGTAAGGCATCATGTTTTCTTGTAGTACCCCTGTATATACTACATTTGTCGTAGTATCTGTAAGCTGGTCTTGTTCGTCACAAATTAGTATATTCAATCATTTCTTTGTTGTCACATGCAAAACGAATACATATAACTAAGATATTTATATAAGATAAGATGTTTTAAATAGAGAATTTATAATATCATGATAGTTTCAATAGGTACAATTTTTTCCAATGTATTAAATGAAGCCTGTTTAGTTAGCCGTGAAAGCACATCTTGAAAAGCATATTTGCTTTAACAACGAAAAGAGGTTCCTTTAGCGGTCCAGCTTTAGGTCTCGATTGTATAATAGGTCTCAATTTTTCTAAATATTTCAGTAGCAAAGGTTGTTGTTTTCTTATTTGACCATCAAATCTGTATATATATATACAGATGTTGAATCAAACTACCTTTTGTTTATGTGAATGTTAAATCCTTATTTTCACACGAATATCGAATCAAACTATTTTTTGTTTATGTGAATGTAAAACCCGTGAACAAACACATATGTTGAATCTAAGTATTTTTCATTTATGTGAATGCAAAACCTGTGAATACACACATATGTCGAATAAAAATATCTTCGTTTATTTGAATGTTAAGCCCGTGAATATATACACACAAATGTCGAATAAAACTATATTTCGTATATTTGAATGTTAAATTTTATTTACCTCCACTTGGTCTGATTATTCAATGGTCCTTAAATCATATTATTAGGAGTGTTGATAAATACAACACATATTTTAATACATACAACACACTTTTACACGACTAATGCATACAGTACAACATGTTAATGCACAGTTTTGTTGTTTGAATTAAAATCCATGTTGTATTTATCACCTCTCATTATTAGAGTGTGTAACACCCCCAAATTTGTTTAGCGGAAGCGTTTGGTTTAAGTACTGGGGTGTCACAATAATGAAGAATGCATACGTATCAGAGCTTATGATTACAACAGAACAATAAATATTAAGATGCCAAAAGAGTTAATTACAAAGTTTACGATTCATCGAATCGTATAAGTTAAAAGTAGTAAGTTTACAAAAGTAGATTTCTGAAATATGACTAAAACATTTCAGTTATACTAAAGAAATCCATATGTTTCCAAAAGTTGGCATCCTAAGCTTCAAGGGTCGCCTAATTCTCCATGTGTGTTGGCGATCTTATATGCGCAGCTAATTCCCTGAAAAACATAGTAAAAGTCAACAACTAGGTTGAGTGAATCCACAGGTTTTATGTTGTATATTGTTGTTTCAAGTTTTGTAGTCACATTTGTTGGACCAAATACGTTCGTAAATAGTAATTGCCATAATAGTCGAGTAATGTTTAGTGGAACGTCATCCAAAGTATAAGTTTAGTGGGTTGTTCGCCCAAAGGGTTAAGTTTATGTGGGATGTTGCCCATAAATAGTTGTGTGGGACGTTACCCAAAATATATGTTTGAAAACGTGTTGCTGGTCGTTCTCCAGTAGTTTTAAAGTTTGAGTCGGTCGTTCTCCGACTAGTTACCAAATGTACCGGTCGTTCTCCGGTAAGATACCAAGTTAGCACCGGTCGTTCTCCGGTGAGATACATTGTTAGTACTGGTCGTTCTCCAGTAAGATACACTGTTAGTACCGGTCGTTCTCCGGTAAGATACCATGTTAGTGTCGGTCGTTCTCCGACAAGTTACCAATATGTACCGGTCGTTCTCCGGTAAGATACCAATTTAGTTTCACATAGTGATAATAGTTTTTGTTTGGAATGCCAGGTCGTACGGACAGTTGTAGTAGTTGTCCACAGTTATAAGTTGTTTGTATGAGTGTGCCAAAGGCAGTTATGTGATAGTTTGTATAGCAGTTTAACAGTTCAAGTACTCTAATTGTTCGAGTAAGTAGTATGATAAATAATCATATAGTAAAAGCAGTTATGGCAATCAGTAATCAGTAAAGCAGTTGACTATGTTTTCCACCCCAAAAGTAGTTACAAACAGTAAAAGTAGGGGCTGTGAACTCACCTGTTGAGTTAAGTAGTTGTGCGAGTGCTAGCAAACCTAAGCCCAAGTACAGTCTGGAATCTCCTAACGTCCTAAACGTACGAGATTAATAAGTATGTGGATGTCTAAACTGATCATCCATGCTAGTGTTCGTACAACCAAGTTATGTCCCAAGTATTAACCGTTTACGTTGTATTTTGTTGTTTGTGAAAATGTATACGACTCGTTGGTGATAGTTTGAAATCCTAATTTCGGTAAAATAAGAGTGTTTGTATTGTTTGTAAAGCTCGTGAATCGTATCGTTTAAAGATATGCATTTCCGGTTAGTTCGACACTTAGTGAAAACAAGTTTTTAAACTTCCTGTTTTTAGCGACGTAAGGTGCGACGCTGGGTTGTTATGCGACGTAGGGTGCGACGTACGGGTCTACGTCGCATTCAGGTTTTGCGACGTCATGGGTTGCGTCGCATAGGCGACGTTCGCAATTTAATGCGACGTAGTGGGTTGCGTCGCTATGTGCGACGTAGGGAAAGGTAATGCGACGTAAAGGCCTACGTCGCACTACTGTTTTCGGGCCAAAAGCGACGTAGTCGCCTGTTCGACGAACAGATTGAAAATAACGAGTTTCGGGTCGGTTTTGGACATGATCGGTTGTATAAAACACTAAAACATGGTAATCTAAGTATATTAAACATGAAATATTAATTATAACTTCGAAATCTAAAGATTTGCGGGATTTGTCGGAAACTTACGAGTGCCGGATTTGAAATCCGAAAAGGTAGAAGTGTAGATCGGGGTGTCGTGGTCGTTTTATTCCAAAGATGTATGGTGATTCGGCGCGTTTTTGTGGTAGTATTTGAGGTTTTTGTGTGATTTTTGAGAGAGTTTAGAGAGAAGGAAGAGAAAAGAGAAGGAAGAGAGAGAATGAGATAGATAGAAAATGAAAGAAAATGGAGGTGGGAGGTGGTTTTATTCCACTTTCTGCCTCCGTGTTTGCGTTCCGTGTTCGTTTACCCGATCGTTAAATGTTATTTTATTTTAACTATTATGTTTTTAATAACATTTTCATTATTTTTAATTAGGATCTTTTATGAAACCCAATTAATAAATTTTATAAATCTCGAACTTTGTTTTATTTAAATTGTACGAATTAAACATTTTGCGTTATAGAATGATTTGTAAATATTTTTGACAAAATATTTATTCGTTACTACGTTATTTAATAATTTCGTTTTATTAAATAATTTTGTTCACCAACAGTCTTATGTTTTTATCGCGTTTGTTTTCAAATTGTTCAGTACGTAATTACAACTAATTACGAATACGTAATACTACGCGTATTATCTAGTTGGGCTATGCTAGACTTACCTCTAGAATGTGTTGTGAATTCACTCAAGTAGGGAATTAGTCTAATAATGCAAGTGATTAACTTAATTAATCGTGTTTAAATTTGCGAGGTGTTACATTCTCCCCTCGTTAGAGAAATCTCGTCCCGAGATTTAAAACCAAATCGGATCGCCCGCGGCGTATGTTCTCCGATGGGTCATGTTGTTAACAATAGTAATATTTTGCGTGGCGTTCAATTGTTGCCAGAAAGTTGTAACGGTTTAGTATACTCGCGGTATAGTTTAAATAGTTATGCGTTCGATAATAATCGAAGTTTACCAAGTGTTAATGTTGAATAGACATTCGAATGAAACGTATGTTAAATCGTAGCAATAGTCGTTAAAACGTACCGTGCTAGTTGAGGTCTGCAACCGTTTCTGGTGCACGGAGGATGTATGCGCGGCTTGGAGTGTAGCCTTTGTTAACGGTGCGGTTGTTGTCGTTTTGATTGTTGCGGTTGTTGTTCGGGTTTTGGCATTGGTTTCGGTGATGTCCAGGATCACCACACCTAAAGCAGCCGGTGTTTTGTACCTCGGAGGCGGCTGGAGGTGGTAGGTTTGTCCTACAGTTCTGTGCTAAGTGACCGGGACGTCTGCAGTTTTGACAAAATGTACAATCACCATCGTGGTGTCTACCGCACTTGTCGCACCTCGGTTTGTTGCCAAGGTAGGTTTTGGGTCCAGGGTTGGTGATTGCAGCGAAGGCTCGGGTGTTTCCCGGATTTCTGTTTTGTTGACCCTGACGGTCGTTACCGTCGTTGTTCCATTTGCGTTTGTGGGTTCCAGAGTCGCCCGCATCAGTACGGGTAAGTTCAGTTTTCCCTGTGATAACTTTCAGGGTTCCAATCTCGACAGCGTCGTCGGTTAAGCTTTGAGCCAGATCAACTGCGCTCCTAAAAGTGGCTGGTTTGGAGGACATAACCATGCCTCGGATTTGTGGTGCCAAACCCCTGTTATAACGCTCAATGCGTTTGCTCTCGGGGGTTACCATGTGAGGCACCAGGCGTGCAAGCTCCTGGAATCTAGTTGTGTAACCGGAAATGTCAGCGCCGATCATTTGGATGTTCCAGAATTCGGTTTCAAGTTTTTGCATCTCGTTGGGAGGGCAAAATTCCTCCATCAGCATTCGTTTCAGTGTCTCCCATGAGATGGAGTAAGCAGCTGGGCGTCCCATGATTTGTACCTGAGCGTTCCACCATGTTAGCGCTTTGTCGGCTAGAGTGCAGGTGGCGTATTTCACGATTTTGTCAGCAGCACAATCACTGATGTCGATCACTGACTCTGTTTTCTCGATCCAGTGGACTAGGCCAACGGCCCCTTCAGTCCCGGTAAAGGTACCCGGTTTGCAGGCTTGGAATGTTTTGTAGGAACACCCCTGTTGGTTATTGGTTGGGGTCTCGCTGTTAACTGGGGTGGCTCCACTATTGTTGGTTAGGTTTTCACGATTTCTGCTCGCCTCGTATTGTGCGATGGCTTCCGCCACGCGGCGTTCGATAATCTGTTCGGTTGTTTCTGGAGGCGGATGTGGAGTATTTCGTCGACTGTTTCGAGTATTTCTTTGTTTAGGCGGCATGCTGACGTTCTGCGATGAAAAGATGCAGAAGTCAATGCCAATGAAAAATATGTGAGGAATGAAGTTTCACATATTTCAAATTTTCGAGTATCAAGAGAAATGGTCGAATCCCCGTCACGTATCTTACGACTATGAAACACCCATATGTACTTAGTATAATATAATCACGTTGGCCAGGCGTCATTATATGATGTCAAATACATACTTCTTTTCATCAACCGTTTAATCACGATTAGGTTCATATGAGATCAGAGTACAATGAACGAGTCGTATGTGGTGAACAGTTCACGCGTATCGAGGTATCGTAACGATAGTTTAGATGTATGCAAATGTATGTATGCATGTGCGTTCTAGCCAAGGCTATAGTCTAGGTCTCTAGGTTGCTACGTCACCTAAAGTTTCCTAGTTCGCTATAACCAATGGCTCTGATACCAATCTGTAACACCCCCAAATTTGTTTAGCGGAAGCGTTTGGTTTAAGTACTGGGGTGTCACAATAATGAAGAATGCATACGTATCAGAGCTTATGATTACAACAGAACAATAAATATTAAGATGCCAAAAGAGTTAATTACAAAGTTTACGATTCATCGAATCGTATAAGTTAAAAGTAGTAAGTTTACAAAAGTAGATTTCTGAAATATGACTAAAACATTTCAGTTATACTAAAGAAATCCATATGTTTCCAAAAGTTGGCATCCTAAGCTTCAAGGGTCGCCTAATTCTCCATGTGTGTTGGCGATCTTATATGCGCAGCTAATTCCCTGAAAAACATAGTAAAAGTCAACAACTAGGTTGAGTGAATCCACAGGTTTTATGTTGTATATTGTTGTTTCAAGTTTTGTAGTCACATTTGTTGGACCAAATACGTTCGTAAATAGTAATTGCCATAATAGTCGAGTAATGTTTAGTGGAACGTCATCCAAAGTATAAGTTTAGTGGGTTGTTCGCCCAAAGGGTTAAGTTTATGTGGGATGTTGCCCATAAATAGTTGTGTGGGACGTTACCCAAAATATATGTTTGAAAACGTGTTGCTGGTCGTTCTCCAGTAGTTTTAAAGTTTGAGTCGGTCGTTCTCCGACTAGTTACCAAATGTACCGGTCGTTCTCCGGTAAGATACCAAGTTAGCACCGGTCGTTCTCCGGTGAGATACATTGTTAGTACTGGTCGTTCTCCAGTAAGATACACTGTTAGTACCGGTCGTTCTCCGGTAAGATACCATGTTAGTGTCGGTCGTTCTCCGACAAGTTACCAATATGTACCGGTCGTTCTCCGGTAAGATACCAATTTAGTTTCACATAGTGATAATAGTTTTTGTTTGGAATGCCAGGTCGTACGGACAGTTGTAGTAGTTGTCCACAGTTATAAGTTGTTTGTATGAGTGTGCCAAAGGCAGTTATGTGATAGTTTGTATAGCAGTTTAACAGTTCAAGTACTCTAATTGTTCGAGTAAGTAGTATGATAAATAATCATATAGTAAAAGCAGTTATGGCAATCAGTAATCAGTAAAGCAGTTGACTATGTTTTCCACCCCAAAAGTAGTTACAAACAGTAAAAGTAGGGGCTGTGAACTCACCTGTTGAGTTAAGTAGTTGTGCGAGTGCTAGCAAACCTAAGCCCAAGTACAGTCTGGAATCTCCTAACGTCCTAAACGTACGAGATTAATAAGTATGTGGATGTCTAAACTGATCATCCATGCTAGTGTTCGTACAACCAAGTTATGTCCCAAGTATTAACCGTTTACGTTGTATTTTGTTGTTTGTGAAAATGTATACGACTCGTTGGTGATAGTTTGAAATCCTAATTTCGGTAAAATAAGAGTGTTTGTATTGTTTGTAAAGCTCGTGAATCGTATCGTTTAAAGATATGCATTTCCGGTTAGTTCGACACTTAGTGAAAACAAGTTTTTAAACTTCCTGTTTTTAGCGACGTAAGGTGCGACGCTGGGTTGTTATGCGACGTAGGGTGCGACGTACGGGTCTACGTCGCATTCAGGTTTTGCGACGTCATGGGTTGCGTCGCATAGGCGACGTTCGCAATTTAATGCGACGTAGTGGGTTGCGTCGCTATGTGCGACGTAGGGAAAGGTAATGCGACGTAAAGGCCTACGTCGCACTACTGTTTTCGGGCCAAAAGCGACGTAGTCGCCTGTTCGACGAACAGATTGAAAATAACGAGTTTCGGGTCGGTTTTGGACATGATCGGTTGTATAAAACACTAAAACATGGTAATCTAAGTATATTAAACATGAAATATTAATTATAACTTCGAAATCTAAAGATTTGCGGGATTTGTCGGAAACTTACGAGTGCCGGATTTGAAATCCGAAAAGGTAGAAGTGTAGATCGGGGTGCCGTGGTCGTTTTATTCCAAAGATGTATGGTGATTCGGCGCGTTTTTGTGGTAGTATTTGAGGTTTTTGTGTGATTTTTGAGAGAGTTTAGAGAGAAGGAAGAGAAAAGAGAAGGAAGAGAGAGAATGAGATAGATAGAAAATGAAAGAAAATGGAGGTGGGAGGTGGTTTTATTCCACTTTCTGCCTCCGTGTTTGCGTTCCGTGTTCGTTTACCCGATCGTTAAATGTTATTTTATTTTAACTATTATGTTTTTAATAACATTTTCATTATTTTTAATTAGGATCTTTTATGAAACCCAATTAATAAATTTTATAAATCTCGAACTTTGTTTTATTTAAATTGTACGAATTAAACATTTTGCGTTATAGAATGATTTGTAAATATTTTTGACAAAATATTTATTCGTTACTACGTTATTTAATAATTTCGTTTTATTAAATAATTTTGTTCACCAACAGTCTTATGTTTTTATCGCGTTTGTTTTCAAATTGTTCAGTACGTAATTACAACTAATTACGAATACGTAATACTACGCGTATTATCTAGTTGGGCTATGCTAGACTTACCTCTAGAATGTGTTGTGAATTCACTCAAGTAGGGAATTAGTCTAATAATGCAAGTGATTAACTTAATTAATCGTGTTTAAATTTGCGAGGTGTTACATTCTCCCCTCGTTAGAGAAATCTCGTCCCGAGATTTAAAACCAAATCGGATCGCCCGCGGCGTATGTTCTCCGATGGGTCATGTTGTTAACAATAGTAATATTTTGCGTGGCGTTCAATTGTTGCCAGAAAGTTGTAACGGTTTAGTATACTCGCGGTATAGTTTAAATAGTTATGCGTTCGATAATAATCGAAGTTTACCAAGTGTTAATGTTGAATAGACATTCGAATGAAACGTATGTTAAATCGTAGCAATAGTCGTTAAAACGTACCGTGCTAGTTGAGGTCTGCAACCGTTTCTGGTGCACGGAGGATGTATGCGCGGCTTGGAGTGTAGCCTTTGTTAACGGTGCGGTTGTTGTCGTTTTGATTGTTGCGGTTGTTGTTCGGGTTTTGGCATTGGTTTCGGTGATGTCCAGGATCACCACACCTAAAGCAGCCGGTGTTTTGTACCTCGGAGGCGGCTGGAGGTGGTAGGTTTGTCCTACAGTTCTGTGCTAAGTGACCGGGACGTCTGCAGTTTTGACAAAATGTACAATCACCATCGTGGTGTCTACCGCACTTGTCGCACCTCGGTTTGTTGCCAAGGTAGGTTTTGGGTCCAGGGTTGGTGATTGCAGCGAAGGCTCGGGTGTTTCCCGGATTTCTGTTTTGTTGACCCTGACGGTCGTTACCGTCGTTGTTCCATTTGCGTTTGTGGGTTCCAGAGTCGCCCGCATCAGTACGGGTAAGTTCAGTTTTCCCTGTGATAACTTTCAGGGTTCCAATCTCGACAGCGTCGTCGGTTAAGCTTTGAGCCAGATCAACTGCGCTCCTAAAAGTGGCTGGTTTGGAGGACATAACCATGCCTCGGATTTGTGGTGCCAAACCCCTGTTATAACGCTCAATGCGTTTGCTCTCGGGGGTTACCATGTGAGGCACCAGGCGTGCAAGCTCCTGGAATCTAGTTGTGTAACCGGAAATGTCAGCGCCGATCATTTGGATGTTCCAGAATTCAGTTTCAAGTTTTTGCATCTCGTTGGGAGGGCAAAATTCCTCCATCAGCATTCGTTTCAGTGTCTCCCATGAGATGGAGTAAGCAGCTGGGCGTCCCATGATTTGTACCTGAGCGTTCCACCATGTTAGCGCTTTGTCGGCTAGAGTGCAGGTGGCGTATTTCACGATTTTGTCAGCAGCACAATCACTGATGTCGATCACTGACTCTGTTTTCTCGATCCAGTGGACTAGGCCAACGGCCCCTTCAGTCCCGGTAAAGGTACCCGGTTTGCAGGCTTGGAATGTTTTGTAGGAACACCCCTGTTGGTTATTGGTTGGGGTCTCGCTGTTAACTGGGGTGGCTCCACTATTGTTGGTTAGGTTTTCACGATTTCTGCTCGCCTCGTATTGTGCGATGGCTTCCGCCACGCGGCGTTCGATAATCTGTTCGGTTGTTTCTGGAGGCGGATGTGGAGTATTTCGTCGACTGTTTCGAGTATTTCTTTGTTTAGGCGGCATGCTGACGTTCTGCGATGAAAAGATGCAGAAGTCAATGCCAATGAAAAATATGTGAGGAATGAAGTTTCACATATTTCAAATTTTCGAGTATCAAGAGAAATGGTCGAATCCCCGTCACGTATCTTACGACTATGAAACACCCATATGTACTTAGTATAATATAATCACGTTGGCCAGGCGTCATTATATGATGTCAAATACATACTTCTTTTCATCAACCGTTTAATCACGATTAGGTTCATATGAGATCAGAGTACAATGAACGAGTCGTATGTGGTGAACAGTTCACGCGTATCGAGGTATCGTAACGATAGTTTAGATGTATGCAAATGTATGTATGCATGTGCGTTCTAGCCAAGGCTATAGTCTAGGTCTCTAGGTTGCTACGTCACCTAAAGTTTCCTAGTTCGCTATAACCAATGGCTCTGATACCAATCTGTAACACCCCCAAATTTGTTTAGCGGAAGCGTTTGGTTTAAGTACTGGGGTGTCACAATAATGAAGAATGCATACGTATCAGAGCTTATGATTACAACAGAACAATAAATATTAAGATGCCAAAAGAGTTAATTACAAAGTTTACGATTCATCGAATCGTATAAGTTAAAAGTAGTAAGTTTACAAAAGTAGATTTCTGAAATATGACTAAAACATTTCAGTTATACTAAAGAAATCCATATGTTTCCAAAAGTTGGCATCCTAAGCTTCAAGGGTCGCCTAATTCTCCATGTGTGTTGGCGATCTTATATGCGCAGCTAATTCCCTGAAAAACATAGTAAAAGTCAACAACTAGGTTGAGTGAATCCACAGGTTTTATGTTGTATATTGTTGTTTCAAGTTTTGTAGTCACATTTGTTGGACCAAATACGTTCGTAAATAGTAATTGCCATAATAGTCGAGTAATGTTTAGTGGAACGTCATCCAAAGTATAAGTTTAGTGGGTTGTTCGCCCAAAGGGTTAAGTTTATGTGGGATGTTGCCCATAAATAGTTGTGTGGGACGTTACCCAAAATATATGTTTGAAAACGTGTTGCTGGTCGTTCTCCAGTAGTTTTAAAGTTTGAGTCGGTCGTTCTCCGACTAGTTACCAAATGTACCGGTCGTTCTCCGGTAAGATACCAAGTTAGCACCGGTCGTTCTCCGGTGAGATACATTGTTAGTACTGGTCGTTCTCCAGTAAGATACACTGTTAGTACCGGTCGTTCTCCGGTAAGATACCATGTTAGTGTCGGTCGTTCTCCGACAAGTTACCAATATGTACCGGTCGTTCTCCGGTAAGATACCAATTTAGTTTCACATAGTGATAATAGTTTTTGTTTGGAATGCCAGGTCGTACGGACAGTTGTAGTAGTTGTCCACAGTTATAAGTTGTTTGTATGAGTGTGCCAAAGGCAGTTATGTGATAGTTTGTATAGCAGTTTAACAGTTCAAGTACTCTAATTGTTCGAGTAAGTAGTATGATAAATAATCATATAGTAAAAGCAGTTATGGCAATCAGTAATCAGTAAAGCAGTTGACTATGTTTTCCACCCCAAAAGTAGTTACAAACAGTAAAAGTAGGGGCTGTGAACTCACCTGTTGAGTTAAGTAGTTGTGCGAGTGCTAGCAAACCTAAGCCCAAGTACAGTCTGGAATCTCCTAACGTCCTAAACGTACGAGATTAATAAGTATGTGGATGTCTAAACTGATCATCCATGCTAGTGTTCGTACAACCAAGTTATGTCCCAAGTATTAACCGTTTACGTTGTATTTTGTTGTTTGTGAAAATGTATACGACTCGTTGGTGATAGTTTGAAATCCTAATTTCGGTAAAATAAGAGTGTTTGTATTGTTTGTAAAGCTCGTGAATCGTATCGTTTAAAGATATGCATTTCCGGTTAGTTCGACACTTAGTGAAAACAAGTTTTTAAACTTCCTGTTTTTAGCGACGTAAGGTGCGACGCTGGGTTGTTATGCGACGTAGGGTGCGACGTACGGGTCTACGTCGCATTCAGGTTTTGCGACGTCATGGGTTGCGTCGCATAGGCGACGTTCGCAATTTAATGCGACGTAGTGGGTTGCGTCGCTATGTGCGACGTAGGGAAAGGTAATGCGACGTAAAGGCCTACGTCGCACTACTGTTTTCGGGCCAAAAGCGACGTAGTCGCCTGTTCGACGAACAGATTGAAAATAACGAGTTTCGGGTCGGTTTTGGACATGATCGGTTGTATAAAACACTAAAACATGGTAATCTAAGTATATTAAACATGAAATATTAATTATAACTTCGAAATCTAAAGATTTGCGGGATTTGTCGGAAACTTACGAGTGCCGGATTTGAAATCCGAAAAGGTAGAAGTGTAGATCGGGGTGCCGTGGTCGTTTTATTCCAAAGATGTATGGTGATTCGGCGCGTTTTTGTGGTAGTATTTGAGGTTTTTGTGTGATTTTTGAGAGAGTTTAGAGAGAAGGAAGAGAAAAGAGAAGGAAGAGAGAGAATGAGATAGATAGAAAATGAAAGAAAATGGAGGTGGGAGGTGGTTTTATTCCACTTTCTGCCTCCGTGTTTGCGTTCCGTGTTCGTTTACCCGATCGTTAAATGTTATTTTATTTTAACTATTATGTTTTTAATAACATTTTCATTATTTTTAATTAGGATCTTTTATGAAACCCAATTAATAAATTTTATAAATCTCGAACTTTGTTTTATTTAAATTGTACGAATTAAACATTTTGCGTTATAGAATGATTTGTAAATATTTTTGACAAAATATTTATTCGTTACTACGTTATTTAATAATTTCGTTTTATTAAATAATTTTGTTCACCAACAGTCTTATGTTTTTATCGCGTTTGTTTTCAAATTGTTCAGTACGTAATTACAACTAATTACGAATACGTAATACTACGCGTATTATCTAGTTGGGCTATGCTAGACTTACCTCTAGAATGTGTTGTGAATTCACTCAAGTAGGAAATTAGTCTAATAATGCAAGTGATTAACTTAATTAATCGTGTTTAAATTTGCGAGGTGTTACAGAGTGCAACTAATTAGTTTGGGAAAATGATTCTCTGTACATGGATTAATGTTAAAGGGTTAGAAAATTTGAGGATAGAGAATATTTTTTCTTATTAATATTTGGATTCAGATAATTAATTAATTATGTATGTTAACAATCTTTTGAAAGGTTTGTATCTCTATTTATTTATTTTTCCAAAAAAGTAGATTTTGTGACAATTCTATAAAACTTAGATTTTTTAGTTGAGTTAACGTTTTTGATTGGTTAATAAAGTTGTGTAAAACTAAAAGTTTTGATTGATTATTAGGTATCCAAATTTGAATAATTTTCATCATCATCGAATATACTTCATCATCATCATGAATCATTATGATCTATATTGATATCAAATAGATTTGAGAGAATATGGTTAACTCTTATATTTAAAATGTGTAAAAGATCCTAGCTGCACTTAAAAGCCGAGTACTCTACCGTTGAGTTAGCAACCCAAATAGAAAAAGGGTTTCCGTATCCGTCTCCGCGAAGATCTCCAGAAGGTCCTCCAAGGAAAGGCACGGAAAGTCAGATTCATTATGCCGATGTCCTCCTTAGGTTGTTGGTTTTAAATTAGACATAAAAGAAGAAATCTCAAATTTACGTTGGTCGTGAGCATATAGGTAAACATATTTGAGGTATACTTAAACATACCATCAAATACTTTTAAAGAATACATTAATTAAGAATTAATCTAGAAATAAAAATGTTTTTTATTATTATCATCATTATCTTTTAATTTAAATCTTATTGAGGAGATTATTTTAATACGAATGATGAATATTACTAAAAGTTTTGATTGATTATTAGGTATCCAAATTTGAATATTTTTCATCATCATCGAATATACTTCATCATCATCATGAATCATTATGATCTATATTAATATCAAATAGATTTGAGAGAATATGGTTAACTCTTAAATTTAAAATGAGTAAAAGATCCTAGCCGCACTTAAAAGCCGAGTAGCAACCCAAATAGAAAAAGGGTTTCCGTATCCGTCTCCGCGGAGATCTCCAGAAGGTCCTCCAAGGAAAGGTACGGAAAGCCAGATTCATTATGCCGATGTCCTCCTTAGGTTGTTGGTTTTAATTTAGACATAGAAGAAGAAATCTTAAATTTACGTTGGTCGTGAGCATATAGGTGAACATATTTGAGGTATACTTAAACATACCATCAAATACTTTTAAAGAATACATTAATTAAGAATTAATCTAGAAATAAAAATGTTTTTTATTATTATCATCATTATCTTTTAATTTAAATCTTATTGAGGAGATTATTTTAATACGAATGATGAATATTGCGTATAGATTTTTTATGGAAGACAATTCACTTGATTGGTTAATTGGATATTAAATGAAATTGAGTGATTTTTAGTTAATGAGGGCATTTGATTAGTTAAGTGAAAGTTTGGTGAAATCTAAATATTTGATTGGTTAATAAGTTTCAAATTTTCACACAATTCTATAGGGAGGTTTTTTTAAAACCCGTTCAAATGTATCAGTTGTCTCGGTTTCACAAATTGTATCCAAATTAAGCACATTTGTTTTTCTTATATTTCATTGGTGTTGATTGTAAAAATAATTTGATATGTAATTTTTGAAACTCATCAATTAGTCTAGTTAGGTTTCTTTAATTGTTACCAATGTCATTCAAATACTCTACTAAGTTCACCACAACTTCTTTTAAGTTGCATTTGGTTCATAAAATTATACTCTGTATTGAACTTGATGATATTGGAATCTTAATTCCACTTTGTATGGGTGTTTGGTTTGAAGATAAATAATTTGAATCGCAAGTCAACAAAGTGGAATTAATATACAAATAGTTATACGTATATGTTTTAATATAAATATTAAATATTAAATTAAATGTTTGTTTAAAGGATATTATCAATTCAGTCAAACACTTAATAAAACTTAAAAAGTTATGTTTGTTATTAGGTTGCTTGTGATATTCGTGTAAGCGTACAAACCAAATTCTCAAAAGATAAGTTTAATTATTAATACTTATTATTTATCATTATCATCATTATCTTATAAAATTATTTTAATTTCATTTAGTGGAAAAATAATATTGACGGAGGATGAATCTATTCAAAGTAGATAATTTAGGGGAATTATTTGTTTTGATTGGTTAATTATATTATAAATAATAATCAGGTAACGATTTTATAAGGTAATAGTGTTTCTTGATGATAATTCTTTTAACCATATCGGTTATAAAATACGAACTTTTCAAATAAGTAATTACAAACACGCGAAAGTGATCAACACAACATATTTTTTTATTATTAGAAATTAGAAGATAAAAAAAAAAAAAAAAAAAAAAAAAAACTATTGCATATTCAAATTTAAGTTCCCGTGAACTTTTATTATTAATATTATTATTTTATTACTCCATATTTGATAATTATACGATTGAATAAATAAATATACTAAAAAATTGCAATATGATGAGTGCCATTATTATTAAATACTATTATTATTATTTTCGATTTTATCTTGGATTCTTGGTTTATTTTTTTTTTATTTTTTTGAAAGAGTTTTTTTAGGAAAATTGAGAGATGTGATTGGTTAATTGAAAAATTGAAAAATTGATAAAATTGAAGAATCTGATTGGTCAATCGGTGTCAATTTTTGCAAAAAAATCAATAGGACAAGTTTTCTTTTATTAATATTTAGATTAGATTAGATTATATATATAAGATATATGATTCACCAGTTAAATTTTTTGAAGATTCGATCTAGTTTGTACATCAACCACTACGTACATATAGATTACTCGTATAATTAATCGTTCGTGTATATTTTCTTAAAAAAAAAACCCGATTCCTATAGTATAGAATGATCCTGGTTGTTGAATACTCCAAGTTTGTCCAACATTCGATTCATATTCATGTTTCCCATTTCGTTATGTGGCGTGTTTTGTTTCCCCTTTTTATTTCAGAGGACCAATTTTGCAATAAACCAATAGATGAAGGGCATAACAGTGAAGCTATATAAACCGTATTAAAACATCTAAACCATATTATCCTTTCAGAAAGATAAACCCCCCCTTCTCTTATGGCCTCAGAGTCAGACCCTGAATATTACTCTCTTTGATTGTTTTTCTTCATCACTTTCACAAATCTCAAGTTTATCATTAATTAATAGATATACACATAGAATCATAACTATATACATACATTGATGTATATTAATGGAAGCAGCAGCAGCAGCAAGCAAAATGCTTTCATCATCTTTATCTATACCCCCAAGAACCCAACTCAAGCAATCTCCTCATCCCCCTTCAGGTGATAATAAAGCTCAAATTTTTAAAATTTTACTGTTCTTTGATTCTGTTTTTCTGTCTGTTTGTGACCTTTTGTGTTTAACTTTTTCACTAGAAGCAATTGGGTATGCTTGTGGGTTTGTTTAATTTGAATTCTTGATTGTTTGTATTACAGAAAGTGTGTATAAGTATTTTGGTCCACCAAGTGTTTGATGAATTGCCTCTTTGAACATTGAAATTGTCGTAACTGCTTTTAAATATATGTTATACATATTATTTTGTTTACCTTTTTTAGGAAGTAAGAATAAAGAAAGAAAATGGCAAAATGTGCAAAACATCTTGTAGTAGTATTATAAGAGATTCTGGTTATATATTAGTTGACTTATGGAAACTGGTTTGCTATCCATAGTGTTTAAAAGCACTCCATATCTGCATGTCACATTTAGTGAGTGATAAGCCATTTCATTAAAAAGGGTGCTACATAAGCAAGAAACAAATCATTAGGTAATCAATACCAAATTAGCCACCGTCAAAGATGTATATTTACCACGTTCGGACATTATTGATTATAATCGTCAAAATGGAACACCAACCTATGTACGTCGCTATTTTATGATATTAGCCCTCTACGATAATATCTAAATACATTTTCATAACCAAATATCTGAAAATTGGTTTAGCAACATAGCTGCTTCAGCATAACTTGACGCTTTTAAGAACAAATTCTGAAACATTACTTATTAGTCAATAAAATCCACACAAAAAATAAAAAGAAAAAATAGAAATAAAAAGAAAAGTTAACTGAAGTCGTAGCAAATTTTGACTGCAAGATATAGGGAGTGCTAACAGGTTTCGTGTTGAGTCTACTTGTCAATTGTGTTTCATTGGTTGATTGTAGACAAGATAATAGAACTAGGATGACTAATTAAAAATTGATTGAACTCATTTTAGGATATCGAGACAGAGGAACGTTGCCTATGAGGATTGATTTGTGGGTTATTCTTGTAAATAACTTCATATGGCTGAGGTGGCTTAGATTCTTTAATGTTTATTGGTTTATAGATTGGTTTGTAATTACCTGTACTGATGCCATAACACTGCTATTGCAGCTTTAAAGTTATATGAGCCTGCAGCTCCTGCACATTCTTCTATGCTAGTGACTTCTTTAGCTCAACATTTCCCTACCTCTGTGCTAATTCAAGAACAACGCCGTGAAAGCAAGCCATTGTTGCAGACAATAAAAGATGAGAAAGCATCCCAGGTGAGTCCATTTTTCAAAGGGCTGTGTGTCTGGAAAGTATCAAACTTCACCAATAACTCCAATTTATGTATCCAACTTCAAAAGTTTCTATTCTATTGGATGCGTTTGACATTTTAGAACTTGTAAAACAGTGATGTGATACCGGTTTTAATGATGTGGCAAACTTATACGGTTGACACGTCATGTCAGTAGAAAACACCGGTTACTTGATGGAGAAGTAAATGGATAACGTATAATAGCAATGATTGAAAGTTTGATGCATACAATATAAACTTTTAATGTTAGATATATACACTAGATTCTTGGATGGAGTTTAATACATTGTCAGATAGTTAACCCTTATTTTATTAATGAAATTGTTATAGCTTGTATTCTTTTAGTAGAATCATCTAACTTTATCTAATGTTTTAATAATCTTGCTGTTAATAGGTAACAGCGGATAGGGGGCAGATAGAATCTGAGTTTTCAACACATGAAGCGGATGCTATAAGTTCTGATCAATACTTAAAAGAATTCCAAAGCCAATTGCTACAGTGGCCTGGTTTATGGTATTTGTAAGACTAATCAAACTATTTTATCCTATTTCTAATGGGAACCTCTGAAAGGAAAAACTAAAAACAAAATGCATTCACAGGTTACCGTCCTCAGACACAAAGGACAAACCATTTCCCTCTTCGACAATGCAGCCTATGGATGTCGAAATGAGACAAGTAATTGCCCTTGCAAAGAAAGCTCTGTCAGCTTCAAAAGAAGCAGCTTCACTAGTCGATGATGGTGAATCATTTGGAGTTGACCTTGATAATTCCATTACTTCAAGGTTTGACCTTTTTCCTGTATGCATTATCATTGTCTAGGTAGACATATCTTCACGAGTTTGATGTGTGACTTTTCCAGCTTAGGATCTACAAGTTCAAGTCAAGTTCAAACCAAGAAGGTCAGATTTGTAAAGTCAACACGCCTCCAAGAGAGGCAATCCAAGAGGAGAAAAGAGTCAAAGTCAAACGTTATTGTTCGTGAGACTAGCACTTCTACGAAATCCGAGCCAGAGAAAAAAACATCGTATAAAGATGCTAATTTACATGATCCTCTTCGGATGTTCTTGGCACGTCCAGTAACAAGAGAACTTTTGACTTCCAAAGAAGAACTTGAACTCATTGCCCATATAAAGGTTTGATATTATGATCACAATCAACATGTTTAATATTAGTTATAAGATTGTATTACAAACATAACTAATCAAGCCTTGCACTATATTTCAGGGTGGGATGATACTAGAAGAAGCTAGGAGTCGGTTTCATGATCAATTTGGTCGTGAACCAACATTGGTTGAGTGGGCTGAAGCTTCTGGTCTTAGTTGCCATGAGTTGAAGTCTCAACTTCACCTTGGTAATAGTAGCCGAGAGAAGTTAATATGTGCCAATTTACGTATGGTTGTTTATATAGCAAAACAATATAGGGGACGTGGGCTCGACCTTCAGGACCTTTTGCAGGTAACAACTTATTCTGTCAATTTTCTATTTTTATGTGGGCTGGTTTTTATTTTCGTTATCGGCAACCCACTCTCTTTAGACCTCAAAAAGCCCATCGAAGTTTCAATTTGTGTTACTTTTTTTGGTTTAATGAACTATTTTAGGCCTTGCCCTGAGATGAAGTCAACATGGTCTAAACTTACTGCCACGCCATCATTTTGACTGCTCATTGGCTTAGATTACTGTAGATATATCCTTTTTATTTGAAAAAGTTGATTACCTTTTATACTTTTTTTTGGGCTTTTTTTTTCCGGCCTAAAGAAAGTTGGTTATTCAGAACAGGAATTGGACCAAAGTTGGATATTACAATTTTATGGAATTAGTCTGTTTTATGTCAACTAAATTATATTCTTCTATTTGCATGTTGGCTGTCCATTCGCAGGAAGGGAGTATGGGGCTCATGAGGAGTGTTCAAAAGTTTAAGCCCCAAGCTGGTTGTCGGTTTGCTACATATGCTTATTGGTGGATAAGACAATCCATTAGACGAGCTATATTTCAAAATTCCAAGCTCATTCGTTTGCCGGTATGCCTTGTTAATGTATATTTTCATTATAGAGAATGTACTTAAGCATTTCATGTATATATATATTTTTATCATGCAGGAAGGTGTATATACTATGATGTACAAGGTTAGTGAAGCAAAGAGACTCTGCATACGTGAAGGCAATCATGAGCCGACACAGAGACAAATTGCAGACCAAGCTGGGATGACTGTCGAGAAGCTGCAGAAGTTGAGGTCTATACAAAAAATAACACTCTCATTGCAAAAGCCCATTTGGGCTAATGATAGTACTACATATGAGGTGATCACCAACTCTCCACCCATCTTCATTTTTACTTTTTAGCTCATGTTGAAATAGAGGTGCATACTGACCTAGGCTTGACCCGACTATGACCAAAGAGGATGCTCCTGGGTCTAATTAAACCCAAATATAGCATCGGTTATAAACATTTATCAATCTCTGCTCCAGTTCGAGCCTGGTCCCAACTGCTCCCTAGGCTGAGTCCTCATTTGGAATAGCAAAAGAATGGTTATCTTGTATATTATTATATTTTTTAATTTTTGATTTTCCTTTAATAATATACTAGACATCAAACCCGTGTATACACAAGGGCCATTGAATGTGAATTTGATTTTTATAATTACGCGAATTATATATACGATAAAATTCTATCATTTCGTAAAAGTTAAAAAAGATATGCAATGAAGTTCAAAAGTCCTTAAACGAAAGTAGTATAATATATTGATTGCGTATATTAATTAATAATTGTAATAAAATACAAAGAATTAAGATTAAGATTATATTTATTTATTACCTTACTTATTTCAAGTTAGAATCCTCCTTGTGCAAGTCTCCTAATGAATTTAGAAACCTAAAATAATAATAATTATATTGATAAATTAATACATAAATATATTTCAATACAAAATATGTATTTATGACATCATCTCATCCTAAATTTTAGCTAATTGGATAAAATTAAAGAATTTAATTGGTTAATTGAGATTTTGATGATGTCATTATCCGCTTCCTATATATAATTTAAGATATTTTGCATGTTATTTTGTTATCTATTTTTTAAAAATTATATGAGGTATTCTTCTAGAAAAGGTCATTGCCAATAAGTTAAGTTCATCTGATGTCATAATTCTAAATCAATTTCTAAAATATGATGCTATAATTTCAAATCTAATTTCATAATTATAATCAAATAATCAATTTATAAGAACCTAAGTAAAGGGAATGGGCTTAATGGTTGGCCCGTTTGGTTAGGCTTGATGACCCCATTCAGGCCCAGATTTCAGGGGTTTGGACTGGACTTCTTTTGCATCTCTTTGAAGTATCAAGAATTCTTATATAATTTTATTCTTGTTATGACAGGAAATCACTCCTGACACCACAATTGATACCCCAGACGCTAGTGCGTCAAAGCAACTTATGAGAAACCATATCACAAACCTCCTTGGTGTTCTAAACCCGAAAGAGAGGAAAGTAATCCGATTAAGGTACGGAATTGGATGTGAGGTACGGAAATCGTTAGCCGATATAGGAATCATGTTGGGTGTGTCTAAGGAACGAATCCGACAAGTGGAAAGTCGGGCACTGTTTAAACTGAAGCAATATTCTGAAAGTCAAGGACTTGATGCATATAAAGAATTGCTTATTTGATCTTTACAACACAAACTTTGTGCTTTTATTGTATTATCAAGAGAGGAATGTAGGCTTTTTGAGATGGGTTAGGTACAACTCTTCCTGTATAGGGTATGCATGTTTGCATCAGAAATGGGAAATGGACCTTTTTGAATGTACGTTAGCGAACCTTTCATACTTCTATGTAACGAGAAGTTGAAAACACTTGGCTCTCGATGTATACAACGTTTTCTTTTACATAATGATAATTGTCTCTTGTTGTACCCTTCGAAATCTGTGTAGATTATGGACATTCATAACTCTAAGAATATGGTGACGGAGATACAATTAGAGATGCATTAGAGAAACATCCTGAATTGGACAATGGCTACTAACAGGCTGCCGACGAAGATGAATCTGGACAAAAAAGGTGTCGATCTAAACTCTTTGGGATATGATGCCAAATATTAGGAACTCTGTGAGATTAAGGTAACGTAGATCATAAATACCCGTCTTATCCAATTGTAGATTTCATTGATTAAAACTAGAGTGTGGACTTTGTCTTATCCAGTTGTGGATTTCGTGTAACCCTAGGCAATAGTGGGTCGAAATGCTACAATCTAAAAGTGTTTTGTGCAAGATTCAAAGTCTTGTCCAAATTATTTATGATTATCATTATACCCAAACCAACAAATTTCCAACAAAATAATTCATATTTCACGAAGTGTAAACCTACTTCTAGCTGATCTATGAAATACAAATCGAGTTTTAAATGGTGGCTCTTGGAAAATATTTGATTTTAATTGTATGCGTCACTAAAAGACACTTTTGTTGCAGTGACCAGTATAAAGTGTATAAACGATTGTGTAGGTTAAGAGTAAGAACTGAGCGTATCATCATGGATTGAAAAAAGCTTTATTAGAATTCTAGGACAACATTCTGCACCAATACGAACATTATGAGAATCTTAATCTAGTGATGCCGATAGCTTAAATCAACGCATATTTAATGTAACATTATAGTAGCTTCAAGATCAACTAAAGCGAATTACAGATTGTTCAATGCCGATAGCTTAAATCGTCGGAACTCGATATGTGAGATTGAGTTCATGATCATTTAAATTCATATTTCACAATTCCAGGAATGTGGGTGTGTATGAGGTAGTCTTCCCAATCAATTATCTTTGGATCAAAGTAGACAACATTCTCGTCGCTTTTACTTTCTCTAATCGCCCTACGCAACTTCTCAGTATTCATATCATCGTACCTGTCACAAATTTTAAAAAGATTCCAAACTTTAAACACGCGGAGAAAAGGATTAGTTACTAATTAATAAGCTGTTCAATGATATTGCTCACAAGTTTGTCACAGAGAACAAGAATGGTTTGTAAATCTCCACCAGGCGCAGTACCAAGTCTATCTTTCGTTCAAGATTCTTGTATGTTTTAGCAAAAGCTCGGCAAAATATTAAATCCACAAATTTAAAAACCTAAAGAAAAAATTAGTAAGTCTCTTGCCTAACATATAGTACATAAAAAATAAGGAAAAAAAAGACATAAATAGTACTAGAAGAGTAATTAAGTAACCTTTAGTGGAAGCAAGTAACGAAGAGTGATATATCGATGGAAGCTAGCCGGTGATTTCAAAAATTTAAGATCACCAACTATGATCAGTTTTCCGTTGTTATTGGTCCATGGATGCTGAGTAAAATATAGGTACGCGCACTTATAAAGTGTGCTGAGCTTCAAAGAGTTTGATACTGAAGATCCGATCTGATAAATCGTCTCAGAAGAAGTTTGATTGGCATGATCCACAATTGCCGCAATCATAGCATTCACCACCATGTCACCAGGTATCTGCAATATTTGATCAAGATAGATGTTTGATGTGCCTAATTACATAAATTAACCTAAAGATAGACATATATATGGATTTGATTGGTGTATATATATGCAATGGTAAAACAATTGGTGAATATAATGAGAGTTGGTATTAGAACATCTCCGATGCGAAATAAAAGAAAAAAAAAAATCATTAAAGACTCTTTTACGTGGCAACTTCATCTTACCTCACAGCTCGATCCTCATATACTTGAATATCTTTCGGAAAAAAAAATTGTCTGAACCTTTTTACTCAAATGATAAAAAGTCTTTTTCAAGTCATATCATTCGTATTTTGTACTTTAGAATGGCGCCATTGCCGTTAGTTGTTTTAGCTAATAGATCATTTCTCTGAGTATATGTATATACTAATTTACATGAACTCACCGCGTCATATACATTTTCAATATCTGCTGGCACACATGCCAATCTTCCCTTGCCATAAGCAACGATAAAAGTATCAATAGTCCTGCAAGTTTGAACATACAAGTAATTATGGTTTCGGGGTTCACATATATATATATATATATATATATATATATATATATATATATATATATATACTAGTACTATATCCCGTGATTGCACGGTTGTATCATTTTTGGTACTAACGAATACGGGAGTACAATGTTTAGGTTTGATTATGATATTGGATAAAGTATTATGACAAATGAACACAATACATTTGGAGAATAACAATCAAATCGAAGATTTCAAATGATTGTAAATGATAATATGGTAACACATGGGATTTAAATTGATATAGCAAAGATGGATATGGTTTTTATATGACACAAGCATATATAATCCTCAATTGTACTAATTGCTATACTACACTCAAAGTCCCCATTCGACACCGAAATATATATATGCAGAATAAAACCGCAAGTAGATGAAAAAAACCCTTCCTAAACGAACACCTTATACAAGATATTTGGGTTTGATCCTATAAAAAAAAATTGATATTCTCACCAAAATTTTACAAAAAATGTTTCACATGGACCAATAGTACACGGAAAGAGAAGCATGAGAGAGAAATCAAAAGGTTTTGTCATTGGTCCATCCCATATGCCACATCATTGTGTGAATTTTTCTTTGTAAATTTTATGTGAACCTAACATTTCTCAAAAAAAAAAAATGAACAACAAAGGACTAAGGGAGGATATGATACGAAAGTTAAGTTGTTTAAATTTACAGCACTTTGACTTTCATAAAACTACACTTTCAATCTCTCATTTGAAATATTAAAGATCTACTGTACAAAATATATGTGTTGCGGTAGAGTACCAAATATTATCTCTAGAGTTTTGCTGACGTTAAGATGCAATTAATGAACTTGTAATTCCCTTGTATATCAGAATTTGTAATTAATATATGCATAAAAATGTAATTATTAGATTGAATTAATGAGTATTAAATGCAAATTCTGATATTTAAAGAAATTACAAATTCATTAAATGCTCCTTAACTAGTGTCACGGGAGTACACGTTAGCAAAACGCTTCAGAATGATGCAACATTGATGGAAGAGAATTCAAATTTTCATTGCATACCTCACTAAACTGATAAACATATTGGAACAACACTAATTATCAATCTAATCTTGGTGAAGAGAAGAAATCGTGACTACGATATGAATGACTTTTGTCATACCAAAATAGAGAACCACGAATATAATATGAACGATTTTTCGCTAGACCAAAACAGAGAAGATTACTAAGGGATAATGCTTAAGATTTTATCAATTGAATTTGAATTAATAATGAAAAAAACAAAGAAATGCAAGACGTACCCTCAAGGCCTTAATTTAACGGGATGAATTAATTAGAAGATCCTGTTAGATGATTAGGTTTGGCCCAAACTCACTAATGAACCCTAAACCCATTAGTGAGTTTGACCAAACCTAATCATCTAATAGATCGTAACGTAGTTGACATCATGATACTGTACCAATTGCAATTGGTTAATAGTAAATATCTATGCGATAATAACGGGGTTGACATCATGGAAATTTAGTAATTGTGAACGGCTAAACTGATGTACATTAAATTAAAGAGGTGCTATATGAAGAGGTGATAAATGGAGCGGTTAAAGAGATCCAAAGAAGGTATAGGATGGATTTGCAGTTTTTAGAAGAGGACACGTGAAAAAGATATGGGCGCATTTATTACAGAATATTAGTTCCATTTTTTTTATTTTTTTTTCTAGAGTTTTGTGTCTCTTGAAAATTGAATAAGATTTAAAAAACGCGTTTAAATGTAGGGGATAAAGTTTTCATTTTCAAAAATAGGAAATGTAGGCAACCATAAATCGTACAGTTCTTTTTCTTAGAACTTTTTTTTATAAAAAAAAAAAAAGGAAATGCTAATGACAGCCCTTAGGGCTGTCAATAAGACACATATAACGCATTTATTAAACTCAAAGTTTCCTTATTTATCCAAAATTATAATTAATACAGCTATGATTTTCATTAAATTCATTAAAATTTTCCTTTTATTGGTGATGTATTAATTGAAATCTTTGATTATAAAGGAAACTTTAAGTTCAATAAATGCATTATATCTGTATTATTGCTGTCATTAGCATTTCTCCAAAAAAAAAAAAAATCACAATTTAAAGGCTTTTCCATTTTTTTTGATTTTCTTAGAAAAAAATTCAAAAAAAGGTAGAGTTTTCCGTAACCCCATACCTTCTAGGCTTCTACATCCCAATACGGAGTAATATCTTATCCACAGCCGATATATTCCCTCTCTTGATGTATTAACTAAAATAAAAAATAAATTTTAATTGGTGCATTAAAAGGAAAAGGATGGAATGATAAGGTAATGTTTGAACGGGTGCTACGTTACGGGAAATGGAAATTAACATGCCACGTATCAGTTATTAATACTCCATACTAAATATCCACTTTTAATGATGATGATGATGATGTCTCTCAAAGAGTTGTATAGAATTTAATTAATGATAACATTTTTGATGAGTGATGATAAATTCACTAATATTTTTGATAAATCCACCGTTAGTGCATTATTTGTTTGTACATTACAACACTGTAATGCATATTTTTAGTGGATCTATCAAATGTAGAGATGGAAATATCATTACCCTTTTTTGATCTATCCCATTTACATATGAGAGAAAAGTTTAGTAAAATACAATTTTTTTTTTTAAAGTATGGGAGAATCAATGAACTTGTGAAACTCATTTACCTTTAAAATCTTAATAATTAACTATCTCACAAACGGTAAATCGAAAATTTATGAAAATTACACCATAAAATTTAGCGTTTTCTTCTCTTCGATTTAAGATTTCACAAGGTATACTTTCGACGAGTTATTTTATTTTTACTTTTTGGTGGGTTTTACAAATTATTAACACATGTGTTATTGTTTGGTTGTATATTTAATTTAGGGTTACGGTTAGGATTTAGGGCTTAGTTTTTAGGTTTTAGCAAGGTTAATGGTTTAGGGTTTAGTATGATTTAGTGTTTAGTAATTTGTAAAATCCACCAAAAAACGACAATAAAAAATGTTTTCGAAAGTATACCTTGTGTTATTCTAATCGAAGAGGAGAAAACGTTGATTTTTATGGTGCAATTTTTATAATTTTTGGAATTACCGTTTGTGAGATATTTAATTTTGAAAAATATATGGTAAATAGATTTTTATACAAATGGTACAATGTCAATGGTTTCTTACATACTTTAGAAAAGTATTGTATTCTAATAATCTCATCTGTTACATATGAATGGAAGTTAATTTGGGAAAGTTCGAAAATGGATCGAGTTAACATACGATACGTTCATAGCGCGTAAGATGAAAATTCGAAGCATTATTATTTACTTAAATAGTAAAAATTTCATATATGTCATTGCTAAATTACATAAATATCAAATGATTAATTTTATCATTAGAAAATCTTTAAAATGCATAAAAGAATAACAATAATCTTTACATTGTGTTTGGTTTGTGGAATATGTTTGATGGAATTGGAATTCATCAAAGTAATTGAAATTTCATGGAATGTGAATTCCTTTAAATGAAGGAACTTGATGACTTACAGGTTACAACTCAATTCATTTGTGAACCAAACATGTTTGTAAAATGAAATTGAGATTACAATTCCATCAAATTTCATTGAATTTCATTAACCAAACGTAACCTTAGAGTTTACAATTATACCCTTGTTTCCCCTTTCTTCTGAAATAAAATGACCCTTAAACTTTGAAGGTAGGTTTAGATACTGTTTCTTGAAGATCTATGAATCTAGCAGATCCAATAATCATGGCCACTCTTCCTCTCGTACTTATCGTATCCTCTTTTGTAACTTTAATTAATTTGAAATTTGATAGTGATAACTGATATATACTATACGTTTATGGTCGTATTATTCATTTTCACAAAATTAGTACACCTATCAATGGCTATATATCAAGCTTCTATGTACAATTCGTCTGACCCATACGTTATGAATTGTATCCACTAGTTTTATTTTTCTCGTATTATAGACTCACTACACTCACACATATACAAGATACAATAAAATTTGAAAAGTGCCAAATAAAGATAATCACAACTTAACCATCGTGAATAGCTTATCTTAAATGAGTGAGTCAAGTTGAGCTTGAGCCCTGTCAGTTAGAGCTCGACTCGACTCAATTAGTAATTGACAATTACTGTACAACCCTAGTCTCCCGAGTGGTCCCTTGTGTTGCTTTCAATTTATGTATCCCTAAAATTGTATTTTCATTAAACGTGTGTTCTCTCTAATACAGATGGTGATTGTAATTCATGTAAATGTAAATGTAAATGTTATTTAACAACAGTGTCATATAAAATAATTAAATTACATCCTTTTAAAATATAGATTATCAAAAGTAAGTTTTTTTATTGGGAATATTGTTAACAGTAAAAGTGAATGAGAAATTACATAAATAAAAATAATCAATCGAGCTAGATGATGGGATCATGGGACCTATGGTAGAATACTTAATTTTCTCTAAATATACTACGGAGTACTAGTAAAATTTTAATGAATCCGTGACGTACAAAATCTTTTAATGTCAGAGCACCCATAATGAATTAAGTCATCCAACGAACATTATTTAATGGTATAATCTATCTATACCATTTATATATACTCACCATACCATTTATATATACCCATCACCAATTCCAGGGGAAACCCGAATATTTCGAGAGAAAACCCCTGTCTCCATCCCGGAGAGCATTTTGCTCACATCCGGGTTCGAACCCATGACCTTGAGGTCATGGTGAAACACCTTGTGCCACTTGAGCTGGAAGCTCTCGGCAATGCCACTGAGTCCAATACTGCCTTTCAAAAAAAAAAAAAAAAAAAGTACAGAAAAGTATGGAAAAGTACAGAAAAAATAACGAATGTAAGGAATTTCAAAATAAATAAATGGTATAGAGAGTAGAAGCCTATTTAATTTCTAAGATCAACTTTACTATTTACTTCAATTTTTACTAATAAAATACGCACATACAAAATCAATTGATGCATTAATTAAAAGCTCGATTTTAACAAACATTTTATCAAAAAAAAAAAAAAAAAAGATTTACACTCTAATGGTCAAAGCTATTCGATCAATTGAGTCATTGGTTACATGTAGTATTAGCAGAGTTACCAACCTGAGGTCTTCAATCCAGCCGGGAAAGGGTTCTTTGTAGGTACTAGTAATGATGGTTGGACGAAGAATAACCAAGGGTACATCTCCTTTCAACTTCCCAAGTATCATCTCACCCATTGCCTTTGTGAAAACATATGTATTTGGCCAACCATGATGCTTTGCCCTACATCAAGAGTTATTAATCTTGATCAAGAATCACGTAACAACGTAAATTAATCACTTGAAAACTAATGTGTACATATACAACCGGTTCACGACCTTCTTATGCCCAACTCTTTCATTGCAGTTCTAACCGCTTTCTCGTTAATGTTAGGATCATCTTTGAGCATGTTTAGTTTATTCTCAATGATCCTCTTCTCTTGTTTGATGTCGAGACTTTGTGTTCCATTGAGTGTATCTCCCAAGTGGCACGGTGTTTCAAGAATTAGTCCTGGTGTCTCACCGGACACATAGGCTGACAATAATATACATATCATTTACTCCGATCCGTACAATGTTTGTAACGTAAAAATAATTCGATAGAGATCGAAAGTAATGAAATTTATCTACATACTCACCGGTGGAAACATGAAGAAGCAGCTTTATATTAACACATTTCTTAGCAAAATCCAAGACATATTTAGCACCGTATGTGTTAACAGCCAGAGCAACATCGTATCTATGACAAACCAAGTACACAAAATATATTATTATATTAATTTATTATAAGAAAATAATATTCTAAGGAAAAATGATTTATACATGCCTAGCTATTTCATGTGACAAAAAACACATGCCTAGATATTACACATTTACACAGGAGATTTCAGAGGTACGTATACGTGTGGAAAGACAGAAAAGAGACAATTTGTCAAACAATGACGACTATAGTAGGCATATTTGTACGTAGGCATGAAATTTTAGGCAATATACATATTTGTACTCATTCTTTTGATGGTATCTATAATATATATATATGAAGTATGCATATTAGCATATATATACCTTTCAGCAAAATTTGTGGATGCAGCTACATTAACAACAACGTTAACATCTCTCCACATTTGTTCATTCACGGAGGAGTCTTGTACTCCCAAGTTCTCAGAGGTGATGTCTCCGGCAACCACGGTAACCTTTTCCGACAAAAATTTTTCCAAGTTTGTGCCGTATTTCCCTTTCAGGACCTTAAACAAGTCCTTTGCGACTGCCTAAATATTCATGCATAAAAGACTTTCTTTTTAGTTATTATTATTTCAAGACAAATAAAACTATGTATGCCAATTTATTCAATTCAATATGACTATAGAGTAACATATAAGCGTTTTCTTGGCTCGATTGAGTGACAAAAATAATACCTCGGTGTTGAAGCGGTGCAAGGCAGACTTGGCATCAGCAGCTCTAATAAGTAGATAAAGCTTCTTAACATTTGGTTGACCTCTAAGTACCTTCTCCACAAAAACTACATTTATAGATATGCACATAAGTACAGAAGTATGTATATTGATATATGGACAATACTCGAAACGATTTATGGACACTTGGTAAGAGGATGAAAAAGTATATATATACGCAGGGGTGTAAACTGTATAGGTATATCCGTATATAGATGTGTTCAAGATGGAAACATATATATAGTGATTCATTCATATGAAACAATATATGCTTGACCATTCATAGGAAGATAAATTATACTGGATATATTGTATATATTAGTAATACATATATAAGTATATTAATTTTTTTGTACTTCTTGTAGTATATAAACATCAAAAACACACACATGCATGTATATGTTGAAACAACGAAGGGCCGGCCTTTACTTTTTGCAAGAAAACCAGTGGCGCCAGTGACGAAAATAGTTTTGTCTTCAAGGAAATCAAGAATGCTACCCATTAAAAGAAGCTAGTTGGTGATGGACAGACTCAAGATGATCAATTGCTTCGTTTGTACGTCTTGAATATTTATTTGATATATGGATGACATATATATAACCATCTCGACCACTCTTGAGATTCGCAGCATATCAATTAATGTCCAACGCTCACATTTGTAGCTAACACTATTGACCACCTGCAATGGTGATGGTCATTCTGGAGACGCCATGTAAGCAACCACGTCACATCACCAACCCCAATTTGCCCCCTTGACCCCACCAATTTAATTTATTTATTTTTAAAAATGTTTTTTTTTTATTTAAAACTTGAAAAAAAATAATAAGCATAGAACGCTCATTTTTTGCCCGTGTTGGGCTCTAAAATGCCCCACCCAGAACGCCCCATTACGAGCGTTCTGGGCGTTCTGAGGCTTGAGATGCCCCATGGAGGGCGCATTGCAATTGGTCTGATCTTTAAATTACAGCTGAATTAAGTGCATAATAATAATAATAATAATAATAATAATAATAATAATAATAATAATAATAATAATAATAATAATAATAATAACTATTATTATTATTATTATTATATTATTTTTATAAAGGAAAGAACTCACACACCCCTCCACGAGTCTATATATACATTTTCCCACGTATTGATTAAATATGTCCACCTCTGGACTTGAACAATTGAACCCACAACCTCATGATTGGAAGGTCACTGATATGTAAAATCTAGTTATAAAAATAAACAAAGAAATACTACAATTAACTATTACACAATCAGATAATTGTACCTTATCATGTATAGTATAGCTACACTAAGTTCAGGTCGATCCACATGGATTATGTATTCAAGAGTTATGTAGAAATGTAATTAATCTAAAACAAGTAAGTAAACGTGGGGGTTTTGCAACCGAATTACTACTTCGTGTATTAAGCTACTAAAAATGTAAATAAAGTGGATTCTAAAGAATCAGTTGAATAAAGTTTATCTTATCTTAAAAACGACACTTACTAATTAGACTAGTTCCACTAATGACTTCGGTGTGTTTGTTAAAACTAGTTTATCTATGTTGCATTTGTGAATCTAATTAAGCCAGAATTAGCGTCCATTTTTCCTACACCTTAAGTTTAATTCACTAACTTATGATTCAATCTAGCAAATTACTCCTGTAAACTTTACTATCTCATGTTCAATCTTATAATTGTGTGTCCGCAATCAATCAACAATCATTCATAGACAAACAATTGTAATGAATTGCTAGTATGAAAAAGCTCACGCTAAATTGATCATACAATAATTCACCAATAAGATAAATCAATTGGAATTAAATTTGAATACGTAAGGTTCTCGATTAAACATAGATTTTTATTGAACCTTTTGTATCCTTTTATGACACGATCTCAAAATGTAGATCCTTTTAGTTCATCGGAAAAAAAATATATTTCCTTTATTGTCAATTTTCAACACATTGGTTACATTTGCAAGACATTTACCCGTGTATATATTTTTATAAAATTATCGTAAGCATCTCTAATGGAAATAAGCTATTAGACCGTTCCCAACGGTCACGTCGGTTGGCCGTCGGTTTCAACCGAAGGAACTGACACCGACGGCACGGAGCCGTCGGTTCGTTGCGTCGATTGAATCCTTCGGTTAGCCGATGCTCCATAGGATGGGTTGGATGGGGTCGGTGGGGTCCGCGTTTGAATGAGCCGTTTGATAAAAAAATTAAAAATTAAAAACAAACGGCTATAATGCCGTTTTTATTTTATTTTTTTAACTCACTTTTTCCCTATAAATACACACCACCTTTCACCCATTTATTCACACTACAATTCACCACAATTTTGATATCTTTTATACATTCTACACATCACAATACTCCTCACTACACCATGTCTAAAAACATCATATCCAAACCAAATGAGCAACAAAATCTTGAAAAAGATATATGGCAATATTTGTTAAACAATCCAATGCCAAACCTATCAACACCTACGGGCTCGTTTTCCTCTCAATCAAATTACGCCTCCATGTCTCAACCAACGGGATTTGCACAATTCGCACCCATTGCAAATCCTTACTCCATTTCACCCGACGACCCACGAAACAACTACCAACATCAAGGGTGGTACCAACAATTTTTCCAGAACCCACATTGGTCACCAAACCCACAATTTTCCTAATTTTCACATTATTCACCAAATCCACACTTTCAAAATGCTAACTTTTCCGTACCCAAAACACAACAATTACTAGAAAGTTCGGACGAGGCCGAAGGTGAACCTGAACCCGAAACCGAGAGCCAAATTAAAAAAAAAGGTTCAAGTTCGGTAGATGTAACATCCTCTCTTCGGGTCCGGTAATTTCTAATTTTAAATTGTTATATTTAATTGTGTTAGAAATTATTCGATATTATTTGTTTATTGCGAAACTTAGTTAAATAAGTCTCAGAACTTATTGTGAATAGTAAATTGTTGTTGGTTGTAATTTACTATAGTTGACGGTAAAATAAAAATAAGTTTCTCGCAAATGGTTTTTAGGTTCCAGGCAATAGATTGAAAGGGGACTAGTTTTAAGTGGATACGGGTCGGTATAAAATCTTAGCCGACCTATTTACTTTCCCTTTTAGGAAAGTTTCTTCATTTGGAAAGTTCATAACTAGAAACATAAAACCCTAGAAACAAGAACTCTAAACAAAATTCTGTAATCAAGCTCTTGGAATTCAAATTCTGATCTAAACTTCATAATCATCATCTAGTGTAAGTGATTTTCATGATTTAATTCATAATCATAATCGATTGATGTTTTTGCATGAATTGATGTTGAATTGAAGCATTTAAACATGTTATAGTTTACATGTATGATGATATATGATCTGTGGTATACTGCTGAAATCGACTATGTTATGATTTGGTTATTAGTTTTCATTTTCTGGGTTGTGTTCTGCACGACCTACACAGGGCTGATGAACACGAGGAATCCAGCGGATTCCTTATGAATCCGGCGGATTCATCCGGTCAATGGGGTTGGGAATCCGGTCAAAACGGTTTAAATCCGGCGGATTCATCAACCGGATTCGTTTTGTGAACCCTGGTCCAAAGTTGGGTCTGAAAACACCTTTGAATCCGGCGGATTCCCCCTTAAATGCAGAAAATCTGATTTTTGTACAAACATTATTGAATTACTAATGTATTAGTGTTACTTGTTAGGTTTATTGATATATCTAACAAATGTGCCCATAATGATTGTATTATACATGTTGTGAAATGTAATAATATACGTTGTATTCGAATATGAGTTATGATTCTAATAACGTTGTTACTAACTTATATTTGATTGTTGATTCTCAGATTCTCCAAAAGATAAGTGACACTTGGAATCTGAGTTTGAGATGACAGAGGTATTGGTGAGTGGATTCAGAACTCACCATTTGATTTAGTTGTGACCGTTTGGTTACAACAAGTGAACGTAGACATGTTGTTATTGCATTTAGTTGATATTGTTGATTATAAATCTACGTGCTATGTGTGGCCTTCGGGCATCAGTTGTTAATGAGGTCAACAGGTTGAACTGGTTGGTTGAGCTAGTTGGTTATTATATGAATTACACAGGAACTTGATTCATTTGTTGTGTGTAGTGCCTGTGTTTGATTATAATAACTGTTAGCTATCGGTCTCGTCCATTATGGCCATACGGATATGGTTGGTTAAGTGTTCTTGGGGAGCCACCCGGGTATTATGGTATTCCCTAGAGCCACCGATCCTCATTACTATATTGTTGACTGGTTGAATCATATGTTTACGGTTGTTTGATGTAAACAGGTGGTTAAGCTAAGTTGAATTGTGTGTGATGAATTCATTCACTTAGCTTTGTGCTAATCCCTCAATTTACTTCCTGCAGGTTATGTTTTGGGATGTGGGTTGCAGGACAGTGACGCTCATGGAGCGGGGAGTGTTTGACTTACCGTGCTACTCTGACATGTTTTGTACTAAAACTAAAGTTTGAAACAATATAATACCCCGTGTAATGTAGTCGTTTAATAGTTTTAATTTCGTGTGCATTTGATATGTAAACTATGTATGTACATTATCTTAATGTACAGTGTTTTCAGAAGTTTTAAATTATACGCTTCCGTGTTAATAATATAATATTGTTGTTTCGAATGAGGGGTGTTATAAGTTGGTATCAGAGCATAGTTTTGGGCTAATTGAACATTGTAAAGTGTTCAATCCCAATTCTGGAGCGTGATAAGTCAAACATTCTTGGGAAAGGGATTTAGCATTTGTTGTAAATCTGTTAGTAGTTAGGTGCTAACGATTAACAATTGTTGAGTTATTGTGATGATTACAGATATGGCAGATAACGAGCAAACGACCGCCAACCCTAACAATGCCTCAAGAACCGATGTTCCTCCTTTACAAATTCCTGATGAACAACCTGGTCATGATGGTACTTCTGTTCCTGTTGTTGGAGAATCAAACAGAGATGATTATATGCACGAATTAGAAGATCAGGTGATTAATCTCAGAGAATTTAAGAGACGAACTGAAGCTACTTCATCTCAGCAACAAATACATGTGTTTGGTACTGTTCCTCCTTTACATTTGAGTAAAATGTGTTCTTTTAAAACGTTTATGGCAAGTAAACCACCGGAGTTTAGCGGTAGTACCAATCCATCTGTTACTTTAAACTGGTTGAGGGACATGGAACGGAAATTTGATGTAACACATTGTGAAGAAGAATCTAAAGTTCCGTATGCAGTTCAATGTATGAAAGATGAAGCCATGGTTTGGTGGGATTCAATCACAGGGCACTTGACTCAACAACAAAAGAAAGCTATTCGATGGCCCGATTTTCATCAAGCTGTTTATAATCAGTATTGTTCAGACTTTGATATGGCTAGAATCAGACGAGAGTTTGTGAACTTACAGTTGACCGATAAGATGACAATTGATGAGTTGATAGCACGGTTTTCTGAGAAGTTGCGGTTTGTTCAGCAGTGGGTCCCTAATGAGAAAACTCGAATTGAACAGTTTGTGGATGCTTTACCTTCTAATTATCGTACCACTGTGAGATTGGCAAGTACTTTATCTCAAGCTTTTAACCTTGCACGTTCTGTTGATAGTGACATGAGAGGTTCTGGTATTCAAGCTAGAGATACTTCATCTCAGAAGTCAAAAAGTGATTCTTCAGGTAAGGGAAAGCAGAGATGGTCGGGTAACCGACAGGGTCAGAGGTCTGGTAGCAAAAGTGGTTCCTCTGGGGGTTCAAACTGGTGTAATTCTTGTAAGTCACGACATTCTGGTCCGTGTACTCCACAAACGAACAAATGTCTCAAATGTGGTGAATTGGGGCATGAAATCAAGAATTGCAGGTTTCCTAATTTCGTGTGTTGGACGTGTAAGAAAGAAGGACATCGGGTTGGTCAGTGTCCGGAGGCGGGGAAACAGGGTTCGGTTTCGGTCGGGAGTTCGTCATCTACCGGTCAAAAGCGGAAGAATCCTCCGCCAGCTGCTAGTAGGGCATTTCAGATGACAGTCGATGAGGCTGTTCACACAGAGGATGTTATCACTGGTACTTTTCTTATAAACTCTGTACCAGCGCGTGTGTTGTTTGACTCTGGAGCAAATTGCTCTTTTATATCTGTTTGTTTCTGTGATAAGTTGAAATTGAACCCTACTTTGATTACTAAGCCTGTTGAAGTAGAAATTGTTAGTGGCAAGTTAGTTCCTGTTACCACTTCGGTGACTGGAGCTAATATTGTGATAGATGACCAGACTTTTCCAATTTCGTTTCTATTGATGCCAATTCCTAGTTTTGATGTGATTATTGGCATGGACTGGTTGAGTCAGTGTAAAGCAAGTATAGATTGCCACCACAAGTTGATTAGGATCCCAATTTCTGAAGAGTCATATGTTGTGGCTCGAGGAGAAAGGGATAGTGAATGTATACCTCTTATTTCCATGATGAAAGCTAGGAAGTCATTGTCTAAAGGCTGTGAGTCTTACCTGGCTTATGTGATTGAGGTGAAATTAGAAAAGAAATCCATTTCTGATGTTCCGGTTGTTTCTGAATATCCGAAAGTGTTTCCCGATGAATTGCCTGGTTTGCCACCGGTTAGGGAAGTTGAATATCATATTGATCTTGTTCCTGGCTCGTCGCCTGTAGCCAAAGCTCCCTATAGATTAGCTCCTTCTGAAATACGTGAAATGATGAATCAGATACAGGAGTTGTTGGATAAAGGGTTCATTAGACCTAGTTCTTCTCCTTGGGGTGCACCAGTTTTATTTGTGAAAAAGAAGGATGGGTCTTTTCGTATGTGTATTGATTATAGGGAAATGAATAAACGAACAGTGAAGAATAAATACCCTTTGCCTCGAATAGATGATTTGTTTGATCAGTTGCAGGGATCTTCATTCTATTCTAAAATTGATTTGAGGTCAGGTTATCATCAAGTTCGTGTTCGTGAACAGGATATTCCTAAAACTGCTTTTCGTACCAGGTATGGTCATTTTGAATTCCTGGTTATGCCTTTTGGTTTGACTAATGCTCTAGCAGTTTTTATGGATTTGATGAATCGAGTTTGTCGGCCTTTTCTTGACAAATTTGTGATTGTGTTTATTGATGATATTCTGGTGTATTCAAAATCCGAATCAGAACATGAAATGCATTTGAGGTTAGTGTTAGAAACGTTGAAAAGAGAACACTTATATGCAAAGTTTTCTAAATGTGAATTCTGGATTCGGGAGGTACAATTTTTGGGTCACATTATTTGTAATGATGGTGTTAAAGTTGATCCTTCTAAAATTGAGGTTGTTATGAATTGGAAAGCTCCGAAATCTGCGTCAGAGATTAAAAGCTTTCTTGGTTTGGCTGGTTATTACCGGAAATTCATTAAAGACTTTTCTAAAATTGCCAGTTCGTTGACTAAATTGACCCGTAAGGATGAGAAATTTGTGTGGACTGAACAGCAGGAAGTGGCTTTTCAGACTTTAAAGCAGTTACTGTGTCAGGCACCTGTGTTGGCATTACCTAATGGGTCTGATGATTTTGTTGTTTACTGTGATGCATCTTATGCTGGGTTGGGTGGTGTTCTTATGCAAAGAGACAGAGTTATTGCTTATGCTTCTCGGCAGTTGAAACAACATGAAAGAAATTACCCTACTCATGATTTAGAGTTGGCAGCTGTTGTGTTTGCATTGAAAATCTGGAGACATTATCTTTATGGTACGAAATGTGTTATATGTTCGGATCACAAAAGTCTTCAGTATGTGTTTTCCCAGAAAGAGTTAAACATGCGTCAAAGACGATGGTTAGAGTTAATCAAGGATTATGATTGTGAAATTCGTTACCATCCAGGCAAAGCTAATGTGGTTGCTGATGCTTTGAGTCGAAAAGGTACCTCTGACCGAATTTATTACTTGAAAGTTGATGTTTCTTCTGATTTGGTAGATAAGATTAAAGATGCACAGTTGGAAGCTCTATTAGATCATAACCTTAAATCAGAAATCATGTTGAAAAGGAAAGATCTGTTGATTGATGATTCTAGGAAATTGAAAACTTTTCAATCTCGTGTATGGATTCCTATGATTGGTGATATTCGGGATATGATTTTGACTGAAGCCCATAAATCTCGTTTATCTGTTCATCCTGGTAGTACTCGAATGTATAATGATTTGAAATCTTTGTATTGGTGGCCTACGATGAAAACTGACATTGCAAGGTTTGTTGGCACTTGTCATGTGTGTGCTCAAGTTAAAGCTGAACACCAAAAGCCGTATGGGTCGCTGAAACAGTTAGAGATTCCAGAATGGAAGTGGGAACATCTAACTATGGATTTTGTAACTAAACTTCCACGTACATTTCGAGGAAATGATATGATTTGGGTTATTGTTGATAGGTTAACCAAGAGTGCACATTTTCTGGCTAGTAGTGAAACAGCCTCGTTGAGTAAGCTTGTTCAGTTGTATGTTAATGAGATTGTTTCCCGGCATGGTATTCCGTTGTCGATTATATCGGATAGGGATTCTCGGTTTATTTCTCATTTCTGGCAGAGTTTACAGCATGAGTTGGGTACCAGAGTTAATCTCAGTACTGCTTATCATCCTCAGACCGATGGTCAGTCAGAACGCACGATTCAGACACTTGAGGATATGTTGAGAGCTTGTGTTTTGGAGTATGGCGGTTCTTGGGATTCTCATTTACCGTTGGTTGAATTTGCTTACAATAATTCTTATCATTCCAGCATTGGCATGCCTCCTTATGAAATGCTATATGGTAGACGTTGCAGAACGCCTACTTGTTGGTTAGAGGCTGGTGAGAAACAGTTTGCTGGGCCAGACATTGTTCAGATGACAGCTGACAAAGTAGCAATTGCCCGTGAAAAGTTGAAAGCTGCACGTGACAGACAGAAGCAGTATGCAGATCCACGTAGACGACTGGTATCATTTGTTGAAGGTGAACTTGTGTATCTTAAAGTTTCGCCTTGGAAAGGGGTTATTCGGTTTGGGAAACGTGGTAAATTGGCTCCTCGGTATATCGGTCCATTCAGAATCAATAAAGTTGTTAATGATCAGTCAGTAACACTTGATCTTCCTTCAGAGCTTGCTGGTATTCATGACACGTTTAACATTTGTTATTTGAGGAAATGTAACGTGGAGGACCAGTCTCGGATTCTTCCTTTGAAAGATTTGAAAGTTGATCGGACTCAGAAGTTAGTTGAAGAACCTGTTGAACTTCTAGACCGAAAAGTTGTTAAACTTAGGAAGAAACAAATACCAATGGTCCTAGTGAAGTGGAATCATAGTTTAGGTTCAAACCTAACTTGGGAAACCGAGGACAGTATGAAATCCAGATATTCTGGATTATTTGATCGTGTTGAGATTTCGGGGACGAAATCTTCTTAAGGGGGGGAGATTTGTAACATCCTCTCTTCGGGTCCGGTAATTTCTAATTTTAAATTGTTATATTTAATTGTGTTAGAAATTATTCGATATTATTTGTTTATTGCGAAACTTAGTTAAATAAGTCTCAGAACTTATTGTGAATAGTAAATTGTTGTTGGTTGTAATTTACTATAGTTGACGGTAATATAAAAATAAGTTTCTCGCAAATGGTTTTTAGGTTCCAGGCAATAGATTGAAAGGGGACTAGTTTTAAGTGGATACGGGTCGGTGTAAAATCTTAGCCGACCTATTTACTTTCCCTTTTAGGAAAGTTTCTTCATTTGGAAAGTTCATAACTAGAAACCTAAAACCCTAGAAACAAGAACTCTAAACAAAATTCTGTAATCAAGCTCTTGGAATTCAAATTCTGATCTAAACTTCATAATCATCATCTAGTGTAAGTGATTTTCATGATTTAATTCATAATCATAATCGATTGATGTTTTTGCATGAATTGATGTTGAATTGAAGCATTTAAACATGTTATAGTTTACATGTATGATGATATATGATCTGTGGTATACTGCTGAAATCGACTATGTTATGATTTGGTTATTAGTTTTCATTTTCTGGGTTGTGTTCTGCACGACCTACACAGGGCTGATGAACACGAGGAATCCAGCGGATTCCTTATGAATCCGGCGGATTCATCCGGTCAATGGGGTTGGGAATCCGGTCAAAACGGTTTAAATCCGGCGGATTCATCAACCGGATTCGTTTTGTGAACCCTGGTCCAAAGTTGGGTCTGAAAACACCTTTGAATCCGGCGGATTCAATGGGAATCCGGCGGATTCCCCCTTAAATGCAGAAAATCTGATTTTTGTACAAACATTATTGAATTACTAATGTATTAGTGTTACTTGTTAGGTTTGTTGATATATCTAACAAATGTGCCCATAATGACTGTATTATACATGTTGTGAAATGTAATAATATACGTTGTATTCGAATATGAGTTATGATTCTAATAACGTTGTTACTAACTTATATTTGATTGTTGATTCTCAGATTCTCCAAAAGATAAGTGACACTTGGAATCTGAGTTTGAGACGACAGAGGTATTGGTGAGTGGATTCAGAACTCACCATTTGATTTAGTTGTGACCGTTTGGTTACAACAAGTGAACGTAGACATGTTGTTATTGCATTTAGTTGATATTGTTGATTATAAATCTATGTGCTATGTGTGGCCTTCGGGCATCAGTTGTTAATGAGGTCAACAGGTTGAACTGGTTGGTTGAGCTAGTTGGTTATTATATGAATTACACAGGAACTTGATTCATTTGTTGTGTGTAGTGCATGTGTTTGATTATAATAACTGTTAGCTATCGGTCTCGTCCGTTATGGCCATACAGATATGGTTGGTTAAGTGTTCTTGGGGAGCCACCCGGGTATTATGGTATTCCCTAGAGCCACCGATCCTCATTACTATATTGTTGACTGGTTGAATCATATGTTTACGGTTGTTTAATGTAAACAGGTGGTTAAGCTAAGTTGAATTGTGTGTGATGAATTCATTCACTTAGCTTTGTGTTAATCCCTCAATTTACTTCCTGCAGGTTATGTTTTGGGATGTGGGTTGCAGGACAGTGACGCTCATGGAGCGGGGAGTGTTTGACTTACCGTGCTACTCTGACATGTTTTGTACTAAAACTAAAGTTTGAAACAATATAATACCCCGTGTAATGTAGTCGTTTAATAGTTTTAATTTGGTGTGCATTTGATATGTAAACTATGTATGTACATTATCTTAATGTACAGTGTTTTCAAAAGTTTTAAATTATACGCTTCCGTGTTAATAATATAATATTGTTGTTTCGAATGAGGGGTGTTATAGTAGACCGACGAGGAGGCACAAATATTGGCGGAACGGTGGATACATTGTCTCGGAAATGGCGTTCATGGAAACTCTCAATCAAACGAGAGTTTTTGGAATAAAGTCCACTTGGGTTACAATTCCGTTGCGCCCACTAAACGTAACCTTAACTCACTCACGGGAAAATGGAATAAAATTTCACACGACACAAAAATATTCCAAGCCATATACAAACAATTTTTCGAGGTTTGCCCCCAAAGTGGTGCCAACGACAAAGACGTTTTAAACGCGGCCCATAAAGGTTTTGAGCAACAAATGGGAAACCGTAAATTCATTTTCGAGAATTGTTGGGACATACTAAAAAAGTATCCAAAATTCTTTGCCTAGCCGGGGGTCATGAGCAACAAACGTCAATTCCAACCCGAACCCGACGCCACCGATCTTCACGCGAACGATTTCGCGATGCCTTCGTCTCTTGAAGCAAATATAAGAAAGTTGTTCCGAGACGACCCAATATGTCGTCCACCAGGTTCATCGAATGCCGGTTCGTCTTCAAGAAGTAGTATACATTCCGAAAAACTTGAAACCCATGAAGCAGTTAAAAATACCGCCTTAATGTCACAAAAAACAATAACCACAATTACCGAGAACAATATCAAAAAAGCGGCCTACAAGGAATTGAGCTTTCTTTGTAAAAAAAATTCCAAAACGGGCCTCAAAAAAGGAACTCAAATTGATCAAAATGGCTCGGAAAGAAATGGTGCAACAATATCAAGACAAGTATGGGGGACAAGATTCGGAAGAAGACGAGGACGAAGACGCGAACGAAGCCGAAGAATCGAGTTCGGATTAGACTACTTTTATTTTAATTCTAGTGTTTTTATTTCATTATTGAAACGTTTTTTTTATTATTTAATTACTGTAATGTTTTTTATTTAAATTATTGTAATATTTTTTATTTTAATGACATGTGTTTTATTTAAATTATTGAGTTTTAAATAGTTAAATAATTAGTAAGTGGTCCCTGAAAAAAAGTGAAGGAAAACTGATGGCAGAGGCCTGTCAGTTTTGTGAAAAAACTGACGTGGCACAGACTTGACACGTCGGTTTGTCAGTTTCTGTGCTCTGTTGGGAATGGTCTTAAAGACCTTTTTGGTTGCCATCAAATATTTTAGTAACTTCATTGTTTATATAAAAGTATCAATGGAGAAAACTATAACTAATTGTAACAAAACTCTTATAGATTTTCACATATAATTACGATAACTAATTAAAGTCATTAATGAAATTATTAATTCCATTAATCAAATCATTAATTCAAACAAAACTAAAAATATATAGGATCGTAGATAAACTCTTACAGAATTCCGGTACTTATTCTAATTATACTAGTTAATAAGGCAGTGCAATGCACAGTCCACTCCCGAAAAAATTAAAGTTACTTTATATTTTGTTACATGTATTTTATGCTCAACGTTGGTGCTTGTATCAAAAAGATAATTATCCTCTGCTTTAAATGATCCTTATTTTTTTTTTTTTTGACAATTCAAATATAAATATATATTGAGAAAGTAAAAACGTATGTCAAAAGAATATTGTGAAAAAAAGATGCAACTGCATCAAAATGTTGAGTAATTTAGGTGTTGAGATATACTTATCTTTATGACAATTGAAATATAAACATAGATTGAGAAAGTAAAAATGTTTTAAAAAAAATTGCAAATGAAGATGTGAAGAAACATACATATTCATATAGTGTAAATATTTGCTAAAAAAAATAGATGATAAAATTTAGAAGGGTTAAACAATTTTTACAAATAAAGGTATAGAAGCGTCGAAAGAGCACACACGAAGCATTTAGAAGAGGTTGAGCCATTCTTTTGAAAAATTAACAAATTCAATGGAGTTTTTTAATAAATTTATTTAAAAAATCTATATGGAAAAAGAAGAAAAAAATGACGATTTGTCAAAAATAAAATAAAATTACATGGTTGTTTTATATATAATTAATAATAATAATAATAATAATAATAATAATAATAATAATAATAATAATAATAATAATAAAGAAGATAATATTGATAGTTAACATGTTGTCCATAACCATGAACATCTCTATCTCTATTCTCTATTCTCTATTCTCTATTCTCTATAATATATTAAAAGAAAACCATATATATGTTGCCCTTCCAAAAATAAATCATTATTAATTAATCATGACCATTAGTTGAATGAAGGCAATTAATATAGTCCATTGATTTTCTTCTCCAACATTGACTACCTAAATAGCAAAATGGATCATATGCAAAAGACCAAAATACCCTTAACAATTAAGGATATTTACCCTTAATTAATTAGTAGCATTTAATTAGTTAATTAGTATTAAAGTAAATAGTTAATAATTTTCACAATTAATGTTCATGTAATGTATGCTCCAATATAATTAATTTAAATTCATAAACAATGATATTTTTTTGCTTTCATATAATTCAAAATTCATAATCAATGTGTATGATAAAAATACATAAATCGTAGTTACACATGAAAATTTTAATTTCATTTTAAACACAATACTGATTATAATATTTACTTAAAGCGTTTTTCATTTCACAATTTACATACTCATATCATGATCCATATTCATAATCATCATCTATGTTTTTTTTTTAGAAATTACATATCTCATATTTACATGTGCTAACAAGGAACCCGCGCAATGCGACGGTACCTTATATATACAACGTGGCTATCTAATTATATATATATATATATATATATATATATATATATATATATATATATTAAATAATAATAATAATAATAATAATAATAATAATAATAATAATAATAATAATAATAACCAAGTACCATAATACTTTTATACATATCGTAAATTATCAATATATTAATTTCAAGTTTAGTATATGATTATAAAAGTATATATAATATGCTTTTAAAGGTATGTTAGAACAAAGTATATAATATAAGGATGTTATTTAATTTAATATTTAATATTCATGTAACATTCAAAAAATTTGAACACTAAATTTTGTTTGACTTTGATCACTTCATGTTCCTACCTATTATTGCCATACGTTGATGCCATATATTAATTTGACAAATCTTATTAAAATTACCTTATTTGTTATTGAGTCTAATTTTTAAGATATAAAGCAAAATGCTTTAAATGTAGTAGAGATAAATATTAAATCGATTTCAATTATAATGTTTAATAGGATACATAATCATTTCAATGTGAAATCATAAAAAAAAAAAAAAAAGTTACATACATCATATTTCCAAGTATGATTGGTAATTCGTTGACATGACTATTTAGTATATACATATAACTTTTTTGGTATATAAAAATAATGTGGTTGAATTTGAACAATTCCAAATCATTATTATTATTTGATTCAAAATCCAACCTACTCAATGAATAACTTTATAAAATGTTGCAACTTTATTAATAATACAGTTTTATATACATTGTTGTTTACAAAATCATCTTCAGTAAGTGACTCCTATTGTTTTTTAAAATATATGGTTATTGATCAAGGCTTTACCCCTATGAACCTTTTTAACAATGAGAGTGATGACTTTAAAGTCCATGTTAAAGTGTTTCTTTTAAGAAAACAGAGATACTTAAACACCCCAAATCAAACTACAAATGGAACGATGATGTGTATGAAATATTTTCTACAATGAGAGCATGATGATGACTTCCAAACCTTATTCTATAAATGTCAAGACAATGCTACGCTAGATATTTAATTAGTACGTAATCCAGTTGTTTAATCATTAAGTGTAAATTCATATAGCTAAACAGTTCGTGTGATTCAATTATGAAGTTATGAATGTAATATATCTATTGTTATAATTATTAATAAACATTGATAGATTTATTACATTTTAATGTTTCAGTAGATGATATTTACGAAGCGTATTTTATATACATATATATATAGTTTGATACATTTTTATATAATTAAATGCAGCTAAATAACTAAATTGTTAACTTCTATACTCATTTGTTATACAATTGAACGATCATGTTTACACTTTAATCGAAGAGTATTAGTATTTAAGATATATGTATATGTACATGTTTTTAGGTTATATCACTTAAACAATTATCATGAATCTATTCCAGACAAACAAATATTACGCGGGATCAATTTTATTAAATTAACAATCTTGTATGTATAATCTTTTATATGTATTTCTTCTTAAATATACCACTTTATAGTTTTTACGACTCACCTATATATTGCGTATATATAAATATTTTAATGGTATTTAGTTTTCAAGTAAAATAAATGCCATAAATATAGGTGCAATTATATATGTATAAACTAAATAAAAATTAATGAGTTAAAGAGGGCGGAATATTCCTTGCAAAGTTATCTTAATCTTAATATTAATTATTATATATACATAATCCATATAGCTAATACATTTCGCTCATTCATACCTAAGAAATACTTGAATGCCTTTGCGCTTAATAAATTTTATGGTTATTTAGCTGCAAGAACGCCTACCCATATATATAATAATTTTACGGTTTTATCCCTTCCATTGCTACGGATGCATCAGACATTAAACTTTTTTTAAATACAAAAAAAATATATTTCATTATATTCAATATAACACCCCTCGTTTCATTATAAACAATCAATATAATAATTGCGACTCGGAAGCGTATATTTCAAACATTACTATCAATATCTCAAAATGTCAATAAACTTTTTCAAACTTAATACATGACATTTCACCAAACTCGGTGTTATATAATTCAAAACATTACTTTAGTTATAAAACTAACATCAGAGTAACAGTCTGTCAAACATTTCATCAATTCCAAACACTTCCTGCCCTGCCCAATATGTCCCCTCTATTTTAACCTGCAGGAAGAACTGTGGTGGGGTTAGCATAAAGCTAAGTGAATGAAACTATAAGCAACAGTACAACTTAGCATAACAATCTGTTTACATCAAATAACAATAAACAGAAAATCAATCAATCATTAAATCACACAACTTCCAATCAAGTGTTATCAATCTTCATGAGGATCGGTGGCTCCTGAGATACCCTAATACCGGTTTGGTACTCAATGAACTCTTATCAATCATCTGTATTGGCCTATACAGAATTACCGATAACCAGTTGTTAATCACACACGACCTAGATCCCTAAACCAACATTTCAAGTTTCAAGATCTCCTGTCGTCTACAATAACAATCAAGTCCAACTATCAAGTCAAGTTGACCTCAGAATCTTACATACTAGCTCAAACAACCAAGTAAGCAACCTACCAAACTAACATGGCAAGATATCTCAACAGAAGCCTCATATCAAAGTAATACTATAAATTACTTGTTGTAAATTAAATCATTACAACTAAATCACACTGAGGTTACAGATTCACTCACCGACACCTCAGCCGCAAGCTCAGAAGTCTAATATTACTGAGCCTTCTCCACATCTAAGAATACAATCAATAAACAATGAGTTAGTAACTTGTCTCAACTGATAACACATAGGTAATTAATATCGTTACACAATCATAACATAATTACATGAATCCAATGATCCCTAAGATCACAGCAAACAAAAGTTCAATTCGGAACAAAATCAAAAAGTCCCGAAATAAGGTCCAAAAACTGTAAAATGCCATTTTCGACCCCTAAACGACACCAAATGGCCAAAAACTGACTAGGCTATAGTATATAGCTTTGATCATTGGGTCGTTTCCGAGTGGACATGCGAATTTCAGCTCAATCCGTGTTAATGAAATTTTGCACTTTTGAAATTTGCAAAACATAGGATCCGATTCTTAGCATTTGAATCCGCCGGATTCCCTTGAATCCGACCGGATTCCCCAAATTGCCGGAATCCGCCGGATTCCCTTGAATCCGACCGGATTCCCTTGTCGTCCCAGCAACCTGCGATTCTGCTCAAACCCTAACATACGGGTTTTATACCCAAATCACCAAAACACGATTTCTAACCGTTATATACCACAAATAACTTCGTATAAACATTATATAACAGTTATAACATGTTTCTAACATCAAATTTTCTCAATCATCAATTTACCCAATTTCAATCAAATTGGTTCAATTCAAACTTACCTCTCAATTGAAGAACACTGAATTGAGATAGTGATTAGGATGAAACTAGAATCAATCACAGCTCCAAATTCGATTTCAATTTGGTTTCTAAGTTTTCTTTTGGATTCATTAAGGTTTTGAGGAGTTTTGAAGTTTCATATGAAACTTTCCTTAAATGGAAAGTGATATATAAGTCGGCCCAACTTAAACCGCCTTCAATATACGGGTATAATTTAATACCCCATCTCAATCTATTGTCTGGAACCCGAAAACCATTTGCGAGTCCAAACATTTTATTGTACCGTCAACTATATTAATTTACAACAATTAATAATTTACTTATCACATTGGAATATTCGGCTCCTATTCCAATTATTTCAACTATTTCAAACAATATTATTTCCAAACACATTTAAATACTGATTTAAATCAAGAAATAATACAAAACAACTAGGTCCATTTCGAGGATGTTACATTCAATACATCATTAAATTACAAACAACGCAACAACGTCAAACAAAACATTAGTATGTAACAATATGATCTGTAAAAAATAAATAAAGAAAATTATGGACTAGCCCGCGAATTCGCGGGTTATAAACTAGTTGTCGTTTATTTGAGATGACGATAAGGTGAAATTATTGTGAATAGAACAAATTCTAAAAAGTGATAAATTTAGAAATGTACATCAATTTTACTGTTTAGTACAAATCTATCTTGTAGATAATAGAGTTATTTATTTATGGTATATTTACATGATATAAATGGTTTTTATCTTAATGGGTATTTCGGGCCGCTCCATATTTCAATGGAATACGATCGAACCTCCACAAGGTCCAATATCGCCGGACAAATCACCTCCATCACATATTCCACAACGTCCGAGCCGAAACTCGCACGCATTAAGTCTTAACGTTGTGGGTCATGCGCTTCATTGGTGGTAGGTACCTTTATAATATATAATACCCATGGCAGGTTTTGAACCCATGACCGGGAGGAAATCATTAGCTGCCCTTACCGCTAGGCTAATAAATTTTCAAATAGTTATTATTAGTTTTTGACATAATTTGATTATAACTACAATGGTTTCATGTTCACTTTTTTCACCGTTAAAATATCACTCCATTTTTTATACCAGTTTTTTTTTCTTTGTGATAATTCACATGTAATATAAAATAATTTCAAATTATAGAATTATATATTGGTGGTTAGATCGTAAAGGACGACCACCTTTCATTTTTGATACTATTGAATAAATTCAATCACTATCTCGACCATTAAATACACCATTTAATATAATTGTTAGCAAATAAATTAAATGACTTTTGGGTAATATTGAAAAGAAATATATATGTTAGTTTAGTGTTACACGATATATAAGTGCCATGGAATTACTATCCTTTTTTAATGAGTTATGAGAACAGATACATAAAAAAAACATTAACACGAACTATATTAAAGAATTTTTTTTATCTTATTTATATTTTATTATTATATTTATTATAATAAATATTATTATTTAATAGTACCAAATTAATAGATAATAAGGTGATTGGAAAAAAAATTTATTATGAGGACACATGAGACACTTTTGAATATATAGGAGAAGTTGTCCTTTTTATAGGCAGCTGATAAATACAACAAATAAAAGTGATTCAAACACTAAAACTGTGCTATAAGTACTTGTACTATATGCAATAACTGTTGTACAGTTGGTGTAAGAATCACTTTTATTTGTTGTATTTATCGACTCCCTTTTTATATAGTAATGAGATGAGATTATCAAATTAGTTACTATTACTACTATTTAAAGTTAGTTACTATTACTACTATTTAAAGCCATTATTCAATTCATTAATTTTAACAAAACTAAACAACTATAGGATTGTAGATAGATGTAGATAGTAGCAATAAACAAAAGAAACAAATCTTGCTGATATAATATTCAATATCGAAACAATGTAGTTCTTGATAATATTAAAACGATATAGTTGTTCCATAATGAAGAGAGAGAAAACACTAAAAAAAGGTCATTTATCACAATTTTTTCTTCACGTTTTTAAACAATCGTACAATTGCCGTATCAATTTGATTTTTCGAGTTCCTTCCCTTACAATGACAAATATACATTTGCAATGTGTGTGCTGTACGTTTTGTAGGAGAAGCGCCATCGTCGGATATAAATAATAGATTAGATTAGATTAGATTAGATGGAGTTATGGTATGTTCTGTAAGACAAGTGTCATCGTGCTTAGCTTTTAAAGATTAGATTATACTAGATGGGGCTATGATCGAGATTAATTAATACATATATTTGTATATAAGTAAGTTGATGTATTGAAAGTCTTGAGGTGAGTTGGACCATTTTGAAAGTTTGAAACAACACGTGAAACAACACGCACAAGGAAGATATCAAGATATGATCTTGGGTTGAAAAGTCACAATCCAGGGTATGAACTGTTGTGCACGTGACTGTTTGACTAGGAACTGTTTGACGGTTAGTTATGATGCGTTTAGTTATAGAAAACTCCTCACTTTTCTAGAAATTTTTTTTAAGAAAACAAGAAAATTAGAAAACGTGTTCAAATTCGAGTTTTCTAACAAACTTTTCTAAGAAAAGGAAAATTCTTGTTTTCCTTTTTATAACTACAAAGTTGAAAATTACTTTTAATGGTTTTCTAAGTTTTTCATCTCTACTCTTTCTTGTAAAAGGAAAACTCTATCCCTTACAACTAAACACGTTTTCTAGATTTTCCATGTATTTCTAGAGAAGTAAAACACTTCTCATTTTCTAGAGAAATGGAAAAAGAAAAATTGAGATCTAAACGCGCCCTTAGGTTTGCTGGCAAATGTGTCAGATAACGGCAATTTTTTTTCTTAATACAGACAAACTTACACTACCTACACACTATTATTATATACAAATACGAATATTTACAGATTGCCTCTCACGAGGCTTGAACCTACAACCCTTAAGTTAAAAGGTTCCCCACATACCGCTAAACCATAGGCCCTTTGGTGTCAAATGACACTAGTTAACTGGTAGCGGTACTAGACCATCTGGCATGGGGCGTGCACAACGAGCGTGGAGCCACCACCACGCCATGGCGCCGGTGGCCTGGCGTCGTGGTGGATTTCACGGGGCGGGGTGGTAGTTTCAAGGGGCCCGCATCAAATTTTCTTTTTTTACCAATTTCATTCTCAAATAAAAACTAAAAAAAATATATTTAAAATGTGGGGTCAATAAAAAAAAGTTTAATGTGGGGTCAATGGTGGGCACAAATACACCATCACATGGCTTGGTGGTATTCCCCGCTCCATGGTGTTATTCCACCACTCCATGTGATGCTGACGTGGTACCCACCACACCACCACCAAGCCGGTTACCAACTTACCACTACAAGTGCTCTTAGAGTGGGGACATTATGAGCTATGACCACACAAAAATTTCCGTAACTTGTGTTATAAATATGTGAAGTTAAAATAAATTACGATCTAACCACATAGTTTGGTGGTTAACGTCTGTCCCACTTAACCAGTAGGTCTCAAGTTCGATTTCGACTTCAATTTTAGATGAAAAATGATTGGTAGACCTAATTATATAGACCTAAATCCAGACCTACAAATGTGATTGGTAGATGTGAAAAATTGATTGGATGAGATTAAGAGAGAGAAAATAATCAACCAATGAGAGAATTAGGTCTATTTTTAGGCCCATGTATTTAGACATATATAGCATTACTCATTTTAGATTCTTTAAATTGTATAAACCGTATTTACCTATATCATTTCCTATTTCTTTTTCGGTATCTTTCTTCCCTTATTATTTAGCTAACTTACACGAAAATTCTATCGCTCTACCATTAAATGAACAGCTATAAACTTACAAAAAAATTCTATCCATTGAATACCATTAAATGAACGACTATTTAAAAGATAATATTTCTTTTGTTTTTTTCCCCATAATATTAGTCTACAAAATATCTGTGATCACATAAGAAATAGAAATGTTTAAAACATTTAGAGTCACGAATTGCAAACAAACCCACAAGTAGTCGTGAACAAAAAACCCGTACCCGGAACCGAACCCGGAAAAAAACCCGAAACCGAACCCGAAAAAAATCGGTTTTTTTTAACCCGGTTCGGGTTTTTTTCGTACCCGACGGGTAGAGACCCGGGTTGGGTTTTTGAAATTCAAATCGGGTTGGGACCGGGTACGATACGGGTCGGGTTGGAAAACCCGGTATAAAACCCGGAAAAACCCGGCTTAAAAACCGGTATCCGTGGGTCAAAAACCCGGTTCGGGTCGGGTCGGGTAGGTCAACAAACCGGTTCTCATCCTTTGACCTAAAACCCGGTTCGGGTTCCGGGTACGGGTCGGGTCGGGCTAATACCCGACTTTGTTCACGTCTACCCACAAGTAGCCACAAGGCCCACAACGTTTGTTCACATTCAATATTCTGAAATTTCGATATAATTTTTAGTGTTCTGAATCGAATTATATCCCGATTATGTTGGATTCTTTATAAAATAACTTTGGATCGGTATAACTTAATGTATCACTTGATCAGAAAGAAATTCTCAAATTGAAATCCAAAACCTGATATGACGAGGATCCTCAAAATTTATTCCCAATAAGAAAGATTTCTGATACTGCCCCTGCATTTAACACATGGGACTCCTTATCGTTTTCCCAAAGTCATGATGTCTATTATCTCATTCCATAGCATAGCATGAATAGTAATCGCAACTCTGAGCAACCATAGGTTGTAATTTATATCTCGGAGTGATCGATCATGACACCTATATTTGATGGTGAAGCCAGAAATTTAAGTTAAAGAGGTCGTACTTTATTGTAAAACGGTAGTGATCCGAGAAAAGTAGTAACAAATTAAGTCTTATTATCAAGGGCGATTTTAGGGTGGGGGCAGGATGGGCATCCGGCCCCATCAAGTTTTTACGAGCCGAAAAAAAATTCATAATTTTTGGTATGATCTGCATATTGCCCTCATAACTAATAAATACAAAACAGTTAAAAGAATTGCAATATATGTGTACTGCCTAGTGGTGCGAAAGTGAGTTTTTGTTAAAGAGGTTTAAAGTTCAAAACCCCCTTATTGCATCTTTTTATCTTTTTTTTATCCTCCCTAGCTTGTTGCATCAATTTTATTTTTTATCCTTTCTATTTTTCCTTCATATTAAGGAGTATTTTTTTTCTCATTGTATATAATTAATGTAATACTCATTTTTTTTCTTTCTACTTCCTTCTTATTTTGAATCAACATAATTGTTAGTTAAACTATATATTTTAATAAGTACAATTTTTTCTTTTTCTTCGTAATCTACAATTTTTTTATAAAAGAAGGCATACATGAATACCATTATCAGAGATGAGTACAATTTTCCTTTTTCTTCATAATCTACATATGATAATGTTTTACGATATAAATTTGTGAAACATAAGTATTTTCGAATCAGAATTTGTAAAAACATCGAAAAGAGTTGCTAACTTATGACTTATGAGTATATATATATTGTTGGTTGCTAATGAATATATGTTATATTTTGTCCATGTAATTAAGAATTTAAATTTTATGTTGAACTATATTCACTTTGTTCAACTAACATAGTTTCGATTGGAGCAAAAAAAAATGAGTCGATGACCCGTACTCAATGTACACTATTAAATTTTGCCCTCTTCGAATTTTTTTTTTTTGAGTCTCCCCTGGATGTATATAGACTAAATTTTTGTAACAATTTTTTTTTGGAGTCTCCCCTGGATTATGTGCATGATGATTGGAAATACTTTACATATCAGGTCGATTATAGACATTAGTACATAAAAAAGACTATCTAGCGGCCCAACGAGTGCCTCATGTTTTGGCCCATAACCATTGTATTTAAATGCAGCCCCTCCCAGATTCCAACTAGAGTTTGAGCCCATGACCAACAAGTTTAAAGATAGTGTGATCTCCTCTCCCCCATTTCAATTTTTTTTTATTTTTTTGCATATTGTTGAAGGGTTTTGATAAACATAGCCCCTAGAGCATTGGTTTAACCTACCAAAATTAAATCCAAACTATTAAATAAACATCAACATTCCATGTATGTAATATATTCATTCGGATAAATACAGATAATCATGATGATATTAATTACGGAGTAGAAGTTTATTGTATATACAGAAACTTGAAGTTTAATTAATAGTATAGATTTAATTTTTGAAGGCTAAAACAATGCCTTAAGGACTATGTTTATCAAAACCCAATTGGAAGTCTTAATTTCTCTATTTCGATATGTGTTGGTAACTTACACTTAAGTCGTGCCCCCTCTAATATCAAATCCTGGCTCCGTCCCTGGTTGTACATGTGACTAGGAACTATTTATTTGGGGATAAGTTCTTCGGCGAATGTGTCAGTTTACCGCCATTTGATGGTTGGCACATTCCATATAAAATGAGATCTCAACGAGTAGGATTCCTTAACGTTTGCCAAAATCATGATATCTATTATGTCGTCACATAGCAACCATACCTTTGAGGGATCTTTGATGTGGATCTACTTTCGGATCGAGCCCAAATCTTGTCTTTATTAAAGAGATGGAAGTTAACTCTCTTTGTTAACCATACAAACACATTTATTATAAGTAAGACCTTTATCTACACCTGCAACTACATGGTTGATGGGTCACCTTAATACCTTTAAGCACGTGAATGCAATTAACTTTAAGCATAAAGATACAAACTTTCAAATGTTTCATTGATGCATCCCAACATGGAAAACTCTCAAAAAAGCAGGATATAAAATTCATCATAGCAAGCTACTACAACGACGATATTGATCTATGGGCCTAGTTAAACCATATTTACAACCTCATCTCATACATATACATTCAGATCCATCCCAACCCTACAACAACAATAAAAAAAGGTGACCAATACCCCACCCCTGTATCCTATTACATAAATGGTAAATTGCCATTTGATTCTGCATTCATTTTTCTTTTCTTTCATATAGAGATTTCAACTTCAACAGTCCTCAGCCACCAACTCTAATGAACCATCTTTCATCAACTTCAAACTAAGACTATTAAATCGTTCTCGGGAATATTGCCTAGATGCTTTTCTCCAATCTGTACCTGCCTTCATCATTGTAGCGAATTCCTCATAACTGATGCACCCGTCCTAAAAATATTGGATCACGGGTGGTTATCTCTAACGTGTCTATAGGTAAAATAAAAGCTACTAAACGGGAAGAAGGTCAAACATGCGCCCAAATTGTATTTGTTAGCATAAAAACTGTTCAGTCATTTTACTAAAATGAACAAGTTTATTTTTCAATTAATCTAATTTATGTTTATCATATTTGACACTAATAAATCATTACAAAACAAATAATATTTTTTTAGAAAATGTGCTTCTTGTCAAACCAATCTGATCCGTACCTAAGATGACCCGTTTTATTTCTGATACATTTTGACATATTGCCCGACCCGCCCATTTTGCCACCTCTATTGAATGTGCAAACTACAAAAAACAAACCTTATCTGTGTCGACATCATGCATAATTGCATTGATTACTTCATCATTGGTGATTTCACCTTCGTCACTTAAAGCTTGACGCAGCTCTTCAACCTCTATATAACCGTTTTGGTTTTTATCAAAGAACTCAAAGGCTTTGTGAAGGTGCTCATCGTTCGACATTCTCTTAAGATGCATAACGACAGCCACAAACTCCCCGAAGTCTAGGGTCCCATCTCTATCAACATCAGCCTACAAAACAGAGATTCCAGAATTAATGGCAACACAAATGATGATTATATAATAGAAAATCTTGTCTGGTTCATACAGATTCCATCAATCGTTGAAGATCTGTATCATTTACTTGATGACCAAGTTTGTTTAAACCGATCCGCAGTTCTTCAAGATTAATCTTTCCTTTGTTTTCGGTATCGATCATATGGAAATCTTCCTTTATCCCAGCCACTTCCTCTACTGATAAATGCTCGGCCACGACCTGTGTATCACCATATATAAATATGAGTTTTGTCCGATCCTGGTGCTTGTGTTAGATAATCAGATGTTTGAGCCATAGAATTATCTAAGGAATTTGAATATGTTTGTGCTATAATTAAAAACTAACTAGCAAGGTACCCATGTAAAGCATCAACTAATCATTCCGCTTAATGTTTATTATAAATGGCATAAATTGAATTTGTAGATGTTGATAGATTCATTTTACAGTTTATTCAGATTCCTCTATTCAGGGTATATATATATGGCATTTCCAATACCTAAAGTTCCAATATATATAATATGGTCGGAAATTTAAAAATGTTGTTTTTAATAGAAAAATATATATTTGGTTTATATTTCGTATTTGCTATATATTGTGTGTTTTAGATTTAATTTGCATTGAGTATCACTTTTTCAATAGTATTTGCTAATTAACTGTTTAGTTTGAAGGGGTACGTAAATTTCAAATACTTTAAGTGATTAAGTAGTTGACACATAGACTCACTTAATAAGATAAAAAATGGTATAGAAGCATTGTAGATAGACCATTCTGAAAACTAATACATAAATGGATCATAAAGTGTACCCTCAAAGCTTGTTTCTTGAGCTTGTTCATCATTGAGAACTGTTTAAGCCTCGACTTAACGTCACCCAATGGAACATTTGGGGCCTTCTTTGAATTCAATAACCAGGGGTGCTCTGCAATTGTAATATGGAAGCAATAAAAGTAAATTAACCAGGCCCGTAATACAAGAAAACGTACTTTCAAACATAATAGTACCTACACAATGTAACATTACCAAGAACCTGTTGAGCTGTATACCGACGCTTTGGATCTGGTTCAAGCATCTTCTTCACAAGATCCTTTGCATTATCAGATATTTTAGGCCATGGATCTCTTTTAAAATTAATAACCGAGCGAATAATTGCTTGCGCAACTCCTTGTTCAGTTTCTATAGGAAAAAATATCCAATATGAATGAAGTTTAAAGAAAATCCAGATTCGGAACATGACTGCCTTTTCAAGGTGGTAAAAATACTTATCTACTAAGAGGATTAATGAATGGGCAGTGAAAGATAATTATGTCATTTGCAATAAATAAGATAAAATATAGTTGTAAAAATGGGTTGTAAGAGATACTGTTTGTATGTGCTTTTGTTGTTTGAACTTTGAACTTGTAAAATATACGTTAATCGCGAAATTACTCAAAATTCTTGCAGCTACTCACTATTTAACACAGAAATAATCTACATACACATAAGCAGAATGTGTTCATTCAATCATATAATCTGTTCACTGCAGTCACAATAATCTGAATTCAGTTTATAAATGAAAATCTAAAAACATTTTATGTGACCAAGTGAAATGGAGAAGCAGACCTGCCCAAAAAGGCGGAACACCACAAAGCAAAATGTACAAAATAACTCCTGCACTCCAGACATCAACCTCAGGACCATAGTTGCGTTTTAGAACTTCCGGGGCCATATAGTAAGGACTTCCCACTATCTCATTGAAGATCTCCCCTGTAAACAGAGATCTCGTATATAAAGTTGTAGACAAGATGAATCCAAGAATCTTTACCATGATGTGTTAAAAATATATCGATAATGTGACGTTGACTATTTACCATTCTGGTTAACTATATGTTTCAATATGTCATTAATTATTTTACAAAATATCTCTCCTCAAGATCAAGTTAATAATGAGAACTAACTTGATCACATCATTAAAAGGCATTTATGATATAGTATGATCGCTCATGATCTATCTCCCTAGAAGTACAAGCTTTATTATAGTACAATATTTAGTTAATAAAAGCTTACATGACATATCAATCCGGTTTACTATGCTTATGCTGAAAATGTCAACACAGTCTACAACAGACAATAGGTTAACATACCCGGTTGAAAAAAAATCGACAGGCCGAAATCTATGGCCTTTAGAGGAGCAGTTTCCTTCTTATTTCCAAAAAGAAAATTCTCCGGTTTGAGATCACGATGCATAACTCCATGACTATGACACATCTATAATCCACATAAACTAAAGTCAACAATAAGCACTATAAAATCCACAAATTATTCAAATTTGAAACATTTTATAGAAAATCAAACCTGAACTATTTCCACAATCGTCCTCATAATAGAAGCAGCAGCTCGTTCTGTATAGCGTCCCCTTGCTACAATTCGATCAAACAATTCTCCACCCTCACATAATTCCATTACAATATGCACTGCATCATCATCTTCATAAGTGTCTTTTAGTGTCACAATATTGGGATGTTTAGGCAAATGTCTCATAATTTCAACCTCTCTCTTCACATCCTCAATATCCACTGCAGTTCTAAGTTTCCTTTTTGATATTGATTTGCAGGCAAATCTTTCGCCAGTTTCTATATCCGTACACAAGTAAGTTACACCAAATTCTCCCCTACCCAGCTCGCGACCAAGACTGTAGTGTTCTGTAATGTCATGGCCTGTAGGATCGCTTAATACAAAGAAACTGTTCCCATTATTTTGAGATTGTGATAGGGTGTGATAATTAACTGAGAAGGGATTCGGTTTCCGATTTCTTCTTCTTTTCTTCTTCTTCTGAGCCGAATTACCAGGCGTAACACAGCAATTTCCCATTATGAAAAATGATCAAATCTAATATGTGTATGTCCTGTACTATTCTGATTTCAGGAAACAGGAAAGAAAAAACTGTACAGTTATAAAAATCCATTATAAGATTTTATCATCAAATATAAAACAACAAGATATAGACATTATAGTTCATTTCACATGTAATCCAAGGTTTCTATGTTTTCAAAGGAATGAAAAAGATTCAAACTTTGTTCAATGATAATAATGAAAATGAAACGGAAATTAAAACCCATGCTGTAAATCAAGAAACAGCCTCACAGAATATATTATCAAATAATCAGCATATAATCATACAAGATTTTATAGAATTTAAACTAAATAATCAAACCCATATGAGGAAGCTGCAAGATTATCAATATCTCAAGAATATACAACTCTTTAAACACCCAAAATTGCATTATTATCATAAAGAAAGCCAAAAGATAAATAGAGATGATCTGCACATACCCTTATTGAAATTTTATCATAAGTCTTGGGAGATGAATATCTTTAAAACAAAAGGGGTATTGAAAGATTAAAAGCAATGAATCAAATGGTAATTGAACAAGGGTTTGGATTCATAAATGCATGAGAGATGTTTAGAGAGATGGAGAGTCAAGAATATTGACTTTTTTCCCTCCAAAATCCCTTCCCCTTTTCTCTTTGTTTATCTCCTGTCTCTGATTCCCCCCTTGTCCTCTTGTTATAATAAAAAACTGTTTGTTCTAAAAGTTGGTATTTTCCTTTTATACTGAATAAATTAGGAAATTTACTTGAACAAAGGAGTAGTATCTAAAATAGAACAAAATATAATAATAAAAGAGTATTTCTTGGTCCATTTGGAATAATTATTTGGGTAGTTTAATATCAATGGGAGTAAATCAACTTTTTTAAATTAAATGTGCATGATGTTTATATACATACAATATGAGTAAGGTTCAAATGAGTACAACATTTTGTAGTGAGAATGGAGGAACCAACCAGAATATGTTATGCCATGTGTCACTTTTTTCTCTTTCCTCCACATTTTTAAAAATTAAATTTCTCTCAAACGGTAAGTCGAAAAATCATAAAAATTGCACAATAATAATCAGCGTTTTATTCTCTTCAATTAGAGATGTGACAAGGTATACTTTCGACGAACATTTTTTTTTCGTTTTTCGGTGGGTTTTGAAAACAACTAACACACGTGTTACCGTTGAGTAACACATGTGTTACCGTCTAGTCGTAGATTTTGAAAACAACTAACACATTTGTTACCGATGAAGTAACACATGTGTTACCGTTGAGTAACACATGTGTTACCGTCGAGTAGTAGATTTTGAAAACAACTAACACATATGTTACCGATGCAGTAACACATGTGTTACCGTTGAGTAACACATGTGTTACCGTCGGGTAGTAGATTTTGAAAACAACTAACACATGTGTTACCGATGAAGTAACACATGTGTTACCGCGAGTAACACATGTGATACCAGCTACTAACACATGTGTTACTAATTTTGTACCATTTACAAAACCCAAAAAAAAAAAATCTTCGAAAGTATGCCTTGAGGGACGGCAAATCGAAGAGGATAAAACGCTGAAAAATATTGTGCAATTTTCATGATTTTTCGACTTACCGTTTGTGAGATATTTGATTTTAAAAAACAAAGGGGGAAATGGGTTATTGTGACACGTGGCGCATTATGAGTGATTCCTCCATTCTCACACAAAATCTCATTCTCATTTGAACCTTACCCTGTACACTATATATTGGGTGTGTTTGATCATCTAAGTTCAATATTCATACATTATGTGTTGTCCATTCTTATGGTATTTTTAAGATATACTGTATTTATCTTGACCCAATCGTTGTAGTTATTTTAAACACGGGACATAAATAATAAAAGTCAAAAAAGAAAACTAAGATAAATTAATGGGCAAATTGCCTTGAATATAAACGAATTATGGTCTAATAATCGATTTTATAAAGCAACTACCAAAATATCAGTTAAAGAAATGTACTAACAATTTGTTTACAATTCTATCAACATGTTATCTCGAAATTGAGTAAAAGCATGTCGTATCTAATAATTTATTACTAGAAATACGAAGAAACTAATACTCCAGTTGATTTCTATTATTGATATCCGATAATCCGGCATTGAATTAATCTAGTTATCTAGATGCTTGTAAGAAAATCAATCGATCACATTTAATGCAGGGATAACACAATCCCTCTTCCTTCCTAATGAATGCCTTAGGCATAGGTGTAGCATTGCCAGAAGAGGCTATGTTTAGTTGGAAATCTAGAATTGTGTGCTTTTATGTTCTAGATCAATCATCGTTTAGGGTATTCAATGAATGATTTAATTCAAGTGGATCATGATCTTTCATGCTTATATCATAGATGATCATGTTAGAGGTGTTGTAATTTGTAACATGGACAAATAAGGAACTAGAAAATTAAATATGCTTGCTTTTACCCACCCAAACTTTTGATTTGAACTTAATTCATGCTTGAAAAGTCTATTTGAATATAAAGAGGAAATTCTCCTAGTTATCATTAAAATCATCCTTTTAGAGTAATAAAAACTTGACTGTTTATACATATATAAAACATCTCGGATCAAGAACACGTAAGATAAAAATAAAGCACCGGGTCGAAGTCTTCTTTGGAACAAGTACAAAAATAAGCAAACTTATTGTAAACAAATCGACTCCTTCTGGATATTGAATATTTCCATCACCAGAAAAAAAAAAAATTTTAAGCTTCAAAGGCTTGTTGCGTCATAAACGATGCTTACGGAGTAGTGTATAAGATCATAAAATGGTCAATTACACCCTTCGCAAAATTTTAGATTTTAATTACTGGTCGCCCAATGTTAAAGGATGAAAGACTTCCGCTGACTTCTAGAATTATCAGGTATTTACCGTTGATAGGATACCAAGATCATTTCAACATACTTGCAAATCAATCTCCAGAGTCCAGAAGTTAAACGATATAGCATGTGACGAGTACTTATACTTAAGTAACTAATACCAATACCATATCATTTCAATACAAATGCAAATTAATCCAAACAGTTTCCCAGAAGTTGACCAATATAGCGTATGACAAGCACTTAACTAACTAAACGACATCCATAGTCATTGAATTTGGTGAACGGTGCTCAATAACGTGATCCATAAAGATGAAGCTTACAAGAAACTTAAAAACGCAACATTATGATAAGATATACAGTGGCATGGTAACTCCACCCGAGATGTGCTTTCAAAATGCTGCAACATAATATGGGATTTTGAACTAAAGTTTGCTTTCAAAAACACAGTTACTAACAAAAACATTTAAGAACTTAGAAAACAATGAGACCATGATTTAAATATTCTCTTTCATTTATAACTATCTGAAAAGTAAAAAACTTTTTTTTAACAGGTGACAAGCATCGCCAGTAGCCATTGCACCAGGTTTAAGGCAAAGGCAAGTAACATTGGCGAATAAGCAAAAGAAAAATGAACCTGGTTTTCCTCTATCAGCTTTTAGCTTCAGCTTCGAAGCATTATACACCGTTCTCCTGAAAGTCAAAAACTTATTGTTTATATTGTCAATAGAAATAAATCTTCTGAAGCTAGATATTCACCAGAAAAGCAAGCTTGCATTCTTACCACTTTGACATCATTGGCTAGGCCCAGGTCTGAAAGTGAATTTTCTGATATACAATTTACATGCACGATAACACCATTGTCGTTATTCCCAACTAAACCATTTGTTATATCTAGGTACACGGCTCCTTTAAACATCCATTTATTCCTTTCTTGACTGTAGAAATCATCAAACATTTCGCCACATAAAATGCATACATATTGGCTTTCATCTGCATTAACCATCATCTCGCCGTTGATTTCCAGTGCCTCTTCTGTACAACCAATCGGTGTTGTGCTCCCATTAATCCAATCCTCAGAATTCGAGAACCAACTTCTTGACGTGCTGAATTCACAATTTTTCAATGTATGCCATTCCATATGTCTATCAAACCGTTCTTGAAGTTTAAACCTTAAACCACATATGCTGCATTGATGTGGAAGTTCATCAATGAGCTCACTAATCACGGAAGGATGAAACTCCCTAATAACATCAGCCTTAAAGTTAAAACCAATATGACACTTAACTTCTTCATTGATAGACTGAGGTATCGTGACAGTACTTTTACCTACAGTACTTTTAGCTACAGTACTTTTAGTGACGGTACTTATTGTGACAGGTTTGGAGGGGGATGATTTACCACTAGTAGATGACGCAGTTAACACTGAAGGAGCTACAACTGGAGAAACTTCTTGTGAAGTTGGAGTATCATCATTTGTGCTCGGGCTCTTTGAATCACCATCTTTCGACGCAGATATTAAGCCTTTCGCAACCAATGTACTCAAAAGACTTGACATAGGATTTGATGCAGAATTACTGACACTTTGACTCAATGTTGAAGAAACGGGTTTGTTAGCAAATATGCTACTAACAGCAGCTAACAAACTACTGGAGCTTGACGTTCCGAGTATATCTGCAACAGAAGAATTTGGACGGGCCAGTGAGGAACTAACCACAGGGTTTGTGGAAACGGATTCAGACACGGGTTCGGGTTGATAAGGTCGAAGAGAAGGAGCATGTTTAATTGGCAATGGAGGAGATGGTGGACGTAAATTGTGAAGCTGTGATTTTCGAGAGTTCTGAGGCCTTGTTTGAACAGAATCTTGACGGGATTGACTAGAAAGTCCTGTGTTTATTTGACGTCGAGATCGAGCTGCTATACCATCTGCATCTGGTAGATCTTGGTCAGCTAAATCCTGCAGTAACCTACTCGACTGGTACTGTGAGTGTGGTTGTTGACGAGGTGGTGCCTGAGCAGGTAGTACTGCAGTTTTACTTAAATGTCTTTCAGAGTCAATATACAACCGTGGGTCTCTCTTCGAGCTAGGATTCATCACAATGGAGCTCACATCATCCCACATGTATTCCTCTTCCTCTGAGTTCTTCCAACTCCTACTTACTGCACCACCACCTCCTTTTTTAGTCGGCTGTAATTTCACATCAGAAACAGCAGATCCAGGAACCGAATAATTCGGCAATCCATGCCTTACGTCAAAAGAATTTCTTGCTAGCCTAGATATTGTGGCTGAACTAATGTTGCCAGATCCATATTGAGATTTTTCAACTCCTTGCTCTCCAACCCGTTCACTTGATATATCAGAACCAAAATCAATATTGTTATATGATACAGCACTATCCTCATGTGTTAGATCACTCATCACATCTCTTTGTATCTGCTGAATATTCTGCAAAATTTGTAATGCTGTTCAGGATTATCTTTAATAACAAATACTCCGTAATAAATTATTAACATAATTGTTTAGTATCATACATGCAACTTTAGTCGAGGATCAGCACGTGCCCTCTGAGGATTAATATTAGCTGGCATTCTGTCCTGCCTCCCAGTATCTTCAGGTGAATGAACCAGGTTTGTGGTTATGTCACTGGCTGCAACTTTTGCCTTCAAGACAGTTTAAACAGAAAGTATAAAATTTGATACAGATGCCTTGATGTTCAAATTTTTAGGGGCAACTTCATATGTATCCTTGTGAGTCTATAAATTTCTTATATATTCTTCCAAATTTTATAATATCAAATTTGGCATTTAAAAAAACTGAAACACTCTTATTTGTCCAATGAGAAGTTGATACAAAAATAAATATAACTTAATGAGCATTCTACTTACAATTAGATTAAAATCTTACATAAATTGATAATTACGGAGTATCAGTTAACGAGAGGTATATTTGATATCTTTTATATTTACATTGGGTAAATATGGAATTTTTAGTGTTATGGAATGACATATACGATTTGAAAAGACATATACGATTTGAAAGGACATATACGAAATTTTGAATTTTAAAATGACAAATATAAAACTACACAAGTTTTAAGTACATATGTGGAAATTTCAACATGTGCAATGATACATATGAAATTTTCCCATGTTTTAAACACCTTACCCTGGTTGACTGTTGGAGTTTCTGTCTTGCCTGCAAATACTTAGGATTTACATGAATGCTGCGAGCGGGACGCTGAGGTAGTGGCTCAGGTCTAGACGTGGTCAACACTGAAGAGGAACCATTTCCAGCTGATTGGAACCCTAGTTCTCTCTCAATTGATTGAAGTGATTGAGGAGGGAAAACTCCTTTCCATGTCCCAAAAAGATGCCGCATACCAGAATGTACTGCAGAATCAGCCTGTCTATAGGCCTTGCAAAATACCTAAAAATACAAAATAAAAAAATTGGCCATATGTATCACGGAGACAGAGTTATAACTTAAAAGCCTTTTGTATGGATTACGATCTAACCTCAGGGAGTTTGGCAGAAAAGTGTTTGATGTAATCTCGTCCAATATTCTTCACAATACTGTCTAAAAGATACAGTGATGGCAACTTCTGATCACTTGGAACCTAAAAGTAAATTCACTATCAGTAATTAAGACAATTAGTGAAAACTCTTTGAGCAATGTCTACTACTCTAGAACACTAAAAATAACTAACAGCCATTGCAGCAACAAAGTACAAAAGACGTCGATTAATTCAACAGACAATCGAATTTGAGGTAGCAAGCTAGTCATGATACAGAATATGACCAGAAGAGTGCCAGTTACATATCATACACTTCCCCGAATATATAACTATTCAAATTTTCAGAAAACTGCTTGCATTGGCAGATCAGTTATCTCTCCAATCACCGTAATACTCATAAGACTGAACAAAGATAAGTTTCAACAGATCTTAAAATGTCAGTCCAATCTATGGAAATTTTAATGGAGTCCTTTTACATGCAAATAATAATCATCTCACAGAAGTAAGCAAACTCAATTATTTAGAGCAAAATTCAATCTTACATTCCACAACACGTCTTTTCACTAAGTCAGATGCCTTTAGCATTTCACTTCATGACATACATGATTTTGTTCTTTGGAAATAAAAAGAAAACGATAGAATAAGCTTTTCTTTCGATCAACTACACCTTATTGTTTCAGTGCAGTTGCAATTCAGAAAAACAAAGTAGCAAAGTTAATGGGAAAAACGAACATTTGAATGCTCAAAAAGTCAAAAGACGCTCTGATAGCAAAATCAGTATCAGTTTAAACATTCATGTTGAATCCTATAAACGGTTCCAAAGTGAGTAACTCAATAGCAATTCCCACAAGGAATGCAGGTATGCAAGTACTCATCAGTCACGTCACAACAACATCAGAAACATGATTACTTAGTATGTAGCAATATAAAAAAGACACAAATCCACATTTACTTTATAAGCACTTAATAAAGATACCAACTATAATCATAAAAGGGCACCATTTCAAACCATTAAAAAAAATCTGCTAACAACAATCCTAATTACAAATTAGAGCTCTCATTGCTTTTAAAAGTAGCCATAACTAAGAGATATCAATTTTCCTTAATCTACTGTACATTAATGCAATATACTCAATAATAACACAACTATATCTAAATTCTAAACAGCCATAGTAACCAAAATTTATCACCTCAACAATATTATTGCAGATAGTAGCAGCAATAGCTTTCGCAGCCTGCACGTTCTCTCCAGCAATGATAGTCAAGTTCGTTATTATCGGTTTCGAATTAAAAGTCAGCTCAGCTAGAGCTGTCCTGTACTGACTCACAAGTTCCTGATGTTGCTGTTGCTTTATTTGTGATAACGATTGCGGCTCGTAACCGTCTCCGTCTCTCTCCACCGCAGTTCGAAACCCTACCTGTTGTCGTTGAACAATCGGCGGCCTATTATTACCGTTTAAATTGTTATTATTATCATTACTTCGAAGAATCGTCGGTTCTTCAGTAATCAATCGAGGTTTCTTCAGTGTATTAGGGTTTCTCGGTGATCTATCAAATGATCTGCCTCGTGAATTATTGTCCATCTCCATTCCAACAATCCAAATCGAAAAGAAAAAAAAAAAAATCTAATCTATGTATACAAATATTAATATTAATTTACAATAAGAGAGCACTTTCTTTATATATACAAGCTGTTACAACAAACATTGAAGACGAGTAAATCTGAAACCCTAACCCTGATTACAATAATATAACATAGATCGAGAAAAAAAAAAAGATAAAAAAATCTAAAAATTACAAATGAATAAACGATAGATTCAGTTAGAGTGTGTGCATATACAGAGATGATGAAGAGATTTGAATGACGTCAGGGGTTGAGATCAAGAGCTGGTTTCGGCTTTTGGTACTTGATATTTTTGTTCAGAATTTCACTGGAGACTTTATGCATCACTTGTCGGAAAAGATTACTCCGTAAAAATGAAGCCCAATTTCCTTGGGCTTAAATTTTACCATAACAACCCGACTACTCATGTTATGTATTCCATTTTTTCATTTTAATCTATATCTATACATGTACTACATTATAATTTGTTTTGCCTTTTTATTCAGTGTCTTAAGGTTTTCAATATGTGAAATTACATTACTACCTCCAAATATACAAGAATTGAAACTTTTATTAAGGAAACCATTTTCATTATCTCTCTTTCTATAATGATCTGTATCATCTATTGATAATACTCTCAAATCATTAAACAGATAAAAAGATACATAAACTATCTATAAAATATTATAAGTAGTATTCTTATATGGAGATCTAATTTTCATTTTAATTCGTACATATCAACGAAATAAATTGTGATAACTACCCGCTGCTTTGATCGGGCAACTGCTAGTATTAGACTAATTAGTTTATTGACCCGCGAGCGGGGTAATATATTTGAATTTTTTAAAAGTTAATGATTAAATATAAAATAAACGTTATGTACAAAATGTTATATGAGAAAAAAGAAGTAAACTAATCGATGTAAATAAATTTAAATCAAATTCGTTGTGGAACTACTTGAATCTTGATATTCCACCCTATATTTATCCCATGGATATCACGTACACAATCGCATTGAGTAATGTCAGTCATGCATGACAATTATTGAAATTAATGTATTTTGGTGAATTAGTAAGTTGAATTGAAAGAAAAACACCCGTTGGTTGGAAGTGAAATGAAATACGGTATTTATACAGATATGTTAGCATGGTAGGTAACAATGTTGCCTCAAAAATTGTATGTTTGGTGGTCCATAATACGATAAGATTTAAAAAGATATTTGAATTAATATCATTTGTAACTAACAAAATGATTAGAATAATAAAATTTATCACTAATTTAATTTAAACTTTAAATAGCATTCAAATCTACAAATTTCGAAAGTCAATCAATTAATAATATAAATCAATTCATTTTAGTAAATGAATTTGGTGAGGGTGTTCATATTAAAAAAAAAAAGTTATAAAGTCTAGTATTTATGGATGATGATTTGGTGGTTGATTTTATATATGACTGTATAATGTCTTAAGTCAAGGTAATAATTAGATTAAAATCGTAATGTTTAGTTTAAAATTTAACTAATATTTTGATGGGGAATGTAAACATATATATATATATATATATATATATATATATATATATATATATATATATATATATATATATATAAACCCTTATAAAGCATTCAGGTTGCATGCTTAAAGTTTACAAATGAAATATGCTAAATACGTATTTTACCCCGTTCATTACATTGAGTCGTTGAGTAAACTAATTTGGTAAGTGTTAACCTTTATTTATTACTCAATGAGTCAATTCCAATATGATAGTAACTATATTATTTCTATGTAGATATACATATTAAATTGTATATTTTGTCTTTGTATTTATTATAAAATATAAAACTAATAAACATAATGTAAGTGAATTATAACTTTACATTATTTCACACTTTAGAATTGTAATTTTTAACTCTTAATATTGAACACTATTATTATTTTTGAACAAAAGGCCGAAAGCTAAAATTTTATTAATCATAGTATTCACACCTCAAAATTGAGGTAATTTTAAACGGAATATCAATCAATGGATTACAATAGTAGTTACAACTCTAAAGTGACAATAAAAGATAAACCTACAAAACGTATAGAAATAACTCAAATTGCCGCCGAGAAGTTGAAATCATAGTAACAACTAACTACATAATGCTTACACAATATTTAAAATAGAGAAATGATATCGTTTATAAGGTCATGTTGTTGACAAATAAAAAAATCATGTTAGAAAATCAATATAGACAATTTTTAAAATATTAAGGGTTTATTTATGAATTACCAGTAAAAAAGGTTATGTTTTTTTAACTGTAAGGGCTCAAAAGAAATAGAGAAGGACTGAAAGTGTCGTTCCCGAATTATTGTGGGTACATCTCTAAAAATGAAAATAGTGTAGGAAATAATTTGAGCCGTATGATCTTTCTATGGAGGGAACTTGTTCCCTAGTCATCCCTAAAATGTGCATATAGTAGGATTTAAACCTGACACCTCTTGTAAGAATATCATGTCGTTATCATCTTCAATCAAACCTATACCATTCTCATTCCCATTTCAAATACCATTTACAAATCAAACACCACCTAAGTTTCAACATGTATCATATATAACACTCTCCAAATTACCAAGGCTTTTTTTTTTTTTTTTTTTCATTTCGGAAGCGTACTTTAACATTCACAACTTGGATTACTTAGCATCACCAAAGTTACACTAAATGATATCATGTAGATTGCATATTAAATCAAAAGTGCAATCCACACCGTATCATCCAGATGCTTAACCTATTACAAACTTTCAAAACATAAGCCTTAGAGTTATTAATGACAAACAAGATAATAAACAGTTAACATGTTTATCCAAATCAGAGTAGGCATCCTCAAACATTCCATTCCCACCATCTTGCCAACCCACATACAAAAGATAATCTGCAAGAGGTAATGAGGGGGATTAGCACAAAGCTAAATGAATAGATCATTAACTATCAACCTAACTCGAATGTACAATTGTTTACAGCTAAGCATCATAAACAAATAACTTCAAAGAGGATCGGTGGTCCTTGAGGCACCCTACTGCCGCGGTGGCCCCCAAGCAATGCTTACGACCACTGAAGGCCAATTCAATGATCTAACCGATGGTTTGGTACTACTACTACTTCCAACATCATTCCAATGAACAACACATGTACAAAGTACTGATGTTATCCAAGTAATAGTACCCAAACCCAATCGCAACTGACCTCTGAAAGATTCACATAATCCATAATCATCATAGCAATATGTTAATTAAACAATTCACAAATAAAACCAAGTTACCCGTTGTAACCAGATTGTTACAACCAACTTAGACTAAAGTCAAGGACCCACTCACCCTTGATGAATGCTGTTTCCACTCAAAGTTCTAATATTATTGAGTCTTCGTCGTATCTGAAAACACAACAGATGTATACAAGTCAATATCGTATCTAAATTATTCGCGACTTGCATAAAAGTGCACCATGACCGTCAAGTATGATAACTCAATTTACAACACCTCAACATATACATAAGTTCATAATTTAATATATCATGACACCCTATACATGTTACTAATCATATAAACATATAACGTATTAATCATAAGGATATGTGAGACTTTAAATTGGTTTGCTGAAAACGGCTAAGGAGACGCCGGCTGGGTCACCGGACCCGCCGGTTCCACTACACTAGAGGCCGGATGGAATACCCAAGCCGCCGGTTAATACGGGTTTTTCACAAACAGAAATAAAGTGCGTTTTAAAGCCAAAACAAGCCGCCGTTTTGGTCTATGAGCCGCCGGGTGGGTAATGGGACCCGCCGGCTGGGTATATGACCCGCCGGTTCCCTTTGGATTTCAAACAAGCCGCCGGCTCGGGGCTTGAACCCGCCGGCTTGTTCATCAAAACAGCAGCAGTAGCTAATTTTCAAAAACCACGAACCAAAACCCCAAAATCTCAATTTCGAACACCACCAACGATTTTCACAAATAAGCAACCTCAAATATAAACATATATCATGTTCTAGCAACAACTAACTTCATCAAACCTCAAATCCATGCATTATTACTCATTCAATCTAATTTCTTCAAACCCTAACATATATACACATATATTGAAGCATTTGAACTTACAATCAAGATAGTAACAAGGTAGATGATGATGATGATGAGCAACAAACAAAATTCCAAGCTTCACTCGATCAATACTCGTTTTCCTCTTTTGATTTTCTTTAAAAGCATGTGTGTGTGTGTTTGTAGAGAGAGTTAGGTGATCAAGAATGAAAGAGTAAAGTTGTTATATCCTTTTAGTTCCATTCAATACAGTGTGATATTATACCCGCTCTAAACCTATTGTCTAGAACCTAAAACCAATTTGCGAGACAATACATTTTATTTTTCCGTCAACTAAGGCTAGTTAAAAGAACTAATATTTCACTATCCACAATAAGTTATCTAACCAATTAACTTATTTATTTCAAGTATCACATAATACCAATTAATTCGAAACGCAATTAAATCATCAAATAAAATAAGGAATTTACCGAATTTCTACTAGGCCCAAATCGAGGATGTTACATCATATACGTTACATTTTAATTGGTAATATCTGGTATAAGCATTTCTATTTGTTATACTAATAGAAACCATATGGGCAAATGACCCGAAAGGGGAATCAAGTTGTCAAAAATTGTCAATAAAAGGAATATCAAGTTTACTAATGCCCAAAAATGGGTTACATTTTAAAATTGAAACAATTGGGAGAACATTAACCGGAAACCTAGGGAACCAGTCATTTTCATTAATACGGTTTTTTGTAAATATTTTTAAAGATGACATCATAGTCAAACCGTGTCTTTTGATACGGTTTTTTGTAAATGTTTTTAAAAATTTTACTCATTTGTTTTAAATATATCAATGAAAATGACTTGTTCAATTTACAAAAAACCTTTTTAAAAACATTTACAAAAAAATATATTAATGAAAATGACTAGTTTTCCAAGTTCCCGGTTAATGTTCCCCCAATTGTTTCAATTTTAAAATGTAACTCCTGTTTGGACATCAGTAAACTTGATATTCCCTTTATTGGCAATTTTTGACAACTTGATTCCTCTTTTGGGGCCATTTGCCCAAACCATATTGATTATTATTATTAGTATAACTTATTTTTACTTTTGGGTATATTTTACTTAATAAGTGAACATTTTATATCTACAAATGCACATATATCACCACTTTCTTCATCCACGTAATAAAAATATCATTGAAAACTCTACTAAAGTCAACGACATTAACAACATAAAATAAGATTAAAAAAGGGCAATCCTCTAAAAAACCAAATTGAACCAGTTTTTGACTGCTTTTGTGACCCCTCCGATAGAGTTTCATTTATTTTTATTTTTTTATTTTTCAGAAAAGCAATTACCAACATACTCAACTATCACGAATATTTATATTAATCTATGAATATATACGATTGTCTCATCCTCAAAACTCGAACCCACAACCTTTTGATTGAAAGAGTTTCTTTTATTTTTTAGTTTTTCTTTTCTTCTTCCTCTATTTGTTTTTTTGTTTTTTTATATATATTTTATGTAGTATTTATTAAGGGAACTCGAGTTTCGCTTGAATTGTAGCCGGTAATCATTCAAAATCCGCTTCCAAGTTACGTTTTTTAATGAATAAAAAAACCACCTAGAATAAAAATAACTTTGTGTTCTCGAGTTTTTTGAATAGAGAGAATAAGAGAAGTTTGGGGAAATTAGATTGTCTTTTCACTCTGAATTTTCTCTCAAATTTTGATAAGAAATAGAAAGATTGAAGATCTTTAATAGTTATAATAAAAAGGTCATTTTCTCTTATTTCTCTTCAACTCTATAACATGAAACATGTAAAGTTAATTTATTTTCTTTCCAATTAAGGAATACAAAACTTTTGAAAATTACTCTTTATCTTATTTTCTTTTCACTAATACTACATCATAGAACATAGTAGATGAATTACTATATAGTTATTTAGGCTAGATCGCAATGGCATAGTTTTAATTACCCGAAGAATATATTTCAACTAAAAACTTATCGGGTCTTATAAAAAGGAGTTATATGAAGTAAAGAAGAGAGGATGCAGTGATATACAATTAGCATATGCTACAAATTCAACAGAGAAATAAGTTCGGCTAGCTCGGTTGGCTTTAGAAGTACTCCTACTTACATACGTGTTGATACATGTGCTGCAGAGTTTGAGGCTGACAGTCCTTACTGTACTCATCTTATGATTATGAGTGTGCATCAGCGCCCACTAAAAGGAAGAAGATTTAGGGTAGTGGACTGAATCGGGTTGGTCAAGGGATCGAATCCGATTATTGATGCTGCCATGCTTCATTTGCCCTTCAGGTTTGTTAATTGCTTCAGTTGATTACTATGCTTGAATGGGAGTTGAGGTGACAAGATGGATAGAATGAGTTCGCGTTGAAAAAAGGGGTCATCTTTAGTGCGGGTTGACTTTGGTTGATCCACAAACTTCACGTGTCAAGTTTTTAAATTAATTATGCATTAATTATTATTACTAAACCATATTATTATAACAAATAATATAAATTCTTGCACATAACTATTGCGAAAGGCCGGAAGTTGTATGCACTAATAATAGAATTTTAGTGATTTTCAACCCATTATTCCCTGTGACCAAATTTGGGACAAACATTCCCTTCTTGATACATTTGGGCATTTGAGTTGTTTGAGATAGATTAAATAAAGCCCAAATTGTTCCATCTAAGCACTTTTGAGTGATTCTGCTACCGTTGGTGGTCCAAGTAAATCGTTCAAAGTAACGATCCCTATGTCTATTATCTATCATTTGAAAGGATGAAGTTGCAGGTTTTGAATTAGGGTGATGATAAATCCACCATAACTGTGCATTACCTCTTTGTACATTACAAACTTTTGATGCACATGTATGATGGATTTATCAAAATTCTTGGTGAAAATATCACCACCCTTTAAATTAATATGTCATGTTACTTATTATCTTGAGGTAGATGCTTTGAAAATCTACAAGGCTGTTGAAGGCAATTATGTAACATCCTCAAATTGGGCCTAGGAGTAATAGGTATTTCCTGTAAATTTAAATGCGATTTAAATTTGTTATATGTGTTTGATTGTAAAAATAATAGGTCAAATAGTTAAATGACTTATTGTGAATATTAAAATATTACCTGTTTTAAATTTATTTAGTTGACGGTAAAATAAAATTGTATTTCCCCGCAAATGGTTTTTAAGTTCCAGACAATAATAAATACGGGGAATGAAAACTAACACTTATATGGTATATTGTGTGGATGGGTCGGTTTTTATTTCCCTCCACACATACATATGTACGTATGAATACACACACACACACATAACCCTAAATCCACAAAATCATGAAGAAAACACCAAATTGGAGCTTGTAAATTCGGATTCAAGCTTCCATGATCATCAAGAACAAGGTATGATCATATGTTCTTCATTTTCCATAACCTAGAATTGGGGTTTTTGGGGTTTTTACTAATTAGTGAGTTTAATCCGAAATTAAGTGTTTGTTTTGTGAAATTGTTGTTAGTTAAACATGTTATTGTTGATTACTAACTAGATTCAAGCTTAAGATTATAGATTTATGGTGATTCTTAGGGTTTATGATGATTTTGATGGGTTAGTGACTTTAATCCAAAAAATAAAGTATGAAATTGGTTAAGGTGGTGTTAATAAGTGTTTATAAGATGGTTAGTAATATTAATTTAACCTAGAAATGAAATAATCATGTTATACAAGTGTAATCAAAATGGGTTTTTGGGTAATTTATGGAACTAGCATGATTAACTTGGGATTGAAGCTTGAAATACTTGCATGATAGTTGGTTGATGTTTATATATAGATTATAACCTTAATCTTAGGTTAAAATGAAGAATTTGAAGTATAATCATATGGATAGGCATGGGTTTAATTGAATATTCATGAATTGAAGCTCTTAAGCTTGAGTTAATAATACATAGTTGTTGTTAGTTGTTAATGATCATGAATTGAGAAGTGATTGTGAATTAATAAGGATAATGCGATTATTCGTAAGCTTGAAATGATTAATGAAAGGTTGATGATCATAAGTAATTAACTATGAAGTTGTAGTTACTAAATGTGTGACTTATTGATAATGAGTTTGAAACAAAGGCCTATAATGATTAGAGTAATAACTCACTAAAATTGAGTTTATGAATCAAGTTGTACTACCTTAATATGAGTTGATTTTTATGGACGAGTTATTAACTTGTGTTGTGTTATTGTATTCTCAGATATGGAGAAGACTCAGTGACATTAGACTACTGAGTGGACGACTATGATTGTCGGTGAGTGGATCTTGGACTTTCAGTCTAAGTTAGTTGTAACAACATGTGACACCCCCAAATTTGATTGATTTGCGGAAGCTCGATTTGGGTGTCACTAATCAATATACAAAGCACATAAGATAATAACGAACGACCACTATATGCGTCGTTTTAAACTTGTATAAATAAAGTAAACGTTTACATCAAAACAATGTTACATTAGCTCGGTTCCTGAAATTGAGAGATTACATGGCATAATTACTTTTACAAAATATAATAATGCAATCAAATCTCTAGTTGTATGTATGCTGACTCGAGCTAATAATCCCTGCTTGTGCAGCCAACCTACTGCTGGGTACCTGTGATAAATACTAAAATGGGTCAGCGAAAACGCTGGTGAGCTCACAGGTTTGTATGTCAATGTATAGTTGTCAGAACCGCAAGATTTATATTGAATTTAAAATGCAATTAAGCAACATAAAAGTTATACAATCCATGAGCACATAGTCTGAGCTTAACTTGAGCGCTAGGTCCAATTAAGGAAACCTAACTGGTTTGCCTCCTACGAGTGTCTAATCCACACTCGTCTTCCCAAATGCTAATACATCCGTTTGACCGGTTAGTGCGTGCTAACCCGGATGAGGATTGTCAATCCCATATGATATCATATACTAACATTCACGCTATAAATACTAGAGACTATGCTATGGAGGACTTTAAATTGATTAGCTTGAAACTCATGTAGTATTTGAAGTTTGGCACTTGCGTTCTACTTGTAAAACAAAACAGAGCAGTATTATCACACCCCTAGTTGTAAAATAGTGAAAATGGGGCTATGAAACTCACCTGGGCCTTGAGTGCTTATTGGAATAAACTTGAATTGATTAGCTGTGATGTGTTGTCCGAAGACTTGTAACCTGAAGGTGTCCATGACACGCGATGGTTATTAATTGATTAGGTATCTCGAAGGACTACCTTTGTAGTTGTTTGTCCAAATTACCCCGATTTGATTGACTGCCTTGTCCAAATTACTAAGATTTGGTTGATTGATTTTAGTATTTGAAAACGTGTACGGCCCGTTGGTGACGGATTTGTCATAATAATCTCAACTATTATTATTTTGATTTCGTAGCGTTTTTACTTGAAAAATGTGTTTTGATTATGCTTTAGAAGCCGTTACGGAATCTAAGTACGGGGGTCCGGAGGCAGCGCCCCTGGTAGCGGGGTCCAAGGGGCGGCAGCCCCTGGCGGGGTCCAAGTATGCCGTTTGGAATATAGAGTGTCAACGAAAATGGCTCAAAATGGCCTAAAATTGGTTATACGTCTGTTTTCTCGTAAAACGTGTAAATTGAAAAAGTGGAAAAATGGAAAGTTGCATTTTGATTACATGAGGGTGCCTGCAAAATTTCAGAGTCTAACTATTTACGGTTTAGGAGATATGCGCGTTTGAGTTTCGTATTTTTGCACTAAAATTGCAGACTTGTTACAGCAGGTTGAATCCGGACGGATTCCCTTGAATCCGTACGGATTCCCATGAATCCGGACGGATTCCTTGACCGGATTCCTTAAAAATGGTTCTGTCCCAAAACTTGGCCTTGAATACGGCGGATTCCCCGGAATCCGGGCGTATACCCTTCAATCCGGGCGGATTCCCCAGAATCCGGCGGATTCCCCTCTTATTGAGACATTTCTTGTGTTATGTGTTATATTAAGTGAGTTTAATATGAAAGTTCGTAAAATTTCGACGTTCGACGTAACGTTGGACGTAGAATTTCCGTTAAGAAATTTCGGTGTCCGATTAAGATGAAATTTACATATCCACTTAAAAACGGGCCAACGGTCAAAGCTCATCGCTTTGCCATGAGCCCTGTCAGTTTTCGGCACTTCGGGGTCGTTTGGGGCCCGAAAATCGCATTTTACTGTTTTTCGGACATTATTTCGGACTTTTAGCTTATGATTTGTATTGGGCTTTTGTTCCTTTGAGCCCAGAGATCATTCCTATGACTAAATATAATGTAAAAAACTTGTTTTAAGAGGTCCACATATATTATTATGTATAAGATGTTCATAGACGGTTTATTTAACTGCAAATTCGAATAGCAATTGGTATTGTTGATTATTACTAACCAGGGTTAATAAATCTTGAGTATGGGATTATGTGGATCATATAGGTGAATCAATTGAATCATATAGAACATTAAAATTGATTGAAGTGAGCATTTTAAGAATTGTGAGTTAAGTACATGAGCTTGTATCTATATGATAATCGAACAGGAAATGCTCAATTGTAACTAAACTAAAGAAGCATAGATTGATGATAATATGTTAAGAATTGCACATAATAGTGATAATATATTTAGTATTAAACCTTATGTAATGCACTATTAGTATTAATTGCTATACTAGTGCTTGAAATTGTGCTAGGTACTAAAAGTATTGATGGAGGTGGTTGTGATAGACATTACACCTGTGTTAATGAGATGGTGAAAATGGTGTTAAATGTCTGTGTTGATTATATCCACCTGACTATATGATTAGTCTTACATTCCAAGGAATATGTGGAATAGGTAACAAGTTAATATCTGATTTTGTACTTGTTGTTAAAGTGATATCATTGTTAATGATATATATGAAATTAAAGATTAATCACATTGAAGAATTAACAGTATGAAGTGACCTGAGAATGAAGTGTGACTGACATAATATGACGACGTCTGGCCAACGTATTTATATTATGCCATTTCACATGGAGTTGTTGAGGTTATTAAGTACCCAATGAAGCTAAATGATTTTAAAATAACGGATGACATATGTTGACCTGCGGTTATGAAATAGTTATTGACTGAATAATATATGGTGGTAGTAAGCTGCTCAACTAGTGTTAATTTGGACGTTGTAAAAGAAGAATTGGAATGGGTTATACTACTTGTTAAAAATGAGTATGTGATTATTTGTTGGTAATGTTTGAGGCTTAGTGAAGATTAACATAGCCGGATAGCCTAGTATTAGAAAATTAGGTGAAACTATGTCCTTGGAAAAAAAAAAGTAAAATAGTCAGGAAAATAAGAGTTTTAATTGTTGGATTGATAATATTATTATAATTATGTGCGAATTACATATAATCTTTCGTATTATGCATATCTAATGACTAGATAATGTGGTAAATTGTAATTTGAAAAAGTTATGTGATGAGATAAGCTAATGTAGAGGTCGACTAGATACAATTATTGAGATGATATTGTTGAAAATGTGTTGATGATTAGCACATTTTGATAATGTGGTACGTGTGCTAGTATAGCAAGGTACCCATTGAACGAGATTTAGCATGTATCCAGATATAATTTGGTGCTAAGTGATTGTGTAACTATATGATAATGGTATTAACCGTAGGATTTGACCTCTACTTTGCTTATTAATATGTGGTTAGTGTTACATGATTCCGAGATATTTTAATAAAAATGGGTTTCATGTACCTCAGTGATATGTGGATATTAGCGTGGATGCTAGTTATAATTGAAATTTAAACTTCATTGATGATATGTGTATTGTGGTTTCCATAACCACTGTTTTCGTTATTGAAAAAGATAGAATTCATATACTAATTTTAAAGATCTAGCATGTCGCTAGATTCTGGATATGAGAGTATATTACTTTACTTAGTTAAGTGATTTACTTATGTTAAGTGATAACTTGTTTTAAAACGTTCATTGTGTATATGAAAAATAAGATTTGGATACATTATATGTGCTGAAATGAGAAATTGAAGCATGTACATTGGATATGTGCATGTGTAATTAGGCTGAAAACATATATCTTAAAATGGATTAAATGTATACATATTTTGTGTATGTGTGATTAGTGATTAAGATACGCATAGAGATGATATGCATAAGTAATTTAAATTGTACATATACCTTATGTGCATTTAGTGATAAATAATTATGTAGTTAGGGAATTGGAAATAAAGTGTGAACCAAACTTCACACGAGGTATGATGTGATTAAATTCCCTAGATTAATTAAGGATGATTAGATTTCGAGGACGAAATCTCTTTAAGGGGGAGAGATTTGTAACATCCGCAAATCGGGCCTAGAAGTTTTATACTATTTTCGGGATTTAAATAATTATTTAAATGAGATAGGAAATTTATTGTTAGTTTATTTAAAAATAAATAGGTGAAAGAGTCACAAGAATTATTGTGAGTAATAAAATAATATTTGTTTTAAATGGTGGAACCTGACGGTAAAATAAAATACTTTTCCTCGCGGGTATTTTCGGGTTCCAGGCAATAGGTTTAGAGCGGGTATTATTTTATACTATTGGAAGTTGGTTAAAAGAGTGGTGGCCGACTTATTTTTCCCCATTTTCTATTCTTGATCTTTTTCTCATCTCTATCTCTTTTACATACACACACATACATACATATCAAAATCAAAAGAAAGAAAAGAGAGAAAGATTGCTTGTGATCTTGCTTTAGCTTCATCTTCTTCACTAGATCATCATCATCTTTAAATTGTGAGTGTTCATCATATATATGTGTACATATTAATAATTTAGGGTTTATGATTATGTATGTGATTGATGATGATATATGATGATATGTGTTGTTGGTTAGTATTATAAAGTGTTATTTGTTGTATGTAATCGATTTGATACGTTGATTTGGTGAATTGGGGTTTTGATTTCGGGTATAAGGTTAGAATAGCAGGTACAGGGGCTGTTCGTCATGGGAATCCGGCGGATTCACGGGAATCCGGCGGATTCAATTATAAATTGGGGAATTCGGCGTATTCCGGACCGTATTCTCGAACGTATTCCCTTGAATCCGGGCGGATTCATTTTGTTTCAGGCTTATTGTTCAGCTGTTGGTTATTATGTTATTGATTTATACATCGAACTTAATTTGTGCTAATGTTAAGTGATTGATGATATGTGTTAGTAATGTTTTGGACTTAGTTCATGTTACTTAGGCTAATTAAGTTTTGTAATTAGTTAAGCAGTGGTTACTTAATGGTTTGATATCATGAGCTTGTAAATATGTTATATAAGTGTAACATGATGTAAGGGATATGGAATTAGAAGATTATGTAATAAATGGTATATCACTATGTGTATGTGCTTATGATTTGGTGCCATAAGTGTAAGCTACCATTTAATAATTATATTCGATTATCCGGTAATTATTATCATATTGATATGATATAGTGTCTGACGAGACATTGCGATATGTTATATGATTATAACGTGTATTTTTTATTATAATAAGATTACCATTGTGACAAGTTACTAACTTGTGGTATTCTGTAATGTTTTAGATACGCGGAAGACTCAGTGACATTATACTACTGAGTGGACGACTATGATTGTCGGTGAGTGGATCTTGGACTTTCTGTCTAAGTTAGTTGTAACAACATGGTTACAACGGGTAAACTTGGTTTATTGCAATGATTGCATTAATATTAGATTGGCATGTTGGCTAAACCTTTGATTGATTATTGGCGTCCATTGTGCTATGATAGTTGTGGACTATTTGATTTGGTGGGGGTCAACTAATGTGTTGGGTTTGGATACTATTACTAGGACTTCGCAAGTGCCTTGTACATGTGTTGGATACTGAAATTGCGTCGTGTGTAGTAATAGTACCAAACTATCGGTTTAACCTCTGATTTGGCCGTCAGTTGGTTTTAAGTGTTACTTGGGGAACCATCCGCGGCATGAGGGTACCTCAAGGACCACCGATCCTTCTATGTTGCTTGTGCATTGCTTGGTTATAGGCATGTGTTAAGCTGAGTTAGATTGATAGCTTGGGATCTATTCACTTAGCTTCGTGCTAACCCCTCATTACTTCTTGCAGGTTTACTTCTGTATGTGGGTGGGCAAGAAGTACATATGAAATGGAATGTTTGACAGGCTCACTCTGAAATGGATGATACGTTAATGATTTAACAACACATTGGGATTTCTATAACACCTAAACTTAATGTGTGTAATGATTAGAATAATCTAGTTTTAAAGATTTGTATATAAGTGGATTGCTATTTGAAATGTATGTATGCAATCCACTGGTTTCTATTAATCATGCGCTTCCGATATGTTTACAAAAAAAAAAATGTCCTTGTATTTAGCGGGTGTTATAGCCGATATCATAATTACACCTGTAGTCAATCGACTTTTGCTAGCAATTGGCGAGATGTTCAATTTGCTAAGTTGGCTAGTTCCAAGTAACACAACGCTAATCTTGATCGTAATAATTATATAGATCACTACAAAATTTATGTTAACATACCTTCGTTTGGTAGTATCTTTTTTTCAATAATATTTAACTATTAACACAACCTAATTTGTTGTAAAAGTTTATTGAGTTAGCCATCGAATTTCGCAGGTTATGATCTAATATCTAGTAGTTATAATAAGGGGATAATTTCATATAAGCCATTGTTATACTTCAAAATATCCCTTATATATGTTCATATTTTGAAGTTTAACAATGACATATATACCCAAACCTTCATTCAATGGCTGATACTAGACTATTTTTCAATTTTTCTGGGCTAATATGGACGCCCTACTTTTCAGGAATGGGTATAATGGACTATGACTTTATTTCGAAACGGGCGAAATGGACTTTGTGTTTTCCGAGAAGGTTGTGGTGAGTGGTGAGTGGTGAGAATTGAAAAATGAAGGTGAACATCTTTTCTTCTTTTACATACCGGCGATCTCATTGCTACTCACCGAGTCACCGACACCCCTTTATCTACTCGCCGGCGCCACCATATTTACTCGCCGCCGCCGTTTGCTGCTAATCGATGCCGCCACAAGTAATCTGTCATCACCACCTTTTAACCGCCGATATAAACACCATTCATCCTCCATCACCGCCGTTGCCGGAAAAATACGTTAGTCTGTCAAAAAAGTTACGAAGGTTGGGTGTGGGGTTTCTGAAGAGAGAGAGACACTTTGTTAGTTATGGTGTGAAAGTTTTTTTATTACTTTTATTTGCCTTTTCAATCCTTTACTTTTCCATACAACTATACATGTACAATAATGATTTTTTAATTTTAAATTTACCACTTCTGAAAAATAATCTAGTTAATTTAGCCAAACTCTCAGTTAACTACACGAAGTACATTAAACTACTTTTATGTAAATTTTTTATACATAGTTATATATAGTTATTTAGACGTCGATACAAATTTAAGCGATATATATAGTTGGTCAACATGAGACGAACTCATTCGACCAAATTTATAAATTGTCCGTTCTAACTTAAGCCCGTTTAGACCCGTACCCATTTAGACCCGAGCCCGTTATAACCCGAGCCTATTTAGACCCGTTACCCAAACCCGCTCTACCCGCCCGTTTTGCCACCTCTGTATATATGAAATTATCCCTTATAATAAAATGGTCATTTTCTCTTATTTCTCTTAAACTCTATAACATGAAACATGTAAAGTTCATTTATTTTCTTTCCAATTAAGGAATACGAAACTTTGAAAAATTACTTTTAATCTTATTTTCTTTTCTACCATTTTTTATACTCTTCTTCTCTTCTTTTCATCAAATACTCGAAAGCGAGCCCCTTGGATTACATACACCAACTTAATTCTATTTCTCAAACCATAGAATTAGATATGGTGAGATATTTCAAACAACGAATGTTTGAAAAGAGAAAAAAAAAAAAAATCTTTATAAACCAAATACCTGCTAAATATTTCAACCAACGAGCCAATGCCACGTATTCGATACACCTATTTTGACTACGTGACCTCTTTATCAACCACCATCTAGAACATATATTTATATCCCTGACCCCACCAACAGTCTACCCGATGTCTCTCGACCTCCCAAAATCTGAATCCTGATTGGCTAATTTAAAGCCTTAAACCCCAAGTAACAAAACGACATCGTATTCCAAACTATAGACCGGTAGTAAAGATCCATTCAACAAAAAATATCTGCCGACTCTTCCTGTTCCGAACTTGAAACTTCACTCTGTTTTTGGTTTTAATTTTACCAACAATGAACAGCAACAAATCTCCACCGCCTTTCACAAGATTTTTATCAAACACTTTGTCCGCATATTATAATACACACATTACCTATATATATATATTATATCTTATTTATAAATGTATGCACACAAGAATTCATCTATCTATCACTCTTCACTAAACATTTCCTTCCCCTGCTTCCTCATTTCAACCCATGGATCATTTCTATAAAAACTGCCCGAATTCGTATCAGCAGCCGCTTCCCTTGTCCGTTTCCTTCGGTCAGTATTTTTACTTTTTATATAAATATGTACATAGATTTATATACGTGGATTAATCTAGGAGATATGATATGTTCTGCTAGCCGTATGCATGCGTAAGGAATGTTAATCGTAACGTAATTTTTAAAGTATCGTTTTCACCTTCATTTTCTATTAATAATGTCATAAGGACCTCAAATTGACCGGTTTAAGCCATATCCCTTGCGGTTCACCTGCTTTTATGGTATCTATATCTATATCTATAATCTATAACCTTTATAAAGCATTTTCACTTCTTCTTGCTAACTTGTATTTGTCATATCAGAATTAACTAATTTACCCTCTTCATTTACTTACAATTTAGTATTAATATTTAACATTTTAAAATTGAAAATTATTAGCACATATATGGTAATAATCATATGGTAATAATAGAAGTCAACTAATCAAATAAATTAGTCTAATTGTTAAACTACATCAAATTATTTATATTTTGACTTTTGACATCTAGAAAAGTTCCACCTAAACACAGGAATTGGCTTCAATGACTATAGTTATGCAAATACTTTCAACTCTATGCAACTAAGTTCCAACACACAATTTTTGAGTTCTTAATAATTTGAAATTGCCCGCTTGTATGAAAACTTGCAGGAAGATCGCAACGGTCTTGGTTACAATTTTTTTCACAATTAGTACTTTTTGTTTGCATTCATTTTATGCTTCTTTAAGTAAAATGTGTCATTCTACATAGTCGCACGTCAATAATTGACTACATCGCAAAGCTACAAACACTAAACACTATTCATAATACACGACCAAGAGATAACATTAACTTTTACTCAATCGTTGATGGCATAATATACTAAGGATGAACTTCTTTAGTCACTTTAATCACAAAAAAGTTAAAATCATACAACTAACCATCCATTTTATATGAATTCAATCACTATTTCATAAACCATCTATATATAGTTTTAGCTGTAGCCCCGCGAATCCACCAAACATTAGTTTGGTAGTTCGATTTATTGAATGTCTATAATAGAGCTTACGTGATTGAAGTCAAAGATAGGTGTTTGTGATCAAAATGGGCGAAAAAAATAGATTTTTCCCCAACTTGGACCTATATAAACATCAATAAAACTATGCATAACTATTTTTCAAACATGCTTACTACAATACATCATTGAATAGTCTCACAAATTTTGCGGGTTTTAAACTAGTAACCTTTATAAAACATTTTCACTTCTTCCTTACTAACTTGCATTTATCATATCAGAATTGACTAATTTACCCTTTTCATTTACTTACAATTTAGTATTAATATTTAACATTATAAAATTGAAAATTATTAACACATATATGGTAATAATCATATGGTAACAATAGAAGTCAACTAATCAATTAAATTAATTGTTAAACTACATCAAATTATTTCAAACTGATATCAATTAGTTGTAAATTAAGAAATGGTATAAACCAATAAAAATATGTATTTTTAGCATTTGTCATTTCAATAAAATCAAAACACTCGAATCAACAAGAGTGACTCTCTTAATTCATCACAATTCACATACATAATTTAACACTCACGATTTCCATACGACTATCTTATGTTAACTGTCAACGTAAGTTAAAACAACTTTTATCACTCAACACCATAAACTGACCGCGTCTTTTGCGTATAAGATGTCATATTATCGCAGCATTGTGCGGGTACCCTACTAGTAAGTTCATATATCGTGGACTACGAGCAATCCAACATGTAAAGCTATGAAAGATGTGTTTTGCTAACAACACGGATCATTTCCCATATAATCTACTAGAATTGCTATGCTTTACTCTATATGTAATCATGTTCTGTTTGATAATTCATAACAGATGACGATGTAGATATTGTAAATGGTGAGGGGGGTGTTCATGTTCCACAACCACTTGATTGTTTACAAGGGACGCCGGTTCCACCATTCTTGTCGAAAACTTATGATCTGGTGGATGACCCGGGACTAGACCCGATCATCTCATGGAGTGATACTGGTGGAAGCTTTGTTGTGTGGGACCCAGTTGAGTTCGCGAGGAGTATCTTGCCAAGGAATTTCAAGCATGACAATATGTCAAGCTTTGTTCGGCAACTTAACACATATGTGCGTATATAATTGCCTTTTAAACTAGACCCTTTTAATCACCAGGGTCATTATGTTAGTCTGTATGTCTACTTCCTATGTTTCTTTTTTTGTTCTTTGTTAATTTTTTCATGTTTTTTTGTTCGTATTATACACATGTAGCTTTGTTTTCTCACTTTTCTGTCAATTGTTTCTAACTCACTAGGCTGTTGTATATTTCTCAATGTAATTCTATATTAGATGTAGATAATGAAGGGGATTCTTTTCTAAATTTAGTTTGAGTTGTTACTTGGATACTCTGCTGCTCTCTTTGCTTATGAGAAATCTGTGATTAAATACGATAAGTGACTTAATTCATTTTGGAACCTTTTGTTATTATTCTTGTTTTTCATTGGTTTAGACATGTGTATATCAAAAATTCTACTGACCTTCATTGTATTGTATTCATGAGAGGTACTGCTTAAGGACCACGTTGGTGCAGATAGATTTTGGTGTATGGTAAAACCTTCAATTATAATTTCTGACTAATTTATTGTCAGGATTACGCGATTGCGTATGTTTTTGTATGTGACTTGGGTTATTCACTTATTCTTGATGTGATTTCCTGACAATCTTCCTCCTGTTTATGGTTTGCATATGGTTTTGTGTAGCATAATTTAGTTTGTTGTGAAAATAAATATCTAAGCTATATCATGTTGGCAGTTGTTTAATATCTTGTGGCTAAATGAGTTCAGGGATTTCGCAAGATTGATACCGACAGGTGGGAATTCGCTTGTCAAAGCTTCTTACGAGGAAAACGGCATCTTTTGAAGAACATTCAAAGGCGCAAGTCACTGCAGTCTCAACAGGTTTATGAAGGAGGAAATGTGCTTTCAATTGAAGCTGAAGTAGAAAGGTTACGTCAAGATAAAATTGAAATGATGCAAGAAGTAATTGATCTACAACAGCAGCAACGTGGGACCCATCAGTATATGGAATCAGTGAACGAAAAGCTTCAAGCAGCTGAAGATAGGCAGAAGCATATGGTCTCATCTTTGGCTAAAGTTTTTCAGATCCCACGATTCAAGAAAGAGCAAGGGCGCATCTCTTCTTCAAGAATGGTTCGCAAGTTTGTCACAAATCAACCCCATGGTCACGGATATGGATTAGATTCAATTGTTCCAGTTGATGACACGGTAAGCAATCTTCATATTCGCACAGAAGTTTTACCTTTGCAACTTCATCATGTTGATTCGCAGGAACTGGCTCAAACTGAAGATCCTATCATAAAAGAAGAAAGTTTGTTTGATTTGGACTTTGAAGCCACAAGTGAGTACTTTTTATCGTCTCCAGTGAATTTGAGTGATGAGTGTGTGGTTAAACAGGAAGATTTTTGGAGCTCAGAGTTTGAGACGATTGCTGCAGTGCCTGGTTCTAGTAACGAGATGTGGAATGATGTTGGAGGCTATGAATTGCCAGAGTTTGGTGTTTGTGGTGCTGAGTTTTCTGATATCTGGAATTTAGAAGCTTCTGGTACTGAAAATAGTCCAAGTGGTGAAACCAACCAATATGGGTTCTAAATCCTAAGTTGGTTCGGTTGATAGGGGTGTTATATAGACTGATGAAACTACTATTCAATAATTGAGTTGATTATTTTGTTTTCTTCTTATTTGATCTACCTTTTAATTTAAATTTCTGCATAATAACAGTGAATGCTCTTTTAGCGTTCGAGTACTGAGCAACATGTCTAACAAGCACATACAAGACAAGTGCCCGTTCAATTATATATTATACTATTTCAGGTCTACAGAAGATTATCACCCACATGATCTTAGTGTCGATCGTTTGATCCCTAGCTATTCAGTGGATTTATTCATTGCTGTAGGCACCTGTTTTTTTTTTTTTTCTTTATATCCGTGCATGTTTCTTCACATACTGTAAAGGGGAGGCAACCACTGTTCATAAATTTTTTTAATGGGATTGGTAACTATTTTGTTATTGTGTATATATGATTATAGTCTCACTGTTTGTTGTTCTTTTCCCAGGTCACTCATGAGGATGCAATCTAGGATCTATCAGTTCGTAGAATTTGGTAAGGAAGGCCAAGTATGTTAATTTGCTGTTCTCCCTATGTCTGTGGTAGTGTGGTATATGGGGTTGACATGATAAAAATACAGGAATAGAAGCACTGGTTAAGGCAGCTATGACATATTTTTGGCCAATTTGTGGCTTGCAGTGCTTGCTAATTTCAGGGATATATCAAGACTGAATTTATAAGCCTGTGAAGGCTGTGATCCTCGAATTAGGCAAAGGTTTCCTTTAGGGGATATGGGCATAGCCACTTATTGGGTAAAGTCGTAAACACGAGCTTTAGGACTACTGATTAACCACCCTGAACCTTGGGTACACGGTGTAAACGTAAAACCTATCAACTTCAGATTAGTTCCATCGCACCGTCATGTTAAGCCCTTTAATAACTCAAAATGACACCTTCTTCCAGGAAAAAACTTGGGGGGTGAGTGGTTGAGGGTATTTTGGGATGAGGAATGGGAAATGGGAAAGATAATGAATATATTGTGCTTGGTCTCGTATAATGCAATGATTCATTACTCATTATTGAGTAATTAACAATTCCCAATCAAATTGTGGGTAATGGAAATCATATTAATAACCATTCGAAGTTCCCAACATATAACAATTATATATACATCGCAACCTGTTATCCCCAAACCTGTCGGTCAAGGTCTAGAAACCAACTCACCAATTAGAAATTGACCAATAGGTTAACATGTTTACCTAAATGGGTATTGAAGATCGCGTCCAGGTTAGGTATTTTTGACCCGTCAACCCGTTTATCAAATCGGGCCGAGTATGGGTTGGGTACTTTGGACCTGTCAACTTGACTAACCCAATGTCACTTCTATTCGTGATGATTTGTTGTATGAATCAAACAACATCAATGAGAAAAGTAATACTAAGTAATGCTCATTGCATAATTGGACTTTCGTGGCCCTTTCCCTTCACTATGAACCAAGTAATCAACCGCACTCTTAGAGAAAACTATATATTACTTTAAAAAATTACAAATGATCATAACTTTAATCTTCTAAGAATTATAATTGATCAAGAATGACTGTTATCGATATGGTGGTGATGGTGAAGACATAATGTTGAGTTGAGATCACAAATGTATACCATAAGTTGGAGTGAACGGTAAATTTTGTGATGGATTGCTCATCATATCAATTTGTAGTTCTAGTGAATTCACCATCTCTCTTTGAAAATACTGTAATTGATCGTGTATAAGTGTACCCATATCAATTAAGACAGCTCTAAATTGTCCAGAACTTATGAGGAAATAGTTCATGTGATTTAGTCATACAAATGTAATAGGAAAATTGCTCACTCACAACTTGCTTCACATGCCTTTGAGACATTAAGATCGAGTACAACACAAACACACGTTTAATATTATGGTTTGTCATGCATGTTAGGGCTTGAAATTAATATAGTCTCCACAAACAACTATATAATGGTTCTATAGTAAGTTAGTAACACACTTTAATAGAAGACTTCAACCTTGTTTGAGGTGTACGTTATTTAAGCATTGGGGATACGCTACGCAAACTACGTATCGGTTTCGATTGCTTATGGTTTTTTCATATTTAAATTCGATCATTGTTATGGTTACTTTAATTTCTGAAAATATCACGACATAAATAACATCACGAGAAAGAAACAAAAACGTCCTATGTTAAAAAAACACATTTATTATTTGTTTCCAACGTTAATACTCTGATAATGTAACCCCCACTTTCGAGTTTCGACTCCACATAGCTTGGCCCATGGGCTTTACTTATTAGGCTTATCCCTCCTCATATAAAGGCATAAAACCTTAGATGGGAAGACGTATCTTATACATTACACATATTACATTGTGTGTAGCCTCCATATGCTCTTCCACTTAAACCCCATTTCTTAGATATGTATTATCAATCACCCTTTACCACCTTTGATGAGAACAATCTCGATGCAGGTTATAACATTTATGTAGAGTAAAGAGGTGATTCTCTTCCATCCACACTTAAACCGAAATATGCTTGATCTATTGACGCCATCCGTGAGACTCAAACCCCCGGGTTACACCATCATACTCCATATTAGATTTACCCAGAATACCAAAATAATCTCAACAGGTTAATGTCACATAGTAAAAAATAGTTTAGGGACTAAACTTACACTTCACTCAAAATATTGGACTGTATTTGTACAGGACCGCAACATTGAATCTCTTTATAATATTTAAAATATTTTCTTTTTATAGCTAAAAATAAGAGGGATTCCAATTCCAATTTCCAAATATCTCAAAGCCAAAAGGCGGGAAAATTTACCAAAACCGCCTAATCACAAATAATCAAATATCATCGCATTACAATAACAAAATCATCTCCATCTCCATCTCTACTAGGTGCAGCGCCGTCATCCGTTATTTTCGCCGGATCACTGATGAATGTCCGTACGTTGTCGCCGATTTCGAGTAGGTACGTATATTGACTTGATTAACTTACGTTTCTCACATTGATTAACTGTTCAGGCGATTAATTTCATTAAGTTTATATACTTACAGAAGAATTTTAGGTTATCATAAACGAATGTTAGTAATGAATGCTAATGTAGTAGATCATGAGTTTTAATTTTTTAATTTAATCTATTTCCCTTCCTATACGTGGTTGTGTACATGGTTGTGTACAGCGATTTGGCCAATGGTGCTACAAATATTTCACTTGACATAGATAGACATTTTAGTTAAGCTTGTACTCTTATATATTGATAAATTTTTAGGTTACCGAAAATATTTAATGTAATTTTTTAGATCATGTAAATTTTGTGTATCTATGACTGTATATATGAGTGATTTACCAAATGGTACTTTACACATACCCATGTTCACGATTCGTATTATCTATGATTCGATTCCGTATAGCATGATTGATAAATTATATAAAGCTGCAATTGACATAGATATACATTTTCCAACTGATTTAGTGTATTGGAAGCGGAAGGCATATGCATTATGCTAGTGAACACATAATCTTTGTTTGTATGCTTTGCAAATTTATTGTTAGGAAGGAGTTATGCTAATCTCAAATTCGTGCTACTTATTAATTTATGTCGAGATAATGCAACTATTACACTAATGGTCAGTCTTTGCTTCTTTTGTGTTAGATTTTTGATACCGCACGTCTAAATCTGGTTCAATATACGTTTGTGGTCATGTATTCAACTGAATTGTTTTTCCCACTGGTGACGCTTCTGTGTAAGCTGTATATAACTGTATCATTAATATTTTTACATATACATATAATAATTCTCCGAATGATGGTTAGGACCAGAACATACTCCCTAAGCGATGAAAGTTACTACATTATATTCTTTGGGGGTCCGTTGAAAGTTGGTTATGTCAGCCAATCTCGTAGTTGACTTTACTTGCTGCTATGATGCACTCTTTCAGTTTGCTTTATCAGTATATCCTTGAAATGATTTGCTAGGACATAACGAAGATTTCCTAATAACTCTAGCAAAAGACTAACATAGTAAACAATCCTGTTATCTTTGGGTTATACAAAATAACTATGATGCCTAAACTATGAATTATGCCACTCCAGCGGGCATCATCATTTGCAACATGTGTATGTATGTCAGTCGCTATCGTACATGGTTCCCTGCCACATTTATCTTTTACAAACTATAGCGACTACATTTTTGTCTACTGCACTAACCTCTCTTTTCATCAGTCTTTGCTTTTGATCTTTTTAACCTGCTAGCTGGAAAGTGTAGTCTGGCCATAAGTGGGCGGGGTGCTCGTGTCTCCTGGTCAAATCCTCTTACACATACAAACCCTGGAAAAACATGGTTAAAACCAAGCTGAGAAAATTGATGGAATAGTTCAACTAGGACAATCATTCCTGAACATTTCATTAGTGATTGGGCGATTGGCTTGGGTAGCTAATAACTGCTTCAAGCATTTGCAACTACAGTAAATTTCATTTCATCAGAGGAATGTATGAAACCCTCAAAAGCAAAGTTTATTAAGGGAACTTCAACATATATTTTAGTACGACACCAAGATTGTGCATAGTTTCCCTTTGAAATCATTTTAGTCAGTTTGTCCTTGTGCTACCAGTCAGCTGCAGAGTGATTAAGGTAACAAATCCGAAAATCACATAGTAGTAGGGATCTATATTTCTACATACCTCTCCAGAAGCAGTATTGAATAGCTTCTGTTGTCATGCCTGGCATATAAGAAAAATTATGCAGTAAGTTTGGTTTACATTTAAAGTTTTATGTGAATGTTACACTGGTATTATGTATATGAAATTATTCTTTTCCTACCTTTGAATATCGTCGGTATAGAAGTTCCAAAGTACACTGTTCTTCTTGGTAAATTCCATAACCAAGCTCGTGGGACATCAATTGGGTTAAGACTTGATGTATGGTCTGCAAACACCTGCACCTCAATGTAAGTTCTTTTTGTTAATTAAATCAGGAAAATAACATTCTCGTAAACCTTAAGGGAAAAATCTGAAGAAAAGACCACTTGATATTTGAGACAGCACTATGCTATACCTCATTAACTTGGAAATACGTGCCGTTGAGTGGAAAGCTCCCTCTCATAGCAGTTCGACATGGTATCTGTTCATACTATGCATGTTAGATTTGTAGACATAGCAAGATCCCGGATGTGCACGCTCATAAATAATAATTAACTAGATATAATAGCATACAGGTATGTAATTACTCACCAGAAGTGTACCACGAACAGTTTGGAAATTTGCCTCTCTTGTACTGCTGCAGAAGAAACATGTTTCTTCGTTGCATAGTATGCCAGATTCTTGGGAGCAACACTGTCCTTCTGGTGGCTGAATCGAATCTGCAGTTTCACCTGGTACGAAAGAACAGAATACGGCAATTTTTCAACCAGCCTCAACAAAACCAATATTAAAATTACAAGTTTTTCATCTCACTACAGTTCTCATGTTTAATAATTGCAATTGTGGTTTTGAAACATGCATATGTATTTGGCTACTAATATTCATGAATAATTTCTTACTTACCAGGTGTCCAAATTGCAAGAAGGTAAGGGCAAGGATCATCAGGTTCCCGAGTGTCCAGCTGAAAATTAAGGCAGCATTGGTTTGAGAAATGTAAATCTGATGAAGGCAATTTTATTATTACCTAAGGTGTACTTACCCCTTCCAAGAGAGGATGTGAATCTGGAAGCTCATAGCTACAAAGTTGACAGGGAAAAGTCATCAGGATACCATTTTAAAAGTAATATCATGCTCTTTTCAGAATTACTTGTTTTTTTAAGGTTAGTACTGCTTTATTTTATGGTGTTTCGCAATGTGTTTACTGTTATTTCAGCACATGTTTTGCTTCATATATCTTACAAGTACATCGTTGGTGATCTTGGGCAAGCCTAGATAAGGTGGATGCTTCCTTTCTGGAATGCCTCAGAAATGTTAAACATTTAGATATTTTTTTTAACGGCAAAACATTTAGCTAGCTACCAGTCTGATTTTGTCTACTTTCAAGATATAACACCAGTCTATATCATAAGAACCTAAAATCTACTGACATGTCATTAGACACTATGATTAAATGCGTAGAATGATCTTGAAGTCCTCAGGTACCCAATTCATGCAATTCAATTATCAAGCATTTTAGATCTCTTTCTTTCATCTTAGATACACTTCACCAAAATGTCTTTGATGTTTATTTCTACTATTATAGTATTTTCTATTTTTAATCATAAACACCAATAAGGAATAAAAGAAAAGAACGTAGAAATTGGCATAGAATAGCAATCACTTACACTTGGTGCTCTGTTCTTAGCTGGCTCACATTTTTAAGTTTAGGTGTGGGGATTGAGGCAGCTTCTGATGTTATGGCAACTAATGCCTTTGACATATCACCTTCTCCAAGTTCCATGTGCCTTTCCATGTAAGTTTGCAAGTTTTGAGTGAACTGTTCAATGTTGAGTTTGATCATCGGGATTTCTTCTGGGTCTTCACAAAAGTCCTCTATATCAGATACTTGTTGTATCTGTTCTGGTTCTGGTGATGCGGGCACCTCAACTATAGGTTCTGCCGATGCTGGTGTTGCTGGTACCTCTACTATAGGTCCTGGTGTTGCCGGTACCTCAACTATAGGCCCTGATGTTGCCGGTTCTACTATAACAGGGTTACAATTTTGGACTTCAGACGGCGGTTGCAGTTGGTCACCAGCTGGAGGTAGATCTATCATCCCAACAGGGCTTTGACCAGTTCTGTTTCTTGTTAAACTTGCTTGACTGTCTTCTGGTGCTGGCAGCCCCAGCCTTGCACTGGAATGAAAATGGTCAGTAGTGAATTAATGCTTTTGTTAACTGTAACATGGAAGTAACGTTTTACAACAGCACCAAAATCCACATTTCAAACTGTTTTTAAATAAAGATTTATTCTAATCAAGGTTACATTCTTTTCATTTCTTGTGACTATTGAAATTTTGACTTTGGGCACTATGTGGTTAAACAATATATTCTCTGATGAATAAAGATTCTAGGTGTGTGTGTGTGTGTCTGTGTTGTGTGTATCTGTGTCCAGGAATATGAGCTGCAGCTGTTTCATACCATTTTTAAAATGCATAGGATTGGGTTTGACATGAAACACTTAAATGTCCGATGTTTTAAATTTATATAAGTAAATGGTGCGTCATTATATGGTTAGGAAATGTTACATTCAATAGTAATCTAAAATCAATAAAATGATTTATGCAACAGGATTGCTACAAATAAATTTGATTTGGGATATGCGTAATGGTTTCGTGAGGATGTCTGCAAGTTGATGTTTGGTTCATATATTTTCCGCTATGATTGAACAGGAGACAATGTGTTGTTACTTGCTCATCCATGAAACAAGGTTATCACCAACAACTACATAATACCCTAGCGTCGATTTTCTCAGAAAAGGGGGCAACTGGCCCAATCTGTATTAGAGAATCTAAATATCTTTCCATCTTTCTCGCTTAATGCACCTACTCTGTAGTAGCTTTGGTCTTTGGTCTGAATAGATTATAATTGAGGTAAAGGGTGTAAAATTTATCGTATAAATGTCATGCGCTTCTTTATAAAGTGAAACTCAAAAAATAGGTGGGTCTCAGATTTCTGTGCTGTTAGTGTGGTGTTGACAAATAGGCTTTTTCTAGGCGGTGCAAGTTATTGTTGCCGGTGTTCTTAGAGAAATAGGAAGTATGTTGCTCAAACCTTGCAAATGCACTTGCAAAATGTCTGCATTCTCCTCTGAGTGGACATGCATTGCAATTTGGTTTAGTCTTTGTACAGAACACCTGCAACAATCACAAGCTTATATTAGCTTTCAGTTAGGGAAGATGCCTTGCATTTCTCATGGATATGTATATAGCCTTACCTTTCCAAATGTAATCATCTGGTAATGTAATTCATACCTGTCAAAACAATTGATGAAAAGTTATTATGAATGTTATAATGTTCATCTGTTATTAATTATGGCGGTGACGATGCATATATGCATAGTATAAAACTATAAATGCTTGAAAACTGTTGGCATACAGGGTTCTCTGGTCAAGCTTGCACAGTCGTGGCCAGAGATACTTTTGAATTGTCTCCTGAACTGGATACCTGTGTAGAAAATTAAGTGTTAGTGTTTGTTTCACAGATCAAACTCTTTTTAAATAAAGATTTATTCTAATCAAGGTTACATTCTTTTCATTTCTTGTGACTATTGAAATTTTGACTTTGGGCACTATGTGGTTACATCAACAATATATTCTCTGATGAATAAAGATTCTAGGTGTGTGTGTGTGTGTGTCTGTGTTGTGTGTATCTGTGTCCAGGAATATGAGCTGCAGCTGTTTCATACCATTTTTAAAATGCATAGGATTGGGTTTGACATGAAACACTTAAATGTCCGATGTTTTAAATTTATATAAGTAAATGGTGCGTCATTATATGGTTAGGAAATGTTACATTCAATAGTAATCTAAAATCAATAAAATGATTTATGCAACAGGATTGCTACAAATAAATTTGATTTGGGATTTGCGTAATGGTTTCGTGAGGATGTCTGCAAGTTGATGTTTGGTTCTTATATTTTCCGCTATGATTGAACAGGAGACAATGTGTTGTTACTTGCGAATTTTGCATTAGGTTTAGTGCTTACAGCTCCAAAAGATGCAATTGGAGAGACTCGGGAAGCGGTTGCAGGGGTACCCATCCAAGTCTTACAGCAATGCGTCCCACATTTGTGTCAACCTAGTCATAATAATGCCAAAGAAAATAATATGAAGATAATAATACCTTAACAAAATGATTGACTAATTCTCAAGTATAATTCTTACAGGGAAAGCAAGATGGTGAAGTGTTAGAAGTCGGATACACTCCACGCTTTTCAAGCCCAGGCCTTTAAAGCTTAACAAATACTCCCTATATCAGAAAATGTTAGTGCTATTATCAACAGCAAAAAGGGTCTGCGTTCTAGCATTACTCATTTCAACATAGGAAACAGTAATGCACTCAATAAATTTAAGTATATAATCTTTAAGGCTTTACTTGGCTTTGTCAGGTGGAACATCTCTTAACCATTCAAGATTGATGCTTCCATGGTCTCTTACTAGCCGATCAAGCATGTCCTGTACAGATGCAAGTAACATCAAATTCGGTATGCCTGATTTTTCATTTGTAGCTAGAGTGCTACATGGCAAGATTGCGGGTTGGGTGGATTGGTAACCAGTCTAAACAGGTTTAGATGAATATGGGTCATTTTATATGGGCAGGGTGATTTGAATTTTTTTTATGTAATTAATATGATTATGACTACTTAAATTCTAAACCACTACTATGTTTTTTTAAAATTTATTAATGAGGTCGTAAGCAGCTAAAAACACTTGCGTGTTCAACCAATTGCATGTATCATTTTCAATCAAGTATAGGTAAATTTAACCCGTAATCAACCCATTTCTGTGTAAATGGGTTGAATTGCCACTTACATATATTATAAATTACTCATTGCGGAATGATATATCGATACCTTTATTCTTGCTGCTAGCCTATTGTTCATACCCCTTTCCTTGATGGAATCTGCAACCTCATCAACATTTGCAGCCCTTACTGCCTCGTAGTCCAAAGAATCTATTGTGTCTGGTGTTCTCTCTCTCTTCTGTTTGACTTCAGCTTGCAATCTTAGGTTATCCCATTCAACTTTAATCTGTTCCTTCCCACTTTTCACCTTCTTTATTTTAGAACTACCCTCAGCCATACCATCAACTATTTGACTATTGCGATTAACATTCAAATTAAATTCAACTACCCTGTGCACTGTTTCTCCCGTGGCTTCAACAATCTTGTTAATCTTAGTGGATTCGGAAGTCTCTGCTGACACATTTGTTATATTAAGAACTTCTTGCACCTCACAGTTATCGCAAGTGCTGTAGGAAATTACTGATTCTTGGGAACTTATTGTCTTGACCATCTGAACCGTAGTTTGACTTGCAGATTCTGCTGATAGTTCGCTTTCTACACTTGCTGACTTTTCATTTTTCGTTTGAATAATATTTCTTTCTTCTCTTAACTCAAAGGATTCAACATCCGAAGCTCCTAAACTGCAAGTGTTAGGCAACTCATGCTCTTTGGTAGAAAGTGTCTGTTCAGATGAATAATCTGCTTGTTGTTGACTATGAGTATTATTAACCGCAGTGGTTCCTTGCATGTGTAGTAACTCTACAAAAGAGGTGCACCCATCATGAACAGTAGATTTAGACCCATCCTTTTGTTCTTCAAAGTTGTGCTTGGAGGATGACTCTAATTTTTCAGTGATATGAACAACTGAAGATTGTACAGAACTTGGAGATGTATATGCTGAGTTCTGTGAAGAAAGTATGTCATCACCCGCTGAGTCTTTTCCAGAGAGTTCAAGAACTTCACATTCTAAATTATCATTCAAGTCAACAGTACTGCCACTATTTTTGGAAAGTTCACTAGCAATTTCTTTATCTTCACATGAATAAGCATCTTGCAGATTCATAGAACCGCGGTCTTCATCTTCTTGGCATGGTTCTTTAAAAGACAGGATTGATTCTTCTTCATGGGGCGCTTCACTGTTGTTATTTGACTTGAGTGGATATCGTGCAGCAAGAGACATAAATGCTGAACTGCAAAGGTTAGATTTTATAAGTATTTCTTGACTTGATGAGAACCATAAAGTGAATTCCTTTGTGGTTAATGTCAATTCTATCTTACCTCGATAGATGATCTGACACATTCTGGGTAAGGAAAACCCCAACCACTGAATCTAAAACAGATCCTTTCCACCTGGAGAAGCGCCTATCCCCTGCAAAACTTACATTTTTAGTGTTTAAGACTGAAATTATTCAAATGGTGATCTCAGAATCTAGTAAAAACAGACATTAACGTCTGCATGCCCAGAACCCTGACCTTGTACAAGATGCATTCGTGCTATGAACGAATCTGCACGTCCACGGAATACTCTGCGTTCTTCCTCCCACCATTTTGCTTTGGCCTCGTCAGTTCCGTCTATTCCTTCACTATTAATATCTTCCAGTAGAAGCATCCATACTCTACTCGTCTCATCATCAAGGTCAACTTTAGGTCGTGGCTTTCTTCTCTTTACTGGATTAAACACACCTCCATAAGGAACAAGACTCCCATTTTGTTGATACACAACGAGAGCATTCTTCTCTTGGTATCCTGACATGTATGGGACATGGTATCCCGGCATAAATGGGACAACTGCATTCCTGTTTTCTTCCACCATATGTCTATTAATATTTAACTGCTCAAATTGGTTAATCAGTGCATCTACGGCATGTATGCGTATGCATCTTAAGTGTGGATTACAACCTGCAATAAACATCACAAGGAGCTCAGAATAATCAACCTTTTTTTTTTTTTTTTTTTTTTTTTTTTTTTTTTTAGAATTACAGATGAAGTACATACCTATGTGGTTTGTTAAGTACCGGTGGTCATTATACCCAGAAGGCACCGTAGTTGTTTTCATTGTCTTTTTCTTGGTTGCTTTATTAACTTGAAAATTTGCAGTGTAGGCTTCTGTGTACGTATGCTGCTGATATCTACCGTCTATCCTTCCAGCAAACGCAACTGAGTCATGCACCATTGTGAAAGCTTCCGTTTTCTTCCTATTGAAATTCTGCATATAATTGTAAGATGGTGCATTACTGGCACTTGTAGCAGTTGTCATAACACTCTGAGTCTTTCTGATTCTCTTGTTCTTGTTAACTGCAGGTAAATGAATGCCTTGCTTGTTACCACTGTTATAGTCAGTGTGAGGTGCTAGAAATTCCTCCAAAGACTCGCGACTATTTTCTCGTGCATTTTTATCCAAATGTTTAATTCCACCCATTTTACTTGAAAATTCCACCTTTGAACCCTGTGCTTGTTCTCCCTTGCTAAAACTTATACTCGTGCTGCAGTTGGATTCATTTGGACTAGGTACACTACTCGGTTCCTTATCCTTCTCTTCCAAGAAATTTATATGACATTTTACTTTTATGTTCTTTTTTGATCTCCCCTGTGGTAGATCAATCTTGCTGGGGGTAATAGGGCTCGGGGACTCACGTTCAAGTCCTTGTTGACCATTATCCACTTCACTTGCTGCACATCCTTCAGCAACCACTTGCTCAACTTGTGTCTTTTTAACCGTTACTTCAGTCTGTTTCTCAGGCTCGTCGAAGTGGATTTTTCTCTTACATGATTTCTTAGCCTGTTGTTCTGTACTCGGATCTATGGTTCCAGGCGCATCCTCTACAACTGGTGTTTCTGTAGATTTTTCAACCACCTTTCTTCTAACGTATTTTCTCTTGCCCGTTGAGGAACCATCAGGTTTTGGGGTTTCGGACTTTGGGGTTCTAGGTTTTCTTGCTCTTTTCTGCTGGCCTTCTTTAACCACTTTTGGTCTGTGCTTTCTTCTTCTTTCTTTTGGTTGTGGTGTTTCATTTACATTAGTTTGTTCAGTCAATCCTTTTTCCAAATCGTGATTCGCCTCTACAAGTGTAGAACCACCCACCTGTGATTGTTCATCAAGATTAGACCTATCTCTGTTATTTGCTGCAAGATTCAGATTCGTTCTTTCATCTGCATTTATATTTACTATATCAGATGCCACCTGCATATGCTCTGCCCATCTCCCCTTATCTGGAGTCACCGGTGTAAACTGCAGAGATAGGCCCGTGCTCACGTGTGCTTCTGTTATTGTTTGTGGCGGCAAATTTAGATCAGATACGTAGTTACTAACGTCCACTCGCCCATCTGCACAAGTTAAAAGATTTTACAATGCATTACCATAAACAAGATGAATTAAAATTTTACAAGAGAAACCCTATAGAAGCATTATTGTGCTTATTATATTGTTATGTACCGATTCTGTCTCCGTTATGAGTGCCTTCTCTGATTCTGGGATCTGCAAGTGCAAGCATATCTCTACAAGACATACCATTCCATATAGAAGTATCATCCCTAGAAGACTTGTTATACATTCCACCAGTATCATGAATTTGACTTGTTGACCTTATATCACTCTCCCAGAAATTGAAAGTCTTCTTTACAGGTGTTTCCTCAATAATAGCTTCATCAAATGGACTTTCAAGCGAATTTCTGCCTATCGTATTTGGATCGGGTTGGGTCGGCTTCGCAGGTGTCACAGGAGCACGAACAACCTCATTTGGGGAAACCTGATGAGAAGATGAACTTTCTCCCCCTTCATCCATATTCTGAAAATTGCAAAAAATATCTGTCCTTTTTGCTTATTTTCTCCCAAATATTTACCAGTAATTTAAAATTTATTAATTACAACAAATTGGAGGAAAAAAATCAGCTTTTTTAGTGGGCTTCTGCTTCACCATCAACCCCATCTTCAAACATTATAAAAACTGCAGAAAAATTATATGGTCAAATATACATTTTCTATAGAAAAACCAATCAACATTAACTAATTTATAATAAATTAATTGCAACAAAGTTATTTTTTTTAAACCAACAGATCCGTAGATAAGAATAATAAATAAATAAATTAAGTGTCACCGATTTGTGGGTATAATCCAGTCGATGATAGTGATCATCTGGACAGTGATTTTTAACGCCGGAAAATTTGAAATACTTAGACGAAAGTGACTAACCTTGCTAACTGGAGTCGTCGGAGAATTCGAAAAATGATCGGAGATCTGATTCAGTCGGTAGTCGGCGTGCACAATGAGAGGGTAAGTGGTTTGTTGTGGATTGGAAAGAGAGATATAGAGAGAGAAGGTAACAGCATAAAGTTTTTTATTCATAGCTTCTTTCCTCCTCGGCAAGTATACGGAAGCAGCTTCTATTTTACAATGGGTTCGCGGGAGATAAGTGACAACTGAAACTTGCATGAGGTGTGGTTAGTAAAACGAAAAGTACATGAATATTTTAATGTATCATTGAAACAGGGATGATACTAAAAAGTGGATGTAGGTGGACCCACTCATTTGACATGGAATATATGACTTGACAATATACTATAATAATAAATGGAGTAATGATATATATGCTTAATATATACGTCAGTATAATAGTTAAACAAATTTGTTGAATTGACATAGACTATATATCTTCAGAGAATATAATACTAATAATTTGAGTAATGATATATATGTCTAAAATATACGTTATATATCTAATTTATTTATTAATTATTTAATAAAATTTTATATTCTCAATTATGATATCATTTTTTTATTATGACCATCTTTTTAAATGCAAGTGTAACAATAATTATTAAACTTATTAATTTAATTTGTATTTATAGTTTTGTTAAGAGTTATTTTATCCTTTTACAACATGCAACTAAGAATCGACTGGATTTTACCCACATTGTTGTCAATGAATCATAATTGATTACAATTATAACTAAACATATATTTTGATAAATGTAAATGTGTTTTCTATGTTTATTGGTTAATCACAAATGTTTTTATCGTCATCTATCGTGGATTATGACTTCACTATATGATTGGAAGCAAAACTTGACTCAATGCGATAGATTTATGCATTTCGATTTGCTATTTAAATATAAAATGCAAAAAAAAACCTTAGATATACATTATATATTTAAAATTTACGACTTTATATATTAAGTAACACCTTAATAGTTTATGGTTTATATGTATGTGGATATGTAATTTATATGTGTGTGTGTGTGTGTGTGTGTATATATATATATATTTTGGGTGGGGTGAATCCATGGATCACAAAATGTAATCCATATCCGATCCACTAAGCATCCATATCCGCTATTCATCCATTTAGATTGTCCATATCCATCACAAATGGATCTGGATGGATGGATGCCACCAGGTTGGATGAGAATTGCCATGCCTAGTTGTGGTTATAAGGTGGTTTCAAGCTGTCGAAAAGGTTTATTTTGTTGGTCTCAGGTCGGGGTTATATGGCGGTTTCAAGCTGTTGAAAAGGTTCATTTCGTTGGTCTTGGGTCGGGGATTATAAGGTGGTTTCAGGTGGTGGTCTTAAACGGTTGAAGAGTGTCATTTCGGTGGTCTTGGGGCGGGGTTATAAGGTGGATTCAGGTGGTCGTTTTAAGCGATTGAAGATGCTCATTTTGGGGGTCCCCGTCGGGGTTATAAGGTGGTTTCAGGTGGTGGCTGTAAGGAGTCAAGGGTTGTTATGATCTCCAATTTCAAGTGCTTTGGGGTTAGTGGTCTCATGATGTTCTAGGTCGAAGTGGTTGTTGGTAGTTTTGGTCTTGGTGGTTTATGATATCAGGCTTTTGGTTTCCTTTGTTAACAATCCCCAACATTTTACTGTGCCACCACTTGGTTGATTGTTTGGTTTGAGGTTTTGGTGAGTTCGTTTGTGAAGGTCATGGTTGGTGTTTACTCGTTTTCATGCTTTGAGTGTTTGCCCTTAAGTGGTCACGTGATATGTTTGGGTTGGATGACTTTGGGTGTATCTTTTAGAGTTGTTTTTGGCTAGAATGAAGTTTTAGAGTCGATTCGATGTATTAAGGTGTAACTTTTAGGGTCGTTTTGTTTGGTTGAATGTGAGCTTTTAGAATTGTATTGGGTGGAAGGAAATTTAGAGTCGATGTAGTTAGGTGATTTTGGTAGAAGTTATCATTTCCTATTATTGTAATTCTTAGCATCTTGCTAGTTTTTTCTTGGAAATAAAATTGTCCGTCTTTTCCAAAAATAGATCTAAAAATAATTTAATACTATAAGCTGACAAATGACGACTTAAATTTGTAAATTTATAAGAGAAAAAATATTATTATTATCTAATAATAATTGAGTTAGTCTTGCTTTCTACAATTTATTACTCAAATTATAAGTATTTATTTTGAGACGAATAGAATATCACGTAACACCATGCAAATTCATGCATGACTATATCATGCATAACTATATGTTAATGCGTTGCTATTTTGAGTTGTCACCCGAGAGCCAATAAAAAATCTTTATTCTAGAGACAAAAGGTGCATTGGTTTTATTAAAATAGTGGAGTAATAGATTAGATTAGATGTGATATGAAGTTGTTAGGAAGCAGTACTATTTAAGATAAGGGTTAAAACTGTCCTTTTAGGGTTGATTAAAATATTTAGTAAGAAGATAAGGGGCAGAACGGTACTTTGAACCCCTGTTATAAATATGGACAAATGGATTCGAGTGAAATGGAGTAATGAACAGTTTGAACACATGCCAAGACCCTAGCCGTGTTAAATCGATTTAAGTTATCCATCCATATTAATGGATCAATTATAAAATTATTAAAAATAATACCATTTCGTCTCAATATAACTACTACTATTAATATTTCCATTTTAATTGTTCTAAAACAAGTGTTTATTTTTTCATTTTAATTTATCCCAAAATAAATATTCATTTTCAAAAGTTATATATTAACTTTATCATTTTACCCTTAAAACTGAGGGTCTGTGAAAAAATTAAGGTAATAGTGATCTTACTACCTTACAAAGTTACAATGGTAACTTTCTATACTCTGTGGTAAAATTGATTATGGCCTCTAATTATAAGGTAGTAATTTGTACATCATCAAATTTTAATCATACACCATTAAATACGTTTTCACGTATTGTATGATATAACAGTCTAATGTATAAATAGTGATGTATGGCCAAATTTGGTGATGTACAAATCACTACCCCCACTTATAGAGGGAGTGAGTACTATCAAAAAGAATTTTTGTAGGAATTTATTTTTAATAGAGTTGACTCGAGTAGCAAATCTCTAAATTCGAACACATTTGCATGAGGTCGAATTTAAAAATAGTTCCATGCTAATAGTGCTGGCAATTTTATAACAAAGCTTCAAACTTGGGTTTTGATAGGCTATTTGGCATGGTAACTCGATAATACTGACTCTTTTTTGTTTTTTAATCAAATGGGCAATACCCAACTATAAAATTTCTCCAAACATATACAATGGGCAAATATGTAAAAATGTGTAAAAGCCAAAAATTATATTTTCAGTTTTTTCCTAGCGTAAGCCATATACAATCAAATATAAATGATTTAACAACTTGTTATAAATATCTAATTGAATATATGGATAAAGTTACCACTAAATCAAATACCTTCTAAATTATGTCCTTCAAACCAAAATGATCGTTCATATTGCTCATTGTATAACATAAATACTTGATAAAATTGCCGAAATAAAACTAATGTAAAATTTGACGTATATTTACTCTCTTCGTCTCAATTATATTTTTCCCCTGGAAAAATTGTTGGATATAAGATAGAGTAAGTAATTGTCATTTTTGCCCTTTTATTGAAGTCAAGTTTGACATGAAATATTTAATAAATTAGTTATTGAGAGTAATAAATGAGGGTATAAGAGTTTAATGGTTTTTTGGTAGTCAATTTTTGTAAGTAACTGTCTTTTTGGACAAACAAAAATAGTAAAGTGGACAATAAAATTGAGACGGAGAGAGTAACAAATTTGATTTTAATATATATACATATACATACATATATATATATATATATATATATATATATATATATATATATATATATATATATATATATATATATATATAGGAATGAGATCCTGTGAAAACAAGGGGATAAAAAAACGATGAAAACAGATCTCAGCCTTTGATCTAATCTAGCTTATATATATGTGAAAGGAGTGGGGATAAAAAAAAACGGTGAAAACACTTTTTCCTTCACAAATTTTTTTAAGTTGTGAGCAGTTTTTTTTTTTTTTTTTGTGAAATAAAGCATAAAAAATAAATTAAGGTTCACAAAAAAAAAATATTTTTTGTGAAAATAAAATAAAATAAAGTCAAATCTGAAAACCAAAACAAAAAAATTAAGGTTCACAATTGAAAACTTAAAAACTTTCTGTGAACCTAAAAGAAAAAATAAGGTTCACAATTCAAAAAGTTAAAAACTTGCCGTGAACCCAAAAAAAATAATTAATGTTCACAGTTGAAAAAAAAAGTTCGCAATTAAAAAAGTTAAAAACTTTTCGTGAACTAAAAAAAAAAGGTTCACAATTGAAAAAAAGGTTCACAATTGAAAAATTTTAAAATTTTACGTGAACCTAAAAACAAAAAAATTAAGGTTCACAGTTGAAAAAAAAAAGGTTCACAAGTGAAAAAGTTAAAAACTTTCCGTGAACTCAACAAAATTAAGGTTCACAGTTGAAAAAGTTAAAAACTTTTTGTGAACCCAAAAAAATATTAAAGTTCACAATAAAAAACTTAAAAAATTTTCGTGAAAAAATTTACATAAAAATTAATGTGAAAAAAAATAAGGTTCATAATTTAAAAAGATAAAAACTTTGTGTGAAGCAAAAAAAAATTAGAAGGTTCATGACGAAAATTTTATATGAAACAAAAAAAATATATAAGAGTTCAGAAAAAAATTCACATGTGAAACAAAAAAAATGAAAGTTCACAACTTAAAAAAATTGTGAATCAAAAGTGTAACACCCCCGAATTTACTGTTTGGGGGAAGCATACTTTGAGTGTTACTAATCAATAATCAAAGCACATAGATGTATAGCAAACGACTCTATATGATTCGTTTTAACAAAATATATTTAATATAAGAAATGTTTACAACATTTAAAGCTGTACATAGCTCGTGTTCGATTTAAATAAGAGATTTCAGTACATGAGTACTTGTACAAAATATACTAATGCAAAAAAATCTCTAATATCTGCATGCTGACTCGAGCTATAGTATCCCTGATGGTAGTTCAACCTACTGCTGGGTACCTGTGAAACATGCTAAAATGGGTCAGCTAAAGCTGGTGAGCTCACAGGTTTGAAATCGGATAATATCGTATGAACAGCAAGATTTAAGTAGTGATTTGCAATCAGCAAATAAATAGTAATGTATAGAGCCATGAGCACATAGTCTGAGCTTAACTCGAGGGTCGGGTCCCATATAGAGAATCCCGAGCGAGGTGCCTCCACGAGTGCCTAATCCACACTCGTCTGAACAATTATTAGTACATCCGTTTACCCAGTTAGTGCATGCTAACCCGGATGAGGAGGGTCAATCCTATATGGTATCATATACTAATAATCACGCTACAATGTATTACCAAACTATGCTGACGGAGGACTTTGAAATGATTAGTGGAAAACAACTCATGTAGTATATTGTAAAGTTTGTACTTGCGTTCACATGTTAAAAATAAGCATTGAATCACACCCCTGAGTGAAAAGCGGTAAAAAGAGGGGCTATGAGACTCACCTGAGTCTTGAGCGTTTGGTCAATAAACGTACGGTGCTTAATCAAGCAGTGAGATGTCCGCAGACAGATAACCTGAGGGTGTCCATGACACGCGATGGTTATTAATATGATTAGGTAGTTACAAAGACTACCTTTGTAGTTGTTCGTTCAACTATAATGTCCAAATGACTACGATTTGGTTGTTTGGTTTAAGTTTTGAAAACGTGTACAGCCCGTTGGTGATTAGTTGTAGTAATAATCTTAACATTATTATTTTGATTTCAAATAGTTATACTTAAAAGTATTTATATGCTTTTGGTGACGGGGGTCCGGGGGCAGCGCCCCTGGTAAGCGGGGTTCCAGGGGTGGCAACCCCTGGCGGGGTCCAAGGGGTTGGCCCCTGGTTGGGGTCGAGATGCCAAGTCAGCTCGAAAATTTTTTATTTATACTAAATTGCTTTGGTGAAAAAAAACGCATCTGAAATTTAATTTGGGTGAAATCAAGTGATAAATTTTAGGTCTCAACACTTAGTAAAAATTGGTTTGAAACCTTCTGTTTTATGCGTCACTTATAGCGACACTCAGGACTTAGGCGACACTCAGGAAGTGTCGCATGAAATGACGGATTCTATTAAATGTTGTCACTTGTGCAAGTGACGCATAGAGTGCGACACTTAAGGAAGTGTCGGTTGTAAGTGTCGGTACAAGTGTCATGAGTCACTAAGGTTAGTGACGGGTGAAATCAGTTCTCGATTGTAGGCGTCACTTAAACAAGTGACGCTATAAGTGTCGGTTCATAGTGACAGGTATTGATTTTGCGACACTTAGGCAAGTGTCGGGAAAAAGGGGTTTTATGCGGCACTTAGGCAAGTGACGCAAAATTAGGGCTTTTAGCGACACTCAATGCGTCACTTTGACGCACGGAGTGACGCTATACTGCAGTCGTCGTTGCGTCACTTCGAGCTGTTGACTGATTTTTGAGCCAAAAATGAGTTTTCCGGTTACCACTTGGTCCGATTCTTTTACCCAACCCATATTTGGACATTTTAAGCATATCTAAACCAAAATCAAGTATTATAACGAAGATTTAAGCGGTTTCGAGAATTTGTCTGAAACTTACATAGTGGCGAATCAAGAATCCGGAAAGATAGAGTCGTAGATCGTGATGTTGTGGTCGTTTTTCTCCAAAGGGCCGAGATGATCCAAGTGCGTTTTGTGATGTTATTTTGGTGATTTATGAGATGGTGGTTTTGGGGTTTGTTTGAGAGAAAAAGGAGAAGGAGAAAGAGAAGAGAGATGGAGAATGAGGGTGAGGGGTGGGATCCCTCCCCTTTTTGGGCTGATTTCGGTGGGGGCCCACCGAAGTGTGGGTCTCCACTCTAAGTCCCGTGCATTCGCGCTCCGTGCGGCGTTCGTTTTCCCGATTATTTAAACGTTAAATAGTTATTTTATACGTTTGGATATACATTTTAAAATACAAATAAATTACCCAATATTTTTATTGAAGTATTTTACCATTTACTTAATAATTGCGTTATAAATGTAACTTCAACTTGTTTTGTTTTGGTTGCGCGTTTAACATTTTAATCGTGGAGGTGTTTATTTGTACGATATAATACGAATGCGTAGTGTTATTAAAATAATATTTTGGATATAATAGCGTTATTGAATAATTTTATATTATTTAATAAAATCGTTCACCAACGTCCGTATTTATTGAACCGAATTACATTCGATTTGAGATGCGTACGATTTAATCAACTCGCATATTCATATATATTCATCAATATATATTTCGATACATTAATTAGCCTAACACGAATCTAATTACATGTATTTACAATTGATTAGGCACTAATTACTAGTCCTAATTTGACGGGTGTCACATTCTCCCCCCGTTAGAAGAATTTCGTCCCGAAATTTAGCTCGATGTCGAGTTTGATGTAGAGTCAGTGAAGAGTTGCGGATACTTGAGTCGCATTTGGTCTTCCCATTCCCAGGTGAACTCCGGACCACGCCGCGAATTCCACCTGACCTTAACGATGGGAATACGACTTTGTTTGAGTTGTTTGACCTCACTTTCCATGATTTCAGCGGGTTCCTCAACGAAATGAAGTTTGTCGTCAACACGAATTTCATCGAGTGGGATGATAAGTGACTCATCAGATAGGCATTTCTTCAGGTTAGAAATGTGAAAAGTGGGGTGCACGCTGCTGAGCTCGGATGGCAGCTGCAATGGATATGCCACTGGGTCAATCCTCTCGAGGATCTCGAATGGTCCAATGTACCTGGGATTTAACTTCCCGCGTTTGCCGAATCTAATTACGCCTTTCCAAGGCGATACCTTTAAGAGTACTCGATCCCCAACCTGGAACTCGAGTGGTTTGCGTCTCACGTCAGCGTAACTTTTCTGACGATCACGTGCGGCTTTGAGTTTGTTTTGGATACCAACGATTTTCTCGGTGGTTTCGTGAATGATTTCCGGACCAGTGAGTTGGCTATCTCCCACTTCGGTCCAACAGATAGGTGAGCGGCACTTACGACCGTACAGTGCCTCGAATGGTGCAGCTCCAATACTGGTATGGTAGCTGTTGTTGTACGAAAATTCGCACAATGGTAGGTGTTGTTCCCAGTTTACACCGAAGTTAACTACGCAAGCTCGTAGCATGTCTTCCAGTGTTTGAATCGTTCATTCACTTTGGCCGTCGGTTTGAGGGTGGTATGCGGTACACATATCGAGACGGGTACCCAACGATTTCTGAAGTGATTGCCAAAAGTGAGATGTGAAACGACTATCCCTATCGGAGATAATCGAGATTGGAACACTGTGTCGAGAAACGATTTCTTTGATGTAGATTCGTGTGAGACGTTCCATTTTATCGGTTTCCTTGATCGCCAGGAAGTGAGCAGATTTCGTGAGACGATCGACGATCACCCAAATGGTATCGCAACCGCTCGACGACTTGGGTAGTTTGGTTTTGAAATCCATGGCGATTTGTTCCCATTTCCATTCCGGAATATCGGGTTGTTGAAGTAAGCCAGAAGGCTTTTGATATTCAGCCTTGATTTTTGAGCAAGTAAGACACTTGCTGACGTAGGTGGCGATTTCGGCTTTCATGTTTAGCCATCAATGGAATTCCTTGATGCCGTGGTACATTTTATCGGATCCCGGGTGAATAGAATATTTGGACTTGTGAGCTTCATCCATCACCAAGTCCCTGAGATTACCAAAACTAGGCAACCAAATTCGGTTTGAGAAGCACCTAACTCCGTTAGGTTTGATTTCGAATTGTTTATCCATGCCTCGTAAGGCTTCATTTTTGATGTTATCGAATTTCAGGGCTTCGAGTTGAGCAGCGAGAATCTGAATGCTTAGGTCATTGTGAATAGTCATGCTGAGGGCTTGGACTCGAAGTGGTTTCGATCGTTCTTTTCGACTGAGGGCATCAGCAACAACATTTGCCTTACCAGGATGGTATTTGATTTCGCAGTCGTAATCGGTAAGCAACTCGACCCATCGACGTTGCCTCATGTTGAGATCCTTTTGATCGAATATATGTTGGAGACTTTTGTGATCGGTAAAGATTGTACACTTAGTGCCATAGAGGTAATGTCTCCAGATTTTGAGAGCAAACACGACTGCTCCGAGCTCGAGATCGTGGGTGGTGTAGTTCTTTTCATGGATTTTCAGTTGTCGGGAAGCGTAAGCAATGACCTTGTCTCGTTGCAACAGGACGCTACCGAGATCTTGGTGGGAAGCATCGCAGTATACCACGAAGTCATCGGTGCCTTCGGGTAGTGATAGAATTGGGGCACTGCAAAGCTTCTGTTTCAGGAGCTGGAATGCTGACTCTTGTTTTTCAGTCCAGTCGAACTTTTTATCTTTCTAAGTCAGTACTGTGAGTGGTTGAGCTATTTTCGAGAAATTTTCGATGAATCCCCGATAGTACCCGGCGAGTCCTAGAAACTGTCGTACTTCGGTCGGTGTGGTAGGTGCTTGCCAGCACTTGATAGCTTCGATTTTTGATGGATCAACATGGATTCCCTGACTATCGATAACGTGTCCAAGGAATTAAACGGTTTGTATCCAGAACTCACACTTGGAGAATTTGGCTTAAAGCTCCTCGTGTCTAAGTAGTTCTAGAATGGTTTTGAGATGTTGCGCGTGTTCCTGTTCGTTGCGCGAATAGATGAGGATGTCATCGATAAAAACAATGACAAACTTGTCGAGGTAAGGTTTGCACACCCAATTCATAAGATCCATGAATACAGCCGGTGCGTTGGTTAATCCAAAGGGCATCACTTGGAATTCATAATGCCCGTAACGGGTTCTGAAAGCAGTTTTTGGAATGTCGGTGTCGCGAACACGTAGTTGATGATAACCTGACCGAAGATCGATCTTTGAATAAAAACTCGACCCTTGAAGTTGGTCAAACATGTCATCGATGCGCGGAAGTGGATATCGGTTCTTGACGGTTAACTTGTTCAACTCTCGGTAGTCGATACACATTCTGAATGAACCGTCCTTCTTTTTGACAAACAAGACCGGGGCTCCCCAAGGTGAAGAACTCGGTCTGATGAATCCTATGTCCAGGAGTTCCTGTAACTGGGTGGACAGCTCCTGAAGTTCGGATGGGGCTAAGCGGTATGGTGCTCGGGCCACGGGTGCCGCACCTGGCACTAGATCGATTGAGAACTCAACCTGTCTAGGTGGTGGTAGACCAGGCAGTTCTTCAGGAATGACTTCTGGAAAGTCTCGAACGATCGGCACATCCTCAAGTCGCTTCTCCTCCGACTTTTTCTCCATAATGTGTGCGAGGATTGCTGGGTAACCCTTTCTCAGAAATTTCTGGGTTTTTAAGCAAGAGATGATGTTTAGTCTCGACCCACCGGTCTCCCCCTGTATGATCAAGGTTCTACCGACGGCGAGAGGGATGCGGACAATCTTGTCATGACAAACGATTTCGGCCCGATGCTTGGACAACCAGTCCATACCCACAATGACGTCAAAACTTCCGATTCTAACAGGTATGAGGTCAATTGAAAAGGTTTCGTCCGCTAGGTTTAAAGTGAAATTAGGTATCACACTATCGGTTTCTATGAGTTTACCGTCTATTAGTTCTACGGTGTACTTAACATCTAAGACCACGGGGGTGATGTCAAGTAGTGGGCAAAACTCATCAGATATAAAGCTCCTATCGGCACCAGTATCAAACATAATAGATGCAGTTAAGTTGTTGAGGAGGAACATACCCGTGACCACGTTCGGGTCTTGACGGGCATCCCCAGAGTTGAGTACAAAGGCTCTACCTTTGGCGTTGTTGTTGTTGTTGTTGCCCTTGTTCTTCAGTTTTGGGCACTCATTCCTGTAGTGCCCAGGGTTTCCGCATTCGTAGCAGGCTTTGGACGGCCTGACATTGCGGTTGGAGTTGTTGCTGGAGTTGTTGTTGTTGGGGGACCTGCAGTCTTTGGTGAGGTGTCCGTACCTCTTACAGTTATTGCAGGGGGTTTCGCAAGGACCTTCGTGGTGACGGTTGCACTTGGAACAGTAGGGTTTATTCCCAGTGTAGCCTTGTTTGGGTTCGGTGTTTGAGTTGTAGGCTTTGATGGTGTCGGGTTTCTTGTTTGAGTGGTTGTTGTGGTTGTCGGACCACTTTCGTTTGTGTAGAGTTGAGGATGAAGTGGGTGGTTCTGGATCCTCGTTCATGGCCATGAGTTCATGGTCCAATCGAATAGCACCATCAATGGTGGTTTGGTTTGAGGAGGCGACGTTCCCCCGAACAGGTTCCGGGAGACCGCGGATGTACCTCCTGATTTTATCGGGCTCGGTGCTTATCATTGCTGGTCGAAGGATGGAGAGCTGGTTAAACCTCGTGGTGTATTTATCAATGTCAGTCCCCTGCACCTTTAGGTTCCAGAATTCTTCCTCCAGCTTTTGAAGTTGTTCGATCGGGCAATACTTGGCTGTGAGCATTTTCTTCAGATCCTCCCAAGGTAGTAAGAAGGCAGTGTCGATACCCACAGTCTGGGCATACGAGTTCCACCAAGAGAGGGCATCATCCTCGAGGGTACAGGTGGAAAATTTGACCTTGTCGTTCTCCGCACATTTGCAGATGCGGAAAACATTTTCCATTTTCTCGAACCATCTGATCAGTCCGATGGCTCCTTCAGTACCCATGAAGCTTGAGGGTTTGCAGTTTTGGAAATCCTTGTAAGAACAAGGTTTAGCAGCGGTGGTTTCAGCGGTATCACTGTTTCTCCCGGAATTCTGTGGAGTATTCCGAGCCAGGGCTTCAGTCACATCCTGGGTTATGAGGGATGTAAGTTGAGCATCGGTGTATGGTCTTGTCTTCGGCGGCATGATTCTTCAATAAAAGAAATGAAGATACATGAGATTTTGTAAGAAACTTGTATTTGTCACAGATGCACATGTATAAAGGCGGCAATACATAACATCAATATGAAAAATAGCAATTAGTATAAGTAGAACCAGCAAGGAATATTTGATAGAAATACGAGTTCAAAGGTTACATCCCACGGATGTATTACAAAAGGTGTCGGGAATTGTTACGTCCGACCGAATTATAGAGTAGTGCTAGATAGTCATTAGATTACAAGATAGTTTACAAGGCAAAGACTACTCTAGTCTCGATGTAGATCAATCTGTTCCATCATTTCAACAAGACGATCCACGGTGTTTGCAAGTCTGCTGGCCTGTCGGGCATTGTCTTCAGCCAATGCTAGTCGCTGTACCAATCCACGGGCATATACTTCCGTTTCCCATGAGCGTTGCTCACACTCTTCTAGTCTATGTTTCAAAAGGGCGGTTTCTACGCTTATCTCCACCACCTTGTTGAAAAGGACCTCTACATCGTTAACGGTGGTTTCGTGATCCTCGGAGACTTGTTCGATGCGTTCGAGGGATGTAAGTCTCCAGTTCTCGTTCGTTTCCTGCAACACGACATCCATGGTGCGAAGTCGCTGCTCGTGTTGGTTCACCCTAGCGGCTAAGGTTGGCAAGGTGAAGTGAGTGGGGTACGGGCCAGCTCGAGGCAACCTGCCGTTTCTCCTAGCTACCCTTGGGTTCTGCGACCCGGATTGAGAGCGCGATGAATTGGGCGGGGTGTTTGCCATTTCTGAGACAAAGTGTTAGAAAGAATGAGGCCTATATTCATATAATACATATATAATATAGCCTAAGATTGTAACGAGGTCTATCTATGTATACCTAGTATCACATAATAGCTTATTGAGTGTCTAACACAGACATGTTTGAGTCCCGGTTCTCTCGAGGTCAGAGTCAACTAGTGTATTCATGTTCAACATAACCGTTTCAGACCTTACATCATCTTTCCTTAATTGTACATAGTTGATCATGCTATGTTAAATTAAAGTCGTATGCTGTAATTCCTGAACCAGTCATGCCTAATAAGGAAATACTGCTTAACGGTCATAGTCTAGGCCCACTAAATGCAACCTAGTTCACTATAACCTTAGGCTCTGATACCAATCTATAACACCCTCGAATTTACTGTTTGGGGGAAGCATACTTTGGGTGTTACTAATCAATAATCAAAGCACATAGATGTATAGCAAACGACTCTATATGAGTCGTTTTAACAAAATATATTTAATATAAGAAATGTTTACAACATTTAAAGCTGTACATAGCTCGTGTTCGATTTAAATAAGAGATTTCAGTACATGAGTACTTGTACAAAATATACTAATGCAAAAAAAATCTCTAATATCTGCATGCTGACTCGAGCTATAGTATCCCTGATGGTAGTCCAACCTACTGCTGGGTACCTGTGTAACATGCTAAAATGGGTCAGCTAAAGCTGGTGAGCTCACAGGTTTGAAATCAGATAATATCGTATGAACCGCAAGATTTAAGTAGTGATTTGCAATCAGCAAATAAATAGTAATGTATAGAGCCATGAGCACATAGTCTGAGCTTAACTCGAGGGTCGGGTCCCATATAGAGAATCCCGAGCGAGGTGCCTCCACGAGTGCCTAATCCACACTCGTCTGAACAATTATTAGTACATCCGTTTACCCAGTTAGTGCATGCTAACCCGGATGAGGATGGTCAATCCTATATGGTACCATATACTAATAATCACGCTACAATTTATTACCAAACTATGCTGACGGAGGACTTTGAAATGATTAGTGGAAAACAACTCATGTAGTATATTGTAAAGTTTGTACTTGCGTTCACATGTTAAAAATAAGCATTGAATCACACCCCTGAGTGAAAAGCGGTAAAAAGAGGGGCTATGAGACTCACCTGAGTCTTGAGCGTTTGGTCAATAAATGTACGGTGCTTAATCAAGCAGTGAGATGTCCGCAGACAGATAACATGAGGGTGTCCACGACACGCGATGGTTATTAATATGATTAGGTAGTTACAAAGACTACCTTTGTAGTTGTTCGTTCAACTATAATGTCCAAATGACTACGATTTGGTTGTTTGGTTTAAGTTTTGAAAACGTGTACAGCCCGTTGGTGATTAGTTGTAGTAATAATCTTAACATTATTATTTTGATTTCAAATAGTTATACTTAAAAGTATTTATATGCTTTTGGTGACGGGGGTCCGGGGGCAGCGCCCCTGGTAAGCGGGGTTCCAGGGGTGGCAACCCCTGGCGGGGTCCAAGGGGTTGGCCCCTGGTTGGGGTCGAGATGCCAAGTCAGCTCGAAAAATTTTTATTTCTACTAAATTGCTTTGGTGAAAAAAAACGCATCTGAAATTTAATTTGGGTGAAATCAAGTGATAAATTTTAGGTCTCAACACTTAGTAAAAATTGGTTTGAAACCTTCTGTTTTATGCGTCACTTATAGCGACACTCAGGACTTAGGCGACACTCAGGAAGTGTCGCATGAAATGACGGATTCTATTAAATGTTGTCACTTGTGCAAGTGACGCATAGAGTGCGACACTTAAGGAAGTGTCGGTTGTAAGTGTCGGTACAAGTGTCATGAGTCACTAAGGTTAGTGACGGGTGAAATCAGTTCTCGATTGTAGGCGTCACTTAAACAAGTGACGCTATAAGTGTCGGTTCATAGTGACAGGTATTGATTTTGCGACACTTAGGCAAGTGTCGGGAAAAAGGGGTTTTATGCGGCACTTAGGCAAGTGACGCAAAATTAGGGCTTTTAGCGACACTCAATGCGTCACTTTGACGCACGGAGTGACGCTATACTGCAGTCGTCGTTGCGTCACTTCGAGCTGTTGACTGATTTTTGAGCCAAAAATGAGTTTTCCGGTTACCACTTGGTCCGATTCTTTTACCCAACCCATATTTGGACATTTTAAGCATATCTAAACCAAAATCAAGTATTATAACGAAGATTTAAGCGGTTTCGAGAATTTGTCTGAAACTTACATAGTGGCGAATCAAGAATCCGGAAAGATAGAGTCGTAGATCGTGATGTTGTGGTCGTTTTTCTCCAAAGGGCCGAGATGATCCAAGTGCGTTTTGTGATGTTATTTTGGTGATTTATGAGATGGTGGTTTTGGGGTTTGTTTGAGAGAAAAAGGAGAAGGAGAAAGAGAAGAGAGATGGAGAATGAGGGTGAGGGGTGGGATCCCTCCCCCTTTTGGGCTGATTTCGGTGGGGGCCCACCGAAGTGTGGGTCTCCACTCTAAGTCCCGTGCATTCGCGCTCAGTGCGGTGTTCGTTTTCCCGGTTATTTAAACGTTAAATAGTTATTTTATACGTTTGGATATACATTTTAAAATACAAATAAATTACCCAATATTTTTATTGAAGTATTTTACCATTTACTTAATAATTGCGTTATAAATGTAACTTCAATTTGTTTTGTTTTGGTTGCGCGTTTAACATTTTAATCGTGGAGGTGTTTATTTGTACGATATAATACGAATGCGTAGTATTATTAAAATAATATTTTGGATATAATAGCGTTATTGAATAATTTTATATTATTTATCAAAATCGTTCACTAACGTCCGTATTTATTGAACCTAATTACATTCGATTTGAGATGCGTAAGATTTAATCAAATCGCATATTCATATATATTCATCAATATATATTTCGATACATTAATTAGCCTAACACGAATCTAATTACATGTATTTACAATTGATTAGGCACTAATTACTAGTCCTAATTTGACGGGTGTCACAAAAAGTGTTTTCACCGTTTTTTTATCCCCACCTAATTTACATATATATATAATTTAGATTAGATCAAGGGCTGAGATCTGTTTTTACCGTTTTTTTATCCTCTTATTTTCACCAGAACCCATCCCTATATATATATATATATATATACACACACACACACACACACACACACATATATAAGGATTTTTTGTTACTATGATTCAGTATATTTATTCTAAGATTCAGTATTTTTATTCTAAGATTCTGGCCTGCATATATCAGGCCTGCATCTGCGGATGGGGTCAGGGGGAGGGTGTTACATAAAAAGTGCAGCTCAATTGGTGATACTAAGTTGTAAGACTTAGTATTAAAGGGGAGGTCTCATGTTCGAGTCTCTCAACAACCTATCTGTTGGATATGATATCCACAGGCGATGTAGTTGGGGTGCATTGGGCTGCAGACCTGGCCCAATGGGCTTATATTAACATTGCTCCTCAGGCCTGCATCTGCGGATGGGCTCAGGGGGAGGGTGTTACATAAAAAGTGCACTGCGGATGGGCTGCAGCTCAATTGGTGATACTAAGTGGTAAGACTTAGTATTAAAGGGGAGGTCTCATGTTCGAGTCTCTCAACAACCTACCTGTTGGATATGATATTCACAGGTGATGTGGTTGGGGTGCATTGGGCTGCAGACCTGGCCTAATCGGCTTATATTAACATTGCTCCTCATGCCTGCATCTGCGGATGGGCTTAGGGGGAGGGTGTTACATAAGTGGTGTTTAAATCATTGCTAAAAAGAACTTCGATTTTGATATAAAACTGATTTTTTACACTACAACTGACTATTCTAATTTTCTAGTAAAAAACCATGTATGTTATTTCTTTATTTAATTTTATAGGTGTAAATTTTTCATCAACATTAATATGCTTAATAGCAAACAACATGAAGATCTAACGTTCCATAATAAGTCTATTTACATCGATTAGTCTATTTCTTTTTTCTCATATAACATTTTGTACATTATATTTCTTTTTGATTTAATTGTTAGCTTTTAAAACTCAAATGTATTAGTCCGTATTGCCGCGGACCAATAAGCTAATATATATATATATATATATATATATATATATATATATATATATATATATAGGGTTGGGTTCTGGTGAGAATAAGGGGATTCCATGAGAACGGTAAGAACATATCCTAGCCATCCATTTAAAATCAAGGATCCAAGATGGAGGTGGCATTTTTGTAATTATTGGGAACTTAGAAAAAGGGTGGTGGCATTTTCGTAAATAAGTGAAAGTTCATTTTTCATTCACAACCTATCTTCTCTGTGAATCTTAATTTTTTTTTTTGCTTCACAGCAACTTTGGAGTAATGAATTTTTTTTTAATTCACGTTTCTTTTTATATGATGAAGTAAAAAATTAACCTTCACACATCAAGATAACGTGACAGAAAAGTAGAAAACACACACACACAAAGCCACAAGCATTTATACATATCACAAAGCTACAAGCATGCTGCACATCCAAACACCTCCTGACAGAAAAGTAGAAAACACACACACACAATCTCCGGCAACTCCATCACTTCTTCAGCGACCACACTCCTCCGTCATTTCCCATCTCCGGCGAATTCGACCTCTCTTCTCCGGCGAATTCGACCTCATTTCTCCGGCAATTCTAGACGTCTATTCTCCGGCGATTCTAGACCTCTATTCTCTGGCGAGGTCACTACATCACAACGAGATTTAGATTTATTTTCTCTGGCGACATGTCTTATCCAACCTCTCTCCTCCCTTCTCCGATTCGTTTTGTGGTGGTGGTGGTATAGATCTAGATCTATGACCACTGTTTCCGGCATTTATAGATCTAGGTCTAAGATTTTTTGCGGTTCTAGCTGTAAAGGTGCTTCCAGTGGCGACGGTTTGTAATGGTATGGTGGCGGTGTTGGTCTAGTAGTGGTGGTGGTGACGATTTGTAGCAGGTCTAGGATTTTTAAGTTAGTTTCCTACATGATGGTGGTGAATTGTTTAGTTTGTAGTATGTAGCAGGTTTCGGCTTTGTAAACATTCGACAATTGTTAAAATCTATGTGAACTAAAGAAAAAGAAAAACTTAACAGTTGTAAACTTGTGTGAATTGAAAAAGAAAAAAAAAGGATTAACAAAAAACATTCGCAATTGTTAAATTCTATGTGAACAAAAAAAAGAAAAACTTCACACTCGTAAATTTGTGTTAATAAAAAAAAAAGATTAACAAAAAAAATAAACTGTGAAGCTAACCGAAGTTCACTTTAATTACTAAAATGCCACCGTGTCAGAATTTCAATTTAACTACGAAATTGCCACCCCCGCTTTTTAATATAGCTGAAATCAATGGTTGAAATGTGTTCCCACCGTTCTCACGGAATCCCCTTATTCTCACATGATCCCAAGTCTATATATATAGGAGATGTAAGGATTGGTACATAGAATAACTTTTTATTTGATTGATAATCATATAAAGCAGAAGATATTTTAGCCATTTGCATCAAGCTCAAACTTTTTTCTTGCATGAGTTTCGGCCTCCAACCGTCGGTTGGATCTTCCAACCGCCGGTTGGACTTAATTCCTGCCCAAGTAACAACATGTGTCACCGCTTTACAAACCCTAGCCTCCAACCGCCGGTTGAATCCACTTTCCAGACTATTCCGTTTAGTTTCTTATTAATATTCAATTAATAAACCAATTAAATATTCTTATAGTTTCTGTTAATTTCTTTTAGCTTCTAATTACATCGGCCAAGAGATATAACCATGGGACTTCCTCTCCCTATAAATAGAGGTCCTCCCTAAGCTTTACAATCATCCCAGATTCGAATTTAGTTCGATTCATTCTCGCTTTCTCATTCCTAATCATTGTAAGAGTCTTTACGACTTAGAGACGGGACCTTAGGATTTGGAGTTTCTCTTGGTTTATGGGTGTGAACCATTAGAGGTATTCTAGTTTGGGTAATTACCTCCAAAGCATGGAAGCTAGAGCAAGGTGGTCTGCAAGTGAGAAATTGGTTTTCTCAAAGGTTATTATTTTCTCATTTATCTATTTATTTTGTTTATCGCTTTCGTTTATTAAGTCAAGGTCCTTTAGGATTTAGTTTTCTAGTTGCTCTAGATTAATTGTTATTTTTCGCTATGTATATTAATCTAGTTAGGGAATAGAAAACCCAACAATAACCCCCATATCACTCACATTTGCGTTTTAAGTGAAGTTTACAAAATGCGATCAAAAAGAGACTCCACGTCTTTAACACCTATCATACATCACTTAGCGATATACAACATATTTAACATCTAACAATCATCAAACTCAACTTATTAACAAAATTAACTCACTTCCCTCTTTAGTTGACCAGTTAGACTTTTAGTCAAACTAAGGAAAAACCACACTTTTATGATCAAAATCAATTCAAGTGCTTAATCACTTGAACTACCACTTAATTACTTCCAATAACACTACAACAACTCCCCTAACTAGTAATTAGGGTAAGTTTATAACAATTAACAAGAATTTAAACAAAACCCATTTTGAGTCACTATGCTTACAAATCAATAATCTAGTTCTAATATGAATTGAGGTTAATAACAACACTTCCTAGGTTTAACTATCATCAATCAACTTCAACCTACCTTTAATTTCGTTTAATTCATCACCCCAATCCAAAACTCCCAATTAATTTAATTCTAGGTCAAAGAAAGTTAAGAACAACTATTACCTTATGTTAGAGATGATCAAGAGGTGATAAATTTATCCTCTACAAGTTTAATTTAGTGATTTGGAACTGAATTTGAGTTTCTCTTCTCCCTTGCCTCCTGCTCAGTCGATCTCTCCCTCTTTCTATTTCATTCTGGAACAATTTTTTTTATGGATAACTATGTATGTATGTGTCGACGTATGTATGTATGGGTGTGTGCGTATTTTATTTGTTTTAACTATTTAATTGGTACACTCCTAACCCCTCAAGTATCATTGTCCAGAACTTAAAAACATTCACAATTAATATTATTTTAATCAACTAATAATAATAACTCACAATAATTATTTTTACCTCTATCAAAATAATACCATAAATTTCGGGGTGTTACACTACAGGATCTAAAAAGATATCCCAATCCTAAGGATCCATAGGATTAATTGTGGATCCAACACAAAAATAGAAAAATTTGAGTTTTTTAGTCGTCGAGTTTTTATTTGAAATTTTCTATCTATCTATATCTATATAAGTATGGATATATATATATATATATATATATATATATATATATATATATATATATATATATATATATATATATATATATATATATATATATATATATATTTCCTGTAAAGTTGATTGTTTAAAAATGGCATTGTATTATAATTGCACTACTATTACAGATGTATTTATGTATATATTTATTTCAATCATTATAGAAACATACTGTATATAGGTATTATCCCTTATATACAAATCACAAAGTAAACCTTTAAATTATCATGCTATTATCAAGGATATATCATGAGATTTCATAAAATTCTTTTCATGAGAAGTCTGGTTTTTTGTTGAGATTTTGAATGACAATATAGTCATTTTATGTCTATCATTATTGTCACCACTAAACAAAAGTATATTAGATATATTTTGTAATTTTCTTAATTCATTCTTTAGCTAACATCTATTTCGCTATTCTTTTTTCTAAGCTAATATCCAACACCACATTCATCATCATCAAATATCACAATTTTACCATTTTTCATTTGACAACGTCTGACTTTAAGCATATTCAATGTTTGTATACTTTATAGGGTATTTGTGTATAAGATTGTATAATCTATACTATTTTACTTATTATCGTGTGATGATTTGAAAATACACTTATGAAGATTTCAATAGTATGAAACTTATGAAGATTTTTATAGTATGAAACTTATGAAGATTTTTATAGTATGAAAGTATGAAACTTATGAAGATTTCGATAAATCTATACTTTCACACTTTCACGGTCGTTTCTATAAAACGTCACATAAATATGTAAGTTTTCAACAATTTGTGTATTTTAAAAAAACTATAGTTGAACCTTGACATTTACCCCTAGCAACGCGAGGGGACTGGAAATCTAGTTTTTTTTCAATTAAAACACTTTTTGACTAAAATTTAAAATAGTCCATTTAAACCCGTACACTTTATGACTCATGCCCGTTATAATTCGAGGCCGCTTTGACCGGAGCTCGTACCTGCCCATTTTGCAACCTATACATGCCACGATGGTAAAAAAAATAATGTATACAAAAGACTTACACCATCTTAAAGTTGTGCAAATATCACGATCGCAAATGTTTTTCAAGTTATCGAAGACTCCAAATTCACAAGTATTACTAGTATATTAATGTTAGGAAACACAAGAACAGTTATGTTTAACTTCTATAGGCTAGAGAGATGTCACTTTGTCCTTATCTTGAAGGTAAGTTTAATTTTAAAAATTAAAAAGATGAGTTATTATAGTAATAAATGATGGTGAATATGAAGTTTGGTGAAAATCTCGCTAAAAAATTCCCTTATGCTACTTTTATAGCCTTTTTACACAAAGGCCATCTTTTTAAAAGGAATAAGATGAACAAATAAAGTTAATTACAAAGGTAATGATAAATTCACCACAAATATGCATTAACGTGTTATACTGTAGTGGCAGAGTTACTCGAGAGGCATGCTATACACATGCATACCCTTGAGTCGTGGTGAAATTTTAATAATGCAAGAAAAGTATTTTTCATGATGTGTTTAAAAAATTTACTTGTGCATACTATCCATACCAACTACAAAAAATTGACAAGTTAGAGTGAAATTAACACACAAATATTAACCTATTATTGAGGTCGATCAAATCCATTTCGTGCTAAGCTTCAAGTCATTTCTTAAACATTCTCACGAATCATTACTTCTATCAGCACATAGATATAAATTGAATGAAGAAGTTGCATTTGATTCAATGATACATGTATGTATATATAGTACATGATAGATATAACATACAACAAACTCTTAAAGGAAACGTGCACAGATGGAAGTGGTCAATGATGATCTTCTTGGCCATGATCTCGGTTGTAGTTTTGAGGAAATATAAGTGACACATCTGACTTCTTTCGTAATGGATACAACCATATTTATTTTGAGAAATGATCAATAAAAATAACGTAGTAACGAAACTGATCATGAGATACATCAGTAGGACCTTATACATCAGAATAAACAAACTGTAATGGTTTTGTGCTCACAAGTGAAGAGTCAGCAAAAGGAAATTTCTGGCTTTTATTACGTTGACATGAATGACAATATATTTGAACCAACATTTGAAGTAGAAATAGATGATAAATTTGTAGTCCTAAGAACAAAATTTAAAACACAAGAAGATGGATGTCCTAATCTATTATGCCATACATTAAAGACACGGAGTTATCTTGAGGCGAGTTGAGTTGTTGCAGACAGTATATAACATTGTTGTTTTCCCTGCAAATAAGAGGTGCCCCCGTGCTCGGATCCTTCACCAAAAAATAAAGTGGAAACAATTCCAAAGAAACACCATTAGTCTTACAAAATTTGGCAACAAATATTAAATATTTATTCGAGGATGAAACACATAATATATCTTTTCACTGAAAAGAACAAAGGAGGTTGTTAAAGAGGTATGACCAAGATGGGAGATAGATCAACCTTAACCATCACCGAGTATAATATCCTCTGGACCACCATACTCAGAAAATGATTGTAGGTTGCTGGTGTCCGTAGTTATAACACCCCATAATTTTACAACCATTTTTTTTATATGTAATACATCGGAAGCGTAGGTCCAAACATACATTATCCCTTTACATTACATATTAGGTATACATATGAAATCATATTATTATAAAACATAGCATATCCTATTGAGTGTAATATAACTCAAAACACAACGTGAACTCATCCCAAAACAAATATCAGAGTAAGTAGGTAGTTAAACATTCCATCCAACAAAAGTTTCTTGCCCGCCCGTTATATCAAATCATAACCTGCAAGAAGTAGGGTGGTGGGATTAGCACATAGCTAAGTGAGTGAATATATAAACAACAGTCCAACTTACCATAACAAATCTGTTTACAGCAAATAATCGTAAACACATACCATCAAAGAGGATCGGTGGTTCTTGAGGAACCCTCATGCCGCGGTGGCCCTCCAAGAATACTTAAAACCAACTACAGGCCAATACAGAGGTTAACCGATAGCTGTTGCTATCTTCACACGACACAGGACCCCATAGTACAACACATGTACAAAGATCCCCCGTCGGCCAAACAATAGCAACAAGCCCAACCAGTGTTGACCTCTGAATATATCACATATGCCCAATGGCTAAATATCACATAATCCATAATCATCATGGCAGACTAAACAGTCTATCAACAGTAGTACTACGTTTACCTGTTGTAACCAAACCGTTATAACTAAATCATACTGAGAGTTACAGATCCATTCACATGATAATCTCAGCCACTAACTCAGAAGTGTTATGTTACAGAGTCTTCTCCGGGTCTGAGAACAAAACATAATATAAGTTAGTAACCCATTTCATAATGTGTATAACTTAATTCCAGTTCATAACATCAAACAAGTAAGTATTACATAGTTTAAACCCATACAAAACTTATACATCACAAGTACTTAAACTGAAACAAAAGTCACTACAAAACACGGGTTACATGCCGGGTAACAAAGTACCCGCCGGATACTCATGCCTTTTCCGGTTCCGTAATTGACCAGAACCAATTCGATTTTACCAGCCTTTGTTACCCACCGTGTAAAACTTTACCCCGTACCTATTTTACCCATTTACCCATCGGGTAGGGTTTTACCAGCCGGGTACCCGATTTAATCATTTTACCCGCAGGGTAACCATCATCTTCCAGCGACCTGCACATTCTACAAAACCCTAAACCCAAAATTTTCACTCAATCAACACAAACATCATCAAACTCAGGTTTCTAATCAGTCTAATAAGCTTACTAACATGAAAGAACATCAAATAACAACCTTTCAACTCTAATTTCTCACATGAATCATTAACCCATATAAATTCAATAATTTCATGTTTATATATTTAAGAAAACAAGAACACAACCTATAATCAATCAAGGAAGAAGGTAATAAGATGATAATGATGAGACTGAATCAAAACCTTCACTTGATGGAAATCAAAATCACAGAGACAATTTTTTTATCAGTTCTTTCTATTTCTGTTTCTTACTTACTGTGCGTGTTAGGAGCAAAAGAAAAAGGTAGGTCGGTATAACCTAAATCGACTCATCTAAGTAAATAAAATAGTCCACTTCGAAACCTATTGTCTGGAACTTTAAAACCATTTGCGATTTCAACTATTTTATTTTTTTCCTACAACCATATTAATTTAAAACAATCAATTATTTACCTGTCACAATAAGTCATTTGGCCTTTTACCTGACATTCTCAAATAAACATAATAAGATAAAATTATTCCTAACACACTAAATAAATAATTTAAAGCTAGGAAATTACCAGCTTACCACTAGACCCCTAAGGTGGGTGTTACAGTAGTGACATGGTAAGATGCTCCGGTGTCTAAGATCCAAGACGAAGATGTTGATGATTGAGTTGTAGTGACATGTGTCATGGGAGTGACTTCATTTTCACGCAAGAATCGGGCAAGACTGTGACAATCTTTTGTAAAGTGGCCATTTCGTTCACAAAAGTTGCACATAGCATCTTTGTTGAATGAAGATGATGGACTGGCACTCCAGGTTGTGAAGATGCCTATTGCCACGCTGGGTATAATTCGTCGTTAGAATAAGCGGAGTAGCAAGTTTGGTGGAATGTTTTTGTTGCATTTCATAATCAACAAGCTTGTCATGAAGCTCGTCGAAAGAGATTGGAGTATCTCGTCCACGAACGACGACACATATTTCATTAAAATCGTTACCTAATCCTTGAATAATATGAAGAACAAGATCATCCTCATCCACTGGACAATCAGCCAAAGCAAAATCATTAGCAATTCCATGCATTTCTTGCAAATATGTCAAAATGGATTTGTCTTCTGCCGAATTTTCGATGAGACGTTGTTTAAGCGAGATGATTCGAGTACGTGATTTGTTTGCATAAAGAACCATGAGAAGATCCCATGCTTCTTTTGAAGTAGACACAAATGATATGTGAGTTTAAATGGTAGCAATGCAACTTCCTTGCATAGCATTCAGGATAATTTGATCGTGGCGATACCACTTTAAATATTCGGGATTGGGTTTGTTATCACACACCTTTGGATTTGGTTTAATTTTACCATCGGCATAATCGAGGAGGTCATAGCCAATTAAGGTAGAGAAGAGTTGTCTGCGCCACACTGCAAAGTTTGTTTGGGTGAGTTTCGTTGGAAGATGAGTGGGTGCTTGGAGCTAGACAATTTCAATTTGATTTGCCATGGAATTGGCTATTTTTTTGGGAGTTTGAAGGCTATGATACCATATTAGTACAGAGATATAAATTGAATGAAGAAGTTGCATTTGATTAAGTGATACATGTATGTATATATAATACATGATAGTTATAAGTGTTTTGGTCAAAAATTACTAAAAGCAATTAAGTGATCAAAAATTAGTTTGTGAGGTCAGGTGTAAAATTACTATCAAGATAATTACGCCTTTACACGATTATCTCTATTAGTAAGTCAATATTTTGTGTTGAAAAGATTGATTGAATCCGTGGATCCTTGTTGAACAAACGTTTAAATATCAAAGTTTGAGAATAAACTAAAGATAATGACAATGTTGACGATAAAAAATGTGAACAGAATGCTACGGAAGCAATATAAATGATAAATAAATAAAGTCGACACGATGATATACGAGGAAAGCCCTTGATCAAGGTTGATCGCCGGCACAAAACCTCGGGAAGGATCAAACGATCCTTGTCTTTGTTAATCTTATAAAAATGAAAGTAATCGATTACAGACTAAGAGCACAAGGATGATCGGCTAGGTGAATTTGTGTGTGATTTTAGCTAAGTGTTGATGAAATGATCGTGAACGAGAATGAGAGCAGAGTGTGTGAGTGTTTACAGGTGAAAAATAGCAAGTATTCGTTAACCTAAGTGATCATCCGAGCCTCATTTATATACTAAGAGCGTTTAACAATAATTCTGAAATATCAGGGATCCTCCGAGGAATGATGAAGACCTCCAACGTCACTTTTGACTCTATTCCATACGTGCATAAGACTTCGTCTTCATGGAATTGTATCAGATCCTCTTCACGTAATCCGGAGCATATCTCATTAACGCGTTTCTTCTAAGACCTGGTCAATACTCAAGAAAAATAAACGTGTTATATAGTTCATGATCCTTAACTAAGATAAGTCCAGGATCATGAGCTATGTGTACTCCGAGATTGACCATAGGATCCTTAAATAAATATCTTCCTGGTCCAGAATCCTGCATAATTGTGTTAGATAAATATATCCTAAATAGGATCCTGCAAGACAAATAATAAAGATACTCCCAGGATCCTCCGTTATATCCGTGATCCTGAATGCAGACTTATAAATCATCAATATCCTTTGATACGAATAATAAATATAAACAACTTTCATACCTGAGTAATAGTATTATGAAGCCGGTAAGGATCCTGCAAAGTTAGATAAAAATCTACCCACAACAATTGCCCCCGAAGTTATAACGTTTATAAGGATCCTTAACATTGTAACTTCCCGCTTAAATCGAGTTAGGTAGTTGCACGGATAACTGTGCCTGGATACTTATAGCTATCCTGACGCACATCATATCACACTTAACTTCCACTCCGTCTTCTTCTCCACACGTTTTCAGGTATTACCTTTCTCTCTTCTTTTTCGTTTTTCGTTAATTATTAAACCCGTAACTAGAAGTGACCTTCCTGAATTCACCGATCAGAAAATGATCTCCGATCCTGTCCCATCTTCATTATCCGGTCCCGACTTAGAAAAACTTAAGAGCGCTTTCCCCAGAAACACCATTTTCCGACCTCATGATCCTAGTCTCCATGCTGATCATCGATCGGATCGATGGATATGCTTCCCTGAATTTCCCTTTACTTTAGGACTCAGATATCCATTCCCGGAGATTTTTAGCGATTTCTTCGGCATGACAGGGTTATGCTATTCGCAAGCAATGCCTATGATTTGGCGCACCCTTTTCGTCATTCATTCCGTCAATGAATCTCATCATACTCAGCTTGGAATTCCTGAAGTAGCCCAAACCTACCATCTTCGATCACACGGTTCGAATTACTTTCTCTTTAAAATCAAGCCCAAACATAAACACCTCGTCCTTTGCGCCACTAAGAACAATCCTAACTGGAAAGAGAGATTCTTCTTCGTTGATCACAGATTTCTTCCTGACGAAGAATTGATCCCCACTTTTTGGCTCACAAAGGGTAGGGTCAGAATTACCTTAGGATTCAACTTTACATGTATCTCTATCTCTAATTTGTTTAGTTTCTCTCGCAGCTGTCTTCGAAAATTTGGCTCCTCCTCTTTCTAACACAGAGGAGTTGATTCAGAAGTTCCTACAAGTTCCCGAGAGCATCAGGACATTTTCATCTCCTTCTTTATCAGAAATTATGAAGACTGAGAAAATTACTCCTACTTCAGCGGGTAAATTTCAAATCCCTTTCTTAGAAATGCTTATCTCTTATTTATGTAACAACTTTACTCTTCTATAAGCAGCATCCTATTTCTCCTTGTCGGACATTGATGACGAGGATATACCGATCAAAGTGGAGAAATCAGCCCCTGAATCCAGTAAGGCAAAAAACCCTAACCCTCGCACTAGGTCAACTGTCAAGAAAAGGAAAGCTGTTATTTCTGAGGATCCTGACGAGCCCATTCTGGACTTTGAGCAGGTATATTCCATTTAGCCTATTTAATCCTGCAATCAAACTCTTTTTTCTGCATATTTATTAGCATTTGTTTAGGCTATGAAACAGGCCACAACACACTATAAAGAAAAAGAAGAGACGATCGAGAGCATGAAGAAGTCAGCTGTTGTTGCTGCAGAATCTGCCGCTCAAAAGATAGCCTCCTTGAAGAAAGAGGTTAAGGATGCCGAGGCTTATGCTGCTCAGAAGGAAATCGATGCCCAGAAAAGAATTGATGAAGAGCGAGAGGTTATGATTGCTGTTGTTAAGAAGGATGCAGCCGCTGCTGTGCTCAAGGCCAGGATCCTCATGGCATCTGAAGCCAGTGCCAAAGGTTTGGACACATCTTTCTGGAACCTTGAAGCTTGGCAAGAGAAGTTGGCAAAGCTAAAAAGTGAGAATCCAGAAATGGGGGACCTCTTGGACGGCAGCAGTGGCAAGGCTCTCAAACCGTCAAACAATAAGGCTTCTAAAGTGTCTCCTCAAAAAACAGCAATCCAGGTTGATGATGTGGAGATGGATGATCCTGAACCAATGAAAGAGATTCCGGAAGAATGCACATCTGCGGAAGAAAGCAACACAATGGAAGAGGAAGGCAAATGACTAGCCAGAGCCCATATTCCACTTTCAAGTATTTTATTTTCATGGTCGGTGGTAACAAACAATTTAATTTGGGGTGAGGTTGACCTGGAATGGTCAACCATGGTTGTGTCGCATGTGGTTCATGTTGGCCACAAGACAATTTTAATTTCCTGCGTTTCTTTTGAACTTTAATCTTAGGATTGTACAATCCTTAGATCTTTTGCTGTTAATAATATTAGGATATTATTTACATCTTGTGTCTTCCATATATATGTTTGCTTAGAAATATGATCCTGAGGAGATTCCCTCAAGATATATTCACGACGTTGAGAGGATTCCCTCAACATTTATTTAGCATCACAGGCTTCAAGGATCCTTAACTATATATGAGATAATAACGGGATTGGGATCCTTAGATTCAAGGATCCTTAACCGTATTTCATATAAACCGGAATTTAGGATCTTGAGATTTCAAGATCCTAAAATAAACTGCCGATGATGAGGAACTTCCAATGAGTAATTCATGTAACATATAAATGTGAATAATTTGTCAAACAATTGTGAAAACAATTTATTTTTTGAAAAAATGTTGTGATCTTAAAAAGATTTTGCCATCCTTAGATCAAAACAGCTTTTGATAATCATGAAAACATTAGGGCTAATAAAGTTATTTATTAGACTTAACCAACGAAAATTTTGATAATGTGAATACCTTATAACCATTGGATAGTTTATGAAAACTATAAAAGTGACATGTAAATGCCAAACCATTAGGTAATGTGAAAACATTACAAACCGTTTGATTCTTGGGCTACGCCATTTGAGACATGAAAATGCCTAACCAATTGGTAATGTGAAAACATTACAAACCTTAGAGTGACGTGAAAACGACACAAACCTTAGATCGATACGTATAGTGCACATCAGTATCGACATTCGTTAGCGCTTGATCTATAGGCCAACGGAAATGAAGTTGTCGGGTAACAGAGGCATCATCGATTCCCTAACCATGGCACTATAATCAAAAATCGTGCGCACCCGGCGAGGTGTCAAAACCCTTTTCGTAGAGAGGTGTTTATCCGTACGGAAACCTCTAAACCTTAGAGAATCGCTGGGATCCTTAACGGAGGAGAGGTGGCCAACCCCTAATCTTCATTCCATGATCCTTAAGTATATGAACTACAACAAATACAAAATCTTGGGTAAAGGTGGGTGTTAGTTCGCCTAACACCCCTCCGATGCTTAAGTCAGTAGGGTATTCAATGAGAATAATAATCATAATAACCTTTCATGCATATATATATATAATTATAATACACACATACATATATAGTAAAAAGTATTGAAATCAATGAAAAGTTAAGGATCACAGGAGTACCTTTTATGTTGAATAAAAACATTCAACTTACATATGATAGAGCTTCAAATGAATGGCATTCCAGGATCTTGGAAGTAGTTCACCATCCATATTAGCCAACCAATATGCCCCCTTTCCAGCATCCGAATCTATCAAATATGGACCTTCCCACTTTGGAGCTAGCTTTCCCTCCGCAGGATTCTTAGTATTTTGAAATACTTTCCTTAATACCAAATCTCCTACTCGAAACCTTCTTATCCTGACATTCTTGTTGTAGGATCTTGAAATCCTCTGTTGGTATGCTGCAATCCTGAATTTAGCACGATCCCTTAACTCATCCACAGTGTCCAGATCCTGAATCAACGCTTCCTTGTTTGCTTCCAAAGTCTGCATCCGGGATCTTGCCGTTGGGATTACCATCTCTGTTAGGATCATAGCTTCGGATCCAAACACCAAAGCAAAAGGAGTTTGCTTAGTTGCCTCCTTTTCTGTGGTCTTATCAGCCCATAAAACAAAAGGCAATTCTTCAGCCCATCTTCCTTTCTTAGCATCCAACATCTTCTTCAGATTGTTGATTATAATTTTATTGCTAGATTCTGCTTGTCCATTGGCTTGAGGATGGACTGGAGTTGAAGTTATCATCTTGATTCCCCAACTTTCACAAAACTTAGTTGTTCTTCTTCCAATAAATTGAGATCCATTGTCGCACACTATTTCTGCCGGGATCCCAAACCTTGTGAGGATATTTCTCTTGATGAATGAGATAACATCATTTTCCTTTACTTGAACAAATGCTTCAGCTTCAATCCATTTTGAAAAATAATCCGTCATTGCAAGCATAAACACTTTTCCTCCTGGAGCAACAGGTAGTTTTCCAACAATATCCATTCCCCATTTCATAAACGGCCATGGTGAGATAATCGGATGCATCGGTTCTGCTGGTCGATGATGGATGTTTCCGTGTCTTTGACAAGCATCACATTTGCGAGCAAAATCCATGGAATCCTTCTTCATAGTAGGCCAGAAGTATCCTGTCCTTAAAACTTTCGAAAATAATGCTCTGCCCCCATAATGATTCCCACAATCGCCTTCATGTATATCCTTGAGAACTGCTTTTGCTTCAGGATCCTCAAGGCATCGCAATAATGGTCCTGCAAGTGATTTTTTATACAATATATCATTTTCAATAGTAAAACGGGATACCTTTAACCTGAAGGCTTTAGGATTATTTTCATCCTTAGGGATCACATCGTGTTGTATATATTCCATGATCGGCTGCATCCATGATCCTGACTTGCCCCCAGAACCTGATGCATTCGAATTATCTCCAAACTGAGGATCCTCAACGTCACACACTTGCTCTTCGTTGAGATCCTTATCAGCGATGGTAGGCGCTGCAATATGTATAATTGGTATTTTGACATCCGGTGGGATCCTTAAACTTGATCCCAGATTAGCCAAAGCATCCGCTTCAGTGTTGTCTTCACGTGGTACCTGTTGAATGTCGAAGATCTCGAAGCTACCTGCAAGATCCTTAACAATTTCCAAATACGCAGCTAATCTATCTACTTTTACAGTATAAGATCCATTATAATGATTAGCAATTAATAATGAATCAACATACACATTTAAGTATTTTATTCCAATATCCTTAGCTAATTGTAATCCCGCAATTAATGCTTCATATTCTGCCTCATTATTTGTAGCTTGAAATTCACATCTTATGGCTTGAGGCATGATATCACATTGAGGTGATTTTAATACAATTCCTAATCCAGTCCCTTTTACATTAGAAGCGCCATCAGTATATAATGTCCATCTTTCACTTATTTGATTTAGTTCTTGCACTTCTAAATCTACTTCATTTTGGACATCACTAGTAAAGTCAGCAATAAAATCCGCTAAAGCTAGAGATTTAATTGCATTCCTAGGTTCATAAATTAAATTATAAGCACTTAATTTTACAGACCATTTAGCTAAACGTCCTGACATTTTTGGTTTCCTCAAAACGTTTTTAATAGGATAATTGGTTCTTACATGTATCGGGTGTGTCTCAAAATAATGCCTACGTTTAGTTGATGCCATGACTAATGCAAGTATAAGTTTTTCGAGATGAGAATACCTGGTTTCCGTATCTAATAGGCTTTTACTTACATAGTAAACAGGATGTTGTTGCCCTTCATGATCCGTCACGAGCACCGCACTTACAGCATTTCTGGATACCGACAAATAGAGAAACAGTGGTTCACCATTCTCAGTCTTCATCAATAAAGAAGCTGATGACAAGTATTCCTTCAATTCTGGAAATGCAGCTTCATGCCTTTCTCCCCACTCGAATTTTTTGTTCTTCTTTGGGATATCGTAGAATTCCTTGCATCTGTCTGAGGATCTTGAAATAAAACGGTTCAGAGCTGCTATCCTTCCCGTTAACCATTGTATATCCTTTGGACTTGATGGAGACTTTAGATTAAGAATAGCTTTGATCTGTTCCGGGCTAGCTTTTATCCCTCTCTTGGTCACCATATATCCCAAGAACTTTCCCGCCCCCACTCCAAAGTGGCATTTAGCAGGATTGAGCTTCATGTTATAGTGATCCAGAATGTCAAAGGCCACCTTAAGATCCTGAAGATGATCCTCAATTTTCTTTGACTTTACTACCATGTCATCGATGTATACTTCCATTGTGCTTCCCAATTGGTCTTTGAACATCATGTTGACTAGCCTTTGGTATGTCGCACCTGCATTTTTAAGACTAAAAGGCATAGCAACATAACAATAAATACCTGTGGAGGTTATGAAGGCTGTGTCTTCCTGGTCTGAAGGTTCCATCTGAATTTGTTGAAATCCTGAAGAAGCATCCATAAAAGTTAGGATCTCATGCCCAGCTGTAGCATCCACCATTGAGTCTATATGAGGCAATGGAAAAGGATCCTTTGGGCAGGCTTTATTGAGATCCGTATTGTCCACACACACTCTCCAATTCCCATTCTTCTTTTGTACCACCACCACGTTTGCCAACCATCTTGGAAATTTTACTTCCCTTATCATGCCAGCAGCAAGTAGTCTTTCAACATCAGCCTGGATAATAGCATTCCTTTCCGGCGCAAATTTTCTTCTCTTTTGTTGAACCGGCCTGAAATTATTATCAATTCCAAGTTTATGAGTTATAATATCCTTAGATATACCTGTCATATCATCTAGCTTCCAGGCAAAAGTTGACTTCCTCTGACTCAAGAATTTCATCAGATTCTGTTCAAGATTCTCAGGGATGCTTGACCCTATAAGCACCCTTTGTTCAGTATCCTTCGAGCTCAGCGGCACTTCTTTGACGTCCTGCTCCTTTGTATCCAGGACATCCCATGCCTTGTTCTTTAATTGCTATGCTGACGGAGGCTTGGCAGTAGATTTCATTGACGTTGTATAACAATCCTTTGCTTCTTGTTGCTCACTGCTGATCTTGACCACCCCCCATGGAGTTGGTAATTTGACACATTGATGATATGTTGAGGGTACCGCTTTCATATCATGCAACCATGGTCTTCCTAGGATAATGTTATAGCTCGACAAACAATCCATAACACAGAACTTTTGAACAGAGTTTACCCCTTCAATGTAGATTGGCAACTTGATATCACCAACCGTATTCTTTGCTTCTCCGCTGAATCCTACCAATACGGTGGATCTCGAAGTGATTTCTGATTCTGGGATACCCATCCTTTTCAAAGTCTCCAGACGAATGATGTTGACTGAGCTTCCTCCATCATTCAGGATCCTTCGCACAAAGTGATTGGCAACATAAAGAGTAATAACCAAACCATCATGGTGAGGATCCTGAACATCTTGCAAATCATCCTCATCAAATGCTATGACCTTCTCATCTTTCTTCATGGAAGTCCTTGTAGGTTTATATGGCTTTTCTGACTTTGATTCCCTTGCGTGCCTCTTTGCTGCAGAATAAGAGGTGCCACATATATCAGAGCCACCAGAAATAAAATTGATTACCTTGGCGTCCAAAGGTGGGGATCCTGCTCTAGTAGGGATCCTGCGATTATCCTGAGACTCAGGATCCTGAACTTTGTCATGATCCTTCCCGTGATCCTTCTTTTTCCCGAGCAGATCCTTCAAGTATCCTTTGTTGAGAAGGTGACTGATCTCTCTCCGGAGAGCTATGCAATTCTCGGTTGTGTGGCCGAAATCCTCATGATAGGCACACCATTTAGATTTATCCTTCCATGCATACGACTTGTCATTCTTCTTTGGCCATCTTGCCTTGTCTCCAAGATCCTGCATGGCACACAATATATCTGTTGTATCTACAGAAAAATTATAATCAGTTATTTTAGGATATTCTTCATCATCTTCGTCAACATCATTCACACGACGATCCTCATTTCCGGTATAAGGTTTGTTCCGGTTTGATCTGAATGAGGACGAGTCTGACTTCCTGTTAGGTCTATCGTATGCTGATTGAGTATCCACCCTCTTCTGTATCATTGCATCTTCTTCCAATCTGATAAACCTTAAAGCCCTATTTCTGACTTCATCGAGGTTCCTGCAAGGATTCATAACAAGATCCTCATAAAATGGGGAATCCCTTTTGATTCCCATCTTAAAGGCTTGTACGGCAGTAGGCATATCCAAGTTAGGTATGTTCAAGGATTCTCTCCCGAATCTCCCTACAAAATCTCGAAGAGACTCGTTAGCTTTTTGGACAATTCTATATAGATCAGTCGTTAATTTTTCAAATGTTCTACTGCAAGAGAATTGATTATTAAACAAATTAACCAAATGAGCAAATGAAGTAATAGAGTAAGGAGGAACGTTCAATAGCCATTTTAGCGCGGATCCTGTGAGAGTAGCACCAAAGCCCTTGCATAAACATGCTTCTTTAAGGAATTGGAATGATTTCCATCATCTCTCTGTATTGCGCAATGTGCTCCTCAGAATCCGTCGTTCCGTCATACAGCTTCATATTGGGTGTCTGAAATCTCTTAGGGATCTCGGCATCACAAATAGGTGGTGCAAATCTCGAGATCCTGTGTGCCGTTGGTGCAACTTCTGGAATTGGTTGTACAACTCCGGGGACGCTTGATATCATATCCTTCAATTTCTGTATTTCTCTCGCCATTATAGGACTGACTCTAGGATCCTGAAAATTGTTAGTCCCAACAGTATTATTAGAGGTAAAATTATTGAACATGTTACCACCGTCAGGAGTCCTGTATGAGGATCCTGGATTAGATTGTTGACCCCTTGATGTAGAAACTCCTGTAGCAAATATTGGATCTGGGATCCTAGTGCTCCCCTGCATAGATATGAAATCTCCTTGATGTTCCGCTGATGGAGGAGTGCCAAAATCAAGGATCCTGCTTCGGATAGGAGTAGTAACTTGAGAAACCGGAACATTGCCCCTAGTCCTCATGTCCTCCACATCCTTTCTCAGGATTTCGTTGCTTCTCTCCACTCGTTGAAGCTGCTCCATAACCTGCGTAAACATAGACACGATATCCCGGTTAGCAATCATAACAGGGTCTGGATCCGATAAGAATCCAGCCCCCATAGAAGTGGATCCAGCCGACGAAAGCCTTTGATAGACATTTTGCGGCTGTTGTTGAGACGATGTGAGAGGTGGAGCAGGGGGAAGAGTAGTTCCAGCAGACGATGATGATGGCATGGTGGATGATGTAGATCGTCCTTGGCTCGACATTTTTGACAGAAATTTTTGAAAAAAATGACTCAACAAGGATTTTAACAAAAATTTGATCAAGCAAAACACCAATTGCCCCACGGTGGGTGCCAAATTGTTTTGGTCAAAATTTACTAAAAGCAATTAAGTGATCAAAAATTAGTATGTGAGGTCAGGTGTAAAATTACTATCAAGATAATTACGCCTTTACACGATTATCTCTATTAGTAAGTCAATATTTTGCGTTAAAAAGATTGATTGAATCCGTGGATCCTTGTTGAACAAACGTTTAAATATCAAAGTTTGAGTATAAACTAAAGATAATGACAATGTTGACTATAAAAAATGTGAACAGAATGCTACGGAAGCAATATAAATGATAAATAAATAAAGTCGACACGATGATATACGAGGAAAGCCCTTGATCAAGGTTGATTGCCGGCACAAAACTTCGGGAAGGATCAAACGATCCTTGCCTTTGTTAATCTTATAAAAATGAAAGTAATCGATTACAGACTAAGAGCACAAGGATGATCGGCTAGGTGAATTTGTGTGTGATTTTAGCTAAGTGTTGATGAAATGATCGTGAACGAGAATGAGAGCAGAGAGTGTGAGTGTTTACAGGTGAAAAATAGCAAGTATTCGTTAACCTAAGTGATCATCCGAGCCTCATTTATATACTAAGAGCGTTTAACAATAATTCCGAAATATCAGGGATCCTCCGAGGAATGATGAAGACCTCCAACGTCTCTTTTGACTCTATTCCACACGTGCATAAGACTTCATCTTCATGGAATTGTATCAGATCCTCTTCATGTAATCCGGAGCATATCTCATTAACGCGTTTCTTCTAAGACCTGGTCAATACTCAAGAAAAATAAACGTGTTATATAGTTCATGATCCTTAACTAAGATAAGTCCAGGATCCTGAGCTATGTGTACTCCGAGATTGACCATAGGATCCTTAAATAAATATCTTCCTGGTCCAGAATCCTGCATAATTGTGTTAGATAAATATATCCTGAATAGGATCCTGCAAGACAAATAATAAAGATACTCCCAGGATCCTCCGTTATATCCGTGATCATGAATGCAGACTTATAAATCATCAATATCCTTTGATACGAATAATAAATGTAAACAACTTCCATACCTGAGTAATAGTATTATGAAGCCGGTAATGATCCTGCAAAGTTAGATAAAAATCTACCCACAACAATAAGATACAATAAACTCTTAAAGGAAACGTGCAGAGATGGAAGTGGTCAACGATGATTTTCTTGACCATGATATACGGATGAGTTAGTTGAGTACACGTGGAGCTAATAACTTCGGCCAAAGCGTTCATAGACCATCCCGGGTGTGTTGCAACTTTGCTTTGCCTAGTCAGTATCCGCACTCGATCCCTCTCCGTGTTTGTTGCTTGTTGTCTTGTTGATCCGTTATCTACCCAAGTTGCGGTGCTACCTATGTGCCTTTCTCAAACCTCGAGTCTCCTTTCTTATAAAGTATATGTAGCTTACTAGCTTATAGCCTACTAACTAAGTACCTATTACTCGTACTAATTTCTCGTTGACTTATATGTTTCATTGATGTTTATTACTAATATCAATCAACTACCAATTGATGAACTCCTCAGAGTCTCTTTAGCTAACTTCCCTTGTAAACCTTTGTTTAGGATTTTTGTTTTAATTGCATTGGTATTACATACATTACATAATTTCATCGTAATGATGAGTTTATTTCAATTTTATTTCAGCTTTAATTTATAGGTAATGGATTAAAAAAATCTTGTGAAGCATTACAAACACACCCATTCGATCAGATCATCTTCATCGTTCAATTATAAGAGAGTATACTTTATAGTATCAAGTATTATGTGTGGTATTAGAGGGGCAGCCCTGTATGAGCGGCATGAGATGCATTATTAATCTCAGCCGTTGATTTCTTCGATTAACGTTCCAGATTCACTGTATTATTGATTCACAGCATTTTATGTCAGATTCACTTCATCTGATTTTTCATTCAATGGTTGAGATGGGAAACTGATTGCCCCTCCTGCCCCACATATAGGGGGGTTACCCCCTCTGAACCTTACCCCAAATCTTATTGCATTTGTATCTTTCTCCTCAAACTTTTTTAAAGGATATTGATTATGATGTTAATCAAATGGCCTTTAGCATATAGTACTTGCTGATCCATTAAACAACAAGTTATACGATTTATTTAAGACAAATTTGTATTACTGATGTACTAAATGGGTCAAAAATGGATTAAAAAAAACTTAACCCGTTAAAAGATCAAACAATTTTTTTTTAACATCATGAACAATTATAATTTATATTAAGTTCCTAGATTCACCACTAATTGTATACACTGTTAATTCATGCTTTTTACAGATTAATCATAATATTTGTTGAATTATCATTGACCTTTGATGTTATGTTTTTTTTTTTTTTGAACGGCTGAATTATATAAAAACTAGCAAGAAGCTAGCAAAAGCAATTACAAAATAGAGTTAAGAAAAGGGTTTTGGATCTAATTGGACCGAGAAACCTTACAATTTCTATTCCTAGAGGAATACCACAAAAACGGAACATCGACAATTTGATCTAATAGATCCTTTTGAAGCATCTTCTTGTCCCCGAAAATTTTGTTGTTACGAAAATGCCATAACGTCTAAACCAAAACACCCAAGATAGAATGCAGAATAATCTTAGAGGTTGTATTTAGACTGCGTGATCAAGCCAACTGAAAACATCATTCAGGTTGTCCGAATCTGGAAGAGGAAGATCGATCCATTTGAAAACAAGACGCCAAACTGAAGTAGTCAGGGTGCATGCCCAAAAAAGATGCGAAGAGGTCTCGGGAGAGATGTTGCAAAGGGGACAGAGCAGAGAACGAACCTCGAAACCTTTCCTGCTTAGATTTCAATGTGTAGGAATTCGATCTCTCAAGATGCGCCAAACCAAAATATTAATTTTTGTAGGAATGAAACGACACCATCTTGTCTCAATCGGGAATTCAGGGAGAGAAGTGAAATCAATATAATTCCAAATGTCTTTAACCGTGAAGATATTCGAACCTATTAAGCTCTATTGCCAAGCATCTTGACCTTATGTAAGTTGAACATTCACTCACTTAGAGATCAACGAATCCAATTGAGAACCGGTAACTCCTCCATGAAGATTACACGTCCAACACCAAACCTAACCATTTTACCACCTGTCTTGGACAAGTCAATCTTTGTTTGTTTTAAGACAAAAAAGACGAGGAAATTGGCGCTCAAGAGGGATGTCACCAAGCCATGAATCTCTCCAAAATCTAGTAGTAGAACCGTCTTTCACTTGACGTTTAATAGAAGAATGAGGAATGATGCCTTTATCATGCATGTCGTTGATTACCCCTACAATCCTAGACCAAGTACCGGAACCTCCACATTGATGAAAAAGCTCATAACCTACCGTGCCGTATGAACCATGGATCTCTGAAACAACTTTGACCCATAGAGCTTGGGGGCTATTAAAAAATCTTCATCTCCATTTTTGGAGAAGAGAAAGATTTAAAGCCTCAAGAGAACCAATACCAAGACCACCTTTCAGCTTTGAAGCTAAAACCGAATTCCAAAGATCCATGGTATTTTTTTGATCCCATCCGTGCAACCCCAAAAGAAATTGGCCCGTAAAGATTCTAGCCACTTGTTAATCTGCTTAGGCATAGGAAATAGAGAAAGATAGTAGACTCCAAGAGAACCTAACACCAAAGTAATCAAGGTAGACCTACCACCGATAGAGAGCATATTCGCTTTCCATTTCGATAACCTCTTTTTGAACTTATCTATAATAGGATTCCATTCTTTAATTCTCGACATGTTAGAACCAACCGGAATCCCCAGGTACTTAAATGGAAGTTGTTGGGGAGTACAACCAGTATACGTAGCGAGATTGGAAATTTCACGATTGTTAATTCCAATACCATATAAGCTAGACTTGGGAGATTAATCTTGAGACCCGAGACACTGTGAAAACATTGAAGAAGACTAACAATCCCAGTAATATTAGAACGAGACCATTCCCCTAAAAAAAGAACGTCATCAGCATAAATAAATGAGAGATATGTAGGGATCTTACTTGAACACAACGATAAAGACCAGCGTTAATGGCGTCTTCAACAGCAACATGTAAAGCCTCCATCTCCAAAATAAACAAAAAAGGAGATAAAGGGTCGCCTTGGCGAAGACCACGATGTAAAGAAAATTCGGCCGAAGGACTACCATTAATTAAAACATAGGCCTTAGCCGAATTGATGCACCCTCGAATTCAACCTCTCCAACGATACCCAAAACCCATGAAAATCATAACCCGGTCTAAGAAGTCCCAAGAAACTGAATCGAAAGCTTTTTCAAAGTCCACTTTGAAGATCATAAGAGATTGCTCCGGACTAATTACAGAATCTATAACACGGGAAAGCCGGTTCGCTATGATCTTTGCAAGAATTTTGTATTGGGCTCCAATGAGACTAATAGGATGAAAATCCGATACAACAAGAGGGTTATCAACTTTAGGAATCAGAGTAATGAATGAAGAATTACAAGCTGGGGGTATTTTTCCAGTTTCAAATAACTCATAAACATTGGCCATAATATCCGTGTTAAGAGTGTCCCAATATTTCTTGTAGAAGGGAAAAGAAAAACTGTCGGGGCCGGGAGATTTTTCTGAACCACAATCCCGAATTGCATCATATACTTCGAGTTCAGATACCGGATGTTCAAGTTAGGAAACTTGGACCGAAGTAAAGTCTTGTAATGATCACTTCGTTTAGTGACGTTTACCCCTTCAAAATGCTTGAATTTTTCGACAAAGAAATCCCAGAATATATCTTTGATCTCTCCTGGATCAGTGAACCAAGTCCCATCTTTCATAACACCTTTGATAGCAAGACCCCTTCATTTTTTATTGACAATACCGTGAAAAAACTTAGTATTTTCATCATCTTCTATCCCCCATTTGATCTTAGCTTTCTGATATGCATCTAGGCTTTCAGCATGCTCAATATCACGTAACTTTAAGAGCATTTCTTTACGTCGGGAATGTAAGCTTGAAGATCCCAAACTTGCTTCCAAATCTTGCTCAACTTCAGCTATTTTAGAGGACAATTGGACTTTCTCTTCATATTTCAATGCATTGATGTTATGTTATGCTCTTCGATATTCTACTTCAAGTCATAATAGTTCTTCAACCTACTTTAAACTCTTACGTTATGTTTGGTTCACAAAACGTTTTCGATGGAATTGAGATTTATAAAGGAATTTCTTTTTTATTTTTTATTATTTCTATAGAAAGGAAATCCCTACAACCTAACTCAAATATTATATATAACCACAACATCCACAAATATATACACTTATTGGCTCGAGTGAGGCTTGAACCCCTAATCTTTTGGTTGAAAGGTCCCTCTTATACCGCTAAACCAAGGGCCCTTTGGTAAAATTTATAAAGGAATTAAGATTTCAAGGATTGTGAATTTCCTTTAAAAGATGAAATTTGATGACTTCTAAATTAATTCATACGTGAAACAAACACATTTTATTAAATAAAATTAAGATTTCGATTCCATGTTGAATACTGCAAACTAAACACGACCTTATGGTTGTTTTTGATACTACTACGATCATTTTTTTAGAGCAAATTGCACAGATCATCCCCGTGTTATGTCGGATCATCCCTTAAAAAATTAAATAGTGTGGACATCCCTATATTATGTATATTTGATCAATTGACATCCTTTTGCACTCTAAAGGACATATATGCCCTTATCCTCATTTTTCTTTAATTATTTTTCTAGTTGTTTGCATTTAATATTTTCCTTATTCAACTTTTAATTTAAGAAGGCAAACAATTACAATAAATAATTGTTGTCCACTTCGGGGTTCACTAAAAAAACGTGCATAACAATTGCTAGCAACAAATTACAATTACACTATAAGCTACTCATTTATGTAACTCATGATTAACTAGCGATACATGAGAGAATTAAGCATCATGAGGATGCTTTTGACAAAATTCGATCAATTAACATATATGTAGGAAAAGTCCTATCAAAAGTATGAGTAAAAGTAGTTAATGTTATAAAGTAGCAAATAATAAGGAAACTTAGGGTGCGTTTAGTTACAGAAAACTTCCCATCTTTACAGAAAAATTCTCTAAAAAAATTAGAAAACTTGTTCAAATTCGAGTTTTCTAAAAAAACTTTTCTAAGAAAAGGAAAATCCTTGTTTTCCTCTTTATAACTACAAAGTTGAAAACTACTTTTGATGGTTTTCTAAGTTTTCCATCTCTACTCTTCCTTGTAAAAGGAAAACTCCACCCCGTGCAACTAAAAACGTTTTCTAGATTTTTTATGATTTTCTAGAGAGGTAAAACACTTTTCATTCTCGTGAGAAATGGAGTAATTTTTCTGTAACTAAACGCGCCCTAAAAATTTTATAAAACCTAAAAAAAATCCAATTCCGACCGAAATGGTGCCGACCAGTTGTGGTTAGAGTAGTCTCACAAATTAGAAATTGAAAAGGGTAAACTAGAAAAGAAAAAATAAAACTAATAATATAATAGGAAATATATTTTTTATATTAAGAAAAACAACATTGAGGGTATATTCATCATTTCATGTGAATAAGGATGTCAATTGATCAAATATACATAACATAGAGATGTCTACTGCTATTTAAAATTTTAAAGGATGATCCATGCATTTTTGATAAAAAAAACAGGGATGATTTGTGTAATTTACTCTTTTTTGTATCTCTATCTCATTTTTATAAAAAGGTAATGAGTAACTAACGGCGTTAAAATGCACGCCACTCAAAAAGTGTCAGGAGCAAGGAAAGTAAGATCACATGGTGTGGGGAACGGTGTTCTGGATAATGTTCTGGAGAATGTTGAAAGTGATGATTATGTGGTGTGGTGAAAAGTGACAACACCGAACCCATTCGACGTTCGTTTCCGGACGGTGGAGGATGAACATTGTCGAGAACGCCGGCGAGAACGCCGGCCCGGTCTGGCAGAACGCTGGTGCACGGCGTTCTCGCCCCTGAACGCCGGTGAAAACTCATGCGTACCGTGTGCTCTAAGGGTGTGTTTGGCACACCATTTTCAGGAGATTCTAGTAGATTGAGTTTCTAGTTTCTAAGAATCTCAATCTTCAATCCCTGTTTGGCAACAAAAATATAGAAGGGATTATTGAAAAAAGAATCCCCGAGAATCCCTTAAAATCCCTTTTTAGAGAAGCTTTTTTGAGTAGCTGGAAAAATAATCCCCAGCTCCATCTCCAGCTACAATCTCCAGCTCCAGCTCCAACTACAATCTCCAGCTCCAGCTAGTTGTTACCAAACACACCCTAAGAATCTCTTCATCTTTAAACATAAAATCTGAGAGCCACCTTGGGACTTGCAATTTAGAGATTAGCTAGAGCTGTTGATTTTTTTAAACCAATTAATTATTAACGTTAATGGTAAATTCACTTCATGACTCGTCACCTTTTTTAAATCTATGAATACACTTGTCTTTGAAACAACAACAACAACAATACCCAATCCCGCCTAGGGCGGGGTATGGGAGAGGTAGGATGTAGACAGCCTTACCCCTACCCAAGGGCAGAGAGGCTGCTTTCAGAAAGACCTCCGGCAGAGTATTTATTTAGTTATTTACAAGTTATGTACAAAAGTGCCGAAAACTAGGAAGAAAAGTAAATGCAAAATAATCCGAACAGCTAGCAGTAACTCCATCAACTTCCTCCACATATGCATCCTCATCCAGCAGCAGAAACAGCAAACCGCCACCGCAACAGCCAAACAGCAACCTAACACACTCACCTAAAAACACAATAACCCACGACGGCAGCAGTAATAATAATAGTAATAATGATACTACTAGTACTAGTAATAGTAATAGAAGTAATAGAAATATTATGAATAATAATGATATTCATAGTAATAATACTACCAGTAATAAATCTAGTCGTATATGCAAACAATAATAATAATAATGATAGTAATAATAACAACAATAATGATAGTAATAATAATAAAAATAACATACAACAAATACTAGTAATAGTAATAGCAATAATAATAGTAATAGTAATAACAATGTTAATTATAATTAATGCCACTAATAATAATAATAATACGTACCAATACTAATAATGATAGTACTAATAATAGCAATAGCAATAGCAATAACAATAATAGTAAAAATAAAAATAAAAATAAAATAATAATAATAATACTAATAATAATAATAATAATAATAATAATAATAATAATAATAATAATAATAATAATAATAATAATAATAATAATAATAAGTATCGCTAGACCCTCTCCTCATCTACCATAATTCTACGTCTCCACTCAGTTCGATCAGAGGTCATGTCCTCGGTAAGTGCCAACTCTTTTAGGTCTAGGTTCACTCTATCCTCCCACCTAAGTTTATGTCTGCCTCTCTTCCTTAAGCCATCGATAATGATGTCTTCTACTCTTCTAACATGTGCTGATTGTGGTCTCCTCCTAATGTGTCCAAACCATCTAAGTCTTCCCTCTCTCAGTTTCTTCGTTATAGTCGCCACTTCTAACTTCTCCCTGAAAACACCGTTCGGGATCATGTCTAACATGGTCTTCCCACACGACCATCTTAACATCCTCATTTCTGCCACTTCCATCTTAGTCGCTTGGGCCTTCGTCATCGGCCAACATTCAGACCCGTATAGCATGGCTGGCCTAATTGCTACCCTATAGAATCTTCCTTTCAACTTCAATGGTATTTTCGGGTCACACAAGACACCGGTAGCTGACCTCCACTTCAACCATCCCACTCTTATACGGTGTGTCACATCTTCGTCTATTCTACCTGATTTATGAAGTACTGATCCTAAGTATCTAAAGGCCTCTTTTGGGTGAAAAATTGTATCCCCAATATGAATATCCTCTAAAACGTCCCGTTCTCCCGCATTTCCTTCGAAATCGCAATGTACATATTTCGTTTTCTCTCTGCTGATCCGTAAGCCTTCATCCTCAATTACCTTTCTCCACTGTTCAAGCCTGTTATTCAGGCCCCCTCTTGTTTCCGAGACAAGTACAATATCATCTGCAAAAATCATGCACCACGGTATGCTCTCTTGGATCTCCCTAGACATCTCGTCAAGAATCAATGCAAACAGGAAAGGGCTAAGGGCCGATCCTTGGTGTAGACCCACTTCCACAGGAAAGAACTCCGTGTTACCTACCGGGGTCCGTACACAGGTCTTAGCACCCTCATACATATCCATAATACTCTTAATGTATCTCCCTGGCACTCCTTTAGCATCTAGAGTCTTCCAAATTAACGCACGTGGTACTCGATCATACGCTTTGTCGAGGTCAATGAAAGCCATGTGTAGGTCTCTTTGCTTTTCCCTATATTTCTCTGTAAGTCTTCTGATTAAGTGTATCGCCTCTGTTGAAGACCGTCCAGGCATGAATCCGAATTGGTTCTCCGACACATTAGCCACACTTCTTATTTTACTCTCAATAACTCTCTCCCAAAGTTTCATCGTATGACTAAGTAGTTTAATGCCCCTATAGTTGCTACAACATTGCGCATCACCCTTGTTCTTATAAATCGGGATAACCTCGCTGAGTCTCCATTCTTCTGGCATTTTATCACAACTAAGGATTTTGTTGAAAAGAGTTGTCAGCATGTTCAGACCCTCATCACCTAAACACCTCCATACCTCTATGGGAATCTGATCCGGGCCTACTGCTTTCTTCCTCCCCATTCTCCGCAGGGCTATTCTAACTTCCTCATGGCGAATCCTAAAAGAGGAGCTATCGTTTTGGGATTGTTGTCTAATACTTGTGTGCACTACTGGCCTACTCGTCACGTTCATCGTACTCTCATTAAACAAAGTGGAGAAATATCCAGCCCATCTGTTCCTAATTTCGATCTCATTCACTATGCTTTGTCCATTCTCGTCTTTTATAAATTTGACATTTTCTAAATCTCTTCTTTTTCTCTCCCTTGCTTTTGCTAACTTATAGATATCATTTACCCCCTGTTTGGAACTTAATTTTCTATATAAGTCTTCATATGCCTTATCTTTTGCTAAAGCTACTGCTTTTTTTGCCTCTCTTTTCGCTTCATTGTACCTCTCTTTTGCCGCAATACTATCACCTTGGGCCTCTTCACGACAACAAAGAAGCTCTTTGAAACGAGTCTATTTTGCCGCAACTTTGCCTTGGACCTCCTCGCTAAACCACCAAGATTCCCTACGAGCTCTATGTGCTCTCGAAGTGCCACTCGCCACCCCTATCAATTCTATAGCAGCCTCCTTGATGGTCTTAGCCAAGCAATTCCACAGCTGGTCAGCTTCATAGCTTCTTATGCCTTCCACTACCGCTATTCTCTCTGTCACCGTCTCTCTAAAGGTCTCGGCAACTCCTCCGGATAGGTTCTTCCACAGGATTCTCGATTTTACAACCCTCTTACTCTCGTGCGCCCGTCTCCTTAAAGAGATGTCCAAGATTAATAATCTGTGTAGGGAGGAACACGCTTCACCCGGAAGAACCTTGCAATCTTTACAGGTAGTGAGATCACTTTTACGTATCAAAAAATAGTCAATCTGTGTTTTGTGGCCACCGCTATGAAAGGTAATAAGGTGTTCGTCTCTCTTTTTAAACATCGAGTTAGCAACCACAAGGTCGTGTGCGGTAGCAAACTCTAGAAGCTTGCTTCCTTCTTCATTCCTAGCTCCATATCCAAAACCACCGTGGACTCCTAGGTATCCGTCTATTTCCGATCCGATATGTCCATTAAGATCTCCTCCAATGAAAAGTCGTTGTTCTACTGGGCAATCCCTAACCAGATCATCTAAAGAATCCCAGAAACTCTTCTTCTCTGCTTCTCCTAGTCCTGCTTGTGGAGCATATGCGCTTACAATATTAAACGTCTCTTCCTCTATAACTAGTTTGACCGACATAATCCTGTCACTATATCTACTAACCTCTACTACATCATCCTTCAGGCTTGTTGCCAACAAGATTCCAACCCCGTTTTTCGCCATCTTTGAACCCGAGTACCAAAGTTTATAGCCGTTTTCCTCCCTGGTCCCGGCACCCTTCCATTTAGTCTCTTGAAAACATGCTATGTCAACCTTCCTCCTAGACAAAGCACCGATCAACTCCATACGTTTCCCAGTAAGCGTCCCCACATTCCAGCTACCGATCCTAATTTTTCTAGCATTCAAAATTCTATGCCTACTCCTCGATCCCCCATACTCCCTAACCCTTGAGTTACATGACCTCAAATATACCTCATTCTGAGCCTCTATTGTGGCTTAATGACCGCAATATATCCAATATCCACCAAAGTCACAAGACTACACACGTAATATGCACGAACAAGTATATGTTTTTATTATTATTATTAGTATTATTATTATTATTATTATTATTATTATTATTATTATTATTATTATTATTATTATTATTATTATTATTATTATTATTATTATTATTATTATTATTATTATTATTATTTTATGCACAAACAAGAGTAATAAGGAAATAACAGAAGTAACCCAAATACACAGATAATATGCACAAACAGGTAGCTGCTTATAATAGAGAGGATAAACACTTAAGCAAATTAAGTTTGTATTAATATTATATTAGCTATTAAACAGAATGCTTAGAAAGATCAAAAGAGCAGATTAAATTACTATATTAGCTATTAAACACAATGATTAAGTTTATATTAATATTATAAGGCTACTTTTTAGAAGTTTATTTATATGTAGTATAGATAATATAAATAGTTGATGTAGGTATATATCTATTTAGGTAATTTAATTATATTTATGTTTATATGGTCTTATGTATAATACGTAGATATATATAGATATATATACAAAGGTTACAGCAGGAGCACCAAACAAAAGCAGGCAACAAAACCCCTGCACTACACCCCTCAAAAATACCCTACAAAATAGGAGCAACCAAAACAATTTCAAGAGACACAAAAAAAATACAGGGCTCAATTTAGTATAACGTAATCGGTCTCAGTTGATAGATATGTATTTATTTTGAAAAGAAGATGTAATATAAAGTTAATTAGATGAAAAATACAGGGCTCAATTTTAATATCAATCACATATAATAGAATGTAATCGGGTTAGAGAGGACAATACTCAGCCGGAAACCATGTTTTCCGGTCGGCCGGAGTAAGGCTGAGCAAGCTGGCAACGATGGCTGGTAAAAAGGTGATTCCGGCGACGGCAGGTAGTCACAAAATTTCGGCGCGTCCCTTGATAATTTTCGATAAAACTAGATATGCGGTGTTCCTGGGGTGGAGGCTGTTTTAATGGTGATGGCGGTGAGGTCTTTTTTAGTCGGGAGGAAGGTGATCGATGGTTTATTTTGGATCTTCAAAGTTTATAGCCGTTTTCCTCCCTTGTCTTTGAAACTCCTTTCTAAATCGACGCATCATGCATCTTATTTTTATTTTTTATTTTTTTTAAAAGCCATGACTTGTTCAATCTCTCAAATAATTACATTAATTAATCAAATAAGCAATAAAAAATATAATTGAATTAAAAAAGTATTTCACACATAAATAAACTCTTAACTGATTTTGATATTGGTGTATGAAATATAATTCAATTTTAATATGGAAATAACCTCTCATATACTAAAAGTAATAAAGTTATATATGTGCATAACTTATATACCTAAGAAAACAAGTTTAAAGTTCTAAATGTGTTATGTTTTTAATTGTATGACGACCCTCTAGTATATTAACCCTAATTTAATAAATCTTCTCACATTTGCTTTTACCTTTTTTTTCCTCGTTGGGTGCAATTAGTTTGATAAGAGTAGTGATTAATTAATACTTGTTTGTTGGGTTGGTTCACATGCGCGCAAACGAGCACCGGCTTGGATAGCATGAAACTATGACCAATAGAGTCACTATTTTCTTTCATCCATTGACCAATAAATGTGTTTTACACTATTATATTCATCTCAAAATAAATGTCTGTATGACATGTTTTGTTTTTAACAAAGATTCTACTTTTTAACAATCAAATGTTTTTTTTTATCCGGGGCGGATGTAGAAGGGTCAACTGCGCCCTAAAAAGTTTTAAATCTTTATAATTTATAAGTTTTGCCCCTTTGGAACAAATAACCAAGAAATTCTTTATTTCTTTCCCAAGTATAGAATTCTAGTTCCGTCCCTACTTTTTATCCTTTATTTTAGGCATAGACACATGTAAAAAATCAAAAAGTAACAATGAAAAAATGAAGTTGATCATTAAAATATGGAGGTGGACAAATTTTTTGGGATAATCTAAATAATGTGGACATATATTTAAGGTGGTGATTTGTACACCACTAACTTTAGCTATACATCACTATTTATGCATTAGACTATTGTACTGTACAATAATTAAATTCATATTTAGTGGTGTATGATTAAAAGTTAATAGTATATAAATCACCAATCATATATTTATTTTGTGATGAATAAAATACAACACTATAATAAATTTAATGATGCATGAAAAACAGTAATTTTTTTTTGGGGGGCGAAAAACTTAAAAAGATTATATTGAAGTGGATTTGAAAATCCAAACGTGAGTACATGTGACGGGTTGCAAGAAAACAACCCTTAAGAGCTACATTTACACCAACATTGTGATGAACAAGTGACTCATTACCTACCTTGCAACAAACGAACCATATAGCCTTGAAAAGTGAAGACATTATAAACGACACAAAACAACATATTAAAAACCCACATAACAACCTCAAGGCACACACATTCACCTTCAACAATCGAAATACTTGCTTGCCTAAACTTGCTCTTGATGGCAGAAACACTGATTCAATTGATGAAAATGAACCTGCAGTACGCATTAAATGTTGACTCCTCAAGACAAAAACCATTCACCAAAATCGCCGAACACTTAATCACAAATAGGGGCGAACACCTCGAGGAAGACATGGAAACGGTCGAAAGCAGAAACTTGAGATCGAAATCTTACATCGAAAAACTAAACTGAGAGGCTTGACGAAGAATTAAAGGAATCGAAGCCGAGTGTCATCGCAACCCGAACCGGTCACGACAACGCAATCCGACGAAGTGGTGGGTCGGTGAGATGCAATTCTGGTGATAGAGTAGTAGTAAAGGATGTGAGTTTCACCAAAGTTGTTGTCGATAGAACCAAATGAGAACCTAGACTTGAGCTTCTTGAACTTGAAAATGCGAGTGAACACATTGACATCAACCCTAATCCCCTGTGAACCATCTTGCAGCTAGAAAACGACATAAATTCAGGTGGGGCTTGGTGAACCTTGCTTGAACTTCTTGAAAACCTCAGTCGACATTGAGGCCGTGAACAAACTCCAAAATAATGAAACCGAAAGTAAAGATCCACAACAACAAATTAAAAACCCACATAACAACCTCAAGGCACACACATTCACCTTCAACAATCGAAATACTTGCTTGCCTAAACTTGCTCTTGATGGCAGAAACACTGATTCAATTGATGAAAATGAACCTGCAGTACGCATTGAATGTTGACTCCTTAAGACAAAAACCATTCACCAAAATCGCCGAACACTTAATCACATATAGGGGCGAACACCTCAAGGAAGACATGGAAACGCCCTTTTCATTACTGTTTTTCATATACACCACAAATTTGTAAACAATTTACTAAAGTATAAAACAATTGTACTATTAATTAATAAGAATTCATTATTTTTTACTTAAAATATTTTTAATTGGTTGAGATTGAAAGTGAACAATCATTTGAAGACATCTTAAGAAATATGAACAACAAAATTAAATTTTGAGACGAATATAGTATCTTTAATATTCATCTGAATTAAAAATAATTTTTTTCTCTCGTAAGCGTATCATTTTGTCCATGTGTTTTTGCATATGGACAAATGATAACTTTTTGATCTTTCTTTCTCTTCTGTACATTCTCTTCTTCAAAATAATATAATGTCACATCCAAAATAATGAAAAACAGTAACTGATGTGCGAATCATCACTTTATTAAATGGCATTATCTATTCATACCACACTATTTACTCACCATACCCCCTTTTGAATTTTTTTTTTAGAAAAGTGGTAGAATAAAGTACAGAAAAGTACATAAAAAGTACAGAATGTAAGAAAAAGTGGTGGAATAAAGTACAGAAAAAGTACAGAATGTAAAAGTAGGAGGTATGAAGAGTAAGAACCTATTAAATATATAAATCAATCATATATTTATTAAATGTCATAGACACGTGCACCTTTTTTCTTAAATATTTAAATACTCATATAGTCATATGTAAAAAGTGAGTCACTTGATATTTTGAAGTGATGTGACATTATATTATTTTGAAGAAGAGAATGTACGGAAGAGAAAGAAAGATAAAAAGGTTATCATTTGTCCATATGCAAAAACACGTGGACAAAATGATACGCTTACGAGAGAGAAAAATTATTTTTAATTCAGATGAATATTAAGATACTATATTCGTCTCAAAATTTAATTTTGTTATTCATATTTTTTAAGATGTCCTTCAATCATTGTTCACTTTCAATTTCAACCAATTAAAAATATTTTAAGTAAAAAATAATGAATTTTTATTAATTAATAGTAAAATTGTTTTATACTTCAGTAAATTGTTTACAAATTTGTGGTGTATATTAAATTGAAACGAAAATAGTAAATAAGTATAAACTATTTTTTTTTGCTTATTTTATGATACGTACATTGCACATATGTAATTTACTGTTAAATACTTATACTTATAGATTAAATTGATCTAGTCTGTAGCAAAATTTTGATATATTTCATCTATTTAAGAATGTATCTAAGAAAGACTCAAAAGATAAAACGACAACTTAGGGGTGAGCTTGGTACCATACCGGTACCGACCGGTTGGTACCGGTTTTTTTTGCCCCAAATCAAAAACCGAATACCGTACCATTTGTATCGGTTCGATACCGGTCCGGTGCGGTTCCGGTTCGGTTTAGGTATTTTGGTGTGCATGGTACCAACCGGTACCGAACCGGTACCGACCGGTTGGTACCGGGTTTTTTTTGCCTCAAATCAAAAACCGAATACCGTACCATTTGTAACGGTCAGTACCGGTTCGGTACCGGTCCGGTTCGGTACCGGTCCGGTTCAGGATCGGTTCAGGATCGGTTCGGTTTTGGTATTTCGGTTTTTTTGCTCATCCCTACGACAACCCCTTTTAAGGTGTTAGAACATGTTTAAATAATAGTATTCACCTAATGACAAACTTAATGCTAATGGGATTCTCTTTTCATACCACTTAAAACCAATTCTATACCACTTTTATTATTAAAAAATTTGAAAAAGTACAGAAAAGTACAGAATGTTATGAAAAAGTGATGAGAAAAGTACAGAAAAAGTACAGAAATGATTGTGTTTAAAATAAAAAATATAAAAAAATGGTATATATATTAGGTCACAATGCTAATTTGTCATCTGTTTTCTAAAATACTAATTAATCCTGCATTTCTTGAAGTGACATCCTATTATCCTACTATTCATCTGAACAATACTTTCAGATGACACATAATCTACATCTAATGATACTGAGGCCACATACCTTTAGGAGGTTAATGTTAGGGAGCTATTATTCATACCATTTTCTTCTATTTTTTATTTAAAACATAATCATTACTGTATTTTTTCTGTACTTTTTCCAATCACTCTTTCTTATTATTCTGTTCTTTCCTGTACTTTTTCTGTACTTGATGATGATTAGTGGTATGGTTATTGAAAATTAGTGGTATATAAAGAGATTCCCTAATGTTAAAGTAGTTTATCGCTTTTCCAAAATTATTATTTGGTGTCCAAAGACTTTTTTATTCATTATTGCTTATGAGATATGTTGTTCTTGCAAACAAAATACTATATGAATCTAGTCGTTCTTTTATAAACCATCTTTAGACCGTTTATATTAGTAGCCCGCAAATTTGCGAGTTATATTCTAATATAAGTTAATCTATTAATAAGTTGTAATAATAATTATAAGCTAAGTCATGATGTTTACATAAGTAATGAATTTTTATCAGGTCATATTATGTACAACATACCATTTTCTATAACCGGGTTTATAATTTCGTAATGTATTCCACTTCACACATTTACTATTATACGTATATAACTTTGAAACATTTTATTGTATATAATTAAGTTTTAAAATCGTCTTTTGTATATATTTAACTTATTATTGTATGTATAAAACTTACAAAAAACTCATCCATGTATATATCAAGAAACTTGCAAAAACATATAATAAGAAAGTTATATAATAGGAAGTTTTGAAGTTGAATGGATACAATCGTAAAAAATGTAAAATTACACCCTACATACTTTTGATAGATACTCCTCCATCCCAAATTATATGTCCAACATAATATTTATGTTTGTCCCAAAAGATTGTCAACTTGTACAAAAATAACTACAAAAAATTATTAAATTCTCAAATTTACCCTTATTTATTACTATGTACTTTTAATAACTTACCTCTTAAATATTTTCGGTCAAACTTAACTTGAATATAAGAGCATAATTGACATTTTATCAAAGTATCATAAATTCAACATTTTTCCGTATGAGACATTCTTTTTGGGACGTAGGGACTAGGGAGTACTCCCTCCGTCCCAGTCAAAGTGTCACTTACTACATTTTTCACCATTTAAATAACATATCTATCCATTAAAATCTCTTTCGATTGATTAAAATATGAAAGTGGATACTTATTTAGCTCACCCAAAATATCAACATGAAGTAACACGAAGGGAATATTACTTTTCGATGATATACCCCTAACAAGATAAATAGTTAAGTTAAGTTATGTTGGGATAAATAAATAAATAAATAAATAGATATTTTATATAATTTTGGGAGTAATTAAGGAGCCTTAGATATTACGTTAGCTCCATTGGTTGCATTAATAATTACTCGTAATTAATTGAAATAAAGTTTGGTGGTCCCTATCGTGGTGTCATCCATGCAAAGGATTTATTATCCCAGACTAAGCCACGTTTACGAATCACAACCGAAATATTAAATTATCCACCGGTAAAGTAAAACAAATTTAATTAAAATTTAAATTTAAATCTAAACTTAAAATACCATGTAAATCACGATTAAGTTTAGAGTTTAGTGTTTAGACCTATCTGTTATTCTCATCAACTGCTTTAACAACACAATCAGAACCAAAAGCCCAAACATGTAAAAACTTGGCCCATTTATATAACAATAACAATAATGATTGCATAAAAAAATATTATTGCGCCACTTTCATTTTTAGTGTTCATATTATTACGAGTGAGGTTTAGGAGGGCACAAGCCACAAGGTGATTGGAGAGCACCGAGAGCTATCTGGGAGCCAACCAACGCCTGCCACGTGTCACTTACATAAATGGTAATTCTATTATTTTATTCCACCCCAAATATGACCTTCGACCGAAATTAAAATGCAGTGTAAAATCAAACAAAATGCAGTACAAAATTTCTAAAAAAAGTCATCAATTGCAAACAAAAAAAAATGATAAAATACGTTATACAAAATGTATAATTTCAAATATACAAAAGTAACTTCAAAAAATGCATTATAAAAAACAAACACTATGCAAGTTGCACTACAAAATGCACTCCAAGATGGAAATGTTACAAAATTATATACACTTCTATATATATAAATGAACTGCAAGATTCTTCTTTTGTTGATTCTCCTTCATTGTCTTACCTACAAAATGCAATATATAACAATAAGATCATCTACAAACACCATAAATTATATATGCAGGTTATACAAGATGAGGTGAAATTATATCCATCTCCAAATTACTAAAGTTAATGAAACTTTTGAAACACTGAATTTTTTATAACCTATTTTAAATGCAATGAAACGTTATACAAAATGCAGTATATAAAAAATACATTATTGAACAAAATGAAGTGTAAAAATCAAACACAAAAAATAAAGCATATATAAAATGCAGTAAGAAAATAAAATATCAAAATTGCAGCTAAACAATAAGCAAAATGCAGTATTAACATGAAAGCATGATCAACAAACACGATTCACGAAAAAATAGGAACATATAAAATGCAGTAACTAAGCGAGTGAACAAAATATTAAAATGCAGTGAATAACTCCACTAGTTACACTCTAAAACAAAATACTGCAACCAAACACACTTAAAACGCAATAACATAAATTGCAGTAACTCAAAATGCAGTAACATAAATTGCAGTAACTTAAAATGCAGTAACATAAATTGCAGTATCTTAAAATGCAGTAACATATGATGTAGTGAATACTTCTACTAGTTACACTATAAAAACAAAAATGCAGCAACCAAACACACTTAAAATGCAGTATAATTAATTGCAGTAACTCAAAATAAATTAACATAAAATGCAGTAACCATAAAAAGACACCATAACAAAAAACATAGCAAGTCATATATCAAATAACTAGTATAATCAACACTTATAGCACATAAATATTAACAAAAATATGCAATAAACATTTTAAAACATCCTAAAAATAAAATGAAAACGGATAATTAGGTGTGTACCTTTGATTACACTTTCAACTTCATCTTCTTCACCATTAACAGATTCACATAGATCAATAGTTACTTCCTCCTTATTTTGTTTCACATTAACATGATATATAGTTGCTCGTTGACATAATCAAAATCAACAGGTAGCGGAACGGATAGACGTTCATCGATGTAAACATTCGTGACGTTCGGAAATCGATGAGCGAGAAGATGAACGAAAGCGTCAGGACTACCAGACGTTCTGATTCGAATTATATCGCGACCAAATCTTTCGAGCTTTAACCTCCGGCGACACATGAGTGAGCATGCGTCTCGACTGTATTTCATATCGAGATTACGGAAGATTTCGAGGATCCAATTCGGTAGAATTAAGTTTATTAACTGGAATGTGTGAATTTGTGTTTGAATGTATGTCTTTTTTGTTGTTGAAAATTTATTGTTAATTTGAGATCTATAAATGAGTGTGTGTAAAAAAGAAAGAGAAAAAGTAACATGGATGATGATGATGATGATGATGATGATGATGATGATGATGATGATGATGATGATGATGATGATGATGATGATGATGTGACCGAAGTTTTGCCCGAGAAAACCCCATTATCTCATTTAATGAAACTTACAATTTGAGTCCTTCACTTTAGAAAGTTACAACATAACCCTCGCATTGATCACAACCATTTATTAAAAAAAATGTACGATGGATATTCGTGGCTCTCGGGGCTCTCCAAATAAAGTGAGCTCTCATGATCCTATATCTTTTGTATTTATATTATATTTATCCCAAAAAGATCTTTTACTTACAGAAAATAACTAAAAAAAATATTTAACTCCTATATTTACTCTTATTTTTACTCTCAATAACTCATTTATTAAAGGGAATGGTTCAGAGGGGAAGGGAATTGGAGGGGCATGGACTATTTTGCAATTTTGACATAATTTTGGACCTGCCTGAAAAACTGCCTAAGAAAATATCAAAAAATTGTCTATTTTTTTTTTTTTTTCAATCAGAAAACTTGTTAATATGCATTATGCAAGATTCAGTCATATTGTTAAAAAACGTAAGATGCAGTATACAAGATGCAGTAACAAATACACAAGATGTAGTAACAATAATATATGATGCAGTAAACAAGTAATACTTATTTTTAATTCAAACATAAAATCAAGATTTTAAACACATAAAAAGGCTAAAAAAAATTGTAAGATGCACTAATAATATACAAGATGCAATAAACAAGTACTAGCACAAAAAAACATTAGTTGCATTCAAGATGCAGTAACGTAAGATGCAGTAACAAATACACAAGATGCAGTAACAATTATACATGATGCAGTAAACAAGTAATACTAATTTTTTTATTTAAACATAAAATTGAAAAATTGAAAACACATAAAAAAGCTAAAAAAATTGTAAGATGCAATAACAGTATACAAGATGCAGTAAAACAAGTACTAGCACAGATATACATTAGTTGCATTCAAGATGCAGTAATGGAAGATGCAGTAAAGTAGAATGCAGTAACGTAGAATGCAATAACGTAGGATGCAGTAACGTATGATGCAGTAGAAAAAATGTACAATGCAGTCAGATCTAAAAAGTAGATCAACTTTTCAGATCTACTTTTTAAATCTTAGATCTACGAATTTCATGATCTATTTCATCTTAGATCGAAACGTTTTTACAAAGTGGCGGCGTTGTTAACAACATGACGTAAGTGGTGATGGCGGAGGAGCGGCGGTGGTGGCGGTAGAAACGATCACGGTTGGTTACTTCCGGTGGAGACCGGTTCACCAACCGTGGTGGTTCGCATCAACTCTCTGACCACAAAATCGCCGTCGTTTCTCCGTTTATTTTCTCCGGTCACGAAGACGGTGGTGGTGGCAGTGGTGGCAGTGTTGGACGCTGACGGAAGTGGTGGACGGTGGTGTTGGTGGCGGTGGTGGACGGTGATGGAGGTGGTGGAAGGTGGTGGTGGTGGCGGTGGTGAACGGTGACGGAGGTTGTGGACGGTGGTGGTGGTGGTGGTGTGAGTGTTTGTGTGTGTTTTGTGAAGAAAAGATGATGAGAGAATTTGTGTGTGTTTTGTGAAGTGAAAATGAGAGGAAGATGATGACCAAAAATGTGCCCCCTTTCATAAATTATATCTTCCATAAATTGCATTTTAGTCCCTCAAAATATAGATGTCTCTCCTAGCTCTCCTAAACATGCCTTCCTCTCTGATGTCAAATCTTTATTAAATATTATAAGTCAAACTTATAATATATCGGGGAGGGAAAGAGTATTAATTTTAACTGGTAATTGATTGACAATTAACAAATTAAACTGAAATATCTGCTCAAATAGTAAATGAATTGAAGTCGACGATCAGTTTAAAAGCATGTTGAAACATAACAAGAAAAAATGAACAAAAAAGTATGAAAACCAATTAAATAATATTTCAAAAAAAAAAAAAAAAATCACATGTTATAGTCCCAGGTAAGATCGGTCCAAGATCATGGGATCCTTTTCTATCAGATAGGAAGGGCTGTAGCACAAAATGTACTTTTAAGTAATTGCCCCATAGATACTATATCTATCTATATGAAAAAGAAATCATGTAACGAAGTGGATTATTATTTGTACAATTGGTACTTCGAACTTGGAACGAGCATGAGAAATTAACGATACTTCTTTATCTTTTGAGTTGTGCCGGATCGGTCACTCAAGATCTTTGGTCTCTACCCGGACCCGATGAAAAAAATGGGATCACTCCTTATGGACTCGTTGAGAATGATTCTGATCTAGTTCGTGGCCTTATAACACATAATACAGAGTTATTCGTACAGCGTCACGAAATATGTTTTACATTATTATACGATATAATTCAATAAAACATATTTTTTATGTACCACTAAAAAATAGTGGTTTACAAATATAAAAAAACCTTCTCATTTTAAGTCAAACCCAGTTTTAACTTTTAAATTGTTACCAGATATTTCTCAAATGGACCCAAAGAAGTAGAGAGATTTTTAAGTTGCGACTTAAATAATAGATCTCCCTGCAACTAGAAATGGGCATTGCCATTTGCCAACATACTCCTGGCACTATACAATGCAATGGAATTACCAATCGCCAATTTTTTATCTCTCACAAAAAGTAATCAAATATTCTCCTAAAACAAATAGTAATAGACCGATGCGGATTTGGTAGTATCACATAGAATCATAAAGTTTCTTGGTCACCAAAATGACGTAAACAGCATATGAGTAATTAAAATCTCAAATTTTGTTGCATCAATACACTAATGTACATAATCCTTCTCCTGCAACCATCCAAAGTTTTGATGAAATTTAAATGGCTGCTTACATGAATTCTAAAAAAAAAAATAGAAAAATCCAAAAGACTCTAGTAAATATATGGCAGAATCCTCCATGGGACAGCCTTGCGGTATTCTGCCCACACTTCTTTGTATTTCTCTGCACATCGAGCTTCGTCTCTTCTCTCTCGCCATATCAGCAGGATCAAAAGATATATTGGATAGAAGTACGGAACTGGAGAACTGCAGTCATTTGGTCCAAATATCCATTAAAAAATCCATTAGCAATTGACTTCTATGGTCGAACACATCATATTCCAAACATATCATTAAACATTATAAATAGTTTACCTACATTATCCTGCTATAAGATTAAGGTAATATTCCGTAATAATTACATTTTTTAGCTAAACTTGTCGAAATGATAGCAATTTCAAAATCAAACTGTAACTGATTTGGCCTTCAAAGTCGATAAATCTTTTCTTTGAGCAAGTAAATATTTGAACATTTGAATTGAACTTGAAAACTTTTACCTGATCCCACAAGGTAGGCTGAAGGATAGTGCCAGTAACAAATCCCCAAGGTAGTTGCAGTGCCTTGCTATTCCCCTTTATTAATTAAGGAAAAAAAAATACATGATTGTTATGCATTCAGAAAACTAATAGGCATAACAAAACTACAAAAGAAACTATCAGATAGTATGAATCGTTCATCTAAAAAAAAAAAAAAAGTTAACAGCAAGGTTGAAGTTTAGAAGGTTTAAAGAGAAGTTACCAATAGCCGGAAACCAGTAATTTTCCGGCAATAACTTTTGGGGGTTGACCCCATATTAGTGCTTTCGGATTCTTCTTAAAATCATGCTTTTGCTTGTTAGCACCTCTGAACACCAGATACCTACCACAAATTTATAATAAAGGTGAATCATATGAAGATATAATAGCGCAATCAAAGTCAAACTTCAATCTATAGAACATTTACCCAATCACAAATACACAGCAGTTTACGACGACTGCAGCTGTTGGCAGCTCAACCTTGTTACTCAAAAGCCACCAGCCCTGATCACAAAACAATTTTCAATTTCACATTGTGTCACAGAAAAAATAAATCTGGACAAACTATATTAAAGACGATTTGACTTTCAGGGTTAAATCATATGCTTCTGAATCTTTATTTTTTTTTAAAGGCACGATTTCATGTAGTCTTTTCTTATTGCTTAGCTATCTTATACGGAGTAATATGTTTACCTGAATGCTGAATGTGAAGGGAATCCATACTAAATCTCCAAATACTAGCATGAAGCCTAATCTCTCTGCAATTATATCCCATCTAAAAAAATTACATGAATAAGCATTAAGACCACCATAATATAGGATTCATGACTACAGTAAGACCTACATAAAGGTGAACAAAATATTAAGGTACCAATTTTTTTTATAAATAATGACATCACCAGTGAAGAAGCTGATGCAAGTATGTACAGGAAGCATCAAGAAAGATGTATCAATTCAATACATACTATAGCGATTATCAAGCATGCACTCCTAAGAGGAGTACGGTACTTTAATAGTCGAATTTGGGATTTAAAGAGTTATATTGACATTCAATTTTCACCATTAATATCATCCTAAAATCTAACTTTCGCAGCTAGATAAACCACATTTTCATTCTCTAATATAACAGAGGTAGTCATAATAATTATAAGCATGGATCATTAGCGATCAAAGAAATCTGCAAGGAATTCGTGTGATTTTGTGACAAAATAAATAAATCAATATATTAGTTTTCTCCATCTTCAAAAGGAGTAATAAGCTTACGTAGATGTCATGTATTCCTCGTAAAAGAAGTAGTCCATAATGTAGATCTGACAGGACACATAAAAAAAAGAGAGGAATCAGCAGTGTCCAAGATTTGTATAAGTTTAGTAGGATAACATAAGTGGTAAAAATGGGTGGGGTGGTTCGGGGCGGGTAACAGCAAAAAAAGGATTGTGTCAAAACAGATAACTATTTTAGTACAAGTCAAAAAGGGCTGGGTTGACCTGGGACACCTTTAGTCCATCTTTTATAACTTATGTGATACAATTTTGATAGCGAAAGCTATATATTACAGATAAGCCGACTTTCTTTATAATACGATGTAGGAGATGATATGCATTATATATACACTTTAGGTGACTTTTAACCCACTTGATCTGTATGACCCATCTCAGTTTCCCCTTGATCTTTTTATTGTTACCAACTAACCATTTGACCCGTTAGTTAGATAACATTAACCCAATCACCCAAATCAACCAATTCATAAGTAAATGGACTGAAATTTCCAACTCTAATCACATCATAACAATGATAAAGACGCCCAATTACCACACAGAATAGCTGGTAGAGGATCATTGATTGGCTCAAGTTCGCATCTTGGACAGATTTTGCAAGAACCGAGAGATTGATAAGGAGCCATCCCATCATTCCAGCTCTAACGAAAAAAAATCTACACAAGCAAAATGTCTCATCAGCAACAAGATACTTACAAGAATGAGATTATAACTATTAAACTGCATGATCATAATATGATATAAATGTGATGATTTGAGTTGCTTCAGCAGATAAATTAAGGTAAAAGTACGAGAACTATGACTTACTTAAGGTCAATGCCCAAAAAGTTGGGATTTAGCTGTATTCCAAACCACCTGTTAGATGTTATTGCAGACATATCAAGGATTAGTTGACTATACATCTCGTACATTAATGAAAATAAAATAGAAGAAAAAAATAAATACCAATCATCAATTATGTTTCCAGTGATATGAGGCTTCAGAGATACACTTCGGTCCTTAGATTTGTAGCCAGCCACATAGAGTAACAATGTCACCTGCCGTTTACAATTTATATAAGTAACGACAAAAAGTGCCCGCCGAGGGTATTCATGACGAATAAAAGTCAAACACCGCTTACAAATGATTAAGATATCTAAGCAGTTGGTATAGGAGTTCGTGTTACCATTAGAGATCATACAATGGATTCAAAACTCAACAAATCCAGATAATTGAAAATTGGAACTTACAATAACACTGAAGATAAAAGTTGTAGATAAAAGCTCAAGTCCTCGGTCTGAGATTGCCTGCAAAAGTCATATGTTGACATAATTGCGTATGAAGATTGCTTATGGAGAATATTATTCCTATAAAATCAAAACGAGGAGCATGCATACTACCTAATATATCCAATTCATGCTCATTTTTGTATTAAATAAAAGCATTTCAAAGGGGGGGGGAGGGGGGGGAAGTTAAACAAAAATCTTTGTCATAGAAGGTCTATAGCATATAATGCAGTGCTTAACATCCATACAATCATTTTGCAATACAATTTCAAGGTACACATACAGTGAGTGATACAAAATCCATCCAAGCTCCAATTACAAGTAGTCCAACCAGCAAAACAAGCGATATCAATCCTGAAAACAAAAAATTCAATGCAGTATCATATCTTTGCCAAAAGTGTAACCATCATTCACACAAGCTACTTTTGTAGCATAACTTCTCTGGAGACTCTAATTTTGACACAGCATAATCCAATTGTACAAATAAATCAATCAAACTTATCAAATGAGACATCCACAAATTTTAAATCCTACTTACAAAATATCAATTAAAGCACAAGAAAAGTACCATTACAACGATAATGAAGTCGAGTTCCATCTGATAATATAGCTCCAGGAACAAGCTTTCCAGGTAAAATAGATCCAGCAATCCCCAAATAACCAAAGAATCCCAATAACAGAACAACCTAAATACACAAAACACATACATACATTTCAATGACCTAAATCAAATAGTGTAAAAAATGCAGCTAATTAAACTAACTATTAAATTCAATCAAACACCGAAACCCTAACTTGCACTATTAGAAGTAAATCTACATATATGAATTACAATATATATATATATATATATATATATATATATATATATATATATACACACACACACACACATACAGTAATTTCAATATGAATGTGTAAATGATATATTATATTATATACATATATATATATATATTTACTCACGTACAGAATTCCATGAAGGAATTGAGGAGATCAAAATGGAGCTCAAGTCCATTTTCTCAGATGCAGTTCTTCAAGTAAACTCCGTCGCTGTCAGTATAGATTTTTTTATTTTTTTTCTTCAGTGTTTCTACTACTCACTGCGAAAACTGAGAAGTTTGAAGACGCGCAATTTTAAACAAGCCCATGCACTTTGAAAATTAAACAATTGTAGTCCTTGTACTTTAGTTAGGTAAATATATTGAGCAGAGAATTCACCGGAAGACTTCGAAAGAATTGAACTGCAAAATCGAACCATTTATAAAGAAGATAGTACAATTACGAGTATGTGTTTTTTAGAAAACCGACATGGGTTTTGCTAAACAAAGTGGTAAAGACTTTCATTAAAATGTTTGGACATGAATAAAATGATTGTACCTTAACTAAGATTAGGTGGCACATAGAATTTGTTATTATTTGAATACAAATTTTCCATTCATAAGGGAAAATTACAATAAAAGGTACTATACTTATCACATATTCCTATTTGAGGTACATAACTTTAAATTTTTTAATTTAAGGTATCGAACTTTCAATTTGTAATCAAGTTAGGGACGAGAATGTCACAAATGACGAGTTATCACCGAATTTCTTTTTTATAAGTAACATATCTATTTAATCGATTAATATTCCTCGATCAATTTTATAAAATATTGAGTATAATGGGAGATATTAAAGTTAAAAGTGGTAATGAGTTTTTGTTAATTTCTTTCTCCTCACTCAATATTTTTTAAAATTGATCGAGGAATATTAATCGATTAAATAGATATGTTACTTATAAAAAAGAAATTCGGTGATAACTCGTCATTTGTGACATTCTCGTCCCTAACTTGATTACAAATTGAAAGTTCGATACTTTAAATTAAAAAATTTAAAGTTATGTACCTCAAATAGGAATATGTGATAAGTATAGTACCTTTTATTGTAATTTTCCCTTCATATAAAAACGTATCAATAGAAGTTATTAGAGCTCTCATTACAATTTTATTGATTATGATAAATATAAATATATATAATAAATATATAACATTTGTTATTAATAGAAGTTACAAGACTTTAAACCCGTGTATACATACGGGTCATTGATTTTTAATATGAAATTTCGTATATAATATCTTGTATCTAATAATAAGTGTGTAATTTAATATGTATATTAAGTATTTAGTTGGATTCACGATAATATTGCTTTATATAAATGAATTATATAAGTCGATATTAAAAAATTAAAAAGTTTTTGAAACCAATTTAGTGAAAAAAGTTAATTAACATTTTCAAATAATTTTATTCCTACGGTGAATTGAAAATAGAAATATTACAGATCGATTTAGATAATGTTTTAATTATTGAATTAACTTTCTTCTTATATGTAAGTGAGTAGTTATTTGAAAAAAAAATTAATAAGTTAGTGATCTTATTTTACAATTACCAAAATTAAAGGGCTTAATTTACAAATTGAAACTTAATTAGAATGATGACATCATAAAGGTGTTTCCTATATATATTTTACTAGTTTATTGACCCGTATATACACGGGTTTGATAAAAAAAGAATTTATAAAATTAGTTGATATAATATTGTAACTATAATAGATGTAGAATAAGTTAATTGTATTAACTTTTATTTGTTTGAATCTTGGGCATTTTACGGAGACAATTATGTAACAGTTAAAAGGCGCATAAAATTAAAGTATTTGGTATAAGAATAAATATCACAATGACAACTCATATTTAAACATAACAAATATGCATAAAAAAATTATTAGGAATAATAACATAACCTTTACATTATGAAATCTTACTCACCACCAATAAGTTATATTTAAAACAATAAATAAGTTATATTATTTTGTAAGATTGAGTATATAAATAAAATACAACAAAACACATATTTTTCTTGTATTTCATCAATGAGTTTACATGTAGATAAATAACTCAAACACATCACCAAAATCCACTCGTACAATCATATACATACTTCATCGTCCCATAACAATATATTAATGCAACGTTATGAAATTCTTTTTTTGGTTGGACTAATAGAATAGTGGTCACTAAATGCCATCTTGAGTGCGATTTCAATTGTTGGTGATCCATTCTCTGAAAAATATACTTGAGAATCTCATCCTGCTTAATCTTAACCTACCTAAACATATGAGACCCATTGCAGCAAACAAATCATATGAATAATCAGTTATCATCTCCTAATAACACTTAATTCCATAGGAACCACAAACTAATATCCTATAATATTATACATTGGTTATTCGTTAAAATAAGTCAAGATTTATTTTCTTTATAAAGATAACTTTGACCCATTTAGTGAAAAACGGGTCAAACTATATATCACAAATGACATCTGCAAATTCAACTAACAATCAAAATCTACAACAACATAGCACACAACAGCCAACGACCCGCTCAACACAGCAAAATCAACAACTGCTTCAAGTGCACCTTTTGTAATAGACCCTTAACATGTAACACTTTATAATCATATCAAGGCCTAATCAGTGTGAAGGAAGCAAAACATGAATGAGAGATGGTGATAGATAAATAAATAAAAATGAATTCTTATATAATTAGAATTGTAGTAAGAAATAGTGAAGAAGAGAACACACCTTGAGATTACAACGTGAATGAATACTTGGTTACCAAAGCAATACATATTTTTGTGTATTTGCAATCCTACAAAATACAATATGCATGAATACTTGAAATAAGGCTTTAATCATATAGATGATAAGTGACAACTTAACGATAATATCCATGATGAATTCTAGATGAAACAAATACAAAAAGTTACAAGGGAATTTAAAATTAGATCAAAAAATTATAAAAAGTGACGGAAGGGGTTGGATGAAAGAAAAATCACCGGATAACGACATCGATTCTCATATCTACCTGCAGCAAGCAATTGTCGTGCTCACAACAAAATACAAAAATAAGATATACTTAAACTAATCTCATATAAACACCTATAATATTTTCGCAGTACAATTAGAAACTTGCCATCAATGATCTTGATCTGAACCGCACAATTAGATAAACTAATATCGTATAAACACCTTTAAAAACCTTCGTAATGAATAATAAGCTACAAAAAACACCTACATAAAAATCAAATCAGAGTTTTAACAACCCTAATTAAACATATATAAAATCAAAATTTTACGAAATTGAACCCAGAAAAACCTTAATTGCAAATGAATTTTAATAAACCTATGTTTATCTTTGATTGAACCCAAACATACATACCTCATGGAAAAGATGAATTCTCTTATTCGAAATTGTCAACAAAGTAGTGAAGGTGAAGAAATAATGGTGATGGTAAACGAATTTGAAACCGGAAGTAGTATTTGATGGTTTAAATCAGAATTTAAAATCTTGAAGAACATGAGTAAGAATCGTGCTTGTTGAGGAAATAGGCGTGTAACACCCCCAAATTCGTCGGTTTTGTTTAGCGGAAGCATTGGTTAAGTTATGGGGATGCCAAATTACATTGTACATGCATATGTATCAGAGCATATGATTACAACAGAACATCAATATATTAAGATGCCAAAGTTAATAGTTTACAAAAGTTGACAATTCATCGAATCGTATAAGTGTAATTAATGTTATACAAAAGTAGATTTCTGATATATGACTAAAACACTTTAGTTATACAAAAGAAATCCATATGTTTCAAAAGGTTGGCATCCTAAGAGCTTCGATGGTCGCCTAGATTTCCATGTGTGCAGGCGGTCTTACGTGCAGCTAAATTCCCTGAAAAAAACATAGTAAGAGTCAACAACGAGGTTGAGTGAATTCACAGGTTTTATGTTTGCAATAATAGTTGTATCAAGTTGTAAGCACAGTTGTTAAAACAGATACGTTCACAAATAGTTATTGCCATAACAGTCGAGTAATGTTTTGTGGAGTGTTATCCAAAGTATAAGTTTAGTGGGTTGTTCGCCCAAAGCTTCGGTTTACGTGGGATGTTACCCACAATACAGTTTAAAACACGTTGCTGGTCGTTCTCCAGCGTTTTACGAACAGTACCGGTCATTCTCCGGTCAAATATGCATGGATCGTTCTCCCGTCAAATAAAAATAGTTTACCGGTCGTTCTTCGGTCTAGATACGCACGGGTTGTTCTCCCGTCCAAAGATGCATGGGTAGTTCTCCCATCCAAACTCTGTTGGTCGTTCTCCAGCGAAATACGCACCGGTCGTTCTCCGGTCCAAATACGCACGGGTCGTTCTCCCGTCCACTTGGCCAGTCGTTCTCTGGCACTAAAATACGTAGCTGGTCGTTCTCCAGCATTTTCATAAAAGTACCGGTCGTTCTCCGGTATACCAAACAAAGTTTAACACGTTTATTGTATGAAAATGTTGTTTCATAAATACCAATTTTGTGTACGGTTTCAACAGTTTAAAGTACTCTAGTCGTTCGAGTAAACAAGTATGATAAACACTCATATAGTAAAAGCAGTTATGGCAATTAATAAAGCAGTTGTCTATGTTTTCCACCCCTGTTCAAAAGCAGTTAAAACAGTAAAAGTAGGGGCTGTGAACTCACCTGTTGAGTTAAGTAACGGGCGAGTGCTAGCAAACCTAAGCCCAAATATGGTCCAGAATCTCCTAACGCCCTAAACGTATGAGATTAAATAAGTACGTGGATGTCTAAGTCGACCATCCATGCCAGTGTTCGTACAACTAAGTTATGTCCAAAGTGTTTGTTAAACGTTTATGTTTGTTGTGAAAATGTATACGACTCGTTGGTAGCGGTTTGTAATAATAATCTCCGAAAACATTATCATATACGTTTCGTTTTATGCTTAGTAAAAGTATATATTTTTGTATGTTAATCATCGTTGTAAAGAGGGTAGTTGCCGTTACGCGAATGTCGAATCGTTGGGTAAAACTCAGTTCGCAGACCAGGTCAGTTTGGCTCGCTCGTTCGGCTCGCAAGTTCGACTCGCTAGCTCGGCTCGCGAGTTCGTTTCGCAGCGCGGCTCGGTTCGCAGATCGGCTCGGTTCGCAGCTCGTTCGGTTCGCTGCTCGTTCGGTTCGCATCTCAGTTCGGTTCGCAGATTGGCTCGGTTCGCAGATCGGCTCGGTTCGCAGCTCGTTCGGTTCGCTGCTCGGCTCGGTTCGCAGGAAGAACAGATCTCAGCTCGCCAGACGAGCTGATCGTATTTTTAACTTTAAAAACGCATTTTTGGTCATTTTTGGACATAATCAGTTGATGAAAACACTAAAACATGATGTATTAAGTATATATTAAACATGAAATATCAAAGTAAATGTCGAAATCTAAGAGTTTTCAGAAAATGTCGGAAACTTACGCGTGTCGGTTTTGAAATCCGAAAAGGTAGAAGTGTAGATCGTGTTGTCGTGATCGTTTTATTCCAAAGGAGTATGACGTTTTGATGCGTTTTTTATGTAGTTTTTGTGTGATTAGTGAGGTTTTTGTTGAGTTTAGGGAGATAGATGAGAGAAAAAGGGGGGGGGGGGGGGGGGTGAAGAGAGAGAGAGAGAGAGAGTGAATTGAGAAATGAGGTGGGAAAAGGGGGTGTGGGCCGGTTTTGTTTCAAAAATGGAGGAGGGGACTTTGTCCCAAATTGTGGTATTTTACCCGTGTTCGTTTACCCGATCGATAATATTACAATATTATAAATAATAAGTTGTTAATTACATATTCTTTTATATTTTTAATTGAGATATTTTATAAAACTAATTTAGTTAAGTATTAAAATTTTAAACTTTGTTTTATTTTAATGGTGCAAAATAAATGTTACCCCCTCCGTCCCAAAATTATTGTCCACCAACAAAAAACACACAGTTTAATAAAAGTGGGACCACAACAGTTTTCAACCACTCAAATAGAATCTGCACCCACTAAACTCTCTTCTTATTGGTTGAAATGTGAAGTGGACAATTATTTTGGGACGTCCCAAAAAGGAAAGATGGACTATAATTTTGGGACGGAGGTAGTATTTGTTACGAAATACCTGTAAATATTATCGACATAATATTTAATTATTAACGACGTTATTTAATAATTTTGTTTTATTAAATAATTTTTGTTCACCAACAGTCGTATATTTTTGTCGCGTTTGTTCCAATTGTTTCGTATGTAATTACAACTAATTACAAATAAGTAACACTACGCGTATTAACTAGTTGGGCTTTGCTAGACTTATCTCTAAAATGCGTTGTGAATTCACTCAAGTAGGGAATTAGCCTAGAAATGCATGTTAATTACGTTTATAATTTTGTTGAAATTGCGGGGTGTTACATTCTCCCCATGTTAGAGAAATCTCGTCCCAAGATTTAAATTCAAGTCAGATCGCCCGCGGCGTATGTTCTCCGAAAAGTCGTTTTGTTAACAACAGTAGTAGTTTACGTGGCGCTCAAATGTTGCCATAAAAGTTCTAACAATAATTGTATACTCGCGGTATAGTTTGGTAAGTGGTACGTTTGAAAAGTAACCAATGTTTAGCAAGAATTAGGTTCGAATCGATATCCAAATAAGAAATGTTGAAACGTAGTAATAGTTTACTAAGACGTACCATGTTAGATCAAGGATGTTCCGGCGCATCTCGTGCACGAATGATGTATGCGCGTCCAGGCGCATTTGGAATAGGGGTGTCGAAAATATCCGAATCCGAAAATCCGATCCGACTTTAATCGGATTTGGGTAAAACGGATTGGATTATTTGGTTAATCGTATCCAAATAACCCGAATCCGAGTAATCCGAATCTTATTTGAATTGGATAACGGATAAATAATTTTGAATTCGGTTAATCCGAATAATCCGAATAACCCGAAAAATGTACTAAATTTAGAAATATAATTTTATATATATGTTATTTATGATTTATACGAGTATATATATATACAATCAACATATACATCACTTATAATGATTTATATAAAGCTTTTAGTGTTATTTTGTGATTTAAATTATGTTAAAGACGTGGAAGTTTAAGATATTCTCTTATTTGGATAAAAATGTAATATCCGAATCCGAACCAATCCAATCCGAATCCGTATAAACCGAAACCGAATAATCCGAATCTTATTCGGATTGGATTACGGATAAATTATAAACTTGCAAAATCCGAATAATCCGATCCGAACAACCCGAAATCCGAACAGTTTATCCGAACAACACCCCTAATTTGGAACGTTGACATTGCGGTTGTTGTTGTTCTGATTGTTGCGGTTGTTGTTGAGTTGTGGGCATTGGTTTCGGTAATGCCCCGGTTCACCGCACTCAAAGCACCCATTGTTTGTTCGCGGATTAGGGTTTGTTTTACAGTTTTGGGCCAAGTGACCCCAGTTCCTGCAGTCTTGGCAGAAGGCGCATTCGCCTGTATGGTGCTTCCCGCACTTGTCACACTTTGGTTTGTTGTCAAGGTAGGTTTTGGGTCCAGGGTTGGTGATCGTGGCGTAGGCTCGGGCGTTTCCCGGATTCCTGTTTTGTTGACCCTGACGGTCGTTGTTCTCACTGTTCCACTTTCGTTTATTGTTCCCAGAGTCACCAGCTTCGATTCGAAGGGTTTCACTTTTCCCAGTAGAAACTTTCAAAGTTCCAATCAAGACCACATCATCAGTCAAACTTTGAGCCAGGTCAACTGCGCTCCTAAAGGTAGTCGGTTTGGAGGACATCACCATGCCTCGGATTTGTGGGCCTAAGCCCTTATTGTAACGCTCGATGCGTTTGCTTTCGGGAGTCACCATGTGGGGTACCAGGTGTGCAAGCTCTTGAAATCTTGTCGTGTATCCGGTGATGTCAGCACCGATCATCTGGATGTTCCAGAGTTCAGTCTCGAATTTCTGGATCTCGTTTGGAGAGCAAAACTCCTCCATCATCATCTGTTTCAAAGTCTCCCAGGTCATGGAGTAAGCAGCTGGGCGTCCAATAATCTGGACCTGAGCGTTCCACCAGGTTAACGCTTTGTCAGCTAGAGTACACGTGGCGTACTTTACTATTTTGTCAGCGGCGCAGTCGCTGATGTCGATCACGGATTCCATCTTTTCAATCCAGTGGACTAGGACGATGGCCCCTTCAGTCCCGGTATATGTGCTCGGTTTACAAGCTTGAAAGGTTTTGTATGAACACCCTTGCTGGGTATTTGATGGGGGTTCGCTGTTGACAGGTGTGGCTCCACTGTTGTTTACCACATTCTCTCGGTTAAGGCTGGCCTCGTATTGGGCAATTGATTCGGCCACGCGGCGCTCGATAATCTGTTCGGTTGTCTCGACGACAGGAGGTGTTGTTTCTTGGCGGCTGTTTCGGGTATTTCTTCGTTTAGGCGGCATGACGACGTTCTGCGAAGAAAGAAATGCAGGAGTCAATGCCAAGGGATAGGATGTGAAGAATGAAGTTTCACATATTTCAGTTATCGAGTAGTTAAGAAGAAATGACAAGATCCCCATCACGTATCTTACGACTATGAAACGCCCATATGTACTTAGTATAATATAATCACGTTGGCCAGGCGTCATTATATGATGCTAAATACATACATCTTTTCATCAACCGCTTAACACGATCCGGTTCACAAGGGATCGGAGTGCAAAATAACGAGTCGAATGTAGTGAAGTTCCATAAATGGATCACGCGTATCGATGTATCGTAACGTTAGTTAGACGTATGCAAATGTGTGTATGCATGTGCGTTCTAGCCAAGGCTATAGTCTAGGTCTCTAAGGTCTCTAAGTCACCTAAAGATTCCTAGTTCGCTATAACCAATGGCTCTGATACCAATCTGTAACACCCCCAAATTCGTCAGTTTTGTTTAGCGGAAGCATTGGTTAAGTTATGGGGATGCCACATTACATTGTACATGCATACGTATCAGAGCATATGATTACAACAGAACATCAATATATTAAGATGCCAAAGTTAATAGTTTACAAAAGTTGACAATTCATAGAATCGTATAAGTGTAATTAATGTTATACAAAAGTAGATTTCTGATATATGACTAAAACACTTTAGTTATACAAAAGAAATCCATATGTTTCAAAAAGTTGGCATCCTAAGATCTTAGCGGGTCGCCTAGATTTCCATGTGTGCAGGCGGTCTTACGTGCAGCTAAATTCCCTAAAAAAAACATAGTAAGAGTCAACAACGAGGTTGAGTGAATTCACAGGTTTTATGTTTGCAATAATAGTTGTATCAAGTTGTAAGCACAGTTGTTAAATCAGATACGTTCACAAATAGTTATTGCCATAACAGTCGAGTAATGTTTTGTGAAATGTTATCCAAAGTATAAGTTTAGTGGGTTGTTCGCCCAAAGCTTCGGTTTACATGGCATGTTACCCACAATACAGTTTAAAACACGTTGCTGGTCGTTCTCCAGCGTTTTACGAACAGTACCGGTCATTCTCCGGTCAAATACGCACGGGTCGTTCTCACGTCAAATAAAAATAGTTTACCGGTCGTTCTCCGGTCTAGATACGCACGGGTCGTTCTCCCGTCCAAAGACGCATGGGTAGTTCTCCCATCCAAACTCTGCTGGTCGTTCTCCAGCGAAATACGCACCGGTCGTTCCCCGGTCCAAATATGCACGGGTCGTTCTCCCGTCCACTTGGCCAGTCGTTCTCTGGCACTAAAATACGTAGCTGGTCGTTCTCCAGCATTTTCATAAAAGTACCAGTCGTTCTCCGGTATACCAAACAAAGTTTAACACGTTTATTGTATGAAAATGTTGTTTCATAAATATCAATTTTGTGTACGGTTTCAACAGTTTAAAGTACTCTAGTCGTTCGAGTAAACAAGTATGATAAACACTCATATAGTAAAAGCAGTTATGGCAATTAATAAAGCAGTTGTCTATGTTTTCCACCCCTGTTCAAAAGCAGTAAAAACAGTAAAAGTAGGGGCTGTGACCTCACCTGTTGAGTTAAGTAACGGACGAGTGCTAGCAAACCTAAGCACAAATATGGTCCAGAATCTCCTAACGCCCTAAACGTATGAGATTAAATAAGTACGTGGATGTCTAAGTCGACCATCCATGCCAGTGTTCGTACAGCTAAGTTATGTCCAAAGTGTTTGTTAAACGTTTAAGTTTGTTGTGAAAATGAATACGACTCGTTGGTAGCGGTTTGTAATAATAATCTCCGAAAACATTATCATATTCGTTTCGTTTTATGCTTAGTAAAAGTATATATTTTTGTATGTTAATCATCGTTGTAAAGAGGGTAGTTGCCGTTACGCGAATGTCGAATCGTTGGGTAAAACTCAGTTCGCAGACCAGGTCAGTTTGGCTCGCTCGTTCGGCTCGCAAGTTCGACTCGCTAGCTCGGCTCCCAAGTTCGACTCGCTAGCTCGGTTCGCGAGTTCGGTTCGCAGCTCGGCTCGGTTCGCAGCTCGTTCGGTTCGCTGCTCGTTCAGTTCGCATCTCAGTTCGGTTCGCAGATCGGCTCGGTTCGCAGCTCGTTCGGTTCGCTGCTCGGCTCGGTTCGCGGGAAGAACAGATCTCAGCTCGCAGAACGAGCTGATCGTATTTTTAACTTTAAAAACGCATTTTTGGACATAATCAGTTGATGAAAACACTAAAACATGATGTATTAAGTATATTAAACATGAAATATCAAAGTAAATGTCGAAATCTAAGAGTTTTCGGAAAATGTCAGAAACTTACGCTTGTCGGTTTTGAAATCCGAAAAGGTAGAAGTGTAGATCGTGTTGTCGTGATCGTTTTATTCCAAAGGAGTATGACGTTTTGATGCGTTTTTGATGTAGTTTTTGTGTGATTAGTGAGGTTTTTGTTGAGTTTAGAGAGAGAGATGAGAGAAAAAGGGGGTGAAGAGAGAGAGAGAGAGTGAATTGAGAAATGAGGTGGGAAAAGGGGGTGTGGGCCGGTTTTGTTCCAAAAATGGAGGAGGGGACTTTGTCCCAAATTGTGGTATTTTACCCGTGTTCGTTTACCCGATCGATAATATTACAATATTATAAATAATAAGTTGTTAATTACATATTCTTTTATATTTTTAATTGAGATATTTTATAAAACTAATTTAGTTAAGTATTAAAATTTTAAACTTTGTTTTATTTATGGTGCAAAATAAATGTTATTTGTTACGAAATACTTGTAAATATTATCGACATAATATTTAATTGTTAACGACGTTATTTAATAATTTCGTTTTATTAAATAATTTTTGTTCACCAACAGTCGTATATTTTTGTCGCGTTTGTTCCAATTGTTTCGTATGTAATTACAACTAATTACAAATAAGTAACACTACGCGTATTAACTAGTTGGGCTTTGCTAGACTTACCTCTAAAATGCGTTGTGAATTCACTCAAGTAGGGAATTAGCCTAGAAATGCATGTTAATTACGTTTATAATTTTGTTGAAATTGCAGGGTGTTACAAGGCGCTAGTAGTAAGCATTCATTTACAGATCTAAACCAAAAAGAACTAATACTGTGATAAAGAGATAAGAAAGAAATACATATACAGACTTTGAAGATAGCATTAGAATAGGGAAGAAATACGAAGAACAAATATGGATACTTGAAAGAGAAACACAATTAAAAAGAAATATGAGACACTTTTGGGCGGTGCACAAGGAAAGAGGAGGGACACGTGATATTGGTTCTTGGTAGAGACCAATAAAATCAAAGAGTGTAAAGGAAGTTTACTTATTTACATGTCTAGAAACTCACAAAATAAATACCATTTAATCAGATTTAACAATGTAATTTAAGTAATTAAAAGAAAATCAAAATTACCAGAAAATTTCTTGTACCACAATGTGCCATGTCATCGTTGCAAACAGCCTAAGAATTGGACAAGTTAGCTTCATGACATCAGCGTCATCCCCCTTATATTATATAGTATAGATAAGATAAGATAATAAAAATTACTATTATTACTGAAATTAGTTATCAATATCGTGTACATGGCCAATACTTAACTGCGTTGCCCATATCTTTCCTAAATAAATAGCTAAGGGTCTAAACTCTAAAGTCTAGAACCCCGCAACCATTAATAGAATTTATTTCCAGTGTAGGAATGAGCTTGAAGCGTTCTTAAATGCTAGTAAAATCAAAGGCTTGAACTGCAATATTTTGAACAAAGATGAAAATGGAAGTTAGTCACTAGTATGAGCAATTTTTAGACCGTTCGTAGTCGATCGTAGTTGAGCTCATTCTCGACCCACAAAATTCCTCACAAGTACTAGTCCCCACATACATAATAGTTGCATTTTATCGTTTTTTCTTTTTACAATCCTATAAACCAACATCCGTATCACTATGAAGCATAAGAACTAAAACTCATTAATAAACGATGTAAAACCCATAGTTTACCATAGTTATATTTATATAAGAGTTTTCCCAACTTATCATTATTTTAGAAATGCAATAACTCACAAATAACAACCACAAATATATATATTTCTACAAATATAGACATTTGTCAAACCATTGACTTAAACGCATAACCTTATCCAACCAACATTTGAATAAACAATCATGAAATAAAGTTTAGTAAATAATGTTTAAACAAGAAAAAGAGACGGTTTTCATTATTTTCAATCTTAAAAAGTGTGAATATGGTTTTGATAATTTTCAAGTTATAAATAAATTGTAATATTCATGCACGCAACACGCACGTATCATGGGTTTGTTTATGAATTAGGCCCATACATCAACTAACGAGTCGATGTGTATTTCTTGGCATTTCATCTTAAGTATTCAATTGGGGACTATTTGAAGCTCAACCGGTTGACGGAACCTTTTTCGTGAACCGTGGAATGCTTAGACGAATAAGAACTTTACTCATTTGGAAACGTGATGTTATGTCCCATAAGCATCATACTAGATCTAAAATCCACCCCAAAGGACTTTACTCAACCTATTTCCCAGTCTCTCCACTCCTTAAGTGTGTGATAACATCAAATAATATGATATTTATATACTAATATTCCCTATATTTTATACACTTTTATTGCATTTATGTTAATTTAGATACTTAATTTGTTTATATTTGCAATATAGGTATAAAAGATGAAGAATTGAAGAAAAAAACGAAAAAGAAGCTAAAATGAAGAAAAACTAAGAGAAAATGAAGACTTTGAGAAGATAGAGCTTTAAAAGAAGACTTAAATCATATTATTGGAAGAATGGGCCAAGAAGAGAGTTTAGATCAGAAATTGTAAAGAAGATAGCTTAAAAGAGGAGCCTGGCCCGTGCTTAGAATATTCTAGAAACCAAGACCAACTGGCGGTTGGAATGACCAGTCGGCGGTTGAATAATTATATTAGAAGGCGGTGAAGATCGCAGAGTTGGACTTGGACTGGCGGTTCTAAAAAGTATAAATAGAGGCTTCGGCCAGACTAAACCATATACGAATTTTAGAGGTAAAAGTTGATTGTAAGGGTTATAGGTCGACTTTAGGTCGAATTTGGAAGCTAGAGGGCTAGGGATTGAAGAACTTCAACCCTAACGAAGAGTAATTCAATTTCTTTGGTTTGTTTCTAAGATCTTTTACTTACTAAATGACTGTTTATTTGTATTTGAATCTTATTTACATTCTAAATTGAGTATTGATTATTTCTTTAACATATTTGTTTAGATGAATGATGTTTGTATGATTATTTGAATATATGTTTATGTCATTTGATTTTATGAATGTTATTAAGATTATATCTATACAGATTATATGATTATGATATTCATGTTATATAGCGAACGCTTGTGTGGATTGACTTAATAATTTAGGTTTATGTTTTAATTATAGCTTAAATATGCTAGAACTGGTGATAGGTTATAATTACTACTTGATTAAACTATAATTGATTAGATAATAACATTCGAGACCTCGTAGTTAGTTAACCTTAGTATACGTTGAAGAGCTTAATCATAGGATACTTGAACCTGACCAAGGAGGCTATCTACTTTTATATATCAACATAGAATCGATTAGCTGACAAAAATAAACATATAGGAGAATTTGAATATAACATAGCTAGTTTAAATAAAATATATCTTCTATCTACCTTATTTAACTTAAGTTGTTCTTTAATTACTTTAATTGCCTTAGTATATCCTAGTTCGATATCAAAGTAAATATATGTTCGATCGGAACTAAAACGTCCCCCCTTTATCTGTACATTAATTGTGAATATTTGTAATATTAACTTTGGGTTAAATTAAGAATTAAGCTTTCCCTGTGTTCGATACCTGGACTTACTTATAAAGATATTCTATACGAACGGGTCATTCTTGGATATATTGTGTGATAGTATTATTTAGTATTTCCTTGATTTAAAACTTGTTATTTTAATTGACTATACTTAGCACACATCAGTGTGCGACTTTGTATGAGGGCCTCTCTGGAACAAGAAATGTATCAGACTATTTTGGGAATGAAGAAATATTTAATCTATGGCAAGTACTGATACTTACCAAGAAAATGTGAGTGTACTTGAACTTCTAAAGCAAATATAGTTAAATTAAATAAGGTAAGTGTTCAATTTTTAAATGGTAAAGTGTTATTAATAAGATAAAGTTTGAGTTTTCTTAATATATATGAAACAATAATCTACATATTATTTATTGATGAAATTTAGTTTGTATTGTGAAATTAAAGAACAAGAATAATAGTGGAGAGGAAGAGAGAAATGCTATTGAATGATTTATATAAATTGAATACAAATGACTAGTATATATAGGGATAAAAGCAAACCCTAATGAACAAGAAGATAGATGATGGCCGGGCTATCCACAAGCCCATGGGTCAAGCCCATGGATTTCACAATACTCCCCCTTGGATAGTCACCTTTTATAATATGCTATAGACTGCCTCGTTAAAAACCTTATCAAGAAAAACCTTTTGGGATAAAAACTTGATGAAGGAAAAAAGAGTGCAGTGCGTGTAATACTCCTCCTGAGTCTAATGTATATCCTTCAAGCGTCAAATACCGATCTTCCGAACTAGCTGCTCGAAAACTTTGTCGGCAATGATTTTGTGAATAAGTTGGCCAAATTTTCACTTGATCGGACTTGACTAACATCAATGGTTCCATCCTTTTGTATATCATATGTTGAGAAGAACTTTGGTGAAATATGCTTAGTTCTGTCTCCTTTGATATACACTTACTTGATTTGAGCTATACACGCTGCATTGTCTACATATAGTATTGTTGGAGTTCCTTTGATTGTTTCGAGCCCGCATTCTTTTTGTATGTGTTGGATCATTGATCTCAACCAAACACACTCTCGACCAGCTTCACAAAGTGCAATAAGTTCATCATGGTTTGAGGATGTAGCGGTTAATGATTGTTTTGTCGACTTCCAAGAAATTGCGGTATCACCATAAGTGAAAACATACCCTGATTGTGATCGTGCTTTATGTGGATCAGACAAATATCCAGCATCAACATATCCAACCAACTTTGACTTCGAATTCTTTTGGTAAAATAACCCCATATCACGGGTACCACAAAGATAACGAAATATATATTTAATTCCGTTCCAATGTCGGCGTGTCAGTTCAGAACTATATCTGGCTAATATGTTCACAGAAAAAGCAATGTCTGGACGTGTATTGTTAGCAAGATACATCAAAGCCCCAATTGCACTTAAATATGGTATTTCAGGACCAATGATATCTTCATCATTTTCTTTGGGGCAGAAGGGATCATTTTCTCGATTAAGAGAACGAACGACTATTGGTGAGCTTAGTGGATGAGCTTTATCCATATTGAAAAGTTTCAACATTTTTTTCAGTATAGTTTGATGATGGATAAAAATTCCATTTGACAAATGCTCAATTTGAAGACCAAGACAAAATTTAGTCATACCAAGGTCTTTCATCTCGAATTCGTTCTTCAATAATGTTGCAGTATGTTCAATCTCATGAGGAGTTCCAATGATATTTAAATCATCAACATACACTGCAATGATTGTAAAACTTGCATTTGATCTTTTGATAAAAACACACGGACTAATTTGATTACTTTTGTATCCTTCTTTCGAAAGATATTCACTCAGGAGATTATACCACATTCGTTCTTGTAACACCCCCAAATTTACTGTTTGGCGGAAACACACTTTGGGTGTTACTAATCAATAATCAAAGCACACAGATATATAGCAAACGACTCTATATGCATCGTTTTAACAAAATATATTGATATATGAGATGTTTACATCATTTGAAGCTATACATAGCTCGTGTTCGATTTAATGAGAGATTTTAGTACATAAGTACTTGTACAAAATATACTAATGCAAGAAAATCTCTAATGTCTGCATGCTGACTCGAGCTATAGTGGTCCTGAGGGCAGTCCAATCTACTGCGAGGTACCTGTGATACATGCTAAAATAGGTCAGCTAAAAGCTGGTGAGCACACAGGTTTGAGTAATCAAATAGTATAGTATGAACCGCAAGATTTAAGTACTGATTTGCAAAACAACCAATTAATGATGTATACAGCCATGAGCACATAGTCTGAGCTTAACTCGAGGGGTCAGGACCCACTAAATGGACCTGAGCGAGGTGCCTCCACGAGTGCCTAATCTACACTCGTTTGAACAAATATTAGTACGTCCGTTTACCCAGTTAGTGCTTGCTAACCCGGACGAGGAGGGTCAATCCTATGTGGTTGATATCGCGTAAAAAGTCACGCTTTTACTACCGATATCTCTCTCATTCTGGAACAATTCTTGGCATATTAACTCAAAACCATTACAAATCAGTAGTATTATGCCAAGATGGTCAAAACAAGGTTGCATGATGAAAATCAAGCAAAACGGATGAAAAACGAAGATTCCACACACGTTTGAAGATTCAAAGCATCAAAATGAGATTTCAAGACAAAAGTGCCCATCACCAATATCCATCTTATCCAAGATGTTCGTTTTCAAATTACGAATCCAACAGAAGAAGAAATAACAAAAACGGACGAAGAATGAAGATTCTACGTACGCCGGAAGATCCAAACGATTCGTACGACACATCTAAAGTTTAGAGACATATTGTGGGATATCTTTTCATCAAATTATTAGTTTTTGAATTACGAATCCAACAAAAAAAGAATCAACGCAAACGGACGCATAACGAAGAAGATACGCGCGAAACGAGTAACGAGGCAACGAGCGACGAACCGGGACGGGTGGCAGCCAGCCGCCGCCGGCCAGCCACCAGGCCGCCGGCTGCCACCACCCAGCTGCCGGCTGCTGCCACCCCCCATCCGGTTCCCACTTTTTGGTCCTTGCGTGTACCCGGTGCTAGACCTTTGCGCAACTTTACGTACCTCGTGCTAGACCTTTCCGCAACTTTACGTACCTCGAGCCACCACCTGCGCGTACCCGGTGCCACTACCTTTTCCACCTTTTGCTATTGTGAGCTTCTACTTGCTAACATGCACCAAAACTCTCCTATAAATATGAGGCATTAGGCTCATTTGCAAAAGGCACCATCTATACCTTGGAAAAACACAATTTCTTTCTATAGCTTCTAGCTTTTCTTTCTTTCTTATTTTCTTACTTTAAAGTAGTGTTAGGCTAGTTAAAATAGAAGCAAGGAACGAGCTTGTAATCCTTGGTAAAGAACGTTTTTGTAATCTTTGGTGTACGCTTGGAGCAACTCTTATTAATTCAAGTATATTCCTTCTCGCATATTAATCTCGGTTATTTCTATCCTTTTCTATCTTAATTAAATATGTATACTTTAATTATGCTAGAGATCGTTTATGCCATGATTAGAGAGTAGATTACTATTGTATTTGTTGTGATGTAGTTAGCATATATAATTGTGGGATGACTTTAAATGCGTCGTGAAATAATATGACGGCCCCTATTCGACTGTTTACTTGGTATAGTGCTGGAAATGCTTTCGAGCAAAGTACAAACGCATGGAAGCCGGTAACGACCGAAGGTAGTTGTATTATGGATCGACGCCAAAATGAAAACTTTATGAACGGACTTATCTTACAATTTTAAACATAAAACTTACATTCGCCTTTCGATTAACAAACGTGATTATAACCTTGTAAAGAGGAGTCGCGAACCTTAATACTTGGTCAATAGTTATATGTGTAAAAACTATGGTTTTAATTGTAACGTCATGCAAGCATCATAAAATGCAATGTGATTACGTGGAATTACCATGAGTATTGTACACTTATAATCACAATGTACTTATTATGTAAACATCGTGAAGCAATTAAACCACAATGGAAACATCGGTAAACGATTAAATACATTGTGGATTACCATAGCATTTTCTAACATGGTCTGGGTTTAACTTTATGCAAAAAGCCGTCAGCATTTTAATTAACGTTTTAATTAGATTAGTTAGTTTAGATTAGATTAGATTAGATTAGGTAGGCTACATGCTAAATAACCATTTACGAAAACCTAGGGATTTGTTAATTGTATTGAGAAATGCAAGTTTAAAATCCACTTTAAAACGATACTTTTCCTTAACCTATGAAATCTAAAGTACGGTACGCAAGAAACCTCAACACTTTCCTTCGCTTACCATGCTTAAACTTCATTAATCGGAATTGATCAACTAAGTCCGAACATATTTGCTGAAGTTAGTTGTTTGCTGGATTTATAGTCTTCATGGTATTAAGAACGGTTAGACTTGTTGTTGACTTGCTACTCTATTCCTTCGCCCACGAGCAAATGCGTTCGACAATAAGGGCCACTGACTCCCTCATAGGAGAGTGTGGAGAGTTGAGCATTGTCTGTCTGATCAGAATCATGATACCTCGGTTCCTCGTGACATATTAGTTGATAACCAACTAATAGGGAATCTATTGGTTATACCATGGACTATCAAGTCTAGTGAATGTTCCAAATTTAGTAAACGCTTTCCCTAAAAGTCATCGTCCCACATTATAAGCTAATGAACTCACAACAAATATTTCCTTTAATTATCTGATTTATCATTATCTGCTTTATTTAGTTTACTTAGTTAACTGAACCAAAACCCCCAACGCACTCTTTTAAAACATTTACTAGAAAAGCAAGATTGATTGGATCACCTTTGTTTCAATTCAGTTTCTCTTTAAAAACGACTCTAGGTCATACTTACCATCTACTAGCCTTTGGTTCGGTATTAGTAAGTCACGCTTAGACCCCAGCAATTATAAATTTTTAAAACATCCATTGACGGTTCGTAACAGAAACCCGGCCAACAATGGTACCATATACTAATATTCACGCTACTACGTATTACCAAACTATGCTGATTGAGGGCTTTGAAATGATTAGTGAAAATAACTCATGTAGTATATTGAAAAGTTTGTACTTACGTTCACATGTTAAAAATAAGCATTGAATCACACCCCTGAGTGAAAAACAGTAAAAAGAGGGGCTATGAGACTCACCTGAGTCGGAGCGTGTTGCTAACAAGCAAACGATAATGATATGAGCAAATGAGTCCGCAAACTGTAACCTGCCGGGCGTCTTAGACGCGCAAGGTTATAATAATGAGTAGGTATCTCATAAGATCACCCATGCTAGTTATCTATTTCAACTAATTATGTCTAAGTGTTTGTTTAGTATTTCGTTTCTAGTTTGAAAACTGGTATGGCCCGTTGGTGACGGTTTGTAATAATAATTCAAAAAGTGTTATTATTATACGTATCGTTATATCAAGTTTCGTTATCTGTAAGTATTCGACACTTAGTATGAAAAAACATTTACAAGTTCCTGGATGGCGGGGGTCCGGGGGCAGCGCCCCTGGTAGCGGGGTCCAAGGGGCAGAGCCCCTGGTTGGGGTAAAATTTTATTTCTACTACATTGCTTTATTAAAAATGCATCGAAAATTTAAAATCGGGAAATTAACCAAGTCTGGCTGCGGACTGAAAAAGGTGCGAATTGAGTTCGCGATGCGAGCTGAGTTCGGCTCGCAAGGCAGTAGGCTGCGAACCGAGTTCACGATGCGAGTTGAGTTTGGACTCGCAGGGCAAGTGGGTTCGTAAGTCTCGACTCGCAGGTCTCGACTCGCAGGATAGGTCGGTTCGCAGGTCAGGTCAACTCGCAAGTCAACTCGCGAGTCGACTCGCAAGTTAGCTCGGTCCGCAGTCAGTTTCGTTTCGTTTGGCTTCGTGAGTCGAGATCTCGGTTCGCCTCGCAGGACGGCCGAGATCTGGGATCTCAACTCGCAGGACGAACTGTCTGCGTTTTTCAAATGGGTTTCGGTTTTTAAAGCATTTTTAACGGGATTTTTGGACATAATTTCGTTGAGTAAGTGTTCTAGCATGTAAATACAAGCTTTATAGGTAATTTAAAATGGTTTTGAAGTTTCATACCACAAAATTGAAAACGAAAAAGATGAAGATGAAGAGCTCGAGATGGTGATCCTCGTGCTTGTTCCTGATGATGATGATGAACGATTTTCGGTGGTGTTTTTTGGGTGGTTTGGCTGCTGCGATTTGAGAGAAAGGGGGAGTTTTGGGTTGGGTGTTGTTGGTGAAAATGAGAAATGAGAGGAGGAAGAGGGTTTTTAAGGGAGTGGGTTATGGGTCGGTTTGGGGTTGGGTCCGCGGGTCTGGGCCGACCCACTTGTGGGCTCGGGCTAGTGGACTCGTTTTCTCGGTTGTGTTACGTTCCGCGGTCGATTAAATGTTATTTCGTGTTGTATGTTCTTAGTATATCCGAAGTATTTTTAACTGAAGTATTTTATCAAAATACTTAATAATGAGCTATACTGTAACACCCAGTTCTCGGGTCTAGTAGTATTTAATATTTTCTGACTGTGAATTATTATTAAGTGTGTCAGAAAATAGGTGTGCTGTATTATTTGAAATAAATAGTGATAATAGTCGAATAATTTATTGTGACTAATAAATTATTAATTGTTTTAATTTAATTTAGTTGAAGGTAAAATAAAATGATGTTTCCCCGTAAATGGTTTTTTAGTTCCAGACGATGAAAAGTACGGGGAATGAAATTAAACACTTCCAGTGTACTACCAAAATATTAAGTCGGTTGTTTCTTTACATATATCCTTACATACATACATACATACGATCATATATACATACATACAAGGAAACATCAAACCCTAAATCTATGAGGAATCACCAAATTGAAGATCTCAAACACGAATTCAAGCTTCAAAAACACATGGATTATCTTCCTCTAGTTCATTTAATCATGAGGTAAGTCTCAATTGCTTGAAATATGAAAACCTAAAATTTGGGGTTTGTGTTGTTATGGATAATAATTCGAAATTAAGGTTGTTTGAGCTTAATAATGATGATGATTAACATTAAGGAAGCTAGGGTTGGTAAAATTGATTAATGTTCTTGTGAGTTATGTGGATTATCATAATTATCATGGGTGATGTGATGAAACTATGATGATGATATGAAATTAAAGTTTAATATTAGTTAAAATAGTGTTACTAAGTGCTAATAAAGATGTTAGTAACTTTGATTCAACTTAAAAGTGGATTGATTATGTTGTAGAGCTTATGATCAAAATGGGTTATGATAAAATGATGATGTTTTGGTGTTAATACATATTAATTAGTGATTATTCATGAATTATAAGTTTGTAATCATGTTAAGAAGGTTAGTTAATACTTAAATTATGATTATTAACTAAGCCTTAAGGTGGAAGTGAGTAAAAGAATTAGGTGGCATAAAGGGTTTGATGGATTGTTAATTTTGGAAGCTATTAATCTTGTTAATAGCGTAATTTTGTTAGTAAACAATGATTAATGTGAATTAAGGATATTAAAAGTGATAATTCATACTTTTGGAATAGATTGATGTATAGTTGATCATTACGATATTAATCATGATTAGTGGATAATTCAAGGAGTATGAATTTGATATTGAGAATTATGATGATTATGTTAATTCATATGATTTGAATACATTGAGTTTATTAGTAATCTTTTGGAGCAATGTTAAATTGATTGAGACAAGTAACTAACTTGTACTTCTCTATTGTATTGTCAGATGTGCAGAAGACTCAGTGATATTAGACTACTGAGTGGATGTCTGAGGTGGTCGGTGAGTGGATCTCTAATCCTCAGTATAACTTGGTTGTAACGAGTTTGGTTACAACAAGTAGCATATTATTACTATTGTAGTTGCCATGATGATTATTATAGTTAGTAATAATATGGTTGATATAATAACGTTGACCTGATGAATATGTGATTTGTTGATTATGTGATCACTGGACTTGTTGTTGGCCTTCGGGCATTAGTTGTTAATGAGGTCAACGAGTTGTTGAACTGTTGGTTGGGCTAGTCGGTTATTCAAGGTTTAACACACCTCCTGTGTTAGTTGAGAATAACCACTAGCTATCGGTCTCGTCCGTTATGGCCATACGGATATGGTTGGGTAAGTGTTTATGGGGAGCCTCCCGGGTATTATGGTTATCCCCAGAGCCACCGATGCCTCATTATGAAGTCAGTTGCTTGTTGAATAGTTGCTTTGATGATAAGTTGACCAGTTGAACTGTTGCCCTGTTGCTTTGTTAAATGGTGGTATTGTCTACTTTGTTGGTTATGTGTTAATTGTTGTATGCAAAGTTGTTGAGCTAAGTTAGCCTGTTGATTAGTTATCTACTCACTTAGCTTTATGCTAATCCCCCACATAACACTTCTTGCAGGTTATTGATATATTTGGGTGGGCAAGAAGTTGGACTAGAAGGAATGTTTGACCGTGAAGCGTTACTCTGATAGTGGATTTGTTTAAAATAATGTTTTATCACGTTTTATATAACACCTCTGTTGTGAAATTATGTTTTGAAAATGTTGAATTTTATATTTTGATAAAATGAGGTAAATTATTACTAGCTATTTGGACTTACGCTTCCGAATTACTATATTTAAATGATTATAAATGAGGGGTGTTATATATACAAATATAATTTGAATTATTTCCGCTTGTCTGGCGCGTTTCGCTCGTTTTCATCGTGTATAGAGTGTTTTTCATCAATAAGTAATACTTGTAATATATTCTCACAATATATTAAGGTAAATAACATTTGTTTGAGTAAATCCGTATTATTTAAAGGTTTTGTCACCAACGTCCCTTAATTAATGTCGGGTCACATTCGATTTGAAAGGCGTACAATTTAATCAAATCGCATAATTGTATATATTCCCCGAAACCCCAAAACCCTAAACCCTAACCCCTAAACCCCAAACCCTAAACTCTAAACGCCTTATAAAACTCTAAACCCTAAATCATACTAAACCCTAAACCCTAATAAACACTAAACCCTACTAAAACATAAAATCTAAACCCTAAACCATGAACCCTGCTAAATCCTAACCCTAAACTCTAACCCTAACCATAACCGTAAATAAAATGTACAATCAATCACTAACACATGTCTTACTAATTTATAAAACCCACCAAAAAACCGAATTTTTTTTATCGAAAGTATGCTTTGAGGGACGGCAAATCGAAGAGGATAAAACGCTGAAAAATATGGTGCAAGTTTCATGATTTTTCGATTTGTCGTTTGTGAGATAATTGATGTTTGGGGTAAATGGGTTTTGTAGTATGAAACATTCTCTTTGTACATGTGGCATGATATCATTGGTTCCCTTAGTCTCACTAAAAAATCATGGACTCATTTGAACCTTACTCATATATATATTAAAAATTAAGTGACAAATAATGGTTGATACTTCAAAAGCAGACAGAAACATATGATTAAATTTTCTTGATTAAACAAAACGTATACACAACACATATCTTTATTAAATTAAAGAAAGGTCATGTATATTAACCATAATGTTGGGCTCATTTCCACCGAGAAAATTAATTAATTGATAAAATCCCTTGTGTTTATCTTTTAAGTTCAATTACATCCATATAATAATAGTGATAGTTGCAAACTAATCTACAAAATTGTATATACATGAAATAAAATGACTATAAAATAAACATGAAGCAACTTAAATAAATTAATACAATCATGATGATTATGAAATATAATTAACATAGAACGTGAGGTTCCATACAATGAAACATTAACATGAGGTTATGTCAAATATTGATTCTCTTTAGGAGATCATTGTAGATCTTGAAGATCATATAAATATATAACAATAACATGAGGTTATTGAAATCATTATAGATCTTAATGATCTTATAAATATATATCAATAACATTAACATGAGGTTATGTTATTTGATTCATTTTGGTGAATCATAATATAAACATCAATATAACAATAACTTGAGGTATTGTATATGGATTCTTTTTATGTAGACACAATAGAACATTGATTGTTCTTGTAATATAATAACAAATAACAATTCTCCTTATATAATCACAATAGAACATTGATTGTTCTTGTAAACTACAAAAGAGTTTATAAGATAACAAGGAAATGAAACTAAAAAAAAAATTGAATTTCCTACCTATTATTTTCTAGAGCAACTTCGTGCTGATAACGTATTGTGAAATGAAAGAACTAAGAATAATAGTGGAGAGGAAGGAAGAAATGCTATTGAATGATTGATATCAATTGAATACAAATGACTAGTATATATAGGGATAAAAGCAAACCCTAATGGACTAGAAGATAGATGGTGGGCTATCCACAAGCCCATGGGTCAAGCCTATAGATTTCACAATAGTTTTTTTTTTTTTTTTTCTCAGTATGTTCAAGTCTAAGTTAGATTACTATTTAATTCCTTTCTCATATCGAAGATTATAAAAAATGATTTCTTATATAACCCCGTTGTAACGTGTGAGTTTAAAAGAGATATCGGTCAAAAATAGATGCTCGTGTCATGTGAACGCTGCTGTTGTTTACCCAACAAATATCTCAAAAAGTCAAAAACGCAACTTTTCGGCAATTTTTTTTATTAAGAGCATTCACATTTCCGACGACTTATACAAAGTAAGACGTGATGTTTATTTATTTATTTATAAGTAATTAATGACAGAAATAATTAAAAAGGTAAAAGCTACTTGTAAAATCAACAATATAATCTGGACGAGCCGACGACTTTTAAGTTTTTAACAAGCTAGTGAGTATATTGTGATGTTTTCTATTACTCGTATTATTATTTATTATATTAATATTATTATTATATTTAATATTATTTTATCATAGATATATGTAAAAAAGTACATTTTCACTAAGATTATTTTGGGTTTATTATTAGGATAAGCATTTCAAATTGTATTCAACTTTAGACAAAAATCTATTGTATGTATCTAACTTTCAAATATCTCTACTATATGTATTGGACGTCATTTTTGATGACGTGTCATTCCAAAAATGTGACACGTGTCGTCCATATAACTTCACACATCATCAAAAATGACGTATAATACATACGGTAGATATATTTGAAAGTTAGATACATACAATAGAATTGTTAGAAGTTGGATACATATTATAGATTTTTTACTAAAGTTGAATACATTTACAAATATTTATCCCTTTATTATTTCAAAAAATAATATAGATATCCTATGATGCGTACTTTTAAAACTTTTATTGTATATATTAAACATGTCAATTCCGTCTATTGTATATACATTTTTGTGTTTTGTACTTCCATTGTATGTACTTCTATTTGTGTGTTGTTTTGGTGTAAACTTCATACAAGGGCAAATTGCCCAAAAAGGTAACTAACTTGTCAAAATTTGACAATAAAGGAAATATAAGTTTTATCGAAGCCCAAAAAGAACTCACATTTCAAAATCGTGCCATAAAATGATTTAAGTTGTCAAAAAAGTTCAATTAAGGGTAAAAATTACCGTTTCAATTTATAAACGTGTCATAAAAGGATGTAGTATTTTAAAATCGTGCCATAAAAAGATTAAACATTTTGAAATCGTATAATAAAAGGATTTAACACTAAAAATGAAAATCGAGTTTAAACACTCAAAAAAGTAAAATTAGTGTTTATATCGTATGTTTTCTAGGACAAAAATGTCACATATGAATTGAATATTTGAGATTTAAGCCCCGTATTAGCTAAAACCGATAAAAATTTAAAAGAGAAAAAACGTAAAAATAATTACACATTTAATTGATTTTTTTTACAATCTAAATCCGTTTATGACACGATTTTAAAATGTGAGTCCTTTTTGGACATCGACAAAACTCATATTTCCTTTATTGTCAAATTTTAACAAGTTGATTCCCTTTTCGAACCATTTACCCTGCATACAATTATAAAGAGGTAAAATATACTACTCAGTATATTATGAAAAAAGTAAACTCCAGTGTATTATTTTTCAACAAAGTAGTTTTGTTTATTTCAATTGGTCAACTTTATTTGTCCATTGACGCAGTTGATTAATACTCCGTATAAATGTACACCAACTTACCATTGTCATCTTCGTTTCATAATCACGTACCCTGCACACTCCAAGACGTCTCTGCAATCTTCAACACACTTCAATTTCACACTTCAAAAATCTATATATATATATATATATATATATATATATATATTGTAAACTTTGTTATATATATATTTAAAGAAAGATTGACTGCGTTGAAGCTTTGATCTTATTCAATTCATAGGATTAATGAGCATTTCATTATTTTGCAACTAGTTAAGATCGAGCTCGATGAAGATTGTTGTAAAAAAATCGACCATGGTGATTCCAGCAGAGGAGACACCGAGGATAAAGTTATGGAACTCTAACCTTGACCTTATTATGCCGGCTGTTCACGTACCATGCGTGTATTTCTACCGCCCCAATGGTGCTGCTAACTTCTTTGATGCGAATGTGATGAAAGACGCATTGAGCAGGGTTTTGGTTAAATTTTACCCAATGGGAGGCCGTTTGAAGGAAGGGAAAAATGGGCGGATTGATATTGATTGTCAAGGACAAGGAGTCTTGTTTGTTGAGGCGGAATCTAACGGTGTGATCGATGATTTTGGTGAATTCGTTCCGACGTTAGATGTCAACAAACTAACCCCGGCTGTGGATTACTCCCTCGGAATCGGATCGTTTCCTTTAATGGTTTCACAGGTACAATTAACAAAGTATTTTTATTTTATCCAATGTAACAACTAGCATTCTAACGGTGCGTGCTATAAACTACACATACGAGTATAATTGTTCCATTAATAGTGATATGTATATGTATATTTTTATTACAACTACTTTCATGAATATACAAACACTTTCAACTAAACATTACATGTAAATTTTGTAGGTTACTTACTTTAGATGTGGAGGAGTTTCCTTAGGAGTTGGGATGCACCATCAGGTTGTGGATGGTGCATCTTACGTGCACTTGATCAACTCATGGTCAGATATGGCTCGTGGCCTTGACCTCACCAAGCCACCATTCTTAGACCGAACTTTCCTCCGTGCTCAGGACCCTACACAACCTATCTTTGAACACCTCGAGTACCAGCCCAATCCAACGAAATTATCACATGTGGCCCCATCAAGTGAACCTGTGATCTCAATTTTTAAGTTATCACGAGAACAAATCAATGTGCTCAAAGCCAAATCTAAGGAAGATGGCAACACAGTCAATTATAGTTCCTTTGAAACGGTCACAGGCCATATTTGGAAGTGTGTGACAAAAGCCCGTGGGCTGCCGGATGATCATGAAACCAAGTTCTCATTTCCCACAAATGCACGGAAACTCTGTCAGCCAGCTCTGCCATCCGGCTATTTTGGAAATGTAGCCATGACAACCTCATCTATATCATTAGCACGTGAAATTCAATCTAAGCCAAGTTGGTTCGCTGCTAGTAAAATCCACGACTCGTTAGCTAAGATGAATAATGAGTATCTAAACTCAACACTCGCCTACTTGGAACTACAACCTGATATGCGGACTGTTCAAGATGCAATGGCCGAGTCTTTCCAATACCCGAATCTTGCAATAACAAGTTTGGTTGGCTTCCCGATTCATGATGCAGATTTTGGATGGGGCCGACCTATATTCATGGGGCCGGGTGAGATTCCATATGAAGGTTTGGCTTTTATGTTACCGAGCCCAATCAAAGACGGGAGCTTGTCTTTAGTTATTTCGCTGTATGCTGAACACATGAAGCTATTCAGTAAGTTCTTGTATCAAGATTTCACCATGAGTTCTTCAACGCCATCCAAACTTTAATACAGCACCAAATGTTAATTTATGGTCTATTTCTGTTTTTACTTTCACAGATTTACAGTTTTATATCACAGATTTGTACTCTCTTTTTTTTTTATCTTTAATTTATGGATATTCAGGATTCATTTGTATTTCGTTGATCATATATATAGCTGAATTTATCTATGTTGTTAGCTTATCCTGTTTTATTTTCGAGCTAAAGCTGTTAATTATGTCCTATTCTAGTTTATCTTACCTCCTCTGCTTAAACTTCTCATCTATCAATAGATTTCAAGTGTTTATACAACATATTACATATGCTTCCTATTGTAATTGTTAAATTAGAGAAGTATATAGGATGACAGTTTTATCTCTTGATTTCTTATAACTATTCCTATAAGGTGATATGTTGACCGTGTGTTGTTTAATTATGTGTGAAGCCGATATTTTGTTTGCTATGCAATTATAGTTTTTGATGATGACGCGCGATTCAATAATATCTGCCAAGTTACCCCAGCATTTGTTGTTCTGCTTCCTAATGTCGTCGTAAGTTTTCAATGCAAAAACATTTACTTTCTTGTATACATGCAAATGCAATACTCATATTTGAGTATTGATTGATGATACACATTCTATAAGTAATAATGATCGTTTCCTCATACGAAGTGACTTCCTTAAGGACTAGTTGACCTTATCTATATCTTAACGACATGTTGCACCATCGTGGTTCTTAGTTGCAGCTTGCTGAAATAGTCTTCTTTAAACACAAAATGCACCCATTCTGCTTCTGGCCTTCTATGTTTTGTTTGTAGCTTTGGTAGTAGGTTTGGGGCTAACCAATGGGATTTTGGGCCCAAACATTTCCCAGCCTATTTAATATTTTAATTTTAATTTTAATTTCAGTAAGTATTTTGGGCGGTCCAAGTTATCACGGGTGGATCCTCCAAAGGTGGAAATCATAATTTCATCCGTCCATTTTTCACTACCCGCCAATTTTACATCCATATTATCATCACTTCATCTTTCACACACCATAACTCACATTCATACATCCCCCACAAAAGAATGGCAACCACAGCACCATCATTCACCTTCTCCGGCCTCTCATCCACCACAAAACCCCACCGCATCTCCGCCAAATCCTCGTTCTCACTCTCCCTCCATCCGACCACCAACTTCCGCTTTCATAATCACTCATTCAAATCCTCAAAAATCACAGCCATAATTTCAGTAGGAGACAAACTTCCAGACTCCACATTATCCTATTTCGATAATGATAACGAACTTCAAACGACCACAATTTCCGACCTCACAAAATCAAAGAAAACAATCTTATTCGCTGTCCCGGGCGCTTTCACACCAACTTGTTCACAAAAACATCTCCCGGGGTTTGTTGAAAAATCTGGTGAGTTAAAAGCCAAAGGTGTTAATACGATTGCGTGCATTTCGGTTAACGATGCGTTTGTTATGAAAGAGTGGAAGGTGGATAGGAATGTTGGTGATGAAGTGTTGATGTTGAGTGATGGAAATGGCGATTTTACGAAAGCGATTGGTTGTGAATTGGATTTGAGTGATAATCCAATTGGATTAGGAGTTAGATCAAGAAGGTATGCAATGTTGGTTGAAGATGGAGTTGTTAAGGTTTTGAATCTTGAAGAAGGTGGTGCTTTTACTACTAGTAGTGCTGATGATATACTTGCTGTTCTTTAAAATGTTTTTGTGCAAGTTACTTTTCCTTTTGAGGAATAAGATTAAAATTTAGAATAGTAGTTAATTAGCTGTACTTTGTGCTTTGAGACTTGTATGTTTGTTATGGCTTTTGCAAAGATGGAATTTGGTCCATAAGTAAGAAACTAATGTGGTTGATTTAAAAGTAAGAAACTAATGTGGTTGATTTACAATCAATCTTATACCACGACCCGTGCACGAGTATGGGTGTTTTCGTGATAGATGACTAGAATTCCTAATTATGCTCCCCACGATGTCTCGATGTCAGTTAGTTATGACCAAGGGTGTAGTTCTCCGTCGTGCTAGTCGTCAGTCAGTCGTACTAGTCGTAAGTCAGTCGTACTATTCTCACGACAGTTGGTCACGACTACTAATAGAAACCACTCTATGGTTTTTAGCAAGTAATTTTCGACAGACTATAACGAAACAAGTCATATAAAACGGCCATAATATATATATATAGACTATACCATGAGGCATCCAAAAACCAAAATAGTTGCAAATCATCGTACCTTTGCAATCTTATAAAACTACCACGAAACACAACAACTCGGTAAAAAAAACGACTTAAAACCACCATTTCATACCCACAACCCATACCACGACTGCAACTGCCTCCCAATCGCAAACGAAAGATACGCATCAATGCATGCATACATCACTTGTTCATTCAACAAACACACATTATCCCAATCACTCATTTTCACCTTCTTCATTCGATCTTCATCACCAACGTCTTTACCAATAATCGCCTTCGCAAGCTTCACCAACCCGAAATTACGAAGATTCTCATCCGTCAACTCATTCGCCGCCCATTCACGTAAATCCGTACACTTTCCTACTTCCAAACCGTAATCCCTGTACAGCTTCTGCTTATCATTCTCAATTCCAACTCCAACAAATGTATAATTAGGGTTTTTCAGAAACTTTTTCAAAACCTCAGGGAGTTTGTACGGTTTCTGGAACTGGTAAATGAGGCAGCGTCTACTGACGAACAATTGGAGTATAGCGACGGGATTTTGTTGTCCGGCGATGGTGTTTGGACGCCATTCGATATCGAGACCGACGATTAGACGATGGAGACGACGATTGTTCCAGTTTTCGGTTCCTCTGATCCATTTTTCAATTTTGTACGGATGGTTTGTTACCAACGTTTCGAAGCAATCGTCGTCGACGATTACGTCGTATTCAGCACCGTCACTTGAACGTCCGTAGAATTGAATGTCGAATTTCATCGCCATGAACGAAAGCAGATTCTAGAACCCTGCTTTCTAGGGTTTCGTTGATTTTAAAACGCTGGCAGGGCAGGGCAGGGCAGGGCTGGGCCGGAAAAAGTTATTCGGAATCAGTTGACGGCCCAAAATAATTGAATCATCCTACGATAGTTTTATCACTTTTATGCAGCAACTTTTATTTTACTAAGGAAAAAATAAAAATTAATACGAATATAAAACCAACTAAATATTTTTTAGACAGGGAGAATACACTTCATACTCCACTAGTTTGTATATACAACCACCACAAATATTTACAAATTGTCTACTACGAGATTTAAACCCCCAACCACTAAATTGATAAGTTCTTTACATACCGTTAGGTCATAGACCCTTTGGTAAAACCGATCAAAATTTATATGGAGCATATATAACAATTAAAAAAAACATGAGTAGTCGGGTATATAATAAGGGGCGGATCTAAAGTACGTAGAGATAGCTGCCCCTAAAAAAATTAAAATTACAAGACTTTTTAAAGTAATTAATGACTTTTTAAAGTAATTAACCTTCTCAAAATAATAAAAAATATTTTAGCCCCCTCATACATACATTTTTTCATTTTTTTGGCTATGTCCATGTACATAACGGTTAATTTTCACCATTTTATCTCTCCTATCTAATAAAAGGGAGTTGATGCTGATGTCATAAGGCTGATTTGTCCCAATCTAAGGCTGATATTTTGATGATGTGGCGTAGCTAAGAATCAAGAAATTTTCTCATTTTTTTGATTTTTTTTTAATTACTAAATTAATTAAATAACTATTTTTGTTATAAGTTGTTGTGTAATTCCCTAGACATGCAGCTACTCATTTTCATTGCACGCTTTCCTTTTTCCAAGAATTAAAATTTACTGATTTCTTTTTCTCAAATTCAAAATTGAGAGGTTAGATATGTATCAAAGCATCTTATTTCTCCATTCATCTGTTCCCCTCTCATCTTCTCTCCTTTTCTCTTTTTCTCAATTACCCACCTCTCCAGCCGATTAATAAACAATTAGTACGAAAATTAAATGAATGGCAACATCGTCACCGATTGGATTATTTCCTATTGAATCGTCAACAACATCTACATCTTCCGGTCATCACCAACAACATATGGATTTTCCAGATCCAATGTGGATTATTTTAATAATATTGTTTTCATCTCTCTATATATGCTTAATTATGAATAGATTTCTCATTGTTTAGCATTTATTTTATTCGATCTTCACCGGATTTCATTAGACATATCGTTGGAATTGGAGATATCAAACCATTTGATAATGGCAGTGGCAACCCCTCCAAGCTAATTAATGTTTATTTGCAAGATCTTGAGTAAGTTATATTTCCTATTTTGCCATTTCACCATTTTATAATTGTGTTGTTTTGTATTCATAGTGCCGTTTCACCATTTTGCCATTTCACCATTTCATTAATGTAGATCTCTTTTGTGTTTTTGTGTTTGTTTTGAGCAGTTAGTTGCAATAGTGATTAGTGCACTATAAAATTAGGGCTTCAAACAGCAAGGATTCTTTATGGAGACGGAGTGGTACCACGATGTTCCGTGTTCTTCGGTCGCCGTCGAATCCATCATTAGCATCGGAACTGTAAGTAACCACTCAATAAAAACAGTTCTTTTATTTCCCAGTTATCAACAAGTGCAAACCAAATTCTGTTAATCTGTAGGCCGGATTAATTTGGGGCTCATGTGCTGGATCCTACGATGCCTAAAATTTAGGTAAAGCAACTATTTACAGTTCATCAGTACATGCTGTTTCATGAACTTTTATGGTTTCCTAAATTCAAATATTGGATCTGTTTAGTTACTAATTTGACATGACTTGTGAAATTACAAAGTGGGTTTATCTAAGTTTTATGAAAATATGACAAAATGGAAACTTTATTCGGATATGCGATAAATTTTTCGTTTGGAAGATGATTACTTTTTGTAACTGTTTTGTTGGTTGAATGTGATGTGATTTATGGCTGACTGGCATTGATCATGCTTCATTCATGCTAAGTTTCGCTGTTTCTTCGTATAAACATTAGCAATTTCTTTCTGTTAGTACAGTTGTTTGCCTTTTTTTTAGTTTGAAAGATTGATATTACTCGGTTGTATGGAAAGATGCTAAATGGTTTAGTAGTCACCAACTAACCACTACATAACACGGTTATTTTAGTTGTAAGATTAAGTTGGTTGTGAATTATAGTCTCAAATTGGATATATTTGTTGTAAGATTAGTAGTAACCACTATAGTCCTAGGTTATCTAGAAATTGTGAGCTAGAATGTGTTATTGTTTTACATTGTAATGATGAGTGTAAGGTTACAAGCTATAAGTCAATAGTTCTAAATTTAAAATCAAATGTATAATTGTTTGGGAATTGGCAGATCAAAACTTTATTAATGCTGTGATTGATTCACTTCAATAGATTCGACTATTCGAGAACCGAAAATTTCATACCTAAATTGTATGTTTTCTGAACATGTAATTCTAAATTGATTAATAGTTTTGTACGTTATCTCACTTGCAGGCCAAGATCGTTGGTAAATATAGGTTTCAATGTGGTAATCCTACGAATGCCTTCTTTTATGTCAATTTTTTTATATCACATGAGTGTGGCAAGTTTATATCCAATATCTGACCAAGTTGAGTCACATTTGTAATATGCGTTTTTCTCTTTTATATTGTTTAGGGCTCTTTGCTGGAATTTTTTCATTTACTCATTGTGAGATTCAAAGATACCGCAACAAAAGTGACTGGGTTAGTTACATACATTTTTCACATCATGTTCATTTGATTGTAATTAGCATTTTAGGTGGTTAAGATTTGATCTTTCACCAGTCACGACTCTTGACTTATAGGGTCAACACTAAAATAACTACATACCGTTATCTTGATGTTCAGCATTGGTCATGATACTTTCAAGTTGTTGGCTACTGATTTTTGAAGTTTGATAATTCTACTTTGGGTTTATCATTTCTTAAGTTTGAATTGCTATTGTTACAAATGAGTACATAGTTTTGTTTTGCATCGAATTCGAATATCTGCAATGAGGGCACTAAAATTTTGCAGTATGTTTGTGTAGAGGCGAAACTTTTAGGATTATGCATACTCTAAATATTTGTGCTCTAAGTTTGTTAATGTTTCATATAATGCAAAGTGTGTAAAGTAGTAACTTAGGAATAATAAACTGTGTTTTGCAGTTGGAGGCTTGGAGCTGATGCAAATGAAGACAGAATTGAGTTGTTGTTGTCTAAAGTCAAGGGAAAGGACATCACAACATTGATTGCTTGCGTAAAATCATTGGTTAAAGGGAAAGGACATCATAGTAGATTTTGCAATACTATGGTTTAAATATTTAATAATTACATGTTTGCATTTACTTACATGTTTGGATTTGTTTGCATTTATAATATTTGTATACTCATAGATTACAATTTTTTTCTAGATAAGACCCGTGTAATCACGGGTCATTGAACTAGTTATATATAGTTGATAGTTTCATTGTAGTTGTCGGTTTTCAATGAAGCTACCTGTTCTGTATATTATTATTCATAGCCTCAAGGACTCTGAATTGAAATTCCGTTATAAATTACGGTGTGAATATCATCTTCTTAAATCAAAATTTTATCAGTCACTACAGTTTAAGTTACATATAGCAATTAAATTAAATGTAAATTGATACTTTCAAATAATTCTTGAGTTTTTGTGTATTGTCATAGTGTTGGTAACAACTTATCTTTAAAGTTTTTCATTCTATGAATCATATCCAGATACGTCAAATGAACAATAAGTTAAGATAATGGATCAATAAGTCTAAATGTGTCCATATCAACACATACAAACTAGAAATATATGTTAAATAAAGTTAATAAATTAATCATCCTTGTCTAACTAAAGTATATCAAGAAAGTGCCTTTATTTGTCTCTGTCTTATTCTATAGTTTTTATTCTTTATCGGTTTACAAAAATAGGTATATTATTTATTGGTTTAGAACATTTGCAATTGATATGGGACGACACCGATTAAAGTTTTAAAGATTCTTTTAAAAGTTTTTCCTTGTCAAAATTTGGAGTTTTAGTAACATAACGACTAACGAAAGGAAATTTGTCAACTGGCCCGAGTCAACTAATTTTGTTGCATACGTACTTTACAAATATTCTTTTCCATGATGTCCGTTCAATGTCAACTTTCGTGTATTTATCAAAAAAAAAAAAAAAATTCAATATCAAGAAACGGATCAAATATAATTTCTTTTTGTTTTTTTCTTTATTTCAAGATTTGTCTTACAATTTTTGGTGTTTGTTAAAAATCACAATTTAGTTTTAATCAATCATATATGTAAGTAATAAACAACTAACCGTCTATTAAGTATTTTAGTGTTTTAGGGTTATCATTTCATTGATTCATCTTATCTTAAATAAATATAATATAAGAATCACTTCGTTATGTCATCAAATTTACAATTAACCAATATGATTGTTTGATTTTTTAAAATTGGCTAAAAATAAGGAAAAGATGACATCATAAATTATTATTTTAAAATTTACTAAAATAAAGCAATTATATCATCATTATAATTCTAACAAATACATAATAAGTATTTAATTTAAATTCCATATCTATATCTATCTATATTTTTTAATATTAGACTCTTCTAACTAATATATGCTTCCATCACGAATGTCTCATGTATTTATTTAAAAACTCAAATACGAATTTAACGCCCCGTGTGATTACACGAGTTTAAAATCTAGTACGTAAATAAACTATAGTATATATATAGTAATATAGTAATGATAATAATGTTCTTGTATATAGGAAACATGGTATGAGACGAAGAAAAAAGTTATCAATTATAGGGTAAATTATTATTATTTTTTTAAAAGGAAAATAAAAGTAATAAAAATATTGTAGAAAGCTCGATATAAATAAAGTAAGTTCATTAAAACGTTAAAACAACGGTCAATCTTCTTCTTCTTTATATATTAAAAGAAAGTGATAATTAGGTAATCAAACTTAATCTGACCCTTTAAATAATTTAATATATTAAATGTGAACCATTGATCTTAAATTGAAAAGGATGACTACCTAAATAGTGGAGATGAGGTGATAAAAAGACTAGATTACCCCTACCCTTTTAATAAGCAATTAATTAAAAATTCAATCTTCTTTATAATCAACATTTAATGTTCTCAAATAATTTAGGAAATATTATTTAATTAAGCATTAAAATAATGTATTTAAAGCTAGCTTAATGGAAAAAACTTACTAATCTCACATTCAAGATCATTTATCTACATTCACTTCGTTTTTTATTTTATTTTTTCCATTATCACTATTATTAATTATTAAAGGCATCAGTATAACACCCCTCTTTCCTCCTTTCATTTAAAATGATAATTGCGACTCGGAAGCGTAGATTTCAAACATACTATCCATGTCTTTATAATGTCAATAAACTTTTTCAAACTAAATACATGACATTTCAACCAACTAGTTGTTATATAATTCCAAAACATCTCTTTAGTTATCAAACTATCATCAAAGTAAAAGCCTGTCAAACATTCCATCATTTCCAATAACTTCCTGGCCCGCCCAATATGTCCCATCAATTATAACCTGCAGGAAGGACTGTGGTGGGGTTAGCATAAAGCTAAGTGAATGAAACTATAAGCAACAGTCCAACTTAGCACAACAATCTGTTTACATCAAATAACAATAAACAGTCAATCATCATGAGGATCGGTGGTTCTTGAGATACCTTTATACCGGTATGGTACTCAAGAAACACTTATCAATCATCTGTATTGGCCTATACAGAATTACCGATGACTTGTTGTTAACCACATACGACCTAGATCTTTAAGCCAACATTTCAAGTTTCAAGATCTCCTGTCGTTTATAACAACAACCAAGTCCAACCATCCATTCAAGTTAACCTTAGAATCTTACATACTAGCTCTAACAGCCCAGTAAGCAAGCAACCAAACTAACATGGCAAGTTATCTCAAACGAAATCAATCTATCAAAGTAATACTACAATTACTTGTTGTAACCAAATCATTACAAATAAATCACACTGAGGTTACAGATCCACTCACCGAATACCTCAGCCGCAAGCTCAGAAGTCTAATATTACTGAGCCTTCTCCATATCTGAGAATACAACAGAATACCACAAGTTAGTAACTTGTCATCATCGAATAATACTTATGTAATTTACAACACTACACAAGTAATCACCTCATGAGTACAACTAAATCATATAATTGTTGAAAGTCTAACATGCTTCAGACATATTACAGTACAATACCACAAGTACCATTTAAGTAATTAGCTTAATTTGACAAACACTGAAACAACCATTGACAGCCAAGGGAATCCGCCGGATTCACCTTGAATCCGCCGGATTCAATGGTGTTTCAGCTTCAACTCATGATCAGCACATTTTTAACCAATCCGGTCATGAATCCGCCGGATTCATGATCAAGCCGCCGGATTCCTATTCAATCCGTCGGATTCCCATAACCAACCCGAATCCTCCGGATTCAATTGAATCCGCCGGATTCCCTCTTCGTCCCTGCAACCTACGATCTGTTCAAAACCCTAACCCAAACCAAATTCATCAAAACTCTCAAAACTCGATTTCTAACAGTTTTAAACCACAAATAACTTCACCTAATCATCATATAACAGTTATAACAAGTTTATAACATCAAGTTCTTACAATTCATCAATTAACCAAATTTCAATCAAAATCAAATTCTTAAATACTCAAGAACACTTACAACTTGATTAAGATCATGATGATGATGGTGTAATCTGATGATGATGAGACTAGAATCAAGATCACAGCTTACAAATTCAGTTTAAATCTTTAGGTTTTATAGGTTTTGGTTTTTGAATTTCAAAGGAAATGAACTTTCCTTATTAGGAAAGTTATAAATAGGTCGGCTCCTCCCAACCGAGTTCAATTATACGGGTATAATTTAATACCTCTTCTCAATCTATTGTCTGGAACCCAAAAACCATTTGCGAGTCCAAACATTTTATTGTTCCGTCAACTATATTAATTTACAACAATTAATAATTCATTTGTCACTTTGGAATATTTAACTCCTATTCCAATTATTTCACTAATTCAGATAATATTATTTTCAAACACATTTAAATAATAATTTAAATCAAGAAATAATATAAAACAACTAGGTCCACTTCGAGGATGTTACAATCAGTCTTTAAGTAATGTATAAGGTGTTTACTTTTTGTCAACTTATTTGTTATTATATATAGAAAGGGATCATAGGAGCAGGTCTCCTTGTAGGAGCAGAGAAGGCAGTATTTGGGCCAATAGGAGGTGTGCAAGTGTTTTATAGGTCCCCATACAGGAATTTAACAGGGACTAGATTTGCACATTTTCCAAACTTTTGGATCTGACCGCAAAAGCTTTAAAATTTTATGAATTAAGTTATAATCCTAAAATCCCCAAATCAATCTGACTACAATTTCACAGAGATACGATTCTTCAAACACTTGGTGTTTAATTCCAATTCCAGTTCTAATTTTATCATCATCATCATCATCATCACTTGCTATCTACTCTAAATTCTTCTTATCACGATTTTCTATCACACCACCACCAATGTCGGACCTCAGATCCGGCGGCCGTAACCTCTCCTTCGACGTTCTAGCCACCACCGATTCCTTTTTCGATGACGATGATGACCATCCACCTTCCTTACTCAGATCCGATTCTGCCTACACGTAAGTGAAAAAACAAAAAGCGATTCTGCCTACACGGAAGTGAAAAAACAAAAAGAAGAAGAAAAAAATTAATCCTACCTATGTCGATGATGAACAAAAGCAACTTGATTTTGTTAATGATGATAATCTGAGTAAGTCTGGTAACCCTAACCCTAGCTCTACTAGTAGTACTAATTGTAATTTCAATTCCGATAGATTGATTATCAATAGTAATTGTTGTGGTATTGTGGCGATGATGACGGAGACGGCGGTGGTGTATGAGGAAACGTATGTGCCGCCTGAGGAGAAGCGAGTTTATCCCGTGACTAGTTCGGTTAGGGAATCACCTGAGTTGAGTCAAAGAAGTAGTAGTGTGTGTAGTAGTTTAGGTGATGATCAGGGGATGATGATGTTTCAGATTTATTAGAATGTGAAGGAAGTGGATAATGGTAGTTGTAGTAGTAGGAATGGGAGTTTTTCTGGAAAGGAATTCGATATGGAATTAATGATGAAACAGAAAGCTGAGATGAATGTGAATGGACATCATGTTGGTAGGATGCTAGAAAAGGAGCAGTCACTTGATTGAAAATGCCAATTCATGATTTGCATAATGTAGTTTGTACGCTGGAAATTGATTATTTAAATAATGTAGTTTGATAACTGCAAACATGTTTAGTTGATTGACTAATTGATTAAGTAGATTTTGAGTATAGCTCGGTTTCGTTATTGGATTTATTACTTGTTTAGGAGTATAGCAACTAATTTCTGATTTTTCGTTGTCATGTGTTCGATACCTCTATGAATCTTGGCCTGTTTGATACAAAAGGTTTTGTTTATTATTACTGTTCTAGGTAGGTATTAGTAGATGCATATTCTAAAAGGTACGTTTGTGTTTTTTATTTTTACAGTTGCACACATGTTGATTTAAAACTCGGTTTCTTATTTCTAATGTAAAATGTCACATTAATTTTTTTGTAGGTTGTACTGTATTGTGTTCAAACACAAATTTCAAAGAAGTAATATATGGAATTGTTTGGATAGATAAGATCACACCAGATGGATTTAGAAGAAGATGGAACTTGATAGTTGAACAGTTTTGACTTGAGGATAATGAATGGTTGAAGGAGATGTATGACATCAGAAGAAGATGGATACCATCGTATTTGTTAGATGAACCGTCCACTTATTCACAAAACGTTTAAGATTATCAAGATCTAAAAAAGTGGATCCGAAAAAATCACTGCATTTTACGTTTATGTTACTGCACTTTACGTTTTAATGTAGTGTAAAACTGAATAGATATGGGAAAACATTTACTGCATTTTACGTTTAAGTTACTGCATTTTAAGTTTTAATTACTTTATTTTACATATCTTAAGCTCGTGGAAAACTAATACTACGTATGAAAATATATATAAAAAATTTTTTACTGCATTTTACGTTTATGTTACTGCATTTTATGTTTTAAGTTGGTAAAAGATTGATCTGAAATAGTAGATCTCGAAAACTTATTGCATTTTTAAGTTTAAGTTACAGCATTTTACGTTTAAGGTAGTGGAAAACTGATTTAATTGAGTAGATTTGGGAAAACGTACATATACTACAATTTAAGTTTAAGTTAATGCATTTTATGTTTAACGGGGTGGAAAATTGAACTAAAAACTAGATCTGAAAAACTTATTTCATTTTACGTTTAAGTAACCGCATTATAAGTTTAATTTACTGCATTTTAAGTTTTAATGTGGTGGAAAACTGATATGAAAAAAAAAATTAAATCACTGCATTTTACCTATATTCTACTGCATTTTACGTTTAAATTACTGTATTTTACATATCTTAAGCTCGTGGAAAACTAATATGAAAATATAGATAAAAATTTGACTGCATTCTACGTTTATGTTACTGCATTTTATGTTTAAGGTGGTGAAAAACAATCTAAAAAAAGTAGATATCGAAAGTTAATGCATTTTACGTTATACTGCATTTTAAATTTTGTATGAGCAACATTATCTTTCAACTAGTAGTACTAACTTTGTTCCTGCCACAAGGAGTAGTATCTTTCAATTGACAATATTAACTTTGAACAATATTAATTTTGACCTTGAAATTGACAATATTAACTTTGAACAATATTAACAATAGTAATCACTTAGGCTTTTTTAGTCCCAACAAGTACAAATAAGTGTAATGATTACCATATTTGTATATCAATATTAATAAAAAATTAAGAAAAAACTAACAAGAACATTAAATAGCATATCATTTTAAAAGTTTGTAGTCCACAAAATTAAACTTTCAAACAGAAGTTTATCATAAGGACATACAATCATTACAAAAAAACACATATATGCAAACACTAATTGTTCCAGACATAATTTTTCACAAACAGCAAAAGGAACTACCAAAAAGACACAAACTATTTGAGAAATGTCACAACCCACAAAACGCATAAATTTTTACTGTTTAAATTACTGCATTTTACATTTTTTACTCTTATGTAAAACCGATATGAAAATAGATAAAAGAATCACTGCATTCTACGTTTATATTACTGCATTTTTTGTTTTAAGGTGATGAAAAACTGATCTAAAAAAGTAGATATTGTAAACTTACTGCATTTTACGTTTAACTTATTGCATTTTACGTGTAACTTACTGCATTTTATGTGTAACTTACTGCATTTTAACCACAAAACAGACATGCTCCTTCATTTAGTTATCATTCCACGTATAACACATTCATTGGCAACAAGAACCAAGACCATATGTGTATAGCAACCGGTCAATCAGATCTTGCACAAAAATAAGTGTGCAAACTATATACCAATTTTTTGTATGTACATGGGAAAGAGGGATCACACATAAAATACAGCTTTTTAATTTCTAATTTGTAGGAGTATCACTTTGTTCTTGTACAGATTTCTCTAACACATCTTCATAGCTGGCATGAATAGTAACATTCTTTAAACCAAAAACCACCATTTTGTATCTCATCATTCTCATGAGCATTTAAACTACCAGAATTCCAATTTCTGATTCCAGGATACCTTCAATCAACTTCTTCATCACTAATGGTTGTAGAGTTCACATAAATCAGCTATTAAAGTACAAATTCAATAAAAAAAAATTCAGAAACCTACTACAAAATAAAATATTTATAAACCAGTATAAACTATTTATACTTACCACAAGGATCAACAAAGGGACATCAAAATGGTTGCTCGACTTAAAATCAGTAGTTGTCCTCACGATGGCATCCAAGATGTAGCGACACCAATCAAAATGAAGTATGTCTACATTATTGCAATCAACTAGAGGTTTGACTGATTCATTTATAGAACCATTTGTTGAACACTCAATTAGCAGAGTTGTTACGAAGGCAAGGAAACTCAAATATTAAACATTAAAAGAAAAATAGATTATAATAACAACTTACCAATAGGTTGGGAAGATTACCGTATCGTTTGAAAACAGTTTTTGGATTATCAACTTCCTGATCCATCATCTTATTGTTATCAATGATATCAATCCTCATATCTTTTAGATTAAAGCAAATCAGGTAGTAATGATTGCTGCTTGATTTTTTAGTTGTTGAAATCTTCAAAATTAGGAAGAGCACCTTAACGAATCATAAGTTATATACTTTTTAGACACATACAAATAAAGTATATATAAAGTTGGAGGATCGAAGGAGAAGTTTCAAGTTTTGGAGGAGGAGAAGACATGTTTATACTGAATATTAGGATAATTTTTTTTTGTAATTTAGAAAAACAATTGCATTTTAACAGCACTGCATTTAAGTAAGACTACAATTTATTATATTTTTAATTCCACTGCATTTTAATAGCACTGCATCTAAATCTTTTTATATTTTCATCCTAAAATGAAGTAAAATATGTTTTTTCTCCTCATTAATGTCTTCTAATTGGAACCTTAGCCAATTACGAATAAAACACAAAAATGTTTTATATTACAAATTTATAACACATACCAAGTTTACTTTCTTTTAGTTTCCATGTGATGTCTATAATAGACTTAACATACAATGTTCAGCAAATGTGTTATCTGTAACTGATTGGTCTCTATCTAGACTGATAGCATCGTATGTCTGAAAATATAACAAAAAAAAAAATACTTAATTATAAATTGAAGATACATAGTAGAAGATAATTAAAGTAAAAAAGGAAAATTAACAATAGTGTATACCAGAGCTTGTCTGCTGCAAAACACACATATGAAGTTTTTGAAAACATTGCGTCTGTTTTCCTCATAGTTTAGTATCTGGGACCAAACATTGAAGATGCTATCGCGAAACCAGGGTACATAGTTTAAAAACATAGAGCTTGACAGCATATGCATGAGTTTGAAAGTAAATGGAACTGCAACATGTTGTTAATTGAATAGAATTAGAAGAATATTTTAAAGATTAATTAATAACATATGAATTTTATAGTGCACTAATTTAAAATCGGTATATATTACACCTGGGATGTTGAGATGCACTAAAAATGAAGCGTGCAACTCTCTCCTCTGTCACACCCCCAAAATCGATAATTGTGTTTATTTAATGATTAGCGGAAGCAAGTTATGATTAGCGGAAGCATTATGTGTAAACAGTTTAACAACCCGGGTGATGACGTTACAAATGTGCATTCATCGTATCAGAGCATATGATCATACAGAACATAATGTATAAAGGATGCCAGTTTAAAATAGTTATTACAAAAAATATACGACTATGTAAGTCGTATAGTAGTAACAAAGTTTAAAACATTTAAGTTTTACAATACATATGTTAAGATAAGATTTCATGAGTATAACTGCAATGTCTGCAGTAATACAGAGGAAATCCTCAAAAGCAGTCCCAAAATATATGGCATCCTAAGTAGTCCAGGGTTGTCCATTCTGAATGCATGCGATCCTTACTTACGTAGCTAATTTCCTGTAAAACATAGAAAGAAAGTCGTCAACAAATATGTTGAATGAATTCACAGGTTTTGTATAAATATGTGGTATGTTAAACCATTTATGTTTAAGTTATTGAAATGTTATTCAATAAATAAATGTTTGCAGGTTTTGCAATTTATAAGATGTTAGGGATAGTTACCCTAAAATATAGTTTTATGTGGGTTGCTACCCAAAATGTATGTCTGGTGATTCACCAGTATATAAATATTACCAGTAGGTATGCCAGTATAAAAACAGTTGTAGGATACGTTCATCCTAAATAGTAAGTGGGAATGCTTAGACTTATAATCCCCTTAAAGGTGAGCTAAACCTCGCAGGTTAAAGTAACGCGACCTAACCCTATAACCAAACCACAACCAAAACTTATGTTGTTTGCCTGAAGGACAATTAAGTATACGCTCCATCCACAGGAGGGTCGTCACGGCAATAGTACTATTCGTATACTCAGTGGCTAGAGTCACCTAGCTAATGGTTATAGTCTGCATGACATAAGGTCTTTCATGCACACATCTCAAGTCTGGTCCGTACTAGGATTTGTTGTCTAATTCCCAAAACAGTTGTGAAATTATATTTCATATCAAACAGTTGTATAAAGCAATAAAGCATTTATATAATTTGCTGCATGTGTTCGTATGCAGTTTCTATGTTTACACCCCTATGTTTTAAAAACAGAAAATATTTAAAAGAGGGGTTGTGAACTCACAGTAGTTTGCTCGGTAGGAAAGCTAGCAGCCAAACAGACAATTGCCCAAGGTATGTTAACCTATATACAATAAATATATTAACATAAGTACGTTTGATTTGTTTTAATTACTTATGTTAACAGTTTGTCTGTTTGAAGAAATGGTTGATTTCTTAGTAATGTAAGTTGTTAACTTTGTTAGTGACACATCGTTGAAATATTGTTATTATTCCTCAGTCGTACACTTGTAAGTGTACAAACCAATATGTAATTGTCTATTTAACGGAAGGTCGTTTTGTTTCATTTGTACATATACTTTGCTTACAGTTGTACGTATGTTATTCCAAAATCATTGTAAGTACACATATTTGTTTTATATATGTATACTTAAGTAATATACTTGTTGTATATTATTAGATTATACGTTGGTTAAACGTGAAGTTTATTGTGTATATATATATTTGTGAATATATATTCCTTAAGTGTCGTATATATTTATTTAATCAATACGTTGTTCTCGTATATTAAAATATATATAAGTTTCCATTTGTTTAAGAAAACGTATACGTTTGTGTCTATATATATCGTGTGTCCTCGAATATATGTATATATATTGTAATACGTTGTTTCGTATTTAAAACGTGTCGAGTTTTATTTGTTATATAAAACTTGATAATATATTTATTCCGTTTAATAAATGTCATTTGTCTTTAATATTGTTACGTTTGTTTAGTAAGTGTAAAAAAAATTTAAATGTCCCGATTGTGTAATCGTATCCAAATCGTATATATATATATATATATATATATATATATATATATATATATATATATATATATATATATATATATATATGTCATATATCGTTTGTTCGTACGAAATAAATAAGTCCAAAGTCCGCGTCTCGGATATATCACATTATTGTTTTATTAATGGTTTACTATGTCTCGTAAAGGTATCGTATAAATGGAATCGTTAACGGGAGCGTTTATGTTTTTAAAATAAAAGTCAAGTTGTTGGTCAGGGTTGGGAATCCGCCGGATTCCCTTGAATCCGCCGGATTCAAGTCAAAAGTCGGAATACGCCGTATTCGAGTGAATCCGCCGTATTCATCATAATTTTAATCAGGTTTCGTTTTTGTTTGGGAATACGCCGGATTCTGACGAATCCGCCGTATTCGTTTGTGTTCACAATGCTGGTCGTGTGAAGGTTCGGGAATCCGCCGTATTCATGTGAATACTCCGGATTCGTCCGTGTCTTTTACTCGTTCATCGTTTTAGCTGAAAGTTTGTGTGCGGGTCGGACACGGGAATCCGCCGGATTCCCTTGAATCCGCCGGATTCGTTGGTTTTCAGTTTATGAATACGCCGGATTCAAAGGAATCCGCCGTATTCGTGGCTCGTTTCAGCCCCTGTTCGTGTCTGATGAAACATATACATATGAGTGTTTGTTTCCAAACCATTATACACTAATACTAAATGTTTATACAAGTGTTATGTGTCGTTTTTATAAGTTATTACTCCATTTTAACAAGTTTTCATATAACGATTTTGGTTTTGTAGTTTTGGGTTTTATAAACTCATTTCAAGAATCATCAAGTAATCATCCAAGTTATATGTTATATGTTTAGATTATGATGTGTTATAACCATATATAAACGAATTTTAGTGAGAAATTCAAAGAATCCAAGATTTGCTTACAAAGAGAGGGAGATGAAATGATGAACGGATAATGATGATGGTTCCTGATCTTGTTGTTCTACTACTGCTTCTTCTTGCTGCTTGTTACCACAGATGATCAAAGAAGAAGATTTTTGATGAGGTTTTTGTGTGTGTGTTTTTGATCAGAGAAAGAAGAAAAATGAGAGGGAACAAAGTGATCGAGTGAGTATGGTTTAAACTGGATACGGGTCTCTCAATTATTGAAGTTAGGTGCCAAATTTTGGCACCTCAATTTCGAGTACGGGTATAATTTTAGCAATATAAAAATAAACAAATTACATTTTTATTTTGTAGGTGTTCTCCTGGTTCATTATTTACAGTCAGTATAATGATGTTATCATTATTTTAATTAGTTGTACAATTTTGTACATTTTACTGCGCACAGTTAATTGAGCGCAAAATTTCAGTTAATTTAGGATTTCATATTTTGAGGTAATGTTCTAACTTCCTCCAAACGAATGAGAAAATTTGTATTTTTATGATTCCACCTTTTATGAGCGTTTTAGAATTGTTTCTGTTCGTGTTATAATACGTTTTATGTTAAACGTATATTTAGACCACTTTATCTATTTGTTATAGATACATAAATACTCGTAATTAATAATTAAGTTATTAATTATTTTTCTGTCACGAAACTTTTGTTATTTATTTTTGTCGGGTTTGTTCCGATATATTTGTACGTAACTTTTAATACCTACGTATTACGTATTACTTTTTGTTTAAAAGTACCGGGCTTGCTAGGCTTACATCACGTTAAAAAGTTTTGTTAAAACTTAATCAGGAAATTAGCGTAAGAATGCACATGCTTAATTGTTAATTAATACCTAATTTGGAGAGTTGTCACATTCTCCCCCCGTTAGGGAAATCTCGTCCCGAGATTTAATTTGTGTCGTGAGTCGTGGTCACGGGTTCAAATAGGTGGGGATACTTCTTGCGCATCTCGTCCTCACGTTCCCAGGTGAACTCTGGGCCTCTTTTCGAGTTCCATCGAATTTTGACAAGTTTGATCCGACTGTTTCGGAGTTTCTGCGTTTTCGTGTCCATTACTTCAAGCGGTTCCTCCACGAAGTTGAGTTTTGCGTCGACGTAGATTTCGTCGGGAGGTATTATTAACGCTTCGTCAGATAGACACTTCTTAAGATTACTCACGTGAAACGTGTCGTGAATATTACTAAGTTCTTGCGGCAGTTTAAGCTTATAAGCTACAGGACCAATCCTTGCTAGGATCTCAAATGGTCCAATGTAACGTGGGTTCAGTTTACCGCGTTTTCCAAATCGCACAACTCCTTTCCAAGGAGATACCTTGAGTAGGACTCTGTCACCTACTTGAAACTCTAAAGGTTTTCGTCTATTGTCTGCATAACTCTTTTGTCGGTCTCGTGCTGTTTTCAATCTATTAAGCACTTGAGATATTTTGTCCGTTGTTTCTTGGACTATCTCAGGACCTGATAATTGTCTGTCGTCCAACTCTGCCCAACAGAGTGGGGATCGGCACTTGCGTCCGTACAACGCCTCAAAAGGTGCCATTTGTATGCTCGTATGATAACTATTGTTGTACGAGAATTCGGCTAAAGGGAGATGAACATCCCAGTTTCCTCCAAAATCAATCACGCAGGCTCTTAGCAAGTCTTCAAGCGTTTGAATGGTTCGCTCGCTTTGACCATCAGTTTGTGGATGGTAGGCGGTACTCATGTCGAGTCTAGTGCCTAAAGCTTGTTGCAGTGTTTGCCAGAAGCGAGAGGTGATAGATAATGGAACTCCATGTCTAGAAACAACTTCTTTTATGTAGATTCTAGCCAGCTTTTCCATCTTATCTGTCTCTTTGATGGCTAGAAAGTGAGATGATTTTGTCAGTCGGTCGACAATCACCCATATGGAGTCCATCCCAGATGATGTTTTCGGTAGCTTTGTGATGAAATCCATCGTGATGTGTTCCCATTTCCATTTGGGCAACTCAGGTTGTTGCAAAAGCCCGGACGGCTTTTGATATTCAGTCTTAACTTTTGCACAAGTCAGACATCTACTAACATAGGTGGCAATGTCTCTTTTCATGCCAGGCCACCAGTAAAATCCTTTCAGATCGTGGTACATCTTATCTGCACCAGGATGTATCGAATAATTGGACTTATGAGCTTCGTCCAATACTAGGCTACGTTGCTCATCAACACAAGGAATCCAAATTCGATTCATAAAGTATAATACTCCATTTTCCTTAGACTCCAGTTGTTTCTCCATCCCTTTGAGGGATTTGTCCTTCATACGTTCTGGAGTAAAGGCTGCTTGTTGAGCATCGCGAATTTGGGAAATCAGATCCAAGTGGATTGTCAGTCCTAAGGCTCGAACTCTTCGAGGTTTCAACCTTTCCTTACGACTCAAGGCATCCGCTACTACATTAGCTTTGCCTGGATGATACTTGATTTCACAGTCGTAATCATTCAGCAATTCAACCCAACGTCTCGGTCTCATGTTGAGTTCTTTCTGATCAAATATATGTTGGAGACTTTTGTGATCGGTGAAGATCGTACACTTTGTACCGTATAGGTAGTGTCTCCAAATCTTAAGGGCAAAAACGACTGCTCCTAGCTCTAAGTCATGCGTTGTATAGTTCTTCTCGTGAATCTTCAATTGACGAGACGCGTAAGCAATGACTTTGTCGTTTTGCATTAGCACGCAACCTAATCCTTGATGTGAGGCATCACAGTAGACAACAAAGTTTTCTACTCCTTCTGGTAAGGATAGGATAGGTGCGGTGCTCAATTTCTCCTTTAACAATTGGAAAGCATTCTCTTGCTTCTCTCCCCAATCAAACTTCTTGTCTTTTTGTGTTAGGGCGGTAATTGGTTGAGCTATCTTCGAGAAATTCTCAATGAATCTTCGGTAGTAACCGGCTAGCCCAAGAAATTGTCGTATCTCAGTTGGGGTTTTTGGGGCTTCCCAATTCTTAATTGCCTCTATTTTGGATGGGTCCACGTGAATTCCTTTGTTATTGATCACATGACCAAGGAAATGAACCTCACGCATCCAAAACTCGCATTTAGAGAACTTTGCATAAAGCTTCTCTTTCTCCAGTAATTCAAGAATCATTCTCAGATGTTGTTCATGGTCTTCCTTTGTTCGCGAGTATATCAAAATATTGTCAATGAACACTATGACGAACTTATCCAAGTAAGGTTTACATACTCTATTCATTAGATCCATGAATACTGCTGGCGCATTCGTTAGCCCAAATGGCATAACCAGGAACTCGTAATGACCATATCGAGTCCTAAACGCAGTCTTAGGGATATCTTCATCCCGTACCTTCAGTTGATGGTAGCCCGATCTCAAGTCGATCTTTGAGTAATAACTTGACCCTTGCAGCTGGTCAAACAAATCATCAATGCGTGGCAGTGGGTATCGGTTCTTAATCGTCACTTTGTTCAGTTCTCGATAATCGATACACATCCGCATTGATCCATCCTTCTTTTTGACCAACAGAACCGGAGCTCCCCACGGTGAAAAGCTCGGTCGGATGAATCCTAAATTCAACAGTTCTTGTAACTGTGCAGACAGTTCTTGCATTTCTGATGGAGCTAAACGGTAAGGCGCACGAGCAATCGGTGCAGCTCCCGGCACCAGGTCGATATGAAATTCAACCTGCCGTGGAGGTGGTAACCCTGGTAGCTCGTCAGGAAATACTCCTGGGTAGTCACGTACTACGGCCACGTCGTCTATGCGTCGCTCCTCGGGTTTCTTATCCACAACATGTACCAAAAATGTTTGGTACCCTTTTCGTAGATACTTATTTGCCTTCATGCATGTAATCGTTTTCACCACACGATTACTCTTTTCTCCTTGAATCATCAATATTTCTCCTGACAGTAAAGGTAACCGTACAATCTTCTCATGACAGATGATTTCCGCGCGATTTAGTGACAACCAATCCATGCCAACCACTATATCGAAGCTCCCTAGTTCTACTGGTAGTAAGTCTATCTTGAAAGAATGACCTTCTAACGTTAAGGTGCATCCTGGTACTATTTCTCCTGATTCAATCAACTTACCATCGGCTAGCTCTACAGTGTATTTGTTATCTAGCTTAAGGGATTCGATCTCTAATAGTGGTCTAAACTCAGTGGACACACAGCTTAAATCAGCACCTGAATCAAATAACACAGAAGCAAAGTGGTTGTTTACAAGAAACGTACCAGTGACTGTGTTAGGATCTTGTCGTGCCTCTGGTGCTCCTAACATGAACACGCGTCCACGAGCTGGTTGGTTGTTGTTATTGTTAGCATTGTTGTTGTTGGCTCGGTTGTTGTTGTTTCCACGGTTGTTTCCGTTGTTGTTGCGGTTACGAGCGTTGTTGGCGTTACGGTTTTGGTTATTGAGTCGAGGACATCGGTTTCGATAATGCCTCGTGTCGCCACATTCAAAACAACCCTGGTTTTGGCGAGCAGTGTTTCCCTTAGGGGTAGGGTTAACTTTACAGTTTTGGGTTTTGTGACCCCATCCCTTACAACTGTCGCAAAACCAACATTCACCCTCATGGTGTTTGTTACACTTAGGTTTGTTACCCAAGTATGGCTTCGGTTCCACAATGGTGGCAGCGTAAGACTTAGGATTTCCAGATCCTTTCTTGTTGGTTTGACCCTGACGGTCATTCCATTTACGCTTCTTACTTCAAGAACTACCAGCTTCAGCACTGCTCGGCTCAACCTTGGCCGGCACAGTTTTCTGTATCAACGTCCCCATTCTAACTGCTTCATCAGTCAAACTCTGCGCTAGGGTAACAGCGCTCCTGAAGGTGTCAGGTTTGGAGGACGTAACTAAACTCCTGATTTGTGGTGCCAGTCCATACACATAGCGTTCAATACGCTTATACTCAGGTGTTACCATATGTGGCACAAGACGAGCTAGTTCTTGGAACCTGGTTGTATAACTAGTGATATCAGCACCAATCATAACAATGTTCCACAGCTCAGTCTCAATTTTCTGCATCTCACTGCGGGGGCAGAATTCTTCCATCATTATATGCTTCAATGTTTCCCATGTCATGGAATAAGCAGCTGGTCGTCCCATCGACTGGACTTGACTGTTCCACCAAGTCAAAGCTTTATCAGCCAGTGTGCAGGCGACATATTTCACCGCAGTGTCTGGTAGACAATCACTGATGTCCAACACAGAATCCATCTTTTCTATCCAGTGTATAATACCAATAGCACCTTCAGTGCCACAGAAGGGAGGTGGTTTACAAGCCTGAAATGTCTTATATGAACACCCTCGGCGAGTATTCACAACAGTCTCAGCATTAAAAGGGGTCGATCCACTGTTATTAATCCCATTCTCACGGTTTCGGCTTGCCTCATACTCGGCAATACCTTCAGCAATGCGTCTAGCTATCATCTGCTCAGTAGTTTCCTCAGTGTTAGGGGGTGGAATGGTTTCAGGTGTAGGAGGTACAGTTGTCTTCTGACTGTTCCTAGTAATTCGTCGTTTTGGCGGCATGATTCAGTTCTGCGATGAATAAAATGCAGAAGTCAATGCCAAGATAATGAATGTGATGAACAAGATTTCACATTGTCTATCAAATGAATAATATGGAGAATTTGAAAGAATAGGGTTTCACATTGAATGTCGCACGACTTTGAAACACTCATATGTACTTTATACAATATAATCACGTTGGCCAGGCGTCATTATATAATGCCAAATACATATTTCTTTTCATCATCGTTCAAGCGCAATCAATGTTTTAAAGAATTCAAGATAAAATCAATAATTCAAGGTGTAGTAGGTTTTCAAAGTTTGCAAGAAATGGTTTTAAACAATTATCTCGTGGTAAATTTTCTATCACATGTATATATAGAAATGAATATAATTCGCACGAAATTTCGAATCGAACCTAAGTTATATTATACATTAACTAAAACATCCTTACATCGTTTCATACAAAACTTGATGATATCTTCTACATCCATCAAGAGTGGTTTCCCATACAACACGAGTTGCTACAGTACTAATTAGACTAAACTTAACTATACCTAGATCTTAACAAAATAGTTATATTCCTACGACAGTTCTTCATCAGTTCATTATTAAGCTATCTTTAGCTATGTTCTCTGTCGTAGTGTATATCTTTCACTTTTACTCCTGATTCAGATTGGGAGAGAAGTAGCATGTCTCCAGCATAGTTTTGTATCGCAGAGTCGGATAATAGTCCAGATCATTCTCAGTTGAGCATTTGCACAACCGTTTGATCCAAGACCTAACTCTTTTCTTGCGATTACTAGCCACTTTCTTCTAGAAGCGTATTTTATCCTTAACTCGGACAATCATAGGCCTCTTTAAGATTCTCAATTCTAGCTCTCGGTTCCTACATTTGAACACAAGCTCCCAATTTTGACCATCCAATCTTTCAGCCTGATCTCGTACTCTTTCGTACTCCTCTATGTCGACCATGCCGAATTGGTGGTTTTCAATTTCTTCTTCCACAAGTTCCACTATCGAAATTGTTTCGATATCGACATATACATATTGTATCTGCTCGTCGATGGTTATGTCCTCATCTGATGAGTATTCACTTATGACAGGTTCTGACATTTTTCCAGTTTCAAGAGATCTATAGGTTACAAAGACATATTTCAGTATCCACAGTTATGTAGTCTCTATTGTCAATATATAATCCAATCACAACGCACAGTAACATAAACAATAATAATAAACCAAATACATATGTCATATCATATAACTGATCATAGTTAATTCACAAGTTTTTATACAAAACATGATGGATCTATCCTAGATATCCATCAATCCAAAGACTAATCAAAGCATGACGGGTCTGTCTACACACCGTCAATCCAAATGATATACAAAACATGACTGGTCTGTCTATACCCGTCGAACTAAAGTTCCAAGTCTAATACATAGTATATATAATCCTAAGTAGGCACATCCCGCCATACATAGGTCTAACGGAAGTACGGTAGAAATGATCCCACGACTGTCCTCAACACAGCCATCACCACACAAGCACCAACCACAAGCCCTGCAATCCTAACACATCTCTCAAGTGTCCTCACACGAGCACGTGCGGACTCAGCTATCTCCTGGGCAGTAAACACATGGTTCAACAGAAAGTGGTGACGCTCATGCATACCAGCCATGTCCCCATACAGACGGGAGATCTCATCCTGTACCTGTCCAAGGTGAGAACCCCTGCTAGAAGTAATACAGAACAATGTACGCATAACAGCAACTAATGTAGGGAGAGTCTGCTCTATCGGCTCTCCAGTGGTAGGCAGTGGTGCTGGGGGTCGTGAGGACTCTCCTGTCTCAAATGTGGAGGGAAAACCCTCTAATGACCTCCAGTGCCTCAACATAGGAGTCATCCACTCTAGATGAGCAAACCTGGGTGCCCTCTGTGGAGACTCAACAGACTCGTCCGCTGGTGCTAACGGACCAATAGGAAGATCTCGGACACACCTCCTCGGTGTCCTCCTATACACAGGCCTGCGAGAAGTCTCAGCAGCCTGGTGGTGAATACCTGTAGTAGTAGGGATAACCTCATGTGCTGTCGGTGGTGGCGCAATGTAAGCGTCACTAGTGTCATCTGACATGTCTCTCAAATGAACAGATGACTCATCCCCTACAGTGATCGCAGGACCCTCAAAAGTAGCCTCGGTCGGCTCCTCATCCGAAGCATAAACATGGTAAAGTGATTGACTAGACATACTGTGACAAGGGAAATTGTGGGTGACATGTCAGTCGTATGTTAGATGTATGCAAACGTATGTATGTATGAATGCATGAATGTTCTTGCCAAGGCTATAGTCTAGGTCTCTAAGGTTTTCAGTCACCTAAAGACTTCTAGTTCGCTATAACCAATGGCTCTGATACCAAGTCTGTCACACCCCAAAATCGGTAATTGTGTTTATTTAATGATTAGCGGAAGCAAGTTATGATTAGCGGAAGCATTGTGTGTAAACAGTTTAACAACGGGGGTGATGACGTTACAAATGTGCATTCATCGTATCAGAGCATATGATCATACAGAACATAATGTATAAAGGATGCCAGTTTAAAATAGTTATTACAAAAAATATACGACTATGTAAGTCGTATAGTAGTAACAAAGTTTAAAACATTTAAGTTTTACAATACATATGTTAAGATAAGATTTCATGAGTATAACTGCAATGTCTGCAGTAATACAGAGGAAATCCTCAAAAGCAGTCCCAAAATATATGGCATCCTAAGTAGTCCAGGGTTGTCCATCCTGAATGCATGCGATCCTTACTTACGTAGCTAATTTCTTGTAAAACATAGAAAGAAAGTCGTCAACAAATATGTTGAGTGAATTCACAGGTTTTGTATAAATATGTGGTATGTTAAACCATTTATGTTTAAGTTATTGAAATGTTATTCAATAAATAAATGTTTGCAGGTTTTGCAATTTATAAGATGTTAGGGATAGTTACCCTAAAATATAGTTTTATGTGGGTTGCTACCCAAAATGTATGTCTGGTGATTCACCAGTATATAAATATTACCAGTAGGTATGCCAGTATAAAAACAGTTGTAGGATACGTTCATCCTAAATAGTAAGTGGGAATGCTTAGACTTATAATCCCCTGAAAGGTGAGCTAAACCTCGCAGGTTAAAGTAACGCGACCTAACCCTATAACCAAACCACAACCAAAACTTATGTTGTTTGCCTGAAGGACAATTAAGTATACGCTCCATCCACAGGAGGGTCGTCACGGCAATAGTACTATTCGTATACTCAGTGGCTAGAGTCACCTAGCTAATGGTTATAGTCTGCATGACATAAGGTCTTTCATGCACACATCTCAAGTCTGGTCCGTACTAGGATTTGTTGTCTAATTCCCAAAACAGTTGTGAAATTATATTTCATATCAAACAGTTGTATAAAGCAATAAAGCATTTATATAATTTGCTGCATGTGTTCGTATGCAGTTTCTATGTTTACACCCCTATGTTTTAAAAACAGAAAACATTTAAAAGAGGGGTTGTGAACTCACAGTAGTTTGCTCGGTAGGAAAGCTAGCAGCCAAACAGACAATTGCCCAAGGTATGTTAACCTATATACAATAAATATATTAACATAAGTACGTTTGATTTGTTTTAATTACTTATGTTAACAGTTTGTCTGTTTGAAGAAATGGTTGATTTCTTAGTAATGTAAGTTGTTAACTTTGTTAGTGACACATCGTTGAAATATTGTTATTATTCCTCAGTCGTACACTTGTAAGTGTACAAACCAATATGTAATTGTCTATTTAACGGAAGGTCGTTTTGTTTCATTTGTACATATACTTTGCTTACAGTTGTACGTATGTTATTCCAAAATCATTGTAAGTACACATATTTGTTTTATATATGTATACTTAAGTAATATACTTGTTGTATATTATTAGATTATACGTTGGTTAAACGTGAAGTTTATTGTGTATATATATATTTGTGAATATATATCCCTTAAGTTTCGTATATATTTATTTAATCAATACGTTGTTCTCGTATATTAAAATATATATAAGTTTCCATTTGTTTAAGAAAACGTATACGTTTGTGTCTATATATATCGTGTGTCCTCGAATTTATGTATATATATTGTAATACGTTGTTTCGTATTTAAAACGTGTCGAGTTTTATTTGTTATATAAAACTTGATAATATATTTATTCCGTTTAATAAATGTCATTTGTCTTTAATATTGTTACGTTTGTTTAATAAGTGTAAAAAAAATTTAAATGTCCCGATTGTGTAATCGTATCCAAATCGTATATATATATATATGTCATATATCGTTTGTTCGTACGAAATAAATAAGTCCAAAGTCCGCGTCTCGGATATATCACATTATTGTTTTATTAATGGGTTACTATGTCTCGTAAAGGTATCGTATAAATGGAATCGTTAACGGGAGCGTTTATGTTTTTAAAATAAAAGTCAAGTTGTTGGTCAGGGTTGGGAATCCGCCGGATTCCCTTGAATCCGCCGGATTCAAGTCAAAAGTCGGAATACGCCGTATTCGAGTGAATCCGCCGTATTCATCATAATTTTAATTAGGTTTCATTTTTGTTTGGGAATACGCCGGATTCTGACGAATCCGCCGTATTCGTTTGTGTTCACAATGCTGGTCGTGTGAAGGTTCGGGAATCCGCCGTATTCATGTGAATACGCTGGATTCGTCCGTGTCTTTTACTCGTTCATCGTTTTAGCCGAAAGTTTGTGTGCGGGTCGGACCCGGAATCCGCCGGATTCCCTTGAATCCGCCGGATTCCCTTGAATCCGCCGGATTCATTGGTTTTCAGTTTATGAATACGCCGGATTCAAAGGAATCCGCCGTATTCGTGGCTCGTTTCAGCCCCTGTTCGTGTCTGATGAAACATATACATATGAGTGTTTGTTTCCAAACCATTATACACTAATACTAAATGTTTATACAAGTGTTATGTGTCGTTTTATAAGTTATTACTCCATTTTAACAAGTTTATTATATAACGATTTTGGTTTTGTAGTTTTGGGTTTTATAAACTCATTTCAAGAATCATCAAGTAATCATCCAAGTTATATGTTATATGTTTAGATTATGATGTGTTATAACCATATATAAACGAATTTAAGTGAGAAATTCAAAGAATCCAAGATTTGCTTACAAAGAGAGGGAGATGAAATGATGAACGGATGATGATGATGGTTCCTGATCTTGTTGTTCTACTACTGCTTCTTCTTGCTGCTTGTTACCACAGATGATCAAAGAAGAAGATTTTTGATGAGGTTTTTGTGTGTGTGTTTTTGATCAGAGAAAGAAGAAAAATGAGAGGGAACAAAGTGATCGAGTGAGTATGGTTTAAACTGGATACGGGTCTCTCAATTATTGAAGTTAGGTGCCAAATTTTGGCACCTCAATTTCGAGTACGGGTATAATTTTAGCAATATAAAAATAAACAAATTACATTTTTATTTTGTAGGTGTTCTCCTGGTTCGTTATTTATAGTCAGTATAATGATGTTATCATTATTTTAATTAGTTGTACAATTTTGTACATTTTACTGCGCACAGTTAATTGAGCGCAAAATTTCAGTTAATTTAGGATTTCATATTTTGAGGTAATGTTCTAACTTCCTCCAAACGAATGAGAAAATTTGTATTTTTATGATTCCACCTTTTATGAGCGTTTTAGAATTGTTTCTGTTCGTGTTATAATACGTTTTATGTTAAACGTATATTTAGACCACTTTATCTATTTGTTATAGATATATAAATACTCGTAATTAATAATTAAGTTATTAATTATTTTTCTGTCATGAAACTTTTGTTATTTATTTTTGTCGGGTTTGTTCCGATATATTTGTACGTAACTTTTAATACCTACGTATTACGTATTACTTTTTGTTTAAAAGTACCGGGCTTGCTAGGCTTACATCACGTTAAAAAGTTTTGTTAAAACTTAATCAGGAAATTAGCGTAAGAATGCACATGCTTAATTGTTAATTAATACCTAATTTGGAGAGTTGTCACATCCTCATCCGTTGTTCTTTTAGAAGCCAACCATATTTCTCTATCAGCAAATGGCGAGCACATATACTCTGATACTTTAACCATCCTTTTTTTCATTATCAATCTAGACCTTTGTCTCATCTTGTTCACTTGCCTCAACAAACTGACGCTTTCTTTATCCAGCCTCTTTTCCATTATTCTGATATATGTGGTGCGCTATTGAATTCGGTGTAGTATACCCCCATCAGTAAAAAATATTTAAAACAGTAATAAACTTGGGTTGTACACCATTTAGGAAGAAATGAGGGTGACTTACGTCATTGTCCATTGCTATCAAAACTTACAATTCAAAGGACAAGCAAGAGCACAATATATGTGAAGAGAAGATAGAACGAAAGGTATGCAGTTAATGAGATTCTTCAAAGTTGTGGTCTAGTTTCATGACCAAAATAAGCATGACGGAACCAAAATTTAGTACAAATGAGTACAGTAACCACATACCAGATGTTCTTGAACATCATAAAAAACTGATCGTGTATACATTTCCATTTACTTTTGTTTTTAGTTTTGTTGACTTCTTGTAAGCACTTTCTTTCACTGATTTATCGAGGAAGTGAACTACAGAAATTATGTCATACAAGAATTTTAGTAACAATTTTTTTTTTTGTAAGTACCAAGACATAATGCAGTAACAAGAAATAAAATTGCAATAAAAAACTAGTAGTAATTTTTTTTTATCAATTAATCAAGGTTCAAAGAACATCAACAAATATGTTCACTAATTATAAAATGCAGTTACAATTATTCAATATACAGTAAAGTGTTTGTTTAATAGTATTTTTTCCATTTTCAAGTATAACTATTAAATCAAGTAGTATTATTTTTTGTCATTTCTAGTGTTTAAGAAAGCTTCAAAAAACAAAGTACAAATCTTCAAGAGTCATAAAATGCAGTTACAATTAATCAAGATGCAGGAGAATATTTAATATTAGTAATTTTTCACTTTTCAAGTAAAAAACTAATAAATCAAGTCGCATGAACACATAAAAATCACCAAATCAAAACAAAAATTATCAGAGCTAACATCATGTAGTAAAAAGGTAATTTTGTAATTTATTATTTTCATTTTAAGCTTTGATTATTTAACCTTTATCAGATCTAAAATTAAGCAGTTGTAAAATCAGCTATAAGCTATATATATAAAACAAGTATATACCTATCGCTACTGATTGTGCTTCGTTGCTACCATCTAAGGACAAGTTTACATGTATCATTTGATCTTTTTTCTTGCCTTCGAACTTGTACCGTGTTCTTCGTTGGCTTCTACGCGTAGCTGAGCAATAAAAACAAGAAATATTTAAGTAGAAAGAACAGGATAGTAGTTTTAAAATGAAGAATAACAGAGTATGATCGGAAAAACTTTCGATTTGCGTCCTTTGTAGATATATTTAGCGCATTTAGGTTTGGGTGTAAGTGATTTAGACATGATTTTCCTTGCAAGCGATGTTGAATCAGTTTCGATTTTAGCAGTTTTTGATGATTTTTAGTAGTGTATTTTTTATGTTACAGTGTTTTTTTGAAGCTTTCATGTGTTTGGTAGAGAGAGAGAAGATTAGATGTATAAAGATGATGATGACCGACTGACCGAATTGATTGATGGTGTCAAAAACAAATTTACATAATTAGTCCCTTGACCACATTAATTTGTAGCTGAGTCCTTTTGTCTTGGGGTGATCTTGGCCGTTAAAATATGATGGACGGTGATGATGTAACCTGTTCTTCCTTCTCCTCTAAATGGAGCATCCCCTATGAACCACACCCATTATATATTATTATTATTGACAAACTTATTTGTTGGATGACTTATTTAGAAATATTAATAAACTGATTAAGAGACATATATAACGTTATGCTACAATTTTTTAACTATGTTAAAATTAGGCTTTAATTTGTAGTAGAAAAAATAACTACTTCAAAATCAAACTCCATCATAATTCAATTCTATGACTTTAGTTACAGATGCTCACACCAAGGTGCACGTAATCGAATTATATGCAGAGATACACGATGAGAGTCAATTGAATCGGAACAATTAGATTTACCATTTTGGCAACAGACGTGATTTATCATATAGTTCATTAGTGATGGCGATTTCGTTTTTAGGTATTGATGTTTTCTTATTATTGATCATAAATTCTTATCTGAAGTAATAATAGTATTTGTTTTAAGTTTTACATTTTACCCTTTTGGATTAATAAATTTTCTTGATTTGTTTATCTTCATTTTTACATAAAAAGATAATTGTTGATCTTGATTTGTTGGCATAGACATTGTGATTTATGCATCATCTCCTGAGAATTGTATGTTGAGAAGACACATGATTTATTATGTATTTTATTTCTCTCACTATGTAGTGAATTTATCTTCAGATTACTTGGATTTAATGATTGATGAACATATAATTTCAACACTTTAAAATTTATCTTCAACTTATGTAGCTCGACACCCACTGCAAAATCTGAATGAAAGGGGTTTCCTAACAAGAATACAACAAAATGGTGATCTCCAAAATCTCTTTTCCATATGTGAAAGTCATTGCGTTCTAGACGTTTTCTTAGTTCACCGTCCAGACATACGAAACCTACCACTATAAAAATAAGTCAAACATTCTAAGTTGTGCAATACATGCATATAGTATCTATATGCTTGCTATTCGGATGTCGCACATCAACTTGATCATGTTTTACCATTTGTCTTTTTATGTTATCTCTTTAATGTTTAGACTTCAAATCACTATTGTCAATGTAATAAACGTTCTTAATAATGTATATTTAAAGTTACTATTAACAAACAAACATATCTCCTTCAATTCAAAACATTTATCCAATGTCATCCGTGAAAAAGTGTCAAAAAATAAAATTATATAATATAAACCTTCGTATTAAAAGCATGAAGCAGCCCGCAAATTTTACGGGTTATAATCTAGTGTTGGTTTAAAACATACATAATTATCGAGTCATCAATCATCTCTTATCTCTCTATCTCTCTATATATTTAAAAGAAACTCAAAATTATGTAACCCTTTTAAAAATAGATCACTATAAATTAATCTTGACCCTTTAATGCATAAGGGCAATTAATTAGGTCCACTGATTTTCATTTTCAAACTAGACTACCTAATTAGCAAAATGCCTCCATGTCAAAAGACTCTATTACCCTTGAAGAATATGCATTATTACCCATTATTAATAGTAGTATTTAAATTTAAATAAAATTATAAATACTCTTGCTTTTCTACGATTAAGGTTTATGTAATGTACGGGTTAGTTTTGCTCAAATCTATGATCCGGTTTATTTATTTTAAATTTGTAATTAATTTTATTAAAAATTATATTTGAATTTTACTATTAACTCAAATAATCAAACCCAATTATTGCTGATACAATTCTAATACAGTTGTTTAGGTCTCATGTACGTTGACTTTATTATATAATTGATCACCACAATATCGTCACACTTTATAAGATGTTGAGACGTTGAAACATTTTTAAATGTGTCCAATTATAATTCGCATGAATTAAATATTTTACCACCTTAAACCATATAAAGATCAAATATACCTAACTACCTAACTTAACTTAAAAATTACATATGTACATAAAATCTCTAATTGTTTACTAATTAAAACTCTAAAATCAATACTAATAACCAATAAGAACATCAAATTCTCCGTAATCACCCAAAGTCAAACATCAATGATTGTGACTTTGTGAGTGGATGTTTGGATCAACAAGGTTAGAATAAAGCTTAGAGTTTTAGAGTTGATCTATAATGAGAAATAAATAGAGTGAAAAAATTCTTTACAACATGTGGGTAAGATAAAAGATAGTAATAGTAATTAATGGATTTATTGGTAATTAATATTGATTTTTAGAGTTTTTATCATTATAAAATTAAAGATTCAGGGTACATATGTAATTTTAAGTTAATTTGGGTATGTTTGATATTTATATAGTTTAAGGTGGAGACATATTTAATTCTCTCATATAAGGGTTTATTTTTTTGTAAGATGTTTAGGCACTTGGCGTTACAAGTTAATGTCTCATAAATACATAAACATTAGGTAAAACATGTTTTATGCATTAAACAAATCAGTAGCATGTCATTTCATAAATACATAAAACATACTACTATTTTTTACTTTGACAAAATGTATCATTCATACTATAGTAGACCACATGTGGTTTACTACATTGTAAACCAAAAACAAATTTCTTCAACATAAATGTCGATTAGTTGATCCATACGATACCCTACTGAGTTAATTACACATCCATCATTACATAAGAACCTTTATAGTTCAAAAATATAAACCAACAATATATTACGTATGATGCACAAAAACTTTAAAGATGGAAATGAATTAGATTTATTGTCCGGATCAAGAGTTTTCACTATAAACCGCGATACATTGTTGCCGTAGCGAAATAAAGATTTCATCATCCAATTATCTTTTGTTGTACAAGTGACATACCAAGTATCATCAATTCTTTAGGGGATGGTAATGAGATTGAATTTTATATTCTTTCATACAATTTTTTTTCTTTCTTTGAATAGTTGACTATAATACATTTGTATTACTACATATTAATTGTATTCAACACTATCAGATTAAAAGACAGTTGGTAAATTTATAATCTTTAGAATATAAATAAATTGAAATTATTGACTACCCCGCGAATTCGCGGGTTATAAACTAGTTTAATTTAATTTTACCAATAAAAACATAGCATAAATTGAAAAACTCGATTCAGATAGCCCAAATTTCAATTTTAATCTAATGCCGTTATCGACGAAAGTGAATTATCACTTATATATTTTTACGAGTAATATTGGGTTTATCAAAATTATAAAACTTTCGTCACTTTAAATTTTCTGCCGTAAAAAACAAAGCAGACGGGGTTTGACATGAGAATGGACCAAGTGACCCTCGACGACTTTGACATTGAAATTTATTGGTGTCTATCTACATAGACAACATTTGGAATAACTTGTAATATGTGTTTGCGAATATACATATTTTTATCAAATAAGTAATACTTTCTTATTAATAAAACAAAGCACAATATATCACTATTTAAAAAATGTTTTAAAGCTCAGTTTGTGGGCGTTTAATGATCGTTATTTGAATGTAAGTGTTTATCTGCTTATTTGTTTATTTTGACACCAAATAGATAAACACAAATACTTTTATAAAAACATTATTATTTAATTCTTAAGAAGTAAACTGTAACACCCATTTTTTGGGTCTGGCAATATTTTAATATTTTCTGACTGTGAATTATTATTTAATGTGTCAGAAAATCGGTTCGTTGTGTTATTTGAAAATAAATGGGGAAAATGAATAATTTATTGTGGTTAATAAATTATTACTTGTTTTAATTTAATATAGTTAACGGTAAAATAAAATAGTTTTTCCTCGCAATTGGTAATGATAATAATGTTCAAGTATATAGGAAACATGGTATGAGACGAAGAAAAAAGTTATCGATTATAGGGTAAATTATTATTATTTTTTTAAAAGGAAAATAAAAAGTAATAAAAATATTGTAGAAAGCTCGATATAAATAAAGTAAGTTCATTAAAACGTTAAAACAACAGTCAATATAATCTATCTTCTATATTATATATTATAACAAAGTGTGAATTAGGTAGTCATTTTAATTTTAGTAACCTATAAACTAATCTCCACCATTAATATTTTAAAACTTTTAATTTAGACCATTGATCTTACCTTAATATAATGACAACCTAAATAGTGGAGAGGGGATGATCAAATGTCTAAACTACCCCTTTATTCTTATTTTAACAATAAATTAAATCATTAATAAAAAGTGCATTAAATGATGTTACGTTAATAAAAAATCGATCTAAAACAAAACTAATAAATTTAATTTTTGACAAAAAAATTTACATTATGCTCACTTTTTTATGTTTTAATGTACGCAACACATAGAGATTCAAAACACAAATGGACACAAACATATATTAATTCTATGGTTGTGTTTGACACGCCAGCTTATTGAGCTTAATTTTTTTTTTAAAATAAGCTCAAGCTTCTAGGATCGTTTAAAAAAATTATAAACTTATTGAAAAAATAAGCTTTGAAAAAAAGGATACTTGAAGTAGCTTATAAAAATAAGCTCCAAGCTTATAAAAGAAGAAATTACATAAATACCTCTTATTACATTATTAATCAAATACTTTTTTTCTTATATGTCAATTTACATCAATAAGCTTATACTGCGTATTAGTTTTACCAAATACTTGTGAACACATGAGCTATAGCTTCTATTAACTTTTTTTTTACAAACACACCTTTTTTATATTATCACCACCTCAAATAATCACTGTCAAATTTCTAAACTACCTCTTTATTCTTATTTTAACAATCATTTAAATTTAATTTCTAATTATTTAAGGTAAATACAAATCAAGGTTTAATCTTATTCACATAATAATTGTCAAACAATTCATCATTTATAAATTCGAATTTAAATATTTTCTTTAACTTTTTATTATTATATATATGCACCATGTATTGTTAAATTGCTAATAGTAGTTTTAATTATTCATTTTCAATCTATTTTTTTTGTGATCATCAAATGTATTTTCACCAATTAATTATAAATTTTCAAGTTTCGTGAATGCACACGAGATGTTCGACTAAATGTCTCTAAGGATTTCAATGTGTCTATCCCAAATGTAAGATTTATAATTTAATTTTTGGTTAGTTGTTCATTTTTTTATATAAATCTCATACCCCACATATGTGACCTGTAGGTCACGGGTTCGAATCCATGCCTTAACATATGTGGGTGATTTGTGGATATATGATTTGTCCGGCGTTGATACTCGCCTTGCGTGGTGGAGCGGACACGTACCATTAAAATATGGTATAGGAGTCGGGGGTATCCTCCAAATTACTTTTTTTCCCAATCTATTATTTAGTATAAGTTTTTTCTTAAAAAAAAAATAACACTTAGAGTCGATAAATTTTGGGTAGAAATTTGTTTCCTTTTTTTTTTTTTTTTGTTATATTAACTTTTTTTTTATTGCTTGCTTGGTTCTAATACAATAATGTGATGTCGTAGTGTAGTCTTTGGATTCAACCCTATGGAAAGTGTTACTTTTTTCTAAAAAAACATTTTAGACTTAGAGTCGATAAATTTCAGATAGATATTTGTTTCCTTTTTTTGTTATATTAACTTTAGTTTTGTTGCTTGCTTGGATTTAATACTATAATGTGATATCGCAGTGTACTCGTTGGATTTAACCCCATGGAAAACCTTTTTTTTTATTCTATCTTGTTTTGTGAATTATGAACTTTATTATTATATACAACAGCCTCAATTTATCATTTATAAATTTGAATTTGAATATTTTCTTTAATTTTTTATTATATATATGCACTGTGTATTTTTAAAATGCTAATAGTAGTTTTAATTTTTCATTTTCAACTTAATTTTTCCCTAATCATCAAATTTATTTTCATTGATTAATTATAAATTTTCAAGTTTCGTGAATGTACACGAGATGTTCGACTAAATGTCTCCAAAGCTTTCAACTTTCTATCTCAAATGTAAGATTTATAATTTTGATTTGATTAATTGTTCATTCTTTTTATAAATCTCAGACCCGACATATGTGACCTATAGGTCACGGGTTTGAATCCGTACCTTAACATATGTGGGTTATTTGTGGACATGTGCTTTGTTCGGCGTTGATGCTCGCCTTGCGGGTTGAGGTGAACACATACCACTAAAATATGATACAGGAGTTAGGGATACCCTTCAAATTACCTATTTTTCTCAATTTATTATTTAGTTTAAGGTTTTTTTTTTTTTTTTTTTTTAAAAAAAAAAAAAGCATTTTACACTTAGAGTCGATAAATTTCTAATATATATATATATTGGTTATATTAACTTTAGTTTTGTTGCTTGCTTGGATTTAATACAACAATGTGATATTGTAGTGTACTCTGTGGATTTAACCCTATGGAAAGAGTTTTTATTTTTCTATCTATTTTGTGAATTATGAACTTTGTTATTATATACAGCTAGTCTTATTATCACAACAATCTAAATTATAATGGTAACTTTCTAAAAAGAAAAAAATAAATCTTCAATACTATAAGAAAAAATGAAACATTAGTTTATTTTAAATATGAGTGTATGGTCCGTGAAGAAAATCATAATATTGTCGTGACGGATGACTACCTAAATAGCAAAATAAATTATATGCAAAAGACCAAAATACCCTTAATATTACTGATATTTACCCTTAATTAATTAGTAGCATTTAATTAATTAATTACTATGAAAGTAAATAGTTAATAATTTTCACAATTAATGTTCTTGAAATATAGGGGTTAATTATGCTCCAATATAATTAATTAATAATCAATGTCTATCATAAAAAAAAAAAAAAATCGTAGTTACATATGCAAATTTTAATTCCATTTCAAACACAATACTGATTATAATATTTACTTAAAGCATTTTTAATTTAACAATTTACGTAATCATATCATGATCCATATTCATAATCATCATCTATGTTATTTTTTAGAAATTATATATCTCATATTTACGTACTAGCAAGGTATCCGCACAATGTGACGGTATCTTATATATACAACGCGACTATCTAATTTATCTAGATGATGATAATAATAATAATAATAATAATAATAATAATAATAATAATAATAATAATAATAATAATAATAATAATAATAATGATGATGATGTAACATTAAAAAAATGAATATTGAATTTTGTTTGACTTTGGTCACTTCATCTTCCTTCCTATTATTGCCATACGTTGATGCCATATATATATATATATATATATATATATATATATATATATATATATATATATATATATATATATATATATATATATATATATTAATTTGACAAATCTTATTAAAATTACCTTATTTGTTATTGTTATAGATCAATGTAAGTTAACTTTGTTTATTTAACTAATATAGGAATAAGAATAATTAAAGAGGGGTAATTTAATCATTAATTAGAGTTGAGTTTAATTTTTAAGATATAATAATGTAAAGCAAAATGCTTTATATGTAGTAGACATAAATATTTAATAAATAATAATTACAATATTGATTATAATGTTAGTTTAATAGGATACATGATATTTTCAGTGTGAAATTATAATAATAAAAAAAAACATACATCATATTTTCAAGTATGATTGGTAATTCGTTGACATGACTATTAGTATATACATATAATTTTTCAAGTATATAAAAAATAATGAGGTTGAATTTGAACAATTCCAAATCATTATTATTATTTGATTCAAAATTTTAAATTTTGAACCCAACCCACATAATGAATAACTTTATAAAATGTTGCAACTTTATTAATAATACTGTTTATTGTTGTTTACAAAATCATCTTCAGTTAGTGATTCCCATTGTTTTTTAATATATATGGTTATGGTTATGGTTATGGTTATGGTTATGCTTTACCCCTATGAACCTTATTACAATAAGAGTGATGATTTTAAAGTCCATATTAAGGTGTTTCTTTTAAGAAAATATAGCTACTTAAACACCCCAAATCAAGTTACAAATGGAACGATGATGCATATGAAAAATTTGCTACAAATAGAGCATGATGATGACTTCCAAACCTTATTCTATAAATGTCAAGACAACGCTATGCCATAAATATAGGTTCAATTTTATATACATGAACTAAATAAAAATTTATGAGTTAAAGAGAGCGGAATATTCCTTACAAAGTTATCTTAATCTTAATTATTATATATACATAATCCATATAGCTTATACATTTCGCTCATTCATACATAAGAAATACTTGAATGCCTTTGCGCTCAATAATTTTTATGGTTTTATCCCACAAGAATGCCTACCCATATATATAATAACTTTACGGTTTTATCCCTTTCATTGCGATAGATGCATCAGACTTTGAACTTTTTAAATATAAATAAATATATTTTATTATATTCAATGTATCATCAAATTGCGAACAACGTAACAACGTCAAACAAAACAACAGTATGTAACAATGTGATCTGTAAAAAATAAATAAAGAAAATTATGAACTAGCCTGCGAATTCGCGGGTTATAAACTAGTTTTACCAATTAAAACATAGCATAAATTGTAAAACTCGATTCAGATAACCCAAATTTTAATTTTTATCTAATGCCGTTATCGAAGAAAGTGAATTCTCACATATATCTTTACGAGTAATATTGGGTTTATCAAACTTTTAAAACTTTCGTTACTTTGTTTATGTAAATTTTCTGCCATAAAAAACAAAGCACACGGGGGTTGACATGAGAATGGACCAAGTGACCTTCGACGACTTTGACATTGAAATTGAAATTTATCGGTGTCTATCCACATAGACAACATTTGGAATAACTTGTAATATGTGTTTGCGAATATACATATTTTTATCACATAAGTTATACTTTCTAGTTCTAGTTAATAAAACAAAGCACAATATATCACCATTAAAAAAAATGTTTAAAGCTCGGTTTGTGAGCGTTCAAGGATCGTTATTTGAATGTAAGTGTTTATCTGTTTATTCTAACATCATAAGATAAATACAAATACCTTTATAAAAACATTATTACTTAATTCTTAAGAAGTAAACACCTGAAAATAAACAAGTTGACACATACTTATTATTTTAATAGTTAGTTAAACATTTACATATAAGTAATCTCTTCGTCTCAATTTGTTTGTTCATGTTTAGTTTTTGAACCGTCATACATTAATTATATATCTACTCTCAAATAGTCAAATATGAAAAGAGAAATCTGGTAAAGGTTATCACATTATTCCTACTAAAATTAAATTACAAAAGTAAAAGAAATCTTTAGGTAATTATTCAGGGATAAAAATCTCATTATGAGAAAGTAAGAACTAATAATTAAGGTTATATTGTGTGTTTGAGGTTGATTCCATACACCCCAATTAGCCAGGCCATAATTTATCATACGTAAGACCGTAAGAGTGTGTTATTTTTAGTATTACATTTTTGGGAAAAGCTTACTAATGCCTAAGAGCATAAACATAATAATTTTATTAAAAGTTATCATGAATAACACCAAATGCAATTGACATACATATATAAAAAGAAATTAAAAAGTTAATTAAATACTTCTTTCGTCTCATTTAAAATGTCCAAATTACTATTTTGGGATGTCCCATTATAAGTGTCCACTTTGATATTTAACCAATCAAAAAAGGATTTTAGTGGGTAGATTTAATATTTGATTGTTGAAAAATGTAGTTAGTGAAGAATTCTAAAACTACGTGCAAAGTTAAAGTGAACATTTTTAATAGGACGGAGGTAGTACATTTTTGAAATATTTTTTAAAACTTTTAATGTATTAAATGAAGTTTAACTAGTGCCCTTTGGGTAGTAGTCAATCAAACCCTGTATTTTTTTCATTAATTTGTTTTTTTGATACGAAGTATGTAATCTTTCTTATCTATTAAAAGAAGAATTATATTAATTAATCACCTACAAATTAACCTCTCCAAAGTTAATCCTCCCCCTTAATTTGATTAGCATCTTAAACCTCAGCCATTGATTTATCTAAACATTGTGATTAAGTGATTAACTAATCTTAATCTCTATGGTTAAATGGCTAGGGCTCAATTAAAACCTCTCCCTTCTCAAAAATAATAAGACGCAGATACCGGGAACCAACAATAAAACGACGCAGAAACCTCAAAACCTTTCCCTTCTCAAACGCCAAATACGTTCGTGATCCAGCATCGAAAAAATTTCCGGCAACACAAGAATACCAAACAGTATGGCAAGGATTCAAAGGTTTGTTGAGCGAAAGACTCAGGAGCAGAAATAGCGATTAATCCTTGCATCCGCCGCGATACACCACTCCCGTCGTTGTCCAATGCGGCGTCGACGAATTAATCACAAGGTAATGCCTCCGATCCAGTTCACAGACCGATCGTATGACAAGGTTCTCTCCTGACTTTAGTTGTTATATTGTTTGATTATTATATCCTGTTGATCACTTGATTAGGTTAAATATTATGAATTGGTTGCTTACTTGCAAACCCGGAATTGGTTGCTTACTTGCAAACCAGGAATTGGTTGTCAGCAATTTTTTGTTTCCGTATTATTGCTATCGTATGACAACGTTTTCTCCTGAGACAGGACCCATATTATTCAGTTGGTATTAGAACAAACAATGCAAAAAATATTTAACATACTAAATTTGTTGTATCGCTATTGGTGCAGAGGCCATACAATTTGCTCGAATAGAAGACTGCTGCCAGGAACCAAACCCACACATTATGTAGTTCCAATGATACGAGAGTGAAGAATCGAAGTTGATAATGATGTCAATGTGTGAGAATGGCTTGGCAGCTATAAGGTTATAACCATGCTTACATCAGGTCTTGCTCCCATCACAATTATGGTGTTCTTCACTGTTTAGAAATTAATAAGATTATAACCATGCTTACCATTTTAAAAATTAATCACCTTTTGTTTGGTTTCTTAGCTAATATTCAAGTTTTTGGATGTAATATTGCAGGTATAGGTTTGATAGTTTGGAAAACGTATGTTTTCTTTACATTAAATCGATAACTGAATTAAGTGATCATCATTCATCATATAAGTGACGAAAATTATGTTTTCTGATACCTTTATACTTTACGCAAATGGACTATTCTTGATTATTTTCTGCAAAAGGTTGATTCAGTTAACCAATTTTTATAAATATAGATGGTAAGATCAAATAGCTATTTCTCTATTGATATCCGGATGTAACAGAGATGCAGGGTGTGATCCATGCATTAACCAGAATCTGTTATACCGTTGTCGATCATGCCATGTATGTCAGCACACAGTTGGTAGTGCACCTTATCACCTCATAACGCATGTTATATATACTGGTAATGCATATTAGAGCCATGTCAATAAGACCATAAATAAATATTTAATAGATTGTGATTCTAATAATGTTTCAGGATTCCAAAGACAAACTTGTGAAGTCTGCTATGTGCAGTTTTTGCCAACCATCTCAACAGGTAGTCCAATAATTTACTCATAACATGCATTTCATAGATCACTGAATGAATTAATCTTTTTTTAACTTTTATGCCCCTTTTTTTTATTATTATCCAACTTGATTATAAGTAGGTACAGGTATGTTACAAAACAAGCAGGAAACAAAGAATTCCACATATGGATCAGTGGTTCCAGAGCGTATACTAATTTCGCACCTCACTTTCAAAGGTAAACTTATTTGCTATTTTAATACTTGGAATAATGTCAGTAACTTCTTGAGTGTCGATAAGTGGTATACTCATCAATGATAATTTTTCAAGAAAAATGTGTCACCGTTCAAGTTGCTAGATGCTGGTATTTTTGTATATATATGTAGATCAAGATCGACTTTTAATGATTTAAATATGAATATTTGTTAATTAAAGATGGTGTACCTGAATGTGTACCCCAATGAATAGTGATCAGGATAAACTGCATACACCAATGGTTATTACATGGTCAGAAAACAAAAGGGAATTATGTGCAGTTCATATTGTAGCTAACAAGCAGATTGATAAGTCATTTGTGTCACATAATAAGCACCTGTGAGCAGATACATTTCAAGGTTAAGCGTCATTTTATGAAGAATCTACCGAAAACAAGCTACGTTGTTTAGGTGGATGAGCTCATGTGGGTGGACATAGAAAGAGTATTTGAAGAAAATAAAAACTCAAAATGAATTTGGATAAACGTCTTGGTGAGTTTTGATCAGTTTGTGTTAACGTTTATCGAGTTTCACTATTCCTGTTGGTTTAAAGAATGGATTAGTATTACACCTGGAACTCGAAAGTAACTTTTTTATACTCATGCAGGTTTGTGTTCAAGTCATGAAGATTTTGTAAAAGATATTTATAAGAGTTATCACATCTTGGTGAGTTTCGATCAGTTTGTGTTATTGTTTATCGAGCTTCACTAATTCTGTGATGACATATCAGGAATTAAAAACTGGTTGAAAGAATGATTAATAAAATAGTATCAGAATTGGAAATCGAAAGTAACTATTATAATCATTGGGCAGCTATTATTTCAGGGTATATACAAGTAGAAATTTAGACCCATTTAGTTTTGAAGGGTTGATTATGGTGGATCGTTAATCTCACATGCATCAACCAGGTCAAGTTTCTTCCAAAGTGTATTTTAAATGCTTACAAACACTGATCCATATGATGTGGCTTTAAGTGCATGATATGAAACATATAGTGAACACACTAAAGTTTATTAAGAGTTGAAAATTTTCCTATGTGTTAAGAGATGATGGTGGAACGAGAGTAAAGGGTTTTTCAACAAATGTTAAACGAAGGGGTGGTCAGTTGATTTTTATTTTTTAGATTTTGATATATCAGATTTTTTGGAGTTGTTTAAGCTGATTATGTGTTTAATGAGAAGTAGAAATTGCTTATTGATACATTAACAACTCTTTACTAAACTATTTTGTTCCCCTTTCGCTTTTACAAACTGTACACCCAAATTAACCCATGCATAAATAAATGGGTCGAAATTGTCACCCCCAATGTCATGATTGTTTTGCACAGGTCTTATAATCCATTACTTGGTGTTATTATTTTGGTCTTCATTTCATGTTAAATGATCCTTTTATTTTGTGTACATTTGAGCCTGTGTTTTTCATTGATAATGAGATAGCTAACTCATGGCTAAAATTGCCTATTAAAAGGTGCAGATGTAGAACCTCTTTCGTTTTGGTGATACTGCAAAAGCTTATGATGTCATGGGTTAGGCTAACCTGCTGGTTAGTAATTAGTATTGGGTGGTTTGGGTTGGGTTTGAAGATATAAGGTGGTGTTGGATAGTGTTGGTTGCTGTTCTATGCTCCTTTATCTATGCTCATATTTATGTCATTTAGCTGTAAATGGCTGGATTATTTTGATATTCTCAAGGAGTTCTCAAAGTGTGCGGAGGCTTTTTTCAACAGACCATCATTGGGATTCAATTTATTAGGAAGGCATGATCTGAAACTAAGCTGATCCAGATAGCTTACGGAATGGAGGTATCTTTGCAAACTCTCATTAGTTTTACATTTTACTGTCTATTGTTTGTGTCATGTGTTTGTGATTTTGCTCGTCTTGTGTGCAAGGCTGAATATGATAAGCAAGAAGTTTTTTATGATCTACTACCCTAGAGCCAATGGCGTTAAACATTGAGCAAGCAAAGAACTTACTTGAGGCTATAATCAAGGTACCATTGATATCTATCCCTAAACTTTTATTTTTGTTTCTAATTGTTTTCTGCTAATTATATTTACAAGTAAAATTTGATTTCTGTTTGAGAGAAAAGAGAAAAACATATATGTCATTGACAGTGAAGTCACCCTTCAAAGGGTCCAAATGATATACAAGTTAAATCATACTAATTCTTATAAAGGTGGCTACTTCGACCCGTTTATTTACTATTAGGTCTATGTCGGGATCTTATATGGTTCAAATTAAGAAGTTTAACTATAAGGGGAATGTGTCAAATGGATTTAATGTGTCAAACAATTGAAAGGATGACAAAAATTAGTTCAACCTTTTATATCGTTGTATTCAAAAAATTTACTTAGATTATTTTTGTAATAATATTGCCCATGTAACCATAATCAAGGTATTAGTTAATTATACCTTTTCAAAAAACATGTACCAAAATTGAGTTTCTAAAGGAAATCTCTACCTATATAAATGATTGGCCTCTCAGGAAAGGTATAGGATCATGAGGGCAGGGGTTGTTTGGAGAGAAAGGAGGGCAAGGTCCCCACCCATCCAAAAAGTGACATGTGTCACATACCAATTTTCATGTTGGTCCCTCCACTTTTAATATATTTTTAATTTCATTCCTAAATTTCTTAAATAACACTCCACCACTCTCACCCCACCAACCACCCACTTCCACCTTCTGCCACCACCTACCGACTGCTGCCGCCGCCCGCCGCCGCCGGATTCCGGCCAAAAATTTTTTTTTTCCTTTTTTTTAAATTTTTTTTTTAACTTTTTTACATTTTTATTTTTAAAAAATGTACTGCATATTTTTTGTTTTTACTGCAGTTTGTATATATATAATTTATAGTTTTTACTGCATATTGTTTTAACCGTTACATATAATTGAGTTGCAAATTGCATATTGAACTGTTAGCATTTTATGTTAATTATACTGCATATTGTTTATTTGACTGCATTTTGTAACTCATGTTGTTTATCTTGTACTGCATTTTGTATTGTACATAGCATCTTTTTTTTACTGCATTTTGAATAAAATTATAATGCATATTATTATGTTTTACTACGTTTTGTATAAAATATTAATGCATATTATTATGTTCACTGCATTTTGTATATATATTTAAGTACATATATGTGGTTTATTTTGTACTGCATTTTGTATTATATGTATTATCATTTTATTGCATTTTATATATAACATACTGCATATTGTTCTTTTTACTGCATTTTGTGTATATAATTTTAGTAAATATTGTTTGCTTTTTGTACTGCATTTTGTATTACATGTATTATATTTTTACTGCATTTTGAATAAAATTATAATGTACATAGTTTTTTTTACTGCATTTTGTATATATAATTTCTAGTACATATTGTTTGTTTTTAACTGCATTTTGTATAAAATTATACTACATATAATTGCTTTTACTGCATTTTAAATATATATTTTTAGTACATATTATTCGTTTGTACTGCAGTTTGTATTATACTATTTGTACTGCATTTTGGTGACTGTGTATATAAAATATATAAGATACAATGTTACATAAAATACAAAATGTAGTAAAAAAGACTAACATGTATACAAAAAGAATGATGCAATAAATATATATACAAAATGCAGTTTGTGATATCACATCTTGAAAATAAGTAATAATAAATACATAAACATACACGATGCAACACATAAACTACTATATACAGTAGTATATGAATATTTATTAATGTATATACAAAATGTAGTTAAATAACCGCAAAATGCAATAAATTTCTGTTTCTTTTTTGTTTTAAATTAATATGCAGTGTTTTTAAGGAGGAAAAATTAGTTAAAAAAATTTTGGAAAAAAAAAAGTTGGAAAAAAAAAAAAATTGGCCGGAATCCGGCGGCGGCCGACTGCAGTTGACGGCGGCGGCAGCAGGCGGCAGGTGGTGGCAGAGGGTGGGAGTAGGTGGTTGGTGGTGGTGGGGTGGAGGAGTGTTATTGAAGAAGTTGAGGGAAGATATATATAATATAAGTATAGACAAAGGGTTAAAGTGAAACTTGTGTTGAACATGTGGCAAGTGGTGATTGGTTGCTCTCCTTGCTCTCCATTTCACCTTTGCTCTCCTGATCCTTACTCCTCAGGAAATTACCCTACTAGAAAGATCTTTAGGTTATGTGGAACTTACATTTTTTTTGGATACTGCTATATAATTTCTTGTATTCTTTTACATGAAAATGGCAAAACTTATTACGTGCTTGTAATTCTTTCTCGCATTAGAAAGAGGAAGAGAAATCTCTCTTGGAATTGCATCTTCTATATTATGTAAAGAAAGTTGAGGAAGAACCCTTCAATCTTGACTTTGAAATTGTAAAAGACTACTTTCCTGTTAGTTTAGTTCAGTTATGAGTTTTTAAAGTATGCTAAGGTATACAAAAGTATATTAAAGGATGTTTTATCGTGAATTAAAGGTGATTAAACCGAATACGATTGTATATAGATTATACATTAACATGAAAACTTTGTAACAAATCCATTATTTCTTGACAGTCATATTCTTTTTTACACTTCTTAAGTATGTTTTCAGATTGGGTGTCACTCTTGCTTCTATTTACACCATTACATCAGAGTCACATAATAAGGACCGGGTGCGATGTAACAATCATAAGTATAGATTAAATTTATTTTTAAATGATTTGCTCCCTAATTCCCTATTCGATGTCATAAAAATTGAGCGGGTAATTTGGGTTGATCCAACAATACCTTTCTATTTGTGTCTTGGAACTTTATAGATTTTGATATCTTAGTTATGAATACCAAAACTATTATTACTTAAACAATGATTCAAGTTTTCTAAAAGAATGCAATTTAGGAGGTTATGGGCTCCTTTAGACTCCATATGTCCCATTTCCTTATTAGATCTAATTAAGACTTTTCTTTGATATGTTTAGTACAAGTTGACCCAAATAAATCCATTTTCATTAAAGTGGGTTGAATTTACCCCATCCAGAACAATATTAACAATGCACCATTTCTCTGTTTGCGGATGTGTATTTTGGTAGGCTATCTTTTATAAAGACTTCTCTAAAAAGTGTTAAAGGATAACAATCAAGAAGCGCTTGATTTCAACATGCCATACAGTGAAAGTTGACTTCTACATTCCCCTGAACTTTTGAGAAAATGCACCCGCCATGGCAGCAACAAAGAGGTTTCAAAGATTCAAAATCACTTGCTGATCTATGCAACCGCATTTGTTAGATATAAGAGGCTAGCGCTTATGATATGCTACTATCGAAGACATGTGCAACAATTGGTAATAAGAATTGGACAACCCCAGCTCGTGTTAATGTTCATCCATTTGATAGTGTAGGAAACTTCAAGTGAATAATAAGAATAAAAGCTTTTAGTAGTGCCCTCTTATTTTGATTTCTCCTATGATATCCTATTGTTATGTTGTATTGCATGACTAAATTACAATTATTTATATTGACATTTTTAACCCATTACTAAATTTTGTTAACTTCACCATGTGTACGCTGATTATCTTCGGGATAAGACATTATCAGAAATTCATTAGATATTGACAATACGACAAGCTGCGTTGGCATGGCTAGCTATATTAGAATACTTTGCAAAGCTTCAACCTGTCGGTACTATGTGGGTTGCAAGGCCGCAAGCCAACGTGATGCAATCACCTTTTTCATACATTTCCATTACAAAGCGAACATGTTGATCTTCAAGTACCTAGCGAATATTATTCATGTTTTTCATTTATGTACTTAGGTTCATGAACTTTTTGCTAATAAGATCGCAACAAGTTTAACATAATCACACAAAAATTAACGTTTGTAAACTAATGATAACTTGAAAAAGTATAATGATCTCGCCCGCAAATTTACGGGTTATGATCTAGTTCTTTTTAAATAAATCTTTTGATAATTACACCTTTTTTATTTTTAATGAATGAAATTTAGTCAAATCAAAATATACATACAAAATCACTCATCCAATCATCATTCTAGTTATTGTAAATTGTAACGGACAAAATTAGTTATTTTCGTTGTAACATATGCGTGATCCCATCATATACATACATCTCATTTAAAAATCCAGATAAAAAGTGTGATAACCAAGAAACAGTTGTTATTTATCTCTAGTTTTCGCATATTTCACAAAGATGATTCAGTTTCAATCCATATTTGCCTCTTCAATAATACAACAACAACCCACATCGTTAAACACGAATCATCTCAACCCCCCTTCGGTTTTCCCAATTTTTCACCAAACAAAAATGTCAAATACTTGTCATTATAACTCAACCCAACTCACTTTCTTCAGTTCTGTTTCCATCTTCTTTCAATTTTCTTGGTGAGTTTTTGTTTATTATACTCCGTAAGTGAAGCAAATATCATGTTGATTATGCTGCGCTGTATGTAGGTTTTGATTGGGCAATTTGAGTATGCACTCTATGTGTTCGATCATATGCCTGCTACTTAAAAGGCATAAACTTTGTGAATTTGTTGCATACTTGCATACCGATAGTAGATTTCATGTTAGGGGGTGTTTGGCCTAGCTTTTTAAGGGGTTTTTTTTAGCTTTTGCGTTATGTTACAGCTAAAAAGCCCATTTTCAGGTGTTTGGATGAGCTTTTTAGGGAGGGCTTTTTGAAATTTAAGGGGTTAAAAAGCTAAAAAGCCAAAAGCTCCATTTTTTCTGGCTTTTAGATAACGCAAAAGCTAAAAAGCATAAGCTAAGCCAAACACCCCCTTACATTGCTGCATTGTTGAAGTGAGTCTTGATTTCATGATTTGGATATATGAGTATGAACTCTATGTGTTTTTATTTTTTGCCTGCTACCTATAAATCTCATCTTTTGTGAGTTACGAAACTAGTGAGTTTTTGTTTTGAAAATTTAAATGAAATTTGAAGCTGAAAGTTGTTGCTTAGTTGACTTGTGGAAACAAGACTATTTCTTTGAATAATTTGTTTTCGTGATCACACTTAATTTTGTTCCTCGCCTTGAAGGGACATTAATTTATGAAATGCAAAATAGCAGAAAGATACAGTCCATATGGTTGCAAAAGTATATATTTTTTATTCCGATAGGCGATAGCTGCTTCTTTTAGGATGGAATTCCCAGAATATAATAACACTGTTGTAAGGAGTGATATAATCTGAATATATTTCTTGGGTTTTAGTTTCTTTTCTGAGAAAAGTATCCTTTAATCCATGTGCCTGAATTGTATCAACCATTTTGAGATGCCATGTTTACCTTTTTAGCAAACTTGGTTACATATTTACCCAAGTTCATGTTTATGAATTATTGATCTTTATGATGTTAGTCCGCCAGCTTGCTCTTAATTATTTGGTGGAATATATTGATGATAATGCTACTATATAACTTATTATTGATGCTTATTTTTGGTATATCTTTAGGTTCATCTACATACACACTTAATTTTCAAGAAAGTAAGATCAACAAAATGAAGGAGTCATCCTGGTTTCCATCTATGATGAGGACTCCATATAAAAACAAGGGGTTGGAGCTTGAAAACCCCGTGATTGGGATCGTATCATTCGAAGCCACAAGATTGATGTGTAAAGTAGCCAATATATGGCATTGTTTGAGTGATAGACAGATGTCACTTTTAAAAGAAGAACTCAGATATTCACTTGGCATTCGCACGCTTATTTCAGATGATCATGCTTATCTCATTGATCTTGCATTTGAAGAGATCGTTGATAACTTAAAGTGTGTGGCTATATCTGTGGCTAGACTCGGTAAAAAGTGTGTAGACCCCATATATCATAACCTTGATCATGTTTTTGATAAACCGTTTGAGATTGATCTCAAATGGTGTGGATGGGAATATCGGCTGAAAAAGATGGAGAAACGTGTTAAAAAAATGAAGAGATTTGCTACCATTATGTTACAATTGCATGAAGAGCTTGAAAGATTGTCTGAACAAGAGATCAGGCTTACAAAAATGCAAACCAACGGTGTGAACAAGGGTCAATTACATGAGTTCCATCAGAAGGTTATGTGGCAACGTGAGGAGGTAAGTGGCCTACGTGACATGTCTCCTTGGGTTCGGTCCTATGACTACATTGTCAGACTATTGCTTAGATCTCTTTTTACTATTGTCGAGAGGATCAAGGTTGTCTTTGGAATAACAACCGGAATTGGATCTTCTGGAATAAAAGATTTGCATCATGGTGGTTGTTTTGTAGGCAAGAATTCCATATGTACCGTTGCACGAGCTTCAGTCTATCCGTCTGAAAGTTCTTCTAGACGATCCATTTCAAATATTGGATATACACCTGCACTCTGTGGGAGATATCCATCAAATAAGCCTACATCTAGAAACGACCCTCGTGTTAGGATTTTTCAAAACGACGTGTATGACCCCGTCAAGAAAGGCACTTTTACCTTGAGTGCCAAGAAAGGATTGGTGAGTATTCAAGAACCGACACTTGGTAGTGCTGCATTAGCTCTACGGTATGCAAATATTATCATATTTATCGAGACTTTAGCAATGTCACCTCGGTTTATGAGTTCTGATGCAAGAGAAGACTTATATGATATGTTAACCACAAACGTTAAACTTTCACTAAGAGAAAAACTATTTTTATCGAAAAAAGAAGCTTTGTTAGCATACGATGAAAGTGTTGCATCAGAACGAAGATCATCATTACAAAGAATTCTGGATTGGTTATCACCACTTGCTCATAACATGATAAAATGGTATTCTGAGAGGAATTTTGAGAAGCAGCCTATGGGTTCAGGGGCAAATGTGCTTTTGGTTCAGACTTTGTACTATGCAGATCAAGCAACAAGTGAAATTGCGATCACAGAACTTATTGTGGGACTTCATTACGTCTGCAAGTATAGTCAAGAAGTTATTGACAAATCTTTCATGGGGTGTTCAATATATTAATATTTATTTCTATTTGTAACGTTTAGATAGCTTCGTTACCGATCGATCTCTGACATATGTGTTCTTGGCAAGATGATGTATGCTCAGCAGCCGATTACTTTGTGTTGCCCTTCAATTTTAAAAGATATGGTTTATGCTGTACGATATTTAACTGTTACATGGGCAAGATCATGACCGAAAATGCGAGTAATTAGTTATTTACCCATGAATATGTCCCCATTATACGATTAACTGTTAAATGCTCATACTATAAGGTGTACGTTTATGTTCTCTTGAAGAATTTATCGTACGAATGGAAATCAGTATTTGTGGGTACTTGGTAGTTGGTATGTGTTTACAGGGCTCATATGTTTTTTGTTATTTTCCAACAAGTTCAGTTCTATCTTCATCTTGTCTTGGGTGTCAACCTGAAATCCATACAACCAGACCCATTAGGCCGGCCCAACATGAAGACCGGCCCAAAAACTTAGTAAAAAGTTTTACTGTTCTAAACAAATTATTGATGATGTCATGCTTATTATGTAGCGCATACAAGTAATGATTTAATTAGTATTAGTTTAATAATTATAATATCTACTTTTTCAAATGTAACGATTTTAACTTTTTAAGTTATAACGATGTAATATCGTTTATGTTTATTACTTTGGTAAATGATAAAAAGACGTAAAAACACATTTGACTAAGTAGTTGTGACCTTTTCAAACACAACTTACTTACGGCAACTAATTATGATATTCCTCAAGAGATGTGTTTAGTGGATAGATAGTGTTTTAAGATGGCTTTCTTTTTCAACTCTAAGGTGGAAAACAAGCAACTTTATCATTTATTTTAGTCAATTTTATAATATTATTAAATATTAAATATATATACAGTATAATTTTATAGAAGATAAACTATCATTTATGCTGTATCGCGTTTTTCTCGTTTTTTTATTCTATAGCTACTCACTAATCCGTTATAATGAAATTGTATAGTGTATATCATTTTAATTTTAATATTAATAAAAGAAAATTAACAAAAGGAAATAGAAAATGCTTTGGAACCCGATGGCTTTATGTTCTTTCTCAAATAAAACACTAGTATTATATTTTTGCAAAACGCTACGCTGATAACTAATACATATTCTTAGTATTATATTAAGCATATTTATTTATTTATTAGGATAGGAAATTACATGAAAATATATAAAAACTTGAATAAAGTTTGGAGTGTAACACTTAACAACTTTATACATAATTTAACATTTCACTATAGTTGGTATTGCTATCAATGGTTCAAGTTTCCTAACAACCACCCCTAGTTTATCATCCATGTTCAACGTTTCCGGTTTCACATGGCCTTCAAGCTCCCAATCAAACTCGTGTAACAACGAACCCAACACAAGATGCAACACGCGATGTGCAAGTGGTATGCCTGCACATACTCTTCGCCCCGCACCAAATGGAATGAGCTCAAAATGTTGACCTCTGTAGTCAACTTTTGAGCCCAAGAATCTCTCGGGCTCAAATGAGTTTGGATTCTCCCAACACTCAGGGTCCCTCCCTATGGCCCATGCGTTTACGAACAATTGGGTGCCTTTAGGTATATGATAACCCATGAGATCCGTGTCCTCACCTGCCTTTCGTGGGACCAGGAATGGGATCGGAGCATGCAAACGTAAGGTTTCCTTTACGATGGCTTGTAAATAGGGAAGCTTATCAATGGAACTCTCTTCGACTTTCTCACCCGGGCCTATGACCGAGGCAAGCTCTTCTTTGACCCGAGTCATTTTCTCTGGGCTTCGAAGTAACTCGGTCATGGCCCACTCAATGGTGCTACTAGTTGTTTCCGAACCAGCTAGAAATATCTCCTGCATAATATAACTAAAAATAAGTTCACAAATTGTAATAAAAAACTCATTGTATCAACACATGAAAAAAACTTAACAATATAACTTCTACCAACCAAATTAAGTTCAAAGAACACTCACCAAAATGAAAACACTGATGTCCTTTATAGACATCTTTTCAGGCTCATCTTTTCCCGTTCCTTCATAGTCTAATAACACATCCAAAAAGTCCTTCCTCGTCTCACCACGGTGTTCTACATTTTGTCGCCGTTCATCAACCCGTTCATCCACCCACCTCGTTGCTATCTCTAACCCTTTTCTCATATCCTGGTCCATTTTCCCTCTCAAACCTTGCAAATCAAATCGCTTTAGCCACGGGTACAAATCTGATATATTTGGATGTCCACCCCATTCCATCAACCCTAACATCGCTTCAAAAAACTCCGACCCAAGTTTAGAATCCGGATTCGCTAAGTCACGTGAAAGCATAAGATTCCCTAACAAATTAAACGACGCTAGGAAAACAAACTTCGTCACGTGGACCCCGTGTCCCTGTTCAACCAAATTTGCTTCTTTCTGAATCCAGATCAACATATTGTCAACACACCGTCTTCTAACAGCAGTTGACTCATTGATCCTCTTAGCCACAAGCATTTCAACTGTACAAATCTTCTTCAGCACTCTCCAGTACATACCGTATGGAGCTAGTGCTAAAGAAGATTTGTCAAAGTCAAGAGACTTACTAGTATCGGTAATCGTCCGATCCACAAAAGTCAAATCATGGTTCTTGAACAATTCAGTGGCTGCCTTGACATTCAATATAGCCACTGTATTCACTGAACCAAGCTTTAACCTAACAATCGGACCGTACTCGGCCGCTAGCCCTGCCACGGTTCTATGTGGCATGGTACCCAGATTAAAAAGGTTACCGAACACCGGCCATCCTGGTGGAGCTGGTGGTTGTCTTTTTCCACCTGTTGCCGGCCTTTTCCGGCTGATAATAATAAGAAAAAGAAGAGTGATGGAAACAATCAGACCAAGTGTCCAATTAAACTCCATTGTCATTATATTTTGGAGCATATGTTGAATGTATCTTACCTTATGTCTATATATATAGAGATTATGAACAGTTTGCCGGCTAGTATCAAAATCAACGATTGACGAAGGATGGTCTGTATATAATTAAAGATTTAATTAATTAATCAACGTGTTATTGAATACTTTGGGAAGATATTTAATTTTTAAAAATACGAGGGAAAGTGGGTTTAGTGACAAGTGACGCATTCGTATTGGTTCCTTCATTCTCACATAAAATTGTTATACTCATTTGAACCTCATCACTCTAAAAATATATTTAACGATCATAAAACATAAACCAATAAATTGGGTACATGATTAAAGCAATCAACGATGTCAAATGACAAAAATCATTATGCAAGTGTTACTAAAAAATTTAACATATTCATCAAAATAATTGTACTTAAAAAACATGGAAACACATGCATAAGATCAGACTTTTGATACGGAAACGGGGAATCTGACCAGTGACCACGTTATTTCTTTTTTATTATTGTCTAGAACTAGCTGTCACTACTAAATTTAATCAGCAGTTAAAAAATGTTTTTTCATGAATCCATTTTTAATGATTTCTCCATAACATATGTTATAAATATACTTATCATACAGATTTATGAATGATCAATGATCAATATATATCTACCATCTAAAAAGTAAAAACTCTTGTGTTGAATATGAAAAAAAAAAAAAAAAAATTGAGTACGAGTAGTTTGTAATTACCTCATGAGCTGCGTCATTGCCCAAGCGCAAAATGATTAACATATAGTTAACGTAGTAATATAATGGATTATAGCCTTTAAACTTTAAAGATCATCCCTCTCTACTAATATAAGAAAGTGATAATGACATCGTTAACATGTCATTAAGTCACCTTAATTAAATATGACCCCTTGGATGGAAGTCAACCAATGCCATCCCACCACTACTTTCAAATATTCACTCTAATGACATCATTAATCTCTCTCACTTCTATCTAATCTCACTATTTTACTTTCTTGCCCTCATAGTAAACAATTAATAACCCCATAACCTATTTATATAAATATTAATTAATTAATTAACAATTAGTAACTTACTAAAATAAATCATGAAAATAATTAATCAACATATTAAAATCCATTAATCTCATTAACACATTTTCTCCGATTTAAAATTATTATTTTTTTCCAAATTTTGAGACCACCCATTTTAATTGATATTCATGATATATATTTAAATCGAAAATTAACTATGTGAAAATTAAATTTACCTTCGGAATATCAGTTGTACGACATGCAAATGCCATTTTAATGCTAATAATTTTAAATATTAATTAATACTGTGTTCTTGATCCATTTAAAAGATAAAGTATAAATTATAAATAATATACTCCTTCCGTCCCAAATTAATTGTTTACTTTCAAAAATAGATAGTGAAGTTTGGTCATTATTACCATATTACCCTTAATTGAAATTATTATTACACACTTTTAAGAAAGCAATGATAAATTGGTTAAGGGTAGACTGTCATTCTGTAAAAAGTAAGAAAGAGAAAGCGGTAATGATTATATTTTTATTAAACTGCGTTTTTTTGTCAGGTGACAATAATTTTAGGACGGAAGGAATAGTATTTGATAATGATAATAATATAATAATATATAACATATGTGTATAGTGTATAACACATAAGTACGTACCATATTGATAAATTCTAATACTTGATTAAAATTAAAATAGATATCATAATTATTACATACTTGATTTATAGAATATATATTTGGAGATTAATCAAATTTGGAGTAAAAGAATTCTTAAATGGGACTCTTTTATCCTCTATTTAAAGTACATAATTGTAGCTGAATGACCTTATAAAGGGCTCCAAATGATGATCACAACGACTTTGGAAGGCTATAATTATAAAGTGTAGCCTTAAAAATAGGCCCGATCTTATAAAGTACTAGAAGGATACCCGCACATTGCGGCGGATAACATTTTTCATTCAACTTCGTGTTGTATCACGAATCACTTACGTTTGTTTGATGAGTCAACAATATAGTATTTCGAAACTAAAGAAAGAACATGATCAATGGTAAATATTGGAAATTAGTTTTATATCGAATGTTTAATGTTCCACAACTTCATGTTCCACAATCATCAATTTTCAATTTGTGTGTCAAATGTAATATGTTACAAAGTCTAAGTATTATCGGTTACACATTTTGTATCGTTTTATTTGTGTTGGTTATACAATAACAATTATAAAAAAGAAAAATCATATATTTACGGAGCTAATTTAACTTTATAAAAATTTTATGATATATTTACTTTTACAATTAATTGTATTGAATCTAAGTGCTTAGAGATTGATTAAAATATTTAATCTTCATAACATTGAAATTTGTAAAGTCCTATTTTTCAATGTATTAAGATTTAGAGTCCAATATCTTTATTAAGTAGTATAGATTAGGATAATACATTTTTACCTAATTATTAATATATTTATACAAAATTAATTATGTATATATACACATACATATACATAAATATGGGGCCTTATAATTCATGACGTCTAAAGCAATAGTTTTACTGGCTTTAACCTTGAGCCACCCGTGAATAACAGTAAATAATATTATTTTATACGCTCATAACGATAGCCGGTACGTATGGATGGAAACGAGTCAGGTTCGGGGGCGGGTTTTAGTGAACCCGTACCCAAACCCGTTTATAAAATCCATACCCATATCCAACCCAATACCTGGCGGGTACCCGTTTAGTATTACCCATCGGTTTTTCGAGTTTCCCCACGTGTTTTGGTTATCCTCACTTGAGTATTCGCCAGAGAAAATAGCGGGCATGGGGATTAGATAGAGGTTTCCTTTCGCTTGCGTAAAGGGAAGGATACCATTGCCTTACGGGCTGGGCCCAACCTGGTTGTGTGGGCTCGCTATGCCTTCTGGGCTAGTGGCCATTTAACCACAATTACCGTCAAAAAAAAAAGAGAAAACATGTGTTAAAACTAAAACGCGATAAAAAAATAGCAAATGAAGATACCCTAAATTATATTCAAGATTACTTAGTGTAAAAGCAAACGGTTTCATAACTCAAACCTTCAGACCATTCATAATATGAAGAATTCCATGTTTTTGAAAGTACAAATTCAAATGTCATGATCATGAAAATTGAAAGAAATACCTGAAAAATACTGATAATATGATCATTCTTAAACTTCATTCTTCATCCACCAGTTCCCAAAATGTCAATAATTGAACTTGAACTTTCATCTAATTTTAATTACTGTGTTAGTAAAATTAAAAGAGTTATTCATTTACATAGAGTTTAAACGTATAGGGAAAATCCACCACTCAATTGTACTTTAATTATATAAAAGAGTTAATTACGCCGTTCGTCCTTATGGTTTATCGAAAAATACTGGTTTAATCCTTTAAATTTTTTAATTACATTGATCATCCTTATTTTTGAAAGTTGTTGCACGGTTGGTCCTTTAATGCAACGACTGTTAAGGTTTTCGGTTAGTTCAAGACACGTGCCTTGCACATGAGGGTAATTCCGTCTTTTAATTATTAATTTTATTTTATTTTAGCATAAATTAATTAATTAATAATAAGTATCTTCCCGAACCATTCTGCAACCCTTTCTTCTCCCTCCACTTCTGTACAGCCGGAAACCCACCGACACTGACACAACTATACAACTATTATCCCTCACCTATACCCCTTTGAACTACCACAAAATCAAAAAGGAAAGATTCATGAAACAAACTTTAAATGGAACTAAAATACTTGATGAAACCCCGATACGGGTAAAAACGGATCTAAAATACTCATTAAAACCGGATTCTAAACAGGAAAGAGAATTACATGTTGAAGTTTGCCGGAGCTTCCGAATCTCCGACACCGGCGCCGATCGTTATCTTCAACCCCTTGGTTAATTTATCCGACGCCGGCTTTCCACCGTTACAGATTTTGGCCGGTCATTCGTTCCCACCTTTTCAGATTCTGACCGAAATATAGATTCGGCCGTTGGTTTCTTTATCTGAACGAAATACATATCTAGATCACACATTAAACTGTTGTTGATGAGTTTAATGTTGATTACTACGATACTGAAAAAAAAATGATGTTGATGACCATGATGATGCACATGTTCATGACCATAAACTGCCGTTCACATTAAGGGAAAATCTAAAGCCACCCCCTTAATTACTGGGGGATACCCCCTGGCCCACTTTGGCCCCGTGCAGTCCTTTTTCAGTCCTGTTTTATTTAAGATCGATTCCAGTTCAGTACAGAATCAGTTTTAGACTAAACAGGGGGTAGGAATTAGAAAAAGATGGGGTATATCAGAAAGTAAAAGAAACAAGAACATGATGTGATTGATTAGATGGGTGGAGGGGGTAAGTGATGGGAAAAAGTGGGTCAAGGGGGGTATCTTTAGTAGGACCCGTTCATTAATTTCAATTTATAAATATACATCATCATATATGTGGGGTCTTGTGTGAGTTCTTTCGATTTCTTTATTTGATTTTTGGGGTTTTAACTTGGGTGTAGAAATTTGGGTTTCAATAGGGTTTTTGTAACATGATGAAATTGTGTTTGTGTTTTGCAGGGTTGTTTGTAGTGTGTTTGCGAGTTTCATTTTATTTTTGTTGATAAGTCTATTTTAACCTTTACGTGCAAGGCACATGTCTTGATGTAACGGAACACATTAACGGCGTTACATTAAAGGACCAACTAAGCAACAACTTTCAAAAATAAGGATGATCAACGTAATTAAAAAGTTTAAAGGATTAAATCAACATTTTTGATAAACCATAAGGACGAACGACGTAATTAACTCTATATAAAAAGTTTAAGCATTTACATTACATATACATTATACGAATACTAATTAAAAAATCAGTCGGGTATTACTAAAGCCCATACCCAAACCCATACCCGCGGGGAAAAAATATTTCTACCCAAACCAGTATCCAAACCCGCATACCCGTCTCCGTACCCGAGCTAATTGTTTCTGGTGGTTTTTGACATCCTTACCGGTACGACAAATCACCACAACCCAACAGAAAAAGAAATTCATAATCGGACTTGAAGAAATAAAAGATGTTTGCGAGAGTATAATGGGATTCTGGGTAGAAAAAAGTATGGTAGTTAGTGGCCAACCAGAAAATTAACATGGAAATACATTCATGCTCTTCAGATTGACTTGAAAATTATAGATCTTACGTTCACTTTGGTTGGAAGAGCAATGCAAAGTATTCACAACATCCGAGAAAAGCAAATCACATTTTTGATTTTTAAAGTTTAACAAACAACTATTCAAAACTGCAGATGAGATCATATACTCACCCACAAACTTACTAAATGTTGACTACTTAATTACAATATATATGTAATCGCCTAAATCTAACGTTACTCTCACACTCATGCATAATTCACAATCCACTTTTAAGTAGATATACTTTATATTGGCAAAAATATGCACCTTTCACTTCACCACTAAACCAAAATCTGCATAAACACCATAACAATTCATCTCATCAATATAAGACTTCATGTTATCATTAAGGTTTATCCTATATACATACCACGTATAAATACGTCTAATAGGTCATCCCGCGAAGTCGCGGGTTATAATCTAGTAAATTCTCAAAAGAAACTTTCAACTTTCATGAAACCGTAACCAGCCGCTAGAAAATCGACAACCACCAACGGTTAAATTGTGAACATTGAACTAATAATTTTAAATTCTTAACCGTTATTTATTTATTATTATATAAAAATATTTGGTTGTTAAACATAACCCACCCTAAGGGAGTAAGGGCTATGTTTTGTAATTTTTTTTAATAAATATTACTTTTGTCATGTCCACGTTAATATTTTTATTTGTCCAAAAATATTGTCTACTCTAAAAAAATAAATACTAAAAATTATTAAACTCTCAATTTTACCCTGTTTATTATTTACAGTTATATTAATATTTTTAAAAAGTTCTAGTAAAACTCACGTGGAATATAAGGGCAAAATTGAAATCTACCTAATCTATCTAAAATTCAACAAAAAAGTGTAGGAGATATTTAAAGTGAGACGGAGGAAATATGTTATTTTTCTTCTTTTATACTAATTAGTCCCGATCTAAGATGATGTATTTTTCCTATAGGCAAATAACCCAAAAAGGGAATACAAATGTTTAAAATTACCGATCAAGGAAACATAAACATTGACATAACCCTAAAAGGATACATATTTCAATTTTATGTCGTAAAAGGATACATATTTCAGTTTTAGGCCGTGAACGATAATTTTTTAAAAGGTTTCTAATGCCCCAAATACGTATGTTTTTAAAAGATGCTTACATGTAATCGACAAGTCAGACACAAACCGGGAACAAATTTAAAAAATAATAATAATTCCGGTCGCTTTTCCTTTTATTTTATATTTAGTCAAAAAAAAAAATACTTTTACGACCTAAATTTGAAATATGTATCCATTTACAACTTAAAATTGAAATCATTTTACGATCTAAAACTAAAATATATATCATTTTAAGGTTATGTCAATGTTCATATTCCCTCAATTGATAATTTTAAACATTTACGTTCCTTTTTGAACTATTTACCCTTTTATTTTATACTACGTAGGGTTTAGCTAACGTGGGTTCCCGTGGCACACGTTAAGGTGCATTTAATGAACTCGTAATTATCTTAAATATTAGTATTTGCATTTAATACTCATTAATTCTATCTAATATTTACCTTTTGTATGCATATATAAATTACAAATTTCGTTATTTAAATAATTAAATTACATGTTCATTAAATGTACCTTAACGTGTGCCACGAGGTACACGTTAGCAAAACCCTACTACATGATAAATAATGATTAATAAGACATTATCTAAGATGGTCCACTACAACAAAATGGGCTTTTTAGGACCTTTTCTAGGACGCTTTTAGAATAGACGTCCTAATAAACAAGATAATAGGACACACCATCATTTTTGTCATATTATTGTGGAACTTAAGAGAACACCTAACATATTGGTCATATTATATTAGGTTATAGGACACTTATTCATTTGGGTCTTATTATTATGGGGGCTTAAGATGACACTTTATATAAAAGTCTTATTAATTCGAGTTTAAAAGGATGCTTATTCATTTAGTCTTATTATGTAGAAGCCTTAATAAAAACTTGGCGGGCTTATTTCCCACTCTCATTTCACCAAAACTTTTTCATTCCCTCTTACAATTGGGCGGGCTATTTCCCTCCCCCATTTCACCGAAATATTTTGATGCTCCCTCTTAAACTATTCCAGCTTCCCAATACACCTTTTAATCTTCTTACCCAACCTCTTTCTCATTTAGGTCAATAATTTTGAGAACCACTTACGCACCAATTGCTCTCACCTACACTCTCTCTCTATTCTTTGATCTCACCTACGTACACTTCTTCGATCTTACTCGTACCACCTCAAATACAAATCTCAATTTTGTTTTACGAAACCCATGACGCTTGGCTCAGGTGGATCGAAAGTCGGGATCAGTTTTTTTTTGTTTCTCTCAGTCAATCACACATACTTAACCTTTTTATAATCTATTGTTGCTAATCTGCTAGTTACTTGTTAATTATTTGTGTTTCTGATATCATTATACATGAATTGCTTTATAGTGAGTATTTTTTTTTTAATTCAGGCAACGATATTAGGTTTAACCTAGGTCAATTAACATGTCTAGGTTATGTATTATTGGGGATTTGTGTTGTTTGATTGCTTTTATGCTAGTATTTTTCTTGCTCTATCTGTTTCTGAATGTCGCAGCTTATTAAACTTGATTATTGTTTATAATTAGGTTCCATTTTGATGAATGTTAATTTTCATGTTTTGTTGTTTTAGAATGAATATGATTAGAGTTTGTTGGCTTGTTCATCTGTAAGTTTTTGCTATATTTTATTATTAATTTTATTATTAACGGTCAACACTAGGGCTGATATTTTGGTTAGATATCATCAGTTGCTTATTATGTAATTTTTTACCGAATTATGTGCCGTTAGGGCAATGCTATAGTGAAAATTGATGTTTAGTAAGGTTGGGCTTATTTGTGAAGGTTGTTGTTGGTGATTGTTGCTTGGGATAATATAAAATGTTACTCATTACCATGTATGTATTGATTACTATGTAGTGTACATGTGCTAGCTAGGAATTTGAATATGAGTTTGGGTTTTAGGCTGATTTGCGTTTATACTTTCTCCTCTTACTTTCAGCACAGCGGTAATGGGGGAAAAAATCAGCAAGATCAATGTACCGAAATGGAATTGAACGATTACGAGAGGTATAAGATGCTGAGGGTTCAACAGAACAAAGATAAGTTACGAGAGTTGGGTATCAAAAATATTTCTAAGTCAGTCACAAGTTTGGTTGAAAGTCAGAGAACAAAGAAACGGAAAAAGAAACCAACAGATGGTGACGATAGAGATGTGGATTACATGCCTGATAAGAGTGGTGATAGTGATGGAGATTGCCATGAAGAAGCTGTTACGAGTGTTGGGGTCTCCAAAATGGTACTCATATTATCAAGTTTAATATTGATAATGTTTATATAGTTCTCTAATGCAAATTCTACTTTTTATGACAGAATCGTCCCAAATATATCGCGCCAATGTCCATGACTAGATATGCTAATTTCGCAAAGCGAAGAGTGGTTGCTCCAAACATCTCTTGTGAGTCACCATCCAAAGAAGAGTATATCAGAAATGGAAAATCTGTTAATTCAAATGCAGCAAAAAAATATGTTAATCCAAAGATGAGTGATGATGATGGGGAGGATAATGGTACGAATCGAGGTACAAGCCTTTATTATCTATTAGGTACCAACCAGAGAAGGCTACTAAGCATATATAATTTATAGACTTTTAAGTTTGGTTATCACTTATACTTTGTTATCCAAATGAGTGGCATGTGGTAAAGTCTTTTTTGCAAATAATTAGGAAACATAGTAGCTTTTCATACGTTTATATTAATATGGAATTTGTTGCTCTATTTGATGATTTGTTATTATTATTATTATCAAAATCTATTTATTCATCATTATATATGTGAATTAAGATGATCGAGAACAAGATGGTGCTGAAGATCAAGGGAATGAAGGTATAAATCAGATGACACTTGAAGATAATGAAAATGGGATAGAAAATGATGTTCCGGATGATTTGGAGAATGATAATGAGGAACTTGTGATAGAGGAAAGTGATGGATCCCACTCTCGACCAACAAAAGAAACAGGTTAACTCAAACTACTTCACAATTCTTTTTATATCTTTTTGTTGTTTAGGAGAGTCTATTATTAATTGCATTTATAAGTATATCCGGAACTTTAGCTATCTCTGCAGCTAACTAACTAATATATTTTTGTAGGAGAAAGGAGTGTACAGAGAAGAAGAGTAAGGGGTCCAACTTGCATGAGTAAACTCCATCACATAATAGAACCTATCAAGGTCCAATTTAATGAATTTGGGCAACCAGTTGATCCGAAAACAACTAGTCAGCTGACCCATTTCATGGGATCTGTTGCTAGGGGTGGAAAGTACTGCCCGATTTACAAACCATGGCCAAAAGTTAGTGCTAAAAAGAAACAACGGTTGCTAAATCACTTGAAGGTACTTACAAAAGTAATGCATATTTAGATGGGTAAGATATTAGTTTACTCATGTAACTAGTTTCTTCCTTTTTAGACAAAGTTTGATCTTCCTGCGAGTTCTTACCACTGGATCTTAGCATCATTTGGAAAGAAAATGAGAAACTGGAGAGCAAGACTCAAAGAATACTATGATCCAAATCTGCCACTACAGGAGCAACTGAAGTCTAAGCCAACACGAGTTCACAAAAAACATTGGAAAAGACTGATTAAGCTTTGGAATAAAAAATCGTCTAAGGTATTAACTAATTTTTTTAATTTTGTGAACAAGGTATGCAATAGTTGTTTCACTTACAAATAGAAAAGCCTATTCTATCCTGATTTTGATTCTTCACTTGTCCTCATTAGAAACTCAGTCAAAAGAATAAGGAAAATAGGGCAAAAAGAAAGATGGTTCAAGTAACTGGAAAAAAAAGTTATGCGAGAGTCCGTGAAGAACTGAAGGTAATTTGATATACAAATGTTGCTACTTTGTATATCTCCGTTAAAGCCTTTTACTGTAGTATGTAATTATATTTTTGAGTATACAATTTTTGGTGAAACAGGCATCTTCACCGGGATGTGAACCAAGTAGAATGGAGATGTTCCTTGCCTGCTTCTCTAAAGATGGCATTACAAAGAACAAAGAAGCTGCATATGCAATTGTATATTCCTTATATATATCCATCTTTTCTGATGACATTACATTATTCACATGTTTGTAATAAATTATATTTTTGATACAGGAAGATATGCAAGAAGAAAGGTCACAACTTCCAGAGGGTTCAATTGATAAGCGAGGACCGGAAGATACATTTTCCAAAGTTATGGGCAATGATCGGAATGGTTTGGCACGTATGTTTGGGTTAGGTGTGCGTGCTGCTGATGTTTGGGGTGTCAATCTGAGTCGTTCAGCTTGTATTAAAGAGAACATTCAATTGAAGTCTGAAAAAGAACAACTTATTGCTGAAGTGCCTCAGTTAAAAGCCAAGGAATCAGAGAGAAGGGAAGGGTCGGGCGAACACAGTTTTAACGACTCAAGTGTCCCTTTACGGGTTTGTGTTTGATTTATGTAATCTTATTGATTTAGGTGTTCATGTTGATTGATTTATACATGTTTACTTGAGTATAATTGTTATGCTGATTGAAACTGTAATTTACAGGTTGGTGCGGATGTTTACCTTCGTAGTATTATAAACCCTACTGAGACTGTGGCGAGAGGTAGGATCAACAGCTTGGACCCAAATGAGGAAGTTGGGGGTGAAGAAATCGGACCAGGATGGTGTGAAGTTAATGTTCAAGTTGCAATCAAGAGATGTGAACGTTTGGTGAGACCACACGACTTACTTATCACAATTGAAGATGCAGTTGGTGCAACTACCGCGTGGCCTTGTACACTCATCTCGGTATGTCAATCTTGTTAACATGTCTTTTGATGTTATATAAAATAAGGATTTGTTAAGAATATAGATTTTTCAGATTATAACTCGTGCTTAGCTCCATGGATTTATAAGCCCTTTCTAATTGTTTTGTTACCCCTTCAATTAAGTGCTAGTATTGTACATGGCTCATTATGATATTGAGTTGCAATAAGTGGTTTAATTTGGTTTGTTTTCTATTTAAGTCTCGCGTTTTCTTTGTTAGCTTTTACTTTTGAACTGTTTTAAGTAATTTTAGATAGAAAAAGATTGAGATATAGGTTTATAATCTCAATCAACTTGTGAAAACTAGGTGAAAACAGATATGTGATAAGTTTTCTTTGGTCACTTTAGAAAACATACATTTATTGGGTGGCAGGATTGGAGGATAATGATAACGCTTGGTTCTGATTTTTTAATTGCATACATTGCTCTAAACAGTTACTAGGTAGTTAACATGTCATTGTTATTATAAAATTGATATGATGGGCTCTTTGAAGAGTTGTTTGCCAATGTTATTATCTACTAGGTGTTTGTGTTGCTTATAAACAGGATATCAAATTTAATATCTATGCTTTTCAATGCCACTATAGCAAGTTCGTACTCTTTGCTAATATTCTTTAGTTGGTTCCAAAATTTTGTCAAGATTTCTAAGCATACTTGAATTTGCATATGTGATTGCCAGCTACTGTAGAAACCAACATGATAATTATTGAATATTAACTTTACACTAATGTATATTTTGTTTGATTGTAGGTGGTGCCTCCGGATGATGCATGAAGACTCAACTATGTTTCAAACTTTAATGGTAGGCAGTACCTCTGGATGATGCATGATGAAGACCTGAATTTAAGTTTGTAGCGCGCTTCTTATATTTTGTTTTGTGCGTGCTACTTTTAAATTGTTATGTAATCTTTAGTAGACTTTATTTGAAATGATTTTATCTTTTATTAGGTTGAACCTTTTTGTTATGGAATGATTTCTATGTATTATAATCAAGTTTGTTAAGTTCCTTCTATTTATTGATGAAGTTTGGCTCATACAATGTTATTAATAAACAATAATATTTATAGGATCAAATTAGTATTAAAAAATTGGTTCTAACAAAGATCTTTGTATTAGGACATTTTTCTTGGTCCTCATACCACTATTAATGCAACATATGATTTGGTCCTAATTAATTTCTTAGGACGTTTACATGTGTCTCAAAACATGATAATAGGTAACCATGTATCATACTTTAAAACATCAATAAAAGTCATATTATGTACTTTGTTGGGACGCTTCTTGTGTTGTATTAGAATTTTTGTGGGACTTATAAAAATGTCACATAATGTATATTAGGACGCCTAACACTTATTACAACGCCCTTACATGAGACGCTTTAATTTTGGTCCTATTAGATAAAATGTCCTATAAAGTCACATTTTGGGACACTAACCGGTGTCTTGTAAGAGCATTTTTGTTGTAGTGGTCACAAATGTTAATACTAAAGGTATTTTCTTTACTAGGATTTTGTGAAACTGAATGAAAAAAAAAGGGAAAATTACACTGGTCGTCCCTGTGGTTTGTCTAAAATTTCACTCGACGTCCCTGCAAGTTTTTTTTGACACTGATCATCCTTGTGGTTGCCACTTCTTGCACTCGTCGTCCATATTGCTAACACCCGTTAACTAAATCCGTTAAAATTTAGCATGTGCCGCGCACATGAGGGTACAAGGGTAATTTACCATGCCTTTTCCATATTTTCTCATAAGTTTAGATTGGTCTCTTCTTTCTCCTCTTTATTACTCTCTGATATCTTTCTTCTATTAAACAATCATCACCATCCTAGAAACATCTTTACCCAGTTCTTTAAATTTGTTGGCCACCGATCAAAATCGAGAACCGACGGCGGCACAAAAATCACATCACTTGCGAGATTCCGTCGTGTTTAACCAACTTATCTCACCTCCGTATCCTCGACCTCATCAGTGAATTATTATCACAGCAAATGGCTGACCAGAAACCGGCCAGCTCCAGCCGGAATCACCACCACAAATCCACAAACCCGAAACAGATCTAACCCTCGACGGAGTTACAAATAAAGGTGACTGACGATGCTTTAGATCCGACTGTGGATGGTTGGTCTTTGATGTTGCCGGCGGATATTGTAAGCATCGGAAGGTATAGATTTCGAAAACATTTACGGCGAGAGGTCGAGTTGCAGGTTACAGTTTATGATCAAAAATTGGGGGTAATTGTTTGGGTTTAGCTTCGAATCACAAGCATCCTTGAATTTGAAGTTATACAATATGTTTCGATGATGATGACTATAACAATGGTGTTGTGATGTTATTCTTGTTAGCTTATTTAATTTTGATTTTGAAGTGATGATGAAATTAACAAAATTTAGAATGAATCATGGGTTGTTGATAATAAATTGATGAGGTCGATCTGCTGTTGTTATTAATTTTATTTTTGTGAATCCATGGTACGGAAATAGATAAATAAAAAATACATTCATTATATTTAAAGATTAAAAGAAATACAAAAAGAATAAAGAAAATGTATCCTTAATTACATAGATGGTCCTTGTACTTTATGAAATTACGCAATTACCCTCATATGCTGTGAGAGCATGACCGGATTTAACGGACTTGGTTAATGGGTGTTAGCAATAGGGACGACAAGTGCAAGAAGTGGCAACCACAAGGACGACCAGTGTCAAAAAAAATTTGCGGACGACGAGTGAAATTTTAAACAAACCACAGGGACTATCAGTGTAATTTTCTCAAAAAAAAAAACTTAAAAGGTTAACAATAAACACATTTAAGTGCAATAACAATGCACCAATAATTTAGCCAGGGTCATATTATTTTCAATTATTGCAATGTAATAAACACATTTATTAAGTGCAATAACAAACAGTAATGCACCAATAATCTAGCTAGGATCGTATTATACTTTTAATCAAGTCAATTGACAAACAGAATTGGCAATATATTAAGAGGTAGAATTATGATTTTCTAGCAATAAAACATGATATCTTAAAATCTCATGAGACTTTGAAGGGTGTTATGGTCTTTTCAATCATCTGATTGTTTCTAGCACTAAACAGATATCGAGGAAACAATTTCATCACCATGTGTTTGGGAAATTAATTTATTAGAGTTTACGAGAGCTTACGCTTATTTTTTCTATAAGCTCAAGCTTCTAGCATTGTTTGGTACACAAAAACTTAAGAGCTTATTGAAAAAATAAGCTCTAGAAAAAAATGCTACTAGAAGTAGCTTATAAAAATAAGCTCCTAGCTTATTACTTGAAAATTACATAAATGCCCCTTATATACTTATTTATCAATTATTTTCTTGTGCATTTATGTAAATTCATATATTTAAGCTCCAACTACTTTTGCCAAACACTTATAAGGAAATAAGCTCCAGCTTTCAGCTTAAAATATAAGCTTCAGCTACCAGCTTCAACTATAAGCTTCCAACTTCAGCTAAAGAGTTATGATGTATACAATAATAAATTTGTATCTTATGACTTACATTCACAATAATAATTCAACATGAGTAATATAAGTTAACTCTATTTACAATTAGAATCTTATTTAGAGTTTTGAATGAGTTCTGGAGTACAATGGCATGATTTTGTGATTAAACTCAAGCACAAATCTAACTAGAAACATTTCTAACCCAATATCGAACTTAATATGTACGTGTTGAGAGTTATCTTCAAAATTAATACGTAAATATTGTTACATAAATAGTTATAACTTTACTATCTTATCAATCTTAACGATAATTCTCTCGCAAGGCGAGGGGTATATAAACTCTAGTTAATTTCAATTGCAATGTATCAGTTTAGGTTGGCACCTTCCAACCTTAATATCATAATTCTTGGATCATATATATATATATATATATATATATATATATATATATATATATAGTGGCATGATCCAGAGGGAAATGATACAATTTGAGGGAAGGGGGAAGTGTTGATCTAACCATACATCTTATCAAACCAAATTAAGTTGCACCATAATCTTGTGGTATGCACTTCATGGAAATTTAATGGAAGCATTGAAGTACCAATGAGAATACGACACGTGTACAAAGAAAACCCATTTACCCCTAAAACAAATTATCTCAAAAACAACAAGTCGAAAAATTATGAAAATTGAACCATTAAATTCAGTGTTTTCTCCTCTTCGATTTAAGATCACTCAAGGCATACTTTCGGTAAGTTTTTTTTTTTTTTTTCATTTTTTGGTGGGTTTTACAAATTATAAACCCATATGTTACTATTTTGTTATAAATTAGATTTAGGGTTATGATTAGGGGTTAGTAGGGTTTAGGGTTTAGTAGGGTTTAGGGTTTGAAGCTTAGGGTTTAGGGCTTTTGCTAAACCCCAAACCATAAACCATAAACCCTAACCCCTAAACCCTAAACTCTAAACGCAACACTAAGTCACTAACGCATGTGTTAGTATATGTAAAACCCAACAAAAAACAAAAAAAAAAACTCGTCGAAAATTTGCCTTGATAGATCTTAAATCGAAGAGGAGAAAACGATGAATTTTATGGTGCATTTTTCATAATTTTTTGACTTGTCGTTTGTGAGATAATTTGTTTAAGAGGTAAATGGGTTTTGATTAATGGAGGTGATCACATGTGTGCACCCCCACACCAGGGATGACAATAGTCACCCGATCCGGTGGATATCCACCCGATCCATCCACTTAGTGGTGGATATGGACGATCTAAATGAATGAATAGTGGTTATGAATATGGATGTGGATGAATAGTGGATTGGATATGGATGAAAATTTATCGTCCATGGATTCATCCATTTCACCCGAATATATATATATATATATATATATATATATATATATATATATATATATATATATATATGTATGTATGTATGTATGTATGTATGTATGTATGTATGTGTATGTATGTATATGTATATGTATGTATATGTATGTATGTATGTGTATATGTATGTATATGTATGTATGTATGTACGTATGTATGTATATATATATATATATATATATATATATATATATATATATATTGTGACACCCGTCAAATTATGACTAGTTTTTAGATCCTAATCATTTGGAATTACATGTAATTAGTACTATGTGTTAGGCTAATTGTATGTATCTATATATATATTGTTGAATATATATCAGTACGCGATTATAATTAATCGTGCATTTTCGAATCGGCCAAATTTCTGATTCATTTATAAGGCGTTGGTGAAAAACAAGTATTAAGTAATACGGAACTATTATTTAATAACTCACTATTTATTATATATTATTTTGATAATATATAAAGTATTCGTATCGTACAAATATAAAGGATTCGCGACAAAAACATATAAATAATGTATTATTATTGAAAATAGTAATTATTATTTACATTAGATAAAATAAAACATATTTCGTTTTATTTCATTTTACTCAAACGCGACGAAACCAATTAAATCATATCCGTCTCTCCAACATAAAACAAAGATATATTTTTATATCTCACAAAAAGTATTTTTATAAAATACTTCAAATAAAAGTAAATGCGATTTCATTTTTAGAAATTTATCTTTTGAAAACATTATACTACTTTTACGATCGGGTATAAAAACACGGGTGTTTTGTACTGCGAATGGAGCCAACCGACTCCAATAATTGGAGCCGGTCTCTTCTTCAGTAAGCAAACCAAACGCACCCTTCTTTCATTTCATTTCATTCTCAATCTCTTCTCAATCTCTCGGTTCTCTATCTCAAACAAAAACAACAACAACAAATTTACAATAACAAGATCAGAAGCATCAAGCATAATCATCATCATCATCGTGATCATCTTCTTCATCATCATCACCAAGCTTCATCTCCATTTCGGTTCCAAATTTTAATTCGTAAGAACACTCACCAATTTCCTTTAATTTCGTGTTTATAATATGTAATATATCATGTATTAGTGTTCTACATGTGAGAAAATTAGCTTGTATCCGGCGGATCCAGGTCAAGTCAGAACACATTTTTCACCAAGTATTGGTTTTATACACTCACGGATAATTGTAAACAATACGATACTTAAATGTATAAGTTATTTAAACACAGAAACAAACTTAATTATATTTTTAGAATACAATTTCAATCCGTCACCAACGGGCCGTACACGTTTTCACAAACTTTAAACATAAACATTAACCAAGGTATTTGGACATAACTAGTTGAGGGAACAACTAGCATAGATGGTCTGTAAAGTCATCTAATCAATTAAACCTTGCGCGTTTAATACGCCCAGCAGGTTTCAACACTTAATCAAATAAGACCTTGCGCGTTTAATACGCCCGACAGGTTTCAATAATCTAATCATTTATCAAAACCTTGCGCGTCAAAGACGCCCTGCAGGGTTCAGTCGATTGAACGACATCATTTATCTTGTAAACCATCATTGGTGCTTGTTAGCATCTCATTAGGCTCATTTGAGTCTCATAGCCCCTCTTTTACTGTTTTTACACTAGGGGTGAGAATACATGCCTGTTTTGTTTTACATATGAACGCAAGTATCAAACATCGCTATATTCTACATGAGTTATTCATCTAATCATCATAAGTCCTCAATAGCATAGTTTGGTAATACTTTGTAGCGTGAATGTTAGTGTATGGTACCATATGGGACTGACAATCCCCGTCCGGGTCAGCAAGCACTGACTGGTCAAACGGACGCATTATCATTTGTTCATACGTGTGTTGATTAGGCACACGCATAGAGGCACCCTCGCTCAGGCACTTAGTTGTGATCCTGACACCTCAGTTAAGCTCAGACTATGTGCTCATGACAGTTATATACATCTTTTATCATTTACTTATTTGTTTAATTACAAATATTCATACTTAAATCTTGCGGTTCATACATTACACTTTATCATTAAACATGTGAGCTCACCAGCTTTTAGCTGATCATTTTAGCATGTATTCTCAGGTTCTCAGCAGCAGTAGGTCTGCCATTCAGGATGCCCATTAGCTCGAGTCGCATTCAGACATCAAGAGATTGTCATGCATTATTATATTTTGTATAATTTAGTTATGCCATAGAATCTCTATCATTTGACTCAAGAGCTTTTGTAAACTATATTATAACAGTGTAAAACTTTTATAATATCAATGTATTTTGTAAAACGACGCATATAGAGTCGTTCATTGTATAACTTGTGTGCTTGATATTTGATTAGTCGCGCCCCGAACCGACCCGCTTCCGCATCATAATTTGGGGGTGCGACAGATTGGTATCAGAGCCTAAGGTTATAGTGAACTAGGTTGAATTTAGTGGGCCTAGACTATGACCGTTAGGCAGTATTTCTTATTAGGTATAACTGGTTCAGTGATTACACCATATGAGTTTAATTTAACATAGCCTAGCTAACTATGTACAATTAAATGAGTACGATGTGAAATCTGAAAGGGGTTATGTTGAACAGGAATGTGCTAGTTGACTCTGACCATGAGAGAACCGAAACTTATACCTGAATTGTGCTAGACACACATTAGGCTATTATGTGATATAGGCGTATATACATACATAGGCCTCACTTACGTGCTACTTTATAGGCTATTATATATTGAAGATATATGAATAGGCCCTACTGCGTATTATTTTCTAAGCTATTATATATCTCGAATATATGTAAATTTCACACGATAATACACTCGTTAACACTCTCACTGCCAAAGACGATGAGTATAACTACTATTGTCTATCCATTTATACGCGCATAACATCTTACAACACATTCTGCTGTACCATCATATGTTCGCGAGGAATATATCATTTTGTATTTCCTCCATCATTTTATTTCTTCGAAATCACAAGTGGAACCTATTGTTAGAAGGACTTATAGGTTTCCATAAGTAAAACCTTACCCCACCCACTCGCATCTTGTATTCAACACTGTTGTCTGTCAAATGTGATTATCACTTGTGCTGCTGTATATTACCCCATAAATATATATGTACATATGTGATATATCATGATTTGGTACAAACAACTCATCCATTCTCTTTGCCTTTGTCAGAATCATGCCGCCAAAGAGGAAGGGTTTCAGTCAAGCTGAACTTAATGCAGCGGTTTCCCGAGCTGTAGCTGAAGCCTTGGTTGCTCGAGACTCTCAAAGGAGTACTGAGACAGTCAATACCACTCCTACTCCTGTTATCAAACCTTGCTCCTACAAGGATTTTCTCAGTTGCAAACCATTGTACTTCAAAGGCACGGAAGGTGCCATTGGCCTGATCCGATGGATGGAACGAATGGAATCTGTCTTCAGTCTCTGTAACTGCGCTGAAGACAGCAAGGTTAAGTTTGCTGCTTACACCTTTCAGGAAGGTGTCCTCACCTGGTGGAATACTCATACTAGTGCTGTGGGAATTGAAGTAGCTAATCAACTTCCCTGGGGAGATCTGAAAGAGATGCTAAAGGAAGATTATTGCCCCAGCGAAGAAATTTAGAGGTTGGAGGAAGAATTCTGGAGTCTAAGAGTCCAGAACACTGACATCGCTAGCTACACCACCAAGTTCCAACAACTTGCTCTCCTCTGCCCATCTATGGTAGACACCGAGCAAAAGCGCATCAAGAGGTACATTCGAGGTCTCCCAGAAAACATCCAGGGGAATGTTGCCTCGTCCAAACCGACAACTATCCAGAGTGCTATCCGTCTTGCACACGAACTTATGGCCATGGTTGTCAGCCGTGAGACATCTGTTCCATCTTCTGGTAACAACAGCAAAAGAAAGTGGTCTGGAAACCCCACTCAAAACCACCCATCATCCAAGCGGTCTGAGTATGATAAAACCATCAGTATTGGTTCTGGTTCCAACAAGGGTTATACTGGGAATAAACCCTTCTGTTCAAAATGCCGCCGACATCATGATGGTCCTTGCGGTACACCCTGTGGAAAATGTCAAAGGTATGGGCATTTGGCCAAAGACTGTAGGTCTACCAATGCCAACACCAACACCACCACCAGCCAACCAAAATCCTGCTATAAGTGTGGAGATACCGGGCACTTTAGGAATGAGTGCCCAAAGCTGAAGAACAAGGGTAACAACACGGCGAAGGGAAGAGCCTTCGTTCTGAACTCAGGAGAGGCCCGTCAGGACCCGAATGTGGTCTCGGGTACGTTTCTTCTCAACAATCTTACTGCTTCTGTTCTGTTTGATACTGGTGCTGATAGGAGCTTCATATCTGATGAGTTTAGTCAATTGCTTAACATTTCTCCTATTGCTTTAGATGCTAAGTACATTGTAGAGTTAGCTAATGGTAAACTCATAGAGACTGACAGTGTAATACCAAATTGCACTTTAAATCTATCCGATGAGATCTTCTCTATTGACCTTATACCTGTTGAGATTGGAAGTTTCGACGTCATTGTTGGCATGGATTGGCTATCCAAGCACCGAGCTGAAATTGTCTGCTATGACAAAATCGTCCGCATTCCTCTCGTCACCGGTAGTACTTTAATCATACAAGGGGAGACCGGTAGGACGAGACTGAATATCGTATCCTGCATGAAAACTCGCAAGTACCTTAGGAAAGGGTACCAGGCAATCCTTGCTCATGTCATGGAGGAAAAGTCAGAAGAGAAGCGACTTGAGGATGTGCCCATTGTTAGAGACTTCCCAGAAGTCTTTCCCGAAGACTTGCCTGGTCTTCCGCCACCGAGACAAGTTGAGTTCTCGATCGATCTTGTGCCCGGGGCAGCACCTGTTGCACGAGCACCATATCGTTTAGCCCATTTAGAACTTCAGGAGTTGTCTACTCAGTTGCAAGAACTCCTGAATAAGGGATTCATTAGACCGAGTTCTTCACCATGGGGAGCTCCAGTACTGTTTGTGAAAAAGAAGGACGGTTCATTCAGAATGTGTATCGACTATAGAGAGTTGAACAAATTGACCGTCAAGAACCGTTATCCACTACCTCGAATTGATGACCTATTCGACCAACTTCAAGGGTCAAGTTTCTATTCGAAGATAGATCTAAGATCAGGTTATCATCAGTTACGAGTTCGTGACATCGACATCCCAAAGACTGCCTTCCGAACTCGCAATGGGCATTACGAGTTTCAAGTGATGCCATTTGGTCTGACAAACGCACCAGCGGTATTCATGGATCTTATGAACCGAGTGTGCAAACCATATCTCGACAAGTTTGTCATTGTCTTCATCGATGACATTCTCATTTACTCGCGCAATGAACAGGAACACGCGCAACATCTCAAAGTCATTCTAGAACTTCTTAGACACGAAGAGTTATATGCTAAATTCTCCAAGTGTGAGTTCTGGATGCAAACTGTTCAATTTCTTGGTCATGTGATTGACAGTCAGGGAATTCACGTTGATCCATCAAAAATCGAGGCTATCAAGTGCTGGCAAGCACCGACAACACCGACCGAAGTACGCCAATTCTTAGGATTGGCTGGTTATTATCGGCGTTTCATCGATAATTTCTCCAAAATAGCCCAACCTCTCACGACACTGACTCAGAAAAAAAAGAAGTTTGATTGGACTGATAAACAAGAGTCAGCGTTTCAGCTATTGAAGCAAAAGCTTTGCAGTGCACCCATTTTATCATTACCCGAAGGCAACGAAGACTTCGTGGTGTACTGTGATGCCTCACACCAAGGTCTTGGTTGCGTATTGATGCAACGAGACAAGGTTATTGCCTACGCCTCCCGACAACTCAAAGTTCACGAGAAGAACTACACAACTCATGATCTCGAATTAGGAGCCGTAGTGTTCGCACTCAAAATCTGGAGACACTATCTGTATGGCACAAAATGTACCATCTTCACCGATCATAAGAGCCTCCAGCACATATTTGATCAGAAGGATCTCAACATGAGGCAACGTCGCTGGGTCGAGTTACTCACCGATTATGACTGCGAGATCAAGTACCATCCAGGCAAAGCAAATGTAGTTGCCGATGCCCTAAGTCGAAAAGAGCGCACCAAACCACTTCTAGTCCGAGCTCTTAGTATGATCATCCATAATGATCTAATCATTCAAATCCTTGCTGCTCAACTCGAAGCATTGAAACCTGAAAACGTCAAAGATGAAGCCTTACGAAACATGGAGAATCAATTTGAAATCAAACCCAATGGGGTCAAGTACTTCGCAAATCGAATCTGGTTACCTAAATTTGGAAATCTTCGAGACTTAGTGATGGATGAAGCTCACAAGTCCAAATACCCTATACATCCTGGATCGGACAAGGACTATCATGGCATCAAGGGACTGTACTGGTGGCCAAACATGAAAGCAGAGATTGCCACATACGTCAGTAAGTGCCTCACATGCTCTAAGGTCAAGGCAGAGTATCAGAAACCCACCGGCTTACTTCAACAGCGAAACATTCCTCAGTGGAAATGGGAGCAAATCGTCATGGATTTCATCACTAAACTCCCAAGGACATCAAGCGGCTGCGATACCATTTGGGTGATCGTGGACCGGCTCACCAAATCAGCTCATTTCCTTGCCATCAAGGAGACTGACAAAATGGAACGTCTCACGCGAGTCTATATGAAGGAGATCGTATCAAGACACGGCGTTCCTATCTCGATTATCTCTGATAGAGATAGTCGTTTCACTTCTCAGTTTTGGAGATCATTGCAGAAATTGTTAGGTACTCGTCTGGATATGAGTACTGCGTATCATTCTCAAACCGATGGCCAAAGTGAAAGGACTATTCAAACACTGGAAGATATGTTACGCGCATGCGTAATTGACTTCGGTGCAAATTGGGAACATCATTTGCCATTGTGTGAATTCTCATACAACAACAGCTACCACACCAGTATTGGAGCTGCACCTTTCGAGGCACTGTACGGTCGTAAGTGCCGGTCGCCTATCTGTTGGACTGAAGTTGGAGATAGCCAACTTACTGGTCCGAAAATCATTCATGAAACCACCGAGAAGATCGTTGGTATCCAGCAACGCCTGAAAGCCGCACGTGATCGTCAGAAAAGTTATGCTGACGTGAGACGCAAGCATCTCGAGTTCCAAGTTGGGGATCGAGTATTGCTCAAAGTATCACCTTGGAAAGGTGTCATCCGATTCGGCAAACGTGGAAAGTTAAACCCTAGATACATCGGACCTTTTGAGATCCTTGAGAGGGTTGGTCCAGTCACATATCGATTCCAGCTACCTCCAGAGCTCAGTAGCGTGCATCCCACATTCCACATTTCAAATCTTAAGAAATGTCTGTCTGATGAGACACTCATTATCCCGCTTGATGAAATCTAGATTGACGACAAACTTCATTTTGTCGAAACACCAGTGGAGATCATGGACCGTGAGGTCAAACAGCTTAAGCAAAGTCGTATCCCAATCGTCAAAGTTCGGTGGAATTCGCGGCGTGGTCCGGAATTCACCTGGGAACGGGAAGACCAGATGCGACTCAAGTATCCACATTTATTTTCGGACTTCACTCACACGCCAACTCAGAGCTGAATTTCGGGACGAAATTCTCTTAACAAGGGGAGAATGTGACACCCGTCAAATTAGGACTAGTTTTTAGATCCTAATCATTTGGAATTACATGTAATTAGTACTATGTGTTAGGCTAATTGTATGTATCTATATATATATATATATATATATATATATATATTGTTGAATATATATCAGTACACGATTATAATTAATCGTGCATTTTCGAATCGGCCAAATTTCCGATTCATTTATACGGCGTTGGTGAAAAACAAGTATTAAGTAATACGGAACTATTATTTAATAACTCACTATTTATTATATATTATTTTGATAATATATAAAGTATTCGTATCGTACAAATATAAAGGAGTCGCGACAAAAACATATAAATAGTGTATTATTATTGGAAATAGTAATTATTATTTACATTAGATAAAATAAAACATATTTCATTTTATTTCATTTTACTCAAACGCGACGAAACCAATTAAATCATATCCGTCTCTCCAACATAAAACAAAGATATATTTTTATATCTCACAAAAAGTATTTTTATAAAATACTTCAAATAAAAGTAAATACGATTTCATTTTTAGAAATTTATCTTTTGAAAACATTATACTACTTTTACGATCGGGTACAAAAATACGGGTATTTTGTACTGCGAATGGAGCCAACCGACTCCAATAATTGGAGCCGGTCTCTTCTTCAGTAAGCAAACCAAACACACCCTTCTTTCATTTCATTTCATTCTCAATCTCTTCTCAATCTCTCGGTTCTCTATCTCAAACAAAAACAACAACAACAAATTAACAATAACAAGATCAGAAGCATCAAGCATAATCATCATCATCATCGTGATCATCTTCTTCATCATCATCACCAAGCTTCATCTCCATTTCGGTTCCAAATTTTAATTCGTAAGAACACTCACCAATTTCCTTTAATTTCGTGTTTATAATATGTAATATATCATGTATTAGTGTTCTACATGTGAGAAAATTAGCTAAAATTGTGTTAAAACTCGTTTGTTTGAAAACCAGCACGAACTGGCCTGTCACGGCCATGATCCGGCCATGATCCGGCGGATCATGGCATGATCTGGTTGATCCTCCTTAAAACCTGCATGAAACGATTTGTAATGGCCATGATCCGGCGGATCATGGGCATTATCCGGCGGATCCTTCTAAAACTGCACGATCCGGCGGATCCTCATATTTTGTCACTGATCCGGCGGATCAGTCTTGTATCCGGCGGATCCAGGTCAAGTCAGAACACATTTTTCACCAAGTATTGGTTTTATACACTCACGGATAATTGTAAACAATACGATACTTAAATGTACAAGTTATTTAAACACAGAAACAAACTTAATTATATTTTTAGAATACAATTTCAATCCGTCACCAACGGGCCGTACACGTTTTCACAAACTTTAAACATAAACATTAACCAAGGTATTTGGACATAACTAGTTGAGGGAACAACTAGCATAGATGGTCTGTAAAGTCATCTAATCAATTAAACATTGCGCGTTTAATACGCCCAGCAGGTTTCAACACTTAATCAAATAAGACCTTGCGCGTTTAATACGCCCGGCAGGTTTCAATAATCTAATCATTTATCAAAACCTTGCTCGTCAAAGACGCCCTGCAGGTTTCAGTCGATTGAACGACATCATTTATCTTGTAAACCATCATTGGTGCTTGTTAGCATCTCATTAGGCTCAGGTGAGTCTCATAGCCCCTCTTTTACTGTTTTTACACTAGGGGTGAGAATACATGCCTGTTTTGTTTTACATATGAACGCAAGTATCAAACATCGCTATATTCTACATGAGTTATTCATCTAATCATCATAAGTCCTCAATAGCATAGTTTGGTAATACTTTGTAGCGTGAATGTTAGTGTATGGTACCATATGGGACTGACAATCCCCGTCCGGGCCAGCAAGCACTGACTGGTCAAACGGACGCATTATCATTTGTTCATACGTGTGTTGATTAGGCACACGCATAGAGGCACCCTCGCTCAGGCACTTAATTGTGATCCTGACACCTCAGTTAAGCTCAGACTATGTGCTCATGACACTTATATACATCTTTTATCATTTACTTATTTGTTTAATTACAAATATTCATACTTAAATCTTGCGGTTCATACATTACACTTTATCATTAAACATGTGAGCTCACCAGCTTTTAGCTGATCATTTTAACATGTATTCTCAGGTTCTCAGCAGCAGTAGGTCTGCCATTCAGGATGCCCATTAGCTCGAGTCGCATTCAGACATCAAGAGATTGTCATGCATTATTATATTTTGTATAATTTAGTTATGCCATAGAATCTCTATCATTTGACTCAAGAGCTTTTGTAAACTATATTATAACAGTGTAAAACTTTTATAATATCAATGTATTTTGTAAAACGACGCATATAGAGTCGTTCATTGTATAACTTGTGTGCTTTTAACCTTAATCTAGATCAATGTTCACATGTAATTGAATCATTAAACATGTTAAAATCTCTATAATCTAAAAGTTCTCGCAGTTCTGTACCTTTTTGTGATTCTCGTTTGAACCTTTGGTTGTATAGGGTGTATATATATATATATATATGTATGTATGTATATATATATTAATGTAAATTTTCATATCCACATATATATAAACCATAAACTATTAAGGTGTCAATAAAAACATGTGTGATTAACCGATAAACATGGAGAACACATTCACGTATGTCAAAATATATGTTTACTTGTAATTGTAACCAATTATGCTTCGTTGATTGACAATGTTTGCACGTTTTTGTGAATAGATTTCCGTATGTTACGTTATATTTATTTTTTATTACAACATTTATTGGTTTCATTTCATATTAGGAAGAAAAATTTAACTTATTTTGAATATCCAACGGACATCTATTAACCCGCTTAATCCATTGGATATGGAATTGGATGGATGAATTGAAATCAAATGGATATGGATACAGATATGGACGAAAATATTTAAATGGATATGGATGTGGATATGACATTATCCGGATCATATCCGATCCATTGTCATCCCTACCCCACACTAATTATTATAGACTTCATGAGATTAGTGGTGGTGATTTACTTTCCCCTTCCCCCATTTTTTGCACTTCCCCCTAGATCACTACCCTATATCTATACACCTTATAAATGGCTTAATCCATTTCTTCATTGCCTTAGATGTTTAAAGATGAAAAATGACACAAATACCCCTAACAACAATAAAATAGACAAAACTACCCTTAGCTAAGTTAAGCAACAATTAATTAATATTTAAAATATAATTTTATACTAAATGAAATGCAATTTACCATAAATAAATAAGACTACATTTGAAACTAAAAATTATTTAACTCAATAACTCATTTTATATTTGCCACTCTACAAATATTTATATATAAAATCGAATTGTAAACTTTAATGTAATTTCTAAACACATAAATCAATTTTTTTATGTATTGTTTAACACATATTTTAGAAGCTTACATTTTTTAAGACCGAAAAATATACAAAAGGGACATTACATATTGTCAAAACACAAAAAAAAAACCTCTAAATAGTTTTCGTATCACTTTTGTAAATCACCATTAGTATCTACATCTCTCCCGTTCCGTCGCATCGCACGGGTCGATGCTAATATATATATATATATATATATGTGAACATTGATTTAGGTTAGATTTGTAAAGAAAAAATTAAAAAAATCCTAAATTATAGCGAAAAACACAAAAAACAAATATATGTTCACATTTGATGATAATGTGAACAAATCATGTAAAAGTGTTTTAAGACGTGATTTTCGAATTTTTTTCTTTACCAATCTAACCTAAATCAATGTTCACATGTGAATGAAGTTAATCACATGTGAACAAGCATGTAATCTAGTGGTTCTCAAGGTTCTCAACTTTTAGTTGGTTCTCATTTGAACCTAACCCTATATATATATATATATATATATATATATATATATATATATATATATATATAAAATATGTTATGATATTTTGTATTGAATTTGTTGTTAATTCTTATTGTGTTGAACAAATGAACAAGGATCAACAATGGATTATATTACATAGTCATGAAGCAATTTTTTCTTGAATATTATACTCATCGTTGAAAAGCAGAAATTTTGAAGGTGCGTTTGTTTACCTACCCTTATAGGCTTAAATAGTATAAACATTGAAGTTTATTTTTATTTATCATGTAAAATATTTTGCATATACGCGCTTATCATTAATTATTGTTACAATGAAATATATACTTATTTGTTTTTTTTTTTGTTTTTTTGTTAGTAACCGATCAAATGATGATAATAAACCAACATTGCAAATATAAAAACGTTTTATTTGAATATAGCTAGTACTCCGTATTTTTTTTGAAAAAAATTAAAAATAAGGATGAGGTTCTTTAGAGAAAGAGTAAAAGTAAGAGAAAGGAGAAAAGTCAATGGGGAAGTGACAAATGCTCTCCTCATTTTACCACATTTTTTTTCTATTTCCCTATATATAAATTTTTTTAACTTTTATTTTAACTAAATTTTTTTTTTACTTTTAAAAACTTCTATAACACATTTAGTCATTTATAAAAAAATAATAGTAAATAATTAAAAAATTTTGTTAACATTTTTTTAGAAAAAATTATCACTTTTAACAATTAAATAAAAAATATTAGGTTTTTAACATTTGTTAAAAAAATTTTTTAATGTTTAGTTTTTTCGTTCTTATATCATTTTCACATTTGTGATGTACCATATATTATATATTTTGATGCAAATGAATATCAAAACAATATGCAATAAAAGTAGATTATTATTGTGTTTACCAAGACACTAATATTATAAACTATGATACACTGATTTTTTCTGAATATGATGCATCGAGTGTTTAAAATATCATGCATCGACTTTCAAAATATATTATGAAACATCGTTATTGATTTAAAAAGTGGTGCATTATAGGATTAAAACATGGTGCATCATAATAACATGTTACATCATAATTATAAAATATGACGCTTCGACTTTTAGATATACGTAAACATCATTAGTGTATAAATCTTGGTGCATCATAGTTATAAAATATGGTGCATCATAATTTTAATTTTACGATGCATTGAAGTTATAATTTTGTTATATCAAAATTTATTCTATTCATGGTATAAATATGGTGAATCACATAAGTGTTTTTTTGTAATACTATATATAAAATTGTATTTACATGTAACAACATGAGGTAAAACAACAACAGAAAAAGTATTGAAAATGCGAAAAAAAACAAAAACAAATGATAAGAAAGTCGTGAAAAAGGTTAAATGAAAAGGTTGAAAAACGTTTTTAAAAAAATCGATAACAAAAACTTTAAAAAAAATGCAAAAAAAAAAATTAAAAAATTAAAAAATTCAAAAACGGAAAAAATAAATAATAATAAGAAAAAAAATAATAAAAAATAAAACATGGAAAAAAAAAATTAACAAAAAAAAGTGGAGAAATGAGAAGGGTGGAGAAATGAAGAAGGTGGAGAAATGGAGGATGACACTTGTCACCTCCCCATTTGCTTCTCTCCTTTCTCTCATAAAACCCCTTCCTTACAAAAACCAATACCAAATAATAATAACTCAAGTGAACCGAGTGAACACGTACCACCACTCATTTAGAGTTTGAGACATACATCATAAAACAAAATATATGGCCAAACAAATATTGTATATTTTAGTGCATTGGCGGTTTAGTGAATACAAGTTAGGTGATGCGGAGTGGATACCCGACTAAGCTACTAAATTCCGGACGCAACCAAATTTGGGGGGTTAATGACCCAAACCGTTTGGACAATTTTGACCCGAACTGGTTAATGACAATTATATGTCATATAACTCCCGTTTTTCTGGTTACAATCTCACATCTGCATATTGACTTGATTAAAGTAAGTATATATGTACCTCAATAAAAAGGTTACATTGAAAACACATTCTAACAACCAAACATTTTTTTTAATCTTATAGCCGTACGTATACGTCTGAAATAATTGATTTTGATTATTAATTAACTTAATAAATAAACGAAACTAGATTACTTGCTAGTTCGAATGAAAGTCATAACCAAGAATCTAATATTACGTTTGCTTTTCATTAATCAATTTAATAATTAATAGAATAAGTGAGAAAAAATTACTTGAAATCTTAATTAAATTCATGCATACATCACACACAACATATGGCATATTTTTTCTAGATTATGCTAAAAGACCCTTTTTGTCCTTTCTTTTCTTTATCCTTTATCCTTTATCTTAAATTATACGGAGTATATAAGAATCACATGATGATATCATCAAATATTCAATTAGCCAATCAAATTTTCTAATTCTATCAATTTGCTAAAATTTAGGAAAATGATGACATCATAATTAATTATTTCATAATCTTAATCCTAATCAAATTCAAATTGTCTAACTTTTCCAAATTATTTAATCCTAATCAAATTCAATAATATAATAATAATTATAATAATAATAATAATTAAATATAGGATGGTAGCTATTTGACTATATATAGGATTCCTATTTTCTTCTTACCAACAATCGCATATGGATTATTAATTTAATTTTCTTCTCTTTCAATTATATCCTTACTTTTAATCACAAAATTAACTAATGTTTAACAAAAAAATTCGATACTAAAAAATTTTAATTTTACCTTACATAACCCCGTGTGTATACACGGGTTTAAGGGCTAGTTATAATAATATAATATAAGTATTATATAAGGAAAACGCAAACATGTTTAGAAGTGGACACGTAATATAATACCCGTAATTTTGAACACATATAAATATGATATTAAATATGTTAAAGATATAATAATAATAAAATAAAACGTTTAAATAAATATTAATCAGTCCATGGTTTTTAAATAACTACATATTATAGAGAAATAATGATAATAATAACAGCAAATATATGGTCTTGAATTTGAAGTGCCATTGAATTGACTTTGTCTAATGCTTGGGGTAAATACGTGGTCAAGTGCGTATCCTAATCCCATTTCCATCGGCCCAATTAGTGTTTTCAGTTGCCAGACTCGATTACATATAGGACCTTAACCTCTTAATTATCCATTCACCAATAACAAACTATAAGCATAATCTAAAGTACAACTGAGAGAACAACGAGAAAGAGAGGTCTGTTGGTTGAAGCTTGCTGTGTTTCGGGTCAGAGTCGATATATTTTCGGAGGTAAACCCTAACCATCATTCGTGTATAATCATGTAATACTCTTCTGTATCTACTCTTTGATTAATTTAAGCATTTTAATTATGTTTTGAGTGACCGAAAAATCATCATTGACATCACTGGTTATGTTAAAGAAACGAATACAACGGATTTAAGAATAGATTAGCGAAATCAGGATCTGAAAACAATGGTATTATACTAATATAGTCAATTAATAAATTTATATTTAAGTATGTATTTCTGTATTCGAACTAACTGGGCTGAATCATACTTAAATGGGCAATGGGTGTACTTTGAATATGTAAACGGGCATCGCGTATACTTTGGATACGTAAATGGGCATCGGGTATACTTTGGGTATGTATGTTACTCAAAAACGAGAAGTCTGCTTCATGGTGTTGTGATACAATTTATGCTCGCTAATTAGTCCATATGATACACGTAGTTCAAAAACAAATCCATAAACGTACTATGACTTTATGTTTAATTATAATGGTTACTCTTAAAAAGATTTTTGCTTAGTTTGGGTCGTGACTATCTTTCAAAGAGAGAACATTTTGGCATGGTTACTAATTTATATAGAGGTTGGGTATCTTAATTCTTAAACTGTTTTTTTTTTTTTAAATCGCGCGCCACGTTGAAGTTGAAAGCATGTATTTTTAATTTGTATACTCACTTAAACATATGCATGGGATTTGCTGGGAACATGTTTGACGTCAACACATATTGACAAAAAGGGGCTGATAAAAGTTTGGCATCTTAATAAGTTGTTATTCTACACAGTAATAAGACATGATGGTGATTAAGTAATTTAAGTAATGAATAGAAGCACTAATAGCATAAGAGTGTAAGTTAGCTTTATATAATAATTAAGGGAGGTGATAGATACAACACCCAAATTTATTCATACAACACAATATACAGCATTTAAAGCAGACAGTACAAGTCTACAATGCATAAATATGTTGTATGAAGTAATTTATGTATTGTATTTATCAACTCCCTTAATTAAAGGGGCTAGACAGTAAACACTACTAAATACATATCTGGACATCTCAACTCATAAACTCTGATAACAGTTAGTTCAGTAGTTGTTAATAAATGGTTCATCAATTGTTTGTAGAGCATTTGGCAGAGAAATATATTTGGAATATATGTTAGATATCGTGATCGTCTAAGGTACGGACTCCTTCACTTTTAGCTTACGTTAAATATGGTACGGATTCTTACTTTATATTATAAAATTTCATTTCATTTGATTGAGTACGGATTCTCATCTTACTTACAAAATGTCTTTTGATTTACCTGATTAAGTGTACGGATCTCTTACTCTTTTAAAAAGGTTTTATGTAAATTAGTATTTGCTAGCGCTTCGTATTAACCGAATTATAATTTGCTTTGCTACTTCCGTTGAACTTCCGTACGGTTATTGGCTTCCCTTTGATCTGGATTCATTGACATTGTTTATGACTTGCTATTGGCCTATCATATGTGACTCTTTGATTTCGTTGTTAATACTTTGTTGTTAGAACCTTTTGTTATATAGGTCAATTATTTGTTCAGCGACATTTATTCTACTCTGGGTATGCGAGCTATTTACTACCTATAGGGGTTCTATAGGGGCATCATTGTGGCACCGATGGCGTCACACTTCCGTAGCTGTGTGATTAGTTACGTCATCTCCTCTTTGAGGTGTGATAAGGGATTTTAGGAGGCGCATTGGTTAACCATAGCTTATGTTTTGTGTTTGATTGTGGATGGAGGTGTAGTGCCCAACGGCAACGCCTCATTCACCTTTGGTGGTACATTGGATCTGCAGGTCCATGTATCGTTTGAACTTTTGATTTGTTTAAAAGCTCGGTTTGTCGTACCCCTTTGGACTCATTGTTCGTTTGTTTAGACCTCGTTAGTAAATCATTACTCTTATATTCATCAAATATATTTGGCTGTTCTGCTTTATTTTGTATCCGCGGACTGGGCTTTTGGCTCAGCCGCATTTCTTTCTATGCGGCAGGTAATCGAGTGGCAAAAGGAAGGAGTCGGGAGCAAGGATCCGCGGCGCGAGAGAAGTTAGTCACAACTTGGCTTTAGACTATTAGTTATTTCTACATTTCTGTCGATCAATTTCGTATGAGAACTCTACAATGTAGTTTTGTTTGGAATTTTTGGAAACTTTGTTAAGATTTCGTATACATTATGAATTTTGCTTTTGTATATCGTTTGTGTGACCTCCGATTTTCACTTTCGAAATGGGGTGTTACACGTAATCACCAAGCATTAGCAAAAATAAAAAATAAAAAACCTAAATATTAGCTAAAAGATCCTAAGCATACTTTAAAAACATGTTAATTTCTTCTATGAATCATATTACCCACCCACTTCCTTTGTTTTTATTTCTTTTGAATCACCCATTTTTGACACATTACTAACCCTCTATATTACTTACTAGCTACCACACTAATCATATCTTAAAACATGACACCTCATCAAATATAGCTAGAACACTAATATGTCTTAAGACATAACACCTCATCAAATACATGATAACGTGCATTGTGCCATCCTTAACACCATTTTCTACATGCCTATTTTTCTTCTCTCTTTTTGATTGTGTTGCTACTATCTTGAAATTTAGTGATGATGATGTATGGGTAGTAATTCATGTTTGACGAAATTAATTATGGAAGATGCCAATATAGAATAAATCCATTGTTCATAACCTTTAGGGTGTGTGTTTGTTTCACATAATTCCTTGGAATTGCTTGGAATTGGAATTTAAATTCCTAACAAATTTTGTTTGGTTGGGTAAATGGATGGAATTGGAATTCATAACATTCCACCAAATTCCATTAGGTAAGTGAATTCAACATTCCATTGATATATGGAAGGAAAGTTAAACATTCCAAGGAATGTTCACAATTTTACCAAAAAATCCTTAAACAAAATAATATTTATAATCTTTTCAGTTTAAAAACAAAAGGGTTCATTTGTTACAGCTTCAAAATGAAAAAACTCTCACACAACCCTCACCGTCACCGCACCACCACCACCGTTGCACGGACACCGCCACACTGCCACCATCACTACATCACCGACGCACCACCTTAATTGTCACACCACCGCCACCATCTCACCACCGTCGCACTGAGACCGCCACACTACCACCGTCGCCCCGACACCGCCACAGTACCACCATCACCATCGTACCACCATAATCGTCAGACCACGGTCACCACACCACTGTCGACTTTCCTTCTTTTTTATTATTGTATTGTTGTTGGAGGTAGGGCTTCAATGGTTTTTATTTATCTATTTTTTTCTTTTGTTTTATTCAAGATCTTCTTCTTTTATCTCTAGTTTGGTGGAGGCTTGATTTTGCTAGTGGTCCATGGTGGTAGATGGTATATTACGGGAGTGGCAGTGTCATAGTTGTGTACGGTGATGTTGCTTGTTCTTAGATCTGGGTTTAGAAGGGATGTGTACGGTGTATTATTGTAGGAACCCAGAAAATATAAAATTGGGGGTGTAATTTTCTTTTAGAAACCAAAAAACATGTTCTCTAGATGTGAAAAATACACGGCTGGAAGCAATAAATAAAATTATGTGATTGATAAGTTGTTTAAATATTAAAACGTTAATATGATTTAAATATTTTATAGAAGGATGAAGTATATCACTAATATAATTAATAGATTTATTTTCTAAAAAAGTACTCCGTAGTAAAATTAAAAAGGGTAATTTTGTCATTCACAATTATCAACATTCCAATTCCATCACCAAATTTACGAACCAAACAGGATTATATCAAAGAATGGAATGTGACAAATTCAAATTCCAATTCCTTCAAATTCTAATTCCTTTGTTAGATTCTAATTTCTTCAAAAACATTCTGCGAAACAAACGGGCCCTTATACTTTCATGTTTTTGTTTTCTTTTAGTATATCCCACTTCATACTATAGTCTACATATGCAAGTATTCATTCCCCCAATGCAACATGTTTGTTTAAATTATAGACTTTCCGACATTAATTTTTTTCTTTATAGCGTTCAATTATGCAATAATGTTTCTCCCATAAATTTGATATTAACTACACGTGAAAGAATAAAAGAAAGTTGATGTAAGGATAATTTTGAGTAGTAAAAGATATCCGAGCTGAGGGCCCATACGACTATACCATGTAATTTACCAAAATACAACAATGCTAGATATTGCCTTCTTCACCGGTTTATATATTGTGATATAGTTCAATTTGTAATTTATATCCATCTAAACTATAATGCCTCAACCTCGATCCATTGTATATTGTACGTTCAATCTAATTGGGTTGTGCGTAGCACAACTTAGAAGGTTACTAGTATCATTATCATTACTTAATAAGAACAACAACATTAGCTTAAAATTAGACACATCATGTCCTCAAATATGGCCACGTCTATCAAACTTAAGTTCTAAAAACTTGACACATCATTACATACATGAGAAAATAACACATCATTTGCTTTTAACTATTAATCAAAAAGCTACTTTCTAATATATATACAATAAATAAATGATGGGGGATTCTAAAGACACCCCCAAAAATCTGCGTATACCCCCTGCCCCACCTTCTGGCCCGCAGTTCAGTACTCCTGGCTCACAGTTCAGTACAGAATCAGTTTCAGTTTTATTAAAAAACATATTTTTTTATAAAAAATAAAATAAAATATGATTGATTTTGATGTGGGCCAGGGGGTAGGAATGGAAAAAGGTGAAAAATGGGTGGGCCAAGGGGTAGCTTTAATAGCCCCCATAAATGATAAAGAAAATGTATATGCTAAGTGTTTTAAACATTAATACCTCACTACCTCAACCTCAAGTAAAAATTAACAAGTATAATAAACACTCAACTTATTTGTTTAAAAGTTAAAAAAAAAATAATCCTTTTCAACAAACAAGAAACCAAAAAATAATTTTCTTTCTCCCTCTCTAGAATGTAAGACGTTGGGGAGGATTTAAAAACAAACAATGAGACTTTTAATCAATTTTTAAAGTGCTATTCAATTTGTATAGAGATTAAGCTGAATTTTTATGTCTTTTAGTTTGTTTAGATCTACATTTTCAAGCAAGTAGCTAAACCGATCAAATGGCACATGCAACTAAGTTGTTGCAAAACTTATGTTTGACGTTCTCATTAGTTCTTACATTGTGTTTTCCTTTTTCTTCATGTTTTATTTTAGGTTTTGGGTGTGAATTTGGAGTCGTTTTAATGGCATTTAATTTACGCCTAGATATTTTACCCAATTTTGTTTTGTTTTGTATGTTGGGTATATGAGGCCGGTTTTTGATTTATCTTGGTGGTACAAATCGAAGGCTTAAGAATGAAGATCTTTCTAGCTTTGTCGGACACAAATGCACGCATTAAGAGTGGTACATTAATACAATTTTATAAAAATATTCTTGTACATATGAGATTCACTTTGTATTACTTTTTTATGGAGTATTTATTTATTTATTCTATTAATTAAATCATCCTATTCTATAAATTCTCGATAGTTTTGAATTTTGAATAATGACATACTACATTAAGAGTGGTTGTAGATAGAAGATTTGAACAGATAAATGTTATGAACTTTTATTTTTTTTTTCTTTCCAAATATCTTCTTCGTAGCATATTTTATGAACATAATAGATTTATATTAATCATTTTGTATCGGCATATATATGATTATATAAGGTAATGCGTTGTCTCGATCTAGCTTCTAGGAACCGTGGTAAACAAGTTCAAATATTTGGAGATCGATGTTTAAATTTGATTACATATGGAACAATGTATATTTCCAGGGGCGGACCTGTGTGGTTGCAAGGGGTAGCATATGCTACATACGACTTTTACCAGCGAAGTATCATTTTTTAGTGAATTTTATTGAGATATTAAGTGTGCAACCCTCGATTCATGCTGTTTAGTTGTGCAAATCACCCTTAAAAGTTATAATTAATATATGTATGCACGAATTTGATGTTCAAAAAGCTTGAAAATTGCAAGCTATGGAAGAAATAATAACCACCTGTAGTGTGAAAGACTGGATGGGGAAGAAGGCCAAACAAAAAGGGAAAAGTAATATTATAAAATGAAATATTTTCAGTTTAGTCCCTTAAGGTTTACTATCTTTCTAATTAAAGTTAATAGTTATTCAAATGCTTTCATAGTTTAAGAAAACTATACAAAGACCCCTTAACTTGTAAATCATTATATTTATATTTTTCTTAATTCTACACATACTTTCTCTTCCAAAATGAGGACTACCTTATCACTAATACTGATGATCTTTTTTCGAATGTCTATAATTGCCATATGCTCTATGAGGTAAATATGGATTACTTTTAGCTAATGAAAATAATTTCATTACATAAAAATGTCTTAAAATATTGAACTAAATGTAAGATGAATTGCAAAATCTTTCACAATTTTTTTGTCCAAGTTTATATTTATTTTGGCCAAAATAATCATTAATGAGATGAAGAAGTGAGTGTAAGGGGATGTTTGAGGAATTATTTTCTAGCTTATAGCTTATAATTAAATAATAAAAAAATCTTAATTTATTTTGATCCCCACATGATATTGTCATATAAGCTCCACACATAAGCTCATCCAAACACTATAATTGAAGCTTATTATATAAAAATAAGCTAATAAGCTTCAAAAATAAAACACTCAAACACCCTTACAACTACTAAAACAACGAAGAAAAGTGTGCTACCCCTGAAAGAAAATTATAGCTCCGCCACTGTATATTTCACTTCGCAACCAATTGTTAAACCTTAAGCAATAGCAATACAAGTACAAATACAAACTACAAAGTAAGAGAACAATATATAACTCCTAAAAATGTCAAAGCACCATATATGTGAGTGCTAAACGTAATATTCTTGTTCATCATGTAATCAATATCAACCTTGGTGGGCTGTTCACAGCCAGCAACCTCACTAGTAGTTATATATAAAGTAAACACATTCATTTCATGTTCATTCTTAGAGCATCTCCAATGGGATGTGTTGGCAAGTTCAAAGTTTTCCATGTCATAGTTTAAAGTTATAAAAATGCATTGTGGAGTTGCCATGTATACATGAGTACAAAGATGAGTTCAAAGAACTTTGAGTTCCACTTTGAACGGAAAAAAGTGGACCCTTTAATTTATTAGACTTAATATGTTGTACGTTACCATAATATACATATTTATTTGTTGTAGGTTGAATATACTATAAACTCATGCATTTATAGCTACAAAAAACTGATGCATTAAAAATAAAAAGTAATAGTGAGATTTAATTTTTCATAACAGTTACATTTAACTTTCTCGCAATGCATGAAAGACTACAAAACTCATGCGCTACAATTACATTACATTTGATTAATAAAGGAAACACATATATTAGTGTATAAATATATAGAAATAAATATGAAAGAATAGTATGATAATGATGTGGCATAACTTTAAACTATATAAAGTTTAATGGACAGTAGATGTTTTTTGTAAAAATATCAAGGCTGATGTGGCAGTGATGTGGCAGTGATGTGACACTACTTTAAACTCTGAAAAGTATAATGGACTGGAGGTGCTCTTAATAGGACACATAAGATGACATGTGTCCTCATTTTTTAAATAATTAATCATAATTTATTTAATATATCTTATTGTTAATCTTAATCTTAATATACAATTTAATAAATACCACTTTTAAAAAAGATTTGAGATCAGAGGAGAACTCAAGTTAGAGAGGGTAAGGAGGGCAAGCTGATCCAGACCATCCATTCTCTTCATCAACGGTCCAAATCAGGACAAGTCACGCGAGGCCCATTTTGCAAATATTTTGGGCGAAGGGACCATTATTGCAATTTCTAAAATATGAGATGAGGGGGTCAAATTTAGGGCATAATTATGGGCAGCCACTTTTCCATCACTTTCTCTCACAAAAACACACACAACTCTCTAGTTCTCTCTCTACAAAACACACAAACACTAACTAACCACCACCACCACCACCACCGTTCACCTCCGCCACCACCACCGTTCACCTCCACCGTCGCCAACGTCGTTCACCGTCGTCGCCACCTCTATTTCACACACACATCATCAATGTCCACCACCTCCTTTAACGTCACCACCGCAACCACCGTCGCCGATCCACCAACACCACCGTCGCCACCAACGCCACTGGTCCACCGCCAACAACGCCGTTCCACCGCCATCACCGTCGCTCAATCACCGCCACTCTTCGTGACCGGAGAAAAGAAAGCGGACGGCGTTTTTGTGGCCGGAGAGTTGAGATGTGAATCATTACCATTGATGAACCGGCCTCAACCGGACGTAATCAACCGTGATGTTTCTCCATCTTCTCCCACCACTCCACCGCCACCACCACCGCTCCTCCGTCACCACCACTTACGTCATGATGTTAACAACATGACCACTTTGTAAAAACGTTTCGATTTAAGATGATATAGATATTGAAATTCGTAGATCTAACTTGTAAAAAGTAGGTCGGAAAAGTAGATCTACTTTTTAGATCTGAAAAAAAAAATCGACTCATCTTGCATTTTTCTACCGCATCTTGCATTTTTCTACTGCATCTTGTGTTAATACATCTTACGTTCGATTAATGTATATTTGTAGTAGTACTTATTATGTTTTTTAGAACTTTTATGTGTTTGTAAACTTTGATTTTATTTTTAAATTTATAAAGTTAGTATTACTTGTTTACTGCATGTTGTATATTATTTACTGCATCTTACGATTTTTAACGATTTTATGTTTTTTACGGCTTTTATTTTATTTTTACATTGAAAAATTGTTAATGCTTTTTTACTGCATCTTGTATATTGTTACTGCATCTTATATTGTTTTAGCTTTATTTTGTGTTGAAATAAAAAAACTACTTATACTTATTTTATTGCATCTTATGTAAATCTTGGGTTTATTCTTGAATTTAAAAAATTAATATTACATGTTTACTGCATCTTCTATATTTTTACTGCATCTTATATTATTTTAGCTTTTTATGTAATGAAACAAAAAAACTGCTTATACTTATTTTACTACATCTTATGTAAATCTTGGTTTTACTCTTGAATCTAAAAAATTAATATTACATGTTTACTGCATCTTGTATATTTTACTGCATCTTATCTTTTTTAACGTTTTTGACAGAATCTTTAATATTAGAAATTTGTTGATTAAATTTTTTTTTTGACAATTTTTGAACAAATTTTCGGGCAGTTTTTTGAGCAGGTCCAAAACTTTGTTATAATTGCAAAATAGTCTCTGCCCTCCCATCCCCCTCCCCTTTTTGTTCTCCTCTGATCCGGACCCTATAAAAAAAGGTATGAACTTATTTTGATATCAATCACTTTGAATTCTTTTATAATAGAACGTATGATAAACCTAGCTTAATATTTTTGTGTAAATTTTTCTTAACATACCTTAATTTAGCTTTAGTTTTTACATATATTAAAAAAAATTAACTCCTTATATCGAGTTATGCATATACTTTAAAAATGAACATATCAAAAAAATTTGAACTATATTTTTGAAAAAACATAAGTTTCTTACTCTCTAAGACTCTAAATGTCAATTCTTAATATACTATATAAAATCACCCCTAAATCTTTAAATTTGAGACATGTTTGTTTCTAGAATTTTGACACAATATTACAACCTCTAATGAACTTGCCAAACTACTTAGTTAATTCTTAGATCTTCACACATTTGCTATCATTAAAAGTAACAAACCCCTTCAAATGTGTCAAGAATAAAACGGTGTCTACTAAGAAGATAAAAGCAAAAAGATATTAAACTTACATGGTGATGTGATAAAAAAAAAACAAAGAATATCAAACTAGCATTAAACATCCATTTTTGTTAGGGCAAATAGTCTGAAAATGTATCGAACTTGTCATGAAATCCTATTGTATGCATTCAACTTTCAAAACTTCTATTGTGTGTACTCAACTTACTAATCTCTCCTATTGTGTGTAGTCATTAACCTTAAACCTGTTATTTGCTTATGTGTACCTGGTTAATCACTCTTTTCTCCATGTCACCATCCATGTAAGAGCCACGTAAGACCACATAAATGTATCGAACTTTTATTTATAACATTTATTTGTCAAAGCTCGTAACTTTCAACCATTCACACCACCATGCTTTCATCTTCTTCGATAACCTCTATCAACATTTAGCTACAATTAAATGGTGAAGACGTCGAAGATGATGGAAATGTTCGAGATCGTAGTGAGTTAAAGAGGGTGGTGACACCAAAAAAAAAGTGGTGATATTTGAAAATGGTTGTGAAGTGCAGATGATAGGTTTGATGATTAACTTCATGTAAATGGTTGAGGTGGTGTCGCCGGAAAATATGGTGTCGCCGAAAAACATGGTGTCACTTGAAAACATGGTGTGACCGGAAAAATGGTGGAGATGAAGTGATGTTGGAGATGATAGAGGTTGGTGGTTAATAAGGTGTAAATTGTTTCTAGTAGGGTCATCGAAAAAATGGTGACGTCGGAGATGGTGATAATTTAGAGGTAGTGGTGAGGTGGAGATGATAGGGGTTGGTGGTTAAGGAGTTGTAAATTGGTTGCAGTGGCTTCGCCGGAAAAATTGGTAAAGATGGAGGTGACGCGGTAGATGGTCATGTTTTGGACATGGAGTTGATAATGGGTTGGTGGTTAGTGAAGTGTAAATTGATTATGGTGGTATTGCCGGAAAAAATGGTGTCGCCGGAAAAATGTTGTCATCAGAAAATTAAAGATGGCAAAGTTGATGAAGATGACGACGTGGAAAAAATGTATCGAACTTTTGTTAAGATGGCACTGACATGGCAATGCCACGTCAGCTACTCAAGCCACCTAAGCTAATTTTGATTAGTAATCAGGGTTTAAGGTTAATGATTATACACAATAGGAGGGATTAGTAAGTTTAGTACATACAATAGGATTTTTAAAAGTAGAATGCATACAATAGAATTTCATGACAAGTTCGATACATTTTCAGACTATTTGCCCTTTTTGTTAAATCAATATCTTTATCTTATCTCTTACATATATAATCTTTCATCATTTCATTACTACACAAAATTAACCAATGCTCTAAAATGTTGCCACATTATGACCTTATATCTTGCCACCTAAATTATCTTCTAAAATAATACATATATTAACTCAATTATTAACATTTAACCATGTAAAAGTAATATTTATTTCTTTGTTTTGTCATAATAAGTAGATATATTGTTTGAATTCACTAGATGAGGAAAGCTATCATCCAAATCTTTAATAACAACATCCATTCTTATAGAATGAAACTTGTAACCCTGAAAGGGATCTTGAAACCTCAATCTTGCACTTAAACCTCAAGATCTTTTGAATAGCAACCTTAAATATCAAGTTGAGAGTGAACTACAACTTTGAATAACATTTAAACTTCAACATGAATGAAACCTTGAGATGACTTTAACCTTGAATAAGACCCTAACAAGATTTTATGAATATAAAGTCATACATATTGTGAACTTAAACCTTGAGATATTTTGAATTGCAACCTTAGATATCAAGTTGAGTATGCAGTACAACTTTTAAGAACTTCAATACGAATGACACCTTAAGAAAACTTCAATCTTGAATAAAACCTTGACAAGATTAAGCTAAAGGATAATATATATGTGACATCGCAAATATTAGCATTAACTTTTCAAGACAGGGGTCGTGCATCACACGGCGTAAATTCTTACTAGTCTTAGAAACAAATACAACTTTGTCTATTACTTGTTGAATGAGTTTAGTTACATAACCTTCAATAACCAGATTATAGGTATTTTGACGAAAACTAATATATAGCGGTAATTGTATTATTTAACTAGCTAGTAAGATTCTATGAAATGAAAGAGTTACATATTGCTAAGAAACTTGGATCACAGATCCATCTATCCATTAATTTCAAGTTGAAACTGTTTACATGACTCGAGGTTCAATTAAATGAGAAAAATTTGATCTCGTCTCTTAATATATCACTTCTAGGATGCGTGGAATCAAAAGTTTTCACGTTTTGGTGTCTCCAAATAACCAATAAAGTTCTTGCCCTTTGCCTAGCAATGGAGCTGTAGGAGACGTTACATGTCTTTTAGAGCACACGAAATGGAAGCGTATGCATCAAAATCCTGGCTCGAGGATACTGTCTAACGGCATTCTTCCATACCGCGATGGCATTTTGGACGGCGTTCTGGACAGCTTTCTGGAACGCCGTCCGGGATGTGACGCTGCTTTTTTCTTATTTCTCACACACATACATCAATAAAAAAATCAAAATAAAATTTGAGAACACTGTAAACTCAACATCCTCCACACCACTACTTTTTCAACAACAACATTTCCGTAAGAACACTGTAAAAACAGTGTAACCACACTCTGTGCTCTTAGTTCGCAAAGTAGCACAAAAAAGAGTACCATAGTGACACTAACAAGTGTCATATATATACTTTAATGACCCCTTTTTTGGAAAAAGGGTAATATTGTGTTTTACTAACACATTTCATTAGAGAATTATCCCTAATATTAATTATCAAACTCTTATGAATAGTAAGTTATTTGTCATCTTCCTAACGTAATTTTATTTTGTCTTTGTAAGTGTATTTATTTATTTAAATGGAGTAAGGTGATCCTTTTAGCTTGATGGTAAAGGGTCTTCCCATCTAATATCTTGGTCCAATGTTCAAGTCTTAGCATTCCACTATTTATTTAACTTAATGTATTTTAATTGTTTCTAAATATTAGAGCAACAAATGTAATCCATGCTACTACCCTATTCCCCCCCCCCCCCCCCCCCCCCCCCCCACCCCCCAAGTATTATTATAGTAGATCATTTGTTTGCTATTACCTAAATTAGACTAATGATTTAGTTTGAATAAAAATGTGGTCAAAAGTTTAAATACAAAGGAAGTAACAAAGTATAGGACTTATATACAAATATTAAAAATATTTAATTTTTGCAAGGCATAATATATATAATACGTGGATTACAATGCGTATTGATATATATATATATATATCAATACGCATTGTAATCCACGTATTATATATATTATGCCTTGCAAAAATTAAATATATATATATTAATTAATCATTTCAAATGTCTTGATTTTTTTTATACTCATTAGCTTATTGAATCGAGTATTAACAAAGTTAATTAAGTATAATATTATTTAGGGTTTTGCTAACGTGTGCCCCCGTGGCACACGTTAACGTGCATTTAATGAACTCGGAATTTCCTTAAATAACAGAATTTGTAATTAATATATGTATAAAAAAGGTAAATATTAGATAGAATTAATGACTATTAAATGCAAATCTTAATATTTAAGGAAATTACGAGTTCATTAAATGCACGTTAACGTGTGCCACGGGGGCACACGTTAACAAAACCCTATTATTTATTATATAACAAACGGCATATTGCTTAGCGGCATGTAAGTAACTTTAAACATAGAGGTTGTGAATTTACGTCTCATTTGAAATAATATGTATAATTTATATGTAATTCTGCGTAGTAGATAAAGTTGTATCTATTATAATACGCAGTTTCACTTCTAATCAATATGATTTACGTTAATTCGTGAATTAGAATGCACTTTGGAAAGATATTAATTAACTAATAACACTTAAATAAGAATAATCAAGTGGTGAATATAATACATAACAAATTAATATCATAAAGGCTAACAATAATTTATAGAGTATTACGTATTGTTATTTTGTAGTAGTTATTAAAATAGGACTTAAAGTAAAAAGAAATCTGATTATAAATTGAAAAATAAGTATATATGTTTTGTTTAAGGTGTTAGAAGATTTAACATTAGATTCGTTTTATATATCCCGACGCAACACGTGGGCATGATAATCCTTGTTTGTGTCATTACATAGTGATCTTCAGCGATGATATTTTTAATTACATATTTTTTTAAACATTTACCGACACTTCTTGTCTTTTCATCACTAGTGTCACTAAAAGCATGAAATATGTAACTATCGCTAGAGACTTATATATTGTAACACCCCCAAAGTTGATGGTTTGCGGAAGCATACTTTGGGTGTTACTAATCAATAATCAAAGCACATAAGATATAGTAAACGACTCTATATGCGTCGTTTTAACAAAATATATTAATAATGAAAATGTTTACAACATTTGAAGCTGTACATAGCTCGTGTTCGATTTAAATAAGAGATTTCAGTACATGAGTACTTGTACAAAAATCACTAATGCAAGAAAATCTCTAATATCTACATGCTGACTCGAGCTATAGTGTCCCTGATGGCAGTACAACCTACTGATGGGTACCTGTGAAACATGCTAAAATTGGTCAGCTAAAAGCTGGTGAGCTCACAGGTTTGAAATCAAATAATATCGTATGAACCGCAAGATTTAAATAATGATTTGCATCCAGCAAATAAATAATAGTGTATACAGTCATGAGCACATAGTCTGAGCTTAACTCGAGGGTCGGGCCCCATATAGAGAATTCCGAGCGAGGTGCCTCCACGAGTGCCTAATCCACACTCGTCTGAACAATTATTAGTACGTCCGTTTACCCAGTTAGTGCATGCTAACCCGGACGAGGAGGGTCAATCCTATATGGTACCATATACTAATAATCACGCTACAACGTATTACCAAACTATGCTGACGGAGGACTTTGAACTGATTAGTGGAAAACAACTCATGTAGTATATTGTAAAGTTTGTACTTGCGTTCACATGTTAAAAATGAGCAATGGATCACACCCCTTAGTAAAAACGATAAAAGAGAGGCTATGAGACTCACCTGAGTCGTGAGCGTTAGTCAATAAATGTACGAGGCTTAATCAAGCAGTGAGATGTCCGTAGACAGATAACCTGAGGGTGTCCACGACACGCGATGGTTATTAATATGAGTAGGTAGTTACAAAGACTACCTTTGTAGTTGTTCGTTCAACTATAATGTCCAAATTTCTACGATTTGGTTGTTTGATTAACTTGTGTTTTGAAAACGTGTATGGCTCGTTGGTGATAAGTTGTAGTAATAATCTTAACATTATTATTTTGATTTCAATTAGTTATACTTAAAAGTATTTATAAGCTTTAGGTGACGGGGGTCCGGGGGCAGCGCCCCTGGTAAGCGGGGTTCCAGGGGTGGCAACCCCTGGCGGGGTCCAAGGGGCTGGCCACTGGCTGGGATCGAGATGCCAGGTCAGCTCGAAATTTTTTTTATTTCTACTAAATTGCTTTGGTGAAAAACGCATCTGGACTTGAATTTGGGTGAAATCAAGGGATAAAATTTAGGTCTCTACACTTAGTAAAAATTGGTTTGAAACCTTCTATTTTTAGCGTCACTTATAGCGACACTTAGGGCTTAGGCGACACTCAGGAAGTGTCGCATGAAATGACGGATTCTGATTAAATGGCGTCACTTGTTCGAGTGACGCATAGAGTGCGACACTGAAGGAAGTGTCGGTTGCAAGTGTCGGTACAAGTGTCATGAGTCACTAAGGTTAGTGACGGGTGAATCAGTTCTCGATTGTAGGCGTCACTTAGACAAGTGACGCTATAAGTGTCGGTTCATAGTGACGGGTATTGAATTTGCGACACTTAGGCAAGTGTCGGGAAAAAGGGGTTTTATGCGGCACTTAAGCAAGTGACGCAAAATTAGGGCTTTTAGCGACACTCAATGCGTCACTTAAGTGACGCACGAAGTGACGCTATACTGCAGTCGTCGTTGCGTCACTTCGAGCTGTTAACGGATTTTTGAGCCAAAAACGAGTTTTCCGGTGACCATTTGGTCCGATTCTTTTACCCAACCCATATTTGGACATTTTGAACATAAACAAACCACTTACATGTAAAAATAAACGAAATCGAAGAGTTTCGAGTTTTTGTCGGAAACTTACAAGGTGTCGAAATGAAATTTCGAAAAGATAAAGTTGTAGATCGTTGCGTGATGGTTGTTTTTCTCCAAAGGGCTTCGAGATTTCGGTGGCGTTTGGTGGTGTAATTTGGCGATTTAAGGTGGTTGGGGTTTGGGGTTTTTGAGAGAAAAAATGAAGAAAGAGAGAGAAAGTTGGAGGTGAGAATGAGGAAAAAGGAGGGAGGGAGTGGGGTTTTGATGAAAGCCTCACTTCCTCAGCTCCTGCAATCGTGCCCCGTGCGGTGTTCGTTTATCCGATCGTTTTATCGTTTAAATAGTTCTATGCTTATTTCATTATGGGACATAAAACGCAATTATTTACTCAACATTTTTATCGAAGTATTTGATCAATTATTTAATAGTTGAGTTATGAAATATAGATTTGGTTTTGTTTTGTTTGTGCGTTTATTATTTTTAATCGCGAAATTTTTATTTGTATGATATAAGTTTGCATTGAAATATTATAAAATAATAATTAGGAGATAATAGCGTTATTAAATAACGTTATATGATTTAATAAGATGGTTCACCAACGTCCGTATTTAATTGAACCGAATTACATTCGATTTAAATTGCGTATGATTTAATCAAATCGCATAATCGTATATATTCATCAATATATATTTCGATACATTAATCAGCCTAACACAAAACTAATTACATGTATTTACAATTGATTAGGCCCTAATTAATAGTCCTAATTTGACGGGTGTCACATATATAGTAACAAAAAAGGCGCGGGTATTACTTTTTATGACACTATTATGTATTAGTAAAACACAATTTCAGTCATACATTTTAAAAAGTGTTATTAAGTTATAGTTACGTTGACACTTTGTAAAGTGTCGTAAACTTGTGTCAGAAATGGTACTCTTTTAGTGAATGTCTGGTTGTTAAGTTCCATCTGGTATAGACAATCCTCGGTGAACGTTTCGCACTTCTTGGTCTATAATTCTATATATGTTCACACACCAAACATAATGCAAGTCATCCCATTAATCCTTGTATTGATTAAGTGATCTGAGTGACAATGTATTTAGAATTTCAATAGAACCATTTTGTTGTTCAGTTTTAAGGGAGGGTGATCGAGGGGACCCAGTCTTGATATCGCGTAAAAAGTCATGTTTTTACTACCGATATCTCTCTCATTCTGGAACGATTCTTGGCATATTAACTCCAATATAGCACAAATCAGTAACATTATGCCAAGATGGTCAAAACGAGGTTGCACGATAAAAATCAGGTAAAACGGATGTGAAACGAAGATTCCACACACGTTTGAAGATTCAAGGCACAAAAACGAGATTTCAAGACCAAAGTGCCCTTCACCAACATCCATTATTTCCAATATGTTCATTTTCAAAATTCGGATCCATCAGAAAAAGAATCAACCAAAACGGGTAAAGAATGAAGATTTCGCGCCCGCCGGAAGATCCGAATGATCCGAACGCAATATCTGGAGCTAGGGACCTCATCTCAAGGCCTATCCTATGTCAAAATCTTCTTTTTTGAATTACGAATCCAACAAAAAAAGAATCAACGCAAACGGACGTATAACGAAGAAAACACGCACGAATCGAGAAACGAAGCAAAAGACGGCGAAACGGGGCGGGACCAAGCTAGCCGCCGGCCACCAGCCAGCCGCCGCCGGCTACAGTGGTGGCGGCGCCGGCCTCCCTACCCCATCTCGCTTTCCGTTTTTGGTAACTTTTGGTACCCGGTGCGCCTACTTTTCGTGTTGTACGGTACCCGGTGCGCCTACTTTTCGTGTTGTACACACCATTTTTGGCAAGCTCTCTAACATGCACCTCATGGTGCTAATGTGAGCCAAAGCTCACCTATAAATAGGAGGTTTTAGGCTTCATTTCAAAATGTCCCATATGCACTAGTCATATAACTTTCTTACTTTCTCATTCTACTTTCTTACTTTAAATTTAGCATTAGATTAATTTAGCACTTTGTTTAGAGTAGAAAGAAAGCTAGGAACGTTGTTGTAATCTTTGGTGTACACTTGGAGTTACGCTCATTAATTCAAGTTTATTCCTTCTCGCATATTAATCTCGGTTATCTCTATCCTTATCTATCTTAATTAAACATGTTTGCGATCGTTATTACCATGATTAGCGAGTAGATTACTATTGTATTTGTTGTGATGTAGTTAGTATATATAATTGTGGGATGACTTTGAATACGTCGTGAGATAATATGACGGCCCCTATTCGACTGATTACTCGGTATAGTATTGGAAATGCTTTTGAGCATAGTACAAATATATGGAAGCCAGTAACGACCGAAGGTAGTTGTATTATTGATCGACGTTATAAAATGGGAAACTTTGTGAACGGACTTATCTTGTGATTTTAAACCTAAAACTTATATTCGCCTTTCGATTAACAAACGTGATTGTAACCTTGTAAAGAGGAGTCGCGAACCTCAATACTCGGTCAATAGTTATCTGTGTAAAAGCTATGTTTTTAATTGTAACGTCATGCAAGCATTATAAAATGCAATGTGATTACGTGGACTTGCCATGAGTATTGTACACCTCCAATCACAATGTACTTATCATGTAAACATCGCGAAACAATTAAACTCACAACGGAAACGTTGGTAAACAATTCAATACGTTGTGAGCTACCATATTATTTTCCGACATGGTCTGGGTTTAACTTTCTGTAAAAAGCCGTCAGCATTTTAATTAGTTGTTTTAGTTTAAATTAGATTAGATTAGGTAGGCTAAAGGCTAAATGACCATTTACGAAAACCTAGGGATTTGTTTATTGTATTGAGAAAGGCAAGTTTAAAATCCAACTTAAACCGATACTTTTTATTAAAACCATGAAACCTAAAGTACGGTACGCAAGAAACCTAAATGCTTTCCCTCGTTTATCACGCTTAAGTTTCATTGGTAGAAATTGATTAAATAAGTCCGGACACAAATTCTAAGTTAGTTGTTTAATGGATTCATAATCATTGTGGTATTAAGAACGGCTAGACATGTTATGGACTTGCTACTCTGTTCCTTCGCCCACGAGCGAATACGTTCAATAATATGGGCCACTGACTCCCTCACAGGAGAGTGTGGAAAGTTGAGCATTGTCTGTCTTGTCAGAATCATGATACCTTAGTTCCTCATGACATATTAGTTGATAACCGACTAATAAGGAATCTATTGGTTATACCATAAGTTAATGAATCTCATAAGCAACCCAATTTAGTTAATCGTTTTCCCGTAAGAGTCATCATCCCATAAGTATTAACTAACGAACTCACAACAAATACTACTTTGCATTATCTGACATCTTATTACATTTTATTCGCTTTATTTAGTTAACTGAACCAAAACCTCCAACGCACTCTTTTAAAACATTTACTAGAAAAGAAAGATTGATTGGATCACCTCCGTTTCAATTCAGTTTCTCTTTAAGAACGACTCTAGGTCCAACTTACCACCTACTAACCCTTTGGTTCAGTACTAGTAAGTCACACTTAGACCCCAGCAATTATAAATTTTAAAACAACCCGTTGACAACCTCAACAAGTTTTTGGCGCCGCTGCCGGGGAGACTAACTGTCCGATCCAGAGGCCCAACCAATCACAATTCTAGTAAACCATTAGGATAAAACCTAAAAAAAAAAAAACATTTCCTTTATTGTTTATTTTCTTTATTGTCTTTTCTTTTAGTTTATGACCTGTTCCCCTAGATCTGCACCACTGTTTAACTTTCCCGATCCAGAACTTATAATACGCACTATTCGACGAGAAAAGAAGCAATCTGCACTTAAGCAAGCATTGGCTGAACGCATCACTCTCGCTGATAACAGTAAACCCTCTATCGAAGGAAGAGGAGGACCAATTCTCTACCCTGAAACCCCTGGTCAATCTTTCGGGCTTAAACACCACATCATCCAACTAATCCAAAACCACTGTCAATTCCATGGATTGCCCAGTGATGACCCAAACTCTCACCTCGACAAGTTCATCTCTCTCTCAAATTCCTACAAGCAAAACGGAATTGGCCAAGACACAATCCGTTTATACCTTTTCCCTTATTCGCTCACCCATCATGCGCAAACATGGTTTGAAGGTTTAGAGACCGGCTCTATCCCTTCATGGACTGTAATGGCGACAAAGTTTCTAACCAAGTACTTTCCGCCTTCTAAACAAACCAAACTCCGAAATGACATCACGAACTTTCGACAAGCTTTTGATGAGTCATTATATACCGCATGGGAATGATTCAAATGAGCCTTAAAGAAATGCCCTAATCACCGACTCGATAAGTCTACACAATTGTGCACTTTCTACAATGGTTTAGATCCTAACCACCGAACTACCCTCGATGCTGCTGCACAAGGAAGCTTCATGGCAAAGACCGACGAAGAAGGATGGAACCTGATAGAAAACATGACTATGCATCACCACGATTGGAATTCTGGAGATCACTCAACATCTTCCAAACCTATCGCTGCTGCAAACCCAATTCCAGTCGAAGCAATTAAAACACTGACAGAGAAAATGGACTCGCTCGTCAAACAATTTGGAGAACTTAAGAAACAACAGCACCAAGTACACCAAGTGCAAGTCTGTCAACACTGCACCAACCCGCAACCATCTGGCGAATACCAAGTTGAATACGAAGAAGCAGATGGCACCGTCTACTATGCTCAGTTTCCAGCTCGACCACCCGGTTTCAACCAGAACAACAACCAACCTATAGGACCTCCCTTTCCGCCGAGAAACAACCAACAACCATACCAACCCCGATACCCACCTAGATATCCACCTTACCAACAACAGCCACAACTTCCTTATAATCAACCCCTTGCACTTCCTGCACCCACTTCCGACACAAACCAAACCACTGAACAAACCACCAAGACAAATGCCCCAGCTTCAAGTTCAGACGACGCCTTCACCCAATTCATGCAAGGTCAACACCTGCTCAACTAATAGACGTCCGCTAGACAAGATCAAGCCGACCTCTTCATGAGAAATCAATTGGCTGTGCTAAAGAATTTTGAAGCTCAAATTGGACAATTGGCACAACGTCTTGAGAATAGACCCCGAGGAAGTTTGCCTAGCAACACGGTTCAAAATCCGCACATTGAGGAAGCAAAGCAACTTACAACACCCAAGGAAGCAGCCACTACTCCACCTGCTGCTGTTCCAGTAAAGGAAGAACCAAATGTCAAGATACCAGCTGTGGAAACCACTCAAACCATGAACAAAGAGGTTCGAATCCCTTACCCCGCTAGACTTAAAGTTCAACCCAAGAAACTGTCGTCCTTTAAGTTAGATGGAAAATTCCTTGATACCATGTCTAGAGTTCCTGGTCGTAATAAGTATATTAGAAAATTGCTATCCACCAAAGATAAATTGCCTGAAGAGAACAACATTCCCCTTAGTTCTGAAACCTCAGCCCTACTTAAAAATAGCCTTCCCGAAAAATTAGGAGATACTGGTAGATTTACACTCCCTTGTTCTATCTACAATTCCGAAAATATGTAACATCCTCTCTTTTGGTCTGGTAATTTCTAATTTTAAATTGATATATTTAATTGTATTAGAAATTATTTGATATTATTTGTTTAATTTAGAAACTTAGTTAAATAAGCCTCATGACTTATTGTGCTTAGTAAATTATTGCTTCTTTTAATTTACTATAGTTGACGGTGCAATAAAATAAGTTTCTCGCAAATGGTTTTTAGGTTCCAGGCTATAGATTAAAAGGGGACTAGTTTTAAGTGGATGCGGGTCGGTGTAAAAAAAACTTAACCGACTTATAAAACTTTCCTTTTTAGGAAAGTTACTCACTTTCCTCTTTTAGAAACAAAAACCTAAAACCTTTAAACCCTCAAACCCTTTGCACAACAAGAGTGAAACTAAGTGAATTTGGAGCTGTGATCATTTGCTAGTATAATCATCATCATCATCACTTTGAAATCCTTAATTTGGTAAGTTCTTGATTTTGGTTAGTTCATGATTTGATTAATTGATGATGTTTGATAATCTTGATGTTATAATATGTTATAACATGCTAAAATGATACCATATGAGCTGAAACATGTTGCTGAAATCGTGGTTGTGGCTGATTGTTGGGTTTTTGGTTTGCTGGGTTTTGAAGCTGGGCGAAGTATGCTGGTGCAGGGTGAGTACCCGGCGGGTAAAGCCCTTACCCGGCGGGTAGTATGCCTAAACCGGGGATCCGGCGGGTAGAACCCGTACCCGGCGGCTCCTACAGCCTTTAAAACGTATTTAGGTTCTGTTACCGCAACTTTTAATTCACCCGGTTGCTACAAAGTGGGACCAGGCGGCTGTGATGGGGTACCCGGCGGGTAATGGGGCTACCCGGCGGGTAGTGACCCGTTTTTATGTTTTTTTACTTTAATTAATTTCAAACTTAAAATGTTAATATGTGATTATTAATATGCTATAATATGAAGGTTGTACATGATATTTGTCATATTGTAGTACTAATTCATAATTAGGAGCTTGCAATTGCAATGCTGATTGTGCTTGGTTCCTAATAATTTAAACTAAGGTAAATTATGTATTTATGATCCAGAATACTAACTTTTAACCTGATTGATAATTCTCAGATAAGCAAAGAGCTCAGCGAGATAAGACAGCTGAGTAAGTGAAACGAGATAATCAGGTGAGTGGATTTGAAACTCACAGTTTGATTTGGTTGTGTCAGTTTGATTTCAATCAGTAATTATAGGATTACTATTGATAGTATGTTAACTTTGAAATGATATGCAATTTGATTGGTTGTTTGTTGAACATTGAATTGAAATGTACATTCCAGAGGTCAACTAGATTGTCGGTTGGACTTGATTGCTAATGTTGGTCAACATAGGGTTGCGTACATGTGTTGATGGAGATTAGCATTTAGTTAGCGGTTAATCACTGTTTTGGCCTGACAGTTGATTTAAGTGTTCTGATAGGGCCACCCGGCACAGGGTCCTTAGGAACCACCGTTCCTCTTGACGATAATTGTTGCATTATTGATTGTAACAGATTACTAGCTAAATTGAATTGTAGTTGATAATTCATTCACTTAGCTTCGTGCTAATCCCTCAATTTACTTCCTGCAGGTAATGTATAATATGTGGGTAGTCAGGAAGGATGTTTTGACGCTGGGAATGTTTGAAACTTACAACTCTGATCCAGTTTGTAATAAATAGTGTTTTATATCATATAATGCCCTGGGTTGTAAACATGTTAACTATGTTTGTTAAATAGTTAAACATATTGTATAAAGGTTTGCGAAAATTTCTAGCAGGTTTTAATAGAATATGTATTTCAATTATTCGCTTCCGCTAAACTTAATATTATATTGTGATATTAAATGAGGGGCGTTATAAGTTGGTATCAGAGCAATAGTTTGGGGCAATTGAATATGATTGTATGTTCAATCCTAAACTTTGATTGTGTTGGGTCAAACATTCTTGGGAATGGGATTATGTACTAAATGTGAAACTGTTAGTAGAATAGGTGCTAACGACTAATGATTTGTAAGCTGTTGTGGTGTTTATCAGATATGGCGGATAACGAGCAACTACCTGTTAACCCTAATAATGCCTCAAGGCCTGAAGTTGCTGCTGAGACTCATGATGACCGGAATGAGAATGCTGGTACTTCTTTCCATGCTAGAGAGGAGGCAGAAAGGGATCAGTATCTGCTTCAATTGGAAGAGGAAAACCAAGCACTTAGAATGTATAAACAACAAAAAGAGGCTGAATCATCTCATCCTGTGTTTGGTACGATTTCACCGCCAAAGCAAAAGGTGTGTTCCTTTAAAACCTTTATGAGTAGTAATCCGTCTGTGTATTCGGGTAGTACGAATCCTTCTGTAACTCTAGATTGGTTGAGAGACGTTGAAAAGAAATTTGAAGTCTGTCAATGTGAGGACGAATTAAAAGTTCCTTATGCAACTCAACTTTTAAAAGGAGCGGCTATGAATTGGTGGGATTCGATTACTTCTGTTTTATCTTCTTTTCAGAAAGCATCTATCCGATGGTCTGATTTTCGTAATGAAGTTTGTAAGCAGTATTGTTCAAACTATGATATAGCTCGGATTAGAAAAGAGTTTATGGATTTGCAATTAACTGATAACATGTCAATGGATGATTTGATAAATCAGTTCACAGAGAAACTCAGGTTTGTTTAGCAGTGGGTTCCTGATGAGAGAACCCAAATAGAACAGTTTGTGGGTACTTTACCTAATCATTATCGAACTTCAGTGAGATTAGCGAGCTCTCTTCCTCAAGCTTTCATGTTAGCTCGATCTGTTGACAGTGATTTGAAACCTCAACAAGTACCAAGTAAAGAAATAGTTTCTCAGAAATCTAGGAGTGAATCTACGGGTAAAGGTAAGCAACGGTGGCAAGAAAATCAGCAGGGTAAGAAACAAGAAAGTCGTGATGGTACTTCTGATCGTCCCAATTGGTGTATCAAGTGTAGAGCTAGACATTTTGGGCCGTGTACTGTGCAAACCACTAGATGTGTAAAATGTGGTGTGATTGGGCATGAAGCCAAAGATTGTGTTTTTCCTACTTATGTGTGTTGGAATTGCCATAAGGAAGGTCATCGTGCAAATCAATGTTCTGAGGCTAAGAGACAGGGTTCGGGGACAGTTGTTGGTTCATCAGCTTCTTCGGGTCAGAAGCGGAAGACTCCACCATCTGCAGTTAGTAGGGCTTTTCAAATGACAGTTGATGAAGCTGTCCATACAGATGACGTGATCACGGGTACTTTTCTTGTAAATTCTGTACCAGCTCGTGTTTTGTTTGATTCTGGTGCAAATTGTTCTTTTGTATCCATGTACTTCTGTGATAAGTTGAAAATGATGCCTACTGTGATAACAAACCCAGTTGAAGTAGAAATAGCTAGTGGCAAATCGGTTCCTGTTACCACCTCGGTAATTGGAGCTAGTATTATAATAGATAGCCAGACTTTCCCAATTTCCTTTCTGTTGATGCCAATTGCTAGTTTTGATGTGATTATTGGTATGGATTGGTTAAGTCAGTATAAAGCAAGCATAGATTGCCACAATAAGCTGATTAGAATTCCAATCTCTGAAGAGTTATATGTAGTGGCTCGAGGAGAACGGGATAATGTTTGTATCCCTTTGATTAGTATGATGAAAGCTAGGAAATTTTTGTCCAAGGGCTGTGAATCGTATCTAGCTTATGTGATTGATGCTAAGTTAGAAAAGAAGTCTCTTTCTGATGTACCGGTTGTTTCTGAGTATCCGGAAGTATTCCCTAATGAATTACCTGGTTTACCACCGGTTAGGGAGGTTGAATATCAGATTGATCTTGTTCCTGGCTCTTCACCTATAGCCAAAGCCCCTTATAGATTAGCTCCGTCTGAGATACGTGAAATGATGAATCAGATACAGGAGTTGTTGGATAAAGGGTTTATTAGACCTAGTTCTTCTCCCTGGGGTGCACCAGTTCTGTTTGTGAAAAAGAAAGATTGGTCTTTTAGAATGTGCATTGACTATAGGGAATTGAATAAAAGGACAGTAAAGAATAAATATCCTCTGCCTCGGATAGATGATTTATTTGATCAGTTGCAGGGATCTTCATTTTATTCAAAGATTGATTTGAGATCAGGTTATCATCAAGTTCGTGTTAGGGATTGTGATATTCCTAAAACTGCATTTAGAACCAGATATGGTCATTTTGAATTTCTGGTTATGCCTTTTGGTTTGACGAATGCTCCAGCAGTTTTTATGGATTTGATGAACCGTGTTTGTCGACCTTTTCTTGATAAATTTGTGATTGTGTTTATCGATGACATTTTGGTATATTCTAAATCCGAATCAGAGCATGGAATGCATTTGAGGTTGGTATTGGAAACCTTAAAGAGAGAACATTTGTATGCAAAGTTTTCTAAATGTGAATTTTGGATTCGGGAAGTACAGTTTTTGGGTCATATTATTTGTAATGATGGTGTTAAAGTTGATCCTTCGAAAATTGAAGCTGTAATGAATTGGAAAGCTCCAAAGTCTGCTTCAGAAATAAAAAGTTTTCTTGGTTTGGCGGGTTATTACCGGAAGTTTATTAAAGATTTTTCTAAAATTGCCGGTTCGTTGACTAAATTGACCCGTAAGGATGAAAAGTTTATATGGACTGAACAACAGGAAACAGCTTTTCAGACTCTGAAACAGTTGTTATGTCAGACTCCTGTGTTAGCATTGCCAGATGGGTCCGATGATTTTATTGTTTATTGTGATGCATCTATTGCTGGTTTAGGTTGTGTATTAATGCAGCGAGATCGTGTGATTGCTTATGCTTCTCGTCAGCTCAAACCTCATGAAAGAAATTATCCTACCCATGATTTAGAACTTGCAGCAGTTGTGTTTGCTTTAAAAATCTGGAGGCATTACTTGTATAGTACCAAATGTGTTATTTGTACAGATCACAAGAGTCTTCAGTATATATTTTCACAGCAAGAGTTGAATATGCGGCAGAGACGATGGTTGGAATTAATCAAGGATTATGATTGTGAAATTAAATACCATCCAGGGAAAGCCAATGTGGTTGCTGATGCTTTAAGCCGCAAGGTAACTTCTGATCGAGTTTATTTTATGCGTTTAGAAGTTTCTTCTGATTTGGTGGCTCAGATAAAAGCTGCACAGTTAGAGGCTTTGTTAGATCATAATTTGAAATCTGAAATTATGTTGAATCGAAAGGAATTGTTATTGGATGATTCGAGAGGATTAAAAACCTTTCAGTCTCGTGTTTGGATACCTTTGTTTGGTGGTCTTCGGGATGTTATTCTGAATGAAGCCCATAAGTCCAGATTGTCAGTACATCCAGGAAGTACTAAAATGTATAATGACTTGAAACCTTTGTATTGGTGGCCTACAATGAAGATGGATGTAGCAAGGTTTGTTAGTTCTTGTCATATTTGCTCTCAAGTTAAAGCTGAACACCAGAAGCCGTATGGGTCGTTGAAACAGCTCGAGATTCCTGAATGGAAGTGGGAACATTTGACTATGGATTTTGTAACCAAACTGCCTAGAACTGTCCGTGGAAATGACATGGTTTGGGTCATTGTTGATCGATTGACCAAGAGTGCTCATTTTCTAGCTACTAGTGATACTGCCTCTCTGAGTAAGCTTGCACAGTTGTATATGAATGAGATTGTTACTCGGCATGGTATTCCATTATCGATTGTATCTGATAGGGATCCAAGGTTTGTATCTCATTTCTGGCAGAGTTTGCAGCATGAATTGGGTACACGTGTGAATCTTAGTACAGCTTATCATCCTCAAACTGATGGTCAGTCAGAACGTACGATTCAAACGCTTGAGGATATGTTAAGAGCTTGTATTCTAGAGTATGGTGGTTCTTGGGATTCTCATTTGCCATTGGTTGAGTTTGCTTATAATAACTCATATCATTCTAGTATTGGCATGCCTCCATATGAAATGCTTTATGGACGCCGTTGTAGAACTCCAACTTGTTGGCTAGAGGCAGGTGAGAAGCAGTTTGCAGGTCCAGACATTGTTCAAATGACAGCTGATAAAGTGGCAGTGGCTCGTGAAAAGTTGAAAGCTGCACGTGATAGACAGAAACAATATGCAGATCCTAAACGTCGACCTGTTATTTTTGCTGAAGGTGAACTTGTTTATCTGAAAGTTTCGCCTTGGAAAGGGATAATACGGTTTGGGAAACGTGGCAAATTGGCTCCTCGATATATTGGACCGTTTAGAATTCGTCAGATTGTTAATGATCAGTCTGTTACATTGGATCTTCCTCCAGAGCTTGCTGGTATTCATGATACGTTTAACATTTGTTATTTGAGGAAATGTAACGTTGAAGACCAGTCTCAGATTCTTCCTTTGAAAGATTTGAAAGTTGATCAAAGTCAGAAGTTAGTTGAAGAACCCGTTAAACTTCTTGACCGAAAAGTGACCAAACTTAGGAAGAAACATATTCCCATGGTGTTAGTAAAATGGAGACATAGTTTAGGTGCAAACTTAACGTGGGAAACTGAGGATAGTATGAGATCCAGATATCCTGGATTGTTTGCTCGTGGTGAGATTTCGGGGGCGAAATCTTCTTAAGGGGGGGAGAGTTGTAACATCCTCTCTTTTGGTCTGGTAATTTCTAATTTTAAATTGATATATTTAATTGTATTAGAAATTATTTGATATTATTTGTTTAATTTAGAAACTTAGTTAAATAAGCCTCATGACTTATTGTGCTTAGTAAATTATTGCTTGTTTTAATTTACTATAGTTGACGGTGCAATAAAATAAGTTTCTCGCAAATGGTTTTTAGGTTCCAGGCTATAGATTAAAAGGGGACTAGTTTTAAGTGGATGCGGGTCGGTGTAAAAAAAACTTAACCGACTTATAAAACTTTCCTTTTTAGGAAAGTTACTCACTTTCCTCTTTTAGAAACAAAAACCTAAAACCTTTAAACCCTCAAACCCTTTGCACAACAAGAGTGAAACTAAGTGAATTTGGAGCTGTGATCATTTGCTAGTATAATCATCATCATCATCACTTTGAAATCCTTAATTTGGTAAGTTCTTGATTTTGGTTAGTTCATGATTTGATTAATTGATGATGTTTGATAATCTTGATGTTATAATATGTTATAACATGCTAAAATGATACCATATGAGCTGAAACATGTTGCTGAAATCGTGGTTGTGGCTGATTGTTGGGTTTTTGGTTTGCTGGGTTTTGAAGCTGGGCGAAGTATGCTGGTGCAGGGTGAGTACCCGGCGGGTAAAGCCCTTACCCGGCGGGTAGTATGCCTAAACCGGGGATCCGGCGGGTAGAACCCGTACCCGGCGGCTCCTACAGCCTTTAAAACGTATTTAGGTTCTGTTACCGCAACTTTTAATTCACCCGGTTGCTACAAAGTGGGACCCGGCGGCTGTGATGGGGTACCCGGCGGGTAATGGGGCTACCCGGCGGGTAGTGACCCGTTTTTATGTTTTTTTTACTTTAATTAATTTCAAACTTAAAATGTTAATATGTGATTATTAATATGCTATAATATGAAGGTTGTACATGATATTTGTCATATTGTAGTACTAATTCATAATTAGGAGCTTGCAATTGTAATGCTGATTGTGCTTGGTTCCTAATAATTTAAACTAAGGTAAATTATGTATTTATGATCCAGAATACTAACTTTTAACCTGATTGATAATTCTCAGATAAGCAAAGAGCTCAGCGAGATAAGACAGCTGAGTAAGTGAAACGAGATAATCAGGTGAGTGGATTTGAAACTCACAGTTTGATTTGGTTGTGTCAGTTTGATTTCAATCAGTAATTATAGGATTACTATTGATAGTATGTTAACTTTGAAATGATATGCAATTTGATTGGTTGTTTGTTGAACATTGAATTGAAATGTACATTCTAGAGGTCAACTAGATTGTCGGTTGGACTTGATTGCTAATGTTGGTCAACATAGGGTTGCGTACATGTGTTGATGGAGATTAGCATTTAGTTAGCGGTTAATCACTGTTTTGGCCTGACAGTTGATTTAAGTGTTCTGATAGGGCCACCCGGCACAGGGTCCTTAGGAACCACCGTTCCTCTTGACGATAATTGTTGCATTATTGATTGTAACAGATTACTAGCTAAATTGAATTGTAGTTGATAATTCATTCACTTAGCTTCGTGCTAATCCCTCAATTTACTTCCTGCAGGTAATGTATAATATGTGGGTAGTCAGGAAGGATGTTTTGACGCTGGGAATGTTTGAAACTTACAACTCTGATCCAGTTTGTAATAAATAGTGTTTTATATCATATAATGCCCTGGGTTGTAAACATGTTAACTATGTTTGTTAAATAGTTAAACATATTGTATAAAGGTTTGCGAAAATTTCTAGCAGGTTTTAATAGAATATGTATTTCAATTATTCGCTTCCGCTAAACTTAATATTATATTGTGATATTAAATGAGGGGCGTTATAAAATATGAGCGCTTTAGCCGACTTAGGAGCCAGCATTAACCTTATGCCCTACTCCCTTTTTAAAAGGCTAGAACTTGAAAACTTGAAACCCACTAAGATGACCGTCCAGCTAGCCGACAAATCTGTTAGATACCCCAAGGGAATAGCTGAGAATGTCCTTGTTCAAGTTGACAAATTTTTCTTTCCAACGGATTTCGTGGTAATGGATATCCACGAGGACATAAACATCCCAATTATCCTTGGAAGACCATTCATGAACACAGCAAGAGCAGTGATTGATGTGTATAACCACACGATTGTTTTACGATCGCATGGTGAAAGCATCACTTACAAGATCGACCAACCGGAATGCACCCCAGAAGAGGAAGAATGCTGTGCTATATCCACAGGAAAAGTCTGTTCCGATGATGAATCAGAACCAGATGAGGTACCACAATTCACCCGATCATCAGTTCTCATTTCTGACACCGAATACGACCCAGAAGAGGAAGAATACGAGGAAGCAGATGAAGAAATTGAATCTGACCCTGAGGAGGAAGAAGAAGAGGAAGAGGAAGAAATGGAAGAAGATGAAGATCACACTGATTCGCCACAAATGGCCGAAGTTAAAAGGATACAAAACTGTGATGACTGCTCTTCATCAGAAGAATCAGTTGATTACGGAGTCATCCGCCAAGAACTCAGATCCTCTCATCTTAAAAGAATGGGAAACATCATAAATTCCTATCTCGATCCATCAAAACCCTTTACCAGAACCCGACTCCGAGACATAGAAATCTTTGAAGAAGGACTCCGATCATCACCAGACCCAGACCAGTATGTCAGTCTACTACAGAGAATTTCGGCATATAAGGCACGTCAACCAGGAAGCTTTGCCGAAGAGAACATTCATGACATAACAACCGAAGTCCGAACCATCGAAATCGATAGTTCTCGACCCTTCAACAACGCGCCCTCAGACGAAGAACTCCACCAATTTCCAGATTCACGTGATAAGGACTCCGACTGCAACAGTGAATGTGATGACGACTACGTCAACATCACTCTTGATGAACGCTCTATTCCACAACCTCCTCTTGCTCCCCCTAATTCCCCTGCTGTCGCAACTGAGAGACTAGAAATTCCTCTGATAGATACTCATCAAGACATGATCGAGATGATTGATGAATACAACGATGTCCGAATCATCGTAGAAGCCATCAAAGAGTCAACTAACGACTACAACACCGCACAGAGACACATGATAAGGGCAATCATACGAGACTACGATTCATACCTCGCCAATTATGGAGAACCAGAGCCTAGCACTCTTCGGAGAAACATTCGAGCATTCTCTGACCTGCTTTAAGAACAACTTACCAGAGAAGCTCGACAGCGAGAAAGACCCATTTACCCAATGGGAGAAATCGAATTCTACGAAAACCAAAGGCGAATATACCAAAAAGTATACTGTGCCTTAGCCGGGTCAGCTTTTCCGTACTCATCAAGTCAAAAAGCTATTCTTGCATCAATGAGAACCAATCTGGAAAGAGCCACAGGGAACCCAAGAAGTTATGCCGACATCAGAATGGTGGGAGATCTTAGAACTCTTCTAGATCTCATCGAAACTGGAGAGCACCTCACAGCATCAGAGAACTGCAAGATCGTCATTCAATCCACCATTGGGTGAACTAATAATTGATGAGCTGAACGAGCCAGCCTATGAAGAAGAAACTCTTGAGGTATCGAGATTCATCCCGCACATGTCGCAAATCAATTTAGCCACTAATGTGACTACCCGACTACGCGAAATGTACCAAGAAGAAGACGTAGAACTCGACGTCTACCGAAATGGATATCGCGAGATATTCAGCAAGTTAATTTGCATCTTTACCGACTCGGATTTTCCCTTCAACCGCGAGCAACATCAACTAATCAGACAAGTGTGCCAAGCAACCAGATCCTTCGGAGGAGACCCTTGGGCTAATGACTTTGAAGAAGTGAAAACCGAATTCATGGCTTTAATCACCTCGATAGGAAGAAACCACCCACAGCGTGAAATCGTTCGAACTTACACCTGCACTCGAATTGACCCTAACGGACCAGTCACAAGGGCAGTTCGATACATCTGCTATGGAATGGCAATCCTCGACCGACTCGCCACCGATCACTTCAAAAGCTTCAGAATGCTATCCACCAACCCACCAACTCTCATTGCTGACATGATAGAGCAATTCCTACAGTACTATCCACCACGATACTCTCTACCAAGGAACCACAGTGACCACGCCACCACTACGGATGCATCAAGCATCATCTGAAGAAGAAAAGGACTAAGTCGAGCTCTCGACTTTAAAAGAGCGCTTCTCGGGAGGCAACCCGTGTTTGTTTTTACATTTATGCAATTTTACTTTCCAAGAAGTGATGAAATCTCCGACTATCTTTCACACTCGGATCATACAAAGAATGCTCCAGCCTGCAAGGAAGCATCAACAACCAAAGAATAGTATATCCGACGTGTTCACACTCACGAGACCAATCACAAGAAGACTTGACCAAGAGCGCACCAAGAAGACAAAGACCGGCAGATGCAACCAAAAGAACACTGTAAATACCGGGGAGTACTTCTATGCCATCTCTTTCATTCGTTTTAAATATGCCATATCCATTATACTTATCACTAAGTGTGGGATTCAAACCCAACACACACACTGGAAGAATGAGTCTTAGATGTTTAAAACCCTAAGTGTGGGATATTATCTCATTCAGAGCTCAGTGTAACATCGAGGACGATGTTCCTTTAAGTGTGGGATAGCAGTAGTTGCACTACTGTTAATTGGACATTGGTATATGCTTGATTCTAAATCGTTGCTCTTTATTAGACCTTGCTTCTCCAATAAAAGTAAACAAAATTTTTCAAAACTAAGTTAAAAATATGAAGAAAATGAAAATTTTTAAGCGAAGAATGATTTACTTTGGGGAAGAAAGAAAAATAAAATACAAGTTCTTTTGAAAAACAAGTTTGAAAATCCCATAAAGAGCATCGCATGACTAAGCACACAACAACCCAATTTTCGATTCGTGAGGTATCTTGAGCCATATGAAAAGCATTCACTTTTAATGCTTCACTTTTTCGATTCTTGAGTGTGCCGATGTATGCGTTTAGAATCAGAACTTGCTCTTGTTATGCATTTCGAATCCGAACTTATGAGTCAAAAAGGAGATCGAATCACATCATTCTTGAAGCCATCCATACACCCAAAAATAAGTACGTTATCCCTTACCTACTCAAAAACATCCCTCAAACTTCCTACAAAATTCCAAAGATGAAAAAAGAGAAAAATCAAGGATATGACGTCAAAAGGATAGAAAAAGTCCCAAGAAAATTCGAAGTAAAGAAAGTCAAATGGAGAAAGAAGACTCCGACCAAAATAGAAAGAAGGCGTCAATCCTCCCCAAAAATCCAAAAATTTTCAGCTTTCCGCTTCACCAAAAAGAAAACCCAACAAAACCCCTCTCACATCACCAACATTCCACCACCAAAAACCCTACATCACTTCCTTTAGAATGATGATGGCTAGATCAACTTCGCGCTCACCAAAAAGGTAACGATTTGATACTCGATCAAGCCTATGACGATAAACAATACATGACTGGCGTTCTGAGCGATTGATATAATAGAATAGGAAACCCTAAACACTTTGAGTGATTGGAGTGACCACCTTGAGAGGATCGCCTACTCATGTATCAACGATCAATGATCAAAAGCATGCTCCTAAAGATTACAACCTTGCTTTCTAAAAAGTATCAAATATCTTTATTTTTCCGAAACCCCCTTAGTAAAAAGTTCCCGTCTTAAAATATTTTCATTATCTTCTTATCTTTAACCATGTTGAACGTTAGTTTCCTTGAGGACAAGCAAAGTTCTAAGTGTGGGATACTTGATATCGCGTACAAAAGTCATGTTTTTACTACCGATATCTCTCTCATTCTGGAACGATTCTTGGCATATTAACTCCAATATAGCACAAATCAGTAACATTATGCCAAGATGGTCAAAACGAGGTTGCACGATAAAAATCAGGTAAAACGGATGTGAAACGAAGATTCCACACACGTTTGAAGATTCAAGGCACAAAAATGAGATTTCAAGACCAAAGTGCCCTTCACCAACATCCATTATTTCCAAGATGTTCGTTTTCAAAATTCGGATCCATCAGAAGAAGAATCAACCAAAACGGGTAAAGAATGAAGATTTCGCGCCCGCTGGAAGATCCAAATTATCCGAACGCAATATCTGGAGCTAGGGACCTCATCTCAGGGCCTATCCTATGTCAAAATCTTTGTTTTTGAATTACGAATCCAATAAAAAAGAATCAACGCAAACGGACGTATAACGAAGAAAACACGCATGAATCGAGAAACGAAGCAAAAGACGGCGAAACGGGGCGGGACCAAGCCAGCCGCCGCCGGCTACAGTGGTGGCGGCGCCGGCCTCCCTACCCCGTCTCGCTTTCCGTTTTTGGTAACTTTTGGTACCCGGTGCGCCTACTTTTCGTGTTGTACGGTACCCGGTGCCCCTACTTTTCGTGTTGTACACACCATTTTTGGCAAGCTCTCTAACATGCACCTCATGGTGCTAATGTGAGCCAAAGCTCACCTATAAATAGGAGGCTTTAGGCTTCATTTCAAAATGTCCCATATGCACTAGTCATATAACTTTCTTACTTTCTCATTCTACTTTCTTACTTTAAATTTAGCATTAGATTAGTTTAACACTTTGTTTAGAGTAGAAAGAAAGCTAGGAACGTTGTTGTAATCTTTGGTGTACACTTGGAGTTACGCTCATTAATTCAAGTCTATTCCTTCTCGCATATTAATCTCGGTTATCTCTATCCTTATCTATCTTAATTAAACATGTTTGCGATCGTTATTACCATGATTAGCGAGTAGATTACTATTGTATTTGTTGTGATGTAGTTAGTATATATAATTGTGGGATGACTTTGAATACGTCGTGAGATAATATGACGGCCCCTATTCGACTGATTACTCGGTATAGTATTGGAAATGCTTTTGATCATAGTACAAATATATGGAAGCCAGTAACGACCGAAGGTAGTTGTATTATTGATCGACGTTATAAAATGGGAAACTTTGTGAACGGACTTATCTTGTGATTTTAAACCTAAAACTTATATTCGCCTTTCGATTAACAAACGTGATTGTAACCTTGTAAAGAGGAGTCGCGAACCTCAATACTCGGTCAATAGTTATCTGTGTAAAAGCTATGTTTTTAATTGTAACGTCATGCAAGCATTATAAATGCAATGTGATTACGTGGACTTGCCATGAGTATTGTACACCTCCAATCACAATGTACTTATCATGTAAACATCGCAAAGCAATTAAACTCACAACGGAAAAGTTGGTAAACAATTCAATACGTTGTGAGCTACCATATTATTTTCCGACATGGTCTGGGTTTAACTTTCTGTAAAAAGCCGTCAGCATTTTAATTAGTTGTTTTAGTTTAAATTAGATTAGATTAGGTAGGCTAAAGGCTAAATGACCATTTACGAAAACCTAGGGATTTGTTAATTGTATTGAGAAAGACAAGTTTAAAATCCAACTTAAACCGATACTTTTTATTAAAACCATGAAACCTAAAGTACGGTACGCAAGAAACCTAAATGCTTTCCCTCGTTTATCACGCTTAAGTTTCATTGGTAGAAATTGATTAAATAAGTCCGGACACAAATTATAAGTTAGTTGTTTAATGGATTCATAATCATTGTGGTATTAAGAACGGCTAGACATGTTATGGACTTGCTACTCTGTTCCTTCGCCCAAGAGCGAATACGTTCAATAATATGGGCCACTGACTCCCTCACAGGAGAGTGTGGAAAGTTGAGCATTGTCTGTCTTGTCAGAATCATGATACCTTAGTTCCTCGTGACATATTAGTTGATAACCGACTAATAAGGAATCTATTGGTTATACCATAAGTTAATGTATCTCATAAGCAACCCAATTTAGTTAATCGTTTTCCCGTAAGAGTCATCATCCCATAAGTATTAACTAACGAACTCACAACAAATACTACTTTGCATTATCTGATATCTTATTACATTTTATTCGCTTTATTTAGTTAACTGAACCAAAACCTCCAACGCACTCTTTTAAAACATTTACTAGAAAAGAAAGATTGATTGGATCACCTCCGTTTCAATTCAGTTTCTCTTTAAGAACGACTCTAGGTCCAACTTACCACCTACTAACCCTTTGGTTCAGTATTAGTAAGTCACACTTAGACCCCAGCAATTATAAATTTTAAAACAACCCGTTGACAACCTCAACAAGTTTTTGGCGCCGCTGCCGGGGAGACTAACTGTCCGATCCAGAGGCCCAACCAATCACAATTCTAGTAAACCATTAGGATAAAACCTAAAAAAAAAAAAAACATTTCCTTTATTGTTTATTTCCTTTATTGTCTTTTCTTTTAGTTTATGACCTGTTCCCCTAGATCTGCACCACTGTTTAACTTTCCCGATCCAGAACTTATAATACGCACTATTCGACGAGAAAAGAAGCAATCTGCACTTAAGCAAGCATTGGCTGAACGCATCACTCTCGCTGATAACAGTAAACCCTCTATCGAAGGAAGAGGAGGACCAATTCTCTACCCTGAAACCCCTGGTCAATCTTTCGGGCTTAAACACCACATCATCCAACTAATCCAAAACCACTGTCAATTCCATGGATTGCCCAGTGATGACCCAAACTCTCACCTCGACAAGTTCATCTCTCTCTCAAATTCCTACAAGCAAAACGGAATTGGCCAAGACACAATCCGTTTATACCTTTTCCCTTATTCGCTCACCCATCATGCGCAAACATGGTTTGAAGGTTTAGAGACCGGCTCTATCCCTTCATGGACTGTAATGGCGACAAAGTTTCTAACCAAGTACTTTCCGCCTTCTAAACAAACCAAACTCCGAAATGACATCACGAACTTTCGACAAGCTTTTGATGAGTCATTATATACCGCATGGGAATGATTCAAATGAGCCTTAAAGAAATGCCCTAATCACCGACTCGATAAGTCTGCACAATTGTGCACTTTCTACAATGGTTTAGATCCTAACCACCGAACTACCCTCGATGCTGCTGCACAAGGAAGCTTCATGGCAAAACGTTGTGCTAAAACATTGTTTACTACTCTTGTTGTGGTGCTAAAACGTTGTGCTCAACCTTGCAAGCTTATCGGTGTGATTCCTTAGGTGATGCGACTAGATGCATGGAACAAACAACACAACTCAAGTGTACAGTTATACGGTATTTTAGAAGTTATGGGCGTGATATCACTTGATTAATCAATTTTGCATATGTCTTCTTAAGAAAGTTTTATATTGATACAGATGGTAAATCATTATATATGTTGAACGATATGTTCAATGCTTGACTTTTGTCAACAAATGGTTATTTACGTACTTTGTTGATCATTCTATTGATTTGAGTTGAGTTAGCTCTTGACTGAACTCTTGTAGACTTTTGAGTTTTGACATTATATATACTCAGCAATACTCGTAAATATCAATCTCTTAATTTTATTTGAAATGTTTATATATTGTTTAAAATGGATACGCCTTTAACGTTTTTAATTAAAAATTTTGTAAACAGAGACAGAGTAGGGAGTACAAGAGTGACCTATACTTTTTATTTGAACTTTTATTGTTGGTTGATGTTTTTTTGGAACGCAGGAAGTACAAGACCTCTACCTTTTTTTTTTTTTTTTATGTTTGAAAGTGGTTTGAAGTTTAAGAAAATATTTTATAACTTTCTTTCGAAAGAACCTAACTGCGAAGAGACAATTGAAAATTATGAGGGTGATTTGATAGATGAATAGGATTGGGTCAAGTTCTTTAGTTGATTATGAACTATGAATTAGATCAGAGCATCAAAAGTGATTGATGAAGTATTTGATAAATGATATTGTACTAATTATTTATAATATATTACATAATAAATACACACACGTATGTTCGTAATAAATAAATCTTGACTAATTTATTAGTTATTTTTATTAATACAGCTTATAGATATATAGTAATATTAACAATAACAATTAACAATATCGTATATAACATACTAAATAAATATAAATATTTTATTCAATTGAAAAAATAATGGTTCGATCTTTACGTATAATCTGAATCAAATCGAACTATGTCAGTTATTATAGGTTTGTTTTAGCTTCGGTTCATTTTTTTCGGTTGGTGTTTTCAGTTACTCAATTAATTTCACATCTTTAATGAAATTGTGTCATTGATGTGACATGAAATTATTCCAGTAACATTACTGAAGAGATTTATACACTATTATTTTTTGGAAATTGATAACGAGAGTCCTTTAGGGCTCTCGTTAAGATGTTAAGACATGCATAAAAATTTATACTTTTAAAAAAAATTATTTTCTATCCCCCTGAATTTTAATTTTTCCCCATGAATTTTAATTAAGGTATAACTGCTTTATGCATGGCTAAATATTTTAATAAAAAACCTTAGGCTTCCATTTATGCATTTTTACAATATATATCCTAAAGAGTGAGGTTCAAATGAGAGTGCAAATTTTTGTGAGAATGGAGGAATCATTAGGAATGCATCATGTGTCATAAAATCTATTTTCCCCCCACGTTTTTAAAAATCAAATATCTCATAAACGGTAAGTCAAAAAAGTATTAAAATTGCACCATAAAAATCAAAGTTTTTTTTCTCTTCGATTTGCCATCTCACAAGGTATACTTTCGACGATTTTTTTTTTTGGGTTTTACAAAATCAGTAACACGTGTGTTACTAGTTGGTATCATATGTGTTACTCGCTGGTAACACATGTATTACTCGCTGGTAACACATGTGTTAGTTGTTTTCAAAACTCACCGAAAAATGAAAAAAAAAGTTCGTCGAAAGTATACCTTGTCACATCTCTAATCGAAGAGAATTAAACACTAATTTTTATGGTCCAATTTTTGTGACTTTTCGACTTACCGTTTAGAAGATATTTAATTTTTATGGTTGCCAACCGGTTTGCCAACTGATTGGTATTTTGGTGCCATCCGTGTAATCACTTCCCAGCTAGTTGGGACTCCAATCGGTTAATCGATTTGTAATCGGTTGAAAAAAGTGGGGTCCCACATGATTTTTTGTTTAGTGTATAGAAATGATGGTATGTTGGTAAATGTAGGGCCCAGAAAAATGAAGTGGCTAGTCATTGATGACAGTGGATAATCGGTTGCGAATCAGTTAGTGAAAAACTGGCGTGGTGCTGAGGTGATAGAAGTGGTTTGAAAGTGATTCAACCATGATTGAAAGTGATCTTAGTGTCACGTGTCACATTTCTATTAGTTTCCATATTCTCAAAAAAGTTTGTGATATCCTAAAACACATGTTACGGTGTATAACTTAAAGAAAGTTTACGGTGCATAGCTTAAAGAAAGTGTCATGCAATAATCATGAACCATTAAACTAACTTTTTTAATATTTTCTTCACGATTAGGTAAGTGTCGGACATTTTTTTATTCTAAACCAAAATCTGTCTTAAAAATATAGTAAAATAATAACACACAAATCCAGAAACTCCCAAAGAGAACGCTATCTGCACCCGACTGCACACACCTTCCCCTGAAAAAACAAAAAAAAAAAAAAAAAAGAAAAAGAAAAAGAAAATCCCTTTTCTCCCGCCACCACCAACCACCGCGTCACCACCACCAACTGTCACATTCTTACACACACTTAACAAAAAGCCCACAAATTAATAACTAATAATATATATAAAGTATTGCTCATGGGAGCTTCGTTTTCTGATTTAACGGAAGGCGCCGGCACCGGCACCGGCACCGGACCAGGTCTCGGCGATATACCGGAGAGCTGTATCGCCGGTGTATTTATGTATCTATCACCGCCTGAGATCTGTAACTTGGCTCGGCTTAACCGCTCATTTCGCGGCGCGGCTACCTCAGACGCCGTTTGGGAATCGAAGCTTCCAGATAACTATCAAGATCTGCTTGACCTAATGCCTCCTGAACGGTATCAAAATCTTTGTAAAAAAGGCATATTTGCTCTTCTCTCTCACCCTGTTACATTCGATCAAGGAAATAAGGCAAGCTGTCTAATTTACTCATTTTATCTTGTATTTAGGGCTTTTAGGTTTTAGGGTTTTGTGTTTTGTTTATGTATTAAATTATAACCGAGATTTATTGTGTGTAACAGACTTTAAAACGTTCTATCATGCGGATTGAACTTTCTAATCTTTGCCATTGTTGACTTTAACCAATAGTATTATTTAGGGTTTATTGTTTCATTATGTATTAAAATTTTCAACTTTGACTATTGTATGAGACGTACATTCATTTGTTCTATTCTATTGTATGTATTGAATTCAATAAATACAATAAAAGTTTTTAAAGTTCGACTCATACAATATTAAAAGGTGTACAGTTTAATACATAATGAAACAATAAACCCTATTATTTATGCCAACGTGACATCATATAAGTTGTCACTGTCATTAAAACTGGTATCACATCACATGTTTACAAAAACAAGTTTTAAAGTTGGATACATACGATAGATTTTAAAGCTATGTTAGATTACGTCAGTCGTCATAATATATTCAACTTTACACTTTTTACTATTGTGTGTATTGAACTTCTCATAACTTTCTATTATATGTATCTGATGTACATTGGTAATGATGATGTTGCATCAAATAAGCCTGTCACGTTGTTCAAAAATTTGGTCACCTAGTACATGTCTATAAAGCTTGGTAAGTTGAATACATAATTACATACAGTTCAACCTTTTTTAGTTTGATACATACAATAGCGAAAATGGTAAAGTTGGATGGTGTAATTTGCCCTAGTTAGAATGTTAGACACAATTAAAAACACTTAAGCCTGGCTAACATGTTCAAAATATTTTACTTTATAGATTATGTTAGTTATATGTCAAATTTATAAGTATTGTATTTGTTTGTAAGTGGGATTATGTTTGTGCAGTTTGATGGTACGATACTGTGTTAATTGAAAGGTGATTTCTTGCAGGAAGTATGGTTGGATAGGGTCACCGGAAGAGTGTGTGTGTCAATCTCTGCGAAGGGAATGGCGATAATGGGAATAGACGATCGGAGATACTGGAATTGGGTTCCTACCGAAGAATCTAGGTTGGATCTTTGTACTTTATTGTTGCTTTGATTAATACTTATGATGTGACAAGGCTAATGAACTATACGCTCATAGGATTGGAAATTTTGTTTCCACAGTGTTAAGTTAGGGTTGAGGTGGTATAATAAGCGTTAATAAGTTAATTAAAAAAAGAACAACATATAAAAAAGACGGAATGCCCATTAAGACTCTTGTCGAGTTGTTGATCTATTGCAGTTTTTTTGTTCAAGTTTGTTGCTAAAGTTATACATTTATGGGAGATTTACACCTATATCCTTACAAAACTTAATAATTACATCAATATCCTTTCAAAATTCACAATTACGTCAATGTCCTTTTAAAACTTTATTAAAATACTCATATATATCCAAATAATCAATTTAATGATTATTAAATAATTTTAATTCATTGAAATCTTGTTTGCATATTTAATAGGATGTTATATGACTTTCATACCCTTCATGAACTTCTTATTTCACATTAGAAAAAACCTCAGAGATAACCCCTACACCTCTTCATCCTCAAGAACGTCACCACCGTCCTCTACGTACGACCATGGAGCACCACCTAATCACAAGAAACCACTACTCATCTCGGCGTTTTCACTTTCTTATCAAGATCGTAATAGAAGACTATTAATTAACTATTGATAAAGTGATTATCAATGATTATATGACGAATTAGTTAGGGCTTCATAAAAAGCCCGGCCACCTGAGTCATGTGAATTGGTTTTAAACATCTACAATCGGCTGATTTTGTATAAATAGAAGAAAGAACAGATTGCAAGATATCAAACTTTTAGAATCAACAAATCAATAACATATACTAATCCATATCCCTTTTCCGATTCACCGTCAAATCACTATCTTCTTTCACAAAAACCCACTTTCACTTTGAAAATAACAATTATAATATATTTCTATTTAATTTAATATTAATATATATATATATATATATCGCTATTTTTCAATCGGACATATTTATTTGGTTAACAGTTAGTCAAGATCACTTACATATAAGTGACAAAGATCACTATCATCGTGTGTGTTCGAGACTTCGAGAGTTTTTGAAGATGTTATTTTATTTTTTGTTATCTAAAAAGGGTAAAAGAGTCATTCCTTAATTTGTATGTATAAATATAAAACTAAATCTGCTTAATTATAATTAAAATGATTATTTAGATATATTTGAGTATTATAGAGTTTTAGAAGGATATCGATGTAATTATGAAATTTGAAAGGATATTGACGTAATTAGGAAACTTTGTAAGGATATAGGTGTAAATCTCCCTACATTTATTGAATGAACTCTTTAATTATGGGGGACACGTAAGATATCATTTAAATATCAATATGTGGACCATAAGGAATGGTATGGGTTAGACGTAAAACTCCCATGTCTTGTAATATGCACCGTTCTTTATGCCGGATCGTTTGCTGTATAGACTTCATCTTTGACATAAAGAAATGTGTTTTTCAATTCGTTAGAGAGTTACCTTCAGTTAGTATTGTGTTATATTGAACCTGCTGTATATCCGTCCACGATAGTGATCTGTGCTTAAGATTGGTAGCCTATCATGAGCATACACTTGTCACTCCCAAGATTATTATTTGAAGTTAATAAAGCTTTTCTAACATATAAGCTATTAAGCTGTTATAATAGTAGTATTATTTTGCTGTAGTTATAATGGCTTATACATTGTGATTTATAGGTGGCAAGTCTGACCCATTTGTACAGTGTTGGGTCAATTCAGGTCGTGTTCCATTGGTCATGGGTCAAACAGGTAAGATATAAAAATAGCTGTCGATGAATCAGCCAACATTGGCTGAACATGTTGAACTGGTCAAAGTCGCCTAAAATGTAAATCAAATTCTTCCTTTAATAATATGCTTCCTTGTAACTAATTTTTTTTAATCTATTTTTGGCTATGTTAATAGTTACAGATTCAAAAAGAGGACAAAAAAATGTTGGTGGGTCGACTTAACTCTTTTTGACATGCGCTTAAGATGAGCTGGTTTGAACCAAACCCATTTTCACCTGTTACCAACCCACAATGACCTGCCCATTTCTGTCACTTCTAGTTGTATTACATGCTCTTTTAGTTTTTTCAGATAGCCTGTTTGTTGTATCTTTATGTGTATATGTATTAACAATATGGAGTTGCAATATGCACTAACACTACATTGTAAGTTTGTATGTCTGCTTGTGGTCAACTCAAAATTATACGATTAATACTACTCTTAAAGGTGATCTATAAATTTAATTTAAATATGTGCATGCTCTTACTTATGTTCTGATTTCATGGATTTGTATACTATGAATGTCTTGACTCAACTTTCTTTTCTGTATGTGTCATATGTTGAAATCTCAACCCAGGGGGGGAGGGGTTGGGGGGTTCACCAGCGAGTCAACTGGTTAAAAAAAGTGGATACGAGTCGAACAAGTCTAATAGGTCGAAAGTCTCCCAAAGGGTATTAAAAAATGTTTAAAATCTCCTAAATTGTTTTATTCTTCATAATATAGTTTTTTATAATGGTAATCTACACATGAAACAATTAACTTAAAAAGGAGAAGGCAAAAAATTGTTTGAAGGCTGGCCCAACCTGGCCTGCCCATTTCAAACACTAGTAAGAGGTTCCCGTGTTGATCATCTACCCAACCTGCCATTTTGTCATCCCTGGAAATTATTGGCAATTTAAGAAGTGAGTTATGTACTAATCCTGCTACTACCATTGCAGGTTCAACATTGCAGCCTATTTACAGCAGATATGGTGGTTTGAAGTAGATGGTTTGGTGAAATTCCCTTTTCCAGCTGATGTATACACATTATCATTTAGAATACACCTTGGAAGATTCTCCAAAAGGTTGGGACGACGTGTTTGCAGTTTTGAACACACCCACGGTTGGGACATAAAACCGGTAAGATTTGAATTGTCTACTTCAGATGGTCAAGAAGCTTCTACCAAATGTTTTTTAGATGATTGTGATAAAGTTGAAATAAACGGAAATTATAAACGTGGTTGTTGGATAGAGTATAAAGTAGGCGAGTTCATTGTAAATGCATCTGATCCCGTTACTGAAGTCAGATTCTCGATGAAGCAAATAGATTGCACTCATTCTAAAGGTGGGATTTATGTAGATAATGTATCTATAATCCCGAGTGATCTAAAAAAGGGTAGAAGAAGAAGGATGTTGAAGTAAGTCTGGGAAAATGTCGTGTAGCTTTGTTAGTGTCGGTGATCCCTAAACGTTTTAGATTTGGGAAATCTATGGCAGCATAAATTTCAGAAAGCATTTGGTGGCTGTTATGGAAGAAATGCCACCTGGACAGATTTTCTGGAGATAGGTATGTTTTTTGTATGTCCATGTATAATTGTTACATGTGTATTTATGATCCAATTTTTTGCTTATTACATGTTTGGTGGTGATAGCTAAGAATGTACTTTGTTTATTTCTCTTATTTTTTGACAAAGTTAGTGATACCAAGCAGAATTACCATTTTATTAGGTCTTTAAAAATATTCATTTCTAGAAATCAAATATATAGTGATATATGATTCTTTTAGAAAGTAATACTTTCACACCGACAATCTACGCACATAACATATTTATTAACACATTTGTCTCAAGTGATACTTGATCACACAACCTTTAAATTGTTGGGTTACTCCGATACTTCTAGGCAATGGCCCCTTGGTTATAGTGATATACTATTAATGTTGAGCCTATAACTGAACTTCCACATACTCGTCCATATACATAAGCTTCAACATTTCATGTACTACCACTAACTTTCTAAATAAATTACCGTGTCTTGAACTGAAAACAACATCTAAATTACAAGTTAAAGATAATGCAAGTCAATCTGTCAATACGCCTCTTTGGTGCTTTGGGTAACCTTCATTGATGCACTTGTAGATGTACCAAATATGCATGGTAAGTTACTAAAAGTCAGGCCAGTAAGTAAAAGAACGATGTTATTACTGTGATGATTATAGAAAATGACAAGTGATTACATGATACGATATGTGTGAGTCTTGCTGGATAAACCTGGAACCTGATTGCATCGGTCTTAGGTTTTAAACCCACAGATGTTACCAACTAACAGAAGGCATAAAGTTTGTTTGGATCATGTGGAGTTGACGATTTTCATGAAATTAGTTAGGCGAAAAGTGGAAGGCGTGTTAGACCCAGGCATGGCCCTTGAGCCATTTCATGTAGGGATTATTGGACAATTAGTTAATTGCACCGTCTGTATAGTCATGTAGCTTTATAAAAAGGTATTCATAGATATTACTCTATTGTCTTGGTTGACTAGTGAATTGGGGTTTATTGAGCATATTAGGAGAGATCCCACCTTTCGAAAGTCGTCATTATTGTCTTTAGCTCGTTATTGCGTTATATTTAAATAATTCATTCTTGTCCTCTCAAGACCATGGGAGAATACAAACTTGGGTTAACTATTTCTTGTGAAATTATTTCTAGACCCAAAAGCTGAACAAAACACTGTTTTTATAGGTAAAAAATGTTTATATGCTTGGACATGGTTCAAATTGCGCATTGATGGTGCCTACATAACACGTATAAGCATTCAAACATCAAATTTCATCTCTTTTTTACGAACAAAGCAACTATTCTTGTAACTTCATTGCCGGTTATATTTCACTACAGGATTTACAGTTGTTTCAGTTTTTTGCCTCTGTTTTATGCTGGATCTAGGGGTGGTGAAATAGTGCAGCAGTTCATTATGAACATCGTAAAGAAAAAACACACAAAAAAAGTACTTAAAGTTCCCTTCATAATAAATCTTTAAGGCTTTTGTATAACAGTCTTTAAGTTGCCTTAAAAAGTTCACAATCCCTAGCTAATCTTAGGACTCAAATTTCAATTAGGTATTTAGGTATATATAACCAAATCCACAGTATGGTACACACTTCCACTACTTGTGGTACAATTCACTACACTTTGATTTTTTAGATAACTTTCAGTGTCTTGTTTTTGCCATGGGAATGTTTCCATTTCCAATGATTTTATAGAACAAGAATTTTATTGGAATCATCATTTATATCTTTCTTTATATCCTGCCTTTCTCTCACTCACACATATACACACACTAGAGGTGAGAGAGTGAGAAGATGAACAGGTTGTGGGGTTTGAGTCATAATTGAATGTAGACTATATGGATGCAAAAACTGCAGTTGAGCCTGGAATAGTAGGATGATGATATTTAAAATCTAGTACTTTTGCCTATTTGGTGGTGGTGAGTAGAGCAATTAATTTTTCACTGCGGTAGTAGGCGTCGGTCTGCGTAGCTCGCATCATCATCATCATAATCATCATAATCTCTCAATTACCATGATCTAAATTTCTGTATTTATGGAGTTGTAGCTACTGCTAAGTTAATAGCCTCAATAGTACAGTGCATATGCTCCTAATGAGGCCTGCTGACAATTTATGATCAAAGCTACTCATTTTGGACCACATCTGTTCCCTCATAAAAACTGTTTTGTATGCGTGTTTGTGTTTATGTATTTTTATCTTTTATTTGTGGTAGAAAAATTGCTTATTGATTCACTTTCCAGCATTATTTGATGACTTTATGCTAATTTGGTTTATGTTGGGTCAATTCGTTGACCTTTTTTTGTGTATTTTACTGGGTATGTCATTTTTGTAGAAATGGTAGGTCATGAAATGCTAGAATCAAGCTTGCAGGATACGTGCGTATTGCATGGGCTTGTTAACTTGGTGTGGTAAAATAGACAAGTTGGACAACGGGTCAAAGTAGGTCCAGGTAAAATGACCCGCTTGATTGTGGTGTGTGCACTTTATTATTTCTTTGTCGATTTTGAAAACATGTAAAAGTGTTAAAAAGATTTAAAACTAATATCATTAGATTAATTATCTAGTTCTTTATATGAAGTGATTTAGAAGGTTTTTGACTTCCAACTTGTTTGACCCTCTTAACCCCATTTGACTATTTGACAATAAGAGGTGCACAAAGCTCATGCCTGGCCTAAAAAAGATTGGCATCTTCTGGTTTGGAAAAAGGGAGTGATCTGTACACTACCAAAAATTATCCGTACACTACTCAATATGCTTTATGGTGTTGTACAATACAATACTGTAAAGTACAGTTAGTGATGTATGGATAATTTTTGGTGGTGTACGGATCATCACCCTTTGGAAAATCCCGGGCCTAGAAAAACCACGCCGGGCTAACCCTACACCTAAATAAAACAACCAGGCCTTTTATGGCCCAAACGGGCTTAGCCCGGATTTTTTTAAAGCTTTTTCGAATTCTAATATTTGTATTTCAAAGTATTGTGATATATATATCTTTATAATAAGGTGAATAAAAATTCTAATAAATATAAAAGGTACATAATATGTGTATGTATATACGTATATAGGTACTTGCGTATTGTGTGTGTGTTTGTGTATGTCTTAGCTGATCTACGCTGAATCTAGCACCACTAATATGATTATGTCATTTTGTTTCGGTATGTAACTGCTTCATGAAACCGTAACAATGAAAGCGGTTATTAATCTTTTGAGAACTATAATCTATAAAAGTAATCAATCACTCAATACTCTATTTTAAGGGATGTATATTGTATATAATCTATAGAAGATAATTTTTGGGATTGTGTATTTTAATTGCTTATATGCATATTGTTTATTTTTATAGCACATAAGCAGAAACAAATTGCTTATCTAATTATTCCAAAGGAATAAACACTTAGTATTTCTTAAGGAACAAGTACATGCTTATTTTTTAAGAAAAAAACTCTTACAAATAAGCAATTCCAAACACCCCGTATGTAGAAATAAGATAATGTTTACATGTGATATATCATTAGTTCATTACTAAAAACTTGGAACAAATGTACATAAGACATTTACTTTGAAGAAATTCAGGTTTTTTCTCAAAATTGCCTGGGTTTATTTCAAAAAAGATTGGGATCCCGAGCTTAGCTGTTTTGGCCTGGGTGCGCCCGAACAGGGCTTCTATGGATAATGTTAGTCCTGCTGGGGACTTTCAAGCAAGATTGGGCTTTTCGGGCTTTTGCGGGCTGGGCTTTGGCCCGGCTTGGACTTTAGTCTATTCGTGCACCTTCCCTTTCTAGTTTATATTTATGCTATATGCATGATACACTCGTTCGAAACTAAAAAATAACCCATATGGACACATTTGCGTATAAATGGGTCAAGATTGCACCCTTGCCAGGTGAAAGATGACTGATTTCACAGTTTCCAATAAATTTATGTCCAGTTTTATGATTGGAAGTTGAGGTGAAACCTGGATGAGTACTTAAATTCTTGGAATTATTTTTGGTCAAGCTCAGGAGCAGGTTTTGACTAATAATGTTTTGTGGAATCAATTCTAAATTCAGCTAGCAAATAATTGCAAATTAATATCATCTCATACATTTATGTTGTGAGGTACAATAAAACAATGCATCACCCTTATTGATATCTTCATGAGTTTGGTGTCTGAATTTTACCGATTCTCTTAAGATCAAATGATACCATATCTGATAAAACAAAGAAATAAAAAAAATGATACCATAAAATGCATAGAAAAAGGTAAACTATCATTAGTAATTTTGCACCTTGTTCCCTTGAAAGTTGTATGTTGATAATTCTAGTGTAATTGAGATTTGCTCTGGACCGAAGGATATTTAAAGTTGCTTGGACTGTCAATAAATAGCGGTGTCAAGGGGCAGCGCCCCCTTGTGAGGGTTTAGGGGGTCGAGCCCTCTAGTTTGGGTCCCGGTAAAAGAAATATATAAAGGCCTTAGTACTCATTTTTCCCTCCAAAACGAATAGGGGTGATGTTTGTTAATTAAACGTTGCTTCTGTTCGTGTAAAGATGCGATGTTGGTTCCTGCCAACCTATTTTAATAGCCAAAATAATTCTGGATAATACAGAGTATTTGGTCCTCATTTTAACACACGAAAAACACCACTCTCTCTAGTATTGCTTAGTTTCTCTGCTAAAATTCTAAGTGTGTTTTTTTATCTTATCCCATTAAAGATTTTGTGAACCCAGATTGTAAAAGGGTCGAAATACTTTATTGAGAATGTGATTACACGATTCAAAGAATATCCAAAATTATCATCACACTCTAATTCTCCAACATTTTATACTATTTTGTGTGGACACAACCTGATACTCATCAAGAGACGCGCGATATTGGCGCGGCTCAATCAAACCGAAGAGTCGGAATATGTTGACCGACTAAATGGTGAGGTTGAACCGTAGCAATATCTCGAGTTTCTATAATAATATAAAAATACCATGCAACTCTCACCTCATGGCGAATGTAACCCTCCATAGCTTGTCTTTAGATGTATCAGATCGCCTGCGTTCAAAGTTCATGCTTGAAATTTGATGTTATTTTACCCAAGTTTGAACTTTAGTGGATAGATGATTATTGTTATATGAAATTATGTATTATATATAGGGTTTCATGGTGGTATTTTAGGCCATCCAAATTGAATAGACACACATTGGAATGCTTCCTGATTGCCCAAAGAACCTATTTGATGTTTTCCAAGACATGCCGGCCTTTCCATTTATGATATTGATATATTCACGTCTACGTTTTAAAGATTCAAATCCTCTTACGTTCCTTTCCACCCTAAAACAAACTCGAAAACACGACGTTAAGAATTATAATCAGAGGTCATGTTCATTAAAAATAAACAAAAACCCGTTTATGAGGTGACTGTGTGCACACATAGCTATCTATTTTCTCACTTCTAATTCTAATTATTATTATATTAAATTAAAAGAGAAAAAGTATAACAATGTTGGTTTTTATACATTCTTGTCTTAACATGTAAAGCATGGACAAATTAGCCAGCAAAACAAGAAAAGTAAACGTCATAATTGTGTTTACAAACTTGCTTCCGACTTGTACTATGCCACTTGTTTGCATGTAACTCCCACGCCAAAATTCACTGCCAGCATTCTAAAAGCATATGTATCATAACAATGCTATTTGTATAAAATCTAATTAAATAATCACTACAACAAAAATATCATTTATCCACACTTTTTTTCACTCTTTTTAAAAATGTGTGGAATTATATTGTTACATTAGTAGAGTAGAATTCAAATGAATACATCAATTTTGAGTGAGAATAGGGGAATCAATCTCAACCACTCATTTTCATCAAATACTCATTTCCCCCACATTTTTGAAATTCAAATATCTCACAAATGGTAAGTCGAAAAATTATGAAAATTGCACCATAAAATTCAGCGTTTTCTCCTCTTCGTTTTGCCGACCCTCAATGCATACTTTTGACAACTTTTTTTCCATTTTTTGGTGGGTTTTACAAATTAGTAACACATGTGTTATTGATTGGTTGTAAATTTGATTTGTGGTTAGGGTTAGGGCTTAGGGCTAAGGTTTAGGGTTTAGTATTTAGGGTTAGGGTTCAGGGTTTAACATGGTTAAGGGTTTAGTATGATTTAGGGTTTAGAGTTTTGTAAAGCGTTTAAGGTTAAGGGTTTGGGGTTTAGGGGTTAGGGGTTAGGGTTTGGGGTTTGGGGTTTCGGGGCGAAACCCCCAACCCCCAACCCTAAACCTCTAACCCTAAACCCTAACCCCTAACCCATAAACCCCAAACCCTAAACCCTAAACGCAACACTTTCACACATGTGTTAGTAAATGTGAAACCCACCAAAAAAGATGAAAAAAAAAACTCGTCGAATGTATGCCTTGAGGGACGGCAAATCGAAGAGGAGAAAACGCTGAATTTAATGGTGCAATTTTCATAATTTTTCGATTTGTCGTTTGTGAGATAATTGATGTTGGAGGCAAATGGGTTTTGTACATTTTGAACATTCTCTTTGTACACATGACACAATATCTTTGGTTCCCTCATTCTCACACAAATTCCTATTCTCATTTGAACCCCACCCTACATTAGTAAGTGTGGAAATCACCAAAATCTTCACATATATAAGTGTGAGGGAAAAAAGTTTACACTTAAACTGTGGAGAAATTACAACTTGTCAACATTTAAAAGTGTGAAAAAAGATTTGTAACACTCAATTTATCCACACTTTCTCTTGTGTGGGAAAATCATGTGTTACAAATTATTTTTCACGCTTTTAAGTATTGAAAAGTTGTAATTTCTCCACACTTACAAGTGTGAGATTTTCTTGAAAATCTTATCTTTTTTAAAAAAATTTACACACTTTCTAAAAGCATGGAGAAAAAAGTGTGATAAAATGACATTTTTTTTGTAGTGAATGAGAGTATTTTTATTAAAATAAAACAATATAGCCTTGTATAAGGTAATTAGTAAATACTTTTAGACATTATAATACTATATGGACGGCCCCAAATGAGTTGACCCTTCATTTTCATCCTACACCCACAAATCCTCATAATCTATGCGTACTTTTAATTTTGATAACAGTATTAGATACTCTCAAGTTAACGCATCAGTTTAGTTCAACATAATTATCAGAACTGGGACTAGGACGACAGACGGTTTTAGGTTCGTTAAACGTATTAACTAGATAATGATTGCATCAAATTATATATATTAGTTTGTTTGCGTTCGTGAACAAACAAATTTTATTTGTGAACAAATATTAACAATAAAATCCGTTCGTTTTCGTTTGTTTGTTTGATAAAACCTCAATGAACAAACACGAATATGCTTCGTTCGTATTCGTTCCGTTTGTTTACAGGCATGTCCATAACTATTTCCAAATTGTCATTGTTATTACTTTCATATAAGCTGTATGTGTTCTTTCAGTATCAGTTTGTCACTACTATTGGATTAGTTGGATATGAATATTATATTTATTTGTTTCATCAAAAATTTAATTTACTTATAGTAGTTGGTTTGCAATATAGAATTAGGGATGCATATTAGTGTCGATGGTAGTGGATTGTTCTAAAATCAAAATGAGTAATATAATATTAGAAAACATTAAGTTTTGAAGTATAAGTGGTGGGGGTCATCGGTTATCATAAACAGAAAGCATAAAACATTACTATTAGGGATGGTAATGGATCGGATATGGATCGGATGATGTCATATCCACATCCATATCTATTTATATATTTTCGACCATATCCGTATCCATATCCATTTGATTTCAATTCATCCATCCATATCCGTATCCGATGGATTAAGCGGGTTAATGGATGTCCGTTAGATATTCAATAGATGTAAAAAATTTCTTCCTAATATGAAATGAAACCAGCAAATATTGTAACAAAAAAATAAATATAACGTAACAAACGGAAATCTATTCACAAAAACGTGCAAACATTGTCAATCAATGAAGCATAATTGGTTATAATTACAACTAAACATATATTTTGACAAACCTAGATGTGTTATCCATATTTATCGGTTAATTACACATGTTTTGATTGACACCTTATTGGTTTATGGTTTATATGTATACTGCGAGAACTTTTAAATTACATTGTTTTTATACATGTAAATGCAACAAGTTATACATAAATGTTATTTAATGTTCATATTAATAACAAACAAAAGTTAAAAACCACAAAAGACGTGTTAAACTATAAAATATATGAAGTGTTCACATGTGCATATATCAAATGTGCACGAAATATATAAATTTGTTTTTAAAGGTTATTTTGATATTTTCTCAAACTATTTTGCTTTTAACCTTAATCTAGATCAATATTGTAACACCCGCCAAATTAGGACTAGTATTTAGTGCCTAATCAGATGTTAATACATGTAATTAGTTCTGTGTTAGGCTAATTAATGTATCGAATTATGTATATTGTTGAATATATATGAAAATGCGATTTGGTTAAATCGTACGCAATTTAAATCGAATGTATTTCGATTCAATTTTATTACGGACGTTGGTGACCAATTTTATTAAATAACGTTTTATATCAAAAATATTATTATGATAATATTTCGTATTCATTCGGATCGTACAAACAAATCTTACACAATTTAAAATATTAAAACGCGCAAATTTAATAAACAAATTTACCTTTTATAACTCAAAATAAATGGATTTGTAAAATATTTAAATAAAATATCGCGTAATAATTTGTATTTTAAAACGTACCATTTAATATGTAAAATAATTATTTAACGTTTAAACGACGGAGCAAACGAACACCGCACGGAGAACGGAGACTGAAAAGTTGGAGGATAACCTCCAACTCTCCCCTCTCTTTTTCCTCATTTCTTCCATTCACTTTCTCTCTCTTACTCTCTCTTTCTTTCTTTCTCTCTAATCACCACCACCTCAATAATCTCTCAAAATCGTAAAATACTAGCATCAAACGACTTCGGATCTTCAAGATTTTTAGAGATTCACTACCACCACGCAACGATCTATCTTTCTATCTTTCCGAAATTTCATTTCGGCAATTTGTAAGTTTCCGACACAACTCCGAAAACTCTCGTTTCTAAGTATTATCACTTGCTAGTTGTTTGTATAACCTTGTAATGTCCTAAAATGGGTTGGGTAAAAATATTAGGCTGATCGATGGCCGGAAAATGCGTTTTTGAAGTTGAAACTCCGATCAGATCCCGTACGTCGCATTTGGCCTGGAGCAAATGCGACGCAGCGACTTACGTCGCACGAATCCTCGACGTCGCATATAGCGACGCAGCCTATTACGTCGCATTGACTTGCGAATGTCGCACATAGCGACGCAGACCTTAACGTCGCCAACTTAACCAACGTCGCATTAGCGACGCAGCACCCTACGTCGCATTGAATTGCGAACGTCGCAAAATGCGACGCAAGCACTCACGTCGCACCCAACGTCGCACAAACCAGAAAACTCAGATTTTTACTAAGTGTCGAGACCTAAAATTTTAACACCTGATTTGACCCAAATTCGGATCCAGATGCGTTTTTCGTCAAAGCAATATAGTAGAAATAAAAATTTTCCAAGCTGACCTGGCAGCTCGACCCCAGCCAGGGGCTCTGCCCCTTGGACCCCGCCAGGGGCTGCCGCCCCTTGGACCCCGCTACCAGGGGCGCTGCCCCCGGACCCCCGTACTTAGATTCCGTAACGGCTTCTAAAACACAATCAAAACACATTTTTCAAGTAATACGACACGAAATCAAAATAATAATAGTTGAGATTATTATTACAAATCCGTCACCAACGGGCCGTACATATTTTCAAACATTCGAATCAATCAACCAAATGTAATTTGGACATTATAGTTGGACGAACAACTACAAGGGTGATCTTTTGAGATACCCAATCATGTTTATAACCATCGCGTGTCGTGGACACCCTCAGGTTACAAGTCTTTGGACTTCATACTCGGCTAATCAACTCAAGTTTATTAAGTTAAACTCGCTAGACTCAGGTGAGTCTCATAGCCCCTCTTTTACTGTTTTACTCAGGGGTGTGATATACTGTTCAACTTTTAACATGTGAACGCAAGTACCAACTTTTCATATACTACATGAGTTTTTCGAAACTAATCATTTAAAGTCCTCCGTCAGCATAGTTGTTAATACGTTGTAGCGTGAATATTAGTATATGGTACCATATAGGATTGACCCACCTCGTCCGGGTTAGCAAGCACTAACCGGGTAAACGGACGTACTAATATTTGGGAAGACGAATGTGGATTAGGCATTCGTGGAGGCAACCTCGCCCGGAATTCTCTATAGGGGACCCGGCCCTCGAGTTAAGCTCAACTATGTGCTCATGGCTGTATACACGATGACTATCATTTAATTGCTGGATGCAATTCATTATTTAATTGCTGGATGCAATTCATTATTTAAATCTTGCGGTTCATACTACATTAACTGATTTCAAACCTGTGAGCTCACCAGCTTTTTAGCTGACCTTTTAGCATATATCGCAGGTACCAAGCAGTAGGATGTTTCTGCTTCAGGACTGTAGCTCGAGTCAGCATACAGAAGATTGAGATTTTCTTGCATTAGTATATTTTGTACAAGTACTTATGTACTGAAATCTCCTTTTATTTAAACTCGAGCTATGTAAAGCTTTAAATGTGGTAAACATTTCAGTTATCAATATATTTTGTTAAAACGACGCATATAGAGTCGTTTACTATATATCTTTGTGCTTTGTTATTGATTAGTAACACCCAAATCAAGCTTCCGCAAATCATTAAATTTGGGGGTGTTACAAATATTCACATGTAATTGAATCATTAAACATGTTAAAATCTCTATAATTTAAAAGTTCATGCAGTTTTGTACCTTTTTGTAGTTCTCATTTGATCCTTTGGCTATATATATATATATATTTCGGGTGAAATAGATAAACTCATGGATGATAAATTTTCATCCATACTATTCATCCACATCCATATCCATATCTACTATTCATTCATTTAGATCGTTCATATCCACCACTAAGTGGATGGATCGGATGGATATTCACCTGAGCGGGTGACCATTGCCATCCCTACTAATGATACAAATGTATGATAACTCGAAAGGATGCATGTGTCCCGATAATTAATTAAGTAGGTAACTCACATGCAGTACACGATTTAAATGATACGTGCCCCATTTTCCAAGTATGGCGAACTTACATTGACTATTAGATAATGATATAACCATACAATTTTTTATATTTTTTTAAACAAAGTAAACAACCTTTGCCATTTAGACAACTATTTTCTCAAACATTCAGTTCTTTAATTAGTTTATTGGTGGTGTGTTATTCCCTCTGTTTTTAAGTGTCTCATTTTATAATGCATACGATTTTAGAAAAGTCACTATCTAACAATAACATCTCATCTTTAACCACTAAAATTATTGATAGCAATGGAATCTGGATACTTAGCCGGAGCACTGTCCGGGTATTACACTAATTATAAATGTAAATAACATGTCTCCTAGATAGCTAGTAGACATTGATATGTACCGAAAGTATCGTGTAGTATTTAAAATGCATTAACTTCGGTAAATGACGATGGTAAATTGCAGATAATTGACAACGTTGATTGATTTTCTCGTTTATTTTATTTGATATAGTTACCTTTATCCCGGTGTGTACCTAGGTTTCTAATGATTAACGTTCGAAGTGAAAATGAAAAAGGGAAGGTAAAAAACCAAGTAAAAGAAAGAGATCAAAGACAAAAACAATGATGATGATTAGAGAGATGCATTAAAATTATGAATTATTTATGACATCGATATGAAAGATACTTTGAATCAATTTTTAAGTGTAAGAAGGTACTTTAAGATTGTATATATAATTATATAATATATATATATATATATATATATATATATATATATATATATATATATATATATATATATATATATATATATATATATATATATATATATATATATATATATATATAATAATAATAATAATAATAATAATAATAATAAGGTCAAAATATAGATTGGTACCATGAACTTGGCTAACTAGGTTTAACGGTACCCTAAATTTGTAAAGGTATACTATAGTACCCTAAACTTGAAGCGGTAAATTTTGAGCCATTGACTCGGTTCACTCGGGTAACTCTGTTGTGACTTTGTTTTCCTTCAAAAAATAAAACCCGTTCTCTTTTTATATTTTATTTATATCTCACCATCCTTTGTTCTAGATACATTTACAGAAACATATAGTCAAATACAGAAATACAGTACTACACAACTACGAATAGTACTCCCTTAAATAAAATAATTCTTCTCCTCTCTTACTCCGTATTTTTTTTGTCCTAACAATCTCCTTTACATTCTTTTTTACACCTTCTTTCATTTGGGGATGAATGTGATGCCATCAACAACATTGACTCTGAATTCTTATCATCACACTCATTGTTAATTTGATCTAAAATTTTAGATAACACACAAAAAAAAAAAAAAAAAAAAGAAAGAAGAAGATATTTATCCTTGAAGTTGGGTATTCTCCATCTCCTAACCCCTATATTCTAATGTATTTTGAAAGGCAAAACTTATTAGTATTTGCATATCGGAGCAGTTGAAGAAGAAATTGGCCGAGAAAAATTATTAGAAAGACAAAGATATATGAAAAGTTTTTGTATTTAAATTTAAGAGAAAATCATTCATGTATCTGTATGTATTTGGGATATTGCACACTAGTGGATGGTGATGGGTGGTGATAAAAGAAAGTGACGGTGATCATATGAAAGGGTTGAATTTTCGAAGGAAGGCAAAGTCACGTGAGGCACATGTGACCGAGTTAACCTAGTTAACTTTCTATCAAGTTCGGGGTACCATTGTATACATTTACAAGTTTAGGGTAATGTTAGACTTATTTAGTTGACAGGTATCAATTAGGCCTGTAAATGAACCGAACGAACATGAACGGAGTCTGTTCGTGTTTGTTCGTTAAGGTTTTGACGAACAAATGAACGAACACGAACGGATAAGTGAACAAATTGTGTTGTTCATGTTCGTTCATTAAGAAAATTTGACTGTTCACGAACACAAACGAACGAATACGAACAAATACATATTTAATGCATTTCTTCATTAATATCTTAAACGAACCTCAACAAACACAAACGAATATATATATATATAACAAGTTTTATAAGGCATATACAAAACGATCACAATATGATGTTTAATTCCAATATATTAACAACTTTTATAAGACATCCAAGTGGATCAAAATTTTGCATGAAGATAAACTCTCTTGCTTGGTCCGATCGTAGGAAAATCAAGAGCTTTGGAACTAGTGGAGGGAGAAAGTGGAGATGTCTTTGGAGTGGAGGGAAATATGAGAGTGAATGTAAGGTAAAAATATTGAGATGTTTAATATTATTATATGAATATATCTAAATATTTAATAATATTATATTTAGAATTGAGCTTAGATTAAAATAAGATATACAAATATGTATTTATTTAATTAAACTATTAGTTAACAAACGAACAATTAACCGAACGTTCACGAACATGTTATCGAACGTTTACGAACATAAATGAACGAACGAGACATGTGTTCATATTCGTTCATATAATTAAACGAACGTAAAAATTTGTTCATGTTCGTTCATATAACGAAACGAACGAACATAAATGAACTTCCCGCCGAACGATTTGTGAATAGTTCGCCGAATGTTCGGTTCGCTTAGAGACCTAATAATACCCTCAACTATTTCATAGAAAAGGGGCGTACAAATTTACTGTGGTTTAATTGGTTTTAATGTTCATGGCAGGATAAAGTCAAATATTGCATGCAATTGCGTACTACAAATATCAATTCTGAGAATTTTGTGTCTCAAAATATATAAAATGTTATTCGATATTCTTGAAAGTTGAGATTTTAATTTTAAAAAACTCCGTCTATAACCTATATTTGATATAAATAATTTTTTGAAATAGAGCTCTTGAACTGTCTTCTAAAAGAATACCCATATCCGCCACCGTCAAATTTTGCCACAGGAACCCTTAAATTTACTGTCTGTCTAGTTTTAACTTTTTAAAGTCTATATTTTTCAATTTTAACCTTAAATATTTTTGTTTATGTCATATAATACTTGATTCAAAATATATGAATAGATTGAGTTTTGAATCTATTTTCATTAGTATAATAATTATCAAATATTATATGACACATACAAAAATATATAAGGTCAAAGTTGGAAAATAAATACTTTAAAAAGTCAACAGGACAATTATTTTGGAACGAAGGGACTACAACTTTCCATTTATTTGAAAAGTATTAATTGAAATTTTTGATTATAAAAAAATTTAGGTATAATAAATGTAATATATTTTTCTTATTAACAGCCATAAAAACTGTTATTATTAATTCCTATGATGATAATCAATGAGTTATAACTTGCCCGTCGTGTTCGCAACGGATTAATGTATTATTAGTCGATTTTAATCATTTTATTAAATTAAATTAGATAATGAAAACACACATAATCGAATCATTTATTTCTATACATAAACTAAGAACTAACTTATTTCATAAAAAAAAATGCATACAAATTTACTACACGAATTAGTTTCGATGCATATGGTTTAATCATAGGATTAATATCATCATCAATTAACATTCACGTAATTACTTAGTTAACTTATTTGAATATCTATGAACTCAATTATTTATAAGTGAAGTGTTAACATAAGTATATAACAAACTAAATTTTCCTAATGTAACTATGAGCAACTTCGAACTATACCTATTATGTGTATTATAATTATTGATATTGTCGAGAAGAAAAAAGGATGTGTCTATAGATAGAAACTTGCGTTGCAATTGTACTAGTTTTCAAGAAGAAAAATTAATAATAGTAACATACATGATAAAAAGAAACTGGGAAGAGATTAGAGAAGCACAAGGGATGGAGGGGCGAAACTTTTTTGCAATTTTGATAAAGTTGTGGAAAAGAGGAGAGACTTTTTTTGCAATATTCAGTCAAAAATAATAAAAGATTCAGTCAAAAATAATAAAAGAATGTAAGATGCAGTGATAAATATATAAGATACATTAACAAATATACAAAAGACACAGTAACAATAAAATACATGATGCAGTAACAAAATATACAAGATGCAGTAACCAATATACAAAAGACGTAGTAACAAAAAAATACACGATGCAGTAACAAATATATTAAAGATGCAGTAACAAATATACAAGATGCTGTAAACAAAGTAATTACTAATTTTCTAAATTCAAGAATTAAAATTAAAGATTTACAAACACATCTAAATGCTAAAATATACATAAGATGCAGTAAAAATATACAAAAGATGCAGTAAAAAGTACTCATAGTTTTTTATAGATCTAAAAAGTACGATGCAGTAAAAGAAATGCACGATGCTTTATTTTTTTCAGATCTAAAAAGTAGATTTAGATCAATATTACTATGAGTACTTAAAAGGATGCAGTAAAAGCATTTCATCTAAACATATAGTTTGTGTAAAAATATTCATGACACACTAACAAAATACATCACTGCATCTTAAAAGCATCTCATCTTAACACCACTACATCTTAAAAAGGATGCAGTAAATAAGTACTACTCCGTAGTAGTTTTTTTCATAACTAAAAAAGTACGATGCAGTAGAAAAAAACGTAGGATGCAGTGAAAAAATGTACGATGCAGTCAGATCTAAAAAGTAGTTCTAGATCTAGAAAGTAGATCTACTTATTAGATGATCTACGAATTTTCAAATCTAGATCTATATATTTGTGACACCCGGTCAAAAAGGGCCAAAATTAGGGGCCAATTTAAACTTTAATTATTAGTACTCGGTACGAATCAAAAACAAAGTATTCGGATAATATATATAACTATATATATATATAACATGAAATGATTATTTAATAATCACACGCGAACAAACCTGAAACCACCGAGGAAACATAAAAATAAAAGTTGTCCCAAAACATTTCCAAATAGAATATTATTAACAGAAATAATATTACGATACTCAGAAAATTTGTAAAACTCTTTTTGGATAATTAAAAGTATCCGTAAGTTCAAAGTAAAACAACAATATAATTTAGTATCACACTAAAAGTATTTTTGTGAAATACTTCAAATAAAAACCTATACGATTTAAATTTTAGAAATTTATCGTTTGAAAACATTTTACTAAATAACGATCGGGTACATGAACACGGGTCGGAAAATACCCACCAATATCAATTATTGGAGTCGGGTGATTGGAGCCGGTGTATATACCCGACTCCAATAATGTAAAATGCACACATACGCACACTTTGCTCTTCTCTTTTCTCTCGGTTCCAATTCAACAACAACAAAACTACAACAATAACAACATCACAGCAACAATCATCATCATCATAATCAGTGATCATCTTCTTCATCATCATCATCGGGACATCACCATCATCCTCACGGGTTCGAATTTTACTACGTAAGAACACTAATCAATTCTTGTTAATTTTTCGTTTAAAATACGTAATATATCATGTTGTAGCATAATACTAAGTTCCTTGTTTGCGGAAATTGGATTAAAACTAGTTTTGCTAAGTTTCTGCACGAACAGACATGAACAGACACGAACCAGAGAGAATCACGCAATCGCGTGATGTTTTTTCTTGAGTTCACGCGATCGGGTCAAAGGGATAGTCACGCGATCGGTTGGGGGGTTCACGCGATCGGGTAAACGAGGATGTCACGCGATCGGTTGGGAAGTTCACGCGATCGCGTGATCTTCTATTTTGGGTCAGAATTGTTCAGTGACATTTTTACAAACTTTGAAACGGAAATACAAACTTAAACAATAGATTATAATACGACCGAATACATGTTAATACAAGTAAAGACTATACAATCAAATGCTCATTAGAATCTCGCGTGTTTAGGACATTAGGAGACTTTGGACCATACGTTCCTCGTTGCATATATTCACTGCTCGGATAGACTCAGGTGAGTCTCACAGCCCCATTTTTACTGTTTCAAATATTGGGGTGAGATACAATGCTTACATGCTTTCGTGATCATATGTTATTTGATTAGTTAATTTGAGAATTAACTCAAGGAATTAAATGATTATTTAGTTCAGATAACTATATTAGTTACATTGTTTGACTACCATTATTTGGTCTTGATTATCATTGTTAAATCATTATTTCGAAACCTGCGTTGGTTTCATCATTGTTAAATTTAATGTTGTTCAAAAACCTGCGTTGGTTTGTTCAATATTACGAAACCTGCGTTGGTTTCATCATGGTTAAATTTATTATTGTTCAAAAACCTGCGTTGGTTTGTTCAATATTACGAAACCTGCGTTGGTTTCATCATTGTTAAATTATTATTGTTCAAAAACCTGCGTTGGTTTGTTCAATATTACGAAACCTGCGTTGGTTTCATCATTGTTAAATTTAATGTTGTTCAAAAACCTGCGTTGGTTTGTTCAATATTACGAAACCTGCGTTGGTTTCATCATGGTTAAATTTATTATTGTTCAAAAACCTGCGTTGGTTTGTTCAATATTACGAAACATGCGTTGGTTTCATCATTGTTAAATTATTATTGTTCAAAAACCTGCGTTGGTTTGTTCAATATTACGAAACCTGCGTTGGTTTCATCATTGTTAAATTTAATGTTGTTCTAAAACCTGCGTTGGTTTGTTCAATATTACGAAACCTGCGTTGGTTTCACCATTGTTTAAAAATCATTATTTCAAAACCTGCGTTGGTTTCATCATTGTTTTGAAAACTAAACTGTTTAATCATTGTTTAGGAAACCTGCGTTGGTTTCATCATTGTTTTGAAAACTAAATTGTTAAATCATTGTTTAGAAAACCCGCGTTGGTTTCATGGTTGTTTGAGGAACCTGCGTTGGTTCAAATCATTATTTAGTAACCTTAATTGGTTAAATCATGGTTTTAGAAAACTTAATTGTTTTAAATCATTGTTTGGTTTATTAATTTAAATCCTTGTTCAGGCGAAACATTTTATTATCGTCAAATTATCATGTTGATCACATCAATGTTTATGTTAAACCTGTGAGATTCACCAGCTTTATAGCTGACCCTTTTAGCGTTGTATTCTCAGGTGATCAGCAGTAGTAGGATGGCCCTCAGGATAAGCTATCTACTCACGAGTCGCATGCATCCATTTTGACATGAAGATTTTCCTGCATTATATTTTGTATAATGGTTATGTATTAAAATCTTCAAAACTACTTTTGCGAACTCGCTATTATGTTGTGAACTTTAACTCAAAACTTGTATTACTTTTGTAATTTTTATAAACGTCTCATGTAGAGTCGTTTGCTTATACTTTGGTGCTTTGTATATTGATTAGTCACACCCAAATCGTCGCTTCCGCTAATCATGAAATTGGGGGTGTGACAGATTGGTACCAGAGCCTGAGGTTATAGCGAACTAGGTTGCATTTAGTGGGCCTAGATTATAACCATTAGGCTGTATTCCTCATTAGGTATAACTGGTTCAGGAATTACATCATATGAATTTAATTTAATATAGCTTAGCTAACTATGTACAATTAGATGAAAATGATGTAAAGTCTGAAAGGGGTTATGTCGAACAGGAAGACAATAGTAGACTCTGACCACGAGAGAACCGGGACTCAAGCTGTTTTGTGCTAGACACAACTAGGCGGATATATACGCGTATATGGTATGTGCGTATATGATTAAGCTATTATATATATATAATGTATATATATGGATATGCCTTGGACATGAAATATACGATAGGGCCTTGGATAAATCATAAGGACTTACCGGTCGTAAGTAGATCGAATCAGGGAAAATAGTACCGGGATGTGCCCTAGGTATAGAGGGTCATCTCTTCGAGAGAGTCTTACTCCGGTAAGGATAGAAAATCTTGTTCTTCATCTGTCGTTATGCTTAACGATCAAAATCAATATTCCTCTTAGGATTGAGATCTTTTCCTATCGTTCCTAACCAATTCTCTCAAATCGGCAAACACCCAATGGATAATCCCGCGTTGGATAACAAACAAAATTTAAATATCTGTTCTGATGAGATATTCTTGACACTTCTGTAAACTTCAACTCTTGTAATCTGTTAGACTTGCATGTTAACTGATTACAATCCTATTATCTCTTATTGTCAAATGACATTTCATACGTCAGTTCATTTGTTCAGTAGTCATATGATTAAGATAATCATTTACTTCGATTCAAACTCTGACATGTTCCTTATCTTGTTATTGAAGGAACATGCCTCCAAAATGAAAATCCTTCACAAATGCTGAACTGGAACGACTCATCAACCAGCGAGTGACTGAAGCACTGGCTGCACAACAACCTCCTCCCACCAGCGGATCTGGACCAAACCCGAGGAGCACAGGAATCAACAACGAAGCTCCGGTGCCAAAACCCTGCACCTACAAAGACTTCCTCAATTGCAACCCTCTTACTTTCAAAGGTACGGAAGGAGCCATCGGTCTACTACAGTGGATTGAGAAGATGGAGTCTGTCTTCCGTATCTGCAACTGCCCGGAGGACTGCAAGGTAAAGTTCTCTATCTGCACATTACTGGAGGGTGCACTCACCTGGTGGAACACTTATGCCCAGACGGTGGGTGTTGATGAGGCTTACAAACTTCCCTGGGATGATCTGAAAAGGATGATGACCGAAGAGTACTGCCCTAGGGAAGAGATCCAACGGCTGGAAACAGAGTTCTGGAATCACTCTATCAGCGGCAATGACATAGCTGGATACACTACTCGCTTCCACCAACTAGCTCTCTTGTGTCCAACAATGGTTAACCCCGAGTATAAAAGGGTGGAGAGGTACATCTGGGGACTTCCTGCAAGTATCAGAGGGATGGTGACTGCTTCCAAACCAGGAACCATCCAGGGTGCCGTTCGTATGGCTCATAGCCTCATGGTACAGGTTGTTCAGGAAGGAAAGGACAACAAAAGGAAATCTGAGGGAAACCCTGGCAACCAGAGTCCGACTACCAAGAAGTCTGCAACCACCAAAGTCAATGCCTCTGGATCTGGATCTGGAACAGAAAACAAGAAGGAGTACTATGGAACAAAACCCTACTGTTCAAAGTGCAAACGCCATCATGATGGACCTTGTGGCGACCCCTGTGAGAAGTGCAAGCGTTTTGGGCATCTTGCAAAAGATTGCCGAGTAAAAGCCTGTTTTGAATGTGGTGTAATGGGACACTACCGAAATGACTGTCCCAAGCTGAAAAACACTAACACTGCCAAAGGAAGGTTCTTCGTACTGAGAGCTAAGGACGCTCAAGCAGACCCTGACACTGGTACGTACAATTGTGCGTCATGTCTATTCTATTCTGTAACACCCCCAATTTTGACAGTTTGCGGAAGCGATGTTTTGGGTGTTACTAATCAATAATCACAAGCACAAAGGATACAGTGAACGACTCTAAATGAGACGTTCGAAAAGTTATTACATTAATACATAAGTAGTTTCAAAATACAAGCTCGAGTTCAAGTAAATTCCTAGAGATTCTAATACATAACAGTAAGTACAAAAGTAATGTAATAAAATCTCCAAGCTTGTAATGCATGCGACTCGAGCTAAGTAAGCTTATCCTGCTGGGCATCCCTACTGATGCTGTGTACCTGAGAAGCATTACTAAAACGGTCAACCAAAAAGGTTGGTGAATCTCACAGGTTTATAAGTAAGTAAACAGTTTGAACACAAAAGTAGTATTTGTAAATCATAGCCAGCCAATAATTAATGATCACAGGATATGCTCATCATTAACTTAAGTTTTAATAAGTGGGTGGTTGCAGTTTATGCAAACCGTTTGATACAATCGCCATGAGCCACCATAGTTGATGCTTAACGTACAGTAAATATAGGTACCCCCTCATGAATGTAATCCAAAACATTCATACGGAACGAGTAAGAAACGCCCGTTTCTACAGGAACGGTTCGTGGTAGTGCTTGCTACCCCGGGTGGGGATTGTCAGTCCCATATGGATCCATATACTAAAACTCGCGCTTATCACATAACTAACAACTATGATTCAGGAGGATTTCATTGGATTAGCCGTAAACTCATGCAGTTGGCGTATTCGTAATCTCATACAGTAAGTAAATCATGGCAGCAAGTAAGTTTTGTGTGTTCATGTAAAACAGTAATGCATCTCACCCCTGAGTATAAAACAGTAAAGTAGGGGCTGTAAGACTCACCTGAGTCTGGCAGATAAAGCAGTAAGTAAGCAAGTAGTATCCCGAACTAGCAACCCTTAGCGTCCTAATACGCATAAGGTTTAGTAAGTAAATGGAATACTTGTAAAGTATCCATGCTAGTTGTTCCCAAACTAGTTAATGTCCATTAGTTTGTTTGTAAGTTTGTAATCGTTTGTAAATCGTAGTTTGTATAAAAGTTGTATTGTCCGTTGGTGTTTGCGTGTAATAATAATCTCGTATTATTATTATGTATATATAGTATCCGTTTAGTTATCAAGTGTATGCGCGTAGCACGTGTAACGTTTGTACGGATGTAAATCCGAGTGGGTGTATCCCCAAGTGTTCGAGTGTAAACTCGTGTTATTGTACAAGTGTATGTTTGTTGTAGTGCAAACTCCTAAGTGTTTCGAGTGTAAACTCGTGTGCGGGTGTGAGTGAAATCTCACGTTCAGTTTAGTATAAACTTGTACGTATTCGGGTATCGTTGTATACTTTCAAAATTATATTGTTTTCATGTATAAGTCGTATCGTATTCGTTTTAGTAATTGAAAAGTGGTTCCAACACTTAGAAAATATTTAGTTTTCTGTTCTGGGCATTATGCGACACTATAATGCGACACTAGGGTAGTGTCGCAGACAATATGCGACACAAGGGAAGTGTCGTATGACTTGGTTCTGGTTTGGAGTTTATGCGACACAAGGGCTGTGTCGCAGACATGGGTACGACACTGTATACGACATAGTCGTAGTGTCGCAATCAAGCGAAAATATGCGACACAAGAGAAGTGTCGTGGAAACAAGGTGCGACATAAGAGCTGTGTCGCAGTCAAGCGACGGGTACGACACAACCATGCGACACTATGGTAGTGTCGCATAAAGATGTGTCCAGATGCGACACAAAGGGGCTGTGTTGGTGTTTGCTCGGTTTTGAGGTCAAACGTTCGGGTCTTGACCCGAGGCTTTTACCTAAGTCATATTATGGCTAATAATCACTTTATCAACTGAGTTTTCGGTTCTAGAGGTCCTCGAGGTGTCGGTTTTTAGTTAATCTTTTTCAAAGTTTTGACACAAAATATATATGTTTGTAAATTGATTTTTATAGCAAAACGAGGGCGTTTCTGGGCTAAACCTTCTTCACGAAAGTTGTAGCCGACGAAAAGACGAAGATTTTATGTTTAGAAAGTTTTCGCTAGTTTCAAACGTATGATTTTATAAAAATTCGAGAAGTGGACTGATCTCAGTTTAGTGGTTTCCTGTTTCAGATTCTTGACTCGGTTCCAACCCTCGATTTAACCCATTTGTAGTCCATTTCAAGCCTAACGAAAAATCACACATATTCTCATATATCTAAAGTTCATTTCTGCATTTTATGGCATTTTCTTATGTCCGTTTACTATTTTAAACAAAAATAAAAGTGAAGTGTGGTCAGATTTGGTTCCAAACAGAACTAAGTCCAAAGTTCTAGTATTAGCCGGAGATGGGTGTATTTCTGGGCAAAACGCCCTTCATGAAAGTCGTAGGCGACGAAGAGACGAAGATTTCTTATTTAGAAAGTTTTCGTTGATTTTGAACACACGATTTTATAAAAATTCCGGAAGTGGACTGTTTTCAGTGGTGGTTCTCGGTTTAAGTTTTCGAGTTCCAAAAACGAGTTTTAACGTATAATTTGGACATTATAAAGCTAGGGGAACAACATGTATGTAAAATAATGATAATCGGAAGAGTTTACGAGTCGCCGGAAAACTTACAAAGTCGACGAATCGAGAATCCGAAAAGATGGAAACGTGAAGCTCCTCCTCGTGATCGTTTTCTTCCAAATGAGCTTAGTGTTTTAAGGGGTTTTTGATGGTGGTTTTGGGTGGCTTGTGGCTGCCGAAAATTAGAGAGAGAGAGGGGTTAGAGAGAGAGTTGAGAGAGAATAGAGGTTGAGTGGTGTGTGGGAATGAATGAGTGAGGGGATGGGAGTGGTATGGTGGTGATTGAATGGAGTCAAACAAGCAACAAAGGGGGAGGCCATCCCCTAGCCATGTGGCCGGCCCCCTAGTGGGTCCCACAAGGGTATTTTGGTCTTTTCCTAGTTTACGCAAATACGTGTTCGTTTCCTCGGTCGTTTAAACGTTAAAATAGTTTTTATACGCGATTAATATACGTTTTAAAATACGAGTCGTTCCCCGGTATTTTTGTTGGAGTATTTAAATAAAATACTTGATTCTAAGTTATAAAATATAACTTAGTTTTGTTTTGTCGGTTGGTCGAGTTTTCGGAGAGTTCGGTGACGTTTTAATCAAAACGTACGTTTTCCGTTATATTATAAACATAATATAAAGTAACAATCAAAGTAATTAAATAATTTCACATTATTTAATAATTGTTTTATCAGTGTACGCAAGTTTGTACGATTGTAATTTTATACGATATTTGTTCGAATCGTATACGCGTATATATACATATATTCCATCCATATATATATATATATATATAGTAAGTAATGTATTTAATCCTATTTCATATTAAATACAAGTAATAACCAAGTAATTAGGAAAATTTTAAATTGGTCCTAATTTCGGGGTTGTTACATTCTCCCCTTGTTATGAAAATTTCGTCCCGAAATTTGTTCGAAGTAGTAATGGGTAGTAGGGTAGGTCCTACAGTGTTCGAAATCAAGTAGTTGTCAGGTGGTAACGTACCCTAATTTTAGTTGCCTGAAGGTAGTGGGCATTGGGCCTTAAGATGGCCAGCACTCCCACAGTTGAAGCAGAGTTTCACCTTAGGAGGGTTCGTACTTTTTGAGTAGGATTTGCATCGACCAGTGGGTATGGTACACGGTCCTTCATGATGCCGAGTGCATCGGGAACAGAAAGGTTTCTTTCCCAAGTAATTTTCTGAAGAGTTGGTCGGAGTGATTTTCGCCCTTTTTGCTGGAGGCGGGGTACAGTCGGTGTCGGTATCCTCTTCAGTAGGAGTACCATGTGAAGTTGGTGGTGAAGTAGGGTTTTCTAAAGCTATCAAACGTAGCTCGTACTCACGCATACGTATGTCATCTTGGAAAGCAATTCGTCGTAGGTCATCAATGTCTTCCCGTGCTTCAGTAAGTTGTTTTCGCAGCGAATCAATAGTTTGGTTAAGGTGGCTGACTGATTCAGCAGTCAAGGTTTCATCAACTGATGCTTTTGCAGCAGTTAGAGCAGCAGGAGGGGCAGGTGCTGCTACTGATTCAGCGGAGTGTTCTGTATCACACTCGAGTTCGAGGAGGTAAGGAAACATCTTCGGTTCCTCACTGAGCAGTTCATTTTGCAGTGTAGGGTTGTTGACGAAGTGAGTTGTCATTTCCTACGAAATAAGTGTTCTATTTAAGAATTTGCCTCAAGTATGGGAAGTTATATTAAATCATCTGTTTAAAGTAACGAATAGTAGACGAGTTCCCGGTCTCAACCAGTGTGAGATAATTGGGAAGGGAGTTTGGTTACTTTATCTAAAGTATAAGGCAAATCGTGTCGTCGGAATTTAGGTAGTCGGTCGTTTCCTAATCCTATTGTGTACTTAGGATCAAAGAAAACACACAGAGTAAAACACAGTTGTATATAAATCATTAAACGAGAGATTTATGAGAAAACAGATTCGGGTAGTCAAAGAATGAGCGTACCCGGGTTGAGTAGATCGCAAAGTCTCGGGTTGTCATCCTCCCTAGCATTAATTACATAAGCTCTACTCTTCGTGTAGTTGTTTTGGGGTTTCAGCTTTGGGCAATCCTTCCTGAAGTGCCCGGTACCATTGCACTCATAGCAGGTCTTGGGTGCAGGAGCATTAGTACCAGTGGGGTTGGTTCGGCAGTCTTGGGCCAGGTGCCCGAATTTCTTGCATTTGGTGCAGGGACAGGTGCCGTTATGATGACGACTACATTTGGAGCAGTAGGGCTTGCTCCCCTTGTAAGCCTTTGAGTCATTGGCAGTGCCAGTGGCAGGCTTTTTGTCAGAGGTAGGGTTGGATGAGTGGGGAATCACTTCCCATTTACGTTTGTTACTCGCAGGTGGGGTTGAAGTCGAGCCACGGCGGATAGAATTGGCCGTTAACTCATGAGCCATGCGAATGGCGCTCTGAATTGTTCCCGGTTTGGACGAAGTAACTAAGTCTTGTAGTCGCTCGGGAAGTCCATCAACGTACTTTTCGATCCTTTTGTATTCAGGATCAACCATGGATGGGCACAGAAGTGCCAGTTGGTGAAAACGGTTGGTGTAACCGGTGATATCGTCGCCTTGCATCTTGTGATTCCAGAATTCTAATTCCAACTGTTTCAGCTCGTCTCTTGGGCAGTACTCGCCCCTCAGCATATTCTTTAGTTCATCCCACTGTAATTTGTAAGCATCGGCAACACTTACCGTCTGCGCATAAGTGTTCCACCAAGTAAGGGCGGTGTCAGAAAAGGTGCTGGCGGCGAATTTAACTTTATCCTCTTCCTTGCAGTTGCAGATGAGGAACACTGATTCGATTTTCTCGGTCCATCGAATCAGACCGATTGCTCCCTCAGTTCCTGCAAAGTTCAGCGGCTTGCAGTTATGGAAATCCTTGTAGGTGCAGGTTTTGGGTTGTGGTCCATTAGTAGCTGTATCTTCGCTACCAGGGTTTGATGTTCGGGTAGCTAGGGCTTGAGCCACGCTACGGGCAATTATACCCGCTACTTCGGCTTCAGTAAGCATGATTTGACGTCGAGGAGACATGTTCCTTGAAACAATAATAAAGAACATGTGAGGATTTGAATAAGAATTATGGCGGTGATGATTTAGTACATTTAAAGAAATTTTGTCAACGGTTGAAATTGGTTCAAAGTTTGTGGGTTATAAATAAGTTTATACAGTTTCGAAATTTTTGAAAATTTCATAAAACATTTTGTAAGAAATTTTTGTAACATGTTTGACAAAAATACATTTGTTATAAAATTTTGATGAATAAAAGAAATCGGTTGTAAAATTTGAAGTCTGACGGAGACTTGAGTTGAAAATGATTTTATTGGGATACATATAACGGTACGGTGGGGTACGTTGTAGAATGATATAAACGTCGAATTAGGTAGGAATAGTAAGTGAAAACAAGGTCTCGATCTTTATATCGAAGGACGTTCGAGTAACTATGGTTGTCAGTTATAACGGTGTGGAAGTCTTCGGACGTAAGTCGGTAGCCGTGAATTTATAAAAATCGAATAAGGATGGAACGACGAGAGTCGGGTTGTCGTTTGTTTGATAAAATTTGAAAGTGAATTTCGTAGTAGTCGAGAGAGAGTATCGTATCGGGGAAAGAGGCCTATGTATATATATATATAACACATAACCGCCTAGTGTGTGTCTAGCACAATCAAGTAAAAGTCCCGGTTCTCTCGAGGTCAGAGTCAGCTAATGCATTCCGGTTCAACATAACCCCTTTCAGAACTCACATCATCTTCATTTAATTGTACATAGTTGATCAGGCTATGTTAAATTAAACTCGTATGCTGTAATTCCTGAACCAGTTATACCTAATGAGGAATACTGCCTAACGGTCATAGTCTAGGCCCACTAAATGCAACCTAGTTCACTATAACCTTAGGCTCTGATACCAATCTGTAACACCCCCAATTTTGACAGTTTGCGGAAGCGATGTTTTGGGTGTTACTAATCAATAATCACAAGCACAAAGGATACAGTGAACGACTCTAAATGAGACGTTCGAAAAGTTATTACATTAATACATAAGTAGTTTCAAAATACAAGCTCGAGTTCAAGTAAATTCCTAGAGATTCTAATACATAACAGTAAGTACAAAAGTAATGTAATAAAATCTCCAAGCTTGTAATGCATGCGACTCGAGCTAAGTAAGCTTATCCTGCTGGGCATCCCTACTGATGCTGTGTACCTGAGAAGCATTACTAAAACGGTCAACCAAAAAGGTTGGTGAATCTCACAGGTTTATAAGTAAGTAAACAGTTTGAACACAAAAGTAGTATTTGTAAATCATAGCCAGCCAATAATTAATGATCACAGGATATGCTCATCATTAACTTAAGTTTTAATAAGTGGGTGGTTGCAGTTTATGCAAACCGTTTGATACAATCGCCATGAGCCACCATAGTTGATGCTTAACGTACAGTAAATATAGGTACCCCCTCATGAATGTAATCCAAAACATTCATACGGAACGAGTAAGAAACGCCCGTTTCTACAGGAACGGTTCGTGCTTGCTACCCCGGGCGGGGATTGTCAGTCCCATATGGATCCATATACTAAAACTCGCGCTTATCACATAACTAACAACTATGATTCAGGAGGATTTCATTGGATTAGCCGTAAACTCATGCAGTTGGCGTATTCGTAATCTCATACAGTAAGTAAATCATGGCAGCAAGTAAGTTTTGTGTGTTCATGTAAAACAGTAATGCATCTCACCCCTGAGTATAAAACAGTAAAGTAGGGGCTGTAAGACTCACCTGAGTCTGGCAGATAAAGCAGTAAGTAAGCAAGTAGTATCCCGAACTAGCAACCCTTAGCGTCCTAATACGCATAAGGTTTAGTAAGTAAATGGAATACTTGTAAAGTATCCATGCTAGTTGTTCCCAAACTAGTTAATGTCCATTAGTTTGTTTGTAAGTTTGTAATCGTTTGTAAATCGTAGTTTGTATAAAAGTTGTATTGTCCGTTGGTGTTTGCGTGTAATAATAATCTCGTATTATTATTATGTATATATAGTATCCGTTTAGTTATCAAGTGTATGCGCGTAGCACGTGTAACGTTTGTACGGATGTAAATCCGAGTGGGTGTATCCCCAAGTGTTCGAGTGTAAACTCGTGTTATTGTACAAGTGTATGTTTGTTGTAGTGCAAACTCCTAAGTGTTTCGAGTGTAAACTCGTGTGCGGGTGTGAGTGAAATCTCACGTTCAGTTTAGTATAAACTTGTACGTATTCGGGTATCGTTGTATACTTTCAAAATTATATTGTTTTCATGTATAAGTCGTATCGTATTCGTTTTAGTAATTGAAAAGTGGTTCCAACACTTAGAAAATATTTAGTTTTCTGTTCTGGGCATTATGCGACACTATAATGCGACACTAGGGTAGTGTCGCAGACAATATGCGACACAAGGGAAGTGTCGTATGACTTGGTTCTGGTTTGGAGTTTATGCGACACAAGGGCTGTGTCGCAGACATGGGTACGACACTGTATACGACATAGTCGTAGTGTCGCAATCAAGCGAAAATATGCGACACAAGAGAAGTGTCGTGGAAACAAGGTGCGACATAAGAGCTGTGTCGCAGTCAAGCGACGGGTACGACACAACCATGCGACACTATGGTAGTGTCGCATAAAGATGTGTCCAGATGCGACACAAAGGGGCTGTGTTGGTGTTTGCTCGGTTTTGAGGTCAAACGTTCGGGTCTTGACCCGAGGCTTTTACCTAAGTCATATTATGGCTAATAATCACTTTATCAACTGAGTTTTCGGTTCTAGAGGTCCTCGAGGTGTCGGTTTTTAGTTAATCTTTTCCAAAGTTTTGACACAAAATATATATGTTTGTAAATTGATTTTTATAGCAAAACGAGGGCGTTTCTGGGCTAAACCTTCTTCACGAAAGTTGTAGCCGACGAAAAGACGAAGATTTTATGTTTAGAAAGTTTTCGCTAGTTTCAAACGTATGATTTTATAAAAATTCGAGAAGTGGACTGATCTCAGTTTAGTGGTTTCCTGTTTCAGATTCTTGACTCGGTTCCAACCCTCGATTTAACCCATTTGTAGTCCATTTCAAGCCTAACGAAAAATCACACATATTCTCATATATCTAAAGTTCATTTCTGCATTTTATGGCATTTTCTTATGTCCGTTTACTATTTTAAACAAAAATAAAAGTGAAGTGTGGTCAGATTTGGTTCCAAACAGAACTAAGTCCAAAGTTCTAGTATTAGCCGGAGATGGGTGTATTTCTGGGCAAAACGCCCTTCATGAAAGTCGTAGGCGACGAAGAGACGAAGATTTTTTATTTAGAAAGTTTTCGTTGATTTTGAACACACGATTTTATAAAAATTCCGGAAGTGGACTGTTTTCAGTGGTGGTTCTCGGTTTAAGTTTTCGAGTTCCAAAAACGAGTTTTAACGTATAATTTGGACATTATAAAGCTAGGGGAACAACATGTATGTAAAATAATGATAATCGGAAGAGTTTACGAGTCGCCGGAAAACTTACAAAGTCGACGAATCGAGAATCCGAAAAGATGGAAACGTGAAGCTCCTCCTCGTGATCGTTTTCTTCCAAATGAGCTTAGTGTTTTAAGGGGTTTTTGATGGTGGTTTTGGGTGGCTTGTGGCTGCCGAAAATTAGAGAGAGAGAGGGGTTAGAGAGAGAGTTGAGAGAGAATAGAGGTTGAGTGGTGTGTGGGAATGAATGAGTGAGGGGATGGGAGTGGTATGGTGGTGATTGAATGGAGTCAAACAAGCAACAAAGGGGGAGGCCATCCCCTAGCCATGTGGCCGGCCCCCTAGTGGGTCCCACAAGGGTATTTTGGTCTTTTCCTAGTTTACGCAAATACGTGTTCGTTTCCTCGGTCGTTTAAACGTTAAAATAGTTTTTATACGCGATTAATATACGTTTTAAAATACGAGTCGTTCCCCGGTATTTTTGTTGGAGTATTTAAATAAAATACTTGATTCTAAGTTATAAAATATAACTTAGTTTTGTTTTGTCGGTTGGTCGAGTTTTCGGAGAGTTCGGTGACGTTTTAATCAAAACGTACGTTTTCCGTTATATTATAAACATAATATAAAGTAACAATCAAAGTAATTAAATAATTTCACATTATTTAATAATTGTTTTATCAGTGTACGCAAGTTTGTACGATTGTAATTTTATACGATATTTGTTCGAATCGTATACGCGTATATATACATATATTCCATCCATATATATATATATATATATATATAGTAAGTAATGTATTTAATCCTATTTCATATTAAATACAAGTAATAACCAAGTAATTAGGAAAATTTTAAATTGGTCCTAATTTCGGGGTTGTTACATATTCTTTGATGATAAATATACAATTAGATTAGCAAATTGTGGTTAATCGAATCAGGAAGTGTAAAACGTAATTACACTTTAGAATTCAATGGCTAGGCTTTTTGGTCTAGAGCGGTAATTGGGATATCATTATTGATATACATAGGCGAATAGGCCATCTTGTTGGAATCATTATTGCAGGAAACTTATCGTTTTCCTAATCATGAAGGTATTAGTGAAAATATGTGCTACAGTATTCGATTAGCTAAAACAATATATGGCCAGGCATGCATGTTTTGGCATATAGATTGATTATCACTGCGGTGATCTAGTCGGAACATGGTTATCACGTTAGTGACATAGAAATCTGGATAAGAATAAAAAAAAAAAAAAAACTATATTTGTTAATATAGGGCATGTATATATTATGTCGGTGTTGATAGTTACATTGAACTGTAAGAACACCGTAGGAACTCATTGAATTCGGTGGATTATAAATCCAAATCATGGTGACACTTGGTAAGACGGACCGACCCTGTTATGTAGGTAACGGGCGGGTAAAGAATCGGACTTCTCCATTATTCATTGAGATCAGTAGGCTTAAGCCTAACAAGGGGAGAAGGATAAATCGGATGTCTTAGTGCTAGACATATCACATAGTCGGCCTTATTAGCACGCGAGCATAGGTTTCACTTGAATTTCGGGACGAAATTCTCCTAACAAGGGGAGAATGTGACACCCGGTCAAAAAGGGCCAAAATTAGGGGCCAATTTAAACTTTAATTATTCGTACTCGGTACGAATCAAAAACAAAGTATTCGGATAATATATATAACTATATATATATAACATGAAATGATTATTTAATAATCACACGCGAACAAACCTGAAACCACCGAGGAAACATAAAAATAAAAGTTGTCCCAAAACATTTCCAAATAGAATATTATTAACAGAAATAATATTACGATACTCAGAAAATTTGTAAAACTCTTTTTGGATAATTAAAAGTATCCGTAAGTTCAAAGTAAAACAACGATATAATTTAGTATCACACTAAAAGTATTTTTGTGAAATACTTCAAATAAAAACCTATACGATTTAAATTTTAGAAATTTATCGTTTGAAAACATTTTACTAAATAACGATCGGGTACATGAACACGGGTCGGAAAATACCCACCAATATCAATTATTGGAGCCGGTGTATATACCCGACTCCAATAATGTAAAATGCACACATACGCACACTTTGCTCTTCTCTTTTCTCTCGGTTCCAATTCAACAACAACAAAACTACAACAATAACAACATCACAGCAACAATCATCATCATCATAATCAGTGATCATCTTCTTCATCATCATCATCGGGACATCACCATCATCCTCACGGGTTCGAATTTTACTACGTAAGAACACTAATCAATTCTTGTTAATTTTTCGTTTAAAATACGTAATATATCATGTTGTAGCATAATACTAAGTTCCTTGTTTGCGGAAATTGGATTAAAACTAGTTTTGCTAAGTTTCTGCACGAACAGACATGAACAGACACGAACCAGAGAGAATCACGCGATCGCGTGATGTTTTTTCTTGAGTTCACGCGATCGGGTCAAAGGGATAGTCACGCGATCGGTTGGGGGGTTCACGCGATCGGGTAAACGAGGATGTCACGCGATCGGTTGGGAAGTTCACGCGATCGCGTGATCTTCTATTTTGGGTCAGAATTGTTCAGTGACATTTTTACAAACTTTGAAACGGAAATACAAACTTAAACAATAGATTATAATACGACCGAATACATGTTAATACAAGTAAAGACTATACAATCAAATGCTCATTAGAATCTCGCGTGTTTAGGACATTAGGAGACTTTGGACCATACGTTCCTCGTTGCATATATTCACTGCTCGGATAGACTCAGGTGAGTCTCACAGCCCCATTTTTACTGTTTCAAATATTGGGGTGAGATACAATGCTTACATGCTTTCGTGATCATATGTTATTTGATTAGTTAATTTGAGAATTAACTCAAGGAATTAAATGATTATTTAGTTCAGATAACTATATTAGTTACATTGTTTGACTACCATTATTTGGTCTTGATTATCATTGTTAAATCATTATTTCGAAACCTGCGTTGGTTTCATCATTGTTAAATTTAATGTTGTTCAAAAACCTGCGTTGGTTTGTTCAATATTACGAAACCTGCGTTGGTTTCATCATGGTTAAATTTATTATTGTTCAAAAACCTGCGTTGGTTTGTTCAATATTACGAAACCTGCGTTGGTTTCATCATTGTTAAATTATTATTGTTCAAAAACCTGCGTTGGTTTGTTCAATATTACGAAACCTGCGCTGGTTTCATCATTGTTAAATTTAATGTTGTTCAAAAACCTGCGTTGGTTTGTTCAATATTACGAAACCTGCGTTGGTTTCATCATGGTTAAATTTATTATTGTTCAAAAACCTGCGTTGGTTTGTTCAATATTACGAAACCTGCGTTGGTTTCATCATTGTTAAATTATTATTGTTCAAAAACCTGCGTTGGTTTGTTCAATATTACGAAACCTGCGTTGGTTTCATCATTGTTAAATTTAATGTTGTTCTAAAACCTGCGTTGGTTTGTTCAATATTACGAAACCTGCGTTGGTTTCACCATTGTTTAAAAATCATTATTTCAAAACCTGCGTTGGTTTCATCATTGTTTTGAAAACTAAACTGTTTAATCATTGTTTAGGAAACCTGCGTTGGTTTCATCATTGTTTTGAAAACTAAATTGTTAAATCATTGTTTAGAAAACCCGCGTTGGTTTCATGGTTGTTTGAGGAACCTGCGTTGGTTCAAATCATTATTTAGTAACCTTAATTGGTTAAATCATGGTTTTAGAAAACTTAATTGTTTTAAATCATTGTTTGGTTTATTAATTTAAATCCTTGTTCAGGCGAAACATTTTATTATCGTCAAATTATCATGTTGATCACATCAATGTTTATGTTAAACCTGTGAGATTCACCAGCTTTATAGCTGACCCTTTTAGCGTTGTATTCTCAGGTGATCAGCAGTAGTAGGATGGCCCTCAGGATAAGCTATCTACTCACGAGTCGCATGCATCCATTTTGACATGAAGATTTTCCTGCATTATATTTTGTATAATGGTTATGTATTAAAATCTTCAAAACTACTTTTGCGAACTCGCTATTATGTTGTGAACTTTAACTCAAAACTTGTATTACTTTTGTAATTTTTATAAACGTCTCATGTAGAGTCGTTTGCTTATACTTTGGTGCTTTGTATATTGATTAGTCACACCCAAATCGTCGCTTCCGCTAATCATGAAATTGGGGGTGTGACAATATTGGTCGTGGAGGAGCGGCGTTGGTGGTGGTAAATGGTGATGGCGTTGGAGCGGCGATTGTGGCGGTGGAGTGGCGGCGGCGCCGGTGGCGATGAGCGGCGGGAGGAGATGGAGAAATGACCACGGTTGGTTACGTCCGGTGGAGGCCGGTTCACCAACGGTGGTGGTTCGTATATCAACTCTCCGGTCACAAAACTCGCACTCTTTGTCTCGGTTTTTTTCTGGTCACGACGACGGTGACAGTGGTGGCGACGGCGAACCTACGGTGGTGGCGGTGGAGCAGCGGCGGTGACGGATATGGTGGTGGTGGTGGTGGTGGTGTAAGTGTTTGTTGTGTGAAGAGAGAGAAAGAGTTAGAGAGGGTTTGTGTGTGTATTGTGAGAATGGAGGAAGAGAATGAGTTACCCCTATCTTATTTTTACATAAATCAGAAATTGGTCCCTTGCCCTCCTTACCCTCCAAAATGACCATTCCCCTATGATCCTAAATCAAAGAAATTAAACATAAATTCATAATTTGGAAGAATTTAACAGAGTGAATGATTGAATGTTAATACGATTCTATAATGCATTATTATTAAGGGAGACTTTTCTAGATTTATGGAGTTGAAGTCAAACACACCACTACCTTTAAAATCTCATGAGAACTTCTACTTCGGGTATGTTTGGCAAAACTAGCTGTAAGCTGTAGCTGTAGGCTGATAGCTGTAGCTGGAAGCTGTAGCTTTTATTTAGAGCTATAGGCTGTAGCTTTCACTTTTAATTTTGGTTTGGAGCTTTTGAGAGCTTTTAGCTTTTAATTTTTGAAAGTTAAGCTCCTACCAAATAGAAGTCTTGTTTTGATGATAGAGCTTTAAGCTTTTAAATTCCTTCAAAAGCTCATAAATTCCTTCAAAAGCTCCTAATTTATACGCTACGCAATCAAGAGTTTGAGATTGATTGGAAGCTTTTAGCATATTAAATTGCATAATGGCCCTTCATAAATAGCGAGAAGTGGAGACTGCCTATATATATATATCCTATTTCATTTATTTAAAAAGTATATATCTATCTTAACAAAACGTGCATGTATCTACTTTCGTTCCATTTATGACAAATATAATTTATTTCAAATCTAAACACATGCAAAAAGTCACGTAACATTAACGGTATGAGTAATGATTATTACTTTTAGTATTTTCCTTTTCAATAAAGAGTAATGATACATTGTTATAGTAGTGTTAACGAAAATAATCTCAAACTAAAGCTATCAATACATAGATGTCTACTAATATTAGATGTGAAATAATTATATATCATTCGATGAACAACATGATAAATCGCTTTATTTATATAACTAATAATTAATAGTATTTATTATTGTGTAGGTATCTTTATAAATTATTATATATTGATGTCCGTTTATGTCATTTTACAATTCAAAGTTACAGCTACAGCTAGTTTACCAAACAATTATATACAAATAAAGCTACATCTTACAGCTCCAGCTTAGAGCTACACCATAAAGTTTATAGCTATAACTTACAGCTACAGCCTACAGCTAATTCACCAAACAGGCCCTAAAAGCTTGATTTGTCATTAAGTAACCATTAACTTAATTTAACTAATTGTTTAATAAAATACGTAAATGGTTAGTTTAGTCATTTGACCATCTCATCTCCACTATTTAGGTAATTTAACCAAACTTAGATCAATTAACATGATTTAGTGTTCAAAAAGTCACTTATTTTTTAAAAAACAAAAAACGTAGAGATTTAATTTACATAATGATTTTCATATTTATTGGAATTGATTATTATTCATGATCATGCACATATTATAAAGTTGAATTACTTTACTCATTTTTTATTTTTAAATATATAAATCATTTGACCATGCTATATTTGAAAAAAAAAAAAAGCATACATAAATTATTGGACAACATTAAATATTGATTTGTGTTGCACTTTTTAAACATAAATTAAATTAATGACTTTTCCTACAAGTGACCAGGGGTAGTTAAGTCATTTTATCTTCTACTCTCCACTATTTAGGTAGTCTATTTTCTTAATCTAGATCAATGATCCTAATTTAATCTTTCTAGTTAATAAATGGTTAAGATTATCTTAGGGGTTGTTAAAAATAAAAATGACTACTTAATTCACACTTTGTTATAATATTTAATATAGAGTAGATAGATAGATAGATAGATAGATAGATAGATTGTATTAACATTTTAAATGCAGTGTATACTTATAAGAAAACAATGTAATAATAATCATCTCTAAGTGTTAAATTAGTTTGCTAAATGACTTGTGATTAACAAAAACTAGATGATCTTGCCCACGCGTTGCGATGGGATCTGAAAAACTAATTTTCAACTTGGATATGAAGTATTGAATGATCACTTATTTTAGTATTTGATTTCTAATCTTTTAATAACACATTTCTTGGTTATTACTCATGAATTTATATTATATGTGCGCAATTCATGCACTTCAAATCGGGTGAAGCTATAATGTACTATCTCCGTCACAAAATTATAATCCAGCTTTCCTTTTTTGGATGTCCCAAAATAATTGTCCACTTCTCATCTCAACCAATAGAAGGAGACTTTAGTGGGTGAAGATTCTATTTGATTGGTTGAAAGGTGTTGTGGTCCCACTTTTATTAAACTGTGTACTTTTTGTTGGTGGACAATAATTTTAGGACGGAGGGAGTAGTTTACAATTAATATATATAATCCCTTACTGTTATATTTAATCATCAATTCTAACATACAACATAACTTGTAAAAACATGTTCAATTAATTCGTGTAGTAAGGGTGACGAATTTCTATAATTTCAAGTTAAGATATTTCTGTCAAATCTCAACCACCTCGTGATCTAAAATAATAAAATGTTAGAGCTTAATCTAAATTTGATTATCAGCATTAATTTATTTTCTCTAAATAACCAAAATAAACTTAACTAATGATAACACATAATACCAAGATAAATATTAATAGTGGTAATAGTTTCATAAGTTATACAACAATAAATTTAACCAAAACTGAAAGCTATGAACATAATTTTAACACAAATAATAAGTTAATTATCCTAGAATCTAAATGAATATCAAATTGTTTTGGATAATAAGTCTATATCAAATGAATAATCTTATAATCAATTCTTATTTAAAATCTACATGACAAATGAATTATATTTATATTTGCTAATGTACATATTAACTGGCTTTATAGGTAGCTTTCAATTCGCAAAAGTTATGCTACTTATCAAACATAAGAAGATTGGAACATTAAAAAAAAAATCAATAAGAAAAAAGTATAAATTGAGGCAGAGAGAAGAATCGAACATGTGACCTACCCAAACACCTAACAAGCAATCTTTAACCACCAAGGTAGGTACTTCTACTTATTACTATTTAGCTAATTAATATAGTTATTGCATCTTTAAAAATGGTTGACAAAAGACAAAACACTTACTATTCATAACTAGTTACTAATTGATATTAAGGGGTAATGTACAAAACCCACATATTTAGAATCTGCTAAATTAGTGAGTTTTGTATTCCTTTCGGCTAATATCTCTCTTATAATTTCTCTTGAGTCTTGATCTTCCACATTTCTATTTCTTTTTCATAACCCTGAATAACAATATCGTAAAGATGGAATTTAAAAAGGTGTTTATAATTTCACTAATTATAAGTTGTAACTTGTAAGGTCCATCATATAGTTTTTAGATCCGTATGTTTCTTTTATTAGTACGATTTTTTTAAAGAAAGACAACCCTGCTGTAACACCCCAGTTTTCAAAGTATTATTTTAGTGTACAAAAATATATATTTATTTTTAATTGTAGATCTTTTAATAATAAGTTATAATAGACAACGTAAATGGTTGTTCAGTTCTAGACTACATAGTAAAGGAAATTAAAGAATTTATAAACACAGATACGTGTTTTGTTCCCAGACTCTCAAAACAAATTCTAGACCCTCAAATATACAGAGTAAAATCGCAGGAAAGAAAACCAAGGAAGAATTCAGTTTTTAATCTTCAAATTCAAGCTAGAGAAATCAGAATAATCATCCTTTAATCATCTCTAACCTCAAACAAGTAAGTGTTCTTCATGATTTTAACCTAAAATGGGTTTTCATGGGGGGTTTTGTTGATTAGTAAGTTTTAATCCGAAATTGAGAGTTGTAATTGATTAGTTTGATGTTAGTTAGTATTATTATGATCATTAGTAACCATATTACATGGTGAAAGTGATGAAATCATGATTAGTGTTCTTGAGTGAATTTAGGGGTTTTGCTAAATCATTGTAAATTCATGTAATAAGCTTTAAAGTATGATTAGAAATGTTATTAGAGTGTGAAAAGAATGTGGAACAAGTAATTAAAGTGATTAGTTAAAAAATAAATAGCCATGGAATCATGATATTAGTTCAAGGTATTGTTAGAAAGATGATTAGATAATGATTAGCAAGAAAGTTAGTAAAATAAACATTAAAACTTAATTATGAATATGGAAGATGAAAGTGATTAGTTATTGAAAAGTGATTATGATTTCATGAGTTAATGATAACTCCAATGATTAGTAGTTGAAAGAATTGTTTAGTATGATAAGAATTATGAAAGTGTAACTATTTAGCTTAGTTAAAGTAAAAGAAAGTTAATTAAAGCAAGAAAGAGATATTAGATGATTATTAGTGAAAGTGTGATTAGTTGTTCTTAATGGTGTTGTGTGTTCATGTGTTAGGTGTTAAAGATGTGACATCTTCAATTGATCAATTAGCCACAAGTTGTTCAATTCATCAAGGTGAGTTATATGAAAGTGACTAGATAATTATTAAGTGAATTGGATTGCTTTCGGGCAAAATATTCACCTAATTGTGTAAAGAGTAAATGATTAGTTTTAAATGATATGAAAAGATTATGATAAAGATTCCTGTGATTAGAATGGTTAACTCATGTTAGCCATGTGATGATTAGAATGGTTGACCAAGGTTAGCCATGTTGTGATTAGTAGCTAACTTATGTTAGTTAAAATATGATTAGTCTAGCTAATTAGATATTAGCTAGAATGTGATTAAACTAGCTAGTTAGATATTAGCTAGTATAATCAAGAGATATGTGCACATATGAAAGTAAAAGTGAAAGTTCAAGTGAAAGTGAAAGCACAAGTGAAAGTGAAAGCTCAAATTAAAGTGCAAGGGAAAGTGAATTCAAAAAAGGGAAGAATTTCCCATACTTTGCTTATTATATATGTTGTTATTATAATAATGCATTGTTTTGATTAGTAGTTAAATTGATTAGATAGTCATATGCTCACTAAGCTTTATGCTTAACCCGTTCAGTGTTTTATGTTGTAGGTGCTTGGTTTGGTTGAACCAAATGATAGAAGGAGTAGATTTTGGGTTGCAAGAAGATAGCGTGGATAAGGAGCTTGCTTTATGGTTAGATGAGCTTCTTATTCTTTTAAATTATCGTTATGATTAGACATTGTGTAAATCGCCCAAAATGAGTTTTATGACACGAATTAGTTAAAGTGTAAAGTAGTTAAAGATTTATGATGTAAGCCTTTGACTCAGCAAAGTCAAAGTTGAAAAAAGAAGGTAAATGATTAGTAGTAAAGTATGTGTCATAAATGGTAAATAAATGGAATAGAGTAAAGTGTTGAAAGTAAGTTTTGGTTAAATTTAAGTGTTGACCTATAGTCAACTATGTTGAAATGGTCAAATGTGAGTAAAAGATATAAGTAAAAGAGTCAAAGTGTTCTTGAAATGAGAAACGGGTCAGAAGTGTCCAAATGGGTATATTTTGGATCAAAGTGTCAAAACAAGTCATGGTACACGTATGACACTTGTTGCTTTTAGCTTAAGTGTCAAAAGTATGTTAGAAAGTGTAGGCAAAGTATGAAAGTCATAAACCAATTGGGTTGTGTTTTGACATGTCAAGAAAAAGTGCCGAAATGGTCAAAAAATAGATTTTAGTCCAGATTTTTATTAAACGCGTAAATTGAAAAAGTGTAAAAAGAGAAAGTTTCATTTTGACATAGTAGAGGTGCCTGCAAAATTTTAAGTTCCTAGGTATTATCGTTTGAAAGTTACGTGAGTTTGAAGTTCGACTTTTGGTATTAAGTGTTGCAGACTAGATTTCTGGCTTTGGTACAAGAACAGCCTTGTTTTAGTACTAGAACAGCCTTGTTTTAGTACTAGAACAAGCCTGTTCTAGCTTACTCATTTTTTTACATATATTTTGAGACTAGTTCTCAGTACCAATTATGTTAGCAAAGTTTATAAGTTAATAAATTGTATATAAAAAAAAAAAAAATGATTCTCGAAATCAGGGCGTTTCACCTGCACTATATATCCCATGAATTATATATACAACCATCACAAATGTTTATAAATTGTCTCTCATTAGGCTTGAACACTCAACTACTATGTTGATAGGTTCCTCACATATCATTAGGCCACAGGCCCTATAGTATTAGTAAAACTTTTAAGGATAATCATTACTATATTTTTTGAATGGCAAAGATAATTAATTAATAGAACTAGCAAGAAACAATACAAAATCAAGATAACTTAAGTAAACGCCCAAAAACCAATGTTTAAACCAGTTTGACCGGATTTTTTAGAAATCCGGCTCAAAATAAACCGGTTTTTTCTAAAGTTTGACCAGTCAATGAACAGCTTGGGCCGGCGAGCCGGACCGAGTTAGATCGGGAACCGGACCGGTGTGTTGAACCAGTTTCAACTTTTTTTTACACTAATGTTAGTCGGCCTCGGGAACCGGAAAGGTGTGTTGAACCGGTTTCAACTTTATTTTTACACTAATGTTAGTCGGCCTATGTAAAGGTAGCCATATTTCTTTAATGGGCCCAAGAGAGCTTCTTGAATTTGACAGTAAGTTGTGAATTTTGTTTGCATTATATAGAAGGGAATTCTAATATTGAAATTGTTTTGTGACCAATGTGGGACAAATCAAAGTTTGAAACAAATAGAAAATATAATAAAATGCTAGTTGCAAGATTCGAACTCATGACCCCATTTATAAATAGCAACTTGTTAACCAACTAATCTAACATTTAACTTGTTTTATTATTCACTATATATTTATTAGATATATTGCAGCATTCATGATATATGATATATATTATAATGAGGCAATATGTATTATTTGATAATGTATTGCAATATTTTACGAAAACATGTGTACATATCTTACGAAAACTATATTTTAAGAGTATATAGTCTTAAAATATATACAAAATGGTATTCTTATATTTGATAGAAGTTTTAAAAACTCATTTGATTTTTCTAAAAATGGTGACACATTAAAAGTTAATTTATTGATATACAATGCATTATTAAATGTTACGGGGTAATATAAAATATAATGAGAATGTTGTTTACTTCTTGTTAGATTGTATGTATTTGAACAAAGTTTACTGGTTAGATTGTTAAATTATTTGGTGGATATGATTTTGTATATCTTTTACTTCATGTATATATATAATGTTTCCAGGTTTTTACAACTCTGGTCCGACCTTCCGGCCCAACCATTCTGACCGGTCCGGCAAAAAATTGACATTTTTCCGATTCGACTAATAAACCGATTTTATAAAACATTGCGCAAAACAACAGATACATAAAATCCTCTGAAACCAACCCAGCATTTAAACGATACCTGCAACTAAATGAAACACACAAAAACATAACGTCCAAAACCTCTAAAAAAACTAAATTCCAACCAACTCCACCTAATCAGTTAACACCTTGAAATATCACTCAAAAACCAAGTGATCAAAAGCTAAAAATATAGCTTTTAAGACCATTTAATTACTAAATATCATACTCCACCACAACGTGCGGATAAAACATACTCATATAGTTACATGTTCATATAAATTGCAATGGTTTGAACTTTGAAGTCACTACTACTATACTATAGAGGTACTTTGGTCTTATGATATGATTTCATTTGTTTTAAACTGGTACTCCTAGACATGATGACTCTATATAGTTGTTGGATTAACATACAAACGTGCATTAGCCGTTGCGACACATCATCGAATGTAATATTGAACATTGAAGAACATCTTAAACTTTGAAACGTCCATGTATATATATATGATCAAACTTTGGATCTTCCAAATTAAATAAATACTTGCCTTGCTTAGACACTATGTTACCAAAGTCTCCTAATTGTACAATTAACAGATGGTGTATAAACTGATCGACTTTCCAAATTATCTTTAATGCTATCACATGCCTGTTGTGCCTTACTTTTGATCCACCATAATGACTGACATAATGGTGGGTACTCGAGCTTAAGAGCACAAGGAGCGCTCGATTGAGTTTCGGTGTTTTCGTCAGTGTTATCGAAAACACTGAACGAGAACACTGAAACAGAAAAGTGAGGTAGTGGTTAACATTGAGTTTCAGTGTTTTCGTCAGTGTTCTCGTAATTATTTTATTATTATTATTTTTTTGTTTAAACAAATTTAATACAATAAAATAATACAAAACAAAAATAAATAACATTGAATTAAAAAGTACTTTCATACAATAATTAAAATTCCTACAAATACATAATTAAAAGACAATAAATTTAAAAGACAATAATTCTTAAAAATACATAATCCGGAGACAATTATTTTATGAGAGATAACAATAAACTACAGAGTATTCTCCCAAATATGTTCCACAAGATCGGCTCGGAGGTTGTTGTGGACGTCTCTATCGCGTAGTTCCTTATTGTTTTGCCTTTGTGTGTCACATCTCTCGATCCAAGTCGTTTGCATATTGCGGACAGGAACATAATACTCTTCGTTTTCGGCAATATTGAACCCTTGGTCTTCTTGGATCATATTATGCAACAATATGCATGTATACATTATTCGCTTAATATGGTTGACCTTATAAGCTCGTGCCGGTTGTTGTAGTATATGCCATCGTCCTTGAAGCACACCAAAGGCCCTTTCAACATCCTTTCGTGCACCCGCTTGTTTTCTGGTAAACTTGACTCTCTTCGGATCTACTTCACTTGAATACCCTTTAACAAACGTTGCCCAACCTGGATATATCCCATCAGCAAGATAGTACCCATTTTTGTACTCAACCCCATTTACCATAAAAGCTTGTTCTGGAGCAGTGCCGTTGAGCATATCATCAAACAAAGGAGAAGAATTAAGAACATTTAGGTCGTTGTTAGCCCCTGCAACACCAAAGTATGCATGCCAAATCCACATGTCATACGAGGCGACGGCTTCAAGCATGATAGTAGGATAGCCGTGGTCACCTCGTGTATATTGCCCTTTCCATGCGTTAGGGCACATGGACCATGCATACAATCAATACTACCAAGCATGCCCGGAAAACCATGCTTGCTACCATGTCTCTCGTACAACCGTTGAATGTCATCGGCCGTTGGTTTTCGCATGTAAACATTTGCATATATATCAATCATGCACTTTGTAAAATTAATCAAACATTCGCGAGAAGTTCTTTCCGCCATTTGTAAGTATTCGTCAAAGGCATCCGGTGACGTACCGTATGCCAATTGACGTAAGGCGGAAGTGACTTTTTGGATGGTGGTAAATCCCATTTTACCGCGGCCATCTACTTTTTGACGAAAATAATCAACATAATCCGGAATTGGAGTAGTATAGTAATTAAATATACCTTCTACTATTCGAAGAAATAGACGTTTGCTCATATGAAAACGACGCTTGAAATACTCGGCCGGGTACTTTGCGTTGTCAATAAAGTAATCGTTCATTAAAGCATCGTTTGCCGTAAACCGATCATGAGGAATGTAACGACGCTTGAAACCACTTTGGTTGGACGATTCGCCCTATTCACGGGGGACTACAACTTGGTTATGATATTGATGAAGAATTTATTAAAATTTCAACATCCTCGTCGGTAGAAGGTGAATCGTAAAATTCCGAATCACTCATTTTGTATTTTGTATGAGAAAGTGAAAGAAAATGGATGAAAGGTGTGAAAAAAATGTATAGAATGGAGTAGTATTTATAGAAGAGAAAGAGAAAGGAAAAAGAAAAAATTTTTTTTTTTAAAAACTAGCCGTTCAAAAGGTCAAATTTTTTTTTTTTTTTTTTTTGAAATCTAACCGTTGGAAGGAAAAAAAAAAACTTTGAAAACCGGCGTTTCAAACAAAACCTTGGACGAAAACGCCGACCGAGAACGTCGGGTCGGAGTGCCGAACGCCGAGTCCTCGGCGTTTTCGATCGAAAACGGCGACAAATATGAAGGCGCTCCGAGTGCTCTAATTGTGAGGGTGAGTTAAATTTGAAATCCCGTCTTGAGTTTGGATTGTAGGAGCTAATTTCGTATGCAAGCTCCTCGACGATATCATTCCCAGCTCGTATATTCCCAACTTATTTATATGTCTCGGGTTAAGTTGATTTGTGTTGCATTATTGCTAATACTCTATGTAATCTTGTGTAACATCTTTTTTTTTTAGTTTCTCATTACTATATAGTTTCTTAGTAGCATGTTTTTATATAAGCAACGTCATTAGAGAAGAAAACCGTATGCAAGCATAAGGACCTGAACCATCGATGAGAAACTGGTCGTCGATAGGCCTTAATCAGTGCATATGATCACTGCATACACCATAGTAGTTCAATTCCTCACGAACTTTTGAACTTCGACCAACGATCCATATATGTCGACATTCTAGTTATGTTGATGAAATGCGTATCTGTTTTTATTCATTTAATCTAGTAATCAAATACTGTTATTGAGAGAATTGTTGGTTGAAAATAATCTATATAGATCTGTGTTCAATATATTGTGTAGTCCTGGAATTTGATAGAAGGTACCTCTAGTGGTCCTTGAAGTGCTTGTGTTAAATGTCTAGCTTACAAGTAATAAATATTTCACACAAGAAGTGAAAACCATAAAGGCCACCTTGTCCAAATGTCCATCCATACATTTCATTATTGGTTTAGCATTAATATACGAGTTCAATTGTATATTATTTAACCAAAAACATATACTTATAATATAAGAATGTTACAATTTCTTGTCCAATTTAAATAAAGGATGTTCCTTGATTCTTAGAAGAGGAAACATGCAATTATTTCATGACAGAGACAATAATTTTTTATTGTTCAAAACCAACATCAATATATCCTTTCCTGATAAGTAGTTTGTAATACATATTTACATGCTAAATATGCAAGTGTTTGGCATGTTAAAAAGTATAAGGAGTAGATTTTATTTACTGCAACGTGTGATAGCGTAACAAATCATAGTTTTTAATTAATATTTTTTGAGTAACAGCTAAATATTTCCATTTATTAAAATGAAATAATAAAATACTATATCAATCCATTTAACCATAGATATTAATTGTGTTCTAAAATTAAAAGTACTTATAAACTATGGCTCTATATATAGATATCATATATCATTAACTTTAGATTGGTACTTATAATTAATGTGAGTACCATTCCATTGCTTTATTTACCTTTTACCTATGAATGGAATCTTACCGTTTTAACTATGTGCAGGGGCGGAGCCAGGAAATTCAGATGGAGGGGGCGGAAATTTTTTATTATTTTTATTTTTTTCTATAGTTTCGTGGGGGCGGAAATTTTAAAATGTCATTAATACATTAAAAAATTCCATTTTTTTGCGTAATTTATAATATCTTGTGGGGTAGTTGCCTACACTGCCCCGCCCTGTCTCCACCTCTGACTGTGTGTAAGGTACAATGCAATCGTTTTATAAAGAAAGCTTCAATTCTGCACTACCTGTTTTCTTGTAGAGAGATTAGGGTCGATCCATAGCTTTTTCTTCAGTCTGTCTTTTTAAGGGACCAGTTAGTATGATGACAACGAGAGCTCTCTCTATTCATCGGTCTGTGTTGACTATTAAACAAACACACACATTTACATTCAATTCTCTCTCTTTATTATATATACGGAGTATATATAATATATATATATACACACGTAACATTAAAAAAGAGAGAGAGGGTAAACTGACCCAATGGCGGTCCCCCGTCGACTGTTCTCACAGCTAACATGAGAGAGGTAAATTGCGTAACACGCTGTTAAAGGAACATGAGGACAAAGATTTAGCTCATGAACTCCACTTTTATGATGTATATCCCGGACCACCGGACTACCAACGTGAGGAGATATATACATAACATATATACATACACAAGCATACATATGCATGTATCTTTTAAAGTAGGCATTTAGTGGTAGCCGTAAGTTGTGTCAGTTTAGTTAGTACTCATTGCATGTTACCATCTTAAGAAGCCACCTCTATATATCCATCCCCACCCCTATATAAACACTAGGTTACGAGTCTACACAAAACGTTATTTTTATTTTCTTCCCTTATATGATTTAAACAAACATCAAGTAGCTTAGTAAGACTCGTTATAATTACCGGCCTGTCTAGTAGGGGACCTGCACGATATGATGTTGCAAATTAACAAATAAATTCAATAATCCAACATTTTATATACTGTAGATCGATATATATATATAGAGAGAGAGAGAGATGTTGTATAGTAGCAGTAGTGAGTCAGAAGAGGCGTGAAAAAGGTAAGGCATATTGTCAGTTTGTGTATGATCTAAAGTTCTAAACTTATATTCACTCCAGGACCAGATTGTGACCTTCCTTTTTAACATATTCTTCTAACACCAGTACAATTGTTTACTTGTCCTACCTTTCATCAATTCAAACATACCTTTTTACTTCATATATATATATCACACCTTTCTTGCACCAAAAAGCACCACCAAATTCACACACTATCTACTACTACTACTATATACTTTGCTTGCTAGGTGAATTATTCTTTGATTTAAGCAGGTAGTCAAAGGATAAGAAGAAGAAGAAGAAAGAAGGTGCTATCATGGATTGGAATGGTGGGAATCCTAGACCGTTTATTCCTCGCCCAACAGCGCAAAGTTCGTTTGCTTTTCTTTACAACTATAACAATGATCACTACGTCTACCCACCCGGTAATTCAATTCGATATCTCACTTCTTTTACTCTTTGATATGCATAATCTTTAATTTGTTGGCGTGTTCATGCTGAAGAAAAGTTATTTTGTTAACACAGTTATTTTATGTGTGATATTAGATTTATCGATTGGGTTCTATATATGATTCTTGTTAGCATAAACGTATATGATCTTTTAAGATTGCAATGGCCAGGCATCAAACTGTCATTCGTTCATGGGTGATAGACTCATTCAAAGCTTGGTTTCAAATTTTGTGAATTTATATTTTCTCGTTTATTCGCCGTTAACTTGATTTTATTGTTAAAACCATGGAAGATTATGCAATACTTTCATAAATGCAAATTTTCATGTATTGATCTAGGCTGAAATTAATTTTCTTCAAAGGATCTCATGAGATACACACACGTATATATTATTCACACATTTTAAACACATATATATATGGAAGTGCCAAGAGAAGGAAGCTAGCGCAGCTGCTCCATTAAACTTAGATGCAAGTTTGAATATAGATGATCCAAAAACAAATGGTCACCTATCGGATATATATGTGTGTGTACACACGCATGTTTGTTAGAGAACGAAAAGCTATATGGTACTGAATCTATATAAAGCATCACGCGAAGGATATTATTATAAAGGATGTCGTATCGTGCATGTGGGCAATAGTTTTCCCCATGTCTAAGATTTGTCACGTTATATAAGAAAGATCTCTAATGATGAATTAGTTCATAGATCTCCATGATTTACATATTCAATCATGTGTACTAAAAGTCACCATTGACAATGTGTCTGTTTGGCATTATATTGAATCCTGACCCCATGGTACGTGCCAACATTCAAGTGCAGATAGGTAAATTTATCCTTGTTCCTGTAAGTTATTTTCATAAAGGCTTAGAATTGATCACTACATCTAAGAATTTGAAGTTTTGTGCATAAAAGCATGTTTAAATAGTGTCGAATTAAATTGTGAAAATTGTAAACAGGAGTGGGGGAGATGAAGCATCAAATGATGCAAGCACCATTAGCAATGATGGAAATGAACCAAAATGAGTATGAAAACAACAATCAAGATAAGAAGAAAAGGTTAACAAGTGAGCAGCTAGAGGCACTAGAGAACACCTTTCAGGAGGAGAAGAAACTTGACCCTGATACGAAGATGAAATTAGCACACGAACTTGGTCTGCAGCCCAGACAAATTGCAGTGTGGTTCCAAAACCGACGTGCTAGATGGAAGACTAAGCAGCTCGAGTGCTTGTATGATACCCTTAAACAAGAGTTTGATGCTGTCTCCAGAGAGAAACAAAAGCTTCAAGAAGAGGTACACACAATACCCTTGAACATTGTAAAATTTTATGTTAGAAAAAGATTCGTGTATTTTTCAAGATTTACCTTTTAATCATCAATTATTCACTAGCTAACCTAGATTATTATCAATTGTAGTCTTTCATATTTGTTTTATAATTTTTCATTACCTTAAAGGTGTTAGCATTGAGAACTATACTCAAGGAACAAGTTAGCAAGAGACAAGGGGCAGGCTCTAGCACGGGGTACACTTACATGTCCGGCGAAGAGACTGTGGAAAGCACATCGGTTGCCACCATCCGTACCACCAGCAACCACCCTCATCAGCTGACACTAGGCCAACATCAGGCTGCCACTGCCACAACTGCCGCCATTGACAACAACTATGTGATTAACTATGATCCGGCCACATCAGTGCCCACTCCATCTTACTCTAACTGGGCAGTTCTCCCGTCTTATCCTTAGAACTACTAGATGTATTAGCTATTTGTTAACGTGACTATGTGATCTATCAAATAATATTTTTTAGTTATTGTTTACTAATGAAAAAATATATGATATTGATCCTATGTGCTAATTAGTGTTTTAGATGTTAATTATAGTTATTCTTAATTATTTGTTTGATGGATTATTTTATGTAGATTAATTACTTCGAGTTTAGAGTTCAAACGATTGATATAACTACCTTTTGATATTTCCTTTCTGACTATGGTCGGATTTTCTTCTTCATGGGTCGCTAAGTTAGTATGGAGTATATGTTCACTATTACCTTTCACATACTGTTCTCACGATACATCCATAAATATTACTTTGGTGCTTCTTGTTGAGAACTCATGATTAAAAAAAGAAAAAAGAAAAAAAAAAAAAAAAAAGAACTTTCCTCAATCATATCTTTGAATTCGAGAAACATTTCCTTGCAAACCTATCTTTAACATGAAATGTAATCAAATTCGAGAAACATAAGTTTGACACCTCAAAGATCAAAGAAAATTGGTGTTGTTCACGTCACGAAATTGACTGATACACCGTAATTTCATAGAACCAATTAGAGGTGTATAGATGGACTTTAGCCCGTGTTGAGGCCTAGAAAAAGCGCGGTCAGACACGAAATTCCTAAAGAGCCCTAAAATTATTCATAAAAGTTCGGCCCAACTCTGATCCGGATCAGGCCGGGCTAAGCCAAAAGCGAAAAAGGCCGAAGCCTGACAGCTGTTTTTTAAAATAAAGCTCGGGCTTTTTGAAATAAAGTCCGGACTTTTTCGAAAAAAAAGCCCAATCCCATTTTTGATAAATGCTTTTAATATTCATATTTAAGTTTTTTGTTATATATATGCATATAACATATATATTATTTTACAAAAATAATCTTTTGTATATTATGTTTCATATACCTTTTGAATATGTGAAGTTTTTCATTACATACGTATATAGATATATATATATATATATATATATTCATTTTATCAATAGATACTTAAATAAATACGCATCGTATATACATTATATTTGTATGATATAACATGCAACACAATAACTTCATTTTTACTCCAATAGATATAAAATCATGCGAAAATTAGTATTTATATATACTAAATAAATGCAATAATATTAGTACTAAACAAAATATAAAAAAAAAACCCAAGCTAAGCCCGTTTAACCCGTTCGAGCCTTAGTAGGCTTAGCTTTTATGTCAAGGCCCGAGTTTTTTTTACCCGGTCTAAGCCTGACACGGGCTATATGCACCTCCACAACCAATGCATATAATAAACTGTCTAATGCACAGTTTTTAGTGTATGTATAAATTAACATAGATGGACATATATCTTAGTCATATTTCTTAGGATGTGACATACTATACCATGTGTATCAATCAATTCAATCGTCTTGTTTGACAAATGACACGCTTTTAAACATATAAATTTTTTGAAGTGAGGTATCACTATTCATATAGAGTTTTTTTTTTTTTTTTTTTAAATTAGTCTAATAATAAACTATAATGATAATGATAGTATTTAACTATTCATTTGTGTGTAGATTTGGGGAGTAGGAAGGGTAGACAACTGTTCAAAGACATATTATGTTAAGTAGCGCAGCAGCCCAAGCACAAGAGTAGTACTCATATGGCCACTTGATGATTTTCGATCAATGATACCTTCGGTACTAATCAAAACAATAAATAAAAATGCACTGGGTTTGACTCAAGTACCGTATTGCAACAATGAACATGTGGCATACCTTGCCCCACTTCACACCATCATTGGTACGGAGTAGTTGTTACTGTATTGCAACAATGAGACCTAAGGGATGATACCATTAAGGCACCTGTTAGATTAAAAAAAAAATCGCATATGATAGTTCAAAAGTCAATGTAACAGCATGTCAGCAAACCGGATCCTAGTCAGCTTTTTTATAGTGCAGCATGCCTCAAACAACGCGTGTTGTTGAACCATGCAGTAAACAGAAATACATGTCATACTCAATTTTATATATTGAACGTAGAAAAACAAAAGTATCCTACCTAATCATGGCAGAAAGAAGGGAAACCAGCTACATTCTGTACATGAACACCAAATGTTTGATCCTTCTTTTCCGTAATTTCCTGTGTGTTTTCTTCAATCCGTCCATCAAATTTTGACATGTTATCTAACACTATTGACTACTACAGAACTCAAGAAATCCCATGAATTCATGGTTGTGTATCATCTTGATGCTTCTGTCGACACCAATAACCCCTGCACATAAATCCAAGTTAATCAATGTATACCTCCTAAAAGCACAACATACAACAAAAAAACAGAGTTGTAAAGTTACCCATTGTTAGAGCACTGGCAAAAATGACAGCCGAAAGAATGAAGACAATAAGTGAAGCTCTTTTAAGAAATGCAACTAGTCTTCTTATAAAGAATTGACCCCAGAAGCCAGCCATAACTGATACTGCCATGAGGTATAAAGCTGCAAGTGAAAAAGATTCATTATTTGTATTCATTACAAGTGGAAAAAGAAGCGGGGTGGATTTGTTGAGTAACGCGAAACGGATTCTGGTCAATTAAATAAATAGTGTACCATATATGATTAATGACGACGAGATCATACCATAAGGAATCGGGAACCGCTTCAAAAGGTAAAACTCAACCACTGATAACGATGATGAGAACATCATCACAAACGTCGCTGTTGCACTTGCAACCTATACAATACCATGACAGTTTTTTATTTCGTGACTTTGTTAGATAGCTAAGAAATACAATCAGACATTAGAAGCGAGCATCTAAAGTTCATGTATTCAAGACATTTTCACATTGTACAATTATAGCATGCAAGATTTGAGTTACGACCAATAAGAAGTTATCCATCGAGTACCATTTCAGCTTATAGCCACTTATTAATAGAAACACAAAATAAGCAGTCATCCTACAAAAGACATACAGCATACTTGGAGACACAGTTTCATGTGGTACAATCGTATCATGCACAATTTGAGTGAGCATGACTATAATTCGTGTAGTGACTGCTTTGCAGTAGAAAAAACATTTAAAAAGCAATGTGCACAAACTGTGCATCCTCAAACACACTTCTTACATAGTACAATTGTATCATAGATATTTAGTTGACTGTTAATCAAATTGTATGATAGTTCACCTGTGGCATGATACCTTAAAAAAATAGAATGGAAGAAAATAAAGTAAAAAAATTGTTTACCTGTGGCATGACACCGATTTCAAGTAAGAGGGGGCCAAGAATGAACCCACCACCTGACCCCAAGAGACCACCAACGGTGCCTCCTAAGATTCCACAAAATGCACAGAATGTAAGGTGGGGTGCGGTCCAGTCAATTGCAGCCTCACATACTGATTCAGGGTTCCCCATGCTTTTTCTCTTCTTGCTTTCCTTGTACAGCTTAACACATTCGTACCCAAACACTGCCAATGCTACGGGGAACTGCAAAAGACACACAGACTTATAACCAATGCCAAGTTATTTAGTACAACCAGGTGATGTGTATTGAGAATACTAGAGCAGGCGATTTCAACCCATCTTGGGTTGTGTTTGATCTCAAACGGGTCAAACCTGGTTCATATGGGTCGGCTCAAACAGGTTGAAAGTCACCCAATTTTTGTTTTTGATGTATATAACCTCTTAAATTTATTTATTCAAAGATATAAATTAGTATTGTAATGGTATTGTCTTTGTATATGATAATAACTCTTAAACTGTTCGTAGATCAATCCAACCCATCCAGACCCATTTCGTCATGTACTAAAAAGACCCGTTTTGGCCGACCTCCCACCTGGACTCTGGCAAATATTATCATTTTACTTTATATTACCTGTATTCCGGTGACTACCCAATATGATGTACTGCATACTTTTAAGCTATTCTGCAGGAATATAAGAAAAGAGTTGCTGTTAGCAGTTAGCACAGATTTTGACCAGTCCAACATATTACTATCCAAATTTGAATTTCCAATAGGTGAACTTTCTTTCATAGTTCAAAAATCAAATTGCTTCCTAATGTAGTAGTTTTTCTAATAGATTACTGTAGTTATCTGTCCTTTTCTCCAATATCCTTACAATTGTAGTTTTAATAATAAGAACGTATATTTTTGACTCATGAAAGTCACAAGTATACTCAAAGTTAGGGAACAGAGACTATAAAGGATGTGAAAGTGAAAAATGATTGCCTTAATGATCTGAAGAGTTAGAAAAGCGATCCAAACGACTATGAGGGCTGTGAGCATCTTCCAGCGTATATTAGAAAGAAAAATTTGCTGCAAATTTTGATAACAAGATATTAACATGGATAGAATAATATTGATTAGAAAAGTAAAAATCAGAATTCTGAAGCTAAAATGGTCACCATTGGCGTTTTCTCCTCTTTAGGAATAAGCGGCTCAAATGTGTCAATCAGCACTAAAAACAAAAAGTGTAAAAGCAATAACATATTGATATAAGTTAACAAAGGAAACCAATTTTGAAAGGAAATGAAAAAGTTGCCTTTTAGCACTAAAAAGATTCAGGGATATGCGTGGGACTTACATTCCCCACGAGAATTGACGAACTCCTTTGGCCTTTCCATTTCTTTCTGCCATAGTATCAGCAAGAATAAGTGTCCTGGTAAGAGTAGATAACTTTTGCCATTTTCTTATATTAGATAAATTAAATTCAATAGAATCATTCACCTTCATTATTGTCTCTTCCTTCCACATTTCAATTGCTTTTAAGAAAGACCTTGTAGATGTCCCTGTCAATATTATATCATTTCAATTACCAATATTCAAAAATCATTAACAGTATATAAGGTAGAAGATCAATGACAACTTCTTTTGATTCATATATAAATTTGACATAAAATGATTATTATACATAAATCAACTAACTAGGTTGGTTTTTTGACCTTATGTTAAACAAAAAATCAAGTACCCAAAATTAGAACTTGTCATGACCTTTTTTCAGCCCAACCAGCCCAAAGCCCGGTATATAAGCCTGGATGGGATGGGTTCCACTCTAAAAAGTAAAACCAATTGGTGATAGAGCGAGTAGCTCATGAACTTATATATAAGCTTTGGTTTCTTTATTTTCCGATGGGGGACTTGGGTTTGCACCCAACCGAACTTGTTATACATTTAATCGGAACTAAATATTGCAATAAACCCATAAATAAAAATCAAATCTTTAATGAAAAATAATGAAGAAACTTTTTGTGTTGTTACCTGAAAAGAGAAAAATGATGAGAAGAGTGATTAGCCAATACGGAAACACAACACTAAGAGCAACACCAAGAGTGATTCCAAGCATAAGCATAGGTTGAAACAATAATGCTAAATCATAATCCAGAATCGGTACTTCTCTACATGGATGTGGAACTCTTAGATTATACCAAACTGATGAAGCTGATGCCCCCATTATCATACCTTCAATCATAAACTCAAATCAAACTCAAAACTTCATACCCAATTCTTCGTAACTACATAACAAGATGTATCCAACTAACAGTTTTCCTACGACTTCAATTACTGAATTCGATATGCGTATATTCGATTCGGAGAAGAGATTCTTTGTTGTAAGAACACCTTCTAACTTAACGAATTTTGAGTTCTTGTAAACCGGTGACATGACATCTGTTTTGATGACTTTGGCAACTTATATAGCTACCACGTCAGCTATAACATTATGCAAAAATCAGAATTTTAAAGTGAAAAGGTCACCGGGTACATGCAACAAGAAAACCAGGATACTTGGATACATTTATATGTACTTGCACTGAAATTTATCTTAATTAGTATAATTAAATTAATAATCACCAATTAAAGAATTTCAAGAAACAGAGTAATATGTGAAAAAAAGAACCTACATTTAGAAAGAGCAGCAGCAGATTTAGTATCAAAACCAACAATTAAAGTAAGCATTGGAACAAAAATACCACCACCACCAACACCACCTACTGTACCAAATGCAGAACCCAAGAACCCTATTACAGTAGCCAACACAATTCTCCAATTAAACTCCAATTCCTAAACCAAAACATTAAAAATATTCAAAACCCATTTTCACAAAATAATAATAATAAATAAATAAATATACATTATAGTGAAGGAATTACTTACAGGCCATATTTTGTCATCTGATTTTGGGATGAGGGAATTTTGGGGAGAATTAAGAAAAGGGTGTTGATTATAAATGTGGGTCATGATGTAAACTGAGAAAATGATGATGATGGAAAAAGGTAATAAAAATAAAAGAAACCCTCGTGTCGCCATTGATACTCTGTTTTTATGTTTGTGTGTCTGTTTGTGTCTTTTTGGTTTAATGGCGTCCGTTTTATGGAGGTCTGGAGAAGGAGGAGGGCGGTGTGTCACGTGTGATTTCAAAATAAAATCTTTTTTTTTTTCCTTTTAACTTCAACCAAGCTATTAAATGATCAATTAAAAATTTTATGTATGAATTATATTAATGAAAAACAGCTTGTATTAACCAATCACAGTCTTCAAATTAATTAAAATATACGGAGTATATTTTATCAGGTTGTATATATCACTTATAAAAGTTATTCATTTTTATTTTTATTGCTTTTTGAAAGAAAATTAAAATTAGTTGATATTTAAGGAATGTATCAATTTGCTTATTTTACAGCATTTATCCATTAAAAAAAATGAAATGTTCCTCGAAGTCCTAAAGACTTTCGATAAGAATAATTAGTTGTAATAAATACACCTAAAGTTTCCCCTAATAATCTTAAATTTCATTTAAAAATGTTTTGTAAAAGGAAAGTTCGAATGTATTAAATACGCAATTTAAATTTATTAGATTAATTGTGAATAAAAGGAATGTTTAATGCACCTATTTATTCTTATCAAAAGCTATTAAGCTTCCCCTTAGCATAACCCTAAAATAATAAGGTGTCATATAGGCATTTTAAATCATTCATTTTGCATAAAATAAACAGAAACAATTTTATTTACCGGATGTGTATAAGCAATGTTTAATTCAAATACCCCCGTTAACTTTAAAAAGTTAGGTCAAACGTGGTACTTTAAAAAAAAAAAAAATTTACTTTCAAGCACTTCAAACTTCATTTAATTAACATATAGAGTTTAAGACTTTGAGGCAATAAGATTCATAATTCAACCATTGTTTCACATATTTAGATTATTTAGATCGATGGGCTTTCTCTACTTGATGTATTTTTTTTATTTATCTGACTTTTTCTTTTATCAACAAAACACCCACACAATAATAAAAATAATCACACATAATTTTAATTATGCATAATAATCTCATATATAACTCGAAATTTGATTCTTTTATGAACTTGTAAGTTGTAATACTATTTAGGGTTGTGCAAACTTGTAAAACTGTCTTTTTCTAAAGTATAAACAACTCAATGTCAAATTTCTGCTCTTGGGACCTCAACTTTACTCATACGAGTATGCCTACCAAATCACAATAAATGTAATATTGTAGATGATCGATGTTGTGGATAGGAAAACTATAGGAGTACGATCTTACTATATTATGTTGTTAGAAGAGAAGTTAAAAGTATGAGTGTGATTGACATGAGATAACTCGTGAGCTACACGTGATCGATTTAAGAAATACTCAAGTCAAGTCAAGTTGAGTTGAACTCAAGCTTGACATTGTGTCTGCTCCACTACTCAAGTCAAGTCAAGTTGAACTCAAGCTTGACATTGCGTCTGCTCCACTCGGCTCGACTACATTAAACAAATCCATCTATTAGACCAAAGGGCCATTGATTTAGCATGATCGTTGAGGTGACGCTTTCAACAATGAGGTTGGGGGTTCAAATATTGAGGTGAAACAATTATATATATTCATCAATTAATGTATATACATGACAGTGGTATGAATGAGTACTTACGTAATGCTTCTCTAAAACCATAAAAAGACCGGAGAATATTATTAGTGCATAGCTCCGTTTTTTTTTTTTTTTTTTTTTTTTCCTGTTTTTGCGCATAATGCAAATGCTCAATTGCTTTGCTTCCATCGTATGAACTCAACAACGCGTTTAAACTTTTAACACATGTTCTATAGAAAAAATTACATTAACTTAGTGCATGTATTAAACTGGAACAACCTTTTTATGATTTCTGTTAGATTCATTGAATGTAGAAAATTTGTGTCATTGTCTTTAAAAATAATTTAGGTTCTGATTTAATTGGATGCCATATATATAATATATATACTTTTGAATTCTGTCTATTGATGAAGTTGAAAAAGTAAATTTTATTTATGACTGTGTCCATTTTTCACTGGTTGTGGGGATATAATTAATCTCAGTGGCAAATCCTATCACTGTAGCATTTCTTAAAGCTACTTATGGTGTAATCTATCCTAATTCATCAAATGCTTTAGACTATCTCTAGAAACTTAAGTGTTTTAACTTTTAACTTTGATTTTTCTATCATCTAGTGTCAATTGTTAATCTTATCAAGAAGGTACGTAGTAGCATCATTACCTACTATATGTTTTATAACAAGTTTTTTTAGCCCGCGCGCTGAGACGGAACAACAATTATTTATATTATTTTATGCAAAAATTGGTATATAACGCAACTCAAAAGTCAATATTTTGTATGTAGTCAAATTCGGATATTCGAATTAATTAGGAACTATGTATATATGGGCGTCAACTTTATGCTCGTTAGTCAATTATTTTCAAAAAAAAAACCCTTTCTAAACTTGTTATAAGTATATTTATATTATAATAAAATAAATGTTAAATTGTTTAGATAAGGCTACAACTTTTATGTAAAATTTATTTTATGCAAACTTGTACGGTGTGTAACTTTCTTCAATGATATTCTAAAACATTACAACATAAAGTTTACCGTAAAAACATTATTTGTTCATCTTTATCAGCTAACTCATTACCATTAAAGTATATTTTCAAATACAATATCTCAAATCTTCCACCCTTTGTTACTTTTCGTTATCCAATTTGTCACCTTAAAGAGTAACCCATTTGTAGTTCATATCATATTTTTCAAGTTAAAAAATTTGACAAATGTAATTGAAATGAAATGACTCAAATAATCTAAGTTCAAATAAAAATTTATTATTTATATATATCAACAAATTAATTAAACTCGGTGTGTCATTCTCAACTGATACTTAATCTAAACCTTACTAAAAGAAGATAATGTCAAAGTATCAATCTTTTATAAAGTAAAATTTGAATAATTAATAAGTTTGCTAAAGATTTTTTAATTGTTTAGTATTAAAAGGATATGAAATGGAGTAAGAAATGAAGTGATGGATAAAGGAAGTAAAAGAAAAAGTACAAAATAAGGTGATTGAATTAAAAGGAAATATCACAGGTTTACCATTTAGAAGGAAAACGGTGAAGAAGTTGGGGAACACTTTGCCTACTAAACCAAACTCTTTTTTTTCATGACCTAACTTTTTATTATATATATTAAATAGTGAACGAACTATTTATTTAATAGTGTTTTTCATTTACCTCCTGGTAAATGTTAGAGCTCTCTATTCATATAGTCATTTACCTTCTGTATTCAAATTTTTCTATACTACTAGGCATGGCAATGTTCATCCAATTCATCGGACATCCATCTGATCCATCCAATATTGATGGATATGGACGAAGCAAATGGACGAATAATGGATATGGATGTTTAATGGATCGGATGTAGATGGTGAGTTGTCATCCATGAATTTCATTCATTAACCCGAAATTATATATGTTTTAATTATAAACTAGGTATACTATACACCTCAATGTCCATTTGTTTGATATACTTCACGCACTTTATTTATTTTTGTATTTTTTTTTATTGTACCATTTTATTTAATATGTATATGCTACAAAGTGTTTATGAGATTATGTCAATTTCATCTCTTAAATATTGCTTACGTACAATAGGCATTTTCATTCATCTTAAAATTAATTTTGATTACGTTCTATAGCACTTTTATTTGTTGTAAATGAAACGTTTTGATGTATTTGAACGTTTTATTATCTCTAACGATTTTTTTTGTTATTCAACGGACATCCATTAACCCGTTTCACCTGGTGGATATGGATGTGGATGGATTATATAAATTTAAATGGGTATGGATATGGATGTGGATGGTGAAAAATAAAATGGATATGAATATGGATATAGCTGCATCCGATCCATTGCCATCTCTACTGTAACACCCCGAATTTCAGGAAATTAATTTCGTATGCGAATATATTTTTATTATGAAGTAATAATATGTAAATAATAAGATACGAAAGAAAACGTAAATGATTTATCAGTTCCAAACTGTAAAATAATAGGGATTTAATTAAAAACACGGATAAGTATACGTGAGGGGCCTAGGTTATTCTTTTTCATTCTAAAACATTCCTAAATACTTCCTGGAGTTGAAGAAATTGCAGAGCTTCAAACCAACCTTCAAATCTCATCTCTAATTCTTGATTCAAGCTTATGGTTTTCAAATTCATCATCTTCTTAACCTCCTTCATCATGTGTAAGTTAACTTCTCCATAGTTTTAACCTAGTTATGAGGTTTTTGATGGGTTCATGGGGTTTTGATAGATTGAAGGTTTTAAATACGAAATTAGGGTTTTATTTTGATTGAATTGATGTTTATTAGTGTTATAGAGATTGTTAGAAAACATATAACAAGATGAAATTGAAGAAATTATGATTTAGTGTTCTTGAGTAATTCTATGGTTTTTACTAAATTGTTACGGAATGATGAAATAAACTTAAAGATGTGATTAATGGTGTTAATAAAGCATGATTATGTAGATGGAACTTGAATTAAAGTGATAGAGTTTTAAAAAGTGATGAATTATATTGTGTTCATAATGAAAATGATAAATTGTATTAAATTGTTATAAATTAGTGATGGTAAAAGAATATGATTATTATGATGTAATATGTAATATGAATTAAAGAGTGTTTATGATGAATCAGGATGAATATTAGTAAAATAGAGATGAATTATGTAATTAGTGAAAAGATTATGAGTTAAAGACATAATGAATACTAATGAATTAATAATCAAAACAAGATTTACCAAAGTGGGGGAGATATAGTATATGATTAAAAAGAGAGATTGATGATTTCTAGAGTCTAAGTGTATTGTATATTGTTATGTATTATATGATTAGGTGATAAAGATGTGGAAAGCATACGTGGCTATTGTGGCGAATCATCAAGTGTCGAGGTGAGTATATGGGGGCTAATTGAGTTATGGTTGTATGTGTTTCCGGATTGCTTCCGAGCAAGAGGATCATACAACCATGTGGATGTTAATTGTAATTATGTATTTTATTTGGTTAAGTGTTAAAGTGAAAGATTACTTGTTTCTTGTATATGTTTCATTAGCCTTGTTTCAAGATATTTGTGTATCATGACTTGTTTCTACATGTGGATTATATGATGATGATTATGATGAAGAATATGAATGATCGTATGTGTTTCCGGATTGCTTCCGAGCAAGAGGATCATATGATCAAGAGAAAGATGACTTGTATCTAGCCTTTTTTCTTAAAGTGGTATTCATTTCGACTTGATTTGATACCACCAAGCCTTGTTTCTAACGATGCCTTGTTTCTAAGGGTCCGGATCCATTATGTGTTTGTTTCTTATGTGGTAATATGAAGATGTGGAGTAAAATTAGCTATGTTGTTGATTATGTTTCATGTTGGTGATATTTGGTTGAAGGCTTAATTAGTTTCTTATATGCTCACTAAGCGGTACGCTTACCCCGTTGTTGTTTCATGTTTTTAGGTGGAGGTTTAGTGCTTTCATGAAGATAATGTGGATATGGAACTAGCTATGCTATAACACCCTACTTGAAAATACAAGGATATATTTTTTTTTTATAAAGGAAGCGCAAGTTTTTGATTCAAACCATTGGATTACATATTTACATTTCAAAATGGTAATCCAAATACATACAATCTTCAAACTAGATTATCCTATACATTACACATGATAAGTTTAGTGTTATAGAAGTCCAAAACATAATGTCATAGCATTGACATAGTTAACAAAACAGAGTGAGCTTGTCAAACATTCCATTCCTATAGTACTTCTTGCCCACCCACATACCAAAGTAAACCTGCAAGAAGTAATGAGGGGTTAGCACGAAGCTAAGTGAATAAATCTCAAACTATCATCTAACTTAGCTTAACAAATGAATACAGCAAAGCATAGCAACAGTTAATCATGAAGGATCGGTGGTCCTTGGAGTACCCTCATGCCGCGGTGGTTCCCCAAGTAACACTTATAACCAACTGAAGGCCAAATCAGTGGCTAAACCGATAGTTTGGTACTATTACTACTTACAACATAATTTCAGTGAACAACACATGTACAAAGCACTTATGAGGTCCAAAGTAATAGTAATCAAACCCAACACACGTTGACCCCCGACATTCATATAGTCCACAACCATCAAGGCAAACAAGGACACCAATTATTAAGCTAAATATAACCATCATGGCAAAATATTAACTTAACAATGAAACAGTAAATTCACATTTACCCGTTGTAACCATATTGTTACAACCAAATTAGACTGAAGTCCAAGATCCACTCACCCTTGTCGACTGTAGTCTCCACTCAAAGATCTTATCTTATTGAGTCTTCTGGTTATCTGAGAACACGATCAAAACCCGAGTTAGACTCTAATGTTTAGAATTTATAGTATAACATTCACATAAACGATGCCTTATAATGCTCATACTACACTTTCAATACTCGTTAAATAACATAAGCACACAAGTCACAAGTTGTCAAATTCGTCAAAGTAAAACTGACAAACGCGATCCGGGTAGGGTATGGCTGGATCGCGTTCTTTAACACCAAGATATTCTGTTGCCAAAATACACTTGCAAACGCGATCCGGGACAAGGAGCTGGATCGCGTTCCAAAGAACAAAATCCGTTTGACCCAATTTAACACTATCTAACACGATCCGTATGATAGGGACTGGATCGCGTTCATACGTACAAAATCATCCAGGGATCAAAATACACATAGCAACGCGATCCAGGTAAGGGTTTCGGGATCGCGTTCCAATGTTTTTCAACAATGGTTCAGACCTGCAACTAGTTTCAGCTCGAACCAAAAATCCAAATCACTCAATTTCAGCTGTGAAACACAAGTTCGACCATAAATTAATCACATGTAACACTTACAAACATGTAATAACAAAAAACAAAGATCATCAAACCTTCAAATCCAAACATGCATCAATTTTCAAGATATTCAAAACTTTAGCTCAAATTCATTTTTTTTTTTTAACTAAGTAATTGCAACAATATGAAATGCAAATATGTAATCAGTTTACCATGATCATATAACACATTTCAAGCACGAATTTAACTCCATTCTATCATCAATTTACCAAACCTAAATCTATCCATTCAAGCAAGAACATGAGAATGGAGTAAGTTCACTTACAATGGAGGTGATAGCTAGATGAAGGAGATGAAGAACACAATGTAAGCACAATCACAACTTCAATTCAAGTCTAAAGTCTGATTTTTGATTAAAATTTCATTGAGAGTATTTGAGGTGATATGAGAATTTGGGAAGAATGAAGTGTTGTCAAAAATGAAATCACAGATGTCAAGTTCCTCATATGACTCAGCTTATTTTGGGTATAAATTATACCCGTCCTAAATCTATTGTCTGGAACCTAAAAACCATTTGCGAGAAATAAGTTTTTATTATACCGTCAACTAAATAAATTTAAAACAATAATAATTTATTTATCACAATAAGCCAATTGACTAATTGACCTATTAATTTGGCTATCGAAATACAACGAGTATTTAAAATACGATTTAAATAACAATTAAATTAAGGGAAATACCGTATTTCAATTAGGCCACTTTTGAGGATGTTACAAATCTTCCCTCCTTAAGAAGATTTCGTCCCCGAAATCTCGCCACGCTCAAAGAGATTCGGATAACGCGCCCTCATGCTAGACTCGGTCTCCCAAGATAAGTTTGGACCCAAACTATGATTCCACTTAACCAGTACCATAGGGATCTCCTTCTTTCGAAGTTTAGTCACCTTACGGTCAACAAGTTCTACGGGCTCTTCTACAAGTCTTTGGTTTAAGTCCACACTCAAGTCTTGCAATGGAAGAACTTGGGATTGGTCCTCCACATTGCATTTTCTTAGATAGCACACATTAAAAGTATCATGAATACCCGACAATTCAGGAGGAAGATCTAACGACACCGTTTGATCATTGACAACATGTCGAATTTTAAACGGCCCGATGTATCTGGGAGTTAGTTTACCACATTTTCCAAACCTGATAACACCCTTCCAAGGTGAAACTTTCAAATAAACCAACTCACCTTCTACAAACGAAACTGGTCGATAATGTGGGTCAGCATACTGTTTCTGCCTATCACGGGCAGCTTTCAATCTATCTCGGGCAATAGCTACCTTATCGGCTGTAATTTGAACTATGTCAGGACCCGCAAACTGCTTTTCACCCGCCTCTAACCAACAAGTGGGTGTCCTACACCTACGACCATACAACATTTCATAGGGTGGCATGCCTATACTAGAATGGAAAGAATTATTATAGGCAAACTCAACTAATGGTAAATGGGAATCCCACGACCCACCAAATTCTAACACACATGCCCGCAACATGTCCTCCAAGGTTTGAATGGTGCGCTCCGACTGACCATCCGTCTGAGGATGATAAGCCGTACTCAAGTTGACCCTAGAACCCAATTCACGTTGTAAATTCTGCCAAAAACTCGACACAAATCGAGAATCTCTGTCTGAAACAATCGACAACGGAATCCCATGCCTAATAACCACTTCATTAATGTACAATTGCGCCAATTTACTTAATGATGCCGTCTCACAAGTAGCAAGAAAGTGAGCACTCTTGGTCAATCTATCGACAATTACCCAAATCATATCATTACCCTTAACAGTTCGGGGTAATTTGGTCACAAAATCCATGGTAATATGTTCCCATTTCCACTCAGGAATCTCGAGTTGCTTCAAAGCTCCATAAGGTTTCTGATGCTCGGTCTTTACTTGAGAGCAAATATGGCAAGATTCAACAGTTCGAGCGACATCCAACTTCAAAGTAGGCCACCAATACAATGGTTTTAAATCCTGATACATTTTGGTGCTTCCGGGATGAATTGACAGTCTGGATTTATGAGCCTCCAACAATATCACATCTCGAAGTCCACCAAACAATGGGACCCAAACACGAGACTGAAATGTCTTTAATCCACGAGAATCTTCTACCAATAAATCTTTCCTTTTAAGCATGATTTCGGATTTCAAGTTATGATCCAATAGGGCCTCCATCTGAGCCAATTTCAATTTATCGATCAAGTCAGAAGAGATTTCCAAACGCATTAAACAAACCCTTTCAGATTTACCCTTTCGGCTAAGCGCATCCGCCACCACGTTTGCCTTACCCGAATGGTATCGAATCTCGCAATCATAATCCTTAATCAACTCTAACCATCGTCTTTGCCTCATGTTAAGTTCTTTTTGAGTAAACATATACTGAAGGCTCTTGTGGTCCGTACAGATAACGCATTTGGTTCCATACAGATAATGTCTCCAAATCTTTAAGGCAAAAACCACAGCTGCAAGTTCCAAGTCATGGGTAGGATAGTTAATCTCATGAGGTTTCAACTGACGTGAAGCATAGGCAATAACACGGTCTCGTTGCATCAAAACACAACCTAAACCCGCATGTGAAGCATCGCAATATACGATAAAATCCTCGGATCCGTCAGGTAAAGCTAAAACCGGAGCCTGACACAACAATTGTTTCAAAGTCTGAAAAGCCGATTCCTGTTACCCACAGAAATTTCACGTCCTTACGAGTTAATTTAGTCAAAGAACCTGCAATCTTGGAGAAATCTTTAATAAATTTTCTGTAATAGCCTGCCAAACCCAGAAAACTCTTGATCTCTGACGGAGATTTAGGTGATTGCCAATTCATGACAGCCTCAATTTTAGATGGATCCACTTTAACCCCATCTTCACAAATGATGTGCCCCAAAAACTGAACTTCACGAAGCCAAAATTCACATTTCGAAAACTTAGCATACAATTTCTCCTTTCTCAAGGTGTCAAGAACTAAACGCAAATGTGCTTCATGATCAGGTTCATATTTAGAATAGACTAAAATATTATCAATGAATACAATGACAAATTTATCGAGAAAAGGCCGACAAACCCTGTTCATCAAATCCATGAAAATTGCTGGAGCATTAGTCAACCCAAAAGGCATAACAAGAAATTCATAATGACCATAGCGAGTGCGAAAAGCTGTTTTAGGGATATCCTCCCCACAAACCCGGACTTGGTGATAACCCGATCTCAAGTCAATCTTAGAGAAAAATGAAGACCCTTGCAATTGATCAAACAATTCATCTATTCGGGGCAAAGGATACTTATTCTTTACGGTCCTCTTATTCAACTCTCTATAATCAATACACATACGAAAAGTGCCATCCTTCTTTTTAACAAATAACACAGGAGCACCCCAAGGAGAAGAACTGGGTCTAACAAAGCCCTTATCTAATAATTCCTGAATTTGATTCATCATTTCACGGATTTCGGAGGGAGCTAATATATAAGGTGCCTTAGCTACCGGAGTAGAACCAGGAATTAACTCAATTTTATATTCTACTTCTCTAACCGGAGGTAAACCAGGCAATTCATCAGGGAAAACATCCGAATACTCAAAAACAACTCGGACATTACTAATGGCTTTCTTTTCTAGCTTAGCATCGACAACATAGGCTAAATAAGAATCACACCCTTTAGCTAGAGATTTTTTAGCTTTCATCATAGAGATCAAAGGTATACTACCCCTCTCCCTTTCCCCTCGAGCCACGACATATGACTCGTCTGAGATTGGGATTTTTATCAGCTTTTTATGACAATCTATATTGGCTTTATTACGACTCAACCAATCCATGCCTAACACAACATCAAACCCATGAATAGGCATCAACAGAAAAGAAGTAGGGAAGCTATGACCCTCAATCAAAATACTAGCTCCAGTAACCGATGTGGTAACCGAAACTACTTTACCATCCGCTACCTCAACCTCAATAGGTTTTGGAATACATGTAGGAGTCAATTTAAGTCTATCACAGAATAGCAAGGACATAAAGGAACAATTTGCCCCTAAATCAAATAAGGCGCATGCCGGTACTGAATTAATAATAAAAGTACCAGTTATGACGTCCTCGGCTACCACAGCTTCATCCACAGTCATTCGAAAAGCCCGACCAGTTGGAGCTGGAGGATTCTTTCTTTTCTGGCCAGAAGATGATGACGACCCTCCGACCGTGCCCGATTTTTGCTTCATTTCCTCTGGACATGCACTCGAACGATGTCCTTCCTTTCGGCAATTCCAACACACTGACTTAGGAAAAGGACAATCTTTGATGTCATGACCGAACTGACCACACTTAATACACCTAGCAGTCTGAGGTGTACAATGTCCCGTGTGCCTAGACTTGCAATTCTGGCACCAATTTGACCTATCCACTGAGCCACCAACAACATTCGGTTTACTGTTATTATTATTACCTTGCCATTTCTTCTTCCCCTGACCTGACGTAGATTCACCTTTGGGTTTCATTGGGGACTTGTCTTTAATTTCCAAATCATGAGCTCTAATATCGCCGTCCACAGAACGGGCCAAATCAAAAGCTTGGTTAAGATCTCCTGCAAGTCTCACAGTAGTTCGATAAGTATGGGGTAACATTCCAACAAAATGGTCAATCTTTGTCCTTTCATCCGGTACCCATTGATGTACAAATCTTAACTTATCGGTAAACTGGGAGATAAGGTCCTCTATAGTCATACTATCAGTCAATTGCATATCCAAGAATTCACGCCTAATGCGAGTCATGTCATATCAGGAGCGATACTTCTTACAAACCTCGTTATAGAAATCGGACCATGTAATGGAAGCTTTTTGCTGAGGTGTTAAATGAGATGTGATAGAATCCCACCATCCCATTGCCGGACCCTTTAAAAGTTGCACTGCATAAGTTACCTTGATCTCATCCTCACATCGGCAAACCTCAAATTTTCTTTCGACATCCCTTAACCAATCCATGGTCACAGAAGGATTTGTACTCCCAAAGAAATCTGAAGGTCCACTAGACTTAAAGGTCTTAAATGAACATAATTTTTGCTGAGATGGAGGAGGAAATACCGGAAACTGAAATCCCGAAGGTCCTGAAGAAGAAAAAGGAGCTGATGTCTGGTAGTAAGTAGGCGGTGGCATAGAAAACTGTGATGTCACTAATGGAGGTGTAATCGTACTAACAGCTGGAATCTGCCGGGATGTTCTAGCTTGTTGCTCATATAATTCCTTATATTTGTTTAACTCATCCTCTAAATACAAAGTGTACTCATCACGGCTCAATTCACTTGCAGGGAGTGTAGTACTAGGCTGACCTTGACTTTGAGACTGAATTTCTGGAGGAGAGTCTCTCGCTCCAGAAGCATTGATCGGGGTACTGGTCGGAGCGTTATTTTCTGCCATATCCTGTACCACAACACATCTCATAACCCGTTAATTGTTAGTGCCTAACAATACTAACCAAATCATATTCACTAGCTCAATCCCCTTCCCAGGAATGTTTGACTAACACAAATAGATTTGGGATTGAACAATTAACCCATGTTCAATTCACCCAAACCTTTGCTCTGATACCAATTTATAACACCCTACTTGAAAATACAAGGATATATTTTTTTTTTTTATAAAGGAAGCGCAAGTTTTTGATTCAAACCATTGGATTACATATTTACATTTCAAAATGGTAATCCAAATACATACAATCTTCAAACTAGATTATCCTATACATTACACATGATAAGTTTAGTGTTATAGAAGTCCAAAACATAAGGTCATAGCATTGACATAGTTAACAAAACAGAGTGAGCTTGTCAAACATTCCATTCCTATAGTACTTCTTGCCCACCCACATACCAAAGTAAACCTGCAAGAAGTAATGAGGGGTTAGCACGAAGCTAAGTGAATAAATCTCAAACTATCATCTAACTTAGCTTAACAAATGAATACAGCAAAGCATAGCAACAGTTAATCATGAAGGATTGGTGGTCCTTGGAGTACCCTCATGCCGCGGTGGTTCCCCAAGTAACACTTATAACCAACTGAAGGCCAAATCAGTGGCTAAACCGATAGTTTGGTACTATTACTACTTACAACATAATTTCAGTGAACAACACATGTACAAAGCACTTATGAGGTCCAAAGTAATAGTAATCAAACCCAACACACGTTGACCCCCGACATTCATATAGTCCACAACCATCAAGGCAAACAAGGACACCAATTATTAAGCTAAATATAACCATCATGGCAAAATATTAACTTAACAATGAAACAGTAAATTCACATTTACCCGTTGTAACCATATTGTTACAACCAAATTAGACTGAAGTCCAAGATCCACTCACCCTTGTCGACTGTAGTCTCCACTCAAAGATCTTATCTTATTGAGTCTTCTGGTTATCTGAGAACACGATCAAAACCCGAGTTAGACTCTAATGTTTAGAATTTATAGTATAACATTCACATAAACGATGCCTTATAATGCTCATACTACACTTTCAATACTCGTTAAATAACATAAGCACACAAGTCACAAGTTGTCAAATTCGTCAAAGTAAAACTGACAAACGCGATCCGGGTAGGGTATGGCTGGATCGCGTTCTTTAACACCAAGATATTCTGTTGCCAAAATACACTTGCAAACGCGATCCGGGACAAGGAGCTGGATCGCGTTCCAAAGAACAAAATCCGTTTGACCCAATTTAACACTATCTAACGCGATCCGTATGATAGGGACTGGATCGCGTTCATACGTACAAAATCATCCAGGGATCAAAATACACATAGCAACGCGATCCGGGTAAGGGTTTCGGGATCGCGTTCCAATGTTTTTCAACAATGGTTCAGACCTGCAACTAGTTTCAGCTCGAACCAAAAATTCAAATCACTCAATTTCAGCTGTGAAACACAAGTTCGACCATAAATTAATCACATGTAACACTTACAAACATGTAATAACAACAAACAAAGATCATCAAACCTTCAAATCCAAACATGCATCAATTTTCAAGATATTCAAAACTTTAGCTCAAATTCATTTTATTTTTTTTAACTAAGTAATTGCAACAATCTGAAATGCAAATATGTAATCAGTTTACCATGATCATATAACACATTTCAAGCACGAATTTAACTCCATTCTATCATCAATTTACCAAACCTAAATCTATCCATTCAAGCAAGAACATGAGAATGGAGTAAGTTCACTTACAATGGAGGTGATAGCTAGATGAAGGAGATGAAGAACACAATGTAAGCACAATCACAACTTCAATTCAAGTCTAAAGTCTGATTTTTGATTAAAATTTCATTGAGAGTATTTGAGGTGATATGAGAATTTGGGAAGAATGAAGTGTTGTCAAAAATGAAATCACAGATGTCAAGTTCCTCATATGACTCAGCTTATTTTGGGTATAAATTATACCCGTCCTAAATCTATTGTCTGGAACCTAAAAACCATTTGCGAGAAATAAGTTTTTATTATACCGTCAACTAAATAAATTTAAAACAATAATAATTTATTTATCACAATAAGCCAATTGACTAATTGACCTATTAATTTGGCTATCGAAATACAACTAGTATTTAAAATACGATTTAAATAACAATTAAATTAAGGGAAATACCGTATTTCAACTAGGCCACTTTTGAGGATGTTACATATGCGGTTAGAAATGCTCCATCTCTTTGAATCGTTGTTTTGATTATCAATTGTGTAATTCGCCCAAATAAAGAGTTTTTGATATAAAAATGTTGGTCGATATGTTGTATTTGACTTTGAAAGTCAAACAGGGAAAAAGAGTCTTGTGTATGTGTATTGAAAAGGGTATGAAGTCTTTGGGTTATGATTGGTGTTGTGTTCGGGTCAAACGTAGTGAAATGTGGTCAAGAGTCAAATGTGATTGGTTGGTCAAATGTGAAGTTGACAAATAGTCAACGATGTTGAAAGAGTCAAACATGTGTGGAATAGGGTGTCGTTTGGTTAAAAATATGGTCATTATAGAAACGAGTCAAAAAGGGGTCAAAATGGGTCAAAGAATGATTTTATGATCTATTTAAATATGATAGTGTTATGACACGTTGGTCTAGCGTCTTAAGTTTGTTTTGGTATGATGAATAAGGGTGAAAAGAGTTTTGGTCAGATTCCATGTGGTTTGAGTTTTGACATGTCAAGTAAAAATGGTCAAAATGGTCAAAAACTACCCATACGTTCAGATTTGACGTTTTTGAGAAATTTGAAAAAGTGTTAAAAGTGAAAGTTTTATATTGTCATAGTGGAGATGTGTGCAAATTTTCAGGTCCTAAATCGTAACGAGTAAAAAGTTATGCGTGTTTGAATTTGGTCAAAAATTTGAGTCTGTGTTACCACTAGAACATGCTTGTTCTAGCTAAAACAAGGTTGTTTTACCTACCTATACTACATGGCTGGTAAATTGCATACCCCGTTGTCTTGTTTTGGGTCAAAATGTAAAGATGAGAATACGGTATCAATTATACGAGATGTGGGACCGAGCTGTGGGAACTGAAAAAAAAAAATTCCTAAAGTTTTGGGGCGTTTCATCTACTCACCACCACCCACACACATATGCACATATTTTTGTTGGGAGTTCTTCTTAAAAGCAGTTGTTCTACTTTCGAGTGAAGTAACACTCATACGTCTTGCTTTTCCTGTACCCTGCTCTAACGGAATTGAATATTGTTATTGTCAATGATAACATTACATAAAAACTGTTAATATAAAGGTATCATATGTTATAGGTATTTTATAGTATCAGATAATAAGAAATTAGTGGGTAACGGAGTTAATGCACTCAAGGGTCACTATACTTTTGTAAAATGTTTATTTGGGTCACTGAACTATTTTTTTGTCTATTCAGATCATTATACCCGATCACAACTTTATACTTTTGAGTTATTGTACTATATAACAATATTCATTTATGTCGTCATTACACTAATTTTTTTTCATTTGGATAACTAAACTTTTTAAACATGATATTCAAGTCATTAAACTTTTTCAAAACAACTATTCGAAAATATTATTTTACGATTCTTGCATATATGTGTTAAGTAAAGTTGTGTATAGATGTTTTTCAATTTTAAATCGAGTATTATTAAATTTTTATCTAATGGTGGTCGATTAATATTTGAATATTATGCGTGTGTAGAGTAGTCGATGGTCGTACATTTATTCCGTTATACATAACGAACAAAGACAAACAAACATTATCTAAGTTTGATTGGTTCGTTTACAACTCTATACACGCATAACATTCATACATCTATCCACCATTAATTTAAATACTTGATTTAAAGTTGAAAAACATTCATCCTCAATCATAATAAACACATATATGCACAAAGTGTTAAATATTTTCGAATAGTTGTTTTTAAAAAGTCTGATGACTTGAATATTATGTTTAAAAAGTTTAATTAGCCAAACGAACAAAAAATTAATATGATGACACAAATGAATATTCTTATTTTAATACAATGACTTAAAAGTATTAACTTGCGAGTACAATGATCTGAATTGACAAAAAATAGTTCAGTGACCCAAATGTACATTTTTGAAAAGTATAATGACCTTGGAGTGCATTAACCTTAACATCTGAATTGACAAAAAATAGTTCAGTGACCCAAATGTACATTTTTGAAAAGTATAATGACCTTGGAGTGCATTAACCCTAACTACTCGATCGAGATTAGTTAGTGCGGAGAAGCTTTAAATGAGAACTACACAAAAGTAGATAACTTGTAACTACTACTAGATATGTATTTAGATTATGTATTTAATCACATGTAATTAACTCCATAAATCATGTAAATAAATTCAACTTTGCTAATAAAAAGGTGGTTAAGTTTCTTGTTCATTGGTATTTGTATCTAAGCCTACACTTCAATAGAAAATTAAGACAATTATTAACTTTAAATAACAAAAGAAGCATATTTCATAAAACGGGTGTATGATTATAGAATCAGCAACCCAAAATGCAATACATAAACCAGGCTAATTAGAAACAGATGCATCTAACACAATAAAACCACAAACAACATACACAAAATCAAATCAAACATTCGACGACCCTATCGGCGTTTCGGCTCTTCCCCTCCCGTACGTCGCCCTTGAGCTTGCCTCAACACCTCCCCTGTCGTACCCAACAACGTGTCGTCCACATCCATCGCCGCCAACATTCCTGCTCCCAACGGAGAGTTATCATCCACTTCCACAGTCTTCGTCACCGTAGTGGTAGCCGCTCCCTTGCCTCCACCTTGCTTTAAGTTCATACTTTCCATTCTTTTTCTTGTTTCCTCTCGAGTTTGATCCTCAAACATTGCCTACTCAAACAAATCAATTTCATAAAATTCCACAAAATTCATTATAATACACGATACTATTCTAATATTTGCCAATGATGGTATTGATAATAGTACTTTATTACACTGTATCATCAAACTTTTACTACACAAAAAGTAATACCAAAATAATCAACTTGGTCACATTTTACTAACCTTTGTAGTTTCACTAGTTTGAGACAACTTCTCCTTAGCCTCCTCTTTCTTCCCAGACAATAAATCCATAGCTTTTCTTGCAGCATCCGCGGCCGCATCTTTCAACTCTGACATTTTCCCTACCGTAGCATCCGTTCCTTCCTTTGCGACTTCTGTCGTGTAATCTTTCGTGGCCGCCGCTTTGTCAAAAGTGTAATCCTTTGTAGCCGCCGCCTTGTCCGCAGTGTAATTCTTGGCATCAGAAGCTTTCTTAGCTGTATAATCGGCGTACTCCCCTGTTTTGTTCATGGTTGCATCTTTCACTTCTTTCGCCTTATCCACTGTGTAATCTTTGGTGGCCGCCGCCTTATCCACGGTGTAATTCTTAGCACCATAAGCTTTCTGAGTTGTATAATCAGCGTACTCCCCTGTTTTGTTCATGGTAACATCCTTGGCTTCTTTCGCCTTCTGCATTGTGTAGTCTTTGGTGGCCGCCGCCCTGTCAACGGTGTAGTCTTTGGCAGCCGCCACCTTGTCAAATGTGAAGTCTTTCGCAGCAGCCGCAGTTCCAACAGTGTAGTCTTTGGCAGCAACTGCCGTGTCAACCGTGTAATCTTTTGCAGCAGCCGCCTTATCAAGTGTGTAGTCTTTGGCAGCCGCCGCCTTGTCCAATGTGTAGTCTTTAGCTGCAACCGCCGCATCGACAGTTTTGTCTTTGGCTGCCACCGATGTGCCGACTGTATAGTCCTTTGCAGCCACTGCGGTGTCAAGTGTGTAATCCTTGGCGGAGGCCGCCTTTTCTGCGGTGTAGTTGACAGCTTCTTTCGTTTTCTGAGCAGTATAGTCTTTGTACTCTCCCACCTTCCCCATTGTAGTATCTTTAGCTTGTTTTGCCGTTTTTGCAGTTACATCAGCAGCCTCTTTCGTTTTCTGTGCCGTGTAGTCCTTGTACTCTCCGGCCTTTTGGGCCGCTTCCCTGGCTTTCGCAGCAGTGTAATCCTTGTATAAGGAAACATTAATTGTATTAGCTTCTAAATTATATGCGGTAAAAAATTAATCAACAGATATTATCAACACATTCGACGAAATATGACGATAATTGTACTTAGAAAATGTAAGGATAAAACAAAATTGTTGTCTAAAATAAATAGTTAATAAAATTAAGCTAATACTGTACTAATTTAGCTATATTACTCCTAATAGTTGCATCATATGGCTAACGAAGAGCTCTTAGGATAAAATATGAGAAAAATACTTAAAGGACCAAGCTTAATTACCAAATGTTAAGCAATCAATTTTAATACTAATACTAATTTCTCCATTTAACTCCTAATCTTTACATCATATCGTCCATGAAAAGCTTTAAATGGCATCTAAAACGTAAGAATAAAATCAATAAAACGCTATAAGAATACTGCATTAATTGATACCTTATACTCTCCGGCTTTCTCCATTGTTGCGTCCTTCGTTTCTTTCGCCTTCTGTGCCGTATAGTCAGTAGTCTCCCTTTCCTTCTGCATAGTATAATCTTTATACTCGCCAGCCTTCCCCATTGTCGTATCCTTCGCTTCTCGCGCTTTTTGCGCCGCATAATCCGTATACTCGCCGGCCTTATTAGCAGCTTCCCTTCCTTTCTGCGCCGTATAATCCTTATACTCTCCGCCTTTATCCGCAGCCATTCGTCCTTTTTCCGCCACGTAATCTTTTCCCTCTTGCGCCTTATCCGCCGTAACATCTGCGGCCTCATGAGTCTTTCCGGTCACAGCGTCTTTCGCTTGACCGAATGCACCAGTTACGGTTTGAAAGACGCTGCTTATAATTCCCGGTTTAGGAGGTTCACTGGTTCGATCGGTTCGACTTGTCTGTATCTGCTCACGATCATCGGTTCGACCGGTTGAAGCGGTTCGTATCTGCTCATGTCGTTCGACAACGACTGCACCACTACCGCCACCTTGACGGTTGATGTTACTGAGCTCATCAGCAGCAGCTCTTGCAGCCTTCTCTGCAACCTGTTCTTTGTTCCTAATATCTTGATTTGAAGCCATTTTTAGAGTTTTTTTTTTTTTTCTTATAAAAGAGACGTGAATTTGGATAATAAAAAGTGTGTTTTGTGTTGTTTTGGATGAAATGTAGGAAGTTTTGTGAGTTGTAAGCAGGACTTACGTGGATGTGTATATATAGGAAGGTTAAGTATAAAGGATTAAGATTTACTTTGTTTTTTGGTAAAGGGGATTGAATTCTGCAGGTGAGCTGAAGATGGAGGTAAGGTGATGATGTAAGCTATAGCTGCTTGACACGTAGCATGGTAGAAAGACACGTGGAGTTCATGCAGAGATGTCGAAGAACTTGGGGTGGCCGTGGCAACGAGAAGATATATGTATGCCTTCATGTTAAAGTCTCAACTTATATAATACGTATTTATTATTTATTAATTTATTTCATTATTATTATTTAAGTTGTGTCACAATGTTCTTTTATCAATTGAAATTAGATTCGATACTCCACGTCTCAGTTTTATTATCCTCTTTTAACTTTTGAAGTATTTATTTGACAATTTTGACCTTGAATATTATTTGACAACTTTGACCTTGAATATTTTTATTTATGTTATATATATAATACTTGATGCAAATTATAACAATGAAAATACATTCAAAACACAATCAATTCATAAATTCTGCATCAAATATTATATAACACAAACAAAAATATTAAAGGTCAAAGTTGAAAAAGAAAGACTTTAAAAGTCAAAACATAATAATAAAATTGGGACGGATGAAGTATATATATATATATATAGAGGCACAATATATATGATAAAGTATCGTACAACTAACATATAGAAATTTGTTTTAGTCGTGGAAAAAGTTTAAGGCGCCATATTTCATATTTGGTTTTCAAGAAAAGTGGAACAATTTTTTTATTTTTTTTAATAGATAAACTAGTTTAAGACCTGCAAAATTTGCGGGATGACACATTCTTTTTTTAGAGATGTAATAAGTGTTTTTGTGATTGTGGAATGACATGGTGTAATGTATATAATGAACATAATCGGAAGTAAAAACTTATTTTTTCACTTGTTTCCATCACAAACACCTATATTTAAGCATCCATATCTTATATAACACGATACAATTTCTCATGACATTTTTTTTTAAAAAAAACTCGGAAGCGAAATCCCATTCATATTATCACAGATGATATTATGTCATCCACCAAAACATATTACAAGTTATAAGTATTAACTGCTCGTTTACAAACCATTAGCTTATTATAATCATTATATAACAAAACATGAACCATTGTGTCTAACAAAATCAGAGTAATCCTGGTCAAACAACTTCCAGTCACTCCTTGCCCAGTCCCAGTCACATCAAAACCTACAAGGAGTAAATAACGGGATTAGCACGAAGCTAAGTGAATAAACCTGTTACAAACAGTTTGACTTAGCTATAACAGTATCAATTAACATCAATATCACTTTGACACAACATCACCAAGAGGATCGGTGGTCCTTGTGGAGCCCTCAGACCGCGGTGGCCCACCAAGCGACACTTACAATCACTGCAGGCCAATACAGTGATTTTACCGATAACTGACTGCTACCTTTAGTCAATATGTGTTCCATTCTCAACACATGCTTACAAATCTCACATTGACTAACCTGTAGCAATCAGTCCAACAATTGTTGACCTCCGAATCCCCAGAATGCACATAGGCAACACATTATATATATATCTCAGCAATATAATCAACAATCACTATATTTATATCGTTGTAACCAATATGTCACAACCAATCATACTGAAGTTTCAAGTCAATTCACCTGTCAACTTCAATCCACTTACTCAGCTGACTAACTCACTGAGTCTTCGGTGTATCTGTAAACACCACAAGCAATTTAGTTAGTAGCTGAATTCAATTCTCGCTTCAATTAATTAACATGGTCACATACTATCAATTTACCACATTACAATCAAGCATATAGCAATTACTTTACATGTACTTGCGCCATAACAAAATAATTATATTACTTCACTCACTAGTCGCGGCTAAGACATAAACAAAACCGTTTGAAATGAGGTTTATAACTAAAAAGTCATTTTCTGCGTTGGGCCCATTTAGCCGCCGGCTAAACAGTTTGACCGTCGGCCATAGGCCAAAGGTTTAACATCTTCACTTCACTTCAGCCCTGTGACGAATTTTACAAACAAACCAACAAGTTCCAGCTAGTTGCAGCTATTGTAACTTCAAACAAGGCTCTATTCAAACATATATCTATATATATCAACAACTAATTTCTTATAATCCTAATCATATAATCATGATCATTATGAAGAACTAATTTAAAAGCCACTTACACTTCAAGATGCTAGGATGATGATGATGTTTTAATTGAAGGATCAAACCAGTTTGTAGCCCTTTGAATTGATCTCTAACTTAGGTTTTAGGTTTTGGATTTAGTTTAGGGTTTTAGTTTATAAGTTCTTAGGGTTTGTATGCTAAAAATGAAAATAGAAACTTTCCATATAAGGAAAGAAATAAATAGGTCGGCTAATGTTTTTAAACCGACTCCGCTTTCACTTAAAACTAGTCCCCTTTAAATCTATTGTCTGGAACCTAAAAACCATTCGCGATAAAAGTATTTTATTTTACCGTGAGCTACAACTATTTAAAACAAATAACATTTCACTAGTCACAATTAATCCTTCGATCAAATTTCCTAAAATATAATTCAAAATGTGTAAAACACGACATTTAAATTGTAACAAATATAAGAATATCAATTTAGAGGAAATTACCGAATTATCCTCAGATCACAAAAGCGGGTGTTACATCTTATTCACCCAAACTCTATTATAGACGTACAGTGAATCCCAACGACTCCATGTGTCATGTCTATATGTTCATACGGATTATGATTCATAATGTTCATATACACGTATAGTTTTATAGGTCCAAAGTTAGTGAAAACTCACTTTTTCACTTGTTTGCATCACAATTACCTATATTTTAAGCATCCATATATTATTTAGCAAAACTCTATCATGGACATATGGTTATTAAATCCATGAAATGAAAGTGTTTTCCCTCCTCATACGTGAGTTCTTTTCTCTCCTTTGAGAACTAAACTTGTCCAAACTAACACAACGTGCAATAAAGTTAGAACCTGCACCAATTAAGCAGAACAATAATAGTATAAATAAGTATATTGTGACTTTTATGGTCAAACAAATATCATTTTTAAACCTTAAAGTTGCACAAATTTTTTTATTTACTATATCAAACCTCACATAAGTAGCTCATATACCAGACGAATTCGCATGACGAAACTCTCAACATCAAGCAACACAATAAAGATTGATATATAAGAACTCGAAAATCACAATTTAATCCAAAATCAATTCAACCAAGTGCTCTGTTAAAACACACCCCATCATAAACATATTAGGTAGCTTATATACTTTGATATCTTTCCAAACTTTAATTAGAGGGCAAAAGTGGGGAATTAGGTTGATTTGGGTCAAGCACACAATTTTTGTTAGAATATAGCAAGTGATAAATGAGTTAGAACCACTACAATTCAAATACTGGTGTCATGTGAGGAGTATATATATATAAAAAAGGAACAATATAAGCTTACTGTGTCAACTGAAATAGACACCACCACACAACCTCAATTTTCATCAATAAACTAAATTTGAGATTATGCCCTTTTGATTCTGGTAGAGAGTAAGAATAGCAAAAGAAGTACCGTAATAGTTACATTTGATAACTTTAATTCACCAGGTGTTGTATCCTTGTTGTAATAGTATATCTATTAGTGTGAAATACTACACTTATAGATATGAATATGATTATATGAATAAAATAACAGTGGGAAATTTAATCAAGTTAAGAGCATTAAAAGGCATACTTTTTACCCTCTGCATTGTGAACTCTTTATGAACGGTAGAGGCAGTAGCTCTATGCCAATAGAAAAAGGAACAAACACATAAATCATAAATCACCATGCTCAACAAAAAAAAATTAAACATGAGATTGTCAAGTAGTATTATTTTTCAAAATCCATATGCAGTACATGTCATTCAATAAGTTAACAGATGGCTTAAATTAAATGAATGGTGGTCATACGGGTAATAGAAATATACAATTTCAAGTTGTTATTGAAATAAATGTAAGCATATTTGACGATAATAATAACTTATAATAACTTCTGAAATTGTAATTATAAACTGTCCCATGCCAACCCAAGTACTCCAACTCAACATGATCGTTTTGACCTGAACCCATTTTGACCCGTTTCTCACCCCGCTCGACCAAGTTATTTTCCACCTCCATTATGTGATCACAATCATACAGCAAAGGAAACATTGACCTTGAATCACGAAAATAAGAGTTGTATATAACCACTCACCTCTGTTAAGCATATCGAAACAATGGTGAAAAACTTTTGAATCAATTTAGTAGGATCAATAAACTTGCTGTTGGAATAGTGTCCAATGTCATAACTAATTGGTGAGACTATCATTAATGGTAAAGTCCTTTTTAGGTTGCCCTCAATAAACAGTCAAGAGAAAGATGAAGGATAATATTAATAATATTAATATTATATTTAATTGTTTAATTAATTAATAATAGTTTATTAATTAGAAATTAAAAGTAATTAAATCTGGCGAAAGATTCCAGAAACTGACTCAACCGCCGGTTGGAAGGTCCAACCGCCGGTTGAGGTTAGGGTTTCTAAGGCGGTGGAATTCGCATACTTGGAGTACAAGTCAAACAGCTCCAACCGCCGGTTGGAAGGTCCAACCGCCGGTTAGGAGTCGAATTCAGCAAACCGAAGGGTTTCTTCCACAACTATAAATAGGGGCATCCTATACCTTCATAACATACGAATTAGATACGAATTTTCTGAGAATTTCGAAATTCGACTTTCTCTTGGGTTTTTGGGTGTGAAGCATTAGAGGTATTCTACTTTGGGTACTTGCCTCCAAGTAACGAAGCTCTGCTCGTTGGTCTGTGCGCGAGAAATAGGTTTTCTCTTAAGGTTAGTGTTTTCCTTATTTTCTTTATCCAATTTATTCATTGTACTATGTTGTTAAAGTTAAAGATCCCTTAGGGTTTTAGTTTCCTAATTGCCTTAGATTATTTAAAGTTTTGTTATTCCGCTGCGTGTATAATAATCTAGTTAGGGAATAGAAAACCCAACAGTGGTATCAGAGCCATAGCTTAACAAATAGTAGCATGGAATTATCTGCAACAGTATGTAGGTAAAGATAAAATTGGAAAGAGAACTATCTAAATAGGTAATATGTATTTACAGTTTAGATATTGATAATTTTAAAATGTTTTTTATAGACCACTAATTTTAAAAGGTTTAAAATAGAACCCTACACTTCAAGAGAGATTATATGTATAATATGATTTATATATATGTATAATTAAAGTCTAAATACATCATCAATCAATTGATAAATCGGCTCACCCATGAGAAACAAACTATAAGAGAGGTATAAGGCGGGTCGCTCAGCTTCCCTAAAGAGGTCAGGTTTTTAATAAGCTTCGCACTGACCTACTTCTCCGCTTCTTTGTGCGTTCGATGGAGCTACCGAGGACCTTTGATAGGATGATATCAAGATTAAAAGTAGACTTAAATAGTAAAACAAAATCCTGTTTTAGCTATAGGAAATGATGAATAGTATGCTAACCCATGAAATCTGCACATCTCTCGTATGAACTGTTAATGGAGCGTGTGTGGTTTACCGGCACATTAATATGAGGATGTAATGAGAGGTGATTGAGACTCGCGATTCTCGAGCGTACTCGAGTTTGGGATCACGCGGGGTTTGCATGGTTAATTCACCATCTTGTTCATGATCCTCGGCATACCAGTCATGAATAGTAGATGTGCATAACCGAGATTAACGTGCCATTGATAGAAATCAATGAATCTCAAAGATCTAGGAGTTTCATAAGAAATGAAATAGATAAAAGTATTTTAGTTATATGATTACGGCGACCCTTTTCATAAAACTAAAAATATAGATCCTAGCCTTAATTTAGAAAATTGGGTAAATAATTAAGGAATATTCAAACTAACTAAAACTGTTTTATCTCATAGATGACTAATTTAAATGGTGCAAATCTTCCCGTCCCCAATCCCGCACATAACTCGAACTTCTCACTACTCTCAGTTCTTGGAAGGGAAAGACTAACCGGTCCAAACTATATGGACTGGATGCGAAATCTAAGGTTTACCTTGAGGTACGAGAACAAGGAGTATGTTCTCGATGAGCAGATTCCCATAATTGATGAAGAATCAACCCAAGAGGAGATTGAGGCACACCGGAATCATTATGATGATGTGAATAAAGTGTCTTGTATCATGGTATCTTCCATGAGTCCTGAACTGCAAAAGACTTTTGAAAACACTTGGGCTTATGAAATGAACCAACAGCTGAAAGAAATGTTTCAGGCTAAGGCAAGCAAAGAACGCCTTGATGTGGTGAAATCCCTCATGGCTTGCAAGCCCAAACCTGGAGTTTCTATCTGTGCTTTCGTCGATGAAAGGGTACTTTGATAGGTTGGAGTCATTGAACATGGTATTTGACATAGAGTTTTCCGTCGCCATAATTCTATCCAGTTTGCCAGCTGTCTACAATCAATTTGTAATGTCATATCAGATGAATATGAATGAGAGAGAAAGCTCAATAATGGAACTCCACAATTTATTGCAAACTGCTGAGCAAGGAATCAAGAAAGATGATATGTCCTCTGGCTCAGCAGCTCCTGTGTTGACTGTTGGTCAAACTGCAAAGAAAAGGAAAAGGTCGAATTCAAATTGGAAAAGGAAGACTACTAACGGAAAGTCCGTTCGCAGGTCTAAGAAAGGGACCGATTATGAGATTGCACCTGTTAGTGACCCAAAGGAAGCAGTGTGCTTCTACTGCAACACAAAGGGGCATTGGAAGCGTAACTGCCCAAAATACCTGAAGGACCTTGAAGATGGAAAGGTCGAGAAGAGTATTCACTCAGGTATGTTCATGATCGAACTCCATAATACTGCAACTTATAATTCATGGGTTCTGGATACAGGGTGTGGTAATCACATTTGCACTATATTGCAGGGCTAAAGGAAAGTAGAAGTGTGAAGCATGGAGAGCTCAACTTAGTTATGGGAAACAAGGGACTTGTACCTGTGATGAAGATTGGAAGATTTGAGCTCATGCTGAATTCTGGAGTTAGGATAGATTTAAATAATTGCTATTATTCGTCAGAAATGACTAGAAACATTATTTCATTTTATGCTTTGTATAAAGATGATTATCATTTTTCTTTTGATAATGGAAATGGAGATATTTTGGTTCATTTAAATGATTGTTTTATTTTTAAAGCTTCTCCTTACAAAGGCATATATGAAAATGTTGAATGTGTTAGCAATGTTATTTTAAATGTTGATTCGTCTAATGAAATTGATAAATCCAAGTTGTGGCATTGTTGTAACACCCAGTCCTCGGGTCTAGTAGTATTTAATATTTTCTGACTGTGAATTATTATTAAGTGTGTCAGAAAATAGGTGTGTTGTATTATTTGAAAATAAATGGGTAAAAGAGTCGAATAATTTATTGTGACTAATAAATTATTGATTGTTTTAAATTAACTTAGTTGACGGTAAAATAAAATAATGTTTCCCCGCAAATGGTTTTTAAGTTCCAGACAATGAAAAGTACGGGGAATGAAATTTAAGCACTTATTGTATACTACTAAAAAATTGAGTCGGTTGTTTGATTTTATCCATATATACATACGTATAATATCATATCATAAATACATATATACATGATGAACCCTAAATCAAATTCTTGAAGGAAATCATCAAAATGGAGCATTCTAATTCGAATTCAAGCTTCAAACATATGGATTATCACTCTCTAATCCTCCTAGTCATCTTGTAAGTCTTTAATTCTTGATTTTTCATAAACTTAAAAATTTGGGGTTTTGAGGGTTATTGATTATAATCCGAAATTGAGGCTTGAAGTTGTTAAATTGATGTGTATTAAACTCATAAATGATGATATGTACCATGATTCATGGGTTATCTTGTGAAATTAAGTTAGGGTTTGTGAGATTGATTTGTGTTCTTATGATATATGATAAACTTATGATGATTGAGATAAAATTGAGGCTTGTACCTATGATAGAAGTGTTAGTGGATGTTAGTTACATGATTATGATGGAAACACTATGTTAGAAATTGTGTAATTGAGTTATGATCATGATGAAGCTTGTGGGTTAAGTTGATTATATAACACCCCTCATTTATAATCATTTAAATATAGTAAATCGGAAGCGTAAGTCCAAATAGATAGTCATAATTTACTTCATTGTATCAACATATAAAATTCAACCTTTTCAAAACTATAATTTCTTCAACCGAGGTGTTATTTAAAAACATGATGAAACATTATTTTATACAAATCAACTATCAGAGTAGAGCCTCGTAGTCAAACATTCCTTCTAGTCCAACTTCTTGCCCACCCAATATTAAAGCCAAAACCTGCAAGAAGTGTTAATGTGGGGGATTAGCATAAAGCTAAGTGAGTAGATAACTAATCAACAGGCTAACTTAGCTCAACAACTTTGCATACAACAATTAACACATAACCAACAAAGTAGACAATACCACCATTTAGCAAAGCAACAGGGCAACTGTTCAACTGGTCAACTTATCATCAAAGCAACTATTCAACAAGCAACGGACTTCATAATGAGGCATCGGTGGCTCTGGGGATAACCATAATACCCGGGAGGCTCCCCAAGAACACTTACCCAACCATATCCGTATGGCCATAACGGACGAGACCGATAGCTAGTGGTTATTCTCAACTAACACAGGAGGTGTGTTAAACCTTGAATAACCGACTAGCCCAACCAACAGTTCAACAACTCGTTGACCTCATTAACAACTGATGCCCGAAGGCCAACAACAAGTCCAGTGATCACATAATCAACAAATCACATATTCATCAGGTCAACGTTATTATATCAACCATATTATTACTAACTATAATAATCATCATGGCAACTATAATAGTAATAATATGTTACTTGTTGTAACCAAACTCGTTACAACCAAGTTATACTGAGGATTAGAGATCCACTCACCGACCACCTCAGGCATCCACTCAGTAGTCTAATATCACTGAGCCTTCTGCACATCTGACAATACAGTAGAATAATACAAGTTAGTTACTTGTCTCAAAATATGTACAACATTATTCCAATATTACAATTAACATCTTAACAACATAATTCATAGTTACTTATCAAGTTTATGCTCATTAATTCACAACCTCATTTAATCAACTTTTTACCATTACAATTAACATGGTTACACCTTCAACAATGTTATTATCATCAAATATCATTAATTCATTCAAAACCCCAACACAAGGTTTCATAAACTCTTATCCACATAAGTGCTAACTTTACCCTTTGATTATTAATTAAGTGTTCTTAATCACAACTAATATCAAGTTCCTCTAATAACCCATCAATTCATCACAATCATCAATTTTCCAAGAACACTTTATGAACATTTAATCAAATTCTACAATTTCAAGTTAGGGCTTAGATTATAATCACAATTTAAGCACTAACTAACAATTCTACTCATAACTACAAGCTTTAATTCCATATAAATCATCCTAATTCCATCAAGTGCTCAAAACCCATTTCTAGGTTTACATGAAAATCAAGAATCAATACTTATAACATGTTTATGATGATGATGGAATGATTAATACATGTTATTAAAGCTTAACTCATATCAATTCAACTATTTGAAACCCTAATTTCGGATTTCAATCAAGAACACCAAAACCCCAAATTTTTAGATTATAGAATTCAAGAAATTAAGACTTACCAAGAGCTTAGATGGATTAAAGGATGATTACTTCGTGTTCTTGAAGCTTAATTTGAGTTTCCATGGCTTCAATTTGTGTTTCTTCATGAATTAGGGTTTCAAAGTTATGGATATATGTATGTATATGCGTACATATGTGTATGTGTATAGATATATGATGCAAAATATAAACCGATTCAAAATAGAGTATAACATATAATTGGTTAATTTTCATTCCCCGTACTTATCATTGTCTGGAACTTAAAAACCATTTGCGGGGAAACATTATTTTATTTTACCGTCAACTAAATAAAATTAAAACACTCAATAATTTATTAGTCACAATAAATTATTCGACTATTATCACTATTTATTTCAAATAATACAACTGAATTATTTTCTGACACATTTAATAATAATTCACAGTCAGAAAATATTAAATACTACTAGACCCGAGGACTGGGTGTTACAAATCTCTCCCCCTTAAAGAGATTTCGTCCTCGAAATCTGATCACACTTAATCAACCTAGTGAAACAGAATCACACATTGCATTTCACTAATACTATACTTTTTATACAACTTATACATCACATGAACACAAAATGTATCTATATATCAACATATACTTATATAGATATGTATTATTTCATCAACCAACACACTACCAGTGGGTATTTCAACTAAATTCACAATAACACATAAGTTGTGTTTCATACACCACTTAATTCAACTATCATCAAATACATATATCATACATTACTCCCCTGAGCAATTCCTAATTATATGTACACAGTTTCGATCCTTTCCACATTCACATATCCAAATGTAAATGTTTCTACTTTTCCCCCCTTGCACTAACACAGTGCCTCTACCCAGTTTTATTAATTTAATTGACCACTTACATAGTCAAGTAAAGTAGCATCTTTATCACAACAGCAAATTTAGCAGCAAATACAACTATAACGACAACGACAACCACAATAACAACAAGTGGTATTGAACACTACTACATGCATCTTAGCAACAAATTATAATTCGATTCGTTACCAGTAATTTAACTAATAATCATATACTTCTTTAGTCATCACATCGTTAGATTTTCCAATTTTAGCAACTAGTTAATTACTACTTTACAACTTGCAAATATAATTACAACTTGATTATATGAAATCCTTCACTTAACAGGAATCCACAACCCTATAACCATCAACAAGTAAGAAAATCAGTAAGCAATAGGTAGAGGTCAATTTATTTGATTGTTACAACCAATTCCATATAATCAACTAGCACCCTTTCACAACAACTTGGATGCTAAATCAACACCTGTTAATACCAAACATCATCATTGGTATCTCAACAACACAAGGTGCTGACATTAGTCATCTATTCAACAATATTATTCATATTCAACTTACCTCTCCTTTGCTTAAATCAACTTTTAACATTTACTATTGACAATGCATCACACATACACATCAAATGTGCCATAGATATCACATTAGTAACAACAACTTAGTGGTTTATTACTCTATCATATGAGTCCATCCATGATTATTTATCAACTATAAATCAACACATCTTACTTGTTATTTTAAAACTATTTAACTTTATCTGGTACTTAGTAACCTCAACAACTCTATGTGAAATGGCATAATATAAATACGTTGGCCAGACGTCGTCATATTATGTCAGTCACACTTTATTCTCAGGTCACTTCATACCATTCATTTTCAAAGTTATTACTTTGTTCTTTCATGTTTCACAAATGTGATATCCAAGTTTACACACATATATAACACCTTAACAACTGGTATTCAATCAAGTATTTATCTTACTCCCCCATATATCATGACAACGTTAACAACCTGTAGTAATAATTATATCACCAATTATTAACTTGCTACCATTTTCCGCTTATCACCTTATATATATAAACTACTCATATCATTAGGTATGTATAGTCGACATAGACATTCAACACCATTTTCAATATATTATTAATATAGTTAACATAATTTCATATTCAATGTTTACTAACCCTTGTTAGCAACAATCAACAATATCATTTACTGGCATATTTTGCAGTTAAATAAACTACCTACAACTAACTCATACACCATAAAAGGTGTGAACCTCTTAAAACCACTTTTAATATTACATATAGTCACATGAATGATCCCAGGGCTCAAAGAAACAAAAGCCCAATACAAAACGTAAGCTAAAAGTTCAAAATAAGGTCCGAAAAACAATAAAGAGTTGTAACATCCTCTCTTCTGGTCCGGTAATTTCTAATTTTAAATTGCTATATTTAATTGTATTAGAAATTATTTGATATTATTTGTATATTTGCGAAACTTAATTAAATAAGCTTTAGGACTTATTGTGCTTAGTAAATTATTGATTGTTTTGATTTACTATAGTTGATGGTGCAATAAAAGAAGTTTCTCGCAAATGGGTTTTAGGTTCCAGGCAATAGATTGAAAAGGGACTAGTTTTAAGTGAATACGGGTCGGTGTAAATGATTTAGGCCGACATATATGTAACTTTCCCTTTCAGGAAAGTTTTATACTTTCCATTTTTAGAAACTTAACCTAAAATCTCTAAAACCTTCAAAACCCCTGCAAATCATAACCAATAACTATTGAATTTGGAGCTGTGATCTTTTGATAACATAATCATCATCACCATCTAGTTGAAACTTCTAAATTGGTGAGTTTTTGACTTTGGTTAATACCTAGTTGCTTTAATTGATGTTGATTGATGATCTTGATGTTTTAGACATGTTATGGTATGCATATAGGATGAATTGTGAGCTGAAAACTGTTGCTGTACTTGAATTGTGGTTACTTTGTATCATTTTCGGAGTTTGGGTTTGAGCTGTGTGTTTGCAGGTCTGCACCTGAACTAAAACGCGTAGGAACGCGATCCTGAAGTCTTGCCCGGATCGCGTTGCCTAATGAAAAATTGATTCCATAACGTTTCCTTCTTGTGAACGCGATCCAGCCCTATTTTCCGGATCGCGTTGCCAAGTGTAAAACGGTGACAGAACTTTTTGCAAAGGGTGAACGCGATCCCATCACCATTGCCTGGATCGCGTTTGCATGAATAAAATTGATGATCATTTTAGTTTGTGAACTTAAATAAATACTATATATAAATAGTATTGTTGTATGTTGGAATTGATTAATGATGTGATTATTTATGTAATGTGTTTAATTACATAAGTACCATTAGTTGAAAACAAATTACTAATTTATGATTGATTTTATGTTCTCAGATAATCCCAGGGCTCAGCGAGATAAGACTGCTGAGTAAGTAACTGAGACGAATCAGGTGAGTGGATTTGAAACTCACAGTTTGATTTGGTTGTGTCAGTTTGATTTCAATCAGTAATTATAGGATTACTATTGATAGTATGCTAACCTTGAAATGATATGCCAGTTGATTGGTTGTTTGATGAACATTGAATTGAAATGTATAATCCAGAGGTCAACTAGATTGTCAGTTGGACTTGATTGCTAATGTTGGTCAACACAGGGTTGCGTACATGTGTTGATGGAGATTAGCATTTAGTTAGCGGTTAATCACTGTTTTGGCCTACAGTTGATTTAAGTGTTCTGATGGGGCCACCCGGAACAGGGTCTCTAGGAACCACCGTTCCTCTTGACGATATTTGTTGCATTATTGATTGTGAACAGATTGCTAGCTAAATTGAATTGTAGTTGATTATTCATTCACTTAGCTTCGTGCTAATCCCTCAATTTACTTCCTGCAGGTTATGTTTAAGAATGTGGGTAGCCAGGAAGGGACGTTTTGATGCTGGGAATGTTTGAAACTTGCAACTCTGATCCAGTTTGTAATAAATAATGTTTTATAGTATATAATGCCCCGGGTTTGTAAACATGTTAACTATGTTTGTTTAGTAGTTAAACATATTGTATAAAGGATTGCGAAAATTTCTAGCAGGTTTTAATAGAATATGTATTTCAAGTAGTCGCTTCCGCCAAACTTAATATTATATTGTTGTATTAAATGAGGGGCGTTATAAGTTGGTATCAGAGCAAGAGTTTGGGGCAATTGAATATGATTGTATGTTCAATCCTAAACTTTGATTGTGTTGTGTCAAACATTCTTGGGAAAGGGATTATGTACTGAATGTGAATTGGTTAGTAGAATAGGTGCTAACGACTAATGATTTGTAAGCTGTTGTGGTATTTACAGATATGGCGGATAACGAGCAACTACCTGTGAACCCTAATAATGCCTCAAGGCCTGAAGTTGCTGCTGAGACTCATGATAACCGGAATGAGAATGCTGGTACTTCTTTCCATGCTAGAGAGGAGGCAGAAAGGGATCAGTATCTGCTTCAATTGGAAGAGGAAAACCAAGCACTTAGAATGTACAAACAACAAAAAGAGGCTGAATCATCTCATCCTGTGTTTGGTACGATTTCTCCGCCAAAGCAAAAGGTGTGTTCATTTAAAACCTTTATGAGCAGTAATCCGTCTGTGTATTCGGGTAGTACGAATCCTTCTGTAACTCTAGATTGGTTGAGAGATGTTGAAAAGAAATTTGAGGTCTGTCAATGTGAGGAAGAACTAAAAGTTCCGTATGCAACTCAACTTTTAAAAGGAGCAGCTATGAATTGGTGGGATTCGATTACTTCTGTTTTATCTTCTTTTCAGAAAGCATCCATCCGATGGTCTGATTTTCGTAATGAAGTTTGTAAGCAGTATTGTTCAAACTATGATATAGCTCGAATTAGAAAGGAGTTTATGGATTTGCAGTTAACTGATAACATGTCAATGGATGATTTGATAAATCAGTTTACAGAGAAACTCAGGTTTGTTCAGCAGTGGGTTCCTGATGAGAGAACTCAAATAGAACAGTTTGTGGGTACTTTACCTAATCATTATCGAACTTCAGTGAGATTAGCGAGCTCTCTTCCTCAAGCTTTTATGTTAGCTCGATCTGTTGACAGTGATTTGAAACCTCAACAAGTACCAAGTAAAGAAATAGTTTCTCAGAAGTCTAGGAGTGAATCTTCTGGTAAAGGTAAGCAACGGTGGCAAGGAAATCAGCAGGGTAAGAAACAAGAAAGTCGTGGTGGTACTTCTGATCGTCCTAATTGGTGTATTAAATGTAGAGCTAGACATTTTGGGCCGTGTACTGTGCAAACCACTAGATGTGTGAAATGTGGTGTGATTGGGCATGAAGCCAAAGATTGTGTTTTTCCTACTTATGTGTGTTGGAATTGCCATAAGGAAGGTCATCGTGCAAATCAGTGTTCTGAGGCTAAGAGACAGGGTTCGGGGACAGTTGTTGGTTCATCAGCTTCTTCCGGTCAGAAGCGGAAGAATCCGCCATCTGCAGTTAGTAGGGCTTTTCAAATGACAGTTGATGAAGCTGTCCATACAGATGACGTGATCACGGGTACTTTTCTTGTAAATTCTGTACCAGCTCGTGTTTTGTTTGATTCTGGTGCAAATTGTTCGTTTGTATCTGTGTACTTCTGTGATAAGTTGAAAATGATGCCTACTGTGATAACAAACCCAGTTGAAGTAGAAATAGCTAGTGGCAAATCGGTTCCTGTTACCACCTCGGTAATTGGAGCTAGTATTATGATAGATAGCCAGACTTTCCCAATTTCCTTTCTGTTGATGCCAATTGCTAGTTTTGATGTGATTATTGGTATGGATTGGTTAAGTCAGTATAAAGTAAGCATAGATTGCCACAATAAGCTGATTAGAATTCCAATCTCTGAAAAGTCATATGTCGTGGCTCGAGGAGAACGGGATAATGTTTGTATACCTTTGATTAGTATGATGAAAGCTAGGAAATCTTTGTCCAAGGGCTGTGAATCGTATCTAGCTTATGTGATTGATGCTAAGTTAGAAAAGAAGTCCCTTTCTGATGTACCGGTTGTTTTTGAGTATCCGGAAGTATTCCCTGATGAATTACCTGGTTTACCACCGGTTAGGGAAGTTGAATACCAGATTGATCTTGTTCCTGGCTCTTCACCTATAGCCAAAGCCCCTTATAGATTAGCTCCGTCTGAGATACGTGAAATGATGAATCAGATACAGGAGTTGTTGGATAAAGGGTTTATTAGACCTAGTTCTTCTCCCTGGGGTGCACCAGTTCTGTTTGTGAAAAAGAAAGATGGGTCTTTTAGAATGTGCATTGATTATAGGGAATTGAATAAAAGGACAGTAAAGAATAAATATCCTCTGCCTCGGATAGATGATTTATTTGATCAGTTGCAGGGATCGTCATTTTATTCAAAGATTGATTTGAGATCAGGTTATCATCAAGTTCGTGTTAGGGATTGTGATATTCCTAAAACTGCATTTAGAACCAGATATGGTCATTTTGAATTTCTGGTTATGCCTTTTGGTTTGACGAATGCTCCCGCAGTTTTTATGGATTTGATGAACCGTGTTTGTCGACCTTTTCTTGATAAATTTGTGATTGTGTTTATCGATGACATTTTGGTATATTCTAAATCCGAATCAGAGCATGGAATGCATTTGAGGTTGGTATTGGAAACCTTAAAGAGAGAACATTTGTATGCAAAGTTTTCTAAATGTGAATTTTGGATTCGGGAAGTACAGTTTTTGGGTCATATTATTTGTAATGATGGTGTTAAAGTTGATCCTTCAAAGATTGAAGCTGTAATGAATTGGAAAGCTCCAAAGTCTGCTTCTGAAATAAAGAGTTTTCTTGGTTTGGCGGGTTATTACCGGAAGTTTATTAAAGATTTTTCTAAAATTGCCGGTTCGTTGACTAAATTGACCCGTAAGGATGAAAAGTTTGTATGGAATGAACAACAGGAGATAGCTTTTCAGACTCTGAAACAGTTGTTATGTCAGGCTCCTGTGTTAGCATTGCCAGATGGGTCCGATGATTTTGTTGTTTACTGTGATGCATCGATTGCTGGTTTGGGATGTGTTTTGATGCAGCGAGATCGTGTGATTGCTTATGCTTCTCGTCAGCTCAAACCTCATGAAAGAAATTATCCCACCCATGATTTAGAACTTGCAGCTGTTGTGTTTGCTTTGAAAATCTGGAGGCATTACTTGTATGGTACCAAATGTGTTATTTGTACAGATCACAAGAGTCTTCAGTATATATTTTCACAGCAAGAGTTGAATATGCGTCAGAGACGATGGTTAGAGCTAATCAAAGACTATGATTGTGAAATTAAATACCATCCAGGGAAAGCCAATGTGGTTGCTGATGCTTTAAGCCGCAAGGTAACTTCTGATCGAGTTTATTTTGTGCGTTTAGAAGTTTCCTCTGATTTGGTGGGTCAGATTAAAGCTGCACAATTAGAGGCTTTGTTAGATCATAATTTGAAATCTGAAATTATGTTGAATCGAAAGGAATTATTATTGGATGATTCGAGAGGATTAAAAACCTTTCAGTCTCGTGTTTGGATACCTTTGTTTGGTGGTCTTCGGGATATTATTCTGAATGAAGCCCATAAGTCCAGATTGTCTGTACATCCAGGAAGCACTAAAATGTATAATGACTTGAAACCTTTGTATTGGTGGCCTACAATGAAGATGGATGTAGCAAGGTTTGTTAGTTCTTGTCATATTTGTTCTCAAGTTAAAGCTGAACATCAGAAGCCGTATGGATTGTTGAAACAGCTTGAGATTCCTGAATGGAAGTGGGAACATTTGACTATGGATTTTGTAACCAAACTGCCTAGAACTGTCCGTGGAAATGACATGGTTTGGGTCATTGTTGATCGATTGACCAAGAGTGCTCATTTTCTAGCTACTAGTGATACTGCCTCTCTGAGTAAGCTTGCACAGTTGTATATGAATGAGATTGTTACTCGGCATGGTATTCCATTATCGATTGTATCTGATAGAGATCCAAGGTTTGTATCTCATTTCTGGCAGAGTTTGCAGCATGAATTGGGTACACGTGTGAATCTTAGTACAGCTTATCATCCTCAAACCGATGGTCAGTCAGAACGCACGATTCAGACACTTGAGGATATGTTAAGAGCTTGTATTTTAGAGTATGGTGGTTCTTGGGATTCTCATTTGCCATTGGTTGAGTTTGCTTATAATAACTCATATCATTCTAGTATTGGCATGCCTCCATATGAAATGCTTTATGGACGCCGTTGTAGAACTCCAACTTGTTGGCTAGAGGCAGGTGAGAAGCAGTTTGCAGGTCCAGACATTGTTCAGGTGACAGCTGATAAAGTAGCAGTGGCTCGTGAAAAGTTGAAAGCTGCACGTGATAGACAGAAACAATATGCAGATCCTAAACGTCGACCTGTTATTTTTGTTGAAGGTGAACTTGTTTATCTGAAAGTTTCGCCTTGGAAAGGGGTAATACGGTTTGGGAAACGTGGCAAATTGGCTCCTCGATATATTGGACCGTTTAGAATTCGTCAGATTGTTAATGATCAGTCTGTTGCATTGGATCTTCCTCCAGAGCTTGCTGGTATTCATGATACGTTTAACATTTGTTATTTGAGGAAATGTAACGTTGAAGACCAGTCTCAGATTCTTCCTTTGAAAGATTTGAAAGTTGATCAGAGTCAGAAGTTAGTTGAAGAACCAGTAGAACTTCTTGATAGAAAAGTGACCAAACTTAGGAAAAAACAGATTCCCATGGTGTTAGTGAAATGGAAACATAGTTTAGGTGAAAACCTAACTTGGGAAACTGAGGAAAGTATGAGATCCAGATATCCTGGATTATTTGATCGTGATGAGATTTCGGGGACGAAATCTTCTTAAGGGGGGGAGAGTTGTAACATCCTCTCTTCTGGTCCGGTAATTTCTAATTTTAAATTGCTATATTTAATTGTATTAGAAATTATTTGATATTATTTGTATATTTGCGAAACTTAATTAAATAAGCTTTAGGACTTATTGTGCTTAGTAAATTATTGATTGTTTTGATTTACTATAGTTGATGGTGCAATAAAAGAAGTTTCTCGCAAATGGGTTTTAGGTTCCAGGCAATAGATTGAAAAGGGACTAGTTTTAAGTGAATACGGGTCGGTGTAAATGATTTAGGCCGACATATATGTAACTTTCCCTTTCAGGAAAGTTTTATACTTTCCATTTTTAGAAACTTAACCTAAAATCTCTAAAACCTTCAAAACCCCTGCAAATCATAACCAATAACTATTGAATTTGGAGCTGTGATCTTTTGATAACATAATCATCATCACCATCTAGTTGAAACTTCTAAATTGGTGAGTTTTTGACTTTGGTTAATACCTAGTTGCTTTAATTGATGTTGATTGATGATCTTGATGTTTTAGACATGTTATGGTATGCATATAGGATGAATTGTGAGCTGAAAACTGTTGCTGTACTTGAATTGTGGTTACTTTGTATCATTTTCGGAGTTTGGGTTTGAGCTGTGTGTTTGCAGGTCTGCACCTGAACTAAAACGCGTAGGAACGCGATCCTGAAGTCTTGCCCGGATCGCGTTGCCTAATGAAAAATTGATTCCATAACGTTTCCTTCTTGTGAACGCGATCCAGCCCTATTTTCCGGATCGCGTTGCCAAGTGTAAAACGGTGACAGAACTTTTTGCAAAGGGTGAACGCGATCCCATCACCATTGCCTGGATCGCGTTTGCATGAATAAAATTGATGATCATTTTAGTTTGTGAACTTAAATAAATACTATATATAAATAGTATTGTTGTATGTTGGAATTGATTAATGATGTGATTATTTATGTAATGTGTTTAATTACATAAGTACCATTAGTTGAAAACAAATTACTAATTTATGATTGATTTTATGTTCTCAGATAATCCCAGGGCTCAGCGAGATAAGACTGCTGAGTAAGTAACTGAGACGAATCAGGTGAGTGGATTTGAAACTCACAGTTTGATTTGGTTGTGTCAGTTTGATTTCAATCAGTAATTATAGGATTACTATTGATAGTATGCTAACCTTGAAATGATATGCCAGTTGATTGGTTGTTTGATGAACATTGAATTGAAATGTATAATCCAGAGGTCAACTAGATTGTCAGTTGGACTTGATTGCTAATGTTGGTCAACACAGGGTTGCGTACATGTGTTGATGGAGATTAGCATTTAGTTAGCGGTTAATCACTGTTTTGGCCTACAATTGATTTAAGTGTTCTGATGGGGCCACCCGGAACAGGGTCTCTAGGAACCACCGTTCCTCTTGACGATATTTGTTGCATTATTGATTGTGAACAGATTGCTAGCTAAATTGAATTGTAGTTGATTATTCATTCACTTAGCTTCGTGCTAATCCCTCAATTTACTTCCTGCAGGTTATGTTTAAGAATGTGGGTAGCCAGGAAGGGACGTTTTGATGCTGGGAATGTTTGAAACTTGCAACTCTGATCCAGTTTGTAATAAATAATGTTTTATAGTATATAATGCCCCGGGTTTGTAAACATGTTAACTATGTTTGTTTAGTAGTTAAACATATTGTATAAAGGATTGCGAAAATTTCTAGCAGGTTTTAATAGAATATGTATTTCAAGTAGTCCCTTCCGCCAAACTTAATATTATATTGTTGTATTAAATGAGGGGCGTTATAAGTTGGTACCATAACTGTAACAACCCGCTTACCATGACACAATATTGTCCGCTTTGCCCGCAGGCGCACGGCTTTGCTCTTGGCGACCACACTTCCCAGGAGGTCACCCATCCTGGAAATTGCCCTTGCTCGAGCACGCTTAACAGCAGTACTCTTGCGACAATCTGCCACCTGTGGTCCCAAAACGCGTTGTGTCATTTAAGCGCCTTGTTACCCTTATAAGCCCCAGCATCCCTCATGTCCATAGGCGATGTGGGATCAGCCTAGGGTGATACAACTCACCCCCCCTTAGGGACTCATCGTCCTCGATGAGGTTTGCCCCATCATCCCGACGGCACATGAGTTGCTCTGATACCATAACTGTAACACCCCTCATTTATAATCATTTAAATATAGTAAATCGGAAGCGTAAGTCCAAATAGATAGTCATAATTTACTTCATTGTATCAACATATAAAATTCAACCTTTTCAAAACTATAATTTCTTCAACCGAGGTGTTATTTAAAAACATGATGAAACATTATTTTATACAAATCAACTATCAGAGTAGAGCCTCGTAGTCAAACATTCCTTCTAGTCCAACTTCTTGCCCACCCAATATTAAAGCCAAAACCTGCAAGAAGTGTTAATGTGGGGGATTAGCATAAAGCTAAGTGAGTAGATAACTAATCAACAGGCTAACTTAGCTCAACAACTTTGCATACAACAATTAACACATAACCAACAAAGTAGACAATACCACCATTTAGCAAAGCAACAGGGCAACTGTTCAACTGGTCAACTTATCATCAAAGCAACTATTCAACAAGCAACGGACTTCATAATGAGGCATCGGTGGCTCTGGGGATAACCATAATACCCGGGAGGCTCCCCAAGAACACTTACCCAACCATATCCGTATGGCCATAACGGACGAGACCGATAGCTAGTGGTTATTCTCAACTAACACAGGAGGTGTGTTAAACCTTGAATAACCGACTAGCCCAACCAACAGTTCAACAACTCGTTGACCTCATTAACAACTGATGCCCGAAGGCCAACAACAAGTCCAGTGATCACATAATCAACAAATCACATATTCATCAGGTCAACGTTATTATATCAACCATATTATTACTAACTATAATAATCATCATGGCAACTATAATAGTAATAATATGTTACTTGTTGTAACCAAACTCGTTACAACCAAGTTATACTGAGGATTAGAGATCCACTCACCGACCACCTCAGGCATCCACTCAGTAGTCTAATATCACTGAGCCTTCTGCACATCTGACAATACAGTAGAATAATACAAGTTAGTTACTTGTCTCAAAATATGTACAACATTATTCCAATATTACAATTAACATCTTAACAACATAATTCATAGTTACTTATCAAGTTTATGCTCATTAATTCACAACCTCATTTAATCAACTTTTTACCATTACAATTAACATGGTTACACCTTCAACAATGTTATTATCATCAAATATCATTAATTCATTCAAAACCCCAACACAAGGTTTCATAAACTCTTATCCACATAAGTGCTAACTTTACCCTTTGATTATTAATTAAGTGTTCTTAATCACAACTAATATCAAGTTCCTCTAATAACCCATCAATTCATCACAATCATCAATTTTCCAAGAACACTTTATGAACATTTAATCAAATTCTACAATTTCAAGTTAGGGCTTAGATTATAATCACAATTTAAGCACTAACTAACAATTCTACTCATAACTACAAGCTTTAATTCCATATAAATCATCCTAATTCCATCAAGTGCTCAAAACCCATTTCTAGGTTTACATGAAAATCAAGAATCAATACTTATAACATGTTTATGATGATGATGGAATGATTAATACATGTTATTAAAGCTTAACTCATATCAATTCAACTATTTGAAACCCTAATTTCGGATTTCAATCAAGAACACCAAAACCCCAAATTTTTAGATTATAGAATTCAAGAAATTAAGACTTACCAAGAGCTTAGATGGATTAAAGGATGATTACTTCGTGTTCTTGAAGCTTAATTTGAGTTTCCATGGCTTCAATTTGTGTTTCTTCATGAATTAGGGTTTCAAAGTTATGGATATATGTATGTATATGCGTACATATGTGTATGTGTATAGATATATGATGCAAAATATAAACCGATTCAAAATAGAGTATAACATATAATTGGTTAATTTTCATTCCCCGTACTTATCATTGTCTGGAACTTAAAAACCATTTGCGGGGAAACATTATTTTATTTTACCGTCAACTAAATAAAATTAAAACACTCAATAATTTATTAGTCACAATAAATTATTCGACTATTATCACTATTTATTTCAAATAATACAACTGAATTATTTTCTGACACATTTAATAATAATTCACAGTCAGAAAATATTAAATACTACTAGACCCGAGGACTGGGTGTTACAGATTAGGCTTGAATTATGATTTTAAAGCCTAGAGGAATGATGTATATATGTTGATAAGTGTTGATTTACAATAATGATTAATTGTGTTCAAACTAAAATGTGTAAAGTTGATTAAGTTTTCATGATGATTATGAAGTGTTGAATGAATTAGTGATAATTGACTTTAATAATCTTGGTAATGATTTAACCATGTTGATTAATGATGATTAAGGTAAACTAATGTGATAAGGTGATCATAATAATGTTAAACTTGTTAAGAGATTATGAATTAATGATGTTAATTTGATTATTCATAATCTAGAAATGAAATAGATTGAATTATGATAAATAAGGGAATAACTTATATGAATTGTGGTAGAATAGTGTTTATCACGATAATCAATCATGATTGTGTTAATTCATATGAAGTTGAATAATTAAGATGATTGTGTAAATCTTGAGACAAGTGACTAACTTGTGTATTCTGTTGTAATTCCAGATGTGCAGAAGGCTCAGTGATATTAGACTACTGAGTGGATGGCTGAGGTATTCGGTGAGTGGATCTCTAATCCTCAGCGTAACTTGGTTGTAACAAGTTTGGTTACAACAAGTAACGTATTATTACTTTATTAGTTGCATTGATGATTATGTTGATAGTAATAATACTGTTGATATGTTGATTAGTTGAATATGTGACTTGTTGATTACGTGATCACTCGAATTAATTGGCCTTCGGGCATCAGTTGTTGGCCTTCGGGCATCAGTTGTTAATGAGGCAACGAGTTGTTGAACTGTTGGTTGGGCTAGTTGGTTATCTAAAGTTTAACACACCTCCTGTGTTAGTTGAAGATAATCACTAGCTATCGGTCTCGTCCGTATGGCCATACGGTTAGGTTGGATAAGTGTTCTTGGGGAGCCACCCGGGTTTATGGTTATCCCCAGAGCCGCCGATCCTCATTATGGTGTTGTTGATTAGTTGATGAGTTGGATTGTGTACTTGCTTGTTTTAGTGTTAAGTGTTGTACACAAGGTTGTTGAGCTAAGTTATGATGTTGATTAGTTATCTGCTCACTTAGCGTTATGCTAATCCCCCACATTATCCCTTCTTGCAGGTTTTGCATATAATTTGGGTGGGCAAGAAGCTGGATTAGAAGGAATGTTTGACCACGAGGCGTTACTCTGATAATGGATTTGTATAATATAATGTTTTAAAATGTTTTATATAACACCTCGGTTGAAGAAATTATGTTTTTAAAAAGGTTGAATTTTATAAGTTGATAAAACAATGTAAATTATCACTATCTATTTGGACTTACGCTTCCGATTGACTATATTTAAATTAGTATAAATGATTCATGGGTGTTATAAGTTGGTATCAGAGCATAGGTTTGGGTGAATTGAACATTGCAATGTGTTCAATCCCAAATCTATGGTAGTGTCAAGTCAAACATTCCAGGGGTGGGGATTAGTGGTTGTATGAGAAAGTTGTTATTGAATGCGTACTAACCTATAAAAAGTTGCAAAAGTGTTGTTTTGGTTGCAGAGACAGAGGAATATGAGGAACCAATAGGTATTCTCATTGATTCCTCAATACTCGTGGGCCTAGATATGCCAGGTAATTCTCGATAAATTCGATGAATTTAAATAAGTTTGAATTGTTTACTTTGCTATGTTATGATTAGTAGTGAAGTAAGTTGAGTCAAACTGCTATGATTCCTTAGTGATGAGTCCTTGATAATAGTTGCTTGTAAATCTGATGATGAGATATTAAATAAGATGTTTAACATCATATGAAGGTGTAATATATTGTTGCATTGAGTAGACACATTGTTGAATAAGGTGTAATAGTAGTATTATGTGGATTTAATGGTGTCTACAATATGAAATTAAAATATGAAGTCGGTTGTATGAATTGTTATGTGAAATAATAATTTTGGAAGTAATATGATTAGCAAAGTTGAAATGACTCCATGTAGTGAAATGAGATGTTGGAATATATCAATTGAAGTAATATGGAGTTGTATAGATGTTTAAAATAAGAAGGTGTCCATTAATTGGAATGTGTGTCGTTGACTTGGAAAAGTCAAAGTTGAGATTAGTAGAGTTTAATTTGGTAATATATATACTATAAAGTGATGAATATGGTAAGATGTTTATGTGTTTAATAATGATCATGATTGTTATTGAATTATGATCTATATACTAAAAGTGGTAAAATAATGAAGTCGAAGTGGTCAACCAAACTAATATGTATTGACAAGTTGTGAAAAGTCAAAGTGATCATGAAATTGGAAAACTTGTTGTGATTGGTCTAAATTGGATGATTTTATGTGAATTTGGTGTTTTAAGAATATAATGAGACACCGATAGCGAAAGTGAAGTTGTTTGACTTGGTAAAGTCAAAGAAGTGTAAAATGGGTGTTAAAATTTGTAAACATATAGGTTGAAACCCAAATGGGTTGTTAAAGTGCCCAAATGGGTCACTGGGTGGTTAAATAGTTAAAATGAGTATTGGTTTGGTTATGACCAATGTAACAGTGATTTTAAGTCCTACATATAGTAGGAATGTGTGTTGAAAGTGTTGAAGTAGTTAAACTAGTAGATTTTGGTAAAGGTGCCCAATTGGACCCCTAAACGGGTCGACTAGTTAAAACATGATATAATGAGTATATGAAAGTGATGAATATGCCCACACGTCCTAAATATATATAGAAACATGTTGGTAAAAGGTGGAAGTCTGAAACCAAGCCATTTGGAATATGGCGTGTCAACCAAAATGGTCAAAAATGGTCAAAAATGAGTCGTACGTCCGTTTTATCGTAAAACGTGTAAATTGAAAAAGTGTAAAAAGGGAAAGTTTCATTTTGGCATAGTGGACGTGCCTGCAAAATTTTAGAGTCTAACTCTAAACGAGTAAAAAGTTATACGCGATTGAAATTGGCTAAAAATATGAATTTGGCTGAAATTCAGATTTCTACTTGGGAACGCGATCCCAACAATATTTTCTGGATCGCGTTCGTATGTGTTATTTTGTCACAGATTATTTTCATGCTTGGGAACGCGATCCCAGCCATTTTCCAGGATCGCGTTTGTGTGTATATTTCGGGTCCAGATGCGTTTTCTCTTGGGAACGCGATCCCGCTCAATTCTCCGGATCGCGTTTGTATGCTTAATTTGGTTACAGAACATTTTTCACTGAGGAACGCGATCCTGACCCGTTTTTCCGGATCGCGTTAGTTAGTAAAAAAAAAAAAAAAAAAAAAAAAAAAAAAATTCTTGCGACGTTCGACGTAAGACTTGACGTAGAAAATTTTTGAAAATTTCGGTGTCCGATTAAGACGAAATTTACAGGGTCACTTGGAAACGGCTCAACGGTCAAAGCTCATTGCTTTGCCATGAGCCCTGTCAGTTTTCGGCACTTCGGGGTCGTTTGGGGCCCGAAAATCGCTTTTTATTGTTTCTCGGACCTTATTTTGAACTTTTAGCTTACGATTTGTATTGGGCTTTTGTTTTATTAAGCCCAGAGATCATTCCTGTGACTATATGCAATATTAAAACTTGTTTTAAGAGGTCTATATGGTTCATTGTGTATGAGTTGGTTGTAGGCAGTTTACTTAACTGCAAAATATACCAGTAAATGGTATTGTTGATTACTACTAGCAAGAATTAGTAAATATTGATTAGATAAGAATGTGAACTATATTATGTGGACTAATTGAAATGTGATGAAGTAATTGGATTACTTAGAGTGCTATAAAGTGCTGAAATAAACATTTTAAGAAAATTATGATATAAGTGCATGAACTTATATATATGTAATAGTTGAGCATGAAATACTCATTTGTAATTTGATTAAAGGTATATAGATTGATGATTATGTGTTGAATATTACTTATATTATTGATGAATTGTTTAGTACTAAATGTACTATAAGTATTAAGTTGTATAAATAATACTTGATATTGAATCGGGTAATAGAGAATTTAATTGATGTATTTGTGTCATATATTGGAGTAGTATGTTTATATTGTTAATATATATATGATAATATGAGTAGTTCATAGTAAAAGTGACAAGTTAATATTGGGTGATATACTGCAATCACAGGTTGTGTAAATTGGGTAAATTGTTGATATCATGGTTATAAGGTATAAGAGTAATCATTAATAACTTTGAAGATTTATGGTACGAAGTGGCCTGAGAATGAGGTGTGACTGACATAATATGACGACGTCTGGCCAACGTATTTATATTATGCCAGTTCACATGAAGTTGTTGAGGTCACTAAGTACCAGATAAAGTTAAGTGGTTTTAAAATGACCGGTAAGATATGTTGACCTGTAGTTGATAAATAGTCAATGATGGACTAATATGAAAGAGTAATAAACCACTAAGTAGTTGTTGCTAAAGTGATATCTATGGCACATTTGATGTATATGTGTGATGCATTGTCAATAGTAAGAGTTAAAAGTTGATTTAAGCAAAGTAGAGGTAAGTTGAATATGAATAACATTGTGTTAATATATTGTTGAATAGATGACTAATGTCAGCACCTTGTGTTGTCGAGATACCAATGATGATGTTTGGTATTAACAGGTGTTGAGTTAGCATCCAAGTTGTTGTGAACGGATGCTAGTTGATTATATGAAATTGGTTGTAACAATAAAATAAATTGACCTCTACCTATTGCTTACTGATTTTCTTACTTGTTGATAGCTAAAGAAATATATAGTTGTTAATGTGTATGTTGTAGTAGTCAGTACCATTTATTGATGATGATGTTGTTGTTGTTGTTAGTGTAGTTATTATAGTTGTAAAGTTGAAATGTTTACATGGATATGTGTTATTTTGATTACTGGTGATTACGTGTTTTAAATTGTTACATGACTAAGTATGACTGGTCATGTAAGTGGTCAATTAAACTTTTCAGAGACAGGATGTAAGAGCAATGCTTGTGCATTGGAACATATAGATCATGTACATTTGGATATGTGCATGTGGAAAGAATTGAAAACAGGTGTATATATATTTACAAGTTGCTCAAGGGAATAATACATGATGTGTGTATATGTTGTAATTAAACAGTTGATGATGCTACATTGTGTGCTGAAAATAACATCTTGTGCTAATAAAGTAAATAGAGGTAAAACACAATCTATGTGTTTAAATGAGTTCAGTTGAAATACACACTGGTAGTGTGTTGGTTGATGTAATAATATATACCTATATAAGTATATGTTGATATATAGATACATTTTGTGTTCATGTGATGTATAAGTTGTATTAAAAGTATAGTATTAGTGAAATGCAATGTGTGATTCTATTTCACTAGGTTGATTAAGTGTGATCAGATTTCGAGGACGAAATCTCTTTAAGGGGGAGAGATTTGTAACACCCAGTCCTCGGGTCTAGTAGTATTTAATATTTTCTGACTGTGAATTATTATTAAGTGTGTCAGAAAATAGGTGTGTTGTATTATTTGAAAATAAATGGGTAAAAGAGTCGAATAATTTATTGTGACTAATAAATTATTGATTGTTTTAAATTAACTTAGTTGACGGTAAAATAAAATAATGTTTCCCCGCAAATGGTTTTTAAGTTCCAGACAATGAAAAGTACGGGGAATGAAATTTAAGCACTTATTGTATACTACTAAAAAATTGAGTCGGTTGTTTGATTTTATCCATATATACATACGTATAATATCATATCATAAATACATATATACATGATGAACCCTAAATCAAATTCTTGAAGGAAATCATCAAAATGGAGCATTCTAATTCGAATTCAAGCTTCAAACATATGGATTATCACTCTCTAATCCTCCTAGTCATCTTGTAAGTCTTTAATTCTTGATTTTTCATAAACTTAAAAATTTGGGGTTTTGAGGGTTATTGATTATAATCCGAAATTGAGGCTTGAAGTTGTTAAATTGATGTGTATTAAACTCATAAATGATGATATGTACCATGATTCATGGGTTATCTTGTGAAATTAAGTTAGGGTTTGTGAGATTGATTTGTGTTCTTATGATATATGATAAACTTATGATGATTGAGATAAAATTGAGGCTTGTACCTATGATAGAAGTGTTAGTGGATGTTAGTTACATGATTATGATGGAAACACTATGTTAGAAATTGTGTAATTGAGTTATGATCATGATGAAGCTTGTGGGTTAAGTTGATTAGGCTTGAATTATGATTTTAAAGCCTAGAGGAATGATGTATATATGTTGATAAGTGTTGATTTACAATAATGATTAATTGTGTTCAAACTAAAATGTGTAAAGTTGATTAAGTTTTCATGATGATTATGAAGTGTTGAATGAATTAGTGATAATTGACTTTAATAATCTTGGTAATGATTTAACCATGTTGATTAATGATGATTAAGGTAAACTAATGTGATAAGGTGATCATAATAATGTTAAACTTGTTAAGAGATTATGAATTAATGATGTTAATTTGATTATTCATAATCTAGAAATGAAATAGATTGAATTATGATAAATAAGGGAATAACTTATATGAATTGTGGTAGAATAGTGTTTATCACGATAATCAATCATGATTGTGTTAATTCATATGAAGTTGAATAATTAAGATGATTGTGTAAATCTTGAGACAAGTGACTAACTTGTGTATTCTGTTGTAATTCCAGATGTGCAGAAGGCTCAGTGATATTAGACTACTGAGTGGATGGCTGAGGTATTCGGTGAGTGGATCTCTAATCCTCAGCGTAACTTGGTTGTAACAAGTTTGGTTACAACAAGTAACGTATTATTACTTTATTAGTTGCATTGATGATTATGTTGATAGTAATAATACTGTTGATATGTTGATTAGTTGAATATGTGACTTGTTGATTACGTGATCACTCGAATTAATTGGCCTTCGGGCATCAGTTGTTGGCCTTCGGGCATCAGTTGTTAATGAGGCAACGAGTTGTTGAACTGTTGGTTGGGCTAGTTGGTTATCTAAAGTTTAACACACCTCCTGTGTTAGTTGAAGATAATCACTAGCTATCGGTCTCGTCCGTATGGCCATACGGTTAGGTTGGATAAGTGTTCTTGGGGAGCCACCCGGGTTTATGGTTATCCCCAGAGCCGCCGATCCTCATTATGGTGTTGTTGATTAGTTGATGAGTTGGATTGTGTACTTGCTTGTTTTAGTGTTAAGTGTTGTACACAAGGTTGTTGAGCTAAGTTATGATGTTGATTAGTTATCTGCTCACTTAGCGTTATGCTAATCCCCCACATTATCCCTTCTTGCAGGTTTTGCATATAATTTGGGTGGGCAAGAAGCTGGATTAGAAGGAATGTTTGACCACGAGGCGTTACTCTGATAATGGATTTGTATAATATAATGTTTTAAAATGTTTTATATAACACCTCGGTTGAAGAAATTATGTTTTTAAAAAGGTTGAATTTTATAAGTTGATAAAACAATGTAAATTATCACTATCTATTTGGACTTACGCTTCCGATTGACTATATTTAAATTAGTATAAATGATTCATGGGTGTTATAATTGTCGTCTAGGGCACATAAACAAGAAACGCATCGCCCAACTCCAAAAGGATGGTGTGTTGGAATCATTCGATCTCAAATCGGATGATGTATGCAAATCTTGTTTATTAGACAAGATGACTAAATCACCATCCACAGGATCATGTGAAAGAGGTGAAGGACTATTTGATTTGGTACATACAGATATATGTGGACCATTCCGATGTGCTATGTCGCGGTCCCAGCGGTTGGACGGGTTTTAATCCGGTCGTTGAACCTCCCAACCAGGACGCGCGGACAGGGTGTTTTGAATTTATATAGCAGGGGAATCCTAAGCTGTATACTACTGACAGACCTAAAAGGGCAGTAAGCAGTATGTATGACTCAGGTGTCGTTCTTCAAACTACAACGGGCATGGGAGTTTAGGAAGTTTAATTATCTTTGGAGATTCAGCTAAGGTTTTTAAAAGCTTTTGGATAGGTTTGGTTTTTATAACTAAATACTAATTTAGATAAAGAAAATAAAACAAGAGAGGTTTGTACAGAGACTCGGACAACAGAGGATAAGCGAGTGTTTACTATGATTTCGTTATGTGTTATTGATGAATAGTCAAGGGTAAGGCTACTAGATGTGATGACTAATCCGGAGAGGATAGAAACATAATTAATGCAAAGTATTGTACCTACGACCGTTCCGCGGCTTCCATACGTTTGTACTCCACCAATTGGTGTTTCCAGCACTATACCGAGTAATAGGGCGTTTTACAGTTTTTCCGTTACATTAATTAGGGTTCCACATTACTTTCGCAGATTTCCTATATCCTAATGAGCTACAACTACGAGCCTATTAAATATCTAACGTAGAGTTGTCCGCAATCAGATAAATAACATGTCACGTGGATAGCAGTTATAGAAGTCAAATACACCAGAAGTTCTCCCAAATGTACAGACCAATTTAACCGACGACTATCCTCGAATCTTGGTCCCTAGTCACAGTCATCAGAGACGTCTGTATCGTAGCGTGAATTGTTGATTGAACAAGAACACGAACGGGGATAATCCCGCGGACCAAGTTGGGATAGGCGGGCTAACGATCAGTTAAATTGTTCAGCATTACAGATATAAATCATCACAACTATTCCATGCATGTTAATCTACTATGTAAACCAATATTCTGTGTCTGAAAACCTAATCATACAGTTACTGATATGAACCAGGAGGATAACTCTAGCATGCATCATTCCTAAGGCAACAATCAAACAAGAACATGCAATAGGGTGACACATAACAGAACACCATAATCCTAAGCATAGCAGATAACCAACAATCAGATCATAGATATCCCGAAAGTTATCTCAAAGATATCTAACAGATAAACATGAATCTAACCTATCTCTAATCCTACGCTCCGTGTCTCTTATGATTTGTTTCAATCTAGAGAACACAGCCATACCAAGTTCATTGATCATCAAGTATAGAATAGGTAGAGAACGTACCGCTAGTAATTGGCCAAGTTCTAGCAGGAAGCTTCTAACCACAGCATAAGTTGGATAGATAAACATTCGAGATTCAGTTTATGAGTTCATACACAGTTTAAAGTAACACGGGCAGAGTAACAGCATGGCATAAACATATTAACTATTCTAACATAACTACATCATAGTAAACACAAAGAAATGTCTAGCCTAACATTATATATCTAGCATACAATCCTAAACAAGCATAAACAAAGCAACACATGTTTAAAACTGGAAAGTAAGAGATATATAAATAGAACCTGATACGAATTTATTACAGACAGATCTTCGCGAATACAATGTCTTGGAGTGACTCCGTACAAAAGCTAAAAGCTACCCCTACCTAACTAGCTCTCTAACTAGCTCAATTCTAGAGAGAGAAACTTCTAGAGAGAGAAACTAGAGAGAGAGTGATGTGTGTGAGAGAGAAAGTGTAGGGAGAGAATGAGAAATGAAGAAATGGTGTATTAAAATTGTTAGGAGGTATCCACTATTTATAGGCATCCATCAAAATCGCACGTACAACTCACGAAGCAGCACGTACAAGCAAATGGAGCATGATACGGGGTTGCAGGGGCCGTATACGGTGTTGAAAAGGCCGTATACGGTCTTACAAGGGCCGTCTACGGTGTCTTGGGCCGTATATGGTCTTTGTCTAATCGCACGCGTTGCTTAAAACGTCCGTATCTCCTTCGTTATGCGTCCGTTTGACCTGATTCTTTCGCCTGTGGCTTTGTAATTCCATTACGCTTCTAATTGTACCAATCTCATGGAAATTGGATGTGTAGAACTCAGGCATTTCCGGAATGACTTTAAACCACTCTGTTAGTGCAGTGTCTTCTCTGTTCTTTTGCCGTTTCACTTGATTCTTGATTTCTCCGTCTCGATTTTACCTATACAATAGATGGTAGAAGTTAGGAGGTGTGTCTTGATAGGAAAATGAGGGCAGAGGAATCGGCTTGGATTAAAATGCCGTGTTTTGTGCGTTATCCGAGTGTTTTCGGTGATTTTTGTCACAACGTCTACTTTTGAGCCTCTTTAGTGAATTTTAGTAAATAATCAATGTTTTGGAATGTTTTCACTGAAGATTGGCTCAAAAAGTGAGGAATAAGACTCATAAAAACATGACTTTTTACGCCACATCATGCTACAAAAGATGGAAATAGATACTATGTTACATTTACTGATGACTTCAGTAGATTTGGACATGTTTATCTGATCAAACATAAGTCGGATACTTTTGAGGTGTTCAAAAGATATCAAAACGAAGTAGAGAATCAACTGGGCAGAAAGATAAAGGTTCTCCGATCCGATAGAGGAGGAGAGTACCTTAGTATCGAGTTTCTCGATCATCTTAGAGATTGTGGAATAGTTTCACAATTGACTCCTCCTAGAACACCGCAGCTTAATGGTGTTGCTGAGAGAAGAAACAGAACTTTGTTAGACATGGTTCGATCTATGATGAGTCGAGCAACACTTCCAATAAGTTTCTAGGGTTATGCATTAGAAACAGCCACCCATATCTTAAATCAAATACCCACTAAGAAAGTTTTAAAGACACCTTATGAGATGTGGAATGGAAAGAGACCTTCTCTTGGTCACATCAAAATCTGGGGTTGTGAAGTTTACGTTAGACGGGAAACTCAGGACAAACTAGACTCCAGATCTGAAAAGTGTCTTTTCGTCGGTTATCCACAAGAGTCATTTGGATATTTATTCTACAGACCCAAGGATAAGGTGGTCTTTGTAGCTCGAAGAGGAGTGTTCCTTGAGAGAGAAATAATATCTAAAGAGGACAGTGGGAGTAAAATTGATCTTGAAGAAATTCAAGAATCTACCGAGGAAGAACCTATAATAAACACTGACGTTCAACAAGAGGTGGAGACACCTGTTGAACCTGAAGACATATCCTTATCCGTTCGCAGATCTAGTAGAGTTAGCAATCCTCCTGAGTTCTATTATGGTTACCAAATAGAAGAGGATAAGATAAGTGATAGTACACTTGGTGAATTAGATGAGCCTGCTAACTACAAGGAAGTGATGGCAGGCCCTGAGGCTGCTAAATGGAAGGAAGCTATGAAAAGCGAAATTCAGTCCATGTATGACAATCAAGTTTGGAATTTGGTTGACACTACACCCGGTCTTAAGATGGTGGGTTGTAAGTGGATCTTCAAGAAAAAGACAGACATGGATGGAAAAGTACACACTTATAAAGCTAGGTTGGTAGCAAAGGGCTATACTCAAACCTATGGGATTGATTATGAGGAAACCTTCTCACCAGTAGTTAAGATTAAGTCAATTAGGATTATGCTAGCCATAGCTGCATTTCATGACTATGAAATTTGGCAGATGGATGTCAAAACCGCTTTCCTTAACGGGAAACTGACAGAGGATGTGTTCATGACACAACCGGAAGGTTTTGAAAATGCAAAGTATCCTAATAGAGTGTGCAAGCTTGAAAAGGCAGTTTATGGACTTAGACAAGCCTCTCGTAGCTGGAATCTCTGCTTCCACGAAAAGGTCACAGAGTTTGGATTTTCTAGAAGTGAAGATGAGTCATGTATATATGTCAAGTTCAGTGGGAGTATTGTAGTATTCTTAGTATTATATGTGGATGATATACTGCTCATAGGAAATCATATCCCAACTTTACAAAGTGTAAAAGCCTGGTTGGGAAAGTATTTCGCTATGAAAGATCTTGGAGATGCAGCATATATCCTAGGTATAAAGATTTACAGAGATAGGCCAAAACGTCTCATAGGACTCAGCCAGGATACGTACATAGATAAAATACTGAAAAGATTCAATATGAAAAATTCTAAGAAAGGGAACTTACGCTTGAATCATGGCATTAAGATCAGTAAGGATCTTTGTCCAAAGTCTGAACAAGAATTGGACAGAATGAGTCGAATCCCATATGCTTCGGCTATAGGATCGATCATGTATGCCATGACGTGTACAAGGCCTGATGTCTCATTTGCTTTGAGCTTAGTGAGTCGACATCAGCAGAATCCTGGTGAAGGTCATTGGACAGCTGTAAAGAATATTCTTAAGTATTTGAGAAATACTAAAGACAGGTTCTTAGTTTATGGTGGAGAAGAAGAACTTAGAGTAACGGGTTATAGTGATGCTAGTTTCCAAACAGACAGAGATGATTGTCGATCACAGTCTGGTTGGGTATTCCTACTAAATGGGGGAGCGGTGACATGGAAAAGTTCTAAGCAAGACACAATAGCAGACTCTACATGTGAGTCTGAGTACATTGCGGCTAGTGAAGCGGCAAAGGAAGCTATCTGGATGAGGAATTTCATTGGAGATCTTGGAGTTGTTCCAACGGTACAAGATCCTATTGCTATATTCTGTGATAACGAAAGTGCGGTTGCCTTGAGTAGAGAACCCAAGGATCACGGAAAGTCAAAGCACATTGAAAGGAAATACCATTTTGTTCGAAAGAAAGTCGAAGAAGAACATGTAATTATGAAGAGCATAAGATCAGAGGATAATCCAGCTGATCCGTTCACAAAGCCTCTAGGAAAGTCCAAGCACGATGAACATGCTAGGAGCATAGGTTTAAGAGATAATATAAAATTTTAGTTGATTAGTTTGAATTTGAAACGTTATAAACAATGATAGAAACTGTAATAGACTTGGTGATTAATAATGGAGATTTTTAATGGGAAGGAGTTCTACCATTTACTATTGTTTGTCATTGTGTTTCAGTTTTGCATGTTTAGACACCACTTTCGGAGTAATAAGTTCTTACTCAAAACCTCCTCAGTCGATCACACTATATGAAGTATGTGGTGAATCAAGACTGTCATGGAGTGTTAGTAGATGTCTATGGAGATTAGACATGGCATGGAGATTGCTGCAACACTCATGGGTACTTAATGGGGATTTAAGTATAGGAGAAACCCGCACTTAAAGAGATCACTTCATGGATTAAATCACGAGTGATTTTAAGATGATAATATCTTCTATTCTTAAAATGGAGATACATGAGTATCTAGCTCTTCGAGTCTGTTATACTTTAGTCTATTCAAACGCTGTGCGTAAATGCCAGTTATAAAGGGTATGCTAGGTATGATATGATGAGTTGACTAGTGCTATGTAGTCGATATTTATTTGTTCCTTTTGCCTAAAATGGAAAAGAGATATCATGGGCCCTCTAATGATTAAGTTTTGACTAAAAAGTGCTAGGCTTGGCTGAGACTAAAGTGATATTTCAGTAGTCTCATATAGTCAATATAATCGGAAATCGGAAAACATATATGAATCTTGAGATTGATTATAATCCATGTCTTGGTTCATAAGATATCGTGAAACAAAGGAATGGTTGATCACTTATCTAAATGACTAACTCTACAGATGAGATCAGAGTTCGGCAGTTGCTTGGATGCACACTTTACATAGTTAATGAGATATAGGCTTTAGATCAATAGTAGTTGATGATTTGTCTAAGTGGGAGACTGTTGGAATAGTGTCCAATATCATAACTAATTGGTGAGACTATCATTAATGGTAAAGTCCTTTTTAGGTTGCCCTCAATAAACAGTCAAGAAAAAAATGAAGGATAATATTAATAATATTAATATTATATTTAATTGTTTAATTAATTAATAATAGTTTATTAATTAGATATTAAAAGTAATTAAATCTGGCGGAAGATTCCAGAAACTGACTCAACTGCCGGTTGGAAGGTCCAACCGCCGGTTGAGGTTATGGTTTCTAAGGCGGTGGAATTCGCATACTTGGAGTACAAGTCAAACAGCTCCAACCGCCGGTTGGAAGGTCCAACCACCGGTTGGGAGTCGAATTCAACAAACCGAAGGGTTTCTTCCACAACTATAAATAGGGGCATCCTATACCTTCATAACATACGAATTAGATACGAATTTTCTGAGAATTTTGAAATTCGACTTTCTCTTAGGTTTTTGGGTGTGAAGCATTAGAGGTATTCTACTTTGGGTACTTGCCTCCAAGTAACAAAGCTCTGCTTGTTGGTCTGTGCGCGAGAAATAGGTTTTCTCTTAAGGTTAGTGTTTTCCTTATTTTCTTTATCCAATTTATTCATTGTACTATGTTGTTAAAGTTAAAGATCCCTTAGGGTTTTAGTTTTCTAATTGCCTTAGATTATTTAAAGTTTTGTTATTCCGCTGCGTGTATAATAATCTAGTTAGGGAATAGAAAACCCAACAGTTGCATCATTAGTTGTAATTTTGAAAGCTTATTGCACCAAAAATATAGTTTGGGCAATTCTTCAAACCCACTTGACCCATCTTTAACAGTTTCCTCTTAAGCATATTTTATTTCACACATCTGAACCCCTACATATTTAGGAGGATTATTCGAGTAAAAAATATTTTTTGAGAAAATATTCGACACTCGCATAAGCATATATAAACTAAGATGTGCTTACCACCAAAGAGACCTCTTATAGCTCCAAGCGTGCAATACGTTCATTTCTATTAAATCCTTTACAAAATAATGCATATGTAGACACAAAAGCAAGACCATCATAAGTAAAAAAGAAAAGAATATTGGCATCCTTTAGTCTGCATTTATAATGCGAAAATCACATTGTAGGAAATGGTTCAAAAAACACCCAGAGTGTATATCTAGCACATAAAACCTTCTACTTCATGTTGTTTTCCAATCAAATGCATAGTCTTTTAGTTTGCATTTATAATGCGAAAACCACATTGTAGGAAATGGTTCAAAAAACACCCAGAGTGTATATCTAGCACATAAAATCTTCTACTTCATGTTATTTTCCAATCAAATGCATAGTCTTTTACATGGTTGCATATAAATTATTGTACCAAATCAAGACCACAGTTTATTTACATAACTAAAGCTAAAAAGTTAATTCTTAGAAATCAAAAATAATGTTGGAACACCACTTTATTTATGGATAAAGTTGTGCATATGCATGCAGAAAACAATAAAGGAACTCACTGTGTTACACACAATAGAAATATAAATCAGCAAACATTACAACATACCAAACTACTATTCCCTAACTACTTGCACATTACTTGTCACCATGATCATTTAGAATAATTCCATATACTTCAGATTAAGATGACATCAAAAATTCATTGAAAACGCATCCAACATTTCAACTACAGTGAGATCAATGCTTCATGTTATATGTCCTCTCAAAAGTATATATAATGGTATTTGCAATTCAAAAAAATCTACCTAAAATGAGTTAAAATCAACAAATTTGAAAAAACAAATGGAATCAAAATTAATGATAAAAACCAATGAACTTGAAAAAATACCTAATAAATCTCGTGTCTTCTAAACGTCCAATTCAGGAAACCAATAGTGAACTTTTAAGTTGATGCATAAATCGCAATGCCCGGTGAGAACATGACTTCCAGGATATAATTTGCAATCATTTTCCAACAATACCGAAGAACCTACTGTACAAAATGGGCCAATAGAAATACCATGGAAGATAATAAAGTTACATCTTAGTTTCAAGCATTTTGAGTTATTAATATCTAAAAGGCAGAGCTCTAAAATATAGACAATAATGATATATAACCATGTAGATCATGGGTTGTCAAAGTACCTTGGTATGGATGTTTAGAAAGCATTGATGGGCATATAAAAGTTACACTCTTGTTGATAGGAGTGTTGAATATGTATTGTAAGTAATAGCTTCATTCTTCAAACCCCATAACAAATTATTGATTAGAACATAATATTTCATCAATGATCAAAACCATATAATCTTACATAATATTTCTTCAGTTGATCATACCTTCAGTGAGAACCATAAATTCCCGATCATCTGAATACATGAAGATCTTTGACCAGACCAACATACTGATGGAAACTTAGGTGTTCAAGCTTGAATTTCATAAACATTTTATGAGAGTTTAGCAACGGAAGACTTTTAGTTTGAAAAACTTGAACAACAAAAGTTACTTACAAAGGATCACTTTACATGAACATACAAGAATTTAACAACCATAGAAAGTAAGAAGTACAACCTTTGTAGCCTTTGATCTTCTATGGTGGTTGATGGTGGTTGATTGATTGCAAGAACCCAAGCAAGAGTTCCTCTAGAGATAGTCCACCAACAAGCTTTGATGACACTAGATCATCTAGTTCACTCTTGTATAAACAATCTCTTAAGCTTAAACCACCATGATCAAGAATGGTGTTCAAGAGAGTATTGTTTCTACAATTTCCTTCTAACTTTTAGAGGGAAAATGTATGTATTTGTTTGTGTAAAATCAGCCAAGGAAGAATATCAAATGAGAGTCTTTCTCTCATTTAAATAGGCCAAGAACATGCAAAAATCAATCATCACTTATGACCAAGACTTGGCATGCATTGGACCAAATTATGACAAAGAGCTTGCTTGCACTCTTGGTGATGAGATGCCATCCAAGAAGAAACAAACAAAAGGAGTAGTGTCAAACACTACAAGCCAAGAGAGTAGTGTCAAACACTACAAGACAAGAGTGTTGAGACAAACACTACAATACAAGAGTGTTGAGACAAACACTACAAGACAAACTCTTTTACATACGCCCTGACTGAAATAAAAAAAATTCGTACCAAATCGCTTACTGCCATCAGAACGCGTAGATATGGTTAGGGCGCGATTGAATGCCCTTGAATAATTGCATCAGTTTGTTCGATTTAGGAATTACATGGAAGATAAACAATTGTATATGTTTGATAGATTAGGATTTTTCCATGGGAGATGAACAATTGCAGGAAACCTACGATTATAATGGAGAGAGAGGATGGTAATTAAATTGATCTAGGGCATTTAAGTAATTTATAACACAATTAAAGACTTAAATGATGTCATGTTTTGATCTAATGGTGGCTTATATTAGGATTATTGAGTAATTAAGGGGGAAGATTACTTCACAGTTTTTCTTTTATATATAGATATAGATATAGATTAAGAAATATGTTTAAATGTAGTAGTATTTTTATTTTGAAAATCTAATATGACATGATAATATGCAACTTTATTTTTCAATTTGCTTTCATATCATTTTTAAAACACACAATTGCGACTACTTTTATTTTTCAAAAATATGTTCCTAACTTGTAAGTTCATAAATCATATGAGTTTACAAGAGCACACATAAATTAAATAGCATGTGAGAACCAATAAAAAGTCTCTATGCGTATGGGTATAAGTGTCATTTTAGCAAAATCCCAATTTTCCCTGATGTTTTTTAAAGTTAAGTATCTCAAAATCAACTAGTCGAACAATTATAAAATTGCACCATAAAAACAAACATTTTTTTTTCTTCGATTATACATCTCACATGATATACTTTTGATATTTCTTTTTGGTGGGTTTTGTGAATTTCACACTTTAATAACGCATGTGAGACAACTCGTTATATATAAATATATATATATATATATAATATAGTTTTGTTTATTGTTATACGACGAACACTTTATGATGATAATAGTTGTTAACACATATGATATTGGTTGTTAACACGTGTGTTAGTAGTTTTTAACACATGTGATATGATAAATTTATTTATTGATCACCGTAATTATATAAGTGAATCCTCCGTATCATCGATGTCATAGTTGGCTCAATAAATTTACACCACTAAGGTCACTCCCATCGGCACAACCACTTGATAATCAGATGGCAAGTGATTTGCTTTTTGGTGCCATCTGACAAATCGGTTTCAAACCGGTTTGGAGCCAAATCGGAAAACCGATTTGTAATTGGTTGGAAAAAGTGGAGGCCTGCGTGATTCTTTTGTTTTTTGTTTAGTGTATTGAAATGATGGTATATTGGTAAATGTGGGGCCCAGAAAAATGAAGTGGTTAGTCATTGATGGTAGTGGGTAATCGATTGTGAATTAGTTTTGAATCAGTTAGTGGAAAGCTGACGTGGCGCTGGGGTGATAGAAGTGGTTTGGAAGTGGTTGATAAATGGTTGGAAGTGGCCTAAGTTTTTGTTTTTTTCATTTACTCCCTTTATGTCACATGTTTCTTTGACTTTAGACACAACAATATCTTAATCGAAACCCATATTCATTCCAAAACTGAAATTCGATTTTGATTTCAAACATTCAGATCTACAAAGTCTTTGATTATAAATACTCAAATCAACACCAACATACTTAAAATTTGATTCAAACTCACCACAATGGTAGAGTTTGAGACTGCGACGATAGCTTCGGAGGTTTACGACGGCAAAGACATCGGTCGAGGTTCACGATGGCGAACAAAACAGAGACGCTAAAGATGACAGTGGAGATTCACGGCAAAGAAAATGACATTATCCGAATAAATGAACTCAAAATCAAAAATACATTGAATCGATGAGATAACGACTATGATTACATATGAATCGATGAGATAATATGTGTATGATTCAGTAGTTGAAACTTGAGAGCTTTCTAATGGCTTGAATTGATGTGCGTATGATTAATTGAAGAAACTCAAAATTGATATGTGAAATCTCTACTTATTAATAAAAGAGAACTAATATTACGTAAACAAAAACGAATTAGGTTTAATGTAATTAATCTGGCCCGTTAAATGAGATTAGCAAATTAATATAGACCGTTGATTAATCTAACTTGGATTGTATACGTAATATGTGAATTGGTGTTAGGTAATTTTACTGATTTACCACTGGTTTGTTAGTCAGTTGAGAATTTTGAGGACCTAATTAGAGGAGATTGAGGATTTCCAGGTTTATATTATTTAAATTTCAAATTCAAAATTTAAGAAAATCAAATTAATTAAAAAACTATTTTAATTCATTTAATAAAAAAAGATCCAAGTAAATTAAATAAATTTAATAAAAAACAATTTAATTAAAATGAGGATTTCACAATATCCATTAACAAAACGATTTAATTAAAAAGTTCAACAATATCCATTAACGATTTTTATTAATTAAATAAAAAAACAATTTTACTTAATTAATTAAATAAAAAACGATTTAATTAAAAGCTTCCACAATATCCATTAACGATTTTAATTAATTAATTAAATAAAAAAACGATTTAATTAAAAGCTTCCACAACATCCATTAACCATTTTAATTAATTAGATAATTAAAAAACGATTTTAATTAATTAATTAAATAAAACAACGATTTAATTAAAAAGTTCCACAATATCCATTAAAGATTTTAATTAATTAAATAAAAACAAAACGATTTTAATTAATTAAATAAAAAAAATGATTTAATAATAATGTGCCACAATAAAAAACGATTTTGGCGGAATTTGATTTACCCCTATTTGTTACTCAGTTGAGACTTTTCAGGAACTAATTAAATTAGTTTGAGTGTTTCCAGGATTCTAGAATTTTAAATTTCAAATTCAAAATATGAGGGAATCAAAGTAAAAAAAAAAAACGATTTTAATTAATTTATATAAAAAAAAGATTTTAGTTTAGATAATGTCTCATACCTATCTAAATGTCTCCAGGGAATGTGTCATACTTCACGTTTACCTAAAAAATACGATTTTCTAAACAAAGTAAACCACATTATCTACATGTTTTCAAATTTGAATTTAAAAAATAGAATAAAGAAAAAGATACTATATTAATAAATTCGAATTTGAATTTTATGATCTCCTTTTATTATTATTGTATGAGGTAAAATAAAAAAAACAATTTGACTTTAGGTCAGGTTAACTTAATCCTCTCCGTTAACTGATTTAGTTAAATAAATCTAGACCGCTGATTAAAATTATTATGAATGTTTACGTAATTTATTAGTTTTTGATTATTAATTATATCGGATTAACCGTAATCTATAATCTCAAATTTGGTTACGAGATTTCAGGAAGGCGGTTACAAAATTTAATTTTTAAATTCTCCACAATTATCCACACATATTTGGATGTTAAATTTTGAATATTCGAGTTATTGACATATATAAAAATACGTAAAAATTCATAATAAAGGTTAATTAACACCCATGATTTCAAATTGATCCCTGTTGATATCCAGATGTTTGTTTGCCAAAATACCTCCTAGGTTAGTCAACTCCATTTTTAAATTATCCCTAAATATCTGCTATTTAGTTGGAATTATTTGGTGTTATCTTAATTTGCATAATCATATATCAAGTTGATACCTAAATTGATGCATATTTTATAAGATACTGATGGTATTTTTCAAGTTGACACGGTTGTATAGTTAATCATGGGTTGGACTCTAGGAAGGGTTGTGATATGGATTTTTGTTTGTGTAGGATTGGATGCATTTTACCGTTGCATTTGGCTCACGTTTCCTAGGCGGAAGGTGCCTCATGTGGTGCAGCTATTAAGAAATAGCCATGGGAAGATGGTATTAATTCCTTAGATATGTCTAAGCGAATAAGTAAGATCGATTGTTTTAAGATCATTGCTCACTTTTTAGTTAATTGTTTAATCGGATTGTACTTACGGGTTTGTTCATGTTGCAGTGAGGACGAAAGCGAACTTTGAGTTCCTAACAAAGATTCGAGTTTATTGGTGGTTTTTTCATGATATAAATGTTGCTCATAATGGTAAATCATTGGAGGTAAGTAATTAGCATAAAGATCTAATGATTTGGAAAAAACGTATTTTTTGATATTTAGTTTATTATTAGTTTCACTTTTGATGGTGATACTTGTGCATAATTATAATGATGTTATAGGTGCCAGATTTTGAAGAAGATAAAGATATCTTATTAATGCATCATGTCGGGTACAAATTGAAGCGGCTTTTGCTTTGGCTAGCAGACCTCTCTGTCACTTTTGTAAACACGTGTGACTTTTCTAATCATCTGAATGCTACCAAAAAAAAATCCTATAAAATGTTTTAGTGTTTTCTTGATATTAATAGTTGATACTGAAAGTCCCGTAATCACTATTAATTAGTGATTTGGAATCACAAAGTGTAAAGTTTAATTGTAGAAGGGGGGGTTGAATACAATTTAAAACAATTTCAGATTTTACCAAGTGTTTCAGTTTATTTTAAATTGATTATCTATAACAGAGTTTGACGGTATTGAAATAACAGATTAAAGATATAACAGAATTAAAGAACGACAAGTAATATTAGCAGAAAGTGAATTGTATTTATTAAATTCACAAAGTGTTGAATGCAGAATGGATTAACCAAAGTTAATCCAATTCAAACACTTAGCTAGATTATTACAATGAAGAGAATTAACTACAGTGGACACACACGCTGATAGTTAACCTCGCTGAGTCTTAACATACACCTAGACAAACTAGTTCTCTGACAAACAGAAGAACGGTGCATATGACGACTAGCCTCAATAGTACAAAACACTGAACTATTTATACTACAAGAGTTCCTAAAATATTGCCTATAAAATAGGATCTTGGATGGACACGTGTCGCTGCTTGATTGGTCCTGATCTCTGATAAACCGACATTCTGCGGGTCCCAATTCTGTTACCGCAAATATCTCGTTACCTTAAAACCAATCACTTGCTGCCACGTAATCTTTCAGACATACTTCGAACTGGAACACTCTTGCTGATGTATAGATAAGTACAGTACTTGATGATAGAGAGGCTTTATTGAATAGTCACTGAAGATGCAGTAATCCTCCTCACTCACTGCGAGCTAACATGCTCTTGTAGAATGAATTGAACAACAGATCTTCAGTGACTAGCTGTTATTCTGGCAGTGACTTTTGCCTTTATTGATTTGAAGAAGTAATACTCTCGCTGACGTAGATCAGCGACACACCAAGTTGAGCATTAAATCTTCCTCAGAGTATCGAACAGAATGAATGACGATCAGCGAAACCTATCATTAGCAACAGCAGCTTCGATACAATCCATTTCTTCATTGAGCAGTGTACAGTTGAGTTGGTCAGCGACCAGTGACTTCATCGTGGTCAACGACAGTGACTCAACAATCTCCCCCTAAATGATTGTGATTGAAGCTCCCTAGACAAACTTGTTGCTGTGAAAGTTTATAGTCAGTGTTTAAGATTTTAAACATTCAGTGACTATATACTTATGATCCATTCAACTTTCTTTTTGGATTCTTTTGATATGATCTGAGTTTTGCACTAAAGTTCAAAAACAAAATTAGGTTTTATTGAACTGTATAAAGTAAATTTAGTTATAACAAGGGGAGTGGCTACCCGCGCTTCGCTGCGGGATTAGATTGGTACAATACAGGTGGTAAAAGTTTGCCATTGTAATGTCATTCTTTTAGTGTTACCTACTGAATTAATATATTTGCCAACCAAAATTGTTACGGATATTACTCTTAATGAATAGTACAAAACGACATTAAAAAAAATTACTCATTCCGTCCCAATTTTATTGTCAACAGACAAAAAATACACAGTTTGAGAAAACATAATCAACTCTCATACATTTTGGTAATATGATAGTTTTACCGTCTATTTTTTACCCATTTTTTTGTCTTACATATATACAGTAGGGGTAAAAAAGAACGTTATCGTATTTTCTTATCTATTTATGAAAGTGAACAATAAAATAAAGATATCTATAAAAGGAATACTGGACTATAAATATGAGACGGAGGTACAAGTCTCACTAAAATGGTTAAAATTCCTACTGATAAAGATAAACAGTCAGTTGATATGAACATAAAAATTTAACATTATTTGTCTATAGTTACTTTCCTGTATTACTCTTTATTAAATTTATTATAGAATTAATATTAATATAAGTGATTTAGAAGTTTTAAATGCCTTTATGTAGGATTTATTTAAATTATTTATTTCAATAAAGAAATGAAATGTATGCACGAAAACATCGATCGAAAACTTCCAATAGATGAAAATTAAATATAACAATTTTCAATTTTTTGAAATTAAAATAGCGCTGGCATTTATATTTATTTATTAGTATTTATTATTATTATCTATAATTAAAATGGGAAATTTTATTAGTCACCCATATAAGGTAACACGTGTATGAGTCATCCAAAAGTTCCAATACCATGTGCCACAAAACCAAAACCACCTCCTAATTTCTCTCTCTCACACATTCAATAACTTAAAGTTGATTTCCATCCCCTTCTCTTTTCACCTTCTCATCTGCAACTACAAAACCACCTATTCTTCACCCTCACCACCACAACAACCATCAATCGCCACCATAAAACCACCTCTAATATATTTATCTCTGTTCACCTTCACCACTACAACCACAAATTGCCACATCTCCGTCACAACTGTAATTCTTCTGCGTACGACACCTAACACCATTCTACCACCACAATCCACTATTCAACAAATATAACTCAAAAACATTATCAACCTCCTATTCTGTGTCGCCTTCCACTAAATGATAACGATAACGGAGTTCACGGTTTAGTGGTGACGGTGGTAATAATCGCGGCAATTTAACGGCCATCCTAACTTTCTATTAGTTATGCCCCTACCACTACAAAAGTCAACCACCCCCGCGGAAGTTGATCTACCAAAGCGATTTGTAGTTATTTTCGTCTAGCTTTGTTTTTGTAAAAGATATGAGGCCTTTCATATCTTTGTATAATAACACTCGATAGTTATTTTTGTTTGATATTTGATATTTTTTCCATAACAAAGGCATGTTTTGATTTTAGTTCTCGATGTTTTCCTTTAAGATCTGTAAAGTTGGCTCTAATTTTCGTTTTAAAGATTGGTCTTTTGAATTTTTGTTGCAGGTTTTTTAGATGCTTCATGTTTATCAGATGGGAGTGGTAATTGGGGAACCTCTTCAAAAAAAAAAACAAAAAAAAATAAAAAAAAAATAATAATAATAATTACGAAAATACCCCTTGTGAACAGTAGAAAACGACATAGGGTAAAACACAAAACGGCACCGACTACTATGGCTAATAGTATATTTAGTAATAAGCCTAATCTATTACAAGCCTCAATTTAAACACCCCCAAACTTCTTCTTCTTTTACGATGCCCAACTCACTATGTAATTCATATTTGTCATTAGATGGCAAGAATCTGTACTGTCTAGCAAGCCCTTCTTCCATGATTGCTTTTGTCATAATTGAGTTCTTGGGAAGCACGCTGACTATTCTGATGAGATGTACAAGCTGCTCATGATCTATCTTTTCAAGTTCTGATTCTCTTTGGAAACACAGCTTTCCATTGAAGTCCTTGTAAACAATTCCTTTCTCACCTTCAGTAACTTCAGTACCCTCAACCCTTGGCACTCCATCAGGAATTGACAGATTCAGTTTGCTGGTGTTTGGGACTCTGATAATTCTGTTGGTACCTGCCCTATACCTTGGACTTGGTGGCTGCACTATCTCTTCACCAAATATGACAGTGTCTTCTGGTCTAAGTAGCTGTAGATCCACCATTTTCTTGAACAATCTGTCAATCTCAGCCAAAACTTCTTCCTTTGCAGCACTTGAGGAGTGATTGATAGCAAGTCTAATTTCATTCCATTCTTCTCTATGTAATTTACAGACTTGATCAAGATTGATTGCTTGAGAATCCAATCCTCTGTGGATAAGTAGCTGAGCTTGAGACTTGTTCTTAGGCTTCTTCAGGTAGACTTTTGTGATAGGAGCAGGGTTTGATCTTCCAACCATTCTGACAGCATATTTCTTTCTGTCAAACTCATCCAACATTTTATCAGCAGAGGTCTTTGCTCCCCCTTTCTTTTTCAACTTGCTGCCCTTCTTATTTGCACAAATTTCTTGTTGAAGATCAGATTCTTCAACATCTTGAAGAAGTTTAGACAGCCTAAAGTCTTCATCTTCTTGCTGTCTTTTTAAGAAGATTTCTCTTTCTTTTTGAATGGCTTCATCTCCACTCAGCTTCAATAGAAAGGCTCGATCAGAGTCAGCTTGTTCTTTCAGCTTTCTCTTTCTTTCTTCTTCTTCTTCTTCATCTAGCTCAGCTTAAAATTTCAAAAGCATCTCCTTCTCATGCTTTTGTCTCTCTTTAATTTTTCTTACTATTCGCTGCTGTTCAGTTTCTTCATGATGAGAACTTTCTGAAGTTATGACTAATGGCAAAAGATGAGCAGGAACAGAAGAATCTGACTTTGTGATCTCAGATTGAGAGTGATGATGAGTTGTAGTAGTTGTTGCTTCTGTTGGAATGGTGATAGTAGGAATTGAGATGGTGATCTGTGTAGTTGCTGTTGTGGTGGTGGTAATTGGTGTGGTTGTGGGAATTGGTGCAGTTGTTGTTGCTGTTGTCTGGATTGTTGCTGATGTTTGGATTGTTGCTGATGGAATGATTGCTGTTGTTGGGGATGCCTCAGATATGACAGTGTCTGTATGAGGTTGCTGAATGATAGTTTTGAGATTGTGCATGGTGGCTGCTATTTCTTCTTCAGAGAAGTTTATCTTTTTAGAAGAAATGAACTCTGATGTGGGAGACTCGCTGGTCCTTTTTCTTTTTATTAAAATAGAAGAGATTGGTAGTAGATCTTCCATTTGATCATCAGAAACTACTGGTTGCTGATCTTCTTGCTGATCTTCTACTTGATCATCAGTAACCAGAACAGAAAAGATTAGTTGCTGATCTTCTTGCTGATCAGCTACTTGATCATCAGTGGTGACTAATTTCTGATCTTCCATCTGATTAGCAACATCTTTTTCTTTCTTATTATTAGAGCCAGCATCAGTGCCTTTTTCACTAGTCCCATCATTCTTGATTTCTTTATCAGCATCTTTATCAGCACTATCTTGCATATCAGCATCATCCTTTTTCTTTTCATCACTTCCATTATTGCCATTATTGTCATCATCATCATCATCGTCATCTCCTTCATCCATATTGACAACATCATCTTGTTGTTGTCTATTCATCCATTCCCATCTCATCAGCTCAAAGCTTGCTAACTCCCCCATAACTCGTGCATTCTCATCAGCAGCCCATTCTTTGACTAGATAGTCATACCTCCTTTGTTCATCAGGATGAAACTCAGGGAAAACACCTATCTCTCTTTCCTCAGTGACATCCATATCTGATGAGTCATTGTCAAAGGGAGTGTAATCCTTAGCATCACCATCCTTAGCATCATCATCTTCATTCTCCCCCTCAGCCTCAGAAACAAATTGAATAATCTCCTCAAGTCTAATGCAGATTTTCTGATGATCTTCATGCATAGTTTCTAGACCAGTGATGGTTGCATGATGGTTGGAGATAATTTGTGGAAGCTTACTGATAATTTTATCAGCATGAGTGATATAATCCACAACAGAATATGCCATTGTTTTTTGTTTTTCATTGAGAGAGAGTATTGCATCTTCATGAGTTTTGAGGCTGATTCTGGTGAATGATGCGAGATCAGTAAGAGACTTTGCATGAGTTTCCAGAAGTCGATAGTGATCTATTTCAGCACTTGCAATAAGAGAGACTTTTTCTTTGATAGAATCACTCCAATCTGGAATGGATTCATAAGCTGCTGCAAGAGAGTGAACCTTATTGGTGAGATCAGTGAGTTTGCCAGTCAAGATCTCTCTGTCTTCAGTAAGCATCCGAATTTGTTGCTGTGAAGCAGCAATGTACTCAAGTAGCAATTTGTCTGTTGATGATGTGGTGGAAGTTGATGCTTTGTTGGTTGGTGATTTTTGAGTTGGATGGGAGATCGGTGGAATTGTTTGTGATTCAGATTGAATGTCAACATCTGGTTGAGATGGTTGATCATCAGCATGTTGAGCAATGTTATCACTGGAAATAGACATTTCATCTAATTCCTGAATGGGTGAAGTTATGGAATCAGTATGTGGTATAGTAGAGAAGGGTAGAGATGAAATAACAGTATCATCTGGTTGCTTATTCATCTTTGGAAGTGTAAGATCATAAGATCCATGTTGCTGATCTTTTTCAGAAGAAGATGAAGAAGTATCCATTGGTTGGGCTTCCTCAACATCATCAACTTGTGTTTTAGCTGATGGATCATTGGAAACAGAAAAGTCAACCTGTATCTCTCCCTGTGACTGGGGAGGGACATTGTCGGTTGGTGCAGTGAAAGATGAGAGTTGGCCCGGGTCTGTAGCCAGTGATGTGTCATCAGTAATGAGTGTGTTAACACCCGCTGATGACACTAGCCCTTTGACTGAAACATCATCCTTTTGTGAGAATGATGAGTGGCTGATGGGTTGACTCGATGGATGGGTGTGGGTTGCACCCGAATCACTGCTAACAATGGGTTGAGCCATTGTAGCTGTCTGTAGGTTTCCCTTTATAGAGTCACTGGACTTTTGTGAGTCCAGTGAAGCAGTTTTAGGCATAGGTTGATCAAGAGTGCCCGCAGGGACTGAACGTTCAGTTGCTGCTTCACTCTTGGCGTCCTTAGACGTCTTTTTCTGACTTTGTCCTTGATCCTTTAATGTCAGGGACTTTAACTTGATTTTCTTAGGAGCAGTTGGTGGCTTTTGCGTTGGTGGTTGATCAGCAATGGTCACTGGAGGTGTGATCAGTGACGTGATCGATGGGGGGCAGAACCAGACGGATGTATAGCTTGTAAAGGCTGGGGTGCAAGTATCCCATTTGGTTTCATTAAATCAGGGAGAAGCACAGTTGCAGTTTTACTAAAAATTTGACTGCCTATCAGAGTAGGTTCAAAACCTTTAAATGAAATCCTGTCATAGGATTTAAATTGATCTTTAAAAATAAGTGAAAGGAACCTAGGATAGGAAACAGATTTTGCTCTGGTAGATTCACAGAGTCTGGAAACAATATCATCAAAAATCACACTTGCATAGTCAACTTTTAAGGAGTTGACCAGTGACCAGCTTAACTGTGCTTCTAGGGAGTTGAATTGATCATAACTCCCTGTTTTTGTGCCCAAAGATTGAATAAAGTTTGAAAATAGGGCATTCCACACACCATCCATTTTAGATTTATGAACAGTAGAGTACTTACGATTTCCATTGCTATCCATAGTGTATTTGCAGTGAATCCCAGTGAGATTCACTATGCCTCCTTTGGCATCTTCTTTGTCAGGCAGTGGGTCGTAAGTATCGTGCTCAGGGAGTTGTAAAACAGTACGGATGGTGTGTGCAGAAATAATTATTTCTTGACCTCCGTTATCGATAAAACCTTTAAGTTGAGAGGTACTATTAACGATTGAGTGAGTACAGGTATACCAAAACTCACTCAACCATTCTGGATTCATCTTTTCAGGGGATAATGTGAGAGCAGGGAGAATAAAATGATTTTTCAGAAAAGTGATAATCTCCGCGTACTCTGTTTTAAGGCATGAAAGATTACCCAAATAATTTGCTTTTGGAACTGTAATGATATCATCTTCACCAACTGCAGGAGCTCGAAGGGCTTTGATCTCTTCAGTGGCAGTGTAAGAGTTGAGAAAATATTTTGATTTAGCCATTACAGAACCTTTGAAAATCTTTGATTAAACACTTATTTTAGGGTTTTTGAAAATGCCAAAGGGTTTTTGAAAATTAGTAAAGTGTAAAAGATGACAAGTTGCTGATTTGTAGGTTTAAATAGTACACTTTACTAATGATCGTGTGGCTGAGATGAAAACAACGTGGGCAGTTGTGGTGGAAGATGTAGAGGTGGAGATGGTTATGATGGTGGTGCGTGGTGGCATTAATGGTGATGGGAGTGGTGTGCCGGAAAAAATACGCTGACGTAGGAAAGAGAGTGTCAGAAGCGCGCGATTTTTTCGATATACCATAAAACATTTAATTTTGAAATCCGTTAAGTTAAATACACAAAGTACTAAACATAACGAATGTTTTGTCGATTGAAAATCACCATTAAATGATATCTTCAGTGAGTTTGAAAGAAACTGAAGATACATAACCAATTTCTTGATTTACCACAAAAATGGTCAAGAATAATAACGTTGTTTCTATATTTAGGCAAGGATGTAGTCTCGCTGGTTTAAACACAACTTAGAATACTGAATAAACCATAGAGAGATAACCATTTTATAAATAGAGAAAAAGGATTATTATTCTTGAATAAACCATAAAATTTTTTTATTTTTTTTATTTTTTTATTTTTATTTTTTTTAAAATAAAATCATGAGTAGAGATTATGTTGTATATAAGTTGTATATCATATCATTAGATTGCTTCGTCACAACTTAGAATACTAACAAAATCAGCTTAGAAGAAATTAAGTTACTGATATAAAACAAGTATGACAACATAATAAATACTCATGAGATAAAATGAACTATATGATTAGTCCAATTGATGAACCCATCCAGAGATAGGTTCATAGTGACCAAGCGCTGGTTTTGGCTTCCACTGATTTGAATAAACTGTGTCTGAATGTTCACTGATAGTGTTTTGTTTTTCAAACGGTAAAACAGAACATTCAGATGACACATGTTGCCTGTTGCCACATTTATAACATTTTTTGTTCAAAGAGCCGGTCTTTTTGGCTTTCTTCTTTTTAAGTTGCTGATCAGACACAATCACACAACTTTTCTCACTGATTGTTACTTCTTGCATCTTTGACTTTAGGTTACTGATGGAAGTTATCTCAGTGACAGATACAGTGTCTGAGAAGTTACTGATGATTGTTTGATTATCAGCGATGGTTTTGATGAGATGAGATGTTACTGATGATTTGACAGTTTTCAAAATATTTATCTCATTATCATCATTTAAGACATCAGTATCTTCAGTGACCAACTTGCTTTTAGTAAAATAATTTGGTCGTGGCACACTGAAGATGGAGATGGGTTCAAATACAGCTTCTGAAAAATTACCCTTGGGATCAAAAACAGGGTCAACCTTTGTTGAATCAGCGAGGGATGCAGCATATTTCATAATCTCCTCCCAAAATAGCTTTGACTTGTTTTGGGATTTGATTATTTACACAGTGATTGACTTTATCATTTTACTTACACCAAAATTCCATGACCTTTTTAAGCTGTTGAAATTATGTTTCAAACTTAACCTTTTCTTGAACACACACTTGATTAGCATGGATTTGTGCATCAAGATCAAGTTTTAATTTCTTCAACTTTGACTCATTTTCATTTTGATCATTAAGTTTGGATTGTAAGTCACAAATTTTACGTTTCTGCCCTCTTTGAATATCATGAGAATTTTATAAGTCAACTATCAAAGACTCAAAGACTTTATCTTTTTCAGTAGCTGTATATGTTTTAAAACAGTGTACCTTGTAAAGAGTTTCAGGATTCCATTCAGATGCTGAACATTTAGGAGAGACTTCTTTGATGTCTCCAAGAGGTTCAGCATCATTAGCCATCAGACAGTACACTTTGTCTAAACAAATCATTGCTTCTTCTTCATCGGATGATGAGGAATCAGAATCACTGAATGAACCTTCTTCAGCAACGAAACCTTTTCCTTTCTTCTTCCTAGATTTAGCCAATGCCTTCAATTTCTTGTATTTTGCCTTGTACTTGTTGTACTTGTCATTTCTGACATCTGGCATGGGTTCAGGGACTTGATTCACTGACTTTGATCTGCATTCAGCTGCAAAATGACCAATTCTGCCACACTTGTAGCATTCTCCTTTAGATTGAAATTTATCAGATGATGGAGCACCAGCGAATCTTCTTGATCTGGTGTTCCTTCTGAAATTAGCAACCATCATGGCCATATCCTTCTTAAGCTTCTCCAATCCTTCATCATACTCATATTCTGACTCTTCTTCATTCTGACCACCTTCTTCTTCAGCTATCAGTGAGTTCGAGCTTTTCTTAGACACTTTTGACTTCTGTCTCTGATCGATTTCATTAAGCTCTGCTACAAGGGCATTGGATATCTTCTGACTTCCAAGAGTAGTACGAATATGCTCACTCTGATCAGCTTGCTTTTCAGACTGCTCCCAATTGAGCAAAATACCATAGACCTGAGTTAGATTCAGAATTGAATAATCATTTCTCTGTCTGGTACACGTTGCAATAGTTCCCCAGATTTTCCTTGGCAGCAACTCAAGAAACTTTTCAACAACAAATCTCTGTTCCTTGCCTATACCAGCCTTCTCCATTTTGTTCATCAGTGACTGGTATCTGGTGTAAGTTGAAGACAGAGATTCATTTGGTTCCATTGCGAACAGCTCATACTGGCGAGTGAGATTGACTTCCATGCAGCGAATAATATCAGGAGTTCCAATATATATATTCCTAAGGGTATCCCACATATCTTTAGCAGTCCTACAAAGCCTAATTGATTCGAACACTTCATCAGGAAGTGCCATGCCTATGTAGATTTTAGCTTGTTTATCAAGTCTAACCAATCGCCTATCCTCATCAGTCCATTGTTCCTCTCTTTTAGGTAAAACCATTTCTGGTATAGCTGGAGTAGTAGCTGTTGCAATTACAGCAGGAACAATAGTAGTTGGGATATGGGGACCATTGGTTATGATATTACAAAGACGGTCATCAACTAAGTCCAAAAACATCATCATCCGGGACATCCAGGTTTCAATCCTTGAAGGATCAAAAGCTGGAGGTTTGGTTGTGGAACCATTTCCCTTTTGATAATCAGAGTCAACACAGTTGTACTTTACTGATTCCATAGCAGACCTGGTTAATTGAATTTAAACCAACTCTGCTCTGATACCAATTGAAAGTCCCGTAATCATTATTAATTAGTGATTTGGAATCACAAAGTGTAAAGTTTAATTGTAGAAGGGGGGTTGAATACAATTTAAAACAATTTCAGATTTTACCAAGTGTTTCAGTTTATTTTAAATTGATTATCTATAACAGAGTATGACGGTATTGAAATAACAGATTAAAGATATAACAGAATTAAAGAACGACAAGTAATAGTAGCAGAAAGTGAATTGTATTTATTAAATTCACAAAGTGTTGAATGCAGAATGGATTAACCAAAGTTAATCCAATTCAAACACTTAGCTAGATTATTACAATGAAGAGAATTAACTACAGTGGACACACACGCTGATAGTTAACCTCGCTGAGTCTTAACATACACCTAGACAAACTAGTTCTCTGACAAACAGAAGAACGGTGCATATGACGACTAGCCTCAATAGTACAAAACACTGAACTATTTATACTACAAGAGTTCCTAAAATATCGCCTATAAAATAGGATCTTGGATGGACACGTGTCGCTGCTTGATTGGTCCTGATCTCTGATAAACCGACATTCTGCGGGTCCCAATTCTGTTACCGCAAATATCTCGTTACCTTAAAACCAATCACTTGCTGCCATGTAATCTTTCAGACATACTTCGAACTGGAACACTCTTGCTGATGTATAGATAAGTACAGTACTTGATGATAGAGAGGCTTTATTGAATAGTCACTGAAGATGCAGTAATCCTCCTCACTCACTGCGAGCTAACATGCTCTTGTAGAATGAATTGAACAACAGATCTTCAGTGACTAGCTGTTATTCTGGCAGTGACTTTTGCCTTTATTGATTTGAAGAAGTAATACTCTCGCTGACGTAGATCAGCGACACACCAAGTTGAGCATTAAATCTTCCTCAGAGTATCGAACAGAATTAATGACGATCAGCGAAACCTATCATTAGCAACAGCAGCTTCGATACAATCCATTTATTCATTGAGCAGTGTACAGTTGAGTTGGTCAGCGACCAGTGACTTCATCGTGGTCAGCGACCAGTGACTCAACAGATACGCATCAACATTTTTGTTCGTTTTTGTAGGAAACTAATTGGGGATATTTGTGCATCTGATTAAGTTCTATAAAAGTCAAAGATATGATGACAAGATTGCACTCCCGAAGTAAGTAATGCATCCTTCCTTTTTCTTTCAAAATCTGTGTCTTCTCTTTTGTGGGTTTTGTGATTGAACATGATTGATTGCTTGGTAATATTGAAAAACAGCTCTTTTTTATCTTTTATTTGATATAATTCTATTTTATGTAACTTATACGGAGTATGTATCTATATGTGCAGATAAAGGACAACTTTTGTGGGTATTTTCTGAAGTCATAATGGGACAATTCTGCAAGATTATTTTAATACGATTATATTGATATATATGTATCATTTCAATGCTTACATATAGTAGTTTATTACTTTATTATGTTAGTAGGTGTTGATAATTAGTTGTTTATGAGTTAGATGGGTTTATCACATTTTAGCTTCGGTTCACAATTTATGATTCATTAAATTCGTATGGCCATTATTGATTTTGTTCACCAATATGGACTACCATCGTCCGTTTAAGTGTTTTTCTAAATTCTGAATTCTTATTGGTTTTTAAGTTGAAATCATCAAATATGTAAAATGATTTGTCAATATTCATGGTATGATGTATGTATTCCATATAGCCTTATGGCGTATGTTCCTCACCTGTATAGGTGGCAAAATGAATGGATCGGATCAGGTTGGATCGGGTCGGGTCGATTTTCAAGTCTAGATGAGTTTGGGTTTAAATGGGTCCGGGCTAGATGTCATTTAGAAGGATGAGTCTAAACGGGTCCGGGTCTAATGGGTCTCGAGTCGGGTCGATCAATCGGGTTTCTACTTTTTTTTATTTGAGTAATATTGAAAAAATCTGACGAGGTGTTGAAAAAAAATTGACCCGCTAGACCCGTTGATCAATTGTTATATAATTGAAGGTTATATTAGAGACCCATCTAGATCCATCTAAATCAAAAGAGGAAGACCCAATAAATTCATCCCTTCATAGATATTATACAACTTAACCCAATTAATAATGAATGGGTTTAAAATTGTCACCTCTACTCACATGCCCTACAAATTGAGAAAACCTAATTAGATTTCATAAAGTAACAACTCATACCAAAGAAACTAAATCATTAAATTCGTCTATATTAGAGGAGATTGAGGATTTCCAAGTTTATATTATTTAAATTTCAAATTCAAAATTTAAGAAAATCAAATTAATTAAAAAACTATTTTAAATCATTTAACAAAAAAACGATCCAAGTTAATTATATTAATTTAAAAAAAAAACAATTTAATTAAAATGAGGATTTCACAATATCCATTAACAAAACGATTTAATTAAAAAGTTCAACAATATCCATTAACGATTTTAATTAATTAAATAAAAAACAATTTTACCTAATTAATTAAATAAAAAACGATTTAATTAAAAGCTTCCACAATATCCATTAACGATTTTAATTAATTAATTAAATAAAAAAACGATTTAATTAAAAGCTTCCACAATATCCATTAACCATTTTAATTAATTAGATAATTAAAAAATGATTTTAATTAATTAATTAAGAAAAAAACAACGATTTAATTAAAAAGTTCCACAATATCCATTAACGATTTTAATTAATTAAATAAAAACAAAACGATTTTAATTAATTAAATAAAAAAATGATTTAATAATAATGTTCCACAATAAAAAAAACGATTTTCGCGGAATTTGATTTACCCCTATTTGTTACTCAGTTGAGACTTTTCAGGATCTAATTAAATTAGTTTGAGTGTTTCCAGGATTCTAGAATTTTAAATTTCAAATTCAATATATGAGGGAATCAAAGTAAAAAAAAAAAAACGATTTTAATTAATTTATATAAAAAAAAGATTTTAGTTTAGATAATGTCTCATACCTATCTAAATGTCTCCAGGGAATGTGTCATACTTCACGTTTACAGTAACAAACTCAAAATAATATCTCATACCTATTTAAATGTATAATTAAAATGTTCACAATATCCATTCATCTCCTTTTATTATTAAACGATTTTAATCAATTAATAAAAAAAAATGATTTTAGTTAATTAAATAATAAAAAACGATTTAATTAAAATGTTCACAATATCCATCTCATCTTATCTCCTCTTATTATTAAAAGAGGATTAATATTACGTAAACAAAATTGAATTAGGTTTAATGGAAGTAATCTGGCCCGTTAATTGAGATTAGTAGATTAATATAGACCATCGATTAATCTAACTTGTATTGTATACGTAATATGTGAATTGGTGTTAGGTAGTTTTACGAATTTACCCCCGATTTGTTATTCAACTGAGAATTTTCAGGACCTAATTAGAGGAGAATGAGGATTTCCAGGTTTCTAGAATTTAAATTTCAAATTCAAAATATAAGAGAATCAAATTAATTAAAAAATGATTTTAATTAATTAAATAAAAAACGGTTTTAATCAATTAAATCTATAAAAACGATTTAATTAAAATGAGGATTTTCAGGTTTCTAGAATTTAAAATTCAAATTCAAATCTCCTTTTATTATTATTGGATTGGATGAGGCTAATTACGTATACATGTTGACTTTAGATTCGTTTGACTTAATCCTGCCTGTTAATTGAGTTAGTTAGATATCCATGAACAAGTTTCTTTCTTTCATTCAGAATGAATAAACCATTACAACTTTTTTCTACTTTTACGCTTTTAATGGATGCTAAAATACTCATACTTGACAATCGGCACTTGTCATGCTTGCAAGAAGTTACTAATTCTCTATGTTTTGAGTACTAAGTATTCTTTGACTTATTCAAAATTCTGATACACCAATAAACATGTTACAGTTAGATGGTTAACTATACATATATATACTTCTTATAGCATTAGTATTTAATATATAGAATATGTATCATCCCGCGAAGTCGCGGGTTTTGATCTAGTTGAATGATAATAATGTGAATGAATATGTTGGTGATGATGACGAGATAAGAGATGCATTGGTTTTAATATGTTTAAGGACAAAATACCCTCAACGGGTTAAATTAGAAGTGGCAAGTATGCAATTTATTTTACTAGCCCTCTTTAAATTTTCATTGATTTAAGTGATCCGATGGTGAATAATGGTTCTCCCATACTTTGAAAAATTGTTTTACTTAAATGAACTTTTCTCATCAAAGGATATATTGTCAAGTCCTATACAAATATACATAACAAATTAATACAATTGCCGATGGTTGGTTCACTTATTTATTTATTATTTAGTTACTTTAAATTACCGTTTAATTTATGTGCAACCCCATATCAAATCTATCTCAATTGTTAAATCATTTTATAAATTTTTGTTTATAACTTTTTCACAAATACATAATCTCTCTACATTTGAATTGTTTGCTTTTTTTATTTTTTAAACTAATGTCAACACCTGAACCTGAGTCTTAAATATCAGACTGGCTAAACTGAACCATGTACCCTTATACCGCTTGGAGTGGCACCACCACGAGATTTGTGGCGAGTCCACGACGGGATTCCGGGAGAAGTGTGGCCCATGGTTGTCCTGTGTCGTGTTGTTTTTGACGAGTGAGAACAAAATATACGCGGAGGACACGCTTAATGTATGCAAATATTAGAACTATTTAGAAATTATTATATTTATAATGAGTTAAAGAAGATCCTTGTTGATGGTACAATTGACTTGATTACATGAACATGAAAACCTATTGACTCACAAATTGAAGTTACACAATATAAAGTACTTGACTTGTAGAGCATTGGTGACTAACAATTGAACACTTGACTTAATAGCTTGATTCCATTGATTTCATTGTTTGATATTTAACATTGAAGCTAACCATTAAATTTGAGATGAATGTTGAAAAAACCTAAAACCTAGGAGTAATCTAACCTGATGCAAACCTAATATGTTCCACACAAGTTATGAAACCATCCCAAAACATGTAACACCAAAAGAAACAAAATGACTATAGCGCAAAAAAAGACTAAAGGGTTGGTGAAACACTACTACAAACCCACAAAGTAACTTAACCCAAAGAGTTGAACATCGATTAAACAATGGACTATGAAACAATATTGATATTGGTTATTGATAGTGTTAATAGAGACATGGTTAAACAATGGTGGTGGCTATGTGTATTGGTAAAGAAAATAACCTACAAATGAACGTGAAATGGGGAAGAGGAACGCTAAAAACGTCCAACATCACAAAAGAGGGAAAACACCCGGTTGAAGGGGAAGGTGAAAAATGATATAAATCTTGTCATGTCACAGGGACGACATATCTACGGTTTGTTGACTTAATTCAAGCAAATCTAGTGCCTAACACAATGAATGAAAAATAGATCTACGATTTTGAAATTTAGTTTGAAGCAAATAAGATTGCATAAATGATAGAATGATAGATCTACGATTGTTGAGACTTGTTAAAGCGAACATATAGTTCAAAATGACGAAAGAGATGAATCAAGTTTTAAGGCTTGATGATGAAGAAGTGACTGATGGGTTTTTCTAGAGTAAAATCCCAATATGTGTTTCTTTTCTAATGTATGGAAAAGTATATGTTAACTTCAAATATGAATTCCCAATCTATGCCATTTTCATTTTAATTGACTAAAAACAAATTTCTCTCACATTCTTTCTCTTCTCTCAGACTTTTGTGTTTTGTTTTGTCTTTTCTTTTTCTCTTTTATACCTTGTGTTTTTGTTTAAAGGGTACACAAGACATATTCAGTCTTAATTATTATTTCAAAATAGATAATTTTTTGATTAATTTTAAAACAACAATTTTTTTTTAATCGTTACACTGTATGTTACAAAGAATAAATATATATTTACGAATTTCAGTATGTAGTCATAAGCTAGCCATGCAATCTAATTACACTATTATTATATATATTTTTTACTAACTTTTAAACCCGTGTGTTTACACGGGTCGTTAAACCATATAACCCAACTCAAAATCATATCAAAATACGACAATGTCTATGGATGTTTGTTCTAAAAAACGAAGAAAATTATCATTGAAAATAATTGGCAATGATTATCTTAATTGCATTGTCCAAACAATCACTTTATTGCATCTTCGATAAGTTCTGTACGTATATAAAGATTCTTTGCTATAGAAAGTTTTGTTTGTGTTATAACCATGCTAAAATAATAATGAAATGAAAATTTTGATTTCATCTAGTAATATACTCCGTACTATTTTTCGTAACTTTTTGTATAAACTAATAATAATTTATAATACATAAATTATATCATATTGATTTTTATTAATATTGTTAAATAAGTGCAACGATGTAAAGATAAAAGGATATATTCTTATTGCGGTTTTAAATAAATTTATGTTTGCTAATTTTTACCTTCGTTGAATGCTTAAAGTGTGAATATGTTTTGTGTTTTTCTTTTAAAGGTAAACGCAAGGGGGAAAAAAAGAAAAAGAAAAAGAGGTATGAGGATTGAGAAAAAAATAAATAAAAGAATGTGAGAGAAAATTTGTTTTTAGTGAATTAAATTGAAAATGGCATAAGTTGGGAATTCATATTTGAAAGAAACATATACTTTTCCACACATTTAAGAAAACACATACTAGGATTTTACTCGTTTTCAAAAATCAAACCCTTTTTTTTTTTGGCAAAAAACATAAATATATAAAAAAGTGTTACTTCAACAAAAGTTGAAAGAAAACGCAGGAATTACAAAAGTGAGTGAGTGCATCTTGACTATGCAGAATACATGCCACAAACAAAGACATGTTAAAACACATAGAATTACATGTAGAAATTAAAAGTTTAAAACGGTACAAAATAAATGATACAACTATGACATAATGAAGATCTTGAAGTGATCTAATTGAAAGGCCTTCATTAATCTTCCTCAACATGAAAGATGTAATGACCAAAAGGTTTAAACTTCTTTTTCATAGTTGTCCATATCTTTAATAAATGTCTTGTTATTTGAAAAACCTTTACGATTCTGCCCAATAAGAATGCCAACTGATTTCCCGAGATTTCTAAAGTTCTCGGAGTTTATTTCAATGTCTTCATGATCCGAGAGCTCATCGTTAGAAGAATCGTTGAGACTTAAACCATTACCCTTACTAATAAGAGTTTTCTTACTCTTATTTTTGCACTTCGGTTTCCTTTTTGAAATAGCAGAGAGATTAGCCCTAATATTATCAGATTTGAACCCAACATGTATTTTATTTTTGAGCTTTTCTTTATCTTTAATGACAATTGAAAATGAAAATAGAGAGCGTTAACTAGTGAAGTTTCAGCTGAAGTAGCCATTGGTTTGAATAAAAGTGCACGACTAAGGTATTAGTTTTATTTAATGAAAATGATTTCTATTTATAGTTTGTTTCTATTTTATAAAATGTTTTTTTATTTAGTTTATTGTGTTATTTTTATTTAATTAACTGTAATTGTTTTTTTAAGAAAACATAATTTTAAAAAAAATATCGAGGTTCATGTTACCGTCTTGAGCAGTCACGAGTCACGACGAGTACCAATTGTGAGACAAGTACCCATCGTAGTATGTGGCTCATAGTAATCTATACTACTCCGTAGTTGGCTAATTGCACACTTGGACCCATTGCACTGATCGCACCATTTTGAGCCCGCTACACGCTACACAGGCGATATATGGAGCCAGCGCAAATTGGGTCAACTGGTCAAGGATCTCCAGGCACCCAAAATCCCAAATATACAGTCGATTGCGTAATCCTGTTTTTTTAAGCAAAAAAGTAAATTAAAGACAGTCGTACTCCCTATCTTTATCAAAATTTATGATCGATCATTAAGTCGTTCGCTACTGTCTGGACCTGTAGGTCACGCTTTCGACGCTGATTCACCTCTCAATTCAATCGATCTTCTGCTCTAAATTCCCATGGACGGACTTCGTAAACACCAGGTCTGTTTATCTGTTCATTTCTCGAATTTATTTTACCATAATTCAGTATAATTTATTCCATAGATGTTGTAACTATGTATTTGTTTCAGTTTCAAATCGGTCATGCTTAATCATGATCATATGTAGTTTTAGTTTGATTTTGTGTTTAATTGGTTAATTAGTCGGAGATTGATTGTATTGAAATGATGAATATATATTCTCTAATATATATACATGCGTATATATATATATATATATATATATATATATATATATATATATATATATATATATATATATATATATATATATATATATATATATATAAGTTATTACCGTTTTTATGTTGATAGAATTCTTATGTGTGTGTGTTGTATGTGTGAATGATATATGAATGTTTGTTTGAGTTGGATTTAGGTTTCGCTGCGTGGTTCGAGTGCGAAAGAAATCACTAGAGATGCCTTACTTGAGAAGGTTACACAAGAGAGGGAATTTCGCAATTACATGCGGCGAGCTACTGCAGCTTCACTGTTTATTCAGGTTTACAATTTAAAATCAAGTTCAATTATTAACATAATATATCTTATGACTGATAACTAGACAACTGCTAACAGAGTTTGTATGTCAAATTTGCTGTCGATATGATACTAGGATTCAGTATGAAATTAGAGTATGTTGATCTATTAGAAATCACCTATTCATGCTAAAGCAAGTGTTTAAGTATCGTGGCATGCTTCATTTTTATGAATAAGAAATGACATGTTAAGTTTTGTGTAGAGGGTTTGGAGACGTTATATTTCTATGAAGATGGTAGCTGCACGTCTTCAAGAAGAGTGGCAGGAGATGATTGGTTGTCATCTGGTTCCTATGAGCAAAGATTGGATTTCTAACAATCTGTTGAGACCTTTTCTTTTCTTTGTTACAACTTTAGCAACTCGACGTCGAAGGTTTGAAGATAGAGATGTAGATTGTATGCAGATTTGCTTCAGGATTCTTTTGGAGAGTATAAATACTAGTGGTATGCCTTTTCTGTCAGTGACAATTTTAGAAATATGGATATGTTTATCCACATCTTTTTGTGCCTATCAGTTTTGATGTCATAAATCGTAGTAGGTCCTTTCGGGTTAATAAGTGTTTTGGGTGTCAATAGAGTTAGAACTAAAGAAGTTAATCAGCAGTCAAAGTTGAAGGACCTTCATGATAAATGAGCTGTTCGTGATTTATTTTGATTTACTATCATCCTTAAAAAAAATTTCCCTTTATCTCAGAAAACAGTCTCTGTCACCTTGATTCTATCATGCGATACTCACCTGCTACCACTATTGTTTTAATGTGTCATCAGTTTGAATCTTGAATTCTAATAGTCCTTACTCCTTAGCTTTCCCAAGAGAAGTTGTATGAATGGCAATAGCGTGACAGTACCTAAGATGATGGCCTGCCAGACTTTAGGGACATTCAGAATGTATGACTGCTGTATTTGTGTCTAGTATGTTTCTGACATCTGTATAAATTTGCTATCTTTTTAAAGAAATGGCATATGTCACTTATCGATCACACAAGTTGTTTGCAAGGACATGTCTGCAGACTGTTGTTCTCACACATTTTGTACACTTCGTTGTTCAAATTTCATAATCTGCAGCTTTAAAATATCTGTCTATGATAATAAAGTTTTTTGAACTAATTTGTTTCTTATCTCTTTTGAAGATCCACAAAGAAACTTTTGCAACCTGGCTTCATCTAACATTGAAGAGCGAAGAACATGGACATATCAAGCAAAGAAGTTGATTAGCTTATGTGTACTCATTCTTTCAGAATGTGACTACTCATGTCAAGAGGGGCATCAATATGTTCTCCTTACATCTATGGCAATGCGCTTTGTTGTTAGCTTGACTGACCTAAAATGTTGGAAAGCTTTTGATGATGTTACGCTCCTAGATGCAAATAAGGAAGTGAAAGATCTAGTAGGGTACATGTGCAGTGAGAAAAGTCAACTTTACATTTCCATTAGAAGATACCTTAGTAGATTGAATGTTCCTTTCTCTACAAAAATGAAGACTGTTGGCCAAACAGATGACAAATTCTTGATTACAGCAAGTGCAATCACTTTGGCACTTCGACCCTTTAATAGTGGCAACACGGATTTGACCGAGGATGGGCTTTCAGATTTGCAGATTGCTGCTGAGCAATACTGTGTGCTTCTGCTCACTATTCCATGGTTGACTCAACGGCTGCCAACAGTGCTCTTATCTGCTTTGAAGCATAAATCTATCTTATCACCTTGCTTCAGGCAAATATTGGTAAGGCTTGTGGGAAAACATTCTACATTACATTTGTTAGCACTTCGTTACAGAAGTTACATCTGTGAGTATTTGTGTAAATAGATATCCTAAGGTTAGTGTCTGATGTCTTTGAACCAATATAACAGTATAAATGAGGAAATAAGTATTCATCTACACATGGAGTTGAAATTTTTTTTAGACACCATATACTACTTTAGGAGTGTACTTTCATAACATGGTACTTGATGGAGTTAGGGAACCAACACACACATGGCAAACACTAAGTTATATATGTGTATTGGTCCACATGTGTGTTTTGAGTCTTGTATGTCGAAGTTATCTTTTAGGTTTTTTCAGTTAATCATTTGTCAATTTAAATTCTTTTGTAAAGCATGCAAAGCTGATCAACCTTTGGCAGATGATGGCAGATATCGAAAGAGAGAGTTCTAGAAGAGATTTCAAAGTTGAATAAATTGGACCATAGTTCAAGTCCAAAGATGTTACCACCCGTTGGTTGGGCACTTGCAAATATTATTTGTCTTGTGGTAGACAGCCACACTACGGATTGTGGAAAATTCACTAAAGGTCTTGATTTTTCATCCTACCTTCGGGTTGCTATCATTCTTGCTGAAAACTTATTAACTTGCTTTGAGGAAGGTGGATGGTCTAAAGAGGACCTGTCACTCCAAGTTGATGTCGAGCCTTTGGTTGAATTACCTGACAAAATTTCTTTTGAGGCGCAGAACATGTCATACTCAGATTTACTGAAGCCTGTCTGTCAACAATGGCATTTGATGAAGTTGTTGACATTAAACAAGGGTTCATCTATTCAGAAAGCTGAGTGTGAATTGACAGATGTTGCATATTATTATTCTTGCATGCTTAGAATATTCACCGTCCTCAATCCAGTGGTTGGGTCAATGACAATCCTCAATATGCTCTCTTTTACCCCTGGATTCCTTTTGAATCTGTGGGAAGCGCTTGAAAAGTCATTTTATCCTAATTTAAGTTCTGTCCATGATGCTAACTTTTCCAATACTGAAGACTTTAGGGATGGGATCTCTAAGAAAAAGAAAAAGGGGGTAGCTAAGAATGGAAGCACCAAATGGGTCAATGTATTAAATAAGATCACTGGAAAGTCCCAAGGAGATACCGAGCAGATAGAGTCCATTAATGACCTTGGAACTCAAACAATTGGGGATGACCCTTCTGATGTATGGGATATTGAGTCTTTAAGGAGGGGTCCTGAGGGATTAACAGCCGGTTCTTCTCATCTAATCCACCTTTTCTGTGCTACTTATTCACACCTGTTGCTGGTTCTTGATGACACAGAGTTCTATGATAAACAGGTAGTGTGCTCCTCTGCTGATATAAATATCCACAAGTCCGTTATGTTTTTATATGAAATTAATACATCATTTTGACAATTGAGTAGGCTCCCTTTACTCTGGAACAACAGCGCAGAATTGCGTCAATGGTGAATACATTAGTTTATAATGCTCTTTCCAATATCGTTCCATGGCATAATCGTGCTCTTATGGATGCTGCTGTTCGCTGTCTACATTTGTTGTATGAAAGGGACTGTAGGCACCAGTTCTGCCCCCCTGCTCTGTGGCTTTCTCCAGCTAAAAAGAATAGGCCACCAATTGCTGTTGCTGCAAGAACTCATGAAGTTGTGTCAGCTAATCTAAGATCTGATGATTCATTGGCCATTTTAAACATGTACTCTATTATCACTACAACCCCACATGTTTTTCCATTCGAAGAAAGGTAATTGCAAGTAAATGTGGTCCATCAAAACCATCCTTTTTAATTTGAATTCAAGTTAATAGAATGATGACTTTGTACGCTTAAGTTTTTATCTCATCTTAACATCTAGCTGTTTTTTTGTACAACCTTGATTCCTGAACATTATTTAGCCTAGACTTCATCTTCTGCAAAGAAAGGATCCCTCGAATTACCCAACATGGTGGCCGTGCTAATGTTAAAAATAACACACCCACATCAGCAAATCAGCAATCACTTTTATGTTTTTATACTTTCGGGACATCTGAAATGAAATATATATAGTATCGTTGGTCATTCCTACACATTGAGTTGCTTCTTACTTATGTCAAATCATGTTCTCCATGCGTGCCTCAGATAAGGTCACTAACAAAGTTTGCTTGCTTGGCAGAGTTCAGATGTTCAGAGAACTTATTAGCATGGACAAGGTTTCACGAAGAATGGCTGGTGAAATGATTGGACCTGGTCCACAGGCTGTTGAGGTAGTGATTCGCCGTAGTCATATTGTTGAAGATGGATTCCAACAATTAAATTCCCTTGGATCAAGATTAAAGTCTAGCATCCATGTGTCATTTGTTAGTGAATGTGGTCTCCCTGAGGCTGGACTAGACTATGGTGGGTTATCAAAAGAGTTTCTAACTGATATAGCAAAAGCTGCTTTTGCCCCTGAGTAAGTTCAACTTTTTTCTCATATCTCCTAAATTTCACACCACTTTTAGACTTTGAAAGCGTCAACTTTGCTAATTTCTCTATATTTTTAGTTATGGGCTATTCATCCAGACCTCAACTTCAGACAGACTTATAATTCCAAGTCCAACTGCAAGATTTGTGGATAATGGTGTACAGATGATAGAGTTTCTTGGAAGAGTTGTTGGTAAAGCACTCTATGAAGGAATATTACTTGATTATTCCTTCTCCCATGTATTTGTACAAAAGCTGCTAGGACGTTATAGCTTTATTGATGAGCTATCAGCACTGGATCCAGAACTTTACAAGAACCTTATGTATGTTAAGGTAAGTATTTGTTGGAAGTAGATATCTAGAAGCTAAAGTCACTATCTGGAAGGTGTCCGGGGTTGGTAATGGGTTGCGCTCTAGCTTTCCAGTGTTTTAATTATAAGAAATAATGCACTTAAAAATTGGGTATACGATTTAAGAAAGAAATATCGATTAGTTCTGCTATGACTTGCAAGTCTTATCTTCTCCATAGTACAAGTGCTGTACGTTGTTGCACATGCACTTCCATAAAAGAAATTGTGATGTATTGCTAGCCATTTTGCCGCAGCATTATGATGGTGATGTAAAGGATCTCTCACTAGACTTCACGATTACTGAAGAGTTACCTGGGAAACGGCATGTTGTAGAACTTAAAGCTGGTGGCAAGGACGTCAGTGTGACAAATGATAACAAGTTGCAATACATATATGCTATGGCAGACTATAAACTTAACCGACAGGTATATAAACCAAGTTATCTATATGATCATAAGATGTAAATTCTTCTAGTTGATTTATATATTTGATGCCAAATGTTGCAGGTATTGCCACTTTCTAATGCATTTTATAGGGGATTGACAGATCTCATATCCCCATCTTGGTTAAAACTGTTTAATGCCAGTGAATTTAATCAGGTATTTTTTTTTTGGGGGATGTATCTGAGTTTGATTCTAAATTAACCCTGAAGGGGAATGCTGATAGCTTGTGTATGTTTCAAGCTTCTTTCTGGTGGAAATCATGACATAGACGTTGATGATTTGAGGAATAATACACGGTATACCGGTGGTTACACTGAAGGGAGTCGGACGGTTAAGCTCTTCTGGGAGGTATACACTCAATATAGCTGCTGATCTAGATATAATGTCTGTTTCTTAGAATTACTCTTTCAAGAAAGCCACTTGTTGGATTCTGATGCTGCTACTGTTCTCTGCTCTTGTCCCCTCGATTTTTTTGTATATTTTTAAGCAACTTTTCTGTTTCGGAACTTAATGTGGGCGCCCTTTTATGTCGTTTATTTGCTTATTGGAAAAAATCTTTCCTAGTTTGTGTCCCCATTAGTATGAATATCTATATTGGATTATTGGCAGCCAGGATTTCCATTTAAAGTGCTTATTTTTAGCAATTACCAGGGGTTACCATCTAATTATTCAGGTTTTGAGGATATATGTTTTATACAGCGAGTGAGTCGGCTCTTAGGGTGAAGAATTAGAAACCTATATAATATCTTTTCATCTTGCCTCCCAATATCGTACGATAAACCGTCTTTCTCTTGTCTACATTACCTAAATTCCGCATCTGAATTTGAAATGTTTCTATGCTCTCTATAACCTCCTATCTGGATCCTGCTATTCGCTTATGATAGTTTGAACTCAACTCTGGCTTAGTCTGAACTGTAGCCAGTAGCCACCTAGTTCGTTGACTTTCAAATTTGTTATATGTTCAATAATCTTCTGTAAGTGTCCACTTTCAACCATATTTGTGCTTGTACACACAATCTTTTATTGATGATTACAATTTCCTGTTTTCTGAAGTTAGTTTTAATCTGTATTAGTTGATTACTCATCATAAAAGCTGTTTACATATGATGGTTCTTTAATTGTCATTTGAAAGTAGTTATTCACGACATTTTGCTGTTTACCTTTCAGGTCATAAGAGAATTTGAGCCAAAAGAACGTTGTATGCTGATGAAGTTTGTAACAAGTTGTTCTCGAGCTCCTTTGCTTGGCTTTAAACACCTTCAGCCAAGTTTTACCATCCACAAGGTATCTTTTTTAGGTTTCATCATGTATGTCATTACTTTTATAGTTCCGCCCATAAAACTAATAAACCATTATTAATAACAGAAAAGTTGTAAGAGAAATTGATTCAAGTTTATCATGAAATAGCAAGTGTTTCGTTATACTTAGATTTGACAGGGTAATTATGATGTAGGTAAGGGGTTACAGATAAGTCTGGACCAAGTAGACGTTAACAAAAATACTAATTGCTTTAATTCATATAGGTTGCATGTGATTTACCTCTTTGGGCCTCATTTAGAGGACAAGATGTGGATCGCCTTCCATCAGCTTCAACGTGCTATAATACTCTGAAGGTACCTTTTAAAGTTAGTTTTCTGTTTTGCAACTATAAAGAGTAGTTTTGGAACTTTTCGTGACTACACATTACCTTTATTTATTTCGTTGTATACAGCTCCCAACTTACAAAAGATCCAGCACGTTGAGAACAAAGCTACTATATGCCATTAATTCCAATGCAGGATTTGAACTTTCATGATTACTTGCTTGCTTGGGTAAGAATTTTCTAACTACCTCTGATTTGCATCTATATACGTTTGGGAATATTTAATGTATGACATGCTACATATGACGTGCCTCTAAAATATCTGGATTTTTAGTGGCACAAAACCACTCTAAAGTATTATTCTACAATCTTTCTTTTTTTTAAGATTTAAACAAACATATCAACTTGGCAAAAGAAAAACATATAAAAACCAGCCTTATTCACCAAGATCATTTAAGGTCAAAAACATGGTACTTAATGTGTACAATGGGAGTTATTAACAAACTTTTAGATCTGATATTTAGCGAGATTTTTCTTGATTTCTTTCCATTACAACTTTAGGATATCTGCCTATTTAGTTACTAATATAATGAAACTACTTGACAATATGTTCACATTCTTAGAAGGTTATATTTTGTTTGAAAGTGTGAAGGTGGTAATTGCTAATATTAGTAATTTTGTTGCTTTGAAAGTAGGAATTAGAATTCAAAGTCAACATAGGACTAAAGCGGTGCTCTTGTGGCATGGATACTTGTACGATTGTAGTTCGTCTTTTTGTCAAGCAAGCCTGCTAAAATAACTATGTACTTGAGTCACTTGATGAGATTACTTTTCCAGGTATAACGTAATTAGTTCACTGCCTTACACACAAATAATCACCTTATCGTTGCACCCAACATAAATAATCACCTTATCGTTGCACCCAACATACATAATCACCTTATCATTGCACCCAACATATCTTGTATGATCATTGATTTATGAACTACCTAAGACTCTTCTAACGTGTGGTTTTGCTTTTCGAGATTTTTATATGGGTGGTAAGGAATACGTGCACAAGTGTTTCTAATACCTTATTTAATAACCATTTACAGAAACTTTTGTTGCTGAAGATGTTTAAAAGATTGAATGTTGCGCTGAAGTACAAACGTACATACTGGTTTTTCCTTGAATTGCAGCCTTGTGTTTTTGTAATTATAATGACTTAATGAGAACTGTAGTTTCTTCCATATATGCATTCTTTCTTTCATGCTAAAATGTTCGGCAGTGTAAAAAACATTTAAGCATAATTTTTCCAAATGATTGTATTTATTAGACCAATCATATATCCAATCCAAACCAACTGTAATCTTATTGCTATTTTGCACATTAATGTTATTTACCAATTTGTTATATCCACTTGTGAAAAATATGAAATTTGATAAATAGTTTGCCTGCTTTTCGTCACAAAGTAGATATAAAGACCTCATTTGACCGTTGTATTGTGGGAAGGAGAATTTAAACTAATGACTTCTTAGTTTTTTTTGTTTTTTTTTCTCCTAATAATGAAACATATAGAACTTATAGATAGTGGATATATATTAGATTTGACGGTACATAGAACTTGCAGAATCAGTTTTTTTGAAAGTATTTTGTTGATGAACATCAGCAAGTGATGTTTGCAGAAGAGAAGATTTTGTTAAAATTCTCTTCAGTTTTCTCACTTGCCACTCGAAACAATCGAAAGACTCAAACAAGCGTGTGAATTCCAACAGCACAAAAAAATAGAAGCTTGAATTCTTACTGTCGTAAATCTTGATAATGTGCATTTCTGTGATAAGATTTGTTAAAATGGTCTGGTTAATCAAATTAGTTCATCAAACTATTCAATTTAATTTCTTCGGAAAGTTCTTAATTAAGATTTTGATAAATAGAGACATGCTATATGAATGCATCCCCAAGTTTCAGGACAATCTTGTACCAAAATGAGTAAATAAACCTTATTGGTGATCAACATACATTGTTATGAGATACATTGAATAAAATTACACAGAACACCCATATCTACAAGAAGATGTTTCAGGTGGAATAATGAAGTCGTGTCAAACCTACTGCTGAAACTGAAAACACGACGATCTCAGTTGTAAAGTTCATTTAAACTTTTTGGTCATATGGCTTCAACGCATTAGTAGCTGGAATGCTTCATTATCAGTCTCAAGTTCATACTCATATCCAAGATTGTTGGCATGATATCTAAATTCATTTAATTCGCTTGAGGGAACTTGGATACCGACTAAAACATTTGCCCCCGCTTCTCCCTGTGAACAGGGGGAAACAAGCATTTTTATATAATATTTGAGATAAAAGGGTTTAATAGGTATATAGCTATGTTGTAGAGCTCAAACCTGTGCACGGTAATGAAACAAACTAATATTCCAACGTGGGCTAAAATTGTGCAAGAATTTCATCAATGCCCCTGGCTTCTCCGGAAAAATAAACCGACAAAGCAGCTCGTTTTCTACATTAGTTCGGCCACCCATCTAGAAATTCAAAATAGGTTTTGGTTAGCTTGTAATACATAGATAGGTGCAAGACTGTAAATAGATAAAAGGAGAATCCTTGTGCTTGATGAAGTGTAACATTATTAAATCGATTTCTAAACAGGGAGGGAAACAAAAGCAATTAATCCGTAAAAGGCATCATAGATAAAACAAGAAAATTGGAAAAGAATGTTACCAGATGCCGTAAATGATCTTTAACCATGTCATTGTTTGTAAATTCGATAGTTTTTAGTTGATATGACTCCATTCGCTCCACCATTGATTGGAGTTCAAACTTTGTATGAAGGCCAACACTGCAAGCAATCAAAAAACAATTATCAGGGTTATATGGTTTTCTGCGTATTAATCTCCAACTGGTCAAGTGGACAAGCTTTTAGACTCGCCTGAAAAACTAAACAGAAAAAATTGGTCCAGGTCAAAAGCCACTCATAAAATTCTCGGATAGTTGAAAGGTAGAACCTCCTAGCTAAATTTATTATTAGATTGGATTATTTCCTTAATAACTAATTTTTCTGTCTTAATTGATACTTCATTTATTTATTACAGAATGGACATAGAAAGTATTAACAGGTAAACCAATCCTATCCGTTATGACCTGTATTATTAGGTTATGTGTTGACCCAATCCGCCCATTTCACCACTCTAAGATGAATATATATATTCTGACTACAGAGGGCTCTTGCTCTTGCCTGTACAGAACGAGAGCTTGTTTTTCTCCAGAGTCATATCTGTACTTGAACTCAGTGATATTCATAGACCCAATCTGTCAATACAAATTATAATCAGTCCAACTGTTAAGAAAACTGTACGCAAGATTCTGTAAAGAGCAAAAAGGTATATTGGCACACTAAATCATGATACTAGCTTGACCATCGACAAAATAAACAATTTTCACAATGATAATACACGTACATCAACTTTTGGCATGTGTTTCTGTCCTACTACTCACCAGTTCGGCGAACTGTTTAAAGCTTCCAGCTTCCTCTGGCAAGAAAGTTGCAAGCACAGCCTCTCGCTGCCTACCAACATTCGCAAGCTCTGTTACCAATCTCAATCTATCAAAGTTCATGTTTGCACCACTAGTAATTGCTACTACATTTACATCCTTAAGGTTATAAAACTTGCAGTATGCTTCAGCCCCAGCAAGGGAAAGGGCACCTGCTGGTTCAAGAATGCTCCTTTTCTCCTCAAACATGTCCTACAGCATAAACACTTAGTTTATTAGTAAAGAAAATCTATAGTGATGCAAACAACAAGAGACAAATTTTTCTGTACTCTACAATAATCCAAGTACACCACAAAATAGAACACAATGTAACACCATAAAATATCTAAATATTCACTTGTAAAAAAAGGATTCAAAATAGTGGTTCAATATACTATCACAGGAATATGTTTACAAAATACAGATAGTGTTATCAGGAGAAATGATGAAAGGATACAAGGAGATTCCAGAACTGCAGTTAAATTCATGTAAATTAATCCCAAAATTTACCCTTCAGTCATCTAAGTGTTGCAGGAAAATAAAGTTAACATGGAAGTTGATTTAACGGCATATAGTTCATTCTCCATAGGTCATTTCTAAATATAATTAATGATTCAAATGCCCCATTACCTACGCACACTCATATATGAAGATAAACGTTTAGGAAAATAAAGACCAGGACTATCCACAAAGAAAGAAAAGAGACTCACTTTTATGGATGCACAGATAGCATCACGGCTGACAAGAACCACTCCATCTATTAATTCCCTGCATAAACGGAAAGTTTCCAAACCAACCTCCTTTACAGCAACACCATCTGCAAAACCTCCCACTTGATCAAGCATTACCCTTCGACCATGATGTAACGATAAAGCCATTGCATTTGCATCAGCAGGCTCTACACCAATGATCCTTACCTGCATGAAAATTCCAGCAAGTGAAAATCATTTAATTTAATACATATATGAACACATTACAATGTATACATAGTTTGTAATATTACATAACGAATCTCTGCAAACATATATACCTCTGGAGAAACCCTCTTCACGTATGCAGCAATACCAGCTATCAAGCCGCCGCCTCCCACAGGCACAAATATGGCATGAATTGGACCTTGCATTTGTCGCACAATCTCCATTCCAACAGTTCCCTGGCCCATTATAATATCTGGATGATCAAAAGGCGGAACGAAAGTTCGATTCTCCTTCACACCTCTTTTTTTAGCATAAGCTTGTGCTTCATCATAGGAATCGCCTTCGAGAACAACTGTTGCACCTAACCTCTTAACCGACTCCCACTAAATACATCATTCAACAATCAATTAACAATAGGGTCAGCTATTTAACAATAAACAATAGTAAACTTCTATAAGCAACACATAACCATACTTCATCAATCAAACCTTAATCTGAGGTGTGGTAACAGGCATAACAATCACAGCATCACAACCAAGTGTCTTGGCTGCTAATGCTACTCCTTGAGCATGATTACCAGCAGACGAACAAATAACACCTTGTGCCAGCTGTTCCTTTGAAAGTTTTGCCATCATATTATACGCTCCACGAAGCTTGAACGAGAACACCTGCACACTCAATACATTGACCCAAATACTTTCAATATTTACTATACATACAACCAAACATAGAGATAAAGCATTCAATTAGACGTTCGAAAACAATTATCTATTATATGCAATTAGACGTAGGCTTACAGGTTGAAGATCTTCTCTCTTAAGCCAAACATCCACTCCTAACCGTTCCGAAAGCTTAGGCGCAAGAGATAATGGCGATTCAATCGCAACATCATAAACACGATTTGAAGACAATATATTCGTCAGATACTCCATTTCACTCAACGCACCGTTACCTTCTTCCACTTTATGATCCGGTACAGCTCCTAATTTACCTGATTCATACTGCAATGACGAGGGCGACACTCGGAGCACCGCCGGAGCTTGTTCCTGTGTCCGCAACACCGCCGTCATTGATCCGCTCTCTGTCGCAGACAACAAATCGACCTCCGCCTTAGATTTAAACACGGTGGCGGTGACGGAAGGTCTCCGGTGTCTCGTGGTGGTGACATTGTGTAATATGACGCGATTGTTAGGTATTTTGATGTACGGCGCGAGACATAAGGCTTCCATTGCACGTTCGTTAGGTTTCCCGCGGTAGCCGGCAGCGGTGACAGTAAAGATGTTGTGGGAAGGCGGGATTGAGAAAGACTTGTGGCTTTTGACAGAGAAACCAGGGTTATTGAAAATTTGTAGGGTTACAGTTAGGTGATGTGTTGGACGAATAAGATAGTGCCACGTCATACGGGTGATTATTCAACCGATGAATAATAGCCGCCAATAAATAATTTATTTTTCTGGATTAGTCGAGCTCTAATTATTTTTATTTTTAAAATTTTAAATTCGAAATTAGGTAAACTTTGGCGGGCTAGGTTAGTAATAACTAATGGTACTTAATGGGCCAAACTTAAACTCCACGTTTCAAGTAGTCATAAACTCATAATCACCAACGCAAGGTGTTTGGGATTGAAATAACCCAATTAATTATGGTATGCGATTAGAGATTTAGGTGTGGTACACGGTTTTATTCGTTCATTTTTGTGATTAACGATTCAAATATGCGATACTGCACATTTTACGTGAAATGTAGTGTTGTTAAGATACGGTGAATGTAAACCGTTAATCACATAAATCAATTGCTAAGATCGTGTGTCTCTCATTCCCTCAAAATGCAGCTACAAACACAATTAGAACATTACCAAATAATTATGAGTATCTTTTTTATTTTTATTTTACTATTTTCATCTTTTTGTTTCTATTCAAACATATATATCAATAAAAACAAGAAAAATACGTTATGAGCCCAATTGAATAATCAATTGGCCTAAACTACTCACTTCCAAAATATTAGAGACCTATCAAAATCACTAAGAATTATAAAAATGGGAAATGTTATATTATAGGGAGGTGAATTATATATGCATGTTTTAGGTTTAGTGATAGATGATGATGTGATGATATATGATTACTTTTATAGGTATACAAATCACCTTTAATTAAATGGACCTATCTTGCACATTAATTAGATAACCAAATATTATTTTAATTGAAATTGGCAAAACCTTCACATTAAACCAAGGTCGACTTTCAACTCCAATAAACTTATGCACCTTCCCCCCCCCCCCCCCCCCCAACCCCCCCCCCAAGAAAATTGAATCAATTGCTTTATTTTTATTTTTATTTTTTATAAACGGCATGGCTAGGATTAAACGACCCCAAATTCTGAAAGAAAAACAAATATAGCTACAAAATCCGGGAAACAAAACACAAAACTGGAAACTAATACAAATCAAGTCAACAAAACTGGAAACTAATACAAATCAAGTCAACATATCACCACCTATTATCGACATCAAAACTATGTCTATGCATTCGTTTATTAGATATATATTTATGAGCTATAACTTAAACTTCATTGTAGCTTTCGATGCACAGTTAATTGCATGGTTCGTCCTTGTGGTTTACACACAATTGCACAATAAGTCCCTATACTTTACTGTAACATCCTCTTCAGTGGCCTGGTATTTTTCTATCTAAATCGAATAATTAATTGTTTTAGATAATTATTTGTTATAAATTGTGCTTATTGTGAAACTTGGTTAAATAGGTCTCAGGACTTATTGTGATTAGTGGAATGTTGTTTATTTTAAAATATGAAAGTTGACGGTATTATAAAATAAGTTTCTCGCATTTAGTAATTAAGTTCCAGGCAATAGATTTAGAGCGGGTATTAAATACCCAATGTTGTAGGTCGGTTAAAATGATGGGCCGACATTTGTTTGATCACTTTACCAATTTTTCCTTTTCTTTCCATTTCAAATAGAACCATAAACCCTAACCTAAATATATGATCAAATCATTAACTTGAAGTGAGAATCGAAGTGTGATCTTTTACAAGCTATCATCATCATCATCTTCTTCTTCTTCTATTCATCATCATCTCCATTTTAAAGGTAATGAAGCTTATAAGTTCAAATGTTATATAGAAATGAAATGATGATTTGAGATGATTCTTGAGTTTAGATGGTAAATACTTGTGATATATGATCATATGTGTGCTTCTTAACTAGTTATATGCATCAAATCCATGATTATGAGCTTTGGTTGAGTTTAGTTCGAGCTGAAATGTAGTTGCAGGTCTGACCTGAGATGGAACGCGTGTGAACGCGATCCAGAAACCCTTGCCGGGATCGCGTTTCTCTGTTATAAAAGAAATTGGTTATGTTTTCTTCTTCGAAACGCGATCCAGCCGCAGTTACCGGTTCGCGTTGATTAGCGTATTTTGGTTACAGAACTTTTTCCTTATTATGAACGCGATCCCGCCTTTGTTCCCGGATCGCGTTGTCAAGTGTTATTTGATGACCGAATGTTTTCTTCATTGGAACGCGATCCCATCACCAGTAGCCGGATCGCGTTTGTCTGTTAAATTTTGATGATTATGATAGTTTGTGAACCTGAGTTTATATAATATAAATAGTTATTATTATTACTCATTGTAACTTGAATTGTGAAGTTGACTATTATTAGTTAGAAACAAGTTACTAACTTGATGTTATGTGGTACTTACAGATAAACCAAAGATTCAGTGATTAGACGTTAAGTGTGGATACTTCAGAGGTATCGGTGAGTGGATTCAGAGCTCACCATTTAAATTTAGTTGTGATCATTTGATTGCAACGAATAAACGTGAATATGTTTTGTTGATTAGTTGATATACCTTGTTGACTGTGAACCTATGTGCTACGTGTTTGGCCTTCGGGCATCAGTTGTTAACGAGGTCAACGAGTTGTTAAATGGTTGGTTGAACTAGGCAGGGGTTGAATGAATGATACAGAGTCGTACTTCATTTGTTGTGTGTTTGATTCTGTATTTGAGTTCAACTACCACTAGTTATCGGTCTCGTCCGTATGGCCATACGGATATGGTTGGGTAGTGTTCTTGGGGAGCCACCCGGGCATTACGGTTATCCCCAGAGCCACCGATCCTCGTTAAGTTGTTGTTGATTTGTTGAATATTGTATTGCGGTTGTTTGAAGCAATTATATGATTATGCTAAGTTAGATGTTGGGTTATGAACTCACTCACTTAGCTTTGTGCTAATCCCTCGTATTTACTTTCTGCAGATTATATTTTGAATAGGTGAGTAGCAGAAAGTAGATGCTCTAGGAGCTGGGGAATGTTTTGACAGCTTGCTACTCTGATTATATTTTGTAACAGTTAATGCTAAGTTTTATATAATACCCCGTATTATGTGTTGTTAACCATGTTTAACTTGACACGACTTAACTTGTGATCGGTTTATGATTTAGTTCTAACGTTTAGTAATTAAATATGTTTTAAATCTCTTCGCTTCCGTGTTTTCAATATAATATTGTTTAAATAAAATGAGGGGTGTTATAAGTTGGTATCAGAGCATGGTTTTGGGGTAATTGAGCATTGTAGAATGTTCAATCCCAAAACTGTAGTGTGGTATGTCAAACATTCCTAGGTATGGGATTTAGCATTGGTTGTGAAATTGTTAGTAGATAGGTACTAACGATTAACAAGTTTCAAGTGTTGTGTTGATTTCAGAAATGGCAGATGACGAACAACCGATCCCCAACCTCAATAATGCCTCTCGGTATATTGTTCCTCCTGCTGCGACTATTAATCGTGAAGGTACATCTCATCAAGGCGGTGAAGAAACCAATAGGGATGAGTATATCCATGAGATAGAAGATGAATTGATATTTCTAAGAGAGTTTAAAAGGAAAGCTGAGGAAGCTGCAGCTAGGCAACTTTTGCAACAACAATCTTCGGTGTTTGGTGCTAGTCCATCTTCTCAGACTAATGAGATGTGTACTTTTAAAACTTTTATGTCTTGCAAACCACCGGAATTCCATGGAAGTACCAATCCAACTGTGGCTTTAAATTGGTTAAGAGATATGGAACGCAAGTTTGATGTGATTAGCTGTGAGGAAGAATCCAAGGTCAAGTTTGCTGTGCAGTGCCTGAAGGACGATGCCATGGTTTGGTGGGATTCAATTACTGGGCATTTTACTCCACAACAAAAGGAATCTTTACGATGGAATGAATTTCATCAAGTAGTGCGTAATCAATATTGTTCTGATTTCCATATGGCACAAATTAGGAGGGATTTTGTGAACCTTCAATTAACGGATAATATGACCATGGAGGAGTTGATAGCTCAATTTACGGAAAAACTTCGATTCGTGCAACAATGGGTTCCGGAGGAGAAGACAAAGATAGAGCAGTTTGTGGATACTTTACCCCATAACTATCGTACTACCGTGAGACTAGCCACTAGTTTATCTCAGGCTTTTAATCTTGCTCGATCAGTGGATAGTGACATTAGAGGGTCTCGTGAAACACGATCTAGAGATAATTCTTCAAAGTCTAGAGCGGATTCCTTTAGTAAAGGGAAATCAAATTGGCAAGGTAATCGTCAGACAAAGAAGTATGTTAGTAAGAGTAGTTCGTCGGGAAGTTCGAACTGGTGTAGTACATGCAAATCTAGACATTCAGGGCCGTGTACTCCACAAACAAATAAGTGTCTGAAATGTGGTGATCTTGGTCATGAGATAAGAAATTGTCGTTATCCGAACTTTGTGTGTTGGACTTGTAAAAAGGAGGGACATCGAGTGGGTCAATGTCCAGAGGCGGGGAAATCGGGGCTTGGTTCGGTCGGGAGTTCGGCATCTTCCGGTCAGAAAAGGAAGAATCCTCCACCAGCAACCAGTCGGGCTTTTCAAATGACAGTCAATGAGGCTGTACATACAGAAGATGTCATAACTGGTACATTCTTTATAAACTCTGTACCGGCTCGTGTTTTATTTGACTCTGGTGCTACTTGTACTTTTATATCTGTATGCTTCTGCGACAAGTTGAAATTAGTGCCTACTGTTATAACCAAACCCGTAGAAGTAGAAATTGTTAGCGGTAAATTAGTTCCTGTTACCACCTCGGTGACTGGAGCTAATATTGTGATTGATGACCGAACTTTCCCTATTTCATTCTTGTTGATGTCAATCCCTAGTTTTGACGTAATAGTTGGTATGGATTGGTTAAGTCAGAATAGGGCTAGCATTGATTGCCATCAAAAGTTGATTAGGATCCCAATCTCCGACGGGTCATACGTTGTGGCTCGAGGAGAACGGGATGGTATGTCTATTCCTCTGATTTCGATGATGAAGGCTAGGAAGTCATTATCCAAAGGTTGCGAGTCCTACTTAGCTTATGTAGTTGATGCTAAACTTGAAAGAAAAGTTATTTCCGATGTACCGGTTGTGTGTGAATACTCTGAGGTATTTCCTGATGAGTTACCTGGGTTGCCACCAGTTAGGGAAGTTGGGTACCGTATTGATCTTGTGCCGGGTTCGTCGCCTGTAGCTAAAGCTCCTTATAGGTTAGCGCCTTCTGAGATTCGTGAAATGATGAATCAGATACAGGAACTGTTAGATAAGGATTTTATTAGACCTAGTTCTTCGCCGTGGGGTGCACCAGTATTATTTGTGAAAAAGAAAGACGGGTCTATGCGCATGTGTATTGATTATAGGGAGTTGAACAAGAGAACTGTAAAGAATAAGTACCCTCTTCCTAGAATAGATGACTTATTTGATCAGTTGCAGGGTTCTTCAGTGTATTCTAAGATTGATCTGAGATCGGGTTATCATCAGGTCCGTGTTCGTGAGGAGGATATTCCAAAGACAGCTTTTCGTACTAGGTACGGTCATTATGAATTTTTGGTTATGCCTTTTGGTTTGACGAATGCTCCAACTGTATTTATGGATTTAATGAATCGGGTTTGTCGACCTTTCTTGGATAAATTTGTTATTGTTTTCATTGACGATATTCTAGTGTATTCGAAATCCGAAGATGAGCATGCTCTGCATTTAAGATTGGTTCTTGATACGTTGAAACGAGAACAGTTGTATGCCAAGTTCTCTAAGTGCGAATTTTGGATTCGGGAGGTTCAGTTTTTGGGTCACTTAATTTGTAAGGAGGGTGTGAAAGTGGATCCAACTAAAGTCGAGGCTGTGATGAAATGGAACGCCCCAAAGTCTGCTTCGGAAATAAAGAGCTTTCTTGGATTAGCGGGTTATTACCGGAAGTTTATAAAAGATTTTTCTAAGATTGCGGGTCCGTTAACCAAATTAACCCGTAAGGATGAGAAATTCGTATGGACTGATCGTCAGGAGCATGCATTCCAAACGTTAAGACAAATGTTGTGTCAGGCACCGGTGTTAGCATTACCGGAGGGTTCAGATGATTTCATTGTTTATTGTGATGCTTCTTTTTCGGGCTTGGGCTGTGTTCTTATGCAAAGGGATAAAGTTATTGCCTATGCTTCTCGTCAGTTGAAACCGCATGAAAAGAATTATCCTACTCACGATTTAGAATTTGCAGCGGTTGTATTTGCCTTAAAACTTTGGAGACATTACTTGTACGGGACTCGATGTGTTGTTTGTACTGACCATAAAAGTCTGCAGTATGTGTTTTCCCAAAAGGAGTTGAACATGCGTCAGAGACGATGGCTTGAATTAATCAAAGACTATGATTGTGAAATTAGATATCACCCAGGCAAAGCTAATGTGGTTGCGGATGCTCTAAGCCGAAAGGGTGCTTCGGATCGAATCTTTTATCTCAAGGTAAATGTTTCCTCTGACTTGATTGATCGAATCAAAATGGTACAATTAGAAGCTTTGTTGGATCACAACTTAAAGTCCGAAATTATGTTGAAAAGAAAAGATGAATTAGTGGACGATTCTAGAGGATTGAAAACTTTTAAGTCTCGGGTGTGGATTCCTTTAATTGGCGGAATTCGGGATACGATTTTAAATGAAGCTCATAAGTCTAAGTTAACTGTTCATCCCGGTAGTACTCGAATGTATAACGACTTAAAACCTTTGTATTGGTGGCCCACGATGAAAACTGACATTGCACGGTTTGTTGGTAATTGTCATATCTGCGCGCAAGTTAAAGCTGAACATCAAAAGCCGTACGGATCACTGAAACAGTTGGAAATTCCCGAGTGGAAATGGGAACATATAACTATGGATTTTGTAACTAAACTGCCGCGTACCATTCGAGGTAATGATATGGTTTGGGTTATTGTTGATCGGTTGACAAAAAGTGCGCATTTTCTTGCTGCGAGTGAGACCACCTCTTTGACTAAGCTCGCCCTGTTGTATCTTAATGAAATTGTATCAAGACATGGTATTCCAGTGTCAATTGTGTCAGACTGAGATTCCCGTTTTGTTTCGCATTTTTGGCAGAGTCTTCAACAAGAATTGGGTACCCGTGTAAATCTAAGTACAGCGTATCATCCTCAAACAGATGGTCAATCAGAACGAACGATTCAAACATTAGAGGACATGCTTCGTGCCTGTGTGTTGGAATATGGAGGTTCATGGGATTCACATCTTCCGTTGGTCGAATTTGCTTATAACAATTCGTATCACTCTAGTATCGGTATGCCTCCGTATGAAATGTTATATGGTCGTCGTTGTAGAACACCGACATGTTGGTTGGAAGTCGGTGAGAAACAGTTTGCTGGACCCGACATCGTACAAATGACCGCGGATAAGGTAACAATTGCACGTGAAAAGTTGAAAGCCGCGCGCGATAGACAGAAAAAGTATGCGGATCCGAAAAGGCGACCGGTTGTATTTTCTGAAGGTGAACTAGTCTACCTAAAAGTTTCCCCGTGGAAAGGTGTAATTCGTTTTGGAAAACGGGGAAAGTTGGCACCTAGATACATTGGTCCATTTAAGATTCGACAAGTGGTTAACGACCAGTCAGTGACGTTGGATCTTCCTCCTGAGCTTTCGGGTATTCATAGTACGTTTAATGTGTGTTATTTGAGGAAGTGTAACATTGAGGACCAGTCACAAATACTTCCTTTAAAGGATTTAAAAGTTGATAGAACTCAAAAGTTAGTTGAAGAACCGATAGAAATCCTAGATAGGAAGGTTACCAAACTTAGGAAGAAACAAATTCCTATGGTGCTTGTAAAGTGGAAACATAGTTTAGGTTCCAACCTGACTTGGGAGACTGAGGAGTCAATGAAGTCCAGATATCCTGGATTGTTTGATGGTGTTGAGATTTCGGGGACGAAATCTCCTTAAGGAGGGGAGATTTGTAACATCATCTTCAGTGGCCTGGTATTTTTCTATCTAAATCGAATAATTAATTGTTTTAGATAATTATTTGTTATAAATTGTGCTTATTGTGAAACTTGGTTAAATAGGTCTCAGGACTTATTGTGATTAGTGGAATGTTGTTTATTTTAAAATATGAAAGTTGACGGTATTATAAAATAAGTTTCTCGCATTTAGTAATTAAGTTCCAGGCAATAGATTTAGAGCGGGTATTAAATACCCAATGTTGTAGGTCGGTTAAAATGATGGGCCGACATTTGTTTGATCACTTTACCAATTTTTCCTTTTCTTTCCATTTCAAATAGAACCATAAACCCTAACCTAAATATATGATCAAATCATTAACTTGAAGTGAGAATCGAAGTGTGATCTTTTACTAGCTATCATCATCATCATCTTCTTCTTCTTCTATTCATCATCATCTCCATTTTAAAGGTAATGAAGCTTATAAGTTCAAATGTTATATAGAAATGAAATGATGATTTGAGATGATTCTTGAGTTTAGATGGTAAATACTTGTGATATATGATCATATGTGTGCTTCTTAACTAGTTATATGCATCAAATCCATGATTATGAGCTTTGGTTGAGTTTAGTTCGAGCTGAAATGTAGTTGCAGGTCTGACCTGAGATGGAACGCGTGTGAACGCGATCCAGAAACCCTTGCCGGGATCGCGTTTCTCTGTTATAAAAGAAATTGGTTATGTTTTCTTCTTCGAAACGCGATCCAGCCGCAGTTACCGGATCGCGTTGATTAGCGTATTTTGGTTACAGAACTTTTTCCTTATTATGAACGCGATCCCGCCTTTGTTCCCGGATCGCGTTGTCAAGTGTTATTTGATGACCGAATGTTTTCTTCATTGGAACGCGATCCCATCACCAGTAGCCGGATCGCGTTTGTCTGTTAAATTTTGATGATTATGATAGTTTGTGAACCTGAGTTTATATAATATAAATAGTTATTATTATTACTCATTGTAACTTGAATTGTGAAGTTGACTATTATTAGTTAGAAACAAGTTACTAACTTGATGTTATGTGGTACTTACAGATAAACCAAAGATTCAGTGATTAGACGTTAAGTGTGGATACTTCAGAGGTATCGGTGAGTGGATTCAGAGCTCACCATTTAAATTTAGTTGTGATCATTTGATTGCAACGAATAAACGTGAATATGTTTTGTTGATTAGTTGATATACCTTGTTGACTGTGAACCTATGTGCTACGTGTTTGGCCTTCGGGCATCAGTTGTTAACGAGGTCAACGAGTTGTTAAATGGTTGGTTGAACTAGGCAGGGGTTGAATGAATGATACAGAGTCGTACTTCATTTGTTGTGTGTTTGATTCTGTATTTGAGTTCAACTACCACTAGTTATCGGTCTCGTCCGTATGGCCATACGGATATGGTTGGGTAGTGTTCTTGGGGAGCCACCCGGGCATTACGGTTATCCCCAGAGCCACCGATCCTCGTTAAGTTGTTGTTGATTTGTTGAATATTGTATTGCGGTTGTTTGAAGCAATTATATGATTATGCTAAGTTAGATGTTGGGTTATGAACTCACTCACTTAGCTTTGTGCTAATCCCTCGTATTTACTTTCTGCAGATTATATTTTGAATAGGTGAGTAGCAGAAAGTAGATGCTCTAGGAGCTGGGGAATGTTTTGACAGCTTGCTACTCTGATTATATTTTGTAACAGTTAATGCTAATTTTTATATAATACCCCGTATTATGTGTTGTTAACCATGTTTAACTTGACACGACTTAACTTGTGATCGGTTTATGATTTAGTTCTAACGTTTAGTAATTAAATATGTTTTAAATCTCTTCGCTTCCGTGTTTTCAATATAATATTGTTTAAATAAAATGAGGGGTGTTATATTTACTTTTTGCACCGACAGTCCAAAAATACGAAAGTTGTTGTGCGTTTGGTCCGCTATCCAACTGAAATGACTAAAATACCCTTACTGATTATGTTTGTCCTCATAGGTATTGAGTCATTTCAGTTGGACAAGGGATCAAACGCACAACAACTTTTGTGTTGTTGGACTGTCGGTGCAAAAAATAAAGAGTAATGCTATATATGACTAATTACGTGGACCTAAAAACTAACCTAACTTTTTCATTGGTTGATTTTTTTCTCTCTCTTAATCTCATCCAATCAATTTTTCACATCTACCAATTATATCTTTAGGTCTGGATTTAGGCTTATATAATTAGGTCTCTCAATCATTTTCCAAAAATAATATATAAGGATTTACGGTGCAATTGTATGTAAACCACGAGGACAAACCATGCAATTAACTCTTTTTTTATAATACTCTCTTATTTCTAGTTTTCCAAATGACATGTAACATTGTCCACGGTATTGACAATCTTTATGTATTTGTAGGTCGAATATGACCCGCATAACGTATTGCATAAGTTAGTTTTTCCTCAATTATTAGAAAATTGAAATTTTCCATGTTTCACCATTTTTATATTTTTCCACATCTACCACACATCATACTTTAATGATACTAGCAGAATACCCATGCAATGCAGCGAGACAAGCTTTTTATTTTATTTCATTCCATATGTAGTATGTAAATTATAATTAAAATCTATATATTACAACACACTACGATATAGTTTTAATTTAATGGAAAAAATCACCTCTTTACTCTTTTTTCTTTAAGAAATGTCGTTGCGAACTCGATGCTCGGGTTTCGAATTGCGACTGTTAGATTGCAAGTTCACAATGGCTAGGTTCAAGTTGTGATTTATGAAATCGTGGGTTGTTTCGAGACTAACTATAAATACAAACTTATGTGGGTATTAGACACTACACATTATGTATACCACATTGAAATTGCAAAATTTTATCAAAAGATTGAAACTCTCTAATATAGGAATTGATTGTACATAAATGAAATCAAAAATACAAACAATCGTTTAAATTTACAATTTCATAAAAAAACACTATTGAGAGTTCATTTTTAATATCTTATAACACTTTTAAAAATGTGTAAAATTGAGAAAAACTGATTTTGGAGACATTAGAGATGAAATCTGACTAAAACCGTAGACAAACCACCTATGGCAGTTTGCTAACATGTTCGTCTCGTTCCGACTTTCCCGTCCATAATTGACACGTCTCGTAACTCCTTATGGTTAAAAAGTTATGCCATATTATGTTTACAATTGTAACACCCCCGAAATTCACTGTTTAGCGGAAGCAGGTTTTGGGGTGCTACTAATCAAATATCACAACACAAAGGAAAAGTAAACGACATCTATATGCAACGTTTGTAATTTAGTTACATTTCATAGATATAATGTTTGAGAACTTAGTGTTTTCGTATACAAAACGGTAGTTTCCTAGAGTCCACGCGTATAGCGGGAGATTCTATTACATAATCGAAATATACAAAAGATAATGCTAAGAATCTCCGTTAATGCAGTTGTGTTGAAATCATGCGACTCTAGCTAAAGTCATGGAGTAATCCTACTCCGTCCGGGTACCTGAGAAAACATGCTAAAAAGGTCAACACGAATGTTGGTGAATCTCACAGGTTTGTAAGTAATATCAGTTTTGAAACACAATATTTCATCAGTAGTGCCCATAGGCGTAAAATCAGTATTTGCAATCCAGCAAATGTAAAATCAGTATTTGCAATCCAGCAAATGTAAGTATGTAAGTTATACCGTTGCCATGAGGCTCATAATCGAAGCTTAACCCGTAAGTAATAAGTTTGCTCCCGTGACATGCTCGAAATTGAGCAAGCATCAGTAACGAATAATTAGTCACCCGTTTCTACGTGAAAATCAGTACGTGGCAGCGCTACTGCCCCGGGTGGGGAGGGTCATTTCCCTAATGGATCCATTAACTAGTGTTCGCGCTTAAGTCCATAACTAACGATATATGATGGAAAGACTTCTGTGAATAGTAAACAACTCATGCAATTCCGTTTGGTATAGTAAACAGTTTAGTACTTGTGTTCAAGAAAAAGTAGTAGCATGTTTCTCCCCCAATCAGATAAAACAGTAAAAAGTGGGGCCGTAAGACTCACATGAGTCTTGTAATAAGCCGTAGCAAATAGCAAGTAGTAAATATAGCAAGTAGGTTCTCCGAACCCGTAACCTTCAAATGCCTATTCATATGAAGTTATGTAAGTATGTGTCTCGCGAGACGTTTCGTTTAGTTGTACACAACTAGTATATCCAATGTTTGTCCGTATGTTTGCAATTGTTTGTTTGTTGGAAAACATGTTTGGCCCGTTGGTGATTTAGTTGAAACGTTAATCTCGACATATATATATATATATATATATATATATATATATATATATATATATATATATATATATATATATATGTTTGGAGTGTTATGCTTGAAAGACATGTTTCAATGTCCCTTAGATGTTATATGGTATAATCGTTTGAAGTCCCAAATGTTTAACACTTAAATTGGAATTTAATTGTAAAACTGTTGTGTTTTGCGACACAAAATGCGACACAAAAGTTTGTCATGCGACACAAGGGTTGTGTCGCATGAAGGGTGCGACACAAAAGCTATGCGACACAAAAGCTATGCGACACAGTGGTTGTGTCGCAAAAGCTTGCGATGCTAATTCAATAGCGACATAAGGGTTGTGTCGTATGAAAATACGACATAATATGCAACATAGAGTGCGACACAATATTGTGTCGCAGAGGTTACGACACTAAGGGTTTTGTACGACACAAGGTGCGACATAACAGGCTTTATGCGACATATCATGCGACACAAGGCTTGTGTCGCATTGATGAACACCAACCCAGAACCCAGAAACTGACGCGATTTTCCGATCCAAATCCCAAATCTAACGTATTTTTAGGCTGTAAAATCAAGTTTTCTTCATACATATGGACAATACTAAGTTGTGTAAACATTATAACATCCAAACATTACACCAAAATTAGTAAATCTAAGATTTTAGAAAAATCCTTACAATTGCAAATCGAGAGAAATGGAGGCCGAAAATGATGATGGTGCTTTTGCAAATCTCGTTCCTTGTTTGTTGAGGATTCCGAAAATATAATTTTCGTGGGTCGATTTATGAATCCGAAATTTGGTGAAGATTTTTAGAGAGTGTTTGAGGTTGTGTGTGTGTTTTTGTTGGTGATAAATGAAAGAGGGAATGAGGTGGGGGTTGGGTTTTTGGCTGATCCAAAGAAAAGAAAGGAGGGAAAACGATTCCCAAATTACAGTATTTGCCCCGTGTCCTAATCGATTAATCGTTTGTTTTTAGTATTTAACCAAACAATTATATTACAAAAATGTAACTGGAGTATTTAAATAAAACTACCTTGAAATTAATAATAAAAACAGTTGTCGAGATATTTAAGTTATTTGGTTCGCGTTTGATACATTTTTGTTAAATTATTTAAAATGTCGTCGCGATAATGTAATTAATGTTCGTTCAATTGTGTATTTTATATCACAAAATACGTTCTCATTATTTAAGTAAATTCCTGTCACCAACGTCCAAGTAAATTTATGTCGGAATTCCATCCGGTTACTTTGTACGATTTAACCAAATCGCGTGCGTACATATATATAAATCACCTTATATATACAAATAGAGCCTGTAATTAGTCCTATTACATACTAATTACAACTAGTTACAAATAATTAGGCATAGTTAATTATCCTAATTTTGCAGGTGTTACATTCTCCCCTTGTTAAAGAAATTTCGTCCCGAAATTAGCTCGAGTGTACGGACGGTGTGTTGTCTGGGAAGAGATGTGGGTATTTCTGTCGCATTTGGTCTTCCCGTTCCCAGGTGAATTCAGGGCCACGCCTAGAATTCCACCTGACTTTTACGATGGGAATGCGACTCTGTTTCAATCGCTTGACCTCGCGGTCCATGATTTCCATAGGTTCCTCGACAAAATGAAGTTTATCATCGATTTGAATTTCGTCGAGCGGTATAATCAGTGTCTCGTCAGACAGACATTTCTTCAAGTTAGAAATGTGAAATGTGTTGTGAACGCTGCTAAGCTCAGCAGGAAGTTGCAGGCGGTATGCCACTGGACCAATCCTTTCAAGGATTTCGAATGGTCCGATGTATCTAGGGTTCAGTTTGCCTCGTTTTCCGAATCGAATGACACCCTTCCACGGTGCCACCTTGAGAAGTACCTTGTCCCCTACCTGGAACTCAAGGTGTTTGCGTCTCACGTCAGCATAGCTTTTCTGACGATCACGTGCGGCTTTCAGTCGGTTTTGAATACCAATGATTTTCTCAGTAGTTTCTTGAATGATTTCTGGACCCGTGAGTTGGGAATCTCCTAACTCAGTCCAACAGATAGGTGATCGGCACTTACGCCCGTAGAGTGCCTCGAAAGGTGCAGCCTTAATGCTGGTATGGTAACTGTTGTTGTACGAGAACTCGCACAACGGTAAGTGATTTTCCCAAGAAGTACCGAAGTCAACTACGCAGGCTCGTAGCATATCCTCCAGTGTTTGAATAGTTCGCTCGCTTTGGCCATCGGTTTGCGGGTGATAAGCAGTACTCATATCCAGACGAGTACCAAGGGATTTCTGTAGTGATTGCCAAAAGTTAGAAGTAAAACGGCTGTCCCTATCTGAGATGATCGAGATAGGTACACCGTGTCGCGAGATGATTTCTTTGACGTAGATGCGAGTCAGACGCTCCATCTTGTCGGTTTCCTTGATGGCCAGAAAATGAGCAGATTTCGTGAGACGATCCACGATCACCCAAATGGTATCGCAACCACTCGAAGTTTTTGGTAGTTTGGTAATGAAGTCCATGGTAATCTGTTCCCATTTCCATTGAGGAATTTCTGGTTGTTGGAGCAATCCCGAGGGTCTTTGGTGTTCGGCCTTGACTTTGGAACAGGTTAGGCATTTACTGACGTACTTGGCGATGTCAGCTTTCATGTTAGGCCACCAATACAACCCTTTGACGTCGTGATACATCTTGTCAGATCCAGGATGTATAGAGTATCGAGATTTGTGAGCTTCAGCCATCACCAAATCTCGCAAGTTTCCGAATTTGGGTAACCACACCCGGTTAGAGAAATATCGAGTCCCGTCGTGTTTGATTTCGAATCGTTTATCCAAGCCTCGTAAGGCTTCATTTTTCAGGTTTTCATCGCTGAGTGCTTCAAGTTGAGCGGTAAGAATTTGAGCAGGGAGCTCGTTACGAATTGTCATAGAAAGTGCTCGGACTCGAAGGGGTTTCACTCGTTCTTTTCGGCTTAAGGCATCGGCAACTACGTTAGCCTTGCCCGGATGGTATTTGATCTCGCAGTCGTAGTCACTAAGTAACTCAACCCAACGACGTTGCCTCATGTTTAGATCCTTCTGATCGAATATGTGTTGGAGACTTTTGTGATCGGTAAAGATAGTGCTTTTCGTACCGTAGAGATAATGTCTCCAGATTTTTAATGCGAAGACCACGGCACCTAACTCGAGGTCGTGGGTCGTATAATTTTTCTCGTGAATTTTCAGTTGTCGTGAGGCATAGGCAATGACTTTTTCCCGTTGCATTAACACGCAACCAAGTCCTTGGTGTGAGGCGTCGCAATAAACTACGAAATCCTCGGTGCCCTCGGGTAAGGACAAGATTGGTGCACTGCAAAGTTTGTGTTTCAATAGCTGGAAAGCTGACTCCTGTTTATCGGTCCAATCGAACTTCTTGTCTTTCTGAGTCAGTGTTGTTAAGGGAACAGCTATTCTTGAAAAGTTTTCAATGAATCGACGGTAATAACCAGCAAGACCTAAGAATTTTCTCACTTCGGTTGGAGTGGTCGGTGACTCCCAGCCCTTGATTGCTTCAATCTTGGCGGGATCAACATGAATTCCTTGGCTGTCAATCATGTGTCCGAGGAATTGAACGGTTCTAATCCAGAACTCACACTTAGAGAATTTGGCATATAACTCTTCGTGTCTAAGGAGTCCTAGAATGGTTTTCAGATGTTGAGCATGTTCCTGCTCATTGCGAGAGTAAATCAGGATGTCATCGATAAACACAATGACGAATTTGTCAAGATACGGTTTGCACACCCGATTCATAAGGTCCATGAATACGGCCGATGCGTTGGTTAAACCGAATGGCATTACTTGGAATTCGTAATGCCCGTATCGAGTTCGGAAGGCTGTCTTTGGAATATCATTGTCGCGGACTCGGAGTTGATGATAACCTGACCGTAGATCAATCTTTGAGTAAACACTTGATCCCTGGAGCTGGTCAAATAGGTCATCGATTCTAGGAAGCGGGTATTAATTCTTTATGGTTAGCTTATTCAGCTCTCGGTAGTCGATACACATGCGGAAAGATCCATCTTTCTTTTTCACGAATAAGACCGGAGCTCCCCAAGGCGAGGAACTTGGTCGAATAAATCCTCTGTCCAGGAGTTCCTGTAGTTGGTTAGACAACTCCTGCATTTCGGATGGTGCTAAACGGTAAGGGGCTCGTGCCACGGGTGCAGCTCCTGGCACAAGTTCGATTTGGAATTCAATTTGTCTAGGTGGCGGAAGTCCAGGCAAGTCTTCAGGAAAGACTTCCGGGAAATCCCGCACGATTGGAACATCCTCAAGTCGCTTCTCCTCCGACTTATTCTCCGTTACATGTGCGAGGATGGCTTGATACCCTTTTCGTAGATATTTTCTAGTTTTGAGGCAGGATACAATATTCAGATTCCGTTTGCCTGTCTCCCTTGTAGGACTAAGGTTCCACCGGAGACAAGAGGTATGCGAACGAGTTTGTCATGACAGATGATTTTAGCTCGGTGCTTGGATAACCAATCCATACCGACAATAATATCGAAGCTGCCGATCTCGACAGGGATTAAATCAATGGGAAACATTTCGTTCATAAGGTTAAGTGTACAGTTGCGTAGGATGCTATCAGTCTCAATCAGTTTGCCGTTGGCTAGTTCTACAATGTATTTAGCATCTAAGGCAGTGGGAGTAATATCAAGTAAAGGGCTAAATTTCTCAGAAATGAAGCTTCTATCGGCACCAGTATCAAATAATACAGAAGCAGTAAGGTCGTTGAGAAGGAACGTACCCGTCACGACATTCGGGTCTTGTCTGGCTTCCCCAGCCTTGATAACGAATGCTCTACCGCAAGCAGGGTTGTTGTTGTTTTTCAGCTTTGGGCAATCTTTCTTGAAATGCCCTGAATTTCCGCACCCAAAGCAGGCCTTTGGTGCATTAGTGTTGGGGGTAGGAATGTTGGTTCGGCAATCCTTGGCTAGATGCCCGAACCGTTTGCAGTTAGTGCAAGGGCAGGAACCGTCGTGGTGATGATTGCATTTGGGACAGTAGGGTCTGTTCCCGCTGTACCCTTTCTTCTCCGAAGTCCCCGATGAATAAGCCTTAACAGACTCAGGCTTCTTGTTGGTGAGTTGGTTGGATGAATTGGGGTTTCCTTCCCATTTGCGTTTATTGTTTGCAGATGGGGTTGAAGTGGTGCCACGGCGGACAGAATTTGCCGTTAGCTCATGAGCCATACGAATGGCGCTCTGAATAGTACCCGGTTTGGATGAAGTCACCAGGTCTTTAAGTCTCTCCGGAAGTCCATCGATGTATTTCTCGATCCTCTTGTACTCAGGATCGACCATGGTTGGGCATAGAAGTGCCAGTTGGTGGAAACGGTTGGTGTATCCGGTGATGTCATCACCCTGCATCTTGTGGTTCCAGAATTCCACTTCCAGCTGCTTCAATTCATCCCTGGGGCAGTACTCGCCCCTCAACATCTCCTTCAACTCCTCCCACGGGAGTTTGTAAGCATTAGCAACACCCACAGTATGGGCATAGGTGTTCCACCTGGTGAGTGCGGTGTCAGTAAAAGTACTAACGGAGAACTTAACCTTGTCTCCCTCCGCACAGTTGCAGATAAGAAATACATATTCGACTTTCTCGATCCAGCGTACTAGACCGATAGCTCCCTCAGTACCTGCAAAGTTCAGAGGTTTGCAGTTCTGGAAGTCTTTGTAAGAACAGGGTTTGGGTTGTGGTCCATTAGTAGCTGTATCTTCGCTACCAGGAGTTGATGTTCGGGTAGCTAGGGCTTGGGCCACACTACTGGCAATCAGACCCGCAATTTCAGCTTCACTGAGGGTGATCTGTCGACGAGGAGGCATGATGCTGAACAAGAAAAGAACAAGGAAAGAGGAATAAGATATTTGCATGAAATTATGATATGTCACAAGTGCAAATAATGAAATGCACGATAACAGTACGAAGTGACAATCACATTTCATTTAGATAAACAAGTTGAATACAAGATACGGGTTTCCAAAAGATTACAAAGTAATAGTAGTACAAAAGTGCCGGGAATTATTATATCCGGTTGGATTACATAGGCCCTAATAAAGTAGTTAGCTGGTTACAAGTTACAGACTGATCTAATCTTGGTGCAGATTAATTTGTTCCATCAGCGCGACAAGGCGGTCCGCGGTTTCTGCTAGTCTGTTGGTTTGCCTGGCGTTGTCTTCAACCAAGGCCAGTCGTTGTACTAGTGCTCGAGAGTGATCCTCAGTCTCCTATGAACGCTGTTCACATTCCTCTAGTCGGTTTCTTACGAGTTCATCCGCACCTAATTCAGCGGTCATTGAATCCTGAATTATGCTTACAGAGAGGTTGGTATCCTCTTGTTCTCGCTGGAGTTGGGATATGTGATCAAGTGCCTGGCGAAGCAGATAGGTCATTCGGTGTTGTTCCCGTTCGAGATGTTCGAGCCTTTGCTCCTGACGGCGAAGTTGGGTAGCCAACACTGGCATCGTGAGATGTGCCGAGTTTTGAGAGTTATGAACAGAATATGGGCTGGTTCGAGGTGACCTTGTGTTCCTCCTGGCTACTCGTGGGTTTCGTGACCCATGTGAGTGAGAGTGTGACGGATTAGGTGGTGTGTTTGCCATTCCTGTGGCAGAGTGTAAGTAAGATGAGGCTAGTATATATAAGTATATAATACTCAGCCTAGTGTCTAGCACGTATCAAGTAATGGTCCGGTTCTCTCGTGGTCAGAGTCAACTAACGCATTCCTGTTCAACATAACCATTTCAGACCTCACATCATCTTTCCTTAATTGTACATAGTTGATCAGGCTATGTTAAATTAAAGTCGTATGATGTAATTCCTGAACTAATCATGCCTAGTAAGGAAATACTGCCTAACGGTCATAGTCTAGGCCCACTAAATGCAACCTAGTTCACTATAACCTTAGGCTCTGATACCAATCTGTAACACCCCCGAAATTCACTGTTTAGCGGAAGCAGGTTTTGGGGTGCTACTAATCAAATATCACAGCACAAAGGAAAAGTAAACGACATCTATATGCAACGTTTGTAATTTAGTTACATTTCATAGATATAATGTTTGAGAACTTAGTGTTTTCGTATACAAAACGGTAGTTTCCTAGAGTCCACGCGTATAGCGGGAGATTCTATTACATAATCGAAATATACAAAAGATAATGCTAAGAATCTCCGTTAATGCAGTTGTGTTGAAATCATGCGACTCTAGCTAAAGTCCTGGAGTAATCCTACTCCGTCCGGGTACCTGAGAAAACATGCTAAAAAGGTCAACACGAATGTTGGTGAATCTCACAGGTTTGTAAGTAATATCAGTTTTGAAACACAAGATTTCATCAGTAGTGCCCATAGGCGTAAAATCAGTATTTGCAATCCAGCAAATGTAAAATCAGTATTTGCAATCCAGCAAATGTAAGTATGTAAGTTATACCGTTGCCATGAGGCTCATAATCGAAGCTTAACCCGTAAGTAATAAGTTTGCTCCCGTGACATGCTCGAAATTGAGCAAGCATCAGTAACGAATAATTAGTCACCCGTTTCTACGTGAAAATCAGTACGTGGCAGCGCTACTGCCCCGGGTGGGGAGGGTCATTTCCCTAATGGATCCATTAACTAGTGTTCGCGCTTAAGTCCATAACTAACGATATATGATGGAGAGACTTCTGTGAATAGTAAACAACCCATGCAATTCCGTTTGGTATAGTAAACAGTTTAGTACTTGTGTTCAAGAAAAAGTAGTAGCATGTTTCTCCCCCAATCAGATAAAACAGTAAAAAGTGGGGCCGTAAGACTCACCTGAGTCTTGTAATAAGCCGTAGCAAATAGCAAGTAGTAAATATAGCAAGTAGGTTCTCCGAACCCGTAACCTTCAAATGCCTATTCATATGAAGTTATGTAAGTATGTGTCTCGCGAGACGTTTCATTTAGTTGTACACAACTAGTATATCCAATGTTTGTCCGTATGTTTGCAATTGTTTGTTTGTTGGAAAACATGTTTGGCCCGTTGGTGATTTAGTTGAAACGTTAATCTCGACATATATATATATATATATATATATATATATATATATATATATATATATATATATATATATATATATATATATATATATATATGTTTGGAGTGTTATGCTTGAAAGACATGTTTCAATGTCCCTTAGATGTTATATGGTATAATCGTTTGAAGTCCCAAATGTTTAACACTTAACTTGGAATTTAATTGTAAAACTGCTGTGTTTTGCGACACAAAATGCGACACAAAAGTTTGTCATGCGACACAAGGGTTGTGTCGCATGAAGGGTGCGACACAAAAGCTATGCGACACAGTGGTTGTGTCGCAAAAGCTTGCGATGCTAATTCAATAGCGACATAAGGGTTGTGTCGTATGAAAATACGACATAATATGCGACATAGAGTGCGACACAATATTGTGTCGCAGAGGTTACGACGCTAAGGGTTTTGTACGACACAAGGTGCGACATAACAGGCTTTATGCGACATATCATGCGACACAAGGCTTGTGTCGCATTGATGAACACCAACCCAGAACCCAGAAACTGACGCGATTTTCCGATCCAAATCCCAAATCTAACGTATTTTTAGGCTGTAAAATCAAGTTTTCTTCATACATATGGACAATACTAAGTTGTGTAAACATTATAACATCCAAACATTACACCAAAATTAGTAAATCTAAGATTTTAGAAAAATCCTTACAATTGCAAATCGAGAGAAATGGAGGCCGAAAATGATGATGGTGCTTTTGCAAATCTCGTTCCTTGTTTGTTGAGGATTCCGAAAATATAATTTTCGTGGGTCGATTTATGAATCCGAAATTTGGTGAAGATTTTTAGAGAGTGTTTGAGGTTGTGTGTGTGTTTTTGTTGGTGATAAATGAAAGAGGGAATGGGGTGGGGGTTGGGTTTTTGGCTGATCCAAAGAAAAGAAAGGAGGGAAAACGATTCCCAAATTACAGTATTTGCCCCGTGTCCTAATCGATTAATCGTTTGTTTTTAGTATTTAACCAAACAATTATATTACAAAAATGTAACTGGAGTATTTAAATAAAACTACCTTGAAATTAATAATAAAAACAGTTGTCGAGATATTTAAGTTATTTGGTTCGCGTTTGATACATTTTTGTTAAATTATTTAAAATGTCGTCGCGATAATGTAATTAATGTTCGTTCAATTGTGTATTTTATATCACAAAATACGTTCTCATTATTTAAGTAAATTCCTGTCACCAACGTCCAAGTAAATTTATGTCGGAATTCCATCCGGTTACTTTGTACGATTTAACCAAATCGCGTGCGTACATATATATAAATCACCTTATATATACAAATAGAGCCTGTAATTAGTCCTATTACATACTAATTACAACTAGTTACAAATAATTAGGCATAGTTAATTATCCTAATTTTGCAGGTGTTACATTCTCCCCTTGTTAAAGAAATTTCGTCCCGAAATTAGCTCGAGTGTACGGACGGTGTGTTGTCTGGGAAGAGATGTGGGTATTTCTGTCGCATTTGGTCTTCCCGTTCCCAGGTGAATTCAGGGCCACGCCTAGAATTCCACCTGACTTTTACGATGGGAATGCGACTCTGTTTCAATCGCTTGACCTCGCGGTCCATGATTTCCATAGGTTCCTCGACAAAATGAAGTTTATCATCGATTTGAATTTCGTCGAGCGGTATAATCAGTGTCTCGTCAGACAGACATTTCTTCAAGTTAGAAATGTGAAATGTGTTGTGAACGCTGCTAAGCTCAGCAGGAAGTTGCAGGCGGTATGCCACTGGACCAATCCTTTCAAGGATTTCGAATGGTCCGATGTATCTAGGGTTCAGTTTGCCTCGTTTTCCGAATCGAATGACACCCTTCCACGGTGCCACCTTGAGAAGTACCTTGTCCCCTACCTGGAACTCAAGGTGTTTGCGTCTCACGTCAGCATAGCTTTTCTGACGATCACGTGCGGCTTTCAGTCGGTTTTGAATACCAATGATTTTCTCAGTAGTTTCTTGAATGATTTCTGGACCCGTGAGTTGGGAATCTCCTAACTCAGTCCAACAGATAGGTGATCGGCACTTACGCCCGTAGAGTGCCTCGAAAGGTGCAGCCTTAATGCTGGTATGGTAACTGTTGTTGTACGAGAACTCGCACAACGGTAAGTGATTTTCCCAAGAAGTACTGAAGTCAACTACGCAGGCTCGTAGCATATCCTCCAGTGTTGGAATAGTTCGCTCGCTTTGGCCATCGGTTTGCGGGTGATAAGCAGTACTCATATCCAGACGAGTACCAAGGGATTTCTGTAGTGATTGCCGAAAGTTAGAAGTAAAACGGCTGTCCCTATCTGAGATGATCGAGATAGGTACATCGTGTCGCGAGATGATTTCTTTGACGTAGATGCGAGTCAGACGCTCCATCTTGTCGGTTTCCTTGATGGCCAGAAAATGAGCAGATTTCGTGAGACGATCCACGATCACCCAAATGGTATCGCAACCACTCGAAGTTTTTGGTAGTTTGGTAATGAAGTCCATGGTAATCTGTTCCCATTTCCATTGACGAATTTCTGGTTGTTGGAGCAATCCCGAGGGTCTTTGGTGTTCGGCCTTGACTTTGGAACAGGTTAGGCATTTACTGACGTACTTGGCGATGTCAGCTTTCATGTTAGGCCACCAATACAACCCTTTGACGTCGTGATGCATCTTGTCAGATCCAGGATGTATAGAGTATCGAGATTTGTGAGCTTCAGCCATCACCAAATCTCGCAAGTTTCCGAATTTGGGTAACCACACCCGGTTAGAGAAATATCGAGTCCCATCGGGTTTGATTTCGAATCGTTTATCCAAGCCTCGTAAGGCTTCATTTTTCAGGTTTTCATCGCTGAGTGCTTCAAGTTGAGCGGTAAGAATTTGGGCAGGGAGCTCGTTACGAATTGTCATAGAAAGTGCTCGGACTCGAAGGGGTTTCACTCGTTCTTTTCGGCTTAAGGCATCGGCAACTACGTTAGCCTTGCCCGGATGGTATTTGATCTCGCAGTCGTAGTCACTAAGTAACTCAACCCAACGACGTTGCCTCATGTTTAGATCCTTCTGATCGAATATGTGTTGGAGACTTTTGTTATCGGTAAAGATAGTGCTTTTCGTACCGTAGAGATAATGTCTCCAGATTTTTAATGCGAAGACCACGGCACCTAACTCGAGGTCGTGGGTCGTATAATTTTTCTCGTGAATTTTCAGTTGTCGTGAGGCATAGTGTAACGCCCCGAAAACAGAACCATTTTTTTTTTTTTTACCTAACACTGAAAACACACTCTATTAGGTCCCATATCTAAAATATGACATTATAGACTCGTTATATCGTTCTCTTAATCAAATAATGACTCAAATAACAAAAATGTGAATTTACAAGAGATTCCCCAGGAATGACTCCCATTCCTCAGGAATCAGACTTGCTGTTAACACTTGGATTCGGATTCCCCAGGAATGACTCTCATTCCCCAGGAATCAGGGTTGCTGTTAGAACTTAAGTTCAGATTCCTCAGGAATGACTCCGATTCCCCAGGAATCAGGGCTGCACACAAACTAATACCAAAATACGAATTTTCGACGCGCATAACTTTTTACTCGTAAACACTTAGACCCTGAAAATTTGCAGGCACCTCCATAATGCCAAACTGAAACTTTCTATTTTTGCACTTTTTCAAAATTCACGTTTTACGAGAAAACGGACATATAACCACTTTTCGACCATTTTAACCACTTTTTGACTACAACTCAAATCACAAACCACACACAATTAAACTCTACTCTTTTGCACACTTATTTAACTCCTCAAAACAAACTTGAAGCAAATAAAAACCAACCCATGACACCACCACACATTAAATTCACCACATGACCACTTTCAACCCATTTTGACACCTTAATGACCCATTTCATAATTCAACCATTTTTCAACCAATTCAACACTCAAACCACATTTGTTTGACCAATTCAAGGCTATTGACAATGTGTCCACTTCACATTTGACCAACCAATCACATTCGACACTAAATCACTTTTCACCACTTTAACCCAAACCAAACCAATCATACGACTTCATACACTTGACAACCACATACACTAGACACCATAACTCTGTTTGACTTTCAAAGTCAACTACTATACATTGACCAACATATTTAATTCGAAAACTCATTGTTTGGGCGATTTACACAATTGAGCATCAAAACAACAATTCAAAAGAAAGAAGCATATTCTAACCATAAGCATGCTCCATATCCATGTCAATAGCTTCTCATAACCCTTCTATCCACATGTCTCTATCAAAACATCAACCTACAACATAAACACTGAAACGGGTAAGCACAACTGCTTAGTGAGTACACAGGCAAATCAAACAAGCAATTCACATAAACACAAAATCATTGATCTCTGAAAACACTGAACACTGATCACTGAGCACCATACCACATCGATATGCATGCTAACACTATTTCACTGAGTACCATACCACAACGGTATGCATACTAACACTGTTTCACTACATAAGCATATTCCATAAAATCCACAAACTACATAATCACCAAACAATCGATTCACATAACATTATAACTACACTATCTTCATTAATTAATCCACATATGTAAACACATTTTCTTCCACCTAATTGTGTAGCCTTTTGCTCGGAAGCAATCCGGATCCAACACAATCGAATCATACACTAAATTAACACATTAATTTTCACCCAATTGTGTAGCCTCTTACCCAACAGTAATCCGGATCCAACACAATTGAATCATACACTATTCTCCACCAATTCTTTCCTTTACCTTCAAGCTAGTGACATACTCATTACTCGCTAATGAGATAATCACTACTGACTTTTCCAAATAACATGTATTCACATAACAATTAAGCATAACAAGTAATTTAACACAATTAACTATTATAAGCAATAAACATAAATAAACAAACTTAACAATTAACTTTCCTTGATTGTGCAAACCTTTAGCCCGCAAGCTATACGGTACTACACAACCAAATCACCTGTTTAACCCCCCGTATCACTCACCATACTCTATTAGTCGATTTCACCATCTTGATCAACATAAGCTTCCATGTCTCTAATCACCTATTACATAAACATGTAATCATAACAACACTTTTAGCCAACCATAATAATCATCATCGACTACTTATCTTCATTAACCACCACCTCACTATTACCACTTTTAAACTTTCACTAGTTAAACTATTACTTCATATTATTCATCATTTACTCTATCATCATAATTACATTCTTTTAACACCATTAGATTCATCATTAAGCTTATCAACATGTTCTTAACATAATTCATATAAATCACCATGAACACTCATAAACATCACTTCCATCATTATAATTACACTCTGCTAATATCATTAACAACCTTCTTAAGCTTGTTACATCATTATACAAGATTTAACATAAACCCTAGAATTATTCATAAACACCAAATCCCAAATTCATCCTTTTCAACATGTTATATGATTCACAACAATCTCAACAACACTAATTAACATCAAATCAATCATCTTCTAGCTTTAATTTCGGATTAAAACCTTCAATTATACAAAACCCATCAAAACCCCATAAAACCCCAAAAACTAGGTCAAGAACATATGAGAAATCACTTACATGATGTTAGAGATGATCAAAGGATGAAGAATTAAACCCTACAAATCTTGAATCATGAATTAGGAATTAAAATTGGAGTTTGAATTGTCTCTGTGATTTTTCTCCATACATGAGTGTGTGTATAGATTATTTTTGAATGAAATGAACCACAAAGAAACCCCGTACATATCCACATAGGTCGGCCTAATTATTTTATCCTCTTTAAACTCTACAGTCTGGAACTGGTAAAACCGTTTACGTTTTTCACTATATCTCGTTATCTACATAATAATATTTCGTAATAAAAATATATCCGTGTACGATATTAATTTCCTGAAATTCAGGGTGTTACAACTCTCCCCCACTTATTTCATTCGTGTCCTCACGAATGACACTTGTACTACTAAATCTTAACACTATCTTTGCTCTTGTACAAACACCTAATCATCTTTAGAACACTTCACTTAATTCACTGGTTATACATAAACGCATACATCACTTAATTCTACTCAAGCATATTATCAACACTAACTCTACAAACTCTTAACCATATACCCCTTACATATTGGTTTCACATAATAAGTGAAATACATATCACTAAATACAAATCTATTACTCCTACTCCCTCTATTATCTCTTCTAATCATATTATTTAACACATAGTTCACATAGTTTAAACACCTCTTCTCTTACACTCTATCCTAACAATCACAATAAGTCACTTTGATATTTGATAACTCCAACAATTCCATGTGAAATAGCACAATATAACTACGGTGATCAGGCGTAGACATATTATATTATACACACTTCCTTCTCAAGTTATCTCATATCATCGATTTCTAATGTGATTCCCACACAAACACATAACACACAACTCATTTAACATTTAACACACAATAATTAACAATTTAACAATTAAACACATAGTCAAAAACTACTTCACAACTTATCCATTTTGAACACATACACAAAACTACACCTAATAACTCCTCATATACCCTTACTCTTACCTCTGGCAACCATCTCTGTACTCAATTATCACTTTATCATCACACAATCAGATTAATCCAAATAAATCACATTAATTATTTAGCATAATTATAATCATAGCAAATCAAACAACACCTAATGGTTTAAGTTTAAGCAATCCTATCATGGATCACCTAACTCTCTTAAACCATTGCTCTGATACCAACTTGTAACGCCCCGAAAACAGAACCATTTTTTTTTTTTTTTACCTAACACTGAAAACACACTCTATTAGGTCCCATATCTAAAATATGACATTATAGACTCGTTATATCGTTCTCTTAATCAAATAATGACTCAAATAACAAAAATGTGAATTTACAAGAGATTCCCCAGGAATGACTCCCATTCCTCAGGAATCAGACTTGCTGTTAACACTTGGATTCGGATTCCCCAGGAATGACTCTCATTCCCCAGGAATCAGGGTTGCTGTTAGAACTTAAGTTCAGATTCCTCAGGAATGACTCCGATTCCCCAGGAATCAGGGCTGCACACAAACTAATACCAAAATACGAATTTCCGACGCGCATAACTTTTTACTCGTAAACACTTAGACCCTGAAAATTTGCAGGCACCTCCATAATGCCAAACTGAAACTTTCTATTTTTGCACTTTTTCAAAATTCACGTTTTACGAGAAAACGGACATATAACCACTTTTCGACCATTTTAACCACTTTTTGACTACAACTCAAATCACAAACCACACACAATTAAACTCTACTCTTTTGCACACTTATTTAACTCCTCAAAACAAACTTGAAGCAAATAAAAACCAACTCATGACACCACCACACATTAAATTCACCACATGACCACTTTCAACCCATTTTGACACCTTAATGACCCATTTCATAATTCAACCATTTTTCAACCAATTCAACACTCAAACCACATTTGTTTGACCAATTCAAGGCTATTGACAATGTGTCCACTTCACATTTGACCAACCAATCACATTCGACACTAAATCACTTTTCACCACTTTAACCCAAACCAAACCAATCATACGACTTCATACACTTGACAACCACATACACTAGACACCATAACTCTGTTTGACTTTCAAAGTCAACTACTATACATTGACCAACATATTTAATTCGAAAACTCATTGTTTGGGCGATTTACACAATTGAGCATCAAAACAACAATTCAAAAGAAAGAAGCATATTCTAACCATAAGCATGCTCCATATCCATGTCAATAGCTTCTCATAACCCTTCTATCCACATGTCTCTATCAAAACATCAACCTACAACATAAACACTGAAACGGGTAAGCACAACTGCTTAGTGAGTACACAGGCAAATCAAACAAGCAATTCACATAAACACAAAATCATTGATCTCTGAAAACACTGAACACTGATCACTGAGCACCATACCACATCGATATGCATGCTAACACTATTTCACTGAGTACCATACCACAACGGTATGCATACTAACACTGTTTCACTACATAAGCATATTCCATAAAATCCACAAACTACATAATCACCCAACAATCGATTCACATAACATTATAACTACACTATCTTCATTAATTAATCCACATATGTAAACACATTTTCTTCCACCTAATTGTGTAGCCTTTTGCTCGGAAGCAATCCGGATCCAACACAATCGAATCATACACTAAATTAACACATTAATTTTCACCCAATTGTGTAGCCTCTTACCCAACAGTAATCCGGATCCAACACAATTGAATCATACACTATTCTCCACCAATTCTTTCCTTTACCTTCAAGCTAGTGACATACTCATTACTCGCTAATGAGATAATCACTACTGACTTTTCCAAATAACATGTATTCACATAACAATTAAGCATAACAAGTAATTTAACACAATTAACTATTATAAGCAATAAACATAAATAAACAAACTTAACAATTAACTTTCCTTGATTGTGCAAACCTTTAGCCCGCAAGCTATACGGTACTACACAACCAAATCACCTGTTTAACCCCCCGTATCACTCACCATACTCTATTAGTCGATTTCACCATCTTGATCAACATAAGCTTCCATGTCTCTAATCACCTATTACATAAACATGTAATCATAACAACACTTTTAGCCAACCATAATAATCATCATCGACTACTTATCTTCATTAACCACCACCTCACTATTACCACTTTTAAACTTTCACTAGTTAAACTATTACTTCATATTATTCATCATTTACTCTATCATCATAATTACATTCTTTTAACACCATTAGATTCATCATTAAACTTATCAACATGTTCTTAACATAATTCATATAAATCACCATGAACACTCATAAACATCACTTCCATCATTATAATTACACTCTGCTAATATCATTAACAACCTTCTTAAGCTTGTTACATCATTATACAAGATTTAACATAAACCCTAGAATTATTCATAAACACCAAATCCCAAATTCATCCTTTTCAACATGTTATATGATTCACAACAATCTCAACAACACTAATTAACATCAAATCAATCATCTTCTAGCTTTAATTTCGGATTAAAACCTTCAATTATACAAAACCCATCAAAACCCCATAAAACCCCAAAAACTAGGTCAAGAACTGTGACACCTCGTCAAAAAGTCAAATCTCACGCCAACTTTAAATTTTGAATAATTACATTTTTAGGTTCAAGTGAAATATTTTTCAACAAAGATATTTACAAAATAATATAAACAAAATCATAGATTCGAAAATGTAAGTCGTTTTAATTTAAAACGCATTTTTAAACATCCGAGACCGCTCGAATAATCAAACAATTCAACTTTTGTTTAAAAATAGTATTTCTATAAAATACTTTCACTCAAAAACATTTCGTAAGGATATAAATCAATGTTAGAATTTAAAATGTTATTTTAAATTCCGTCGGACAAATTAAACGACGGAGTAAACGAACACCGCACTGGACACGTAGACGGAGACTGAAGATGGGACTTAACCCCACCTCCACCTCCCACTTCTTTCATTTCATTTCTTTCTTTCTCTCTCTATCTCACTTTCTCTCCATTCCTTTCTCTTTCTAAAAACCCACACCACATTCACCAAAAATCGCTAAAAACTACCACGAAAACTCGAAGAATCATATAGCCCCTTTGGAATAAAACGACCACGGTATCCCGATCTACACTTCTACCTTTTCGGATTTCAAATCCGACACTCGTAAGTTTCCGACAAATCCCGCAACTCTTTAGATTTTGAAGTTATAATTGATATTTCTTGTTTAATATACTTAGATTACTATGTTTTAGTGTTTTATACAACCGATTATGTCCAAAAACGCATCAAATCAATCATCTTCTAGCTTTAATTTCGGATTAAAACCTTCAATTATACAAAACCCATCAAAACCCCATAAAACCCCAAAAACTAGGTCAAGAACATATGAGAAATCACTTACATGATGTTAGAGATGATCAAAGGATGAAGAATTAAACCCTACAAATCTTGAATCATGAATTAGGAATTAAAATTGGAGTTTGAATTGTCTCTGTGATTTTTCTCCATACATGAGTGTGTGTATAGATAATTTTTGAATGAAATGAACCACAAAGAAACCCCGTACATATCCACATAGGTCGGCCTAATTATTTTATCCTCTTTAAACTCTACAGTCTGGAACTGGTAAAACCGTTTACGTTTTTCACTATATCTCGTTATCTACATAATAATATTTCGTAATAAAAATATATCCGTGTACGATATTAATTTCCTGAAATTCAGGGTGTTACACATAGGCAATGACTTTTTCCCGTTGCATTAACACGCAACCAAGTCCTTGGTGTGAGGCGTCGCAATAAACTACGAAATCCTCGGTGCCCTCGGGTAAGGACAAGATTGGTGCACTGCAAAGTTTGTGTTTCAATAGCTGGAAAGCTGACTCCTGTTTATCGGTCCAATCGAACTTATTGTCTTTCTGAGTCAGTGTTGTTAAGGGAACAGCTATTCTTGAAAAGTTTTCAATGAATCGGCGGTAATAACCAGCAAGACCTAAGAATTGTCTCACTTCGGTTGGAGTGGTCGGTGACTCCCAGCCCTTGATTGCTTCAATCTTGGCGGGATCAACATGAATTCCTTGGCTGTCAATCACGTGTCCGAGGAATTGAACGGTTCTAATCCAGAACTCACACTTAGAGAATTTGGCATATAACTCTTCGTGTCTAAGGAGTCCTAGAATGGTTTTCAGATGTTGAGCATGTTCCTGCTCATTGCAAGAGTAAATCAGGATGTCATCGATAAACACAATGACGAATTTGTCAAGATACGGTTTGCACACCCGATTCATAAGGTCCATGAATACGGCCGATGCGTTGGTTAAACCGAATGGCATTACTTGGAATTCGTAATGCCCGTATCGAGTTCGAAAGGCTGTCTTTGGAATATCATTGTCGCGGACTCGGAGTTGATGATAACCTGACCGTAGATCAATCTTTGAGTAAACACTTGATCCCTGGAGCTGGTCAAATAGGTCATCGATTCTAGGAAGCGGGTACCGATTCTTTATGGTTAGCTTATTCAGCTCTCAGTAGTCGATACACATGCGGAAAGATCCATCTTTCTTTTTCACGAATAAGACCGGAGCTCCCCAAGGCGAGGAACTTGGTCGAATAAATCCTCTGTCCAGGAGTTCCTGTAGTTGGTTAGACAACTCCTGCATTTCGGATGGTGCTAAACGGTAAGGGGCTCGTGCCACGGGTGCAGCTCCTGGCACAAGTTCGATTTGGAATTCAATTTGTCTAGGTGGCGGAAGTCCAGGCAAGTCTTCAGGAAAGACTTCCGGGAAATCCCGCACGATTGGAACATCCTCAAGTCGCTTCTCCTCCGACTTATTCTCCGTTACATGTGCGAGGATGGCTTGATACCCTTTTCGTAGATATTTTCTAGTTTTGAGGCAGGATACAATATTCAGATTCCGTTTGCCGGTCTCCCCTTGTAGGACTAAGGTTCCACCGGAGACAAGAGGTATGCGAACGAGTTTGTCATGACAGATGATTTTAGCTCGGTGCTTGGATAACCAATCCATACCGACAATAATATCGAAGCTGCCGATCTCGACAGGGATTAAATCAATGGGAAACATTTCGTTCGTAAGGTTAAGTGTACAGTTGCGTAGGATGCTATCAGTCTCAATCAGTTTGCCGTTGGCTAGTTCTACAATGTATTTAGCATCTAAGGTAGTGGGAGTAATATCAAGTAAAGGGCTAAATTTCTCAGAAATGAAGCTTCTATCGGCACCAGTATCAAATAATACAGAAGCAGTAAGGTCGTTGAGAAGGAACGTACCCGTCACGACATTCGGGTCTTGTCTGGCTTCCCCAGCCTTGATAACGAATGCTCTACCGCGAGCAGGGTTGTTGTTGTTTTTCAGCTTTGGGCAATCTTTCTTGAAATGCCCTGAATTTCCGCACCCAAAGCAGGCCTTTGGTGCATTAGTGTTGGGGGTAGGAATGTTGGTTCGGCAATCCTTGGCTAGATGCCCGAACCGTTTGCAGTTAGTGCAAGGGCAGGAACCGTCGTGGTGACGATTGCATTTGGGACAGTAGGGTCTGTTCCCGCTGTACCCTTTCTTCTCCGAAGTCCCCGATGAATAAGCCTTAACAGACTCAGGCTTCTTGTTGGTGAGTTGGTTGGATGAATTGGGGTTTCCTTCCCATTTGCGTTTATTGTTTGCAGATGGGGTTGAAGTGGTGCCACGGCGGTCAGAATTTGCCGTTAGCTCATGAGCCATACGAATGGCGCTCTGAATAGTACCCGGTTTGGATGAAGTCACCAGGTCTTGAAGTCTCTCAAGAAGTCCATCGACGTATTTCTTGATCCTCTTGTACTCAGGATCGACCATGGTTGGGCATAGAAGTGCCAGTTGGTGGAAACGGTTGGTGTATCCGGTGATGTCATCACCCTGCATCTTGTGGTTCCTGAATTCCACTTCCAGCTGCTTCAATTCATCCCTGGGGCAGTACTCGCCCCTCAACATCTCCTTCAACTCCTCCCACGGGAGTTTGTAAGCATTAGTGAGAGTGCCCCCTGGATGTGGATCTGAGTGTTGATCGATAGTAATAGATTGGCGGAATCAATCAATTACACAAACAAGTAATAAACTCAAACCGAAAACAATGATTAATCAAAGTAAACGAGTATATTAGCTTGTAAATCTTATTGAAACTGTTTACAGAAGTGCTTAGTCGACAAATGGTGCTAGGGTTTCGTCAATCCTAGCCGAAAACCCGTAGGTTTCAATTTATACTAAAACAAAATCGGCAGACATGCGTCACTTGGGAAGTGTCGCATGTCGCCGCCCTCATGCGTCACTTACCTAAGTGTCGCTATGCGTCACTAAGGCAAGTGTCGCCTAAAGCTAAACTTAAGTGTCGCTAATACAGAAAATGACTTTTCTAATAAAACTAACTAACGACACTTACAACTCAATAGACCAACTGATAGACACACAAACATGTATCAACAAACTCCCCCGTGTCTTCAGCTTGGTCTTCAAAAACATCTTCAGTTTAAACCCAACCTGGTGGAAATACTCCACCAGCATGAATACCCACTCGAACACAAATCTCGACCACCTTCTCGAACTTTGAAGCTTCTTCTTGATCATAACGATGATACTCCATCTTACTTTTGTGAAGAGCTTTCAAATCTTTCTTCGTCAAATTGATAAGGCTGATCGGATCAAAAACACGAAGAGTTCTTCCATATTTTGCAGATAAACTCCAATTACCCTTCTCAATCACTGGATCTTCAATCGAAAGATATTCAATGACTGCTTCTTGAGTAACAGAATCAAACCACCAATATCGTAATCTTTTCAGAAAATCAAGTGGTAATGACTGCAAAGGCACAGTTTTCTGACTAGCAGCTGGAGGATAATGATACTTCACAATCGGTTGCTGAGTTCTTGAATCCAACTTTTTCTTGTATGAATAACGAACTCCCAGCTCTGGTCTAACCCACAAATACTTCTTGCTGTAGATATCTTTTCTAAGAATCTTCTGAAACATGTTACCACGAAAATCATCAGTGTGGTTAACAATGTTCAGTTGAGCAAGACGATTCAATTCTTCCTTCGGCAGCGTGCTAATACAGTTAAATCTCGGTCGAAAATACTGTACTCCATCTCTTCGCTTAATAAGAATCAGAAAGTTGACTTCATCAAACTTCCAACTTCTGATTAATCCAGTCAAATCACCTCGAACCTGATATGTTTTGCAAATCTTCAATTCAGGCTTGAGCTTTCGAAACATCGGGCGCTCTGAAGATGTAGACGGTTGCGCTTGTTCAGGAACAGATTCAGCAGTTGGTTGTTCCTGAGTAGTATCTGTTTGAGGCTCTTGGTCATCATCAGAATCATCGGACTCAATGATCGGTGCATCAAAATCATACGGTTGAGCCGGTTGTTTCTGAACTGGTTCCGATTCTCGCTCAGGTGCTGGTTCCTGATGAGGATTAACCAAATATTCTTCGTCTGACCCTGGAACCTCAGCATCCATCTCTATATCATCCGGATCAACTGATTTATCTTCTTCATCATCCGGATTTATCAAACTCTGAATGTATGTGAGATTAACATTCGAATAATCAACCGAAATGGGTCTCGGTTGTCCTGGAACATCAACGAAATAATCCAAAGCAATGTTTTCATTAATAGAATCTGGATTTACATTTTCGGATTCTGGGGGAGGGGTTACATTTGTTTCTAAGGTTCTCTGACCTTCCTCCCCCGAAACAACAGTAACCGCTTCCAATTCTAACAACCTAGACTGCACATCTTTCAATTCTAGCTGCAATTCCTGCACATGAGCTGCTTTTATCTCCAAATCTTTTATTTGAGCAGCTTGAGCTTCAATCACGGCAGCCTGATCATCAAAACGCTTGTTCATCTGAGTTATCTGATCAAGTAACTGCTGAAGCATCGCAGTAGGCAGTTGTTGTTGTTGTTGTTGATCTTGGTGACCAGGCTCCTGAATGGTAATTCCTGTTCGCTGGCGTCTTCTCAATGGTAAATTAGCATAAGACGGAGAAGACCCAGCTGGTCGCTTTCCAAGATTAGGCGGTACATGAACACGCCCCGCAGAAATCCGTCTCAAAATACGCTTAAAGCGTCGAGGATCAGCCAACTGTATTCCATCCAATGCATCCTGAGGTGGTACATCACCCGGAGAATCAGGTGGTGTAACACCACCATCAGATTCCTCAGCTGGAACCTCTTCAACTTGCTCAATATCCTCCAAATCTTGAGCTACAGCAGCATCAACTAAATCTGCCTCATTGACCGGAGGAGCAACAACATCCTCATAACCATCCCCGGGCGGCGCAACATAGTTTTCGTTTACTATGTGCCCAAATAACTCACGATCAGGTAAGATCTGAGAATCTTTTGGTGGCAGCTTACAGTCATTGAAAACACGTAACATCATGGGCGTTGGAAATAGTAACGATCTTAGATCCGGAGCTATTCCCAAATTCAAATCATTTAACAACAGCTGAACAAAACGAGGATATAACAGCCATTTTTCTTTTCCAGCTCGAACATTATCAACCATATTCCCGAAAATATAACCGCTGAAGTTATACGGCTTGTTATAAACTAACGCCAGCATCAGAGATAAAGTCATGTGACTTGCAGCATCGTATCCTCCTTTTCGCGGAGATAAACACACAATTACAATGTGAGCCAAGTATCTCCAAACCCGACAGAGATACTGTTTACGAAAATCAGTAAGCTGATCAGCCGGATAACCCAATCTCTGAAGACCCCCGTAGATAAAAGTGGTCTCAAAAACGGTCGGCATATCGTTTGCATCATCAAACTGCAAAACACGGCGAACTGAATCCTGTGTAATCTGAATCTCACGACCAAACATCGTGGTCACAATCCGCGGAGTATCGTTCTCTGTTCTGATAAATGCGTGGTCATAAAACTCCTCGATTTGATTCATATACACTGGTACTGAAGCTGTAATAGCGTAATGAATCCTCGAACGTCTAAGAAACTCGATCATCGGCCGGAAAGGCAATGAGTTCTTATGCGTAGATTCCAAAAATGCAACAATGTTGTGCCTGGTGTTTGTGCGACGATAATAATCATGAAGATGCTCCATCTGTAACTATAATCCAGACAAGAACACGAAAAATCGTTACAGAATAAGCTCAAAAACATAATCGAAAAATCTGATTTTATAGCGTCACTGAAGAAGTGACGCATGTAAGACAGCCGACACTTAAGGAGTGACGTATGAAAATCAGAAATCAGAAGGATGGAAGTTACATTTATCCTGTGAAATTACCATTAAGCGTCACTTAAAGAAGTGACGCTTGAAGTGACGCAACGATGAAGATCATCGTGTCACTGTTCAAGCCCAGAAATCACTACGAACCAATTTTGGGGTTTTTTGAAAACGAGTTAACCAAACGGTGCGGCAAGTAAAGACGAGTAAAACACACCGTTTATTAACACAAAACAATAACAAAACGATCCCCAATAATCATGATTTCATAAACCCTAAAAACCCGAAACTTCAATCCACGATTAAATCATGAATACGCAATTATAATAGATAAAAATGGTACCTAATGATGCGTATGAGTGATATGAACAAGGTAACGGAGGCCGATTGCACGCAAAATACACGAAAAGCCGTAGATCGATCGAAAAGCACGAACAGTCGAAGTGACGCAGCGACGAGAGAAGTGACGCAAGGGTAGTGGAAGTGACGCGTAGTGAATAGTGTTGGTGGTAGAAATGAGTGCCGGATACGGACTATTTATACTAAAACCCTAATCAGCGTCACTTAGAACGACTCTTAAAGCGTCACTTGTATGCGTCACTATGAGCGTCACTTAGGAAGTGACGCATATCGACAGTTTTTGAAAAATTTTAAAATTTTTATCGATCTTTTGCGGAGTGCTCAATTTGACAGTAAATGTGACTTGGTTAACAAATAAATAAAATTTAAAGACACAAAATTACAAATAAAAAAAAAAAAACCAAACTAAATACATTCTTTTTGGTGACGGAGTTGATTAAGTCTAGTTAGGGATCATATCGGAATAACATGCAATTATTAGGAATGGTAAGTGTTATTTCGATCATCAGTATATTTGTCCACTTTAAATTTACTTGGCACATTTAAAACACCTTGTATAAAAATTATTTCAAGACAATTATTGGTATTGTTTGTCCACCTAAACATGTTACATCCGTGTCTGTGAGGTAACCTTTTATTGTTAGGATGAATATTGCACCATGGTCCCCACCATAGATATACCCCTATAACTTAGACATGAACATAGTTTCCAAAATTAGAAGGAATATAAGAGGATCAATTTTAAGAATCAAGCCAGCGGTGACAGGTCTGTACTTGCGTACAACAGAGCAACATAACTTGATTCAGGTATAAGCAAAACTAAACGCAGTCAAACCAAATTTGTGGCGACCTTGTGTAGTATCTTAAATTTAAGACTTTGCAAGTGCATTGACTTACGTTTGCTTAGTTTTGAGAGTAAGCGGAGTTGAGACCAGGTCTGCACTTTCGTACAACAGAGGAAACAATCAGCATACTCCCCCGAAAGATCTCAGATATACAATCCAAAAATAGAAGTATGTCAAGCTATGCTAAGGAATTAAGACTTAAAGTCGTACATCACAAGGTGTTTACCACATGATCATAGACATGTATGTAAATTACTTCTTAATACCTCAGAGACCGGTGTGTACCATGCCTACCAATACATCGTGTGATGAAGATAATTTAGATAAAAACTGTTTTAAGTGTGTCAGATAAATCTACTGACACATCCAAGATAAACCTTAAAATTCCATTTTGTGCATGTCACCCGATGTACTATCATATCCCAAGTTGTTTACAGACACAACTTCAACGTCTATTTTAAAAATGTAGCAACCTTGCGTTTTCTTTGATACTAAAGAGTATAAAGAGTGGCTGTTGCAAAGTTTTTTTTTTTTTTTTTTTTTTTTTTTTTTTTTTTTTTTTTTTAAATAAACACACATAAAAGCAAATAACGTTAACTATCCAAGTCACACATTACTTTTTAGACCCAAAGAATCTTAAACCGATCATGTTGACCAGTTCATCAAATCGAGCACGTGAAAAGGCTTTGGTGAATAGGTCAGCACTTTGTTTAAGGGTGTCTATGTGGACCAGGTCTATCAAGTGTTTTTCATAGCAATCCCGTATGAAGTGGAACCTAAGTTCAATATGTTTTGTCTTAGAGTGCTGTACGGGATTGCGTGTGATAGAAATAGCAGCAGTGTTATCTATGTGAATGGGAGTCATAGTAAGAAGTAACCCGTAATCGCGTAATTGGTGCTGAATCCAGAGAACTTGAGCACAGCAACTAGCGGCAGCAACATACTCAGCCTCTGCTGTAGAAAGAGAGACTGTAGTTTGCTTCTTGCACTGCCACGAGACCAAACGCGATCCCAGAAACTGACATCCACCCGTTGTAGACTTCTTATCGATACTGCAACCTCCATGATCCGAATCTGAATAGGCTGTGAGAGCGAAAGTCTTCTCATTTGAATACCAAAGACCAAGGGTAGGTCTAGCTCTGAGATAACCAAAAATTCGCTTTACTGCCTTCATATGTGACACCTTTGGTTTAGCCTGATAACGTGAGCAAATCGACACGGCAAATACAATATCCGGTCTTGAGGCAGTCAAATACATAAGAGAACCTATCATTGAACGATAGTCCCTCTCCTTGCAATCTTCATCTTCCTCAGCAAGCTTGAGATTGTGATTAAGCTCGATGGGAGTCCCATAGGTTTTACAAGTGAGCAGGTCATACCTAGTCAACATGTCATTGACATATTTTGACTGATGTATATAAATACCTTTTGCAAGCTGCTCAACTTGTACACCTAAAAAGAAAGTGAGTTCTCCCATTGCGCTCATCTCAAACTCAGACTTCATGATTTTCTCAAAGTTCTTACACATTGCCTCATTGGTAGACCCGAAGATAATATCGTCCACGTAAACCTGCACAAGTAGCAAATCTTCCCTATCCTCTGACTGTTCACGAAGAATAAATAGCGTGCTATCGATGTTCCCTCTCACAAAACCATGCTTAATCAGATGTGTAGTTAGCCTCTCGTACCAAAGTCTTGGTGCTTGGTGAAGACCATACAACGCCTTGTTCAATTTACAGACGTATTCAGGATGCACAGGGTCTTCAAAACCAGGAGGCTGCTTAACATACACATCGTTGTCGACCTTTCCATACAGAAACGCACTTTTCACATCAAGTTGATTGACGCGAAATCCCTTGAAGGACGCGTATGCCAGAAAGATGCGTATGGATTCCAATCGAGCAACCGGGGCAAATACATCATCATAGTCCAACCCCTCAATTTGACTGAAGCCTTGAACTACTAGACGTGCTTTATTGCGAATTACAACGCCCCTATCATCCATCTTATTACGAAAAACCCAACGAGTGCCAGTCAAGTGGGCACCCTTGGGTAATGGAACTATGACCCAGACTTGCAACTTTTCAAACTGTTGTAGTTCCTCTTGCATGGCCTCGATCCAGGATGGATCTTTTAAGGCCTCTTCAACTTTCTTAGGTTCAATCTGCGAAAGATAACATGAATTAACATTAGCCACCAGACCCGAAAGTTGTTCAGTATCAGTCTGTTTCGCTTGATGTCTTGTTTGAACCTTTGCATGAGGATCACCAATGATATTATCAATGGGGTGATCCTTATGTATCCGAGTCACTGGAATTTGATCTGGCACAAGATTCTGTTCCAGATTACTCAGATCTCCCTCATTTGCAGAAATATTCGGAGAAGCATCATCATCTTCATCTCCTTGAGAAAATAAATGAGAATAATTCATATTTTCTGCTTCCTCTCCCTCATCACTTACCTCATCCTCTCCCCCTTCCTCTAATGATGGCATGTTTGGATCATACGGAAGCTCCTTGGTGTAGTTATACACTGTTTTAGAGGTAGAAGGAGCATCTTTCGATGGTGTAACTCGAGAAGTAGATGTCGGAGTAGGTGTTGTTGATGGTGGTGTGGGTGTAGTATCAATTGGTGTAGTATCAGTTGGTGGTGGTTCGGGTGTTGCATTAGGAGATGGGTCGGATGGTTTACTAACTGGTGTATCTTGAGAAAAATCAAGTCCATGTAGCATGGAAACTAACTCTTCCGTTTCATCATCATCAGGAATTTTGAAAGAGTCAAAGAGATTTCCATAGTTGAAGAACCAATCCGGACCTGTTCCTTGAGGAGGTTCCGTATACCTTAAACATTTTACTTCAAACTGTTCCTCAATCTGATTCGTTGATTTGTTAAAGACTCTTTTGTTCGGAGAATTGACTGAATATCCAAGAAAAATCCCTTCAACAGCTTTGTCACCAAACTTAGAAACCTTATCTTTTGTAATCATGATCATGCATGGACACCCAAATGGTTCTAAGAACTGAAGGTTTGGCTTACGGTTATTGAAAAGTTCATAACACGTCTTGTTCTTTTTCTTAACCGTGAGCACTCTGTTGAGAACATAACAGGCAGTATTAACTGCCTCAGCCCAGAAGATGATTGGTAATTTGGAGTCAGCTAACATGGTCCGAGCTGTCTCTATAATTGTCCTGTTCTTTCTTTCTGCAACTCCATTCTGTTGTGGAGTCCTTGGAGCACTAAATTGATGCTCAATTCCTCTTGTAGCACAAAACAATTCGAGAGTTGAGTTCTTGAATTCAGTTCCATTGTCGCTTCGTATCCGTTTCACCTTCAAGTTGCACAGATTTGCCAACTTGTCCAACAAATACACCAGAATCTCAGGAGTTTCCCCTTTTGTAGTCAAGAAATATACCCACGAAAACCTTGAGTAGTCATCAGTAACTACCAAGCAGTAAGACCGACCACCAATGCTCTTTGTTGAAACTGGACCGAACAGATCCATATGCAGTAGTTCCAACGGAGCTGCAATAGAATTCACAACCTTAGACTTGTGGGACTTCTTGTGGAGTTTTCCTTTGTGACAAGAAACGCAGTCATCTTTTAAAGCAAAGGACTGTTTTGGAACTCCCCTCACTAAATCATTGTTAATCAGAAAATTCATTTTACGGAAATGAATATGTCCCATCCGTCTGTGCCAAAGGAGTGATTCCTTTTCTGAAGCCTTTGAAAGAAGACAAGTATAGTCACTTGTAGTCTCCACAGTTCGCATATTCATCACATAGGTGTCATTCTTTCTAGGTGCCCGCATCAATACCCAATCCTCAGGAATGACATACCCCGGCTTCAATATTACACATTCCGTCTTTGTGAATAAAGTGGTGTAATCCTTGTCACAAACTTGTGAAACGCTCAGCAAGTTGTGAGTCAGCTCAGCCACATAATTCACATTTTCAAAGCTAACTTTTCCATTTGTTAGCGTTCCCTTTCCCGAAATCGTTCCTCCTGAATCTCCCGCGAAAGCAACGTATCCTCCCGAGTACGGTTTAATATCCATCAGAAGAGACACATCGCCAGTCATGTGTCGCGAGCAGCCACTATCCATATACCATAAACTATCCTTCACACGTTCCGACTGCTGCAACACATCAAAGAAAGAGATTAGTGAGAAACGGAGACCCAAGCCTTTACAGACTTAGGTCTTCCATGGTCATCAACAATAAGCACATCAGATAGGACTTTATCTTTAAATAAATTAGAATTTTTATCTGAAGTGTTATTGTTGACGACTGAAGAGTCAACATCAGACTCTTTTCGTTTCCAAACTTTTGAAGGTTCGGAATTGATATCAGAAATAATGTTGGGCTTTTGAATTGGCAAATGTTTTTGCTCAACATTACTTAGCTTCAGAACAGGCTTGGGAGATTTTGAGTAACGCCTAGGTGGAGATTTTGAAAAAGAATTTCTATAAAGTGATGTCCTAGGCATCTCTCTCCCATAACGCTGATTTGACAGCTTGGGACAGTCTCGGATCAAATGTCCTTGTCTCTTGCAGTAGAAACAAGAACGAGTCTCAACTAATGGTTGAGGCTGAGGCATTACCACAGGAGGTGGAGAAACATTTCTAGAACATGAACATTGAGTACATGTCTTAGAAAATGTTTGCTTTGGTTGAGAGGTCGAAGTTGAAGGTTTATCAGACAAAACTCTTTCATTTACTAATTTTCGTTGCAAAATCTTTACAGGTGACTGTAAAGTTTGTTGTTTAGAGTTTAAAACCTTGGCTTTACCCTTATTTGTTTGAACCTTAATTTCAGGTTCAACTTTTGAAATTTCCTTTTCAGGTTTAACTTCAACTCTCTTAACTTCAGGATACTCCTGATCCGTAATATCCTCAATCTCAACGATCTCCTCAAAACAAACTGGAGATACATCCTTTTGCTCAACAATCTCCTCAGCACTAACAGGAGATTTATTCAGTGGCTTAACAAACTTAGGAGTGGGATACTCTGGCCTCGTGGTTTTCTCCTTCTCCTGTTTGTTAGATTTAGCCACTTTACCCTTGATACCCAACAACTTAGCATAATCAACTGGAATTTCATCAAGGCCTTCCTTAACAGGTAAAGGAGTATAAGTAGTAGGAGGTGCTATTTCAACAAAACCTATTCCTTTTCCTCCCTTACTTTTCCTATCCTGCTTATGATTGCTAATAATTTCATTAAAGATCATTGTCGCAGAAGTTGACCCTAAGACTTTATCTTGATAATTACCATACTCACTTTTTAAGTCTGAAAGCTCTTTGTTTAACAGTTCAATTTCAGTAAGATAACTTTTAATTGCATCCTGTTGACTAAAAACTTTAGCTTTATAAGTTTGAGTATCTAACTTATGAGCTTCAATATGTTTTTCATAGAGTTTTTCATTTTCTTTCAAAAACTTATTTGACTCATTAAGTTTTGCAACTTTATCTCGCAACTCTTGGTTATCCTTTTGAAAAGCCTCTAGAGATTCAGTTAGATTAATGCATGAGATACAGTTTAAAGGTTCAGGTGATTCATTTTGTACCTCAGGTGTAATATGAGCCATGAGACACTGTTGAAACTTTGTAGCCTCCGCATTCCAGTCATGAGTAGTTGGCTCAAAAACCACCAAAGCATTGTCCACAACTAACGTCTTGCCCTCTTCTTTCATTTTTGGAGGATCAGGTTTAGTAAGGCCCGACGGTGGCATCTTGGGTTTCTCGCATTCCCTAGCGAAATGACCCAAATTCTGGCAGTTATAACAACGGACCTTGCTTTTATCAAAACCAAATCCTGACTTCCCATTGCCTTCTAAACTCTTGCGTCCAGTTCGTTGCAAGAATTTTTGAACCCTTCTTGTTATCATAGCAATGTTCCAGTTCAAGTCCATCTGTTCAAGATCATCTTCATCCAATTGTCCGTAATCCTCCTTGATCAGTTCCAGAGTTGTATTTGGTTGAGTAACCAAATCTTTGTAAGAGCTCAGAAAAGCTGTATAAATGGCAGCTTGCTCTTGTATTGCTGGTGAAACTGGAGTCTGTTGTTGTTGATTTCCTTGAGATGTACCAGAAAGATAAGCTGTATGATGAACTCCAGAAGAAGCAGAAGATGAATTGGTATCCGTTATAAATGCTACTCCACCGTAACTCTTGCCAGAATTTACTAGTCCAACACCACCAGTTGTGGCATTCTGTACAGATCCACCTGACTTACATTCTTTCTTCTTCAATTCCATCGCATGAGCTTGTATAATACCTATCAATTGATCCAAAGTCATCCTCTGTAATTCTGGATTTTCTTTTAAAAATTGGACTTTCACATCCCAAGCACTTGGCAACACGTCCAGCAACTTCTTGTTTACCTCAAGTGCAGGGAGATTGTATCCTCCTTCATTTAACTCACTAACCAGATGTGAGTATCGAGTGAATAGACTGGAAGTCAGCTCATTTGGAATCATGTCAAATAAATCATACTGCTTTTTGATTAATTCTAGCTTAGCCTCCTTGTACTTTTCATTTCCTCCGCATCTTGTCTCAATTGCCTTCCACAGATCATAAGTTGTGTCATGAGATTTAAAGAGTCTCATAACATCCTTTGGCAAACACATACAGATAGAAGAATGAGCCTTTCTTTCTGTTTCATACTCCTTTTTCTCTTGAGGTGACATAGCATTATATGTTTTAGCTGGAGGAACACCACGATAATTTCCTTCAGCCACTGGAGCAACATATCGTTCTTTTAAAGGTCCCCACAGTTCAGGACAGTGGAAATCAATATACTGTTCATATCTATCTCTCCAATACACATAATCTAAATCTGGTCCAAAGAACGGAGGTTTATTACTGGAGCCAATATCATTGCTCTGTCTGAGCATCTCTCTGATTCCTCTAATATCTTCCTTATCAGACATTGAAGCGTACCTGTAAAATCAACTTAAAAAAAAACTTGGAAGCTGATTAGTAACAAAGGCGTCACTTGGTAAGTGACGCACCTTAGTGTCGCAAAGAGTAGCGGCACTTGATAAGTGACGCTATCGAGTGACGGATAAACAAACAGAACGACACTAGAGATTAGTGTCTTATAAACGCGTAAGTGACGTACTCAAGTGACGGACTTGAGTGTCGCTTAGCAATAACAGGCGTCACTAAGATAAGTGACGCTTTAAGTGACTGACAGAAGTATCGCGTCACTTGTAGTAAGTGACGGATGATACACAAGTGTCGTATCAAATGACGCAGTAGAGTGTCGGATTGAACAATAGGTGTCACTAATGTAAGTGACGTATAATGCTCAAGTGACGTTACAAAGTGACGCACTTGAGTGTCGTAAAAACCCTAATTGTTCCTTACAGAAGTGTCGCTCGAAGTGCCGCACAAAGTGTCGAAGTGACGCTCTGAGTGACGCAGAAACGGCTGTGAACACCCAAAAACCCTAAAAATCGAATTTTCGTAAACCTAACGAAAATTCTTGAGTCCCAATCGTACGAAACCTGTAAATCTTTACTCAAAACACAGTAATAGCACCAAATCGATCCTAATCTTGCTAGAATGACTTTGATCTTCACAAAATCGAACCGAAAACACTTCAATACATGTACACACGTCGATCAAATCAACTCCGAGGCTCTGATACCAGTTGAGAGTGCCCCCTGGATGTGGATCTGAGTGTTGATCGATAGTAATAGATTGGCGGAATCAATCAATTACACAAACAAGTAATAAACTCAAACCGAAAACAATGATTAATCAAAGTAAACGAGTATATTAGCTTGTAAATCTTATTGAAACTGTTTACAGAAGTGCTTAGTCGACAAATGGTGCTAGGGTTTCGTCAATCCTAGCCGAAAACCCGTAGGTTTCAATTTATACTAAAACAAAATCGGCAGACATGCGTCACTTGGGAAGTGTCGCATGTCGCCGCCCTCATGCGTCACTTACCTAAGTGTCGCTATGCGTCACTAAGGCAAGTGTCGCCTAAAGCTAAACTTAAGTGTCGCTAATACAGAAAATGACTTTTCTAATAAAACTAACTAACGACACTTACAACTCAATAGACCAACTGATAGACACACAAACATGTATCAACAATTAGCAACACCCACAGTATGGGCATAGGTGTTCCACCAGGTGAGTGCGGTGTCAGTAAAAGTACTAACGGAGAACTTAACCTTGTCTCCCTCCGCACAGTTGCAGATAAGAAATACAGATTCGACTTTCTCGATCCAGCGTACTAGACCGATAGCTCCCTCAGTACCTGCAAAGTTCAGAGGTTTGCAGTTCTGGAAGTCTTTGTAAGAACAGGGTTTGGGTTGTGGTCCATTAGTAGCTGTATCTTCGATACCAGGAGTTGATGTTCGGGTAGCTAGGGCTTGGGCCACACTACGGGCAATCAGACCCGCAATTTCAGCTTCACTGAGGGTGATCTGTCGACGAGGAGGCATGATGCTGAACAAGAAAAGAACAAGGAAAGAGGAATAAGATATTTGCATGAAATTATGATATGTCACAAGTGCAAATAATGAAATGCACGATAACAGTACGAAGTGACAATCACATTTCATTTAGATAAACAAGTTGAATACAAGATACGGGTTTCCAAAAGATTACAAAGTAATAGTAGTACAAAAGTGCCGGGAATTGTTATATCCGGTTGGATTACATAGGCCCTAATAAAGTAGTTAGCTGGTTACAAGTTACAGACTGATCTAATCTTGGTGCAGATTAATTTGTTCCATCAGCGCGACAAGGCGGTCCGCGGTTTCTGCTAGTCTGTTGGTTTGCCTGGCGTTGTCTTCAACCAAGGCCAGTCGTTGTACTAGTGCTCGAGAGTGATCCTCAGTCTCCTATGAACGCTGTTCACATTCCTCTAGTCGGTTTCTTACGAGTTCATCCGCACCTAATTCAGCGGTCATTGAATCCTGAATTATGCTTACAGAGAGGTTGGTATCCTCTTGTTCTCGCTGGAGTTGGGATATGTGATCAAGTGCCTGGCGAAGCAGATAGGTCATTCGGTGTTGTTCCCGTTCGAGATGTTCGAGCCTTTGCTCCTGACGGCGAAGTTGGGTAGCCAACACTGGCATCGTGAGATGTGCCGAGTTCTGAGAGTTATGAACAGAATAGGGGCTGGTTCGAGGTGACCTTGTGTTCCTCCTGGCTACTCGTGGGTTTCGTGACCCATGTGAGTGAGAGTGTGACGGATTAGGTGGTGTGTTTGCCATTCCTGTGGCAGAGTGTAAGTAAGACGAGGCTAGTATATATAAGTATATAATACCCAGCCTAGTGTCTAGCACGTATCAAGTAATGGTCCGGTTCTCTCGTGGTCAGAGTCAACTAACGCATTCCTGTTCAACATAACCATTTCAGACCTCACATCATCTTTCCTTAATTGTACATAGTTGATCAGGCTATGTTAAATTAAAGTCGTATGATGTAATTCCTGAACTAATCATGCCTAGTAAGGAAATACTGCCTAACGGTCATAGTCTAGGCCCACTAAATGCAACCTAGTTCACTATAACCCTAGGCTCTGATACCAATCTGTAACACCCCCGAAATTCACTGTTTAGCGGAAGCAGGTTTTGGGGTGCTACTAATCAAATATCACAGCACAAAGGAAAAGTAAACGACATCTATATGCAACGTTTGTAATTTAGTTACATTTCATAGATATAATGTTTGAGAACTTAGTGTTTTCGTATACAAAACGGTAGTTTCCTAGAGTCCACGCGTATAGCGGGAGATTCTATTACATAATCGAAATATACAAAAGATAATGCTAAGAATCTCCGTTAATGCAGTTGTGTTGAAATCATGCGACTCTAGCTAAAGTCCTGGAGTAATCCTACTCCGTCCGGGTACCTGAGAAAACATGCTAAAAAGGTCAACACGAATGTTGGTGAATCTCACAGGTTTGTAAGTAATATCAGTTTTGAAACACAAGATTTCATCAGTAGTGCCCATAGGCGTAAAATCAGTATTTGCAATCCAGCAAATGTAAAACCAGTATTTGCAATCCAGCAAATGTAAGTATGTAAGTTATACCATTGCCATGAGGCTCATAATCGAAGCTTAACCCGTAAGTAATAAGTTTGCTCCCGTGACATGCTCGAAATTGAGCAAGCATCAGTAACGAATAATTAGTCACCCGTTTCTACGTGAAAATCAGTACGTGGCAGCGCTACTGCCCCGGGTGGGGAGGGTCATTTCCCTAATGGATCCATTAATTAGTGTTCGCGCTTAAGTCCATAACTAACGATATATGATGGAGAGACTTCTGTGAATAGTAAACAACCCATGCAATTCCGTTTGGTATAGTAAACAGTTTAGTACTTGTGTTCAAGAAAAAGTAGTAGCATGTTTCTCCCCCAATCAGATAAAACAGTAAAAAGTGGGGCCGTAAGACTCACCTGAGTCTTGTAATAAGCCGTAGCAAATAGCAAGTAGTAAATATAGCAAGTAGGTTCTCCGAACCCGTAACCTTCAAATGCCTATTCATATGAAGTTATGTAAGTATGTGTCTCGCGAGACGTTTCGTTTAGTTGTACACAACTAGTATATCCAATGTTTGTCCGTATGTTTGCAATTGTTTGTTTGTTGGAAAACATGTTTGGCCCGTTGGTGATTTAGTTGAAACGTTAATCTCGACATATATATATATATATATATATATATATATATATATATATATATATATATATATATATATATATATGTTTGGAGTGTTATGCTTGAAAGACATGTTTCAATGTCCCTTAGATGTTATATGGTATAATCGTTTGAAGTCCCAAATGTTTAACACTTAACTTGGAATTTAATTGTAAAACTGCTGTGTTTTGCGACACAAAATGCGACACAAAAGTTTGTCATGCGACACAAGGGTTGTGTCGCATGAAGGGTGCGACACAAAAGCTATGCGACACAGTGGTTGTGTCGCAAAAGCTTGCGATGCTAATTCAATAGCGACATAAGGGTTGTGTCGTATGAAAATACGACATAATATGCGACATAGAGTGCGACACAATATTGTGTCGCAGAGGTTACGACACTAAGGGTTTTGTACGACACAAGGTGCGACATAACAGGCTTTATGCGACATATCATGCGACACAAGGCTTGTGTCGCATTGATGAACACCAACCCAGAACCCAGAAACTGACGCGATTTTTCGATCCAAATCCCAAATCTAACGTATTTTTAGGCTGTAAAATCAAGTTTTCTTCATACATATGGACAATACTAAGTTGTGTAAACATTATAACATCCAAACATTACACCAAAATTAGTAAATCTAAGATTTTAGAAAAATCCTTACAATTGCAAATCGAGAGAAATGGAGGTCGAAAATGATGATGGTGCTTTTGCAAATCTCGTTCCTTGTTTGTTGAGGATTCCGAAAATATAATTTTCGTGGGTCGATTTATGAATCCGAAATTTGGTGAAGATTTTTAGAGAGTGTTTGAGGTTGTGTGTGTGTTTTTGTTGGTGATAAATGAAAGAGGGAATGGGGTGGGGGTTGGGTTTTTGGCTGATCCAAAGAAAAGAAAGGAGGGAAAACGATTCCCAAATTACAGTATTTGCCCCGTGTCCTAATCGATTAATCGTTTGTTTTTAGTATTTAACCAAACAATTATATTACAAAAATATAACTGGAGTATTTAAATAAAACTACCTTGAAATTAATAATAAAAACAGTTGTCGAGATATTTAAGTTATTTGGTTCGCGTTTGATACATTTTTGTTAAATTATTTAAAATGTCGTCGCGATAATGTAATTAATGTTCGTTCAATTGTGTATTTTATATCACAAAATACGTTCTCATTATTTAAGTAAATTCCTGTCACCAACGTCCAAGTAAATTTATGTCGGAATTCCATCCGGTTACTTTGTACGATTTAACCAAATCGCGTGCGTACATATATATAAATCACCTTATATATACAAATAGAGCCTGTAATTAGTCCTATTACATACTAATTACAACTAGTTACAAATAATTAGGCATAGTTAATTATCCTAATTTTGCAGGTGTTACATTCTCCCCTTGTTAAAGAAATTTCGTCCCGAAATTAGCTCGAGTGTACGGACGGTGTGTTGTCTGGGAAGAGATGTGGGTATTTCTGTCGCATTTGGTCTTCCCGTTCCCAGGTGAATTCAGGGCCACGCCTAGAATTCCACCTGACTTTTACGATGGGAATGCGACTCTGTTTCAATCGCTTGACCTCGCGGTCCATGATTTCCATAGGTTCCTCGACAAAATGAAGTTTATCATCGATTTGAATTTCGTCGAGCGGTATAATCAGTGTCTCGTCAGACAGAAATTTCTTCAAGTTAGAAATGTGAAATGTGTTGTGAACGCTGCTAAGCTCAGCAGGAAGTTGCAGGCGGTATGCCACTGGACCAATCCTTTCAAGGATTTCGAATGGTCCGATGTATCTAGGGTTCAGTTTGCCTCGTTTTCCGAATCGAATGACACCCTTCCACGGTGCCACCTTGAGAAGTACCTTGTCCCCTACCTGGAACTCAAGGTGTTTGCGTCTCACGTCAGCATAGCTTTTCTGACGATCACGTGCGGCTTTCAGTCGGTTTTGAATACCAATGATTTTCTCAGTAGTTTCTTGAATGATTTCTGGACCCGTGAGTTGGGAATCTCCTAACTCAGTCCAACAGATAGGTGATCGGCACTTACGCCCGTAGAGTGCCTCGAAAGGTGCAGCCTTAATGCTGGTATGGTAACTGTTGTTGTACGAGAACTCGCACAACGGTAAGTGATTTTCCCAAGAAGTACCGAAGTCAACTACGCAGGCTCGTAGCATATCCTCCAGTGTTTGAATAGTTCGCTCGCTTTGGCCATCGGTTTGCGGGTGATAAGCAGTACTCATATCTAGACGAGTACCAAGGGATTTCTGTAGTGATTGCCAAAAGTTAGAAGTAAAATGGCTGTCCCTATCTGAGATGATCGAGATAGGTACACCGTGTCGCGAGATGATTTCTTTGACGTAGATGCGAGTCAGACGCTCCATCTTGTCGGTTTCCTTGATGGCCAGAAAATGAGCAGATTTCGTGAGACGATCCACGATCACCCAAATGGTATCGCAACCACTCGAAGTTTTTGGTAGTTTGGTAATGAAGTCCATGGTAATCTGTTCCCATTTCCATTGAGGAATTTCTGGTTGTTGGAGCAATCCCGAGGGTCTTTGGTGTTCGGCCTTGACTTTGGAACAGGTTAGGCATTTACTGACGTACTTGGCGATGTCAGCTTTCATGTTAGGCCACCAATACAACCCTTTGACGTCGTGATACATCTTGTCAGATCCAGGATGTATAGAGTATCGAGATTTGTGAGCTTCAGCCATCACCAAATCTCGCAAGTTTCCGAATTTGGGTAACCACACCCGGTTAGAGAAATATCGAGTCCCATCGGGTTTGATTTCGAATCGTTTATCCAAGCCTCGTAAGGCTTCATTTTTCAGGTTTTCATCGCTGAGTGCTTCAAGTTGAGCGGTAAGAATTTGAGCAGGGAGCTCGTTACGAATTGTCATAGAAAGTGCTCGGACTCGAAGGGGTTTCACTCGTTCTTTTCGGCTTAAGGCATCGGCAACTACGTTAGCCTTGCCCGGATGGTATTTGATCTCGCAGTCGTAGTCACTAAGTAACTCAACCCAACGACGTTGCCTCATGTTTAGATCCTTCTGATCGAATATGTGTTGGAGACTTTTGTGATCGGTAAAGATAGTGCATTTCGTACCGTAGAGATAATGTCTCCAGATTTTTAATGCGAAGACCACGGCACCTAACTCGAGGTCGTAGGTCGTATAATTTTTCTCGTGAATTTTCAGTTGTCGTGAGGCATAGGCAATGACTTTTTCCCGTTGCATTAACACACAACCAAGTCCTTGGTGTGAGGCGTTGCAATAAACTACGAAATCCTCGGTGCCCTCGGGTAAGGACAAGATTGGTGCACTGCAAAGTTTGTGTTTCAATAGCTGGAAAGCTGACTCCTGTTTATCGGTCCAATCGAACTTCTTGTCTTTCTGAGTCAGTGTTGTTAAGGGAACAGCTATTCTTGAAAAGTTTTCAATGAATCGACGGTAATAACCAGCAAGACCTAAGAATTGTCTCACTTCGGTTGGAGTGGTCGGTGACTCCCAGCCCTTGATTGCTTCAATCTTGGCAGGATCAACATGAATTCCTTGGCTGTCAATCACGTGTCCGAGGAATTGAACGGTTCGAATCCAGAACTCACACTTAGAGAATTTGGCATATAACTCTTCGTGTCTAAGGAGTCCTAGAATGGTTTTCAGGTGTTGAGCATGTTCCTGCTCATTGTGAGAGTAAATCAGGATGTCATCGATAAACACAATGACGAATTTGTCAAGATACGGTTTGCACACCCGATTCATAAGGTCCATGAATACGGCCGATGCGTTGGTTAAACCGAATGGCATTACTTGGAATTCGTAATGCCCGTATCGAGTTCGAAAGGCTGTCTTTGGAATATCATTGTCGCGGACTCGGAGTTGATGATAACCTGACCGTAGATCAATCTTTGAGTAAACACTTGATCCCTGGAGCTGGTCAAATAGGTCATCGATTCTAGGAAGCGGGTACCGATTCTTTATGGTTAGCTTATTCAGCTCTCGGTAGTCGATACACATGCGGAAAAATCCATCTTTCTTTTTCACGAATAAGACCGGAGCTCCCCAAGGCGAGGAACTTGGTCAAATAAATCCTCTGTCCAGGAGTTCCTGTAGTTGGTTAGACAACTCTTGCATTTCGGATGGTGCTAAACGGTAAGGGGCTCGTGCCACGGGTGCAGCTCCTGGCACAAGTTCGATTTGGAATTCAATTTGTCTAGGTGGCGGAAGTCCAGGCAAGTCTTCAGGAAAGACTTCCGGGAAATCCCGCACGATTGGAACATCCTCAAGTCGCTTCTCCTCCGACTTATTCTCCGTTACATGTGCGAGGATGGCTTGATACCCTTTTCGTAGATATTTTCTAGTTTTGAGGCAGGATACAATATTCAGATTCCGTTTGCCGGTCTCCCCTTGTAGGACTAAGGTTCCACCGGAGATAAAAGGTATGCGAACGAGTTTGTCATGACAGATGATTTTAGCTCGGTGCTTGGATAACCAATCCATACCGACAATAATATCGAAGCTGCCGATCTCGACAGGGATTAAATCAATGGGAAACATTTCGTTCGTAAGGTTAAGTGTACAGTTGCGTAGGATGCTATCAGTCTCAATCAGTTTGCCGTTGGCTAGTTCTACAATGTATTTAGCATCTAAGGTAGTGGGAGTAATATCAAGTAAAGGGCTAAATTTCTCAGAAATGAAGCTTCTATCGGCACCAGTATCAAATAATACAGAAGCAGTAAGGTCGTTGAGAAGGAACGTACCCGTCACGACATTCGGGTCTTGTCTGGCTTCCCCAGCCTTGATAACGAATGCTCTACCGTGAGCAGGGTTGTTGTTGTTTTTCAGCTTTGGGCAATCTTTCTTAAAATGCCCTGAATTTCCGCACCCAAAGCAGGCCTTTGGTGCATTAGTGTTGGGGGTAGGAATGTTGGTTCGGAAATCCTTGGCTAGATGCCCGAACCGTTTGCAGTTAGTGCAAGGGCAGGAACCGTCGTGGTGACGATTGCATTTGGGACAGTAGGGTCTGTTCCCGCTGTACCCTTTCTTCTCCGAAGTCCCCGATGAATAAGCCTTAACAGACTCAGGCTTCTTGTTGGTGAGTTGGTTGGATGAATTGGGGTTTCCTTCTCATTTGCGTTTATTGTTTGCAGATGGGGTTGAAGTGGTGCCACGGCGGACAAAATTTGCCGTTAGTTCATGAGCCATACGAATGGCGCTCTGAATAGTACCCGGTTTGGATGAAGTCACCAGGTCTTGAAGTCTCTCGGGAAGTCCATCGACGTATTTCTCGATCCTCTTGTACTCAGGATCGACCATGGTTGGGCATAGAAGTGCCAGTTGGTGGAAACGGTTGGTGTATCCGGTGATGTCATCACCCTGCATCTTGTGGTTCCTGAATTCCACTTCCAGCTGCTTCAATTCATCCCTGGGGCAGTACTCGCCCCTCAACATCTCCTTCAACTCCTCCCACGGGAGTTTGTAAGCATTAGCAACACCCACAGTATGGGCATAGGTGTTCCACCAGGTGAGTGCGGTGTCAGTAAAAGTACTAACGGAGAACTTAACCTTGTCTCCCTCCGCACAGTTGCAGATAAGAAATACAGATTCGACTTTCTCGATCCAGCGTACTAGACCGATAGCTCCCTCAGTACCTGCAAAGTTCAGAGGTTTGCAGTTCTGGAAGTCTTTGTAAGAACAGGGTTTGGGTTGTGGTCCATTAGTAGCTGTATCTTCGCTACCAGGAGTTGATGTTCGGGTAGCTAGGGCTTGGGCCACACTACTGGCAATCAGACCCGCAATTTCAGCTTCACTGAGGGTGATCTGTCGACGAGGAGGCATGATGCTGAACAAGAAAAGAACAAGGAAAGAGGAATAAGATATTTGCATGAAATTATGATATGTCACAAGTGCAAATAATGAAATGCACGATAACAGTACGAAGTGACAATCACATTTCATTTAGATAAACAAGTTGAATACAAGATACGGGTTTCCAAAAGATTACAAAGTAATAGTAGTACAAAAGTGCCGGGAATTGTTATATCTGGTTGGATTACATAGGCCCTAATAAAGTAGTTAGCTGGTTACAAGTTACAGACTGATCTAATCTTGGTGCAGATTAATTTGTTCCATCAGCGCGACAAGGCGGTCCGCGGTTTCTGCTAGTCTGTTGGTTTGCCTGGCGTTGTCTTCAACCAAGGCCAGTCGTTGTACTAGTGCTCGAGAGTGATCCTCAGTCTCCTATGAACGCTGTTCACATTCCTCTAGTCGGTTTCTTACGAGTTCATCCGCACCTAATTCAGCGGTCATTGAATCCTGAATTATGCTTACAGAGAGGTTGGTATCCTCTTGTTCTCGCTGGAGTTGGGATATGTGATCAAGTGCCTGGCGAAGCAGATAGGTCATTCGGTGTTGTTCCCGTTCGAGATGTTCGAGCCTTTGCTCCTGACGGCGAAGTTGGGTAGCCAACACTGGCATCGTGAGATGTGCCGAGTTCTGAGAGTTATGAACAGAATAGGGGCTGGTTCGAGGTGACCTTGTGTTCCTCCTGGCTACTCGTGGGTTTCGTGACCCATGTGAGTGAGAGTGTGACGGATTAGGTGGTGTGTTTGCCATTCCTGTGGCAGAGTGTAAGTAAGACGAGGCTAGTATATATAAGTATATAATACCCAGCCTAGTGTCTAGCACGTATCAAGTAATGGTCCGGTTCTCTCGTGGTCAGAGTCAACTAACGCATTCCTGTTCAACATAACCATTTCAGACCTCACATCATCTTTCCTTAATTGTACATAGTTGATCAGGCTATGTTAAATTAAAGTCGTATGATGTAATTCCTGAACTAATCATGCCTAGTAAGGAAATACTGCCTAACGGTCATAGTCTAGGCCCACTAAATGCAACCTAGTTCACTATAACCCTAGGCTCTGATACCAATCTGTAACACCCCCGAAATTCACTGTTTAGCGGAAGCAGGTTTTGGGGTGCTACTAATCAAATATCACAGCACAAAGGAAAAGTAAACGACATCTATATGCAACGTTTGTAATTTAGTTACATTTCATAGATATAATGTTTGAGAACTTAGTGTTTTCGTATACAAAACGGTAGTTTCCTAGAGTCCACGCGTATAGCGGGAGATTCTATTACATAATCGAAATATACAAAAGATAATGCTAAGAATCTCCGTTAATGCAGTTGTGTTGAAATCATGCGACTCTAGCTAAAGTCCTGGAGTAATCCTACTCCGTCCGGGTACCTGAGAAAACATGCTAAAAAGGTCAACACGAATGTTGGTGAATCTCACAGGTTTGTAAGTAATATCAGTTTTGAAACACAAGATTTCATCAGTAGTGCCCATAGGCGTAAAATCAGTATTTGCAATCCAGCAAATGTAAAACCAGTATTTGCAATCCAGCAAATGTAAGTATGTAAGTTATACCATTGCCATGAGGCTCATAATCGAAGCTTAACCCGTAAGTAATAAGTTTGCTCCCGTGACATGCTCGAAATTGAGCAAGCATCAGTAACGAATAATTAGTCACCCGTTTCTACGTGAAAATCAGTACGTGGCAGCGCTACTGCCCCGGGTGGGGAGGGTCATTTCCCTAATGGATCCATTAATTAGTGTTCGCGCTTAAGTCCATAACTAACGATATATGATGGAGAGACTTCTGTGAATAGTAAACAACCCATGCAATTCCGTTTGGTATAGTAAACAGTTTAGTACTTGCGTTCAAGAAAAAGTAGTAGCATGTTTCTCCCCCAATCAGATAAAACAGTAAAAAGTGGGGCCGTAAGACTCACCTGAGTCTTGTAATAAGCCGTAGCAAATAGCAAGTAGTAAATATAGCAAGTAGGTTCTCCGAACCCGTAACCTTCAAATGCCTATTCATATGAAGTTATGTAAGTATGTGTCTCGCGAGACGTTTCGTTTAGTTGTACACAACTAGTATATCCAATGTTTGTCCGTATGTTTGCAATTGTTTGTTTGTTGGAAAACATGTTTGGCCCGTTGGTGATTTAGTTGAAACGTTAATCTCGACATATATATATATATATATATATATATATATATATATATATATATATATATATATATATATATATATATATATATATATGTTTGGAGTGTTATGCTTGAAAGACATGTTTCAATGTCCCTTAGATGTTATATGGTATAATCGTTTGAAGTCCCAAATGTTTAACACTTAACTTGGAATTTAATTGTAAAACTGCTGTGTTTTGCGACACAAAATGCGACACAAAAGTTTGTCATGCGACACAAGGGTTGTGTCGCATGAAGGGTGCGACACAAAAGCTATGCGACACAGTGGTTGTGTCGCAAAAGCTTGCGATGCTAATTCAATAGCGACATAAGGGTTGTGTCGTATGAAAATACGACATAATATGCGACATAGAGTGCGACACAATATTGTGTCGCAGAGGTTACGACACTAAGGGTTTTGTACGACACAAGGTGCGACATAACAGGCTTTATGCGACATATCATGCGACACAAGGCTTGTGTCGCATTGATGAACACCAACCCAGAACCCAGAAACTGACGCGATTTTCCGATCCAAATCCCAAATCTAACGTATTTTTAGGCTGTAAAATCAAGTTTTCTTCATACATATGGACAATACTAAGTTGTGTAAACATTATAACATCCAAACATTACACCAAAATTAGTAAATCTAAGATTTTAGAAAAATCCTTACAATTGCAAATCGAGAGAAATGGAGGTCGAAAATGATGATGGTGCTTTTGCAAATCTCGTTCCTTGTTTGTTGAGGATTCCGAAAATATAATTTTCGTGGGTCGATTTATGAATCCGAAATTTGGTGAAGATTTTTAGAGAGTGTTTGAGGTTGTGTGTGTGTTTTTGTTGGTGATAAATGAAAGAGGGAATGGGGTGGGGGTTGGGTTTTTGGCTGATCCAAAGAAAAGAAAGGAGGGAAAACGATTCCCAAATTACAGTATTTGCCCCGTGTCCTAATCGATTAATCGTTTGTTTTTAGTATTTAACCAAACAATTATATTACAAAAATATAACTGGAGTATTTAAATAAAACTACCTTGAAATTAATAATAAAAACAGTTGTCGAGATATTTAAGTTATTTGGTTCGCGTTTGATACATTTTTGTTAAATTATTTAAAATGTCGTCGCGATAATGTAATTAATGTTCGTTCAATTGTGTATTTTATATCACAAAATACGTTCTCATTATTTAAGTAAATTCCTGTCACCAACGTCCAAGTAAATTTATGTCGGAATTCCATCCGGTTACTTTGTACGATTTAACCAAATCGCGTGCGTACATATATATAAATCACCTTATATATACAAATAGAGCCTGTAATTAGTCCTATTACATACTAATTACAACTAGTTACAAATAATTAGGCATAGTTAATTATTCTAATTTTGCAGGTGTTACAACAATAAAGTTTAATGATGATAGTCTATATATGATTTAATAATATATATAGGGGTATGTTAGTAATTTCAAGTATATTTTCCAAATATTAATAAAAATGTTATAGGTAAATTAGTAAATTCTATCTTCAAAAAAAAAAAAAAAACATTGAAATGCATTATATATTATAGTATAGATAGATATAAAAAAAGCTTTAATTAATTAATAATATTATGTCATATGTTTAATACTTTAAAGTTTAATAATAATGGTATTAATGAGATTTTAATAGATGTAGGGGTATGTTAGTAATTTCTAGTAGGTTTTTCAAATATTAATAATAATGTTAGAGGTAAATTAGTAATTTCCCTCCTAAAAAAACATGACAAATGTATTATATAATAGTATAGATAACTTGATTTCACACTTAATTTCTCTAATTATATAACTATACAAATAAAATTAGTAATCTTATTTTAATTATTTATGTTGATTTTATTAATTATTTAATCGAAAGATATTGCAAGTTAATAATTTTGAATGTAAATGTAAAAGGAAAATAAGAAGATATTATGTTAGCTAAAGGTCGAATAAAAAACGAAATTAAAATCATATTTTTTTTTTGTAAACGTTATAAATAGGACGGATCGTGTAAAATGAAAATAGTTCGAATTGCTCTAAACCCACACAAAATGCAGTTGCTAACATGTTCATCTTATTCCGACCTTCCCGTCCATAATTGACACGTCTTGTAACTCCTTACGGTTAAAAAGTTATGCCATATTATGATTACATTCAAGTTTAATGATAATAGTCTATATAAGATTTAATTACATATGTAGGGGTACATTAGTAATTTCAAGTAGATTTGTCAAATATTAAATAAAAATGTTAGGGGTAAATTAGTAACTTCTATATAAATAAAAAAAAGTATTGAAATGCATTATATATTAGTATAGATAGATATAGAAAAAGTTTAATTAATTATAATTTAATATCATATGTTTGATACTTAAAGATTAATAATGATGGTATTAATGAGATTTTAATATATGTAGGGGTATGTTAGTAATTTCAAGTTGGTTTTTCAAATATTAGTAATAATGTTAGGGGTAAATTAGTAATTTCTCTCTTAAAAAGACATCACAAATGTATTATATAATAGTATAGATAAAGCAATAGTCTAATGTTTTTACCGGGCAAGGGCCGGGGTGTCAAGATATTGATGTTACATAAGATGTCATTGTATTCGCAAAATCGAGGATTGTCATACCATGTCCAGATCATAAGATCCTACTATAATAGCTTATATACACACAATGCACTTTGATATATACCAAACACAAATTATTTGGCAAAATCATTATACATCAATAGCAAGTTACCATTTGATGTTTTGGACCATATAAATTAAATCCAACCGATAAATACAAAACGAAAAATGATCGAGAAGAGAGTAGGACCGGATCACTATACAATCCTACCATCCTACCTCTAATTCTAGATCCGATCCCATCACTATCCGATTATATATTGATTATTAATATCGTAGGATCTTACGATCAAAATTTGAATCCTGACAACCTTGCTACCATGTATTGACCATGAAAAATCTTTTACTTTCATCAATCAATTAAGGTGTGGCCATTTAAGTTAAATTACTTTTTTTATTCAACATGTTTAACTCGTGTTACACATGTTTTTATGAGATTGGGAGCATGCATGATCACAAATTAACTCATAAAGGTTATACGAAACTTAAGTTACTTAGAATTTTTGTGGAAATGTTACATAATGAAATGGACTTTCACCTATAAATATTGGAGATCGGTATTATTATGCTTGAATTCTTCCATAAACATGCTACAACTACAAGTATATATAGGGGGGAAATCCTAATTAACTAATCACCTTTAGGAGATGGGCCAGGTTAATTTTCATGGGCTTCAACAAAGGGAGAGAGCCCAAGTCAACTCTTATGGCCTAAATCATACAACAATTGGCAGTGATTAAAAACATCATGGAATAAAGCCCACATAAGATGAATTTTTCAAAAAGATGATACTTGAATATGTAACTCAAAAGGTTCATCAACCGATTAAGCTATTGATTTAGACCATATAGTCTAATAGATCTCTGCTATGAGTTGTACATGTTCAAGAGTAGCACCAAAACTGCACTACCCAATAATTTAAGATGCATTCATATCTATAGAGACATTGATGCAGACATGTATCTATTTTTCAAAAACAAAAGGCAAAAAATCGAAAAATGTTATGATCAAAATCTAGTCCAAAAACCATTCATCTATATTTAGTTCTATAACGCACCACTATGGTTTTGGTGCCAATCTGTATAACGACAATTCAAACCCACGATTAAGTTTTTACGGACGAAACTAAGGTATACCAAGAAGTCTTAGATAAATTTCACGATAGGGTATATATTACCATTCACCAAACACTAAGTCATTTGTAATGCAAGAACTTGATGTAACTTCATTTCTTAGTTGACTGCGACTTGTGCAGATAGCATATTCGGTTGAAGGCTCTCTTGGGTTGTTGATACTTTGGTCTGATTGGCGGATAGCTTCAGCACCTGCACAGCTTCTTCCACTCTTGCAGCTAAAGCTGTTGGTGATTCCAAAAGCAAGAGCAACTCCCAGTTGTCCATCTCCAACAACATTCCCGTGATCTTTGCAGCAAGTTCAGGCTGAAATTTGAAAAAATGAGTCAAATATAATAATCTCATCAAATAAATTTAATTACAAAGTATCCATGAATGTATCCCTGTTTAGTATTTCAACTCCATGATTATATGGTTCATAAAAACTTGTTTGCATTTATGTTGGCATCTTATTGCCGTTTTTAACTTTTTCTACTTTGAATGAGTCCAGTAAGTTTAATTATTTTTTTTATGATTCATCTTGTATAGTGATATACAATATATCCTTTTTGATTTACATGTTACAACTGTTACTGAAGGATCTTAGTACCTCTATATAAGTAACTTTAATTTATGGTCTGGTTCACTATATTGATCAAACTCGGCCTAGTTAAGACGGAAGCAGGGATGCAAAAATTAAGGTCAAAGCTAGAATTACAAAGTCATTGTCCAATCTTTTGGTTCGATAAAGTGATAAACCCACATTCTATCTCACAAACACTATTCACTTTTAATCAGCTACTCCAATTAGGCAATCATCAACCATCACATTCATGAAAATGCAACTATTGTATAGAATAAGAAAGTCACCTCATGTTGGTTGACAAGGGGGTAGAGACGTTCCCCTAGCATCTGCTTTTGAACATCTGGCGAAGTAACAGCACACATACTACTCAATATCTCAGATCCATCAGCACTGCGTCCAGCAGAATTCGAAGCAGAACTTGCTACCGACCCATTGATTCTTCCTCTATTTTGTCTTTGAACTCTTGGAGCGTTAAATATCTGAACATACATATATACTTCAAAAATCAACCAAACTTTATGCAACAAGAATCCCACCCGAAGTAAAACTACTATTGCAGGCAGTATAGTTTTTTTGTACAGTTTTTTGCGGAGAAATATGGAACTTACTGAATAATAGGAGGATGTGTCGACCGGCCTTGTTGGAGGGGCAAAGCTGTAAGGCCTCCATCCTGGCCTTATTCCCATAGGTTGATACATAATCCCAGGTCGTTGAGGCACTTGTGAATAAATGCCGGGAGATGATGGATAGTAAACAGGAGGATATCCACCAGGGATGAGAGCAGATGGGCCCACCATTCCCGCCATACGTTGTGCATACTGAATTTGTAATTGGGCTTGTCTCTCTTCTTTCCTTTGAGCGATAGCCACATATAAAGGCTTCCCATGAAACATACATCCTGTAAATTCAGTGCCAGTATGAATTAAACCATTTTTTTGTGAAAAAAAAAAAATATTCTACAAATCTTGATCATAAACACCAAAGCATGACATATATTAAGTATAAAGTTTTCAGTTAGTACTAAGGTGTAGTAATACTATCTCACCATGAAAGGTGTTCACAGCCTTGTTTGCTTCATCAGGTGTGGAAAAACAAACAAATCCAAACCCCTTACTCAATCCTTTTTCATTAACCATCAATTTTGCAGAGGTGATTGTGCCACATTGACTGAAGCATTCTTGCAATTCATCTTCGGTGACATTATCATCAATATTCTTGACATAAACGTTTGAACCCTGAAGTAAAGAAGTCGTTACAGATGTTCAATGAACTGATTATCAACGATTAACGATGTTGCTAGACATAAAATTGTGGGAAACATACCTGGCATTTTGATATTTGTTCTTTCCTCCACTCCTCAAATTGACGCCGCAAAAGTTGTTCTCGCTCTGATTTCTTTTGTGCACGACCAACATATAGAACCTTTGCACCTGTACTTACAAAAATGTGTCAAAATATGTTATTCAGCTGACCAACATATAGAACCTTTGCACCTGTACTTACAAAAATGTGTCAAAATAAGTAATATAGCTAAAATGATTGCATTAAGTTTAAATAAAGCATTGTTTCATAAGAAATGTTGCATACCAAGACTCATCCCATTCATAGTTTCTGTCGCCTTCTTAGCATCATCGGGGTTCTCAAAATTCACAAAGCCAAAGCCTCTAGAAGCCCCATTTTCGTCTCTCACTATAACCAAGCTAATAATATTCCCGAATTTAGAGAACTTCTCCTTGAGAACGTCTTCTGTTATATCTAAGTCTAGATTCTTGATATACAAATTTGTGTACTTATCAGAATTGGATAATATTCTATCACTCTTCTTCATAAACTTCCCTACATATCTGCAACAGTTGAATGTAAAAGAGATTAGAAAAATTAAAAATTTAACGACATTATCTATTTTTTTTATAATTCAAATTTAGGGGAAATGTGTCATACATTTGTTTGCCTCCGACATTAGTGCCATTAAGGTACTCAATAGCAGCATTTGACGATTCCTCTGTCTCAAACTGAACGAAACCATACCCTTTGCTCCTGCCATCCTCAAATGTCGAAACTTTACATGACAATATGTTCCCAAATTTCTGAAACAATTCTTGAAGTTGAACATTGTCCGTTGACTCATTCAAATTCTGCACCAAAGAACAAAGACAATAATGTTATCTTAATACATCATACACTTATAGATGCTAATAGAATGATCGAGCTTACTTTTACAAACACGTTCCCAATCCCACTCTTTCTAACATCAGGATCACGATTAGCCCTTGTCACCCTTATCATTTTCCCACATAACATGGTGTGGTTCTTATCTTCGATAGCACGTGTGGCTGCTCAGATTTAGCACCAAACGAGTTAGAAAAAGGGGAAAACTACAACGGTTCTAGTTGCATACAAATCAATTCGATACAAAAATCAACACATGAATTGAATAAGACTCCCTTAACAAGTACTAAGAATCAAAACCATGTTAATTACAATAATAATAATAATAATAATAATAATAATAATAATAATAATAATAATAATAATAATAATAATAATAATAATGATAAATAAATAAATAAATAAAAAATAAAGAATGAAATTACCACAGAATCATTTTTCTTTTTCATCATGATGATATGCTAAATTTTCTGTAATTTACACAATCAACAGTTCAATGATGCTATTAATAATATAAGCTCTCTAGAACGTAAATACTCCGTATATTTTTAGGCCTATCGATCATTTTTAATATTTTTAAAATACATAATCATTTTAGATGAATTACATAATTATAATCAAATCAAAACATTATAATTACCTAATCAAAAAATTTCGATTACGCATTTTCCACTAGTTAATATATTTAATATATTCTAATAGTTACAAAATAATCAAAATAAAAAAAAAACATTTGTCAATTAATCAAAATTAACACAATCTAATCAAATCATTACTAATTTACATAATCATGATCAATGAACTTATCATATAATGCAAGCATGCAGGTATTTATGATATAAGAAAAAAGATAACAAATTATAAATTGTCATGCAAATTCATAAAACAAGCAACCATAAACCTAACGCATACAAACAACAAATAGATTTGTTTAACAATTGATTATAAATTTTGATATGAATGCATATATGCACATGGATGATGATGATGATGATGAAGATGATGATTATATACCATCTTCTGGTGACAAGAAATTAACGTAGCCATAACAAAGTGATCGGCCAGTGGACGAATCACGACAAACCCGAACGGACGACAAACTTTTGTAATCTGCAAATGCATTGTTTAAATGTATGTCGTTGATATCGGGATGCAAATCTCCGACGTACAACGACGCCGGAACAACCAACGCCGGTGATGCTGACGGTGTTGCGGGTCCCACAGATGCCATGGTTTGTGATTTTACGATCAAAAATAGAGAAGTAAATTCTTATTCTTATGGAGATGAATGATAAACGATTTACGTTTTGTTAATGGAAATTGAATGAAAGAGAGGAATAAATTATTACTTTTTTCATAAAACATGCGTTTTTTTAGGGAAGATATTATTACATAGGATTTGTGAGAATATTAATTAATTAATTAATGGGAAATTAAATGTGAAGCGGGTTTTAGTATGGAAACGGTTATTTGTGTTTTAATGAAGGCAGATTGTAATAATGTAAAATAAAATGTTGGAGGGTCAACGCGTTGACGTTATCATACGTGAATTTGTTGACAAATTGTATTATTTGTATAGAAATAAAAGTGAGTGATAGTACACCATAAAAAAATTCGTATAGTTAGTTGTGTACATAAATTTTTTGATGACATACTATAAAGTATAGTTAGTGGTGACCAAAGAGTCATTGGCCTAATGATATTGTGGAAACCCTCTGATCTTGAGGTTGTGGGTTCAAGTCCGGTGGTGGACATATGTATATATAATTGTGGAAAAATTGTACATATTCGTGGAAAAATTGTACATATTCGTGGTAGTTAGTTGTGTGTGTGAGTTTGCCTTTCTAAACAAAAATAATAATAATAATAAAAAAAAATAGTTAGTGGTTTATAGAGAATTTTTCATGGTGTACCGATTATCTAGAAGTATGTGTATTTTCTTATTCTAGCTACTCTTTGAATTAAGATTTTGTAATCTGAAAATGTTTGAAGGCAAATTAGATGATTAATGTTATATGATGTGTAAGTTGGTTATGTGAGGGTTATAGGATAATTGAATTAGAAAGTTAATGCGATAATATATAAAAATATTTGTAGTTTTTATACTCTAGTTCACGGTTTCCTTATTTGAATGTCCCAATTTTATTGTTCAGTTACATAATATAAATAGACAACAATAATTAGGTAAAGCTCTTTTATATCCTTAATTAATGCATACGCCACAAAAAGAGTATGTAAAAATGTTTGACGTAAAACTGTAATCTTAACAAAAAGTAGAGTGTAACAATGATATTGTATTAAACGGTGTACTTTGGTGTCTATGGACAATAAAATTTGAACGGATGAAGTATTATATACTTGTTATTGTTAGTGTGTAGATATTGTATTACGAGTATAATGTAATAGAGTATATATATATATATATATATATATATATATATATTAATTTCAATTCAATTTTATTCTATGAATTATAACGTAAAGGGGACTGGTGTAAATGGGTTACTTTAACCATTAATGTGAAATAAATGAACATTGTGAATTGGAAAAAGCAAATGAGAATAATATAGTGATTCTACATTGACTGGTTGGTAAAATATGCTTCAATATCTTATACAATTATCATATAAGTAACACTATAATATAATTGAAGATGAAGAGAGCATGAGTATGTTAAAAACATATATCAAAACATATATCACGAGGGCGGAGCTAGGATTTGAATATGTACGGGCGAAATTTTTTTTTTTTTTATCAATTTTCAACTTTAGGAGGTCAAAAGCTATAAAATATCTTAAATACCTTTAAAAAAATTTATTTTTTACATGATTTGAAAATTTTTTGAAGGGCAACTGCTCTCATACCCCCCTCTGCATCCGCCCCTGGTTCTACTGTTTAGACTAGATTCTTACCGGTGTTTATTAAAATGGAAGTATTTAGCTTTTGTATGTAGTTTTCTTAAGATGTACAGTAATAGTTTATGATCTCAACCCAACCATCCCAGTAGCCATAGATAGTAGTAACATAGTCAGTTTTAGGCATGTTCAATCAACGGTTTTTCCAATAGTTAATAGTGTATAACGCGGAAGGATTAATGAGGGTATAATAGGATAGTTAATAATTTACAACCTTTTTCAAAGGCAAGTGTCCTATAACATACACCCAACAAAACATGATAACATTACTCGTTTAAATGGATATGTGTTGTTCTTTATAACACTTTACATATGAGGTGAACCCGGAAACACAACTACAAACACAAAAAAATAAAACCAGGAAACCTTTAAACCAAATCATCTAAAATCCTACACATCAATCTCCCACCAGTTACCAGCTGCAAAACAATCTGGACACCCCTTAAGACTGTAACTCGAGTTTGACCCCTTAACTTGAACTCGACCAAATTTTTGTCTTCACATTTGCTGCATTGTGCAGAATTCTCACCAGCCAAAGGCCAACCGACACAACCAATGTGTCAAAAACAATGGAGTTTTCGTCAAAAACAAATGTGTCAAAAACAATGGAGTTTTCGAGTTACTGAGTTTTCATATAATCGTACTTGCCATATAAAACAAATCATCATTTTATAATAAATACTCCTTACAAAAATTTTACTATACCTTGCAAAAATGAACTTTTAACAAAAAGTGCAAACAACGATCTCTCTTTTTAATGTACATTTTCATAATTTGTTTGAAATCGTTCAATCTTGCAAAATATAATGTTTTGAATTTCTGAAGATATGATAGTTAATTTGTAACGCAAAAGCAAGTAGGATTGTGGAAAAATCAAAACCTTTAAATTTATTTTTTTGGTATTTTACCATAGAGAAAAATGAAGAATCACTGCAATTATATGAAGCAGAATCGCTTGAACTACACTTGTGGTTCTTGATGAACTGCTGTGACTCAACTCTCCAGCATTTCGGAATTCATCCTTACTGGAAGTTATTGAGACATTTACATCATTTGAACCTGAGGAATGGATATGACAAAGACATTCACGAGATGATTCCATACGATTTGAAGAAAAAGAATAACAAAGGGGAAGGCCATGCTTACAATCATAATCAGTCCATCCAATTCGTTTCTTTGATAAATCATAAACAAATATCTTATCTTTAAGAACAAGATCTGCAACGGAAACATTTTCAATCAGTCCAACAACAAAACAGCTGTAGGTTGGTATAAAAAAGGTCAAGTTTCACAAGTATTACAGCATTTTCCCTAGAGGTGGCAAGGTGTGGGGTCGGATTGTGGGTCAAAACTCAAAAGGGTTCTTATAAAGAATTAACGGAATGAATATGATCACAATGTATATTAGTACTCCCTCCGTCCCGAATTTATTCTCCACGGACATAAAAACACACGAACTTTAAGAAAAGATAATCATTACAATCTACTTTTCGGTAAGATGACAGTTTTACCATTACTTTCTACACCTTTTTATGTTATATATGCATTAGGGCCGGTAATAAAGTAATTTAATTAATTATATTCATCCATTTATGGAAGTGGACAACTAAGTTCGGACAACAAAAAAGGAAACATGGACTATAAATTTGGGACGGAGAGAGTACAACAATAATGATCTAAATTTCTGAATCAACAATTTAGGTGGTAAAAGACTAAAAGCATTTAAAACACACTTTGGGCGACTTGACCCGTTTAACCCATTCGACCCGTTTAGCCCTTTTCATTTTTTAGTTAATAATTCTAGTTGACTCCGTTTAGATAAAAGATAACCACGTCAACCCATTCATAAGCAAATGTGTCAAAATTATAACCACGTCAACCCATTCATAAGCAAATGTGTCAAAATTGCCATCAATGTAGAAGTTACAATATAGTCATGGAAAAATTATGAATTGATTATCAAGAAGTTAATGGTCGACTGATTTCCTTTATAATAATAGTGATGACATCTTAAAAACATCCTTCCTTTATGTGTTATATCGGTGGAATTTCATTTATAGATTACAGCAGTGGGTTAGAGTGTTTCCTTCGCCTTTAATCTTGGTGGATTATGTTCCTTTACATATAAGAGTAGTGGTATCTCTATATTTTATTTCCTAATTGTGTCTCGAATAATCAGTTCCACACTAGAAAGCTTTGCAAAATAGCATTTTCAATATGTATCCTGAATGTTCGTTTTAAACTTTCATGTGTGGAATAACCTTATAGGGCCTATTTAACTGCAAGCCATAACATAAAATATTTATATATCTCAACAAGTACAATAACTATAGCAGTATCAAACCCAGGCTAGTTAAACTAACCTCCAAGAATCGATACCCCATTTTGAACTTTCTGGAAGCCGATGCACCATGGTGTACCTCCATCCTGTAACCGTTTGGTTCAATTGAGATTAGCATAGTGCGTTATGATATACACTTAAACTGAAGACTCGAGAAAAAACACACAGGAAACTCAATATCTTGAACATGGAACCAAGAGGGATAATAGTAGTGTAGCATGTATTTAAAACTTAGTATAAACTTCTTCTTCTTATTTATTTTATTATTATTATTATTAATATTATTCTAATAAAACTTCCCCTTTCCATAGATTTCTCTGACACACTATTACTATTGGGCAACAAAACTTTGAGGTTCATACTCAGGACCTCTAGGCTATCTTACCAAGTTTCAACACTAGCAAGCTTAGTTGGGCACTTGGGCCCTTTATTATTCCCATTTTGTCAAACTGACCACATATATCGATAAATTGTGTAAAAAATTACAGGAACACTCACAACGGGATCCCCATGTACAAGATAGTTCTCTGGCTTAAGGATCATGGCTGCACCACCAGCAAAGTTTAAGGAAACCTCTGGGAAAATCCCACTTATGCTGTTATTAAAATAAATAAATAAATATATACAAGATCAGTTGGATGTCCAAATGGCTAGGAAATAAAGAAACACAACTAAGATAGACATTTGGGAGGTACCTTGATGAAACCAAATAACATTGGGTGCCCTTTGAGATGACTGGTGTCGTTGATTTTGAAACTGCTGATGTTATCTGCAAAAAACCATATACTTGACATAAAGGTAGGCCCAAGGTACGCAAATGATAAAAAAGGCACACATTACTTTGTAAGTTTCAAGAGTTAGCGACTTCCATACATTCATTAGAAGGATAGATACCTTTAGTTTGGCACACACAAAAATGGAAAAAAATGCAGAAAATGTTAAGTTGTGAAAATCGAACAAATTGGATACGAAAATTGAAAGTGACATGAGGTAATTAATTGGCAATGCATTAATGGAATGTCACGTGATGGGATGGTCTTGTTTTTACAAGACTTGCAGCGAAAGCTAATTGAAGTCGGCTGCAATTGTTTCGTACGAAAGTATTAATTTTCTTTATTTTCACAAGTTATATAATGTAACCTATATTGTATCAAACCGGTAGCCACCAAAATATAAAGAAGTACTCTCTCGGTTTGGCCCCGTGGACTAAACCAATCTCCAAGTTGGAGATTGGATATAACCACGTTAAATCCTTGTGTTTTTTATTGTTTTCGTTTATCTTGTTTGCTCGTTGTTTATCCGCTTATTGTTTTGTGGGTGTAACCTCGATTACACGGGTGTGTGTTAGGTTGTTTTTGCTAACGATATCAGAGTGATCAACTGGTTATTGTTAGTTGCTCCGCTGCAAATTCCTAACAACTGGTATCAGAGCTTCATGGTTTGAAGATCGGGAACGATGGCGGATGGGAGCATGAACAAGATGGTTTGATGGTTAGGGTTTCTATTTGGAAGATATAGATCTGGGAAAGATCTTGATCCGGAAGAAAAGAAGAACCATCGGGGAACAATTGATAGACAAGGTTTAGGATTTGTTTTGCAACATGGTTATCAAGATCAATAGACTTGCCTTCTTGGATCGCAACGAACTCGGTGAGTTTGTTTTTCCGGGTTGAACAAGTTAGGTTTTTTCTAGTTGGTTGTGATGTGAAGACACGGCGGGAGGCCGGTAGCGTTGTGACGGTGATTGTTTCGCGATGCCGGTAATAGAGTCGGTGATTAGGTTTTTCGATTGGTGATTTGTTGCGGAGAGAGTTTTGGGATCCGCGTTATGGATTCGGGTTCTTTATTCTTTGCGATCCCGTGCAAAAGAATAAGTGGACGTTATCAAACTTAGGGGTTTGATGGTGCGAGTGTAAGGACATGAAGTCTCGGAAACTTCATTGATACGGACTAGGTTATTCAAAGATGCGAGGTTTGTTACGGTACTCAAGAGGATGGTTTTCTCGGTTGGGTATATGGGTAATAAACGGTACCACATCCGTTTTGGAAATCAACGGTGATGGGTGTCAGAGGTAGTTTTGTTATCGCTCGTGGGTTGAAACGGGAGACCATGATTTTGGTCGAGTATTCCTTGTTCTTGGAATGATTAGGCAGGTTAGAGCTACTTCTCTTGAAGATATTGATTGTAGAAGATGTCGGATAGAACGTGATCGACTGAGCTCGGGAATTGGTTGATGTTTGGTTCAACAATAGAGCGATTCTTCTTGAGGAATCAATTGGAAATCTTCAAGTGGGTTAGAGGCGGATAAATGTGTAAGTCCTAATGTTTGAGCTTTCGGATATTGTTGAGAGTGTCGGAACTCTTGGGAGTTTGTTAACCGGTGGAAGTATCGAAGCTAGTGGGAGTTTAGCAACTAGTGGGAGCTTTGGAGATTGGTGTGCAACAATTGGATCTCAGTTTCTACAGTTTTAGTTTGTGAATTCCGGGTAACACTAGAGCGTTCAGATCTTCGTTTTTTACTCTCCAATGGCAAAGTAATTTGCGACTGACCGTGTATAATGAACCAGAGTCTTCTCATAAGAGCCTCGATTATTATTTGGATCCGTACAGTGGGAGCAGGCTGAGTGGGAGAAGATGTGTTCATTGAAACCGTAGCTACGTTTTAGGTCGGTGTACCAGCGGGAAAGCAAAGGTTTGTAATGTAGGTTTTCAAGGTTGTGACTGCGATCTCACGGGTAAACCTTGATGATAATCTACGGGTTAGTTCTATCGGCGATTTTCTGATTGCTGGGAAGGAAAATCGGATGGACGAAATTCTGTGCGGGTTGGTCGTTGACATGTCGGTGGCAAGATCCGATGTGGCTGTAATCGACGAATTGAAGAAGCGGCTGTCTTCTTGATGGAATCTTGTGGTTGAAGTCGTTGCACATTTCAACGCATCTTCTTGGGCTAGAAGATGGTGGTGCGGATAACCGGAGAGTGGTCCCAGTTTAGTAGTGGTGTTCAGTTAGCTTTGTATATCGAAAGTCTTCCGATTCTGTGAGATCGAGTAAGCGTGTCCCGGATGGTTTCCGGCGGTATTGGTTGAGCTAAGAACAAGGTGTTGCTAAAGGGGCGTAAAAGGTGTTGGCTTATTCCAGTTTTCAATACGTGTAGTTGAAGAGCTTTTTATCGAAAGTCTATCTAACTCGAGTTTAGTTAGTGTGCGTGTCCCAATTGGTATTGGCGGTATGGAGAGGCGGATTCGACTTGGTTGAAAGGGAATTATTTGAGGGTTTAATAATTTTAGGTTTGTCCGATCTTCAAGTGGGAGATTGTTAAGTTGTGAAAATCGAACAAATTGGATACGAAAATTGAAAGTGACATGAGGTAATTAATTGGCAATGCATTAATGGAATGTCACGTGATGGGATGGTCTTGTTTTTACAAGACTTGCAGCGAAAGCTAATTGAAGTCGGCTGCAATTGTTTCGTACGAAAGTATTAATTTTCTTTATTTTCACAAGTTATATAATGTAACCTATATTGTATCAAACCGGTAGCCACCAAAATATAAAGAAGTACTCTCTCGGTTTGGCCCCGTGGACTAAACCAATCTCCAAGTTGGAGATTGGATATAACCACGTTAAATCCTTGTGTTCTTTATTGTTTTCGTTTATCTTGTTTGCTCGTTGTTTATCCGCTTATTGTTTTGTGGGTGTAACCTCGATTACACGGGTGTGTGTTAGGTTGTTTTTGCTAACGATATCAGAGTGATCAACTGGTTATTGTTAGTTGCTCCGCTGCAAATTCCTAACAGAAAACACACACAACTTTGCAGGAACAAGCTATTTTGACGAAGACTGTCATGTTTTGATCCGTTCAGAGAACTATGAACACAACGCCTTTGAAAAGATATTGGAGTAAGTCATTAAATGAAGACATAGTGAAAACAGAGCTTCATGAAATAAGAAAAAAGATTATGTGGGAATGCTTTTTTGTTATAATTATCTCTCTAAAATGCTACAATTTGCGCACACACTCTGTTCGCAAATGTAGTGATTTTCTATTTTAAAGGCTCCTCTAGCTCTCTTTTATTTTCCTCTTATATATACAAGAAAATAAATATGAAAGGCATTTTCTATGAAGACACGTAATTAAATTATGTGATCATGGAGTGATAATTTTCTCAAATGATTCAGTAGAAAAATGACAGTGAAAAAACACAACACTTACAGCATTAACAAAAGGCTCAAATGCTTCTTCAATGAGGTATGTCAAAGTTGTTCCAGTATCAACAATGGTTCCTCGGTTATCTGATGTGGTGAAAACGGATGGGTCAATTGCCAACATCTGCCCATTGACAGCAATATTCTGAAGATCCAGATTGTAATGAGGCCTGAATTTTTAAGATCGGCCATTATATTTTCTAAACATATAGCCAATAACATTATAACGGTATAAAAATTACAACATATTTTTTTTTTCACAATTCCAAGTTATAATGTTCTATCATACACAAGATTCTCATCTTCTGTGATTATTGGAGGGCATTCAGCAATAGACTAAAATCAAACAATTTACTAACAGACATTAAAAATGGTTCACCATAATTTTCATGAGATTGAAGGAGAATGAGATTTAATGCAAAGATTTTAGAAAGTACCACCTCTATCTCAATATAATTTTAACAGTTAACTGAGCACATTGTTCAGCGTTTGACTTTTACCAATATATATCACATGTCCATCCATGAAAAACAAAACAAAAAAAGTCATGTGGACCAAATCCGATAATCTCCACATTCTAGTGCGCAAAGACGTCATTTTGAACCACTTGTGGCCAAACCAAAAGATGTCGCATTTCTTTTGGAGCAGAAAACTTTCTCTATGTAATGATTATGCCAGTTGAAAAACCTAAATACCCTAAACCTGAGTAACGTCAATTGGGAAAAGTTAAAAAAGTTTTTATATATAAAGTAATACGTACTGTGATGGGACAAGGGGACTATAAACCATGGTGGGGTCCAAAATCTCACCAAGGACAAGCTTGCCACCACCAGTTCCATCTCCTTTCAAGCAATGTGAGAACACCTTCGGGGTAATCCCTCGTGATGAAAGTTGTGACACAACAGATAGGCCATGTTGCCCGAAACCAAAAATCCCATCAATCGCCTTATCAGGTTTAGTCAAGCTACCTGTTTGATAGGTGCTACACCTATAACCAACACCACAAGCCAGATATAGATCATCAGAAAAATACCGACTTTTCATATGTGCTTCACATTACTGTAAATTCGTGAAAAAATAAACAAAAATGGGTATGTACAGAACAAGTGAAGGAAAACTATTGAAAATGGGACAAGAAAAGCGCACCCGAAAGTAATGGAAGCAGAAGAGTTTGCAATCATGGAAGGGCCAACAATTGTGTCGAAGTACAACAAATCCGTAAAATAATGACCTGATGTTCCACTACCATCCCCATATCTAAACTTATAACCACATTGATTCCCCTCCGTACATGAGGCATCTGCAGTTTGAACTATTGAAGAGCAAATCGAGTCTGAACAGGATACCGACCTAGCTGTTGACGAGCTTCCAGCATCAAAGAAATTAAGTTCAATCTATAAACCATACACAAACAAAACAAAAGCAAATTTAGAATGCATTTAGATATGCCATTCAATTTTTTAATAACATACAAAAGAAGCATACACCGAATCCACTTGATTGAGGACAATTACTACAAGAACTGCAAGTAACCCATAAGATGTCGCTTCCAGTATCAATCTGAACATTAAACTCTTTTGGTGGAGAACCCAACTTCACTTTTGTAAAGTACAACCTATAACACAAAACCAAAAAACATACATTATAACTTTTAGAGTCATACAATATCTTCTCAAACTTCATATTTCTTCTGACCATATTACATTTGACAACCACCAACACAAATTAAACAGTGTAGATAAATAATTCAGTAACAAAATCCACATTAGTTTGTCGTTGAAAAATAAAATGTTTTTTATATAATCAAAAGGTCAAAATATATCCATCTGTCAGTAATCAATATGTCACAATCTAATATTTTATGTTTATTTTAAAATGTATGATTAAGAAATACATATATACAAGAAGGGGCGGAGCTAGAATGGGGGCAACGGGAGCAACTGCCCCCCCAAATATTTTGAAATTACGTAATAAATAAATTTTTTGAAGTTATTACTGACAATTTTAAAATTTTATCCCATCAAAACTATAAAGAAGTACAAAATAATTTTGATCCCAAGAATCATAAACCCTCATTGTCTTACCTAAAATGTTTATTAAACTAAGATAACCCTCTAAAAACAAATTCCAGACAAACAAGCCAACAACATATTCACATGAACATGGTCACCGACAATTATACATATTTTATTACACCATTAAAAATTTCCTATGTTTAATGTAACCAATTAATTAATGGGCATAAAAATCATTTAAAAAAGGTAATTGAAACTTAAAAAATAAAAATCCTAACTTTGATGAATTATGTGACCCATTAATTAATTTAAAAATATTCCATACGTAAATAATGGGTATATACATAACAAATATATAAACTTTTGTGGGTATTTTGTTTTGATGAAAATTACCCGCCGTAGTAAGGATCGGAGGTGCCGGCGACGTTGAAGTCAACAATGCCACCGGAGAAGCGTTGCAACATCCGCGCGTGTCTAACACGGTCACGTGCTCTAAGAACTTCAAGGTCAGCTGTTTCGTTCGCCGGAAAAGCCCTTTCTAAAGTCAAAACCCTGGACGGAAAACCACCGACACCGCCGGAGACAGCTGCGGCCGCCGCCACCAATAAAATAATCAAGAACTTCATGCCAGTGTTTACTGGCTTACTTTTAATAAATAAAAACCAAAAGAATGTGAACATTGATTGATTTTATTATGTGGGTGTGTATGAAAATGATATACCCAGTTAGAAAAATGTAAACTTTACATCATTATTGTAGGGGAATTTGGGAAAGGGGAAATTGGGATTGTAACGGTTGAATGGCGTGTGTATATATATACTTACAGGAAGTTGTATCTATTTTGTTTTGTAGAGAGAGAATGAAGAAGAAGAGTGAGAATCATCATTGACTGGACACTTTAATTAAAGTCAGTTGCACTCAGAGAAAACGAGTCATATTACAACAACAACAACAACAACAACAGTACCCAATCCCGTCGAAGGCGGGGTATGGGGGAGGTAAGATGTAGACAGTCTTACCCCTACCCAAGGGTAGAGAGACTGCTTCCAGAAAGACCTCCGGCAGACTCGTTCGTACAAAATAAAGTGCAAGTCCAAGCAATATTAGAAATAGTAATAAAGGTGGCAGTAGGAACAACTATCCCAATAAACATCCGCACCGCATCCGTGCCGCATCCGCACAGCAAACTCAGCAGCGACAGCAAAACCGTAATCAGAAACCTGCAACCTCAGCAATACTAACAATAATAGCCACAAAGATAATGATAATAATAATAATAATAATAATAATAATAATAATAATAATAATAATAATAATAATAATAATAATAATATAGTGACAATATTAGTAATTAGTAGTAATAATAGTAATATAATAATACTTATAATAGTAGTAGTAGGAATCGTAATAGTTCTACTAATAATAACAATATTTTATTAGGCAATTTTAGTATAATGATGATATTAATAACATTGATAATAATCTTATTGTTGAAATCAGTAATAATTATAATAATATTGCTCATAAAAATAATGATTCATCAATAATAATAGTAGTAATAGTAGAAATATAATACTAATCATACTAATAATAATTAATAATATTAATAATAATAATACTAATAATGATACTAATAAAAGTACTAATAATAAAATACAGATAAAATAAAAATACTACTAATAGTACTAATACTAATAATAATAATAATAATAATAATAATAATAATAATAATAATAATAATAATAATAATAATAATAATAAGTACCCCTAAACCCCCTACTCATCTACCAAAATTCTACGTCTCCACTCGGTCCGATCAGAGGTCATGTCCTCGGTAAGTGCTAATTCTTTGAGGTCTATGTTCACTCTATCCTCCCACCTAAGTTTAGGTCTACCTCTCTTCCTTACGCCATCAATAGTGATGTCTTCTACTCTTCTAACAGGTGCTGCCTGTGGTCTCCTCCTAATGTGTCCAAACCATCTAAGTCGTCCCTCTCTCAGTTTCTTCGTAATAGTCGTCACTTTTACCTGCTCCCTGAAAACACCGTTCGGAACCATGTCTAACATGGTCTTCCCACATGACCATCTTAGCATCCTCATTTCAGCCACTTCCATCCTAGTCGCTTGTGCCTTCGTCATCGGCCAACATTCGGACCCGTATAGCATGGAAGGTCTAATTGCTACCCTATAGAATCTTCCTTTCAGCTTCAATGGGATTTTTGGATCGCACAGGACTCCGGTAGCTGACCTCCACTTCAACCATCCCACTCTTATACGGTGTGTCACATCTTCGTCTATTCTACCTGATTTATGTAATACAGATCCTAGGTATCTAAAGGACTCTTTTGGATGGAGAATTTGATCCCCGATCTGAATATCCTCTACATCGTCATGTTCTCCCACATTACCGTCAAAAACGCAATGTACATATTCCGTTTTCTCTCTGCTTATCCGTAAACCTTCGTCCTCTAGTGCTTTCCTCCACTGTTCCAGCCTGCTATTCAGTCCCCCTCTTGTCTCTGATACAAGTACAATATCATCAGCGAAAGCCATGCACCACGGTATGCTCTCTTGGATTCCCCTTGACAACTCGTCTAGAATCAAGGCAAACAAGAAAGGGCTAAGGGCTGATCCTTGGTGTAGACCCACTTCCACTTGGAAGTACTCCGTGTTACCTACAGGTGTCCGTATGCATGTCTTAGCTCCCTCATACATTATCTATTTAATTTAATCTATATTTATCCATGGTCTAATTTTCGTATAAAACGTCTTAGCCTTTTATTTTTAGTAATTTAATATATATATATATATATATATATATATATATATATATATATATATATATATAGGGGAAGGATCAAGAGGGAAGCATCAAATTTGAGGGAAGGAGGGAAGCAAATCTCAGCCACTAATTTTCTCCCACCTTTTTCATACAATAAATAATACATATACAATACCCATTTAATCAACTTTAGTCTAAAATCCAAAATTAAAGCATCAAATTCAATAATTCATCAATCAAAAACATTATAAATTTTCCAATCCATCAAACACATTCATACATATCTTCAATTCGTCATGATTTGAAATCATCAAAAATTATGAATTTTGGGTATAACTTTTGGGTTTTTATATAAAATTTTATTTTGCCAATGAAAACAATAAATTAAACGAATTTCATCATACAAAACTTATAAACATATAATTAATCGAATTATGGTTGTCATTAATCATCAAATTTCACAGATTTGAAAATATCCAGAACGTTAACATACATTTGCAATGCATGTTAATCAAAATTACAAGTAAGATTCTTAAACATTCATATTTGTTGAATATTACCTTATATAAGTTATTATACATCGTTGAACGTTATAACATAACATTCATCAATGTATTACAATATATATGAGTTAATATGCATTATAAATGAATGTTATAATGTTCATCGGCATGATATAAGTTAATATTCGTCATAAATGAATGTTAAAGACTCAATGAGATGTTAACATGCATTTATGATGAATATGAGTTATTATACACTAATAACATATATAAGCTAAAATATTCATCATAAATGAATATTTAAATTGTAATTTTTATAACATGCATTTCAAATGAGTGTTAACTTTCTGAAAATTTTGATTTTTAGATTTTTTGGTGTAAAACGTAAAATAACTACAAGTTTGTTTGATTATTGATGTATATGTTCGATTTATTTGAATTTTGCTTTATATACATCTCAATTTTATACTCAATTGAATGAATTTGTGATTTTTTTTATGGGTTTCTACATTTTTCTTCATGAAATCTATTTTCTAACAATTTTTTATTGAATCTAACAATTGTTAATCAATCTTGCTCAACGAGTTGTGTATTAGTGTTTTTAAATTTATTATTGCAAGTTTCAAGCTTTAATTTGATGAATTTAAAATGAAAATCACGTTTTTAGTTGTTTTTGATTAACATGCTTTTGAAATGCATGTTAACGTTCTGGGAGGTGATTTCAAGTTATTTACAAAAATGCCACCGCGTTAACTTTTGAGTTGACCAGAATGTGTGGCTGAAAATCACTCCCTCCTTCCCTAATTATTTTACTTCCCCAAGGATCTCCCCCCTATATATATATATATATTATTAGAACTTGAGTTATTATAAGTAATTTATTAAATAACAATTAACTTACTTCATCTATTACGGGTTGATATAATTTGTAAATTTTATTTTACGTCGAATTGTACAGGTTGTTTGCTAGTTTAATTTAAAGGTGCATTTTGAGAAGAATGATAGTCACGAAATCTCAGCCTTGAGATTTTTTGCAACACTGCAATTTACATAAAATACATTGTCATTTAGATGCATTGAACTTAGCCGTTGATTAAATAAATTAATTGTGATCGTGTCCCTTCTTCCTCTCAGTAACCTTACGCATATTTAAATGTGAATTGACTGTTTAGTTGGCGAACATTATGGTAAACATGTGTTTACTACTCCTAGTGAATATGTATTAAATACCTCCGACCATCCTCTACCTAAACGAACTTGAAATATGATGACGATTGTTGATTTTTGAGACAATGAATCATATTCTTGATCGAAATTTGGTAAGATACATTATTTTTCCTTTTAATGATTTGTTACAGATTATAGTTTGATTCGAATTAAATTCGGCATTTTTAATATGTTATACAAATGAAATCTAAGGGTTCAATGACAAACATGAGTTTCGGTTTCGATGAAACGGTGTTCAAGATTTAAAATTTTTTTTTTTTTTAGTTTTTGGTGTTTTAATGGTATCGACTTCCGTGTGACTCTATTTCTAGCTAAATCAGGTATGCAAGTTTTAATACTTTACGTATACGGCTTATTTACCGGCTAAGGTGTAAACAAGTCACCCACTACATATGTACTTTTAAAACTTAGTAATATAGGTATATATATATATAACATAAGCGTATCGAGTATAATATGTGTTTAAATGAAGGAAACATGATGGGTGTTAGAATGTTAGATACAATAATTTTTTTAAAAGTTACAATAATTGGAGCTGATCTCATGTACATATTGGTTTAAGTGGGATAATACGTAGTAATATCTTTGCTTTTCAAATATATATATATATATATATATATATATATATATATATATATATATATATATAAAAGTAAGGTTTAAATGAGTACACCAATTTTGAGTGAGAATGAGAGAACCAACAGATTTCTGCCATGTGTCACTTTATTCTCTCTCCTCCACACTTTATTCTCTCTCCTCCACATTTTTAAAAATTAAATATCTCACAAACGGTAAGTCAAAAAATCATGAAAATTGCACCATAAAATTCAGCGTTTTCTCCTCTTCGATTTTCCGTCCCTCAAGGCATACTTTTGACAACTTTTTTTTTCTCATTTTTTGGTGGGTTTCACAAATTAGTAACACATGTGTTAGTGATTAGTTGTACATTTAATTTGTGGTTAAGGTTAATGTTTAGGGTTAGGTTTAGGGTTTAGTAGGGTTTATGGTTTAGGGTTTACAAGGGTTTAGGGTTTAGAAGGGGTTCAAGGTTTAGGGTTTAGAAAGATTTAGGGTTTAGCGTTTTGTAAAGCGTTTAGGGTTTAGGGTTTGGGGTTAGGGTTTAGGGTTTAGGGTTTGAGGTTTGGGGTTTCGGGGAGAAACCCCAAACCTCAAACCCTAAACCCTAAACCCTAACCCCTAAACCCCAAACCCTAAACCCTAAACGCAACACTTTAACACATGTGTTAGTAAATGTGAAACACACCAAAAAAATGAAAAAAAAAACTTTTCGAAAGTATGTCTTGAGGGACGGCAAATCGAAGATGAGAAAACGACGAATTTAATGGTGCAATTTTCATAATTTTTCGATTTGTCGTTTGTGAGATAATTGATGTTGGGGGTAAATGGGTTTTGTACATGTGGAACATTCTCTTTGTACACATGACTTGATATCATTGGTTCCCTCATTCTCACACAAATTCCTATTCTCATTTGAACCCTACCCTAGGGTCAGTTCCTTGTTTAATATCTAAATTTTTTGTTTTAATTGTTAAGGTTAAAGTATCTAATATATTTTTATCGAATAAAGATATAGTGAAATTAGGATAACAATTAAAATATATAGGGTTTTATATAAAACAATGACCACTACTGTGGAACCAAGATCAAAATTAATGTCACCAAAAGTTGAAACTATAATATTTGAAGCTAATACTAGAAATTCTAGAGTTAATATACCTAAAAGATTAAAATGGAATGAAATTACTCAAAACCAAAATTGGAAATTAGAAGATATAAGTTCACCCAAACCTTTAGAAACTATTAGCAAAATATCAGACATTACAGAACATACTGACGGAAGTATAGAAATAGATTTTGGAAAAGAACCACCTAGATATTCTACATATATTCCTGAAACCTCTAGTTCAAAATCTAGTGAACCCTTATTAAGAAGATCACAGTCTATGAGAGTTAAAGGAGTTGATTTTAATAGATCTATACCTAAACCACTATATGAAGATGATAATATAAGTGAAGATTTTAGTAACACTTATAACCCTTCTAAGTCTGAAGTAGATTATTATAGAGAAGAACAATTATGAGTAAAATACAAATGAATAACGATCATAATAGTTTTATATCAGTTTATTTAATATTCTTATATGAAGAACGAAAACAATTAATTCAACAGAAAGAAGAATTCAAAACCAAAAGAGATAGAAATTATAAATGGTTAAGCAAAGATCAAATAAAATATATAAAGAATATTACATCAAAACATATAGATACAATAAATATACTATTAAAAATAAATGCAAATAAAATAAAAACGACAAGATCTAAATTAACAATTTGTTAAAACAATGAATATAAAAGATTATAATTATCTAATGAACGAAAGACTTAATAACTATAATAAAGAAAAACTTACTTGGTATGAACTTAATTTTAAAGATAAAAAAATGTTTCATGAATTAAAATGGATTCTTTATATGCAAGACAGCAAAGAAAATATACCGTTTTTTACATGGTTTGAATTATATTGTATAGAAGAAAATATAGAATTTCCTTATAAAGTCAGGATTGAAACAATGACTAATATAAATAGATCATATACTGATTTAACAAATAATGAAGAAATTATAAGTATTAAGCCACCTTGTAAAGATATAATAATAAAAAAGGAAGAAAAAGAATATATAGGAATACCCTTTTCAAAAGCTGATAAACCAGATACTGATAAAATATTAAAAAATATTGTATATCAAAATAATCATACTAATGAAATGTTAAACACTATAGGACAACAATTAGATAGAATAGAATATAAAAATGAAGAAGCAAGTACTTCAAGTACTTCAACTAATATACAAGTAGAAGAAAACCCTATATTCATACCTTACAATATAGAAACACCTATAAACCTAGGAGGACAAAGTAACTTATTAAAAGAAATTGAAGAAAAACTTTCTAATTTTAGTATATCAAATCATAATAATATAAATGCTATAAATGAAGACGAAACCTCTGATATATCTGAAATAGAAGAACAATTTCATGCTATAGAAAAAATAAAATACAACCCTTATACATCCAATAAGACTTATACACCTCGACCAGAAACAAGAAATTATTATTATAGACCAACACCACCAGATTTACAATATGAAGAAAGAGATAAAATTGTACAATCTAGATATGATGGAAATTCGATATATGAATGGAATATAGATGGTCAAACAGAATATCAAATTTTAAACTTATTACAAGAAATGACTATGGCAGCAACTTCTTATAAAGCTCATAAAAATTCAGATAATAAAATAACACAAATGATAATATCAGGATTTACAGGAGTATTAAAAGGATGGTGGGATAGTTATGTAACTCAAGATGAAAAAAATCATATATTAAATTCAAAAAAATTAATTATAAAAACAGAAAATGGATCAGCTGTTCAAACACAGATTGATGATTCTTTAAATACTCTAGTTTATGCTATTATAAAAAATTATGTAGGAAACCCAGCAGAATATCAAGAAAGAAATTCAACTATATTATTAAATTTAACATGTAGAAAATTACAAGATTTTAGATGGTATAAAGATGTTTTCTTAGCAAAAGTTATGACTAGACCAGATTGTAGAGAATCCTATTGGAAAGAAAGATTTATTGCTGGATTACCAAAACTATTTGCTGAAAGAATTAGAAATAAATTAAGTAATGATTATAATAATAAAATTCCCTATAAAGAATTAACCTATGGAGAAATTATAAACTATGTTAATAAAGAAGGATTAACTATATGTTCTGATTTAAAACTAAAAGCAAAAATTAAAAAGGAAGGAATAGGTGGAAGACATGAACTAGGAAATTTTTGTGAACAATATGGTTATGAACCTTTAGTATTACCCCCTTCTAGTTCTAAGAAAATAAAATATAAAAGATATAATAAAAAACCTATAAAAAATAATCAAGAATATTATCAAAATAAAGATTATAAAAGAAAAAAGAAAGTATCATACAAAAAATATAATAACAAATATAGAAGAGAAAATAAGAAACAAAACAATCAAGATATTATTATTTGTTATAAATGTGGTAGACCCGGACATATGTCAAAAGATTGTTATTCTAAAACTAAAATTAATGAAATTGATATAGAAGATCTTAGACAAAAAATTAGTGAATTAATCAAAGATAATGAATCAAATATATCTGATTATAGTGAAAATGATTTAAATAAAATTGAAGAAGAATCATCTAAAAATAGTAGCAACTCTGAAGATTGTGAATGTATAGGAACATGCAATTGTAACTATAAAGAAATTAATGTTATTACTAATAATGATGAATTACATTTATTAATTGATATGATAAGTAAAGTTGATAATAAAGAAATGAAAGATTTATGTATAAAACAATTAGAAGAAAAGTTAAAAGATCAAAGTAATATAGAAGAAGATTATACCATATATAATTTTAATGAAATATGCAAAAGATTTAATAAAACCAAACCTATAACAATACAAGATTTACAAGAAGAACTTAATATGGTTAAAACAGAGATAAGAATTTTAAAAGAAAAAGTTAAAACTATAGAGGAAAATGAAATTGAACAAAATATAACCTCAGAAGAAAAACCCTTAATTGAACCTATAATTAATGCAATCCAATATACTAAATATCAAAGATGGCATACGAAAGTAAATATAATGATAAACGGAGAATTTAAAATAACCTTAATTGCTTTAGTTGACTCTGGAGCAGATTTAAATTGTATACAGGAAGGTTTAATTCCAACTAAATATTTTGAAAAATCTACTCAGAGATTATCCACAGCCAGTGGATCTAGACTTAGTATAGGCTATAAATTATCCGATGTCCATATATGTAAAGAAAATTATTGTTTTAAAACTCATCTTATATTAGTAAAGAATTTAACTTCTCAAATTATTTTAGGATTACCCTTTATAATACAATTATATCCTATAAGTGTAGACGAAAGAGGCATTATTACAAAAGTATTAAATAAAGAAATAATTTTCGAATTTACTACACCTATTGTTACCCATGAATTACATTTAATTAAAAATAAAAGAAAACAAGCTGAATTCTTAATTAATGAAATAAATGATAAAAGAATATATAATCAATTACAAGACAAAAATATACAGAACAAAGTAAAATTTATTGAAGAAAAATTTAAAAATAATGTGTGTTCAACTATACCCAGTGCTTTTTGGAAAAGAAAACAACACACAGTAGGATTACCTTATATTAAAGAATTCAATGAAAAGAATATACCTACTAAATCAAAATCTATACACATGACTATTGAACTAGAACAAAATTGTAAAGAAGAAATCAAAGAATTATTAGAAAAGAGACTTATTAGACCCTCTAAGTCACCTTGGTCTTGTTCAGCCTTTTATGTAATTAATAATGCAGAAATTGAAAGAGGTATACCAAGATTAGTTATAAATTATAAACCCTTAAATAAAGTATTAGAATGGATTAGATATCCTATACCTAATAAAAGAGATTTATTAAAAAAATTATATGACTCAAAAATATTTTCGAAATTTGACATGAAATCTGGATTTTGGCAAATCCAAATAAAAGAAGAAGATAAGTATAAAACAGGATTTAATGTCCCTTTTGGACACTTTGAATGGAACGTTATGCCCTTTGGATTAAAAAAATGCTCCATCAGAATTTCAAAATATTATGAATGATATTATTTTACCAATTGGAAATTTTGTAATCGTTTATATTGATGATGTTTTAATATTTTCAAAAAATATTGATCAACATTTTAAACACTTAAATATATTTTATGATACTATTTATAAAAATGGATTAGCTGTTTCACCCACAAAAATGTTATTATTCCAAACAGATGTAAGATTTCTAGGTCATAACATTATTCAAGGAACTATAAAACCCATTGAAAGAAGTCTTGAATTTACCAATAAATTTCCTGACGAAATAAAAGATAAAACACAATTACAAAGATTTTTAGGATGTTTGAATTATATTCATGATTTCTTTAAAGATTTAGGAATTATATGTAAACCCTTATATGATAGATTAAAAAAGAATCCTAAACCTTGGACTGAAGAACATACAAAGATTATAAGACAAATCAAAGAAAAGGTAAAAATTCTTCCATGCTTAAACATTCCTCACCCTAATGCTAGTCTTATTGTAGAAACTGATGCTAGTGACTTAGGATTTGGGGGAATTCTAAAACAAAAATTAGATAATGAAGAAGAAAAATTAGTAAGATTCTATTCTGGTTCCTGGAATGACACCCAAAAGAATTATTCTACTATTAAAAAAGAAATTTTAAGTATTGTTCTAAATATTAAAAAATTTGAAGATGATTTGTATATGAAACCTTTTTTTATTAAGAATTGATTGTTTATCTGCCAAATATATTTTAGAAAAAGATGTTAAAAATTTAATTTCTAAACAAGTTTTTGCCAGATGGCAAGCTATTTTAGGAAATTTTGATTTTACAATCGAATTTATAAAAGGAAAAGACAATTCTTTACCCGATTTTTTATCAAGAGAATTTTTACAGGGAAAATGAGTGAGTCTAACAGGAAGATCGTTCTCACCAAACAATCTATCAACCAGTCAACATCATCATCCTCTTCTAATCAAAGAAATTTCCCAGCATTACCTATACATCCCAACAGATTTGGTCCTATAGCTCCCAGACCAAGACCACCATATTCAGTTCTTGCACAATCTATTCTAACAAAACCAGTTATAAGCCAGCCTTCACCCTCTAAAATAGCACAAACTATACCATCAAGAAATTTCTCTACTCCATCCATCACTCCAGAATATTCTATAAACCCCAACAAACAAATTATAAAAATCCTTGAGCCATTTGAGGAACAAAAGTTAAGTCAGAATTTTCAAACCTTGATTGAATATTTATATCCAAAAAATTCCCATTTTTATGTTGATGATTATAAAACAAGAGAGTACTATCAAACAATTCTTGTCGACAGTGGTTCAGTTATTATAGATCATACTCTAAACCAGAAAAACCCGGATTATATTGACTGTAGCAAAGTTAAGATTCTAAAGATCATTACTCCAGAAGAATGGTCTCTAAAACCCTATAATCACAAAACTCTTTCTAGTTATCCTAGTTATCCAATTTATAATTATTATGACTATCAAGAAGCCTGGTTTTATGCCTTTCTTTTAAGAAGCTTTAACCACACCTGGTTCTTCTATTTTGCTGAAAAATTTTCTAGCATATATCCAAGATGGTTTATAAAATGGTTCAGATATTTTGGCAATATCCCTGCCACCTTCCCACCAAAAGTTCTGGAAGGTTTTCATAAATATAAAGATTATTTCATGGAAGACCATATTTCCCCTTCTGAATATACTCTTCAATTCTCTATTATATTCAAGTTGCCATGGATTGTTCTATTCACATATAAGAAACAAGAATCTCAAGATACTTCTCCTCCATTATTATATCGACAATTTAGTGTCAAATGGTGGAAAAGAATAGATGAAAGTCAGGCAGATATTAAAGCTGTCAACGATTATTATCGACAGTATATTTCTAACAAAGAAAGCAGCCCTACTCCTATTACTCCAGTTATTCAAGACAGAGACTTTATAAAACGTTTACAAGAATGCTCATCTCAAGAAGAAATGCAGAAGATTATAAATGAAATTAAAGGTTCCCCAACTCCAAGTGAAGATTTATATCAAGATGCTCAAGATCCTTATGAAGATATAACTTTATAAAATTGTGTCTATATTCTAAAAGGTCCCAATGAGAGTCTATATTTAAGAAAGATATTATTGAGTTTATTATATACCAGAAAAATTTGATTACTTATGAACCAGAATAAATTACTAACATCTATATATATTTTAGAAAGACATTATTTGTCCATATGAACAAGAAAGTTTACAGGTGAAAGTGGAAAGCCCTACCACTATGAAAGTGGTTATGAATTATTGAAGATACAACAATCGAAAAATATTCTATGAAACCAAAACCCTCTGTAATATTATCAACCTCACAATGTTCAAAAACCCTAGATTTTAATATATGTATATCTCCTATAGTTCAGTCAAGCTCATCCTATATAGAAGAAAGCAACCCTTGTATAGAATCGAAGTGTCCCTGTATTAATTCAGATTTTATAAATAAAGGTATCTTTTTATAATCTTTTATGTTCTTATTGTTTCAATTTATATAACTTTCATATTTCATAGTTTTATATGGTCCTGTACGCATTGTAAGGTATGAATATAGGGTTTTCTTCTACTTGTATATTAGTTGAAGTACTTGAAGTACTTGCTTCTTCATTTTTATATTCTATTCTATCTAATTGTTGTCCTATAGTGTTTAACATTTCATTAGTATGATTATTTTGATATACAATATTTTTTAATATTTTATCAGTATCTGGTTTATCAGCTTTTGAAAAGGGTATTCCTATATATTCTTTTTCTTCCTTTTTTATTATCATACCTTACAATATAGAAACACCTATAAACCTAGGAGGACAAAGTAACTTATTAAAAGAAATTGAAGAAAAACTTTCTAATTTTAGTATATCAAATCATAATAATATAAATGCTATAAATGAAGACGAAACCTCTGATATATCTGAAATAGAAGAACAATTTCATGCTATAGAAAAAATAAAATACAACCCTTATACATCCAATAAGACTTATACACCTCGACCAGAAACAAGAAATTATTATTATAGACCAACACCACCAGATTTACAATATGAAGAAAGAGATAAAATTGTACAATCTAGATATGATGGAAATTCGATATATGAATGGAATATAGATGGTCAAACAGAATATCAAATTTTAAACTTATTACAAGAAATGACTATGGCAGCAACTTCTTATAAAGCTCATAAAAATTCAGATAATAAAATAACACAAATGATAATATCAGGATTTACAGGAGTATTAAAAGGATGGTGGGATAGTTATGTAACTCAAGATGAAAAAAATCATATATTAAATTCAAAAAAATTAATTATAAAAACAGAAAATGGATCAGCTGTTCAAACACAGATTGATGATTCTTTAAATACTCTAGTTTATGCTATTATAAAAAATTATGTAGGAAACCCAGCAGAATATCAAGAAAGAAATTCAACTATATTATTAAATTTAACATGTAGAAAATTACAAGATTTTAGATGGTATAAAGATGTTTTCTTAGCAAAAGTTATGACTAGACCAGATTGTAGAGAATCCTATTGGAAAGAAAGATTTATTGCTGGATTACCAAAACTATTTGCTGAAAAAATTAGAAATAAATTAAGTAATGATTATAATAATGAAATTCCCTATAAAGAATTAACCTATGGAGAAATTATAAACTATGTTAATAAAGAAGGATTAACTATATGTTCTGATTTAAAACTAAAAGCAAAAATTAAAAAGGAAGGAATAGGTGGAAGACATGAACTAGGAAATTTTTGTGAACAATATGGTTATGAACCTTTAGTATTACCCCCTTCTAGTTCTAAGAAAATAAAATATAAAAGATATAATAAAAAACCTATAAAAAATAATCAAGAATATTATCAAAATAAAGATTATAAAAGAAAAAAGAAAGTATCATACAAAAAATATAATAACAAATATAGAAGAGAAAATAAGAAACAAAACAATCAAGATATTATTATTTGTTATAAATGTGGTAGACCCGGACATATGTCAAAAGATTGTTATTCTAAAACTAAAATTAATGAAATTGATATAGAAGATCTTAGACAAAAAATTAGTGAATTAATCAAAGATAATGAATCAAATATAACTGATTATAGTGAAAATGATTTAAATAAAATTGAAGAAGAATCATCTAAAAATAGTAGCAACTCTGAAGATTGTGAATGTATAGGAACATGCAATTGTAACTATAAAGAAATTAATGTTATTACTAATAATGATGAATTACATTTATTAATTGATATGATAAGTAAAGTTGATAATAAAGAAATGAAAGATTTATGTATAAAACAATTAGAAGGAAAGTTAAAAGATCAAAGTAATATAGAAGAAGATTATACCATATATAATTTTAATGAAATATGCAAAAGATTTAATAAAACCAAACCTATAACAATACAAGATTTACAAGAAGAACTTAATATGGTTAAAACAGAGATAAGAATTTTAAAAGAAAAAGTTAAAACTATAGAGGAAAATGAAATTGAACAAAATATAACCTCAGAAGAAAAACCCTTAATTGAACCTATAATTAATGCAATCCAATATACTAAATATCAAAGATGGCATACGAAAGTAAATATAATGATAAACGGAGAATTTAAAATAACCTTAATTGCTTTAGTTGACTCTGGAGCAGATTTAAATTGTATACAGGAAGGTTTAATTCCAACTAAATATTTTGAAAAATCTACTCAGAGATTATCCACAGCCAGTGGATCTAGACTTAGTATAGGCTATAAATTATCCGATGTCCATATATGTAAAGAAAATTATTGTTTTAAAACTCATCTTATATTAGTAAAGAATTTAACTTCTCAAATTATTTTAGGATTACCCTTTATAATACAATTATATCCTATAAGTGTAGACGAAAGAGGCATTATTACAAAAGTATTAAATAAAGAAATAATTTTCGAATTTACTACACCTATTGTTACCCATGAATTACATTTAATTAAAAATAAAAGAAAACAAGCTGAATTCTTAATTAATGAAATAAATGATAAAAGAATATATAATCAATTACAAGACAAAAATATACAGAACAAAGTAAAATTTATTGAAGAAAAATTTAAAAATAATGTGTGTTCAACTATACCCAGTGCTTTTTGGAAAAGAAAACAACACACAGTAGGATTACCTTATATTAAAGAATTCAATGAAAAGAATATACCTACTAAATCAAAATCTATACACATGACTATTAACTAGAACAAAATTGTAAAGAAGAAATCAAAGAATTATTAGAAAAGAGACTTATTAGACCCTCTAAGTCACCTTGGTCTTGTTCAGCCTTTTATGTAATTAATAATGCAGAAATTGAAAGAGGTATACCAAGATTAGTTATAAATTATAAACCCTTAAATAAAGTATTAGAATGGATTAGATATCCTATACCTAATAAAAGAGATTTATTAAAAAAATTATATGACTCAAAAATATTTTCGAAATTTGACATGAAATCTGGATTTTGGCAAATCCAAATAAAAGAAGAAGATAAGTATAAAACAGGATTTAATGTCCCTTTTGGACACTTTGAATGGAACGTTATGCCCTTTGGATTAAAAAATGCTCCATCATAATTTCAAAATATTATGAATGATATTATTTTACCAATTGGAAATTTTGTAATCGTTTATATTGATGATGTTTTAATATTTTCAAAAAATATTGATCAACATTTTAAACACTTAAATATATTTTATGATACTATTTATAAAAATGGATTAGCTGTTTCACCCACAAAAATGTTATTATTCCAAACAGATGTAAGATTTCTAGGTCATAACATTATTCAAGGAACTATAAAACCCATTGAAAGAAGTCTTGAATTTACCAATAAATTTCCTGACGAAATAAAAGATAAAACACAATTACAAAGATTTTTAGGATGTTTGAATTATATTCATGATTTCTTTAAAGATTTAGGAATTATATGTAAACCCTTATATGATAGATTAAAAAAGAATCCTAAACCTTGGACTGAAGAACATACAAAGATTATAAGACAAATCAAAGAAAAGGTAAAAATTCTTCCATGCTTAAACATTCCTCACCCTAATGCTAGTCTTATTGTAGAAACTGATGCTAGTGACTTAGGATTTGGGGGAATTCTAAAACAAAAATTAGATAATGAAGAAGAAAAATTAGTAAGATTCTATTCTGGTTCCTGGAATGACACCCAAAAGAATTATTCTACTATTAAAAAAGAAATTTTAAGTATTGTTCTAAATATTAAAAAATTTGAAGATGATTTGTATATGAAACCTTTTTTATTAAGAATTGATTGTTTATCTGCCAAATATATTTTAGAAAAAGATGTTAAAAATTTAATTTCTAAACAAGTTTTTGCCAGATGGCAAGCTATTTTAGGAAATTTTGATTTTACAATCGAATTTATAAAAGGAAAAGACAATTCTTTACCCGATTTTTTATCAAGAGAATTTTTACAGGGAAAATGAGTGAGTCTAACAGGAAGATCGTTCTCACCAAACAATCTATCAACCAGTCAACATCATCATCCTCTTCTAATCAAAGAAATTTCCCAGCATTACCTATACATCCCAACAGATTTGGTCCTATAGCTCCCAGACCAAGACCACCATATTCAGTTCTTGCACAATCTATTCCAACAAAACCAGTTATAAGCCAGCCTTCACCCTCTAAAATAGCACAAACTATACCATCAAGAAATTTCTCTACTCCATCCATCACTCCAGAATATTCTATAAACCCCAACAAACAAATTATAAAAATCCTTGAGCCATTTGAGGAACAAAAGTTAAGTCAGAATTTTCAAACCTTGATTGAATATTTATATCCAAAAAATTCCCATTTTTATGTTGATGATTATAAAACAAGAGAGTACTATCAAACAATTCTTGTCGACAGTGGTTCAGTTATTATAGATCATACTCTAAACCAGAAAAACCCGGATTATATTGACTGTAGCAAAGTTAAGATTCTAAAGATCATTACTCCAGAAGAATGGTCTCTAAAACCCTATAATCACAAAACTCTTTCTAGTTATCCTAGTTATCCAATTTATAATTATTATGACTATCAAGAAGCCTGGTTTTATGCCTTTCTTTTAAGAAGCTTTAACCACACCTGGTTCTTCTATTTTGCTGAAAAATTTTCTAGCATATATCCAAGATGGTTTATAAAATGGTTCAGATATTTTGGCAATATCCCTGCCACTTTCCCACCAAAAGTTCTGGAAGGTTTTCATAAATATAAAGATTATTTCATGGAAGACCATATTTCCCCTTCTGAATATACTCTTCAATTCTCTATTATATTCAAGTTGCCATGGATTGTTCTATTCACATATAAGAAACAAGAATCTCAAGATACTTCTCCTCCATTATTATATCGACAATTTAGTGTCAAATGGTGGAAAAGAATAGATGAAAGTCAGGCAGATATTAAAGCTGTCAACGATTATTATCGACAGTATATTTCTAACAAAGAAAGCAGCCCTACTCCTATTACTCCAGTTATTCAAGACAGAGACTTTATAAAACGTTTACAAGAATGCTCATCTCAAGAAGAAATGCAGAAGATTATAAATGAAATTAAAGGTTCCCCAACTCCAAGTGAAGATTTATATCAAGATGCTCAAGATCCTTATGAAGATATAACTTTATAAAATTGTGTCTATATTCTAAAAGGTCCCAATGAGAGTCTATATTTAAGAAAGATATTATTGAGTTTATTATATACCAGAAAAATTTGATTACTTATGAACCAGAATAAATTACTAACATCTATATATATTTTAGAAAGACATTATTTGTCCATATGAACAAGAAAGTTTACAGGTGAAAGTGGAAGGCCCTACCACTATGAAAGTGGTTATGAATTATTGAAGATACAACAATCGAAGAAAAGTGGAAGACCCTACCAAAAGTAAAAGCATTTATATTTTCAAAAGCAGAATTACTAAAGAGATGATTCCCGACAAGTTTCAAATTATTGAAGAAAGGAAACAAAAGACTTTATGGAAAGCTAGTTCCATTATTCAAGAAAAAGAAAAGAAGACAAAATACTTTATAAAAGCAAGATTTGTGGCCGACAAAAGAAAAGAAGATTATTGAATCAAGGAAAGAAGATTAAATCAATAAAGGTTTACCGAAAGATGCCAGTTAAAGCAAGATTGATAACCGGCAAATTTATCTATAAAGAAGGAAGATTTGAAGAAGTGAAGGACATCGAAAAATATTCTATGAAACCAAAACCCTCTGTAATATTATCAACCTCACAATGTTCAAAAACCCTAGATTTTAATATATGTATATCTCCTATAGTTCAGTCAAGCTCATCCTATATAGAAGAAAGCAACCCTTGTATAGAATCGAAGTGTCCCTGTATTAATTCAGATTTTATAAATAAAGGTATCTTTTTATAATCTTTTATGTTCTTATGGTTTCAATTTATATAACTTTCATATTTCATAGTTTTATATGGTCCTGTACGCATTTGGTATCAGAGCCATGAGCTCATTTTTTTGAGGTGGTAGTAGTTATGGATTATATTCTTATGAAAATTGATACCAAATGCGTACAGGACCATATAAAACTATGAAATATGAAAGTTTTTCTTCAATTTCTTTTAATAAGTTACTTTGTCCTCCTAGGTTTATAGGTGTTTCTATATTGTAAGGTATGAATATAGGGTTTTCTTCTACTTGTATATTAGTTGAAGTACTTGAAGTACTTGCTTCTTCATTTTTATATTCTATTCTATCTAATTGTTGTCCTATAGTGTTTAACATTTCATTAGTATGATTATTTTGATATACAATATTTTTTAATATTTTATCAGTATCTGGTTTATCAGCTTTTGAAAAGGGTATTCCTATATATTCTTTTTCTTCCTTTTTTATTATTATATCTTTACAAGGTGGCTTAATACTTATAATTTCTTCATTATTTGTTAAATCAGTATATGATCTATTTATATTAGTCATTGTTTCAATCCTGACTTTATAAGGAAATTCTATATTTTCTTCTATACAATATAATTCAAACCATGTAAAAAACGGTATATTTTCTTTGCTGTCTTGCATATAAAGAATCCATTTTAATTCATGAAACATTTTTTTATCTTTAAAATTAAGTTCATACCAAGTAAGTTTTTCTTTATTATAGTTATTAAGTCTTTCGTTCATTAGATAATTATAATCTTTTATATTCATTGTTTTAACAAATTGTTAATTTAGATCTTGTCGTTTTTATTTTATTTGCATTTATTTTTAATAGTATATTTATTGTATCTATATGTTTTGATGTAATATTCTTTATATATTTTATTTGATCTTTGCTTAACCATTTATAATTTCTATCTCTTTTGGTTTTGAATTCTTCTTTCTGTTGAATTAATTGTTTTCGTTCTTCATATAAAAATATTAAATAAACTGATATAAAACTATTATGATCGTTATTCATTTGTATTTTACTCATAATTGTTCTTCTCTATAATAATCTACTTCAGACTTAGAAGGGTTATAAGTGTTACTAAAATCTTCACTTATATTATCATCTTCATATAGTGGTTTAGGTATAGATCTATTAAAATCAACTCCTTTAACTCTCATAGACTGTGATCTTCTTAATAAGGGTTCACTAGATTTTGAACTAGAGGTTTCAGGAATATATGTAGAATATCTAGGTGGTTCTTTTCCAAAATCTATTTCTATACTTCCGTCAGTATGTTCTGTAATGTCTGATATTTTGTTAATAGTTTCTAAAGGTTTGGGTGAACTTATATCTTCTAATTTCCAATTTTGGTTTTGAGTAATTTCATTCCATTTTAATCTTTTAGGTATATTAACTCTAGAATTTCTAGTATTAGCTTCAAATATTATAGTTTCATCTTTTGGTGACATTAATTTTGATCTTGGTTCCACAGTAGTGGTCATTGTTTTATATAAAACTCTATATATAACGAGTATAGGGTCAGTTCCTTGTTTAATATCTAAATTTTTTGTTTTAATTGTTAAGGTTAAAGTATCTAATATATTTTTATCGAATAAAGATATAGTGAAATTAGGATAACAATTAAAATATATAGGGCCATTACATATATTGGATTCTGCCATAGCTAATAAGGAATTTTTAAAATTTAAATGTCTAGCATCTCTTAATATAACTAAAGTAGGTACATCTAACCCTATTCTAGTCAAGGGTTTAATAGCTATTTGTATTAATCCTATATGTAGAAATTTATAATTTTTCATATGATCTTTAATAGTATTTTTGGAAAAAAGTTGTATACATTGATTATTTTGTAGAAGAGGTAAAGTTTTTTCGGTTTGCTTTATAGAATATCCCTGGAAATAATCAAAAGAACCAATCTTATAAATATTACTAATCTTTTGTTTAGGTATACTCCAATCTTTCAAATTGTTTTCAATGTTTGAAATAGAAACTTCCATAGAATTTGTATGATCATGTTCTTCTTCGATTTCAGAAGTAGAACTACTTCTTTGATTTGATAGTAATCTTGCGATTCTATTCATATTTAATTATTAACTATTTGATTTAAACTTTGTTTTCTGAAAACCTTAACTTATAATGTTGATTGAACATACCTTCTCCGGGAACACCCCCATATCGCTGTGGTACGGTCGTCTTACTGTCCGTCTGCGACTAATTCCAACCAGCTGATCGACAGGGCTTACCAACGCAGATGTATATTTTCTCAACATATATAAATTAATTTTTTCTTTCAACAATGACGAAATCAAACAATTCATAATTTTCATAAGAATATAATCCATAACTACTACCACCTCAAAAAAAATGAGCTCATGGCTCTGATACCAAATGCGTACAGGACCATATAAAACTATGAAATATGAAAGTTATATAAATTGAAACAATAAGAACATAAAAGATTATAAAAAGATACCTTTATTTATAAAATCTGAATTAATACAGGGACACTTCGATTCTATACAAGGGTTGCTTTCTTCTATATAGGATGAGCTTGACTGAACTATAGGAGATATACATATATTAAAATCTAGGGTTTTTGAACATTGTGAGGTTGATAATATTACAGAGGGTTTTGGTTTCATAGAATATTTTTCGATGTCCTTCACTTCTTCAAATCTTCCTTCTTTATAGATAAATTTGCCGGTTATCAATCTTGCTTTAACTGGCATCTTTCGGTAAACCTTTATTGATTTAATCTTCTTTCCTTGATTCAATAATCTTCTTTTCTTTTGTCGGCCACAAATCTTGCTTTTATAAAGTACTTTGTCTTCTTTTCCTTTTCTTGAATAATGGAACTAGCTTTCCATAAAGTCTTTTGTTTTCTTTCTTCAATAATTTGAAACTTGTCGGGAATCATCTCTTTAATAATTCTGCTTTTGAAAATATAAATGCTTTTACTTTTGGTAGGGTCTTCCACTTTTCTTTGATTGTTGTATCTTCAATAATTCATAACCACTTTCATAGTGGTAGGGCCTTCCACTTTCACCTGTAAACTTTCTTGTTCATATGGACAAATAATGTCTTTCTAAAATATATATAGATGTTAGTAATTTATTCTGGTTCATAAGTAATCAAATTTTTCTGGTATATAATAAACTCAATAATATCTTTCTTAAATATAGACTATCATTGGGACCTTTTAGAATATAAACACAATTTTATAAAGTTATATCTTCATAAGGATCTTGAGCATCTTGATATAAATCTTCACATGGTGGGGGAGAACCTTTAATTTTTTATAATTCGTTGCATTTCTTCTGGAGACGAACAGGCTTGTAGTCTTTTAATAAATTCTTTGTCTTGAATAATAGGACTTGGGATGGAACTGCTTTCTTTATTGGATATAACACTTTGATAATAATTAGTCACAGCTTTAACATCAGCCTGACTATCTTCTTATTCTTTTCCACCATTTGACACTAAACTGTTGATATAATAGTGGAGGAGAGGTTTCTCGAGCTTCTTGTTTTTTTGTAAGTAAATAGGGCAATCCATGGTAGTTTGAATATAATAGAGAACTGGAGAGTATACTCTTCTGGACATATATGGTCTTCTAAAAAATAATCTTTGTATTTGTGAAATCCTTCTAAAATCTTGGTAGGAAATATAGTTGGAATACTTCTGAAATATCTGAACCATTTTATAAATCATTTGGGGTAATTGTTAAAAATTTTTTTTTCAGTGAAATGGAAAAACCATGTATGATTAAAATTTCTTAATAAAAAGGTATGAAACCAGGCGTCTTGGTAATCGAAATAGTTATAGACAGGGTACTGGGGATAACTTGCCAGGATTTTGTGAATATAGGGTTTGACTGACCATTCTTCTGGTGTAATAACCTTGAGAATCTTAACCTTGCTGTAGTCAATATATTCTGAATTCTTTTGGTTAATGGTATGATCAATAATGACTGATCCTCTGTCAACAAGAATAGCATGATAATATTCTCTAACTTTATAGTCATCAATATAAAAATGAGAACCTTTTGGGTATAGATAATCGATCAGGGTTAAGAAGCTCTGATCAAGCTTTTGTTCTTCTAATGGTTCAAGGATTTTTACAATTTGTCTGTTTGGGTTAATAGAATATTCTAGGTTATTTGTCTGTGAGCTTTTTGGTGGTGTAACTGTTGGTCTAATATTTGATGGGGCTGTCATTTGTATAGAGTTTCTTATGGGAATAGATTGTGCAAGAGCAGAATATGGTGATCTTGCTCTGGGGGCTATTGGGCCAAATCGGTTTGGATGTATAGTTAGAACTGGGAATTCTCTTGGAGTATAGGTTGATGATGAAGAGGGTTGGCTAATAGAGTGCTTTGTCAAAGCTATCTCAGTTTCCCTGTAAAAATTCTCTTTGATAAAAAATCGGGTAAAGAATTGTTTTTTCCTTTTATAAATTCGATTGTAAAATCAAAATTTCCTAAAATAGCTTGCCATCTAGCAAAAACTTGTTTAGAAATTTTTAACATCCTTTTCTAAAATATATTTAAGTGTTTAAAATGTTGATCAATATTTTTTGAAAATATTAAAACATCATCAATATAAACGATTACAAAATTTTCAATTGGTAAAATAATATCATTCATAATATTTTGAAATTCGGATGGAGCATTTTTTAATCCAAAGGGCATAACGTTCCATTCAAAGTGTCCAAAAGGGACATTAAATCCTGTTTTATACTTATCTTCTTCTTTTATTTGGATTTGCCAAAATCTAGATTTCATGTCAAATTTCGAAAATATTTTTGAGTCATATAATTTTTAATAAATCTCTTTTATTAGGTATAGGATATCTAATCCATTCTAATACTTTATTTAAGGGTTTATAATTTATAACTAATCTTGGGATACCTCTTTCGATTTCTGCATTATTAATTACATAAAAGGCAGAACATGACCATGGTGACTTAGAGGGTCTAATAAGTCTCTTTTCTAATAATTCTTTGATTTCTTCTTTACAATTTTGTTCTAGTTCAATAGACATGTGTATAGATTTTGATTTAGTAGGTATATTCTTTTCATTGAATTCTTTAATATAAGGTAATCCTACTGTGTGTTGTTTTCTTTTCCAAAAAGCACTGGGTATAGTTGAACACACATTATTTTTAAATTTTTCTTCAATAAATTTTACTTTGTTTTGTATATTTTTGTCTTGTAATTGATTATATATTCTTTTATCATTTATTTCATTAATTAAAAATTCAGCTTGTTTTCTTTTATTTTTGATTAAATGTAATTCATGGGTAACAATAGGTGTAGTGAATTCGAAAATTATTTCTTTATTTAATACTTTTGTAATAATACCTCTTTCGTCTACACTTATAGGATATAATTGTATTATAAAGGGTAATCCTAAAATAATTTGAGAAGTTAAATTTTTTACTAATATAAGATGAGTTTTAAAACAATAATTTTCTTTACATATATGGACATCGGATAATTTATAGCCTATACTAAGTCTAGATCCACTGGCTGTGGATAATCTCTGAGTAGATTTTTCAAAATATTTAGTTGGAATTAAACCTTCCTGTATACAATTTAAATCTGCTCCAGAGTCAACTAAAGCAATTAAGGTTATTTTAAATTCTCCTTTTATCATTATATTTACTTTTGTATGCCATCTTTGATATTTAGTATATTGGATTGCATTAATTATAGGTTCAATTAAGGGTTTATCTTCTGAGGTTATATTTTGTTCAATTTTATTTTCCTCTATAGTTTTAACTTTTTCTTTTAAAATTCTTATCTCTGTTTTAACCATATTAAGTTCTTCTTGTAAGTCTTGTATTGTTATAGGTTTGGTTTTATTAAATCTTTTGCATATTTCATTAAAATTATATATGGTATAATCTTCTTCTTCATTACTCTGATTTTTTAATTTTCCTTCTAACTGTTTTAAATATAAATTTTTTGCTTCTTTATTATCGAGTTTACTTATCATATCTATTAATAAATGTAATTCATCATTATTAGTAATAACATTAATTTCTTTATAATTACAATTACATGTTCCTATACATTCGCAATCTTCAGAATTGCTATTATTATTAGATGTTTCTTCTTCAATTTTATTTAAATCATTTTCACTATAATCAGATATACTTGATTCATTATCTTTGATTAATTTACTAATTTTCTGTCTAAGATCTTCTATATCGATTTCATTAATTTTTGTTTTAGAGTAACAATCTTTTGACATATGTCCTGGTCTACCACATTTATAACAAATAATAATATCCTTTTGTTTCTTATCTTCTCTTCTATATTTGTTATTATATTTTTCGTATGATACTTTCTTTTTTCTTTTATAATCTTTATTTTGATAATATTCCTGATTATTTTTTATAGGTTTCTTATTATATCTTTTATATTTTATTTTCTTAGAACTAGAAGGGGGTAATACTAAAGGTTCATAACCATATTGTTCACAAAAATTTCCTAGTTCATGTCTTCCACCTATTCCTTCCTTTTTAATTTTTGCTTTTAGTTTTAAATCAGAACATATAGTTAATCCTTCTTTATTAACATAGTTTATAATTTCTCCATAGGTTAATTCTTTATAGGGAATTTCATTATTATAATCATTACTTAATTTATTTCTAATTCTTTCAGCAAATAGTTTTGGTAATCCAGCAATAAATCTTTCTTTCCAATAGGATTCTCTACAATCTGGTCTAGTCATAACTTTTGCTAAGAAAACATCTTTATACCATCTAAAATCTTGTAATTTTCTACATGTTAAATTTAATAATATAGTTGAATTTCTTTCTTGATATTCTGCTGGGTTTCCTACATAATTTTTTATAATAGCATAAACTAGAGTATTTAAAGAATCATCAATCTGTGTTTGAACAGCTGATCCATTTTCTGTTTTTATAATTAATTTTTTTGAATTTAATATATGATTTTTTTCATCTTGAGTTACATAACTATCCCACCATCCTTTTAATACTCCTGTAAATCCTGATATTATCATTTGTGTTATTTTATTATCTGAATTTTTATGAGCTTTATAAGAAGTTGCTGCCATAGTCATTTCTTGTAATAAGTTTAAAATTTGATATTCTGTTTGACCATCTATATTCCATTCATATATCGAATTTCCATCATATCTAGATTGTACAATTTTATCTCTTTCTTCATATTGTAAATCTGGTGGTGTTGGTCTATAATAATAATTTCTTGTTTCTGGTCGAGGTGTATAAGTCTTATTGGATGTATAAGGGTTGTATTTTATTTTTTCTATAGCATGAAATTGTTCTTCTATTTCAGATATATCAGAGGTTTCGTCTTCATTTATAGCATTTATATTATTATGATTTGATATACTAAAATTAGAAAGTTTTTCTTCAATTTCTTTTAATAAGTTACTTTGTCCTCCTAGGTTTATAGGTGTTTCTATATTGTAAGGTATGAATATAGGGTTTTCTTCTACTTGTATATTAGTTGAAGTACTTGAAGTACTTGCTTCTTCATTTTTATATTCTATTCTATCTAATTGTTGTCCTATAGTGTTTAACATTTCATTAGTATGATTATTTTGATATACAATATTTTTTAATATTTTATCAGTATCTGGTTTATCAGCTTTTGAAAAGGGTATTCCTATATATTCTTTTTCTTCCTTTTTTATTATTATATCTTTACAAGGTGGCTTAATACTTATAATTTCTTCATTATTTGTTAAATCAGTATATGATCTATTTATATTAGTCATTGTTTCAATCCTGACTTTATAAGGAAATTCTATATTTTCTTCTATACAATATAATTCAAACCATGTAAAAAACGGTATATTTTCTTTGCTGTCTTGCATATAAAGAATCCATTTTAATTCATGAAACATTTTTTTATCTTTAAAATTAAGTTTATACCAAGTAAGTTTTTCTTTATTATAGTTATTAAGTCTTTTGTTCATTAGATAATTATAATCTTTTATATTCATTGTTTTAACAAATTGTTAATTTAGATCTTGTCGTTTTTATTTTATTTGCATTTATTTTTAATAGTATATTTATTGTATCTATATGTTTTGATGTAATATTCTTTATATATTTTATTTGATCTTTGCTTAACCATTTATAATTTCTATCTCTTTTGGTTTTGAGTAATTTCATTCCATTTTAATCTTTTAGGTATATTAACTCTAGAATTTCTAGTATTAGCTTCAAATATTATAGTTTCATCTTTTGGTGACATTAATTTTGATCTTGGTTCCACAGTAGTGGTCATTGTTTTATATAAAACTCTATATATAACGAGTATAGGGTCAGTTCCTTGTTTAATATCTAAATTTTTTGTTTTAATTGTTAAGGTTAAAGTATCTAATATATTTTTATCGAATAAAGATATAGTGAAATTAGGATAACAATTAAAATATATAGGGCCATTACATATATTGGATTCTGCCATAGCTAATAAGGAATTTTTAAAATTTAAATGTCTAGCATCTCTTAATATAACTAAAGTAGGTACATCTAACCCTATTCTAGTCAAGGGTTTAATAGCTATTTGTATTAATCCTATATGTAGAAATTTATAATTTTTCATATGATCTTTAATAGTATTTTTGGAAAAAAGTTGTATACATTGATTATTTTGTAGAAGAGGTAAAGTTTTTTCGGTTTGCTTTATAGAATATCCCTGGAAATAATCAAAAGAACCAATCTTATAAATATTACTAATGTTTTGTTTAGGTATACTCCAATCTTTCAAATTGTTTTCAATGTTTGAAATAGAAACTTCCATAGAATTTGTATGATCATGTTCTTCTTCGATTTCAGAAGTAGAACTACTTCTTTGATTTGATAGTAATCTTGCGATTCTATTCATATTTAATTATTAACTATTTGATTTAAACTTTGTTTTCTGAAAACCTTAACTTATAATGTTGATTGAACATACCTTCTCCGGGAACACCCCCATATCGCTGTGGTACGGTCGTCTTACTGTCCGTCTGCGACTAATTCCAACCAGCTGATCGACAGGGCTTACCAACGCAGATGTATATTTTCTCAACATATATAAATTAATTTTTTCTTTCAACAATGACGAAATCAAACAATTCATAATTTTCATAAGAATATAATCCAAACTACTACCACCTCAAAAAAATGAGCTCATGGCTCTGATACCAAATGCGTACAGGACCATATAAAACTATGAAATATGAAAGTTATATAAATTGAAACAATAAGAACATAAAAGATTATAAAAAGATACCTTTATTTATAAAATCTGAATTAATACAGGGACACTTCGATTCTATACAAGGGTTGCTTTCTTCTATATAGGATGAGCTTGACTGAACTATAGGAGATATACATATATTAAAATCTAGGGTTTTTGAACATTGTGAGGTTGATAATATTACAGAGGGTTTTGGTTTCATAGAATATTTTTCGATGTCCTTCACTTCTTCAAATCTTCCTTCTTTATAGATAAATTTGCCGGTTATCAATCTTGCTTTAACTGGCATCTTTCGGTAAACCTTTATTGATTTAATCTTCTTTCCTTGATTCAATAATCTTCTTTTCTTTTGTCGGCCACAAATCTTGCTTTTATAAAGTAATTTGTCTTCTTTTCTTTTTCTTGAATAATGGAACTAGCTTTCCATAAAGTCTTTTGTTTCCTTTCTTCAATAATTTGAAACTTGTCGGGAATCATCTCTTTAGTAATTCTGCTTTTGAAAATATAAATGCTTTTACTTTTGGTAGGGTCTTCCACTTTTCTTCGATTGTTGTATCTTCAATAATTCATAACCACTTTCATAGTGGTAGGGCCTTCCACTTTCACCTGTAAACTTTCTTGTTCATATGGACAAATAATGTCTTTCTAAAATATATATAGATGTTAGTAATTTATTCTGGTTCATAAGTAATCAAATTTTTCTGGTATATAATAAACTCAATAATATCTTTCTTAAATATAGACTCTCATTGGGACCTTTTAGAATATAGACACAATTTTATAAAGTTATATCTTCATAAGGATCTTGAGCATCTTGATATAAATCTTCACTTGGAGTTGGGGAACCTTTAATTTCATTTATAATCTTCTGCATTTCTTCTTGAGATGAGCATTCTTGTAAACGTTTTATAAAGTCTCTGTCTTGAATAACTGGAGTAATAGGAGTAGGGCTGCTTTCTTTGTTAGAAATATACTGTCGATAATAATCGTTGACAGCTTTAATATCTGCCTGACTTTCATCTATTCTTTTCCACCATTTGACACTAAATTGTCGATATAATAATGGAGGAGAAGTATCTTGAGATTCTTGTTTCTTATATGTGAATAGAACAATCCATGGCAACTTGAATATAATAGAGAATTGAAGAGTATATTCAGAAGGGGAAATATGGTCTTCCATGAAATAATCTTTATATTTATGAAAACCTTCCAGAACTTTTGGTGGGAAGGTGGCAGGGATATTGCCAAAATATCTGAACCATTTTATAAACCATCTTGGATATATGCTAGAAAATTTTTCAGCAAAATAGAAGAACCAGGTGTGGTTAAAGCTTCTTAAAAGAAAGGCATAAAACCAGGCTTCTTGATAGTCATAATAATTATAAATTGGATAACTAGGATAACTAGAAAGAGTTTTGTGATTATAGGGTTTTAGAGACCATTCTTCTGGAGTAATGATCTTTAGAATCTTAACTTTGCTACAGTCAATATAATCCGGGTTTTTCTGGTTTAGAGTATGATCTATAATAACTGAACCACTGTCGACAAGAATTGTTTGATAGTACTCTCTTGTTTTATAATCATCAACATAAAAATGGGAATTTTTTGGATATAAATATTCAATCAAGGTTTGAAAATTCTGACTTAACTTTTGTTCCTCAAATGGCTCAAGGATTTTTATAATTTGTTTGTTGGGGTTTATAGAATATTCTGGAGTGATGGATGGAGTAGATAAATTTCTTGATGGTATAGTTTGTGCTATTTTAGAGGGTGAAGGCTGGCTTATAACTGGTTTTGTTGGAATAGATTGTGCAAGAACTGAATATGGTGGTCTTGGTCTGGGAGCTATGGGACCAAATCTGTTGGGATGTATAGGTAATGCTGGGAAATTTCTTTGATTAGAAGAGGATGATGATGTTGACTGGTTGATAGATTGTTTGGTGAGAACGATCTTCCTGTTAGACTCACTCATTTTCCCTGTAAAAATTCTCTTGATAAAAAATCGGGTAAAGAATTGTCTTTTCCTTTTATAAATTCGATTGTAAAATCAAAATTTCCTAAAATAGCTTGCCATCTGGCAAAAACTTGTTTAGAAATTAAATTTTTAACATCTTTTTCTAAAATATATTTGGCAGATAAACAATCAATTCTTAATAAAAAAGGTTTCATATACAAATCATCTTCAAATTTTTTAATATTTAGAACAATACTTAAAATTTCTTTTTTAATAGTAGAATAATTCTTTTGGGTGTCATTCCAGGAACCAGAATAGAATCTTACTAATTTTTCTTCTTCATTATCTAATTTTTGTTTTAGAATTCCCCCAAATCCTAAGTCACTAGCATCAGTTTCTACAATAAGACTAGCATTAGGGTGAGGAATGTTTAAGCATGGAAGAATTTTTACCTTTTCTTTGATTTGTCTTATAATCTTTGTATGTTCTTCAGTCCAAGGTTTAGGATTCTTTTTTAATCTATCATATAAGGGTTTACATATAATTCCTAAATCTTTAAAGAAATCATGAATATAATTCAAACATCCTAAAAATCTTTGTAATTGTGTTTTATCTTTTATTTCGTCAGGAAATTTATTGGTAAATTCAAGACTTCTTTCAATGGGTTTTATAGTTCCTTGAATAATGTTATGACCTAGAAATCTTACATCTGTTTGGAATAATAACATTTTTGTGGGTGAAACAGCTAATCCATTTTTATAAATAGTATCATAAAATATATTTAAGTGTTTAAAATGTTGATCAATATTTTTTGAAAATATTAAAACATCATCAATATAAACGATTACAAAATTTCCAATTGGTAAAATAATATCATTCATAATATTTTGAAATTCTGATGGAGCATTTTTTAATCCAAAGGGCATAACGTTCCATTCAAAGTGTCCAAAAGGGACATTAAATCCTGTTTTATACTTATCTTCTTCTTTTATTTGGATTTGCCAAAATCCAGATTTCATGTCAAATTTCGAAAATATTTTTGAGTCATATAATTTTTTTAATAAATCTCTTTTATTAGGTATAGGATATCTAATCCATTCTAATACTTTATTTAAGGGTTTATAATTTATAACTAATCTTGGTATACCTCTTTCAATTTCTGCATTATTAATTACATAAAAGGCTGAACAAGACCAAGGTGACTTAGAGGGTCTAATAAGTCTCTTTTCTAATAATTCTTTGATTTCTTCTTTACAATTTTGTTCTAGTTCAATAGTCATGTGTATAGATTTTGATTTAGTAGGTATATTCTTTTCATTGAATTCTTTAATATAAGGTAATCCTACTGTGTGTTGTTTTCTTTTCCAAAAAGCACTGGGTATAGTTGAACACACATTATTTTTAAATTTTTCTTCAATAAATTTTACTTTGTTCTGTATATTTTTGTCTTGTAATTGATTATATATTCTTTTATCATTTATTTCATTAATTAAGAATTCAGCTTGTTTTCTTTTATTTTTAATTAAATGTAATTCATGGGTAACAATAGGTGTAGTAAATTCGAAAATTATTTCTTTATTTAATACTTTTGTAATAATGCCTCTTTCGTCTACACTTATAGGATATAATTGTATTATAAAGGGTAATCCTAAAATAATTTGAGAAGTTAAATTCTTTACTAATATAAGATGAGTTTTAAAACAATAATTTTCTTTACATATATGGACATCGGATAATTTATAGCCTATACTAAGTCTAGATCCACTGGCTGTGGATAATCTCTGAGTAGATTTTTCAAAATATTTAGTTGGAATTAAACCTTCCTGTATACAATTTAAATCTGCTCCAGAGTCAACTAAAGCAATTAAGGTTATTTTAAATTCTCCGTTTATCATTATATTTACTTTCGTATGCCATCTTTGATATTTAGTATATTGGATTGCATTAATTATAGGTTCAATTAAGGGTTTTTCTTCTGAGGTTATATTTTGTTCAATTTCATTTTCCTCTATAGTTTTAACTTTTTCTTTTAAAATTCTTATCTCTGTTTTAACCATATTAAGTTCTTCTTGTAAATCTTGTATTGTTATAGGTTTGGTTTTATTAAATCTTTTGCATATTTCATTAAAATTATATATGGTATAATCTTCTTCTATATTACTTTGATCTTTTAACTTTCCTTCTAATTGTTTTATACATAAATCTTTCATTTCTTTATTATCAACTTTACTTATCATATCAATTAATAAATGTAATTCATCATTATTAGTAATAACATTAATTTCTTTATAGTTACAATTGCATGTTCCTATACATTCACAATCTTCAGAGTTGCTACTATTTTTAGATGATTCTTCTTCAATTTTATTTAAATCATTTTCACTATAATCAGTTATATTTGATTCATTATCTTTGATTAATTCACTAATTTTTTGTCTAAGATCTTCTATATCAATTTCATTAATTTTAGTTTTAGAATAACAATCTTTTGACATATGTCCGGGTCTACCACATTTATAACAAATAATAATATCTTGATTGTTTTGTTTCTTATTTTCTCTTCTATATTTGTTATTATATTTTTTGTATGATACTTTCTTTTTTCTTTTATAATCTTTATTTTGATAATATTCTTGATTATTTTTTATAGGTTTTTTATTATATCTTTTATATTTTATTTTCTTAGAACTAGAAGGGGGTAATACTAAAGGTTCATAACCATATTGTTCACAAAAATTTCCTAGTTCATGTCTTCCACCTATTCCTTCCTTTTTAATTTTTGCTTTTAGTTTTAAATCAGAACATATAGTTAATCCTTCTTTATTAACATAGTTTATAATTTCTCCATAGGTTAATTCTTTATAGGGAATTTCATTATTATAATCATTACTTAATTTATTTCTAATTTTTTCAGCAAATAGTTTTGGTAATCCAGCAATAAATCTTTCTTTCCAATAGGATTCTCTACAATCTGGTCTAGTCATAACTTTTGCTAAGAAAACATCTTTATACCATCTAAAATCTTGTAATTTTCTACATGTTAAATTTAATAATATAGTTGAATTTCTTTCTTGATATTCTGCTGGGTTTCCTACATAATTTTTTATAATAGCATAAACTAGAGTATTTAAAGAATCATCAATCTGTGTTTGAACAGCTGATCCATTTTCTGTTTTTATAATTAATTTTTTTGAATTTAATATATGATTTTTTTCATCTTGAGTTACATAACTATCCCACCATCCTTTTAATACTCCTGTAAATCCTGATATTATCATTTGTGTTATTTTATTATCTGAATTTTTATGAGCTTTATAAGAAGTTGCTGCCATAGTCATTTCTTGTAATAAGTTTAAAATTTGATATTCTGTTTGACCATCTATATTCCATTCATATATCGAATTTCCATCATATCTAGATTGTACAATTTTATCTCTTTCTTCATATTGTAAATCTGGTGGTGTTGGTCTATAATAATAATTTCTTGTTTCTGGTCGAGGTGTATAAGTCTTATTGGATGTATAAGGGTTGTATTTTATTTTTTCTATAGCATGAAATTGTTCTTCTATTTCAGATATATCAGAGGTTTCGTCTTCATTTATAGCATTTATATTATTATGATTTGATATACTAAAATTAGAAAGTTTTTCTTCAATTTCTTTTAATAAGTTACTTTGTCCTCCTAGGTTTATAGGTGTTTCTATATTGTAAGGTATGATAATAAAAAAGGAAGAAAAAGAATATATAGGAATACCCTTTTCAAAAGCTGATAAACCAGATACTGATAAAATATTAAAAAATATTGTATATCAAAATAATCATACTAATGAAATGTTAAACACTATAGGACAACAATTAGATAGAATAGAATATAAAAATGAAGAAGCAAGTACTTCAAGTACTTCAACTAATATACAAGTAGAAGAAAACCCTATATTCATACCTTACAATGCGTACAGGACCATATAAAACTATGAAATATGAAAGTTATATAAATTGAAACAATAAGAACATAAAAGATTATAAAAAGATACCTTTATTTATAAAATCTGAATTAATACAGGGACACTTCGATTCTATACAAGGGTTGCTTTCTTCTATATAGGATGAGCTTGACTGAACTATAGGAGATATACATATATTAAAATCTAGGGTTTTTGAACATTGTGAGGTTGATAATATTACAGAGGGTTTTGGTTTCATAGAATATTTTTCGATTGTTGTATCTTCAATAATTCATAACCACTTTCATAGTGGTAGGGCTTTCCACTTTCACCTGTAAACTTTCTTGTTCATATGGACAAATAATGTCTTTCTAAAATATATATAGATGTTAGTAATTTATTCTGGTTCATAAGTAATCAAATTTTTCTGGTATATAATAAACTCAATAATATCTTTCTTAAATATAGACTCTCATTGGGACCTTTTAGAATATAGACACAATTTTATAAAGTTATATCTTCATAAGGATCTTGAGCATCTTGATATAAATCTTCACTTGGAGTTGGGGAACCTTTAATTTCATTTATAATCTTCTGCATTTCTTCTTGAGATGAGCATTCTTGTAAACGTTTTATAAAGTCTCTGTCTTGAATAACTGGAGTAATAGGAGTAGGGCTGCTTTCTTTGTTAGAAATATACTGTCGATAATAATCGTTGACAGCTTTAATATCTGCCTGACTTTCATCTATTCTTTTCCACCATTTGACACTAAATTGTCGATATAATAATGGAGGAGAAGTATCTTGAGATTCTTGTTTCTTATATGTGAATAGAACAATCCATGGCAACTTGAATATAATAGAGAATTGAAGAGTATATTCAGAAGGGGAAATATGGTCTTCCATGAAATAATCTTTATATTTATGAAAACCTTCCAGAACTTTTGGTGGGAAGGTGGCAGGGATATTGCCAAAATATCTGAACCATTTTATAAACCATCTTGGATATATGCTAGAAAATTTTTCAGCAAAATAGAAGAACCAGGTGTGGTTAAAGCTTCTTAAAAGAAAGGCATAAAACCAGGCTTCTTGATAGTCATAATAATTATAAATTGGATAACTAGGATAACTAGAAAGAGTTTTGTGATTATAGGGTTTTAGAGACCATTCTTCTGGAGTAATGATCTTTAGAATCTTAACTTTGCTACAGTCAATATAATCCGGGTTTTTCTGGTTTAGAGTATGATCTATAATAACTGAACCACTGTCGACAAGAATTGTTTGATAGTACTCTCTTGTTTTATAATCATCAACATAAAAATGGGAATTTTTTGGATATAAATATTCAATCAAGGTTTGAAAATTCTGACTTAACTTTTGTTCCTCAAATGGCTCAAGGATTTTTATAATTTGTTTGTTGGGGTTTATAGAATATTCTGGAGTGATGGATGGAGTAGAGAAATTTCTTGATGGTATAGTTTGTGCTATTTTAGAGGGTGAAGGCTGGCTTATAACTGGTTTTGTTAGAATAGATTGTGCAAGAACTGAATATGGTGGTCTTGGTCTGGGAGCTATAGGACCAAATCTGTTGGGATGTATAGGTAATGCTGGGAAATTTCTTTGATTAGAAGAGGATGATGATGTTGACTGGTTGATAGATTGTTTGGTGAGAACGATCTTCCTGTTAGACTCACTCATTTTCCCTGTAAAAATTCTCTTGATAAAAAATCGGGTAAAGAATTGTCTTTTCCTTTTATAAATTCGATTGTAAAATCAAAATTTCCTAAAATAGCTTGCCATCTGGCAAAAACTTGTTTAGAAATTAAATTTTTAACATCTTTTTCTAAAATATATTTGGCAGATAAACAATCAATTCTTAATAAAAAAAGGTTTCATATACAAATCATCTTCAAATTTTTTAATATTTAGAACAATACTTAAAATTTCTTTTTTAATAGTAGAATAATTCTTTTGGGTGTCATTCCAGGAACCAGAATAGAATCTTACTAATTTTTCTTCTTCATTATCTAATTTTTGTTTTAGAATTCCCCCAAATCCTAAGTCACTAGCATCAGTTTCTACAATAAGACTAGCATTAGGGTGAGGAATGTTTAAGCATGGAAGAATTTTTACCTTTTCTTTGATTTGTCTTATAATCTTTGTATGTTCTTCAGTCCAAGGTTTAGGATTCTTTTTTAATCTATCATATAAGGGTTTACATATAATTCCTAAATCTTTAAAGAAATCATGAATATAATTCAAACATCCTAAAAATCTTTGTAATTGTGTTTTATCTTTTATTTCGTCAGGAAATTTATTGGTAAATTCAAGACTTCTTTCAATGGGTTTTATAGTTCCTTGAATAATGTTATGACCTAGAAATCTTACATCTGTTTGGAATAATAACATTTTTGTGGGTGAAACAGCTAATCCATTTTTATAAATAGTATCATAAAATATATTTAAGTGTTTAAAATGTTGATCAATATTTTTTGAAAATATTAAAACATCATCAATATAAACGATTACAAAATTTCCAATTGGTAAAATAATATCATTCATAATATTTTGAAATTCTGATGGAGCATTTTTTTAATCCAAAGGGCATAACGTTCCATTCAAAGTGTCCAAAAGGGACATTAAATCCTGTTTTATACTTATCTTCTTCTTTTATTTGGATTTGCCAAAATCCAGATTTCATGTCAAATTTCGAAAATATTTTTGAGTCATATAATTTTTTTAATAAATCTCTTTTATTAGGTATAGGATATCTAATCCATTCTAATACTTTATTTAAGGGTTTATAATTTATAACTAATCTTGGTATACCTCTTTCAATTTCTGCATTATTAATTACATAAAAGGCTGAACAAGACCAAGGTGACTTAGAGGGTCTAATAAGTCTCTTTTCTAATAATTCTTTGATTTCTTCTTTACAATTTTGTTCTAGTTCAATAGTCATGTGTATAGATTTTGATTTAGTAGGTATATTCTTTTCATTGAATTCTTTAATATAAGGTAATCCTACTGTGTGTTGTTTTCTTTTCCAAAAAGCACTGGGTATAGTTGAACACACATTATTTTTAAATTTTTCTTCAATAAATTTTACTTTGTTCTGTATATTTTTGTCTTGTAATTGATTATATATTCTTTTATCATTTATTTCATTAATTAAGAATTCAGCTTGTTTTCTTTTATTTTTAATTAAATGTAATTCATGGGTAACAATAGGTGTAGTAAATTCGAAAATTATTTCTTTATTTAATACTTTTGTAATAATGCCTCTTTCGTCTACACTTATAGGATATAATTGTATTATAAAGGGTAATCCTAAAATAATTTGAGAAGTTAAATTCTTTACTAATATAAGATGAGTTTTAAAACAATAATTTTCTTTACATATATGGACATCGGATAATTTATAGCCTATACTAAGTCTAGATCCACTGGCTGTGGATAATCTCTGAGTAGATTTTTCAAAATATTTAGTTGGAATTAAACCTTCCTGTATACAATTTAAATCTGCTCCAGAGTCAACTAAAGCAATTAAGGTTATTTTAAATTCTCCGTTTATCATTATATTTACTTTCGTATGCCATCTTTGATATTTAGTATATTGGATTGCATTAATTATAGGTTCAATTAAGGGTTTTTCTTCTGAGGTTATATTTTGTTCAATTTCATTTTCCTCTATAGTTTTAACTTTTTCTTTTAAAATTCTTATCTCTGTTTTAACCATATTAAGTTCTTCTTGTAAATCTTGTATTGTTATAGGTTTGGTTTTATTAAATCTTTTGCATATTTCATTAAAATTATATATGGTATAATCTTCTTCTATATTACTTTGATCTTTTAACTTTTCTTCTAATTGTTTTATACATAAATCTTTCATTTCTTTATTATCAACTTTACTTATCATATCAATTAATAAATGTAATTCATCATTATTAGTAATAACATTAATTTCTTTATAGTTACAATTGCATGTTCCTATACATTCACAATCTTCAGAGTTGCTACTATTTTTAGATGATTCTTCTTCAATTTTATTTAAATCATTTTCACTATAATCAGATATATTTGATTCATTATCTTTGATTAATTCACTAATTTTTTGTCTAAGATCTTCTATATCAATTTCATTAATTTTAGTTTTAGAATAACAATCTTTTGACATATGTCCGGGTCTACCACATTTATAACAAATAATAATATCTTGATTGTTTTGTTTCTTATTTTCTCTTCTATATTTGTTATTATATTTTTTGTATGATACTTTCTTTTTTCTTTTATAATCTTTATTTTGATAATATTCTTGATTATTTTTTATAGGTTTTTTATTATATCTTTTATATTTTATTTTCTTAGAACTAGAAGGGGGTAATACTAAAGGTTCATAACCATATTGTTCACAAAAATTTCCTAGTTCATGTCTTCCACCTATTCCTTCCTTTTTAATTTTTGCTTTTAGTTTTAAATCAGAACATATAGTTAATCCTTCTTTATTAACATAGTTTATAATTTCTCCATAGGTTAATTCTTTATAGGGAATTTTATTATTATAATCATTACTTAATTTATTTCTAATTCTTTCAGCAAATAGTTTTGGTAATCCAGCAATAAATCTTTCTTTCCAATAGGATTCTCTACAATCTGGTCTAGTCATAACTTTTGCTAAGAAAACATCTTTATACCATCTAAAATCTTGTAATTTTCTACATGTTAAATTTAATAATATAGTTGAATTTCTTTCTTGATATTCTGCTGGGTTTCCTACATAATTTTTTATAATAGCATAAACTAGAGTATTTAAAGAATCATCAATCTGTGTTTGAACAGCTGATCCATTTTCTGTTTTTATAATTAATTTTTTTGAATTTAATATATGATTTTTTTCATCTTGAGTTACATAACTATCCCACCATCCTTTTAATACTCCTGTAAATCCTGATATTATCATTTGTGTTATTTTATTATCTGAATTTTTATGAGCTTTATAAGAAGTTGCTGCCATAGTCATTTCTTGTAATAAGTTTAAAATTTGATATTCTGTTTGACCATCTATATTCCATTCATATATCGAATTTCCATCATATCTAGATTGTACAATTTTATCTCTTTCTTCATATTGTAAATCTGGTGGTGTTGGTCTATAATAATAATTTCTTGTTTCTGGTCGAGGTGTATAAGTCTTATTGGATGTATAAGGGTTGTATTTTATTTTTTCTATAGCATGAAATTGTTCTTCTATTTCAGATATATCAGAGGTTTCGTCTTCATTTATAGCATTTATATTATTATGATTTGATATACTAAAATTAGAAAGTTTTTCTTCAATTTCTTTTAATAAGTTACTTTGTCCTCCTAGGTTTATAGGTGTTTCTATATTGTAAGGTATGAATATAGGGTTTTCTTCTACTTGTATATTAGTTGAAGTACTTGAAGTACTTGCTTCTTCATTTTTATATTCTATTCTATCTAATTGTTGTCCTATAGTGTTTAACATTTCATTAGTATGATTATTTTGATATACAATATTTTTTAATATTTTATCAGTATCTGGTTTATCAGCTTTTGAAAAGGGTATTCCTATATATTCTTTTTCTTCCTTTTTTTATTATTATATCTTTACAAGGTGGCTTAATACTTATAATTTCTTCATTATTTGTTAAATCAGTATATGATCTATTTATATTAGTCATTGTTTCAATCCTGACTTTATAAGGAAATTCTATATTTTCTTCTATACAATATAATTCAAACCATGTAAAAAACGGTATATTTTCTTTGCTGTCTTGCATATAAAGAATCCATTTTAATTCATGAAACATTTTTTTATCTTTAAAATTAAGTTCATACCAAGTAAGTTTTTCTTTATTATAGTTATTAAGTCTTTCGTTCATTAGATAATTATAATCTTTTATATTCATTGTTTTAACAAATTGTTAATTTAGATCTTGTCGTTTTTATTTTATTTGCATTTATTTTTAATAGTATATTTATTGTATCTATATGTTTTGATGTAATATTCTTTATATATTTTATTTGATCTTTGCTTAACCATTTATAATTTCTATCTCTTTTGGTTTTGAATTCTTCTTTCTGTTGAATTAATTGTTTTCGTTCTTCATATAAGAATATTAAATAAACTGATATAAAACTATTATGATCGTTATTCATTTGTATTTTACTCATAATTGTTCTTCTCTATAATAATCTACTTCAGACTTAGAAGGGTTATAAGTGTTACTAAAATCTTCACTTATATTATCATCTTCATATAGTGGTTTAGGTATAGATCTATTAAAATCAACTCCTTTAATTCTCATAGACTGTGATCTTCTTAATAAGGGTTCACTAGATTTTGAACTAGAGGTTTCAGGAATATATGTAGAATATCTAGGTGGTTCTTTTCCAAAATCTATTTCTATACTTCCGTCAGTATGTTCTGTAATGTCTGATATTTTGCTAATAGTTTCTAAAGGTTTGGGTGAACTTATATCTTCTAATTTCCAATTTTGGTTTTGAGTAATTTCATTCCATTTTAATCTTTTAGGTATATTAACTCTAGAATTTCTAGTATTAGCTTCAAATATTATAGTTTCATCTTTTGGTGACATTAATTTTGATCTTGGTTCCACAGTAGTGGTCATTGTTTTATATAAAACTCTATATATAACGAGTATAGGGTCAGTTCCTTGTTTAATATCTAAATTTTTTGTTTTAATTGTTAAGGTTAAAGTATCTAATATATTTTTATCGAATAAAGATATAGTGAAATTAGGATAACAATTAAAATATATAGGGCCATTACATATATTGGATTCTGCCATAGCTAATAAGGAATTTTTAAAATTTAAATGTCTAGCATCTCTTAATATAACTAAAGTAGGTACATCTAACCCTATTCTAGTCAAGGGTTTAATAGCTATTTGTATTAATCCTATATGTAGAAATTTATAATTTTTCATATGATCTTTAATAGTATTTTTGGAAAAAAGTTGTATACATTGATTATTTTGTAGAAGAGGTAAAGTTTTTTCGGTTTGCTTTATAGAATATCCCTGGAAATAATCAAAAGAACCAATCTTATAAATATTACTAATCTTTTGTTTAGGTATACTCCAATCTTTCAAATTGTTTTCAATGTTTGAAATAGAAACTTCCATAGAATTTGTATGATCATGTTCTTCTTCGATTTCAGAAGTAGAACTACTTCTTTGATTTGATAGTAATCTTGCGATTCTATTCATATTTAATTATTAACTATTTGATTTAAACTTTGTTTTCTGAAAACCTTAACTTATAATGTTGATTGAACATACCTTCTCCGGGAACACCCCCATATCGCTGTGGTACGGTCGTCTTACTGTCCGTCTGCGACTAATTCCAACCAGCTGATCGACAGGGCTTACCAACGCAGATGTATATTTTCTCAACATATATAAATTAATTTTTTCTTTCAACAATGACGAAATCAAACAATTCATAATTTTCATAAGAATATAATCCAAACTACTACCACCTCAAAAAAATGAGCTCATGGCTTTGATACCAAATGCGTACAGGACCATATAAAACTATGAAATATGAAAGTTATATAAATTGAAACAATAAGAACATAAAAGATTATAAAAAGATACCTTTATTTATAAAATCTGAATTAATACAGGGACACTTCGATTCTATACAAGGGTTGCTTTCTTCTATATAGGATGAGCTTGACTGAACTATAGGAGATATACATATATTAAAATCTAGGGTTTTTGAACATTGTGAGGTTGATAATATTACAGAGGGTTTTGGTTTCATAGAATATTTTTCGATGTCCTTCACTTCTTCAAATCTTCCTTCTTTATAGATAAATTTGCCGGTTATCAATCTTGCTTTAACTGGCATCTTTCGGTAAACCTTTATTGATTTAATCTTCTTTCCTTGATTCAATAATCTTCTTTTCTTTTGTCGGCCACAAATCTTGCTTTTATAAAGTATTTTGTCTTCTTTTCTTTTTCTTGAATAATGGAACTAGCTTTCCATAAAGTCTTTTGTTTCCTTTCTTCAATAATTTGAAACTTGTCGGGAATCATCTCTTTAGTAATTCTGCTTTTGAAAATATAAATGCTTTTACTTTTGGTAGGGTCTTCCACTTTTCTTCGATTGTTGTATCTTCAATAATTCATAACCACTTTCATAGTGGTAGGGCCTTCCACTTTCACCTGTAAACTTTCTTGTTCATATGGACAAATAATGTCTTTCTAAAATATATATAGATGTTAGTAATTTATTCTGGTTCATAAGTAATCAAATTTTTCTGGTATATAATAAACTCAATAATATCTTTCTTAAATATAGACTCTCATTGGGACCTTTTAGAATATAGACACAATTTTATAAAGTTATATCTTCATAAGGATCTTGAGCATCTTGATATAAATCTTCACTTGGAGTTGGGGAACCTTTAATTTCATTTATAATCTTCTGCATTTCTTCTTGAGATGAGCATTCTTGTAAACGTTTTATAAAGTCTCTGTCTTGAATAACTGGAGTAATAGGAGTAGGGCTGCTTTCTTTGTTAGAAATATACTGTCGATAATAATCGTTGACAGCTTTAATATCTGCCTGACTTTCATCTATTCTTTTCCACCATTTGACACTAAATTGTCGATATAATAATGGAGGAGAAGTATCTTGAGATTCTTGTTTCTTATATGTGAATAGAACAATCCATGGCAACTTGAATATAATAGAGAATTGAAGAGTATATTCAGAAGGGGAAATATGGTCTTCCATGAAATAATCTTTATATTTATGAAAACCTTCCAGAACTTTTGGTGGGAAGGTGGCAGGGATATTGCCAAAATATCTGAACCATTTTATAAACCATCTTGGATATATGCTAGAAAATTTTTCAGCAAAATAGAAGAACCAGGTGTGGTTAAAGCTTCTTAAAAGAAAGGCATAAAACCAGGCTTCTTGATAGTCATAATAATTATAAATTGGATAACTAGGATAACTAGAAAGAGTTTTGTGATTATAGGGTTTTAGAGACCATTCTTCTGGAGTAATGATCTTTAGAATCTTAACTTTGCTACAGTCAATATAATCCGGGTTTTTCTGGTTTAGAGTATGATCTATAATAACTGAACCACTGTCGACAAGAATTGTTTGATAGTACTCTCTTGTTTTATAATCATCAACATAAAAATGGGAATTTTTTGGATATAAATATTCAATCAAGGTTTGAAAATTCTGACTTAACTTTTGTTCCTCAAATGGCTCAAGGATTTTTATAATTTGTTTGTTGGGGTTTATAGAATATTCTGGAGTGATGGATGGAGTAGAGAAATTTCTTGATGGTATAGTTTGTGCTATTTTAGAGGGTGAAGGCTGGCTTATAACTGGTTTTGTTGGAATAGATTGTGCAAGAACTGAATATGGTGGTCTTGGTCTGGGAGCTATGGGACCAAATCTGTTGGGATGTATAGGTAATGCTGGGAAATTTCTTTGATTAGAAGAGGATGATGATGTTGACTGGTTGATAGATTGTTTGGTGAGAACGATCTTCCTGTTAGACTCACTCATTTTCCCTGTAAAAATTCTCTTGATAAAAAATCGGGTAAAGAATTGTCTTTTCCTTTTATAAATTCGATTGTAAAATCAAAATTTCCTAAAATAGCTTGCCATCTGGCAAAAACTTGTTTAGAAATTAAATTTTTAACATCTTTTTCTAAAATATATTTGGCAGATAAACAATCAATTCTTAATAAAAAAGGTTTCATATACAAATCATCTTCAAATTTTTTAATATTTAGAACAATACTTAAAATTTCTTTTTTAATAGTAGAATAATTCTTTTGGGTGTCATTCCAGGAACCAGAATAGAATCTTACTAATTTTTCTTCTTCATTATCTAATTTTTGTTTTAGAATTCCCCCAAATCCTAAGTCACTAGCATCAGTTTCTACAATAAGACTAGCATTAGGGTGAGGAATGTTTAAGCATGGAAGAATTTTTACCTTTTCTTTGATTTGTCTTATAATCTTTGTATGTTCTTCAGTCCAAGGTTTAGGATTCTTTTTTAATCTATCATATAAGGGTTTACATATAATTCCTAAATCTTTAAAGAAATCATGAATATAATTCAAACATCCTAAAAATCTTTGTAATTGTGTTTTATCTTTTATTTCGTCAGGAAATTTATTGGTAAATTCAAGACTTCTTTCAATGGGTTTTATAGTTCCTTGAATAATGTTATGACCTAGAAATCTTACATCTGTTTGGAATAATAACATTTTTGTGGGTGAAACAGCTAATCCATTTTTATAAATAGTATCATAAAATATATTTAAGTGTTTAAAATGTTGATCAATATTTTTTGAAAATATTAAAACATCATCAATATAAACGATTACAAAATTTCCAATTGGTAAAATAATATCATTCATAATATTTTGAAATTCTGATGGAGCATTTTTTAATCCAAAGGGCATAACGTTCCATTCAAAGTGTCCAAAAGGGACATTAAATCCTGTTTTATACTTATCTTCTTCTTTTATTTGGATTTGCCAAAATCCAGATTTCATGTCAAATTTCGAAAATATTTTTGAGTCATATAATTTTTTTAATAAATCTCTTTTATTAGGTATAGGATATCTAATCCATTCTAATACTTTATTTAAGGGTTTATAATTTATAACTAATCTTGGTATACCTCTTTCAATTTCTGCATTATTAATTACATAAAAGGCTGAACAAGACCAAGGTGACTTAGAGGGTCTAATAAGTCTCTTTTCTAATAATTCTTTGATTTCTTCTTTACAATTTTGTTCTAGTTCAATAGTCATGTGTATAGATTTTGATTTAGTAGGTATATTCTTTTCATTGAATTCTTTAATATAAGGTAATCCTACTGTGTGTTGTTTTCTTTTCCAAAAAGCACTGGGTATAGTTGAACACACATTATTTTTAAATTTTTCTTCAATAAATTTTACTTTGTTCTGTATATTTTTGTCTTGTAATTGATTATATATTCTTTTATCATTTATTTCATTAATTAAGAATTCAGCTTGTTTTCTTTTATTTTTAATTAAATGTAATTCATGGGTAACAATAGGTGTAGTAAATTCGAAAATTATTTCTTTATTTAATACTTTTGTAATAATGCCTCTTTCGTCTACACTTATAGGATATAATTGTATTATAAAGGGTAATCCTAAAATAATTTGAGAAGTTAAATTCTTTACTAATATAAGATGAGTTTTAAAACAATAATTTTCTTTACATATATGGACATCGGATAATTTATAGCCTATACTAAGTCTAGATCCACTGGCTGTGGATAATCTCTGAGTAGATTTTTCAAAATATTTAGTTGGAATTAAACCTTCCTGTATACAATTTAAATCTGCTCCAGAGTCAACTAAAGCAATTAAGGTTATTTTAAATTCTCCGTTTATCATTATATTTACTTTCGTATGCCATCTTTGATATTTAGTATATTGGATTGCATTAATTATAGGTTCAATTAAGGGTTTTTCTTCTGAGGTTATATTTTGTTCAATTTCATTTTCCTCTATAGTTTTAACTTTTTCTTTTAAAATTCTTATCTCTGTTTTAACCATATTAAGTTCTTCTTGTAAATCTTGTATTGTTATAGGTTTGGTTTTATTAAATCTTTTGCATATTTCATTAAAATTATATATGGTATAATCTTCTTCTATATTACTTTGATCTTTTAACTTTCCTTCTAATTGTTTTATACATAAATCTTTCATTTCTTTATTATCAACTTTACTTATCATATCAATTAATAAATGTAATTCATCATTATTAGTAATAACATTAATTTCTTTATAGTTACAATTGCATGTTCCTATACATTCACAATCTTCAGAGTTGCTACTATTTTTAGATGATTCTTCTTCAATTTTATTTAAATCATTTTCACTATAATCAGATATATTTGATTCATTATCTTTGATTAATTCACTAATTTTTTGTCTAAGATCTTCTATATCAATTTCATTAATTTTAGTTTTAGAATAACAATCTTTTGACATATGTCCGGGTCTACCACATTTATAACAAATAATAATATCTTGATTGTTTTGTTTCTTATTTTCTCTTCTATATTTGTTATTATATTTTTTGTATGATACTTTCTTTTTTCTTTTATAATCTTTATTTTGATAATATTCTTGATTATTTTTTATAGGTTTTTTATTATATCTTTTATATTTTATTTTCTTAGAACTAGAAGGGGGTAATACTAAAGGTTCATAACCATATTGTTCACAAAAATTTCCTAGTTCATGTCTTCCACCTATTCCTTCCTTTTTAATTTTTGCTTTTAGTTTTAAATCAGAACATATAGTTAATCCTTCTTTATTAACATAGTTTATAATTTCTCCATAGGTTAATTCTTTATAGGGAATTTCATTATTATAATCATTACTTAATTTATTTCTAATTCTTTCAGCAAATAGTTTTGGTAATCCAGCAATAAATCTTTCTTTCCAATAGGATTCTCTACAATCTGGTCTAGTCATAACTTTTGCTAAGAAAACATCTTTATACCATCTAAAATCTTGTAATTTTCTACATGTTAAATTTAATAATATAGTTGAATTTCTTTCTTGATATTCTGCTGGGTTTCCTACATAATTTTTTATAATAGCATAAACTAGAGTATTTAAAGAATCATCAATCTGTGTTTGAACAGCTGATCCATTTTCTGTTTTTATAATTAATTTTTTTGAATTTAATATATGATTTTTTTCATCTTGAGTTACATAACTATCCCACCATCCTTTTAATACTCCTATAAATCCTGATATTATCATTTGTGTTATTTTATTATCTGAATTTTTATGAGCTTTATAAGAAGTTGCTGCCATAGTCATTTCTTGTAATAAGTTTAAAATTTGATATTCTGTTTGACCATCTATATTCCATTCATATATCGAATTTCCATCATATCTAGATTGTACAATTTTATCTCTTTCTTCATATTGTAAATCTGGTGGTGTTGGTCTATAATAATAATTTCTTGTTTCTGGTCGAGGTGTATAAGTCTTATTGGATGTATAAGGGTTGTATTTTATTTTTTCTATAGCATGAAATTGTTCTTCTATTTCAGATATATCAGAGGTTTCGTCTTCATTTATAGCATTTATATTATTATGATTTGATATACTAAAATTAGAAAGTTTTTCTTCAATTTCTTTTAATAAGTTACTTTGTCCTCCTAGGTTTATAGGTGTTTCTATATTGTAAGGTATGAATATAGGGTTTTCTTCTACTTGTATATTAGTTGAAGTACTTGAAGTACTTGCTTCTTCATTTTTATATTCTATTCTATCTAATTGTTGTCCTATAGTGTTTAACATTTCATTAGTATGATTATTTTGATATACAATATTTTTTAATATTTTATCAGTATCTGGTTTATCAGCTTTTGAAAAGGGTATTCCTATATATTCTTTTTCTTCCTTTTTTTATTATTATATCTTTACAAGGTGGCTTAATACTTATAATTTCTTCATTATTTGTTAAATCAGTATATGATCTATTTATATTAGTCATTGTTTCAATCCTGACTTTATAAGGAAATTCTATATTTTCTTCTATACAATATAATTCAAACCATGTAAAAAACGGTATATTTTCTTTGCTGTCTTGCATATAAAGAATCCATTTTAATTCATGAAACATTTTTTTATCTTTAAAATTAAGTTCATACCAAGTAAGTTTTTCTTTATTATAGTTATTAAGTCTTTCGTTCATTAGATAATTATAATCTTTTATATTCATTGTTTTAACAAATTGTTAATTTAGATCTTGTCGTTTTTATTTTATTTGCATTTATTTTTAATAGTATATTTATTGTATCTATATGTTTTGATGTAATATTCTTTATATATTTTATTTGATCTTTGCTTAACCATTTATAATTTCTATCTCTTTTGGTTTTGAATTCTTCTTTCTGTTGAATTAATTGTTTTCGTTCTTCATATAAGAATATTAAATAAACTGATATAAAACTATTATGATCGTTATTCATTTGTATTTTACTCATAATTGTTCTTCTCTATAATAATCTACTTCAGACTTAGAAGGGTTATAAGTGTTACTAAAATCTTCACTTATATTATCATCTTCATATAGTGGTTTAGGTATAGATCTATTAAAATCAACTCCTTTAATTCTCATAGACTGTGATCTTCTTAATAAGGGTTCACTAGATTTTGAACTAGAGGTTTCAGGAATATATGTAGAATATCTAGGTGGTTCTTTTCCAAAATCTATTTCTATACTTCCGTCAGTATGTTCTGTAATGTCTGATATTTTGCTAATAGTTTCTAAAGGTTTGGGTGAACTTATATCTTCTAATTTCCAATTTTGGTTTTGAGTAATTTCATTCCATTTTAATCTTTTAGGTATATTAACTCTAGAATTTCTAGTATTAGCTTCAAATATTATAGTTTCATCTTTTGGTGACATTAATTTTGATCTTGGTTCCACAGTAGTGGTCATTGTTTTATATAAAACTCTATATATAACGAGTATAGGGTCAGTTCCTTGTTTAATATCTAAATTTTTTGTTTTAATTGTTAAGGTTAAAGTATCTAATATATTTTTATCGAATAAAGATATAGTGAAATTAGGATAACAATTAAAATATATAGGGCCATTACATATATTGGATTCTGCCATAGCTAATAAGGAATTTTTAAAATTTAAATGTCTAGCATCTCTTAATATAACTAAAGTAGGTACATCTAACCCTATTCTAGTCAAGGGTTTAATAGCTATTTGTATTAATCCTATATGTAGAAATTTATAATTTTTCATATGATCTTTAATAGTATTTTTGGAAAAAAGTTGTATACATTGATTATTTTGTAGAAGAGGTAAAGTTTTTTCGGTTTGCTTTATAGAATATCCCTGGAAATAATCAAAAGAACCAATCTTATAAATATTACTAATCTTTTGTTTAGGTATACTCCAATCTTTCAAATTGTTTTCAATGTTTGAAATAGAAACTTCCATAGAATTTGTATGATCATGTTCTTCTTCGATTTCAGAAGTAGAACTACTTCTTTGATTTGATAGTAATCTTGCGATTCTATTCATATTTAATTATTAACTATTTGATTTAAACTTTGTTTTCTGAAAACCTTAACTTATAATGTTGATTGAACATACCTTCTCCGGGAACACCCCCATATCGCTGTGGTACGGTCGTCTTACTGTCCGTCTGCGACTAATTCCAACCAGCTGATCGACAGGGCTTACCAACGCAGATGTATATTTTCTCAACATATATAAATTAATTTTTTCTTTCAACAATGACGAAATCAAACAATTCATAATTTTCATAAGAATATAATCCAAACTACTACCACCTCAAAAAAATGAGCTCATGGCTCTGATACCAAATGCGTACAGGACCATATAAAACTATGAAATATGAAAGTTATATAAATTGAAACAATAAGAACATAAAAGATTATAAAAAGATACCTTTATTTATAAAATCTGAATTAATACAGGGACACTTCGATTCTATACAAGGGTTGCTTTCTTCTATATAGGATGAGCTTGACTGAACTATAGGAGATATACATATATTAAAATCTAGGGTTTTTGAACATTGTGAGGTTGATAATATTACAGAGGGTTTTGGTTTCATAGAATATTTTTCGATGTCCTTCACTTCTTCAAATCTTCCTTCTTTATAGATAAATTTGCCGGTTATCAATCTTGCTTTAACTGGCATCTTTCGGTAAACCTTTATTGATTTAATCTTCTTTCCTTGATTCAATAATCTTCTTTTCTTTTGTCGGCCACAAATCTTGCTTTTATAAAGTATTTTGTCTTCTTTTCTTTTTCTTGAATAATGGAACTAGCTTTCCATAAAGTCTTTTGTTTCCTTTCTTCAATAATTTGAAACTTGTCGGGAATCATCTCTTTAGTAATTCTGCTTTTGAAAATATAAATGCTTTTACTTTTGGTAGGGTCTTCCACTTTTCTTCGATTGTTGTATCTTCAATAATTCATAACCACTTTCATAGTGGTAGGGCCTTCCACTTTCACCTGTAAACTTTCTTGTTCATATGGACAAATAATGTCTTTCTAAAATATATATAGATGTTAGTAATTTATTCTGGTTCATAAGTAATCAAATTTTTCTGGTATATAATAAACTCAATAATATCTTTCTTAAATATAGACTCTCATTGGGACCTTTTAGAATATAGACACAATTTTATAAAGTTATATCTTCATAAGGATCTTGAGCATCTTGATATAAATCTTCACTTGGAGTTGGGGAACCTTTAATTTCATTTATAATCTTCTGCATTTCTTCTTGAGATGAGCATTCTTGTAAACGTTTTATAAAGTCTCTGTCTTGAATAACTGGAGTAATAGGAGTAGGGCTGCTTTCTTTGTTAGAAATATACTGTCGATAATAATCGTTGACAGCTTTAATATCTGCCTGACTTTCATCTATTCTTTTCCACCATTTGACACTAAATTGTCGATATAATAATGGAGGAGAAGTATCTTGAGATTCTTGTTTCTTATATGTGAATAGAACAATCCATGGCAACTTGAATATAATAGAGAATTGAAGAGTATATTCAGAAGGGGAAATATGGTCTTCCATGAAATAATCTTTATATTTATGAAAACCTTCCAGAACTTTTGGTGGGAAGGTGGCAGGGATATTGCCAAAATATCTGAACCATTTTATAAACCATCTTGGATATATGCTAGAAAATTTTTCAGCAAAATAGAAGAACCAGGTGTGGTTAAAGCTTCTTAAAAGAAAGGCATAAAACCAGGCTTCTTGATAGTCATAATAATTATAAATTGGATAACTAGGATAACTAGAAAGAGTTTTGTGATTATAGGGTTTTAGAGACCATTCTTCTGGAGTAATGATCTTTAGAATCTTAACTTTGCTACAGTCAATATAATCCGGGTTTTTCTGGTTTAGAGTATGATCTATAATAACTGAACCACTGTCGACAAGAATTGTTTGATAGTACTCTCTTGTTTTATAATCATCAACATAAAAATGGGAATTTTTTGGATATAAATATTCAATCAAGGTTTGAAAATTCTGACTTAACTTTTGTTCCTCAAATGGCTCAAGGATTTTTATAATTTGTTTGTTGGGGTTTATAGAATATTCTGGAGTGATGGATGGAGTAGAGAAATTTCTTGATGGTATAGTTTGTGCTATTTTAGAGGGTGAAGGCTGGCTTATAACTGGTTTTGTTGGAATAGATTGTGCAAGAACTGAATATGGTGGTCTTGGTCTGGGAGCTATAGGACCAAATCTGTTGGGATGTATAGGTAATGCTGGGAAATTTCTTTGATTAGAAGAGGATGATGATGTTGACTGGTTGATAGATTGTTTGGTGAGAACGATCTTCCTATTAGACTCACTCATTTTCCCTGTAAAAATTCTCTTGATAAAAAATCGGGTAAAGAATTGTCTTTTCCTTTTATAAATTCGATTGTAAAATCAAAATTTCCTAAAATAGCTTGCCATCTGGCAAAAACTTGTTTAGAAATTAAATTTTTAACATCTTTTTCTAAAATATATTTGGCAGATAAACAATCAATTCTTAATAAAAAAGGTTTCATATACAAATCATCTTCAAATTTTTTAATATTTAGAACAATACTTAAAATTTCTTTTTTAATAGTAGAATAATTCTTTTGGGTGTCATTCCAGGAACCAGAATAGAATCTTACTAATTTTTCTTCTTCATTATCTAATTTTTGTTTTAGAATTCCCCCAAATCCTAAGTCACTAGCATCAGTTTCTACAATAAGACTAGCATTAGGGTGAGGAATGTTTAAGCATGGAAGAATTTTTACCTTTTCTTTGATTTGTCTTATAATCTTTGTATGTTCTTCAGTCCAAGGTTTAGGATTCTTTTTTAATCTATCATATAAGGGTTTACATATAATTCCTAAATCTTTAAAGAAATCATGAATATAATTCAAACATCCTAAAAATCTTTGTAATTGTGTTTTATCTTTTATTTCGTCAGGAAATTTATTGGTAAATTCAAGACTTCTTTCAATGGGTTTTATAGTTCCTTGAATAATGTTATGACCTAGAAATCTTACATCTGTTTGGAATAATAACATTTTTGTGGGTGAAACAGCTAATCCATTTTTATAAATAGTATCATAAAATATATTTAAGTGTTTAAAATGTTGATCAATATTTTTTGAAAATATTAAAACATCATCAATATAAACGATTACAAAATTTCCAATTGGTAAAATAATATCATTCATAATATTTTGAAATTCTGATGGAGCATTTTTTAATCCAAAGGGCATAACGTTCCATTCAAAGTGTCCAAAAGGGACATTAAATCCTGTTTTATACTTATCTTCTTCTTTTATTTGGATTTGCCAAAATCCAGATTTCATGTCAAATTTCGAAAATATTTTTGAGTCATATAATTTTTTTAATAAATCTCTTTTATTAGGTATAGGATATCTAATCCATTCTAATACTTTATTTAAGGGTTTATAATTTATAACTAATCTTGGTATACCTCTTTCAATTTCTGCATTATTAATTACATAAAAGGCTGAACAAGACCAAGGTGACTTAGAGGGTCTAATAAGTCTCTTTTCTAATAATTCTTTGATTTCTTCTTTACAATTTTGTTCTAGTTCAATAGTCATGTGTATAGATTTTGATTTAGTAGGTATATTCTTTTCATTGAATTCTTTAATATAAGGTAATCCTACTGTGTGTTGTTTTCTTTTCCAAAAAGCACTGGGTATAGTTGAACACACATTATTTTTAAATTTTTCTTCAATAAATTTTACTTTGTTCTGTATATTTTTGTCTTGTAATTGATTATATATTCTTTTATCATTTATTTCATTAATTAAGAATTCAGCTTGTTTTCTTTTATTTTTAATTAAATGTAATTCATGGGTAACAATAGGTGTAGTAAATTCGAAAATTATTTCTTTATTTAATACTTTTGTAATAATGCCTCTTTCGTCTACACTTATAGGATATAATTGTATTATAAAGGGTAATCCTAAAATAATTTGAGAAGTTAAATTCTTTACTAATATAAGATGAGTTTTAAAACAATAATTTTCTTTACATATATGGACATCGGATAATTTATAGCCTATACTAAGTCTAGATCCACTGGCTGTGGATAATCTCTGAGTAGATTTTTCAAAATATTTAGTTGGAATTAAACCTTCCTGTATACAATTTAAATCTGCTCCAGAGTCAACTAAAGCAATTAAGGTTATTTTAAATTCTCCGTTTATCATTATATTTACTTTCGTATGCCATCTTTGATATTTAGTATATTGGATTGCATTAATTATAGGTTCAATTAAGGGTTTTTCTTCTGAGGTTATATTTTGTTCAATTTCATTTTCCTCTATAGTTTTAACTTTTTCTTTTAAAATTCTTATCTCTGTTTTAACCATATTAAGTTCTTCTTGTAAATCTTGTATTGTTATAGGTTTGGTTTTATTAAATCTTTTGCATATTTCATTAAAATTATATATGGTATAATCTTCTTCTATATTACTTTGATCTTTTAACTTTCCTTCTAATTGTTTTATACATAAATCTTTCATTTCTTTATTATCAACTTTACTTATCATATCAATTAATAAATGTAATTCATCATTATTAGTAATAACATTAATTTCTTTATAGTTACAATTGCATGTTCCTATACATTCACAATCTTCAGAGTTGCTACTATTTTTAGATGATTCTTCTTCAATTTTATTTAAATCATTTTCACTATAATCAGATATATTTGATTCATTATCTTTGATTAATTCACTAATTTTTTGTCTAAGATCTTCTATATCAATTTCATTAATTTTAGTTTTAGAATAACAATCTTTTGACATATGTCCGGGTCTACCACATTTATAACAAATAATAATATCTTGATTGTTTTGTTTCTTATTTTCTCTTCTATATTTGTTATTATATTTTTTGTATGATACTTTCTTTTTTCTTTTATAATCTTTATTTTGATAATATTCTTGATTATTTTTTATAGGTTTTTTATTATATCTTTTATATTTTATTTTCTTAGAACTAGAAGGGGGTAATACTAAAGGTTCATAACCATATTGTTCACAAAAATTTCCTAGTTCATGTCTTCCACCTATTCCTTCCTTTTTAATTTTTGCTTTTAGTTTTAAATCAGAACATATAGTTAATCCTTCTTTATTAACATAGTTTATAATTTCTCCATAGGTTAATTCTTTATAGGGAATTTCATTATTATAATCATTACTTAATTTATTTCTAATTCTTTCAGCAAATAGTTTTGGTAATCCAGCAATAAATCTTTCTTTCCAATAGGATTCTCTACAATCTGGTCTAGTCATAACTTTTGCTAAGAAAACATCTTTATACCATCTAAAATCTTGTAATTTTCTACATGTTAAATTTAATAATATAGTTGAATTTCTTTCTTGATATTCTGCTGGGTTTCCTACATAATTTTTTATAATAGCATAAACTAGAGTATTTAAAGAATCATCAATCTGTGTTTGAACAGCTGATCCATTTTCTGTTTTTATAATTAATTTTTTTGAATTTAATATATGATTTTTTTCATCTTGAGTTACATAACTATCCCACCATCCTTTTAATACTCCTGTAAATCCTGATATTATCATTTGTGTTATTTTATTATCTGAATTTTTATGAGCTTTATAAGAAGTTGCTGCCATAGTCATTTCTTGTAATAAGTTTAAAATTTGATATTCTGTTTGACCATCTATATTCCATTCATATATCGAATTTCCATCATATCTAGATTGTACAATTTTATCTCTTTCTTCATATTGTAAATCTGGTGGTGTTGGTCTATAATAATAATTTCTTGTTTCTGGTCGAGGTGTATAAGTCTTATTGGATGTATAAGGGTTGTATTTTATTTTTTCTATAGCATGAAATTGTTCTTCTATTTCAGATATATCAGAGGTTTCGTCTTCATTTATAGCATTTATATTATTATGATTTGATATACTAAAATTAGAAAGTTTTTCTTCAATTTCTTTTAATAAGTTACTTTGTCCTCCTAGGTTTATAGGTGTTTCTATATTGTAAGGTATGAATATAGGGTTTTCTTCTACTTGTATATTAGTTGAAGTACTTGAAGTACTTGCTTCTTCATTTTTATATTCTATTCTATCTAATTGTTGTCCTATAGTGTTTAACATTTCATTAGTATGATTATTTTGATATACAATATTTTTTAATATTTTATCAGTATCTGGTTTATCAGCTTTTGAAAAGGGTATTCCTATATATTCTTTTTCTTCCTTTTTTATTATTATATCTTTACAAGGTGGCTTAATACTTATAATTTCTTCATTATTTGTTAAATCAGTATATGATCTATTTATATTAGTCATTGTTTCAATCCTGACTTTATAAGGAAATTCTATATTTTCTTCTATACAATATAATTCAAACCATGTAAAAAACGGTATATTTTCTTTGCTGTCTTGCATATAAAGAATCCATTTTAATTCATGAAACATTTTTTTATCTTTAAAATTAAGTTCATACCAAGTAAGTTTTTCTTTATTATAGTTATTAAGTCTTTCGTTCATTAGATAATTATAATCTTTTATATTCATTGTTTTAACAAATTGTTAATTTAGATCTTGTCGTTTTTATTTTATTTGCATTTATTTTTAATAGTATATTTATTGTATCTATATGTTTTGATGTAATATTCTTTATATATTTTATTTGATCTTTGCTTAACCATTTATAATTTCTATCTCTTTTGGTTTTGAATTCTTCTTTCTGTTGAATTAATTGTTTTCGTTCTTCATATAAGAATATTAAATAAACTGATATAAAACTATTATGATCGTTATTCATTTGTATTTTACTCATAATTGTTCTTCTCTATAATAATCTACTTCAGACTTAGAAGGGTTATAAGTGTTACTAAAATCTTCACTTATATTATCATCTTCATATAGTGGTTTAGGTATAGATCTATTAAAATCAACTCCTTTAACTCTCATAGACTGTGATCTTCTTAATAAGGGTTCACTAGATTTTGAACTAGAGGTTTCAGGAATATATGTAGAATATCTAGGTGGTTCTTTTCCAAAATCTATTTCTATACTTCCGTCAGTATGTTCTGTAATGTCTGATATTTTGCTAATAGTTTCTAAAGGTTTGGGTGAACTTATATCTTCTAATTTCCAATTTTGGTTTTGAGTAATTTCATTCCATTTTAATCTTTTAGGTATATTAACTCTAGAATTTCTAGTATTAGCTTCAAATATTATAGTTTCATCTTTTGGTGACATTAATTTTGATCTTGGTTCCACAGTAGTGGTCATTGTTTTATATAAAACTCTATATATAACGAGTATAGGGTCAGTTCCTTGTTTAATATCTAAATTTTTTGTTTTAATTGTTAAGGTTAAAGTATCTAATATATTTTTATCGAATAAAGATATAGTGAAATTAGGATAACAATTAAAATATATAGGGCCATTACATATATTGGATTCTGCCATAGCTAATAAGGAATTTTTAAAATTTAAATGTCTAGCATCTCTTAATATAACTAAAGTAGGTACATCTAACCCTATTCTAGTCAAGGGTTTAATAGCTATTTGTATTAATCCTATATGTAGAAATTTATAATTTTTCATATGATCTTTAATAGTATTTTTGGAAAAAAGTTGTATACATTGATTATTTTGTAGAAGAGGTAAAGTTTTTTCGGTTTGCTTTATAGAATATCCCTGGAAATAATCAAAAGAACCAATCTTATAAATATTACTAATCTTTTGTTTAGGTATACTCCAATCTTTCAAATTGTTTTCAATGTTTGAAATAGAAACTTCCATAGAATTTGTATGATCATGTTCTTCTTCGATTTCAGAAGTAGAACTACTTCTTTGATTTGATAGTAATCTTGCGATTCTATTCATATTTAATTATTAACTATTTGATTTAAACTTTGTTTTCTGAAAACCTTAACTTATAATGTTGATTGAACATACCTTCTCCGGGAACACCCCCATATCGCTGTGGTACGGTCGTCTTACTGTCCGTCTGCGACTAATTCCAACCAGCTGATCGACAGGGCTTACCAACGCAGATGTATATTTTCTCAACATATATAAATTAATTTTTTCTTTCAACAATGACGAAATCAAACAATTCATAATTTTCATAAGAATATAATCCATAACTACTACCACCTCAAAAAAAATGAGCTCATGGCTTTGATACCAAATGCGTACAGGACCATATAAAACTATGAAATATGAAAGTTATATAAATTGAAACAATAAGAACATAAAAGATTATAAAAAGATACCTTTATTTATAAAATCTGAATTAATACAGGGACACTTCGATTCTATACAAGGGTATATATATATATATAGGGGAAGGATCAAGAGTGAAGCATCAGGTTTGAGGGAAGGAGGGAAGCAAATCCTAGCCACTAATTTTCTTCCACCCTTTTCATACAATAAATAATACATATACAATACCCATTTAATCAAATTTAGTCTAAAATCCAAAATTAAGGCATCAAATTCAACGATTCATCAATCAAAAACATTATAAACTTTCCAATCCATCAATCACATTCATACATATCTTCAATTCGTCATGATTTGAAATCATCAAAAATTATGAATTTTGGGTATAACTTTTGGCTTTTTATATAAAATTTTGTTTTGCCAATGAAAACAATAAAATTAAACGAATTTCATCATACAAAACTTATAAACATGTAATTAATCGAATTATCGTTGTCATTAACCATCAAATTTCACAGTTTTTGAAAATATCCAGAACGTTAATATACATTTGCAATGCATGTTAATCAAAATTACAAGTAAGATTCTTAAACATTCATATTTGTTGAATATTACCATATATAAGTTATTATACATCGTTGAACGTTATAACATAACATTCATCAATGTATTACAATATATATGAGTTAATATGCATTATAAATGAATGTTATAATGTTCATCAGCATGATATAACTTAATATTCGTCATAAATGAATGTTAAAGACTCAATGAGATGTTAACATGCATTTATGATGAATATGAGTTATTATACACTAATAACATATATAAGCTAAAATATTCATCATAAATGAATTTTTAAACTGTAATTTTTATAACATGCATTTCAAATGAGTGTTAACTTTCTGAAAATTTTGATTTTGAGATTTTTTTTGAGTAAAACGTAAAATAACTACAAGTTTGTTTGATTATTGATGTATATGATCGATATATTTGAATTTTGCTTTATATACATCTCAATTTTGTACTCAATTGAATGAATTTGTGATTTTTTATGGGTTTCTACATTTTTCTTCTTGAAATCTATTTTCTAACATTTTTTTTATTGAATCTAACAATTGTTAATCAATCTTGCTCAACGAGTTGTATATTAGTGTTTTTAAATTTATTTTTGCAAGTTTCAAGCTTTAATTTGATGAATTTAAGATGAAAATCACGTTTTTAGTTGTTTTTGATTAACATGCTTTTGAAATGCATGTTAACGTTCTGGGAGGTGATTTCAAGTTATTTACAAAAATGCCACCGCGTTGACTTTTGAGTTGACCAGAATGTGTGGCTGAGAATCACTTCCCTCCTTCCCTAATTATTTTACTTCCCCAATGATCTCCCCCTATATATATATATATATATATATATATATATATTTAAAAAAGTTAATGAATGCTCGATGAGTAGCTAAAAAAAATAAAGGATGAAAAGTGTCATATTTTGTTAACAAATTTATTTTTGATAAATTGAAAATATGTGATGTCCTTCACAACTAAAACACACACAAAAAATATGATAAAATGATGAGGGTAAATGACAAAAATCGGCAATGAACTGCCAAAATTTGTTCCAAGTATGCAACCTACCAAATAATTTGCTCAGGTATGCAACAAACCGGGAAGTTTTGTGTTTGAATCTTTGAAAGTTCAAATGTTACCGTTTTAAGTTTGAAAAAGCTGACTAGGATTACACATCATATGCCACATCACTTTTTTCCCACGTCATCTGCCACATAAGTGTTTTTGCCACGTAAGACTAACAGGTGGCATGCCACATAATCTGATTAATTATTTTTTATTTAATAAAAAAACAACAACATGATCTTGTCATTTAACCGTCCACTATATCGTCAAATTCATGAATGCGCCAAGTCGCCAAATAAGAGACAACAACATATTAAGACTATTTTAATCATATGTGCGAATGGTCGTTTCGGTGCTCTCCGACCACCAATTACAGAGTTGCAGGTTTATCCGCCGTCTTTGATGTCGCCGGAGACGATGCAGAATCCGTCAGATACAATGGTGTAACAAGCTTTATTTAGGTGAGTGCAGATCTCGGCGATAGTTTCGAGGTGGTGGTGGTGGTTCAATCGCAAGCGGTGGCTGTTCTACTCCGAGAAAATCAATTATGTGTTTCTTATACCTAATTAACCTAAGGATTCATACATAATAATCATGAATATCAGCTGGAAAAAATTTATATAGAATTGATTGATAATTGATGTACCTGAGTAATTGATTTAGCGAGAGCGTAAGGAAGAAGAGAAGTAGGATGAGTTTTATCGTGATGAAGTTTGTAACGGCCTTCCGGTGTTTTGAAGAAGTTTTTTAAACCTGTAGATTGTGCGGCGGTGTTAGGTGATGAAGAAGCAGACGGTTGAGATGAGTTGGTAGTGGGATACACATAGAATGTAACTGGGTGTTGCAGTCGCATAGGTGATGAAGATATCACTGAGTTGATCGCATCTAGAAGGGAAAAGTTGGCATCAGTTCCATCAGGTGGTGGTGGTGTTGCAGTCGCTGCTGCAGCCGGTGGTGGTGGTGGTGCACCTGCAGCAGCTGCTGCCAAGTCGAAGAAAGAAGAAAAGGTTTAAGAGAAAGAGGAGTCCGATGATGTAAGCTCTTTTTCTTAAATTTAACCTTTTGAATTGAATTGTAATCTCATGCTTGAATGTAAATTACTCTTTGTTAAAGGAATCGTGCACTCTGATACATGTCTTTAATGTTTGTTTTTGCAGGATATGGGTAGATGAAGGGGAAAAAGATTACGTTTTAACCTTGCGTAGGAGGAGGCTGAAAAATGATACGAAATTTACAAGGTAATAGTTGCCGGAAAAAATGGTGATAGCCGAAAAAAAATGGTGTTCGCCGGAGCCGTAAAAGTCATCGAGAAGAAAGGAGTTTTCCAGGAACTATATTACCGACTTTTATTTCCATGTCAGCAATAACAAATAAATGAAAATTGATTAAAATTGAATTTGACCGGTCAATCCGGTAGCAGGTAACCATATTACCGACTTAAGCACGAAACTAGCCAGTTTGTTGTCGACTTGGGCAATTATATTAGTAGGTTGCATACTTGGAGTAATTTTTGGCAGTTCGTTGCCGACTTTTATCATTTACCCAAATGATGACATGTAACAAATGAAAAAAGGATGACACTAAGACTGCACCCAACGATGCGTCGGTTTGGACGTCGGTTTCAACCGATGGCACGGCCCGTCGGTTGGTCGGCGTCGGTTGGATACTTCGGTTTGACGACGGAATCTCTGCAGACTTCGGTTCCTTTTTTTTTGGTTTTACATGTAACGGTTATAAACAAAATAAAAAAAAATTAAACCGTTGGGGATGCCAACGGCTAAAAAAAAAAGTTTTTTTTTCCACCTTCTCCATACCCTATATATATACCTATTTCCAAACCCATTTTTCATACACAATCCATTATCATTTTTACCCTCAAAATATACACATCCTTATACACAATTTTCATACACTTTTTTAAAAAAACACTCTCATTCAAAATGTCGGCATCCGATTCCGATAAAGACGATGTGAATGTCGTCATTGCAATATACGATCCCATCGCTAGGGTAAACCGTCTCGACTAAGAAGATTCGTCATCCGATTCGAACGAGGATACCGAATTTACATTTCGTATTCCACGAGCGAGACCTTATTTACCTAGAGATCGTGATGGTGCCGGACAACGTTTATATCAAGACTACTTTGCCAAGAACCTGACATTCCCACTTGATAATTTTCGTCGTCGCTTTCGGATGAGTCGCCCATTGTTTATTCGTATATGTCAAGGTATAATATCGTACTCTTACCTTCCGTTACCCTCTTACTTTGCTTTTTTTCATCAAACTCGAGATGCAACCGGGAAACTCGGCTTTAATGTTTTCCAAAAAGTCACGTCAACCTTACGCCAATTGGCATACGGTTGTGCCGCCGACGCATTTGATGAATACTTACATATGGGTCAACAAACATCGTACGTTTGTTTGAACAACTTTTGTAAATGTATTTTTCATCTATATTCAACCGAGTATTTAAGAAGACCAACACTCCAAGATGTGCAACGTTTGCATCAACGTCATGCAGAGTTACATGGTTTTCTGGGTATGCTTGGAAGTATCGATTGCATGCACTAGGCTTGGAGAAATTGCCCAGTGGCATGGCAAGGTCAATACACTCGACGTGATCACGGCCATCCAACAATCATGCTTGAAGCCGTTGCCTCCTACGATTCGTGGATTTGGCACGCTTTCTTTGGACCTGCTGGATCGAGCAACGACCTCAACGTACTTAATGAATCTGACTTATTTCAAGACTTACTACAAGATAGAGCTCCTGAAGTTGTGTTCAATATTGCCGGTCAACAATTCAACAAAGGGTATTATCTTGGCGATGGAATATATCCAGAGTGGGCGACGATTGTGAAGTCGTTTAAGTATCCGTTACAAGAAGCCGAGACAAGGTTCAAAAGATACCAAGAATCTGCAAGGAAAGATGTGGAACGGGCATTCGGAGTACTTAAAGGCCGTTGGCAAATCATCAAAAACCCTGCTCAACCATACAGCGTCAACAAAATACATCGAATCATGTACTGTTGTGTAATTTTACACAATATGGTAACCGAAGACAATGGGCGCAATATGTGTCCAAATGAGGAAGACTATTTGCCAAACCAGGATAATATACCTCAACGATCGTGGGAAGAAAGGGTTGAACGCACATACGTATGGATAAGGAATTGCGTGACCGTGCTGTGCATCATCGACTTCGCGAAGCTCTGATCGCACACATTGCGAGCCTCCCACCAAATTTTCGATTGCGTTAGCTAGTTATATTTTCTTTTTAATAAATGTATTTTTTTAATGAATGTATTATTTTTTTAGGATTTGTAATGTTTTATTTTATTTAATGTAATGTTTTATTTTATTTAATGTTTTTAATTTAATGAATGTATTTTTTTTTTTTTTAGGAATTGTAATCTTTTATTTAATACGAGTATTAATGTAATGTTTTTTTATTTATAATGAAAATATTTTATTTAAGTTTGTGTATTAAATAAATAAAGGAAATAGTGTGTGGGGCCCTGAAAAAAAGAGAAGTGATGTTACTGTAGGGAGTGAAGCGTCAGTTTGTGTCAGTTTTTAAAAAAGCTGACGTGACGCTGATGTGACACAAACTGACACGTAAGTAAATATCACTGTTGGGAGGAGTCTAATTACTTGATTTGGAAATGAGGTGGAACGGGGCTTATGTAAATTTACAAATTATGGAATAGAACAAAATGAATATACTTAAAATTAATAAATTATGTAATTTTCTATTTATTTTCTTAAGACGAAACGAACAATATATAATTTAAGCATCTTTTATGATCGTAATGTAATTTAAAAGGGTAGTGATTCGTACACCATTAAAAAGTAGTTATACATAACCAATTATGCTTTAAATTGTTGTACTTACAACATCATGATGCATAAAAGTGGTGTATGACTAATTTTTGGTGGTGTACAAATCACCACCCAACTTAAAATGTCAATCATACTTGATGTTTATGGTTTATACTATCAATGAGCATGAACAACTTTTAAGGTATTTTAACAACATGCTCTCAATAATGCTTTTTAAATGACAACATAAACACTTTTCTATAACATTTAAAATGTTTAACATAAATCTTAAGAGTAAGGTTCAAATGAGTACACCAATTTTGAGTGAGAATGAGGGAATCAACAGATTTCTGCCATGTGTCACTTTATTCTCTCTCCTCCACACTTTATTCTCTCTCCTCCACATTTTTAAAAATTAAATATCTCACAAACGGTAAGTCGAAAAATCATGAAAATTGCACCATAAAATTCAGCGTTTTCTCCTCTTCGATTTGCCGTCCCTCAAGGCATACTTTTGACAACTTTTTTTTTTCCTCATTTTTTGGTGGGTTTCACAAATTAGTAACACATGTGTTAGTGATTAGTTGTACATTTAATTTGTGGTTAAGGTTAGGGTTTAGGGTTAGGTTTAGGGTTTAGTAGGGTTTATGGTTTAGGGTTTATAAGGGTTTAGGGTTTAGAAGGGGTTCAAGGTTTAGGGTTTAGAAAGATTTAGGGTTTAACGTTTTGTAAAGCGTTTAGGGTTTAGGGTTTGGGGTTTAGGGTTTGAGGTTTGGGGTTTCGGGGAGAAACCCCAAACCTCAAACCCTAAACCCTAAACCCTAACCCCTAAACCCCAAACCCTAAACCCTAAACGCAACACTTTAACACATGTGTTAGTAAATGTGAAACCCACCAAAAAAATGAAAAAAAAAAAACTTTTCGAAAGTATGTCTTGAGGGACGGCAAATCGAAGAGGAGAAAATGACGAATTTAATGGTGCAATTTTCATAATTTTTTGATTTGTCGTTTGTAAGATAATTGATGTTGAGGGTAAATGGGTTTTGTACATGTGGAACATTATCTTTCTACACATGGCTTGATATCATTGGTTCCCTCATTCTCACACAAATTCCTATTCTCATTTGAACCCTACCCTAAATCTTAATTGTAATTGTAATACAAAAATAGGGTAGGGTTCAAATGAGAATAGGAATTTGTGTGAGAATGAGGGAACCAATGATATCAAGCCATGTGTACAAAGAGAATGTTCCACATGTACAAAACCCATTTACACCCAACATCAATTATCTCACAAACGACAAATCCAAAAATTATGAAAATTGCACCATTAAATTCAGCGTTTTCTCCTCTTCGATTTGTCGTCCCTCAAGGCATACTTTCGACGAAATTTTTTTTTTTTCATTTTTTTGGTGGGTTTCACATTACTAACACATGTGTTACAGTGTTGCGTTTAGGGTTTGGGGTTTAGGGGTTATGGTTTAGGGTTTAGGGTTTGAGGTTTGGGGCTTCTCCCCCGAAACCCCAAACCTCAAACCCTAAACCCTAACCCCTAAACCCCAAACCCTAAACGCTTTACAAAACTCTAAACCCTAAATCATACTAAACCCTAAACTTGAAACCCTACTAAACCCTAAACCCTACTAAACCCTAACCCTAAACCCTAACCTTAACCACAAATTAAATGTATAACCAATCACTAACACATGTGTTACTAATTTGTAAAACCCACCAAAAAATGGATGAAAAAAAAAGTTGTCGAAAGTATGTCTTGAGGGACGGCAAATCGAAGAGGAGAAAACGCTGAATTTTATGGTGCACTTTTCTTGATTTTTCGACTTACTGTTTGTGAGATATTTAATTTTAAAAAATGTGGAGGAGATCGAATAAAGTGACACATGGCATAAATCTATTGGTTCTCTCATTCTCATTCAAAATTGGTGTACTCATTTGAACCTTACTCTACAAAAATATCCATCTCATAGACATTGCAAAAAGAAACTTAAACACAGCATTCACCAATGACATATTTTATCATATGTTAAGCCTAAATCAATCATTTTGTAACAACTAGTATTTTAGAATGATTTCCTATGCACCATAAAAATGTTAAAATTAGACATATGGTTGCGGCGAAATTATTGATTAATTGGTGTTGGGTGATAACTTGAAGTATTGAACTATTGAAGTATGTAAATACATGAATTCTGAAATGACAATATTGCCCTTAAGTTTAGTATTTGTTTTGTGTAAAATAGCCAAAATGGGACGATATGATTGTTATTGAGCAGGGTAATCTAGACTTTATCATTCCTTTTAATAATATGGAGTGCTTGGTTCATACGCTTGGAATTTGACTAAATTAGATCATAGAGTAGTCTTCAAGTCTTTTGTTTTGATCGAATATTTTTTAGAATGTATTAATTAAGTTTGGTAGTTATTTGTGTTTTCTTATTGTGTTACTCCAAAAATTAAAAATTGTTACGTAACTGATACAAATACAAAGCTTTAATATAATGATACTCGACTAAAGGTTATATATATAACTATATTGCCATTATTTTGTACTATAATTTTTATTTCAAGAGTTTTGCTAACGTGTGTCCGTGTGACACACGTTAAGATGCATTTAATGAATTCATAATTTTCTTAAATAATACGGAGTAGAATTTGTAAGTAATATAAATATGTGCCTAGGTTGGCTTGTTCTGATCCTTCATGTACATTGTAATTTTTTATTAATATATTTCTCAGGTCCGTTTGCCTGTTGTTTCCAATAAAATAAAATAATAATAATAATATATGCATATAAAAGATAAATATTACTGTAGATTGAATTAATGAGTACTAAATTGAAATATTAATATTTAAGAAAATTATGGGTTCATTAAATGCAGCTTAACGTGTGCCACAGGGGCACACGTTAGCAAAACCCTTATTTCATATTAGGGGTGTTCATCGGTTGGGTTTTCGGTTTCATTGGTTTAATTGGTTCGGTGTTTTCGGTTTAAAAAATTTTAAGACGCTAACTGTAACACCTGCCTAATTAGGATAATTAATTATGCCTAATTATTTGTAACTAGTTGTAATTAGTATGTAATAGGACTAATTACAGACTCTATTTGTATATATAAGGTGATTATATATATGTGTGTACTTACGCGATTTGGATAAATCGTACGAATCAACCGGACAGAGTCCGAGACATTTTACTTGGACGTTGGTGACAAAACTTATTTGAATAATGGGAACATATTTTACTGTATAAATACATTAATAAACGGACACTATCATATGAGCGCGACAACATTACGAATATTTTAACAAAAACGTATCAAACGTGAACCAAATAATTTAAATGTCCCGACAAGTATTTTGATAAACATTTACAAGTCTTTTCATTAAAATATTCGGATAGCATTTTAAAACATAACTGCTTGGTCAAATATTAAAAACGAAGGATTAAACGATTAGGACACGGAGTAAACACTGTATTTTAGGGAGCGTTTTCCCTCCCTCCTCTTTTGGATCAGCCAACAACACCCACCACCTACACCTCACTTTCTTCATTTCATTTTCAATTTAACAAAACACACACAAACTCAAACACTCTCTAAAAATCCCCACCAATTTTCGGATTCGCAAATCAACTCACAAGAATTACATTTTCGGAATCACCATCACGAGAGGAACAAAATTAACAAAGGCACCATACTCGTTTTCTTCCCCGTTTGGTCTCGATTTGCATTTGTAAGAAAATACCTAAATCCTTAGATTTACTCATTTTGATGTATTGTTTTGATGTTATAATGTTTACACAACTTAGTATTGTCCATATGTATGAAGAAAACACGATTTTACAGCCTAAAAATATGTTAGATTTGTGATTTGAATCAGAAAAACGCGTCAGTCGCTGGGTTTCTGGGCTGGTGTTCATCTTTGCGACACAACGCTTGTGTCCCAAGTTGTGTCGCATAAATCCGTTTGTGTCGTAGCTTATGTCGTACCTTGTGTCGTACCCTTGTGTCGTAAACCTTATACGACACAACCCTTATGTCGCTGTTGATTCAGCATCACAAGCTTTTGCGACACAACCACTGTGTCACAGAGCTCTTGTGTCGCATCCCTATGCGACACAACGCCTGTGTCGCATACCAAATCTTTATGTCGCAAATTATGTCGCAGAAAACAGAAAAACTTGGAAATTTTGAAGGATATTCACTATAGAAAAGTCAAAGTTACTGTAGCAAAGTCAAATTTACTGTAGCAATTCACTGTAGCACATTTACTGTAGCAAAGTCAACATTTTAAAATTTTTATTACAAACCGTCACCAACGGGCCAAACCTGTCTTCTCAAAACAAACAATTACAAATATACGGACAAACATTGGATATACTAGTTGTGTACAACTAAACGAAACGTCTCGCGAGACACATACTTACATAACCTCATATGTTTAGGCATTTGAAGGTTACGGGTTCGGAGAATCTACTTGCTTTACTTACTACTTGCTATGTGCTACTGATTACTACAAGACTCAGGTGAGTCTTACGGCCCCACTTTTACTGTTTTATCTTATTGGGGGAGATACATGCTACTGATTTTTCTTGAACACAAGTACTAAACTGCTTACTATACAAAACGGAATTGCATGAGTTATTTACTACTTACAGAAGTCTCTCCATCATATATCGTTAGTTATGGACTTAAGCGCGAACACTAGTTAATGGATCCATTAGGGAAATGACCCTTCCCGCCCGGGGTAGTAGCGCTACCACGAACCGTACTGTATAAACGGGCGACTATTATTCGTTACATATGCTTGCTCAGTTACGAGCATGTCACGGGAGCAAATTATTACTTACGTGTTAAGCTTCGATTATGAGCCTCATGGCAATGGTATAACTTACTTACTTACATTTGCTGGATTGCAAATACGGGTTTTACATTTGCTGGATTGCAAATACTGATTTTACGCCTACGGGCACTACTGATGAAATCTTGTGTTCAAAACTGATATTGCTTACAAACATGTGAGATTCACCAACATTCGTGTTGACCTTTTTAGCATGTTTTCTCAGGTACCCGGACGGAGTAGGATTACTCCAGGACTTTAGCTAGAGTCGCATGATTTCAACACAACTGCATTAACGGAGATTCTTAGCATTATCTTTTGTATATATCGATTATGTAATAGAATCTCCCGCTATACGCGTGGACTCTAGGAAACTACATTTTTGTATACGAAAACACTAAGTTTTCAAACATTATATCTATGGAATGTAACTAATTTACAAACGTTGCATATAGATGTCGTTTGCTTTATCTTTGTGCTGTGATATTTGATTAGTAGCACCCCAAAACTTGCTTCCGCCAAACAGTGAATTCGGGGGTGTTACACTAACCAAAGACCGAACCGAACCATTTAAAAATGTGAAATAACCAAACCGAAGACCATTTTCCAATTCGGTTCGGTTTTCGGTTTAAACCAAAAAAACCAAATTACAATATAAGATAAAATATTGATAAATTATACCTTACTCGTCACAATTTCATCACATTAATTAAACAAAATAAAATAGTAAATGGCTGCCTCCGGTTGTTTGTTTAGATAGTTGGAGAAAATGTAGATCAAGTTTATTTACTTGTAAGAGATTATTATTTATTATCTCTAAATAAAACAATATAAAAATATATATTAGTAGTATAATCGGTTTTTTCGGTTTAACCGAATAAACAATGCCAAACCAATCACCGAACCGAAGACCAATTATCATATTCAGTTTCGGTTAAAACCCGAACCCAAGACCGTTTTAAAAATTGGTTCGGTTTTAAACAGTTTACGGTTTGGTTCGGTTTTCGGATTAAACGGTTTACAACCAAATATTGGTCACCCCTATTTCATATTATTACATCATCTTTATCTTTACCCCTTATTAAACATTTCACATTTTTTGGCTCAAACTTAGCAAAGGTAATATGAGAAATTCCCAATATGCCCCTCAATTACATGCTATATCTATTTAAGTAAAGAAGAATCTTCCTAAATCAATTAAAGTTAGTAGTAATAATCCTTTGTATACGTTGACGTGTATTATCTCCTATTTCTCAACTTTTTATTATATTTAAAAGAACTTAATTACTCAGTAACATTTTTGTTTGAATAATTTAACAAAAAAAAAAAAAATGTTAATTACTTTGTTTAGCAAACTGTAGTTAAGATTTAAATTCTAAAAGATAAAAAGGCAAATTAAGCTTGAGTGTTGCATGGCTCGACCAAAACGATGGTGAGAAGATATATATACAAATTAATTTACATTCACACTAATCGTCTAATTTGAGGAAAAAATGTAAATATCTGAGGAAAAAATGAAACTTAAGTTACTGAGTATTAACTAAATCACATGCCATTCAATTTATTAACGCTAGCTGGTAACCCGCGCAATGCGGCGGGAACTAATATGAAATTCATGAAAAAATGGAGCGAAATAGCAGTTGAAAATTTGATTTAAAATATACAGCGTAAATCAAACAAATACTAATAATACGAATAGATGCCATATTCAAACAAATAACCATAGAAAATTAAAAAACACCGCATGTCTTAGATGCGTACATTATAGATGCCATATTCATATGATGACGTGAAAAAAATACACAATAGGTAGTTGAAACTAAAATGAGACTTCAAATAGCAAAATTCAATCGTATATGAATTGATTGGTTTCACATCGTCGAGCATGAAATCATCTGCGATAATATTATGAGTTTTCATGAATTTCATATTTGTTACCGCCACATTGCGCGGGTTACCAGCTAGTCTCCAATAATATGTCAATCTTCTCGGCTTCTTATCTTGAAACCTGACTGCGTTTCCTATTATATTTTTAATAATAGATAATAGATTTATTATACTTTCCATTATATTTGTGTTTTGCTTGATTTTTCTTAGGGTTAGGTGTTTTGTATTCAATTTCATCTTAATAAATTGTGTGAGCTGAACTTTTAATAATGATTTTTGTGTGTATCCGACATTCTATTACTTGTAATTGATAAAGTGATACCCACTTTTGATGATGCGATGATGATATGTAAGGTGACGTGGTAACTTATATACTTGTCATTTCATCAAAAATACTTACTACCGGATGAATAAGTCATCGGATACAAACAATAGCAATAACATACTAAAAATTTGACACACACACCATATCAAAATAAATCTCACTAGACATCCTTTCATAGTTGGATACATACTAATGCACTAATTCTCTTAATATAATAATACAGTATATATTTTATGCCTAGTTGATACCAGATCAACTAAAAGCCTTCCATCAGGCATCAGGCAACTATATATGTGAAGCCATTTGCCATATAAAATTCTGCTGAGATCGAGTTACAAGGGCTTTTCAACTTTCGTAAGCATTAATATTAATATTATATTCTAAAAAAAAACAATCACAGAATAGCATGATGCAAGTAGATAAGTACCTATGGAGCCTGCAATTTGTGTGTTTTCTTATTCGTCGTAATATGTTACAAAGAAACTAGCAATTTCGACCCATTCTATATTAGCCAAGTCATAGTAGAGTTTACATCTCGGGTTTAAAGTGAAACATAAGTAGCTTAAAAGGAAATGGATAATTGGGCCAATGGGCCCAAATTGTAGTTTTTATTAAATCATACGCTATGCGGCATAGAGATGCACATCGAAACCGGGTTCAAGAACCCGACCCGAAAAAAACCCGAACCCGAACCGGTCAAAACCGGTTTTGACCAAAACCGGTTCGGGTTATACCCAACCCGTAGGTTTGAAACCGGTTTGGCATGTGGACCGTTGGAACCGGTTAGGAACCGGTTTGACCGGAACCGGTTTGAAAAACCGGTTTGAAAACCGGTTTGAAATCGGTTTTTTGATTTTTTGAAAAAAATAGCCGTTTGGCTCGATTTCTAGCCGTTTTTGTGGTTTTTTTTTTTACATTTTTGCCATTCCAAATCACTATAAATACAAGGCTTGAGTTTAGGTTCATTCACAACTTCCAAACACTCATACATATCTACAAAAACTCAAAAAACTCAAAAACGCAAACTATATTCTCATGGCAACTCAATCTTCTTCGGCTTCCCATGGTGTTGGTTCTTCAAATGCACCAACGATTGTGAAACAATTGCCCAACAAAAGAAATCCGGAGATTTGGAGTGCTTACGACAAAGTGTTGTTGTCGGATGGTTCGATTAAAGCGCATTGTAAACGTTGTAAGTTGTTCTTCAAACCCGACTCCAACACCACCTTGAAAAATCATACCGAGAAGCATTGTGCGGGACTCAAAGGTAATCCGGAAGCAAGTGGGCAATCTTCGATGGCACGAGATGGTTCTATATTTACATACGATGTGGAACGGTGTCGACAAGCTTTTGCGGGTTATGTAATTCAAGAAGCTTTGCCTTTCAACCACTTCGACAACCCTCGGCTTACTAGGGTGATTCAAACCAATCTTCAACCACGATATAACAATGTAAGTCGTACTACTCTTAAACGCGATGCCCTTAAATTGTGGAAAGATGCTAAAAAACAACTAAAAATCGGTTTTGAAAATTTAAATACATGTGTATCATTAACAACCGATGTTTGGTCGGCTCCTCATGGTTTGCCCGGTTCGTACCTTTGTGTAACCGCACATTGGGTTGATCCCGCAACTTGGCAAATGATGAAACGTACCATTGCTTTTGAAGACTTTGAGTATCCTCACACGGGTCAAAACTTATTTTACATGTTACGAAGTGTGATTAAAATGTTTAAATTGGAAGAAAAGGTTTTTTCAATATTTTTTGACAACGCTAGTAATAATACACTTGCCGTTTCAAAATTAATACTAAAATACGCACCACCATTGAAGGGCATTTTTTATCATAGTCGATGTGTTGCACACATCATTAACTTGGTTGTACAAGCCGGACTAGCGGTTGAAGATGTAGACGAAGTAAAAACGAGGTTTAAATCTATGTTGCAAGACGTTTTTCAAAAGGGTAAAGCTAGATACAAATCTTATATGAAATTGTACAAGGATACGAATTCTATTTTTTTAACCCCTAATTGGGACATGCCCGTTAGATGGAATTCGACCTACCATATGTTTGTATGTGGTTTACGCCAACGCGATACTTTACAAGTTTTTCATGATCATCTTGTTACAAAAGGTCTTGCAACACCATTTCCAATCATATATTGGGAGTATATTAAAAAGATGGTCGAATTGCTCAAACTTTTCAAAACCGCGACTACTTTATTATCGGGAGTTTATTATCCAACTAGTCATTTGGTGCTTAATCAAATTTGGTTAATGACTACAAAATTAAACGACTACATGTATGAAGGTCCTATATTTGAAGAAATGGTGGCTCCCATGAAAGAAAAACTAAAAAAATATTTTCAAGAAATGCCACCGGTAATTACTTGTTCCGCCGCAATGAACCCTTGTTTGAACGTTACCGGGGTGGAAATGCTTATCGATAACATTTGTCACAATTTGGATTTGAATGAGGCCGACCCATTGTTTTCACATAATGCAAAAACGGATTTTAACAAATGTTTGGGAGATTTATTTGGCGTATATTTTCAAAAATATAGTTCAACCACACATGTGTCCGGTAGTACGGCTAACCCAATGTTTTCTTCATCTTCTTCTAGCAATCCAATGCTAAACTTTTATAATAGTTTAAGACAAGAAAACAATAAACGGGCAAGGGGTGATGGTAACCAAAATACCACTAACGAATATGGGAGATATACGACTACGGATTTTTTGGCCACTATTCTACCCAATGAGTTCGAACAATTTGATATTTTGGCTTGGTGGAAAGAGAGGGAATCTCAATTTCCCGTTCTAGCCATCATGGCCCGAGATTTACTAACCGTCCAAGCTTCTACGGTAGCTTCGGAATCCGCTTTTTCTCTTAATGGCAGGGTATTATCTATACGAAGAACAAGACTCACACCGGCCTCCTTAGAGATGTGCATTTGCTTGAAGGATCACTTGGACGCCGCCGAACGCATACAAAATGTATCAAGTCTTGAAGGTGAAATGGAATACGAAGAAGACATACACAATATCGAGGTGGAAGAAGGTATAACAATATCACTTTCCGACGAAGAAATTGCTCTTGATCAAGCTTCGCGCGAGGCTACCTCTGAAGAAGATTTCGACTTTTGAAGACTTTGAAGACTTTGAAGATGTTTGAAGACTTTTGAAGACTTGAAGATTAATACAAGTTGAAGATTATAAAATGTTTGAAGATGTTTGAAGACTTTTTTCTATTCGATAATATTTTTAAGAAGACTTAGAAGACTATTGTTTAAGTTATTGTTCAATTATGTTTGTACTACTAATGTTCTACGAATTCAATAAAAAAAATTTGCTCCAAACATCGTTTTCCCTTAAAAAGCCTAACTTTGATTTGGGAGTTGATAAATGCAAGGAAGTTTTTACTAAATTCACGGAAAAGTACAACTCTTTATGCTTACAGTATCACTTTTTATGCACATGTTTCCTTGCATTTAGTAAAACATTCCTTGAAAGTATCAACTCACTTTGAATTATATAGAATTTTCGGATTCAATAATATTTTTAAGGAGATTTAGAAGCATTTTGGTTATGTTATTGATCAATTATGTTTCCATTACTAATGTTTTACAAAGTTAATGAAAAAATTTTGGCCCAAACGTTGCTTTTCATTAAAACGCTTAACGCCCTAACGTTTATGAATTATATAGAATTTTCGGATTCAATAATATTTTTAAGGAGATTTAGAAGCCTTTTGGTTATGTTATTGATCAATTATGTTTCCATTACTAATGTTCTACAAAGTCAATGAAAAAATTTTGACCCAAACGTTGCTTTTCATTAAAACGCTTAACGCCTAACGTTTATGAATTATATAGAATTTTCGGATTCAATAATATTTTTAAGGAGATTTAGAAGCCTTTTGGTTATGTTATTGATCAATTATGTTTCCATTACTAATGTTCTACAAAGTTAATGAAAAAAATTTGGCCCAAACGTTGCTTTTCATTAAAACGCTTAACGCCCTAACGTTTATGAATTATATAGAATTTTCGGATTCAATAATATTTTTAAGGAGATTTAGAAGCCTTTTGGTTATGTTATTGATCAATTATGTTTCCATTACTAATGTTCTACAAAGTTAATGAAAAAATTTTGGCCCAAACGTTGCTTTTCCTTAAAACGAAGACGTGCGAGCGAAAATACGATTTTTATAAAAAAAACCGGTTTGAAACCGGTTTTGAACCCGAACCGGTTTGGACCCTACCCAAACCGGTTTGGGTCGGGTTGGGGTTTTGGGGTGCCCAAATCGGGTTGAACCCGAACCGGTTTTGGGCCAAACCGGTTTTGACCAAGTTTGACCAAAACCGGTTTCGGGTCGGGTCGGGTCGGGTATTCCAAAAACCGGGTTTTGCGCATCTCTAATGCGGCATGGTGCATAATTGGGTCAGATAGGGATGATAGCACTTTCAAGTTTCAATGTGTGGTTTGATGGTGACTATTATTTCGTCGAATTTAATCATCAAATTTCTAGAAACATTCAAATCCAAACTTGATAAATTTCATGAATCTTTGAACGATGATTCTCGTTAACTTTCTCAATCAATACATGCAGCGGAAAACAAGATCACATAGGAATAATTAAATCGGATTAAGTTATACCTTATTGCCTTGAATTGTTTGTAAGAAAACCTTTAGATCTAAGTTCAAGATCTTTCCTTGGTCACGTACACGACACCGTCTTTATCAATATGCTTGCATGCTAGTACTTGCAGATCTTGTCAACTAACTTGACTTGCTTCCTCTTGCTTAAAAATCGAAAATCGAAAACCCCTAGGGTTTATGGGGTTCGGCCGAATACCAAGAGAGGAGAGGGTAGGAGATTTTGTCATTCTTATTTGGATTAACCCTAACCCTAATCTATAAAGGTGTATTTATAGATAGGTAAAACTTGGTCCCCAACTTTATAATTTACACAATAATCCCTCTAGTTACTTAATTATTAATTTTAACATTTAACTTTAATAATTAATAACTTTAGGCAAATAAGCAATATCTCAATGTCGATGTGTGCGTTCCCAAAGGCTCACACATTTATGGACACATATTTGATAAAATCATTCAAATACTAACAGCTCCCACTTTTGAATAATTTTCAAACAAATATGATAACATTGATTAATGTCTAGCAACATATCAATGTTCCCATAAATGCATGAGTGAAGTTTCACCACAGTCACTGTGAGTCTATGTTCAGTTTTATATCCTTTTGTTACAGATACTCTAGTTAAAACTTAGAGATGGATCAAAGTCATTCCATTTTAACTTCTGTTTCTCATTTTGCGAATCACTTAAGATTACCGAATACAGTCGAGACATTTCTGGACTTATCAGGGTCTGGCCAGACAAACATCTTAAGTATTCATGAGTGGCCCAGTAAGTATCTAACTTCAGTTTTCCACTGAAGGAACAAATCCTTTATTGAATACAACTGGTAGTCATCGTATTTCGCAACATTACCAAAAATAGCCTTTTTGCCACCCTTATCCAGGAGTAATATTGACTATGATCAAATAATGCACTACGTACATGAGTAGCAACTTGCATCTCAAGTCTAAGGACAACAAACTTTATGAATTATACTTAATGACAAAGATCCATAAGTAATAATTCATGTGGGATAATCCAATATGCATCAGAATGAATACCATGTGAGTTAGTGAGCCAAGCTGACTAAACACTCAGATATTGTCTTAATTCAATCATATTCCCATATGATCGACCGACAAACGGATATTTAGAATAATATTACACAACATTATTCAAGGATAAAACATGAAAAATAGGATTTATGAAAATAAATTATCACAATAAAAATTTCATTAATAAATAAAATTGTTTATTACATCCATATATCCAAATACTAAATTCACGGATTTACATATGATTACTAGACAAACGAAGTCCTATGCCCTCAATTAAGTGAGTTAGCTTCATCTTTGGCAGAGCCTTCGTAAAGGGATCTGCTAAGTTATCATCTGTGTGAACTTTGAGTACTTGAATTTCACCTTGATTGACTTGCTCACGAACATAGTGAAATTTCCTCTGAAAGTGTCTAGCTCCTTTTTGAACACCAGGTTCGTTAGCTATGATAATTGCACCAGTGTTGTCACAATACATATTCATAGGAGACTTGGCTGTGGGAACAACACCAAGTCCAGAAATAAATTTCCGGATCCAAACAGCTTCCATTGCAGCTTCAGCAGCTGCTATGTACTCTGATTCTGTTGCAGACATGGCTGTAGTGGATTGCTTCTTGCTTTTCCAAACGATAGCTCCTCCATTCATGGTGAACACATATCCAGTTTGAGATTTGGTGTCATCATGATCAGTCTGAAATCCGGTATCACAATAACCAGTAACTTTTACTTCAGCCTGAGGATTTTCGCCATACACTAGAACCATATCTTTAGTAGCCCTAAGGTACTTCAATATGTTCTTTACAGCAATCTAGTGTCTTTCACCTGGATTCTGTTGAAATCTGCTAAAAACGTTTTGAGCAAAAGCAACATCAGGTCTTGTGCATCTTACCGCATACATAATAGACCCTACTGCCGAAGCATAAGGTATCCTTTGCATACTGATATGTCCTTTTACGGACGATCAGTGGATGCTTAAAAATTTATAGTTGCTGGGGTCTAAGTGTGACTTACTGATACTGAACCAAGGGTTAGTATATGATAAGTTGGATCTAGAGTCGTTCTTAAAGAGAAACTGAATTGAAACGGAGGTGATCCAATCAATCTTTCTTTTCTAGTAAAGGGTTTTAAAGGAGGTGAGTTTTTGGTTCAGTTGACTAAGTAAACTAAATAAAGCGAATAAAATGTAATAAGATGTCAGATAATGCAAAGTAGTATTTGTTGTGAGTTCGTTAGCTAATAATCGTGGGATGATGACTCTTACGGGAAAACGATTAACTAAATTGGGTTGCTTACAGGATTCATTAACTTATGGTATAACCAATGGATTCCTTATTAGTCGGTTATCAACTAATATGTCACGAGGAACTAAGGTGTCATGATTCTGACCAGACGGACGATGCTCGACTCTCCACACTCACCTGTGAGGGAGTCAGTGGCCCATATTATTGAACGTATTCGCTCGTGGGCGAAGGAATAGAGTAGCAAGTCCATAACATGTCTAGCCGTTCTTAATATCACAAAGATTATGAATCCATTAAACAACTAACTTAGAACTTGTGTCCAGACTTGTTTAATCAATTTCTATCAAAAAAACTTAAGCATGATAAACTAGGGAAAGCATTTAGGTTTCTTGCATACCGTACTTTAGGTTTCATGGTTTTAGGAAAAAGTATCCATTTAAGTTGGATTTCAAACTTGCCTTTCTCAATACAATTAACAAATCCCTAGGTTTTCGTAAATGATCATTTAGCCTATAGCCAACCTAATCTAATCTAAACTAAAACAACTAATTAAAATCCTGACGGCTTTTTACCAAAAGTCAAACCCAGACCATGTCGGAAAATACTATGATAGCTCACATCGTATTTAATCGTTTACCAATGTTTCCGTTGTGAGTTTAATTGCTTCGCGATGTTTACATGATAAGTACAATGTGATTGGAAGTGTACAATACTCATGGCAAGTCCACGTAATCACATTGCATTTTATAATGCTTGCATGACGTTACAATTAAAAACATAGTTTTTACACAGATAACTATTGACCGAGTATTGAGGTTCGCGACTCCTCTTTACAAGGTTACAATCACGTTTGTTAATCGAAAGGCGAGTATAAGTTTTAGGTTTAAAATCACAAGACAAGTCCGTTCACAAAGTTTCCAATTTTACAGCGTCGATCCATAATACAACTACCTTCGGTCGTTACCGGCTTCCATATATTTGTACTATGCTCAAAAGCATTTCCAATACTATACCGCGTAAACAGTCGAATAGTGGCCGTCGTATTATTTCACGACGTATTTAAAGTCATCCCACAATTATATATACTGACTACATCACAACAAATACAATAGTAATCTACTCGCTAATCCTCCGAAAGATCTAGTTGCTTGGCACACCTGTCTGATTAGTTGATGTTGCTCGCGGTTGAAAGGAAAATCCGAGTCGGTGAAGATGCAGATTAGCTTGCTGAATATCTCGCGATATCCATTTCGATAGACGTCGAGTTCTGCGTCTTCTTCTTGGTACATTCCGCGAAGCCGAGTTGTCACATAAGTGGCTAAATTGATTTGTGACATGTGCGGAATGAATCTCGGTACCTCACGAGTTTCCTCTTCATAGGCTGGCTCATTTAGCTCATCAATTATTAGTTCAACGTGGTGCCTAATGGTGAAGTGAATGACGATCCTGCAGTTTTCTGGTGCTGTGAGGTGTTCTCCAGTTTCGATGAGATCTAGGAGAGTTCTAAGATCACCCACCATTCTGATGTCGGCATAACTTCTGGGATTCCCGGTGGCTCTTTCTAGATTGGTTCTCATTGATGCAAGAATAGCTTTTTGACTTGATGAGTACGGAAAAGCTGATCTGGCTAAGGCACAATATACTTTTTGGTATATTTGCCTTTGGTTTCCATAGAATTCGATTTTTCCCATCGGGTAGTTGGGTCTTTCTCGCTGTCGAGCTTCTCTGGTGAGTTGTTCTTGAAGTAGATCAGAGAATGCTCGAATGTTTCTCCGAAGAGTGCTGGGCTCTGGTTCTCCATAATTGGCGAGGTATGAATAGTAGTCTCGTATGATTGCCCTTATCATGTATCTCTGGGCGGTGTTGTAGTCATTGGTTGACTCTTTGATGGCCTCTACGATAATTCGGACATCGGTGTATTCGTCAATTAGCTCAATCATGTCTTGATGAGTATCTATCAGAGGAATTTCTAGTCTCTCAGTTGTGACGGCAGGGGAATTTGGTGGAGCAAGAGGAGTTTGTGGAATAGAGCGTTCATCAAGAGTGACGTTGACGTAATCGTCGTCGCATTCACTGTTGCAGTCGGAGTCTTTGTCACGTGAATCCGGGAATTGGTGGAATTCTTCGTCTGAGGGTGCGTTGTTGAAGGGTCGAGAACTGTCGATTTCGATGGTTGGGACTTCGGTTGTTATGTCATGGATGTTCTCTTCGGCAAAGCTTCCTGGTTGACGTGCCTTATATGCTGAAATTCTCTGCAGAAGTTTAGCATACTGGTCTGGGTGTGGTGATGATCGGAGTCCTTCTTCAAAAGTTTCTATGTCTCGGAGTCGGGTTCTGGTGAAGGGTTTTGATGGATCGAGATAGGAATTAAGGATGTTTCCCATTCTTTTAAGATGAGAGGATCTGAGCTCTTGGCGGATGACTCCGTAATCAACTGATTCTTCTGACGAAGAGCAATCATCGCAGTTTTGTATTCTTTTAACTTCGACCATTTGTGGCGAATCAGTGTGATCTTCATCTTCTTCCATTTCTTCCTCTTCTTCCTCTTCTGGTTCCTCCTCTTCTTCCTCCTCAGGGTCAGATTCAATTTCTTCATCTGCTTCTTCGTATTCTTCCTCTTCTGGGTCGTATTCAGTGTCAGAAATGAGAACTGATGATCGGGTGAATTGTGGTTCCTCCTCTGGTTCTGATTCATTATCGGAACAGATTCTTCCTGTGGATATAGCATAACACTCTTCTTCTTCTTGGGTGCATTCCGGTTGGTCGATCTTGTAAGTAATGCTTTCACCATGCGATCGTAAAACAATCGTGTGGTTATACACATCAATCACTGTTCTAGCTATGCTCATGAATGGTCTTCCAAGGATAATTGGGATGTTTATGTCCTCGTGGATATCCATTACCACGAAATCCGTTGGAAAGAAAAATTTGTCAACTTGAACAAGGACATTCTCAGCTATTCCCTTGGGGTATCTAACAGATTGGTCGGCTAGCTGGACGGTCATCTTAGTGGGTTTCAAGTTTTCAAGTTCTAGCCTCTTAAACAGGGAGTAAGGCATAAGGTTAATGCTGGCTCCTAAGTCGGCTAAAGCGCTCATATTTCCGGAATTGTAGATAGAATAAGGGAGTGTAAATCTACCAGTATCTCCTAGTATTTTGGGAAGGCTATTCTTAAGTAGGGCTGAGGTTTCAGAACTAAGGGGAATGTTGTTCACTTCAGGCAATTTATCTTTAGTGGATAGCAATTTCCTAATATACTTATTACGACCAGGAGCTCTAGATATGGTATCAAGGAATTTTCCATCTAACTTAAAGGATGACAGTTTCTTAGATTGAACTTTAAGTCTAGCGGGGTAAGGGATTCTAACCTCCTTGTTCATGGTTTCCACAGCTGGTATCTTGACCTTTGGTTCTTCCTTTACTGGAACAGCAGCAGGTGGAGTAGTAGCTGCTTCCTTGGGTGTTGTAAGTTGCTTTGCTTCCTCAACATGCGGATTTTGAACCGTGTTGCTAGGCAAACTTCCTCGGGGTCTATTCTCAAGACGTTGTGCCAATTGTCTAATTTGAGCTTCCAAATTCTTTAGCACAGCCAATTGATTTCTCATGAAGAGGTCGGCTTGATCTTGTCTAGCGGACGTCTTTTGGTTGAGCAGGTGTTGACCTTGCATGAATTGGGTGAAGGCGTCATCTGAACTTGTAGCTGGAGCATTTGTCTTGGTGGTTTGTTCAGTGGTTTGGTTTGTGTCGGAAGTGGGTGCAGGAAGTGCAAGGGGTTGATTATAAGAAAGTTGTGATTGTTGTTGGTAGGGTGGATATCTAGGTGGGTATCGGGGTTGGTATGGTTGTTGGTTGTTTCTCGGTGGAACGGGAGGTCCTCTAGGTTGGTTGTTTTTCTGGTTGAAACCGGGTGGTCGAGCGGGAAACTGAGCATAGTAGACGGTGCCATCTGCTTCTTCGTATTCAACTTGGTATTCACCAGATGGTTGCGGGTTGGTGCAGTGTTGACAGACTTGCACTTGGTGTACTTGGTGCTGTTGTTTCTTAAGTTCTCCAAACTGTTTGACGAGCGAGTCCATTTTCTCCGTCAGTGCCTTAATTGCTTCGACCGGAATCGGGTTTGCAGCAGCGATAGGTGTGGAAGATGTTGAATGATCTCCAGAATTCCAATCGTGGTGATGCATAGTCATGTTTTCTATAAGGTTCCATCCTTCTTCGTCGGTCTTTGCCATGAAGCTTCCTTGTGCAACAGCATCGAGGGTAGTTCGGTGGTTAGGATCTAAACCATTGTAGAAAGTGCACAATTGTGCAGACTTATCGAGTCGGTGATTGGGGCATTTCTTCAAGGCTCCTTTGAATCGTTCCCATGCGGTATATAATGACTCATCGAAAGCTTGTCGAAACTTCATGATGTCATTTCGGAGTTTGGTTTGTTTAGAGGGCGGAAAGTACTTGGTTAGAAACTTTGTCGCCATCACAGTCCATGAAGGGATAGAGCCGGTCTCTAAACCTTCAAACCATGTTTGCGCATGATGGGTGAGCGAATAAGGGAAAAGGTATAAACGGATTGTATCTTGGCCAATTCCGTTTTGCTTGTAGGAATTTGAAAGAGAGATGAACTTGTCGAGGTGAGAATTTGGGTTATCACTAGGCAATCCATGAAATTGACAGTGGTTTTGGATTAGTTGGATGATGTGGTGTTTAAGCTCGAAAGATTGACCAGGGGTTTCGGGGTAGAGAATTGGTCCTCCTCTTCCTTCGATAGAGGGTTTACTGTTGTCAGCGAGAGTGATGCGTTCAGCCATTGCTTGCTTAAGTGCAGATTGCTTCTTTTCTCGTCGAATAGTGCGTATTATAAGTTCTGGATCGGGAAAGTTAAACAGTGGTGCAGATCTAGGGTAACAGGTCATACACTAAAAGAAAAGACAATAAAGAAAATGTTTTTGTGTTTTTTTTTAAAAGGTTTTATCCTAAGGGTTTACCAGAATTGGGATTGGTTGGGCCTCTGTATCGGACAGTTAGTCTCCCCGGCAACGGCGTCAAAAGCTTGATGCGTCCTTTTACGGACGATCGATGGATGCTTAAAAATTTATAGTTGCTGGGGTCTAAGTGTAACTTACTGATACTGAACCAAGGGTTAGTATATGATAAGTTGGACCTAGAGTCGTTCTTAAAGAGAAACTGAATTGAAACGGAGGTGATCCAATCAATCTTTCTTTTCTAGTAAAGGGTTTTAAAGGAGATGAGTTTTTGGTTCAGTTGACTAAGTAAACTAAATAAAGCGAATAAAATGTAATAAGATGTCAGATAATGCAAAGTAGTATTTGTTGTGAGTTCGTTAGCTAATAATCGTGGGATGATGACTCTTACGGGAAAACGATTAACTAAATTGGGTTGCTTACATGATTCATTAACTTATGGTATAACCAATGGATTCCTTATTAGTCGGTTATCAACTAATATGTCACGAGGAACTAAGGTGTCATGATTCTGACCAGACGGACGATGCTCGACTCTCCACACTCTCCTATGAGGGAGTCAGTGGCCCATATTATTGAACGTATTCGCTCGTGGGCGAAGGAATAGAGTAGCAAGTCCATAACATGTCTAGCCGTTCTTAATACCACAAAGATTATGAATCCATTAAACAACTAACTTAGAACTTGTGTCCGGACTTGTTTAATCAATTTCTACCAATGAAACTTAAGCGTGATAAACGAGGGAAAGCATTTAGGTTTCTTGCATACCGTACTTTAGGTTTCATGGTTTTAGGAAAAAGTATCCATTTAAGTTAGATTTCAAACTTGCCTTTCTCAATACAATTAACAAATCTCTAGGTTTTCGTAAATGATCATTTAGCCTATAGCCAACCTAATCTAATCTAAACTAAAACAACTAATTAAAATCCTGACGGCTTTTTACAGAAAGTCAAACCCAGACCATGTCGGAAAATACTATGGTAGCTCACATCGTATTTAATCGTTTACCAATGTTTCCGTTGTGAGTTTAATTGCTTCGCGATGTTTACATGATAAGTACAATGTGATTGGAAGTGTACAATACTCATGGCAAGTCCACGTAATCACATTGCATTTTATAATGCTTGCATGACGTTACAATTAAAAACATAGTTTTTACACAGATAACTATTGACCGAGTATTGAGGTTCGCGACTCCTCTTTACAAGGTTACAATCACGTTTGTTAATCGAAAGGCGAGTATAAGTTTTAGGTTTAAAATCACAAGACAAGTCCGTTCACAAAGTTTCCAATTTTACAGCGTCGATCCGTAATACAACTACCTTCGGTCGTTACCGGCTTCCATATATTTGTACTATGCTCAAAAGCATTTCCAATACTATACCGCGTAAACAGTCGAATAGGGGTCGAATAGGGGCCGTCGTATTATTTCACGACGTATTTAAAGTCATCCCACAATTATATATACTAACTACATCACAACAAATACAATAGTAATCTACTCGCTAATCATGGTATAAAATAATTCTAGCATAATTAAAGCATACATATTTAATTAAGATAGAATAAGATAGAAAGAACCCGGATTAAAGTGCGAGAAGGAATAGAGGCGTACACCAAAGATTACAAAACGTTTCTTGCTTTCTTTCTACTCTAAACAAAGTGCTAAACTAATCTAATGCTAAATTTAAAGTAAGAAAGTAGAGTGAGAAAGTAAGAAAGTAATATGACTAGTGCATATATGGGACCTCTTGAAATGAAGCCTTATGCCTCCTATTTATAGGAGAGGTTTGGCTCACATTAGCATCAAGGGGTGCACATTAGCGCAATGTGGGTAAAAAGGTGCACCAGGTACTGTACAACGCGGAAAGGTGGTGCACAGGGTTCTGTACAACGGGGAAAGTAGGCGCACCAGGTACGTGAATTAGCCAAAAAAGGAAAGCGAGACGGGGGGGAGCAGGCCGGCGCCGCCCCACCTTTGGCCGGCGGCGGCTGGCAGCCATCCGCCCCGTTTCACCGTCTTTTGCTTCGTTTCTTGATTCGTGCATGTTTTCTTCGTTATACGTCCGTTTGAGTCGATTCTTTGGATTCGTAATTCAAAAACGAAGATTTTGACATAAGATAGCCCCTGAGATGAGGTCCCTAACTCCAGATATCGTGTACGAATCATTTGGATCTTCCGGTAGGCGTAGAATCTTCATTCTTTATCCGTTTTAGTTGATTCTTCTTATGTTGGATTCGTATTTTGAAAACGAACATCTTGGATAGAATGGATGTTGGTGAAGGTACTTTAGTTTTGAAATCTCGTTTTGATGCCTTGAATCTTCAAACGTGTGTGGAATCTTCGTTTTTCATCCGTTTTGCTTGATTTTTATCGTGCAATCTTGTTTTGACCACCTTGGCATAATGTCATTGATTTGAACCATATTTGGGTTCAAAATGCCAAGAATCGTTCCAGAATGAGAGAGATATCGATAGTAAAAACGTGACTTTTTACGCGATATCACATACGCTCCACCTCTTGAGGTGTAGAAGCACAATCCTTGATACTAAGTTTAAGTCCATCTTGCATTGGTAAATATCCACGCTTGGAATTTTCCATACTAAAACGCTTCAATATTTTATCAATGTAAGCATTCTGACTTAACTCTATCAACCGCTTAGATCTATCTCTCGAGATCTTAATTCCCAAAATAAATGTTGCCTCTCCCAAGTCTTTCATGTCAATACATTTTCCAAGATAAGATTTTACATCTTTAAGCATTGGAATGTTGTTTCCCATTAGCAATATGTCATCTACATATAAGACTAGGAAAGTAACATTACTCCCACTGGCTATTTGATATACACATGGCTCATCAAGATTTTGAACAAAACCAAACTTTTTGATTTCTTCATCAAATCTTTTATTCCAACTTCGTGATGCTTGCTTAAGTCCATAAATGGATTTTTAAGCTTGCACACTTTGTTGGGATGTAATGGATCAATAAAACCTTCTGGCTGATTCATATAGACGTCTTCGTCTAGATAACCATTCAGGAAGGCTGTCTTGACATCCATTTGCCATATCTCATAGTCATAGAACGCCGCTATGGCTAAGAGAATTCTAATAGCCCTAATATCTGCCACTGGGGAAAAGGTTTCTTCATATTCTATTCCATAAACTTGAGTAAATCCTTTTGCCACGAGACGAGCTTTATAGATGTGTATATTGCCATCCATGTCGGTCTTTATCTTAAAGAGCCATTTGCAATCGACAGTTTTAGCATTTTGGGGTTTATCCTCCAAAGTCCAAACTTTATTGTCTTTCATGGATTGCATCTCCATATTCGCAGCTTGAAGCCATTTTTCAGCATCAGGACCTGATAATGCAGCTTTCAAGGTTCGAGGTTCATTAAGATCCCCTGATACGCCATCCTCCTCTAGATTAACGTTTAAGTTTAATCTATTAGGTGCACGTACCTTCCTTTTGGACCTACGGATTGGAGCATCAGCAATTTGAGTTTGAGACTGAGGCATATCATGAGGCTCAATCGCAACTTGAGAATCAGATTGAGGCATGATTTTTCTATCCCCCCCAAATTGTTGATCACCAGTGTGAGTAGAAGGTGATGTATCTTCCTCTTGAACCTCTTCAAGTTCCACAACCCTCCCACTGTTTCCGTGACCGATAAGCTTGGTTTTGAAAAACTCAGCATACCAAGCAACTTTCACAGTATTCTCAGAAGGATTATAGAAGTAGTAACCCATCGTTTCCTTTGGGTATCCTACGAAAATACACTTAACAGATCTTTGCTCGAGTTTGTGAGGCGTATCGCACTTAACGAGTGCCTCACATTCCCAGACCTTTAAGTAAGACAGATTAGGGGCTTTCCCATGCCATATTTTATATGGTGTCTTATCAACCTTCTTAGTGGGAACCATGTTGAGAATGCGTATAGCAGTCTCTAAGGCGTAGTCCCAAAAAGATAATGGTAAAGTTGTAAGGTTCATCATAGATCGTACCATGTCAAGCAAGGTTCGATTTCTCCTTTCCGATATACCATTATGTTGTGGTGTATAGGAAGGAGTAAGCTGTTGGACAATTCCACGCGCTTTTAGATGATCCTTAAACTCTAGGCTTAAGTATTCACCACCTCGATCCGATCGGAGAATCTTGATGGTTTTTCCGAGTTGATTTTCTACCTCGTTTTGAAACACTTTGAATGTTTCAAACACCTCATGTTTATGTTTAAGTAAATAAACGTAACCATAACGGCTAAAATCATCCGTAAATGTTACGAAGTAGTAAGCTCCTTTCCTAGACATATGCCTAAAGGGACCACATACATCACTATGTATGATTCCTAGTAGGTCGGTCGCCCTTTGATTCTCATGAGAGAAGGGTTTCCTTGCCATTTTGCCCGATACACAAGACTCACACTTATCAAATGAATCATCACTTGATTTCAAAATTCCTTCACGTTGAAGCCTTTCAATACGGTGTTTGCCTATGTGTGCAAGACGACAATGCCATAGGTAGGATGAGTCCAAGTTAGACTTGGCTCGTTTAGTGCTTATATTTAATATTGAATTATTAGTATGTGAAAGACGATCATGCAAATCAATTTCAAAAATTCCATTAATAGCAATACTATTAAAATAATCAACATTATTCTTTGAAACTGAAATACCAAAATCTGTAAATGTATTCTTAAAACCACTATCTTTCAATAATGAAACTGAAACAATTTCCCTAACAATAGAAGGAACATAATGACAATTGTCTAGTACAAGAATTATGCCCGATGGTAAATGTAAGTCATAACTTCCGATGGCTTCCACTGCTACACGTATGCCGTTGCCGACGTACACATACAAGGATCCATTCTTCAGCTTCTTCTTTGCTCTAAACCCCTGCAAGGAATTACAAATAGGAGTACCACAGCCAGTGTCATATACCCAAGTATTTGTTTTAGAGAAAGAAAATAATTCGATAGTCAAGATACCTGAAGATCCGGCATTGCCGACTCTCTTCTTTTCTTGCACCTCGGATAAATACTTAGGACAATTCCTCTTCCAGTGTCCCATCTGACCACAATGGTGACACCCATCATCTTTAGCGACCTGCACCTTTTTAGCTGGAGGGGTTTGCTTAGTTTTGGAAGAATAAACAACAGCTTGCTTATTTTTACTAATCTTTGCAATTTTGCCCTTAGCTTGTAGCGGTTGCTTTTTCTTCTTTTTCTGGGCCTGACCACCACCAATCGCAAGGATTTGGCTGTCATTCACCTTATTCTTGGAAATGCCCTTTTCGAATTCCACTAGCATAGCATGGAGTTCGTTAATTGACTTTTTCATACCCTGCATGTTATAGTTGCGTGTAAACTCATCAAACTCCGGTGAAAGAGAATTGAGGACAATGCTTACAGCCACAGGGTCATGATACGAGTATTGCATTCTATCCAAGCGATCAAACAAGCTTTTCATGACTAGAACATGAGTCCCCACTGGTGTTCCAGATACATGCTTACATGCATGTACATCTCGAATCAAGTCGTTTAGCTCAAGGCCGTCTTGTTTCTCATACAATGCACTCAGCTTAGTGATCATCTGATCGGGCCATTTATTCTCGAATTGCTTACATAACTCAGGAGTCATAGTGCTTAGCATGAGACAAGCAACTTCATTGTGAACCTTATAAGTTGCCTTATACTGATCACGCTCTGCTTGAGAAGCAGTGGCATTTGGCTCAGGGATCATAGGTGTAGTAACGATATCAAGTCTTTCCATCACTCTTAGAACAATTCTCAGTGATTGATACCAATCGTTAAAGTTTGGTCCAGAAAGCTTATTGCTTCTTAACGCTGTTTTGGTTTCATTTAAAATCTCATCAGTAGTGGATTTTTGTGCCATTTCTACAAAACAGAAAGAAAGTTCTTGTTAGTACTTTCGACATATAATATCTTAACAAAAATGTAAAACCCATGGTTTACTTTCCATTAAGCCTAGGATCCAAATGACATATCACCGTTCCATCAGTTGATCTGCTAGGAACTAAATGATATTCAAAAGGTAAGTGATGTTCAGTAATTGCAGTTACCGATGCAATTCCTAGATTATGAGACTTAATGTTATGGCTCGATCAAGCATAAAAAATGGTGATCGTGACATTAATCATGTTTCATCACATCTTATTGCCATCGGCATTTACAGTCTCACTGCATAACCCGATTTAAGTTGTGACACCCGACGATTTAGGGTTACTGATTAACCTGCTAGAAACCCTAATTATGTGTGTTTAGTTTAGTATTAGGCTACATACTTGTAATTACTTGTAACTGTTTCTATATTTATGTGAATATACACTCCCGTAATTGATTTATATTACGCATACGCAATTTGGTGAAATTGTGCGAAACAACCGGACGAAGTCCGACAAACTATACGACGTTGGTGAAACCCTTTCTATAAATTACTTGAATCTATTTTTAGAAGTTATTTATCACAAATTATTATTTTGTTAAAATAATACGCGAAAAACCTAGACGTTTTGGCTAAAACGTCTCAAACGCAACGAAAACGCGCGAATTGATTTCGGAAACCAAATAAACGTTAATAATTAAATTAAAAACTCAAACTAAGTATTTTAAATAATACTTCAATGAAAATTTACCCAAATTATATCGTTAATTTAAACGACTCAAAATAACGTTACGCGATTTAACGTTTAAGCACGAATAACGGGTAAACGAGCACGATACGTAAACACAGTGTAAAAACTGAAATTAAATCACAAGAACCCACCTAGTGGGGCCCCATGGTCGTTCACCTCTCTCACCATCCACTAGGGATCCATGCAATTTCCCATCATTACTTCCTCATCTTGATTCCCACTAGATTTTCATGCATATGCATCATTTCATCACTCCACCAAAAGACTTGCATTTTTAATTTTCTCTCTAGTTCCTTTACTCTCTCCTACAAATGAAAATAATCAGTCAAAGAACCCACCATAATCCACCTCAATCACCACCATAAACCCCCATTGAGCCACCAAGAACCACCACCTTAAAATTCATCATTTTTGCAAGGGAAACTAGCTCTACAACATCACCTCCTTCTCCTCATCTCATTTCCATTGTAAGGAACCCTATTCCTCCTTATAAATACTTATTTACATGTTATTATGTTCATTTAACTTGAATATGTCCAAACATTAGCTTAAAAATCGTTTTTACATAACATATATTAACATGCACAAATCTGCCCAGAAAAGTCAGACTCAAAGAAAAATTCGTATAAAATCGAATATTAAAAATTAGACAACGCATTTTTTTTTGAAATCTTCGTATTGAAAAGATCTACAACTTTCATGTTTTGCACTTTTACCAGATCTGTACTCATTGTTACGAATAAACCCATCTTTGAGCCTGGTCTGACCATTGTCGAAAACCTAGTACGGTAGCTCCGCGGAATTAATTACCTATGTAAATGGACACTGTGATTTCTGGAAAAATTATATGTTGGACTAGATTAGTATAAGATCAGTTGATAAAAATCTTGGACCTTGAATCTGACCAGAAGTGGTAGAAATTAAATGGCGAACCAAACCGACAAAAGTCGAAAATATGAAATCTTGAATTTTTAGGTTGCATGTTAGAAACCGACACTTTGGATGAACTCCGACACGAACCGACAAATTAATTGGACTCTATAAACTGATATATGGGTTGGGTAAAAGTTTCGGGTCAAACCGAGTAGGTTTGACCAAGTCAACAAAAACGGCTCGGTGGCTAAAAATGGTAACAAAAATGGGTTTGGGTGACTTAGTTAGTAACTTGGACCTAAAAACTAAACTTAGAAAGTTTCCCGAATTAGAAACCGACACTTAGAACACTTGGATTTGAGAAGTGACTTATGAAATTGGTAAGTGACTCATTAAATTGGTAAGTGACTCATGAAATTTGTAAGTGACTTATGAAATTGGTAAGTGACTCATTAAATTGGTAAGTGACTCATGAAATTGGTAAGTGACTTATGAAATTGGTAAGTGACTCATTAAATTGGTAAGTGACTCATGAAATTGGTAAGTGACTTATGAAATTGGTAAGTGACTCATTAAATTGGTAAGTGACTCATGAAATTGGTAAGTGACTTATGAAATTGGTAAGTGACTCATTAAATTGGTAAGTGACTCTATAAATTAAGAAGTGACTCTATAAATTGAGAAGTGACTCATAGTTTGACCAACCTTGACCAGGTTTGACCAGTTTGACCAGGTTTGACCCGGTTTGACCCAGTTTGACCAGGTTTGACCAGGTCTGACCAGGTTTGACCAACTTTGACCTACGGTTTTAAGACTTATACAAACTAAAATAATCGGTTTGCAACACACGATATGTACTAATGAATAATATACAACAAAACAAACATAATAATAATGTCTAAATGAATTATTATTACAAACTTTCACCAACGGGTCGTACACATTTTTAATAATCGAACTTGAACAACTTATTTGGACATACTAGTTGATGAACTAGCTCTAGGTGGACATTAACCCTCCACCTACACGATTGGCTTAAGTGGACATTGACCCCCACTTATACAATCGCTATAGATGGTCTTTTGAGACATCTACTTACACAACCTTATGCGTTTAGGACGTTAGAAGGTTGCCCACCAGCTTGCTTGCTTGTTTGATTATTTGCTAGCTGTTGCTATACTCAGGTGAGTTTCATAGCCCCACTTTTTACTGCTTTTTTACTTTGGGGTGAGAATACATGCTCTGTTTTATAAACTGTTTTACATATGAACGCAAGTAACGAAAACTCTTATACTAATTGCATGAGTAACTAAACCAAACTATGATGGCCCCTAACAAATATCATAGTACGTTAATACTAAGCGCGAACATTATGGATAGATCTATCGGGACCTGACAATCCGCCATCCGGGTTAGTTGCTCTAACCACTATACGGATGCATAATATTTCGTACAACCGAGTGTACTGGTTACACACTCACTGGGGGTAAACAACTACGGTTAAGCTTCGGACTATGAGCTCATGGCAATAGTATACTATGATTTACTTTGGCACTCGTGCTACTTTGATAACTATGAAATCTTGTGGTTCATACTATGATTTTAACTGCGTAAACCTATGAACTCACCAACTTTATGTTGACCCTTTTAGCATGTATTTCTCAGGTTCACAGATGCAGTAGGACTACCCACAAGAAACAACGCAGTAGGATGCTTTTGGAAAACATTAGCTTGAGTCGCATGTTTTCACAAACAACAAGAGATTAGATTGCATTACGATATTTTGTATCAACATTTATGTATTAGAAATCTCTAACGGTTTATGCGAACTCCAGATATTTTGTAAACATTTGAATTATGGTAATGTAATATTTTTCAAACGTCTCATATAGAGGTCGTTTGCTTTAATCTTTGTGTTGTGATATTTGATTTGGTCGGCGCCCCCGTGACACCTCATACTTCCGCTGCCACGTGTTTCGGGGGTGTGACATAAGTCGTCCAACTGAAGACTGCAGATAGTCCACCACCGTCTCACGATGAGTGGTAATCCACCTTGGATACCCTTCACCCACGTCTCATGCAGAATGATGAGCAAGTACAAGTTGTCTAAGCAATATGGATAGCAATATGACTTAATTCCATGGGTGACAAAATATATATGTACGAAGAGGCATGCATACAACTTCGTTACACTGAACCAGTTATACCTAATAAGGAATACTGCCTAATGGTCATAGTCTAGGCCCACTAAATGCAACCTAGTTCACTATAACCTTAGGCTCTGATACCAATCTGTAACACCCCCAAAATTTTGTGATTTGCGGAAGCACGATTTGGGTGTTACTAATCAATAACAAAGCACAAAGATATATAGTAAACGACTCTATATGCGTCGTTTTAACAAAATATATTAATAATTGAAATGTTTACAACATTTAAAGCTTTACATAGCTCGAGTTTAAATGAAAGGAGATTTCAATACATAAGTACTTGTACAAAATATACTAATGCAAGAAAATCTCAATCGTCTGTATGCTGACTCGAGCTAAAAAACCTGAAGCAGAAGCAACCTACTGCTTGGTACCTGCGATACATGCTAAATGGGTCAGCTAAAGCTGGTGAGCTCACAGGTTTGAAATCAAGTAATATAGTATGAACCGCAAGATTTAAATAATTGAATTGCATCCAGCAATTGATAATGTATATGTATACAGCCATGAGCGCATAGTTGAGCTTAACTCGAGGGCCGGGTCCCCTATAGAGAATTCCGGGCGAGGTGCCTCCACGAATGCCTAATCAACATTCGTCTTCCCAAATATTAGTACGTCCGTTTACCCGGTTAGTGCTTGCTAACCCGGACGAGGAGGGTCAATCCTATATGGTACCATATACTAATATTCACGCTACAACGTATTAACAACTATGCTGACGGAGGACTTTAAATGATTAGTTGTGAAAAACTCATGTAGTATATGAAATGTTTGTACTTGCGTTCACATGTTAAAAATGAGCAATTTATCACACCCCTGAGTAAAACAGTAAAAAGAGGGGCCATGAGACTCACTTGAGTCTGTAAGCGTTTAAATAAACGTAAGTTGATTAGCCGAGTGATGAAGTCCGAAGACTTGTAACCTGAGGGTGTCCACGACACGCGATGGTTATAAACATGATTGGGTATCTCAAAAGATCACCCTTGTAGTTGTTACACAACTATATATATGTCCAAATTACTACGATTTGGTTGGTTTGTTAAATGTTTGAAAACGTGTATGGCCCGTTGGTGATGGATTTGAAATAATAAACTTTAAGTATTATTATCGTGTTATTGGTGTTTTGTACTTACAAGTGTGTTCCAATGTGTTTTATAAGTCGTATCGTATAAGTGTTTGAGGTTATATAGGTTCGACACTTAGTGAAAATTTAGTTTGAAAACCTGCTGTTTTATGCGACACAACGTGCGACACAAAGGTGGTTATGCGACACAAGGGTTGTGTCGCATAGGAATGCGACACAAGATCTATACGACACAAGGGTTGTGTCGCATAGATGCGAAATGCTGATTCAACAGCGACATAGTGATTGTGTCGTATGAAGTTTGCGACATAAGATGCGACACAACGTTGTGTTGTAAAGAGTACGACACAAAAGGATTTATACGACACTAGGTGCGACATAACAGGTAAAATACGACACTTCATGCGACACAAGGCTTGTGTCGCATTGAAGAACACCAGCCCAGAATGTCCGGCTGTCAAGATTTTTCCGGCCAAAAACCCAATTCAAACCCGTTTTTAAGCTATAAAATCGTGTTCTACACTTTGTAATGGACATATATAAGTTATATAAACACTAACAAGTGAAAAATACTAAGAATCGAAAGGTTTCGGGATTTTGTCGGAAACTTACAAAGTGCCGGATTGAAAATCCGAAAAGATAGCGTTGTAGATCGTCGCGAGGTGGTCGTGAATCTCTAAAAATATTGATGATCCGATTGCGTTTGATAGTAGTATTTTGCGATTTAGTGATGTTGGTGGTGATGAAATTTTGAGAGAAAAAAAGATGGAAGAGAGAGAGAAAGAAAGAAAGAAATGAAAAAGAAAGGGTGGAAGTGGGAGGTTAAACTCCCATTTTTCGCCCCGCGATCCCGCTCCGTGTGGTGTTCGTTCGCTCCGTCGTTCAAACGTTAAATGATTTTTATATATTTAAATATAGTTTTAAGATACGGAAAATTACTAAATATTTTAGTTGAATTATTTAAGTTCCGAAAATTATAAAATGTAACTTAGTTTGTGTGCGCATTATACATTTTTAAATGATATAAGTTTTGTTTGTATGTTCCGAAATGAATACGAAATATTATCATAATAATAGTTTTGATATAATAGCGTTATTAAATAATGTTGCGTTATTTAATAAAATTGGTCACCAACGTCCGTATTTATGGAACCGAAATACATTCGATTTAATTTGCGTACGATTTAATCAAATCGCATAATCGTATATATTCATCAATATATATTTTGATACATTAATTAGCCTAACACAGAACTAATTACATGTATTAACAGAGAATTAGGCACTAATTACTAGTCCGAATTTGGCGGGTGTTACATTCTCCCCTGTGAGAAGGATTTCGTCCCGAAATTTAGCTCGAGGTTACGGTTGATGTAGAATCGGTGAATAACTGAGGATACTTGAGTCGCATTTGGTCTTCCCGTTCCCAGGTGAATTCCGGACCACGCCGCGAATTCCATCTGACCTTGACGATGGGAATACGACTTTGTTTAAGTTGTTTGACCTCACGGTCCATGATTTCAGCGGGTTCCTCAACGAAGTGAAGTTTATCGTCAACACGAATTTCATCGAGTGGGATAATAAGTGTCTCATCAGACAGACATTTCTTCAAGTTAGAAATGTGAAAGGTGGGGTGCACGCTGCTGAGTTCGGATGGCAGCTGCAATCGATAAGCTACGGGGCCAATCCGTTCGAGGATCTCAAAAGGCCCGATGTACCTGGGATTTAACTTCCCGCGTTTGCCAAAATGGATGACGCCTTTCCAAGGCGATACTTTTAAGAGTACTCGATCCCCAACTTGGAACTCGAGTGGTTTGCGTCTCACGTCAGCATAACTTTTCTGACGATCACGTGCGGCTTTGAGTCGGTTTTGGATTTCCACAATTTTCTCAGTGGTGGCATGTATGAGTTCAGGACCAGTGAGTTGGCTGTCTCCCACTTCTGTCCAACAGATCGGTGATCGGCACTTACGACCGTACAGTGCCTCAAAAGGTGCAGCCTTAATGCTGGCGTGATAGCTGTTATTATAGGAAAATTCGCATAACGGTAGATGTCTTTCCCAGTTTATACCGAAATCAACTACGCAGGCGCGTAGCATATCTTCTAGTGTCTGAATGGTTCGTTCACTTTGGCCGTCGGTTTGAGGATGGTATGCGGTGCTCATATCGAGACAAGTACCCAATGCTTTTTGAAGTGACTGCCAAAAGTGAGAGGTAAAGCGGGCATCTCTGTCAGAGATGATCGAGGTTGGAACGCCGTGATGAGAAACGATTTCTTTGATGTAGATTTGTGCAAGGCGTTCCATTTTATCGTTTTCCTTGATTGCCAGGAAATGAGCAGATTTGGTGAGATGATCAACGATCACCCAAATGGTATCGCAACCGCTCGACGACTTTGGTAGTTTGGTTATGAAATCCATGGCAATTTGTTCCCATTTCCATTCAGGGATTTCAGGTTGTTGGAGTAAACCAGGAGGTTTCTGATGTTCGGTTTTGACTTTCGAGCAAGTAAGGCACTTGCTGACATAAGTTGCGATTTCGGCTTTCATGTTTGGCCACCAATAAAATTCTTTGATTCCGTGGTACATCTTGTCGGATCCTGGATGGATAGAATATTTGGACTTGTGAGCCTCATCCATCACCAAGTCTCGTAGGTCTCCGAAATTAGGCAACCAGATTCGGTTTGAGAAATACCTAATTCCGTTAGGTTTTGTTTCAAATTGTTTGTCAATACCCCGTAAGGCTTCGTTTTTGATGTTTTCAGGTTTCAGGGCTTCGGTCTGAGCGGTATGAATCTGAACGGTAAGATCGTTGTGAATGGTCATACTGAGGGCTCGGACTCGAAGTGGTTTTGTTCGTTCTTTTCGACTGAGGGCATCGGCTACAACGTTAGCCTTCCTTGGATGGTACTTGATCTCGCAATCGTAATCGGTAAGCAACTCGACCCATCGACGTTGCCTCATATTGAGATCCTTCTGATCGAATATATGTTGGAGACTTTTATGATCGGTAAAGATTGTGCACTTAGTGCCGTAGAGATAATGTCTCCAGATTTTGAGAGCAAAAACGACAGCTCCAAGTTCGAGATCATGAGTGGTGTAGTTCTTCTCATGAATTTTCAGCTGTCGTGAAGCATAGGCAATGACCTTGTCTCGTTGCATCAGCACACAACCGAGACCTTGGTGGGAAGCATCACAGTATACCACGAAGTCATCGGTGCTGTCGGGTAGTGATAGAATTGGAGCACTGCAAAGCTTTTGTTTTAATAATTGGAACGCTGACTCTTGTTTATCGGTCCAATCGAACCATTTGTCCTTCTGAGTCAGTACCGTGAGTGGTTGAGCTATTTTGGAGAAATTTTCGATAAATCGCCGATAGTACCCAGCAAGACCCAAGAATTGGCGTACTTCAGTTGCAGAGGTGGGTGCTTGCCAGTCTTTGATAGCCTCGATTTTTGATGGGTCAACGTGAATTCCCTGACTGTCGATCACGTGACCAAGGAATTGAACTGTTTTTATCCAGAACTCACACTTAGAGAATTTGGCGTAAAGCTTCTCGCGTCTAAGTAGTTCTAGGATGGTTTTGAGGTGTTGCGCATGTTCTTGCTCGTTGCGCGAGTAAATGAGTATGTCATCGGTAAAGACAATGACAAACTTGTCGAGGTAAGGTTCACACACCCGGTTCATGAGGTCCATGAATACAGCCGGTGCGTTGGTTAGACCGAAGGGCATCACTTGAAATTCATAGTGCCCGTAACGAGTTCTGAAAGCAGTTTTTGGAATATCGGTGTCGCGAACCCGTAACTGATGATATCCTGATCGCAGGTCGATTTTTGAGTAGAAACTTGAACCCTGAAGTTGGTCGAATAGGTCATCAATGCGAGGAAGTGGATATCGGTTCTTGACGGTTAGCTTGTTCAACTCTCGATAGTCGATACACATTCTGAATGAACCATCCTTCTTTTTAACAAATAAGACCGGAGCTCCCCAAGGTGAAGAACTCGGTCTAATGAATCCTCTATCCCGGAGTTCCTGTAACTAGTTGGACAACTCCTGAAGTTCGGATGGGGCTAAACGGTACGGTGCGCGGGCCACCGGTGCGGCACCCAGCACGAGATCGATTGAAAACTCAACCTGTCTAGGTGGAGGTAGACCAGGTAGTTCTTCCAGAAAGACTTCGGGAAAGTCTCTGACAATTGGCACATCTTCAAGTCGCTTCTCCTCCGACTTCTTCTCTGTGATGTGTGGAAGTATTGCAGGGTAACCCTTCCTCAAAAATTTTCGGGTTTTTAAGCAAGAGATGATATTGAGTCTCGTCCCACCGGTCTCCCCCTGTATGATCAAGGTTCTACCAACGGCGAGTGGGATGCGGACGATCTTATCGTAGCAAATGATTTCGGCTCGGTGTTTGGACAACCAGTCCATTCCAATAATGACGCCAAAACTTCCGATTTCAATGGGTACAAGATCGATTGAAAAGGTCTCGTCAGCTAGATTTAAAGTGCAATTAGGTATCACACTATTGGTTTCTATGAGTTCCCCATTTGCTAGCTCTACAGTGTACTTAACATCTAAGGCAACAGGAGTGACGTCAAGTAATGGGCAAAAGTCATCGGAGATAAAACTTCTATCAGCACCAGTATCAAATAGGACAGAAGCAGTTAAGTTGTTGAGAAGGAACATACCCGAGACCACATTCGGGTCTTGACGGGCGTCCCCGGATTTGATGATGAAGGCTCTGCTTCGGGTGTTGTTGTTGTTGTTGTTGTTGTTGCTGTTGCGGTTGTTGTTGTTGTTGTTCTTCAGCTTTGGGCACGTGTCCCTGAAGTGCCCGGGGTTCCCACACTCAAAGCAGACTTTGGGTGTTCTGGTGTTGTTAGGGTTGTTGTTGGTAGGGGAATGGCAATCCTGGGTGAGGTGACCATGCCTCTTGCAATTGCTGCAAAAGGAACCACAGGAACCTTCGTGGTGGCGGCTGCACTTGGAACAATAGGGTTTGCTCCCAGTGTAGCCCCGTTTGATGTCTGTGGTGGTGTTGTAGGCTTTGATGGTGTCGGATCTCTTGTTTTGTTGGTTTGGGTGGTTGTTGTGGTAGTCAGACCACTTTCTTTTATTGTTGTGGGCGGATGAAGTGGGGGGTTCGGAATCTTGGCTCATTGCCATCAGGTCTTGGGCCAGTAGGATTGCACCGACAATGGTGGCTTGGTTTGAAGAGGCAACATGCCCCCGAACAAGCTCAGGAAGACCAATGATGTACTTCCTAATTTTATCAGGTTCAGTGCTTACCATGGCTGGGCGGATGGCAGCGAGTTGCTGGAATCTGGTGGTATAACCATCGATATCACCACCCTGAACCTTTAGGTTCCAGAACTCCTCGTTCAGCTTTTGGAGTTTGGCGATTGAGCAGTATTTGGCAGTGAGTTTTGCTTTCAAGTCCTCCCAAGAGAGTTGGTAGGCAGTGTCAGCACCCACTGATTGGGTATATGAGTTCCACCAAAAGTGGGCATCATATTCAAGAGAGCAGGTGGCGAAGTTTACTTTGTCGTTCTCCGCGCATTTGCTGACACGAAAAACAGTTTCCATCTTCTCGAACCATCTGATCAGTCCGATGGCTCCTTCAGTACCCTTGAAGCTTGAGGGTTTGCAGCTCTGAAAGTCCTTGTAAGAACAAGGTTTAGTAGTGGGGGTTTTAGCGGCATCGCTGTTTCTCGCGGAATTTTGCGGAGTATTTCGAGCCAAGGCTTCAGTCACGGCCTGGGTTATGAGCGATGTGAGTTGAGCATCGGTGTAGGGTCTTGTCTTTGGCGGCATGATTCTTCAATAAAAGAAATGAAGATACATGAGATTTTGTAAGGAAGTTGTATTTGTCTCAGATGTACATGTATAAAAGCGGCAATACATAACATCAATATAAAAATGGCAATTAATATAGGTTGAAACAGCAAGTAATATTTGATAGATAATATGAGTTCAAAGGTTACATCCCATGGATGTATTACAAAAAGCGTCGGGAATTGTTACATCCGACTAATTCATAGAGTAACGCTAGATAGTCATTATATTACTAGATAGATTACAAGACAAAGGCTACTCTAGTCTCAACGTAGATTAATCTGCTCCATCATTTCAATGAGGCGATCCACAGTGTTTGCAAGTCTGCTGGCCTGTCGGGCATTGTCTTCAGCCAATGCTAGTCGATGTACCAATCCACGGGCATATTCTTCCGTTTCCCGTGAGCGTTGCTCACACTCTTCAAGTCTATGTTTCAAAAGGGCGGTTTCTACGCTTATCTCTACCACTTTGTTGAAAAGAATGTCTACATTGTTAAAGGTGTTTTCGTGATCCTCGGAGACTTGTTCGATGCATTCGAGGGATGTAAGTCTCCAGTTTTCGTTCGTTTCCTGCAACACGACATCCATGGTGCGAAGTCGCTGCTCGTGTTGGTTCACCCTAGCGGCTAAGGCCGGCAAGGTGAAGTGAGTGGGGTACGGGCCAGCTCGAGGCAACTTAGCGTTCCTCCTAGCTACCCTTGGGTTCTGCGACCCGGATTGAGAGCGCGATGAACTGGGTGGGATGTTTGCCATTTCTGAGACAAAGCCTTAGTAAGAGTGAGGCCTATATTCGTATAATTCCTATATAATATAGCCTATTGAGAGTCTAGCACAAACATGTTTAAGTCTCGGTTCTCTCGAGGTCAGAGTCTTCTAGTGTACCCTGTTCAGCCATAACTACTCTCAGATCTTACATCATCATTGCTTAATTGTACATAGTTGATCAGACTATGTTAAATTAAACGCGTATGATGTAATCACTGAACCAGTTATACCTAATAAGGAATACTGCCTAATGGTCATAGTCTAGGCCCACTAAATGCAACCTAGTTCACTATAACCTTAGGCTCTGATACCAATCTGTAACACCCCCAAAATTTTGTGATTTGCGGAAGCACGATTTGGGTGTTACTAATCAATAACAAAGCACAAAGATATATAGTAAACGACTCTATATGCGTCGTTTTAACAAAATATATTAATAATTGAAATGTTTACAACATTTAAAGCTTTACATAGCTCGAGTTTAAATGAAAGGAGATTTCAGTACATAAGTACTTGTACAAAATATACTAATGCAAGAAAATCTCAATCGTCTGTATGCTGACTCGAGCTAAAAGTCCTGAAGCAGAAGCAACCTACTGCTTGGTACCTGCGATACATGCTAAATGGGTCAGCTAAAGCTGGTGAGCTCACAGGTTTGAAATCAAGTAATATAGTATGAACCGCAAGATTTAAATAATTGAATTGCATCCAGCAATTGATAATGTATATGTATACAGCCATGAGCACATAGTTGAGCTTAACTCGAGGGCCGGGTCCCCTATAGAGAATTCCGGGCGAGGTGCCTCCACGAATGCCTAATCAACATTCGTCTTCCCAAATATTAGTACGTCCGTTTACCCGGTTAGTGCTTGCTAACCCGGACGAGGAGGGTCAATCCTATATGGTACCATATACTAATATTCACGCTACAACGTATTAACAACTATGCTGACGGAGGACTTTAAATGATTAGTTATGAAAAACTCATGTAGTATATGAAATGTTTGTACTTGCGTTCACATGTTAAAAATTAGCAATATATCACACCCCTGAGTAAAACAGTAAAAAGAGGGGCCATGAGACTCACCTAAGTCTGTAAGCGTTTAAATAAATGTAAGTTGATTAGCCGAGTGATGAAGTCCGAAGACTTGTAACCTGAGGGTGTCCACGACACGCGATGGTTATAAACATGATTGGGTATCTCAAAAGATCACCCTTGTAGTTGTTACACAACTATATATATGTCCAAATTACTACGATTTGGTTGGTTTGTTAAGTGTTTGAAAACGTGTACGGCCCGTTGGTGATGGATTTGAAATAATAAACTTTAAGTATTATTATCGTGTTATTGGTGTTTTGTACTTACAAGTGTGTTCCAATGTGTTTTATAAGTCGTATCGTATAAGTGTTTGAGGTTATATAGGTTCGACACTTAGTGAAAATTTAGTTTGAAAACCTGCTGTTTTATGCGACACAACATGCGACACAAAGGTGGTTATGCGACACAAGGGTTGTGTCGCATAGGAATGCGACACAAGATCTATACGACACAAGGGTTGTGTCGCATAGATGCGAAATGCTGATTCAACAGCGACATAGTGATTGTGTCGTATGAAGTTTGCGACATAAGATGCGACACAACGTTGTGTCGTAAAGAGTACGACACAAAAGGATTTATAAGACACTAGGTGCGACATAACAGGTAAAATACGACACTTCATGCGACACAAGGCTTGTGTCGCATTGAAGAACACCAGCCCAGAAAGTCCGGCTGTCAAGATTTTTCCAGCCAAAAACCCAATTCAAACCCGTTTTTAAGCTATAAAATCGTGTTCTACACTTTGTAATGGACATATATAAGTTATATAAACACTAACAAGTGAAAAATACTAAGAATCGAAAGGTTTCGGGATTTTGTCGGAAACTTACAAAGTGCCGGATTGAAAATCCGAAAAGATAGCGTTGTAGATCGTCGCGAGGTGGTTGTGAATCTCTAAAAATATTGATGATCCGAGTGCGTTTGATAGTAGTATTTTGCGATTTAGTGATGTCGATGGTGATGAAATTTTGAGAGAAAAAAAGATGGAAGAGAGAGAGAAAGAAAGAAAGAAATGAAAAAGAAAGGGTGGAAGTGGGAGGTTAAACTCCCATTTTTCGCCCCGCGATCCCGCTCCGTGTGGTGTTCGTTCGCTCCGTCGTTCAAACGTTAAATGATTTTTATACATTTAAATATAGTTTTAAGATACGAAAAATTACTAAATATTTTAGTTGAATTATTTAAGTTCCGAAAATTATAAAATGTAACTTAGTTTGTGTGCGCGTTATACATTTTTAAATGATATAAGTTTTGTTTGTATGATCCGAAATGAATACGAAATATTATCATAATAATAGTTTTGATATAATAGCGTTATTAAATAATGTTGCGTTATTTAATAAAATTGGTCACCAACGTCCGTATTTATGGAACCGAAATACATTCGATTTAATTTGCGTACGATTTAATCAAATCGCATAATCGTATATATTCATCAATATATATTTTGATACATTAATTAGCCTAACACAGAACTAATTACATGTATTAACAGAGAATTAGGCACTAATTACTAGTCCTAATTTGGCGGGTGTTACACTTTCGGTAGCTCTACAAAAGGTACGACCAGGAAAACATGTGAGGGTAGGGGATGACAAAGCATCTCTTAAAACCTGACCTCATTTGGAGTAGAATACATCCGCATAACTTTCCTAGACATCCTCCTTTATGTAGGTGAGCCTAGTTGGGAATTATACACTGAGAATGTGCATTTAATTATGAATTACCAATCACACGTGTTATTAAATCCGTTACATAATTCTTTAGTCATATTAAAATTTATTTCTTTCAAAAACCATTTGACAAAAATAATAACGTGAAATAAAGAATTAATCTACGCAACAAATTGGGTGAGCCCTAAATCAAAAAGTCTCTATGGTCATTGTTCACATATTGATTAACTCCTGTTTCTAAGGAAACGGACCACATACATCCGTCCAAATAAACACGTAAGCTATCAATATGTGAACAATTCATATATCAAATAAACCACATACAGCTTTTTATTAATCCAAAATCTTTAGGTGTCGCACATATTCAATCAACAATTAATATTATGTCAATAATTCAATTTTTTTTTTGTTATTTAACAATATCAATATATCTAATTATGTCCATAAAGTTATGCATGTAACTTTACAAACATAATTTGCATAAAAAAAATATAGCAAAAAGGTAACAATTATAAACATCAAATATTGCAAGGGAGATTGGTTTCAAATTAACACCTTAATTATATAAACATAAAGGTCTAAACTAATTATCTTTTAACTTTTAACCAATTAGTTATTAACAATATTAACTAAACCTTTATTTTATTTATATACCTAAAAAAATAAAAAAATTCATGTTTTTGCCTGATGTTCATACGTCCGTACACAAACAACCAAAACAAAAAAAAATCTCCTTTTTATCGTAGACATAGGATCCACCATATCAAAATAAATAAATAAATTTTTTTTCTTTGCTTATTTGTCCCTGTACGTTTGTCGACCACGAAACTAAAACAACCCTTAATCCCCCCACAATTTTTGATGTTTTGAATCCAAAATAAAAATTAACCTATGTTTTGGCTGATACCACTATAGGTAAATAACACGAATCATATTGTCAAACAATACATGCAGCGGAAAACAAGATCACATAGGAATAATTAAATCGGATTAAGTTATACCTTATTGCCTTGAATTGTTTGTAAGAAAACCTTTAGATCTAAGTTCAAGATCTTTCCTTGGTCACGTACACGACACCGTCTTTATCAATATGCTTGTATGCTAGTACTTGCCGATCTAGTCAACTAACTTGACTTGCTTCCTCTTGCTTAAAAATCGAAAATCGAAAACCCCTAGGGTTTATGGGGTTCGGCCGAATACCAAGAGAGGAGAGGGTAGGAGATTTTGTTATTCTTATTAGGATTAACCCTAATCCTAATCTGTAAAGGTGTATTTATAGATAGGTAAAACTTGGTCCCCAAGTTTATAATTTACACAATAATCCCTCTAGTTACTTAATTATTAATTTTAACATTTAACTTTAATAATTAATAACTTTAGGCAAATAAGCAATATCTCAATGTCGACGTGTGCGTTCCCAAAGGCTCACACATTTACGAACATATATTTGATAAAATCATTCAAATACTAACAGGTTTCAATCCAACGGGGTGTGAACTTCATGGAAACTCTCGGTAAAACTGGTCCAAACAACCTCGGATGTCGTCATGTTTTTGGTCGCAATAAGGCTGTTGCCGTTAAAAGTTGGATGATTCGTCCATGGTCAATCAATTAAACCATTTTCTAGTTGGATGTTATTGGATCAAAATATTTTGGAATTTTCTATATGTAGGTATGTAGCCCTAAGGGCTAAGGATACGAGATAACTTCTAACTAAATTTAAATTAAATTAAATTAAATAATATCTAATAACTACCCACGTCGTTTATAACTGAAAAGTCAATGCTTTTCTCTCAGTTTTGTGTTCCTTAAAGGGAAATTCTATTCCTACCCCCTTTTTTACTACCCCATATCCCCGGGGCCCAGTCTGGGCACAGTTTAGTCCTTTTTCAGTCCGGTCTTTTCTAATATCGGTCCCCGTCCAGTTCAGAACCAGTTCATTTTTACACTAATAAGGGGGTATGAATTAGAAAAAGAAAGGGGTAGGGGATAGAAAGTAAAAAGAAAAAGTATGACATGATTGATTTGATGGGTGGAGGGGTATGGGATGGAAAAAGGGAAAATGGGGGTATGTATAGTAGGCCCCTTCCTTAAACCGTTCCCCCATCCACCATCATTTTTTTGTTTTCTTTGTACAGAACAACAACAACAATATATACACACAGCACAAACATATAGTTTATTTACATTAACCAATAACAGGACCCAACATGCCATCAATGAAGATAATATATTACATAGTATCTTTACTCGAAGAGTTTAAGGTTTTCAATTCTCGTTCATATATTGATTTTCTATATCTTAGCCCCCTATTTTTCAGTTTTCCTCTAACATTTTAAGTAATTTCTCCATACCCTGTTTTTGACGGAATTGGGTATTGTTGTTGTTTTTTAAGTAATTTTCACTATGTGTTCCATTTATGTGAATGATTTTGTACTTAGTTTTAGCCATGTATTGATATCTACTTAACAAATAAGAATCAGATAGAAAATGTAAATGCATTTTGAGAAAACTGAAAAAAAGGAGAGGGGAAATGAAAATTAATTTGACTTTGGAGACGCAAGGATAAAACGTGGAGCAGTTTTTCTTTTTATTTATTTATTATTATTTTTTTGAAAAAAATAGTTAAAATGTGGTTGTTATCCTTAGCCTTTAAGGCTACAAGTAGTTAAAACATGACACCCTTTTTGGTGGTTGTAAGAGAATCACTTAAATGGATGAAGATTCAAATGCAAGGATAATTATTATGAGTAGTAGGGGCGGATGTGTTCATACTCAAGGGTATGCACTTGCATACCCTATGAGTTCTAATTGTAGTGTAAAAATTGTATTATTTTATAGTTTCTTAGTATATGTTCTTAAGTGTGCACACCCAATAGAAACATGGTGACCATCCTATTGCATTGTTCCTTATCCAATCATCATCAAAAACTTCAGTTAACCACCTTTGACTTACAAAGAAACAGAAGAAAGTAAAAAACTAATGTTCAATTTCAATTAAAAATTGATGTTATGCCTCGTTAATAAACCACTTTATCTATCCTTTCTCTCAAGAAGAGGATGGTGGGTCTTGACTATTGAGTTAATAAACCACTCTATAAGAAAGATATTGAATCTATAATATGAAATATCACTCAAACAATACGTTCTTGAATTCACTTCTTATATTTTAGGGTATAAGCAAGTAATGAAATAAATAGAAAACAGGGACTGATTTTACCTTATTCTCATGACCTCATGATTTTTTTTAATTTTTTTTTGTCATATGAAACTGTGGACGTGCTTCTAATACTTTTGATGCTTCTATTTTATTATGAATTTTAACATGTAAAATTGTCATGTTTTGTGCTACAGATTAATTTTAAGTGAATAACAAGTACTTGACTGAGTTGTTCTCTTATTTGGAAATGATGAACCTTATAGGATATTTAAGTAGAGAAGTTTAGTACTCGTATTTGTTTATATATTTCACCAATACCAGCTTCAATGTGAATAACAAAACCTTACCATAAAATCCCGCGTTCATGTTCAGTTCATATCAGAACGATTTTAACTTAAATAACTTATTGAATAACCAAGTCCCGGAAAAAAGCCTAACCTGAACCCGCCGGGTAGAGATGGTACCCGTCGGGTACCCCTGCAGAAACAGCAGACACAGTTTTTGCTACAAATTTTATGCAGTTTTCCACACCTAACTCAATACCAAATTTATCCACCTTGGATACCCTTCACCCACGTCTCACGCAGAATGATGAGCAAGTACAAGTTGTCTAAGCAATATGGATAGCAATATGACTTAATTCCATGGGTGACAAAATATATATGTACGAAGAGGCATGCATACAACTTCGTTACATATTTTTTTTTGTGTTGTAAAAACAAAACGTTTTTATTACTGATTTTTAAACGTGTTTCTATGATTGCCTAATTCCTATACACCAAGTGTATATAATAATCAAACATACCATCGTCATCATAAAACCCTTTCGGTAGCTCTACAAAAGGTACGATCAGGAAAGCATGTGAGGGTAGGGGATGACAAAGCATCTCTTAAAACCTGACCTCATTTGGAGTAGAATACATCCGCATAACTTTCCTAGACATCGTCCTTTATGTAGGTGAGCATAGTTGGGAATTATACACTGAGGATGTGCATTTAATTATGAATTACCAATCACACGTGTTATTAAATCCGTTGCATAATTCTTTAGTCATATTAAAATTTATTTCTTTCAAAAACCATTTGACAAAAATAATAACATGAAATAAAGAATTAATCTACGCAACAAATTGGGTGAGCCTGATAACACGTAAAAAGTCATGTTTTTACTTATGTTATTTCCCGCATTTTAGACTCAAAGTTAGCAAAACCACACCAATAATGTCAAATATTATGATATTTTGTTAACTAAGTCAAAACGGAAGTGATATTTATAAAAACATTGAAAATGATACGAAAAACGTGAAAAAAAGGAGCATAAACGGTCAACGAATCTTTAGTTCACGCGTTTCAACACTTTTTGAGCAAAACTAAGAATTATGACCTCTAATTTATGTCATTATGTTCGTTAGGAAAAGACAATCGCGTGGATATAAAGAACGTTGAAAACGGATGCACGATGAAGAAGATACGCCCAAACGAAGATCACAAGCAACCGACGGATCACGATACGGGAGAGACAAGCCGGATACGGCCAAGCCCAACCGTATACGGCCAAGACCAAGCCGTATACGGCCTGTCCCAACTGTATACGGCCAAGGTCCAGCCGTATACGGCCAATCTCCCCCGTATCCGGCCTTGTCCCTCCCCCGATACGGCCAATCTCTCCCGTATACGGCCAAATTCAACCGTATCGTGTGTTTTGGTCATCCAAGGTGCAATCTTGATACGGGTGGGAAATACGGCTGAGATTTTGGAGGTGGAAATACGGTTGAGGAATACGGTTGAGACAAATCTATAAATACTAACCACCACCTACTCATTTCAAACATTCTCAACATTCTACACTTCATTCATCCAATTCTCTTTCACACTTCTCTTTTATTTTATTTTTCAGTTTTTTATTTTTAGCTTGTAGTTTTGGTTTCTCTCTCTAGAGTTTTCTCTCTCTAGAGAGAAGTAGATAGTTAGTTAGTTAGAGGTAGAGAAGAGAAAAGCAAGGCGTTGTAATCACGGTGTAAAAGCATTCTTGGTGCAAAACTACGCGTTTCTCAATATTACTCTGCTCAAATTTCTGGTGATGTCTATCCTCTCATACTTATACTATGTTTGAATTATTTCTGCTTATTTGTATGATGTGTGCTATGTGTATTGCCATGATTACTGAGTAGTGTACTATTGCGGTTATTGAAATGTAGATAATTAGATGTAGGGATGATGTTAAATTAATCTTTATTTAAAATATGTGATTGGGAATTATTAAACTTTATTATGTTCAAACTTATCATGCATCTAGACTTAGTTATGGATCACCCTTTCCAGTCCTTCGCGTGACTGCTACTTAGGTTTAGAAACTGATCACCTCTAGATACGGTAGTTTGTTATCTGTGTTATCGTACGAAGCCGTGTCTGTTACTGTAATTCGGTTAAAGTACTGGGTATAGCGATGGAAACACCACTGGTGGAGTACAACCGTGGAAGCCTGAGAAAAAGCCGTTGGTACAATCACTGTGGACTACCTAGAAACCCTAGAATATTTTCTAGACATCATAAAGCTGTGGAAATGCCAAGTACACCGTAGGCCTACCTCTGGTTACGAACACGCTGTGGAAATACAGTAACTAAAGTACACCGTGTCTATAGTTAGAATTGGTTAACATGTGGAAAAATAGTTATACGCGGTGAGATCAATTCTGGTTATAAAGCGGTGGAAATGATGTAAGCATTGTACACTGTAATAGTATCTAGAATTGGTTGAACCGTGGGACTGTTGGAGTACACGGTAGACTGATCTCTGATTATACGGCATTGTGGAAAATGGTAACAGTACTGTACACCGTAATAGTACTCAGGGTTAGCAACCGCTGTGGAAAAGTGCACTGTACCCCGTTAAGTGTGTCTAGGGACGAATGACTGATCGCAAAGGAGAGTTCTAGATCATGACAGAAGTAATTAAGCTTATAAAACCTAAGGCATGAGTCTAGAGATGAAAGTCAAGCCCAGCAGTGGTTCAAGATTCTTAAAACCCCTAGACTCTACAAAACTGATAGTTTGAAATAATAGGTTTATAATTAGTACATGGTTAAATAATAGCAGTTGTAGTTAGGTGTTAAAAAAGGTCGGAATAACCCAATGGGCAGCCTGTCACCTTATTCCTGCACCCTTCAAGGGTCGCTGTCTCTACAAAGACATGTGTGGGGGGTCGGATAGTCTGTTCTGATCAGAATCACGATAACCTAGGTACTCAGTGACATACTTATGTAGGTCTGACCGAAACAAGTAGGGTCCTAGCTTTTACACATGTAATGCATCTGTCTGTTAATTAATTAAGTCCCTAATCACCTTTATAATGAACATCATCCCAACAACTGATTATTAAAACTTCAACAGCCGCATTCTCTATCTATCTAGCTAATTACCGATTCTCATCTCTATTTTACTTTTCTGCATTTAGTTAATTAATTTACTAGAAAACCAAACAAACAAAATCTACCTATCTACACAACCCAACCTAATAGTAAACCTTATCTTTGGCCTAAGCTTCGTTTCAATTCGCTCCAATTAAAGAACGACCTCGAGTTATACTTGCTGCTTACTCACCCAGTGTAGTAGGTAGTACCTATAAGTTGAGCCCCGCATATTATAAATTTTAAAACTTACCCACGACGCCCGCCTGATTTGTCCGGACGAGTCCTTTGACGACGAGGACGGTTCACTCGCGTGAGCTAAAACGAACCTGACTTATCGGGCGACGTCAAGTTTTTGGCGCCGCTACCGGGGATTGTAGAGCGTTACGATTCTGAAGCCGCCTTAGATAAATTAGCTGTTAGGAGATCCTTTTCGTTTAGGTTCACTTAGACTTATCTGAAAGTTACTTACCTGCCTTAGAAAAATTTAGTAATATAAAATGAAAAATTCAAAAATATCTTTCTACGATTCGCCGCCTTCAAGCCCCGTTTCTCCAATCGCCCACAAGACGACCGATAAATGACGGCCACGGACGACGCTGAGTTCTTCGACTGCCTAGAACAAGAGTTTGAATCCGAATTCTACTCTTCATCTTCAACTACATCCGAAGAAATCTCCGTTAGTCCAGATGACGATTCTAGAACCATATGGCAATTCTTAGATCTTGACTTAGGACCCAATGAATCTCAGCAGAAGATTTCAACTTCTGTCGCTAGCATTCCAAGCTATCAGGACATACCTGAACCTGAGATCTCATTTCCCTTAGAAAATTTCTCGCAATTCCCTGATTTTGCTGGAACTTCTGAGAATCTTCAAACCTTCCGTTTTCCACCCGCTGAAGAACGCATCCCCATAAGGAATGAAGACGCTTACGAATATCCTCCAAAATCACCAATTTTTATAAACCTCATACCAAAACCTGCGTACACCATATACCGTGTCATTGATAGAGATATACTTGACTAGTCTAATGAAGAAATCCGCTATGTTGGGTACTCTCTTGATCCTGACAGGAGGTTAGCTGTTTGTAGGGCATTTGTCAGACATCTCAAAACATCAGACTTTCCTTTCTCAGTCGATCAAAGAATAGTCATCAGTAGGATTGATAATCAGATCAGTACTCTCCACTGTCTTCCAAACCAAAAGAAAGATGGTATCTTCACACGATATAGGGTGGAAGAACAAAAGCTTATATCCATAATAGACCTACTAATGGACCTATTTGCCAGCACTAAATATCACTCGGAGTCACAAACCCTGATTGATCGTTATGTTGCGGCTATGATATATGAGCTTGAATTATGGATCTCAAAAGATCCCGCAATCCCTCTAAACATTTCTGGAAAAAGTCCTTTCTTCGTTGACCCTGCCACCTATATGATCAAAACGTTGTTAGAGATATTCCCTGGAGCTGCTGACGATAAGAGAAAAGCCACTTTCTTCGCTAAAAGAAAGAATATTCACATTGAACTCACTTTACTTTTCGATCATTCTAAATTTCCTTTCACTTTGTTTCAAAGATCGTTGATCATGGATATCACCGAAGCAGTTCACGCTACAACCGGAGATCCTGATTCAGAGGAAGAACCGAAATTTCAGAATACTCTAGATAAACTTCTCCACAACCTTAATCATATAGACAAAGGAACACGAGTAGGAATTTCAAGTCCGAAGAGAGTTAGGAAAGAATTTTATAAGTTTATTGGCAATCTTCTAGACTTAGGCAAAAAGGAACGTAAGTTTCTCAGTGAATTCGAAATATTTTTTCTAAATCCTGCAGATCTAGTCGACTCTGTCATTAAAACCCTTATGATTAAATTCATTCCTCGCCATACTCTTCTGCACCCAAGAACACCGAATGCTTTTAAGCATTTGATCTTGATTAATTAAAACTGTTTTGGAAAGTCGGGCTAAAGACTTTAAACCAAGCGCTTATTGGGAGGCAACCCAATTTTATAAGTTTTAAATTAGTTAGTTTCTTTTAGTTACAAAGAACTTCTAAAAACTTTGGTTTTCGCGAAATCTGCACAGTTTCTAAAATTTAAAATTTTTTATAAACTTTAAATTTTTAAAATTGTTAATATTTCAAGTACCCAAAATTTTTAGACCAAAAAAATAAGTTCCCTTTATTTTTAGCATTATCTTTCGCGTTTTAAATAAAACAACTTTTTGTCCGCTCACAGTACTACGCAGAATTTTAAAATTTTTTGCTAAAACTAATTAGCTTAAGTTTTTAAAATTGTTTCACCCAAAATAATTTAAAACATAAGAAGAAGGAAGGAGGGGTATTTAAATATTTTGTGATTTAAGAAATAACAAAAAATCACAAAATTCAAATCTCTCTCTCTCCCCCTTCTTCTTCCTTGCACCGGCCTCACCCCAAACCCTCCACCATCTCCATTTTTTCACCATTGTTAACCAAATCAAGCTCAAAACCTTGCTCCATTTCGTGATTATGTAGTCTCTAACTCATTTACATCAAGATTAAGGTAAGATTCAAGCCCTAATTCTCAAAATTCTCTAACTTTAAAAAACCTAGGGTTTCAAATTATTAGGTGATTATTGTTAGTTAAAGTTGCGAATTTGAGCATTGATTCTTGCTTAGTAGTAATATAAGATGATGTAGGAGCTTGCATTTCATGAATTTGATGGAGAATTATGAGTTTGAGTTTTAAAAGTTAGTTATTTTGCCCTAATTGTTCATATTTGGTTAAGTGATGATTAAATTGCTTATGTGAAGTTGCTAGTGATTGTTATATGCTTAGAATAGTATAAGTAACTTGTGCATTTGCTTTGTTCTTAATCAAACATGATTATGGTTGCACTTTGAGAATTCAAGTAAGCTTGAAAATCGGTTTTTGCTAAGTGTCACATTTTGAAATAAAATCTTTACTTAGAAATGATACTTGTGCTTGATTGCATGTTTTAAGCCTACTTTGATTCTTGAAAGCACTTAAAATGAATTAACGAATGAATCAAGATTTCTAAGTTGCGCTACTTTGGTAAAACAAAGTTAGTGAAGCTTATAAGTTATGATTTGTTCCGACATTCAAGTAACCATTTCCATTTAAAACAATTTGATTTGTGATAAAGGTTTGAACTTAGAAGTAAGTATGGTCTATTTTGTTCCAATGCATCGCGATTTTAATTGACTACTTTTAAAAACCAACGTGATGCTTGCACCAAAATTGCCACACCTACTTTAAAGAACATTCTTAAATCATAGAACGGCAATAATGAGTTAACTTGAACTTTGATTGCTTACTTGCTCGGCATGATCATAAAACGTTCACTTTAAAATGCCATGTTAGTTTGCTAGTTTGTGTAAGTAAGTTGCTTTCGCCACTTTAAGGTAATTAGATGGTCTAGAACAAACGTGCATATTACTTGTTGTAAAATTCTAGGTACTTGAGGCTTATGTGGTTGAAAATTGGAACTAGTCTCAATTTCTCGAGTTACTTTAATTTGATAAAGTCCACTTGGGAATTTGTTGCAAATAGTTCATCATAGCTTCTTACATAAATCAAAGTTCGTTTAGATGGTTGAAAAGTGAGATTTTGATTATTATTGGTCATTACAGGTTTATGGATTATCCACTTTTTAAAGCCCTCATTTCGAATTTTTTCCAAAAATTCTAGGGTTTAATATAATCCGTGTGCTTGTAATTGATTTAATATAACCTACTATGATGTTTGTTTTTCTCTTATTTCAGATGGCCAAGACTTCACTTCCTTCATACATTAAAGACTCAATTAAAGACGATGAGAAAAGGAAGCTTTATAGGAAATGGCTATCTCATGAGTTAGGAGTTAACAGATATATAGTATGGGAGGATTTGGCTAAGATTGGGTTAGCGACAGGATTTAAAGAGTTGATTGAATTTAGAGTGGGAAAACGACATCTTCGGGCATGGACTAGTTTGTTTGACTTAAAAGAGAAAGTTTATCAAGAACTTGTGGCAGAATTCATGGTTACCTTCAAGTTTGATAAATCGGTATCTAAATTGGACGATGCTTCGATGATCAAGTTTAACTTTCAGGGAAAAAGTTACAGCATGTCCTTAGCCACTTTTGCGGTTCATTTAGAGCTTTATAGTGAATATCAAGTGACCACCAAATTCTTCCTCAACTCAGAGTGCAGTCCAAAACAGAGAGATCACACGGCTATTTGGTCCCAGTATGCATCAGGACGGTTTCATTCAAATGTCAAAGCTCGAGTTTTTCAGGATAGATATCACAATGTGCTTCATAATCTTCTTGCTTGTTGTATTCGAGGAAAAAGGAAGACAAAAGGAGCTGTTGGCCAGAAAGACTTGTTGATCATCAAGAGTATCATTGAGAATGAGCATGTGAATGTTGCCTACTTGGTTGCTGATCGTCTTCTCACTGAATCTGCTTATTCTAAGTCTGAGTGTTAGTACATGTTTAGTGTCTGTCAGTTGGTCTAGCTCGTAGTTTGTAATTAGAAATAGTGTTTCTGACTCCTGCGACGTAGCGCACAACGTCGCAGGTGCGACGTCAGGTTTTGGGCCTGCGACGTAGCAGACGTCGCATGGGCTTGGGCCTGCGACGTAGCGTGCTACGTCGCAGGTGCCAGTTTTTGTATAAAAACGATTTGTGTTTTCTGTTTTAGGGTTGACGAAACCCTAAACAAAATTTATCGAAATTCTCTGTAATCTGATCGACTATAAGCAATAATATTACGTTTGTTTGATATTGATTGCGTATTGATTGTTCGTGTGATTATTCGTGATCTAATTGTTATTTCCGCTAGCAATTAGAGTGACTCGGTTCGTTCTAGATCCAAAGTAAGGGACAAACAACTGGTATCAAAGCTTTCTTTGCAAATGGATTAGTAAATGAAAATGTTTCGTATGATAAACCATCAACTTCAACCTCTCAACCAAGACAAACATTTTCTAAGACGTGTACTCAATGTTCATGTTCTAGAAATGTTTCTCCACCTCCTGAGGTAATTTCTCAGCCTCAACCGTTTGTTGAGACTCGTTCTTGTTTCTACTGCAAGAAACAAGGACATTTAATCCGTGAATGTCCAAAGCTGTCAAATCAGCGATATGGGAGAGAGATGCCTAGGACATCTGTTTATAGAAATTCTTTTTCTAAATCTCCACCTAGGCGTCACTCAAACTCTCCCAAGCCTGTTTCGAAACCAAGTAATGTTGAGCAAAAACCTTTGCCAATTCAAAAGCCCAACATTACTTCTATTACCATTTCCGAATCTTCAAAAGTTTGGAAACGTAAAGAGTCTGATGTTGACTCTTCGGTTGTCAACAATAACACATCAGATAAAAATTCTAATTTGTTTAAAGATAAAATCCTATCTGACGTGATTATTGTTGATGACCACGGTCGACCTAAGTCTGTAAAGGCTTGGGTCACCGTTTCTCACTAATCTCCTTCATTTGTGTGTTGCAGCAGTCAGAACGCGTTAAAGATAGTGAATGGTATTTGGACAGTGGCTGCTCGCGACATATGACAGGCGATGTATCCTTACTTGTGGATATTAAACCACATGCAGGAGGTTATGTTGCCTTTGCTGGAGATTCTGGGGGAACTATTTCTGGAAGAGGAACGTTAACTAACGGCAATGTTAGTTTCGAAAATGTGAACTACGTGGAACAGCTTACGCACAACTTGCTAAGTGTTTCACAGGTCTGTGATAAGGATTATACAACTGCGTTCACAAAGACAGAGTGTGTGATATTGAAGCCCGGTTATGTCATTCCGGAAGAATGGGTGTTACTGAGAGCACCAAGAAAGGATGACACCTACATTTTGAATATGAGAACTGTTGAGACATCGAACGAGTATACGTGTCTCTTGTCTAAGGCTTCTGAAAAGGATTCACTGCTTTGGCACAGACGAATGGGACACATTCATTTCCGAAAAATGAATTTCTTGACTAAAAATGACCTAGTGCTAGGAGTTCCAAAACAGTCATTTGCTCTAACGGATGACTGTATCTCCTGCCAAAAAGGAAAGTTACGTAAGAAGTCCCATAAGTCTAAGCAGGTGAATTCCATAAATGCTCCATTAGAACTACTGCATATGGATCTTTTCGGTCCAGTTTCTACAAAGAGCATTGGTGGTCGGTCTTACTGCTTGGTAGTTACTGATGACTACTCAAGGTTTTCGTGGGTTTATTTTTTGACCACAAAAGGGGAAACTCCTGAGATTCTGGTGTATTTGTTGGACAAGTTGGCAAATCTGTGCAACTTGAAGGTGAAAAGGATAAGAAGCGACAATGGAACTGAATTCAAGAACTCAACTCTCGAATTGTTTTGTGCTACAAGAGGTATTGAGCATCAATTTAGTGCTCCGAGGACTCCACAACAGAATGGAGTTGCAGAAAGGAAGAACAGGACAATAATCGAGACAGCTCGGACTATGTTAGCTGACTCCAAGTTACCTATCATATTCTGGGCTGAGGCAGTTAATACTGCCTGTTATGTTCTCAACAGAGTACTCACGGTTAAGAAAAGGAACAAAACGTGTTATGAACTTTTTAATAACCGTAAGCCAAATCTACAGTTCCTAGAACCATTTGGGTGTCCATGTCTGATCATGATAACGAAAGATAAGGTTTCTAAGTTTGGTGATAAAGCTGTTGAAGGGATTTTTCTTGGATATGCAGTCAACTCTCCGAACAAAAGAGTCTTTAACAAATCAACGAATCAGATCGAGGAGCATTTTGAAGTGAAATGTTTAAGGTATACGGAACCTCCTCAAGGAACAGGTCCGGATTGGTTTTTCAACTATGGAAACCTCTTCAATTCTTTCAATATTCCGGAAGAAGATGAAACGGAAGAATTGGTTTCTATACTTCATGAGCTTGATCTTAATCAAGATACACCTGTTACTAATGAACCATCCGACCCATCTCCCAATGCAACACCCGCACCTCCACCAACTAATCCTACACCTCCACAACCTACACCTACACCCACACAACCACCCACACAACCACAAACAACTACCAAATCACCACCATCAACACCATCTCCTACTCCATCATCTTCGGCTGCTCCTTCTAAAACAGTTTATACCTACACAAAGGAGCTTCCATATGATCCGAATATGCCTCCTTTAGAGGAACCACAAGAAGAAGATGAAATGGAGGAAACAATGGCCTACTCTCACTTATTTTCTACTGAAGATGAAGAACAAGAAGAAGAGATAGCCATTCCTGAGTCTGCTGCTACTCCTGAAACTGAGGGAGATTTGAACAATCTGGGTGTGAATCTTGTGCCAGGCGCCATACCAGAAACTCGTATACATAAGGATCACCCCATTGATAATATCATTGGTGATCCTCATGCATCTGTTCAAACACGACAGCAAGCAAAGCAGACTTCAGCTCAGCAACTTTTGGGACTTATTGCACATATCGATTCATGTCATTTGTCTCAAATTGAACCTAAAAAGGTTGATCAAGCCTTAAAGGATCCATCTTGGGTCGAGGCTATGCAGGAGGAACTACAGCAAATAAACAAGATGAATGTTTGGGAAATTGTTCCTCTACCCAAGGGTGCTCACTTGACGGGTACTCGTTGGGTTTTCCGTAACAAAATGGATGATCGTGGGGCTGTTATTCGAAACAAAGCCCGTCTGGTAGTTCAAGGATATAGTCAATTAGAGGGTATTGACTATGATGAAGTTTTCGCTCCTGTTGCTCGTTTGGAATCGATTCGGATTTTTCTAGCTTATGCTTCTTTTAAAGGATTCCGTGTGTATCAACTTGATGTGAAGTGTGCCTTTCTTTATGGAGATGTCGACGCAGTGATTTATGTGTGTCAACCTCCAGGTTTTGAAGACCCAAAGCATCCTAATCATGTTTGCAAACTGAAGAAAGCTTTGTATGGTCTTCATCAATCTCCTCGACTTTGGTATGAGCGACTTGCCAAGTATTTGCTGAAGAATGGTTTTGACAGAGGACAGATTGATAGCACGCTTTTCATCAAAAGGGAAGGAGCGGATTTGTTACTTGTACAGGTCTATGTGGACGACATTATTTTTGGATCAACTAATGATCAGTTGTGCAAAGATTTTGAAGGACCGATGAAATCTGAGTTTGAAATGAGTGCTATGGGGGAACTCACGTTCTTTCTGGGGCTACAGGTTGAGCAATCTGATAATGGAATATATATCCATCAGTCAAAATATGTCACTGACATGTTAAAGCGATATGAATTGCTCAACTGTAAACACTACGGCACTCCAATTGAAGCAAGACACAATCTTGGACCTAATGAGGACGATGAAGATTGCAAGGATAAAGACTATCGCTCAATGATAGGCTCTCTCATGTACCTGACTGCCTCAAGACCAGATATAGTGCTTGCCGTTTCTCTCTGCTCACGATTTCAAGCAAATCCGAAGGTGTCTCATATGAAGGCAGTAAAACGCATTTTTGGATATCTCGCTTTTAGGCCATCTCTGGGTCTATGGTATTCAAACGAGAAAAACTTCGAGTTAACTGCCTATTCGGATTCGGATCTTGGTGGCTGCAAGATAGATATGAAGTCAACTACTGGAGGATGTCAGTTCCTTGGATCGCGCTTAGTTTCTTGGCAGTGCAAAAAGCAGACTGCGGTTGCTATTTCCACAGCTGAAGCCGAGTATGTTGCTGCTGCAAGTTGCTGTTCTCAAGTTCTCTGGATTCAGCATCAGCTGCGTGATTACGGGTTCAATCTCTCTATGACTCCTATTTATATAGATAATACAGCTGCTATATCTATAACTCACAATCCCGTACAGCACTCTAAGACCAAACATATTGAACTTAGGTTCCACTTTATACGGGATTGCTTTGAGAAACACCTTATAGATGTCGTACATATAGAGACCCTTAAGCAGTGTGCGGACCTTTTCACAAAAGCCTTTTTGCGATCACGTTTTATTGAACTGGTCAATCTGATAGGTTTAAGGTTCTTTCAGTCAAAGAAATGATTTGTGACTTGGATTTTTAAGTTTTTAAATTCAGTTTAAAAAAAAAAAAAAAAAAAAAAAAAAAAAAAAAATCGCAACAGCCACTCTTTATACTCTTTAGTATTAAAGAAAACGCAAGGTTGCTACATTTTTAAAATAGACGTTGAAGTTGTGTCTGTAAACAACTTGGGATATGATAGTACATCGGGTGACATGCACAAAATGGAATTTTAAGGTTTATCTTGGATGTGTCAGTAGGTTTATCTGACACACTTAAAACAGTTTTTATCTAAATTATCTTCATCATACGATGTATTGGTAGGCATGCTACACACCGGTTTGTGAGTGAGTAAGAAGTAATGATAAAACTTGTCTATTACTTTGTGAAAAATGTTATATGATGTATGACATAAGTCTTAATTGATAAATGGAAGTACTATCATACACTGTCATAATTATGTAAATGTAAAATGGGCATATAAGTGATAATATGATTATTCGCCTAACTAATGGTGACTATTGTTGTACTCACGTACAGACCTGAATCCATTAGTTATGCAAATAGTCTCAAACTTGTTATGTTCATACTAAGGGACCCTCTGTTGTACTAAGTACAGATCTGGGGCCACTAGTATCTTCATAATCAGTTTGATGTATGCCTACATATAAATATCAAGTGTATATTACGAGAAAACCGAGATAAACTTGGTCTTGTAATCTCTACCTTGTGTGAATATGCAGTGTTTGTTTTACTAAAGTTTATCAGTATATCATATAATAGGTTTCACAAAATTAATATTCATTCTAACAATAAAGGTTAGCTCACAAATACGGATGTAACTTGTTTAGGTGGACAAACAATACCAATAATTGTCTTGAAATAATTTTTATAAAAGGTGTTTTAAATGTGCCACGTAAATTTAAAGTGGACAAATATACTGATGATCGAAATAACACTTACTATTCCTAATAAATGCATGTTATTCCGATATGATCCCTAATCAGACAACGCAACTCCGTCACCAAAAATAGAGTGATAGTAATTTTTATTTTTTGTAAAATTTAAGAAAATACCAAAAAGAATTTTTAGTTTTATGTTTTATTTTTATTCTAATTTATTTTTCCCGAGTCACGAGTTATTTGATTTTATTTGCTAAAATAACGAGTAAACGGTTTAAAAATTCAAATTTGGATCACAACTGTTTTATGCGACGTACGGCTCTACGTCGCCTGCGACGTCCCAGCCTACGTCGCACATAGGGTTAGACTTTAAATAGTATCCACTGCGACGTAACTCGTCACACTATTCACTATTCACGTGCGACGTAGCCTGCGACGTACGAGAGGCGATTTGCGACGTAGCATTTTTACGAGCATATTTGTGATTTGTTGCTGTTTTCTTTCCGATCTATTCACGTAGTTTTGTTCTACTCGTTATTCCGCACACTTAGGTACCAATTTTACCCATTTTCACCGTGTATATTGTGTTTAATTGATATGTATATATTACGGGTTAAAGTGGTTTCGGTTTTGGGATAAATTTGATGGTATATCGTGTAAATCACTGGTTATAAATTATGTTTTCGTGATCACCATCGTTAGTCGCACGTTGTAGTGCCTTTGATTTTGAAAACCCCTAAATTCGAGGGTTAGGGTTTCTGGGTTGGGGATGAATGTTCGTCAGTGCGACGTACGATGCGACGTAGTGGACTACGTCGCTTTTATTATTTATTGTTCATTTCCTACGTCGCCCTTCCCTACGTCGCTTTTACTGCGACGTCCGATGCGACGTACCGCTCTACGTCGCTATTTTAATTAAAGTAATTAAATTCACAATTAATTGCAAAATGCGACGTCCCCCTTGACGTCGCTCGAATTTTATGCGACGTCAGGCCTTACGTCGCTTTTCAATTTATTTTGAATTTTAGCGACGTACAGTTCTACGTCGCCCTGTGTTCATGCGACGTACGTGGCTACGTCGCTACTTCCAGGGAATTTGAAAGGTTTAGTTTAAAAAATATAACATTTTTCTAACCTTTTTCGAGTTGCAATCTGTTTCTGTTTGTGCAGATATGGCTTTGATTTTTGAAGCTCGTCACAATACAGCTGCTTTCCTTACTGACACTTCTGACAAAGCTGCACCGTATCGTCAGATGATCGCGTTTTTGAGACGCTCAAGGGTATTTCACGCCATTTCTGATAACACTATGGCATTTGGGAATCTGATTAACCCTTTTTGGAGAAACGCAACTGTCGTTACTGAAAACGACATTACACGATTGGTCTCTACTGTTCTGGGTACGGAGATTACTATTACAGAACAAAGCATTCGGGAACTTTTACAGCTGAATGATCAACCGGATATGCCTGTCGGTTTTGATCATATTTTTGTTACCGGAGCTATGCAACGGTTAGGATATCCCGGGATTCCCTCTGATCAATATCGAAAAGCGAATCTCACACGCGTCTGGAGATATTTGATGCACGTGATCATTGTGTGCTTGGGGAATAGGAAAGGTGGAACGGATGGGATGAGCCGAAGTCTGGCTTCTGCTATGTTAGCGTTGATTTACAACAAGCCGTTCAACTTCTCGGGATTTATCTTCAGGGCTATGGTTGATAATGCGAATGCTGGGGATCAGAAATGGATTTTATATCCAAGATTTGTACAGTTGCACATCAATCGTCATCATCCGGAGCTTCAGGCACATGGTGATATCGATCATCCGCTAAAGATTTCACCGATGATGAGTCGGATTTTTACTATCTGTGCAGGGTTTGAGAAAGGGGTCGAGGCACCAAGGGATGTTCCTTTATTCGGTGCTATTATTGATGAAAATTATGTTCCGCCCCCAGATCCTCAGTATATGGATGTTCCAGCACCTCAGCAACCGCAGCAACCGTTTGTGAACATTCCAGTTCAAGCTGCGGGGGAGAACATACCTGCTCAAGCTGCGGGGGAGAACGTGGATGCTCTTTTGGAGAACATTGAGCAGTTCGGGCATGTGGATTCGGACAATCCAGCATCGCATGATACGGTTGAGAATTCCGATTCTGAAGATACTGCGAATGTAGGACCTCAGGATGGGGGTCCGACGCCTGAGCATTCTGATGGTACTGTTCCGCATCCCTCTGAGATGGAACGTATCAGGCTTTCCGATTCATTCAGATATCTGAGGATTAAGCGTCGAATCAGACAAGGACGCAAGTATGTACCTCCAAGGGATACTGGAAAACGTACACGCGACGGTGATGATCCTGCTGATGAGACTTATCGACCGCCTCGTCGTGTTCGTCGCTCTTCGTCAACACGAGCTCTAGTCAATCCACAGCAACAGGATGTTTTTGAGATTCAACCGACTCCAGCTTTCATGCAAAAGATCATGGAAGATATGCAGCAGATGAAGCAAAAGCTGGAGGCTCAGGATGAGAAGATTGCTGAACAAGCTGCTTTGATCGAGGTTCAATCTAAAGAGCTTGAGGAAACGAAGAATAGGGTTAACGTTTTGGAAGGCAGGTTACTTGCCTCGGGGGAGTCTGGGTCTGGGATACCCACTTTAGAGTCAAGTGAACCTGCGTCTGTAAATCCCAACCCTGTAATTGAAAATATTAATGAAAATATTTCTCTTTTGGATTATTTCTCTGTTGATGATATTCCAGGGCAACCAAGACCGCTGGCAGTTGATTACTCATTCGCTGACTTATCATTTATTCAAAGGATGGCTAGTGGAGTTGGCTCTGAGGAAGAAACAGAGAATGTGTTTGAGATGAATGAGGATGTCTCGATTGAAGAGGAACAGTTGGATGCAGATGAAACGTATGATGATGCACAATCTGGGGAAACTTATGATGATGCACCAATTATTGAATCTGATTCAAGTGAAGACGAGAGTCCTGATAAAGCTCAACATGGAGAATCAAGTTCTGCTGCAACTCCAGCTTCAGAGACACAGGCACCGGACTCAGCAGCAAAGAAGTTATCTGCTGAAGAAAAGAGAGAGAGAAACAAGAAATGGTGGCCTAAGGGACGAAATCCAGTTCCTATTCCAGTGAAATGTCAAGTGTACCGGGTTAGTCGGAATTATACCGGTGTTATTAAAAGCTGGAAGTGTCAAAGGAATCTGTTTATGATCAAGAGAGAAGATGGAGTTCAGTATTTTAGAATGCGTTTTGATAGATTGAGCACTTTGCCAAAAGGAGAGATTAATCGATTAGCTCAGCTTAAATTGATTAATCCTTTCGAGAATGATTATGCTGAGTTCATTCAGAGAAGTCTACGTCGGGAAGTATTATCGAAGACTTATTCGAAATTGAAGCCGACGTTGGGAACTCGGTATACGTGGAAGAAAAAGATTGATCCAGTCACCAGGAAGCCTTTGGTTAAAGTTCACTATTCGCCGGCTAAATGTTTGACTGAGATACCTCTGGAATCAGTTCCTTATTATTTTCTGAGAAGACTTGTGAAATGGGAACTTGATCCACAGACTGGCGAAGCGGTTATTACTTTCGTTCCAGATTCTGAACCGTGGCCAGAAGTTGGAGGTATATGGAATCTGAGGCAAGCAACGTTTAGACTATATGATCCGATGAGTTTGATTAATTTTCATGAAAAAGACTTAAGAAAACTCTATGATAATCGGATTCGGGTTGGTCAGAAGAATGAATTCAACAGACGTTTAGCACAACAGTTTTACAATGTTGTTACTGTTTGTGTAGCTAATGGAATTCATGCCGACGGCCAGTTTCCTGCGGGCTGGGTTTAATGAAGATTTTTGAAGACCAAGCTGAAGACACGGGGGAGTTTGTTAGTACATGTTTAGTGTCTGTCAGTTGGTCTAGCTCGTAGTTTGTAATTAGAAATAGTGTTTCTGACTCCTGCGACGTAGCGCACAACGTCGCAGGTGCGACGTCAGGTTTTGGGCCTGCGACGTAGCAGACGTCGCATGGGCTTGGGCCTGCGACGTAGCGTGCTACGTCGCAGGTGCCAGTTTTTGTATAAAAACGATTTGTGTTTTCTGTTTTAGGGTTGACGAAACCCTAAACAAAATTTGTCGAAATTCTCTGTAATCTGATCGACTATAAGCAATAATATTACGTTTGTTTGATATTGATTGCGTATTGATTGTTCGTGTGATTATTCGTGATCTAATTGTTATTTCCGCTAGCAATTAGAGTGACTCGGTTCGTTCTAGATCCAAAGTAAGGGACAAACACTGAGACTGTTTACATGGGAGCTATCATTACAAAGCTAGTTAGAAAGATGGGGCTTTTGACTAGTGATGTGATTAGCAGATTGACAGAGATGGAGGGCAAGGAGTCGCAGCCATATGATATGAACTACATGATAAAAGTTTGGATATTGGAAAAAGATCTGAATGGTGATATCCGCTGGAAAGATGGTCAGCTGATTCCGGGAGTTTCTATGAGACCTCCGAAAAGTAAGAGAGCTAGGATTGAGTTTGATGATAGCACGGTGCATAGGGAGAAAAGGAATGAGGTCCATCATGAACCTGAGACAGGAGAGACGTCAGTTTCTGATGTTGAGGTTCAGAGTACATCTGCTCCTCAGCCCAGAGTTCTTCACTGGGGAGATCCACCATCATCTGAGCTTTTCTATGGTATGCTACACATGCTTCAGCAGAGACACACTATGGATACATACCTAGCTCATGAGTTTGGATTTCCTACACCAGCTCCACCGACTTGGATCTGCGGTCCACTACCACCCGACTTCACCACATCACCACTCCATACATTCACCATGACTCCGTTCACCACCACCATACCTACCATCACATCACCTCACCCCACTACCACTATCACACTTACTACCACCACAGGGATTCCACCTAGGGCTCGCCGATCTTCATGTATACCCACACCTGAGCCGGTATTCTCTGTTCACACCACCACCACACGTGAGCCGCATGATCCACAGATTATCCTACAGCCATCTTCACGGGTTGTCACCCGTCCGCGACCAGCCGAGTCTGCTGCATCAGATACAGATACATCTTCAGAGACAGATTCACCGCAGTCAGGGCAGGGTTTGGATATTCAGATGGAGCCAGTACATGAGCATGAGGAGGATCAGACACATGAGCAGATACAGGAGCAGATGCAGACAGACTATGTGCCAGCCTTCACTACTGGACCTACAGATTCTGGATTGACAGGGTTACTTGATACCACCCCTGTTCCATCCTCAGATTTGCCACCGGTTCACTTGGCACAGGTTCTGCGTGATTTCCCTCTCGGATCAGCTGACATAGGAGATATGGGCCTTGATTCGAACTTCCATTTGTATCCCACTACATCCATAGCAGCAGCAGGCCGCATCATCGGGGTCAGTATCCCGCATGGCGTCGAGTGGACAACACTCCGTCACCCAGCTGGCAGCAGGCAGCTCTCTTCCTACTCTCCATGAGTCACCACCGGATCAGGACCCTCCTCTTCCTTGATTCCACTTATCTATCACTCTTTATCTTATTATTACTTATGTTGGATGACTGTACTATCACTTGATATTTTGGATGACTGTATCAGTATTGTGATTCGGTGGATATATTTTGGGGACCAACCAATAATTTGGTTGGATTTATCTGCTTTTATTTATCGTATTATCTTAATTTATTTACTAATGTTGTGTTTATTTTGCTTTTGAATAAAGAAAAAATGCGAATAAAATTGAAGTTCTCCGAGGATATATAAGACGACGCGCAAATCACGCAAGATTCGGGTTGAACGACGCTAGATTCTCCAACTGCTGTCTACACACCCAAATCTATCAAACAACCGTCTCATTCTATCTTAGGGGAGTTTTTCGTTCTTTTTCCTAGTGGTTATTAAATATCATAATATATCTATACCGTTGTCCTTTATGCTTAATTCTTAAGTGTGGGATTATAAAACCCCATAAATCAAATCAACTTAGAAACAAAGTTCCAAAATATAATCAAGCTTTAAGTGTGGGATTCTTCTCCAAAGAAGAATTTCATGCTTAGTTTGTGAACATTAGGGACAATGTTCCTCTAAGTGTGGGATACACGGTATGATATACCGTATGTTGGCTTTGATTGCTTGTCCAAAGTAAGCTACAAATAAAAATAAGCTTAAAACCCATTAAGCTTAAATTTTTCATCAAAACCTCATTTCTGCTAAAATTTTTAAAATTTTTTGACTTAAAATATTTTTTGCGAAAGGTTATTTGTCAGAAATTAAATAAATTGCTTTGGAAAGTAAGATAAGTTAGAATACGAATTCCTTAGAAATGAAATGTCAATCCATGAGCATCGCACGGCTAGGCACATACACCCCCTTTTGCAGTGAGGTACTTGAGCCCAATAAGCATTCATCTTTAATGCTTCACTTTCGATTGATGTGTGTGCCGATGCTTTTGCTTTGAATTAGAACTTGCTCTTGGTATACGTTTCGAGACCACACCGATGAGCGTCGTACGCGGTGTAGGTGCAATCAGATGACCTTGACATTCCCTAGGATTAACCCCTTTTTCTTTAAAACCTTCTTTTCCAGCCCAAAACCCTTCCAACACTCATTTTAAGTGTTGATGATCCGCTTAGAAAACCCTGTTGAGCCTTAGCCTTTTCGTTTCATTAAAACCCAAATTTTCAACCTATTCACTTCCACACCCACCAAATCTTATCTTAGAAATTTTTAAATTTTTGAAAAACGCTATTTAGATATTCTTTTTGCTTTCACTCAAAATTCACAAAAATCATGTTTACTCAAAACTCCTCGTGTGCGTTTCTATGATCAATACTAAAAAAAAATAAAAATCGAGAGTCTTGTGGTGCGAAAAATTGGCACCAGGTAAATTCGAAATTGTCAAAAGTGTGAAAAATGAAAGTCAGAAAAGATCTCAAAAAAAGGACAGTGAATAAATTTGAAAATTCCTTAGAAATTCCTTGGCAAAGAAATTTTAAGCCAAAAATATAGAAAAGTAGAAAAGAAAAGAAACGAAAAAATATATATAATAAAGCTAAGTGCTTCGAATTCTTCCGAAACTCTGCTCTCTTAAAATTTCAAAAATCTTCCGTGTGTTCCCAAGAGATAGAAGTCAAAATAGCTATCTCGCTCCCTTATCGTTATCCGTTTCCGTTTTCATTAAAAAGTTTATCTAAATAAAATTTTTCATAAGTTTAAAAATGCCTAAGATAAGCAAAACCCTTTTTATTTAAAACCAATTCCCCTTCTATACCATTCCCTTTAAACCTCACCAAACATTACAACCCATTTGGATGTCCTGGGATGATTAGCACCGTTCTCATCGAAGTGGTGGAGATCCGATTCTCGATCAAGCCTATGACGAGAAGCAAATGCATGACTGGCTTTATGAGCGATTTCGTTTGTTTAGAATGATAGGTAACCCGAAACACTTCTGAATGAATTGAGTGACCACCTAGTGAGATCTCCTAGTCATGTACAATATCCATCGAGAATTGTGAAAGTATGCCAGGGCTAACATTTCAAATCTAAGGGGTGAATGTTCTAATGATGCTTGCTTTCTGAAAAGATTTATCCAATGGCTGACAAATGACTGATCTCGAAGTATTTTATGTCAAAAGCCTAAAACTATTATTTTTAAAGAAACTCTTAGCAGGTGAGAATTTTCAAGTTTGCTTGAGGACAAGCAAAGTTCTAAGTGTGGGATATTTGATAACATGTAAAAAGTCATGTTTTTACTTATGTTATTTCCCGCATTTTAGACTCAAAGTTAGCAAAACCACACCAATAATGTCAAATATTATGATATTTTGTTAACTAAGTCAAAACGGAAGTGATATTTATAAAACCATTGAAAATGATACCAAAAACGTGAAAAAAGGAGCATAAACGGTCAACGAATCTTTAGTTCACGTGTTTCAACACTATTTGAGCAAAACTAAGAATTATGACCTCTAATTTATGTCATTATGTTCGTTAGGAAAAGACGATCGCGTGGATATAAAGAACGTTGAAAACGGATGCACGATGAAGAAGATACGCCCAAACGAAGATCACAAGCAACCGACGGATCACGATACGGGAGAGACAAGCCGGATACGGCCAAGCCCAACCGTATACGGCCAAGACCAAGCCGTATACGGCCTGTCCCAACCGTATACGGCCAAGGTCCAGCCGTATACGGCCAATCTCCCCCGTATCCGGCCTTGTCCCTCCCCCGATACGGCCAATCTCTCCCGTATACGGCCAAATTCAACCATATCGTGTGTTTTGGTCATCCAAGGTGCAATCTTGATACGGGTGGGAAATATGGCTGAGATTTTGGAGGTGGAAATACGGTTGAGGAATACGGTTGAGACAAATCTATAAATACTAACCACCACCTCCTCATTTCAAACATTCTCAACATTCTACACTTCATTCATCCAATTCTCTTTCACACTTCTCTTTTATTTTATTTTTCGGTTTTTTATTTTTAGCTTGTAGTTTTGGTTTCTCTCTCTAGAGTCTTCTCTCTCTAGAGAGAAGTAGATAGTTAGTTAGTTAGAGGTAGAGAAGAGAAAAGCAAGGCGTTGTAATCACGGTGTAAAAGCATTCTTGGTGCAAAACTACGCGTTTCTCAATATTACTTTGCTCAAATTTCTGGTGATATCTATCCTCTCATACTTATACTATGTTTGAATTATTTCTGCTTATTTGTATGATGTGTGCTATGTGTATTGCCATGATTACTGAGTAGTGTACTATTGCGGTTATTGAAATGTAGATAATTAGATGTAGGGATGATGTTAAATTAATCTTTATTTAAAATATGTGATTGGGAATTATTAAACTTTATTATGTTCAAACTTATCATGCATCTAGACTTAGTTATGGATCACCCTTTCCAGTCCTTCGCGTGACTGCTACTTAGGTTTAGAAACTGATCACCTCTAGATACGGTAGTTTGTTATCTGTGTTATCGTACGAAGCCGTGTCTGTTACTGTAATTCGGTTAAAGTACTGGGTATAGCGATGGAAACACCACTGTTGGAGTACAACCGTGGAAGCCTGAGAAAAAGCCGTTGGTACAATCACTGTGGACTACCTAGAAACCCTAGAATATTTTCTAGACATCATAAAGCTGTGGAAATGCCAAGTACACCGTAGGCCTACCTTTGGTTACGAACACGTTGTGGAAATACAGTAACTAAAGTACACCGTGTCTATAGTTAGAATTGGTTAACATGTGGAAAAATAGTTATACGCGGTGAGATCAATTCTGGTTATAAAGCCGTGGAAATGATGTAAGCATTGTACACTGTAATAGTATCTAGAATTGGTTGAACCGTGGGACTGTTGGAGTACACGGTAGACTGATCTCCGATTATACGGCATTGTGGAAAATGGTAACAGTACTGTACACCGTAATAGTACTCAGGGTTAGCAACCGCTGTGGAAAAGTGCACTGTACCCCGTTAAGTGTGTCTAGGGACGAATGACTGATCACAAAGGAGAGTTCTAGATCATGACAGAAGTAATTAAGCTTATAAAACCTAAGGCATGAGTCTAGAGATGCATGAGTCTAGAGATGAAAGTCAAGCCCAGCAGTGGTTCAAGATTCTTAAAACCCCTAGACTCTACAAAACTGATAGTTTGAAATAATAGGTTTATAATTAGTACATGGTTAAATAATAGCAGTTGTAGTTAGGTGTTAAGAAAGGTCGGAATAACCCAATGGGCAGCCTGTCACCTTATTCTTGCACCCTTCAAGGGTCGCTGTCTCTACAAAGACATGTGTGGGGGGTCGGATAGTCTGTTCTGATCAGAATCACGATAACCTAGGTACTCAGTGACATACTTATGTAGGTCTGACCGAAACAAGTAGGGTCCTAGCGTTTACACATGTAATGCATCTGTCTGTTAATTAATTAAGTCCCTAATCACCTTTATAATGAACATCATCCCAACAACTGATTATTAAAACTTCAACAGCCGCATTCTCTATCTATCTAGCTAATTACCGATTCTCATCTCTATTTTACTTTTCTGCATTTAGTTAATTAATTTACTAGAAAACCAAACAAACAAAATCTACCTATCTACACAACCCAACCTAATAGTAAACCTTATCTTTGGCCTAAACTTCGTTTCAATTCGCTCTGATTAAAGAACGACCTCGAGTTATACTTGCTGCTTACTCACCCAGTGTAGTAGGTAGTACCTATAAGTTGAGCCCCGCATATTATAAATTTTAAAACTTACCCACGACGCCCGCCTGATTTGTCCGGACGAGTCCTTTGACGACGAGGACGGTTCAATCGCGTGAGCTAAAACGAACCTGACTTATCGGGCGACGTCAGAGCCCTAAATCAAAAAGTCTCTATGGTCATTGTTCACATATTGATTAACTCCTGTTTCTAAGGAAACGGACCACCTACATCCGTCCAAATAAACACGTTTGTATTGCGTAAGCTATCAATATGTGAACAATTCATATATCAAATAAACCACACACAGCTTTTTATTAATCCAAAATCTTTAGGTGTCGCACATATTCAATCAACAATTAATATTATGTCAATAATTCAATTTTTTTTTTTGTTATTTAAGAATATCAATATATCTAATTATGTCCATAAAGTTATGCATGTAACTTTACAAACATAATTTGCATTAAAAAAATATAGCAAAAAGGTAACAATTATAAACATCAAATATTGCAAGGGAGATTGGTTTCAAATTAACACCTTAATTATATAAACATAAAGGTCTAAACTAATAATCTTTTAACTTTTAACCAATTAGTTATTAACAATATTAACTAAACCTTTATTTTATTTATATACCTAAAAAAAATAAAAAAAATTCATGTTTTTGCCTGATGTTCATACGTCCGTACACAAACAACCAAAACAAAAAAAAATCTCCTTTTTATCGTAGACATAGGATCTGATGGGTGCCAAGAGGTCGGTTGCGATTTCACTCGCGTCGTTGCGGACCTTCCTCCGGGCACGGCCACCAGAGGGTTTTAAAAATTTGTTTTTTTGCTGGGCCTAAGTATACTAAAGCTATGGGTGAGTATAGCGATAGGTATGACCTAGGGTCGTTCTTCAAACTACAACGGGCATGGGATCTAGGACTTCAGTTATCTATGTGGATTTAGCTGGGGTTTAAAAGAGATTTTTGGTTTGTTTTGGTTTTAACTAACTACTAATTATCTAAAATTAAATTAAAATAAAGTAAAGTGGAGGGGAGGTGGCAACGAGAACTTATAGGTGAAGCAAGTGTTTACTATGATAATTACTTATGATATTTAGGGGTAGTTAATGGGATAAAGCCTTAGTTAAGATGACAGCTATATTTCCTAATGAGCCATAACTCCTAGCCTATTATCTATCTAACGTAGAGTTGTCCGCAATCAGATAAATAACATGTCACATGGATAACAGTTATGGAATGTAAACTACACCGGAAGTTGTCCCAAATGTAGCAACCAATTTAACCAACAACCATCCTCGAGTCTTGTTCCCCAATCTCGGACATTTGAGATATCCGAATCATGGCATGAATTGTTGAATAAACAAAACATGAACAGGGGTTTCCTACCGGAACAAGTTGGGATGATCTGGTCTAACGGTTGATTAAATTGTTCATCATTATTTCATATAAATCATTTTAACTATTCTATGCATGTTAAACTGGTGTATGCAATTGATAAATATTCGAAAACCTAATCATGTAACTAATCAACATAACAGATACTAGCATGCAAACCCTAAGCAACAATCAAACAAGAACATGCAGAAAGGCAGCATAGCAGGGATCAATTATGCAGAGTGACGGGGTACATGGTTAAGTCACAAGTGTCCCGAAAGTTCTCTCAAAGACACTCGTTAAATGACTTGAATCTAATCTATCTCTAATCCTACGCTCCGTGTCTCCCTCCGGTAATATTTCAACCAGGAGAACACCGGCCATGTCGAGTTCAACGATCATCAGACACAGAATAATTAGCGGCATACAACTAGCAATTGGCCAAGCCTAGAAGGATGTTACTAACCACAGCATAAGTTGGATAGATAAACATTTGAGATTCAATTCATAGATTCAAATATATTTCAATAGCATACAGACAGAGTAACAGCATGATTTAAGTATAACTACCCTAGCATGGCAACTATCATAGCAAACACAGATTTGTCTAGCTAAGCATGGCAATAATCCTAGCAAGTAATTCTAAACAAGCAGCACAACATTATTTAAAATAACAAGATAGAGATTGTAATAAAACCTGACAAAGCGTTATTACAAATCGTGCGACACCGCAGTCTCGGAGCACCTCCATTACAAAAGAGCTTAAAGCTCGTACCCTACTAGATTAACTAAACTAACTACCAACTAATTTATTCTAGAGAGAGAAAGTGTGTGTGTGAGATGAGAAGTGTGAAAGAAAAGTTGTGTTGAAATGTTGAAATGAAGCCTCTATATATAGAATTCGCACAACCGTATCCGTAGACCGTATCCAAATCTTCAAATGCACAACCGTATCGCAAACCCGAATAAAAACCTGATTTTTATCGCCCAAACGCACGATACGGTTGAGCTAGGGCAAATACGGGAGAACTGGAGTGTATACGGTTGAGCATAGGGTGAATACGGGAGAACACAGACCGTATACGGTTGTGCTAGGCCGTATACGGTCTAGCTAGGCCGTATACGGTCTGTGCTAGGCCATATACGGTCTAGTTTGGCCGTATACGGTCTAGCTCTCCCGTATCTTGATTCTTCGGTTCTTCGTTCGGGCGTAACTTCTTCGTCGTTTATCCGTTTTGAGTGATTCTCGCGCTCACGGTTTCGTAATTTCCTAACGAAGAAAATGACATAAGTTAGAGGTCATAATTCCAAGTATAGCTTAATTTGTGCTTAAATGCGTGAACGGAAGATTCGTAAACCGTTTGTGCTCTATTTTACTCGTTTTTAGATCTTTTTGGTTGAATCTTGAAACATCGTCTATATTTTAGCCCTAATGATGAAATGTGACATTTAAGTTCATATTTAAGTGTTTTCATTAATAATTGGGCTAAAATGGTGAGATAATGGCACACAAAAACATGACTTTTTGCATGTTATCAAATATCCCACACTTAGACAATTGCTTGTCCTCAAGCAAACTTCCATTCTTACCTGCCAAAAATTTTCCATGCAAAAAGGTTTTTGATTCTGACCCACAAAGAAGAATTCACACAGATTGAAAACAAGTATTCGCCTGTTAGATAAATAAGAGGTGTTCACATGAAGTATCTAAAGGTTTTCAAGATGATTCTCTTAGGCAAACTTTCAATTCTCGAATTTGTGGAATATACACGACTGGGCGATCTCACTGGTGGTCACTCAATTCACTCAAAGTGTATCGGGGTTCCTATTATCCTAAGCCAAATGAAAAATCGCTCAAATACCAGACGTGCAGCACTCGTCGTCATAGGCTTTCCCGAGGATCAAATCTCCATCACTTAGACAGGAACGGTACTGATTATCCCAGGACATTCAAATGGGTTGTAGTGTTTGGTGTGGGTTTTTAAGGGGTATGGATAGATTGGGGGTATCTAGGTTTTAAGGGTGTTTACTTATCTTGGGACTTCTAAATTTTCGAAAAAACTCTATCTAGATATCCTTTTTAATGAAAACGGAAATGGATAACACTTTTAGGGGATAAGATAGCTATTTTGACTTCTATCCTTTGAAAACACACGGAATGATATTTCTTTGAAGAATCGAGTTTTCGAGAGAGTAAAAGTACTTAGCTTTATTTTAGCTATTTTCTTTCTTTTTCTTTTGCTTTTCTATTTTTTTTTTTTTTGGGCTTAGATTTTTCTGGCCAGGAAACTTCTAAGGGATTTTCTTTTATTTCCCTTCTTGAGATCCCTTCTTATTTTCATTTTTTTCAATCCTTTGATGATTTCTGAGTTTACTTTGGTGCCAATTTTTCGCACCACATGACTCTCGATTCTTTAGTATAGATCAATAAAACGCACACGAGAAGTTTTAGTAAACATTATTTGTGATTTTTGGAGTGAAAGCAAAAAGGAATAACTAAATATCGTTTTTCAAAAAGATTTAAAAATTCTAAGATAAGTTTTTGGTAGGTAAGGGAATAAATGGGTTTAATAATATGGGTTGAAAGAAATGAAAAGGCTAAGGCTCAACAGGGTTTTCTAAGCGGATCATCAACACTAAAATTGAGTGTTGGAAGGGTTTTGGGCTTGAAGAGATATGTGAAAAGGGGTTTAAATCCTAAGGAATGTCAAGGTCCTCTAATTGTACCTATGTCACGTATGACACCTGTCAATGTGATCTCGAAATGTATACCTGGGGCAAGTTCTAATTCAGAAATGCGTGCACCGGTCACATACAACAAACGAACAGTGAAGCATTTAAAATGAATGCTTATAAGGCTCAAATTCCTCACCGCAAAAGAATGGGTTATATGTGTCCAGTCGTGCGATGCCCCTCTTAGATCCTCATCTTAAATTGTTTAGAATCCGACATGATTTCGACCTCATATTTACCAACTTTTGACATTCTTGTAAAAAAAATATGTACTTCATCTTACTTTATGACTCATAAAAGTTTAAAATTTTTGAAAATTTTGGCAAAATAAGGGTTGAAAATTTATTTAGAGGACTAGCATGTTTCTAGATCAACTTAAACGGATATTTTGACAGACGAGAGATATACCGCTATCCCACACTTAGAAATAAACATTGTCCCTAATGTTTCTACACTAAGTAGGGAGAAAATCCCACACTTAGGGTTTTGGTTTAGGAAAAATGTGAATTTAGAAGTTATAAGCGAGGGGGATCCCACACTTTGAGATTTAAGTGGTCAATAGGCATATCGAAGTTATATTAAAATAGGAAGAACGGGTTTAGGAAAGACACTTCCCTACGGACAGTGGGCACTGGATATCGGACCAGATTCGTGTAGGGTTGGTGTAAATAATTTGCTGGATTGTGAGGACCAGACTCTTTTCAAAGCTCATCCAATTCCTACGAAGATAAGGTCTGCAATATCATAAAATACCATCATAATCATCAGTTCAACAACACAACAGTTCTAATGATAAATAAAGATAACTAAAGATAAAATAAACTAGAGATCGTCTAGTAAATCATCCATGTCTGGATCAAATGCTGCAAGTGCTTCAGGATTAGGATCTGAAGTGAGTGATAAGGCAGCAGTGCGATCAGACATCATGGATGCATCAGCGGGAATCCGAGGTGTCCTAGAAGGAGCAACAGCAGTGGGAGGAACAGTCTGTGTTGGGGCAGCTGGGAAGAAGGACCAAGGTGGGAGAGCTAGCCCGGGACCCTGACCAAGCTGATACGGCTGGTCGGCGAGTCTTGGTAGTCCCATCACCTCTCTGATTTCGGACTGAGAGCTACGCTGAATCGAAAGCTCACTGAGCATCGCCCAAATCACCCTTGGGTCTGAAGGGGGTAACTCCAAAGTCAAAAAGTGGGGCAGATACAGGAGCAGTCGGAGCATGCTCATCAGTAGTGGTGGTCGTCTTCTTTCTTTTTCCTCTGCGGGTTCTCTTCCTCTGTTGTTTCTGAGTAGCTTGTCCTGAAGTCTCGGCTGAAGCGTCCATCCTGAAACATAAAGATAAACAGGTAATGCTATAGTTTTAAATGGGTATACAAATGCAAAATAATCAGATGACTTCAAGAAATGTTTGTTTTAAATGTTAAAGCTTTGTGAGGTCATCTGTTCATTCACATTTGTATACTATGAATAAAACTTATCTGATGTATATGTAGGAGTGTGGCATCGTCAGATATTTGGGTTATCCTGCATCATTAGTTTAGTGATGATAATACTAAAGCAAAAATAACTAAGAAATAAAATAAAATAAGATAAGCAATTGGGTGCCTCCCAAGAGCGCTTGTTTAGAGAGTCTCTAGCTTGACTCTTTGTACCTAATAGTTGGCTCAAGGTGGTTCAAAGATATAGACTTCCTCACCAGAGGGGAAATCTTCGATGTAGTGCTTTAAGCGATGGCCATTGACTTTAAAATTACCGTCCGGGGCTTCCAGTTCGACAGCTCCGAAGGTATAGACTTTTGATACAACAAATGGTCCGCTCCACCTTGATTTGAATTTGCCGGAGAATTTTTTGAAGCGCGAATTGAAGAGAAGAACTTTGTCTCCGGGCTTGAACTTAGAATATTTGAGTTTAGCGTCGTGAGTATTCTTTGTTCGTTCTTTGAAGTGCAGAGAGCTATCATATGCTTGGTTTCTTAATTCGGCTAGTTCATTCAGTTGCATTTTCCGATGTGATCCAATTGTAGAAGGGTCTAAATTACATTCTCTCAGCGCCCAGTGAGCTTTATACTCCAACTCTATCGGCAGATGACACGCTTTTCCATAGACTAGTCTGTAGGGCGTGGTTCCTAGTGGTGATTTATATGCGGTTCTGAACGCCCACAGAGCATCGTCTAATTTTTCAGCCCATCTTTCCCTATGATTAACCACGGTTCGTTCTAAAATTCTCTTGAGCGCTCGATTCGTCACTTCAGCTTGCCCATTCGTCTGCGGGTGGTAAGCCGTAGAGGTCTTATGGGTGACACCATAATATTGTAATGTCCTCATAAACTGAGCATTACAGAAGTGCGTGCCCCGATCACTAATGATCGCTTTTGGAGTACCGAAACGTGAGAAGAACTGCTTTAAGAATTTCACCACTACTCGGGAATCATTTGTAGGAAATGCTTGAGCTTCAGCCCACCTGGAGACGTAGTCGATAGCAACTAGAATATACTCTTTCCCATATGATTTTGGGAATGGTCCCATAAAATCTAACCCCCATATATCAAAGATCTCGCAGGCCTGGATGTTAGTAAGTGGCATTTCACTCCTCCGTGAGATACTTCCAAACCTTTGGCAAGCATCACAACGTTTTACCAAGTCGTGAGCGTCTCTGAATATAGATGGCCAATAGAATCCGGAATCGTATACCTTCTTTGCAGTCATATTTGCTCCATGATGTCCTCCAGTTGGTCCGTGATGACTTTGGTGAAGAATGTTCCTTGCCTCCCTCTCGTCTGCGCATCTTCTGATGATTTGGTCCGGGCATACTTTGAATAAGTATGGATCGTCCCAATAGTAGTTCTTTACGTCTCTAAAGAATTTGCGTCTTCTAGAGGTGGGCATTCCTTTTGGCACAATTCCTCCAACCAGATAATTAGCGTAGTCAGCATACCAAGGGTTATAAGTGAATTGAGATCCCTTTTGGTATCCTCCGATATTCATGAGTTGTTCTTCAGGAAACTGGTCTTGAATTTCTCTCTCATCAAGCTTCTCTATCGACGGATTTTCCAATCGACTAAGATGATCTGCTGCGACATTCTCGGCTCCCTTTTTATCCTTGATTTCAATGTCAAATTCTTGGAGGAGGAGAATCCATCTAAGCAGTCTTGGTTTAGCGTCTTGCTTTTTGAAGAGATACTTCAAGGCTGAGTGATCTGTATAGACAATAGTTTTGGACAATATTAAATAAGAACGAAATTTATCAAAAGCGAATACTACCGCAAGAAGCTCTTTCTCTGTCGTGGTGTAATTCTCTTGTGCATCAGTGAGTGTCTTGCTGGCGTAGTAGATTGGCTGAAACTGCTTCTCCTTCCTTTGCCCTAAGACAGCTCCAACAGCGAAGTCACTAGCATCGCACATGATCTCAAACGGAAGACTCCAATCGGGGGCGACCATGATCGGTGCATGTGTGAGCTGATCCTTCAAAAAGTTGAAAGCTTTAAGACAGTCATCTAAAAAGACAAACGGAGTATCCTTCTCGAGAAGGTGTGTCATAGGTCGAGAGATCTTAGAGAAATCCTTAATAAAGCGACGGTAAAATCCGGCGTGACCTAGAAAACTGCGAATGGCTTTAACAGAAGTAGGTGGCGGAAGTTTGGCAATAGTCTCAACTTTGGCTTTGTCAACTTCGATTCCATATTTTGAAATTCGATGTCCAAGAACTATTCCTTCTTTCACCATAAAGTGGCACTTTTCCCAGTTTAAGACAAGATTTGATTCTTCGCATCGGGCTAGCATCCTTTCAAGGTTGGAAAGACAAGATGTGAAGGAATCACCGAAGACTGAGAAGTCATCCATGAATACCTCCATACATTGTTCAATCATGTCATGGAATATTGCCACCATACACCTTTGAAATGTTGCAGGCGCATTGCATAAACCGAATGGCATGCGGCGGTAGGCAAATGTACCATATGGACATGTGAATGTCGTCTTTTCTTGGTCCTTTGGATCGAGAGGAATCTGAAAATAGCCGGAGAAACCATCGAGGAAGCAGTAATATTCATTCCCCGATAATCTTTCTAACATTTGATCGATGAACGGCAGAGGGAAGTGATCTTTCCGGGTGGCTTCATTTAATTTCCTGTAGTCGATACACACCCTCCAACCGGTGACGGTTCGTGTAGGAATTAGTTCATTATTTTCGTTAGCGATAACCGTCATTCCTCCTTTCTTTGGGACAACCTGAACTGGGCTGACCCATGGGGAATCTGAAATAGGATAGATCAAGCCAGCATCCAAGAGTTTGATAACCTCTTTCTTGACCACGTCTTGAATCTTTGGATTTACTCTCCTCTGTCTCTGTATGGAAGGTTTGAAGTCGTTTTCCATGAGTATCTTGTGCGTGCAGTAATTTGGACTGATCCCTTGTATATCAGAAATCTTCCATGCAATCGCCTTCTTGTGTGACTTCAAGACCTGGATAAGTCTTGCTTTCTCTTCAAGTGAAAGACCTTTGGCAATTATGACGGGTAGATGTGAGGTTCCTTCGAGAAAAGCATATTCCAAGTGAGAGGGTAATTCCTTCAGCTCCAATTCTGGCGGTTCTTCGATAGAGGGTTTCATTCGAGCGATCTCGTCTCTTTGTAATTCTTCATACTCCTTTTGGAATTTTGATTCTTCTGGAGATGAGTCGGCTATAGTGGCTGATGCTATTTCTACTAGTTCTGTCTCATTGGGAAGCGTGTTCTTCTTTAACTCGTATTTGCAGGTAGATGATGAAGAAGTTGCATTATCCTCAGTGATGATGACATCATTGTTGTCGGTGAGTGCGAACTTCTGAAATTGAGCTTTAGAAGAAGTACTTATGGTGATTTCTGGATTTGATTTTTCACAACCTTCAGATAGTTGTGGCAAAGTACCGGGATCCATCTCCTCGAAAGATTTGAGAATCTCAGCTACAGACGGAGACGATTCGGGTATCGGAAAAAACTGATTTCTTCTTAAAAGTGGAATAGGGATGCCTTCGCCTAAAGGAACAGCAACAACGGAGTTGTTCGTGGGAGAGTAGTTAGGCGGTGCTAAAGGATTCTTCATTTCAGGTAAGGGAAATAGCAGCTCTCCGGAAGGTGCTGGTTGGTCGGAGATAGCCGAGCAGAGTCCGATGTCGTCCTGGCAAAGTCTTCTTTTGGTGATGACAGTGCTGGAGAAAGGTTCGTTACTGCTGACTGCTAGAATCTCCTCCAAATGCTCGTCATATATTTCCTGCATGGCATCCACAAGACCAAGATCTTCTCCCATAGGATGCTTCATCAACTTATCGATATTAAAGGTGACTTCCTCCGCTCCGACCCTCAGTTTTAAAGATTTTTCGTTTACATCTATCACAGCATTGGCAGTGTTTAGGAAAGGTCTACTAAGGATGAGGGGAACGTGGGCATCTTCCTCGATATCCATAATGACGAAGTCAACTGGGAAGATAAATTTACCGACTCGGACCATTATATCTTCAGCAATTCCTCGGGGGAGTTTAACTGATCTATCAGCTAATTGGATGGTCATTCGAGTGGGTAGCAGTTCACCTAATCCTAGTTTCTTATAGAGAGAGTAAGGCATAAGATTGACACTAGCACCTAGGTCAGCTAAGGCGTTACTAATTTGGACGTTTTGAAGAAAACAGGGAATAGTGAAACGGCCAGTATCTCCTAGTTTGGGTGGAAGGCCATGTAACATGATTGCTGAGCATTCAGCATCTAAGGGTAAACTAACTATTTGTCTTAATTTTTCTTTATTTGAAATGAGTTCTTTGAAAAAGTTAGCACAACTAGGCATCTCTACTAAAGCGTCTAATAGTCTAACGTTTAAGTGCAAGCTTTTAAACATTTCCAGATATTTCCCAAATTGTGCTTCCTGCTTCTCTTTCTTAAGCCTACCAGGGAAGGGTATCCTGGTTCGTGGAATGATTTCTGAGGCTTTAGGTGATACTGGATCTAGTGCAGTGACAGGGGTGTCACTAGGCACTAGATTAGTGGTCGGTTCAGAAATAGGAAGTTGATTTGAAGAATTATCTGAGGATTTCTCATTTCTGGTCTCTTTACCTCCTCTAGTGATGACCATGATTCCTCCTTGGTTCTCAACTTTTAAAAACAGTTGTTTAAGACTAACTTCCAGGTTTTTGATCAAATCTTCTGATATTCTAAGTAAAGCATCAATTTTATCTTGGAAATCTATTACTTGTTTGTTTATGTTCATTTGTTCAACCATGAAATCAGTCAAAGTTTCATTATAGTGTTGTTGAGAATTCATGGGGGAATCTGACATATTAGAGGATAAAGGTTGCAGAAACTGAGTAGGTGGGTTATTGGTCGGCCGCTGAATGAAAGGTTTAGAATGAAAGTTCGATTCAGGGTTTTTAACGGTAGTGACCAAAATTTCTTCCGTAGAAGATTGAAGATCCTTGAAGACTCTGGAGAGATTGTCCACTTGAGTTTGCAGAGCTTCCAAGGATAGGCTTGAAGTACTAGTTACTTCCTTAGCCGGTTCACCAAACTCCCAGTCATGTTGATGCATTGCTATCATCTCAACTAGCTCCCAGGCTTCTTCAGAAGTGTGTGACATGAAATTTCCTTGAGAAGCAGCATCGAGGGTTGACTTGTGCTGAGGAGTCAGACCATTGTAGAATATGCAGATTAGGTTCGTCTTACCCATTTGATGATTCGGACATCTGTTAAGCATCTTCTTAAATCGTTCCCATGCTAGATATAATGATTCATTGGTTCCTTGTCGGAAACTAACGATGTCATCCTTGAGCTTGGTTTGCTTGGAAGGAGGGAAAAACTTAGCCATAAACTTAGTAGCCAACTCCTCCCAAGTATGAATCGAATTGGGTTCGAGTTCATCAAACCAGGTTCGAGCACGCGAAGACAAAGAATAGGGAAAAAGATTTAGTCGGGAGACTTCTCTTGCAATCCCTGATTGCTCACAGGAATCAGAAAGATTGATGAATCTATCCAAATGTGAATTTGGATCATCGAGCGGAAAACCGTGAAATTGGCAGAAGGTTTTGAGTAACTTGATAACGCTAGGCTTAATTTCAAAGTTTTCGTCGGGCAGCACGATAGTTCCTCCTCTTCCCTCCAGTAATGGTGTGCAGGTCGAGGCGAGAGTAATACGATTCGTCATAGCTGAAGTTCGGGTTTGGTAGAAAAGAGAGTTTTGGAAAGGAAAGAACAGAAAAGGAACTTTCGGATGATATTGATCTTCCGAAAGGATCGCTAAATAACTAAGACAACTAAATTCCTAAATCGGTCGTTGTAGTCCCCGGCAGCGGCGCCAAAAGACTTGATGGGTGCCAAGAGGTCGGTTGCGATTTCACTCGCGTCGTTGCGGACCTTCCTCCGGGCACGGCCACCAGAGGGTTTTAAAAATTTGTTTTTTTGCTGGGCCTAAGTATACTAAAGCTATGGGTGAGTATAGCGATAGGTATGACCTAGGGTCGTTCTTCAAACTACAACGGGCATGGGATCTAGGACTTCAGTTATCTATGTGGATTTAGCTGGGGTTTAAAAGAGATTTTTGGTTTGTTTTGGTTTTAACTAACTACTAATTATCTAAAATTAAATTAAAATAAAGTAAAGTGGAGGGGAGGTGGCAACGAGAACTTATAGGTGAAGCGAGTGTTTACTATGATAATTACTTATGCTATTTAGGGGTAGTTAATGGGATAAAGCCTTAGTTAAGATGACAGCTATATTTCCTAATGAGCCATAACTCCTAGCCTATTATCTATCTAACGTAGAGTTGTCCGCAATCAGATAAATAACATGTCACATGGATAACAGTTATGGAATGTAAACTACACCGGAAGTTGTCCCAAATGTAGCAACCAATTTAACCAACAACCATCCTCGAGTCTTGTTCCCCAATCTCGGACATTTGAGATATCCGAATCATGGCATGAATTGTTGAATAAACAAAAACATGAACAGGGGTTTCCTACCGGAACAAGTTGGGATGATCTGGTCTAACGGTTGATTAAATTGTTCCTCATTATTTCATATAAATCATTTTAACTATTCTATGCATGTTAAACTGGTGTATGCAATTGATAAATATTCGAAAACCTAATCATGTAACTAATCAACATAACAGATACTAGCATGCAAACCCTAAGCAACAATCAAACAAGAACATGCAGAAAGGCAGCATAGCAGGGATCAATTATGCAGAGTGACGGGGTACATGGTTAAGTCACAAGTGTCCCGAAAGTTCTCTCAAAGACACTCGTTAAATGACTTGAATCTAATCTATCTCTAATCCTACGCTCCGTGTCTCCCTCCGGTAATATTTCAACCAGGAGAACACCAGCCATGTCTAGTTCAACGATCATCAGACACAGAATAATTAGCGGCATACAACTAGCAATTGGCCAAGCCTAGAAGGATGTTACTAACCACAGCATAAGTTGGATAGATAAACATTTGAGATTCAATTCATAGATTCAAATATATTTCAATAGCATACAGACAGAGTAACAGCGTGATTTAAGTATAACTACCCTAGCATGGCAACTATCATAGCAAACACAGATTTGTCTAGCTAAGCATGGCAATAATCCTAGCAAGTAATTCTAAACAAGCAGCACAACATTATTTAAAATAACAAGATAGAGTTTGTAATAAAACCTGACAAAGCGTTATTACAAATCGTGCGACACCGCAGTCTCGGAGCACCTCCGTTACAAAAGAGCTTAAAGCTCGTACCCTACTAGATTAACTAAACTAACTACCAACTAATTTATTCTAGAGAGAGAAAGTGTGTGTGTGAGATGAGAAGTGTGAAAGAAAAGTTGTGTTGAAATGTTGAAATGAAGCCTCTATATATAGAATTCGCACAACCGTTTCCGTAGACCGTATCCAAATCTTCAAATGCACAACCGTATCGCAAACCCGAATAAAAACCTGATTTTTATCGCCCAAACGCACGATACGGTTGAGCTAGGGCAAATACGGGAGAACTGGAGTGTATACGGTTGAGCATAGGGTGAATACGGGAGAACACAGACCGTATACGGTTGTGCTAGGCCGTATACGGTCTAGCTAGGCCGTATACGGTCTGTGCTAGGCCGTATACGGTCTAGTTTGGCCGTATACGGTCTAGCTCTCCCGTATCTTGATTCTTCGGTTCTTCGTTCGGGCGTAACTTCTTCGTCGTTTATCCGTTTTGAGTGATTCTCGCGCTCACGGTTTCGTAATTTCCTAACGAAGAAAATGACATAAGTTAGAGGTCATAATTCCAAGTATAGCTTAATTTGTGCTTAAATGCGTGAACGGAAGATTCGTTAACCGTTTGTGCTCTATTTTACTCGTTTTTAGATCTTTTTGGTTGAATCTTGAAACATCGTCTATATTTTAGCCCTAATGATGAAATGTGACATTTAAGTTCATATTTAAGTGTTTTCATTAATAATTGGGCTAAAATGGTGAGATAATGGCACACAAAAACATGACTTTTTGCGTGTTATCAGGATCCACCATATCAAAATAAATAAATAATTTTTTTTTCTTTGCTTATTTGTCCATGTACGTTTGTCGACCACGAAACTAAAACAACCCTTAATCCCCCCACAATTTTTGATGTTTTGAATCCAAAATAAAAATTAACCTATGTTTTGGCTGATACCACTATAGGTAAATAACACGAATCATATTGTCAAACAATACATGCAGCGGAAAACAAGATCACATAGGAATAATTAAATCGGATTAAGTTATACCTTATTGCCTTGAATTGTTTGTAAGAAAACCTTTAGATCTAAGTTCAAGATCTTTCCTTGGTCACGTACACGACACCGTCTTTATCAATATGCTTGTATGCTAGTACTTGCCGATCTAGTCAACTAACTTGACTTGCTTCCTCTTGCTTAAAAATCGAAAATCGAAAACCCCTAGGGTTTATGGGGTTCGGCCGAATACCAAGAGAGGAGAGGGTAGGAGATTTTGTCATTCTTATTAGGATTAACCCTAATCCTAATCTATAAAGGTGTATTTATAGATAGGTAAAACTTGGTCCCCAAGTTTATAATTTACACAATAATCCCTCTAGTTACTTAATTATTAATTTTAACATTTAACTTTAATAATTAATAACTTTAGGCAAATAAGCAATATCTCAATGTCGACGTGTGCGTTCCCAAAGGCTCACACATTTACGGACACATATTTGATAAAATCATTCAAATACTAACAGGTTTCAATCCAACGGGGTGTGAACTTCATGAAAACTCTCGGTAAAACTGGTCCAAACAACCTCGGATGTCGTCATGTTTTTGGTCGCAATAAGGTTGTTGCCGTTAAAAGTTGGATGATTCGTCCATGGTCAATCAATTAAACCATTTTCTAGTTGGATGTTATTTGATCAAAATATTTTGGAATTTTCTATATGTAGGTATGTAGCCCTAAGGGCTAAGGATACGAGATAACTTCCAACTAAATTTAAATTAAATTAAATAATATCTAATAACTACCCACGTCGTTTATAACTGAAAAGTCAATGCTTTTCTCTCAGTTTTGTGTTCCTTAAAGGGAAATTCTATTCCTACCCCCTTTTTTACTACCCCATATCCCCGGGGCCCAGTCTGGGCACAGTTCAGTCCTTTTTCAGTCCGGTCTTTTCTAATATCGGTCCCCGTCCAGTTCAGAACCAGCTCATTTTTACACTAATAAGGGGGTATGAATTAGAAAAAGAAAGGGGTAGGGGATAGAAAGTAAAAAGAAAAAGTATGACATGATTGATTTGATGGGTGGAGGGGTATGGGATGGAAAAAGGGAAAATGGGGTATGTATAGTAGGCCCCTTCCTTAAACCGTTCCCCCATCCACCATCATTTTTTTGTTTTCTTTGTACAGAACAACAACAATATATACACACAGCACAAACATATAGTTTATTTACATTAACCAATAACAGGACCCAACATGCCATCAATGAAGATAATATATTACGTAGTATCTTTACTCGAAGAGTTTAAGGTTTTCGATTCTCGTTCATATATTGATTTTCTATATCTTAGCCCCCTATTTTTCAGTTTTCCTCTAACATTTTTAAGTAATTTCTCCATACCCTGTTTTTGACGGAATTGGGTATTGTTGTTGTTTTTTAAGTAATTTTCACTATGTGTTCCATTTATGTGAATAATTTTGTACTTAGTTTTAGCCATGTATTGATATCTACTTAACAAATAAGAATCAGATAGAAAATGTAAATGCATTTTGAGAAAACTGAAAAAAAGGAGAGGGGAAATGAAAATTAATTTGACTTTGGAGACGCAAGGATAAAACGTGGAGCAGTTTTTCTTTTTATTTATTTATTATTTTTTTTTTTGAAAAAAAATAGTTAAAATGTGGTTGTTATCCTTAGCCTTTAAGGCTACAAGTAGTTAAAACATGACACCCTTTTTGGTGGTTGTAAGAGAAGCACTTAAATGGATGAAGATTCAAACGCAAGGATAATTATTATGAGTAGTAGGGGCGGATGTGTTCATACTCAAGGGTATGCACTTGCATACCCTATGAGTTCTAATTGTAGTGTAAAAATTGTATTATTTTATAGTTTCTTAGTATATGTTCTTAAGTGTGCACACCCAATAGAAACATGGTGACCATCCTATTGCATTGTTCCTTATCCAATCATCATCAAAAACTTCAGTTAACCACCTTTGACTTACAAAGAAACAGAAGAAAGTAAAAAACTAATGTTCAATTTCAATTAAAATTGATGTTATGCCTCGTTTATAAACCACTTTATCTATCCTTTCTCTCAAGAAGAGGATGGTGGGTCTTGACTATTGAGTTAATAAACCACTCTATAAGAAAGATATTGAATCTATAATATGAAATATCACTCAAACAATACGTTCTTGAATTCACTTCTTATATTTTAGGGTATAAGCAAGTAATGAAATAAATAGGAAACAGGGACTGATTTTACCTTATTCTCATGACCTCATGATTTTTTTTTAATTTTTTTTTTGTCATATGAAACTGTGGGCGTGCTTCTAATACTTTTGATGCTTCTATTTTATTATGAATTTTAACATGTAAAATTGTCATGTTTTGTGCTACAGATTAATTTTAAGTGAATAACAAGTACTTGACTGAGTTGTTCTCTTATTTGGAAATGATGAACCTTATAGGATATTTAAGTAGAGAAGTTTAGTACTCGTATTTGTTTATATATTTCACCAATACCAGCTTCAATGTGAATAACAAAACCTTACCATAAAATCCCGCGTTCATGTTCAGTTCATATCAGATCGATTTTAACTTAAATAACTTATTGAATAACCAAGTCCCGGAAAAAAGTCTAACCTGAACCCGCCGGGTAGAGATGGTACCCGTCGGGTACCCCTGCAGAAACAGCAGACACAGTTTTTGCTACAAATTTTATGCAGTTTTCCACACCTAACTCAATACCTAATTTCCAGATTTTTATGACTTCAATTCAAGTCAGACTTAACATCAATTCTACAATTACTACATATGGAATCCATGTTGAAACCAACTCTTCAAAACAACATTAAATATAACACCCCTTAATTTACAAACCATTATTATAATGATTTCAGTTCGGAAGCGTAGATTTCAATCATACATCATAATTATACATTACTTAAAATGTACATAAACTTTTTCAAACTAAATACATAACTATTTACTTTCTTTAAATCTCATTTTTGTCTAACTAGGTGTTATATAATTCAAAACATGTCTTCAGTTATTAAACCAACATCAGAGTAATCCGCCTGTCAAACATTCCATCATTTCCAAGAACTTCCTGCCCAGCCCAATATGTCTCATCAATTATAACATGCAGGAAGGACTATGGTGGGGTTAGCATAACGCTAAGTGAGTGAAACTATAATCAACAGCCCAACTTAGCATAACAACTTTGTTTACAATAAATAATCGTAAACAAAACATCACAGTAAATCAATGGTTCTTGGGGAAACCTTTAGCCAAGAACACACAACCAATATCACATAATATCAATGAGATAACATCTCAATACAATGAGGACCGGTGGTTCTTGGGGAAAACCTTCAGCCAAGAACACTTACCGTACATGACGAGACCGATAGTTTGGTACTAATCTCATATGACCTAATTTCCTATTAACGATGAGTACAAGGAAATTCCTGTCGTCTTACAATAGTAACCAAACCCAACCATCAGGTTAACCTCAATACAATGGTGCCCGAAGGCCAAATATCAAGTGATCACATATTCACATATTCAACCAAGTCAACATATCAGACTAAACAGTCTATCAACAGTATTATTACTATTAAACCAAAATCATCATGGCAAACCAAAAGCAGTAATAATACGTTTACTCGTTGTAACCAAACCTGTTACAACTAAATTACATTGAGGATTAAAGATCCACTCACCGACACCTCAGTCGTCTACTCAGTAGTCTAATGTCACTGAGTCTTCTCCATATCTGAGAATATGACAGAACAACACAAGTCAGTCACTTGTCTCAAAATTTATACAACAACAACATTCCAATATGTTTACACCCATAACTCTCCACAATACTCAATTCATATAAGTTTACATAATCATCACAATCATCTATATTCAAACCATACTTATATGAATTCATATTGTGGTTTTCAACAACATGTTTAACAATTACCAAATGATAATACCACATGATACAACATGATATTTAACTCAATTATTCAATTCCTTAAATATCACTTAACCATGATCATAATTCAACTCTAACATGATCATTCACCATACTTGTCAATTATACATCATTTATTTAAACTTAGAAGCTTTGATCCTTGAACTGCACATTAAGTTCATAACTTGCTTCATAATCATAATTCAACCTTTTCAACTCTAGGTTAAGTTTTAACTACAAATCATGAATTAAACATCAACTAACAATTTTAACATAACTACAAACTTTAATTCATGAATTATCAACTAAACCCATATTTTTTTTCTTATGATCATACACCACTTCATTCATTTCTAAGTTAGGGTTTAACTAAACATCACGAATTAAGCCTTAACTAAGCTTTATATTATCACTACAAGCTTTAATTCTATACCAATCATCCTAATTTCATCAATTACTCAAAGCCCATTTTCATCACCAATCACATAATTCAAATTTCTCATTATGTAATTGAATTAGTGTTAATAACACTTAATACAACTCTAACTAACATCAATTTTACCATTTTAAAACCTTAATTTCGGATTACAATCAATAATTAGCTAAAATCCCAAAACCCCCAAATTCTAGGTTATAGAACTTGAAGAACACATGATCATACCTTGTTTCTCTATGATGATAGAAGCTTGAATTCGAGTTTAGCAACTTCAATTTGATGCTTTCTCATGTTCTTGATAATTGATTTAGGGTTTCTTGTATGTATGTGTGTATGTACAGGTACGTATGTATGTAGAGATAGGTTTTAGAATAAACCGACTCAAACAAGTGAGAGTATACTAGAAGTGTTTGAATTTCATTCCTCGTACTTAGCATTGTCGGGAACTTAAAAACCATTTACGGGGAAACATTATTTTATTTTACCGTCAACAATGTTAATTTAAAACAATTAACAATTTACTAGTCATAATAAATTATTTGACTCTTTTCCCCATTTATTTTCAAATAACACAACACACCTATTTTCTGACACATTAATTAATATTCATCGTCAGAAAATATTAAAATACAACTAGACCGAAGAAGTGGGTATTACATTAAACATCTTAAATCAACTTCAAATGTAAAGATTAAAATTCATATTTTTCGACTTCAAAATATTCAAAATCAAGTCACAATTGTCAAGAGCCACTTTCAAACCTTACTACTTCTAGTTTTTAACCCAACTTCTACCATTCGCTATACAATTTCACAAAACGGGTCATAAAGTTCATTACTACGAATTATACCCAAAATACCAAACTATAGATCAAAATGGGGCTTTCATGGTTTATCAAGAGCATGATTTATCTACAAAACAAGGGATTCCACTTACTAACTCGTTAGTAAGTCCATCTTTAGTCGATCCTTAGCTCTTTACCCGTATTGCTCCTAGACCCACTTGGATTACCTACATACATCAAACAACAACAACAATTGGGTAAGCATAATATGCTTAGTAATTAATAGAGAAATAAAATACATCAACAACTACAACAATAATGTGGTGATCATACTTAAATGACTCACAAACTACAAGTTTAAGGATCCTTAATCTACAAATTGTTCCTACTCAAAGGAATACTACCATGGTGTCAAAGCATGAACAATGGGATTTCTAAAGCCCCATGCCATCCTTGAATCCCCCACAGTAGGCTACACAATTTGGCATGCTCAAATGCCTTACAAACAATAATCTACCATTACTAATTAACACTCATTGTTCTTCTCTTAAAAATCATAATTGAGCTTAATTAGTGAACCCCCCCCCCCCCCACCCCCCCACCCCCCACCATTACTTACCTTGCACAATGAATAGATCAACAAGCTGTAAATGTCTCAATCTAGTCTTTGATTCACCTAAACACAATACACAACAACAACAACACTACCCAATCTCGTTGAGGACGGGGTATGGGGGAGGTGAGATGTAGACAGTCATACCCCTACCTAAAGATAGAGAGACTGCTTCCAGAAAGAGACCCCCGGCAGATCCATAAGCATAAAAATCACAAATCACAAAGTATACTATATATATATATATATATATATATATATATATATATATATATATATATATATATTACTAATACACAATATATTTGGGTGTTTTTTTAAGATTGAAATTACCTTTTTGCCCTTACATCTATTAAAGGTTTTTCAAAAATCCTTTTAAATTTACTAAAATACCCCTTTGGCCATACTTTAAGTAACTCATTAATATTGGGGGATACAAAACATGTAGAATTCAATTAACAATATCAATAAAAGATTATATACATATTATACATATCCACATTCAATATAAAATAAAATCAAAAAAATTGCATTGATTAATTGACAATATCGTTCATGCTATATATCTTACTAATATATAATGCATTTCAATATTTTTTTTAATATAGATTTTTACTATTTTACCCCTAACATTAGTATTGACTAGCACACTTCCCGCGCAATGCAGCGGCGCCAAAAATATTACCTATAGTCATATTTATTCAATGGCATGTAAACCTTACTTAGAAGTTTTATCACTATTATCCTATTTTCTTACTTTATTTTATATGATATAATTCGAATGATAACCCAAAAGCCCCCAACTACTTTAATATTTCGGGTTTAGAGCTTGGGTTATGGCGTGGATCAACAGGCGACCCAAAACTCTGAACTTTTTTATTCTCATAAAAAAAGAGCAACACCCAAACTATTAACTCGTATACCTGAATATATTATGTGGAGCGTGTCATATTGGTTAATTTTGAATTGTTAGCTAGCTCACCATAGTTCGGGTTAGGTTGAGAACTTTTGACTCACAAATTTGACTCCGTTAACCCAAAAACCATCAACCATTTTAATTTATTGGACATGTTTCACGCACATACGCTTGGGTCAACGGGTTAAGCCACCAACTCGTATTTTTTGTTTCTAGATTACAATCTGTCAATCTATCAAGCTGTTATGCTGAAATGGGTTACGGGGGTATATTTGTAGATATGTTGTTTCGACCCGTTTATCCTATTAATTAGGGTTTAGGGTGGGAATATTTGACTCGCAAATCTAAACCCCCTTATCTGATTCAACTTAAGTTAACACCCCTATTTATTAACCTATAGTAATTGAAATTTTAGAAATACTATCTTACAAATATCCAATATAGTTAATAGTTATTAAGTAAGACAATTAGATAGATAAATAGTTATTACAATAATACGATATATCATTATTTAAAGTGTTTGTACTATATACATTAGATGTTGTATTAATTAAACTTGTAGAATAATAATTTCAATTTTTTGTTTAAGATAAGAAATTAGCCAAACTCTTTATATAAGTATTAGATTAGATTAGATCAGATAGATAATCAATATCATAAAATTTCTAACATTAATTATATTTTAAGTATCATGGTGATAATAATGAATGATGTTTATATCTTAATTATTTTCAATAATGAATTAGCAATGAATGTCAATATTAAATATCTTTTGACTTTAAATCTATGTACATTTAGCATAATTGTTTGTACTCAATGTTGAACACTTTATAATATTTACATAAGTTACATTATTTATATAAAGACAAATAAATATTGAATTACATATTATGTAACCGAAATTAATTATGATACATTAACTTTAAAATAAATACCATTTAATATATATTAATATGTTGTTTCAAAATTAAATGAGATAAAGTAAAGGGTAAAATAGTCATTTACTATTACTCTTTTTAAGATTTTGATCCAAATACTTTATATAGTAGTATCTATCTATACTAATAAAGGGGGGTTTCGCTGATGTCATGAAGCAGATTTGTCAAGTCATAAGGTAGGTTTTCATGCTGATGTGTCAAGCTGTGGTTAAAAGGATGATGCCATGGATATGTAATATTGAGGTTTTAAAATAATAACTAATCAAGAAATTATGTGGTTTTTTTGTGTTTATTTTAATTACTAAAACAATTAAATTAGCAGCTGTATTAAATTGTGGACTGTGCATGATACTATTTTCTATGCAGATACACAAGCATGCTTGTGGCAGGAGACGTTTCATTATCCCATGCCCACAAACCGAGTCAAGGAATACCAATGGTTCACTCGGCTATTATATAGATTATGTGGGTTCTTCATTTACCTCATCATTTCTCTAAGCGATCTAAAAAGTATTCCCATCTTTCTCAGCATTTGTAGTTTTCCTCATCATTTCCCAAATTCTACCACTGCCGTTAACGTAGATGGATCCAAATTCTTCTTCTAAAACACCGGAATCAGTTGGCGATGAGGCTGTTGTTAAGGATAAAGACGACGTTATCATGGATGTGTTTATCAATTCCATCCTTAAGATGAGGGGTTACGAGTACCAGATGAAGAATTTAATAACACAGATGCAGCAATCTGTTGCTCAAGATAAACGCGAGAAAGCTGTGGTTCAACAATATCTGAGTCAATTTCATGGTGATGATGCAGATATGTGTAAGCCATTCGTTAAAGAAGACCTGCACAGGGACTCTCTCCACGAAGTGAAAATAAAAAATTGCTTAGCAGTTATTTTGGATAGTATTGATGTGAAAAGTGATTCTATTGATCGTTTTTCTCAAGCATGATTATGTGGGTTTATCTTTTGTAAGAACATCATGACGAATGTATCTGGGTAATGTCAAGTAATGAACTTTTTTATGTTTGTGTTTAAATCTATTTTTCTTCAAGAATTGTTGCCTGTATGTGTTCTTACTTTTATATATTGATAGTAACATTGTCAATACTTTATAAAACACTTTATAGCATATTTTGCTTTACTACATATTTCTAATCTGTTAGAAGTACCACACTCATCATGATCTTTTAAGATAATTTTTTTTTTTATATTTATAACTAAGAATCTAAATCAATCTCAGTTTATTTTATTCTTTTGTAAAATTGATATTTATAGAAAAAATTTGTTTTATTTACATTGATAACCAAATAATAGTATAGGTTTAACGAGTAATTAAAAAAACCTGTAGATGCAATGATTGTTGTAGACTTCTTATTACCTTGAAAACATGCAAGCCGAAGAGTTCTGTACGCGTCAACTTTTATTAAAAGTAACCGTGTACACCTTATCTTCCACTTCCATACTAATAGTCAAAAGCAATTGACGTTACCGAGGCGTTAATAATTAACATTGATAACAGATTAATTAACATTGATAAAAAAGCATTAACCTTTCATATACGTTGTAAAACAAAACCCGTGAATTCTTTGTTATTAGGACTATAATATCTTTGCAAAGTTTGTATTGGAATTAAATTCCAGTAATAAATCCGTTTGCTTCTCTTTTAATAGACACATTTTTACATTTTCATAATACAAATGTATTTGATATTTTGAAAGATACTTAAATAGGAATTGGATTCATTGACACGGGTTTGGTGAATTCTTGGATATTGAATAAAACTAATCGATGCAATGTTGTCATCAAGCTAACCTTAACTTGAGCTCATTCATTTTATAACTTGGATTTAAATTATATTGGTTTCCATTATTTTGGTTTTTGAGTATACTGATACTTTTTGTTGTAGTATTGACTTTAGTTGGTGTAGCCAGATTCAAGCTTTTAAGAGAAATATAAGATCACCATTATTGTGTGAATTAGTGACTTGATCCAATGGCCAGAGAAGTAACGATCAATTTAGTAGTCTTGGTGGTGGTGCCATATCTAATTTATAATACAAAGATACGAACTTTACTAATTCTTGGAGGGTTCATTATATATTATTATTGGTTTGTTGGTGGTGCCATATCTGTTATATATTATCATTGGTTTGTTGGTGGTGCCATATCTGAATTTTGATTATGAAGTTTTCGGAATGTAGAAATTTTTAGAATACGTTTACTTATATTGAAATTGGGATTCATTAATGTAGTTCATTTCGATTCTCATTTTCATTTAGTAGATTATTAGGTTGTTTGTTACCTACTCCTATTTTACTTGAATGTGTATATAGAAAATTTCTTTAATATATTAGTAATAAGTACTATATTTGCTAACATTACATTTATATGATATAACATGTATTACTTTAAGAACACAAATTTTTCTTTATAAATTGGTTTATAGTGTTTGTTTTTTAAATGTGATCAATGGTTTAATTTTCGAGTAAATATGAACACGCAGAGGACATCGTTAACTTTTGGTCATTTGGCTTCTAGCCTTTTATGTGGTTACATAAATGAATTACTAGATAGCTAACAAACATAATAATACAAGATCTGATATATGCAACTTAATTTTATACTTCTTATAGATACAAAATGTATGTATCAACTAATTTTATAATTATGTATTAGTAAAACCCGTGTTTTAACGGGTCTTAAAACTAGTATAGATATTTTAAAAATCTACTCTAAATTACCAATATACCCCTACATATATTAAAATCTAATTAATACTATGATTATTATTATTTATTATTAAACATTAAAGTAGCAAGCATTTGACATTAAACACATATTAATTAATTCTTTTATATATCCACTACTAATATATTAAACATAAAATAACTTTTAAACCGTAAAGAATCACGCGATGTGTCAATTATGTACGGAAAGATAAAAACGAAAGGAACATGTTAGAAAACTGCCAAAGGCGGTTTGTCCACTGTTTGGAGTCAAATTTTGCCATTAGAGCCTTCAAAATCAACTTTCTCTAAATTTGATATGTTTTTAAGTGTTTTCAAAAATTAGACACGAAGTATTTGATGTCTTTTTGTATGAGATTATAAATTTTAAGGTTTACTTACATTCCTCATTTTGTTTTGATATCATCAATTTCAATATTCGAGAGTTTCAAATTTTTAATCAAATTTTGGGATTACAATTTCAGGAACATAATTTTTAGTATTACAGACTAAAGAAAAAAACAAAAAACAAATTAAAAGGTATTGATAGTTAAACTCTCGACCCAACCAATGACTCCGTACCTCCCAACTAACTTGCCACCTAGCTATTAGAGACTCGCAACCAGACTATTGAGTTCACAGTGACATTTTAGACACACACACACACACACACACACACACACGTACATATGTATATTTACGTATTTTTTAACAATTTTTAAAAAGTGAAAAATGTTATTTTCTACTCTTTAAAACCACCATATCTTAGTGTATAAATTTTAATCTTCATCTAATACTCTAATATCGAATAAACGTGAAGCTAATAGTTGTTTTCCCACCGCATTGCGCGAGTATTCTGCTAGTATATATACATGTATGCTAATACTAATAATAAAAATAAATAATAATAATAATAATAATAATATTAATAATAATAATAATAATAATAATAATAATAATAATAATAATAATAATAATAATAATAATAATAATAATAATAATAATAATAATAATAATAATAATAATAAGCATAATAATACCATTAAAATACTAATAATAAATAGTAAAATAATAATAATAATAATAATAATAATAATAATAATAATAATAATAATAATAATAATAATAATAATAGTAATAATAATAATAATAATAATAATAATAATAATAATAATAATAATAATAATAATAATAATGGTAGTAGTGGTAGTAACTATAGACGGTAGTAGTAATATAATAAGAAAAGATATATAAATAGGTATATACATACCAATATCGAAATTGATATAAAAATCTGCGACTATAATATACAATATGTATATACCCGAGCTAAGTATAGATATAAAAAGATATATATAAGTAAACATATAAAACTATATATCAATATGTGTATAAATATCATACATATACGTATATATTACCTAAAACATTATACGTATCTATCTCGATACTCCATACACGTCCCTCCAATATGTAGCCATTTATCTACCTATAACCCTAATATGACATCATAATAAATAAACAACTATCGACCTTAAAATACTCTACACCCTTACATAAATGAATATCTATTTAACTAGAAAAATATCCTCATCTATTCCGATTCTACCTAGATATCCCCTAAATAGCTATTTAATTATAAAATATCTCTATAAAAACTACATATTAATTCTAAAACCCTCTACTCATCCGTTCTAATTCTAATCCTCCACAAATTCCTATCAGAGGTCATGTCATCGGTCAAGAGAAGCTCATTCACGTCGAGCTTCAGTCTATCCTCACACTTACGTCTAGGTCTACCCCTTCTCCTCGATCCATCGACAATGAGAGCTTCCACTCTCCTAACTGGCGCCGTGATAGGACTCCTCCTAACATGTCCAAACCATCTAAGTCTTCCCTCTCTCAACTTATGGATGATACTCGCGACTTCTAACTCTCCCCTAAAAATTTCATTTGGTATCATATCTAACATGGTTTTACCACATGTCCATCTTAGCATCCTCATTTCCGCCACTTCCATCCTCCTTTCTTGCAACACTCTGATCCGTAAAGCATAATAGGTCTAATTGCGACCTTATAAAATTTTCCTTTCAATTTACGGGTGTCGCACCCCCAAATTCATGATTAGCGGAAGCATACTTTGGGTGCGACTAATCAGGTAATCAACATCACAAAGATATATAATGAACGACTCTATATGCGTCATTTAACAAAATACATTGATACGTTAAATGTTTATATCAACTGAAGCTATTACAATAGCCCGTGTTTCTGAATGTGAGAGATTTCAATACATAATTACTTTTACAAAATATAATAATGCAAGAAAATCTCTGATGTTTGCATGATGACTCGAGCTAATAGTATCCTGATGGGCAGTCCAACCTACTGCTGAGTACCTGTGACACATGCTAAAAGTGGTCAGCTAAAAGCTGGTGAGCTCACAGGTTTGTATGTCAAAACATATCGTATGAACCGCAAGATTTAATGTAATAATTTGCAACCAAGCAAATAAATAATGTATATACAGCCATGAGCACATAGTCTGAGCTTAACTGAGGTGTCAGGATCCACATTTAAGGACCTGATCGAGGGTGCCTCCCCACGAGTGCCTAATCTACACTCGCCTGAACAAATGTTAATGCGTCCGTTTGACCAGTTAGTGCTTGCTAACCCGGACGAGGATTGTCAATCCTATATGGTATCATACACTAACATTTACGCTACAGAAGTATTACCAAACTATATTATGGAGGACTTTAAAATGATTAGTTGTGAAAAACTCATGTAGTATAAATCGTTGTTTTGTACTTGCGTTCACATGTAAATAAAACGAGCAATGAATCACACCCCTGAGTGAAAAACAGTAAAATAGGGGCTATGAGACTCACCTGAGTCTGATGCGTTTATACAATAACGTGCGTTGCTAAACCAAGCAGTGATGTCCGAAGACTGTAATCTGAGGGCGTCCAAGACGCGCGTTGGTTAATAAGTGAGTAGATGTCTCAACAGACCATCTATGTTAGTTGTTCATACAACTAATTATGTCCAAATGTTGTTATCGTTTGTGTTTTGAAAACATGTACGGCTCGTTGGTGGTGATTTGTAATGATAATCCCAAAGTGTTATTATTATATGTTTCGTTGTATCGTGTACTTATCGAAGTATATGTGTATCATGAACGAGTACATCGTATGTGGTTTGGTTGTTGTAAATGTTTGACACTCAGTGTATAAAGTATTTTCACACTTTAAATGACGGGGGTCCGGGGGCAGCGCCCCTGGTTAGCGGGGTCCCAAGGGTGGCAACCCCTGGCAGGGTCCAAGGGGCAGAGCCCCTGGCTGGGGTCGAGATGTCAGGTCAGCTCGAAAAAATTTTATTTCTACTATATTTCTTTAGTGAAAAACGCATCTAAAATTTGAATTTGGGTATCGTTAAGTAATAAAATTTCAAGTCTTGACACTTAGTAAAAATATGTGTTTTCCAGGTTCTGATTTGTGCGACACTGGGTGCGACATAGGTGTTTGTGTCACAATATTGCGAGTTGAATTATTTGTGCGACATAAGTTGTTGTGTCGCACGTCATGGTTGCGACATAAGTATTTGTGTCGCATTAAGCGACATCCGCAATTTAATGCGACGTAAGGTGTTGTGTCGCAGTATGCGACATTCGATATAGTGCGACATAAGGTTTTGTGTCGCTATGCGTGACATAATCAATTTTTGGCAACGTAATGGCTTGTGTCGCAATGGCTCCAGGCCAGATGCGACACAAAGGGTCTGATCGGATTTTAAGTGTCGGGTTTGTGGTCAAACGACCTCGGTTTGACCCGAAACTTTTACACAAGCTTCAAAACAATTAGTAGAGTCTAGGAAAATTATTGGTTCGTGTCGGGGGTAACCCGAGGTGTCGGTTTTATGAAAATAACCAAAACCGCAACCTTCGACATATGTTTCGAAAACAATTTTTAACTAGTTATTTGGACATAATCTAACCATATGAACAACAAAACAAGTAAATAAGTATAATATAAGCATTTTCGAAAGTGTCGGGATTCTTACAAATCGTCGTATGAAGATTCCGAAAAGGTGGATGTGTAGATCGTGTCGCGGTGATCGTTTTATCTTGAACGAGCCTTAGATGATGATGATTATTTGATGGTGATTTAGTGGTTTTGGTGGTGGGTTTTTAGAGAGAAGGAAAAGAGATGGAGAGTGTAGAGATTGGAGAGAGAGAGAGAAAGATATTTTGTTGAGTGTGTGTGTTTGGAGTGATCAAAAAGAAAGAGAGGGGAAAGAGGGAGGGGAGGGGGCCCGGCTTCAAGGAGGCCCCACTTAGGTGGGTGTCTCCTATTTTTCGTCCCCTGCGTTTGCGCTCCGTGCGGTGTTCGTTTACTCGATCGTTTAAACGTTTAATTAATCGTGTAACGTTTTTATAAATACATTTTCGTTTTCGATTTAAATCTCGATATTTTTAATTGAAGTATTTTATCAAAATACTTTGTTTTGAGTTATAAAAATATAACTTGAGGTTATTTCGTTTGTCGGGCGCATTTTGCGCGTTAACTTTGTGTCTGTTATGTTTTAATTTAAAATGTATAGTGTTTCGTATATTATTAATACATAATAATATAATGTGAATAACTACTATTTAATCACCAAATAGATTTAAGTTATTTATTGAAAAGTTCACCAACGTCCGTATGAAAACATATCGGAATCCATCCGATATGAAAATGCACGATTTAAACAAATCGCGTATGTGTATATATTCAACAATATATATAAAAGGATACATAAATTAGCCTAAATAAATAACTAATTACATGTATTAACAGATGATTAGGCACAAATCACTAGTTCTAATTGGGCGGCTGTCACAACGGGGGACTTTCTTGTCACACATGATGCCTGTCGCTGCTCTCCACTTCAACCAGCCTACCTTAACACAATATCACATACTAATATTAATAACTACTCAAAGTGATATCTCATCTCATTACATAACTATGCTCATAGACAACAACTCAATATTGTCAATTCCTCATTCAACACAATTTAACTCATTCTCATTTTTTAAGTGACTCAAGAACACTAATTCATTATTAAATTCTACATTTACTCAACTAGCCAAAATTCTTACTTCTCATAGATTTTTAGCATACAACTTGTTATATTGGCTATAATCTATCAATAACAATTTCGTAACACCAATTATTATTATCATCATCATTCACAAGAATTCTCCAATTTAGCTAGAAGAAACAAAACTCAAATTTCAATATAAAACTCGTTATCTTGCATTTACACAAGCTCCTCTATACACACCAACCATCATCTAACATTCTTACTTCCATAATCTTACCCAATTCTCAAAACCCAATTTTAGGGTTCATGTAAAATCATCTAACTCATTAAATTGACAAAAAAAATGGATTAGACTTACCTTAGGGATGATGAATTGAGTAATTACAAGCTCCAACACTCAAGATTAAGGAGTAATTTTGTAGTTTTCTTCCTTGCTTGTTCTGGCCCTCTCTCTCTCTCTCTCGATCTCTCTCACTCTGAATTTTTACTTCCAGATTATTCAAGAAGGGGTTTAGTTACAATATTTTCATTTTTAACCCTCATGTCATTTTTCTTCTATTTTAGCCACGCTAACTAACTTCTCAAGTTTGAGTAATGATATATAGACCTAATTAGATAGACCTAAAAACATGTCTAACCAATAAATCTCTCCTAATATTATTGGTTGAACATAATACATGTCACCCTTGTATTTTTAGACCTACTTTAGGTCTCCCTAAGTAGGTCTATCAATCATTCCCTCAAGTTTTAATACTTCTACTTTTGCCATTAACATATTTTCTCACAAAGTTAAATAAATAAAACATAACACGCTAGTTAAAATTACTCTTTTAAATTTAAATATATACTTACAAAAATTGAGGTGTTACAATGATGATGATAATATATTATATAATAATTAAATTAAAATAAAATTTAATCTAAAACTTTATAGGATATATATTAGAATAAAGAAACAAAATTTCTATTAAATATTTTAAGGAAAAGGTTTACTTACAATGATAAAATTCAGGGTCTAAGTCATTCTAGACAACCATACTTTGTAAAAACGTCTGATACAAACAATTTCCTTTGGTTATTCTTATACTCGTACATAAATCTTTCAAAGTTTTATTCACATAAAATCTTCTTTCATCTAAAGGAAGTCGGAAATTGAAAATTCATAATCTTTAAATTAAATTAAAATTAAAGGTAGAATATATTTTTTTATCAGAATTAAAAGTAATAACAGATTAACAGAATAAAACAATTTATCTAATCCTAATCCTAAATCTAATCTAATCCTACATTCCTACTATACTAGTATTAGATAGATTAAATTAAAGTTGAAATCTATCTACCTTTGTTATAAAAGGTAGTTCTTATTTACTGTGGCATCCTTAAAAAATTCACAGCTCAGCATGAAATAGTCTGATACTATTACAAATATAGAGCAGCAGCTGAACAAGACCATGACCCTTTAATTAAACCATTCTTCTCATCACTTCTCACATCCATCTCAATCCTCAAGCCCCTCTCTCTCCCTCTCTCCTAAACATTTTCTTCTTCCTTCATCTTTGTTTTTCTTTCATTTTTATCTAATTTTTTTGATTTGGTCTTTTGTTGTAACTATGCTTGCAGGTCTATCTTCAATAACTTGGACTAAAAGATATAATGCTACACGATGATTATCGTGTTCGGAAGAAAAAAGAAGTAGCCCACGGTATGTAATCTTTGATTAGTGTTCGGATTTTATTTTTCAAACCAAATATCTTTTCATTATTTTCGGTTTTGTCCTGTTTTACTCAAATTGTTTATTTATACAGTTTGGTGTTTATGTAGATATCTAATTTTCATTTTCAAGAAAATACTGATGTTTATATCTTCTACGGACTACGAAGTTATTGTACTGGTGAATACTTTTTGTAAAGGTAAAATTGTTATCTTTTATGAGTGGAGCATTGTGAGGGACAGAATTGAAGTACATATAGTGATATACATGGCATAAAGAATTAAGGCAGAGGCAAACAACAAAGAAAGTAGAAGGCTAGCTATAACTAATTAACATATAAGCATATATAATGGGGCGGAGGTAGGGGGTTTTAAGAACGTATTTGAGCTGATACAATTACTTGATGTTTATCATCTTCTATACTCATCACAACTAGGGGTGTCCACAGTTCGGATAAAACCGGATTATCCAAATGGTTTAATTGGATTGGACCGTTCGGATTGGACAATTTGGTTTTTTGGATCGGATCGGGCAAAAACCAAATTAGTAATTCGGTTTTTGGATTGGTTTTGGTTACTAATATTATAACCGGATTATCCAAGTAAACCAAATAGTTATAATTGTATATGTAATGCTCATATGTAATACTATTGTTTATCTATCAAAGTGAATGTTAAATATTTGTTTAGTTATTTTTTTATACATGAAACCTTATTAAATGATTGGTATTGTTAATATATATCATTGAATATAACTTAATCTTAAGTTTGGATATAAAACACCAACTCCACATTTATATAAACCCTTTACATAGCATGACAATCGGTAATATCGCTCATGACATTACCCTTTCACGAGTCAAAACGATACACTCATGCAATTCACGAAAAAACCAAACGGTTTAAACCGATCCATCCAAATAGTATTTTGGTTCGGTTTAGTTCGGATTTGATATTCATTTGGATGGATTGGATTCACATTTTGAGAACCAAAATCCAAATGGATTTATATATATGGATCGGATTTGATCCGATCCATCCAAACGAACACCCCTAATCACAACACTTGATGTTTCTCTATTATTTAACTTTTCAACATTTTCTAAAATACTTGTTCAGACTTTATATTCATATAAAATTACTACTACTTGATGTTTATAATCAGGTACATATTGTGCAGCATAAGATACAAATATGAAAAATCAAATGAGTCATCGAACAAGCTACGAAAGTAATTCAGCTACGAAGAGTATTCATCCTATATTAGCAAATCAAAATATTAAGGAAAAGAAAGAGAGATAGGAAGAGATCTCTTCAAAATTGTTGAAAATTGAAAGCATAAGATAGAATAGAATTGAGAATTGGTGAATTTGTGATGGGATAAAAACAGAACGGTCATAATTGTACTAAGGGTAATGGAGAGGTGTGGTGGTTAGCTGGTTAGGTTAAATTTGATAACTTTTCGGTTCAATGTAGAACTATTACAATTACAAAAGTTACAATAGTACTATAATGTTATAGTATTAAATTAAATTTTCACCGCCAAATATTTCGTCTAAACGGAGTAGTTGAATGATATTTCAAAAGATATGTACATATAGTGATGCCGATTACACTTTTTTGTTCACCCTTTTTTAACGATTTTATGTCCCATTTTGTAATTTGTAATTGTATAATAGGTAATACTCCAACTTACTAAGTGTAGCATTTCTCCTTTTTAGCTTTATACGGAGTATATATTATGTCTGATTAATTCTATGTTTATTTCAAAGGTAGAAAACAAAAAATTGTAGTTACTCACTCCGTATTAAAATTATTGTCATCAGATAAGAATCACACAATTTAAAAAAAATCATTTTATTACTTTTGATCACCAATATAATTTCATCTATACTATTTTCAAGCATCATCATTGCTTAATTTTGAAAGATGATAATTATTTTAGGACATACCAAAATAGAAAGGTGAACATTAATTGGGATGGAGGAAGTAAGAGCACACGGAGTGGTGACGGCCTAAATACAGTGTTCTGAGTGAGAATTTTGTGGTGAGGATTTTGTGGAGTGGTAACAGTGTTCTGGATATAATTTTTTTTTTTTATATTAAAGTTTATACCTTTGAAATCAAAAAATAGAAAAAAAAATAATAAAAAGGTGAGGACACCGTTTGATACAGCGTCTGGAAGAGGATTTTAAAGCAAGAACGCTGACGAGAACGCTGTCGAGAACGCCATCACGGAGTGGCAGAACGCCGTTTTACGACGTTCTCGACGAAGAATTTTGATGAGAACACTGCCACTCCGTGTGCTCTAATACTTAATACAGCGGAAGTAAGATTAGACCACTCCCAATGGTGACTGAAACTGATTGACACCGACTGCGTCACATCACCTTTTTTCAATACTAACTGAAACTGATTAACCCTACCATTAGTGAATAAAGAAACAAATAAAGATTATGTTCTTCACAAAATCATTCTAGAAAGGCAGATAATATTGTCAGAACAAGTTTCAAGTAGAACCTCAAGCCAACCTTTCTTTATACCCTATGGACTTGTGTATTTTCATCTGTGTATTGATAATAATACCTTACGTTGCTAATACAATACTGTTTTTTAAGAATTTTCTTATAATAACTACTATGAGTAATATATATATATATATATATATTTATATATATATATTTATATATATATATTTATATATGGGAATATGTTAGCTACACATTGGTGTAGCCAACTTACCTACACCAAAACGTCAATTTTAAGCATAAAACTATAATTTTTTATGCCGTTTTGTATCCTAAACTTGTTAATATCTCTAATCAATCACCTCTAACATCTTTCATTAATATAGTTACTAGTGTCTTTTGGTTTTTATTCTTTAATCAACTTCCCTTCACGAAAATGGTTCCAAATAGTTTACATTTGCAACTGTAATTATCTTAAATGTAAATGTCAATCATAGATGTTGTTTTTAATAGATTAGGGATATTAACAAATTTAGGATACAAAACGGCATAAAAATTATAGTTTTATACTTAAAATTGGCTTTTTGGTGTAGGTAAGTTGGCTACACCAAGGTGTAGCTAACATATTCCCTTTATATATATATATATATATATATATATATATATATATATATATATATATATATATATATATATATATATATATATATATAGGATTGGGATCAATGGAGAAGGAATTTTATATGGAGAAAGGGGAGAAGCAATCCTGACCATGAGATGATTGATTCAATGGCTGAGATTAGTCAAAGGAAATCTGTTAATAAAAAAAGGGGGTGGGGGCATTTGTGTCATTTCGTTACGTTCTTCAAAAAGGAAATTAAACACATTTAATGGGGAAATAACCAAACGAGCGTATATCATGCAAAAAAACAAAAACCGATCGAAACCCACTTTCTCTCCTGTTCAATCGGCGCACCAAACCACAACATAAACCCTAGTTGGAAGAAGCACGTGTACAAGAAGCGACGAGGAAGTAAGATAAGCGTCTGATTCACTAAAAAAACCTAATCGTCTTTCTTGCTGGGGGTTTGATAGCCATCAAGGTGAAAAGCAGGAATTATGAATCGTTCGGAGGTGAAAGGTAATAAATTTTATTATCTTAATGTTTACTGAATTATACAACTGAATCTACATGCTGTTCAAGTTTTGGTTTGATTCAATTATATTTAAAGGATAATGAAATATGATTATTAGGGGTTCTTTGAATCGGATTGTAAAACATTAGGTTGTGTGTCTTTTTTTACTAGCGAATTTGGTTGTTGATTTTGAATCAAAGCTTAAAGGTTTTCAAACAATTAATCTTGAGTTGGAATGCATGAGGTGTAAAAATGTCGAACGAGTATTTATGTTTGAATGAGGACGGGAAAAGGGGTTAGAAGCTGGTGTATCACATTTTGAATAGGTTTCTTGTATTTCATTGATGTGATGTGGAGGCTTTTTTAGTTGGTAACTTAAGGGTTTAGTATTTTTTTGATTCACAGCATGTTAACTACTAGTTTTCTGTGTTTTTGATTAGAGATTTATCAGAAGCAACTATGTTTGTATGTTTGTGTACTTGGATTATTGACTTAAAATGCAGTACTATTCAGAAAGTGTTAGTTTAAATGGTTAACATAAACGAACTGAATCAGTGAACTGTTTTTTGTGAATCAAAGGACATTATTTGTTGAATCGAACTTATAATTCTGTGAGTCAACCACATAATAAATAAACACAGTATACATATTTGAAATTGCAACGTCTCATCAATGGCTTACAATTAAAAGTTCAGAATCAAAAGATTTCTTTGTTACTTGCATAGTGCTTATTTATCGCTTATTATGGTTCACGGTGTATTATAACTGTTTCAGGCAAAACCCAGATGAATGCCGCTGATTTGGATGACGATTTCATGCCACCACCTCCAAAGGAATTAAGGCGTGAAAAGCGTAAGAGGGGAGACGATAGGAAAAAAGTGAGCGCCAATTTTGAGGAAAAGGTAAAAAAAGAAATAAAGGCATCGGTTAACATTAGGAACCCGCCGAATGTTTTAGTCGATCTGCTGTGTAATTTACGGAAGAACAAAAGGCAGTTGTGCGGAGAATCGGATTTGGAAATGTGTTGGATCTAGTTGTCGGGAAGTTACCTTTGAGACTAGGATATAGGTTAGTGCAAAACTACGATTCAGAAATGAATACAATAAGTGTTGGAGGAAAAAAGATATTGGTCTTTGAGACTAGGATATTGGTTAGTGCAAAACTACGATTCAGAAACGAATACAACAAGTGTTGGAGGAAAAAAGATTTTGGTATCTGATTTAAACACCATGGCTTTCAGAGTAAAAAGCGAAGCAAAGGATCATGATAAAATTACCCCGGAGTTTAGGGCAATGATGAATGCGAGGGTACAACTAATAAGAGAAGAAAGGATGGCGGTCTTTGGAAAATGAAGCTGTGTTAGACCAATGTAATTTGGAACATAATTTCATTTTTTTTTTCCTGCTAAGGTAAGGTAGCTTATGTCTGTGTTTAATCGATTGTGATGGGACGTTTTATCGATTTTCTAAATTAATGGAAGCATATAGTTGATGGCATATTTGAGGCATATAGTTGGCCAAATGAAATTTTGTTATTAGCTTTACGAATGGAACCGAAAAGGTGGTTTTTTATGTTGCCGAATTAGGTAGGTGAATCACGGTTTCAATTGTCTGAATCAATGCGTTATTTTAGTAAATCAATTTGTGAAAGGAATGAATCACAATATATGTTACATGCCTGAAGAAATGAAAACGGAAAATGGTAACCTACATTTGAAAAACTGAAGGTTTATTTGGAAAGTGTATCTGTGTCAGACCAGTTGAGTTTGAAAACGTGGTTGGTAAGTTAAGTTAAATTTGAAGACTACTGTATTTGGTACATAAATAATTTGAAGTGGAGTGTGACGGAAGGTTTAATCCAATCTCAAAAATTTATAGTTGATGGAATATTGGAAGCATAAACTTGGTCAAATGCAATGTAGTTAGTCCTTCTCCATTGAAGGCATACACACTGGTATTCATGTTGTTATTGCATTAGGGTAGCTGAATCACAGTGCGAAATGACAGAATCAACGTGTCAATTTACTAAATCAATTTGTGAAATTACCGAATCACTGTGTTAAATGCCTGCTGCAAATGAAACAAGTAAAATGCTTACCTACATTAGAGAAAATGAAACTCAAATACATTGTATCATAACTAACCAAAGGTTTGTACAATGTCTTTAAAAAAAAACATAAGCTTTACCCAAAAAAAAACAAAAAAACATAAGATTCGCCACACAAAAATTGTGTTAAAATAATCGACTATTCGGAAGACGTAGCCGATTCCTCGATCATAAGACTGTTTCGCTTTATAGCATCATCTAAAGCCTTTTGTTTGCACGTGCATTTTCGAATATCATCATCAAATACAATCCAAAATCAACAATAACAAACCGTGCCAACACACAATGGGAATAACTTACTAGCTTCGGATGTACTACCAATATCATCGGAATCTCTCTGATGAATCCGTATGTAAAAGTTCCATCGGTTGTTCATCGTTCGCCATATGAATTGATCACAGGAATGAATCGCAAAAAAACTTTCAAATACTGATTGAAATTGAGTATACTCGATCCCAGGAATCGTTGCGGATGTTGTTGATTGCAGGACAAATTAACAATGAATCGACGAGATTAAAAGAATATTGGAGATAAAAAAATGAGTGAATATCTCCAACAAGAAAATCGGCCTGTGTTGCTTCACATGAAGAAAAAAATGAAATTGAGAAGGATATGTGAAGATCTTTAATGTCCTATAATTATGGAGATGAAAACCGCCAATAATTATTGATTCAAATAACATACAATTTAATTTATTAACTTAATTACAAAAGACTCAAATACCCTTTGACCTAAAATTGAAATGATTGGCTCTTTCTCCATCAAATTTATCTTCTTTCTAGATCCCCCAACTATATATATATATATATATATATATATATATGTGTGTGTGTGTGTGTGTGTGTGTGTGTGTGTGTGTGTGTGTGTATCATGTTATTTTTAACATTCATGGTTCCGGTACGTATTATCATAAGATGTACGCGTAATGACATATTTAACTACTAATATATAATTAAATAAGCGCCACGTAATTTTAAACTCTCTCCGTTCCAGTTAAAGTGTCTACTTGTTAACTACTTTGACTTTGCATACAGTTTTTGGATTTTCCACTAACTACAATTTTAACCAATCAAATAACAATCTACCCACTAAAATCTCTTTCGATTGGTTAGAACATGAAAGTGGACACTTATTTGGAACAACCTAAAATAGTAATGTGAACAAACGTAGACGACGGAATATTTATTTAAAGATATCTTAAATATCCCGGGCTATACCATACACAGCCTTTTAAACTTCCCAGTAATAAAAATAAAAGACCGCCTGTGACTAGTGGCGTATAATCGACGCAACGCTACGTACGTATATATAGATTCACATCCGCGCATGCCTTCCCGTCCACTACTCTCTATTATCTTCTGTATTCCTTTCCGATTCTAAATTCTAAATTGCATCTTCTTTTGATCATGGAACTCCAGTTAAGGGTTTCTTTCTTTCTTTATACATCTGTATCATACGATATATTTGTTCAAAACTAGTCCGTAATTTTGAATCGATTTCGCATTTTCACTCAAGGGTATCCTGGATTGGATTGATGGTCACCGTGACTCTGAATATAGCGTTTCTTGATGGCAATCAATCAGTTCCCTTCTGTGAGGCTTTTTATTTTCTTTTAAAGTTCTTGTCTTTTCTTTTTCTGTTAAAGTTTTCGTTCTTATGATATATTGGTACAGCGGTTCTTGTTAAAATCAAATTTTTGAAAGGGTTCTAGGTTTTTTGTTAGTAGTTATACTGCGTGAAAAAATAGGTTATCACAAAGTCTGATCATATTAATCTAATTTTTGGATATTAATTTATTTTCTTTTTGGGATGTCTGTTGATGCAACTAGACTAGTTTTTGAAATCTTGTTTTCATGTATCTTGAAATCTGTATGTGTCTACTTTAACCTCTGTATACATAGTTCGTGAAACATTGATGTTTTGTTTGATTTCTGTGTACATACTGTTTGAATTTTTTTATATTTTTCTAATTTATGTATGTCATTGTTGATACTTTGTATGGTTTTTGGTGGCACTTGACACCCAGAGTGGCTGGTTTTGGATACCTTTGGATTATTTCACTTCGTAATTAGCATACTCTGAACCTTACACCGTTTCTAGTAGAAACAACAGGTTCTTTGTATTTCAGAATTCAGAGTTTTAGTATGCATATAATGGATTGTTTTTGTTGACATTGTGGAATCTTCTACAGTATGTTGACTATGGAATGGAGCCAAGCGTCTGCTTCTCGGGACCTGCTTGGATCACTTAGTTGTTTATGGAAGGGACTGCAAAAGTACTTCTGTGGAGCCTGTAGTTACTTCACTATTCAGAAAGATGTTGAAAAAGCTGCAGTGTAGTGCTTTTATCCCTGTGTCAATAAGGATAGTAGCAATCTAATGACTTTGGAGGAAAAGAATAGTCAAATGACACATATTGATACTAATTTTGCAATACCTGAAGTAATTTAGAAATACTTCATAGGTGATCTTAAACTACTCATTTTATGCATTTAATAACCTGAATTTCATATGCAGATTTCGTTTTTGACAGTCGTTGTTATAGAGTTTATTGACCGGTGAAGCGAGTTCTGCTAATGAGAAAACTCCCAAAGCATGGATTGATGCGGTAAACAATATCCAGAAAGGATTGTTGTCTACTCGCTTAGGTTTACCGATGATGTTTGGGATTGATGCAGTTCTTGGCAATGGTGAAGTTTAGAATGCAACTATAGTCTCTCATAATATTGGTCTTGGAGTAATAAGGCAAGTCAAATGTAACAAAATACACTTTGGCTGACTTCAACATTTTTGTTCGGATTTTTAGTTACTTTTCCGGTGTTTAATTCAGATCAAGACTTATTTTTTATTCTAAACTATGAATGAATTGCAGCAATAGGATGACACTACAACTTTTTCACTATTGTACTTCACTTGAATCTTTATATTATGTTATCCTATAACCCGCTCATTTTGTTATCTCTTATCTGTCAAAAACTGGTTTCTAAGAATATCAGATTACGATTATAGCGATATGTGTTTTACCTTTTAAGGAGGCCTCCGATTTCTGAAGGAGCTGGAGTTTACTCACCAAATATTCGTGTATTTTTTTTATTTTGGTTATTTTTATTAAATTAAACACCGATAAACTCTTCATCTTCTTGTAGGTTCATCAATCATATACAGTCTTGCTCTCCTCTAACCTATTTTTAAAGGAAATGAAAACACTAGTTTTGAAGTTCACAAACGACAGTTTAAGGATAAAAGACAATGGAAGTCTTCCTTCATCAACAACCGAAGTATATGCATATGTAGAGACAGAGGCTAATCCTATTTCCAGCGAATGTTCTTTACTCGGTTGACCATCGATGAATTGATATAATTGCTGACTCAATTAAAGGAATCGACTGAATAAAGGTTAATTATTTACTTATATATCTATTTATTAGAAAATAATCATAACTGTATTCTATTCTATCTGTATTTATGATAATGTAATTTGTAGTTGCAATATTTTATATTTTGGGTAGCGTTATAGGTAAAACATTTTTGACCATTAGGAGTCTAGAACTGTATTTGAGTTTGTAGTTCCCTTAAGGGAACTACAGTTGAAATGACAACTGATTATTGTTTATTCTATAAAACGCATTTGACTAATGTGAAGACCTTCTGCCTAGCTCCTTTGTTGTCATTGCATTGGATAGTTATTGCATATATGGTTGATTGAGTACATATGTTCTTCTGCCCTGTGATCACAATTCACACATGATCTCACATGATCTCACATGACCTCACAGGGAACGATCAATTTGAGTGCATGATTGCGAATTTGTTTGAGGAGTATAAAGTTTTCAACAAATACCCTGACAGACTGCTCAAACTCGTTGCTGTTCTCTTTGGTATGGCCTATTTTGATATAACCTGGGTTTAAAACTTTGAGTTACTATTTCTGTGAACTAATATGGTATCATGTATACTGTTGGTGTTTACTTCATATTTACGTGAGCCACTTATATTTTAAGGTATGCGTCAAAATTAGTGAACTAACAACATAATCTGCTTATATGAAATTTTTGTATCAGTGGTCTACGTGTCGATTGATTTCATTGATGTTTTTGTTTCGTATGTGCTCTACCTGCTTGTTGACTCTTTTTAATGGCCTTTTTGTTTTCTTATAATTTTTTTTTATTTTTTTATTTTTTTTTGTCGTTTACCTGCATGTTGACTATTTTTATTAAGTTTTTTGTTTATTAATATTCATTTTTTGAATGTGGTCCCTTCCCGTTTTGACTCTTTTCATTGATGTTTTTGTATACCTAACTCTAGAGGCTGTAATCCCTTTACTTGAACACCTAAACACCCATTTCAACCTCATGTACCTTGAGGCTTGTAGTTTGAGGTTGATTGGGTTTATGTAGGGGCTTAAAGGAATGAGAATGCTCTCTTGAGATGGGTTATCTCTTTAATGATGTTTTTAGGTTTTTAAAATATACTTCTATCCGTATGATTCCTTCCAATAATGATTATTTTTACCCAAATTTGACACATGTATCTCTATTTATCGTGTGCGTGTGTGTGTGTGCGGGTTTTTTTTTTTTTTTTTTTTTTTTTTTAAGTTTTATCCATATGTTCTTTTCATTATTATACATATTGCACTTTCTAATAATTATTTTACCTAATTTCAAGAAGTTGGGATCCCTTTACTTGAACACGTAAGAACCCATATCAACCATATTGTATTTTGAGGTTGATTGGATTTATGTAGGCTATTAAAGTAGCGGGATAGCTTTCTTGACATAGGTATCTGTGTTGTCGTGTTCTTTTGAGGTTTTATCTATTTGTTTTGTCATCATTCTACATATTTCTAGTAATGATTTATTGCCTAAATTTGAGAAGTTAGGATCACTTTACTTGAACAGTTGAACACTTAAGCAACTGTTTCAACCTTTTTGTATTTTGAGGTTGATCGGGATTGTGTAGGCTATTAAATTAGTGGGATTACTTTATTGACTTAGTATCTCTATTTTTAATTAACTTTCCAATTCTTTAATAGTTTTGTTTCTATTTCTATTTGTTTTCTAATCATGATATCTTACCTAAATTTGAGAAGTTGGTCACTTCAACCTTGTTTTTTGAGGCTTGTTCTTTCCACCACCTTGTTTATTCTCTGGTTTCTCGAACCCTTCTGTACGAGCTTGCATGATGAGATCCTGTTTTGTCTATGATGGTGCATGAAGTCCTGCCAACATTGCTGGCTACTGACTTATTTATCAGTCAACATCTGTCTTAGATTGTACCCTAATCTTGTTTCTTCCCGTTTCGCGCATTTCCTGCCTTGTGTGCTTTTATTACTGCTAAGTGTGTGTTTTTCTTTTGGCTCGGCTGAGATGGCTAAGAATATGTTGTAGTCGTTATGGGCTTAATATTATTTTATAAATAATCAGGTTTTCTTGGTGACAAAAACTGTTGGCCAATCATCATAATCGCCATTTGTTGCTTTTTTGTCATCTTTTCTCTTTTAGCCTTACTGGCTTTACGTCTGCCAACCATCGTAAGTATTTAATATTATGATTGATTTAAAGTTTGGGATATCTGATGATGCAACTAGAGTAGTTAAAGTTAGGTATTCATTAAATTCAATGAACTAAGATAATCTGCTTATATGAAATTTCGGTTTTTTTGTATAGTATAGTTTTTAATAACTTGGTATTTTGTTTTCTTTATTCTTGAAATCTGTATGTAGTTTAACCTCTGTATGCTTAGTTCGTGAAGGTTTGATATTTTGTTTAATTTTTGAAACACTGTTCTTTGAAAATGAAATACGAACAACCGGGACCACGACGACAGAAACGACACCCATCTTCCAACCTTCACGAATAAAGAAAACACTTTTCTCTTTTCTACGTCTACGTATCATATTTTTGCCCCTGCACGGTAGTTTCGTAGCAGGTTTATCATTTTTTTTATGTATGTATGGTAGTTGAAATGAAAATTTCTCCCCCGACTTTATGGTTTTTGGTGGCACTTGACACTGGGCGTGACTGGTTTTGGATGCCTTGCGATTGTCCCAGTTGCGTGAAGGGATTGGTCCCAAATGAAATCTGTATGTTTTTTTCATTCTGAACCCTACATTGTGTCTAGTAAAAGTAAAAGGTCCACTGTATTTGAGAATTTCAGTATGCATCTAATGGGGTTCTTTTTGTTGACATGAAACAGAGGCAAACTTGCTGCTTCTAGAGACCTGCTCGGATCACCTTAAAGTTATAGTGAACCTGTAGTTACTTCATTTATTAAAAAAAAAAGTAGTTTGAATAGTTGCAGTTTAGTACTTTCTCTCTGTGTCAGTAAGGACAACGGGAATCACTGAATTTTTTTTTTTTTTGATAATCTGTCTGTTGTAATACAATTATTATCAGCACATGGCTTGGATTTTGTCTTGCTTTGACAAAATCAGATAATATTGACATGTGAATGGGGCAGATTGAGGAATCAGATAATAATGGTCTTGCAATACAATTGGTACTTATCTATTTTGTCTTGTTTTTCTTAATGTTGTTTGGCTTGTGAACTACATGTATGATGTATGCACACATGAGAATTAGATATCTGCTTGCAGGTAAAAACTTCTGTATGGGGCAGATTGTGGAATTTGTGCAATTCATGCTTCTCTGCATACCTCTAACTCTGTTCAGGGTGTAATGCTGTTTTTAAATAATTCTGAAGTCCTTTAGTAAACATATGGATGTGGATGTGGATTCATTTTTTTTTTTTTATTTATTATTTATTTTTTTTATTATTATTTATTATTTATTATTATTATTATTATTATTATTATTATTATTATTATTATTATTATTATTATTATTATTATTATTATTATTTTATCTCTGGTGTAGTTTGATAAGGATTTGGTGATTTATTTTAGCTCCTCTCTTGTCAGACGAAATGCTAGACTCCCAAGTTGTAGAGGTGAAGCTATTGTTTGTTATGGTTTGGATATTTAGTTACTTTTCCCGTTTTTTAATTGAAGATTAAGAATAATATTTTTTAATATTATAATTTTAGGAATATGGATTTTATGGATGACTTGCAGCAATTGGATGGCATGCAAATTCATATTTGTTGTACCTTGCTTTAATCTTGTATATTCTTTATATAATTTTATCCTTTACCTCGCATATTCTTTTATTATCTCTCATTGGTCAAAAGCTGGTTTTTAAGAATATAAGATGACAGCGATATGTGTGTTACCTTTTCAGGACTACTCCTATTCCTGAAGGAGCCGGAGTTTACTCGCCAATATTCATGTACTTTTTCAATTTGTTTCATGTACCTTTTCAGTTTGTTATCTGTTAGCATTAACCCTGATGACGTACCTCGGTATCGGTATACCGATACCGAATCATTTGGCGTCATCCGTGGGACCGATAGATTACAACCAGAACTTAACCGAATAAACCAATATGGCAATTATAGCACCAGAAGATCCACCTTCGGCGGGACAGGATGTCGAGGGTGAAGCAGATGCTTCAGCGAATGAGATTACACCTATATTTGTTAAAAACAATTTCGAAAAGCTGAAAACAATCATGGATACAATCGAGAAGGAGGACCCGTGGGGTGCACCTCGGAAACTATCATATGAAGATCCGGATACGACGGAAGATGAAATGACAAGCCACACAGGGAACACACCTAAGAAATCCCGTTGGACGGAAGAGCGTAAAACGCGTCCCAAAAAGAAACGACCAAGGTCGAAGGGAAAAGGCCCCAAAAGGTTGCGGAAAACCGAAACTAAGTCGTCTAAGAAGAACCACGCTACTACGTCAAGTGGCTACACCGCAACCACAAGCGATACTTCCTCAGGTACCGACAGTTCGGAGGACGAACTGAATTCTCCCTACAAACCATCGGTTGCAAGAAGATTCACCTCCCGAATAGCTAATTGCCGAAGACCTTCCCGAATGAGAATGCCTTCTCATGTAAGGATCTATGACGGAACAACAGACCCGGACGACCACTTGAGCCTTTTTTCAGGGGTGGCTGAAATGGAACAGTGGTCCATGCCTTTATGGTGCCATATGTTCGCACAGACATTATCCGGGTCAGCCCGAATGTGGTTTGATAGTCTCCCAGTGGGAAAGATAGATCGTTTTGAAGAGTTAAGGAAAGCATTCTCCACACACTTCACCTCCCAAAAAAGGTACACTCGACACGCGGTGGAAATACATGACATAAAGCAGCGAGAGAACGAAACACTTCAAGAGTTCATGGACCGGTTCAAAACGGAGAGCATCGAAATAGGTGGCACCACTGAACTCATGCAGATTTCAGGTTTCATGCATGGGATACGAAACAAGCAACTAATCGAGAAATTAAACAACAAAGTGCCGAACTCAACGGAAGAAATGTGGGAAATTACTAAAGCCTTCATACGAGGAAAGGAGGCAGCGGCCTCGCAGGTTCCTGATTCCACCAACCGAAAGGGGATCCCCAAAGGGCAGAATACTTGGAAAGGCAATGTGACTCCTCGTCCATTCCTGACTTACGGTTCAAGCAGACCGGAACACCGCAAAGTCCCTCAAACTACTATGCCAACGGCCTCGTCTCACCGAAGGAATACGCCCTTCACGGCGCTCACAAAAACGCCCAGTGAAATCTTAGCCACTGAAGAAGCCCGTTCGATCTTCAAACCCCCGGGTCCCCTAACCGGAACCCCCGAACGGAGGAATATGGACAGATTCTGCGAATTCCATAATGACCGAGGCCACCATACAAACGACTGTTTTCAACTTCGAAAACAAATTGAAGAAGCATTGAAGTCAGGACAGCTAACTCACCTGATAAAAGACGTTAGGAGTGGGACGATAGTGAAACAGGAAAGTAAAGCTATCGTGCCACTTGGTCAGAAAGACGGAGGGCCGAAGGGGCGCGGGAAATCTATAATGGTGACATACTCTGAATGGAATCGGTCCAAACGAAAGGAACGCTCAGAAGACTGGATGGAAAAACCAATCACTTTCCCAACTTGACCAGGAAATTTTCCGACTAGCGACCCACTGGTCATAAAAGCTGAAGTCGGAAATCAAATGGTACATCGGATCTACGTGGATGGAGGCAGCGCATCAGAAATCATGTATGCGCATTGTTTCCGAGCGTTGGAACCAGAAATTCAACAAAAGATTCGAAACACCGGAGGACCCCTCGTAGGCTTTGCAGGAGAAAGAGTATGGCCGATGTGACAACTCTCCAAATTAGGTATTAATTAACATTTAAGCATGTGCATTCTTACGCTAATTTCCTGGTTAAGTTTTAACAAAACTTTTTGTTATGATGTAAGCCTAGCAAGCCCGTACTTTTAAACAAAAAGTAAAATGTAATACGTAAGTAATTATTAATTGAGTACGAAGATATCAGAACGAACCCGACAAAAATAAATAACAAAAGTTTCGTGACACAAAAATAATTAATAATGTAATTATTAATTACGAGTATTTATATATCTATAACATATAGATAAAATGGTCTAAATATACGTTTAACATAAAACGTATTATAACACGAACAGAAACAATTTTAAAACGCTCATAAAAGGTCGAATCATAAAAATACAAATTTTCTCATTCGTTTGGAGGAAGTTAGAACATTACCTCAAAATATGAAATCCTAAATTAACTGAAATTTTGCGCTCAAATAACTGCGCGCAGTAAAATGTACAAAATTGTACATCTATTTAAAATAATGATAACATCATTATACTGATTATAAATAACGAACCAGGAGAACACCTACAAAATAAAAATATAAATTGTTAATTTTTATATTGCTAAAATTATACTTGTACTCGAAATTGATGTACCAAAAATGGTCACCAAACCTCAATAATTGAGGAGACACTGACCATACTCGTTTAAATAAAATACTCCCTCCGTTCTCATTTTTCTTCTGTAAACACACACCCACAATCATATATCTCTTTTCTCTTCCTCTCTAAAATGTTAACAAGATCAGGAGCACATACAGTGGTAGCAAAGGAGTAGCAGCAGAACCAACAAACCAGGAACATCATCTTCTTCTTCTTCCTTGTATCATCATCTCCATCATTTACCTCATTGTAAGAAACTAACTTTTATTTGAATTTTATACTTAAATCTCGTTATACAACTTGTTTATACATCATAATCTAAACATATATCACATAAATTTGAAGATTTGAGGAGTTATTCTTGAAATGGGTTTTATAAAAACCATAATCTTGAATCCGAAATTTAACATATAAAACGAGTTAATATGCTATATTAAGTTGTTATTTGTGTTTGGGATTGTCTTATAACAAGTTGGAACAAAAATCAAACATGTATATATATGCTCTGCTACGAACAGGTTCTGAAAACCAGATGAATCCGGCGGATTCACTCGAATCCGGCGGATTCCCGTGTCCCACCCGCACACAAATCTTCGGCTAAAACGATGAACGAATAAAAGACACGCTCGAATCCGGCGGATTCACCTAAATCCGGCGGATTCCCAAAGCTTCACATGAACGTTTTGTGAACACAAAAGAATCCGGCGGATTCAACTAAATCCGGCGGATTCACCTATTCTTGACCCGACCCGGCGGCTTGAACCGAAGATCCGGCAACACCTTATCTATTAACGAGAATCCGGCGGATTCAAATAGAATCCGGCGGATTCACATACTGGGCTGGGCTTCAGGCTGGGCCGGTGGTCTTTTGGGCCAAAGTAATGGGTTAAACCAAAGATTAAATAAATGGGTTATATAAACGAGTTAACGGACCAAACGAGTTACATTATTATTAGTGGGCCAACGAATCGGGCTGAGCCCAACAAACTATAAAACACTCGACTTTTATTTTAAAACACAAAACGTTTCCGTTAACGATATTATTTGTGCAAGACGTATACGAGACTTGATAAATTGTTAAATGACATTATAAACCGAGACAAACTATGAATACGGACATTGGACTTATTTAATTCGTACGAACAAACGATATATGACATATATATATATATATGAACTTTATGAACTATACAATTTGAATACGATTACATTATCGGGATATTTAACACTTATTAAACAAACGTAAAGATATTAAAAACAAATGATATTTATTAAACGGGATAAATATATTATCAAGTTTTATAACAAATAAAACTCGACACTTTTTAAATACGAAACAACGTATTACAATATATATATATATATATATATATATATATATATATATATATATATATATATATATATATATATATATATACGAGAACACACGAGATATATAGACACTAATGTATACGTTTTCTTAAACAAATGAAAACTTACATATATTTTGATATACATACGACACTTAAGAATATATATTCACAAATATATATACACAATGAATTTCACATTTAACGAACGTGTAATCTAATAATATACGACAAGTATATTACATAAGTATACATATATAGAACAAATATATGTACATACAACGATATTGGAATAACATTCAAATTATACGTACAACTGTAAACAAAGTATATGTACAAATGAAACAAAACGACCTTCCGATAAATAAACAATTACATATTGGTTTGTACACTTACAAGTGTACGACTGAGAAATAATAACGTTATTTCCACACCATGTCACTAGCAAAGTTAATAACTTACATTAATAAGAAATCAACCATTTCTTCAAACAAAACAAACTGTTAACATAAGTGATTAAAACAAATCAAACGTACTTATGTTAATATATTTATTTTATATAGGTTAACAAACCTTGGGCTATTATCTGTTTGGCAGCTAGCTTTCATACCGAGCAAACTACAGTGAGTTCACAGCCCCTACTTTGCAAATGTTTTATGCTTTTAAACATAGGGGTGTAAACATAGAAACTGCATGCAAATACATGCAGCAAATTATATAAATGCTTTATTGCTTTATACAACTGTTTGATATGAAATAACATTTTCACAACTGTTTTGGGAATTAGACACTGTATCCTAGTACGGACCAGACTTGAGATGTGTGCATGAAAGACCTTATGTCATGCAGACTATAACCATTAGCTAGGTGACTCTAGCCACTGAGTATACGAATAGTACTATTGCCGTGACGACCCTCCTGTGGATGGAGCGTATACTTAATTGTCCTTCAGGCAAACAACATATGTTTTGGTTGTGGTTTGGTTATAGGGTTAGGTCGCGTTACTTTAACCTGCGAGGTTTAGCTCACCTTTCAGGGGATTATAGTCTAAGCATTCCCACACTTATTATTTAGGATGAACATATCCTACAACTGCTTTATTTCAGTATACGTACTGATTATATTTATATTCTGGTAAACAACCAGACATATGATTTGGGTAACAACCCACATAAAACTATATTTTAGGGTAACTATCCCTATCATCTTATAATTTGCAAAACCTGCAAACCTTTATTTATTGAATAACATTTCAATAATTTAAACATAAATGGTTTAACATACCACATATTTATACAAAACCTGTGAATTCACTCAACATATTTGTTGACGACTTTCTTTCTATGTTTTACAGGAAATTAGCCATGTAAGTAAGAATCGCATGCATTCAGGATGGACAACCCTGGACTACTTAGGATGCCATTATTTTGGGACATCTTTTGAGGATTTCCTCTGTATTACTGCAGACATTGCAGTTATACTCATGAAATCTTATCTTAACATAAGTATTGTAAAACTTAAATGTTTTAAACTCTATTACTACTGTATGACTTACATAGTCGTACTACCTTTGTAACAACTGTTTAAACTGGCATCCTTAATATATTATGTTCTGTATGATCATATGCTCTGATACGATGAATGCACAATTGATACGTCATCACCCCGTTGTTAAACTGTTTAAACAAGATGCTTCCGCTAAATCTTAACTTGCTTCCGCTAAACATTAAATAAACACAATTACCGATTTTGGGGGTGTGACAGACTTGGTATCAGAGCCATTGGTTATAGCGAACTAGAAGTCTTTAGGTGACTGAAAACCTTAGAGACCTAGACTATAGCCTTGGCTAGAACATTCATGCATTCATACATACATACGTTTGCATACATCTAACATACTACTGACACGTCACACACAATTTCAATTGTCACAGTATGTCTAGTCAATCACTTTACCATGTTTATGCTTCGGATGAGGAGCCGACCGAGGCTACTTTTGAGGGTCCCGCGATCACTGTAGGGGATGAGTCATCTGTTCATTTGAGAGACATGTCAGATGACACTAGTGACGCTTACATCGCGCTACCACCGACAGCACATGAGGTTACCCCTATCACTACAGGTATTCACCATCAGGCCGGTGAGACTTCTCGCAGGCCTGTATCTTGGAGGACACCGAGGATGTGTGTCCGAGATCTTCCTATTGGTCCGTTAGCATCGGCGGACGAGTCTATTGAGTCTCCACAGAGGGCACCCAGGTTTGCTCATCTAGAGTGGATGACTCCTATGTTGAGGCACTGGAGGTCATTAGAGGGTTTTCCCTCCACATTTGAGACAGGAGAGTCCTCACGACCCCCAGCACCACTGCCTACCACTGGAGAGCCGATAGAGCAGACTCTCCCTACATTAGTTGCTGTTATGCGTACATTGTTCTGTATTACCTCTAGCAGGAGTTCTCACCTTGGACAGGTACATGATGAGGTCTCCCGTCTGTATGGGGACATGGCTGGTATACATGAGCATCATCACTTTCTGTTGAACCATGTGTTTACTGCCCAGGAGATAGCTGAGTCCGCACGTGCTCGTGTGAGGACACTTGAGAGACGTGTTAGGATTGCAGGGCTTGTGGTTGGTGTTTGTGTAGTGATGGCTGTGTTGAGGACAGCCGTGGGATCATTTCTACCGTATTTTCGTTAGACCTATGTAGGGCGGGTTGTGCCTACTTAGGATTGTATATATACTATGTATTAGACTTGGAACTTTGGTTCGACGGGTATAGACAGACCTGTCATGTTTTGTATATCATTTGGATCGACGGTGTGTAGACAGACCCGTCATGCTTTGATTAGTTTCTGGATCGATGGGTATCTAGGATAGATCCATCGTGTTTTGTATAAAAACCTGTGAACTAACTACGATCAGTTATATGATATGACATATGTATTTGGTTTATTATTATTGTTTATGTTACTGTGCGTTGTGATTGGATTATATATTGACAATAGAGACTACATAACTGTGGATACTGAAAAATGTCTTTGTAACCTATAGATCTCTTGAAACTGGAAAAATGGCAGAACCAGTTATAAATGAATACTCCTCAGATGAGGACATAACCATCGACGAGCAGATACAATATGTATATGTTGATACCGAAACAGTTCCGATAGTGGAACTTGTGGAAGAAGAAATTGAAAACCACCAATTCGGCATGGTCAACATAGAGGAGTACGAAAGAGTACAAGATCAGGCTGAAAGATTGGATGGTCAATATTGGGAGCTTGTGTTCAAATGTAGGAACCATGAGCTAGAATTGAGAATCCTAAAGAGGCCTATGATTGTCCGAGTTAAGGATAAAATACGCTTCTGGAAGAAAGTGGCTAGTAATCGCAAGAAAAGAGTTAAGTCTTGGATCAAACGTTTGTGCAAATGCTCAACTGAGAATGATCTGGACTATTATCCGACTCTGCGATACAAAACTATGCTGGAAACACGCTACTTCTCTCCCAATCTGAATCAGGAGTAAAAGTGAAAGATCTACACTGCGACAGAGAATATAGCTAAAGATAGCTTAATAATGAACTGATGAAGAACTGTCGTAGGAATATAACCATTTTGTTAAGATTTAAGTATAGCTAAGTTTAGCCTAATTAGTACTGTAGCAACTCGTGTTGTATTGGAAACCACTCTTGATGGATATAGAAGATATCATCAAGTTTTGTAATGAAACGATGTAAGAACGTTCTAGTTAATGTATAATATAACCTAGGTTCGATTCGAAATTTCATGCGAATGATATTCATCTCTATATACATGTGATAGAAAAGTTACCACGTAATAATTGTTGAAACCATTTCTTGCAAACTTTGAAACCTACCATACTTTGAATTATTGATTTTATCTTGAATCCCATAAAACATTGATTGCACTTAAACGATGATGAAAAGAAATATGTATTTGGCATTATATAATGACGCCTGGCCAACGTGATTATATTGTACAAAATACATATGGGTGTTTCAAAGTCGTGCAATATACAATGTGAAACCTTATTCTTTCAAATTCTCCATACTATTCATTTGATAGACAATGTGAAATCTTGTTCATCACATTCATTATTTTGGCATTGACTTCTGCATTTTATTCATCGCAGAACTAAACTATGCCGCCAAAACGACGAATTACTAGGAACAGTCAGAAGACAACTGTACCCCCTACATCTGAAACCATTCCACCCCCTAACACTGAGGAAACTACTGAGCAGTTGATAGCTAGACGCATAGCTGAAGGTATTGCCGAGTATGAGGCAAGTCGAAACCGTGAGAATGGGATTAATAACAGTGGATCGACCCCTGTTAATGCTGAGACTGTTGTGAATACTCGCCGAGGGTGTTCATATAAGACATTTCAGGCTTGTAAACCACCTCCCTTCTGTGGCACTGAAGGTGCTATTGGTATTATACACTGGATAGAAAAGATGGATTCTGTGTTGGACATCAGTGATTGTCTACCAGACACTGCGGTGAAATATGTCTCCTGCACACTGGCTGATAAAGCTTTGACTTGGTGGAACAGTCAAGTCCAGTCGATGGGACGACCAGCTGCTTATTCCATGACATGGGAAACATTGAAGCGTATGATGATGGAAGAATTCTGCCCTCGAAGTGAGATGCAGAAAATTGAGACTGAGCTATGGAACATTGCAATGATTGGTGCTGATATCACTGGTTATACAACCAGGTTCCAAGAACTAGCTCGTCTTGTGCCACATATGGTAACACCTGAGTACAAGCGTATTGAACGCTATGTGTATGGACTGGCACCACAGATCTGGAGTTTAGTTACGTCCTCCAAACCTGACACCTTCAGGAGCGCTGTTACTCTAGCGCAGAGTTTGACTGATGAAGCAGTTAGAATGGGGACGCTGACACAGAAAACTGTGCCGGCCAAGGTTGAGCCGATCAGTACTGAAGCTGGTAGTTCTGGAGGTAAGAAGCGTAAATGGAATGACCGTCAGGGTCAATCCAACAAGAAGGGATCTGGAAATCCAAAGTCTTACGCTGCCACCATTGTAGAACCAAAGCCATACTTGGGTAACAAACCTAAGTGTGATAAGTGTAGCAAACACCATGAGGGTGAATGTTGGTTTTGCGACAGCTGTAAGGGATGGGGTCACAAAGCCCAAAACTGTAAGGTAAACCCTACCCCTAAGGGAAACACTACTCGTCAAAACCAAGGATGTTTTGAGTGTGGCGACACGAGGCATTATCGGAACCGTTGCCCTCGACTCAATAATCAAAATAGTAACGCCAACAACGCTCGTAACCGCAACAACAATGGAAACAACCGTGGAAACAACAATCAACCAGCTCGTGGACGCGTGTTCATGTTAGGAGCACCAGAGGCACGTCAGGATCCTAACACAGTCACTGGTACGTTTCTTGTAAACAACCACTTTGCTTCTGTGTTATTTGATTCTGGTGCTGATTTAAGTTTTTGTGTCCACTGAGTTTAGACCACTGTTAGAAATCGAATCCCTTAAGCTAGATAACAAATACACTGTAGAGCTAGCCGATGGTAAGTTGATTGAATCAGGAGAAATAGTACCAGGATGTTCCTTAACATTAGAAGGTCATTCTTTCAAAATAGACTTACTACCGGTAGAGTTAGGGAGCTTCGATATAGTGGTTGGTATGGATTGGTTGTCACTAAACCGCGCGGAAATCATCTGTCATGAGAAGATTGTACGGTTACCTTTACCGTCAGGAGAAATGTTGATGATTCAAGGAGAAAAGAGTAATCGTATGGTGAAAACGATTACATGCATGAAGGCAAATAAGTATCTACGAAAAGGGTACCAAGCATTTTTGGTACATGTTGTGGACAAGAAACCCGAGGAGCGACGCATAGACGACGTGGCCGTAGTACGCGACTACCCAGGAGTATTTCCTGACGAGCTACCAGGGTTACCACCTCCGCGGCAGGTTGAATTTCATATCGACCTAGTGCCGGGAGCTGCACCGATTGCTCGTGCGCCTTATCGTCTAGCTCCATCAGAAATGCAGGAACTGTCTGCACAGTTGCAAGAACTGTTGGATTTAGGATTCATCCGACCGAGCTTTTCACCATGGGGAGCTCCGGTTTTGTTCGTCAAAAAGAAGGATGGATCAATGCGGATGTGTATCGATTATCGAGAACTGAACAAAGTGACGATTAAGAACCGATACCCATTGCCACGCATCGACGATTTGTTTGACCAGCTACAAGGGTCAAGTTACTACTCAAAGATCGACTTGAGATCGGGATACCATCAACTGAAGGTACGGGATGAAGATATCCCTAAGACTGCGTTTAGGACTCGATATGGTCATTACGAGTTCCTAGTTATGCCATTTGGACTAACGAATGCGCCAGCAGTATTCATGGATCTAATGAATAGAGTATGTAAACCTTACTTGGATAAGTTCGTCATAGTGTTCATTGACGATATTTTGATATACTCGCGAACAAAGGAAGACCATGAACAACATCTGAGAATGATTCTGGAATTACTGGAGAAAGAGAAGCTTTATGCAAAGTTCTCTAAATGCGAGTTTTGGATGCGTGAGGTTCATTTCCTTGGTCATGTGATTAATAACAAAGGAATTCATGTAGACCCATCCAAAATTGAGGCGATTAAGAATTGGGAAGCCCCAAAAACCCCAACTGAGATACGATAATTCCTTGGGCTAGCCGGTTACTACCGAAGATTCATCGAGAATTTCTCGAAGATAGCTCAACCAATTACTGCCCTAACGCAAAAAGACAAGAAGTTTGATTGGGGCGAGAAGCAAGAGAATGCTTTCCAATTGTTGAAGGAGAAATTGAGCACCGCACCTATCATGTCCTTACCAGAAGGAGTAGAAAACTTTGTTGTCTACTGTGATGCCTCACATCAAGGATTAGGTTGCGTGTTAATGCAAAACGACAAAGTCATTGCTTATGCGTCTCGTCAATTGAAGATTCACGAGAAGAACTATACGACGCATGACTTAGAACTAGGAGCAGTCGTTTTTGCACTTAAGATTTGGAGGCACTACCTATACGGTACGAAGTGTACGATCTTTACAGATCACAAAAGTCTCCAACATATATTTGATCAGAAAGAACTCAACATGAGACAGAGACGTTGGGTTGAATTGCTGAATGATTACGACTGTGAAATCAAGTACCATCCAGGCAAAGCTAATGTAGTAGCGGATGCCTTGAGTCGTAAGGAACGAGTAAAACCTCGAAGAGTTCGAGCCTTAGGACTGACAATCCACTTGGATCTGATTTCCCAAATTCGTGATGCTCAACAAGCGGCCTTTACTCCAGAACGTATGAAGGACGAATCCCTCAAAGGGATGGAGAAGCAACTGGAGTCTAAGGAAAATGGAGTATTGTACTTCATGAATCGAATTTGGATTCCTTGTGTTGATGAGCTACGTAGTCTAGTATTGGATGAAGCTCATAAGTCCAATTACTCGATACATCCTGGTGCTGATAAGATGTATCACGATCTGAAAGGATTTTACTGGTGGCCTGGTATGAAAAGAGACATTGCCACCTATGTTAGTAGATGTCTGACTTGTGCAAAAGTTAAGACTGAGTACCAAAAGCCGTCTGGACTTTTACAACAACCTGAGTTGCCCAAATGGAAATGGGAACACATCACGATGGATTTCATTACGAAGTTACCGAAAACATCATCTGGGATGGACTCCATATGGGTGATTGTCGACCGACTGACAAAGTCAGCTCACTTTCTTGCCATTAAGGAAACGGATAAGATGGAAAAGCTGTCTAGAATTTACATAAAAGAAGTTGTTTCTAGACATGGAGTTCCATTATCTATCATCTCTGATAGAGATGCACGTTTCACCTCTCGCTTCTGGCAAACACTGCAACAAGCTTTAGGCACTAGACTCGACATGAGTACCGCCTATCATCCACAAACCGATGGTCAAAGCGAGCGAACGATACAAACGCTTGAGGACTTGCTACGAGCCTGCGTGATTGATTTCGGAGGAAACTGGGATGTTCATCTCCCTTTAGCTGAATTCTCGTACAACAATAGTTATCATACGAGCATACAAATGGCACCTTTTGAGGCGTTGTACGGACGCAAGTGCCGATCCCCACTCTGTTGGGCAGAAATGGACGACAGACAATTATCAGGTCCTGAGATAGTCCAAGAGACAACGGACAAGATAACTCAAGTGCTTAATCGATTAAAAACGGCACGAGACCGACAAAAGAGTTATGCAGACAATAGACGAAAACCTTTAGAGTTTCAAGTAGGTGACAGAGTCCTACTCAAAGTATCTCCTTGGAAAGGAGTTGTGCGATTTGGAAAACGCAGTAAACTGAATCCACGTTACATCGGACCTTTTGAGATCCTAGCAAGGATTGGTCCTGTAGCTTATAAGCTTAAACTGCCGCAAGAACTTAGTAATATTCACGACACGTTTCACGTGAGTAATCTTAAGAAGTGTCTATCCGACGAAGCGTTAATCATACCTCCCGACGAAATTTATGTCGACTCAAAACTCAACTTCGTGGAGGAACCGCTTGAAGTAATGGACACGAAAACACAGAAACTCCGAAATAGTCGGATCAAACTTGTCAAAATTCGATGGAACTCGAAAAGAGGCCCAGAGTTCACCTGGGAACGCGAGGATGAAATGCGCAAAAAGTACCCTCAACTATTTGAAACCGTGACCACGACTCAAGACAAAAATTAAATCTCGGGACGAGATTTCCCTAACGGGGGGAGAATGTGACAACTCTCCAAATTAGGTATTAATTAACATTTAAGCATGTGCATTCTTACGCTAATTTCCTGGTTAAGTTTTAACAAAACTTTTTGTTATGATGTAAGCCTAGCAAGCCCGTACTTTTAAACAAAAAGTAAAATGTAATACGTAAGTAATTATTAATTGAGTACGAATATATCAGAACGAACCCGACAAAAATAAATAACAAAAGTTTCGTGACACAAAAATAATTAATAATGTAATTATTAATTACGAGTATTTATATATCTATAACATATAGATAAAATGGTCTAAATATACGTTTAACATAAAACGTATTATAACACGAACAGAAACAATTTTAAAACGCTCATAAAAGGTCGAATCATAAAAATACAAATTTTCTCATTCGTTTGGAGGAAGTTAGAACATTACCTCAAAATATGAAATCCTAAATTAACTGAAATTTTGCGCTCAAATAACTGCGCGCAGTAAAATGTACAAAATTGTACATCTATTTAAAATAATGATAACATCATTATACTGATTATAAATAACGAACCAGGAGAACACCTACAAAATAAAAATATAAATTGTTAATTTTTATATTGCTAAAATTATACCCGTACTCGAAATTGATGTACCAAAAATGGTCACCAAACCTCAATAATTGAGGAGACACTGACCATACTCGTTTAAATAAAATACTCCCTCCGTTCTCATTTTTCTTCTGTAAACACACACCCACAATCATATATCTCTTTTCTCTTCCTCTCTAAAATGTTAACAAGATCAGGAGCACATACAGTGGTAGCAAAGGAGTAGCAGCAGAACCAACAAACCAGGAACATCATCTTCTTCTTCTTCCTTGTATCATCATCTCCATCATTTACCTCATTGTAAGAAACTAACTTTTATTTGAATTTTATACTTAAATCTCGTTATACAACTTGTTTATACATCATAATCTAAACATATATCACATAAATTTGAAGATTTGATGAGTTATTCTTGAAATGGGTTTTATAAAAACCATAATCTTGAATCCGAAATTTAACATAGAAAACGAGTTAATATGCTATATTAAGTTGTTATTTGTGTTTGGGATTGTCTTATAACAAGTTGGAACAAAAATCAAACATGTATATATATGCTCTGCTACGAACAGGTTCTGAAAACCAGATGAATCCGGCGGATTCACTCGAATCCGGCGGATTCCCGTGTCCCACCCGCACACAAACCTTCGGCTAAAACGATGAACGAGTAAAAGACACGCTCGAATCCGGCGGATTCACCTAAATCCGGCGGATTCCCAAAGCTTCACATGAACGTTTTGTGAACACAAAAGAATCCGGCGGATTCAACTAAATTCGGCGGATTCACCTATTCTTGACCCGACCCGGCGGCTTGAACCGAAGATCCGGCAACACCTTATCTATTAACGAGAATCCGGCGGATTCAAATAGAATCCGGCGGATTCACATACTGGGCTGGGCTTCAGGCTGGGCCGGTGGTCTTTTGGGCCAAAGTAATGGGTTAAACCAAAGATTAAATAAATGGGTTATATAAACGAGTTAACGGACCAAACGAGTTACATTATTATTAGTGGGCCAACGAATCGGGCTGAGCCCAACAAACTATAAAACACTCGACTTTTATTTTAAAACACAAAACGTTTCCGTTAACGATATTATTTGTGCAAGACGTATACGAGACTTGATAAATTGTTAAATGACATTATAAACCGAGACAAACTATGAATACGGACATTGGACTTATTTAATTCGTACGAACAAACGATATATGACATATATATATATATATATGAACTTTATGAACTATACAATTTGAATACGATTACATTATCGGGATATTTAACACTTATTAAACAAACGTAAAGATATTAAAAACAAATGATATTTATTAAACGGGATAAATATATTATCAAGTTTTATAACAAATAAAACTCGACACTTTTTAAATACGAAACAACGTATTACAATATATATATATATATATATATATATATATATATATATATATATATATATATACGAGAACACACGAGATATATAGACACTAATGTATACGTTTTCTTAAACAAATGAAAACTTACATATATTTTGATATACATACGACACTTAAGAATATATATTCACAAATATATATACACAATGAATTTCACATTTAACGAACGTGTAATCTAATAATATACGACAAGTATATTACATAAGTATACATATATAGAACAAATATATGTACATACAACGATATTGGAATAACATTCAAATTATACGTACAACTGTAAACAAAGTATATGTACAAATGAAACAAAACGACCTTCCGATAAATAAACAATTACATATTGGTTTGTACACTTACAAGTGTACGACTGAGAAATAATAACGTTATTTCCACACCATGTCACTAGCAAAGTTAATAACTTACATTAATAAGAAATCAACCATTTCTTCAAACAAAACAAACTGTTAACATAAGTGATTAAAACAAATCAAACGTACTTATGTTAATATATTTATTTTATATAGGTTAACAAACCTTGGGCTATTATCTGTTTGGCAGCTAGCTTTCATACCGAGCAAACTACAGTGAGTTCACAGCCCCTACTTTGCAAATGTTTTATGCTTTTAAACATAGGGGTGTAAACATAGAAACTGCATGCAAATACATGCAGCAAATTATATAAATGCTTTATTGCTTTATACAACTGTTTGATATGAAATAACATTTTCACAACTGTTTTGGGAATTAGACACTGTATCCTAGTACGGACCAGACTTGAGATGTGTGCATGAAAGACCTTATGTCATGCAGACTATAACCATTAGCTAGGTGACTCTAGCCACTGAGTATACGAATAGTACTATTGCCGTGACGACCCTCCTGTGGATGGAGCGTATACTTAATTGTCCTTCAGGCAAACAACATATGTTTTGGTTGTGGTTTGGTTATAGGGTTAGGTCGCGTTACTTTAACCTGCGAGGTTTAGCTCACCTTTCAGGGGATTATAGTCTAAGCATTCCCACACTTATTATTTAGGATGAACATATCCTACAACTGCTTTATTTCAGTATACGTACTGATTATATTTATATTCTGGTAAACAACCAGACATATGATTTGGGTAACAACCCACATAAAACTATATTTTAGGGTAACTATCCCTATCATCTTATAATTTGCAAAACCTGCAAACCTTTATTTATTGAATAACATTTCAATAATTTAAACATAAATGGTTTAACATACCACATATTTATACAAAACCTGTGAATTCACTCAACATATTTGTTGACGACTTTCTTTCTATGTTTTACAGGAAATTAGCCATGTAAGTAAGAATCGCATGCATTCAGGATGGACAACCCTGGACTACTTAGGATGCCATTATTTTGGGACATCTTTTGAGGATTTCCTCTGTATTACTGCAGACATTGCAGTTATACTCATGAAATCTTATCTTAACATAAGTATTGTAAAACTTAAATGTTTTAAACTCTATTACTACTGTATGACTTACATAGTCGTACTACCTTTGTAACAACTGTTTAAACTGGCATCCTTAATATATTATGTTCTGTATGATCATATGCTCTGATACGATGAATGCACAATTGATACGTCATCACCCCGTTGTTAAACTGTTTAAACAAGATGCTTCCGCTAAATCTTAACTTGCTTCCGCTAAACATTAAATAAACACAATTACCGATTTTGGGGGTGTGACAGCCGATGGGTGAAATAGCCATACCGGTAACCTTTGGTGAATACCCACTAAGCCGAACAATAATCTTACGATTCTTAGTGGTCGACGCGCCCTCGTCCTACAACATTCTACTAGGCCGTCCAGGCCTATCCGCCTTACGAGCTGTAGCATCCACCATGCATGCAATCATGAAGTTCCCAACTCCACATGGCATCGCAACGGTCAGAGCAGATAGAAAAGAAGTTCGTGAAAGTTTGCAGGCCGAAAGGGAATTATATGAAGAAACCTCTGGCGAGGTCCCGGCAGAAAAGCCACTGGAATCCGGGGGACCGAAGGATATGACGCCCGAAGAAACTGAAGAAAAGTTCATTCTTAATCCTCAATACCCGGAGCAACCAGTATCAATCGGTAGCAGAATACCGGAACATATAAAAACGGGGCTACTGCTCCTGTTAAAAAAGAATATAGACGTCTTTGCATGGACAGAATCCGACATGACGGGTGTACCGAGGGACGTTATCGAACACCGTCTGAACGCAGACAAAAGTATAAGGCATGTAGTGCAGAAAAAGAGGTCGTTGGCGCCAGAAAGAAGCAAAGCGGCGTGTGAGTCAGTAGATAAGCTAGTAAAGGACGGAATCGTGAGGGAAGTAAAGTACCGTACCTGGATCGCTAACCCAGTAATGGTAAAGAAGAACGACGGTTCATGGAGAATGTGCGTCGATTTCAAGGATATTAACGCCGCTTGTCCGAAGGACCCCTACCCCCTACCGGAAATAGATTGGAAGGTCGAAGCTCTTTCTGGCTTCAAGTATAAATGTTTTCTGGATGCATACAAGGGGTATCACCAGATTCAGATGGCAAAAGAAGACGAAGACAAAACGGCTTTTCACACCGATCAAGGGGTTTACTGCTACCAAAAAATGCCTTTCGGTCTAAAGAATGCGGGCGCGACATATCAGTGGTTGGTCGACAGAAGTTTCAAGGAACAGATTGGGAGAAACCTGGAGGCCTATGTCGATGATATTGTGATAAAAAGCAGGGCACCACAGGTAATGCTTGCCGATGTACAAGAAACCTTTGACAACCTCCGGAAAATTAACATGAAGCTAAACCCAAAAAAATGTATTTTTGGGGTGGAAGAAGGCAAATTCTTGGGACATATCATCACGGAAAGAGGTATAAGGGCAAACCCTGATAAAACAAAGGCTATCGTCGACATGCGTCCACCGAAGACGATAAAGGAGGTCCAAAGCCTAAACGGGAAATTGGCAGCATTAAACAGATATCTGTCTCGTTCAGCCGAAAGATCACTTCCGTTCTTCAAAACATTGAAAAACGGTGTGAACAAACGAAACTTCAAATGGACGGTTGAGGCCGACAAGGCCTTCGAGGAAATAAAGCTCGCCCTCGTATCTCTACCGATGCTTGTAGCACCGAAAACAGGAGAATCGTTATACCTATACCTAGCGGCAGCAAATGAAGCAGTCAGTGCGGTATTAATGGCCGAAAGGGAGGGTAAACAGCTCCCTATATATTTCATTAGGCGGGCACTACACGGCCCGGAAACGAATTATTCTCCTTTAGAAAAATTGGCTTTATCTTTGGTTCATGCCTCGAGACGCCTAAGGCGATACTTCCAGGCACATCAAGTAATCGTAATAACCGATCAGCCAATCCGGCAGGTACTGCGCAAACCGGAAGTATCAGGCCGATTGGCAAAATGGGCAATCGAGCTGGGCGAACATGGCATTGAATACCAGTCACGAACAGCAATAAAAGGCCAGATATTGGCGGATTTCGTTGCTGAAATGCCGACAGGGGAAATACCAAAAGAAACCGAGTGGAATTTATTCACCGATGGGGCATCAAATAGCTTCGGTTCTGGCGCAGGACTTATCCTTACAGATCCAATGGGAATAGAGCACACGTATGCACTGCGTTTCGGTTTCGATGCGTCCAACAACGAGGCAGAGTACGAAGCATTGCTAGCAGGGCTTCGCTTGGCCTCAAGATTGGGTGTTGAAAGGTTAAAAGTTTTCGTGGACTCGAAGCTAGTAGCCAATCAAATAAATGGAGACTACGAGGCAAGAGGTAACGTAATGAAAAGGTACCGGGACAAAGCGAAAGAATTGATGAATAATTTCGAAAGAGCAACAATAGAACAAGTACCACGAAGCAAGAATCACAAAGCATATGCGTTGAGTAAATTAGCCTCAGTGGCTTTCGAACACCTAACAAAACAAGTTCTCGTGGAAACACTGGGCAAGCCCTCGGTCATGCGTGAAGAAGTGAATTTGGTTGTGACCGAAGATGGAACAACCTGGATGACACCAATCTATAAGTATCTAACCGAAGGTATCCTTCCGGAGGATGACAGGGAGGCACAAAAAATAGCCGTCAAATCCTTACGATTCGAGGTCGAAGATGGGATTCTGTACAAAAGATCATACTTGGGACCGATGTTACGGTGTGTCGGACCCCTTCAGGCCAATTACGTCATTAGAGAAATTCATGAGGGTTCATGCGGGTTACATTATGGTCCAAGATCGGTGGTGGCGAAAGCGATGAACGCAGGCTATTACTGGCCTACAATGCATCAGGATGCGGTACAAGAAATACGAAAGTGTAGGGCATGCCAAATTCATGCGCCAATACCAAAACTGCCGAAACAGAATATGATACCCGTCGTAAGCGCTTGGCCCTTCCGCAAATGGGGAATGGATATAGTTGGTCCTTTTCCACAAGCTCCAGGAAAATTAATATTTCTCCTAGTGGCAGTAGACTACTTTACAAAGTGGGTCGAAGCAGTGCCATTAGCAAGGATAACCGGGAAGAATGTGAAGAAATTCGTATGGGATAATATTGTTTGCCGTTTCGGCGTACCGAGGGAAATTGTCACAGATAACGGGAAGCAGTTTGCAGACAACCCTTTCAGAGGATGGTGCGAAGAATTAAATGTGAAACAAATATTCACGTCGGTTGCTCACCCACAGGGAAATGGTCAAGTCGAAAGGATAAACCGAAGCATTGTAGAAGGACTAAAGGCATGGATAGACACGGACGGTTCCAATTGGACGGACCACTTGCCACATGTGCTGTGGGCACATAGAACAATGATAAAAACAAGCCATGGAGAAACACCTTTCAGCCTAACCTACGGATCAGAAGCCATTATACCGACGGAAATCGGAATCCCGACTTACCGAACCTCAGGAGAAAGGGATGCCGGAAATGACAAAGAATTGTTGCTAAACTTGGACTTACTAGAAGAAAGACGTGAAATAGCCGCCATAAGAGAGGCAAACCATAAGAAGATAATAGAGCAATACTACAACCAACGCGTCAGGCCTTCGACGTTCCGTGTCGGAGACTATGTGTTACGGAAAAATGAAGCAAGCAGACAACAGAGCCTAGGGAAGATGGGTCCAAAATGGGAAGGCCCATATCGTATAGCCAGAGCTTACGGTAACGGTTCCTACGAGCTCATTGACGAAAAGGGAAAAGCATTGCCGAGAAGTTGGAATGGAGTGAACCTCCGAAAATTCTACTTTTGAATATGCCGATAAGGGGACTAATTTTAAATGATAGTCCCAATTGTACTTTTGATAAATATTAATATATTTACGCTGTGAGCAGCGGTTTAGCACTTGGCAATCCGGTATAAGACATAGGGTTGAGCTCACCTCTCTAACACGCTCCGGCACACCGACAAAGTTTGGTGTACCGAAATTATGGTTGCAAATGTTCAACCTAAGGTCATATAAATCTGCAAGGGACGCTTTGCCTAACGATCGCTGACCAACAAAATTGTCAATAGCCTTCGGCCCATGACAAGAGTTACGGCCTAATCAAACGCCGATATATAAATAAAAATTGTCAATAGCCTTCGGCCCATGACAAGAGTTACGGCCTAATCAAACTCCGATATATAAATAAAAATTGTCAATAGCCTTCGGCCCATGACAAGAGTTACGGCCTAATCAAACGCCGATATATAAATAAAAATTGTCAATAGCCTTCGGCCCATGACAAGAGTTACGGCCTAATCAAACGCCGATATATAAATAAAAATTGTCAATAGCCTTCGGCCCATGACAAGAGTTACGGCCTAATCAAACGCCGATATATAAATAAAAATTGTCAATAGCCTTCGGCCCATGACAAGAGTTACGGCCTAATCAAACGACGATATATAAATAAAAATTGTCAATATCTTTCGGCCCAAGACAAGATTTACGACCTAATCAAGCACGATGTATAAATAGGAAACTATCAATAGCCTCCGGTCCATAACCAGAATCACGGCATAATTAACATGAGGCCGAATAAAAATACCGAACAAAAACACAGTTCATGAGCAAGTAGTAAACGGAATAAAAAAGAACAAAATAAAATAAAATCATAGACAAAACGGCACGAGGCCGAAAATATATTTACAAGTAAAATGTTATTTGGGAATGTATCAACAATTTACAAATTCCTAAGTATCAGGGGCGGGAGCAGGCTTGATCGCTTTAAAATCATCGACCGAGACGTCACCACTTTCTGCAATCTTCTGAAGATAGGGATAATGAACTTGTCCCAACTCGTCAGCAGCAGTGTCTAAGCGACTTTCGACCTGCGGGTCATAACCCTCCGACGTCTCGATAGGAACATCCATGCTCGCATTATGGTAACCAAGAAGCACGCCCTCATGACGACCATAGTCTATGGCCGTATTCTGAACAACAGCAACAGATTGCAAATATTCGTAGCTCTGGCGAAGGGTCTCGAAGGCATAACCGGAAGAATGAGCGGCGAACCACCTACGTTCCTCCCGCAATTTTTCATTTTCCTTGGTCAGCTCATCGATTACCTGCTGCTTCGACCGCTCCATTGCTAGAAGCCTTTCGGCGCCACTGCTCCTTTCGGTAGCTAGGGATCTTTCATGATCGGCAATGGAGGCGGAGAGCTCATCAATCCGCTGTTGCATACGACTCCCCTTCTCGAGGGCTTTTTCCCTTTTCTTCTCCATCAAACGAAGCCTTTCGGTAACAACCCAAAAGTTAACCTCATCCAAGACACTCTCATCAGTCCTTGCTTGAAGTTCCGAAATACGGGCATCGCGTTCCTGGAGGTCGGCAAAGGCTTTTTTCATCTTCAGTCTCTCCTGACGAAGGGCCTCATAACATATCTCCCACCTACGAACTGCCTCTCTCCCATGAGTAACGGCAGCAGCCTCATGATAATAGTAATCGGACATAACCTACACAAAAGAAAGAAAAAATCATACTCTAAACATTTCATAACCTCGTTTGGATTTATTTAAAATTACCAATTTCCGTACCTGGATGGAGGATTTGTTGGCCATGGCACGTTTCTCACCATGAGTAGCTAACCCACGAATAAGCTCCCGACAGATGAAGGGATCATCGAGAACATCTTTATTTTTTATGTCCCAGTGGGGACAAAAGATTTTCTCACCATATTCCGCCTCCAGCTCCTCGGCACTAACTTCGGCATACCGAGACCTTGGCGCATCAGAATCTACCCCACTCGCAAATTCTTCAAATTTTTGTAAGTTACTACCCTCTCCCAAAAATCTACCCCCGCCATCGTCATACCTATTCCTACCTTCCGACCCATGATCACCGCTGGGCGTGTCCTCCACATTCACCACCTCCTCCTGCCTAACGGCCGATAATGGCCGCACATGTCTCGAACCTATAAGACGAAGAATACCTTGCGGGTCAATACACCGAACACCCGGACTACTTTTCAGCTTCTCGAAGCCTGGATCATTCATAAAAACATCGGGGGTGGACCACCCGGAAGCAAGGGGCGTACCACCCGGAAAAGAATCGTTGTAAGTATCAAAATCAGAAATATCACCTTCGGTATCGGTATCGGTGGACTCATCAATTAGCTGACGTTGAGAAGACTCGACCACCTGCTTTTTCTTCTTCGGTGGAGATTTAGCAGGTTGGGCCGCACGTTTTAGCCTTTTCTTCGGCTGCTCGCTATCTTCGGCTTCGTTAACCTCTTTCCTCTTCGGCTGAGAAACTTTGGTAGATATCTCAGGTAAAGGTGCAGGTTCAACCAGCTCCACAGTTTCGTTCGAAGGATGGACAACGATATCTGGACGAACAGAGGTATGCACCGCCTCTTCCGGCCGGCGCGGGCGAGAGCTGGCAGTCACCTCTGTCAAATCTTTCTTCTGAAGGAAAGCCCTCAAACTCATCTCTGCGGAAAAATAAAGAAACGGTTAGCTCAAGTAAACAAACTGTAAAGGTTAACACCTACAGACAACCGAAACAAAAAACAACGAGGTCACACACACCTGCCCCATCACATATCAAAATGGGAATTGAATCCGCATCCGCCCAAACCCGACTAATACCAGCAATGACCAATGCTTGTTCAAAAAAGCTACGAACGCGCATTTTATTCGTAATCAAAGTCATTACAAGATCGGCCCCAGCTTCGGCATCGGTGGGCATATCATCCTTTATAATAGCACCAAAGGGTTTCCAAACCATCTTGAAGGGCACGATGGAAGCTTTAATGTAAAAAAAGTGATCTTTCCATTTTTTAACACCGGTAGGGTATTGAGTAATACAACCTTCTATCGGTTTCGGTCGAACTTCGACCGTAATCCAATTACCCTTCCGGCTAAGGGTATAAAAACGGCGAAACAAGAGAATTGTGGGTTCGAAACCGAGGGACCGACAATGAATTTCAAAACAAGATATCTTAAGTGCGGCACCGGGAGTTAGTTGAGAGATGTGAAAATTGTGATATTGCATCACAGTCAGGAAGAAGCGGGAAAAAGGTATACGCAGATTTGAACAATTAAAGAAGCGTGTATAAACACCTATCATACCCTCCGGGAACTCGTCTATACGTTTATTGGGTCCCGGAGCGGTAGGGTTAAGATCCATGGGTATATTGAAGGTGGCACAAAAAATATTCACACTGGTTTGGGTCATCACGGAGAAGCTTTTATCCCACTTGCCGATAGCCATACCGTCGGCCATGTCGAAGGATTATATAACTACATATACCGAAAGGAAAAGGAAAACTATAAAAACAGAAAGCAACATACAACTCATATAAAGTCCGGTATCGTACAACTATGACCGAAGGGAGAGAATGGCAGGAAGACCTTTATAAAAGGAAATAATAATAAAATAATAAAATGGTAAAATAAAAAAAATATACCTGAAATGAAGGGGGAATTTATCTTTCGGCAGCAGAGCAGAAGAGTTCCGGTAGTAGAAATGCCTTTCGGTCGCAGAGCCAAGGGGGTGAAATAATGCGAAAATGACCGGTTTACACATATTTATAATAGGAAAACATAACCGTTACGGGAATGCGTACCGACGCGCCCTCCTGGCTAACCGACGCGCCCTTCTGACAGATTGACATGACAATGTAATGATTACTCTACACGCGTCAGCATACAAGATCAACGACAAGGCCGACTATGCAGACCTACCTACTTTCGGCCGACTACGAAAAAATAAATAAATAAATAAATAAAAAATAAAATAAAAATAAAATAAAATATATAATAATAATTTTTAATGAATCTATTTCGGCATAAAATACTGATTTTTTGCCAAAATAGTTTGGGGGGCTGATGACGTACCTCGGTATCGGTATACCGATACCGAAACACTTTGTACATAAAAGAGAACCTTTAAAGCATAACAGGTTTACAAGAAAATATGAAGTCGCAGGTCTTCGTCCTACCGAAGGGAAATGTCTGATGAGTTGTCACATCTAATTAATGCTGCAAATGGCGACGGTAGCACTTATATCCAACGGACAATAGAGAGATACCGAAATGGGTAAAAGAAGGACATGTGAAGCATTATAAATAGCCGCCTAACCACCGGTTGTTGGGCATTGATGACAGACATTAAATACACTCTGATACCGAAAGAGACCATTGACATTTGTGGCGTATAACTCGTCTATCCAAACGGTAGTCGGAGTTACCAATAGGGAATCGCCAACCGAAAGGGGGACCCTCCTTTCGGTTCAAGGTCTCATCAACAATCGCACAGAATACTCTTTCGGTCCTGCCTCCCGAAGTAGAAACTAGTCCTCACCTTACGTGTTACTTCACCTTTGGAGCAACAAACCCATACGCTGATAAAGTCTTCATTCACTTCTAGGTCCTTCAATCACATACTGTCTTGCTCTCCTCTAACCCACTTTCTAGGGAAATGGAAACACTACTGTTGAAGTTTACTAGTAATGATTCGTTAACAACTGACGCATATGCGGATATGGAGACAGAGGCTAACTCCTATATCTTCCAAATGGGCTATACTCAGTTGATGCAGAGGGATAAATGCTGACTCGATTCATGGAATCGTCTGAATAGAGGTTTGGTCTTCACCTTTTTATTTGTTTATTAGAAAATAATCATTACTGTATGCTATCTGTATATATAATATTGTAATTTGTAGTTGCAATGTTGTGAATTTTGAATATCATTGAAGTTGTAAAAGTCTTGGCTTCAAAGGAGTCAAGCATTGTTTTTGAGTTTTTTGTTCTCAAAAGGAACCATATTTGAAATGCTATGCATTTGACTAATGAGAAGAACTTCTGTTGCCTAGATGTTGAAGTTCCCTGATCCTTTGGAGTTCTCTGTATGAATTAGATATGTTATTATCGTTTCTTTGGATGATCACTTATGGGATTACCTAGCTGAATGCTAATTGAAGATGATTATTGCATATATGGTTTATTGAGTGCTTATGTTCTGCTCCCATACCGACTTCACAGGGAACAATCAATATATGAGTGCAAGATTGCAAATCAGTTTGGAGAATACAAGAGTTTCAACAGGTACCTTGACAGACAGCTCAAACTCGGTGCGTTTTTCTTTGGAATGGCCTTAATTTGAAATTACTTTAATTGATTCTTTGAGAGTTTGAGTTAGTATTTTTATGATTTAATATGGCATTGCAAATACTGTTAATTTTTATAATATCTTCGCGAAGCACTAAATTCTTAAGTTATGATCTACGGTTCTTATGAATTTGAAATTGCAAGATCACTTTTATAATATGGTAATAAAGTTCATGTGGTCTTTCATGCTATAGTTTGATACGTAAACCTTTTTATATGTGGTTGTTGTTTAAGACTTGCTGTAAATATGGAAATTGTACTGACTTTTTAAATGTCTCCTTTCTGATTGTTAGTGTCAGACTGCCCGTTTGAACACGTTTGATAAGTGTTTCGTTAAATATACTCATTGTTATGTAATTCATCGCAGTTATAGAATGATCCAAAGTAGCTCATTATTAGATGGTATAGCTCCCAACAGACCGTCTGGTCTTGGCATGGAGAGTTTATCTATTCCTACCGTTGTAGCCGGCAGCGGTCTTGCTGCTTATTCATTATTCCAATGTTACTGATACTGATTTCCACGCAATATTGACACTGGTATCTTGTTCCCACATTTGAACAATCTGGTTTACTCGAATATTGGTGATAGTGTAAGTAAAGTCGTGTTGTGTAGTGCAATATACCTTTTAGTTATTTTATTTAGTTTCGACTGACTAGAGTGGTTTATTTTATTTTATGCCTTTCCTATTTGCTTCACAGACTGGAGAGACTCAGAGTCAGCCCTGACCTTCCCTTCGGGTACTGCTATGACATAAGGGTCAGTATTACAACATAACCCTTTTACTAAAGTATACTAAAACTCATTATAAAGTACAACACCTGTATTACTTGCATCATGTGATTATATCCCCTTCATCCCTAAATTACCATTGTGTTCCCATCGGCCCTTCAGGCCTAAGTTGCATAACTTTTCAGAACCATTGAATATTAAATCTTGAGTTGTGCCCAAAGAAAAAGTTCATAATGAGATAGTGGAAAAACCAGCCACTTATTTTCTATTTTGGGACTTGTAATCAGTTTATAATGTATTCTTAATACGCAATATTATTTCATCTAGAATGTCCTTTTCATATCCTCTATGTACAAACGAATTAACCCGTATATTATATGATTAACATGTTTCGGTTTTTAAGTACTAGGAACCCCATTGACTTGTTAGCATGAGCCCTTAATCATAAGTACCTGTGTTTGAATGCACTTTTTATGCTATGAATGACTGGGCATAGGATCATAAAGAAATGGGAACAAGTATGTGATCTAACCTTCTTTTCTCCATTCCGGTCATAATTGAGTTATTGGCATCTGATTGGTTTTAAAACCATGATATTCAGCTCTCCGAACAATCCCTTACACTAACATTGTTTATTATTTATATACACTAACTAAAATTATCGCAAGAAACAATGAATTTTTTGTTTATTCTAGTGCTATATGGTGATGCTTATGCTTGATCATGTTTCCTATAATGATCATTTTGCTGTTAAAGGTAGCATGGCTATGTGTGTTTATGGTCATGCATCTCTTTTCAAATTGGATTTTCAGAATATGCATGGATTCTGCTTATAATAAACATGTTTTGGTTGGATTTAAATAGATTAAACATTAAGGTACTAAACATTTTCTTTGGTTTTTAAAATGGATGAAAAAGTTCCTATATGATTGAATTGATTATCCCCATTAATGATCTGGGATTCTATTTTTAGCTTTATGGTTGCAATGGGTTTGTTAACCAGGTTCAAAGATTGTTTCAACTTTCAACCATCTTTGTTATAGTGCTTTATTTGGATCAAGAAGTCTCCTTTTGATGGGTCTGCCTCAAGTTGACTCTTTCCATTTACAGTTTTGTATATATTCGAGAACTTGCAATCCTTTTAATTTCTAATTATGAATTATTACCTGAATTTGAGAGATTGATTCCTTGTATTTGAACATCAAATAAGCACCCATTTGAACCTTAATGTGATTGAAGGTTGTACTTAGGTTGTTAAAGTAGCAGGATTGATTTTTTTTGGGGGGGGATGTAGGTGTTTCCGTTTATGCTCTATTTTGATTGTGTTATTGTAACTAACTTCCTTACTGCTATTAGTTTTTCTTTCCTTGCCACGCCAAGTGTGGGGTTGGTTATTGTGAAATAAACCTTAAATATACGGAGTACTTCGTAATATATAGATTATAATCTTTAAATGTTGGGTTTTGAGCTATTGAGCTAATCTAACAAAAAAATCAAGGATTATCAAATATCATTAAAGGGTACAAAGGATGTTTTTGAATTTGTGATGTTCGTTGATACACAATTTTGAATTATTTGATGCACATATTGTTTTTTAATCCACGGTGATCCACGGTACTATTTCTATATTATCTTATATATTCTATGTTTTTATTCAAGTTGATTCAATCTGCGTTGTTTCATGTGTCTAATTTGTATGCCTAAATGAACATTTTACACATGGTTATTGCATATACCTCTCTTTCATGTTCATGTATCCTCATTTTCTTATTAGAGGATTATTACTAAAGTTTTTATGCGAACTACTTAAGTTGCCAGTTTTTATTGCAAATTTACTTTAAGATATTGACTTTATTTTATTATTTATTAACCTTTAATTAATTTAAATGATTATCAAAAAAGAAATTTACACTATTTCACATATTTGTTTCGCATTTGCTAGATAGAAAAACAAAAGAAATGCACTCTATCAATCATTATATCATCATTATTATAATTTATAATTATAATTATAATTATAATATATAATATATTCTAGTCAATAAAATCAATAGAATCATAGGAAATGGTTTGCACGTTACAAGTAGTTCCCATCCACTCCTTTTGGTCAATGTCATACTTATGTATATATACACACAAATGCAACTTATATACCCCATCTTCATATATTACCTTCAAATACAATTATTTTCAGCTTGAAAAACAACTAAACAAACAATGAAGATGGTATGGTCAATGGTGTTGCTTCTGGCCGCTACAGCAGTGTTAAACGTAGCCGAATGTTGGGAGGAAATTCCCAAAAGTGATCTTAACGGAGTCATTCGTGTTGGAGGGAAAGTACTTTGCCAAGATTGTTCAGAAGGATGGAACGAATGGGTTAATGGTCATAAACCTATTGAAGGTACAGATACACGATACTATACTAAAAATTACACGTGACATGTTAGATAAAAAAGAGCTAAATTTCTTGTTTTATTCGTCTTATTTTTGTTATTGTAGGTTGTACGGTTTCTGTGACGTGCTTGGATGAGAGAAAGAGGGTCATTTACTACGGAAGAGACAAGACAGATAAAGCCGGTGAGTTTGAAGTCACAATAAAGAAATACATCTATGGAAAGAAGGTAAACCCCAGATCCTGTTTCACAAGGCTCGTGTCTTCACCTGACCCTGTGTGCAACATCCCAACCGATTTTGCTGGAGGCAAGAGCGGGGTGAAACTTGGTCACCCAACGTTGGTGTATCGTGATATGATCAAACATGTTATTGGTCCATTTTATTACACCACGCCTATGTGTGATGAACCGGAAACTAATGATAATGATGATAGTTCGTATGGTAAACAAAATAAGTATTGAAGCCTTGATGTACTTTTTATGATTTTCTTTTTTGTTATACAAAAATTATGTAAACTTGAAGGAAAACTCTAGTTTTGTTACTACTGTTAAATAATTTTGAGCCAAAAACGATGTATAGCGAAGAGATAGATAACCCTCAAGTAAAATGATCGAAAAATGTACTCTTAAGATGGAAAAAGTGTATTAAAGATGGAATGTAACTTTTCTACAGAAAATATCGATAACTAAGTAACCTTTAACCTGATTGCGGTTGCGTTTGTTTGTCAAACTCGCTAACAAAAGCCACAACGTTTGGGTGAAAGGCATCTAGATATGAAACTATAAGTTATAAGTTTAAAGAAAATGACAAACGCAAAATATAATAGAAAACATGGACTGAATAAGTTAAATATGATACTGAAATTCAGCCACACAAAAAACTGAAATAACATCATCTAATTCTAAAACCATACGAATACTACCACTACTTCTAATGTCAGTTTTGCTCAGCCACCAAATATAATATGGCCGCAAGAACACCAATACCTTCACCTTCACTGTCTCTCCTACCCAGAAGAGGCGGCACCACCACCACCACCACCACCGTACCATGGTGGAAACCCATCAGCAGAGATGGCAGCAAAAGAATTTTACGGGTCTATGCAGTAGCAGGAGGCGGAGAGAGACAGAAGGCACCACCAGGAGTTGATACCAGAATTCACTGGGAAAATGAAGACGAAGGATGGGTCGGTGGTGGTAGCGGAAGCGCTACCCCATCAGCAGCAGAAGAAGAAGAGCAAAAGAACAAATTTCTTGGCGAAAAATTTTCTGAGTTGCTCAACAATTCTACTGATTCTCATTACCAGTTAGTATCCTCAATTCTATATATCTCTCAAGCAACGAAATTAAATAACTAGTCACACTGCACCCTGTGATGTGGATATACTTTTCAGATGATTTTGGAACAAATGTTTATCACAACATGATCATTTAAAGTACCCAAAAATTGACAAAGATCCAAACCAGGCATCATGGTGTACAAGACTACAAGTAGCAACAAAAAAATGACATGCCAACTCGGTAAATAACAAACGAAAAACGAACCAGAAATCCAAAACATAAACTTTTGTGATGATAACAAACAAATAGATAATCGAGATATGCCTATTTCGACTTATCTACTTATGTATGTGTTGATTTTAGCAGTTTGGGTTATGTGTTACCTAAAACGGATGAAATTGGTGAAAAAGAAATTATACGTAAAAAAGAAAAATGTCAAGTGGGTCCGAAAGTCTGCTACTCCTGCTAGAGAAATCTTAAGTTACAAAACCACCTAAGAAACATTATTCAAAAGTTACTACAATTATCGCAATAGTATAGTTTCCAGGTCAACCCGAAGCATACTAATAAAACCACTTGTTTTGTCCATTCCAACCCCTCTAACCGGCCCAGTTTACTCCCTCCAATATAAATGAAGGATCATCAAACTTTCATTTAGAAACATATTATGCTCACTACGTTTTTTACCGATTGTAGGTTCTTAGGGGTGCCAGCAGAAGCTGACTTGGAAGAGATCAAAGCAGCTTACCGACGGCTATCAAAAGAGTATCATCCCGACACCACTTCTCTCCCACTCAAGGCCGCCTCTGAAATGTTCATGAAACTAAGAGAAGTTTACAATGTATTGAGCGACTCAGAGAAGCGAAGGTTCTACGACTGGACCTTGGCTCAAGAAGCCGCGAGTCGTGAAGCCGAGAAGATGAGGGTAAAACTGGAAGACCCATACATGAAAGATATAGAAAACTTTGAGTCAATCCCAGACATGGTTGACCGCCTTGGAGGAAGGAACATGGAGCTAAGTGACCAAGCCAAGTCAGCCCTCACATTTGATATTGCCATAATTCTTTTCTCAATTTGTTGCATCATATATGTGGTTCTCTTCAAAGAACCTTACTATTAGTCACTGCGTATACCACCAACAAAAAGTTGACTTTTTAAGTCAAACATAGTAACTATAGTTTAAAATGTATATATACATCGGAAAGTCTAAACCATGTTGTTCTAGTCATCATGCTTGTTGCAAAGTTTGCAGTGGTAGTTAAGATTTTCAAAGCTTAAGGTACAAGCAATATATACAGAAATCACGAAAGTGCAAAACTACTTCAACTGACCAAAGACATATTGGCTGCGAGATGGGTGAGGGCACGCTTATGGTACACATTCCGCAGCCTCTTGTACTTCTGCACAAAAGTGGTGAGATCAATCTCTCTATTGAGAAGCTGTTGGTGGAGAGCTCCTGATTCCTCTTCTGTTTTATGTATTGACTCTGCACATAACCATCACAATTATAACTACAATTCTTAAAATGTATGGGCATAGAATTTGTGCTATTGACCTATTAAGTATATTTGAGTACTCTAAATTTTTGTTTTTGGAATTTTTACATCTGTCCCAGCAATTTTTAGTTTTGGCACCAAGCTTTTGAAACTTTTAGGAGCTTTAGGGTGCGTTTAGTTACAGAAAACTCCCCACATTTCCAGAAAAAATCTCTAAGAAAATTAGAAAACGTGTTCAAATTCGAGTTTTCTAAAAAACTTGTCTAAGAAAAGGAAAATCCTTGTTTTCCTTTTATAACTACAAAGTTGAAAACTACTTTTGATGGTTTTCTAAGTTTTCCATCTCTACTATTCCTAGGAAAAGGAAAACTCCACCCCTTGCAACTAAACACGTTTTCTAGATTTTCCATGCTTTTCTAGAGAAGTAAAACACTTCTCATTCTGGAAAAAGAAAAATGGAGAAACTTTTCTGTAACTAAACGTGCCCTTAGCTTTTCAATTTTAAAATTAAAAGCTCCTACTAATATAAAGCTTTGTTTGAATGTACAAGCTTTTAAGCTTTTAGTTTAAATCAAAAGCTCCAAATTGTAACACTGCTATGAGTAGCGTTCAAAATCATTAGAAGCTTTTAGTTTGCCAAATGACTTATATACCCCCACATTATAACATATTATACTCTCTTAATTTAATTTTTTCTCGCTCTTACATCCGGATCCTATTTTATCCTTTTCACAAGACAACAAAACTCATGTATATGACCAATGGGTTCTATCCATCCAACAAACATATAAATTTATTGTTTAATAAACTGATGAGGCAATGAAGCTAATATGTTTTTTATATTTATTTATCTAATCTAATATATATTAGAAGTTCTCTCAATATAATATTTAATTTTCATACCTATATAATATATGCAAACCGTATTATCTCTATACAAAGTTTTTTGAGTTTAACATATAACTACTTTAATATGAAGATCGACGTAGACAATGATATATTACAAGCATATTATGTTTCGGTTTGCATTTTGGTCATCTTTATATCTACTTGATATGAAAATTTGACTATTATGAATTTATGATATCCAATTGATAAAGTACCTTATTTATTCATCTATGTTTATCATTTATTTTTATATTTATGTCCTTTTATGTCATTTTACACCTCAAAGTTACAGTTACAGCTACAGCTGGATTACCAAACAGTTCTATACAAAAACATCTCCAACCTACAGCTCTAACTTACAGCTTCAACTTACAACTACAGCTTAAAGCTTACAGCTACAGCCAACAGCTTTTATACCAAACACACCACCCTAACATCCTGCTTTTGGCCAAAAGAGAAAGTGAACTTGATTGGTTTACTCAAGAGGTGGCTATTACTAACTTATTCACCGATGAATGAATAGTTTCCTTTTATGTTTTATCTATAACAGCTCAAACTCGTATTAAAAAATTGGCTTGAAAGGAACGGGTCAAATGGGTCAAATGTCACCCAGTGTGTATTATAAATGTATAAGATCTCTTAAATCATTTCATTCAAAAATTAGAAGTATTATAGAATTAATATAACCTATCTGATCATATATTACAGTATTACACATTAAGAATTTCTAAAAGAACTATAGGACATAAAGTGTTTTGGGTTAACTCAACCAGACCTGATACGTTTTGACCCACACCAAACATACGGTTCTGACCCATTGCCCAACCCAACTGCCATCCATTTTACAACATATATAGTTTTACCTTGCAAATATAAGGATCTACCATTGCTCGTTAATGGACAAAGATGTCAAGAAAAGTTGGCTTTTGAGATTAAAAGAGTAGCGAAAAAGAAGATGATTGACATGTGAAGTACAACAGCCCAGTGAATAAAGTTGATAAAGAGAAGATTTACCTTGCAGACGATGAAGCAAGGATGCAGGAGAATAGAATCTGAGGATTTCTTGTTTTTGCTTTTCTAGATCATTGAGTTTCTCTCGTGCAGCAGCTAGTTCTGTAGCACGAATTATTTGGCACTACATCCAAAAAAGGGAAAAAGATCTATAAGTATCACTAGCCTTTGAGTAGAAACAAACGGGTCAGGCGGATCACAAATAGATATCTTTGGTACACGTCAAGTTTACCTGAAACACTTCGTCAAATTTCTTTTTAATTTTAGTATAGATTAGTTTGCCAAATGTGGATTCAAGACTCATTATTTCAGTAATTATTATCTAACGTGACTTGGAAGTTTTTGTGCAGTATGCACATGAAGTACTAACCTGGTTTCGCAGCTCCCTGATGTGTGGTTCTTTTTCCAAGTTGTGATCTGCACAAAAGTATCAATTTGTTGACCACATGTAAACTTTTTGTCCTATTAATCCGAAGCTGTAGCCCAGTTTTTTAAAACTATTTAAATTAACAGATTACTTGAGAACTCACTTGCAAGCTGCATAGTTTCATTTCGCAGTTCATCCCTCAGCTGATATTAAGAATAGAGAAAAGGGATTAAGGTCAATCTTGAAACTGATATAAACTATAGTTTCAAAGAGCCTGATTTTAAGTAGAGGTAGAAAATGGGCGGGTTGTGCAATGGGTCGAACCGGATGATATTTTAGTACATGCTGGGATGCATAACTCGCAAATATCTAATGTCATATTCCTTTTACCCTTTCAAGAATAATTAACGCATTATACATTATTACAAACACTTTATCATTATAAGAATCATCAAGATATTGAATTAAAGCAATTTAGGAAGTTGTACGCATAAGAAAACACATTTTCGTCCATTTCTGACCCATTCAGACCCATTTCCATTTACCTAGAGGTTTAAACCATTACATTTCAGATAAAGCATCACCCAAATTGAGCTACTCATAAACAAAGGAGTTAAAATGATCTTACGAATGAGATGACATACCCGAATCTGAGTTTGGACAACGTCGAGCGAAAGTAAAAACTGTTGATATGCATCTTTGTTGGACAAAAGCTTCTGCAGCTCATTTGTACTATAAGAATTTCACATGCAAAGCAAGTGATCCAATCAATATGAAAGAAAGCTAGCAACTGTGGGTATGTTCATATAAAGCAATCATTTTGGAACAAATTATATGACACGAAACTATATACCACATATCTAAAATGACAAAACACTCAATATACTTGTTTGTATTAACCTTGTAAGATATGCAAATACTTTAAGAAGACAAGCAAACCTTTTGTCTTTTAATACATGGACAATCCCTGCAGCCTCAGGTAGAATTCGGGATATAGGTCTTTCCCCATACGTATGCGTATTATGCTCTTCTTCAGAACCCCTTCAAGAAAAGAAAAGCAAACGGTCATGACCTCAATTGGATTATGCACATTTATACAGTACTAAACTAAAGTACCACATCTTAGATGGATCATAAACATAAATCATAAGACTCAACCAATGGTATAATTCACTTAATTCTTGCTTAAGACTTTAAATATAAAATTTATGTTACTAGTAGAGACTAGAGTATTAAATGAAGCATCCAACTATGATACTGATTCATTTTCCTCCTAATATATGAGTTCTTAACTTCATATCTTAATTTTAAGTGTCATAAGTTACTTGTTCAAATTGACTAATGACTACAATAAAATTATTAAAAAACAATTAGTAAGATAGCTTTAAATCTTCCAATCCATATAATCATGATCAATTATGAAAATTACTAAATTTCAAATAAATATGAAGGGTATAATAATAAGTACTACAACAATTAAAGATACATCAAACCCTAACAAAGATTGAAGAAATTGGAAGTTACCAGAATGATTTGAACATGATTGAAATCGAAGGGGGTTAACTGAGTGAGGATCAAAGATTGGAAAGATGACTACTTTTAACTTTCTTGATTTGTTGAAGTTATTTTTATTCCGAACACAAACACCAAATCATGAGAAGTCCCAAGAATTTGGCGTATGATTTCTTTTTTCTCTTTTTGCTTGTTCGGGTAGAGAAGAAGAATATAATTCACTTGTGGGTCCCATTGAGAAAAATCAGAAGGCAAAATATTAGAAAGTGAAATTTAAGAAGAACTTTACGATGATTTTTATTTTATATTTTTAATGGATTTTTCTAATTATAACCCTGAAAAGAATTTGTGCATAAATAATGGTACATTGTAGTTGTAGTTAGTAGGGGTAGTTATTAAAAAGTTTGTACCGGAATATATGTTGTAAATATATCATTGTCTTAAATATCAACTACTCTTATATACAAACTAGCCTAACAATCGCGCTATGCAGCGGAATACAAAATCTGTTATGCATAGTTACTGGATTATAGCCATATATTACAGTCATATAGTATATTTGTTATTAACGGTTTTTTTGTGATAGTGACTCGATAACAATAGTTTGTTCGTATGTAGAGTTTGAGATTTATAATACAGTGGTGAAGGGAGAAATTATGAGAATGTTAAAATTAATGTTAAATGGAACTTACATGTATGAGTTATATTTAGAAATATTGAGTCTTAATTTTTTAAGAGTTACTATATATAAAACATCAAGATATTTTATATATTAGCATAGAAGTATAGATAGATATATATAAAATCATAACCCAACCCTGTAGAAAATTGACTTATTGTAAAAATGGAAAGGAAAAAAATAAGATATTACAGTAATTTATACTCCGTAACAGATTTTGTGTTTTGAGGCGTTTTGAAAAAGCATGTCCTATTGTCCTCATGACCTCATCTGCTTCTTTAAAACTGTATTTTTTTTAGGAAATAATTAATTAATAATTATTTTGTCCCCAAAGCTTTTCTTTTTACCTACATTTTTGTTACTCTTTTCTCTAACGATTAACCATAGTAAAAAGGATAAGCTAGTTGGTAAAACTTGAACTTAACAAATTTTGGTATATAATACATTGATACATCTCTATACCAACATCTTAAATCCCCAACCCAGAACGGTATCATGTGGATAATTACATGAGCAACAGAAATACTAAGTGTGTAACCTCACTAATCATTGATTCATTATACATCAAGACTAGATTATATTTTACAGTATATGACTATCTCACAAATCAAATCCTATGCAAGAAGTTGCAATCAAATAGCAGGTTAATTGTTACACAATAAAATTTACTTAAACGGGTTAGAAAAACTCTCGAACGGATTAACAATTAAATTTACTAATGTTTGTATGACAAATAGCAGTTTAATTGTTATTACAGTAAGTTTACAGTAATATTACACAAAAATTACAATACCAGAAAAATATGAATTAGTTGACTGGGTTCATTTGACCCTGCTATGTACACATTTGCTATAGGGTTTATGGTACGGATCGCCAACATACTTTACTTTTTGTCCCAATGTTACCAATGAACCGGTTTTATTACCAATGTCAGCAACAAACTTTTACTTTTTGTCCCAATATCACCAAAGAACTAATTTTATTACCAATATCGACAATGAACTTGTTAAAAATGTTTCAAGGTCACCAAAATACTTTTTTTTTCAACGAGTTACGTTTCGAATTTGTTGATGTGGTGTTACCATGTCATTTCATTTATATGACCAAGCTTCCATATAAGATAAACATGTACATGCATGATTAACTTAATCTTCTCCGATTGACTACCATGTAATTTTTGGTTACTTTTAAGGTAATCACCGCTTTTCCAGCGAATCTAAATGCACTTGCTACATCTTTTCGAAAATGTAACCGAAAGTTACATGTTAGTCGATCGGAGAAGATGAAGTTAATCATACGTGTACATGTTTAGCTTACGTGGAAGCCTGGTCACATAAATGAAATGACATGGCAACACCACATCAACAAATTTAAAATGTAGCTAGTTAAAAAAATTATTTTGGTGACCTCAAAACATTTTTAGCAAGTTCGTTGTCAACATTGGTAATAAAATTAGTTCATTGGTGACATTGGGACAAAAGGTAAAAGTTTGTTGCCGACATTGGTAATAAAACCGGTTCATTGGTGACATTGGAACAAAAGGTAAAGTACGTTGGCGATCCGTACCATAAACCCTTTGCTATATCCCTACCTCTCATGAGTTTTCACAAATGTACCTTGTAACTCAGCATGGCTACATTATGAACCTCAAAATGATTGTCTCGACACCTAGACAATCAAACAACTATGGATACCCATAGGCATATAAATAGCTGACCATACCCATCATTAGTTATATGCATCATATGATATGGCATCCACAAACACTTCCCAATAAGGTCCAATGAAGTCCTGCTATATCCTCATTGAATAAACACTGCAGCAATTGACACAACGAGAGGGGCTAAACAACATGAATGTATATACTGGTACAAGTTTGGGGACCTACACATAACTTCAAGAGGACACAACAGTGCATGGAATTACGGATATTACATCCTTACCAGAAATCTCCACAGTTACAAGTTCCATCTTTAAAATGGTGAAAACGGATTGTATCCCTAACGGTTATTACCCTCTTTGTGATTGTACTCATATACTTTAAGGCTGTATGGCAATCAACACAAACTCGTAAATTTTTGCTCACGAGTATAGGCTTGCCTACGCTCAAACTAATATCACCCAAAGCAACAGCTAATTTTTCGCTGTGATAGAGAAGTATATGCCCCTTCTCTTCCTCTTCAACATCCTGAAGGACAAAACTGTCATCTCCATCATATCCCAATAACTTCATTGCCACTAGCAGTTCATCTAACCGTCTGTTTATTAATAACCATTGTGGGTGTGACCTATCTCCGCCAACAAATGTATGCACAATGCCATTTATTTCAACCCAACTGCATCCTGGGCTTTTCGTGAACCCTTTTTCCCTCTGCAGGACTCGGGTACGGGCTGCATCATCCCATCTTTTTGCTGTACTATATATATTAGATAAGAGAACAAAGTTTCCAGTACTTTCGGGTCCAAGAATCTCCATATTTCTTGAAACTTCTTCACCTAACTCGACATGTTTATGTATCCTACAAGCACCAAGCAATGCACTCCAAATACGTATGTCGGGCTTAAATGGCATTTTATGGATGAAGTCATATGCCTCGCTCAAAAGCCCTGCCCGGCCTAAAAGATCAACCATACACAAGTAGTGTTCTGTCCTGGGTGCTATTTTAAAATTTTCTTTCATGGCAGCAAACCAGTGTTTCCCTTCTGCAACGAGTTTGGAATGGCTACAAGCAGATAATAGGCAGATAAAAGTGACATCATCCGGACTAAAACCAACAATTTGCATATGTTTAAACAATGAAACTGCCTCTAACCCTAAACCATGTATGCCATATGCCAAGATCATAGCATTCCATGAAACTAAATCCCTTCTGTTCATTTGATCAAAAACTGTCCTTGCCATCTCTATCTTGCCACACTTTGAGTACATGTCAATGATGGCATTACAAACTTTAGTCGATTCCATAAATCCTTGTAGTATCGAATAGCCATGGCCACATGCTCCTTGTTGTAGAGCTGTTAAATGTGAACATGCAGGAAAGAAACCGATCATGGTTTCCATGTCGGGTTGGATGTTAATTTGTCCCATTTTGTAGAACATATTGAACGAAACATCTGCATCACCATTCTGCACACAAGCAGATATGATAGAATTGAACGATACAGTGTCTTTTAATTCCATTTCATTGAAAAGCCTCATTGCATCCTCTATAATCCCACACTTCGCATAGAGTGAAACAAGGGTATTACCAATCATCAAATAAGAAACAAACCGTGATTTAACTGAATAACCATGAATCCGCCTTCCTTTGTTAACATCTGTAAGAATAGCGCAGGCACGAATAACAGTTGCAAGTATAACTGGAGATATATTTGCACCAATTTTTAATATATGGTCAAATAGGTCAAGTGCCTCACTTGTTGAATCACAAGCAACACATGCCGATATCATCGCACTCCAAGTTACCTCATTCTTCAAATTAATTTTATCGAAAACTCTCCTTGCATAATCTAAACATTGGCATTTCGCGTACATGTCCAGTAACCCGGTTCCAACAACCACATCACCATCATATTTCCTCCTTAAACAAAATCCATGTACCGCTTTTCCTTGCATAAATTCACTCGATTCTCCAATAGCTGGAAGAATCGCCACAACAGTCGATGAATTAGGCCTCAATCCCACCTCCTGCATTTCCTTAACCAATCCCATTGTTTCATGATGCATCCCATGAAGAGAACTTCCTGCAATCATTGCATTCCACGCCACAACATCCCTATCAGGCATCGTATTAAAAACCCACCGTGCGTCATCTAACAACCCACATTTCGCATAGAAATCAACCAATGCAGTACAAACATAAACATCGTCACCAAGACACTCACTTTTCACACGATCATGTATCCATTTACCAAGTTCAACATCCCTAACTGCAGAACAAGCTTTCAAAGCAAATGGGTATGTATATTTATTAGGTGTGACCCCAGACTGCAACATTTCAACGTACAAATCGATGGCATGATCATATGGTCCTTCCCAAGCATAAGCTCTAATCAACTGGTTCCATAACAAGACATTGTTCTTTCTTTCTGGGTGAGGAATTTTATCGAACACTTGGTGGGCAAGTTCGAGTTGGTTAAATGAAATGTATACACGAGTGAGTTTGTCCAGTATAATTGAACTGTAATTGATATTGTTCTTGAGAAAATGCTGATGAATTGTCTTGGCATTAGTCAATGAGTTTGATTTAATTGAGTTCTCGAAAATATGTAAGTAGAAGGATGTGTTAGTCATTACCCAATACGTAAGGGGTTGGTTGGTCTAAGGGTTTAGAAGGGGTTTAGAAGAACGTTCAAGTGTTCAAGTGTTCAACTGCGGAGTATTCTATATATATTTACACTTACTGATTTAGACTCTTTTAATTTTATTACTAGATTATAACCCGCAAGATTTGCGGGCTAGAACATAAAAATAATTAATGAAATTGAATTAAAATAATTAATGTTTATTAATTAAATGAAATTGAAAAACACATCAACTAATATCATTATCTTTAAGTGTCTTTCACTTGTAAATACATTCAAAAGTTAAAAAAAAAAAATCCGAGATAAATTTGATCCTACAAAATGAAACTGAAATTCAATGGAAACACGGGGCGCATAGACACATTTGTAAATAACATTAGTAGGAATCATTAAAACTAAAAGATATGATTATAAATGGTTGAATCCGCTCATGGACGAAAAGTGATTAATGTCAACCTCTTTTATTAATTAATCTGCACGTGTGAATATATAATAAAAGAATCAGTCTTGGGATCAATCTCGAGGACATGCAAGTCGAAGTGTACTTATTGCATGAAGCCTAACAAAGTAGTTGTTTATTACAAGTATTGCAAAATTTGTCGTACAAAAGAAGAAGACATTATTATTGTAGCTATAATATTCCGGATTATTAATGTAGCTATAAACGTTAATATATATAGATCAAAATATATCTTGTAAAATTTATAACTATATAAAATCATTAAAATATAAAAAGTTGAATCGAATAATGAAATATTTTTTAAACTGACATAATTTTATGTATTTTAACTTGTCACTGTTTTCAAGAATCATATTTTATACAACAATTACCAAGTGAAATCGTTTTTTGAAAAAAAAAAAAAACATAATAAAAAACAAAAAGTGAACAAAAGCTATTGAATTCATGGAAAAAAAATTTGGGGTAAAATTAAACTGGCATGTGACGATTTTTTCAGGTACCACCTATAATCGAACCGCTCAATTTGATATATCCAACTCATACCTTGCAGTTACAGTTACTCAAGCATGCTGCTTCAAGAACACCAACAGAAATTCGTGGCACTGTACCACTCTTTATGCTCTTGATACAGCCACTACCCGATTCATTCACCAATTCCACACATTTTAGAATCCTCTCCTACAAACTATATATAAAAGAGAGATAATTCAATTAGTACTCTGCTTAAAATCTTAAAGACACTTCTTCTGAGCTTAAGGCCTTAAACGCCACATTTTAAGCATTGTAAAATCTTTTATTCATAAAGTATTTGTCATTATATGATTCCTAGTTATGAGGCAGTAGTAAACCATACCAAAAAAAGAAGCTCATCAATGTATAAGGTCATACGCTTTATAAAAGGGAAACAAGTTCATACAATTATACATAGCGTATAGTAATTGTTGCATGATGGCTAATTGCTAATCATAACGGTAAGAATACATAATATATGATTGCTTTCTAAAGATACACCGTTTTAGAAGTTAGAAAGAAGAAAGAAAAGAAAAGTAAGTGGCTTAGTTTGAGGCAATCTACGTATTTGCAGGGTATCATATTTGGGAAGGGGGGACCCTGGGTATCCTAAGAAACTTCATGTTTCCTTTAGTTTAGAAACATCAATTAATTTATCAATTTTGAATGAAGACACATAAAAAGAAACCTGGGCCAATGTACAAATCAATGAAATACAAGAACTTTAAGTATATTAGTAAAAATTATGAAGAATAGGATTTGGCATTTTTTCAAACAATATGATAACAAACCAGGGCAAAATACAACTAAGGATGGAGAATATTCCAACAAAATTTAGGTAGAATATATGATCATTACCTTTGTACATATTGAAAGAGGGCGGATATTTCAGTCGGTCCAACCACAGAAATTGCCACTCCTACTACTATCTCAGAAGGTCTAAATTCCAAGTAGTCAATTCATGCATTTTTGTGAAATTAGAAGTTGAGCCATATTTCTCCTCAACTCAATCTTAATGACTATACACGCAAGAATTAAGTGTATAAAACAAATCATAACAATTAATCACCATTGATTAAGCATGATATGAGTTGCAATGATCTCAAAATTAAAGATCGAATTGGTTTATCACAGTTGCAAGTAGTTGTCATCAATTGGCCGCATTTGAATACCTAATATTTAGATATTTGACATTGAGATAATCAAAATAAACAGTTTTGTTCCTACTATTTTGGCGATGGCAACTTGAGAGGCCCTTTATCTAATCAATTGTAAATTGATTTTGGTCTTTTATGCAAGAGAATAGGCTTCAAATCATAGTAGTGAACATATTCTCTTTTTTATATCCAACTATTAAGAAAAATATCAAAGTTTTGAACTAAAGTTGATGTTAAGCACTTTACAAAATACGTCACCTTAAGCCTTAGGGAAGCTCACATTGCCAGTATAGGTGAAGTTTTCCTTTTAGTACTATACACTTGAATTGAGTAGTAGATGAATTAATAAAGGGTCAAACTGTCAGCTCTACTTGGTATTCAATAAACATAGACCATGAACTTAGTTGATGTAACATCCTCTCCAGTGGTCTGGTAATTTTTAAATTTAAATTGATTTATTTATTTGTGTTAGAAATCATTCGATATTATTGTTTAATTGCGAAACTTAGATGAATAAGTCTTAGGACTTATTGTGGATAGTAAATTGTTGTTTGTTTTAATTTACTATAGTTGATGGTAAAATAAAATAAGTTTCTCGCAATTGGTAATTAGGTTCTAGACAATAGATTTAAGACGGGTATAAAATGCCCAAATGTTAGAGTCGGTTTATAAGGAGAGCTGACCTCCTTATTTGCTACTTCCTCAAATCATATTCAAATTTATGAACTCAAAGAAACCTAAGCTAAGAACTGAATTCAAGTGAAGAAATTGAGTGTGATTTTGATCTTTGTTTCAGTACTAATCTCAAATTAGATTCATCATCATCATCTCCATATTCAAGTGGTAAGTGTTCTTGTAATTGTGTGTAAATGGGTTTTTCATGAAATTGTGAATTATTGATGTATAGGTGAATTGGAAACTTGAAAGATGTTTTACTGTATGTATATAATCATATTTGGGTGTTTGATAACTTGCAAATTCGAAATTGATGTCATTTTGATGATGATTAGAAGTTAGGGTTCGAGCTGTGTGTTTGCAGGTCTGAATATGAGCTGAAATACAGCTAAACGCGATCCCCATTTTTGACCTGGATCGCGTTCCATAGTTATATTTCGTAACAATCGATTTTCTTCTAACGAACGCGATCCAGCCCTAGTTCCCGGATCGCGTTCCTAAGTGTTAAACGGTGACAGAATGTTTTCTAAAGGTGAACGCGACCCAGCCCTCCCATTCCGGATCGCGTTTGCATGAATAATTTTGACGGGTTTTGCAAATTTTGAAAATGCATAAGTAATTTCAGGGTCACGGTTTAGTGACGAATTTCATTAACTCGGATTGGGTTGAAGTTCACATGGTCACTCGAAAACGGCCCAATGATCAAAGCTCTATTCTAAGAGTCTAGGTGGTTTTTGGCCATTCGGGGTCATCTAGGGGCCGAAAATTGCATTTTTCAGTTTTTAAACGTCATTTCGGGATTTTCTGGTTGAACTTGTGTTTGCTTAGACTTCAGGAATTACCTGATCGGCTAAATATATTATGATGATGATAATGAGACGAGTTACTAACTTGTTTGTTGTGTGATGTTTTAGATACCCCAAAGACTCAGTGATTAGAAGCTGAGTGTTGCGACTTCTGAGGTATCGGTGAGTGGATTTAGAACTCACATTTTGATTTGGTTGTAACTGTTTGGTTACCACAAATGAACGTAGATATATTGTTGAATTATTTAATTGATATTGTTGATTGTAAATCTATGTGCTATGTGTGGCCTTCGGGCATCAGTTGTTAATGAGGTCAACGGGTTGAATTGGTTGGTTGGGCTAGTTGGTTGTTGTGTGAATTACACAAGGTCTTGCTTCATTTGTTGTGTGTATAGAACCTGTGTTTGAGTATGGTAACCACTAGCTATCGGTCTCATCCGTTATGGCCATACGGATATGGTTGGATAAGTGTTCTGGGGAGCCACCCGGGTATTTTGGTATTCTCCAGAGCCACCGATCCTCATCATTAAATTGTTGATTAGTGACTTGTATGTTTACGGTTGTTTGGTGTAAACAAGTAGTTAAGCTAAGTTAATTGGTGTGTGATGAATTCATTCACTTAGCTTCGTGCTAATCCCTCATTTTACTTCCTGCAGGTTTATTTTGGGAATGTGGGTAGCAGGAAGAGTGTGCTCATGGAGCAAGGAAAGTTTGACTACTCGTGCTACTCTGACACGTTTTTGTAATGAATTTTAAGTTGAAATCATATAATACCCCGCTTGATGTAGTAACTTAACAGTTTTAAAAAGTTGTGTATCGTGTGTATAAACAGTTTATGTACATTATCTTTAATGTATAATAATGAAATGTATTTTAAAGTATACACTTCCGTGTTAATAATATAATATTGTTGTATTAAATTGAGGGGTGTTATAGTTGATCACCTGTAAAGTAGTAAGCATGCCCCTAACACATCCATGCAACCCAGCAACATCTTCCAATTCAAGGCAGACGCAACGCTATCAACCTATGAAACAAACTTAATATCAAGTATATATGAGGTAACAAAAATAGAATAGTATATATCACACCCTTAATGTACTTATAACGCTCAAGTAGGCAACAATTGAATTTAAATTCGTTTACACATATATCCTCTCTTTCTTGGGTCCCTACATCATTGCATGTATGACTTACAACAACAATGAGTTCTACGAATACCAAAAAATTGATATAAAAACTTTATAATTTCATTGGAGAGAAGAATGAACTGATGAAGTATATGTATCTTGAAAGCACTCAATATATGAATAAGTGGAATTGCAATTGCTTCAATGAAACCCTATTCATAGGGATGTGAAATTAGCAGTTACATTCATTTTTAGTACCTTACACGTACAAATCAACCACATATACATCTACCTGTATTCCAATTTAGATGATATTCCACAAGTGATTCCACAGATACAAGGCATGTACATCCCGTAAAAAGAAAAAGTTATAGCATAACTTACATACTAATTATCTTAATCAAATTTAGTTTTTTAAGAAAATAGGTTTTGGGTTAACCCCACTGTTGTGACCCGTTACCCAACCCACCCTTTTCACACCTTTAGGTTTGAACACTCTATACCTTGGCGGAGAGGAAGTCTATTCGAGGCAGACAAAGAAAATAGTGGATTGAATAACATGGCTAATCTTCATGGCATTAGACTTGAGTGTCTTCTTAAAGTTCATAAATATTTTGTATTCTCCATCAGTAAGATTCTCTCTAACCTCTAACCTGTTAAGCATTAAGTTTGCAACTTAATAAGGCTTCAGAGAATATAGACAACATTATTTGTAAAGTAAGATATCTAGAAATGGTAAACATGATTGCTTATATGTCAGCCATCGAAAGAAACCAATAGAAGAGGTTCATCGAATATTCAAACTAAAAGAACAGTAGTGGGTTGAGTTGACCCTTAATCACTTCCATATAATTAATTACGATTATGGCACCGACTATTAAGTAAGGGTGGTGATTTGTACACCACCATTTTTTTGCCATACACCACCAAAATTATGTTTTGGACATTTTTACCCTTGAAGTTGTGATGGAGTATTTGAAGAATTTTAAATTGCAAAGGGTAAAAGGGTCTAAAATATATTTTAGTGGTGTATAGCAAAAAAATGATGGTGTATAAATCACCACCCATTAAGTAAGATTTCATGCAACTAAAGGACCATTGACCTTTTGTATCTTCAAATATGCCCGGATCTAAATTAAACTGAAAATATGTAAAATTTACTTATTAATATATGCACCAGTGATAGCCCCAAGGTTTACCATATAAGTAGGATACAATTAATATTTTTGGTAAGCAGTCGTTATAAAGAGAATTAACTAAAGTTATTGTTCAGTCATCAACTCCAACTCACCTCTTTCTTAAGCCGAGAGTCTTTTTCAGTTTATAATTGTAAAGCTCATTTGCAGCAGCTGCAGTCGGTGTCGATTGAGAAACAGATTCAGCTAAACCCAGAGCAAGGCTCATATCCAGCATCAAAAAGGTCAAATCATATAAGCCAACAATCACTTCAAACTTGTTGAATATGTACTTATAAGTTATAACAATATCACACCTAGAGCTGGCAAAATGGGAGCCCACTCCGTCAATGTGTCAAAACAGGTTGGGCTAAAATGGGTATATTTTAATACAGGTTGAAATGGGTTGGGTTGACCCACATACATATTTTTTCCATTAATCTTCAAATTATAAACGGTCAATGTAATAAATATGCTTATAAAAATCCATATAATAAACTACGGATTATTAATCTACGTTTTTAGAGGTTTTAAGTATACAAATACGTACATTTTGGGTCACTTATGACCCATTCAACCCGTTTGACATGTTCCAATATAAATAAATTTTATAAAGTTTATTACCCATTAGAGGAAAAATATGAACCAAATCGACCCATTTCTAGGTACATGGGTAAAAGTGTAATCCCTAAATACATACTTATGCTGATGTATCAATGGAAAAGCAGCAAGGTATTTGGACTGCAACGTTGAAGGGCCTTTCATTGAGAACATCGTTGCACTAATTGCTTGTGAGATTACCTACAAAAAGACCGTAACTTTATAGATGGATGCTAAAATTAGGTCAACACATTATTCAATGTGTGAAAATAACAATGGAAGTTTATTCCTTTCGCTAGATTAAAAGCAGGTCGATAAGGTTGCACGTAAAAAACAAAGTTGAGGCAGACGGAAACTTTTGATATAGATCGAGTTGTATTAAATCAACAACATTAGTTTTGCCAGTTGCAGCCTAGTTGCAATTACATTGTCCATTATCTATACTTCATTTATAGTAACCACATAGTAAAAACCTGAAATATGATTTGAGAGATACTAAATGATAAACCTTCAATACTAAGCAATCCCTCGTGCGATTCCTTAATTTGGAATATATAACATAAAGCGCAATACATTTTCAGGTGAAAGTATAATTGGAAAGACAAACCACAAGACTAATCCAATTGTAAAGCCAAGGACAGCACAAGATTTGGTAGGTTGCTCTTGAACGACACTTTCTTGAATCTGAAAAACAAAAATGATCACAATTCGATTCAAATAATATATACATCAAAAAAATTAATGGCCCTGTCTTTCCTTCAATGCTGTTTTCCTAGCAATCTCTTCTTCTGAACACAGTTCTTCGATTGGTGCTGGAGCCCAGAGAAGTTGCCAACACCTCATCTTCTATTCGGCTTCTTTTCCCCCTTTATGTTACATTTAGCTTATGTTTAAAATATATGAACATAAAGAATATTCATGAAAATACAGTAGACATTAGTGTAATGCCTGAAATAATCTTACTTCTGAAGCATAATCTGGGGCTATAGATAAAACATATAACTATACGTATACACTTGTTGAATAACCTATACGTATGTGTAGGCATAGGATTATACATGTATTCATAGTGTTATCTCAAGTGCTCATGTATTCTCGCTCAAACAATATATATCACTTGCCTTTTATGATGTACATTAACATTTAATCTTTCATTGACCTGCACATCCATTTTAGAAAACTAATTAACAATAACTGGCAAAACTTAGTAGATATTCTTACAAAAAGGTATGGTAAGGTTACATCAGAGATCGTGAAGCTTACATCCTCTCACTGGCACATGTCAGTATATTCAAAATCTGATAACCTCACTCTGGACCAGTCAGTACTTGAGTTACTCCCCAATGCCTACAGCCATTTTTTTGTATGATAAAGAACCATGGGAAGATGTTTACAATTATATCTGTAATATGTGATAAAAATATATAAATAAGATTAATCTATCCACTGACATGTTTTTCATAAAATAAACTCATCATACATTGTTAAGTAGTAATCTGATTGACGAAAATTAAAAGATTTTCATCAAGCCAGTGTTTGATTCTTATTATATTCTAGCTGTAATGAAGTGATTATTCAAAGCTAAGCATAAGCATAAGTTGATTATAGTGAATTCGGGTCCCGATAGTTAAATAATTAGTTTTATAAATTAAATCTAATAAACCTAGTGAAGAGCTTGACATACAGACCTCAAATATAGATAGTCACATAGTCAATGAGAGGATGTAAGCTTCAAACAATCACATACAAAAGTCATGATTAGTGCTAAATATTTCAGCACTAAACTATTACATCCACAATTGTTCTATAAATAATAGAAGAACCTGAAGTATAGACCTCAAATACAGAAGTCAAGTAATGATCAGAGGGTGAGTTATCTAAATTTTCTTAATTCTTCTAAGATGGGTAAAATACATGTCTGCTTTATAATTTAGTAGTCCAAGTTCAGGTGAAGCTCTTCACCCATCATAAACTGCTACTAATTAATAAAAGACAGCCTCCCCCTATCAAAACTATTCCAAATCACCCTCTGCCGTTGCACCAAAGGAAGCCAACTTGACCAGAAATGTACAGGTCAAAATTTACAATACAAAATGAAAAATTATGGTGCCCGTGTAGAAGAACACGACAGGTGGGTTCATTAGAGATTAAGAGTAAAATACTGGCAATTACCAACATGTGGAGAAAACCACACCTCGAGCTTACTAATTAGATTTTCATAAAGTCAGTGTTTGATTCTTATTATATTCTAGCTGTAATGAAGTGATTATTCAAAGCTAAGCATAAGCATAAGTTGATTATAGTGAATTTGGGTCCCGATAGTTAAATAATTAGTTTTATAAATTAAATCCAATAAACCTAGTGAAGAGCTTGACATATAGACCTCAAATATAGATAGTCATATAGTCAATGAGAGGATGTAAGCTTCAAACAATTACATACAGAAGTCATGATTAGTGCTAAATATTTCAGCACTAAACTATTACATCCACAATTGTTCTATAAATAATAGAAGAGTCTGAAGTATAGACCTCAAATACAGAAGTCAAGTAATGATCGAGGGTGAGTTATCTAAATTTCCTTAATTCTTCTAAGATGGGTAAAATACATGTCTGCTTTATAATTTAGTAGTCCAAGTTCAGGTGAAGCTCTTCACCCATCATAAACTGCTACTAATTAATAAAAGACAGCCTCCCCCTATCAAAACTATTCCAACTCACCCTCTGCCGTTGCACCAAAGGAAGCCAACTTGACCAGAAATGTACAGGTCAAAATTTACAATACAAAATGAAAAATTATGGTGCCCGTGTAGAAGAACACGAAAGGTGGGTTCATTAGAGATTAAGAGTAAAATACTAGCAATTACCAACATGTGGAGAAAACCACACCTCGAGCTTACATGACGACTAAAGGAATTGATGGAGTCATTTAAACCAAGAGGCATCATTCTGTAACTCATTATTTAGGCTTTTCACCTTCTGCAAAGCCTGCAAAAAGTCTATTTTGTCAAGTGACAATTTAGAAAAGTCCTTTAACAACTTAATTTATTTGTGGACATACCTTAATATTATGATTTTAAGAACTAAAAAACATAAACCGCTTACATATTTGACATGGCACGGCTCATAAATTCAATGTTATCATGTACTTATATGATATGCTATTGATCTTAGGCAAAAACGGATGATGGGTTTCATTAGCATGATATTTCAGTCATACTAATGGGTGTAGTATGTTACAACCATTAGGTGACGATTAAGTCACTTGCAAATACACTATCACTCCATCACTAAAAAGCATAGTCTGTGATTCCATTACAGAAGCAGAAACATAAAATGAACCAACCAATTTAGGTGGCAAAATGGGCATATAGGCAGATTAACACTCTTTTATGAAACCTCCAGCGTCTACACATATTTGCAACCATTATTTAACCGAACTTGTATAGTGATTTTAAAATCCATTTTGAAGCAAAACTAAAAAAACCTTAACCGCTTACATCTTTGACATGGGTTGAGTTATAAATTCAATGTTACCATGTACTTATATGATATGCTATTGATGTTTGGCAAAAATGGCTTTCTACATTACCAGATTACATACGTACAAAATACACCTGATCCGGTATCATGGCATCACTATACACGACATCGTAACCGGTTACATTCTCAAATTCATTAAGTACTTGATGCGGTTGCAGTATCGCCTACCCCTAAGACACATACCTATAGAAATACATACAGATGATTGAACCAATATTTTTCATATAACTTTATATTGTTTTTTTAATAAAAGACCACGCATCATGTATTTACAACCATCAATTTACCAAAAATGTATGCTAGTTAGGAGTAGACATTTTACAGCATATTATAAAAACAGTAATCGATTACATGAATGACATGTATCCCATTGTTCTTATGGTTTGATTGATAACAACTTTGTTACTGCATTAAGCCTGACAATATACACAAATGCACCAATTAATCTAAACAAAACTTCATCAGCACCTCAGACTAATACTAATCGGAATCAAAACCACTTCACTAATAATTATAATTATAGCCAGTTCATAATGCACCACAGACCAATTCACTGAATACGAATTGGTGATTATAATTTAGCCAGTTCATTCACTAATAATAATCTAGGTATACATGTATTCTAAAGTACAATTCACCAATATCTCAGATGGTCCCGATGCATCATGTATTTACAACCATCAGTTTACCAAAAATGTATGCTAGTTAGGAGTAGACATTTTACAGCATATTATTGTAACATCCAGTTTTCGGGTCTGGAATTAAATAGTATTTTAATATGTTTTAAAATGGTTTATTTGAAAATAAACAAGTAAAAGAGCTTCAGGTTTTATTGTGACTAGTAAAATGTTATTTGTTTTAAATAGATAAAGTTGACGGTAAAATAAAATACTTTGTCTCGCGGGTATTTCTGGGTTCCAGACAATAGGATTAGAAGGGGATAAAAATTTATACTACATTAAAAATGAGGCGGTAGTGAAGACCGACCTATAATTTCCCCAAGTTCTTCATTTTTCTCATTTCTTCTAAGATCTTCACTAAATTCTCCAAACCCTTTCCATGAAATTAAAGGAGATTAAGTAAATCATAATAGTTGGATTAAAGCTTGGAAAATCATATTGTTCATCATCATCTTCCTTATCCTCTTCTTCTTTAAAAGATGTAAGTAACTTGTTAAATTATATGTTGATTTTGATGGAATCATGTATAATGATTATGAATAGAAAGGTTGTTTGTTACTGATTATATGAAGCTATTACATAAGATTGTTTGTGTTCTTTAAATTTGAGTTTAAGAATTAGGGTTTGGTTCATGTGTGATTAGATGATGAAATATGTTAGAATTTAAGGTTAGATAGTTTGTTTGATAATGATTGTTGTTATAGTATGTTTCTAGTTCATTTTCATTACTTGTAATCGGAGCTAAGACCTGAAATTGGGGTGTGGGGTGTTAAAAGTTCGTAGTTGGTTTGCTGTTCTGCTGATGCTGTATCAGATGAACTAGCCGGCGGGTCATGTGACTCAGCCGGCGGGTTCTTGTGGTTTTGTGGTAGCCAGCGGGTCTATGACCCTACCCGGCGGCTTCTGTAGGTCTAAATACTTAATTGGGTTCTGATACCACAAAACTTAATTTACCCGGCGGGTCGGGGGTTCGACCCGGTGGCTAGAGAGGGGAACCCGGTGGGTTGTAGGCCCAGCCGGCGGGTTCTTTGGCCTGGGTCAGCAGTTTTGTTTTGTTTTCAATTTCTATTATGATTGATTATAATATGAATTAAGACATGAGATAAGTTACTGACTTATGTTATGTTGTGTATTTCCAGAGAAGCATGCTGCAACTCAGTAATATAAGATCAATGAGTTCAAGACCGGGATTATCAGTGAGTGGTTACTGTAATCCTCGATTTAACCCAGTTGTAACGGGTTCGGTTACAATGGGTAAACCAGGATAGATTTAGTTATGTTCAGTTATAGTTATTGTTTACATTATTTCCAGTTGATTAGTTCTTGGTTATGATGATTAGTTGATGGATTCAGTTTGATTGATACAGTTGTTCAATATTTAGTTGTTCCATAACTGCATATGATATGCCTTTATGTGACAAGTTGTTGAGATGATTCGGAGTGAGGTCAACAATGGTTGGGTTTGATTACTATTGTGTAGTTGTCTGGGTTTCTTGGATACACATAGTTGATAATTAACCTATGTCAGCGAAGGTAGTAATCAAGCTATCGGTAAATCACTGTGATAGTATACCATTGATTGCAGGTGACTGTGATAGTATACCAGGAGCCGCCGATCCTCATGTACTTATGTGCTTATGTGTTTAAGTTTATTTTGTTGTAAGACTTGTTATGATTGGATTGAACCGATGGTTACGGTTCCATTCACTTAGCATGAGCTAATCCCTCGTTGTTAAATGTTTTGCAGATTTTGGTTAGCTTTGATATAGTTCGGGTTGTTGATGAAATGAATGGGTGTTTGACTAAGCTGGCGTTACTCTGATCTTTTGGATGATATGTTTTGGAAAGTGTTTATAACACCCCTCGTTCAATAACCATTATAATAATGATATTCAACACGGAAGCGTAGGTTTAAAATATATTATCATACATTACATCAAAGATTTCATAAAACTTTTTCCAACTTTATACATAACAGTTTATTATTTTTCAAATCAAAATACTACAAACGAGGTGTTATATAATCACAAACGCTACTGATTTAATCAAATCAAATATCAGAGTATACGCTTGTTCTTCAAACATTCCATCCAGATCAACAGCTTCTTGCTCAATCAATTATCTAATCATAACCTGCAAGAAGTATTTAAAGTGGTGGGATTAGCACAACTGCTAAGTGAGTAAATCAACAATCAACAGACTGACTTAGCATAACACACTTGTGTACAACAAATAATTATATGCACACAACTCAACTGTTTGTCACTTATCACATCACTATCACTTATCACCATAGAGGACCGGTGGTTCTTGAGTATCATCCTCAAAGAACACTTTCAAACCAACTGCAGGCCCATACAGAGGTTTAACCGACTACTTGGTGCTATTACTCATACAACACAGGCTACGACAATAAAACTTGTACTAAGATCCTGTGTTATCCAACCAATAGCAATCCAAGCCCAGCCCCATGCCTGGCCTCCATATCACTTATCACAAATCATCAAGTCACTAATCATTAATGCACTATGGCCATATATATATCACGTGATCACTTTTCAACACACTCAACAGGTCATCATATCAGGTCAACAATCTATTCACAGTATTATTACTAATAAACCATAATCATCAATGGAAATCAAACAGTAGTAATAATACAATCACCCGTTGTAACAAACCTGTTACAACTAAATCAAACTGAGGGTTATCAATCCACTCACCAATTACCTCAGTCGTCCACTCAGTAGTTTAATGTCACTGAGTCTCTTGCTTATCTGAAATCACCACAAAACAATACAAGTTAATAACTTGTCTCCAACTGATATTAATTATATAATAATCTCTTTACAAAATCAATCATCTCATTATTTAATCACAAGTATGTTCAGATTACATAGACACTTGTATACTAACAAGAGTATTAAACTCGTATGTGATATAACATATTTCAAGAACTTATAACACAATACATCACTTAACCATACTCAGGTATCAATTCAATTACACTGGCTAACTAGGCAAATAGCATCTAACTTATGAGCATTGTATTACTTTAGTTACATCTTTATAACAAGTCAAACATAACTTATATCACTTATCAATTCATAAGAATATATATATCTAATAGCAACAACTCGTTCACAAGTACCTTCCATACATGCCGTTACTTCTAGTCCACAATATCATTTCTATGTAATCTCAGTTTTTGTAACACATAATTAATGACCAGGTTTAACAATAAATCGGAACTGAACTCCTGGTACTAAACTAAATCGCGTTATGTTTAGCCTAGGATCGCGTCGCCATTCAGCCATACAATCGCGTCGCAAGGGCCCCTGGATCGCGTCGCGATCTAGGGTGTTTCATGTCACGTTTTACAGGTAATCGCGTCGCGATTGTACCTTGAACAGCAGACCTGTGGTTCGGTTCTGTACAGCTTCAACTCCGAATTCAACTTCGTTAAACTCACAAACTCTAGTTTTAATCACTTCTAATACATGAATTATACCAACAAATAACATGTATCATCACGTATCATCATATATCAACAATCAATTTCATATGTATTACATAATCCCTCACATATTAACATATATATATATATATATATATATATATATATATATATATATATATATATATATATATATATGAACACTTACAATTTGAAGTGATATGAATATGATGATGAAAAGGAAATTTGATGATGATGATGAATCAGTTAACAAGTAAAGGATTTTCAGATTTTGATTTCTCTTTTAAATTCATACTATGTATATTAGTTTGTGTTACAAAATGAAACAGAGAAGAAGAAAGTAAAGAGAAGTGAGTCGGCTCCCTTAACCGACCTTCAAATATACGGGTATAATTTAATACCCCTTCTCAACCTATTGTCTGGAACCCGAAAACCATTTTCGAGTCCAAACATTTAATTGTACCGTCAACTATATTAATTTAAAACAATTAATATTTCACTACCCACAATAAGTCCTGAAACTTATTTTCTAATTATTATCAAATAACCAAATATAATAATTTTCTAACACACAACAATTAATAAAATGTCGAGAAAATTACTATAAAATTTCTAGGCCCAAATTTACGGATGTTACAAATCTCTCCCCCTTAAAAGATTTCGTCCCCGAAATCTAATCCAGCTCAGTAACTCAAAATGACACAATCGCATAATATCCACAAGGATCAGCTAATACCTCGGTTTATACTCGAAACTCAATGATCAGAATCCACTATAATATCACATCCGTTCCATGACAATCCATCGATATAATGATTTCAAATCTTTATATAATCCTCAAATACACAATCAACAATCACTCAAAAGTTTCAATTATAATTTCATCTCGATAATCTCAAATCAACTAAATTCCATATAAGACTAGATAGTATTGAATCCACTAACACAATTCTGGAAAGATCTCTTATCACATTTTGGATAAATCCCATCAAAATCCAGCAACGATTCCAATTATGTCAAACCTCACAATCAAATCTTGGATTTAATTTATCCATCCACAGTGTCTCCATGAGTTTAAGGCAAAACAACCATTATAAATTCCAAGTCAAGAGTAGCATCATCAACTACTGAATCATAATAGGTACACACGTCACACGTTACTCCGTGAGTAACTTATAAATGTAATTACAGGTTTTGAATTCTTTCCACATGCACATATCTCAATGTACAAGCTTCTATCTTTTCCCCCAAACACAAGTACTGGTTCACAATCGTAATTAATCTAAGGAATAATTATTCTCACATTCCCCAAGTCAAATTATACAAATTATCTCAAAATCGATCCATCATCAAATTTTAGAATCACCAATTTGTCTCATTCATCAAATGTCAAAATCTTATTAAACAAAAGATTGACATCAACAAAATTCATCCCAAATATGGCCCACTATCAAACACTAATCCCAGTCACCCATGTTCAATCAATTCTATTTCAACAGAGTTAATAAACACAATGGGAGTAATCTCAAGTCATTTCATAACAACATAGTTCAATCATGTGAATTGTATCACAACACAAAGTCAAATCTTGTTTCAACTCAATTTAACACCTCCCAAATAATTAACAATCAGATTCGACTAAAAGGCTCAGTCAAAGTCAGATCTCAAAAGTTTCAAATCTACTGCTCGAACTCAAGATTAATAGTCTTTAATTCTCTAAAGTTGTTCAACAATCATTTAATACCATTTAAACACTGTCTCTGGATTCATAATACGACATCAACTATAAATTCCAAGTCATAATAATTATTCCTCTCAGGTAACTCAAGTTATCACTATTAATATTAATAATCTAATCTCTGTGCATCAAACACCATCTCATTTCAACAAAAGTATATAATACTTTGCAAAGTTAATAAGTCCATCAAATGGCACAAAACAACGGTCAAATGCAAAACTGTTTCAATCAATTTCAATCTTCAACTTTGAATAATCCGCTTTAAACTCATTGCTACAGTCAACATGTCTCAACTTTTCATCTATCAAAATCAAATTTATGAAGTTGATAAGCTAACACAAGATAGTCTCCTTTTTATAGTTCCAAGAACTAATCACAATCACATATATGCTCCAATCCAATCTTTATAATTAATCGAGATATCAGCATTTCAACAAGTTCAATTTGTCCAACAAAGTTGACGTACCCACATCATTTGATCCACTAAAATCTCATGAACACTTATTCACTTTTATGATATACCCAGACTTATAATAATTACAACTAATTCAACAAGCAGTCATGGTATATCCCCTTTTCAACTTACACTCTGAATCATATCAATTCAGTATTTTATCAATCAATCAGATTAATTCAAAAATCTCATCAAGTACTGGGAATCATACTATATTCTACCGACAATATCATCAAACACTAATAACTCTTTGCAAATTGTCAACATATCCAGTTCAACAGCTTTACAAAATTCACATAATATTCTGAACTCAACAACATAATTGTTTTCTCATATCCCTAGAGTCAATCACCAGACTCACTCAACAAGGATATCTATTAATTCCTTTCACTACTCAATATTATTTACTCAATTTATATTCAAGGTTTGTATCAACTAAGGATTTACACTAACACAAAGCATCAATTATTATGACCCTATATCAAACACTTAATTTCAGTCATTAACACAGCAACAGAAATTATTTCATTCTCAACTATCTTTATTCTAAAAGAATTAAATCACTAAGGGTCACTTTCAGTCTATCACATATTCACAGATATAATGAACAATTAGTTCCAAATTATACAAACACACACCAATACAAGGTAAATACAGAAATACCTGTGATGATGTCAACCATCCTGACAGCTTTACCAACTGTCATCAGAAAATCTACCAGCTGCTGACTGCAGATTCCTCCTCTTATGGCCAGAAGACGACGATGCACCGACCAATCCCGAACCCTGTCTTATCTCCTCTGGACACTGCCCCGCATGATGACCTTCTTTCTGACAATTCCAACATACTTTCTCAGGATAAATACAATTCCTGACCTTATGCCCAATCAATCCACACTTAATGCATCTAGTAGTTTGGGAAGTACACTTTCCCGTATGTCTGGATTTACAATCATTACACCAAAGAGATCGATCATCCGCAACACTATGACTCTTTGACAATCTGCTCTGTCTTTTATGTTTACCTTTAGTAGAAGGTTCACTTTCAACTGAATATAAAATCCTTTCCATGTTCTGTTTATTCTGAGCTCGTAAATCACTATCCACCAAACGGGCTAAAGCAAAAGCATCTGCAAGAGAACTTGCCAATCTCACTGTAGTACGATATTCCGGTGGTAATGCTTCAACAAAATGATCTATCTTAGTTCTATCATTAGGTACCCATTGCTGCACAAACCTCAATTTCTCTGTAAACTGTGCAATCAACTCATCTATAGTCATCTCATTAGTCAACTGTAATCCCATGAATTCCTGTCTAATACGTGACACATCAAACTCAGAACAATACTGTCAACATACCTTATTGTAGAAATCACTCCATTTAATAGATGCTTTCTGTTGTGGTGTCATATTTGATGTAATCGAATCCTACCAAAACATTGCCTGTCCTTTCAAAAGCTGTTCTGCATAAGAAACCTTAAATTTCTCCTCACATTGGCATATCTCCAATTTTCTCTCAGTATCCCGTAACCACTCAAGTGTAACAGATGGATTAAAAGTTCCATAATAATTTGAAGGTTTACAAGACATAAAGGTTTTAAATGAACAACCCATTCTCTGTTGATATGGTGATAGAAACACTGGTACCTGATAAGTAATAGACCCTGAAGATGACACCCTAGGCTGTGAAACAGTGCTCATAACATGATACTGCGACTGTAAATGCTGCTGAGAAGATCCAACATGTAATACATACTCATCTCTAGCTGTATGCTCCTCCACTAAAAATGTTGTACCTGTCTGACCATATTTCTCTATATCTGTCTCTGTATCAAGGACATCCAATCTCGGGGAACTGTTGAGGGTATTGGTCGGGTGCTCGTTTTCTGCCATACCTGTACTCAAAACAACAACTCACAAATTTGTCAATCGTTAGTACTTAATATACTAACCGATTCCCAACACAACTAAATCCCACATCTGGAATGTTTGACCAACACAACTATAGATTTGGGATTGAACACTTACCACTGTTCAATTCACCCAAACCTATGCTCTGATACCAACTTATAACACCCCTCGTTCAATAACCATTATAATAATGATATTCGACACGGAAGCGTAGGTTTAAAATATATTATCATACATTATATCAAAGATTTCATAAAACTTTTTCCAACTTTATACATAACAGTTTATTATTTTTCAAATCAAAATACTACAAACGAGGTGTTATATAATCACAAACGCTACTGATTTAATCAAATCAGATATCAGAGTATACGCTTGTTCGTCAAACATTCCATCCAGATCAACATCTTCTTGCTCAATCAATTATCTAATCATAACCTGCAAGAAGTATTTAAAGTGGTGGGATTAGCACAACTGCTAAGTGAGTAAATCAACAATCAACAGACTGACTTAGCATAACACACTTGTGTACAACAAATAATTATATGCACACAACTCAACTGTTTGTCACTTATCACATCACTATCACTTATCACCATAGAGGACCGGTGGTTCTTGAGTATCATCCTCAAAGAACACTTTCAAACCAACTGCAGGCCCATACAGAGGTTTAACCGACTACTTGGTGCTATTACTCATAAAACACAGGCTACGACAATAAAACTTGTACTAAGATCCTGTGTTATCCAACCAATAGCAATCCAAGCCCAGCCCCATGCCTGGCCTCCATATCACTTATCACAAATCATCAAGTCACTAATCATTAATGCACTATGGCCATATATATATCACGTGATCACTTTTCAACACACTCAACAGGTCATCATATCAGGTCAACAATCTATTCACAGTATTATTACTAATAAACCATAATCATCAATGGAAATCAAACAGCAGTAATAATACAATCACCCGTTGTAACAAACCTGTTACAACTAAATCAAACTGAGGGTTATCAATCCACTCACCAATTACCTTAGTCGTCCACTCAGTAGTCTAATGTCACTGAGTCTCTTGCTTATCTGAAATCACCACAAAACAATACAAGTTAATAACTTGTCTCCAAGTGATATTAATTATATAATAATCTCTTTACAAAATCAATCATCTCATTATTTAATCACAAGTATGTTCAGATTACATAGACACTTGAATACTAACAAGAGTATTAAACTCGTATGTGATATAACATATTTCAAGAACTTATAACACAATACATCACTTAACCATACTCAGGTATCAATTCAATTACACTGGCTAACTAGGCAAATAGCATCTAACTTATGAGCATTGTATTACTTTAGTTACATCTTTATAACAAGTCAAACATAACTTATATCACTTATCAATTCATAAGAATATATATATCTAATAGCAACAACTCGTTCACAAGTACCTTCCATACATGCCGTTACTTCTAGTCCACAATATCATTTCTATGTAATCTCAGTTTTTGTAACACATAATTAATGACCAGGTTTAACAATAAATCGAAACTGAACTCCTGGTACTAAACTAAATCGCGTTATGTTTAGCCTAGGATCGCGTCGCCATTCAGCCATACAATCGCGTCGCAAGGGCCCCTGGATCGCGTCGCGATCTAGGGTGTTTCATGTCACGTTTTACAGGTAATCGCGTCGCGATTGTACCTTGAACAGCAGACCTGTGGTTCGGTTCTGTACAGCTTCAACTCCGAATTCAACTTCGTTAAACTCACAAACTCTAGTTTTAATCACTTCTAATACATGAATTATACCAACAAATAACATGTATCATCACGTATCATCATATATCAACAATCAATTTCATATGTATTACATAATCCCTCACATATTAACATATATATATATATATATATATATATATATATATATATATATATATATATATATATATATATATATATATATATATGTATATATATATATATATATATATATGAACACTTACAATTTGAAGTGATATGAATATGATGATGAAAAGGAAATCTGATGATGATGATGAATCAGTTAACAAGTAAAGGATTTTCAGATTTTGATTTCTCTTTTAAATTCATACTATGTATATTAGTTTGTGTTACAAAATGAAACAGAGAAGAAGAAAGTAAAGAGAAGTGAGTCGGCTCCCTTAACCGACCTTCAAATATACGGGTATAATTTAATACCCCTTCTCAACCTATTGTCTGGAACCCGAAAACCATTTGCGAGTCCAAACATTTAATTGTACCATCAACTATATTAATTTAAAACAATTAATATTTCACTACCCACAATAAGTCCTGAAACTTATTTTCTAATTATTATCAAATAACCAAATATAATAATTTTCTAACACACAACAATTAATAAAATGTCGAGAAAATTACTATAAAACTTATAGGCCCAAATTTACGGATGTTACAGTGTTCATAACACCCGGATTTAGTAGTATGGTTTGTAATTATATAAGTTGGTAAAAGTTTCTTTTGGCACGTTTTGTAAATATCGAATATATATATGTTTTGGGACACGCTTCTAATGTATATAATATAATATATGTAGCTATTGAAAGTGGGGTGTTATAATTATAAAAACAGTAATCGATTACATGAATGACATGTATCCCATTGTTCTTATAGTTTGATTGATAACAACTTTGTTACTGCATTGTTACTGCATTAGGCCTGACAATATACACAAATACACTAATTAATCTAAACAACACTTCATCAGCACCTCAGACTAATACTAATCAGAATCAGAACCACTTCACTAATAATTATAATTATAGCCAGTTCATAATGCATCACAAACCAATTCACGAAATACGAATTGGTGATTATAATTATAGCCAGTTCATTCACTAATAATAATCTAGGTATACATGTATTCTAAAGTACAATTCACCAATATCTCAGATGGTCCCGATGCCAGACAAACAGAACTTGAGAAATTGGTTTCACTTATAACCACCATGTTATCGGATCAGGTTAGGAAATGTAATTCAAGTAATGTTAATGTTATATGGTATACAATTGAGGCATTACCACAAACACTTGGTGTGTTCCCCAAAATTATGATTGATATTATTGGTATAGACGGTAGGGGATACATAACTCTGAGTAATTAACAGCAATCAATCAAATAGAGACTCAAATAAGGATAGATTGTACCTTCAGATACCAGGAACGTGAGTTACAAATGCGAAGTTCGATTTGTTGCTGGATAGAATCGCGGCTATATGATCCATACGAATCGTTGAAATCTTCGTACGATTGACTGGATTGATATGTGGGTAAGAGTCGATCCATTCAATTGGGGACTCATACGAGGGTTTTGTTTTGAATCGATCCTTTGTGCTGGGTTTCTGGTTCGAAATGTTTTCTGTAAAAAGGGAAGGAATAGCTTAATGACGTGCATAATCAGGGCATGAGGGGCATATTTGGAAAAAAGGAGTCTAAAAAGTTGAAGATTAATAAATCATTGGCTTAATGATGATCAATGGTTAAAATTAAAGGGACTAAGCTATTTAAGGGTGGTGATTAGTGCAAAGAGGCTGAATTAGGAGGTGATTAACTAATTAGGCTCCTCTTTTATTAGATAAGTGAGATGAGATGAGATGATATTTGAATATTTAATAAAAATAGAAGTATAGAACCGAAATAATCGAATAAAAAATTAAGGGAAGATTGTTGGCAATAAGATGGGCCGAACGTGTACATACAAGGAAGATGAAGCATATAAAATGTAAAATTTAATACTGTGATTATGGTTGTTCCGATTGTTTCGAGTAGGGAGCTGATACATACCAAAAAAGAAAAGTGATTCATACATCAAAATTTTGTATGTGAGCTTATATTCAGAAAATAAGTTTAATCCTCCATAACCTCCTATAAGGGTTAGTGTTGCGGTAAAAGATTATTTTCAAACTCATTTTTATATACCTTCCTGAATTTCATCTTACAAGTTCCCTAAACTCGCGGAACTTAACATTATATACTAATGTTACAAAAATTTCACAAAAACAAATATAAGAAAGGATGTTTGATGCAATTAATGAACCAATCATGTTAATTTTTATTTTCTCTTTCTCGCTTCTCATTCCCAATAATATTTGGTAATATCATTTTGTATCTAGTTTTTTCATTTGTAATCATAACCTTTCTCAAAGCGAATATGTATCTCAAGCTTGCTATGAGAAGATTGTGAGGTTATAACTGGTGCCTCCACCATTTAAACTTCTTTTAATTAGAAATCATATATTTTTTTTAGTATAGATTTGTGATAATAACTAACGCCTTTGAGTATTAGAACAAAGAAAGACACTATTAACAAGTCGATATAACAAAATTTGATTAATCATTGTATCAAACTTTCACAAAATGTTCAATTTAGGGAACAATCTATTTTTTGTAACAAAAAGATAACTTAACTTTTAAAACTTGTAATCTAGTGGAAAATGGAACCGATTAGCAACATTTTGATTCATCTTTTTGAACAATTTTATAAACTTAAGTCATCCTAAAACACATTTTATAAAGTTTATTTATCCCTACACACATTACGTACAGTTAGGGTTGAATTAAGTAAACAAAATTTGTTCATTCCCTAAATTGAACATTTTGTGAAAGTTTGATACCCTTTTTGTTTATTAACCCTATCGATTTTGTTCATTTTTATTTTATCACCCTATATATATAAAGCTTACTGCTTACATTAAACTAAGATAATTAAGCTTGCTTTTAAAGTTTTATGACCACCTTATCCTAGTTTATAACTTTACATGTGTTGACAGCCAATGAGTCCAAAAAGGTAAGGAAGATGATGCTTGGAAGGTAAATTATGGAGCGGAATCATGACTTCAATAGTGCTTATGGTTAGGCTCCTATAACTTGTTATATACTCTATTTTGATTTTGATTTGGTATCTTTTTTATTTGAATTGTTTCATGTACAAATAAACTTTGACAGATTGTGATCATCGTTGCAAACTATTATATTATATTAATTAATCCGCAATTAATAAAAAAACTAGGGTCTTTAGATTGTATATTATATTATTGTAAAGCATTTAGGTGTTTTGTTTAATGCCTTACAAAAAGCAAGATCGGAAATGACTTTCACGCCCCTCAAATATTTAGTGGACATTCCATGATCAAGAAGGTTTCTAAATATATAAAATTAACTTTCAACTAATTTACAACACATGAACAACATATGTAATTTTAGGTATTTGAAAGGGAAATGTCGTGTGAATTGATTCATCTAAATAACAAATAACCTAAATTGATAAACGTTCACCCGCTTATAAGTATCCGTCACTTTGCGATGGTTACAACTATCCGTCGCTTCGCGATGGTTACTTACTAATAAGCAAATTATATAGGTAGTTGTTTTAGTGATAATATATATTAAAACTCTTAAGTATAGCCCCTAATCGTTACTAATACTAGCACAGTAGCACACATATGTTATTATCAGATGAGAAATGATATTAAGGTGAATTCAATATGGTCGTGAAAAGATATTATAGAGCTAGGAGTATGAGTAGTTCTTCGGTGCATAATTCAATGAACAACTTTATATTGTAAACTATTTTTAACCAAACAAATTTTAAGTAATAGAAAAGATAGAAAAAATTGACTGACTCTCACATTCACATTTCCACTAAAGTGTCGTTACCCGTGCAAATGGACACGCTAGTGTAAAAGCATCAAATCAAATCAACACATCAATATTTAAAGGCAATTAATATTTTCACCATCCTAAATGATAAATCCATCATATGTATGCATTAGCAGGTTGTACTGTACAATTTGTTAATGCATACATGTGGTGGATTTATCATTTTGGATGGTGGAAATATCACCACCCATATTTAAAGGCCATCTTTGTAATACATTTTTTAATCAGAGAAAACCAATTAATTGAGGATTTTAAAAGGGTTATATTTAGATAAAAACAAAGTTAAGGAATTTGCGCCATTTTTGGAACGGCAAAAGAAATGCAAACCAATGAAAATTTACAAAAAAGGGAACTCTATGTAAAGAAGATAAAATGCAAAACACCCCTTTAAGAGTTTGATTAATCCAGAGAGACCCTTGTGAGTTCATACAACACGTACACCTCTTTCCATTTTATGTATAAAGATATTGATGTAAATATTTTTTGGTTCCATAAGAAAGATAATTCACGTGATAACTATAGTCACTTAATGTACTATTGAGTTGCTTGAGAAAACTCAATTTTACTAATAATACATGTTTTTCCTTTAACCACAACTTATTCTTAAACCATCTAATAAAAGTTTTATTAATGTAATACGCCCTGCCTCAAGAGCACAATTTGTGGACGGCAATAATGAGCATACACTCTATATTGACTCGGCAGATCCAATAGAATAGTGTCCCCTCCTCCGAAACCAACTAGTCTACACGCTTCAGGACTGTCAACGTTGTAGTTTGCAAGTATGGAACTTGTGTCTTCATTAGCAATTTCCAGTCTACAACGACAAAGCAACAACCTTGGGGTTATAAGCAATCTATCTTTTCAACAATAAGTACATACGGAACATATATTTCTAAGAACCAAAGTTTACACTCAATATAGTAAAGGTTAAGGGGAAAAATGTCAATTATAAAACCACAAGGGGCGACTTTGTTGTTTCTTACTTCGATCACGAAATGTTAACTAACATAACCTGTGCCGGCTTTCTTTTGTCCTTAACACCCCCATCTCTTCTGTGTTGAAAATGAAGTAACAAAAAAGATAAAGAAATAATATTAACAACCATTTTTGCCTTGTTAATATCACTGCATTGTGATCAATCATTTCATAGCTAATTACAAAAGACAGTTGGAAGAAATACAAATTCATTGTCATGTAATGTATTCGGTTTTTGTAAGCAGCAAGTGATTTTGTTGTTGATCATACTACTACATTTCGCGATATTATAGAACTTCCTTAATTAGTTGAGTCATCGCTAGATAAAGATGTTTCGGGCACAAAGAAATGGGAAGTCGCCGAGTTCAGGGGAGAGGATTGATTTCAAGTTTTCGAATTTTCAAGCTCTTCAGGTGAACACAAAGAAACTCATCAATCATCTTTGTGAATTGTGATCCACGTAGAATTTTCTTAAAATTTAAAGATTTAATGAATTTATGTGTAATATATGCCGCTTCTTTTGGCAGTGTTTGTGGTTGATTAGTCTTAGTATTGTATTTAGTGATTCATGTACCTTCTAATGTTTTTAAGATTCATATGATCTTAATTCTTGCCCTGCTATGAGAATTTGATCATATGATATGATATTCGTGGAGAGTAATTACTGTTTACGGTTGGGAATTTTAATGTCTTAGGTACCGAAAGTGTGGGACAAGCTTTTAGTGTCGATAATCTCTGTGGAAACAGGAAAAACAGTTGCAAGATCAAACAAAGCTCTGGTGCGAAATGGGAATTGTCAATGGACAGAAACTTTATCCGAGTCTATTTGGATTTCACAATACGACTCTTCTAAAGAACTGGAAGAACATCTTTTCAAATTCGTCGTTTCTATGGTACGAATTATCTTGATCCTAAAAGCTTCAAATTTGTATCATTCAACTGTAATTTGTTTTATATTTATTTTAACTTTTAATTTGGAGTAGGTAAAAACTATATTTTGTTGTAGGGTTCTGCTAGATCTGGCATTCTTGGGGAGGCAACCCTCAATATTGCACATTACTATACAAGTTCAAGATCATCTGCACCAGTTTCATTGCCATTGAAGAAATGCAACTATGGCACAATTTTACAGGTGGATCATTTGTTCTATATGGAACATGCATTTAGAATGTGTCAAATATTGCATTTATGTATGTACAAGATAGAATATGAGAATTATATAAAATCATCCTCACTTCTTGAAGTGTATAAATTGATGCATAGAAATTCTAAGTGGACTTTATCTCATAAAGCTATATTTTCGTACGGGTTACATTGGCCCAAAAATTTTTTTCCTAAAAAACACGATTCATGAGGTTTTACACCATTTATGTTTTTAAACTACTCAAACTTTTTACAAAGAAAATAAAAAATGATTCACGAGCCTTTATGCAGTCGAACTACATTATGGCCTTATGGGCGACTTCCTTTCGACCCATTTGACTTGTTTCTGATTATAGCTAAAATTTTTTACTCGTTTGACCTTTAGAGATAAAAAAAAATTTTACTTGCCAAAAGGCAACCTGCTATGCATGAATGTTTTGACTTTTGAATTCATTCTTTGACTCTATGTTTGTCAGGTCAAAATCCAATGTCTAACACCAAGAACAAAAGCCAGGTACACTTTTGTGATAAATTTTGTTTCTTGTGTATGCTATTGGTAGGCTTTAACTAATGTTGCAAGTTATTAATACATGTTGAAGGGTCGAAGGATCAAAATACTCAGGATCCAATGTAGAACCTTTGGAAGAAGACTATGATGACGCTGGTAGCAGATCACTGGAGTCAGCTGCCTCACTTAACCTCAGTGCTAAATCCACTTCAAGTCAAGACCTGGCTCCCACTTCACTTCTTGGAAGAATTAAAATCATGGTACGTTTACAATGATCTTGAATATCAAAACTTTGACCTATTTGGTCAAACATAAAATTTGACCTCAGAATTCCATCTTACATTTTGAATTACCCAATGATCTGCTCTAATCAGATGTGTCAAGGGCGTCAAATTAGTTAATGCTGTTATCTCTAATGGGTCAAATGTCGCCATGTAATTATTACCAAATTATTTTGCAAAAAATAATTAAATTTTTGATTAAAATGATTTAGGAGGTTTTAGAAATACTTGAAATTGATTTGGACAAAGAGTGTACCGGGTCAAACAAACCCAACCCGGCCTGTATTAGCCTATACAAAATAATGATACATGTTACCTGATCCACCCGACCCGCTCATTTGCCACCACTAGCTCAAATTTATGCATCTTATTATCCTAGAGTGTAGAGGTTTGTTTATATATTTAAAGATGTTTATATGGTTCCATTTTCTTGTTCCACAAATGCAGGAACCAACTTACGAGCCATCTGGTTCAACTCAAAACAATGATTCTGCTGACTATTCTTTAGAAAAAGAGAGATTCTATCAGAAAAGTCATATAAGCGGTATCAAACTTAATCTCAATGGTAGCTCCAGAAATAGTTCGCCTCGAAGCAATTTCCCAATTGAAGAAGATCTATCTGTTTCAAAATCGAACAACTCATCGTTCAAATCAAGAATAACCCATGATGAACAAGAACAAGAACAATCATACGAAGAAACCCCTCCGGCTGTTCTTCCCGTGTCATCTGTGATGAATGTAGGTTCTTCAAAGAACCTTCTAGAAGCAGCTGAGGACACCATTGAAGAGCTTCGTGAAGAATCCAAAATGTGGGAACGAAATTCACAGAAGTTAATGCTTGACTTGGAGATTTTAAAAGAGAAATTTTCTGATCAATCGAAAAACCTTGCAGACTCTCGAATAGAGCTTTCAGCAGCACAAGCGGAACGTGATGGCATGAAGAAGGAAGTTGATCATATAAAGATGTTACTAGAGGAATCAGTAATCAAACAGAAGGCTACAGTCGACTCAAAGTCAATGTATAACTCTGAAGGTCAAAGTCAACTTGTTAAAGAACTCGAAAATGAGCTACAAGCTCATAAAAAGTCGAATATCAATTTATCTCAACAACTGAAGAGAAATCAGGAATCGAATATCGAGCTCGTGTCTATTCTTCAAGAACTGGAGGAAATGACAGAAACACAAAAGGTGGAAATTGAAGGACTTCTTGAGGTCAAGTCAAAGTTCAATGATTTAGAAAAGTCTTTTAATAACAATTTGGTTGAAACGAGAAGCCTACAGCTTAAATTGCAACAAATGGAGGAATCAGAGAAGACTTTACATGCAAACCTGCATATTCTTGAACAAGCTTTGGAAAACAAAATCAGTGATTTGGAACACGAAAGAACATCGAATAGTCAAACTCTCATGGTTCTTGAAAAAGAATACAAAACTACATTATCTGTCAAAGAAGAAGATATTAACAATCTGGAATCAAAACTATCAGAAAGAAAGGAAATTGAAGAGGATCAAATGAGAGAAATTGAACAACTGAAAATGAAAGTTGGTGAGGTACAAAAAGAATGTGGTGAGGTGACGAACGAAAACTTGGAGCTTCATTGTGAGATTAAAGAATCAAAGAAGGTGATCGAAGACACAAATCGGACTATTGAAGAAAATCAGAAGCTTCTTGAAGATTACCGTTTGAAGATTCAAGAGCTAGAGAGCTTGAAAGTGGAACACGAAGCTTTAATTTCTGATCTGGAAAAGGAGAAAGATGAATTACAAGAGAACATGGAAGTTGCATTGAAAGAAAGTAATATAACTTCTAAATGTTTAGATAATTTAAGAAATGATTTGATAGTGCTTAGCAGCAGTGTTGATTCGCAAGTTTCTGCTAATAAATTACTTGAACGAAAAGCAATGGAGCTTGAAAAAGTTAAGGGTGAAATGGAGCTTCGGTTGTTTGAAATTGAAGAAGAGAACATCAAGTTATTGGATCGTGTGTCTGAATTAGAAAGTAAACTAAGTCTGGTTAAACGCGATCATGAAACCACCAGAATGAAGTTGGAGAAATCTGAAAATGATAAAATTGATCTTCAGAATGAAGTTGAAGCCTTACAGAATGTGGAGCGGTTACTGTTGAATGCTCAAGAAGAGTGTAAATTTGTGAAATCCGAGAAGCAGAAACTGCAAGAATCTGCTGAGAATCTCATTGAGGAATGCAATACTCTTCAAAAATCATATGAAGATATGACAAAGGGAAAGGCGGAATTGTATGAACAATGTTCACGTTTGGAGATCGAATTAATGGGAGCTAGGGAGAATTTGGTCATTTCTAATGAACAGGTATCTGATTTAGAAGAAAAGTATTCTTCTATGTTGGAAGAATATATGTTCAAAGAAAAGAGTCTTTCTTCACATTTGGATGAAGTTAATCAAGAAAACTGGAAATTAAAAGAAAAGGTGACAATGGAAGAAAGTTTGTTGAACCAGATGTACTTAGAGAAGACAGCTGAGATCGAAAATTTCCAAAAAGAAGTTGAGCACCTTAAAGAGGAAATTTCGGAAGCTTTACAAAAAGTCAAAAGTTTAACTTCTGAAAAATCCAAATTGGAATCTTCTCTCAAGAAGGTTAGTTTAAAAATGGAAATGGTTGAAAACGAGCTTCTAACAGTTCGTGAGGAGTCTGAATTGAAAATCAAAGATCTAGCAACCGAGCTTGCTTCCGTTAAACAAAACCATAAGAAACTGATGACGGATCATGAGAAAAAGTCAAAGTTGTTGACTGGTTACAGGATGAGAGAAGAGCGGAGAAAGACAATGGAGAATGATCTAGAGCTTAAACTTACGGTTTCAGAATACGAACGGCAACAACTCATTGAAGAATCTGCAAACTTGAAAGATAAGCTGCATAAAAGTTTGAATCTTGAAAATGAATTATTGGATTATAAGCAAAAACTTGATAAGCTGAAGAACGAAAAGAGTAATCTCGAAGCTTCACTGCGTTCAGTTTCTAGTAGTTTTGAAAAGCATAAAGCTGAGAAGATGTCTGAGCATGAGGATTGTAAAAGCCAGAGAAATGCATTAGAAGAAAAGTTAAAGAAACTCGAGGGTGATCTGATGGTTAAAAACACATCACATTTGCAGGATGCTGATATGAAAAACGAGATTAGCAGGATCAAGAGTGCAAATTTGCAATATCAGTTGAAAGTTCAACAACTTGAAGGAGAAAAGAACCAATGTTTGAAGAAAGTCCATTCTCTAGAGGAAAATCTAAAACTAATGTCATCAAAAAGTAAAATGGTTTGTGCTCTATTTTCTATCTTATTATTATATATCGATAAGTTTGTTTGTTTTTTTTTTTTTTTTAAAAAAAAAAACTTGCTTAAGCTTCATCTTTTTTTCTGTGATATCTTATGTGTTCTGTATCAGGGTGTTCATGAGAATCGTTCTCAAGAAGATATTGATTACGCTGCAAAGATAGAGATGCTTGAAGCAGAACTTGATGAGGCTCTCGATGCAAATAATAAATACAGACTTCAACTCCAAAGGTGAGTATGATGAAATAATCCATTCTCCCAGAACTAGAATGAACGTTAGACGTATAGGCGGCAAACGTCAAAGTGAGTTCTCACAGTTACAAGAAATTGGTAATGATGATTATATATAAAGGTGGCAAAATGTGTGTGCACTCTAAGAGTCTAAGGTGTCAAATTGGATTTGGATCAAAAGGTTAATTTTTGGTACAGGTCCAAATGGGTTGATTTTGCCTGGAACACTTTAATTCCAAAAAAAGTTGGTTTTTTTATATATTAATTAGGATATATGTGTCCTTACTAATATATTTTACTTAAGACATTCTACGGGTTAAAAATACATTCAGGGCCACTTTCGACCCGTTTGACCAACCTGTTTTAAGACATTTTCTTAAATTTTTCCATTAAAGATATAACATGATCCTTGGCTAATGAATATGGTATCACAAAGGCAATAAATCTTGAGCTAATAACTAAAAGCATCACTGTTGAACACACCTATTTTCCTTTGTTAAGATCTCTTGCTGGTCTGCGTACAGGATAAAGCCCGAGGGGCGTAATAGTCTTTCATCACCTCCTGGGAAATTAAAGGCTGAAAATGATATAGTAACAAAAGAAAAATTTGAAAAGACAAAGTCATCTTTGGAGACGGAGCTAAAAGACCTTCGTGATCGTTTCCTTGAGATGAGCCTGAAATATGCTGAAGTGGAAGCGGAAAGAGAAGATCTTGTAATGCAGTTGAAAACAAACACTAGTGTGAGGAAACAATTCCAGTTACTTGACAACCCATAATAAGTAAAAGCCATTTGTTCTTGTAGTAACAAAATTTTATTAGACATTAGTACTTATACACGAACACTAAATAATCATCAAGGCACGGGCTGAAACGAGTGTTAGCAGGTGAGAACATGTTACCATATAACAAAAACCATATAACAAAATAAAACTTCAAGTTTGTTCTGTACTGGTACTTTTTGAGTAATATATTGTATAAAAAATATAAGTCCTCTTAATTGTTGAAGAATGAAGAGTATTAGAAGTTCTCTATATAGTTCATGTTGATTGTTAATTTCACTAAGTATTGTGATAGAAAACTTATTTGTATACCAACAAATTTTGCTCATGCACCACTAAACATGTTTTAAGATATTGTAAGGCACAATACTTTGAAGCATGTTTAGTGATTTATGACAAAGTTGATCCATTACCCTTGTTGGTATATTTGTATTATATTATATTTATGGTAAAGTTGATTGTGTACAAATAACACACATGTGGTTAAATCTTAAGCATGCATCTTTTCTTCATAATCATAATGTGACTTGTTCATTCGCCATTCCGTCGAGCGTTCCTCTGGCGTCGATCAACAGAGCCGGCCCTAGGGCTGGGCTGCATGGGCGACCGCCTGGGGCATCGACTATTGCGTGGGCATGAAATTCTCGAAATTTACCGATCAATATAGTTCATGTTTTGGACAATTTAACGACGTTTTAGTGTGAAATATAGTTGTTTTGTATATTTATCTAATAATTAGTATAGTCATGATGAGAAAATTAAGTTCAAGCCCCTCCATTAATGGAGGAAATTGGAAGGGGGTAAACCTGCATGAAGAAGACGACGACCCACAGGATTTTAGACTTTGTTTTTTCTTTTTTTATATTAAACCCTCTATATTAATTACGTATACACTTTTTACCCTTCTATTTTCCAGTTTATTAAATTCTTTCTTATTTGATATGTGTACTTGTAAATTTACTATGGGAAATGTTAAACAACGTAAATATGTCATCAAAAATTTATTTCATTTGATCACTTAAGATTGTTTAGAATATTTTACACATTGGACATTATGTTGTATGAGAAAACTACTTTTAACATTTTGGACTCATTATTATTAATTTTGAAAAATAAAAAATTACAAAATTTTTTCGCAAACAATTTATTGGTAAAACAGACAAAATTGAATTACTAAAATAGTTCATGCACAAAACCTAATGTTTTGCTCAAACTAAAATAGTGTTGATAAACATACGTACATTTTTCTTTTTTATATCTTTAAGGTCCTATATATTAATAAATGGCATAAGCTAGCTAAGTCCACTTAAGTGTTAATCCAAACTCTTAGAAGTCCTTAATTGGTAGCGATCAATGCATCAACCGGAAAGTGACAGTATATTGATCGTTTATAGTTTGGAAGGGCATTTTTCGATGACTCGCCCGGGGCAACAAAAAGCCCAGGACCAACCCTGATCAATCCTGAATCACATGTTTTGATTTTTGGTTGTATGTATTGTCTACTTAAACTAGATTTATAATAATACTGATTACAAATTCTATTGCATAACGTCACAAGATAGACATTAGCCATTTTGGTGCAAAGTCACTCACCTATTTTAGATCCTTATCAAATTACACAATTTTCAATGCGATTCATGCTATCAGATCTATTTATCCTTCGAAGAAAAAACCTTTCCATAATCTTTACAAGATCAAATTTCTTTTCAAAGCATCATAATTTTATAGAGTTCATAATCAGTTTAAGAGACATGTGATAATTAAAGTAGTAAAAATACTATGCCATTCTAGTATAGCTAAACAAACTTTATAATCGATGGTAAATTTAAAAACTATCATAACTAAATTTACTGATTTCCTCTTACTTAAATTCACATTTTAGATAAATATCATTTAAATCAGTTAAATGTGTAATGGTGTTGGTGTGAATACCAATTTAAGATACGATATATCTTCAGAATTATTGAACTACATGTCCACGGCTTAAAAAAAGTCAAATAAATAAGGTTAAGTGTTTATAAATCCAGTTAACTAAGTTCTCATATTCATTGTGTGTTTCTAATTATCCGAACGTAAATTGTATGTATAAAACTGATTATTTATTGTCATTGTATGTATTTTGTTGACATGTTAACTTGTAAAGATGTCACATAGCACCTTATATAAATAACACATTACCAAACAAGTTATTATATATATACAAAATATAGCTGGTAGTTAGGTACACAGAATAAATATTTACATTTACGACACTTAATAGGGAAAAAAACTAAATTAATTATTAATAATAATAATAAAAAAATGAATAAAAAACAGAAAAGGAAAAAAAAGTAAAGAATTATCATATATATATTCGAATAAATAAATATCATTCCCAGATTCTGTTCAATCATCCAATAAAACCTGTCCTAAAACCCTAAACCCCCTTCCAATTTCGGAGCTCCGAATCCTGTAAATTCATAAACCGATTTCATTTCTTCTTGTTCCACACAGCTCATCTGCGCTACCATGAACAACACATTTGACGGTGTTCATTTTTTCCGTCTATTAATCCAACGGTCAATAATTCACTTTCGGTGGAATTTGCTAATGGCGAACAACATCGAGTTGCACGATTCCGGGTACCAGGTAAACACACCTTTTACTAAATTAATCATTAATAGGATTTAGTTATCCCTTGTGCTGTAAATAAATCATAAAATAGATTATAAAAAGTTATGTTATCCTAATTGACTTAATTATGGGTTTAATTTTGGTGCAGTTGCTTGTGTTACTCCATGGCATCATCATACAATACAAGTTGCCGTGCAATTATGGCGATGAGGTTTAATTTCCCAAACCTTTTAGCATTATTCGTGTTTATGTATAGTTTGGTGATTTACGATGTGCTTCTATATGTCTGCGTGTATAGCTCTATACTTCATGTTGAAAAGTGATTACTGCATATCAATTTTAAAATTAACGGCCTAAAATAAACATGCTGGAACGTCGAATAATTTATTGAACAATAAAATTATAACGCCTTAAAATAAGTCACGGTGTCGGTTCTTTGGAGATTTTGTTTTGTTTAAAGGATTCATTGGTTTTAGTTCATTAATTGCTGGTTAACGATGATTAATGTATCAAAGTGTTGGTAGTAGTTATGAGTGTGTTGTCACTTGGTATATGAGTTAGATTAATTTTTTATATTTTTTACTTGAAATTTGTGTTTTTTTTTTCCGCATCACCTATTACACAAAGAAATGGATGTAACTTATATTTATAATTCAAAGATAGTGGATTTGTAAGGTACATGTTAAAGGGGTAATAGTAGATTCATGGAATATTATGTTTTAGTTGCAATACTGAAATGCTTGATTTTCAAGTCGTAGACATATTGCATGGATGTCTATATAATTCTCTTATATGTAATGCCTAATTTAGTTCCATCATGTAAGCCTCCTTTCTAAAATAGTAACCACATTTTTGTTCCTTTTATTATCGGAAGTATCGAAAGGCCTGCAAGAAGTTACCTGCGTGCAACATATGGTATGATTTATATGGTTATTGATTGAATTAGAGCTCAACTTGTGATAGTTTTTATTTTCTCTTCATTTTAGAGAAAGCACATCTAGTTGCCTTTTTCGTTGATCACGATGTAGAATATTTTCAAACACAAATTATCATTCCGAAGAATATGCTGATTTTTGGGATCATCAAAGTCTATTTGTCGAATAAGGTCCGATGAGAAATTCCAAACTAACATTCACTTTGTTTCTCGTTTCTTATTATTTACTTGTTGAATAGTAACATAGCATGCACAAAGGTAAATATCCTGTGCATCTATGTATGTTTTAAGTTATCAAAGCATAAACAAATGCATAGGTTGGTATTTCACGAAGGAGGGTTACCTGATGGAACATAAGTAACATATATTTGTCATGGAGAGGTGATGGATTTGTAAAACAAGTTTAAAAAATGCTGTTTTTATTTATTTTGTCTGAATTAGCAACATACCTTTAGTTTGTCATTTAGGAGTAGGATACCATACCTTTGTCCAGTTGATTCATCAAAGTATGTTAACGTCTTCTAATTTGATCATTCGGGTAACCTGTTTAAGTGCCTAATCAATGAGTTGGTGGTAACCCAAGGTGGCAACTGATGTGTTATTTTTCTTATATCTTTTTTCTTAAGTCCAAACACATGTATGCCAATTACACATTTACACATATTATATACACCACCTATATCTCAATTGAAATTTTGAACCCATGAACTATTTGTTTATAGGCTAACTAGATAAACTTCTTGAAATAGGTAACCAAAGATCATATCACACAATAAAGGACTTGATGTTCAATTCTGTTATAAAAAAGGTAACACATACCTTTTTTATATCAATATTTGACATTAACATGTTACCTTTATGTAACAAAAGTGAACTTGAACATCCAATCCTATTATTGTAACATATTGAACATTCAATCTTATTATTGTAAATATTAAGGTGCATTATGATCTATGGTTCCCTATCGAGCTTTCGTGATCGTATATTACCTTTTTCCGACATTTACCTTATAAAAATGACACATCACTGCCAACTAAACCTTTTTCAGGTTGTGACATTACCGAATAGCCTAATTGGGATATGTTGCCATCTTTTAATACAATGGAAATTAGGGATAATGGTATCGTAATGTAGTGAAGTTTACACTTTCTTCTACTGTATATATTCATGTTTTATAAGTTGTATTGTATATTTGTATGTATGACGGTTTTCTAAATTGTTTAATGTATGTATTTATGTCGGTTGATGATACACACAGTATAAAGTTGTTAGAAACTTTAATACATACATTAGACATTTTAGAAAGTTGCATACACACAATAAAACTTCTAAAACATGGATACATACAATAGTAAACTTTAATACATTTGGATACCATTAACCTAGAAATTACAATAAAAAGGATAAGTCAAAAAGTATGTTATTTTAGACAAGAAAACCCTTGAGTAAATTGCCATGGCATAGTGGAACCTTGCTCTCATGGGTGTTGCCCCTTGAATACCCCCACAAGCCCCCAAACTGAGTCGCCCACCCTTATATGCTTATATGTTTAATTATTATATGTAATTTTCACTAATCCTTATATATTAATTGAATCATTATACAAGATTACAATGCGATATATGTAAGGCCTTAACTTCTTTGCCTTTTAAGATTGCATTTATATTGCATTCATAATGGTGTTGTGTGTTTTTATATTTCATTGTAAATTCAAATGTCTCACCTTTTTTTATGTTAAGGGTAAATGAGTGGGCATTGTGTATATGTAAGAAAGTTAGACACTTAAAAATGTGCTTTTTTCCCTCTTTTAGCCTTAACATCATCGAAGTTATCCCCTAAGGTTCAATTTGTATCCAATTATGGTTGTTTGCTATCTTTTGGGTATTGCCTTTTGCATCAAATGTAAAGAGAATGTTCTTGTTTTGAAAACTTAATTGTTAATACTTGTGGCACTAGAATAAGAAACAATTTTTTTCTTTTTCTTCCTTTGTCATTCTATATTCCAAAAATTGAGATTTTAAATTTTGAAAATGCAAAAAAGTAAATTAGTTAGAGATAATAAACTACCAAGCCATATTCTAGTAGACAATAATGCTTTACAAAATATTGAAAACCGAAAAGTTGGTTTTGTGAAATTAGTGTTTAATTTTCATTCTTTTGTAAATGCGTTTACACCGTAGTTGTTAACTCATGACTCGGAATCTCGTTTTTTAACCCGTGACTCGACTTGTAAGCGATACTTTTTTACAATATATGTGTATGTGTCAATGTGTGTGTGTGTGTATATGTATATATATGTATATGTATATTTATATGTATATTATTGTTTAAGATTTAAGTTTCTTGTTCTTTAGAGAAGTAAAATATGGTGAGTGTCGATAGTTATGTCGTGAACTGACAACCAACACAAAGGCTTATATTAAAATAGATTATCAATTCTTTCTTTATTTTGTCCTTTATTGTATTACATTACAATAAAAGTTTGCTTCATTTTCTGACTCATAAGAGTCACACAAGCCTTGAAGAGTCACACACGACTATGAAGAGACAATAAACGACTTATAAGAATCAAAGTCATTTAAAAGTCGCATCGTTTTTTGGATTTTTGACTCGACTTGTAAGAGTTGACTCGTGACTCGAAAGAGTTTAACAACTATGGTTTACACCACAAAGTTCATAATAGATTTTTTGGTTTAATGGTTGCTATTTATATTCATTTTCTAGGACAACTTATATTCATTGAGTTATTATTAATAGCCGATTTCGCATAATTGACTTTGGTTTTACCTCTCTAGGGTTTGTATTGTATTTGCCCCCTTTCGTCCTTTGCCGCCGCTCAGTCCTTTCAGCACTACTGCCCGCCGATCGCCCACTTCTCTCTCAAACACAAACACGTCAGCTACTCGTTTGTAAGCATTAAAGGTATGTCAATCCTCTGCTGTGCTAATTCATTCTAAATATATCCTGTGTTTGGAGTCTCTATATGCTACACGATCTCTTTTAGTAGATGTTTTTTGAATCTAGATGAACCGGCAACTCAGCTATGCTGAAACTATTGTAGAAATTATTGACAGAGAAGGAAGTTTAGTTATCGGTTTTGAATAAATGTTGTCCCTTTTCTGGTTCACTCTTCATCTGATTACAAGTGGTTATTTGGATTTTGTTGCTAATTTAGCAACAAATTTTTAAATGTGTATTTTGTTGTTGTCAGGATCTAACATGATTATCTGTTTATGATAAAAAAAAAGTATAGAATTGATGTTGATTTTTATAGAGGGTCAATCATATTTGCATTCTCACTCTTGAGTGTGTTGTGTCTATATGTATCTTATTTTATGCTTATTAAAAAAAAAAACAATATGATTATCGTTAGACATCGGAGCTGAATTTTGCAGTTGATATTAAATACACTAACATATAAAAGTCATGTGCTGTTTCAAAAGGAAAAGGGAAAAACATATGTCAATCATGTACTAGCTATGTAGCTTCAATTTTGTCTCTTCTTTTTCTTTCTGATTAGCATATTTTCTCCGGCCTTTTTTGCTCAGGACATCATGAAATGTGTGGTTCTCTAGATATTTGCAAGTACTAACATGTCAATTTCATTTATAGAAGACTCAACAACGAAAAATGAAATTCGTGCCTCTCTTGGCCTGCTACTATCTATTCTCATATTGTCGAAAATAAATATGAAATGTCCAGCTTGTCTGATACTTCTTTTCTATAATCCTCTGGTGTATATACAGTTCCACAGGACTAATATTCGTGTGTAATGGATATGGAATTACAAGAAAACCAGAGTCAGACAGAGGTGGTGACAACGTGGGTTCCCTTCTTTTATATTCTACTGGTTGTAATTCATGTCTCTTTTGCTGGTTATAATTTGATAGTTTTATGATGTGAGTTTGCAGGTCAACAAGGTTGTTTGGGAAGCCCCCCAAAAGTCTGGCCGAATCTAGCTTATCACAACATAAATTGAAGGGGAAAATATCCAAAAAGTAGGTATTTGTTTTTGGACAATTTCTTAACTGAATCCCCATATCTATCTTTACTCTTGGATTATAGTAGATGCTAGATGTGTATGATGTTGTTCCTCGTTAGAATAAGAGAAAATATTGTAACTAAAGTCAAGTTAGTCCATATTTGTGTTCAATCCATCATAACATCATACACTATTAGACACATGGAAGTATCACTTATCTTTTGATGTTTTTATTTATCAAGGGCTCCGAAGAAGCATCATATTTTATTTGAGGAAGGAGGATTACGTGATGGAACTTGGTTAGTTTACCATTTCCATGGAGAGGTAGCTGTTCTATAATATGTATTCCAAATATTGATCAATATTGTTTCAATCATCTAATATCATTTTCCTTATAGATACTGCGAGTGGGTCATAAAAAGGGCCGTGGTATACTTTGTAGTTGCTGCAATACTGAGGTAATTTCTTTGTAAGCCTTAAGACTTAGCATAGAGCATCAAACAAATTGAATTTATTTTGTTTCATTTTGTCAATAGGTCAGCCCCTCTCTGTTTGAAGTTCATGCAGGCAAGCCCTCACGCAAAAAACCGTGAGTATCATCACACATGCACACATATTTGTATGTTTTGTTGAAGCTTTTCTGTATAGTTTATCAACTTTTATATTCACATATGGCCAGCTATGAAAATATTTTTCTATCAAATGGAATGTCCCTCCATGCATATTCATCATCTCTAAAAGCAAGTTGTGAACAAGTACAAGAGAAAAATGATCACATTTGCCGATTTTGTGGGGAAGAAAGAGATGAAGCATGCTGTGCTGGATGCCTTAGGTCTTTCCATAAAGGTAGAGTTTCAATTATGTTTTAGTTTTGTTGTTTATCGTGTTTTAATATTTCTTTTGCTTATGTAGTCAGTATTAGGCGTTTATAGCTTGAAACTTATTTCCCAACCTTTCTTTTGTGTCTGGTTTCCATCATTCTATTAATATAGTTTATCAATAGAGGTCTAAATATTATTTTTATGGGTAAAGAAGGTCGTATTATTATCTTTATTATTTTATCATACGTATAATTGTGTACCGAAAGTACTCTTATGTGCATATTTGGATTCTATGTGAAAAGTGCATTCCTATCTAGATAGGGAGAATTTCCATATATCTATCGTATTGGGCAAATTTAATTTCATAATACTATCATCATATATGCCATTGTTAAGTTCAAAATATATCATACATGCTTAAATGATTCATAATTATAACTCAAAATCCTTGGTAATTATCAATAAGCTCTTTATTAATAACTATACCCTCGTTCTTCTTATGTATTCTTGCTTTCTGATCATATTCTCAAGAACGAGGCAACTCTCAGTCTCTCACAACTCATTTGTTCCTGCCTACTTTTGAGTCGATGATTAGAGAAGAAAAAGTGGGAATTGGATGAGTAGCTGAAATAGATCTGGGTTTTGGGATAAGCTTGGCATTGGTATCATGATTAATGATTAATAATGATTTGATTGATACTTAAGCTTTTTATTATGATTAAATTAATCATTTGGGCATATATGGATATATATTACATTTAAGATTGGCATATATGATATTACGAGAATAAGTTGAGCAAATATGATTATGAAGCTTAGCAATGTTATATATGAAAAATTCTCCCTTCAAGAGATGGTTTTGCAGAATTGGGAATTTTTTTTTTTTTTTGATGAAGCTTGTGGGATGAAATCTCATTGTTTTGGCAGGTATATTGATTGAGGGACGTCTCGTTAGGATTGTTGAAAAGCCAGTTGTTGCATATGTGCCGCTTGTTGCATGCGTGTTATGCAGGTAGTCCCTTTTATAATATAAACCTCTCCCACTTTTCTGTATATTCACTTTATTTGCACTATATTACAGTATATATGCATATAAAAATTTGATGTAATTATATCGTATCATGTAATCTTGTTGGAATAACTTTGTTGTCTATAGAGAGTGTGATTTCAGCAAAAAAGGCTTCAATGATAAAACTGTTATAATCTGCAACCAGGTACGTTTTGTTACTCATCCCTTTTATTTATGGCTTCATAAATTTTTATCCCCTAATTCTTTTTCCATACCTCAGTGTGAGAAAGAGTATCACGTTGGCTGTTTAAGAAAGCACGATATGGCCTATCTGGAGGTGAGTGAATAATTGAATATGCTTTTGTTGCTCTTCATCATCTTTTACAACAACTTTTGACTTTTGTGGAGAAGATGAATTTAATATAACTTTCCATGTGTTTTAGGAATTGCCACGTGGCAATTGGTTCTGCACTGTGGCTTGTGAACGACTTTATTATGTCGTTAAGGATTTGGTTGTTTGTGGGTCAATGAAGGTCCCTGATTCTGTTATCGATTTAGTGAGGACGAATCTGAAGGATGATCTCACTGAATCTGATGTGAAGTGGATCGTATTTCATGGCAAATATGCTTCACAAGAGCATAAATTGCTACTTGAAGAAGCAGTTCATATATTTCATGTTAGTTATTCTTATACTCTGCAGTTCAATGGATAAATTTTTCCAAATGATTTATTTTGTTGTTTTGATGCTAACAGGACCGCTTTAACCCTGTTATTGATTCGGTAACGGGAAAAGATTTTATTCAATCAATGGCACATGGGTAAGTGCATAGTGAAAGACGTGCCAAGTAGGTAGTTATTTTTTTTGTTCTTTAGCCATTTATCACTCACTCCTTGAACTAACAGGAAGCGATTGGGTGACTCGGATTTTGCGGGAGTACTTTGTGCGACTTTGACAATAGAGTGCGTAAAATTACATTTCTCATGTTGTATATATTTTAACTTTCAATTTTCTTGGTGATTTAATGTCATTATTCCTTTGAGATATTTCCGGACTCTAAGTTGACTCTAGTAATCATTCTTATGCTGATTGTGTAGCTTAAAGGTGGTTACAGCTGGAATGTTTCGTATTCTTGGGCACGCAGTTGCAGAACTTCCATTCGTTGCTACTAGTAAACCCAACCAGAGGAAGGTGTGTATATTATTCCCTTCTAAATCATATGCTCATAGGCCATTCTAGTAACGCTGTTTTACCGACCTATATCATATATCTGTTAGCATTTCTTGCATGTTACCTCTTTTCTAGCTATGTTGATTTAAGTAAATATGTCAACTTTACTTGGTTTAAATAGAAACACAAGTCAGTCAATCAATCAAATTTGCATAGGTATTTAATTACGAAAGAGTAAGTAAATGAATCCGTTTGCATTCATATGCTCATGCACAGCCGACCACACATGTTAATGGCTAATGTTTATCAAACTTAGTTTCTGAAAACTAGAGGTTGCAAATCCGGCTATTAGGTTTTGGATAACGGGTCAAACTGGAAAATCTTCTATAAGTGCTGGGCTGGGTTGACCTGCTACAAATTATTAATTAATGTACTCGAATTTTTTTTAAAACTATATTATTTAAATATTATCTAATGATTGAAAACTTGAAATAGATAACTATAGGGGGTTGAAAACAGTTGAATAGCACTTTAAGTGACTTGTACGGTTGGACCCAACCAAGTTCTTTTTTCTTAGCTAAAATTTTCAAATTTGACATGTCAGGAGTTGTGGTATGACCCAAATAAGTCCATGATATATTTTTCAGATATTCTAAATCATAGATAAGTTCTGCCAAATTATTATCTGATTCTTTTAAAACTTGTCTGGCTACATTTTCAGGGCTACTTTCAACTGTTCTTTGCACGCTTTGAGAGACTACTCTCATGTTTAAGCATTGAAAAAGTTGTGCTTCCGGCAGCGAAAGATGCCAAATCCATGTGGATAGAAAAATTTGGTTTCAAGGAAGTAACCCCTGAACAAGTAAGTTGGTTTAAATGTGTTTTCCAAGAAGTTTTGATAATTCTTACTTACGCATATATGATTTGTTGTTTGGCGGGTTTCAGCTTAAGGAATACCGTCAGATTCATACAGCAATGGTGGCTTTTGAAGGAACCACATTGCTCGAAAAAGAGGTCCGTAAGATGTCGGACTACTAGTTGAGATAAATTTTGTTACGTTGACGAGGTTATTGAAGTTGCTAAAGCATCTTGGAGATGTTTTTTTTTTTGTTCTGTGCTAACTGGTTAGAAGTTTGCCAGACAATGATCTGTTTAGGCAGGGATGTACATATAGTGGCTAATTCTGTAACTAAACGCACCCTTAAAGTTTACCCTGTTTGCTTCGAAGTTTCTTATGTAGTTTGTAGTTTGTATGATTTTATTGCATTGTTTTCAATATTAGGTGTCATTGAATTTTGCCTGATATATGACTTTTGTTTTGTGCCTTTCTTATACTACCTCCGTCCCATTTGAAATGTCCACATTACTATTTTGGGATGTCCCATTATAAATGTCCACTTTGATATTTAACCAATCAAAAAAGGTTTTAGTGGGTGAATATAATATTTGATTGGTGAAAAGTGGAGTTAGTGGAGAATCCTAAAACTACGTGCAAAGTCAAAGTGGACATTTGTAATGGGACGGAGGGAGTAGAAGTTTGATGGATGAACTTCATTTTTGGTCATTAATTAGTTAATGTTCACAAGTTTTTTTTTACCTTGTGAACGTCGAATCAATATTTAAATACTTCTTATAATTATACTAGTAAATTTTAAGGCCGTCCGATGGATGGCCCACTTTCGAAAAGGTTAATTTTATGTATATTATCTTCAAAGTTATTGGTTGATGGTAACGTAATCAAACTATCATAATAACGATGATAATGTGTAACTGTATATGAAGTTACCAAACCTTTAGTTGTTCAATAAAATCTTGTACATCCAAATAAATAAAAAGCACTCAAAAAAATGGCTAAGAAAAGTTGATCCAACTATGGCTAGTAAAAAGGGTAAAGAAGTAGTTGATAATGTAGTACCACAAGTTCAAAAAAAAAAGGCTAAGAAAAGTAATGCAGTGGATGATGATGTAGAGTTGAATGTGAATCCATTGGAGGACAATGTGGTAGTAGGTGTTGGTAAAGGTACAGTTCAGCCATTAAAGAACATAAGTGTCAAAAATAATAAGAAAACGGAGGCTGGGGGTTGTAGTACTAAACCTGGTAAAGAAGATGAGGTTGAAAGTGAATCTGATGATGATGTGGAGTATAGTGATTCTTCTGATGCAGAGTCTGCATATTCACTTGACCATTTGAGTGAAGGTGAAGATGAAATAGCAGAGGTTAGGAAGGGTAATCCCATTGCCAAAATTCCACAAAAAAAACATCTACCACAATTAGGAAATCCTACTTCTAATGCAGAAGGTGAGGATGATATGCAGAAGGTTGTGTACACTGAGCATGAGGAGTTTATTAAAGATTTAATTGAAGCTTTGAAATCAAAGTGTGATGATGAGCTTCCAACTGATCCTATGCCTATTCCTGAACCACCATTAGAGAAATATCTCATTCATGACACTTCAACACATTGGAGATTTAAGGCACCAAAGGTACAACAAAATACACTATTAACTACAATGAGTTTGAAATATAAATTATGCATTATGTTTAATTTGTGTGACTTAATTTGAATATTGATTGTTTAGGTTGGTGAAAGGTATGAAAGCCCTCAACAGTTGAAAGATTTCCTTTCTTACTATGCCTTGGCACAAGGATACTCAATATGGTATCAAAGGAGCAGCTACTCTAAAATCATTGCTAAATGCGGACAAAGGCCTGCAAGGTTGAAAGATAAGAAGAAGGGGAAGCAGATGAAAGGTAAAAGGTACCCAACAAAAAGGAACACTAGGAACAGCAAGAAGGGAGGTTGTAACTTTAGATTGATGGCAAGATAGATGAAAGAAGAGGAATCATTCATGGTAATGTCAATGAATGAAAATCATAATTGTGCAAGGAATTTTAAGTTTGGATCCTTAATCAACTACAAGTGGATTGGAAAACACTTTGCAGAAAAGATTAGGATGAATCCTGAGATTAGATTGTGTGAACTTGCTGAGATGGTCATGAAAAAATACAGGTGCATAGTCGGTAGTCAGCAATGTAAAAAGGCAAGATCATGGGCCTTAAATGAATATGAGAAAACTTTGGGAGAACATTATGGAATGCTCAGATCATACGGTGAGGCCTTAATACAAACAAATCCAGGGTCAACTTTCCAAGTTGGAGTTACAGTGAATCCTGATGACAAGGTGTATTTTGAGAGAGTGTATGTTTGTTTGAAGGCTGTTAAAGATGGGTGGTTGAATGGTTGTAGGAAAGTTGTAGCTTTAGATGGATGTTTTTTGAAGAGTGTGGTTAAAGGTGAATTACTTACTGCAGTGGGTAGAGATGGTAACAACCAGATTTACCCAATAGCTTGGGCAGTGGTTAGTGTAGAGAATAAGGAGAATTGGAGTTGGTTCTTAAGCCTGTTAAGTCATGATTTGCAGAGTCCTTCAGGACATGATATAACTCTTATTTCTGATCAACACAAGGTATGTGACTAACTCTCATTTATGAATATCATCATTATATTAAATTGTAACCAGTAGTATTTATATAAATTAAACATGTTTAATATATGTTTTAGGGATTGATTGAAGCTGTCAAGTCTGTGATGCCTGATGCAGAGCATAGGCAATGTGCTAGACACATTTATGAAAACTTCAGAAAGAGGTACAGTGGAGTGGCTTTTAGGAACATGTTCTGGAGTGCTGCAAAGGCTTCTCATGAAGGTGAGTTCAATGAGGTAATGGCTTAACTAACAAGAGCTAATCTTAATGCTTATAAGTACTTAATGGATAGAAACCCCAAATCTTGGTCTAGAGCCTTTGATTGTATACTGGTTGTGAAGCAGTCGAGAATGGGTTTAGTGAGTGTTGGAATTCAGTCCATTTAAGAGTAAGAAACAAACCTATAATCACAAAGCTTGAGGCAATTAGAGTCATTGTTATGATCAGAATGGAATCAATAAGGGAAATCAGTGATAAATGGGAGCTAGATAGTCGGGATATCACACCAAGAATTAGGAAAAAGTTAAATTTCATAAAAAATCAGGTTGGTGGCTACTTAGTGATACATGCTGGTGGTAGTGAGTTTGAAATCAGAAAACATGGGAGGTCATGGGCAGTAGACATAGACAAGAGTAAGTGTTCTTGCAGGTTATGGGAGTTAAGTGGGGTACCTTGTGTACATGGAGTGGCTGCTATCTTGAAATGTGATCAATTACCAGAAGATCATGTTTCATACTAGTTTAGAATGGAGATGTATTTGAAAGCTTATTAGTATCATGTAACCCCTATGCCTGGGATGGAATTTTGGCCAAAAGTTGAGCAAAATAAACCATTACCTCCTGTAGCTAGGAAAATGCCTGGAAGGCCTAAGAAAAAGAGGCACAGGGCTGCTTATGAGCCAAGAGTTGGGTCAAGCAGAGTTTCTAAGCATGGTGTTATAATGACATGTCAAAATTGTTATGAAAAAGGTCATAACTCAAAGGGTTGTAAAAATGAAAAAGTTATAAGAGAAAAACCACCAAAGAAGAAAGCTGGAAGGAAGAAAAACATTGATCTTGAAAAGAAAAGGGCTAGGAATGTTACACCTTCAACTCAACAACCAAATGAACTTGTTCAAGATGATGCAGAAGATGTACCTGAGTCAAGCAATGGCAGGGAAAAGCAGTCAATTGAAAATCCAAAACTGGGGGTTACAAGATGTGGTTTCAAGTGGTCTTCAAATGGATCACCACTGAAACATCCAAACACTGGTTAGTATATTCTTTATATGCTACTTATATCCACCACTAGTTTTAGTCTCACACTTATGATGTATATCATTATTATTGGTCACTTTCAGGTGCTGAAAAGCAGGCCGGATCCAGTGTTTCTAAAAAAAAGAGATAAAGTTGGTGCTTCAGTTGGAAAACAATCAAAAAAACAAAAGACAAGTATCCAAAAACAACCTAAAAATGTAGTGTTATATGTTTATGTTTATGTGCAAAACTTAATTTAATCATGTTTGATTTTTTAGTATCTGGGGTTGATGGAGTAGGATCAAATGGTGCTACCAAAGTAGCAAAGAAAGGTGGGATTTGCATTGGAAAACCAACTACAACAACAAAAACAAAAACAAAAACATGTAAGTTGAATCCACTAGTATTTAGTATAAGGCCCTTAGTATAAATCTAGTAATAATTGTTATTAACCATGCCTTATGCTTCTGTCAATTTATGTAGTATATGAGATTGATAATGCTAGTGGATACAATGCTGGTAAGAAACAAACAACAAATGGTGGTACTTGGAGGTCACAAGGTGGATCAAAGACTGCAAAAAGAGGTGGTTTTTCTGTTTCTTCTCTAAGAAAAGGGCTAGGATCATTGACTGCAAGAAGTGTGGGTGATTCAGTGTCAAGACTTGGATCACAAATACCAACAAGAGGAATGCTTGCAAATCATGGAGGTGGGCCAGTAACAAGGAATGCAGCAAGAGGAAACAAAAAGGTTACATTTGGGAGGACAATGGCCTGGTTCACTTGTGGTTTGGGCTCATCTGGGACAGTGGTTGGAAACAATGACTCAACTAACCCAACCAATGTCTCAACTGAAGATTCAATATATGAGTTCACAGATGCCAATCCACCACCAATCATTGATACTCAAGAATCCCAGACTGGAAATGTGGTTAAAAAAAGAAAGGCAAGTGAAACAATTGCCAAGCAAAAAATTGCCAAAAAGGTTCCTGGACCTGGAAGCAGTCATGACAATGCAAAGGACCTTGAGTAAAAAAGAAGATGTTGGTGGATTTGGTGTGCTATTATGACTTAATCTTATGTTTGTGACTGCTGTAATTTGTTGCAGTTGTAATATATTGCAGTTTGTCAATTCTGTGTAAATTCTTACCTTATGTTGCAGTTCTAAGTTTCATTTGTTATTATATTGCAGTGTGTCAATTCAGGCAGTGTGTCAAATAGGTAATATATTGCAGCTGTAATTTGTTGCAAAAGGGTTTTTTCATTCATACTAAATTCTTGCCATACCATGTTACAATAGAACAACAATCCATACCTTAATTGAAACACCTAACAGTAAACAAAACTTACTTCATAACAAGAACAACAATGACTACACATAACAATACTACAACACCAATTAAAAGTGCAAAAAATTGGTCAAACATCTTCAATTTTGTCTTCAGTAAAGTCAATTCTTCAACATTCTTCACCTTTGATTCTGCATCTTCTTCCATTTCATTGAACATCTTCTTGTTTTTTACTTCTATCCTTAACTGATACACTATGTTCTTGTAATACTCACTTGGAAGCTCCACATCAAGAAAGTGATATTTGGTACAAAAACGGGATTTTACCTTGTTTATAAGAACAAAATACAAAAACATTTAGCTTTGATTTTACCAAAATTACTTTCAATTGACAGATTACAACACTAAAATAAAATTTAGGTTAAAACTTACATCTGGGCATTTCACGAATCTACGGGCCGGGTTGGTGTGGGTCCAAGATGTGCGAACATACATCTTCTCTCCACACTGGCAGTAGTAAAATTGAGGTTCCACATGTCGATTTTGAGAAGAAGAAGATGATGCCATGGTTACAGAGGAAAAAATAAGCGGGAATGTAAGTGGTGAAATGGGAGGGAATGGGAGGGAAGGGTTTATAAAGAATTTGTAACACCCATTTTATTGGCTTAGTAATAATTGGGTAAATTCCTAACTTTAAATAATTGTTTAATGTGTTAGAAAATTAAATTGTTTATTGTGCTATGTTTGTTGTGAATGGTTAGTCAAAAAGTCAAATGACTTATTGTGACTAGTAAATTATTATTTGTTTTAACTTTATATAGTTAACGGTAAAATAAAATTGTTGGAATCGTAAATGGTTTTTAGGTTCCAGACAATAGGTTTAGAAGGGGACTAATTTTAAATGGTATACGGAGTCGGTTTGGTGAGAACCGACTTATGTTTTTTTAAATTCTTCCACTTTCCCAAAAGGGAAATTCATTTTCATTTTTTGAAAACCTAGTAATCATAATCAAAAATTAAAACAAAGATTTAGGCTGTGATTTTGCTGGGCTTATTCATCATCATCATCTCTACTCCTTCCTAGCTTGTAAGTGTTATGGTTTATTTATAATTGAAATTGGGTTTTGATTGAATCATGTAGATTAGTGATGCATATGTGAAATTGAGACTTGAAAGATTGTTAAATGATGCTACCTATGTTAGTTAATGCTAGTTGATGAATTGTAATGATTAAAAAACTAAGTTATGTTGATATGGTGAAAAATTTCCGGATATGGGGTTTTCACAGGTTGTAGGTCGCTGGGAAGAAGGTAGTACCCGGCGGGTACTACCATTACCCGGCGGGTAGTCGGGTTGGATTGTTACCCGGCTGGTAACATAACTAGCCGGCGGGTAAACGGGCTGGATGTGAAACCGGCTGCTAATTTTGGTACCCGACTGCTATTATAAGCTTAAAACAAACGATTTGTTCTGTTACCACAAAAGTTAAATTACCCGGATGATTTGCATAGAACCCGGCTGGTTCTTGTTCTACCCGCCGGGTAGATGGAGTAACTGGCGGGTACTCCTGTATTTTCAGGATTCTTGAATTTTGACCTTTAAATTGTGGAGATGCTTGCTCTAGCTTAAGTACTTGTAATATATATGTTTCATGTATGGTTAATTGTAACCTAGTATGAATAATATTTATAATTTGATTGTTGGAAACGTTTGATTAAAAATGCAATTGAGTAGTTATAAATGATATTATAACTTGGTAATTGTGATAAGTTGATATTATGATTATGAAATGTGTAACACCCTCAAATTTCGGGTTGCGGAAGCGATCGGGTCGGGTGTTACCAAATTAAATATCACAGCATAAGATACATAATGAACGACTCTAAATGAGACGTTTGAAAATAATTATACATTTACCAAATAGGACGTTTACAACGTAGCGAGTTTAATAGAAATTTCAAATACATAATTTGAAAATACAAAAGTAAATGCAGAGTTGTCCCAAATGTTCGAAATCATGCGACTCGAGCTAGCATAATCTTGTAGTAATCCTAATCCTGCTGGGCACCTGAGAACACATGCTAAAACAGGTCAGCTATAAAGCTGGTGAGTTCATAGGATAGTTAGTTAAAATCATGATGTAATAAACCCTGTATGTTTTGAAGAGTCGTTTCAAATTCGGCCATTTTGAATAGTATTATATTGAAGTTTGCAACACCAATGTGTTTTGAAAAGTAACTCAGAATCCACGATTCTGACTTGTATTATGTTGGAGTTTTGTAATACAAATGTGTATACAATGGACGAGGTATCTAATACCTAAGTAATAGAGATACGTACCTAAGTACCTAATAATTGAGGCTATTCGAGCCTGAATACCTTTATGGTATTACGTAAGTTTAACAGAGTAGGGCAATACCTGCCTAAGTTTGAAATCAAGTAATGTATGATCACGTCATATGATGTTGAGTAATTTTTGATAGCGTGTTGCATCCAGCAACGTAATCGTAATCCCACGGATTATTGTTGTATGTTCGTTTACCCGGCTAGCATAAGCTAACCCGAACATGATTGAGCTAACGGCCTCGCGTGGAAGCACCACCTATCCGTTAACTTATTGTGAACCCCGAGTATAACTCGCTGATCCATGATTTTACTGAAATTATGTCCACTGCAATACCGTGGTTTCGTTTTATGCCCACTTTACCGTGGCATCGTTTGGTGCCCGCTGCAATACCGCGGCATCATTTTTGAATTGCTCGCAAGCAATTTGTAATTGAGCCGGCAGTACAACGACATGCCCGACTAAGTAAATCGTATAATAGTATGTATACCGATATGTATGGATATTCATCAGGTGACACCCCCACGGTTGGATTACATCCTGGGCCGGGGGTCCATCCCTGGTTGGATTACATCCTGGGCCAGAGTCGTCACCAGTTGAGTTGTATTGATATAAGAAGTCTGTACTAACGTGTGATGCTATTGTATACTCCTAGTCTAAAGCCTAGCAAGCATATATATCGGAGTCTCGGGGAAATGTTCACTTAAGTCTAGTTCCCGTTTTAGTGATAATGAAGAGTGTCGACGGTTTTGGTTCCCAAGGAATAACTAAAACATGTACGGTATAGATGTTGTCTAGCGTAGGTAGAACTAACTAGTTCTAATGTATTCAATGATATTGTCCCGTGACAATATGGCCAAAAGATTTTGATAACTAAATCAAGTTATGTGTTGGTAATCGTTTTCCATCGCCCTAACAGGGTACGAATGCAGCCTATCTAGGTTAAGCATCGATATTGTTCTAAAACAATATTAAGGGTGTAATTCCTAAGTATTACACATTTCGTATTACATGCAGTAATATAAATAGTTGTGAATTATAAACGATTATTAATACAATTCGAAAACATTAATTGAGCATGTGTTTCACCCCGAAAATAGTAAAACGGTTGAAAGAGTGGGGCTATGAAACTCACCTGAGAAGCTAGCGTCCTAGTGTAACGAGTCGTGCCAAGTATAATCTCCTAGTGTCCTAAACACGAGAGATTTCGTATGTTGGTAAGTGCGGTTCGTTATTGATGATTTGTAATAATAATTCATATTATTATTAGGTTTGAGCTTTCGTATACTTTATAAAGTATATTTGTTTTGAGTACAAGTCGTATCATATTTGAATTGTCATTTGAAAAACGTATCCCGACACTTAGAAAAAATATGGCTGTTGTCTGTTTTCTGTTACATAACATGCGACACAAAAATGTGTCATGCGACACAAGGGTTGTGTCGCATAGAGTGCGACACAAGTGCTCTACGACACAGTGGTTGTGTCGCAAAAGCTTGCGATGCTAAATCAATAGCGACATAAAGGTTGTGTCGTATGGGAATACGACACAATGTGCGACATAAGGATACGACACAAGCGTTGTGTCGCATGAGTGGTTTATGCGACATAAAATGCGACACAAGCGTTATGTCGCAAAGATGAACACCGGCCCAGAAACTCGCGGCTGTCGCGTTTTTCCGGCCAAAATCGCAAATCTAACGCATTTTTGAGCTGTAAAATTATGTTTTCTTTGTTGTTTAGGTTATAACTAAGTTATGTAACCATTATTACATGAAAACATTACACCAAAATGATTAAATCTAAAGATTTAGAAATTTCTTACAATTGCGAATCGAGGCCAAACGAGGAAGAAAACGAGGGTGTCGCCTTTGTTAATGTTGTTCCTCTCTTGATGGTGGTTCCGAAAATGTTGGTGATGATGATGTTGATTCCGATTTTGATGATGATGATATTAGTTGTTGTTGTTTGGTGGAAGAAAAAGAGAGAGAGATAGAGATGAGAAAAGAAAGGGAAGAAGAAAATGAAGAGAGAGTGAGAGGGGGGTGTTTGGGATCGGCTGACCAAAAGGGAGGGAGGGGGTTTTCCCCCGCTTCGTCCCTAATTCACGGTATAAAATACCCCTGTTTTCGTACCCGCTCGTAATTTAAAATGATACCTTAAATTCTCAAATTTATTTATATTCGTTCGAAATGTTTTTGAACCGAATTATTTTATGAAAATATCATTTTGGAACAAAAGTTTAATCGTTTGTTTTCGCGCGTTTTCAGGAAATTTAGAATGCGTTTTTAAATTTAAAACGACTTACATTTTGAATATTTTGATATAATTGCACATAAAATACAATTATTTGAAGTTAAATTTTGGCGCTAAAATTGACTTTTTGACCGGGTATTACATTCTCCCCCTGTTAAGAAAATTTCGTCCCGAAATTTAAAGTGATGTCGTGGTCGTGAGGGTTCTGGAGAGCAATGTACGTATGAGGAATTTATCGAGTAGGTATTTGACATATCATGTCTTATAACGGGGTTGAAGGGCAGTCAATCCATGACTGTGTCGATGTTTATCGTGGTAGTCACATTCTGACTATTTCGTTCGTTTAGAGTTGAAGGCATATTGTGGTTACGAGGTAACCATTTATGATGTGCTCCGTTCAGGACTAGATGGTTGTCACATAGTGACCGTTTGGTAAGTCGTCCTATCAGGACTAAATAGTTGGTGAACGTGCAGTAGATCAGTCTGCTGAAAGCAAACATTGAGTTTTATGTGGGCCTAGGTCAACTAGCCCTAAGATGTAATCAATATTAGTTTGAATAAATGATATCGAGGATAATAAGTACGCGTTTAGTGAATCCATAATTGAAGGGTTATGTTTTCGAGGAGAGATTGTACTTACATTATCGTTGGAGAGTTATTTGATTTACTCGGAGTCGATTAAGTGAATTTTGCGTCTTTTTGGGCAGTCCTTCTTGTAATGACCAGGTTCTTTACATTTGAAGCATATTCTTCGAGAGTCGGGATTGGCAGGAACTCTGCAGTTCCGGATTACGTGTCCATATCGTTGGCATCTTTCGCAGGGTAAACCGCATAATCCGTCATGATGACGTTTACAGCCGTGACAAAATGGTTTGTTACCCGCATAGCCTTGTCTTTCGTTGGGTTCGACAGCATAGTACCTCAAGGGTTCAGGTTGATTCGTTAGATTTTGGCTAGAGCTGGAACTTCCATTCCCTTTTTCTTGATTGTTTTCCGTTGCAGGTGGCCCGCGTCGAACCACCTGTGCCATGAGTCTGTGGGCCATGCGAACATCATCGTCTATAGTGACAGGTTTCGAGGCTGTGACCAAACCTTCAATTTGCATAGGAAGTCCCCTTATGTATTTTTCGATTCGTTGGGGTTCAGGGTTTACTATGGTTGGGCAAAAGTGTGCTAGTTGTTGGAAACGATTGGTATATGTTTCGATGTCGTTGTCTTTTACGGTGAGGTGCCAAAGTTCGTCCTCAAGTTTGTGAAGTACTTCGATGGGACAATATTTGTCCTTCATGATTCGTTTCAGGTCTTCCCACGGAAGTTCGTGAGCAGTGTCGATTCCTACAGTTCGAGCGTGAAAATTCCACCAGGTAGAGGCATCATCCTGGAGGGTGTATGTGGCGTACAAGACTTTGCAGTCGTCGGGGCAGTTGCACATGCGGAAAATAGATTCCATTTTCTCGAACCATCGAATTAATCCGACAGCTCCTTCAGTACCAACGAAGTTTGGTGGTTCGCATCTCAGGAAATCCCTAAAAGTGCAAGGCTTTACTTGGTTCTGAGCAGCTAGGGTCGCAGTCACTGCTTTATTAATGATTTGATCGTGCTCAGCTTGAGTGAAAGTTTGTCGTTTAGGAGGCATGATTCTTGAACAAGAATGAAATGACAAAGTGTGAGATCTTTATTCAAAGATTTTGACTTTTATAGTTGTATACTCGGATGTAAAAGTGATAGTTATCCAGAAACCACTTAAGGTATCCATATGAAAGTCCTCGGACTTTGAAATTTTAAATGTGTAGTCGTACTAACGACCTATTTGTGTATTATATGTAGTTTGACCAGAACCATAGTATTGTCGTAGTCTATCAGACTATAATGTAGTACTAAAGTACTATAGATGTAATTCTAATGAATTAGAGTGTATTCATCGAATGAGGCATCCCATGCCTTAGTAGTTGTGGTGTGGCACTTCGTGCCCAGTAAGGAAATCGTGTATGCGTATAAGTGTACAAGGTCCTACAGCGAGTGTTCATATGTAAAGTAATCGAGTGGGACACCTCGTGTCCAGTAGAGTAGTCATATATACATATATGGTGTACACGTAACTATACAAGTATACGTGTGTAGTAAAAGTCAGGTGTGGCATCTCGTGCCCAGTTAAGTAAATGTATATGTATATATAAGTCGTACATGTAACTATAACAAGTCCACATGCATATTGAATAGTAGCTCATCGAGCCTGGTGTAGCACAACGTGCCAAAATGTAGTGCCCGAAGCACCGTAATGTATTATGATTGTAGTACCGAAGTACTATGAAATGCAGCACCACGTGCAGAAATGAAGTGCCCGCGGCACCGTAATTGCAGTACCCATGTACTGTGAGTGTAGCACTACGTGCCGAATGCAGTATAAACATACTGTGTAATTGTAGCACCACGTGCTGTGTGTTGTGCCCGAAGCACCATGTGACACCACGTGCCATGAGTTGTTCGATCGTAGCCCCAAGGCCGGATATGCGTTGAAGTTATGTGATTTCCCAAACGTAGCACAAATGCTAGAATGTACGTGCCAAGGCACTGAGGTATTGAATTGATTGATCTAAATGATCAAATTGTGATTTTTATAATTTTTGTGGACTTAGTCATCACTAATCCAATGGTGACCAGTATGATCAAAGAGGATAAACTCGTTTGTTTGTTTTAAGTTTCATGGACGTTTAGCATGTGTGGGTTTCCATTCCCATTGAATACGTTTGTACCTCCTTCCCGAGGTTCAGTGATATATGTGATATTCTCCTATGCGTACATAAGGAGAAAGTGTCGAGTTGTGATAGTTAGGAAGACGGCGATGTGCCTCTTCACGAGTAAATGATAGTACAGCGGAATTGAGTTGTATATACCCAGTATATATTTGATACGTAGAAGTAGTATACATGTAAGGCCTATTAGTATATACCTACAGTACATATAATAGCCTAGGATGTCTAGCACAAAACAATCAGAGTCAACTAGTGCATTCCTAACTCAGTATAACCCCTTTCAGATCTTACATCATCTTTATTTAATTGTACATAGTTAGCTACGCTATGTTAAATTAAACTCGTATGATGTAATTCCTGAACCAGTCATACCTAATGAGGAATACTGCCTAACGGTCATAGTCTAGGCCCACTAAATGCAACCTAGTTCACTATAACCTTAGGCTCTGATACCAATCTGTAACACCCTCAAATTTCAGGTTGCGGAAGCGATCGGGTCGGGTGTTACCAAATTAAATATCACAGCATAAGATACATAATGAACGACTCTAAATGAGACGTTTGAAAATAATTATATATTAACCAAATAGGATGTTTACAACGTAGCGAGTTTAATAGAAATTTCAAATACATAATTTGAAAATACAAAAGTAAATGCAGAGTTGTCCCAAATGTTCGAAATCATGCGACTCGAGCTAGCATAATCTTGTAGTAATCCTAATCCTGCTGGGCACCTGAGAACACATGCTAAAACAGGTCAGCTATAAAGCTGGTGAGTTCATAGGATACTTAGTTAAAATCATGATGTAATAAACCCTGTATGTTTTGAAGAGTCGTTTCAAATTCAGCCATTTTGAATAGTATTATATTGAAGTTTGCAACACCAATGTGTTTTGAAAAGTAACTCAGAATCCACGATTCTGACTTGTATTATGTTGGAGTTTTGTAATACAAATGTGTATACAATGGACGAGGTATCTAATACCTAAGTAATAGAGATACGTACCTAAGTACCTAATAATTGAGGCTATTCGAGCCTGAATACCTTTATGGTATTACGTAAGTTTAACAGAGTAGGGCAATACCTGCCTAAGTTTGAAATCAAGTAATGTATGACCACGTCATATGATGTTGAGTAATATTTGATAGCGTGTTGCATCCAGCAACGTAATCGTAATCCCACGGATTATTGTTGTATGTTCGTTTACCCGGCTAGCATAAGCTAACCCGAACATGATTGAGCTAACGGCCTCGCGTGGAAGCACCACCTATCCGTTAACTTATTGTGAACCCCGAGTATAACTCGCTGATCCATGATTTTACTGAAATTATGTCCACTGCAATACCGTGGTTTCCTTTTGTACCCACTTTACCGTGGCATCGTTTGGTGCCCGCTGCAATACCGCGGCATCGTTTTTGAATTGCTCGCAAGCAATTTGTAATTGAGCCGGCAGTACAACGACATGCCCGACTAAGTAAATCGTATAATAGTATGTATACCGATATGTATGGATATTCATCAGGTGACACCCCCACGGTTAGATTACATCCTGGGCCGAGGGTCCATCCCAGGTTGGATTACATCCTGGGCCAGAGTCGTCACCAGTTGAGTTGTATTGATATAAGAAGTCTGTACTAACGTGTGATGCTATTGTATACTCCTAGTCTAAAGCCTAGCAAGCATATATATCGGAGTCTCGGGGAAATGTTCACTTAAGTCTAGTTCCCGTTTTAGTGATAATGAAGAGTGTCGACGGTTTTGGTTCCCAAAGAATAACTAAAACATGTACGGTATAGATGTTGTCTAGCGTAGGTAGAACTAACTGGTTCTAATGTATTCAATGATATTGTCCCGTGACAATATGGCCAAAAGATTTTGATAACTAAATCAAGTTATGTGTTGGTAATCGTTTTCCATCGCCCTAACAGGGTACGAATGCAGCCTATCTAGGTTAAGCATCGATATTGTTCTAAAACAATATTAAGGGTGTAATTCCTAAGTATTACACATTTCGTATTACATGCAGTAATATAAATAGTTGTGAATTATAAACGATTATTAATACAATTCGAAAACATTAATTAAGCATGTGTTTCACCCCGAAAATAGTAAAACGGTTGAAAGAGTGGGGCTATGAAACTCACCTGAGAAGCTAGCGTCCTAGTGTAACGAGTCGTGCCAAGTATAATCTCCTAGTGTCCTAAACACGAGAGATTTCGTATGTTTGTAAGTGCGGTTCGTTATTGATGATTTGTAATAATAATTCATATTATTATTAGGTTTGAGCTTTCGTATACTTTATAAAGTATATTTGTTTTGAGTACAAGTCGTATCATATTTGAATTGTCATTTGAAAAACGTATCCCGACACTTAGAAAAAATATGGCTGTTGTCTGTTTTCTGTTACATAACATGCGACACAAAAATGTGTCATGCGACACAAGGGTTGTGTCGCATAGAGTGCGACACAAGGGTTGTGTAGCATAGAGTGCGACACAAGTGCTCTACGACACAGTGGTTGTGTCGCAAAAGCTTGCGATGCTAAATCAATAGCGACATAAGGGTTGTGTCGTATGGGAATACGACACAATGTGCGACATAAGGATACGACACAAGCGTTGTGTCGCATGAGTGGTTTATGAGACATAAAATTCGACACAAGCGTTGTGTCGCAAAGATGAACACCAGCCCAGAAACTCGCGGCTGTCGCGTTTTTCCGGCCAAAATCGCAAATCTAACGCATTTTTGAGCTGTAAAATTATGTTTTCTTTGTTGTTTAGGTTATAACTAAGTTATGTAACCATTATTACATGAAAACATTACACCAAAATGATTAAATCTAAAGATTTAGAAATTTCTTACAATTGCGAATCGAGGCCAAACGAGGAAGAAAACGAGGGTGTCGCCTTTGTTAATGTTGTTCCTCTCTTGATGGTGGTTCCGAAAATGTTGGTGATGATGATGTTGATTCCGATTTTGATGATGATGATATTTGTTGTTGTTGTTTGGTGGAAGAAAAAGAGAGAGAGATAGAGATGAGAAAAGAAAGGGAAGAAGAAAATGAAGAGAGAGTGAGAGGGGGGTGTTTGGGATCGGCTGACCAAAAGGGAGGGAGGGGGTTTTCCCCCGCTTCGTCCCTAATTCACGGTATAAAATACCCTTGTTTTCGTACCCGCTCGTAATTTAAAATGATACCTTAAATTCTCAAATTTATTTATATTCTTTCGAAATGTTTTTGAACCGAATTATTTTATGAAAATATCATTTTGGAACAAAAGTTTAATCGTTTGTTTTTGCGCGTTTTCAGGAAATTTAGAATGCGTTTTTAAATTTAAAACGACTTACATTTTGAATATTTTGATATAATTGCACATAAAATACAATTATTTGAAGTTAAATTTTGGCGCTAAAATTGACTTTTTGACCGGGTGTTACATTCTCCCCCTGTTAAGAAAATTTCGTCCCGAAATTTAAAGTGATGTCGTGGTCGTGAGGGGTCTGGAGAGCAATGTACGTATGAGGAATTTATCGAGTAGGTATTTGACATATCATGTCTTATAACGGGGTTGAAGGGCAGTCAATCCATGACTGTGTCGATGTTTATCGTGGTAGTCACATTCTGACTATTTCGTTCGTTTAGAGTTGAAGGCATATTGTGGTTACGAGGTAACCATTTATGATGTGCTCCGTTCAGGACTAGATGGTTGTCACATAGTGACCGTTTGGTAAGTCGTCCTATCAGGACTAAATAGTTGGTGAACGTGCAGTAGATCAGTCTGCTGAAAGCAAACATTGAGTTTTATGTGGGCCTAGGTCAACTAGCCCTAAGATGTAATCAATATTAGTTTGAATAAATGATATCGAGGATAATAAGTACGCGTTTAGTGAATCCATAATTGAAGGGTTATGTTTTCGAGGAGAGATTGTACTTACATTATCGTTGGAGAGTTATTTGATTTACTCGGAGTCGATTAAGTGAATTTTGCGTCTTTTTGGGCAGTCCTTCTTGTAATGACCAGGTTCTTTACATTTGAAGCATATTCTTCGAGAGTCGGGATTGGCAGGAACTCTGCAGGTCCGGATTACGTGTCCATATCGTTGGCATCTTTCGCAGGGTAAACCGCATAATCCGTCATGATGACGTTTACAGCCGTGACAAAATGGTTTGTTACCCGCATAGCCTTGTCTTTCGTTGGGTTCGACAGCATAGTACCTCAAGGGTTCAGGTTGATTCGTTAGATTTTGGCTAGAGCTGGAACTTCCATTCCCTTTTTCTTGATTGTTTTCCGTTGCAGGTGGCCCGCGTCGAACCACCTGTGCCATGAGTCTGTGGGCCATGCGAACAGCATCGTCTATAGTGACAGGTTTCGAGGCTGTGACCAAACCTTCAATTTGCATAGGAAGTCCCCTTATGTATTTTTCGATTCGTTGGGGTTCAGGGTTTACTATGGTTGGGCAAAAGTGTGCTAGTTGTTGGAAACGATTGGTATATGTTTCGATGTCGTTGTCTTTTACGGTGAGGTGCCAAAGTTCGTCCTCAAGTTTGTGAAGTACTTCGATGGGACAATATTTGTCCTTCATGATTCGTTTCAGGTCTTCCCACGGAAGTTCGTGAGCAGTGTCGATTCCTACAGTTCGAGCGTGAAAATTCCACCAGGTAGAGGCATCATCCTGGAGGGTGTATGTGGCGTACAAGACTTTGCAGTCGTCGGGGCAGTTGCACATGCGGAAAATAGATTCCATTTTCTCGAACCATCGAATTAATCCGACAGCTCCTTCAGTACCAACGAAGTTTGGTGGTTCGCATCTCAGGAAATCCCTAAAAGTGCAAGGCTTTACTTGGTTCTGAGCAGCTAGGGTCGCAGTCACTGCTTTATTAATGATTTGATCGTGCTCAGCTTGAGTGAAAGTTTGTCGTTTAGGAGGCATGATTCTTGAACAAGAATGAAATGACAAAGTGTGAGATCTTTATTCAAAGATTTTGACTTTTATAGTTGTATACTCGGATGTAAAAGTGATAGTTATCCAGAAACCACTTAAGGTATCCATATGAAAGTCCTCGGACTTTGAAATTTTAAATGTGTAGTCGTACTAACGACCTATTTGTGTATTATATGTAGTTTGACCAGAACCATAGTATTGTTGTAGTCTATCAGACTATAATGTAGTACTAAAGTACTATAGATGTAATTCTAATGAATTAGAGTGTATTCATCGAATGAGGCATCCCATGCCTTAGTAGTTGTGGTGTGGCACTTCGTGCCCAGTAAGGAAATCGTGTATGCGTATAAGTGTACAAGGTCCTACAGCGAGTGTTCATATGTAAAGTAATCGAGTGGGACACCTCGTGTCCAGTAGAGTAGTCATATATACATATATGGTGTACAGGTAACTATACAAGTATACGTGTGTAGTAAAAGTCAGGTGTGGCATCTCGTGCCCAGTTAAGTAAATGTATATGTATATATAAGTCGTACATGTAACTATAACAAGTCCACATGCATATTGAATAGTAGCTCATCGAGCCTGGTGTAGCACAACGTGCCAAAATGTAGTGCCCGAAGCACCGTAATGTATTATGATTGTAGTACCGAAGTACTATGAAATGCAGCACCACGTGCAGAAATGAAGTGCCCGCGGCACCTTAATTGCAGTACCCATGTACTGTGAGTGTAGCACTACGTGCCGAATGCAGTATAAACATACTGTGTAATTGCAGCACCACGTGCTGTGTGTTGTGCCCGAAGCACCATGTGACACCACGTGCCATGAGTTGTTCGATCGTAGCCCCAAGGCCGGATATGCGTTGAAGTTATGTGATTTCCCAAACGTAGAACAAATGCTAGAATGTACGTGCCAAGGCACTGAGGTATTGAATTGATTGATCTAAATGATCAAATTGTGATTTTTATAATTTTTGTGGACTTAGTCATCACTAATCCAATGGTGACCAGTATGATCAAAGAGGATAAACTCGTTTGTTTGTTTTAAGTTTCATGGACGTTTAGCATGTGTGGGTTTCCATTCCCATTGAATACGTTTGTACCTCCTTCCCGAGGTTCAGTGATATATGTGATATTCTCCTATGCGTACATAAGGAGAAAGTGTCGAGTTGTGATAGTTAGGAAGACGGCGATGTGCCTCTTCACGAGTAAATGATAGTACAGCGGAATTGAGTTGTATATACCCAGTATATATTTGATACGTAGAAGTAGTATACATGTAAGGCCTATTAGTATATACCTACAGTACATATAATAGCCTAGGATGTCTAGCACAAAACAATCAGAGTCAACTAGTGCATTCCTAACTCAGTATAACCCCTTTCAGATCTTACATCATCTTTATTTAATTGTACATAGTTAGCTACGCTATGTTAAATTAAACTCGTATGATGTAATTCCTGAACCAGTCATACCTAATGAGGAATACTGCCTAACGGTCATAGTCTAGGCCCACTAAATGCAACCTAGTTCAATATAACCTTAGGCTCTGATACCAATCTGTAACACCCTCAAATTTCAGGTTGCGGAAGCGATCGGGTCGGGTGTTACCAAATTAAATATCACAGCATAAGATACATAATGAACGACACTAAATGAGACGTTTGAAAATAATTATATATTTACCAAATAGGATGTTTACAACGTAGCGAGTTTAATAGAAATTTCAAATACATAATTTGAAAATACAAAAGTAAATGCAGAGTTGTCCCAAATGTTCGAAATCATGCGACTCGAGCTAGCATAATCTTGTAGTAATCCTAATCCTGCTGGGCACCTGAGAACACATGCTAAAACAGGTCAGCTATAAAGCTGGTGAGTTCATAGGATACTTAGTTAAAATCATGATGTAATAAACCCTGTATGTTTTGAAGAGTCGTTTCAAATTCAGCCATTTTGAATAGTATTATATTGAAGTTTGCAACACCAATGTGTTTTGAAAAGTAACTCAGAATCCACGATTCTGACTTGTATTATGTTGGAGTTTTGTAATACAAATGTGTATACAATGGACGAGGTATCTAATACCTAAGTAATAGAGATACGTACCTAAGTACCTAATAATTGAGGCTATTCGAGCCTGAATACCTTTATGGTATTACGTAAGTTTAACAGAGTAGGGCAATACCTGCCTAAGTTTGAAATCAAGTAATGTATGACCACGTCATATGATGTTGAGTAATATTTGATAGCGTGTTGCATCCAGCAACGTAATCGTAATCCCACGGATTATTGTTGTATGTTCGTTTACCCGGCTAGCATAAGCTAACCCGAACATGATTGAGCTAACGGCCTCGCGTGGAAGCACCACCTATCCGTTAACTTATTGTGAACCCCGAGTATAACTCGCTGATCCATGATTTTACTGAAATTATGTCCACTGCAATACCGTGGTTTCCTTTTGTACCCACTTTACCGTGGCATCGTTTGGTGCCCGCTGCAATACCGCGGCATCGTTTTTGAATTGCTCGCAAGCAATTTGTAATTGAGCCGGCAGTACAACGACATGCCCGACTAAGTAAATCGTATAATAGTATGTATACCGATATGTATGGATATTCATCAGGTGACACCCCCACGGTTAGATTACATCCTGGGCCGAGGGTCCATCCCAGGTTGGATTACATCCTGGGCCAGAGTCGTCACCAGTTGAGTTGTATTGATATAAGAAGTCTGTACTAACGTGTGATGCTATTGTATACTCCTAGTCTAAAGCCTAGCAAGCATATATATCGGAGTCTCGGGGAAATGTTCACTTAAGTCTAGTTCCCGTTTTAGTGATAATGAAGAGTGTCGACGGTTTTGGTTCCCAAAGAATAACTAAAACATGTACGGTATAGATGTTGTCTAGCGTAGGTAGAACTAACTGGTTCTAATGTATTCAATGATATTGTCCCGTGACAATATGGCCAAAAGATTTTGATAACTAAATCAAGTTATGTGTTGGTAATCGTTTTCCATCGCCCTAACAGGGTACGAATGCAGCCTATCTAGGTTAAGCATCGATATTGTTCTAAAACAATATTAAGGGTGTAATTCCTAAGTATTACACATTTCGTATTACATGCAGTAATATAAATAGTTGTGAATTATAAACGATTATTAATACAATTCGAAAACATTAATTAAGCATGTGTTTCACCTCGAAAATAGTAAAACGGTTGAAAGAGTGGGGCTATGAAACTCACCTGAGAAGCTAGCGTCCTAGTGTAACGAGTCGTGCCAAGTATAATCTCCTAGTGTCCTAAACACGAGAGATTTCGTATGTTTGTAAGTGCGGTTCGTTATTGATGATTTGTAATAATAATTCATATTATTATTAGGTTTGAGCTTTCGTATACTTTATAAAGTATATTTGTTTTGAGTACAAGTCGTATCATATTTGAATTGTCATTTGAAAAACGTATCCCGACACTTAGAAAAAATATGGCTGTTGTCTTTTTTCTGTTACATAACATGCGACACAAAAATGTGTCATGCGACACAAGGGTTGTGTCGCATAGAGTGTGACACAAGAGCTCTACGACACAGTGGTTGTATCGCAAAAGCTTACGATGCTAAATCAATAGCGACATAAGGGTTGTGTCGTATGGGAATACGACACAATGTGCGACATAAGGATACGACACAAGCGTTGTGTCGCATGAGTGGTTTATGCGACATAAAATGCGACACAAGCGTTGTGTCGCAAAGATGAACACCGGTCCAGAAACTCGCGGCTGTCGCGTTTTTCCGGCCAAAATCGCAAATCTAACGCATTTTTGAGCTGTAAAATTATGTTTTCTTTGTTGTTTAGGTTATAACTAAGTTATGTAACCATTATTACATGAAAACATTACACCAAAATGATTAAATCTAAAGATTTAGAAATTTCTTACAATTGCGAATCGAGGCCAAACGAGGAAGAAAACGAGGGTGTCGCCTTTGTTAATGTTGTTCCTCTCTTGATGGTGGTTCCGAAAATGTTGGTGATGATGATGTTGATTCCGATTTTGATGATGATGATATTAGTTGTTGTTGTTGTTTGGTGGAAGAAAAAGAGAGAGAGATAGAGATGAGAAAAGAAAGGGAAGAAGAAAATGAAGAGAGAGTGAGAGGGGGGTGTTTGGGATCGGCTGACCAAAAGGGAGGGAGGGGGTTTTCCCCCGCTTCGTCCCTAATTCACGGTATAAAATACCCCTGTTTTCGTACCCGCTCGTAATTTAAAATGATACCTTAAATTCTCAAATTTATTTATATTCTTTCGAAATGTTTTTGAACCGAATTATTTTATGAAAATATCATTTTGGAACAAAAGTTTAATCGTTTGTTTTTGCGCGTTTTCAGGAAATTTAGAATGCGTTTTTAAATTTAAAACGACTTACATTTTGAATATTTTGATATAATTGCACATAAAATACAATTATTTGAAGTTAAATTTTGGCGCTAAAATTGACTTTTTGACCGGGTGTTACAAAATGAGTGATATGTTATGGGACGAGTTACTAACTCATTATTTAATTGTATTCTCAGATAAGGAGAAGACTCAGTAATATTAGACTTCTGAGCTTGCGGCTGAGGTAACGGTGAGTGGATCTGTAATCCTCAGTGTGATTTAGCCGTAACAATTTGGTTACAACGGGTAAACATAGTTTACTGCTTTGATAGACTGTTTAGTATGTCATGATGTAATTGTTGTTTGATAGACTACTTAGTCTAATATGAAGCCATGAATATTATGGCCTATGTGATTGTTTGATATATGGCCTTGGGCACTATGAATGAGGTCAGTATGATGCTGGGCTTATTGCTATTGTTGACGATGGAGGGTTCCTTGTACATATCGTTCATAGGAACCTTAGTTGGATGAGAATAGCATTAAGTTATCGGTTATTCACTGTATTGGCCTGCAGTGAATCTAAAGGGTTCCTGCCCACTATAAGGGCATGAGATCGGATCAGGAACCGCCGATCCTCATTGCGATGATGTGATGATGAGCCTGTTGTGGTAAACAGGGGATTATGTGTTTACGATGCTTTGTTGTAAATAGATTTGTTATGTTAAGTTGGACTGTTGGTTATTTATTCACTCACTTAGCGATATGCTAACCCCACCACCCTACTACTTCTTGCAGGTTATGATTATGTAATGGGTTGGGCAAGAAGCTGTTGACTGGATGGATTGTTTGACGACTGAATGTTTACTCTGATATCTGATTTGAATAAATCAGTGTTGTCTTTGGAATTACATAACACCCAAAATGATAAACTATGATTTGATATAGATTGATTAGATGTGTATGTTATATAATGTAAATTATAAATGTTTGATTTGATTTGCGCTTCCGGTATATTATGTTAAAAAAATGATTCTAAATTATGGGGTGTTATAAGTTGGTATCAGAGCATAGGTTTGGGTGAATTGAACATTAGTAAGGTGTTCAATCCCAAATCTGAAATTAAGTTAAGTCAAACATTCCAAGGTGTGGGATTTGGTTATGGTATGGTAATTGGTTAGTGTGTTATGTGCTAATGCTTAACAACTTGTGAGATGTTGTTTGAGATACAGTGATGGCAGGATGTGAGTACTGACTAGTACTCTCAGCAATATTGTTGATCGAAGAGAATCTGGTAATCCACGATAAACTTTCCTGGATTTACATTCACTTGAATTGCTTATTTTGCTATGATGATTAGTAGTTAAGTTGATTTGAGTCAGACTGATATGATTCCCCAGTTATGAGTCATTAATGATTGTTACATGTTGATTCAGTGATAGAGATATTAAATGAGACGTTTAGCATCCTGATTAGTTCTGAATGAACTTTAAATTGTAGAGTATGTGTTGAATTGAGTAAACAAAGGGTTGACTAAGGGTTAACAGTGGTATTGTTTGAACTTAAAGGTATTTAAATTCTTGAAATAAAAGATGAAATTGGTAGTATGACTATGGTATATTAACTGCAAGGTGTGGTTATAAATCCTCGCTAATGAATTATGTGGTATTTGACTAAAGTATGATTCCTCCTTTAGGGGAATATGTGGATAATTGGTTATAGAATATGTTTTGACTTTGGTCAAACTAATAAATGAAACGAATATGTAGCTAGTAAAGATATTTTGACTACGGTCAAATAGGGGAATTAAACAATAGGTGAATATGTCTATGAAATACATAGATTATGATATGGTTTATTGATTGAAGATGAGGTATGTCTTTTGGGTCAAATATAAATTAGTAAATGATATGTAATTGTTAAATTAATGACATGACATTATATGTTATTAATATGTGACTGGTTGTTATGTGATGAGAGGCAAGTATAAATGCCAAATGATGATATTAATCAGGTATTCGGGATTACTTGATTATGTAGAGTTAATGATTTTGAACAAATCAACCATATGAGGCTGTTTTAGTCAGTAACTTGATTAGTTATTAAATACGTGCTTGGAATTGCACGTAATGTTAATAAAGTACATGGTAGTTGATACTGTACTTTGTACTGATTGTTGGTGACTAAGTAGAAATATATGACATTACATGTAATGTGTTGTGACATTAGTGCCTGGTAATATATCATATGCTGAAATTATGATAGTAACTTATCATATGTTTAGAGTTTTAGATGGACAAGGATATTGACTTATGTCAATTGCTGAAATGAGATCCTATATGAATAGATACATACTAAAAGAAGTGATATGTATATATGAAATAACTTACATATGTGAAGTTGATTATATATGTAATTAGATGATATAAGTATGTATATGTTGTAAAGAAATATTAAACGCGTTCAAATTGTTAATGTGTTTTAAATGAAAGGAAATGACATTGATAATGGTAATATGAAGTAAATTTCTAATGAAATTATGTGACAAAGATGTCATGGAATGGGATAGGTTGTTGTTAAGCTGTTATGTTATATGGGTAAATAAAAGAAATTACATTAAAGATTGATGATATGAAGTAGCCTGAGAAGGAAGTGTGAAGAACATAATCGAGCAACGCCTGATCACCGTTGTTACATTATGCTGTGTCACATGAACTTGTTGAGGTTACCAAATATCAATGAGATTTAATGTGATTGAGGAAATTGAATATGAAATTGGGTTAAATTATTTAACTATTATCTCTATGGGGGAGAAGTCAATTAATGGAATTATGATATTTAATGACTATAAAGGAACCAGTGTGTATGATACTTGCTATTATTAAGGAGTTATGATGATATACACATATAACAAGTTTGATTTTATTGAATATGTTGTTGTTTGACTAATAGAGTTAAATTACCCGTTAGTAGGTCATATAGTATCCAAACGGATCACTATTTTGTTATGGCTTGTATTAAACCGAGGGTGAGGTATGCTGATTATGTAATTATTAAAGGAGATGTTAGCATTGTGAAATGCATTAATGAAAATCTATGTATGAGGTTAAACCTAAAAGTGAAATGAGTTAGTAAATGAACCCTATTGGATTTAAATGAGTTGTTAATATGTCTTTGATTTATAATGGGCTAAGGTTAAGAGGTGTTGGTTCCATTATGGTTAAATGGGCCAATTGGATGGTTGAACGTGTATATAAAAGAATATGAATAGAAGTCAAATATATTAATATAGTATAATATTGTGATGTGTTGACTTTGAAAGTCAATATGTGAATAAAAAGTCTTGTGTAGGTATGGAAAGGGGTAAGAAATTATTTAATTATGACTGGTCTTGTTCTAGTCAAACTTTAGAAAAGTGATTATGAATATTAGTGATTGGTTGATTTGATTGAAGTTGACAAATAGTCAACAGTGATTAAATAGTCACTTATGGGCGAAATCTAGTAGTGTTTTGTTTGAAATGAGGTTGAAATTTTCCAACTGGTTAAATAGTGTCGAAATGGGTCATTCGTGACTCAAGTGAGTTAATTGAGTTTGTTCAAGGTTATGGAACCTTGGTTAATTACTTTAAGTTTGCTTTAGTGTGTCAAAATTGTATGTAAAAGACTGAGCTCATTAGCAAGCGAGTTGTGAGATGAGTTGATAACCAAAAGTGTTTAAGGGGGGAGAACCTTTATTATGGAATAAATTGTCAGGTATTAAATGTTATTGAGCTAAAGGTTATGTATGTGCTTAGTTGTAGGTTAAAACTGTTATGACAAGCTTGTATAGGTATGTAGTCGTAAAGCGATTTGTATAGAAGTGCCACGCGACTTTAATTGGATTGTGACACGATTTAGAAATAATCGTGACGTGTTTTGATGTTTGTCAGAGTATTGATTTCAGTTCTTGTAGATTAGTTCACATTTATTGTGTCTATTTTGTAATTAAACTGAATGGGGCACGAATTTTGTGCAAGTTTCATTGTTAAATCAATGATTAAAAGGTATGATTTGTTAAAAAGTGATAACATGAGTCTTAAGGGGGAAAGAGAATTGAAATGATATGAAAAGATAGTTATGATATGATGAGATATATATATAAAATCTTTGATTTGTAATTGATTCTAATACTTACTGGTATGAATATGTGTCTATTAATTTATGATGTTAAAGGCTTAATAAAGGCTTTGACAGCCGGATAGCCTATTTGAGAGACTTAATTTGAAATGTGTCGATAAGAAAGATGAAATACTATGAAAGTAATAAATTGAAATTATGAAAATGATGATTATGTTTCTATTATTATAGAAATATGTGAAATTATGTATATTGTAATATACTTGATGACAAGCTGAAATGATAAATTGCAATTAGAAAGAGTTGAAATGTTGAATAAGTCAAAGTAGAGGTCAATTTAATTGATAAATATGATGTTGATATTATTGAATATGTGCTTGTGAATATCACATTATGAGGTTATAGTACTTGTGCTGACTTAGCAAAGTACTTATTGATGTAAACTTAGCCATATTCAATGGAATTTGGTGCTAAGTAGTGGAATAGTTATAATTTTACCTACAAAGTTTGACCTCTACCTGGCTTATTAATATGTGTTTATGTGATATGATTCCAGATTACTTGTAAGTAAGAGGTTTCATACGATCAAGGAATATTTGAAATTATGAATTTGATTTAGTGGTAACTGGTTATAAATGGATGATTCCTAATGTTTCACCACTTAAAGTGATATGTGAATACTAACTTGGTTGTTAGTTATGATTTGAATTTAAAATTCCTTATTAAATGTATGCATTGTGGTTTTATGACCACAGTTGTTGATGTTATTTTGTTCTTGTTATTAAGAAGATAAGGGTCAAAGATCCTGGCATATTGCTAGTTTCTGGTTGTAAGGATTTTAGAAATGATTACGAGTTTCACTTATTTAAGTGATTATGTGTTCTAAAGAGTTATGTGGCTTATTGCAAATGATTTAGATAAATGATCGTTTTAGGTATAAAGATTGGGTTTATGCACGGTATATGTGCGTGGAAAAAGGCAGAACCATGTACATTTAAAGATATGCATGTGGAAAGAATTCAAAATATATATTTAATATTGTAAGTTGCTCAAGAGAGTGATGTACGTTAATCTATTAGATTGAAAGGTAACTATTATGTGAGTATGATACTCTAAGTATTTGTAGTGAACAGATTTCGAGGACGAAATCTCTTTAAGGGAGAGAGATTTGTAACACCCATTTTATTGGCTTAGTAATAATTGGGTAAATTCCTAACTTTAAATAATTGTTTAATGTGCTATGTTTGTTGTGAATGGTTAGTCAAAAAGTCAAATGACTTATTGTGACTAGTAAATTATTATTTATTTTAACTTTATATAGTTAACGGTAAAATATAATTGTTGGAATCGTAAATGGTTTTTAGGTTCCAGACAATAGGTTTAGAAGGGGACTAATTTTAAGTGGTATACGGAGTCGGTTTGGGTGAGAACCGACTTATGTTTTCTTAAATTCTTACACTTTCCCAAAAGGGAAATTCATTTCATTTTTTGAAAACCTAGTAATCATAATCAAAAATTAAAACAAAGATTTAGGCTGTGATGTTGCTGGGCTTATTCATCATCATCATCTCTACTCCTTCCTAGCTTGTAAGTGTTATGGTTTATTTATAATTGAAATTGGGTTTTGATTGAATCATGTAGATTAGTGATGAATATGTGAAATTAAGACTTGAAAGATTGTTAAACGATGCTACCTATGTTAGTTAATGCTAGTTGATGAATTGTAATCATTAAAAAACTGAGTTATGTTGATTTGGTGAAAAATTTGCGGATTTGGGGTTTTCACAGGTTGCAGGTCGCTGGGAAGAAGGTAGTACCCGGCGGGTAGTCGGGTTGGATTGTTACCCGGCTGGTAACATAACTAGCCGGCGGGTAAACGGGTTGGATGTGAAACCGGATGCTAATTTTGGTACCCGACTGCTACTATAAGCTTAAAACAAACGATTTGTTTTGTTACCACAAAAGTTAAATCACCCGGATGATTTGCATAGAACCCGGCTGGTTCTTGTTCTACCCGGCGGGTAGATGGAGTAACCTGTAACAACCGGCAAATTAGGACTAGAATTAGTGCCTAATTCTTTGTTAATACATGTAATTAGTTCTGTGTTAGGCTAATTTATGTATCGGATTACATATTTGTAAATATATACAACTTTGCGATTTGATTTAAATCGTACGCGACTTAAATAGAATGAAATTCTATTCGATTAATACGGACGTTGGTGAACAAATATTTATAAACTAAAAAAACGCAATTATGACCAAAATGCTATTTTATAATAATTAGCACTTATCTCGTACCACTTGATTTAAAGTTTACGCAATTTAAAAACACAAGTAATTAAATTTAATCTAAACCATTAAAGACTTAAGGAAATAATTTAAGCGAGTTATTTAACAAGATTTGTGATTTTTATAAATATAACTAAACACATAAAAGAAATAATTTAACGAAAAACGACGGAGAAAACGAACACCATCCGGAGCGCGGAGCGGAGACTGAAAGTGGGGGAGTTTCATCAAAACCCCCTCCTCTCTCTCTTTTTCCCTCATTCATCACCTCCACTCTCGCTCTCTTCCTTTTCTTCTTTCCTTTTTCTCTCTAAATCACCACCACACCACCACCATCAAAAATCACATAAAACTACCATCAAACGACATCGGATCGCACTACTCGTTTGGAATAAAAGCATCACCATCTCCCGATCTACCTTCCTATCTTTTCGGATTTTCAATCCGACACTTTGTAAGTTTCCGACAAATCCCGACATCTCTCGTTTTTGATCATTTTTACTAGTTTATGGTTTAAATAGGCTTATTATGTCCATTTTTGGGTTGGGTAAAAGATTTGGACCCAACGGAAACCGGGAAACTCGTTTTCGACTAAATTTCCGGCCATCAGACCGCTACGTCGCACCTGGCCAGGGGCCTCTGCGACGTCGCGGCCTACGTCGCACGAAAATCTCAACGTCGCACTAGCGACGCAGCCCCTTACGTCGCATTAATTTGCGGAGGTCATACATGGCGACGTAGACTTTAACGTCGCAAACCGAACCAACGTCGCATTAGCGACGCCACCCCCTACGTCGCATTGATTTGCGAAGGTCGCATCATGCGACGTATATGCCCACGTCGCACCTTACGTCGCTTGCAACGTCGCATGCGACGTCGCACAAACCAGAACCTTGAAAACTCATATTTTTACTAACTGTCGGAACCAAGATTTTAACACCTGATTTTACCCAAATTCGGATCCAGATGCGTTTTTCGTCAAAGCAATATAGTAGAAATAAAAATTTTCCAAGCTGACCTGGCAGCTCTACCCCAGCCAGGGGCTCTGCCCCTTGGACCCCGCCAGGGGCTGCCGCCCCTTGGACCCCGCTACCAGGGGCGCTGCCCCCGGACCCCCGTCATTAAATGTTGTAAATACTTTTCACACTAGGTGTTGAACACTTACAAATAACGAAACCTGATTCAACGATACATATAATGATAACACTTTGAATCATTATTACAAACCGTCACCAACGGGCCATATTTGTTTTCAAACTACAAACGGATTACTAAACAAACACTTGGACATAATGAGTTGTGTAGACAACTAGCCTAGATGGTCTTGCGAGACATCTACTTACTTAACTTTATATGTTTAGGCATTTGAAGGTTACGGGTTCGGAGAACTTACGGTTGATATTACTTACTCGTTTATTGATATAAACGTACTTGCAAAGACTCAGGTGAGTTTTACGGCCCCACTTTTACTGTTTTAACTTATTGGGGGAGATGCATGCTACTGATTTTCTTGAACATAAGTACTAAACTGTTTACTATACCAAACGGAATTGCATGAGTTACTTACTATTTACTGAAGTCTCTCCATCATATATCGTTAGTTATGTACTTAAGCGCGAACAGTAGTTAATGGATCCATTAGGGAAATGACCCTCCCCGCCCGGGGTAGTAGCGCTACCACGAACCGTTATGTATAAACGGGCGACTATTATTTCGTTACTTATGCTTGCTCAATTTCGAGCATGTCACGGGAGCAACTGATTATTTACGGGTTAAGCTTCGATTATGAGCCTCATGGCAACGGTATAACTTGATTACTTTACTTTTGCGAGATTTGCAAATACTTGATATAAGCCTACGGGCACTACTGATGAAATCTTGTGTTCAAACTGATTATTTACTGACAAACCTGTGAGATTCACCAACCTTTTGGTTGACCCTTTTTAGCATGTATTCTCAGGTACACTTACGGAGTAGGATCACTCCAGAATTACTAGCTAGAGTCGCATGATTTCCAAACTGCATTTAACGGAGATTCTTTGGCATTATCTTTTGTAACTATGGTTATGTAATAGAATCTCCCGCCACATACGCGGACTCTAGGCTTACATATTTTTGTAAAGAAAACTATATGTTTTCAAACGATTTAATTATGAAATGTAATTATTTTACAAAACGTCTCATTTAGAGGTCGTTTGCTGTATATCTTGTGCTTTGTATATTGATTAGTAACACCCAAGTATGCTTCCGCAAATCACTAAATTTGGGGGTGTTACATAACCGGCGGGTACTCCTGTATTTTCAGGATTCTTGAATTTTGACCTTTAAATTGTGGAGATGCTTGCTCTAGCTTAAGTACTTGTAATATATATGTTTCATGTATGGTTAATTGTAACCTAGTATGAATAATATTTATAATTTGATTGTTGGAAACGTTTGATTAAAAATGCAATTGAGTAGTTATAAATGATATTATAACTTGGTAATTGTGATAAGTTGATATTATGATTATGAAATGAGTGATATGTTATGGGACGAGTTACTAACTCATTATTTAATTGTATTCTCAGATAGGGAGAAGGCTCGGTAATATTAGACTTCTGAGCTTGCGGCTGAGGTAACGGTGAGTGGATCTGTAATCCTCAGTGTGATTTAGCTGTAACAATTTGGTTACAACGGGTAAACGTAGTTTACTTCTTTGATAGACTGTTTAGTATGTCATGATGTAATTGTTGTTTGATAGACTACTTAGTCTAATATGAAGCCATGAATATTATGGCCTATGTGATTGTTTGATATATGGCCTTGGGCACTATGAATGAGGTCAGTATGATGATGGGCTTATTGCTATTGTTGACGATGGAGGGTTCCTTATACATATCGTTCATAGGAACCTTAGTTGGATGAGAATAGCATTAAGTTATCGGTTATTCACTGTATTGGCCTGCAGTGAATCTAAAGGGTTCCTGCCCACTATGAGAGCATGAGATCGGATCAGGAACCTCCGATCCTCATTGCGATGATGTGATGATGAGCCTGTTGTGGTAAACAGGGGATTATGTGTTTACGATGCTTTGCTGTAAACAGATTTGTTATGCTAAGTTGGACTGTTGGTTATTTATTCACTCACTTAGCGATATGCTAACCCCACCACCCTACTACTTCTTGCAGGTTATGATTATGTAATGGGTTGGGCAAGAAGCTGTTGACTGGATGGATTGTTTGATGACTGGATGTTTACTCTGATATCTGATTTGAATAAATCAGTGTTGTTTTTGGAAATACATAACACCCAAACTGATAAACTATGATTTGATATAGATTGATTAGATGTGTATGCTATATAATGTAAATTATAAATGTTTGATTTGATTTGTGCTTCCGGTATATTATGTTTTTAAAAAAAAAATGATTCTAAATTATGGGGTGTTATAGAATTAATGTTAATTTTTTTTTTCATATTATGATCTGGCATCCACGTAATAGTGCACATGGCAGCTGACTAAGCTAAATATATTGTTACCGGAATGACAAGGACATTAGCAGGTAAACGACATAAATAACACCAATTTAACAGGTTAGTTGCATTAATACATCTACCCGTAAGTTGAGTGCATACAATAGATATTGGGTGCAAGTTAGTAGCATTTCGGGGACCTAAACCCAATTCAACAACTTAGAAATTTGATACAACATCACAAATCTAAGCGATAAAAATAATTCTTAACTCTATTTTTTTGCAATAAAATAAAATTGAAAATACCTATTTTTAAATGTCTTCTAGTACCCTTTATATAATTTACACTCAACAATTTATAAACTTGTAACAATATCAAAGTTCAAATTTTTGTTTCTTTTCAATTTCTTTTTTTATAATGAGAATATAAATGAAAAATTACTAAAAATAGAAATGAACGTAAATATTAACGTAATTTAGATTTTAGAAATCAACTATTAAAATTATTAATACTAGAAAGAGCAGATTACCTAAAATAGAAACGAACTTTGACTGAATTTTACGTTCTAGAAATGAACTTTCCAAAGTTTTAGTATTAGAAATATAATTTCAATTTAGTTTCTATTCTAGCAACATGTTAACTTTTAACCCAACTTCCGTTAACTCAACGCTGACATGGCAGCTGACGTGGTGATATTGCTGACGTGTCAATCCATGTGGCTGCTGACGTCAGCGAGAAAAAAAAATTTTAAAAAAATTTAGATTTATTTTTTAAAAAAATAAATAAATTTAGTTTTTAAATTTTTTTTTTTTTTTTTGTAAATGGCTTCAAATCGACGATCTTGGATATTGGATACGAGAGCTTCTTCACACCTTACTTCAGATGCAGGTAATCTCAATTCTCGTTTTAATTATAGTTTTATTTAGTCTGATATTGTAGGTGATGGATCCCCAATTCTTATTACCCAAATGGGAGATAGCCAAATTTTTTTAAAAAAAGTAAAATTAAAATTATTTTTTTTAAAAGAAAAATTTATTATTATTTCTTATAAAAAGGGTATTGATGATGACAACTCCAAGGGCTGTCAATAACGTGCATAAATGGTTGTACTTTGATTAATATTTATGGGTATAAGTATTAATGCGTGTTTTAATATCCAAGATCATCGATTTGAAGCCATTTTTTAAAAAAAATAATTTTTTTTTTAATTTTTTCTCTCGCTGACGTCAGCAGCCACGTGGATTAACACGTCAGCGATATCACCACGTCAGCTACCCTGTCAGCGTTGAGTTAACGGAAGTTGGGTTAAAAGTTAACAGGTTGCTAGAATAGAAACTAAATTGTAAGTACATTTCTAATATTAAAACTTTTGAAAGTTCATTTCTAGAACGCAAAATTTAGTCAAAGTTCGTTTCTATTTTAGGTAATTTGCCCTAATAGAAATCAAGTATCATTTTCATCATACTTTTAGCAATATGTTACCACAAACTTCATAAAAATGATAACGTGTCATGTATCATATTGCTAGAATTATGATTAAATTGATAGTTGATTTCAATTATTGATAATTTTGATAGCTAAAGTTTGTTTCTATCTTATATGATTTGCACTTTGATAAATATAATATGAAGAAATTGTAGATGTACTATGAAAGTGTAAGCATGAAATTAATAGACTTTTAGGTGATGAATAAAAATAAATAAATAAATTAGTTATTTATTAGTAGTGGTGGTGGTGGTGGTGGTAGTGTTGGTCGTAGTGGTGGGGTGGTCGTAGTGGTGTGGTTAAGAAGATTTTCCATAGAGTTAGAGAAATAAGGGTGAAGATTAAGATGATTTTTCAATAAAATATTACATTATTTACCGTGTGATGATTGAATAATTGAGTAGATATCTAACAAATCATTGGAGGTCTCCTACTTTAATTATATAATAGATAAACCCGAATTCCTTAATTAAGAAGATTTCAATACCTTCCATTTCTGTAACCAACAACCTACGGGATTGAACCAACCATCATGTATAATGAATTCAGATTCAAAGTCTGTCACATTTAAATATTATTATTAAGATTAAGATTCAAATATGCCTTAAGATGGATATTCTTGAATATCATCCCCACCCTTTCCCGAAGGCTACTTGTAAGTTTGTAAATCTCTAATTCAAGGTTTTAAGCTAATTAAGAATCGCTCAATCCCTATATTAGCCTCTAAATCGTTTCGGTATGTAAAACTAAAATAAAGCTAACTAGATTTGTGTTTCTCAAATATTAGCAAATCTAACACTTTTGCGAGTATAGGTAAAATCTTACCAAATCTTGTGGATCATTTTGACTAAATTCTAGTGTAAGATCGATTTGAAGTCGATGGCATTCCAACACACACATACACGCACTAAAACAATTAAATTTTTGTTTAAATGTGAGTGCAATCGCTGAATATTTAACCATCATATTATTACAACCACGCATTCAACCTTTTCTATATAGTAAGATGTTTGAATAGTTGAGTTATCTGATCGGCCAGTGGGTCAAAATTTGAGTTCATATGCTGTTAGACTAACTTTACATATATAGCTTTGCACTTAACAAAATTAATAAAACTCGATCGATAACTTTTTTGTAGCAAATAATGCATGTACATTAAGTTCAACTTATAGATTACATAAATAGCCCCTTATATATTGCTATTTTCAACTCGATCGATAACTTTTTTGTAGTAAACTACATAAATAGCCCCTTATATATTGCTATTTTCAAGTTTTATCTTTAATTGAAACTTTTGTCATATCTAGTCCCTAAAATCTTCGATATGATTCAATGTTAACAAATGAATACAATGATCTAATTAATAAATTAAAAAAAAAGTAAATAAATTAATATTTTCGTCGTTGTATGTGTAAGAGAGTCAGTATTTATGTAAGAAACACATGAAAAGAGTTCTAACATACACGAAATTCATAGTTATTGACGAATCACGTGGATCATTATATATGTAACTGAATCTAGTTAAAATTACGTAATTAGATCTCGTATATAATCTTCGAATAAGCTTAATCGCTTATTGAAAATTGAAGACGTTGAAAGCTCATTTTTCTTGTAGTTAGAGTTTTTTTAGGTAGTTTATTATTTCCGCTTATATACTTGGTAAAACTTAGAAAAATAGGTAAGTTCTTTTTACGAGTTATAATCAAGCATACCAACTTGAGTATACATGCTTTAATAATCGGGAGCTGATAAATTCAAGGAAGTTTTTACTAAATTCACGAAAACAGTACAACTCTTTATGCTTACAGTACAACTGTCTATGCACCTGTTTACTTGAATTTAGTAAAAAATTCCTTGAATTTATCAGCTCCCACGCAAAAGGTTGTGTATATAAAATGGTTCTCGTAATCATGTTAAGGACGTATTCAGGTATTTTTTGTCTTTCTCAAAATCGAGTATCGTTTTGTTTCTCGATCTGGATGATTACTGATTCTATCAGTCGTGTTCAAGTTTATGTGTAACATGTCATAATTTTTGTTTTATGGTTTTTAGGTTTCCACTGCACACTTCCGTTTCCTTCACGTAAAAACACTTAAAGTGTTTTAATCAGATCGATTCAATGATGTTTTATATACACTGTGATGGATAATTTGTCATAAAAAAGTGTTATGATTTTTAGGTTTCAATAGATCTGTGCAAAATATTCTTTAAATGCTGCCAATCTGTAGATTTTTGTTGTAATTTTTGTCTTGAAATCGGATCCCAACTGGCTTAGATCTTATTGATGATTCAAATCTCTTTTTTTTGGTTAAAATTATCATATCCGTTGATGGCACTTCAGTTGTGATGAATGTGAACCTTAGTTAGCAATTCTCTATTTAATGAAATCTAAAACCTGTGTTTTTATTTGCAGGTTTTTCTGTTGTTTCAAGGCTAAGAAGTCGATACAAATGTGTATTTGATTTCAGGGAATCAAATGAATCATGAATCGATAAACACTGATCAAGAACAAAGGTATTATATGTCACAAACAAGGTTACAAGGTATGAGTTTTTCTATAAACATTTACGGCCATATATATACTAATCTTCTTGGCTGATATTGAATTTTTGATGCAGTTGTTTTCCCCCTCTGTGTCATTACTATTGAATACAAGTGTGTGGACTGCTTGCGTTGCAGTTGTGGCGAAGAGCTTTCATTTCTTAAACCCTTTGGTATCTTATGTGTCTCTAAATCTATTTCTTTAACATAAGTTCTGTTGTTTAAAAATATAATCTGGAGATTTATGTTCCTTTGAAGTGATCAGTTTTTCGAAGTGTGCTATATTTGTATATAGCTCAAGATCTGCCCACTGTATCCATTAAAATTTTTCAGAAACTAAAATTCTATATGATGGTTACTGTCTAAACTAAGTGTACTTGTTGTAAAAGAGCTAGCTTAAAAGGTGTTCGGTATAATGGATACGACATATCGTGATAATAGACATGCATGTCGGTTTCTAACATGATTTCATAAAGATACTTGATACATATTGATCACATAAGATCTAATTTTTCAAAATATATTGGTCTATCTATCCCCTCATAAGAAATATATAAGATGTGCTAGTTCTAAACCTTTTTTTTTCTTGTCTAAAATACGAATTTTTGGGGAAGTTCACTTCGATCTACATCAAAGACTCATAGATACATATTAATTTCACAAATGTTTTGTAATGTATCAATCCATATTTATCTTCCAGATGTGTAGTTGATTCTAGCTTATTATAACTTGAAATAATGGGGAAAATATCACGAAAATTATAATTTGTTCTTTGACAACTTTGAACTGAATCCCATAAATATATTTGTTATCTCCAACATTACGTACATGCATGATATAATAGTTTATACGTGTTAGCTTAAAATGTTGTTTTCCAGTGGAATTAGATATTATATTTAATGTCAAGTAGTCTTAAATTTATTCATTTTACCCTAATTGCACCAATAGACACTTTAAAATAACACGTTTTTTATATTTCTAATTTAATAACGGCATTGAGAAAACATATGTTGTTATTTAAGGTAGAAGGGTTACATGATGAAACTTCGCTAGTTTATCTTTTTCATGGAGAGGTAGGGGAGTATAATAATACATATCCTAAATATAGATACAGATTATTAACATTTCAATGATCTAATATCATCTCTTTATAGATACTACTAGTGGTCATAAACAGGGTCATGAAGTATTATGTAATTGATGCGAGTATGAGGTATTTTCTTTTTAAGTTTTAAGACTTGCCACACATGATCAAAATAGTTTAATGTTCTTTTGTTATATTTTTATTAATAGGCCAATCCCTCTCAGTTTGAAATTCATTCTGGCAAGCCCTTGCACAAAAAAAATATGAGTTTTATCATCAGATAAGCACACATATTTACATGTTTTTCTTTATAAAGAGATTGGAAAGTTCATTTTCTTGTTCTTTTGAGTGTATTGAATATCTATTATATGGAATATGATATGTATTATTTTGTCACACATATGTGTACTGAAAACCCTATTCCTTTTGAATAATGGTTTTGCGGATATTGCCGAAATCTGTGAAGGTTGCGGAACAAATGGCCATAGAGCAGATTGCATGCGTAATATGCAGGTAACGTTTTTACTCAATATACGACTGATTTGCACTATATTATATCAATTGTGCATTTTCCTTTGTAATAATAACTTTTATGTATACTGAGAATATGATGTCGAGGAAGTGAAAGATCTCTTCGATGATCGTACCGTAATACTTTGTGACCTAAATAGATGATCGTAGTAATACTTTGGACCAGGTATTTAGGTCACAAACTATTACGGTACGATCACTGAAGGCATCTTTTTCTTCTTCAAAATCATATGCGCTGTGTACATAAAACTATTATGTTAAAAGGATTGTAAAAATTGATATAATTTAGTGCAAACACAACGTTATATCGAGTGTAAATGCTACTTGCATATTATGCATGCAATTTGCTCCATCGCCATTTGTTCTACAAACCTTGTAGATTTTCGACAATGTTCGCAATACCATTTATCAATAGGGTTTGGGTATTTAGATACATATTCTGTATAATATACATCAGATTCTTTATGATACACATTCAATCCACTTAAAAAAAGGATACAAAAAAAATATCTTTATGATCTCTGCTTGAAAACATTATATATGTGTTCATGTCTGGCGATGAAACTCATGGTTTTTTGAGCAAGGGTTTGCCAGCATGAGCTTCAAACTGAGAGGGGCTGACTTATCGACAAAAGAAACATTAAATAATTTTGATGCTCTATGCCAAGTCTTAAGGCTTACAAAGAAAGTACCTCATTCTTGCAACAACTACAAAGTATTTCACAGCCCTTTTTATGACCCATTCGCAGTACCTGGATGATTGAAACAATAATGATCAATATTTGCAATACATATTATAGAACTCGGCTACCTCTCCGTGGAAATGGTAAACTAACCAAGTTCCATCACGTAATCCTCCTTCCTTAAATAAAATATGATGCTTCTTTGGAGCATTTGATAAATAAAAACATCAAAAGATATGTGATACTTCCATGTTTCTAATAGTGTATTATAATAGAATATAAAAGAAGCTAACACACGCTGTCTTTACCTGTGGCCGACTCTGCTCTTCTTGTAGAATATACACAAATGTTTGTCCTGTAGAACTGCATATACCGGAGGTTATACCAAAAGATGTATCAGGAAATCTTTACATTTCATATTAATTTTGACAATATGAGAATAGATAGTAGCGGGCCAAAAGAGAGAAGACTTTTGTTTTTCATTGTTGAGTCTTTTACGAATGAAATTTGACAAGTTACTACTTGCAAATAAATAGGCAACCACACATTTTGTAATGTCCTGAGCAAAGGGTTGGAGCAAATATAGGCTGTACATGATCAAGTATGTTGTGTCTTTTTTTTTTTTTTTTTTGAAACAGCACATGATTTACAAATGTTAGTGTACTTACTTCAAAATCTAGCTCTGATGTCAAAAGATAATCATAGTGTTTTTAAAATAACATAAATATAAACACAACATACTCAACATCATTTCTCTATTTTTTAATAAAGAGAGATAATTACTTAGATCCTGACACCAACAAAAGTACACATTAGAGAACAAAATCCAGATCAAGTATAACATGTTTAGAGAGTATCAACTTAATAGTACATTTAACTACTTGTAAACAGATGAGTGAACCGAAAAGGGCCCACATTGATGCAAAACCGATATTTAAACTTTTCTCTGTCACTAATTCTATAATAGTTCTAGCATAACTGAGTTGCTGGTTCATCTAGATTCAGAAAACATCTGCTACAAGAGATCGTGTAGCATATAAAGACTCCAAACACAGGATATATGCACTGTAGAGGATTGACATACCTTTAATGCTTAAGAACGAGTAGCTGAAGTGTGTGATAGGCAGGCGTTGGAACTGAAAGGATTTAGGTAAGACTTTAACAGCCTTGATTCGTTTGACCGTTAATCTCTTTTCCTTTTCGTTTTTGGTTCTTTTTAAAAAGCAATTATTGTCTTAATTATAATTTTAGTAACAAAGTTATCAATAGATAAACCAAAATCTTTGAACATTGAAACAATCTAGGCGGTTGTATGCATGCAAAACAGAAATAACTCACAACCCATTTGAGTAGGTACCCATTAAGCTATGTATTTATTTGAGCTGTTTGAGTTAAAACACAATCCAGTTGAGCAAATATATACCTACATTAGTTGAATGTAACTTTTGACTGTAAAGATCATAAATGTAAATTACCCATGTTTGTATAAAAATAATAAAGGGCAAAACATACAGTTAAAAGTCGAACTTAATGTGTAATGTTTCTTATGCTGTTTCATGCTCGGAGGATCACTTCGACCTGATACTTAATTTGGTAAGGTCAGCAATCTCATGGCATACGGTTAAAATAAAAACAAGATTTTTCATATTAGCTACTATTTAATTATTATCGTAGATATCACTGCTGGATATTATAAGGATCAACATGTGCTCTTTGAAAACTGCGGGGTCATTTTTAAGTAAAAGTCGAAACACACAGTCTTGGTTGGGTTGACGTGTAAACTCTTTTCTTTTACCGTTTAAAATCTTTCTAAAAGCAATGTACGTGTGATATGATCTTAAAAACAAGGTTATCACAAAATTAATCTTAGTTTTCGAATAATACAGAACAGATTTGGTACAAGTCGAAACAAACAGCCTTGATTTGTTTTAAAGCAATTAGCGTGTTAAATTATGATTTGAAAAACTTAATTGTCAAAAGATTAATCGAAATCCTTGAATAAAACAATCTAGGAGGTTGTATGCATGCAAAACGGAGTTTACACAACTTTCAACCCATATGACCCAGAATTTGTTTAGATATTTATTTGACCCATTTGAGTACAATCGAATTGAACAAATATATTACTAAATGGGTCCAAGTTACAATTGCTGCTCACTATTTTTTGAGAAACAATTTGGATCTGAGTATAATATTATTATTTTATATAAAATTAAGAGATGACACTTAGGTGACTTTCAACCTTCTTGGGATAATGGGATCCTCAACTTGATTGATGTGTTTCTTTTTTAGCTTAATTTTTAGGCAACTCGATTAACCTGTTGAAGATAATATAACTCCCATTGATCCACTTTCTTATAAATGGCTGAAATTGCCTATTTGTCACCACTATGGAAAACCAATGTTGCAGCAAAGTATTTTGAGAGGACTACATTGAATGGTCGTATGTGGTTCCAAGTATCTCAAAATAGACAGAGTCTTGGCCGATTACCAAAATATTCAAGAATTTCGCTAGAATAGAGGAGCAGAATGACAACTTGTAATCATGCATTGCAAATGAAAATGGACTTTTCTAACTTGTGCCCTAAGAGGGGTGCCAACGGTGGATATTATCTCCAACCGGTTGCCAACCGGTTGGTTAAGACAATGACAACCCAAATCACTTTCAAACCGGTTTGGGGGTGAAAGTGGTTACAACCGGTTAACTGATTCAAATCACTTTCAAACCAGTTTAAAAATCGTGGGTCCCATGCAATAAAATATCCTTTTAAGGTTTAATGGAGTTGTACATGATGCATTAATAATTGTAATTGTTTTGTATTAAATAATTAAATGAAAATAAAGTGGTTTGGAAGTGGTTAAACTGTTTGCATTGATGAATCAGTTTTGAATCAGTTGGTGGAAAGCTGATGTGGCGCTGATGTGTTAGAAGTGGTTTGGAAGTGGTTCAACCACGGTTGACACTGCTCTAAGGGCATAGGTTAATGTACATTAAATGCTACCCAGATTCCTCTTGAACTTTTAAAACTCATCTAGTAAATTTAATTTTTATGTTTTTCCATTTTTGCCCTTTATAATCATTATTGTTACAAAGCTCAAGTAAATTATTTTCCTCCCTTTTTCCCATCTGTTTGTTGGCGCCAGCATGCCCTTTTATTTTCCCATGTAAACTGTTTGATTGAGAAGTAATAAAACATGACCCTCTTGACCAATATCTTAATAATTTTAATAGTAACAAACATTGGAAACATTAAAAAAAAGTCTAATACTTTTAAGATAATGTTGCAATAATAAGATTACATCTCTAACATTTCGTGCAAAATATAGGATTTTTATCTTCATTTCCTGCATCAATTTTTTTTTTTCTTCAAAGCAAGCTGTGAAACAAGATTGTGATCTTTCGAAGCCGCTTTCTCCTCACAAGTAGTAGCATTGTGCCCAACACACCTACAAAAACTACAACGCTTTACTTGTTTTGTTAATTCTTTTCCACCTCTCGCCCGTGTTAGCCTGGGCCTACCCTTCGTTTTTGAACGTGGAGGGCATTGAACCAAATCAGTTGAGACATGAACACTTTCAACATTATTCAAAGTAGACGTATACATTGAATTTGGTTCCACCGTCACATCAAACTGAACGTTTTCTCGTTTCCACCGTGAAAGCCAATAAGTAGAAGGTATCTCAAAGCAACCCTCGTGGACCAAAACACTAAATATATGACGACAAAATATTCCAACGAACTCAAAGTTTTTGCAACTACAATTACCGGCCTTACCGTCCCAAAACACCTTATGAAATCGTGTTGCTTTATGATGTGTCACAATGAAATTGTTGCGGTTTTCTACTTGAGCGGAATACTGAAACGATTTTGCGAATTGGTCTTGAAACATCTTGAATGCAAATGGAGTATAAAAATGATACCCTTGCTTTTCTAGTGGCGAGTCTGATCTCAAAAACGATCCTCTGTATTTTTGTAACATAGTATTATGCATTTGCTTTTGCTCAACATCTTCTATTGCAAGATCAACCTAAAAATAGTATATCAAAAACTTTAAGTTCATAAACAGAAAGTAATACAAATGCAACTTGTGAACTACAATAGATATTTTATACCACTTACTTGTCTAATGAATTGACTTAGACATGTACGAGACGAAATGAATCTCTTTATAAAAGCATTTATGCTTTCCGATCTCCCGGTAGTTGTCATGCCACCGAAAAAGAATTCACGAAGATAAGCAGGCACCCAAGATACTTTAATCTCATACAATCCCATAACATGCTTATTATCATGCAAATTATACTTTCCTACAACTAAAGGCCATTGTTGTTCAAACTCCTCTACAGTATCTAACTTATACAACTTGTAAAATTCCGAACACCAATTTGAATATTCACCTCTTAAGATCGAAGTAAACCAACCGCTAAATTTAGTGGTGATATGCCATATACAAAATGCATGCTTGGTGAATGGCATCTCGCTTTTAATTGCCTCCGTCATCCATCGATCTTGATCGGTCAAAATCGTTTTTGGTGATTTTTTCATTAGTATTTTAAAATTCTGCAAAAAATATAAGAAAAAGATGAGATCTGCCATACGTCTATTTCAGCAAATATGAAAACAAAACACATGCTCAGTGATGTTCTACTTCTACTTTAAGAATATAAAATAGAAATTTTATAATATGATAACATAACTAAAAAAGGAAAAGAAATTTACCTTAAAAAGCCATTGAAATGTAGCTGTTGTCTCGTTTCGTAGAAGAGCAAAACCAAGTAAAATAGTTCTTCCATGATTGTCAATGCCAACAAAAACTCCAAAAGGCATATCATAAGAATTCACCTTGTACGTAGTATCGAACACAACAACATCTCCAAATTTTTGGTACCAATCAAAACAACGAGCATGTGACCAAAAAATATGTTCTAACTTGTTTTCACCGTCAATTGTAAATGCATATTGAAAATTAGAATTTTCGCTTTTAGCATTTTTACAATACTCCAATAAATCTTTTGCATCATTTTGTGAGTGCACTTTATGAAATTTAGAAATTAAATTGTAAACATCCTTTGTAAGAAAAGAAAGTTCTCCATGTTTAACGTTTTTTTCAAGTTCCATTACTCGCATGATTTGTCTAACGGATAACCCCCCTTCTTTTAACATGAGAATTCGTTTTTCATCTTCTATTGTAATACTACGATAAGAGGGAAGAAAACGAACCTCCAATGTAGACAATAAAACGTGATTATGCTCGAAAACAAACCGAGTGACTTGCCACTCCGGAAAATTTTCGTTAATTCTTCTTAAAGTTATATGCATATGGGCCTTACATTCACACCGTGTTGAACCTTGATTTCTTTGTTCTTTCGAGCAATTCACCAATTTAAGATCCGGTTTTCCTTCTCGATGAAAAAAAAATCACGCCTTTTCATTTCTCCATTCTTGTTCACAAATCTTCCTTTTCGAACCGAAAACCCGTTCATTCTTGCATAATTTTGATAGTAAACAAATGCTTCTTCTTCACTAAGAAAACATTGACCCACAAATGGTTTATCAATATTTGGTTCAATCTTTTGTTTTTCTTCATGGGTCACTGTTTCTTCATCTTCACTAATATTAGGAACCTCATTTAAATCAAGAAACATTTTTTCGTTCATTTTTGTACTCTAAAACTTACCTTGACATGTACATATAATGATATAATAACTTTTGAGTTGCAATATATTGGATATATGGCAAATGAACGGACGGTTAACTTGTAAAAAAAAGAGGGAAAAAATAGAGGGAATAATGTTTCATAAAGGGCATGCTGGCGCCAACGAACAGATGGGAAAATGGAGGAAAATAATTTTCTTGAGCTTTGTAACAATAATGATTATAAAGGGCAAAAATGGAAAAACATAAAAATTAAATTTACTAGATGAGTTTTAAAAGTTCAAGAGGAATCTGGGTAGCATTTAATGTACACTAACCTATGCCTAACCTATGCCCTTAGGGCACAAGTTAGAAAAGCCCAATGAAAATAGGTTTTGATGGTTGTAGTTCACTGAAACATGTAATGGAAGAAACCCTTTTTTGCTTCTTATTTTTTTTTTTTTTTTTTTTTTTTTTTTGTAGATTGTATGTATTGACACCATATTTTATGGGTCGCTATCTTTTACTTTCTTTTGATTTTTGTTGAGTATTTAAAGTACAATTTAGTTTTTCTTCATGATATAGCACTTTACTACTCTGTACTCGATCTGCATCTGATTTCAAACAATCTGAATGATCCAACACAACAAGAGAGCATCTTCAGGAGCGCCTTATTACAAGCCGCCAAAATAGCTATTTGCATGACTTTTTAACTTTGCAGAGTTAATTATATGATTTAAAGATCCAGAAAAGTATACCTCAATTGATAAATATTGGATGTTACATCTTCAGCATTTGGAATTTTGAATATAAGATTAGACACCACACACTACAACAAATTTGCACGTTGTTCACGGTTTCTTCTTCACTCTTTGTAAGAGCGTGAATAAAATTTTCAGGAACTTCACATTCATAAGCGTGTAACACAGTTTATTCATTTAAAAGTGTGAAGAGCTCAATAGTCATTAGAAAAAATCACATTTATAATTGTACATAAGAAGCTTCACATTTATAAGTGTGATAAAGATAGATAAAATTGTTATTCACAATTTAAAACGTCTGAAAGTTGTTGAGTTAGTTCACGTTTTTAACCATGAAAAATGATACAATTTCCTCACGCTTTTAATTGTTAAAATATTTTGGTTTTAAAAAAAGTACACGCTTTTAATCGTACTAATTTCGTAAAAGGTATATATTAAAAGAGAAAATAAAGTTCACCCTTTTGTAAGTGAACAACAACAGACCAAAAAGTGCACGCTTTTGTGTGTGTATCATCGGATCGGATATAACACTAAATCCCAATTCCTATTTTTATCCCCAATTCATATACAATATAGCTCAAAGTCTTACCTATTTGCAGCAAGCATCGATCCAAAGGAGCTCAAATTGGAGCCCTAAATCATCTTCGTTGTCTCTACAACGCATCATCATTCTCGAGTTTCAGTAACGTTGAGCTCAATCGGAGCCCTAATTCATCTCTTTTGGTATTGTTTTCTTCATTCTCCATTGTCGATCTCCATTTTCATAGTTAAATTACACCAATTTTGGTAATGTTTTTAATTATTAACTCGTTTAATTCATCATCGATCATGCTGTTCATAAGTTGATTCTAGTTGTTGATTTATTCCTTTCTTAAGAATTTGCTCAAATTGTTGATTCATTTATCACGTATGATTGCTTTTGATGTGTACATTCTAATTGTTGATTTATTACAATACTATATGTGTTTTGAAATTCTGCAATTTTATCTCAATTTGAGTTCCAGTTTGATTATTTTTAACTTTGTATCAATCATTTGACTCTAGTTATATTCACTTTTTTGTCGATTTAGATCTCTGTTGCTGTCTAAATATGGTTATTTGACTCTAGCAAATTTGAGCCATTTTAACGATGCTTCAAATTTCAGCCATTATATCTTGTAAAAGTTGAAGGAAATGAGGCATGATTAGCTGTGTTTAAGCATGCTGTTTTCGGTTTTTTATTTACCAAATAACATTACCTTTCTTATATAAGCGTATTTGAATGTTTCAGACTACTTCTAATATTGAATTCGACGAGTTTGGAGTTCCTAAAAGAGAGTATCAGTTGCACAACAGGAATATTCATATATGCTTTCTATATCTGGAAAATAAATTGGTATTCTCTCTATGAATCTCTATCAGTTGGTCTCTATACGTATTTGTATGTTTCTGATGATGTATTTCGTGTTTATTTTACATATTATGGACCATGCTTCTTAATACTCAGAATGGAGACCAACTACTAGAACTATTGTATCATAGTGATTTCTTTTGTCAATAATTAGTCTTAATAGAGGAATGTGAGAAAGAACTCTATCCAGGTTGCATATATTCTAATTTGTCATTCACTCTACACCTATATCACATCAAGTGTATAGGTGGCATATCTAATAAGTCTTTCGGGATGTTGTTAGAGCTTCCAAGGGATGCATTTCCTCATTTGACATCACTCCGATCATCTGTTAATGAAGCTAAGAAATTGACTAATGACTTGGGGTTTGGTTATCAAAAAATCCATGCATGTCCTAATGATTGTATGCTATATTGGCTTGAGAGGGAAGCTCAACAATCATGTCATATATGTCGTGCTTCTAGATATGAAAATGATTTGGGTGATAAACATGGCCAAAATTCAAAATCACATAAGTCAAATAGGCCTGCAAAAGTTTTCTGTGTGTGTGATTAACAGTTAGAAGATGTTCGGGTCTAGAAGTAGTCTGCAACAACATGAAAAACAAAAAAAAAAAAGCAATATAATCCCCAGCTGCCCTTGTCTAAGACACCGTCACTTTCTTCTTCTCCTGCCATTCGATCACGATTGCAAACGTTTGACAAGCTTCATGACTACTCTGATCAGCAACCGACTCTATCTAAATCACCATTCCGACCATTTAATCAGCAACTGTCTTTGTCTAAAACACCATTCCGACCATTTAATCCCCAAGTGTCCTTGTCTGAAACACCATTTCAAACTTTCAATCAGCAATTTTGACCTTTTCTTGCTTCTGTTTACGATAACTCATCATCATCAACTTCTAATCATGACCAATCCTCACGGTCTCAACCATATGGGTCTGTTTTGCACTAATTACAACCATCCTCTCAAAAAACACCACTTGATCCTATTTCAACAGAGGGTTCTTCATTGTCTGGAGGAGCATCTTTTGAGTCTACTTTGAATGCAGAAAATAATCAACTCAATGAACATGAGGATAAGGAGGTTGAGATAATAGGTAAGTGTTCATATATTGTTGCTAACAATTATCTTTGCTTTTGTAATATCAATGCTAACAATGGCTTAAAATTGTGTAGATAGGAATGAGAATATTATTAGGAAACAAAGGATGACGGCAAAAGATGTAGCTAAGCTAATAACAGGTGAAAAAGTGTTGGTTCATGTTAATGGATTTGATCAACCTATCAGGTCTGTAGGGTCACTATGTACCAGATATATGGGCAGACTTTAAAACAACAACGTTATTGCCCCCATTGAGGCAAAAGATTGGCGTGAAGTCAAAAAGGGTTGTGGTGTTCTTCTTATGAAAGATCTGCGAGTAAGATATCTATTCAAACATTTTTAGTTTTAATATACAATTAGATATCAGTTGCTGAAGTTTTTTATTATATTTCTTGTCTTTCTTGTTTCTGGTTAATTTTGGCAGGGAAAATTTTCGTGACCTGAAAGAGAGAATGTTGATAGAGTTTTATTTTTAATACTCGGTGATAAGCATAGGGCTCGGAAGTATAGAATGCAAGATACGTTGTTTCAGTTAGTTACGAAGAAACTGAAAGAGGCTGGTAATATCGGGCTAGATGATGCACAAGAGATACAAATCACGAGTTTGCATCAAACTGTTGATGACTTTAGAGGAGAACTTCGACTATTCCAAAGTGTATTGCAAGACTTTTATGCTGCACCTCATGTCTCACGTGGAAATATGTCTCGAACACAGGTTAGAATTTTAGTATTGAGTCATGTCTAGTATGATCTTGTTTCATATCATTAATTTTGTCTTTCAGGTCTCTTCAAGGGCATCGCATGAAGAATCGATAGAGTTTATTCAACCAACACACGATTGAATGGTAAGTTATTTACTAGATTCCACATCAATTAGATAAGTTTAAGATGTTTTAACACTTCTGCTGGGATTCTTTAATAATTTCTCATATTTTTTAATTTTTCAACTCTTGCAAAAAGTAGGTATTTGGCATAGTGCTAGTGGCAAGTGGAACTTCAGAAGACTTTTAGATTTCATGTTTGATTTACATGATGTAGTAGAATTTCACTAAAATAAAATCTGGATATATGGAAATGTTTGGACTTCTAGAATCCCATCTTTGTTCTTCCATTGTACGTGTCACTTTTGCGTGTCACTTTTGCATGTTTTAAATTGTAATGCGGCATAATTCATTAATATTCAAGCATTATATGGTGTGTTAAATATATGTATATACGTATATATAGGTATGATGATATAAAGAATCTATATACATGTCAAAATCCTCACACTTTTGAGTGTGAATAATAATGAGGAAATCCTCACACTTCTATGTGTGAAGTAGAATTCCCACGTTTAGAGCTGTGAACTTTAAGGTCAAATTCCTCACATTCAAAAGCGTGTAGATTTACCTCACACCCTCACACTTTTAAGTGTGAGAATAAGTCATGTATTATCACACTTAAACCCGTGAAGATTTGCCTTAAATTTGTTACGCCCTGTTTCCTCACACACTAGCCAAACGTGAACTTTACTTTTTTACACGCTTTTAAGCGTTTAGATATGTAGTAAAAAATGTGTATATTTGAGCTTTTTGTTGTAGTGACACAATGATAGAGTATAATTCAAAATAAGTATACCAAGGAAAATGACTGATATCGTTCCATCACCAACTTCCTTATCATGTGCCCGGCTAAATTCACTTTAAATAACTAAAAAGTCAACAAAAAACATGATATAGGAAATTTATATAGTAAATTTATGCACCCGCGCGTGTATGTATTTGCCAAAGAAAAATTTACATTTAATTAAGATGATAATCACGGATTGAGACGTATGTAAACTTAAAAGTGACAGTTTTTAATCATAAGTGTCCTAAATAATTGCCTTCTTTATATGTATAGACGTAACTAGAGAGATTTACCATCAACTGATCGATTACATACAAGTAATCAAGAAAAACCGCATAAGAATAACAAGCTGCTTATAAAAAGAACACAAAGAATCAATGGGATAATGCTTCACAACACCAGCATTCAGAATGACTCATCTTCGTTGATAAATTCCGGCATGATGAGTTGTGGAACAACTGAACCTTAGACATCAGAATGAATGTAACATTGCTCACCTACAAGGAAACACATCTTTCGGAAACATTGAATTACATCTTCATCATTAACGTTAGCGAGTGCTTCACTTTCTTCCTTAACGCTTTTATTAGTTAGTAACCATTTATACTGTGATTTTCAGGCTAACAGTATTGCTTCAACCATTTATACTGTGATTTTTGGTGCTTCAGCTATACGAGAACCGGGAATCGTAAACATGCATGGTAAGGTTTAGTGGAACAACGTTGTTCCAAGTTTAATATACTTATGAAAATGACAGCTATGAAGGAGTAAGAATTGAAGCCAAGTTCAATTGTTGAAAGTCAATTAGTCTGTTGGATTTTGTTTTGTAGATCGACTTCAAGTAAAATCTCACCAAATTATGTTGATCTTTTGGACTACTTTTTTCGATTGTAAGATTTGAAGTTGATGACAATCCAAAAAAAAAAAAATATCCTAATAAATCCATCAATTAATCAATGAGTGCAATGAATTTTATATTTTCGTATACACTTTAACCACCAAATTAATATATATGATTTTATCATCATTTGTTAAAACCAACCTTCTAACATTTTTTATATAGTAAACTGTTAAAAATATTTGAGTTAATGAGTGTGAGGGTCATAAGTTTGAGTTGATAAGTTTTCATAAGTAAGCTCCAACATTGGAGTTGGGCTAAGTTTACTTATATAGTTACTAGCATTATGCCCGCGCATAGTAGCGGGTGTGCGACGATGATAATTTAGGATGATGTTGAAAGAAATATTTTGGATATTCACATCTTTACATTCGGTTCGAGTTCGAGATCTAATTGGTTGGCGTTTCGTTACTATGTAATGTAATTATAGATTATCTAAATTAGTATTATTTAGTTGACATTTACTATCAAATGCATTATAATTAATTATAATAAGTGATAATAAAAGATAATCAATAGTTTACCTAAATTATTAGTAGTATTATTTAGTTGAAATTTTAATTAAGCTCTTGATATATGAAGTTAACATTTCCATTAATTTTTGTGAGAATAATAATAATAATTGTGATATTTAAGTGTTTGTCTTGAAAATTGAAAGGGCAATATAGTCATTTCTCTTGATTGAATAGAATTCTAAGACAAATGACTCAAATGCATTATAAGTAGTAATGAATATAGTTTTAAATTAATCGAAAATTGATAAACTTTGTATTAAAAACTTTTGAGCGGATAAAATTCAACTTATAGGTTATTAATGCTTGTATGCTCAAGTTGTTAAGCTTATAGGTCGTAATAATGACCTTACAGATTAATATTTTTCAAATTTTAAAGCCGAAAAAAATGAACTTACTCAAAAATTCATGTTAACTTTTCCGAATTTCAATAAGCTCTACTCAGATATTTTACCAGACTTAGTAAATCTAACTTCAGTAATTTACATAATGGTCGATGTGATTTGTCAGTTTACGTTAATTTTCATATATCTTAAGAATCTTTTGCACGTTGATTACCGAGAGGATTAATAAAATGACAACGTACAATCCCATTTATTTTCTTTTTCCGTTCATTTAACGATAATATACAAGTCATATTATGTTAACACTGAAACTGAATTATATTTGTATATTGAGGGACTAAACATGAAAAAAAAATCACTTAAAAAAGAATTTTACAAAAAAAAAACATATAAAGGACTATTTATGTCATTTATTCCCTAAACTTTGTCCAAAAAACCCTAGCTGCCGCATTTTATATGTTGGTGTCAGGGAGCTCCAAGTTCTATAAATTGAGAAACAGAGGCTTCTGCAGATCCAACGTTTTTATTCTTTGTTGTTCCCACATATATCCTCTCGTACTCAGGTATGCCTTGCTTCATTTATAATTTTTTAATGTGTAAATTGGCTTCAAGAGAGTTAGAGGTTGTTGCTGGTAAGTTTTTATTTTCCTAAAATTTCAGAAAAAGGTGTATTTTTTTCCAGATAAAAGAGACTGCTTTAAAATATGTTAAAATTCATAACATTGTGTTTCGATTTCCTTAAAAAAACATGTTCAAATGTACGGTTTTATGGTTTTTCTTAGTTTTCCAAACCATGCAAGTAAATACACCCCAAGTCTTTTTAATGAGATTCAATGATGTTTTGTATCAGAACTGTTATGGAAATTAGTCCTAAAAGTACTCTGTTTGGTTTGATTTGTTTCAGTGTTCGAATCTGAAATTTTAATGTAGATTTCCAACTGGTAGAGATGTTATTGGCATTTCGAATCTTTTATATATGGTTAAATTTTATTTAGCAGTTCTTAAATTCTTCTTGAGCTCGATTGATGGCGCATCGGTTACTTGTGATTAGTATGAACCTTAATTACAGTATACTTTATAATTTAAAGTTTAGAAGTCAATATAATGTGTAGTTTATTGCAGGGTATGAGTTATAAATGTTCATAAACAGCCAACTGAATACATTGGTAGTATATATCACAAGGTGTCAAGGTATGACTTTTTTTTTATTATTGAGTAATAAATAATTTACAGCATTAGAGGACCAGTTTCTATGAGTGAACTTATGCTGCCATCTTTATCATTTGATATGTTCTTTGTAAATTGCATAATTCATAAATTTATGTACAAATTCAATCCTCTTGGTTGACTGTAAATTTTGGATGCCGTTAGTTTTGTTCCGCCACGACATCACTACAGAATACAAGTTTAAGGGCGGTTGCCTATCGATTGTGGCAATGAGGTTTTGTTTCTTAAACCTTGCACCATCTCGTGTCTTTAAATTCTACCTTTTTGGACATAATTTCCATTGTTTGAATATCTACTTTGGGGATTTATTTTCTTTGAAGTGACCAGTTGTTCAAAATTGTGCTATATGTGTAAATATCTCTTAATTTTTTCAATGTATAGATTAGAATTTATGGCTTAAATTTTTTTTAAAAATCTAAAACGCTTAATGCTTACTAACTTTGATATGCAACTATCTAAAAAGAACTTGTGCATAAGAAGTATACAGATATTTCAGTTCTAATCCTTCTTTTCTGAAATCGAACTTGTGCATGTAAGTGTTCATTATTTATATTACTCATTGGGTTTTTTTGTTAACTGTGGTTTATTATTTCATTTACTTACATAATAAGTTTTAGGCGTCTAAAGCTAGACTAGAAACATATAGGTAAGTCCGACAACTTAACTAGATGGCCTTTGCATAGGATTTAAAGCGATCCTCTTAGCATCCTAACATCAAAATAAATTCGTGGCAACAATAATCATTGCATTGTAGAAAATAAGAGTAACTCACATGAAAGATATGAACTGCTTCATCAAGTAGCAATATGTGCTCTAGACGAGCATCTTTGCCATGGAATACAAACCACTTCACATCAGATTCAGTGAGATCATCCTTCATATTTGTCCTCACTAAATCGATAACAAAATCAGGGACCTTCATTGACCCACAAACAACCAAATTCTTAATGACATAATAAAGTCATACACAAGCCATGGTGCAACACACCTGCCTCATGTGACTTTATTCTATTGTTATGAGTTTGGTAATTTGTGAGCCAATGAAGGTGCTTGATTATGTTTTAGTAAGGATGAAAGTGAAGGATGATCGCACTAAATCTGATGGGAAGTGGATTGTATTCCATTGCAAAGATGCTTTTCAAGAACACATATTGTTACTTGAAGAAGTTTCAAGAACCAATGTTTTAAAACTTGGTTTTATATTACTCATTGGGTTTTTTTGTTTAGTGTGGTTTAATATTTCATTTACTTACATAATAAGTTTTAGGCGTCTAAAGCTAGACTAGAAGCATATAGGTAAGTCCGACAACTTAACTAGATGGCCTTTGCATAGGATTTAGTGGGGAATATTGTACACCTTCCCTTGGTTAGGTTGACTAGTAGCAACAATAGGAAGTTTTGCAACTTCGTGCCGATGAAGTACCCATCTTTAACCACTTTCGAGCATAAGAATGATTACTAGCGCCAAATTAGAGTTTGAAAATATCTTACAGGAATAATGAACATTAAATCACCAAAGAAAATAGAAATAAATACAACATGAGAAATGTAAATCTACGTACTCTATTGTCAAAATTGCACAAAGTACTCGGGGAAAATCCAAGGCACCCAATCGCTGCCCATTAGTTTGAGAAATGAACGGAAATAAAATTTTAGATGTTAAAGAACATAAAGATAACTACTACTTAGCAACTACTACACTTATCCATATGCCATTGACCAAATGTCCAAATGATATCTTTTCCCGTTCACGAATCAATAACAAGGTTAAAGCGGTCCTCTTAGCATCCTAACATCAAAATAAATTCGTGGCAACAATAATCATTGCATTGTAGAAAATAAGTGTAACTCACATGAAATATATGAGCTGCTTCATCAAGTAGTAATATGTGCTCTAGATGAGCGTCTTTGCCATGGAATACAGTCCACTTCACATCAGATTCAGTGAGATCATCCTTCAGATTCGTCCTCACTAAATCAATAACAAAATCAGGGACCTTCATTGACCCACAAACAACCAAATCCTTAACGATATAATAAAGTCATACACAAGCCATGGTGCAACACCACATGCCTCATGTGACTTTATTCTATTGTTATGAGTTTGGTAATTTGTGAGCCAATGAAGGTGCTTGATTATGTTTTAGTAAGGATGAAAGTGAAGGATGATCGCACTAAATCTGATGGGAAGTGGATTGTATTCCATTGCAAAGATGCTTTTCAAGAACACATATTGTTACTTGAAGAAGTTTCAAGAAGACTAGAACACATATTGTTACTTGAAGAAGTTGTTCATATATTTCATGTGAGTTATTATCATATCCTATGGTGCAACGGATTAATTAGCGCAAATGATTTATTTTGTGATATTGATCTAACAAGATTGCTTTAACCCTATTATTGATTCAGTAACGGGAATAGATTTCATTTGGTCAATGCGTACGGGTAATCTTATAACCAAATCTTTGCCAAGTAGTTAGTTCTGTTTTTGTTCTTTAGCATTTAATACTATATTTCTCTCTCCTTCCTCAAACAAACATGAAATGAATGGGTGTTGTGGATTCCTCGGAGTACTTTGTGTGATTTAAACAAGAGTACATTAATGAATCGCATAAGTTTGTTAACTAAATTGTGAAATTATAATATCTAACTTGTTTAAATAAATAACTTTTGGGGGTTGAATACAGGTAAATAACACTTTCAAGGAGTTGCACCTGACCAACTTGTTTTTCCTTAGTTGTGATATGTCCCAAATAAACCCATGGGATATGTTATATATATTGTAAACTTTTTATGTAAGACCGTAGAATTCTACATTAAAGATAAAGTTCAGACATATTATTATTTGATTCTTCTTATGCGAGAGTTGTTTTAATTCTAAAATGCTACAGGTTAAATGTTGTCGCTGGTCTTTGATGTGGAATGTGTTGTTGCTGTGCGCATTATATTGGTAAGATAGTGAATGCACGTCTTCCCTTTATTAGAAAGTTGAAAAACCTTCATGAAAAAAGAAAAATCTACAAACATTGTAAGGAAGTATATTATACCCTGAAATGAATAAATAAATATCACTGCTAGACATGGGAAGATGGGTATAAATATTCATAAACAGCCAACTGAATACAAAGGAGTATATATCACAAGGTGTCAAGGTATGACTTTTTTATTATTGAGTAATAAATAATTTACAGCATTAGAGGACCAGTTTCTATGAGTGAACTTATGCTGCCATCTTTATCATTTGATATGTTCTTTGATAAATTGCATAATTCATAAATTTATGTACAAATTCAATCCTATTGGCTGACTGTAAATTATGGATGTCGTTGGTTTTGTTCCGCCACAACATCACTACATAATACAAGTTTGAGGGTGGTTGCCTATCGATTGTGGCAATGAGGTTTTGTTTCTTAAACCTTGCACCATCTCGTGTCTTTAAATTCTACCTTTTTGGACATAATTTCCATTGTTTGAATATCTACTTTGGGGATTTATTTTCTTTGAAGTGACCAGTTGTTCAAAATTGTGCTATATGTGTACATATCTCTAAATTTTTTCAATGTATAGATTAGAATTTATGGCTTAAATTTTTATAAAAAATCTAAAACACTTAATGCTTACTAACTTTGATATGCAACTATCTAAAAAGAACTTGTGCATAAGAAGTATACAGATATTTCAGTTCTAATCCTTCTTTTCTGAAATTGAACTTGTGCATGTAAGTGTTCATTATTTATATTAATCATTGGGTTTTTTTTGTTTACTGTGGTTTATTATTTCATTTACTTACATAATAAGTTTTAGGCGTCTAAAGCTAGACTAGAAATATATAGGTAAGTCCGACAACTTAACTAGATGGCCTTTGCATAGGATTTAAAGCGATCCTCTTAGCATCCTAACATCAAAATAAATTCGTGGCAACAATTATCATTGCATTGTAGAAAATAAGAGTAATTCACATGAAAGATATGAACTGCTTCATCAAGTAGCAATATGTGCTCTAGACGAGCATCTTTGCCATGGAATACAGACCACTTCACATCAGATTCAGTGAGATCATCCTTCATATTCGTCCTCACTAAATCGATAACAAAATCAGGGACCTTCATTGACCAACAAACAACCAAATCCTTAATGACATAATAAAGTCATACACAAGCCATGGTGCAACACCACCTGCCTCATGTGACTTTATTCTATTGTTATAAGTTTGGTAATTTGTGAGCCAATGAAGGTGCTTGATTATGTTTTAGTAAGGATGAAAGTGAAGGATGATCGCACTAAATCTGATGGGAAGTGGATTGTATTCCATTGCAAAAATGCTTTTCAAGAACACATATTGTTACTTGAAGAAGTTTCAATAACCAATGTTTTAAAACTCGATTTTATATTACTCATTGGGTTTTTTTGTTTACTATGGTTTAATATTTCATTTACTTACATAATAAATTTTAGGCGTCTAAAGCTAGACTAGAAACATATAGGTAAGTCCGACAACTTAACTAGATGGCCTTTGCATAGGATTTAGTGGGGAATATTGTACACCTTCCCTTGGTTAGGTTTACTAGTAGCAACAATAGGAAGTTTTGCAACTTCGTGCGATGAAATACCCATCTTTAACCACTTTCGAGCATAAGAATGATTACTAGCGCCACCTTAGAATTTGAAAATATCTTACAGGAATAATGAACATTAAATCGCCAAAGAAAATAAAAATAAATACAACATGAGAAATGTAAATCTACGTACTCTATTGTCAAAATTGCACAAAGTACTCAGGGAAAATCCAAGGCACCCAATCGCTGCTCGTTAGTTTGAGAAATGAACGGAAATAATATTTTAGATGTTAAAGAACATAAAGATAACTACTACTTAACAACTACTACACTTATCCATATGCCATTGACCAAATGTCCAAATGATATCTTTTCCCGTTGCCGAATCAATAACAAGGTTAAAGCGGTCCTCTTAGCATCCTAACATCAAAATAAATTCGTGGCAACAATAATCATTGCATTGTAGAAAATAAGAGTAACTCACATGAAATATATGAACTGCTTCATCAAGTAGTAATATGTGCTCTCAGTGTTGTAAAAAACGGCCTAGTCGGCCGAGTACTCGGGGTGTACTCGGGAAACGGCATTGGCCCCTGGTCAACGCGGTCAAAGTCGGGGTGTACTCGGATTACACGGGCCAAGTCGGTCCAAGTCGGTCAAACTCGGTCAAATGGTCAAAGTCGATCAATTTATGTACAGAGGTTTATTTGAAGTGTTTTGCAGCTTTTTTTCAACTTTAAATATTTAAATGGGAATTATTTTGTGCTTTTGCAGTTTTTGCACATGCATTACTACCACCCCCACCCCCCGCAGCTTTTTTCAACTTTAAATGGGCTAATCAGGTTTCTATTTCATATATTTGAACATATAACATTGAAAATTATTAATTAAATGTAAAAAATTCAACAAAAGTCAAAATCCGAGTACACCCCGAGTATACCCCGACTAGGCCGATTACTCCTTGGAAAGCCCTTGCCGAGTACACCCCGACTAGCGTCTTTTTCAACCATGTGTGCTCTAGACGAGCATCTTTGCCATGGAATACAATCCACTTCACATCAGATTCAGTGAGATCATCCTTCAGATTCGTCCTCACTAAATCGATAACAAAATCAGGGACCTTCATTGACCCACAAACAACCAAATCCTTAACGTTATAATAAAGTAATACACAAGCCATGGTGCAACACCACCTGCCTCATGTGACTTTATTCTATTGTTATGAGTTTGGTAATTTGTGAGCCAATGAAGGTGCTTGATTATGTTTTAGTAAGGATGAAAGTGAAGGATGATCGCACTAAATCTGATGGGAAGTGGATTGTATTCCATTGCAAAGATGCTTTTCAAGAACACATATTGTTACTTGAAGAAGTTTCAAGAAGACAAGAACACATATTGTTACTTGAAGAAGTTGTTCATATATTTCATGTGAGTTATTATCATATCCTATGGTGCAACGGATTAATTAGCGCAAATGATTTATTTTGTGATATTGATCTAACAAGATTGCTTTAACCCTATTATTGATTCAGTAACGGGAATAGATTTCATTTGGTCAATGCGTACGGGTAATCCTATAACCAAATCTTTGCCAAGTAGTTAGTTCTGTTTTTTGAATATGGTAATTTTGATTGGAGTGCATGTTTTGTGTAGCATCTTATTCCGGAAAAAACGTTTTGTTCATTGCAGGTGAGATAAGAAAGATGGTGAAACCAAAAAATCTAAATCAAATGAGCAATAAAGGTAACGTAGTACATTTATCGATTGTGTTGCCGAGTTTCCGAATAATTAGGGTAACATATGCTCTCAAACAATGGATATGATATTTAATTGTTTGGATGATTCACTTGAAGTTACAGAGTTATGGTTAGTGATTTTTTCTGGGGGTGTTTGTTTCGGGGTGTAGCGCATTTGTTTAAAATAAGGAAATGTGTTGAAAAATGGTGCTGGTGTAGAAACTGAATCATTGAATGTTTTTTGTGTAGTAAATGATTCATTGAATAGTTTTTCATTAAATGGTATTATTAGACCAACTGAATCATTGGCTATTTTTTGTGAAGCAATTTACAGCATTTGATGAATGAAACTTACCAATTTGTGAGCCAACGATAGATGCAATGCACAACATTTTAGTGATACAATTTTGGTGCATAAGGTGTTAAATACGAGGTCACTTTGGGTTTTTTTATCAAATGTTCTTAGCAACCACGTTTGTTTAGATTATGGGTTATAAATCTAGCATTTTGATGAAATTATGCGTTTGAAGGGTATTTGTTAAGTAACTGAATCAGTGACAATTTTTGGGTGCATCAAGGAACATAATTTGTTGCTGCAAAGTTATGCTAATGTGAATCAAAGATTTTATACATAATCATGCTCACAAAACATGGAAGATGAACTTTTTTATTATAATTTTAATACAAAATGCAGAATCAACATACTTGTTTGGTGGTTGGCTAGGCCCTCTCTTGTTGGTTATTTTGATTCATAGTTTTTTAAAACTCTTTCAGGCAAGACACATCTGTACGAAGTGAATCAAAGTTCCATGATAAACTCCCAGCAGATTTTAAGGAGCAGTTGAAGGAGAGGGCAAAACGAATCAGAGATGAAAGGCTGACGGTCTTTGGCAATTGATGTTTTTTAAGAACTATGCAACTTTGCAATTTTGTTTGAGCTTACTTCTTTCCTTTTAATTGTTTGTTAGGAACACTCTGTTTGATAGAGACTCGACTGTAATGGAATTTGATGGAATGTGTTTATGAGCATGATAAACTTTTGGTTTATGGATTCTTGGAAGAATGAAAGTTGTAATTTGCTGTTTAGTTATTGTTGTCTTTACTGGTGCCTCAAAAGGTGCCTTTTATGCGGTTGCATTTGTTTGATGATGCAACCAGTTGGAAGGATTGACTGAATCAAGTTGTAAATTTTGCTTGATCTAAGCGTGGTAAAATACCGAATCATTTATTGGCGTTACTGAATTATAACATTGTATGAAATTGGTATTGTTATGGACTCGTTTCTGATAGACTGATATTTGTTTTGTAATTTAGCTTGGTGGTTGGAGCTTTTGAATCATAAATGTGTAGTATAAGGCTGCGTTTTGTGTAATGCGTGTTGCATTGTATAACTAAATCAATTTGCTTAATTACTGAATCAAAATGTGTCATTCTCTGAATCTGAATGTTGCGTTACCGAATCATTATGCTGTGTGCGTTAGTTCAAGTTACAGGGATGATTAGGCACATTAACGATAAAGTAGAAGTATCTTTTCTCTAAATGCTCAATCGTATTGAAACCACCACCGAATAATAAATGATGCATACGTTGTAAGAGATGATGAATGTTCAAACATGTTCCCCTTAAAAAACCACATTAAATCGTATGACACAAAAAAAAAGAAACTTCAATACATGGTGTAAATAACTAACCAAATGATTTTACCATCTACTTATTAAAAAAAACCCATACTAGTGAAAATGCAACTGTTTTAAATTAACAGACTACTCGAAGGACAAAGATGAATCTTAAACTGCAAGATTGTTTCTCTTCGCAGCATCGTCTGAAGCCTTTTGTGTGCATGTACTTCTATAATGACCCACTACTCCACAGTATTTGCATGAACGAATCTGTTTGTGTGCATTAGCAATCGCTTTCTCTTTTGCACTTTGAATCCTTCCTTTTTTGCTAGAACCACAACCTTTATTACGGCTAACATGAGGGTTCTTAATGTTGACATCTTCCGGCTGAGAAACACCGGATAACCTGCTTAGTTTTCATGGGGGGGGTGTAACGGAGTCTCCGCAAAAACCTGTTCCATCAACCTTTGTTGTTGGTCACGGAAAAGTTTTAGCTTGTCAACATAGGTACCTTACATAACATGTCGATCGATAACGAAAATGGGAAACAGCTACTATTATTTTCGACTATCATCATAAAATTCAATTACAAAAAACAACAATCACAAAACGTTCCAAAAGAAAACGGGAGAACTTACTTGGTTCGGATGTACTACCGATTTCATTGGAATCCTCTGTTGAATCCGATTCTACAAGTTCCATCGGTTCTTCATGATTCGCCATATGAATCGATACAAGGAATGATTTTCAAAAAACGTTAACGATATTGATAGAAATAGATTATGAATCGATCCCAGGGATCTTTACAAATGTTCTTGACTGTATTATAATATGCAATGAAATTAAAATAAATGGCTCAAACTTATACGATTGAATGTGAAGATCTCCAAAAAAAAATTCGCTATGACTTATAAACAATATATACGTGGATCAATGGAGCAGTATATATGAAATGTGAAGATATGTTTTGATAGTTTCCTAATATGGTGGAGAATCATTCGTGGAATACATAAACCGCCACCTTTAATGCATATAATTTACATTCCATTAAATTAAATAACCAAATTAGAAAGGACTAATATACCCTTTGACCTTAAAATGAAATGATTGGTCAGGATTCCTTCTCCCCCTTCTCCATAAAAGTTTTCTTCTTTTTAGATCCCCCAACTATATATATATATATATATATATATATATATATATATATAGGATCCGGTTCAATTGAGAATCAAAAAATTTGCGAGAACCATAAGAACTACTAAATTGCATATTTGTTCACATGTAATTAACTTGATTCACATGTGAATATTGATTTAGGTTAGGTTGAGAAAAAACAAATTCGAAAATTATGTCTTAAAACACGTTTTACCTGATTTGTTCATATTATCGTTCATATGTGAACATAAATTTGATTTTTTGCGTTTTTCGCTATAATTTTAGGATTTTTTGAATTTTTTTCCCCCAACCTAACCTAAATCAATGTTCACATGTGAATCAAGTTAATCACATGTGAACAAACATACAATCTAGTATTTCTCACGGTTCTCGCAATTTTTTTGATTCTCAATTAAACCGGACCCTATATATATATATATATATATATATATATATATATATTGATATATTGATCTATATTTATGTCTATTTATATGTATATTTTGGGTATATATATTTGTTTATATATATATATATATATATATATATATATATATATATATTAGGTTGGTTGTATATCTACATATATTATATTATAACCACCGTCTTGTTATTTACTACTGCAATTAATACAATTACTTATATTACTAATATTATTATCTTTATCATTAGCATTATCACTTGCATTATGTGTCATTATTATTATTATATTATTACTATTATTATTATTATTATTATTATTATTATTATTACTTCAATTCGTGTTTCTTTATGCATATGAGTTTGACAGAGGTCTATCTGGAAGCAGTATTTCTACCCTCAGGTAGGGGTATGACTGTCTACATCTTACATCCTCATACCCCGTTAAGAGCGGGATTGGATAGTGTTGTTGTTGTTGTACAACAATTATTTTATTGTAATACTCTTATCAAATTATATAGTACAGGTCCAGTCTGTCACCTAGATGATCGGTGTAGTTATTATATGAATAATATAAAAAAGAAAGGGAGTTGTTATTTACAATAGGTTTTTCTAATATGTGCCCTAAGGGCATATGCTAAGAGCATTAAATAGTACCAATATTCCTCTTAAAAATATAACTACACATTTATTATCTTGTATCTTTAATTTGTTCCAATATTACCCCTCTCCATTTTAATAATTAATTAAACTATTAGGGGGTAATATACATACTAAAAGGATAAAGCAGTACTTCTAGTAATTAATCATACAAATTTTAATTTTAAGAAAAATATTTCTTGTATAATTTATTGTTTAAATAGGGAAGGGTAAATTTGGAACAAAATAAAGATACATGATAATAAGTGTGTAATTATATTTTCAAGAGGAATATTAGTGCTATTTAATGCTCTTAACATATGCCTTAGGGCACATATTAGAAAAACCCATTTACAATATGAAAATTGATGTTTACATTAAAATGTATAAGTATTAAAGCACATAGTAAAAAAAAAAAAATAGTATAGTTATGATGTATGCATTAAATTATTTGTCGTAATTTGTAAATAGCATCGCCCAAAATAGATACTAGAGGCCTGTTTCCAAGATGCCTCGTTTGTTCACATGTTATTATTTGGATAGATAAAGTTTATAGTTCCGTAGTTTATGAACATTATACACATTGGAGTAGTATTTTAGTAACATGTGTGTTTAACTTTGAAATGTCTTCTTGTACATATGCTCAAGTTTTAAAAATATATATTGTACTTATTTAACATATTAATGTATGTAAAAATTTTATAAAAACATCTTTTTATGTAGCAAATGACGGTTAAAAATTTACAAATATACGTTTTCAAAACTTGACTAGATATAATAGATAATTTTAAACTATATAAACATACACAATACGGGTGTAAAGTTTGATACAATTTGACTTTAAATGCGTATTTCATTTTATTAGGCATTATCAATTGGGTTTATCATTTCAAAGCGTACGAAACTTTATACATTTCAATATTGTGTACAGGGGCGGAGGCAGGAAATCTACATGGAGAGGACAAAAATAAAATTATCTTGTTCTTCTTTACAGGTTTGAGGGGACAAAATTTTAAAATTATCATTAATACCTTAACAAATTTTCTTTTTTTACGTACTTTCAAAATTCTTGAGGGGGCAGCTGCCCCCATTTTAGCTCCGCCCCTGATTGTGTATGTTAAATCTTAAAATTCATTTTCCTATAAGTTTTGAAAACATTTGTTTACATGTAAAAATTTGGTCGTTTGCTACATTAATGAGATGTCATTTTTTTAAGTAATTATATACAATAGTAAGCTCTATGTATATAACTAGGGTTGATAGCCGCACTTCGTTGCGGAAGATGCCTAATATTTTTTTGGCAAGAAATTATAGGTGTTTTTATTTATATAATCACATGTAAGATTTATATATATAAAGAGTTTGTATTACCATGCACCTTTAATCATTAAAAAGTTCAATTACAAACCTATGTTATAAAAGTTAACTACTACTTATTTACGAGTATTTAATTGTTGTATACAGTAAGGATTAAGGAGTAGTTTGTTTAACATTTTATAGTATTTGATGGGTCAAAAAGTAACCAAAAATTGAATTTGTCTTTATTTATTTTTTTTAGAAAAGGCAATTTTATTAAAACAATATAACCATATACAGAGGGCCCAACCAAAAAACAACACAAAATAAACTACAAAGAGATCATGCAAGGAGCATGACTCCTGTACACATGCTTCACAAACAAATACAAGCAATGGCCCAACACAAATATAGATACATCCTGCACCCCCAAACAGGAACACAGACAACTTTCAACACACTTAACAAATAGTAATACACGTAACAAATTTTTAAAAGAATATTTAAGGAAATCAAATTTATCAGCATCATAAAAGAAAAAAGGAAAAAGTTATGTCAAAAATAGATAGTCACAAAAATAATAAACAAAAGAAATAACCTTTGTGGAAATGCGTTTATGAATTTATTGATTTAGCTAGTGATATTTTTTCCTTTCAATTAGGTACTTAAAGTATATAAAATTATACTTTCCAAGATGATAAAGAAAAATGTCTAATCTAGAATTGATCAAAAAGGAAAATAAAAACGTTGGAATGGTAACTGTTTGTTAAAGAAAACGAATAAATATATTTTTGAAAAACTAATTAAATAACGAAGAAGCCAAGACTTGATCTTGGGACCTAAAACCTTATTATATTAACTCAAACCACTAAGCCAACAATTAATTTATAAAAGATTTATAAATTTTAATATATATCTCATACAAAGTGCAAAGAGAGAAGACAAAAAGGGAGACCGGGAGTGGGTCTTGAACTCTGAACCTTGCGTAAGGTATCACCAACCTAAAACCATCAAGGCAGTAGCAGCCTTTGTTGAAGCATTTACTTACTCATCTATATATGATCACGAAAAATGGAAACAAAACGACAATTCTCATGGTCAAAACGACAGTTGACCACCCGTGAATGTACTTTAGAGAATAGATGTTTTTAAAGTTTAAATATGAAAATGCTATACATAACCCTTAGGGCACTATGATTAGAAAATTCAGACAAACATTGAATGTTTTTACATTATTAATAATAACCAACCACTCTTGAATATACCTGCTTTCAACTCATTTGATATTCTACCTTTTTATGCATAAATTTAACTCTTAAAATTAACTCTTAGAGCTATAGATATCAAAATCCTTTAAATATATGCGATATGAACTTTAAAAATCACCTCATAAAGTAACAAAATGAATAAAATTTAGGGAGTTCGTTTATTAGGGGTATGAGAATGAGTTTTAAGGGAATGGATACATTGTAATTGTTTGATAAATGATGTTATATTCTACTATTGGGATTTAAATCTTCAATTAAAAAAATGATTCTTTGGAGACCGACTGAGGTTTTCCTACATGATTTTGCAATATTACATGTTTTTATTTGTTCTTTCATATTTTTGTAAGGTATATTGTTTCAAAATGGATCATATATATATTACCTCTATTACTATAGTATTATAGAGATTTTCATTTCGTTTATCGTATGTCTTAATTAAGCCTGTCAATTTTGTCTATCGTATATATACTTCTGTGTTCTATATATATAATAGAAGTACATAACACGAAAATATACATAAAATGGACGAAATTGACAATTTCAGTATATATAATACAAGATTAACAAATGACTTTCAAGAAGATTTATTCCTTAAACATTTTTTTTTTATTAGCACAGTTAAACAATCATCGAGCCACTATTTAACTCACAAAAGAGATTCATGTCACTCTTCAAGAAGATACGCAAATCGAAGATGTAAAAAGTTTGCTTCAAACAGCAAGAGAGATTCAACAGATATAAATAAATTATGGAAGCGGAGTGATAGTCTTTCCTTAATTCTTAATCATATTAATTACATGATAAATAAAGGATCAAGAATCGTATATTTTATAATGACATTTCAAGCAAATATTGAAATCACATGCTTTAGCCCGACATTCAAGTATCAGAAAACCATTGATATCACCATTACACTTAGAACACACATACCGGGGGTTTTTTATCCTTCGTACAAAGGTTAATGGATGTTTGTGATATGACTGAGTTATGGTGCCCTCCATCCATGTGTTTTCAAAGTCATCGCTTCGACTAAGGCAATCAAGGTGAAAAGATCTTTTGTATTTGTGACAATAATAGAGCAGGCGTTTGGGATGCATTTGTAACTCACAAATATCACAATAGAGATCCCTGGGATGATCTTCGACAGGGGGATACGTCAATAGGATTTTATCCCCTTTGCAATACCTATGACCAAGGGATCTAGGCAACCTTGTTGCGCAATACGCATCCAGTTGGTAGCTGCAAGCCTTACAAGCATAGCTTATACCACCACTTCGTAGGTCACATACTTGACAGTAACGATTGGGATTAATCACTTGGATAAGAGGATGGTTGTGAAGTTCATGTTTAATGGTGTTGGGTAAAAACGCGCAATTGACATCAAGGTAGAATTGGCAAATTTGACAACTATACAAATACGTGTTGCCCAAGTTAAAACAACCATTGCATCGCGAGAATTTTGATGTCACAATTACCAACTGAAGCGGATGATCACGGTGAAGTTGATGTCGTAGTGAGAGGGGTAACTCGGCACAATATTTGTGGAGAGAGAATGAGCATCCATCATTACAGCTATAGTATGGAAAGGATAAGGGTCGTACACAACTATAACATACTTGTATTTCATCAGCACCATCATCATCATCATCATCTTGGTGGTCAACATTAAGAATTAATGGATGATGATGACTCCAGTGGTTTATCTCGATAGTTGTTTCATCATCATCATCTTGATCAGGTATGTTTCCAGAACGAAGTAGTTTCAGTGGATCTGTAAATGCGTATGGCTTTGGAAAATGCAGTAAATCATCTACCTCTTGATCTTCACCAACAAAAGAAATAGCTTGGACATCTCTGAAATTCACATTTTCATTTTAGAATGCAATTAGTATTCACAGAAGAAACATTATAAGGAGCATTAAGGGAAAAGTTTGACCTTGGAATGGAGGAGGGTCCTGCGATTAAGGCACATTTAATGTGGGCAAAATATCTACAATTGGAACAACAATACATCCAACCATTTTTCAGGACGCGTTTGTGGCAAAATTCACAATAATACCTATATTTAGAAAATTGGTCTGGAAGGCTATAAAGGAGACTAAGAGGATGTTTGTGGTGGGTTAGATTGATGGTAGGGGCCAAGGTGGTACAGGTGTTGTGGATCCAAAAGTCACAGCTATAACATTGATACAGTAGGTCTTCATCCTTTGTAAGGCACGCATCACAAAGGAATGACGCAGATCTGGACTGGAGGGTTAAAGTGTGCTGTGGGTGACCTTCATGTTTCAATTCGATCGGCAATCGCTCCTTGAGTGCAATAGCAACACCACAGTTGATACATGCGTCAAAATCACACACCGAACATTTGTAGCTGAAACCCCCTTCCAGGAGTTGATGAACACACACATCACAATACCATTTACTTGTAGCAGATCTGGCGATGAGCGTAAGAGGATGCTGGGGATGATAATGGTGATTGATAGTGTGTATTAGGTCTGCACATAATTTATGAAGAAAGTAACGACATGGGACACACCCATATGCAGAGCCACCAGATATTGATATGGGTTCTTGACATCCATCACAATTGACCGCACCTTTCTTTTCGCCGTCGTCATCAGCATCATCATCACCGACACCTACCACCATCTCCCAGTTTTTAATAAGCTGCAAGGGATGTTCTTTGTGGCTAAAGTGATTGATTTCTTCCATTTTTTCCCTCTTCACTCCTGTGTTATACGAACATCAAATGGAACTAAACTTTAATAGCAAATGATTATATAAAAAGTACATAATTATTATGACGGAGGAGAGCTATTACCAATTTACCATGGACAAGTGAACCTAGCTATAAATAAATTCAATCACGTATTAGAAACCAATTAGAATTTACGATTTCGTTAAACATAGCTAGGCTCGCTATTAACATGCATACAATTACCAACTGGTAATTTGTACTGCTCCTAGCCTATAGCAACTAGGAACTTCACCTGTAGAAACTCAAAAAAACAAATACATAGAGGTTGATTTTTTCAACCAATATAATATATTAGTTTTGTGTGTGAGTTAAGTAAACACACCATCCTTGCATTGACTTCCATCACTCCTCTACTTTTTGTCTCAATTACCTCTCCCATACGAATCATTGACTCACACCATCCTTTCAATTATAGATTTTTGCTTGTGCATTATGAAGGTGAAAAACCTTTCCTCAGTTCATTTCAAGATGGTTTCAAGATTTAAATCCATTACCAAAGATGATTCCTCTCAAGTCTTTGTAAGTTAATGGTTGACTGATTATGATCCATCTATAGAAGAAGAGCAACGCCACCATGTCTACTTTCTTTGTGTTTCATGAATCTTATAGTTACATAATCTGTTCTTTTAACATCATATCCTATCTCATATATTTAGTGTCGAAATTAATTAATCTTCTCTAATTTATTTATTGATTCATCTATTAGTCTTTGCTCAAGTTTCTGTTAGTATTATCAGAAATCGAAGAAAACTATCTGATATAAACCTTTTGCATTCGAGCTACTTTTCCTTTTCATTTCCAAATTAGTTTTCCTTTTTTATATTGTATTACTTTTTTATTTGATTATTTATATTCATTTTATTTCTTTGTCCATAGCTACACATAGACAAACACTTATGGTTGATAAGTTTGATTTTGCAGGTTCGAACTCATATTAATCCCGTCCTCGAGATATAGTATGACAGCTAAAAAATGTTTTATGATAAATAGGAGCTGGCCAAGTTGTTGGCTTAGAACCCCAATAGGTATACAAGAACACATGCACTCTTATATCGTCTTCGGTGTTTTTATAATGTATTCATATATAAGTTTACTAGCCCTTTATACCCGTGTATTACACGGGGTTGTTCGATACATAAATCTTCTTTATATAAATAAGTTACTAATGTCATTTGTATCATAAGAAATAAAGTATTCCAACTTTACGATTAAAATTATATAATTGTAGACTTTGTTAGTAAGTGCTTTTTAATAAAAGCACGCTACCCGTGCATTCATGTGAGCCTTATGATTTATAAGATAATTTTTTTAAGTAGAAAATGAAAGTAATATTTATTGTTAACATACATTTCGATTGTGCCTATAATTTGTTTGAATATAATGTTTAAGTTATTTGATAACATAAAATTTAATACTAATTTTTAAATTGAGAGAAATAGAAGGGCTTAATTGGGAAAAAAAAATTAATTATTTGATGACATCATCAAAGGGTTTTCTATAGTATATTCATACGAACTAAAATTGATTTGTTATTTTAAATTTAGTGTTATCTCAAATTTGATTTGTATATAATTATATATGAATTTAATTTAATTGATTTTAATTATATAAATTTAATTGATTAGCTAAATCATGAATTATGTCATCATGTCCTATATTTTAGCTAATTTAACAAAATCAAATAATTTTATTGGTCAATTAAAAAATTTGATGACATCGATCATTAAGTGTTTCTTATATTATATTTAAGATAAGATGCGATATGTATAGTATGGTTTGAGTTTGGTGTGCAACATATGTTAACTTATATTTTAGTAATTAATAAAAAGTTCTGGTCTTGTCTTTGTCTTTATTGGATTATATTTCTCTTAAGACCAAAGTTTAAGATATATTTGGTTGTTTGTTAATAATGCAAAAATGGGTCGTTTTAGATTATACTTTGTCTCTAATAGGTTTAGTGGGTACATATTAGAAATTTGCTAAATTGGACAGAGTTGAACGTGTGAAATGGGTAGGCAACGGCTACTCTTTAAAACTTCTCATTAACTATGTTTACTACATTTTGTTTGCTGATGTTGCCTCCATTAGTATCAAAATAATGACAACTTATCAAATTTCACTTTATTAGAACACTTACTTTATAGAATATTGCAATATTTAAGTGAATAGCTAGGTTTATCATAAAATTCTAAAAAAAATGAATTTTATTAGATCCCGCCGCAACGTGCGGGTTAAGAATACTCGTTATGAACAACCGACAGTTTATTGATGGTTGGTATATGGTGGTTAAAGTTAAATTTAACGTGTGGTTGATGATTTTTTCAGTTTACAGTTTTGTATAATCCTATTCTAATCCTACTGTTAATAACAAATAGCTGTAATCCCAATGCTTAGCAAAATCGCTAAAAGTAAAAATGAATGGCCACTAAAATATATTTTTTTTTACCCCTTTATAGTTCTACCCTTTCACAATTTAAGAGCTAGCACTCGCATCGGTGAAGTCGGTTTGAAACCGAGATGCTTCGATCCAGTCGACACCACTGGCACCAATCGTCACTTTTGCTCTGTCGCTTAATTTGGTCGGATATCTAACGCACCGTCACTTTTCTAATATATAGAAAAAATATATCTTAGTAAATGTGGGTCCCAAAAATTAAAGTGGTGGTATCATTGTTGGCAATTTCAGTCAATTTTGAAAAAAAACGATACGGCGCTAATGTAGCACAAACTGATTAGTCGGTTTCAGTATGCTGGTGGGAGTTGGAGACATTGCTTGAGCTTAATTAATCAAACCAATTTGCAAAGGTAAGTAATGGAGGGAGGGAATCAAAGGATGACAAAACTTGAATTATGTGAGTAGTAGTCAAGTGTGTGTCATCTTAAGGCGGTTAATTTATGAGGTGCCATTGAGACATGTGAGAGTGTCCAATGTGCACACTTAAATGGTGGTATTCAAGGGTGATATTGAGGCTTGAGAAATCTCAATTGTTATGCCTTGACATCATGAGTTTATAGTCGAAATGAGTATACATTAAGGATCCTTAATCATGAGTTTTTTTATTATATTGTTGTTGTTGAGTTTATTTCACATTACTTACTAAGCAATGAGGCTTACCCATTTTATTGTTGTTGTTTAATTGGTACTTCTAGCGGGTCAAGGAGTAATACGGGCAAGGAGTCAAAGATCGACTAACGGTGAAACTTGCTATTTAGTTAGTAAGTTATATCCATTTATAAGTCATGCCCGTGATATATTGAAGCCCCATTTTGAGTAACTATTGATCATTTGAGTATGATCACTCTTTGATTATGAAACTTGATCCTTGTGAAAAATTGTTGATCAATTGAGTTTGTTGTGAATCGGGTCAAGTATATGTTTGTAACATTTGATGAAGACAAATTAGTGGTAATATGAGGTTTTGAGAATATTGTGTTGATATAGTTGGATGTAAATGCTTGTAAATCTCTTATGGTTGAAAATTGTCAAATGTTGTATTTGGGTTTGTGGTTATGAGTCAAGTGATCTAATGTGTTAAAGTTACTTGTATGAACATTGAGGTTTTGGTTAATTGAAAATCTTTGATGAAATGTGTTTATATTGTTGTTTTGGTTGTCAAAATTTGGTCATTTGGTTTTGAATGTTAGTGATCATATTCTGGATATAAGTTTGTGACAAAAGCACACCATTTGCTGAAATAACGTCTATTCCTGGGTAATGGAAGTCATTCCTTGTGAATCAGATGCTAAATTTTTAATTAGAACCCACGATTTTTGGGGAATAGAAGTCATTCCTAGGGGATCCGATGGTAAATTTTGATCAGAACCCCTCATTACTAGGGAATCGTAGTCATTCCTTAGGAATCTGTCATTATTTAATTGATGAAATATTATAATGAGTCTATATTATTATATTTGAGATGTGGAGCATTATTAAAATTAGTTTTTTTAAACGATAAATATTTAAAAATAAAATTAAAAATCGGGGCGTTTCAGTTTTCATTATGACCGTTTAGTGTGCGGCGCGGTGGGGGGATGTGGTCGCACCACGAACACTTGGAGCTAGGAGTAAAAATTCAGGTTGGGTCGCGTTAACCCGCTCGGATTATCGAGTTGGTGGGTCAGAAGTAGTCGACTCAAACCCAACCTGATTTCATAATCGGGTTAAATATTTCAACCCAACCTGACCCGACCTAAATTACTCATTTATATAGTGAGATCAACATATTTTTGGGTCATCTTCTGTTAATGGATTAATTTCGGGTCAAATAGATCATATTAATAAGCATAAAATTAGTTATGAAATTTAAAAAACTCATATCACTTAGTATGTTCATCAAAATTTAATAATAAAACATCATTAAATACGTCGGATTATTGTATTAAAATATAACTTCTAAATTTTTAACTACATATAAAATTTATTAGGGTTGTCGGGTCATCCCAAAAACTCATCAAGTGACCCAAACCCAATCCAAAAAATAGTCAGGTTGGCGGGTTTCGGGTTGACGGGTTCGCGGGTCAAAAAACCTCGACCCAACCTTAATATTTTTGAGTCGTTTTCGTGTCGAGTTTCAGGGCGTGTTGGAAATTGCCAGCCCTACCTGGAGCGATAGGGGCGGCGTGGTAGGTATAACGGAGCGGGGTGGAGGATTTTGTGGGGCTGTCAGAATTTTGATTTTCTTTTCATTTTCTTTCTCGAGTAAAAACAAATAAAGCAAACCTTTTAAAAAAAATCCTATGTCAGTTAGAAATAAAAATATATGAAAAAAAAAAAGTTAACGTTCAAACTTCCAATGGCCAAATCAATAAAAATATATATTTTTAAACCTTTATTTCTCCTATGAATACTATCATCATTTATTCACATTTCAAACAAAAAATACTACTATCTCCGTCCCACTCAAAGTGTCTTGTTTTGACTTTTTGAAGTCTTTCTTTTTTAAACTTTGACCTTAAATATCTTTTTTTTTTTGTTATATAATACTTGATGAAAAATACATGAATGAGTTGGGTTTTAAATGTATTTTCATTGGTATAATTTTCATCATGTATTATATAACACAAAAAATATATTTAAGGTCAAAGTTGAAAAAGAAAGACTTTGAAAAGTCAAAACATGACACTTTGGATGGGACGAAAGGATTATCATTTTATAGACATGATGAAAGGTTCCCTCCAATAACCTTTTTTTATCCAAAAAAACACACAGCAATTTATCCAAAAAGCGTGGTTTGCGTATTGTTGGATCAACTCGTTCGAAGACTCAATAAAAGTCAACTCCCAAAGGATAGGAAATTTTTGGGAGACGGTTAATACTGCTGGGTTTTCTATTCCCTAACTAGATTATCATAACGCAGCGGAATTTAAGGCAATTAGGAAACTAAAACCCTAAGGGATCTTTAACTTTAATAAATAGTGCAATAAACAAATTAGATAAATAAGGAAATACACTAACCTTGGAGAAAACCACTTTCTCATGAGCAGACCAACTAGCAGAACTTCGTTACTTGGAGGCAAGTACCCAAAGTAGAATACCTCTAATGCTTCACCCCTATTTATACCGGAGAGAAAAACCCTGAATTTGCATATTTCGACTTTCAGCCACCGGCTTAACCCTTTAGCCAGCGGTCGGACTAACTTTCTGCCCAAGAATCCGAGATCTGATTCGTGTTTTCACCGACTTCAAATTTAGCCGCAGGATAAAATCCGGCTCCCAGATTTTCCACCTTTTTAATTACTTTTGATTTCTAATTAATTAAATTAATAAACCAATTAATTAAATATAATATTAATACCAATTAATATTATTCCTTATTCATTTCTCTTGACTGTTCATTGAGGGCAACCCAAAAAGGACTTTACTTTTAATGATAGTATTACCAATTAGTTATGATATTGGACACTATTCCAACAGTCTCCCAGTTGATTGGACAAATCATCAACTATTATTGGTCTAAGTCTCTATCCTATTAACTAAGTAAAGAGTGTCATCCTACGCAACTGCCGAACTCTGAATCATATCTTAGAGTTAGCCCTTTAGATAAGTGATCAACTATCCTTTTATTTTACTGATATCGTATGAATCAAGACATGAATTTTAATCAATCTTAAGATTCATACATGTTTTCTGATCTCCTATTATATATTGACTATATGAGACTACTGATTTTCCGCATATCAACTTAGTCCCGGCAAGGCCTAGCACTTTAGAGTCAAACTTTAATCATCAGAGGGCCTATGATATCGCTTTTCCACTTAGGCAAAAGGAACAAATAAATATCGCATACATAGCATCAGTCAACTCATCATGTCATACCTAGCATATCCTTTATGACTGGCATTTACGCACAGCGTTTGAATAAACTAAAGTACAACAGACTTGAAAAACTAGAAACTCAACGTATCTCCATTTTAAGAATATAGGATATTATCATCTTAAAATCACTCGTGATTTAATCCATGAAGTGATCTCTTTAAGTGCGGGTTTCTCCTATACTCAAATTTCTATTAAGTACTCATGAGTGTTGCAGCATTCTCCATACCATGTCTAATCTCCATAGACAATCTACTAACACTCCATGACAGTCTTAATTCACTACATACTTCCTATAGTGTGATCGACTGAGGAGGTTTGAGTAAAATCAATTACTCGGGAAGTGATTTCTAAACATGCAAAAGGTGAAACACAACGACAAACAATAGTAAATGGTAGAACTCCTTCCAATAAATAAATCTCCATTATTTAATCACCAAGTCTATAACAATTTCTATCATTTTTTATAACGTTTCAAATTCAAACTAACAACTAAAACTTTACATTATCTTATTAACCTATGCTCTTAGCATGTTCATCGTGCTTGGACTTTCCTAGTGTCTTTGTGAACGGATCAGCTGGACTTTCCTCTGATCTTATGCTCTTCACAATCACGTGTCCTTCTTCTATTTTCTTTCGAACGAAATGGTATTTCCTTTCAATGTGCTTTGACTTTCCGTGATCCTTGGGTTCTCTACTCAAGGCTACTGCACTTTCATTATCACAGAATATAGCAATAGGATCTTGTACTGTTGGAACAACTCCAAGATTTCCAATGAAATTCCTCATCCATATAGCTTCCTGGTCAGCTTCACTAGCCGCAATATACTCAGAATCGCATGTGGAGTCTGCCACTGTATCTTGCTTGGAACTTTTTCATGTCACCGCTCCCCCATTTAGTAAGAATACCCAACCAGACTGTGAACGATAATCATCTCTGTCTGTTTGGAAACTAGCGTCACTATAACCCGTTACTCTAAGTTTCTCTTCTCCACCATAAACTAAGAACCTGTCTTTAGTATTTCTCAAATACTTAAGAATGTTCTTTACAGTTGTCCAATGACCTTCACCAGGATTCTGCTGATGTCGACTCACTAAGCACAAAGAAAATGAGACATCAGGTCCTGTACATATCATGGCATACATGATCGATCCTATTGCCGAAGCATATGGGATTCGACTCATTTTGTCCAATTCTTGCTCAGATTTTGGACATAGATCCTTACTGATTTTTATGCCATGATGTAAGGGTAGGTTCCCTTTCTTAGAATTTTCCATATTGAATCTTTTCAATATTTTATCTAAGTATGTATCCTAGCTGAGTCCTATGAGACGTTTTGACCTATCTCCATAAATCTATATACCAAGGATATATGCTGCATCTCCAAGATCTTTCATAGCGAAACACTTTCTCAACCAGTCTTTTACACCTTGTAAAGTTGGAATATCATTTCCTATGAGCAGTATATCATCTACATATAACACTAAGAATACAACAATGCTCCCACTGAACTTGTCATATATACAGGACTCATCGTCACTTCTAGAAAATCCAAACTCTTTGACTTTCTCATGGAAGCAGAGATTCCAGCTACGAGATGCTTGTTTAAGTTCATAAATGGCCTTTTCAAGCTTACACACTCTATTAGGATACATTACACTTTCAAAACCTTCCGGTTGTGCCATGAACACATCCTCTGTCAGTTTCCCATTAAGAAAAGCGGTTTTGACATCCATCTGCCAAATTTCATAATCATGAAATGCAGCTATGGCTAGCATTATCCTAATTGACTTAATCTTAGCTACTAGTGAGAAGGTTTCCTCATAATCAATCCCATGAGTTTGAGTATAGCCCTTTGCTACCAACTTAGCTTTATAAGTGTGTATTTTCCCATCCATGTCCGTCTTCTTCTTGAAGATCCACTTACAACCCACCGTCTTAAGACCGGGTGTAGTATCAACCAAATTCCAAACTTGGTTGTCATACATAGACTTAATTTCGCTTTTCATAGCTTCCTTCCACTTAGCAGCTTCAGGGGCTATCATCGCTTCCTTGTAGTTAGCAGGCTCATCTAATTCACCCAGCGTACTATCACTTAACTTATCATCTTCCTCTATTTGGAAACCATAATAGAACTTAGGAGGATTGCTAACTCTACTAGATCTGCGAACGGGTAAGGATATGTCTTCAAGTTCAACGGGTGTCTCCACCTCTTGTTGAACATCAGTATTTATTATAGGTTATTCATCGGTAGATTCTTGAATTTCTTCAAAATCAATCTTACTCCCACTGTCCTCTTTAGATATCATTCCTCTCTCAAGGAACACTCCTCTTCGAACTACAAAAACCACATTATCCTTGGGTCTGTAGAATAAATATCCGAATGACTCTCGTGGATAACCGATGAAAAGACACTTTTCAGATCTGGAGTATAGTTTGTCCTGAGTTTCTCATCTAACGAAAACTTCACAACCCCAGATTCTGATGTGACCAAGAGAATGACGTTTTCCCTTCCACATTTCATACGGTGTCTTTGAAACTTTCTTAGTGGGTATTTGATTTAAGATATGGACGGCTGTTTCTAATGCGTAACCCCAGAAGCTTATCGAAAGTGTTGCCCGACTCATCATAGATCGAACTATGTCTAACAAAGTTCTATTTCTCCTCTCAGCAACTCCATTAAGCTGTGGTGTTTTAGGAGGAGTTAATTGTGAAACTATTCCACAGTCTCTAAGATGATCAAGAAACTCGATACTAAGGTATTATCCTCACCAATTGGATCTGAGTACCCTTTATCTTTCTGCCCAGTTGGTTCTCTACTTCATGTTGATACCTTTTGAAAATTTCAAATGTATCCGACTCATATTTATCAAATAAACATATCCATATCTACTGAAGTTATCAGTAAATGTAACGTAGTAGCGATTTCCATCTTTTGTAGCGCATCGGAATGGTCCACATACATCTGTATGTACCAAGTCCAATAATCCTTCACCTCTTTCACATGATCCCGTGAATGATGATTTAGTCATCTTTCCCAGTAAACAAGATTCGCATACATCATTTGACTTGAAGTCGAATGACTCCAACACTCCATCCTTTTGGAGTTGGGCGATGCGTTTCTTGTTTATGTGTCCAAGACGACAATGCCACAATTTGGATTTATCAAGCTCATTAGACGAACCAACATTTAAAATAACATTGCTAATACACTCAACATTTTTATATATGCCATTGTAAGGAGAAGCTTTAAAAATAAAACAATTATTTAAATAAACCAAAATATCTCCATTCTCATTGTCAAACGAAAACCAATAACCATCCTTAAACAAAGCATAAAAAGAAATTATGTTTCTAGTCATTTCTGACTAATAATAGCAAATATTTAAATCTATCCTAACTCCATAATTCAGCATGAGCTCAAATCTTCCAATCTTCGTCACAGGCACAATTCCTTTGTTTCCCATAACCAGGTTGAGCTCTCCATGCTTTACACTTCTACTTTCCTTTAGCCCCTGCAATACAGTGCAAATGTGATTACCACATCCTGTATCCAGAACCCACGAATTAGAAGTTGTAGTATTATGGAGTTCGATCATAAACATACCTTAGTTAATACTCTTTTCGACCTTTCCATCTTCAAGGTCCTTCAGGTATTTTGGGCAGCTACGCTTCCAATGCCCCTTTGTGTTGCAGTAGAAGCACACTGCTTCCTTTGGGTCATTAACAGGCGCAATCTCAGAATCAGTCTTTTTCTTAGACCCACGAATGGACTTTCCATTAGTAGTCTTCCCTTTCCAATTTGAATTTAACCTCTTTCTTTTCTTTGCACTTTGACCAACAGTCAACACAGGAGCTGCTGAGCTAGAGGACACATCATCTTTCTTGATTCCTTGCTTAGCAGTTTGCAGCAAGTTATGGAGTTCCATTATTGAGCCTTCTCTCTCATTCATATTGATCTGATATGACATTACAAACTGATTGTAGACAGCTGGCAGACTGGATAAAATTATGGCAATGGAAAACTCTGTATCAAACATCATATTTAATAACTCCAACCTATCAAAGTACCATTTCATCTCCAAGACAAAAGCACAGATAGAAGCTCCAGGTTTGGGTTTGCAAGCCATGAGGGACTTAACCACATCAAGGCGTTCTTTGCTTGCATTGGCCTGAAACATTTCCTTCAGCTGTTGGTTCATTTCGTAAGCCCATGTATTCTCAAAAGTCTTTTGCAATTCAGGGCTCATGGAGGATGCCATGATGCATGATACTTTATTCGCATCATCATAATGTTTCCGGTGTGCATCAATCTCCTCTTAGGTTGAATCATCATCAATTACGGGAATCTGCTCATCGAGAATATACTCCTTGTTCTCGTACCTTAGGGTAAAACTGAGATTTCGCATCCAGTCCATATAGTTTGGACCGGTTAGTCTTTCCCTCCCAAGAACTGAGAGTAGTGAGAAGTTTGGGTTATTTGCGGTATTGGGGACGGGAGGATTTGCACCATTTACATTAGCCATCTATGAGATAAACAAATCTAGTTAGTTTGAATATTCCTTAATCAATTACCCAATTTTCTAAATTAAGGCTAGGATCCATATTTTTATTTTTATGAAAAGGGTCGCCGTAATCATATAACTAAAATACTTTTGTCTATTTCATATTCTATGAAACTCCTAGATCTTTGAGGTTCATTGATTCCTATCAATGACATGTTAATCTCGGTTATGCTCATCTACTATTCATGACTGGGATGCCGAGGATCATGAACAAGATGGTGAATCAACCATGCAAACCCCGCGTGATCTCCGGCTCGAGTACGCTCTAGAATCACCAGTCTCACATCACCTCTCACTTATGTTCTCATATTAATGTGCCGGTAAACCACACACGTTCCATTAACAGTTCATACGAGAGATGTGCGAATTTCATGGGTTAGCATACTATGCATTATTTCCTATAGCTAAAACGTGATTTTGTTTTAGTACTTTAAGTCTACTTTTAATTTTTAAATCATCCTATCAAAAGTCCTCGGTAGCTCCATTGAATGCACAAAGAAGCGGAGAAGCAGGTTAGCGCGAAGCATATTAAAAACCTGTTATTTAGGGAAGCAAAACGACCCGCCTTATACCTCTCTTATAGTTTGTCCACTATGGGTGAGCCGATTTATCAATTGACTGACGATATATTTAGACTTTAATTATACATATATATAAATCATATTATACATATAATATCTCTTGAAGTTTAGGGTTCTATTTTAAACATTTTAAAATTGAGTGGTCTACATTAGTACTAAATTATAAATTCACATTACCTATTTAGATAATTCATTTTCCCAATTTATCTTTACCTGCATACTATTGCAGATAATTGTATGCTACTATTTATTAAGATATGGCTCTGATACCACTGTTGGGTTTTCTATTCCCTAAATAGATTATCATAACGCAGCGGAATAACAATAATTTAATAATCTATGACAATTAGGAAACTAAAACCCTAAGGGATCTTTAACTTTAATAAATAGTGTAATAAACAAATTAGATAAATAGGGAAATACACTAACCTTGGAGAAAACCACTTTCTCACGCGCAGACCAACTAGCAGAGCTTCGTTACTTGGAGGCAAGTACCCAAAGTAGAATAGCTCTAATGCTTCACACCCAAAAACCCAAGAGAAATAAGAATTTTCGACTTCAGAGCCAAAATTCATATCAAATTCGTATATTATAAGGTATAGGCTTGACCCCTATTTATACTGGAGAGAATAACCCTGAATTTGCAGATTTCGACTTTCAGCCGCCGGCTAAACCCTTTAGCCGGCGGTCGGGCTAACTTTCTGCCTAAGAATCCGAGATCTGATCCGTGTTTTCACCGACTTCAAATTTAGCCGCCGGCTAAACCATTTAGTCGTAGGCTAAAATTCGGCTTCCAGATTTTCCACCTTTTTAATTACTTTTGATTTCTAATTTATTAAATTAGTAAACCAATTAATTAAATATAATATTAATACCAATTAATATTATTCCTTATTCATTTCTCTTAACTGTTCATTGAGGGCAACCCAAAAAGGACTTTACTTTTAATGATAGTCTTACCAATTAGTTATGATATTGGACACTATTGCAACAAATACAAGTTCAACGTCAACGAAAGTGGTTGGGTTCACGGTGAGAATATGCTATCTGGAAAATGGCGTTCTATCAATACACTTTGCCATGTGTAACACCCCAAAATCCAAAAGTATTATTGTGGTAAAAGTGAAATAAATTATTTTAAATTATTATTATTTAGGTGATGTAAAATAAAAATAATTGTAGTCGGTTTTAAAGTTCCAGACAATAATAATTACGGGAGTAAAATAAAATATCTATATCTATTTAACTACATACATACGTACGTATAGATATATATCTATCCGTCACTCTAAAACCTTCCAGGAAGTTCAAGAGAAAGAAAAATACACAGGAGCAAGAATCAATAACCAAAATCGATTCAAAACATATAATTGAAGCTCGATAACTCGAATTAAAGCTTCTATATCTATTATAATCAAGGTATGATCATATGTTTTTGCTTAATCAACCTAGAAATTGGGTTTTTATGGGTTTTGTGAAGCTAGTGACCCTAAATCCGAAATTAGGGTTAGTAAATGTTTAAATTGATGTTAGTTAGTGTTATAATGAGTATTGTTAACACTAATTCAACCTAAAAGTGGATAATTCGATTTGTGTGATTAGTGATCAAAGTGGGTTTTGATCAAATGAGTATATTTTAGTATTAATTTTCCTTAATTAGTGGTTAGAAATGTTGTTGGAGTATTATTAGTGAAAATTGAAGTATTGAATCAAGTAGTTTAATACTTGGGTTAATTATGATCATGAGAGTGATTATGGTTAAGTTGATAAAGTGATATAATGAAGTAATGATCAAAGTAATCAAACGTTAAAAGTGATTATGGTGATGATTAATGATGTTTAAAGTGGTTCTTAATAACCTTGAATTGGTTTATGTTGAATTTGATAAGTTAGTGATAATCAAAGTGATTATGTAAGTGATGAAATAGTGAAACTAAGATGATCATGTAAAAGGAAGTTATATGTATATTTAGTTTGATCAAAGTCAAACTTGGTTAAATCAAGTGGTAATGAGTTGATAATGTTAATTAGTTGATTATGATGATTGATACTTGCTAAATGTGTTATTGTGTTGATATGTTACATGTTAGGTGATCAAAGACGTGGCATTCACAAGCGTGTGTTAAGTTGCATAATTGTCTAAAAAGCAAAGGTGAGTGATATGGAGGTTAAATGGGTAATGATTGTGTGTTTCGGATTGCTTCCAAGAAAGAGGTTCATACAATCGTATGGTGTATGGTTGGTTTCTTGTTTTGTTTCTAATTATTGTTTAAATTATGAGGTTGTTATGGCAAGTTATGTTGAATACGTACTAAAAAGATTAGTGTTGACAGAGTTGTTGATATGTGGAAGATTACATGGATTATGTGGAATGAGCAGTTTGTAGGGATTCAGTGATGTTGTTATAGTATGCATACTATTGACCGTGGAACTGCATATGTGGTTTAGCTAACTACGGTTAGCATTATGGTGTTGAGCTTGGTATGCATATCGACGTGGTATAGTGTCTTGCATACGTGGTTATATAGGCCGCAGATCCGCATAGTGTTTCTACCTCTACAATTGCTCGGTAGTTATTTGCCTAAGCAAGTATATGTTGTTAATAATTGTTAAGTGTTGATTCAATGTTGTTTATGTGAATTATTCATTTAATTGCTTGTATGCTCACTAAGCGTTTTGCTTACCCCTTCAGTTGTTTTATATTGTAGATGTATGGTTCGGTTGAACCAATTAAATAAAATATGGTTGCAAGAAGGTAGCGTGGATTGGAGTTTGCAATGTGGTTAGACAAGCTTCTCCTTCTTTTGAATTGTCGTTATGTTTATCACTTGTGTAAATCGCCCAAAAGATACATTTTGAAGTCATGTTGTTGATTAAAGTGTAAAGTGTCTAGTGGTTGAAAAGTATGCATTTGACTTTGTAAAGTCAAAGTTGAATGTGGTAGTGTCAAATTGGGCAAATATGATGTTGTAAAGTGATAAAAATTAGTAGTTGTGAAAATGTGTGATTTTGATCATATTTTGGATGAAAACGTGATCAAAGTGTCAAAGGTGGTATTTTGGCTTAATTGCGCGGTAATGAATCATTCGTCATGTTGAGTTGTAAAAATGAAGTGGAATCGAGTGTTAAACAGTTAATATATTGTTGTTTGGATAAAAGTGTCAAAATGGACCTTAAACGGGTCAAAGTGTCAAAACAAGCCATGGTGTAAGTATGTTACTTGTTGCTATTGTCTTAGATGTCAATTGTATGGTGGAACATGTTGGTAAAATGCCTAAGTCTGAAACCAAGAGGTTTGAGTTTTGACTTGTTCACCAAAATGGTCCAAAATGAACATAAATTGGTGAGACGTTCGTATTCTTCGTTATCGCGTATTTTGAAAAAGTGTAAAAAGGAAAAGTTTTATTTTAGTATAGTGGAGGTGCATGCAAAATTTCAGGTCTTAATTCGTAACGAGTAAAAAGTTATGTGCGTTTGAATTTGGTCAAAAATTTGAGTTTTGCTGAGTTTCAAATTTGTGCATGAGTACGCGATCCCAGAAAATTTCCATGATCGTATATGATAGTGTATTTTCGTCACTGTAGGATTTCCTTTGTACATACACGATCCCACCTCTTTCCAGGATCGCGTATCATAGTGAAAAATGAAAATTTTAGTTTTTAAAAGCTTGTTCCAACTGTGAAAATTTATTAAAGATCAAATATATAAATGGGGTAGTTGTGGGACATTGTCGAGAGTGTTATAAATCGAAAAAACAAAAAAATAAAATAAAAAAATTTGGGGCGTTACACCATGCTTTCAACTCTCTTTACAATTAGGCAACGCGCACTTGGGGTAGCGGTCGAAATGACCGAGACATAAGTGAAAGAGCCGAACAAGATTACAAGAACACGTTCACCAAGGTTTTTCCTTACAAAGCATGTTGGTAGATCTTAAAAGAAAAACCAAATTGGTATGCCCGCAAAGAGTTGGTGGAACAAGTACTCAATACGATTACAACGAGATTTTTAGGGATAACGAGTGGGTTAATCTTTCAGAGGACAACTCCACTCAACGATTGAACGAGCTTTTCGGAGACGATCCTTTCCATGACCCATGGCCCGAAACCATGCAAGAAAAGCGGCTCGAAGTTCAAGTTCATTCGACACCGCAGCTTCATCACGTACACCTAGTTCAACGTCAATGGAGCATATCATGGTAGGTTTAGCTGAATACAAGGACGAGATAAAATCGGCTAAGAAAAAGGCAGCCGAAACTTTTACCCGAAATGAAAACATCCGGACCGCTTTGCAAGGAGTCCAGTTTCTTACTATTAATACCGCACAACTCGACGATCCTCGCGAAATAGGGCGTGTGAACAAGATGAAGAAATTCGTACGAAAATAGTTCAAAGACTTCATTGCCATTTCGGACGATGTAGATGAAGATGAAGGTGGAAATGAAGACGACGAGATGAAAACGATTCGGAGTAGATTACTAGTTTAGTTTTTAATGTCTTATTTTAATAAATGTATTCTATTTTATTTTTTGTTATTGTAATGTTTTTTATTTCAATAAAATATTTTAATTAATTTTATGTTTTAAATATATAAAGTAAATAACGTGTGGTGTACAGAAAAACCAAGTAATATGATACTTAACTGCTATTGAGAGACCTGACACCAACTCACTACCAATTAGGCAATTACCCAGTTTTGGTTACTTTAACGCTTGGATAGTCTAAAATGTGTGACCCCGAGATTTACACAAATTTCACAGAGACCAAAAGTTGCGACATTACATAATAATTCTGGATAGTAAAACGCAGAGAAATTAGGTAAATATTTTCATCTCATATTGAAGATTAGAAATGGATTTACTAAAATTCGTTTCATATTTTCACGTTATTATTATAATAATATATAAGTAGTTGATAGTTGATTGATCGACTTCTGTTGATCTATTATCAACCGGAAACGAACCAGCAACTTTCACTTTCTACACCAAAGATTTTAATCGCCGGAACTGGAATCGAAGACCGTTCAACTCTCAGGTTTTTCCCTCTCTAAGTATTTAGGTTTATATATAATTATATATATGTATATGTATGTATATATATCATGCTATTTAAGGAGTATCTATATACTATATGTCTATATCATCTCATGATATTTAATCGATATTGCATTTAGTTATGGACTTATGGTCTCTCTCTTTAAATTTACATGGATGTCGATTCGGTACTTTTAACTTTTTACACATGAATCCAATTTTTTAACAGTATAACACCATACCATTTCTAGACCCTATTTCTGCTAACACTCGAAAGCTATAATTTGGGTGTAGTCGACCCGACACAAATGGAAGCTTAAGCTAGATTCGGAAACCAGAAGCTCGAAACCGAGCTCGAAGTCGGTGGATCACTAATTTTAAGGCGATTATATATCGTATATGTAACATAAATATTATAAGAAAATTGATAAGGTGCTTCAAAGTGCAAGTAAATATGCGTTGACTACTTGACTTGTGTGTAATTAACAAAATTCCCAGAGTAGTAACTGTTGTAGTCCCAGATTCGATACACTTTGATGCACTTAATTCCTTTTAAAATTATCACTTGCTTTGTAGAGATAAGAAAACACCAATTTTTTTAAAAGAAAATGAAAAAAATAGAGATGAGATAAGAAAACACCAATTTTTTTAAAAGAAAATGAAAAAAATAGAGATGAAAAATTAGAGAATGTTTTATGCAACTAAAAGCACCCTTTAGTTAAAAGTTTCTAAATTTTACATGTATTCATATATTACACTTGTAGAGTACTAATATTTCGTAATGGAGGGGAAGAGCACACGTCAGCAGCTGAAGGAAATATACAAAGCTCTACAAGATTACACGAAAGTAAATCTTTTTGGGCCTCCGGGAGTTGGGAAAACATGGATGGCCAAGAGGGCAAGTGCACTTTGCAATAGGAATGGAACATTTGCTTTCACTCTCTGGGCGTTTTTGAGCAGAGAGTATGACTATAATACCCTCTCTGAGAGTATTGATCGGCAGCTTTGCTTATTTCCTACTCCTGAAGAGTGGGAGGCTGTGGATGAAAGTGACGGGATTAAGGTTATTGTTGAGGGGGAGGACCCTGAGACTTTGGCTGTAATGTTTGAGAAGACACTTAAAGGTAAAAAAGTTCTTCTAGTCCTAGATGATGTTCTGGATGATGAAGCTAAAAGGAGGGCGAATGAAGAGAAGTTTTGGTCAGCATGGGAAAAAATGTTGCCTCGCAATTGTAAAGTAGAAACAACAGTACTTCTCATCTCCAGATCAAGTAGGGAAGATGAAGGTTTTCTTACAATTAAGATAGAAGCTTTGCTAAGAGCAGATTCCAACTCTTTATTGAGAGCAAAACTTGATACTCAATTAAGACAACATGTGGGAATCCAAACTCTAGGTGAAAAATTCATTGAAAAAAGTGATTGTTTTCCTGGTACAGTTACAATGATAGCGAAAGCCTTGAGCTACTTTGGTGTGGACCCATCTGGAATTTCTATGCTAGAAAAGGAGTTGGAAGAACTAGAAGAATCTGAAAAGTACAATGTCAACAGGCTCCTGACCAGGAAGCACAATGTGTTGCCAATTGGTGTTTTGAAAGATCTATGGTGGCGTGGTCACCATCTCTTTCGTGATAAGGGAAGTGTTCACTACAATGAGCTCATAACTTACTGGATCTTAGAAGGATATATCGGCTCAGGCAGCATCAGTAAGTTGTATGAAAAGAGTCATCATATTCTCGTGGAGCTTATGGATTGTGGCATACTAAAAGACCAAGAGAGTGGTTATCTTTTCATGGACAAATCACTTTTAAATGTCGATAATCTCTACCAGTGTCTTGAGCAAATTGCCAGTCTTGGGTTGGCGACGGTGTTTAAGAATGATACAGAAGGCTTTGGCAGTATTATATATGATGATGGGATGCTAAAAACACCTCTGAGAAATAAGACACAGAACCAAGAACAGGGAGAGTCATCAGATCAAGGTGGTCGGAATCTTTCAACTTTATTGCTAGATGGAACACATCATAGCGAGAAAGTTCTCTTGGACTTTCTTCAATCTGAAAATGAACTTGAGATTCTTGCTTTATTCAATCCCACCCTTAAATCATTTCCAAAACCGTTGGATATGATGGATAGGCTACAAATTCTCGTGCTTCGTGGTTGTGCTTATTTAAAAGATGTCGATCTACCTCTGAAAGATTTACGGGTTCTTGAAATTTCTGGTGCCGGATCTCTCAGTGAGATGAAAAATGAATTCTTTGATAAAATGCGGAAACTTCAAAGCCTTAATCTCTCTGCGCTGCAAATCACTTCTTTGCCAGACTCAATTTACAACCTTGTCGAACTACAGTGGCTGGTCATCAAGAATTGTCCCCACTTGAAAGAAGTTGGTAAGCTCGCAAAACTTGAACAGCTTTTAGTTCTTGACCTCTCTGGTAACATATCTTTAGAGTATGTCGATGACAATTTCTTGAACTTTAAGCGTCTTCAAAGTCTAAATCTTTCTAATACCATGGTTACAACCACACCATTGTTCAGAAATATTGATGAACTCACCCATTTGCTATTACGTGACTGTAAAAATTTGGGTATGATACGGGGGTTGGCCTCACTATATCATCTAGTAACTCTTGATCTCTCTGGTTCCACCAATTTTGAATGGTTTTATGACCCATCTTTAGAAAAGCTGGTATCCCTTCGTACTCTTGACCTATCAGGAACTTCTCTTGAGCGTCTTCCATCAAACATTTCTAATCCTCGTCGTCTGTATTTGAAGAACTGCTTTAACTTGCAAAAACTTTCATGCTTTGATTTCCTTGTAGACCTTGAGATACTTGATCTTTCAGGTTCAAAGAATCTCAATTACATCGAAGATGATTTTTTTGACCACATGACACATCTTCGAGTTCTCGATCTTTCTGAAACTAATATATCATCTCTTCCATCATTTTACAAACTTTCCAATCTCCGTGAACTGTTTTTATCTCACTGCAAATTTCTAAGGGAGTTGCCATCCCTAGAATCTGTTACAAAACTGGAGGTTCTTGATGTTTCAAACTCTAGTGCCTTGGAAGATATTGGAAATCCCTCTTTCGAAGGAATGAATCGCCTTCAAAAGCTTGATCTCTCAGACACTATGATTATATACCTCCCTACCCTTCGAGATCCTAGCAACCTACGTCAGCTCATAATGAAGAACTGCACCAATTTGCAGAAACTAGAACTGAATGCATCTTTATTGAATCTTGAAGTGCTAAATCTTTCTGGTGTCACCTCTTTCGCATCTGATGGAGCTGAATTCGTTAAGGATATGAGCAACCTTCAAATTCTTGACCTCTCTTGCACCTCGCTTGAACAGTTACCACCGATGTCAAAACTTAAAAACCTTAATCATCTTTCCGTCGCTGGTTGCAGAAGCTTAGAAACAATACCGGATTTGAATCATCTTAGTAAGCTCGAAACTTTGGATCTGTCCGGATCATCAGTTAAGCGTTTACCGAAGTTCAGCAGTTCTAATAACCTTCGAAAGCTCCTTGTCAAAGATTGTTCTTTAGAGGAAAATTTTCAAGATTTGAATGTTAGCGATCTATAAGGGATTGTTCCAGCTGCGGGAGTTTGTGATCTATGAAGAGACTTGCCTTTTGGGATATTTACATTAAATCATAGTGACTACGTACCTTGAGCATCTAAGTATCAAGGAAATTCCAAGAAGCTGAGGTAGAATATGCGTCTGAAGCGATGAATGAGGATCAGTGGAACTCTGTTGGTTGTCTATCAATGACAAACCTCCACTACTTTTTAGTGGCCTCCAGTTTCTTCAAATATCGAAGGAAACTTTCTTCCGACAAGGAACGGTCCATTCTAATACCGAAGGAAACCTCCACTACTACTATTTCCATCATTATGGAAGGTGAAGGGGACAGGGGCGGAGCCATGTACAAGGTAGGGGTAGCTGTCGCTACCGGTCCATTTAGCATACGAAGTGTAAATTTTTCGAAAAATGTTTGTATGGTCAATCTAAAATCGATTACATGTATCAATTACTGTTGCATCTACATTTGTATGGTCAATCTAAAATCGAAATAATAAATCATATTACAAATATACATATAAACTAAAATCAACTTGATAAATTCAATACATGAGGAGAACCTGATTTCCAAGCTTATAATTTAAGCCAACTGCAAAGGATTACTAAGAGTATACGTATAATTATTTGTAAATCTCAAGGTCTACGAGTAAAACTTGTTTATGCATAATAAAATTCACTAAATCTAAATAGATTTAGTGAAAATATAAAAGATAGATTTATTGAAAAAATGTAACAACTTTTGATTCCATTCAAACTCTACGACTATGTTATTTGTCTTACGGAAATATAGGGACTTAATTAATGAAGGACTAATTCCTTTCACTTCAATGGTCCAAGAATCAGCCCATTAAAGATGCCTATTAACAGGTCCAAGTCCAGCAGATCACGAGCCCATTAAACACACTTTCCTTCAAGTTCCATAGTTCCATTAATATCATACTTTTTTCTAACGTGTCGTATTTTGTAAATTTTAGGCTTACGGCACGTCAACAAAATTTGTATAATGTGAATTGTGATGTTCAATGAAAAACAGCTTTATAAATCTTTTTCTAAAGTTTTTATTTCAAAGTTTTTTACGTAAAAGCTATTGCTCCATCAATAAAAAGCTTTACAAAGCTTTTAATTAAAATTAATAAAAAAATTAATAAAGTTTTTTATTGATGGAGCAATAGCTTTTAAAAAAAAAACATTAAAAGAAAAAGATTTTTCAAATTATACATCGGGGTTACCAAGAATTTGTTAAAATTCTTACAAGTTTTAGTGTATATCAAATAGTTTTACTAAGGGTGATGATAAATCCACTCATGTTTTTGATAAATCCACCATTTCTGTGTAATACCAGTTTGTACAGTACCAGTGTTCGATGCATACAAATGGTGGATTTATCAAAAAAATGGGTGGAAATATCACCACCCTTTTACTAAGAGTAGTATCTTTACAAGTTTTAGTAAAACTGCAAAGTTTTATATTTGATATATTTTTTCATATTTAGATAAAATTCATGCATAAACAAGTTTTACTCGTAAATTTTATACCTTTATTTAGAGTGAAAGATAATTGATACACGTTGACTCATTTTTTCCATTATATTTTCACTTAACAACAAACTGTGTTATATTTTGATGGTCAATATAACACAGTTTGTTGTTAAGTGAAAATATAATTATGTATTAAAAACTCCTTTTGTATAATTGCCTATTTAAGGCAAGTTCATTTGTAAATCATGAGATGTTCGTAGTGGGGATTCAAGTCATTCACATACCAACTGATTGATTCAATAGAGCAATTTAGGAACTTCAATTTTAATTGGATAAAGGTTGAATCGAATCAGTTGGCCGTAAAAAGTTTATTCATTTCTTGTAAACGTAACATGGCTTTTGATTCGGTGAAAAGTTGCTTTCACAAGGATGTTACATGTATAGCATGTATGAAACCATTGCACTCTCATGTTTGTGTTTAACGAGGCATTTTCACCCGCGCGTTGCGGCGGAGTTCTAAAAAGGTACATCTTAAACACTCGAAAGTAATACTTTTATAGGTTGGTCGATCTTAGTTATACTTACAAAAGTCTAAATATTGTGTACTTTTTTTCAACCCGACTAACCGTTAAAATTGACTCATCTAATTCAAGTCATTTCTATGTAAGAAATATACAGTTTACTCATGTAATTAATCGTTAGTTAGATATTATTTGTCTCGAATATCAAGCGACACTAAAAATGTATTTTGTTACGATACAAAATTATAATATTAGAAACTATCAATACAATCGATTTGTAATGGCTTTCGGTTATATGAGCGGGTTATGTTTTATTTATGGGAGAATTACATATTTCCCCTTACTAAACACCACAAATATCATATATACCCAAACCAATATAAAAATAACATATATACCCACTTTTCTAATTTAATTACAATTAAAACTTTAAAAAATTTATAAATTCATGAAATGACTTTTATTCCCATTTCTCCTTCATCTTTTCCACTCTCACTTCCCTTCTCTGAAACAACCGAACCACAAACTCACTGATTAAAACCTCAGTCGTTCAATACTCCATCTATCCCGTTTCTCCATCATAGATAACGCTTAACAAGCTGAAATTCACATCAACAATCATACATCAAGACACGAACATTTCAGTTACCCTAACAAGCTGTTATTCGAGCCATTTCAATTTCGAATTGTCGGGCCGTCGGGTCTCAAATTAAAACGTCGTCCTTAATCTCTGCTTTTCTCATCGCTATTCTCATCCGTTGGTTTTGTTTCCGTGTCTGACCGAAATCAATAATTTTCGCCGTCACCAATTCGGTAGAATTTTGAAAGAAAAAATTGTATCGTAACAAATTGATTATAGGAATTTTAGAAGTAATATTCCTGAATTTATCGAAGAGTTACCCTGATTACAAGGAGTAACAGTGAGACTGCTATTGTCAACATTGAATTCAATTGTTACTTTATAAATTGAAGGAAACAGGGAATTATATTTTATTTGATTGAAGCAAAGATAACAAAAAAAGACTGTGAATAGAGAAGGAAGCAAGTAGATGGGAATAAAAAAGACCATCAAAGGATGAAAATCATCCAAAGCATACTACATCAATGAAATGTCGTGATTCATGTATGGTTGTTGCACATAGGGAGAGAAGTGAGTTTGGAAAAGATAGAGGAGAAAGGGATATAATAGTCATTTGATGAATTTTCTATAAAGTTATTAGTAATTTCAGAAATTAAATTGTAATTAAATTAGAAAAGTGGGTATATATGTTATTTTTAGATTGGTTTGGGTATATATGATATTTGTGGTGTTTAGTAAGGGGAAATATGTAATTCTCCCTTTATTTATTAGAGTAACAATTAAAAAAACTTGTAACACCAATCGACCATTTTCTTTGTCCATAGTTCACTTTGCATAATTCATATCTTTAACTGTTTTTTTCGTACATTACATGCATCCAATTGTTTTTCAAACTCCAACCATTTAGTTATTTAAAATTTATATCTAGTATTTATGATTTTGGATATTTTTTTTAAAATAAATTCGTAACATATATATAAACTTTTCATTATTTTGTTAAAAGCATGTATGACTAATAAGATTCATTTAGCAAATGAATATGTTTACAATAATTATTTATTATATGTGATGTTTAAATTTAATTACACCTTTTAACTAATGTAGTTTGAATACTTGCATTATTGTTTCCCCGTCTAAGAAAAAATATCATTAGATAAAACGTGAAGGAAAAATGAAAGGCTAGTTCAACAATAATAGGTGAATTAAAAAGGAAAGGTTAATATATAATATTGTTATTGAGTTGGTATAATACTTTTGATTTTGAATAGGTTAGGAATCAATGTTTTGAAAATCGGTTGAACCAGACCGGTTCAACCAGTTTGACCGGATCCGGGTACAATGCCGGTTCAAATATGACTGGTTTTTGGTCAATTTTTCAAAATGGTTGAACCGTCTAGTTCACCTGTTCAATCCGGTTCGACCGAAAACCAGACTAGGTATGAACCGGTTCACACCATTTTTTTATTTTTGTTTTTTTTATTTTATTTTTCTTTAATATGGTTTTATTTATTAATTTATTATTATATTATAACAATAATGCACATCATAAATAATTTACGCGAGCAAAAAGGTTAAAATCGAATTAAAAACTAATTTTTATAAATATTACACTAAACCGGTTGAAGCGGCGATCCAACCGGTTGGACTGGAACCGGAGCCTATTCCAGTTCAATAAAAAAACACGGTTTTTAAAACATTGATAGTAACCACATCAAGTTTCTACATTTTATAAAAACAAAACAAAAAGAATATAATTAGAACTTTTTAAGATGAAAAAATAAAACTAAAAGATAATAATTAAGGATTAGATTTACTTACAGTACGAATTTGTTTCGCGTGAGATAGAGCACCATTTGGAACTACCACCACTGAAGGAATGGGGGTCAGGAGTTGATCAACAATTTGACAAAGCTCATCAAAAAACTTAATAGGGTTCTCATTCATCAACGCCTTAGTTGCGTGATCATACTGGTTTGGCGACTGGATGATGAATTGATCCAGCAGTGACACAACGGCAGGCGACGAAGGGCCTCCCGTTTCAAAAGTTGGAGCGGTGTCGCCGAGTTTCGAACGTTTGGGATCAGGTTCCATTTTTTAGGGATTTTGCGTGTGTAGTGTGTGTAGTATAGGTGTAGACATTAGGTGACTAGTGCATTACATATATATAGCCCTCTATCAATGATTTAATTAATGTTTTGAAAACTGGTTGAACCGGACCGGGTATGAACCGGTTCACACCATTTTTTATTTAGTTTTATTTTTCTTTAATATGGTTTTATTTATTAATTTATGATTATAATGTAACAGTAATACATATCATAAATAATTTATGCGACCAAAAAGGTTAAAATCGAATTAAAAACTAATTTTTTAAAAATATTACACTAAACCGGTTGAAGCGGCGGTCCAACCGGTTGGACTGGAACCGGAGCCTATTCCGGTTCAATAACAAAATCGGTTTTTAAAACATTGTTAGAAATAGTGAAAAATCACTTTGGTGATTGTATGTGTTTCAATTCAATTTCATTTAGGAGGAATTAAATCGGAATAGATGTTTGATCCATTTTATATCTTAGTTATGTGAAAATTTTGCTATAGATTTTTAAGGAACCATGTGGATCATAAAAGAAAAATGAAAAAGTATTTTCTAGGTTCGCTTTGTGTTCGATGATGTGATTGCAAGAACAATAAGATTGTAAGGCACTATAAGGAAAAGACACAAAAATTGGCAGCAAGTGTAATTTATTAGAGGATTAGGTTGGCCCAAACCCGATTGTGGTTTTAGGGTCCATTTAGTTTGAGGTTAAGTGTTATGTTGCTTATTCTCCAAGCCATATTCTATTAGGACAGTCCCAATGGTCTGTCAGTTTGCAAATTGACGGCCGTCAGTTTTTTGCCACCATTGGCAGCAAGTGTTCAGTGTTTGTGTCGGTTCAAATGGTATCGGTTTTTCGACGGGCGTCGGTTGTTTAGGTGTGGGGCCACATGATTAAATTAATTTTTTATTTTTGTTTATTTGTTTTGTGTATAGAAATAAATGTATATTGGTAAATGTGGGGTCCATACAAAACTGAAGTGGTGTTACTGTTGGCAGTGAAATGTTCAGTTTGTGTCAGTTTTATGAACTGTTAACGTGGTGCTGATGTGGTACAAACTGAAGTGTTCATTAGGTGTTCACTGTTGGGAGTGGTCTTATAAATAGAGATGCAATGTAATCACAAGAACAATCACAATCAATAATATCATTATTCGTAGTTTAACATGGTATCAGAGCTAAGGTAATAGGAAAAATTTTATTGGAGAATTATAATCCTCTGGTCGTCGATATCGAGGATCCGGACTCGGCTCTACACTTTCTTGTCAATCAAAGGTTTTATTAAAATTTTGTTCTAAAATATATTTTTTTTAGTTGCGAAGCTTTTGCAAAAACCACGTAATAATTGCAGTCCACTATGTTTCTTTATTTTATTTCTCCATGAACTTCAATTCTCTTTTCTCTTTTAAACACATCGATTTTTTCTTTGCCCACTATCCATACTTCTAGCCTTATATATGCTCCTCAATGATTATCTTCATTAATCTATAATTTTAGTTTTTTTTTTTCTTCTTTTCTTGATATGAATCAACTAAATCTTTATTGTGACACCGGAGATCATTGATGTCTTCAAAAATAGTTAATAAAAAATTGGCGCTCCTACCTAGGCAAAGCAATCCATGACGTAAAAAAAATAACGTTACAAAAAGGAGGAAGTCGTCAAACAGTATACAACTTTTCCGAATACAACTTTATCTCCGTGCCAACAACAGAGAGGAAGAAGCAAACAAAATCAAAAGAAGAAAAAAAAAGAAAAATAGAAAGAAGAAGTAATAAACTTTTGCTCCAGTTTGTTCATCCGGAATCCTCTCGTTCAAACTGCGAGGGAGTATTAGAGGATTAGGTTGGCCCAAACCCGATTGTGGGTTTAGGGTCCATTTAGTTTGAGGTTGTTAAATCTTTTAAGTTTAACATACCAAGCTAACTGATTACTAAACTTGCTGATTATATCAGTTGAATTTAGTTAATTAGTGAATATGACTTTCTAAAGTAATAATTTATAAAGTCTTTTTATTCAAAACATTTTTAAAGATAAAACAAAAATAAATAAATAAATTCAAAGAATTTATTTATTCATTTAAGTTTAACATACCAAGCTCGCTGATGAGGAAGTTAAATCCTTTCTCATCCAATGGTTTTGTAAACAGATTAGCGAGTTGGTAGTCGGTTGGTATAAAATGAACTTCAATATCACCTTTCATCACATGGTCCCTGATGAAATGATATCTTACATCTATGTGCTTTGTTCTTGAGTGCATTACTGGATTGTTTGCAATGGCTATGACACTTTGACTATCACAGTAAATTGGTATTTCAGTGAAGTTAAATCCATAGTCAGCAAGTTGATTTCTCATCCAGAGGATTTGAGCTGTACAAGCACTAGCAGCGACATATTCAGCTTCAGCGGTTGATGTTGATACTGAATTATGTTTCTTGCTAGACCAGCTTACAAGCTTTTCTCCAAGAAACTGACAGCTACCAGATGTACTCTTTCTATCCAGCTTACATCCAGCATGATCCGAATCAGAATATCTTTTCAGTGAGAAATCTGAACCAGATGGGTACCAGAGACCAATGTTTGGTGTACCCTTCAAATATCTGAATATTCTTTTGACAGGGAGTAGATGTGATTCCTTTGGATCAGCTTGATACCTAGCATAGAGACATGTAGCAAACATAATGTCTGGTCTACTTGCAGTGAGATACAGTAGTGATCCGATTATACCTCTATAAGCAGTGATGTTTACAGATTTACCATCAGGATCAACATATAGTTTCACTTCAGGTGACATTGGTGTAGCAAGTGATGAGCAGTTAGTGAATTCAAATTTCTCTAATAAGTATTTAACATATTTTTCTTGATTTATAAAAATTCCAGTTTTGGTTTGTTTTATCTGCAGACTAAGAAAAAATGTTAATTCACCCATCATGCTCATCTCATAACTTTTGGTCATGAGATCAGAAAATTCCTTGCACATGTCACTGTTAGTAGACCCAAAAATGATATCATCAACATAAATTTGAACTAATATGACATCTTTCTTATTTATCTTAATAAATAGTGTGCTGTCAATTTTACCTCTGACATATCCACATTTTACCAGATAAACAAAAAGAGTGTCATACCGCTCTAGGAGCCTGTTTTAGTCCATACAGTGCTTTATCAAGTTTGTAAACATAACCAGGATGTTTGGGATCAGTGAATCTGTAACACCCCCGAAATTCACTGTTTTGCGGAAGCATAGTTTGGGGTGTTACTAATCAAATATCACAGCACAAAGATAAAGTAAACGACATCTATATGCAACGTTTGTAAATTAGTTACATTCCATAGATATATTGTTTGAAAACTTAGTATTTTCGTATACAAAAATGTAGTTTCCCTAGAGTCTGCGCGTGTAGCGGGAGATTCTATTACATAATCAAAATATACAAAAGATAATGCTAAGAATCTCCGTTAATGCAGTTGTGTTGAAATCATGCGACTCTAGCTAAAAATCCTGGAGTAATCCTACTCCATCCGAGTACCTGAGAAAACATGCTAAAAAGTGTCAACCAAAAGGTTGGTGAATCTCACAGGTTTGTAAGTAATATCAGCTTTGAACACGAGATTTCATCAGTAATGCCCGTAGGCGTAAAATCAGCAATTTCAATCTAGAAATCGTAAACCAGTATTTGCAATCCCGCAAATGTAAGTAAGTAAGTTTATACCGTTGCCATGAGGCTCATAATCGAAGCTTAACCCGTAAGTAATAAGTTTGCTCCCGTGACATGCTCGTAAATGAGCAAGCATCAGTAACGAATATTTAGTCACCCGTTTCTACGTGTAAATCAGTACGTGGCAGCGCTACTGCCCCGGGTGGGGAGGGTCATTTCCCTAATGGATCCATTAACTAGTGTTCGCGCTTAAGTCCATAACTAACGATATATGATGGAGAGACTTCTGTTTGTAAGTAAACTCATGCAATTTCGTTTGGTATAGTAAACAGTTCTAGTACTTGTGTTCAAAGAAAAGCAGTTGCATGTTTCTCCCCCAATAAGATAAAACAGTAAAAGTGGGGCCGTAAGACTCACCTGAGTCTTGAAATAAGCCGTAGCAAATAGCAAGTGGTAAATATAGCAAGTAGGTTCTCCGAACCCGTAACCTTCAAATGCCTAGCACATGAGGTTATGTAAGTACGTGTCTCGCAAGACGTTCCGTTTAGTTGTACACAACTACTTAAGTCCAATGTTCGTTTGTATGTTCGTAGTCGTTTGTTTTGAGAAAACAGTTTTGGCCCATTGGTGACGGTTCATCAAAATAATTCTAAATTGTTGACTTTGCTACAGTAGATTTGCTACAGTACTGCTACAGTAAAATTAGACTTTTTTGTACAGTAACTTTGACTTTAAAATTCTGGTTTTCTGTGTTTTTGCGACACAATCTGCGACACTAAAGTTTGGTATGCGACACAGTGGTTGTGTCGCATAAAGTGCGACACAAGAGCTCTGCGACACAGTGGTTGTGTCGCAAAAGCTTGCGATGCTAATTTAATAGCGACATAAGGGTTGTGTCGCATAAAAGTGCGACACAATAGTGCGACATAACGTACGACACAAAATACGACACTAAATGGTTTATGCGACATAGCATGCGACACAAGGCTTGTGTCGCATGTATGAACACCAGCCCAGAAACTTTCGGGTTTCAAGAATTTTCGACCAAAAACGCAAATCTAACCCATTTTTGAGCTATAAAATCGTGTATTCTTCATGTATTAGGTTATATCTAAGTTGTGTACACATCAAAACATCAAAACATTACACCAAATTGAATAGATCTAAGATTTTAGAAAATTCTTACTTTTGCAAATCGAGCTAGATGGAGGATGAGATGATGAAAACGGTCTTGATATTCTTGCTCCACTCGTGATGGTGATTCCGAATATGTAATTTTCGTGGTCGAGTTTTGATTCCGAAAATTTGGTAGTATTTTGAGGTTGAGAGAGTTTATGTGTGTGTGTATTTTGGAAGTAATAAAAATGAAAGAAGAAATGAGGAGTGGGAAGGGTGTTGGCTGATCCAAGAGACAAGGGAGGGGAAAACATCCCTCAAAACACGGTATTTACTCCGTGTCCTAATCGATTAATCGTTTGTTTTTAGTATTTAACCAAACAGTTATATTTTTAAAATGTAACTGGAGTATTTAAATAAAAATACATTGAAATTAATAATAAAAACATTTGTCGCAATATTTTAATTATTAAGTCGCGTTTATTACGTTTTGTTGCGTTAGTTAAAATGTCGTCGCGATGATATATAAATAATGCTCGTTCGGTTGCGTATTTTATATAACAAAATACGTTCTCATTATTTAAGTAAATTTTTGTCACCAACGTCCAAGTAAACTGTGTCGGACTCCTTCCGGTTAATTCGTACGATTTATCCAAATCGCGTAAGTACACACACATATATATAAATCACCTTATATATATATATACAAATAGAGTCTGTAATTAGTCCTATTACATACTAATTACAACTAGTTACAAACAATTAGGCATAATTAATTATCCTAATTATGCAGGTGTTACAGAATCCGGGTGGCTGCTTGACATATACTTCTTCCTGCAGCTTACCATTCAGAAAGGCACTTTTCACATCCATTTGATATACTTTAAACTTCTTGTGAGCTGCATAGGCTAAAAATAGCCTGATTGCTTCAAGTCTAGCCACTGGTGCAAATATGTCATCATAGTCAATGCCTTCTTGCTGACAGTAACCTTGTACAACCAGTCTAGCCTTGTTTCTTACTACAACACCATCAACATCCATTTTGTTTATGAATACCTATCTTGTTCCAATCACTGTTTTGCCAGCAGGCTGAGGCATCAACTTCCATACTTTGTTTCTTTCAAACTTGACAAGCTCTTCTTGCATGGCTGATATCCAGTTACGATCAGTGAGTGCTTCATCCACCTTCTTTGGTTCCATCAGTGAAACAAAGTTAATAAACAAACAAAAGTTAGCAGTTGATGATCTAGTCTGGACTTTGGATTTTGGATTACCAATAATCAATTGATAATCAATATGTTTTTTCCATTTAGTCATTCGCTGAAGTTCAGCAGTGACTGTTTTATCCATTGTTTGTCCTGGAGACTGATCAGCAGTGGAACAGTGAGTGTTATCATTTTGTGTGCTTTGGTTTGGACAGTGAGTTGTTGATGATTGATTTTGATTTGGCAAAGATGATGTTCCTGAATTATTCATAGTTGAAGTAGAGCTAGAATTATTTTCAGGGACACCATCTTCCCTTTCAGAATCTGATGAGAAATTTTGATATTTCTCATTATTAACTTTGTTGCTGATTGATGAGTCAGCATCCATTTTAGTTAATTCATTAAAATCAAGAGACTCATAATCTTTTGGATCAGTGAGTGACTCATCATAAGCTTCATCAAAGATAACATCCATTGATTCTTCAATGCATTTTCTTCTTTTATTATAGACTCTGAAAGCTTTAGAGATCATTGAGTAACCAATAAATATACCTTCATCAGCTTTTGGATCAAACTTGCCTAAGTGATCTCTTTTGTTTAAGACATAGCAGGTACTGCCAAAAACATGGAGAAAACTTATATCAGGTTTTCTCCCCCTTAATACCTCATACGCTGTCTTATCATGTCTCTTGACAATCAATGACCTATTCTGAGTAAAACAGGCCGTACTCACTGCTTCCGCCCAGAAGTAGGTCTTAAGACCATCATCAATAAGCATTGACATGGCAGATTCAATCAAGGTTTTGTTTCTCCTTTCAGCAACCCCATTTTGTTGGGGTGTTTTTGGTGCTGAGAAGTTTTGAGAGATACCTTTTGAATCACAGAAACTTTCCAGGTCAACATTCCTAAATTCAGTGCCATTATCACTTCTTAAATGTTTTACCAAACTACCATTTAAGTTCTCCATTTTCTTGATAAAGGACATAATCTCGTTGGTTGCTTCATTTTTGGTTTTGAGAAAGAATACCCATGTGTATTCGGAGTATTCATCCACAATTACCAAACAGTATCTCTTTCCACCAAGACTTGGAGTACTCACTGGACCAAACAAATCCATATGGAGTAAATAAAAACATTCAGTCAATGATGATGTCTGTTTACTCTTGAAAGATGAGTTGTGATGCTTTCCTTTTTCACATGCTGAACAAAGCTTATCTTTATCATAAGACAATTTTGGAAGTCCAGTGACTAGGCCATTCTTGCTTAGTTTATTGATAGCTTTTAGATTCAGGTGAGAAATTCGTTTATGCCATAACCAATTTTCTTTTGAAACGGTTCTGGAATAAAAGCATGTACCCGACTGAGCTGAGTCCATATTGACTACGTATGTATTTCCCTTTCTGTTAGCAGCTAACACAGCACTCCCTTTCTTGTTGTAAACAACACCAGCTTCATGATCGAATAGCACCTTGTTCTTTGAGTCACAGAACTGATTTATGCTCAATAAATTGTGCTTCAGTCCTTCTACATAAGCAACTCGCTTAAACATCACATTCACATTGGTTAAGATACCATAACCTCTTGTTTTTCCAACTTTGTTATCACCAAACACTACATCAGGACCTCTTTCATCCTGGTAGTCACTGAGCAGGGACTTACATCCGGTCATATGTCTGGAACAACCGCTGTCCAGATACCAGATAGTCTCTCTAAGAATTCCCTGCATCAATAAACAAGATTAGTTCAACTGGTGAACCCATCATGAGATGGGTTCATAGTGGCTGAGACTTGGTTTTGGTTTCCACTGGTTTGCATAAATGATATCTGAATGCTCACTGATGATTAAATGTTTTGAAAATGCAGTTGCTGAGCATTCAGATAATAAGTGATGTCTTTCACCACATTTATAACACTTTTTTTTTTGCATAAATGGACTTCTTGCTTTGCTTTGATTTAAGTTGTTGAGCTGACACTTGCTTGCAACTTTTCTTGCTGTTATTAACCTCTTGTTTCATTGACTTATGGTCACTGACAGATGTATCAGTGACTGAAACAGTGTCAGAGAGGTTGCTGATGATCTTTTGATCATCAGAGACTGTTCTGGTGATGTTTAGGTTTTCTGATGAAATATAAGTTTTTGAAAGTTTGACATCAGGAACAGTTTTTGGTGTATCACAATCATCAGTGACCAAATGGCTTTTTGTAAAGTAATTTGGCTTTGGTTCACTAAAGATTGATACAGATTCAAATACAACTTCTGAAAAAGTTCCATCAGAATTAAAGATTGGATCAACTTTTGTTGAATCAGCAAGTGAAGCAGCATGTTCATAATCTCCTCCCAAATAGCCTTAGCTTGTTTTGGAATTTGACTATTAATACACTGATTTACTCTAGTTGTCGACTTACACTATGACTCCATGACTTTCTTAAGTTGTGAAAATTGTGTTTCGAATTTTACTTTTTTTTTAATACATACTTGATTTGCATATGTTTGAGCATCAAGATCTAGCTTAAATTCTTTATTATTAATACATTTTCATTTTGGTCATGAAGTTTGAATTTTAAGTCACTGATCTCACAATTCTGTTTTCTTTGAATGTCATGAGCATTTGACAAGTCAACTATCAATGACTCAAATACATTATCTTTTTCAGTAGCTGAATATGACTTAAAACAATGTACCTTGTAGAGAGTTTCAGGATCCCATCCAGATACTGAACATTTATGAGCTACTTCTTTGATGTCCTCATGGAAAGCATCATCATCAGCCATTAAACAGTAATCCTTATCCAAACAGATCATTGCTTCTTCTTCATCAGATGATGAGGATGAGTCAGAGTCACTAAAAGAACCTTCTTCAGCGACAAAACCTTTACCCTTCTTCTTTCCAGATTTGGACCTTGCCTTCAGCTTTTTGTATTTTGCTTTGTACTTGTCATTTCGAAAGCTTGGCTTTGGTTCAGGGATAGGATTGATTGACTTGGATCTACAATCAGCAGCAAAATGACCAGGTTTGCCACACTTGTAGCAATCACCTTTTGATTTGAAATTATCAGATGATGAAGCACCAACGAATCTTTTTGATCTGGTATTTCTTCTGAAATTTGCAACCATCATTGCCATGTCTCTTTCCAACTTTTTTATACCCTCGTCATACTTATATTCCAACTCTTCCTCAGATTTTTCACCTTCTTCATCAGCTATCAGCGACTTTGAGCTTAGCTTTGAGATTTTTGACCTCTGTTTCTGATCAATTTCATCAAGCTCAGCTACAAGGTCATTCGAAATCTTTTGACTACCAAGTGTTGCACGAATGTGCTCACTTTGATCAGCTTGCTTTTTAGACTGCTCCCAGTTAAGCAAAATACCATAGACTTGTGTTAGATTAAGAGTGGTATAATCATTTCTCCGTCTTGTATAGGTAGCGATAATTCTCCAGATTTTTCTTGGTAATAGTTCTAGAAACTTTTCAACAACAAATCTCTGTTCCTTTCCTATACCAGCCTTCTCCATCTTATTCATTAGTGATTGATATCTGGTGTAAGTAGAGGACATAGATTCATTTGGTTCCATTGCAAACAGCTCATACTGGCGAGTGAGATTAACTTCCCTGCATCGAGTAATATCAGGAGTTCCAATGTATATATTCCTAAGTGCGACACAATATTGTGTCGCAAAGGTTACGACACTAAAGGATTGGTACGACACAAGGTGCGACACAAACGGGTTTATGCGACACAGCATGCGACACAAGGCTTGTGTCGCATGTATGAACACCAGCCCAGAAACTTTCGGGTTTCAAGAATTTTCGACCAAAAACGCAAATCTAACCCATTTTTGAGCTATAAAATCGTGTATTCTTCATGTATTAGGTTATATCTAAGTTGTGTACACATCAAAACATCAAAACATTACACCAAATCGAATAGATCTAAGATTTTAGGAATTTCTTACTTTTGCAAATCGAGCTAAATGGAGGATGAATTGGTGAAGACGGTCTTGATATTCTTGCTCCACTCGTTATGGTGATTCCGAATATGTAATTTTCGTGGTCGGGATTTGATTCCGAAAATTTGGTGTGAATTGAGGTTGAGAGAGTTTGGTTTGTGTGTGTTTTTGTGATAATGAAAATGAAGGAGAAAGGTGGGTGTGGGGGTGGGGTTTGGCTGATCCACCAAGGAAGGAGGGGGAAATACTCCCCAAAACACAGTGTTGACTCCGTGTCCTAATCGTTTAATCACTAGTTTTTAATATTGAACCAAACGTTTATATTTTTAAAATATAACTAAAGTATTTAAATAAAAATACTTTGAAATTAATAGTAAAACATTTGTCGCAATATTTTAATTATTAAGTCGCGTTTATTACGTTTTGTTGCGTTAGTTAAAATGTCGTCGCGATAATATATAAATAATGCTCGTTCGGTTGCGTATTTTATATAACAAAATACGTTCTCATTATTTAAGTAAATTTCTGTCACCAACGTCCAAGTAAACTGTGTCGGACTCCGTCCGGTTAATTCGCACGATTTATCCAAATCGCGTAAGTACACACACATATATATAAATCACCTTATATATATATACAAATAGAGCCTGTAATTAGTCCTATTACATACTAATTACAACTAGTTACAAACAATTAGGCATAATTAATTATCCTAATTATGCAGGTGTTACATTCTCCCCTTGTTAAAGAAATTTCGTCCCGAAATTAGCTTGGGTGCACGGACGGTGCGTTATCTGGGAAGAGATGTGGGTATTTCTGTCGTATTTGGTCTTCCCGTTCCCAGGTGAACTCAGGGCCGCGCCTAGAATTCCACCTGACCTTTACGATGGGAATACGACTCTGTTTCAATCGTTTGACCTCACGGTCCATGATTTCCATAGGTTCCTAGACAAAATGAATTTTATCATCGATTTGAATTTCGTCGAGCGGTATAATCAGTGTCTCGTCAGACAGACATTTCTTCAAGTTAGAAATGTGGAATGTGTTGTGTACGCTGCTAAGTTCAGCAGGAAGTTGCAGGCGGTATGCCACTGGACCAATCCTTTCCAGGATTTCAAATGGTCCGATGTATCTAGGATTTAGTTTGCCTCGCTTTCCGAATCGAATGACACCCTTCCACGGTGCCACTTTGAGAAGTACCTTGTCCCCTACCTGGAACTCAAGGTGTTTGCGTCTCACGTCAGCATAGCTTTTCTGACGATCACGTGCGGCTTTCAACCGGTTTTGAATACCAATGATTTTCTCAGTAGTTTCTTGAATGATATCTTGACCCGTGAGTTGGGAATCTCCTAACTCAGTCCAACAGACAGGTGATCGGCATTTACGCCCGTAAAGTGCCTCGAAGGGTGCAGCCTTTATGCTGGTATGGTAACTGTTGTTGTACGAAAACTCGCACAACGGTAAGTGATTTTCCCAAGAAGTACCGAAGTCAACTACGCAGGCTCGTAGCATATCCTCCAGTGTTTGAATAGTTCGCTCGCTTTGGCCATCGGTTTGCGGGTGATAAGCAGTACTCATATCCAGACGAGTACCAAGAGATTTCTGTAATGATTGCCAAAAGTTAGAAGTAAAACGGCTATCCCTATCCGAGATGATCGAGATAGGTACACCGTGTCGCGAGATGATTTCTTTGATGTAGATGCGAGTCAGACGCTCCATCTTGTCGGTTTCCTTGATGGCCAGAAAATGAGCAGATTTCGTGAGACGGTCCACGATCACCCAAATGGTATCGCAACCACTCGAAGTTTTCGGTAGTTTGGTGATGAAGTCCATGGAAATCTGTTCCCATTTCCATTGAGGAATTTCAGGTTGTTGGAGCAACCCCTAGGGTCTTTGGTGTTCGGCCTTGACTTTGGAACAGGTTAGGCATTTACTGACGTACAAGGCAATGTCAGCCTTCATGTTAGGCCACCAATACAACCCTTTGACGTCATGATACATCTTATCAGAACCAGGATGTATAGAGTATCGAGATTTGTGAGCTTCAGCCATCACCAAATCTCGCAAGTTTCCGAATTTGGGTAACCACACCCGGTTAGAGAAGTATCGAGTTCCATCGGGTTTGATTTCGAATTGTTTATCCAAGCCTCGCAAGGCTTCATTTTTCAAGTTTTCATCGTTGAGTGCTTCAAGTTGAGCGGTAAGGATTTGAGCAGGAAGCTCGTTATGAATTGTCATAGAAAGTGCTCGGACTCGAAGGGGTTTCACTCGCTCTTTTCGGCTTAAGGCATCGGCAACTACGTTAGCCTTGCCCGGATGGTATTTGATCTCGCAGTCGTAGTCACTAAGTAACTCAACCCAGCGACGTTGCCTCATGTTTAGATCCTTCTGATCGAATATGTGTTGGAGACTTTTGTGATCAGTGAAGATAGTGCTTTTCGTACCGTAGAGATAATGTCTCCAGATTTTCAATGCGAATACCACAGCACCTAACTCGAGGTCGTGGGTCGTATAGTTTTTCTCGTGGATTTTTAGTTGTCGTGAGGCATAGGCAATGACTTTTTCCCGTTGCATCAACACACAACCAAGTCCTTGGTGTGAGGCGTCGCAGTAAACTACGAAATCGTCGGTGCCCTCGGGTAAGGACAAGATCGGTGCACTGCAAAGTTTGTTTTTCAATAGTTGGAAAGCTGACTCTTGTTTATCAGTCCAATCGAACTTCTTATCTTTCTGAGTCAGTGTGGTTAGGGGAACAGCTATTCTTGAAAAGTTTTCGATGAATCGGCGGTAATAACCAGCAAGACCTAAGAATTGTCTCACTTCGGTTGGAGTGGTCGGTGACTCCCAGCCCTTGATTGCTTCAATCTTGGCGGGATCAACATGAATTCCTTGGCTGTCAATCACGTGTCCGAGGAATTGAACGGTTCGAATCCAGAACTCACACTTAGAGAATTTGGCATATAACTCTTCGTGTTTCAGAAGTCCTAGAATGGTTTTCAGATGTTGAGCATGTTCCTGCTCGTTGCGAGAGTAAATCAAAATATCGTCGATGAACACAATGACGAATTTGTCAAGATATGGTTTGCACACCCGATTCATAAGGTCCATGAATACGGCCGGTGCGTTGGTCAACCCGAATGGCATCACTTGGAATTCGTAATGCCCATAACGAGTTCGGAAAGCAGTCTTTGGGATATCATTGTCACGGACTCGGAGTTGATGATAACCCGACCGTAGATCAATCTTTGAGTAAACACTCGATCCCTGGAGTTGGTCAAATAGGTCATCGATTCTGGAAAGTGGATACCGATTCTTTATGGTTAGCTTATTCAGCTCTCGGTAATCGATACACATGCGGAAATATCCATCTTTCTTTTTCACGAATAAGACCGGAGCTCCCCAAGGCGAGGAACTTGGTCGAATGAATCCTCTGTCCAGGAGTTCCTGTAGTTGGTTAGACAACTCCTGCATTTCGGATGGTGCTAAACGGTAAGGGGCTCGTGCCACGGGTGCAGCTCCAGGCACAAGTTCGATTTGAAATTCAACTTGTCTAGGTGGCGGAAGTCCGGGCAAGTCTTCAGGAAAGACTTCCGGGAAATCCCGCACGATCGGAACATCCTCAAGTCGCTTCTCCTCCGACTTCTTCTCCGTTACATGTGCGAGGATGGCTTGATACCCTTTTCGTAGATATTTTCTAGTTTTCAGACAAGATATGATATTTAGATTCCGTCTGCCGGTCTCCCCTTGTAGGACTAAGGTTCCACCGGAGACAAGAGGTATGCGAACGAGTTTGTCATGACAGATGATTTCAGCTCGGTGCTTGGATAACCAATCCATACCGACAATAATATCGAAGCTGCCGATCTCGACAAGTATTAAATCAATGGAAAACGTTTCGTTCGTGAGGTTAAGTGTACAGTTGTGTATGATGCTATCAGTCTCAATCAGTTTGCCATTAGCTAATTCTACAATGTATTTAGCATCTAAGGCAGTGGGAGTAATATCAAGTAAAGGGCTAAATTTCTCAGAAATGAAGCTTCTATCGGTACCAGTATCAAATAACACAGAAGCAGTAAGGTCGTTGAGAAGGAACGTACCCGTCACGACGTTCGGGTCTTGTCTGGCTTCCCCAGCCTTGATAACGAATGATCTGCCGCGAGCAGGGTTGTTGTTGTTTTTCAGCTTTGGGCAATCTTTCTTGAAATGCCCTATATTTCCGCACCCAAAGCAGGCCTTTGGTGCATTAGTGTTGGGGGTAGAAATGTTGATTCGGCAATCCTTGGCTAGATGCCCGAACCGTTTGCAGTTGGAGCAAGGGCAAGAACCGTCATGATGGCGGCTGCATTTGGAACAGTAGGGCTTGTTCCCGCTGTACCCTTTCTTTTCCGAAGTCCCCGCTGAATAAGCCTTAATGTACTCATGCTTTTTGTTGGAGGTTTGGTTGGATGAGTTGGGGTTTCCTTCCCACTTGCGTTTGTTGTTTGCAGATGGGGTTGAGGTTGTGCCGCGGCAGACAGAATTTGCCGTTAACTCATGGGCCATACGGATGGCGCTCTGAATAGTACCCGGTTTGGAAGAAGTTACCAGGTCTTGGAGTCTCTCAGGAAGACCATCAACAAATTTCTCGATCCTCTTATACTCAGGATCGACCATGGTGAGGCACAGAAGTGCCAGTTGGTGGAAACGGTTTGTGTATCCGGTGATGTCATCACCCTGCATCTTGTGGTTCCAAAATTCCATTTCCAGTTGTTTCAATTCATCCCTGGGGCAGTACTCGCCCCTCAACATTTCTTTCAACTCCTCCCACGGGAGTTGGTAAGCAGTAGCAACACTCACAGTCTGGGCATAAGTGTTCCACCAGGTGAGTGCGGTGTCAGTAAAAGTACTAACGGAGAACTTAACTTTGTCTCCTTCTGCACAGTTGCAGATCAGAAATACGGATTCGACTTTCTCGATCCAGCGTACTAGACCGATAGCTCCCTCAGTACCTGCAAAGTTTAGAGGTTTGCAGTTCTGAAAGTCTTTGTATGAACAGGGTTTAGCAGTAGTGGTTTCAGCGGCATCGCTGTTCCTCGAGGAATTTGGTGGAGTATTCCGAGCCAAGGCTTCAGTAACAGCCTGGGTTATAAGGGAGGTAATCTGGGCATCGGTGTATGGTCTTGTCTTTGGCGGCATGATTCTTCAATAAAAGAAATGAAGATACATGAGATTTTGTAGGAACTTGTAATTGTCACAGATGTACATGTATAAAAGCAGTAATACATAACATCAACATGGAAAAATGACAATTATTATGAGTTGAAATATCAAGGAATATTTGATGGATAATGCGAGTTCAAAGGTTACATCCTACAGAGATATTACAAAAGGTGTCGGGAATTGTTACATCCGACTAGTTTATAGAATAGCGCTAGATAGTCATTAGATTACGAGACAAAGACTACACTAGTCTTAATGTAGATTAATCTGTTCCATCAGCGCGACAAGGCGGTCCACGGTTTCTGCCAGCCTGTTGGTTTGCCTGGCATTGTCTTCAACTAAGGCCAGTCGTTGTGCTAGTACACGAGAGTGATCCTCAGTCTCCTGTGAACGTTGTTCACATTCCTCTAGTCGGTTTCTTACAAGTTCATCCGCACCTAATTCGGCGGTCATTGAATCCTGGATTATGCTTACAGAGAGGCCGGTATCTTCTTGTTCTCGCTGGAGTTGTGATATGTGGTCAAGAGCTTGACGAAGCAGGTAGGTCATTCGGTGTTGTTCCAGTTCAAGATTTTCGAGTCTTTGCTCCTGACGGCGGAATTGGGTAGCCAACACTGGCAAAGTGAGATGTGCCGAGTCCTGAGAGTTATGAACAGGATAGGGGCTGTTTCGAGGCGACCTTGTGTTCCTCCTGGCTACTCGTGGGTTCCGTGACCCATGTGAGTGAGAGTGTGACGGATTAGGTGGTATGTTTGCCATTCCTGTGGCAGTGTGTAAGTAAGACGAGGCTAATATATATATACATATATCATATCCAGCCTAGTGTCTAGCACGTATCAAGTAATGGTCCGGTTCTCTCGTGGTCAGAGTCAACTAACGCATTCCTGTTCAACATAACCATTTCAGACCTCGCATCATCTTTCCTTAATTGTACATAGTTGATCAGGCTATGTTAAATTAAAGTCATATGATGTAATTCCTGAACCAATCATGCCTAGTAAGGAAATACTGCCTAACGGTCATAGTCTAGGCCCACTAAATGCAACCTAGTTCACTATAACCTTAGGCTCTGATACCAATCTGTAACACCCCCGAAATTCACTGTTTTGCGGAAGCATAGTTTGGGGTGTTACTAATCAAATATCACAGCACAAAGATAAAGTAAACGACATCTATATGCAACGTTTGTAAATTAGTTACATTCCATAGATATATTGTTTGAAAACTTAGTGTTTTCGTATACAAAAATGTAGTTTCCCTAGAGTCTGCGCGTGTAGCGGGAGATTCTATTACATAATCAAAATATACAAAAGATAATGCTAAGAATCTCCGTTAATGCAGTTGTGTTGAAATCATGCGACTCTAGCTAAAAATCCTGGAGTAATCCTACTCCATCCGAGTACCTGAGAAAACATGATAAAAAGTGTCAACCAAAAGGTTGGTGAATCTCACAGGTTTGTAAGTAATATCAGCTTTGAACACGAGATTTCATCAGTAATGCCAGCAGGCGTAAAATCAGCAATTTCAATCTAGAAATCGTAAACCAGTATTTGCAATCCCGCAAATGTAAGTAAGTAAGTTTATACCGTTGCCATGAGGCTCATAATCGAAGCTTAACCCGTAAGTAATAAGTTTGCTCCCGTGACATGCTCGTAAATGAGCAAGCATCAGTAACGAATATTTAGTCACCCGTTTCTACGTGTAAATCAGTACGTGGCAGCGCTACTGCCCCGGGTGGGGAGGGTCATTTCCCTAATGGATCCATTAACTAGTGTTCGTGCTTAAGTCCATAACTAACGATATATGATGGAGAGACTTCTGTTTGTAAGTAAACTCATGCAATTTCGTTTGGTATAGTAAACAGTTCTAGTACTTGTGTTCAAAGAAAAGCAGTTGCATGTTTCTCCCCCAATAAGATAAAACAGTAAAAGTGGGGCCGTAAGACTCACCTGAGTCTTGAAATAAGCCGTAGCAAATAGCAAGTGGTAAATATAGCAAGTAGGTTCTCCGAACCCGTAACCTTCAAATGCCTAGCACATGAGGTTATGTAAGTACGTGTCTCGCAAGACGTTCCGTTTAGTTGTACACAACTAGTTAAGTCCAATGTTCGTTTGTATGTTCGTAGTCGTTTGTTTTGAGAAAACAGTTTTGGCCCATTGGTGACGGTTCATCAAAATAATTCTAAATTATTGACTTTGCTACAGTAGATTTGCTACAGTACTGCTACAGTAAAATTAGACTTTTTTGTACAGTAACTTTGACTTTAAAATTCTGGTTTTCTGTGTTTTTGCGACACAATCTGCGACACTAAAGTTTGGTATGCGACACAGTGGTTGTGTCGCATAAAGTGCGACACAAGAGCTCTGCGACACAGTGGTTGTGTCGCAAAAGCTTGCGATGCTAATTTAATAGCGACATAAGGGTTGTGTCGCATAAAAGTGCGACACAATAGTGCGACATAACGTACGACACAAAATACGACACTAAATGGTTTATGCGACATAGCATGCGACACAAGGCTTGTGTCGCATGTATGAACACCAGCCCAGAAACTTTCGGGTTTCAAGAATTTTCGACCAAAAACGCAAATCTAACCCATTTTTGAGCTATAAAATCGTGTATTCTTCATGTATTAGGTTATATCTAAGTTGTGTACACATCAAAACATCAAAATATTACACCAAATTGAATAGATCTAAGATTTTAGAAAATTCTTACTTTTGCAAATCGAGCTAGATGGAGGATGAGATGATGAAAACGGTCTTGATATTCTTGCTCCACTCGTGATGGTGATTCCGAATATGTAATTTTCGTGGTCGAGTTTTGATTCCGAAAATTTGGTAGTATTTTGAGGTTGAGAGAGTTTATGTGTGTGTGTATTTTGGAAGTAATAAAAATGAAAGAAGAAATGAGGAGTGGGAAGGGTGTTGGCTGATCCAAGAGACAATGGAGGGGAAAACATCCCTCAAAACATGGTATTTACTCCGTGTCCTAATCGATTAATCGTTTGTTTTTAGTATTTAACCAAACAGTTATATTTTTAAAATGTAACTGGAGTATTTAAATAAAAATACATTGAAATTAATAATAAAAACATTTGTCGCAATATTTTAATTATTAAGTCGCGTTTATTACGTTTTGTTGCGTTAGTTAAAATGTCGTCGCGATGATATATAAATAATGCTCGTTCGGTTGCGTATTTTATATAACAAAATACGTTCTCATTATTTAAGTAAATTTTTGTCACCAACGTCCAAGTAAACTGTGTCGGACTCCGTCCGGTTAATTCGTACGATTTATCCAAATCGCGTAAGTACACACACATATATATAAATCACCTTATATATATATACAAATAGAGCCTGTAATTAGTCCTATTACATACTAATTACAACTAGTTACAAATAATTAGGCATAATTAATTATCCTAATTATGCAGGTGTTACAGAATCCGGGTGGCTGCTTGACATATACTTCTTCCTGCAGCTTACCATTCAGAAAGGCACTTTTCACATCCATTTGATATACTTTAAACTTCTTGTGAGCTGCATAGGCTAAAAATAGCCTGATTGCTTCAAGTCTAGCCACTGGTGCAAATATGTCATCATAGTCAATGCCTTCTTGCTTACAGTAACCTTGTACAACCAGTCTAGCCTTGTTTCTTACTACAACACCATCAACATCCATTTTGTTTATGAACACCTATCTTGTTCCAATCACTGTTTTGCCAGCAGGCTGAGGCACCAACTTCTATACTTTGTTTCTTTCAAACTTGACAAGCTCTTCTTGCATGGCTGATATCCAGTTACGATCAGTGAGTGCTTCATCCACCTTCTTTGGTTCCATCAGTGTAACAAAGTTAATAAACAAACAAAAGTTAGCAGTTGATGATCTAGTCTGGACTTTGGATTTTGGATTACCAATAATCAATTGATAATCAATATGTTTTTTCCATTTAGTCATTCGCTGAAGTTCAGCAGTGACTGTTTTATCCATTGTTTGTCCTGGAGACTGATCAGCAGTGGAACAGTGAGTGTTATCATTTTGTGTGCTTTGGTTTGGACAGTGAGTTGTTGATGATTGATTTTGATTTGGCAAAGATGATGTTCCTGAATTATTCATAGTTGAAGTAGAGCTAGAATTATTTTCAGGGACACCATCTTCCCTTTCAGAATCTGATGAGAAATTTTGATATTTCTCATTATTAACTTTGTTGCTGATTGATGAGTCAGCATCCATTTTAGTTAATTCATTAAAATCAAGAGACTCATAATCTTTTGGATCAGTGAGTGACTCATCATAAGCTTCATCAAAGATAACATCCATTGATTCTTCAATGCATTTTCTTCTTTTATTATAGACTCTGAAAGCTTTAGAGATCATTGAGTAACCAATAAATATACCTTCATCAGCTTTTGGATCAAACTTGCCTAAGTGATCTCTTTTGTTTAAGACATAGCAGGTACTGCCAAAAACATGGAGAAAACTTATATCAGGTTTTCTCCCCCTTAATACCTCATACGCTGTCTTATCATGTCTCTTGACAATCAATGACCTATTCTGAGTAAAACAGGCCGTACTCACTGCTTCCGCCTAGAAGTAGGTCTTAAGACCATCATCAATAAGCATTGACATGGCAGATTCAATCAAGGTTTTGTTTCTCCTTTCAGCAACCCCATTTTGTTGGGGTGTTTTTGGTGCTGAGAAGTTTTGAGAGATACCTTTTGAATCACAGAAACTTTCCAGGTCAACATTCCTAAATTCAGTGCCATTATCACTTCTTAAATGTTTTACCAAACTACCATTTAAGTTCTCCATTTTCTTGATAAAGGACATAATCTCGTTGGTTGCTTCATTTTTGGTTTTGAGAAAGAATACCCATGTGTATTCGGAGTATTCATCCACAATTACCAAACAGTATCTCTTTCCACCAAGACTTGGAGTACTCACTGGACCAAACAAATCCATATGGAGTAAATAAAAACATTCAATCAATGATGATGTCTGTTTACTCTTGAAAGATGAGTTGTGATGCTTTCCTTTTTCACATGCTGAACAAAGCTTATCTTTATCATAAGACAATTTTGGAAGTCCAGTGACTAGGCCATTCTTGCTTAGTTTATTGATAGCTTTTAGATTCAGGTGAGAAATTCGTTTATGCCATAACCAATTTTCTTTTGAAACGGTTCTGGAATAAAAGCATGTACCCGACTGAGCTGAGTCCATATTGACTACGTATGTATTTCCCTTTCTGTTAGCAGCTAACACAGCACTCCCTTTCTTGTTGTAAACAACACCAGCTTCATGATCGAATAGCACCTTGTTCTTTGAGTCACAGAACTGATTTATGCTCAATAAATTGTGCTTCAGTCCTTCTACATAAGCAACTCGCTTAAACATCACATTCACATTGGTTAAGATACCATAACCTCTTGTTTTTCCAACTTTGTTATCCCCAAACACTACATCAGGACCTCTTTCATCCTGGTAGTCACTGAGCAGGGACTTACATCCGGTCATATGTCTGGAACAACCGCTGTCCAGATACCAGATAGTCTCTCTAAGAATTCCCTGCATCAATAAACAAGATTAGTTCAACTGGTGAACCCATCATGAGATGGGTTCATAGTGGCTGAGACTTGGTTTTGGCTTCCACTGGTTTGCATAAATGATATCTGAATGCTCACTGATGATTAAATGTTTTGAAAATGCAGTTGCTGAGCATTCAGATAATAAGTGATGTCTTTCACCACATTTATAACACTTTTTTTTTGCATAAATGGACTTCTTGCTTTGCTTTGATTTAAGTTGTTGAGCTGACACTTGCTTGCAACTTTTCTTGCTGTTATTAACCTCTTGTTTCATTGACTTATGGTCACTGACAGATGTATCAGTGACTGAAACAGTGTCAGAGAGGTTGCTGATGATCTTTTGATCATCAGAGACTGTTCTGGTGATGTTTAGGTTTTCTGATGAAATATAAGTTTTTGAAAGTTTGACATCAGGAACAGTTTTTGGTGTATCACAATCATCAGTGACCAAATGGCTTTTTGTAAAGTAATTTGGCTTTGGTTCACTAAAGATTGATACAGATTCAAATACAACTTCTGAAAAAGTTCCATCAGAATTAAAGATTGGATCAACTTTTGTTGAATCAGCAAGTGAAGCAGCATGTTCATAATCTCCTCCCAAATAGCCTTAGCTTGTTTTGGAATTTGACTATTAATACACTGATTTACTCTAGTTGTCGACTTACACTACGACTCCATGACTTTCTTAAGTTGTGAAAATTGTGTTTCGAATTTTACTTTTTTTTTAATACATACTTGATTTGCATATGTTTGAGCATCAAGATCTAGCTTAAATTCTTTATTATTAATACATTTTCATTTTGGTCATGAAGTTTGAATTTTAAGTCACTGATCTCACAATTCTGTTTTCTTTGAATGTCATGAGCATTTGACAAGTCAACTATCAATGACTCAAATACATTATCTTTTTCAGTAGCTGAATATGACTTAAAACAATGTACCTTGTAGAGAGTTTCAGGATCCCATCCAGATACTGAACATTTATGAGCTACTTCTTTGATGTCCTCATGGAAAGCATCATCATCAGCCATTAAACAGTAATCCTTATCCAAACAGATCATTGCTTCTTCTTCATCAGATGATGAGGATGAGTCAGAGTCACTAAAAGAACCTTCTTCAGCGACAAAACCTTTACCCTTCTTCTTTCCAGATTTGGACATTGCCTTCAGCTTTTTGTATTTTGCTTTGTACTTGTCATTTCGAAAGCTTGGCTTTGGTTCAGGGATAGGATTGATTGACTTGGATCTACAATCAGCAGCGAAATGACCAGGTTTGCCACACTTGTAGCAATCACCTTTTGATTTGAAATTATCAGATGATGAAGCACCAACGAATCTTTTTGATCTGGTATTTCTTCTGAAATTTGCAACCATCATTGCCATGTCTCTTTCCAACTTTTTTATACCCTCGTCATACTTATATTCCAACTCTTCCTCAGATTTTTCACCTTCTTCATCAGCTATCAGCGACTTTGAGCTTAGCTTTGAGATTTTTGACCTCTGTTTCTGATCAATTTCATCAAGCTCAGCTACAAGGTCATTCGAAATCTTTTGACTACCAAGTGTTGCACGAATGTGCTCACTTTGATCAGCTTGCTTTTTAGACTGCTCCCAGTTAAGCAAAATACCATAGACTTGTGTTAGATTAAGAGTGGTATAATCATTTCTCCGTCTTGTATAGGTAGCGATAATTCTCCAGATTTTTCTTGGTAATAGTTCTAGAAACTTTTCAACAACAAATCTCTGTTCCTTTCCTATACCAGCCTTCTCCATCTTATTCATTAGTGATTGATATCTGGTGTAAGTAGAGGACAGATATTCATTTGGTTCCATTGCAAACAGCTCATACTGGCGAGTGAGATTAACTTCCCTGCATCGAATAATATCAGGAGTTCCAATGTATATATTCCTAAGGGTGTCTCACATATCCTTAGCAATCCTACAGAGCCTAATTGATTCAAACACTTCATAAGGAAGTGTCATGCCTATGTAGATTTTAGCTTGTTTGTCTAATCTTACTAACCTTTTGTCCTCATCTGACGATTGTTCCTCTCTCTTTGGCACAACCACTTCTGGTATAGTCAGAGTAGTTACAGTAGCTACAACAGCAGGAATAATAGTGGTCGGGATATGAAGACCATTGGTTATGATATTACAGAGACGATCATCAACAAGATCTAAAAACATCATCATCCGGGACATTGATGTGACCCAAAAAGTCATGTTTATAAGTACCTATTTCCGCACTTTTTGGACTATTCTTTGGTGAAAACATTTCAAAACAATCATTTATCATCAAAAATCACCAAGGTAGTCTAAATTCGGGCATTGCTACAAAAATCAGTAAAAGCATCCATTTTACACGCAAACCGAGGCAAAAACTATCACCTTAAATATTCCATTCTTGATTATCCTATCAAAGTAAATCTTAATGCATATTTTATGATTCAATAGGAAAATCCAAGATCGGTGGTGAAAGAATCAAGAGAAACGGGTGAAGAACGAAGAAGATGTGCAGTCTAGAAGCCCGCCGATCGTCATCCGGAACACGCAAAAGTCAAACACTTCCAAATCTGGCAAACTTAGTGTCATTAGAAGCGTAACGGAAAAACGAAGCCAACGGCGCAAGAATCAAGCAAATCGGAGCCCAAACAAAGAAGATACGGACGAACCAAGCAACCGAGAAACAAGCGGAGGCCAAACCAAGCACCAACCCCCCCTGGCCACCTAGGTACCGTATACGGTACCCTAGGTGCCGTATACGGCCCTTGGGGTGCCGTATACGGGGCCTGGTGGCTTGTGAGGTGCCGTTTGCCCCCCCCCCCCCCCCCTCCTTGGTCCGGTACCCCCCGTATGCGCTTTGGTGCTTGTTCTTCATGCTTTGTGACTTGTACCAAGTCTCACCTCTTTCTCCTATAAATACCAAGCCTCCTCATTCATTTCAAAAACACACCTTACACCTTTCATTTCACACACTTCTCTTTCTCTCTCTAAAATTCTCTCTCTAGCACTACTCTTAGGAGTTAGAGGAGAATTATTCTTGTAGTTAGTTCTCTCTCTAGTTTTTCTCTCTAGCACTACTCTTAGGAGTTAGAGGAGAACTAGAGAGATATAAGTTAGCGGTTAGAGCTAGAGGAAAGTTGTAATTGGGTAATCAAGTTGTAGCAAGGTTATTCAAGTCAGACTGTTGTAATCCTCAGTATTACTCTTCTAATCTGGTGATTTTATCATACTTTCTTACTGTTATAATGTTTACTTTGCATATTATTTCAGTACGATTTATGATTGTTGCCATGCTGATTAGCTAGATTAATATGTGATTGTTGGAATATAGATGTTAGGATTAGGGATGATGTTTAATTAATATATTTTATATATGATTGGTAGTTGTTATGCTGCATACATGTTTAGACTTATTCTGGATGTAGACTTAATTAATCACCCTTTCTGGTCTCTCACGTGACTGTTGCCTTAGGATAGGATCTGATCAACCCTAACTACGAATACACAGTTATCTCCTGTTTGTATGAAACTGTGAGATCGCCATAACACGTCAGAATACTTGGTATAGCGTTGGAAATACCGCTGGTAGAGTACAAATACGTGGAAGCCAAGGAAATGCCGGTGGCCTATCTCACCGTGGATTACCTGGAAGCAACCCTTCCAGACACGGGTCTAGGTCTTGCTAAGCCATGAAAATGCTGTAGTACACCGTTAAACTACCTCTGGTTATAAAGCTGTGTAAAGATATAATAGGTCTTTAAAACACCGTAGATATACCTAGGGTTAGAGTACTGTGGAAAATAAGGACACTATACACTGTACGCATACCTAGGGATGAACGACCGATGGCAAAGGAGGGTCTAATCCATGACGGAAGTATTAAGAACTTAAACAGATAAAACATGAGTTAGGAAATGAAAGCAAGGATGCCAGCTGTGTTCCCAGATGCTTAAAACCCCTAAACTCTACTTAACCGATAGTTTAACTTATTCAGCATACAACCAGTATTACTCTGTTAAAATTGGATAGACATAGGTGTTAAGAAAAGTCAGTGTTGTAGACTGTCACCTTATTCCTTAACCCCATTCAGAGGGTCGCTTGGTCTCCGAAAGAGACGGTGAGGTGGGTCTGAAGACAGTCCCATCTGATCAGAATCAGGATAACCTAGGATTCAGTGACATATGCTTTAGGGTTACACCTAGACGTAGGGTCCTAGTGTTTACACCAACTGTTTAGAAGATTCTTAACCAGAGTAATCACCTATCATCTATATAATATCATCCTGAAACCCTAATCGTCAAAGTTTCAGCAATCACTCTCTACCTGCTGCTTATATTCTCGTCTACTTTCCTGCACTTTAATTTCTGTCTTTAGATTAGATTAGATTAAACCAAAACCCATACATACCTTGTTTTAAACCCATCCTATTGTCAAATTATCTTTGGTAGGTTCCAATTCAATTCAATTCGTTCCGATTTTGGACGACACTCGAGTTATACTTGCCGCCTTACCCACAAGGTAGGTAGCTTGCATAGTTTGAGCCCAGCAAATATAAATTTTTAAAACCGTTCGCGCGTCTCGGTTTCCGTCGGTGCAACGACCCGGAATCTAAAACCCGACCGACCGCTGGGACCGCGACAGACATCCAGGTTTCAATCCTAGAAGGATCAAAAGCTGGAGGTTTGGTAGTAGAACCATTTCCCTTTTGATACTCAGAATCCACACAACTGTACTTTACTGATTCCATTTCAGATCTGGTTAATTATTTTATACCAACTATGCTCTGATACCAATTGAGAGTCCTTGAATCACTATGAATTAGTGATTTGGAATCGCAACATGTAAAGTTTAATTGTAGAATGGGGGATTGAATGCAATTAAAAAACTTTTTCTTATTTTAACTATATTAATTATTCAAGTTTTTAATCGTATGTAATAAACAAGCATAAACAGAGTCACACAAACAAATATGACAATTAAGTAAAAGAGTAATAGTAGCTGAACTGTGAATCTTATTGATCATAAAACTCACTTAGTGTTGATTGCGGAATGGAATAGCCAAAGCTAAACCAAATCAAACATTTAAGCTAATCTATTACAAAATGAGAAGAACATTTGCTGACAAACAAGCAAACTGTTTTCTCGCTGATCGCTGCTACGTACTTAGACTAACTACTCACTGAACAAACAAGTGATTAACACATACAGACGACTAGTTTCTAAGTACAACGTACTACTCTATATATAGTACAAATGTCTCGTAAATATCTCCTACAAAATAGGATCTGGAATGATACGTATCGCTGCTTGATTGGCTTGATCTCTTATGAACCGACATTCTGTGGGTCCCAATTCTGTTACCGCGAATATCTCTTCTTCCTTAACACCAATCACTTGCTGTCACATAATTCCTCGGATATTTTAAGTACGAGGAACACTTGCTGATGTTTTAATGATGAGCGACTTGTACTTGTATAGAAACTTTATTTCGTGGAGTCCCTGAAGATGTAATAATTCTCCTCATTCACTGCGAGCTAACATGCTCTTGTAGAGTGACTTGAAATATAAATCTTCAGCGACTGACTTTTATTAGGGCAGTGACTTTTTCCTTTATTCATTTGAAGATGTAAAACTCTCGTTGTCAAACATTGAAGCAGCAATACACAGAGTTGAGTTTTAATCTTCCTCGACATATCAATATCCTTGAGTATAATGAACAGCGAACAGCGAGTACTATCTTTAGCAACAGCAGCTTTGACTTAATCATTTCCTTCATCGAGTTTATTATTATTGAGTTGGTCAGCGACCACTGACTCAACAGTTTTCTTTTGTTTTTCCTGGGCAAAATACATGTCGTTTTATCATGTATTTTGTCGCCTTTAATACTCTGTCGTGAGTTTAATCACACTTTACGATTAGTTGATTTGTAGTATGTTTCACCTGAATTTTGGAGTTGTAGATTTTTTTTTATGGTTTTCCAAAAAACCTTATTTTGATGGTGAATTTCCCATACGACAATCTTTGGAAGCTTCGACCCACTATTAGCTCATGATTTTGCACTTATTCTCGATCCATTTAACTTTTTATTTTTAGCCATCTTTTTCTTTGACAACGGATGGTAGTATTTGGATGTTTTGGAGATGATTTTGGGAAGAATTGTGGTGATGTTTAGACTTTTTTGTGAGGTATGTGAAAATAATTGTTGTGTTGATAGTGTCATTACATTACCAAAATTAAGCCCTTAAATTAACCCAGTAGATAGAGTAAATAAGAGTTCGATCCCATGAGGAACTATGGATTACAATATTGATCCCCAATTGATTAAGTTACTAAAAACGAGTTTAAAGAGGGATTATAACTAACTAAACTAAATAACTATAATTTAAAAACTAACTAAAAAAAAGAAAATTATACTCGAGAACAAACAATTAGATTAAATCAATCACAACCAGGTTCGGGTATTTGATCAAAACAAGTTTTCTAATGTATTTTGTTTACTTAAAATTGCGTTGTTTAAAATCTTATAGACAAGATTGATAATAGTTTGAAAACACAATTTTGAGCACGAATCATACGAGCAAACACCAACCGTCATTAGCATCACAAAGGATGGTTGAGTACGATTGGTCAAACCGTGACGAAGTTGTCTAATTGAATAATAAAACTAATGTAATTAACACAATGATAGAAAGCAAATAAAAGTTATAGAACTCAAAATCAATATCAGAGTGTAAAAACTCTAAAACTTTTCAAACAATATAAGCATTTAATACAAAGTTTGATCAAACCCTAGCCCGATAGCGATCTCGGGATATAGCCAGACATGGAGAAAGAAAACCTAACAGAGTTTGTGTGTGATTCCATCTTCAAGTCGGTTTCAAGCTTGAGAAAACTTCAAATCTTAATATTTATAGGTGAATGGTGAAAGAATTCTTGATATTGGATAAGAAAGCAAGAACCTTATGCGTTTTGGGTGAGAAATGTCGTAGCTAGGTGATATAAATTCGTGGCTAGGGACTTTGTATTTATAGAGAAGAAATAATAACAAGATAAGGCAAGGAAACCTCTCAAAATTCGAATTTGAGGTGTAATGGGATTGTGAGTCAGGATCATCTACGTACCGAATGGTTTTGTGGTCTAATCGGTACCTGAAAGCACTATTTCCCTGTTGTTGTAATTTTTCTTTGTTGTAATTTTTCTTTGCTCAGCACCGAATGAACTTGGATATAACCGGTGCTCCTCCTGCTGTGCTATAAAGCTACTACTTATTATGGATGCAGCACCGAATAGATATGTATCTTATCGGTGCTCCGTGTTAATCCATCATCTTCTTAACTTTTGATTCATTTGAGCAGCAAATGAGGTTATGATTTGAACGGTGCTATGCCTTCGGCCTTTGACTTTGATTTCCCTTCTTTTCATATCTTAGGCTCAATTTCTTTGTAATCTCTCACTTTATGCAATATTCGCGTCCAACCTACAAAATACAAATTTCAACTCAAAGTAGCGTGTTTTGTAACAAAGATATGTGCATAATTAACGAATTATAATACAATTAAGTGGATATAAAATGTGCCTATCAGATAAGTGTATATATATAAAGTGTGGATTTGAGTTTAGTTGTAAGTGTATTTATAGTGTATTTGAGATATGAAAAGATGGTATAAAAAATTATTGAAGTTTTTTTTGATTAAAAAACACTAATATTACCATTTCTAAACTTTTGAATTTTGTTTATTTTAGCGGTTACAAAGAAGAAGAAAAAACAAAAAAAAAAAAAAAAACTTGCGGGACCCATCACCTCGTCGCTACCTTTATCGGATATCCGACCTTTCAACCGATGGGCTCCAAACCTACGGGTCCGTGCCAACCCAATTGGTGAACCGACTTGAAACCGACGCCCAATCAACGGGATTGTTGGGAGCGGTCTTACAAACTTCTTATATGCAGATCATTCGACTGCAATAATAAAAGAAACTAAGTACTTTTCAAATAAATCCCGACTTGACTTTTCTAGTGAGATGCCAGTGTGCGGCTACAAGTTAAAGCACATAAAGGTAGATATCCTATAAAAAATTTATCCCATGATGAGAGTGAGTTGCTTGTGATAAGCCAAACATATGGAGAAAATTTACCATAATGGTTCAATGGACCACAACTCCAAGTCTATCACACCACACCTCCATTCACAATAATAACAATACTAGTCAATACGCCTCTTAAGATTCCTTATCACACCACACTTAAAGAGACGTCATAAGTTAATCATAAAAATGTTGCGGAAGCACAATAAGGTCTATGGTACGCCACACTTCAATAAGAGACGCCACCATTAATAGACCTTACTTTGATTTGCTTAGGAAGTATCCAAACTTTTCTTCATTATTATCCATTCTCTATCTCATTTTGAACGAATAGCCCCAATACTCTAGACATAAAAATACGTAGTCGGGGGACCTTTTAAAGATTATATAAATAATATAAGGGTCTCTTATAGCAATTTCATAATCATCAATCAAATTAAAACATATAATATGCGGACTATTCTTCTTTCCTTTTCCTTGTAGTTCCATTCTTCGTTTGTTTCGCGTGGGGTTTTAGCAAAAAAATATAAAACTTTAATCACCGGCGAAATGGCTGTTCCGGGAAGGCACAACGGAATGATGGACGGTGACGACGATGAAGACGGAATCCTCTTCGTCGAAGAAGGAGCGTTGCCGGAATCTGATTTTGAAGATACACCTCCTCACCTTCGTGACCTAGCCGCCGCTGCAATGCACGGCGACCTTGACGGACTCCGAGTAGCCTTAGGTGAATTTATTTCCCCTTATATGCATACTTATATGTATTTAATTTATTTGTATGATGCAGATAATATGATTTAGATAGTATTGTTTTATTATTTGATATATTAGGCTATATGTTTTGGGATTTCAAATTTTAAAAGTAAATAAATAAGAATTATTCTGTAAATTAAATTATGTATGTATGTATGTATATAACATGATAGTCAAGAGTAACAGAAAACTGTAGTTTTTTGGCTTAGGGTTAAACATAAAGGAGTTTTAATTATTTAATTAATTTTTTGTTATTTTAATTGTATTAGGGGAGTTGTCTATAATATGATGCTGCAGAAGGGTTCAATGTAGTATGAAATCGTTATTTAGTGGTGGTGGTGGTGGTGGTGGTGGAGGTGATACTTCATTGTTGAAATAAGAGTTGTTAGTGAATATTGTCTGCTTAACAATAAGGTTTTTAGGGCCTGCTCCCTAGATTTTGTTCGAAAGAAAAGAATAGAAGAGAATATAAAATGATAGGAAAGAAAAGAAGATGAAAAAAGTTTTTGTGTTCCCGAGTTGGAAAGAAAAGAACTGAAATTTGTATGTTTTGTGTTCCCGAGTTGGAGAGAAATGGAAGGAAGTGACATTTTATAGCTTGTATAATCTTCCATCCTTCCAAATCTTCCCAATTTTGGAGAGAAAGTTTGGAGAGAAAAGAAGCCTGAATCCTCCTCCCGCTTCTCTTCTCTTCTCTCCGTAAATAAAACTCGGGAACACAATGTATTTTTTATACTTTCCATTTCTCTTCTCTACTTTCGAATAAATAACTCGGGAGCGGGCTCTTAGGGCAAGTGGTTTTTGGGATTGTTTCGTAATGCTTAATAATTAATATATGAGGAGTATACTAAGTTTTAACCATAAAGACGGTAAGAGCGACAGTTGTTGGCTGAATTTAAAATAAATAATGGTAATACAAGTCTTGAAGAGGTGGAAAAGAACCAAGGAGCTGAGTAGTGATATAGTAGGAGGAATGTACAATAGTAATCTATTTTCAACATACCGATACCCTCACGTTTCTGAAAATGGATATCTTGTTGGCTTGATTCTTTTAAGTAAGACTTCGGTTGAAGTTTCTAATATGTTCAAAGTATATTTTAAATATGTCTAAAGGACCATATGTGTCATACAAAAGTATGCTAAATGTAAAAAAAAGTTGCTTGTCATTCTAAGCTCGAATCCATGACATTTTATTTAACGCGGCAACTAATGAAATTTGATGTATTAGAAGATTGATGCTACAAAAACCACTGTCGACTACTTGAACTTCATTGATTTGGACAAAAACCCGAATTGAAGTCTGGTACACCCAGAGAAGCATTAGAAGTTTAGAACCACAAAGGGTATGTGTCTCGGAAGTGGTCTTTGATGATCAGGTTAATCATCGTAGATAGCGTTTGGTAATGCCCTGTCGTATTTTGTAGCCTATGATGTATGTGTTATGAGACTCAGAAAAGCTGTGATGAAACTTCAAAACATAAATCGAGGGGTTACGAATACTATAAAGTAGAATTAGTTCTGTTTCACGTTTTAAACAAAGTTAAATGATGGCCCATATTTTTTACCCTATGTTACTTTTGTATATATTATGAGGTGTAGAGTCGGAGGGTTCATTACGAATATTCATGGTCATGAATGGTTTAGTTCACAATTAAGTTACGATAAGGCAACAGCAGTCAAAAGTTCAATGTAGGTTCAAGTACCAGCATATTTGTCACAATATCATTTCTAGCAGTTGAGATCTTACCTGTGCCAAATACTGTAATTGGAAGTTTTGATATCTATTCGTATTATATATATATATATATATATATATATATATATATATATATATATATATATATATAATTGCAGCAGCTTAGTCTGCTTTATGCCCATGCAAAGCTGACATCAGGTTTTTTGTTAAATTATTTTTAACTTGAACAACAATAGATAATTTGGATGGCAGCGTTGATGAACCAGTTGAGGATGGGGATACTGCTCTTCACCTCACGTGTCTCTATGGCCATCTATCATGTGTCCAGGTGAGTTACCATCATTTCTCTTCCCAATATTTATGGTTTCCAGCGAATCTTTAGGGAGTATAATTTATATACTATCCCTGAGTAAAAAAGTAATAATCCAAAATCACCTCTTTACCTTTTCCATGTAGCTATTGTTGGAAAGGGGAGCTTCGGTTGAGGCTAAGGATGAAGATGGTGGGATCCCTCTGCATGATGCTTGTGCTGGAGGTTAGTTATATACTCTACCTTTCACTTAATAAATTCATGTACTTGTTACCTAAAACTCGTGTTCACTTGCGACTCTAGGGTTTATGGAGATAGTCCGGCTCCTGATTGGTAAAGCCGATTCTCCCGAGTGCTTGAAAAGAATGCTTGATACAGTTGATGTTGAAGGTGACACTGTAAGTGACTTGTGGTTGATGGCACATCACATCTATCTATTTTTGTTTCAATTCTGCATAACTTTGTTATAAAGTGGTAGTGCTTCTATTGAGAAATTCCTTCGTGTATAAGTTTACTTTATTTTAAAAAACATAAAATAGTAAAATCTTGAGAATAGTAAATAATGAGGTTCATTTCATTTGGACAGCCTCTTCATCATGCGGCTAGAGGGGAGCATGAGGAAATCGTTCAACTCTTACTTACAATTGGGGCATCACCTACTAAGACAAATGTTTATGGAAAGGTTGGTATATTCGGTTTTGTCAATCTTTATAAATTTTGTGTTCATGGCCATGTGGTATTTAATTGTTGATAAATTTGTCAGACACCAGGTGAGCTAGCTGAACCCAATGCAGCAGCTTGGACGATTTTAGAAGCTGCAACTAGTCCGAGTGCGGTGTAATGGTAACACCCATAAATTTTGTTTTTGGTTGTTGAGAAGGGGTTGTATGATTAAACCGATATCTTTTGCCATGTTGAACGCAATGATAGTGTTGCAATGCCACTATAACGTGCCTTTTAGCAAGAAAAGTTTCGCTTTGGATTTGGTTTTGAAAGTAGTTGCAAGTTTGGTTCTCACATTGAGGTTTGAATGAACTACTTCATCTTTCACCTTTGATAGCAAATTTCAGATTCACTGCCACATCATGTTAAAAGGGTGATGATTTTGCCACAGGCAAAATGACTTATACACAGGGAGTTAAAGTGTTTGGACGAATATACCCTTACCTTGCCTTTCACATTTAGGCTTACCGATTCCGTTAGTCTGGAAATACGTTGATCCCATAACCACATTATCTTAGCAAGTTGGCATCATTACCTTTCACAGTCGATTTTCCATATTATTATTAACTAATTCATGATAAATGATCTAAAAATCAGGAAAGCAATAATGATAGGGTGTTGATAAATACAACACCACTTTTGTTTCATGCAACACAATTATGCATCTACGTACTTGTACAGTATGCTATAACTGTTGTGCTGTGTGTTGTATGAAACAACTTTTGTGTTGTATATATCAATTCCCAAAATGATATCACTCCTTTATTGGAAAAATTAAACTGATCGGTTAAAGGAAATTGGAACAAAAAATAAATGGTGTGGGACCCGGCGGATCCAGAAATTTTCATCGTGGGGCCCAAAAGTTAACACTTAAAAAAATTTCGATAGATAATTCACTGAACTTGGTGTTTGTAATTTTTTTTTTTGAGAAAAAGTTCAAAATATACTAATAGAGGGGGCCATTTTAATGGATTTTATTCATAATGGGCTATTTTTAGGGGGGCCACATCACATTTAGTGTTAGGTTATGTAAAAAATATACATATAATTATACTATAAGTCCATTTTCATGGGGGCCCTGGAACCCCATGCTATTAAACCAAATCCGCCCGTGTGGGACAATCAACTCCAATAACATCGACGCCTATTTGCAATCGGCATCTTCTCTGGCTCTTACATTGTCAGATTTGCCGTGCCGTCTTCTTCGGTTCTGGTTCTGGCACTGGCACAATTTTATACTCCCTCCGTCCCGGAATAAGTGTCCTGTTTCAGATTTTGAAGTCTTTCTTTTTCAACTTTGACCTTAGATATCTTTGTTTGTTTTATATAATACTATATGAAAATTATACCAATGGAAATACATTTAAAACTCAATCCATTCATATATTTTGCATCAAGTATTATATAACACAAACAAAAATATGTAAGGTCAAAGTTGAAAAAGAAATACTCAAAAAGTCAAAACAGGAAACTTATTTTGGGACGGAGGGAGTATACACTATTAATGAAATTTAAACACTAATATTGATCATTATCACATAAATTTTGTACTTCTCGCGAAGTAGCTACAGGGGCGAATCTACATGTATTGGAGGGGGGTCATTGGACCACCCTTAGAAAAAAAAATTTACTACAAAACCATACAAATTTTTAATTAAATTTCAATCTAATGAGTTTGGACCCCCCCCCCCCCCCCCCCCCCCCCCCCTTGCAAATGAGTAAGGACCCTCCTTATAAATATAAACCTTTTTGAAGTGATCAGTTTTCTAAATGAAACACAAGTATTCAAAGCTCTGTTTTTTTTTTCATCGCAGAATATGCCCTAATACAATTAGGGAAGATGTAATGGACTGATGGGAAATTGGGAATTGGGGAGTCTTGGGCTGAACTTAAATATAAATACAATAATTTGGGCTTATGGGCCTAGTTCATTTTTTCCTCATAAAAAAACATTAAGTTATTTAAATGAAACACATAGCCACATGGGTTGTTAAATAACTAAGAAATTCGTATACGTGTTGCATTATGTTATGGGCAATGAACTTATAAAGCAAATTTTATATTTGATTTTTACTTTCAATCTTAATTTAGGACAATATTACTTGTTTCTAACTTTCTATTATTTACCTCTATGGCTTTTTTAAGTTCAAGCATATCTTAAAAATATTTTTTAGCAAATAAACTAACAAAAAGTTAGAAATATAATTCGAGTATCCCACCCGACCCAACAACTCATATAATATATTTACACTACTTTTTTTATAAAGGAAAAATGGACCCCCCTTGAATTCTATCCTAGATTCGCCACTGAGTAGCTAAAGATGTTGAAATGCATATTGGAATATACCATCGAGTGACCGTGCTCTTCCCTTCATTGTTTAATCTGCTATGTTTGTCCTCCATAAATACATGTTCAATTGATTAATAAGAGAATTTAAAAATTATTTAAGCAGAATTGGAAATCATTATGTTCTTGGTAGAAATTAATAGTTCCAGGTGTGGGTTTTTGCAAGTCAAAAAATACGGAGTAAAATAAAAGAGAACGCCAATGGAAGGGGAGTTGATAAATATAACACATGAATTGTTTCAAACACCAAAGTTGTGTTATGCTATACTTGTACTAGTGAGTTTCAACTGTGGTACAGTATGGTGTATGAATCAATTTTTTTGTTGTATATATCACCTCCCTAATGGAAGACCAGGTGATTTAATTGAGTGGAGTAAAAAAGGATAAGGGTATATTAGTCCTAACACTTCAAATCACTGCAATTTGAAAATATTTGCAAAGAGTTCCAATAGATGAAGAAAGTTGAGAAGAAACAATGTAGATGGAGGATGGATTATTTTTCAACTTAGGCAAACCCGGTTGATCATAAACACGTTGAAACCAAAATACAAACAAAGAGGTTTTTTAAAACATAATCTTGGTGCAACGGCAAATAAGTAGTTGTTGAACTTTTGATATTTTAGAAATAATTGTGCAACAAATCTGATAGCTGAAGCTCACTGTTATTTGTAGACTACTAGATAAGTCGTTGTCTAGTATCCTTTGGAGCTGCGACTGCTATTATCGTAATTTTGATGGAATAGGGAGCAGGTATTGTAGTTGATTTCTAAATAGAAATGCTCAAATGACTGAAACCAGGCTAGAGATGCGCAAAACCCGGTTTTTGGAATACCCGACCCGACCCGAAACCGGTTTTGGTCAAACTTGGTCAAAACCGGTTTGGCCCAAAACCGGTTCGGGTTCAACCCGATTTGGGCACCCCAAAACCTCAACCCGACCCAAACCGGTTTGGGTAGGGTCCAAACCGGTTCGGGTTCAAACCGGTTTCAAACCGGTTTTTTTTATAAAAATCGTATTTTCGTTCGCACGTCTTCGTTTTAAGGAAAAGCAACGTTTGGGCCAAAATTTTTTCATTAACTTTGTAGAACATTAGTAATGGAAACATAATTGATCAATAACATAACCAAAAGGCTTCTAAATCTCCTTAAAAATATTATTGAATCCGAAAATTCTATATAATTCATAAACGTTAGGGCGTTAAGCGTTTTAATGAAAAGCAACGTTTGGGCCAAATTTTTTTCATTAACTTTGTAGAACATTAGTAATGGAAACATAATTGATCAATAACATAACCAAAAGGCTTCTAAATCTCCTTAAAAATATTATTGAATCCGAAAATTCTATATAATTCATAAACGTTAGGGCGTTAAGCGTTTTAATGAAAAGCAACGTTTGGGCCAAATTTTTTTCATTAACTTTGTAGAACATTAGTAATGGAAACATAATTGATCAATAACATAACCAAAAGGCTTCTAAATCTCCTTAAAAATATTATTGAATCCGAAAATTCTATATAATTCATAAACGTTAGGCGTTAAGCGTTTTAATGAAAAGCAACGTTTGGGCCAAATTTTTTTCATTAACTTTGTAGAACATTAGTAATGGAAACATAATTGATCAATAACATAACCAAAAGGCTTCTAAATCTCCTTAAAAATATTATTGAATCCGAAAATTCTATATAATTCATAAACGTTAGGGCGTTAAGCGTTTTAATGAAAAGCAACGTTTGGGTCAAATTTTTTTCATTAACTTTGTAGAACATTAGTAATGGAAACATAATTGATCAATAACATAACCAAAAGGCTTCTAAATCTCCTTAAAAATATTATTGAATCCGAAAATTCTATATAATTCAAAGTGAGTTGATACTTTCAAGGAATGTTTTACTAAATGCAAGGAAACATGTGCATAAAAAGTGATACTGTAAGCATAAAGAGTTGTACTTTTCCGTGAATTTAGTAAAAACTTCCTTGCATTTATCAACTCCCAAATCAAAGTTAGGCTTTTTAAGGGAAAACGATGTTTGGAGCAAATTTTTTTTATTGAATTCGTAGAACATTAGTAATACAAACATAATTGAACAATAACTTAAACAATAGTCTTCTAAGTCTTCTTAAAAATATTATCGAATAGAAAAAAGTCTTCAAACATCTTCAAACATTTTATAATCTTCAACTTGTATTAATCTTCAAGTCTTCAAAAGTCTTCAAACATCTTCAAAGTCTTCAAAGTCTTCAAAAGTCGAAATCTTCTTCGGAGGTAGCCTGGCGCGAAGCTTGATCAAGAGCAATTTCTTCGTCGGAAAGTGATATTGTTATACCTTCTTCCACCTCGATATTGTGTATGTCTTCTTCGTATTCCATTTCACCTTCAATACTTGATACATTTTGTATGCGTTCCGCGGCGTCCAAGTGATCCTTCAAGCAAATGCACATCTCTAAGGAGGCCGGTGTGAGTCTTGTTCTTCGTATAGATAATACCCTGCCACTAAGAGAAAAAGCGGATTCCGAAGCTACCGTAGAAGCTTGGACGGTTAGTAAATCTCGGGCCATGATGGCTAGAACGGGAAATTGAGATTCCCTCTCTTTCCACCAAGCCAAAATATCAAATTGTTCGAACTCATTGGGTAGAATAGTGGCCAAAAAATCCGTAGTCGTATATCTCCCATATTCGTTAGTGGTATTTTGGTTACCATCACCCCTTGCCCGTTTATTGTTTTCTTGTCTTAAACTATTATAAAAGTTTAACATTGGATTGCTAGAAGAAGATGAAGAAAACATTGGGTTAGCCGTACTACCGGACACATGTGTGGTTGAACTATATTTTTGAAAATATACGCCAAATAAATCTCCCAAACATTTGTTAAAATCCGTTTTTGCATTATGTGAAAACAATGGGTCGGCCTCATTCAAATCCAAATTGTGACAAATGTTATCGATAAGCATTTCCACCCCGGTAACGTTCAAATAAGGGTTCATTGCGGCGGAACAAGTAATTACCGATGGCATTTCTTGAAAATATTTTTTTAGTTTTTCTTTCATGGGAGCCACTATTTCTTCAAATATAGGACCTTCATACATGTAGTCGTTTAATTTTGTAGTCATTAACCAAATTTGATTAAGCACCAAATGACTAGTTGGATAATAAACTCCCGATAATAAAGTAGTCGCGGTTTTGAAAAGTTTGAGCAATTCGACCATCTTTTTAATATACTCCCAATATATGATTGGAAATGGTGTTGCAAGACCTTTTGTAACAAGATGATCATGAAAAACTTGTAAAGTATCGCGTTGACGTAAACCACATACAAACATATGGTAGGTCGAATTCCATCTAACGGGCATGTCCCAATTAGGGGTTAAAAAAATAGAATTCGTATCCTTGCACAATTTCATATAATATTTGTATCTAGCTTTACCCTTTTGAAAAACGTCTTGCAACATAGATTTAAACCTCGTTTTTACTTCGTCTACATCTTCAACCGCTAGTCCGGCTTGCACAACCAAGTTAATGATGTGTGCAACACATCGACTATGATAAAAAATGCCCTTCAATGGTGGTGCGTATTTTAGTATTAATTTTGAAACGGCAAGTGTATTATTACTAGCGTTGTCAAAAGATATTGAAAAAACTTTTTCTTCCAATTTAAACATTTTAATCACACTTCGTAACATGTAAAATAAGTTTTGACCCGTGTGAGGATACTCAAAGTCTTCAAAAGCAATGGTACGTTTCATCATTTGCCAAGTTGCGGGATCAACCCAATGTGCGGTTACACAAAGGTACGAACCGGGCAAACCATGAGGAGCCGACCAAACATCGGTTGTTAATGATACACATGTATTTAAATTTTCAAAACCGATTTTTAGTTGTTTTTTAGCATCTTTCCACAATTTAAGGGCATCGCGTTTAAGAGTAGTACGACTTACATTGTTATATCGCGGTTGAAGAGTGGTTTGAATCACCCTAGTAAGCCGAGGGTTGTCGAAGTGGTTGAAAGGCAAAGCTTCTTGAATCACATAACCCGCAAAAGCTTGTCGACACCGTTCCACATCGTATGTAAATATAGAACCATCTCATGCCATCGAAGATTGCCCACTTGCTTCCGGATTACCTTTGAGTCCCGCACAATGCTTCTCGGTATGATTTTTCAAGGTGGTGTTGGAGTCGGGTTTGAAGAACAACTTACAACGTTTACAATGCGCTTTAATCGAACCATCCGACAACAACACTTTGTCGTAAGCACTCCAAATCTCCGGATTTCTTTTGTTGGGCAATTGTTTCACAATCGTTGGTGCATTTGAAGAACCAACACCATGGGAAGCCGAAGAAGATTGAGTTGCCATGAGAATTGTGTATGTATATTTATAACTTTTTGAGTTTTGTATATATGTATGAGTGTTTGTAAGTTGTGAATGAACCACTACTCAAGCTTTGTATTTATAGTAATTTTTGGATGGCAAAAATGTAAAAAAAACAAAAAAAAACGGTCACAAACGGGTATATAACGGCTATAAAACGTTCCACAAAAAAAACCGGTTTTAAACCGGTTCTCAAACCGGTTTTTCAAACCGGTTCCGGTTAAACCGGTTTCGAACCGGTTCCAACGGTTGAATCTCCAAACCGGTTTCAAACCGTCGGGTAGGGGCAAAACCGAACCGGTTTTGGTCAAAACCGGTTTTGACCGGGTCGGTTTCGGTTTGGAATCGGGTCGGGTCCAAAAAACCGGTTTCAATGTTCACCTCTAAACCAGGCCACTGTAAATCTTGGACCTGTTTACTGGACCAGTTAGGACTATCAGGACCTGTCTTAGATCGTTAGGACTAGCAGGCCTAATAGGATTTGAATTATGGTTCAAGGACCAGTTACAGCAAAGACCGCAACCTGAACACATCAACTCAATCAAACAGGGCTGAAGCATTTTCTCAGACCAAGTCACCGAATATGGAGGACCAGGAATCCAATCAATCCTACCTTAAATCACTTGTTATTACTAAACAATCCACAACACATCACCAATGGAGTACCAAGTTATTTACATATCATACTTACATAAAAAATATTGCTACTTGACTTCTTAAGATTACGCCAATTCGGTTTTTTCAACAAAAAGCAAGCAGAGCAGATTCAAAGGCAAACAACTTTACACGAGGAAGCATATTTTTTTGTTTTTATTTTGGGATTACTCTGTCCCTGATAGGATAACTCAAGCACACCCTAATTACAAAAGATTTAGATTTACATGTATGTTGAGAGTTGTCAAGAAGCTCCCAACATAGGTAATATGACTGAAACCATGAAGGCATATATGGGAGCATCTTCTATGAGCAACAGCCACCATTATGCGTCTGCTGCTCTGGTTTGTGCTTCAATACGTTTCTCTTCACCACTGTAGAACCTTCTTCGAGAAGGCTTGGAACCTCCATTATCTGTCAAATGAGATGAAACTGGTTAGCTTCATGCGTGAGGCCTTTTTGTGCCACTTTCGAACCATATACTTATGACTTGGTTGATTCAGGTCAAGTTTTCTCTCTAACGGGCAATAAATTGAGAAAGAATAGCTTAAAATTAAAGTCACCTAAAGCGTAATGTTAGTTCAGAAAAAGTCATCAATCATTTTGGTCCAAAAAATTGGATATATAATATAAATTTTCTAGTCATATACAACAACACTACTACCCCATCCCATCGAGGAAGGGGTATGAGGGAGGTACGATGTAGACAATCATATTTTCTAGTCATATACGTCACCCTCTAATCTTTGAAAATTTTTTGGACAAAAAGTGTTCCAGGTCATTCAACCCAGCCCGTTTCAACCCTTACCAGCCTCCCATTTTGTCTCCTCTTGTGGGACCTCAATGATGTGGAAAATTAAGATCCCAAACTCTGCCACATTTAATTTTTTTACACAAATTGTAAGAAGTGTGCAACAGTCCAAGAAAACCAGGGAAACAGAAAACCAAATGGGTATGTATCAAGTATATTTTGCAAGTTAATGGGTCTAAAATTTTAACTGGTTCTCAGTTCGATATTTTAAAAAAGCCAGTTTGGTCCAGTGCAGAATTGCAATCGAGCTAGTTTTTTTCCCTATAACTTTCATGTTTTAACTATAAAACACTGAGTTTTATTAGCTTTATGGTCCAGTTTGGGAGTTAGGACCGAATTGATTCTAACAGCACCAGTATCAAAACGATTTACACTGAGTTTTGTTCCAATGAACACCCTTTGTTCATGGGATCTACTCTTGTGTTACCCCTTTTGTCAATCATGAACACAAAAAAGAGTACATGTATGTTCAAATAAAAGTTCAATGAATGTTTTAGATGTCTATGATCCCAAATTGTAGCAACAAGAAAGTGGAAAGGCAGATCCCGACAAAATCTCAGAAATCTTGAGCTCTACATTTACCTTTAATGCAAGTTCTTCGAAACATTGGTGTACTTTTTCTTGAGTTCTAGCACTACATTCAAGAAACAAACAGCCAAGCTCTTTCGCAAGAGCAGCACCTTCTTCTCTGGTCACAAATCTTTCAGAGTCCTGAAATAGCACTTCTTAGAACTTACCTAAGCAGATCGTATAGAACAGATATCCAATTCATACCCGCCAAAGTAAGCACACACACAAATATTTATCTTTACATCCTACATATTACGGAGTAGAAGAAATTCCAAGAATGGAAATAGGTTCAAAAGCTTATAAAACATTAAATGAAAATAAGTAGCTTACTTTGTCAACTTTATTTCCAACAAGCATCTTGACACAGTCTTGATTAGTAGAATAAAGATCCACATCTTTAGCCCATATTTCAGACAAGTTCGTGAAGGTTTCTCTCTTTGTAACATCATACACTGTGACACATGCAATGTTTAATATGTCACTAAAAACCTTGGAAAACCACCCACTCAAAGGATAAACATTACTATATATCTTGACAAGCATCCATGGTGAATTATGTGGTTTTTGAATATGTTGATTACACGATTCTTCTTCAAGCATTAGAAAAAGTTCCATGGGTTTCCGCTAAAAGATAGTATTTTTTTTTTTCAGACAGGCACTAGATAGTCAACACCATGTACTACTTTTTATCCATATGATATGAATAACTACAACTCCACATACACTTCAAAGATAAGCACATGTATAGTACTGCAAAGAAAAACATGTCTGCATTATTTATGATTGTGGGCTGGTTTAAGTTTAAAGGTTTCGAGATGGCAGGATATCAGTTTGGGTGAGTGACATTAGATTGTTTCTGTCTTCAGCAGCTAACGTGGGATTCAATGAAGTCCAAATGAGCTGTTTGGATGTAGTAATCCAATCAGTTTGGTACATCTGGAAGTTTCGGAATGTAATTTCCTTCAATTTTTAAGTCCCTCATAAAAAGTATTCTGAGTGAAAATGTTCAAGTACATTCGTTGGTGTGGATTATTAGTCAAAGTCAAAACTATTGTTTTAAATCGAGTCGACTGGGTATCCAACCTGTGTATTGCCTGTTCATTCAAAACACTTTATAGTAATTTGCTCCTTTTGTATTTAGCTTCTATGCTAAGTTTGCATAATATATCTGTCATTTAAGAAAGGTATTTGACAATTTGGAAAGTGAATTTAGCGACTGCATACCAAGAATAATTCCTTGGGTTCCTCTGTAGTAAGAACTTGTCACTGCCCTGAATTTCTCCTGTCCGGCTGCAACATACATCATCACATATCAGTGGCACTTAATTTGCAATTGTTATCTGCATTCGCACTATCTAGGCCAACCTTCACGTTATATTTTTATTCTGTTCCTAAAATTTCATTTGCACGATTCAAATTTTTTTTGTGGGGAAATGACATATGATAAAGTGTCACAACCAATATTGACATAACTGCATGCATTAAGGAAACTACCAAGGTACTACTGCAACTATCTAGAATCATCTCCTTAATATAATACTGAAGAATGTTAATGGTGATGCATACCTGTGTCCCAAATTGTTAATTTTAATCTTTTCCCGCCAACTGTAAACTGCTTGATCTTGAAGTCAACACCTGCTCAACAAGTTAAGAGTAACATAATAGTAATTAAAATAGTTCATGTGACTCAAGAGCCAAGCAGTGTATTAGAAAGTTTATTTATCTCTCATTATTTTCTCAGCAATGAGAGAAGATTTGCTACTTATTTCAATTTATTGCGGCTAAACCGATACCTAAAGAAATAGACATACATAAGATTTACATATCGGAGCTCTAAACAACAAATGAAGAGAAACGGGTAGACGTCTCATTTTCTCTTACACCAGATAACTTATAAATTGTTTGAAACAACCAGCATTCTAAAGAAACAACACCAGAATAGATTATGGTAAGTGCCAGACGATTCCTTCAAACACTCATACCACCTAGCACTAAGCTAGAAAGATGAACACTCAAATTAAACAAATATCCCAACTGTCATTAATGTCTTACAGTTGCCAAACGCACTTCACATCCGTAGGATTACTATTGCCAGGCATTCTCAGTTCTCAGTTCTCACATTACACATGTTATACATCAACCAATTTTAATATTCTATTTATTCATATTAAAATTAAAACGATATATGAATTTACATATCTGGAAGATACACAGATATAACCACTAGTACACTTGATACATAACTAATTAACAAAATATCAAACATCTTCAAGAACAAAAATCGGATATTCAAAGAACGACATATATACTAACAACAGATATATAACTAATTTCAATTTCAAATAATATACGATCAAATCGTACAAGCGTACTTGATATATAACTAATTAACACAAAATGAAACATATACAAATGCTAAAATCGTACACCACAGATATAAACTTCAATAAATCAATATACTGGAGTAAAAGTGAATAAAAATTAAAAAAAAAAATAAAAAAAATTACCGATAGTAGGCGCGAGATCGTCGACGGAATTTGAAATGAAACTGACGAGAAGACTACTCTTACCGACACCTGAATCTCCGATCAATAAGATCTTAAATGACAGATCGTACGGACATGATGATGAACTCATTATTCTGAATCCAAATATTACTAGCTGTCAATTTCAATTTCAATTTCTCCAGATATTTTTTATTTAAAATCTCTCACACACACACACAATAGTCTGTACGTATGCCTCTGTATGTGTTATACGTACTACAGTATCAGTTACTGCAAAAAAAGAGTAATTATTAATTTAGAAAAGGAGAGCAAAAATGCGTTTCAATGGAATCTAGAGAGAGAATTTAGAGAGAGAAAGAGATACCTGGGGGAAGATGAGTTGTTACTTTCTGGAGAGACTGGAAAGTGAGATGCCAATCGGTGTCCGAATTGCACGTTTTGGTTGTTTCACTCAATTTCTTGTATTTTTGAAAAAATATTTATTTATTTATGGTTATGAAAGTGGTTCATCAAATTTTAAGTTATGTTTGTTTATGATGAATTTAATTTTTTGTTGATGTTAAATAAAAAAAAAAATCATAAATTGTTATCATGTTGTTCGACTTTATTTTGTCATTTAAAAATGAGTAAATTTTATAAATGGTCCCTGTGGTTTATATTGATTTACGAAAACTGTCCTTGTACTATTTTTTCAACGTTTTCGGTCCAATAACTTTGGTTTTGCTTGCAAATGGTCCCTTAAGGGACCATTTGCGAGCAAAACTAAAGTTAGACGGATGGACCATTTGCGAGTAAAAATTCAAAGTTAAGGGACCATTTACGAGAAAATCCAAAGTTATTGGACCGAAAACTTTGAAAAAAAGTACAAGGACTATTTTCGTAAATCAATATAAACCACATGGACCATTTATGAAATTTACTATTTAAAAATCTTTAAATTGTGTAGTCCCTGCTCCCCTTATTACGTATTTTGGCCCTGCCTCCTGCCATCTTTTGTCCTGTATGGCCCGTTGGGGAATTTTGTTACTTCATTCAATTTTCTTTTATATCTTTTTACTATTACTGTATACGGAGTAGTTTTTTTTAGCATATATAAAGAGTAATGAATAATGCTACTAAAAGAGTTGCTAGTTACCTCGTTTATAACAACTCCTCTAACATCCGTATCAAATAAGAAATTTGACTCTAAGTCTAAGATAATGAGCTTGTAGCCTATTAGTATCGTTCTACCATAACCTTTAGTCGAACCTAAAGAATATCCGAGTAGTTCATTGTTTAGACCTTTATGAGTGTTATAATAAACGCTTTTTAAAACTTGAATACATATAAATATATAATCTTACATTAAAATATTAAATTATACTAAAATAGTTCATTGTTTGATTCGCACAAAGGAATAGAGTTTTAATACTTTTTACACCGAGATATCGTAAAAAGTACATCTAGTGTGTGTATAAAACGGAGATGCTATTAGTTCATTAGTAAGGTGTTTGATTAAAATTTAGTCCGTAACTATTAGTGTAATTCTTACGGCTCCAAATGAATAAAGACAACCCGTTGTATTGAAATACTTTGGTTGAAATAACTTTAAATTAATCACTGATTTGGTTTTTATACAAGAAAACTTTGTGTATATTTTGTACTTTTTTATACATATCTCACCTGTTGTACTATACAACCACACAAATTATATACACCGTCTTCTATTAAACTTGAACCAATAACCTACTTGTCGACGGGTTGATGACGTCGTAACACTTAGGCAAAAAGTTTAGTAATTGAAAGCGATTTTTAACTCTCATTATTCAGATAATTGTAAGTGAAGGACAATGTACAATTATATACACCGTCTTCTATTAAACTTGAAGCAATAACCTATTTGTCGATGGGTTGATGACGTCGTAACACTTGGTTAAAAGTCTTAGTAATTGAAGGCGGTTTATTACTTTCATTATTAAGATAAGGATTTTGCTATACATCGCCCTTAGGTCTATGTTTAACATTATAACCGTCTCATAAGTTCCATTAAAACTGACAACCACCCTTAAACTGTCAACCAATTACAGTTAAATAGTGAACATTAACCAACTAAGTTGATTTTTTAACCGCTATTTACCAACTACCCGTGAATTTTCGGTTGTTATCTATAGCCCTAAGGGCTACGTATAGCAAAATTCTTAAGATAATTGCCGGAGAAGGACAATGTGCATGATAGTATGACACTACAAGAAGTTACATCGATATCAAATCAAAAGCAACATACACTAGTCTAGTGTCTACTGCATGTTTCACGTTGACTAACCTTGCTAATCAATTCTCATATGACTGATCATATATCTACCTAGTGTACCAAACAGGGTACTAGAAAGTTCAACCACATATAATACGAGGATCATGAGTTCATAATTCATAACCGTATTAAAAGAAGAAAAAAAAAGTAATTTGGAGGGTATATTTCAATGGTACGTGTCCGTTCATCCCGCAAGGAGACGTTACCAATTTACATCTTATCAATCTCAATCATAATTCATATGTAGGTCACGCTTTCAAAATAAGCAAATATGATAACGTTTTATCTATATAGAACTCTTGACAAATGATTGAGGTTCTTTTTTTTTTGGTAATTTAGAAATCATCAAATGTATCAAAAAGTTGAGCATGAAGCATGGGTAGGATATGATAGTGGAAAACCCCACAAGTTCAGATGGAAAGGAGAGTTATGAAGTGATAGTATGATTAGTATCTTGGCATGTAGCCATGTAGGCCTCTGCATATTTAATGCCGTTTACTGAAAATGGGGCTCCATATTCGACATTATTTCTAGGTGGGTCACCCATTTCTGTTGGCTCTTTTTTCCCCTTTCTTTCTCAAGTTTGTTTAGGCATGATCATCTACTCCGTATTTTGTAAAGTTTATACTGTACCTTTTTTCTTTTAACATAACCTAGTAACCTACTACTATATACAACAACCAAAGACTAGTACGTATGTATTGTTTTAAATGAGGCTTAAACCCGCAACTTCTTTCTAATTGTAAATTCGTAGATACCTTAAAGTTTCATGCTTTTCCCACTCATGACTCACCCTGTTGACAACTTGACATGTTAAATTTTTTTGGGCCATAAATGAGTCCAAATGTCCAATAGTCTATTTAACCCCAGGCCTAAGTTAGCCTTTACATATGAATAATGGGAATGCAAATTTTATTTAATGATATATTTATTGTGACCGTTATTAGCTATAAGTGCTCTTTAATTTTCTTTTCTGCAAAAATAGAAAATGTATACATTGAGGGATAAATGCCCTTTATGGATTAGGAAAACTAGAATCACATAAAGGGTTTGGTTAGGCCTAATATATATTCCAAATCCATCAATTTTCCAACCAAACAGCTTAAGGCATGGAAACCGTATTTCAAAGGGTTTTGATAACCATTACCCTAAGCATTGATTAAGGTTACTAAATATAGTTTCAAAACTCTAAATAAACAACACCGTTACCATAGTAATCACAAATCTATCAATTATATATGGAAAGTGACTTTTTGATTACTTATAAACATAGAAAGTTAGATGTTCATTTAATGTTTGTGTACTATTTATAGTAACTTAAGCAGTGCCCTCAGGGCCCCTATTTCAAATCTATCAAATTCCTATTAATTTGACATAAAAAATATGAAAAAAAATTCCAAAAACCAATTTTTTAAAAACAAACAAAAGGAAAATGTTAGATATTTCATGATGGATGGGTTTATCTTTTCAAATATGCACAATATGAGTATGCAAGAAGAAAGACCAATCTATAAGCAGTAAAAGGGTTTAAGAACTAAAAGTCAACACTTGGAAAACAACCACCACCATAACAAAAATCATGTTCTTGGCTAAACATTCTTTGTAGATCCAAAATTTCATAATTTTCACTTACTGTACCTTGCAATCTTGCATGCATCTAGCTCTTTGATTCTTCTTTTCCCTCCAATCTTCGTTACTTGCATCAGTTCGTTGCACACATTGAAAAACGTGGAAGAGCAAACCACAAGACGAATGTTGGAATGTTGCAATGCAGAGCTATCTTTAGTTTGCTGGGCTGTGTTGAGGGAAGACTTTTCGGATGAACTCAAGAAACCGTTCGGAGTAATATGTGGGGTCCACAGCCGATATGGATAGAGAATCGAATTGAAATGATTTATATTTATGTTCTATCTTCTTTGTTATATTGTACTCTTGTAATATGTCAATGATTCCCAGGTATAATACGACGTCATATACCTCGTGAAACATTTGTTTTTTTTCTTCACCTGGAAGAAGCTCTGCTCTTGCTGGCATGTTCACACCTAGCTGTATTTGTAACCTGCCAAAAGATTTTTCGAAAATATAAAATAAAAACTATTATGAATACCTACAATTGTATAAGCTTTATTTTATCAGTTTGGCCCATGAAAAACTACACCATCGTTGGTCCTACATGGCACATGGCTTTTATCGTAACACTGTTTATGGGAAAATTGCATAATAAGGGAATTTAGCTATGTCAAAATTGCGTAAAGGGGTAACATAGTTGTGTCAAAATTACCCTTTCAGAAAGATATTAAAAGTTTGTTACCTTTTAATGGAGAGAAAAAGTACATGGCCCCAAATAGGACTTTGACATAAGTATAATGTTACTCTTTTATGACCATTGGGAGCTCTACAGAACATGGATGTTGTCATTGGAAGCTCTATAGAACATGGATGTTGTCATGGTTAATTTCTTTATTCAATGCTTTTGCACATATATAAACTTATTTAAGGTGGTTCATGGTGTATAGTAGACTAAACATGGATACTCTAGAACTCGACAAAATGCAGTCATTGACTCACCTACATGATACAGAGGTAGCAAGATGGAAGGTTCGGTAACAAGCCAAAACTGATTAGGTTGAAACGGGCCATTTTAGTACTGCTAGGGTTGATCCACCAAACTTATTTTCTTACCCATTTACAAGTGAGATAACCCACAACCCAAATCGGTCCATTCATTGGTACATGGGTCAAAACTGCCACATCCAGCATTATCATAACAATGAGTTTATGATTAATCTATGATACCTTGCTGTGCCAGGGAGAAGGAGATCCACTTCTGCATCACCAGTTGCTGATGATCGTAGACTGCTTCCTCGTATATGTGGGCCCACAACAACAATACTATCGTCAGATCCACGTGGGACCAAAACAAGTCCTTGCGGTGATATCTCATCATCCATAGATTCTGTAATTGAGCCACCAGAATAAGGTATTTGCTATCAAGAATGCGACAGTAAAATTGAAAATTGTAGAAATTATGCAGCAATGTGCAGCACACCTTCTTCTGCAACGATTCCCAAACCATCTGCTGTTACACTTTGATTGTAAGACATCATTGATTTTAGGTGCTGAGGTGCTCGATAATGAACACCAAGCAGAAGACTGTAATCCATAATATTCTGAGCTTCCAGAAAGTTACTATCAATTTCAATCTGCCTGCATACACAAAGGCGCTTATTGTCACGTCGTCTTAAATGGAAAGAACGTACGTAAAGTTGAATCCTGGTGTTTCAAAAAAATATACCTAAAGCTAGAATATGCTTAAAGCTTTAGTTTTATAACAAAAAGTATATGAATGCCTTAAAAATTATCCAACTCAAAATGTGAACCTTCTCATCGAAATTCTCATTTCGACCCATTACTAAATGAGTGAGTGGATCTGGGTTATGTTTTATCCCCAACGGGTCAAATGGGTTGAACGGGCTGGAAGTTGCCCAAAGTTCGTGTTAAGGCTTACAACCTTCTAATCGTTTTCGTCTAACAGGTTAGACCATCTTTGTAATAACACAATTTTTGTTAACTTATTAATATAGACAACATGGACAAAAATATGGTTGTGTGTCATCCCGACCTGTACTAAAAACAAACCGTTTCAACCCGAAACCCTTCTGGCCAATTACCCAACCCGCATGACTTGCCCATTTTGCCACCTCTACTTTTCCTGTTACAGTGATTCAAGTTGATCCGAGATGAGTTTGGAGTACTTACTTTAGCAGAGCGCCTCGCCAAGAAGGTTCTAGATAAAAGCAGTAGTTTAAATCAAGATCTTTAAGTATTGTGTTCTCATCTATCTCAACTTTGTCTGCTGATCTCCCAAGAGAGGAGCCTTTTAAGTCAAATCTTCTATGGATCCTTAATTCTGTGCAGAACATATTTCCCATCACTACAAATCGGAACTGAAATAATCATAACAACATATCAGGAACATCATTAATTTTAACAACGTGTGTGGTATTATTTTATAAAGTCAAAACGTAATGTTACCTTTTGACCACTTGATGGTTTTATCCTGTGGAGACCAAAGAATTTAGTTATTAGTGTGTTCTCATATGTCCGCACATGACGATGATAGTCTGGAAGCATCCGCAGAAGGACCTACGCACCAACACAAGTCAGTGTGTACTCAAAGAGCATAAGAAGCATAAAATGAATCAGCAATAAAAGAAATAACGATTTGTGAAATTACAGATATCCATATTATGGGAATATATACCTGTACTTCAGACTTTCTCAATGTCTTAATCATGAAACGATCGTCTTGAGAGAGAAAAAATACGCTGCCACTTTTTCCAGGAGAAGAAAGTTCTCTAAGAGCATCATTGCCACAGATCGACATCATGTAATCAGCAGCATCAATCTTAAACATCTCTCTCAAGTTCCTTTTGTAATAACAAAACAAAATACTCATTTCAGAAGTTAACATAATAAGTTACAAATATATATTATCATGATGATACTGATACTGAACAACTAACTAAAAGAACGGGCCAAGCGGATACACACTTGAACACAAAACCTCTACATTTCAAGAAAAATTTATGAGTAGCCAACCTGAAAACCATTGGACAGTAATCCTTCCACTTAAAATCGTCCGATTGATGAGTAGGTGTCAATTGAGACCCTTCTCTAGGGAAGTGCATCCAGAAGCTAGCTCGAGGGCCAAAATCTGATGTCCGTACTTCTCGTTTTTGAACTGGTGTTATTTTCCCCACAGTATACCTAACCATATTTCAAATAAGCTTCAATGTGCTTCAGTCCAAAATATGAAATACAAAATACCATCAGAAATAAAATCATTAAAATTAATGTGTACCTGATCCCAAGCTGTAAACTGAGCATTAAATCATAACTCCTGTGACCCTTAATTATCGCTTCCCCGGGCCGCTTTACTTCTCTCACTAGTTTCTTCTGTCTCCTCATTTCTCTTTTAGAACCCGGAGAGAAATGATTGTCTACCACAAGCTCACTGATCAAAATCCCTTGCATGTATTCTCTTTCTAGAATCGGAGTTTGTGTATCATTCTCCAAACCAGAATCAGACATAATCGATGCCAAATCATGTCCCATAACTTTCTCAATCGCAACCTCTAGACTCCACCTTCTCTCTAGAGAAACATTATCAGTTGAATTACGATGAGTTGATTGACTACCACCGATCTTAAAATTCCCCATATCGATAGAAGAAGCATGCTGAATACGAGAAACTTGGTTGACTTTTTGTAAGTCAGACAACAACCCTCGTTTTCGCAACGCTTTAAGGTACAACTCTTGCCTAGCTGGCAGCCTGCAGCCATTCGGATAAAACGCTCCTTTACCATCCTTTAACCCCCATGTCCATGTACCGACATAACGACCACCATCACTCCACGTATAAGCACCAAAACCGTGCATAACTCCATTTGACCAACTCCCTTCATATGAGTCGCCATTAGTCCAAGTAAAAACACCTTTACCTGACATTTTCCCTCCTTTCATATTACCCAAATACTCATTTCCATTAGCCCATGTATACTTACCCGGCCCATCTGGTGAACCCTGAATCCAAGATCCTTCAAAAACATCTCCATTTGAAAAGGTTTGATAACCCAGCCCGTGTTTACGATTCAACCGCCACCTACCTTTATAAACTAACTTATCAGCCCGAATATATGTTCCAGTCCCCTGCATATAACCACCCGAAAATTCCCCTTCATAATTAGCCCCAGAAGGCCAATGAAGCTTTCCATACCCGTGCCAAATTCCTCGTCTCCATTCTCCTTCATACTTGCAACCACTTGACCACACGTACTTTCCTGAACCCTCGGGTACGTTTCCAAGAAGAGAACCGGAGTAATATTCCCCGTTTTGGAGTTTAAGTTCTCCTACTCTAAAGGCAACACTTTCAGTTGAAGAACGAGCAGTATCTCCATTTGTCAAAGAACTATTGATGTCATGGTTGTAAAATGAATCGAGCGATCTTGTTCTATTTGAATACGATAGTGATCGTTCGACGTTGTCGGCTATGGCCACAGGGCCAGACATGCATAATGTCTATAGGATTTCAGTACACCCTCAAAAATGGTATGTCCTCTAGACCTCCTTTTTTGTTACAAATTGTCTTTGCACATACCAGATGTGCTAATAAACAACCTACTATGAGAGACAGATAACAGAAATAAAGGTATCCAATCAGGTACAAGTTACATATATATGATAGGCCAATTACATAGAGATGTATCAAATTTTACCCATTTTGCTATTTTAAGTATCCTTAATAAAAAAATCCCTTTCTATGAATTCAACTTGCAAATTTATTTTTTACAAAAGGTTGAAATACTAGCAAACCCAACCGGTCCACGCTAGACAGCCTTAAGGTAAAACTAACTCTGTAATGCAACCGATTACCTAAGACCAATTCGTTGCTGATGTGGAAAAATTTTCTTACGTACCAAATGATTTGGCAACTCATAAGCTAAATATATTACAGAATTTGGAAGGTGACCTACTACCTATTTTTAATGGGTCACTGGATACATTAAAGGTAACTTTTGCAAGTTTAATACTAATACATACAATATAGAGATTTTTAGCCGGATAAATGTTATAGCAAAATTGGTAAACTTTATGTAGTTTGCCTAAACGGAAAACAATTAAATGATGACAATGATGTGAAACAGAAAAAAAAAAAAACATAAAAAGGATAAAAAAAATCTGATGAAATTGTTCAAAAGGAACATATGACACAGCAGTGAAGTACAACTTGTGAAGCATACAGTACACCCCTGTATATGAACTCTGGTAATCATCATAAAGTTCTATGATGAAAAAGAAAAAACTATTTAAATACTTCAACCACAACAAATACATACATACATATATAACATCTTCTGATAATCATAAGTTACAGGATGGAGCAAGTTCAGATTAATCTGCAAATAAAACCAGCTCTAATTCCAATTTCAGCCTCGAATTTAACAATATCAAACATTGCTTCATTTCAAAAACATATATAGATTCACTTCCATATTCATCAAGATTTCATAAACAAATACTTTATACAATATACACACACACACACACACATATATATATATATATATATATATATATATATATATATATATATATAGAGAGAGAGAGAGAGAGAGAGAGAGAGAGAGAGAGAGAGATTACCTGAAAAAATAGGAGAGAGAGGGAGTTATGAAAGATTTTTAAGTTGAAGGTTGATTATGTTGGAAGTGCATTGTAATAGAAGCAGTTGACTTAGGTGTGTATATATATGGTGATGGTAATGATGTTGGATTGAATTATAAGCAGTTTTTTGTCCAGAAATATACCTTGCAAATGTTAGTTTCTGTTACCTTTCACAGCTCTTCTTTTTCTATCAAGCACTCATTCAATTTATTCCTTTTTAGGTGCTCTAATTCATGTTAGGTAAATATATATAAATTTTTATTACTCCGTATTATTTTTCAGATGAAAAAAAACTAATATTTGTATTTGTATTTTATAATTGAAGCATGGTAGTTTCGTCATCTTACATGAAAGTGCCATATATTTTATATTTACATTCAGGGACCAATGATATATGTTTCAATATTTTAGTGGTTAAATTGTTATAACTTATATTATAATTTATAAGAATAAAGAATGTAATACATAAAATTTGAAATTTATCAATCATCAACTTGTAATAATGTCAATTTTAAGTATTTGCTAGTAAAGGGTTTATGACAAATTCATACTACATATAAAATGCTTAAAAATATTTTGCTTTTCCGTTTTATTAAAATTTTAATACACAATTTTAGAACTCAATTATAACTTACATTAGAGAATATTTAAATTACTTATCAAAATTTAATTTTACACCACTAATAAGTGATAAGGTAGCTCTATAATTGTGACAAGTGAATTAAAGGTCTTGATTTACGGAGTAGTATGTAAGAAGCTCATTAATTAGGTTGTGTTTGTTAGTTTGTAAGCCTCATTAGATACAACGTGTAAATATGTGTGAATTGTACATATATAAGAAGCTCGTAATTCTACGAGTTTTGAGTTAATCATGACACAAACTGAAACCATATGAAGTTCGTGATATATATGAAAACTGGAGTTTAAAATCGTGTATACATACAGATCATTAAATTCGTATTTGATTTTTATAAGTATGCAAATGATGTATATGAAAAGCTATATATAAATTAACAATGGTCTATCTAAAAAAAGGACGGTGTTTCTTTAATAAGTATTATTATTATTATATTGGGCGTTTTAAATAAATCAATTAAAATAAAGGGATCAAATTGAATTTCGTAATTTAAGGTTTAATTTTAATTTGATGATGTCAAAACCCCGTTTCTTATATTATATTTAATTTAAAAATTAGCATGATCTCACCAAAATTGAATGTACCAAAAGGATTTGGATTTTGGAACAACGAAAGGAAGGACCACATTTAAGTAATCACAAGAGGCGATGCTTCATGCTTGATAAATGTAGATTGTGGCTAAGTTATACGGAGTACAAAGGATCGAAGTCTGTATAAATAAACAAATAGATGAAAGCTAAAATGACACTTTAAGTTACTCTCACCAAACGCTCTCTTCGAAAATTTTGCCCTCCAAATTGTTTCTTTCGATAATAAAATAAATCAAGTCGTAATCAAAGTGTTGCCATTTCTTTTGATTTTGTCCTAAAAGACAACTTGCATTTATATAATAAATGTCGGTTTGCATTTAGCTTCAACATTCACTACTTAATGTATTTAATAGTTACAAAATTTGTACTGATATTTGTAATAATTAATACGGAGTATATAACTAAATTAATTACATCGTGATTAGTTAAAAGATATATATAAACAATAAGACCACTTGGAACGCAGCGTTCTGGAGCTATTTTGGAGTGAGAACGCCCACAACACCCGCAATGGGGGTGTTCTAGAGGGGCGTTGCGTAGCTCAAAACGGGCAATACCAGGGCGTTTTTGCATGATCCACTTGCATTTTTTCCTTTTTCCTTTTCTTTTTCAAAGGTTTAAATCAAATTAAGTTTGGTTAGTGGGACCCATGGGATAAAAAAGGGACATTTATGATATTACAATTGCTTTTAAGGTTGTCCTTCAAAAACGTCATTATAATATATAGGGGTTAGTATCTGGAAATGCATCTAACTTGTACTCGATGTCTATTGTGTGTACCAAACTTAGGTTTGCTATTTTTAATGCATCAAACTTTTAAAGAGTGTATTTTAGTGTATTTTGGTGACGTTTTGATGATGTGTCAAACTCTCCGGATGCCACGTGGCACCTTAAATGAGCGACACCTCAGCAAAATACATTAAAACACCATTTTTGAAAGTTGGATGTATTAAAAATAGATCACGTAAGTAGGGTACACACAATAGACATCGAGCACAAGTTGAATGCATTCCCAAACACTAACCCCTAATATATATGGCTCTACCTTTTTGTATTATATTAGCAAATAGTTGACATAATTTAAAATATGAAACTATTATTCATAATTTATGTACGTGAAGTACGTAAAATTACTTTTAAAATCATTTTTAAACAGAATTAAGTTGTCATACTTTTAAATGTGCGAAACTCTATTACATACATCGACAGATTTTACAATATTCGTTACCTATATTGAAAGCCAAACATCACATAAGTGGGTGATAAACATGTGCCAAACCATTTACTTTTTTATTATTGTGTAACGATAACATTTTTAACAAAGTGTATATAATCAAATCAAATCAAATTAAAAAATGTATTCTTTGTTGTATTATTTGTTTGTGCTACGGATTCTAAAAAGGTGATATACTAAAATCACCCCAAATTCTAAATCCGTAAACAATTTAATGTGGCTTAAAAAAATATTATTTGTTTAAGTGTGGGTAATATTTTCTGGACATTGTTGTTGTCATTTATACATATGGAATCTTTTTGTTTAGTACTTCATCCGTCCCAAAAGAAATGCACACATTACTATTTATATCTGTTTTAAAATAATTGTTTACTTTCAAAAAATTATTAAATTTTTCATATTACCCTCATTTATTACTCTAAGTCATTTATTTTATAAATAAATAAATTCAGTCAAACTTACCTTTATTATAAAGACAAAACTTACATTTGTCCAATTTATCTTAATTCAACAAAATATGTTCGGGAACATTTTTTGTGAGACGGATGGAGTATAGTACTAAAGCCATCTCCCATGGCATACTCCAAAACCCCTTTTTCTCCATACTTGGAGATTTTGAGAAACAAAATTGCAGAAAACCCACTCCAATGGATACTCCAAACATGGAGAAATTTTTGAAGAATTGAACATTTTCTCCATATTTGAAGAAATCCTACATCTCCTCCGAAACCACTTTATCATTATAATTGATTATTTTAATGAACTTATAAATATTTATATACTTATTTTTAATTGGTATTACTATTAGTCACTATTAAATATAAATACAAATAAGAATATTATATAATAATGTTATATCAATTATATCAATTTACTTAAAAAAAAAACATAAACAATTATAAATAGAATTTGATTAAGAAATATAAAATATCCCAATATTATTGAAAAAACGACTACAACAAAATAAAAGTACGATTACAATATAGTAGAAAAATTAAAATCTAGGAACATAATCGTTATTCCTTCCATATCGAAAAACTGACTCAAATCATCCAACGAGCCAACTATTAATAAAAGTACGATTACAAAAGACACCCGCTTTGAACTTCGAAACGCACTTATCGAATATTTATGGGATCGATATGGCAATTGAGAAAATTAAAAGATAATGTTGAAGTAAAATGTAATCGTTATTATACGTTTTAAATTTTTGTTGTATTAATAATATATATTGACTATTATTAATTATTTAGCGTAAGTGTCCAATAATACTCATCCACATCAATTATTAAAACTTCACCTAAATATATATGATTTCAAATATGAACTTTAAAAAATTAAAATGTCTATAGTTTTTCTTGTTAAATAATCAAATAATTGTACAAAAGGTAGAATAATTTAATATATAAAAGTTACGGAGTTGGGTTTTTGGAGTAGGATGGTTGGAGAATATAAATTTGGTGGAAGGATATTCCAAAAAGATGTTTTTCTGCATATTTTGAGATGGAGAAATGGAGATGATTGGAGACGACCTAAACGACGTGGCGTGAAAATAACTTGGAAAAAAATAATACTCCGTACAAGACTTAAACAAACATATAGAACTTAGCGTTTCGAACATGTTCCTTCGTTTATTTTGGACTTTATCGGCTTTAATGTACAACATAAATCATTGTATTGTTTTTTCTATTGTTTTCTTGGTAGATAGTTGGAAGCATTTAAACAACAGAAAAACACTGCAGTTTAATATTAATCGTGCACACACATATGTCAACGAGTGTTAATTATTTTAAGACGATAGTTGTGAGCATTCTTTTCGTATATCGTTATAGTTGCCCTTATACTTTCAATATAAACAAGATTTCTCTCTCATTTTATATTCAATGCATTGCAATATGTCAATATCTATGCATTTTAACTGTACAAATGATTTTCTCATGTTTCAGCGTTTTCCTCGTAAAAAACAAGGATACGGATAACGGATCTCTATTAGTAAAACTCTTATAAGAGCACCCTCTAGAGAGAAATTGGTACAACTATACTCAGATTTAAACTTTTTGAATATCAAAGTTCAATTTATTTCAAAATCAAGATCTAAATCTAAAATCTCGATATACAGATCTGTAAAGTTGGGATGTCATTGGCTCATTGCAATGGTTACATTTCTACTTTAAATATAATGTATGCACTTTCATGGACTCTAGTATTTAACTATTAATATTAGTCTTTTAGCTTGTCCTTTAATTAAATCCTACAGTATCTATCTATAAAATCTCAATATTATCTTGTTTTCTATTTAATTAGTACTGTAATTTATACAGCATTGTGAACATATTCGTTTAGGATCATAGTATAGCCAATATTTAGGGAAAATCACAAAAATGATCCAATCACCACACCCCTTTTAACAAAATAATCATTTGACCAACCATTTTAACAAACTAATCCTTTGACTGGCGCCGGGTCGACGCCCCTGGCGCCCCACCCTCAAAAGACGTGCCACGTGGAAAAAACTTGCATCATTATCGCCAGGGGCGCCACCATGTGGGACCGGCGCCCCAGGCGCCCCACCATTATCGCCGGCGTCCCAATATTAAATATTAATAAATCTTTCCACGTGGCACGTCTTTTGAGGGTGGGGCGTCAGGGGCGCCGATCCGGCGCCAGTCAAAGGATTAGTTTGTTAAAATGGTTGGTCAAATGATTATTTTGTTAAAAGGGGTGTGATGATTGGATCATTTTTGTGATTTTCCCTAATATTTAAATATTGTTGTTAAAAGTTAAAACTTATAATCAATTATTTTGCTGTAAATAAAATATTGTCAAGAAATCTGTAGCCACCAGTTCACTACTTATTGTCATGCTACTCTATGACAAGAAGGCAACTTGGAGTTGATGTGGGTTACTCCTCCACAATATGGGCCCATGTAAAGTTATCTCCCATCTTATACCCCATCCAATCTATCTAATCAATCACATCATTTTTTTTTTTTTACTTTCTGAGTATGCCCCCTTTTTTCTAATTCCTACCCTCTGGTTAGTCTAAAACTGAAATTGATTCTGTACTGAACTGAGACCGATCTTAGATAAAACTGAACTGGAAAAGGACTGTACCGGAACTGGACTAGGTCCGGAGGTATACCCAGACACCTAAGGGTGTCTTTAGAAAAACCCCCCACAATATTTGTTCTACTTTTATTCATTTCAATTTAATTTAAAAGATATCACCCAACACTAAGTAAAATAATAATTATCATAAATATATACTTCTTTAATAAAAGTTCTATGTCTTTTGCCAAAAAAAAAAAAAAATTAATTATCATAAATATAAACTTCTTTTAGAATGTATATATATATATATTTTTATTACATTATATAAAAATGTAGTTATGTATTCCATCCGTCTCAAAATAATTATCCGCTTTTCTATTTTAGTTTATCCTAAAATAAATGTCCACTTACAAAAGTAGCATATCAACTTTATCATTTAACCTTCAATACATTTTTTTTTAAATTGATACATGAGAATCTGTATAACACCCCTCATTTCATTAAACAATTAATAAATAATTTTGACTCGGAAGCGTAGATTTCGAACATACTATCCATGTCTTTATAATGTCAATAAACTTTTTCAAACTAAATACATGACATTTCAACAAACTAGGTGTTATATAATTCAAAACATCTCTTTAGTTATCAAACTAACATCAGAGTAAAAGCCTGTCAAACATTCCATCAATTCCAAGAACTTCCTGCCCGCCTTATATGTCCCATCAATTATAACCTGCAGGAAGGACTGTGGTGGGGTTAACATAACGCTAAGTGAATGAAACTATAATCAACAGTCCAACTTAGCACAACAATCTGTTTACATCAAATAACAATAAACAATCAATCAATCATCAATCATAAGGATCGGTGGTTCTTGAGATACCCTTATACCAGTATGGTACTCAAGGAACACTTATCAATCATCTGTATTGGCCTCTGCAGAATTACCGATGACTTGTTGTTAACCACATACGACCTAGATCTTTAAACCAACATTTCAAGTTTCTAGATCTCCTTTCGTCTATAACAACAACCAAGTTCAACCATCCATTCAAGTTGACCTCAGAATATTACATACTAGCTCAAACAGCCCAGTAAGCAAACAACCCAACTAACATGGCAATTTATCTCAAACCAAAACATTCTATTAAAGTAATACTACAATTACTTGTTGTAATCAAATCATTACAACTAAATCACACTGAGGTTACAGATCTACTCACCATTACCTCAGCCGCAAGCTCAGAGTCTAATATTATTGAGCCTTCTCCATATCTGAGAATACAACAGAATACCACAAGTTAGTAACTTGTCATCACCTGATAATACTTATATAAATTTCAACACTACACAAGTATTCACACCATGAGTACAACTAAATCATATAATTGTTGGAAGTCTAACGTGCTTAGGACATATTACAGTACAATACCACAAGTACCATTTAAGTAATTAGCTCTAAATGACAAACACTGAAACAGCCTTTGACAACCAGGGGAATCCGCCGGATTCCCCTTGAATCCGCTGGATTCAATGGTGTTTCAGCTTCAACTCATGATCAGCACATTTTTAACCAATCCGGTCATGAATCCGCCGGATTCATGATCAAGCCGCCGGATTCCTACCATTAACCCCAATGTGACACCCGACCAATTAGGGCTAGTGATAGTTCCTAATCATTGTGCTAATACATGTAATTAGGGTGAATTATGTGTATCATTATGTGTATTAATATATGTGATTATATTTGCACACATTTGCGATTTGTTTAGATCGTACATTTGATTATCGGATGGAGTCCGACACAAAATACGACGTTGGTGAAAACATTTCTATAAACAATTTTAATCTATTTTAGAAGTTATTTATCATTATTTATTATTTTGTTAAAATAATACTCGAAAAACTTATGCGTTTTGGTTAAAACGTCTCAAATGCAAAGAAAACGCGAGAATTTAATTCAGCGACCAAATAAACGTCAATAATTAATTCGGCAACATAAATTAAGTATTTTAAATGATACTTCAATGGAAATTTACCCAAAATATATCGTTAATTAAAACGACTCAAAATAGCGTTACGCGATTTAACGTTTAAAGACAATTAACGGGTAAACGAGCTAAATACGTAAACACAGTCAAATACTGAAAATAAAAAAAAAATGATCACCAGCCCCTGTGGGCCCCCCCTGGCCGGCCCCCCATGTGCCACACCACCCCCACCACCTCTCACAATCCATGCAATGTGATGATTGCTAGCCTTGATCACTTCACTACTCCACCTCACTTACACCTCATTTCATTCACTTCTAATCTTTCAAAAATCACACCAACACTTTTCTCTCTAAAAATGCTGCATCAAAACAGCCCAAAAACCTCTCTAGTATCATCATAAAAATCGCCATAATCATCATCTAAAGAGGAAGATCAAGATTAAGCTCAAAAATCATCAACACTTTCATCATCTCTTCTTGTTCTTCATCAATTCTTGGTATAAATCATCAAACATTTTACTTATTTTACTTATTTACTACTGATTATGATGTTATAATGTTCATCTATCATGATTATGTCCAAATATCATACTAAAAATCATTTTTAAAGCAAACACAAGAACATGCATGAATCTGCCTAAAAATCGTCAGTTCACGAAAATATTCGTATAAAATCATCTGTTAAGAGTTAGAGGTCGATTTTTTTTTAAAAAATTGCGTATCGAAAAGATCTACAACTTTTGTGTTTTACACTTTGCCCAGAAACGAACCCATTTTTACGAATTACCTGATCTTTGAGACTGCCTGACTGAAAGTCGTATTATGTGTTCGGAACTTTCGCGGAATTTATTTAATATGTAAATGGACTTGTTAGTAGCTGAAAATTTGATATGTTGGTCTAGACTCTTAGTAGATCAGTTGGTAAAAATTTGGAAGTTTCATTTGGACTAGAGATAAGTGAAATTAGTTAACGTAATGACCCGACATAAACCGAAAACATTGAAGATTTTGAATGCGTAATAAAAACCGACATCTCGAAACGACCCCGACTCAAACCAAAAATTCTGGAGACTCTATGAACATACCTAAGGCTTCCCTAAAAATTTCGGGTCAAACCGAGCCCGTTTGACCATGTTTACAAAGCAAAAACACAACAGTTGACTTTTTTTTTTTTGACTTTGCGAGTTGACTTTGACTTGCGAACTGAAGTCTTGCGAGTTCAGTTTGACTTGCGAATTGAAGTCTTGCGAGTTGAGTTGACTTGCGAACTGAAGTCTTGCGAGTTGAGTTCACTTGCGAACTGAAGTCTTGCGAGTTGAGTTGACTTGCGAACTGAAGTCTTGCGAGTTGAGTTCACTTGCGAACTGAAGTCTTGCGAGTTGAGTTGACTTGCGAACTGAAGTCTTGCTAGTTGAGTTCACTTGCGAACTGAAGTCTTGCGAGTTGAGTTGACTTGCGAACTGAAGACTTCCGAGTTCAGTTTGACTTGCGAACTGAAGACTTCCGAGTTGACTTTGACTTAGGAGTTGACTTTTTCAGTTGACTTTTTGACCTTAAGAGTTGACTTTTTAACCCTTAGTTGATTTTCATAAAATCACATTTTAGACTTTTAATTCCGAGCCTTAACACATTCGGACATTTATAAAAGCAATAAACACCTACAAAGATCAAACCTTTATGATGTAGAATCATGTATGAAACTCATATGCTTCGAGAAGTATATAACACGATGAACTTAATAATAATAATACTTTGAATTATTATTACAAACTTTCACCAACGGGTCGTACACGTTTTTGGTAAACGAACTTGAACAACTTTTATGGACATACTAGTTAGATGAACTAGCTCTAGGTGGACATTAACCCTCCACCTACATTGTGATTTAAGTGGACATTAACCCTCCACTTACATAGATGATCTTTTTAGACATCTACTCATACAACCTTATACGTTTAGGACGTTAGAAGGTTGCACTTTGGACCACACATTGCTTGCTAATTGATATTGCTTGCTTACATTTTGCTAGAACTCAGGTGAGTTTCATAGCCCCTCCTTTTTACTGTTTTATAACTATTTTGGGGGAGAATACATACTACAACTGCTTTATACAACTGCTTTTATGAACACAAGTACCATAAACAACGCTATACGGATTGCATGAGTTAACACACTAATCCACAAAGGCCCTAGACATCATAGTTTGTTAGTTTTGTTAAAGCGTGAATATTAATAAATAGATCTATTTGGGACTGACAATCCCCGTCCGGGTTAGTCGCGCTAACCAGTCAAACGGACGTATTAATATTTGTTCATAACGAGTGTACCGGATTAGACACTTGCATTGGGGCACCCACGATCGTGTACTCGAAAGAGGCACGGCACACATTGTTAAGCTTCGGACTATGAGCTCATGGCAAATGGTATACATCTTTTTGCATTCGTGCAACTACAGATTTACTTATCGTTTGTTAACGATACATTTACTCAACACATTTACTTATCGTTGTTAACGATACATTTACTTGACATATTTACTTATCGTTTGTTAACGATACCTTTACTTATCATTGTTGAATGATACAACGATTAAAATCTTGTGTTTCATAACTCGTGTTTCATACTATTTGGTTTTATACCAACATTTAAACATTTTGGTTGTATACCAACATTTAAACAATTGTTAAGCTACTCTATGAACTCACCAACTTTATGTTGACCTTTTAGTATGTATTTCTCAGGTAACCCACAGCAGTAGGACGCTTATGGATAGCGTAGCTCGAGTCGCATTGCTTTCAAAATCAAGGGACTTAGATTGCATTTTACTATAGTTAGTAGTTATGTAATCTACACATTGTGTGCGAACTCCATTGTTTTGTATAACGGTTGTAAACAATTCAAACTTATGGAATGTAATGTTTTCAAACGTCTCATATAGAGGTCGTTTGCTTTAATCTTTGTGTAATGATATTTGATTGGTCGGCGCCCCCATGACAACTCATGTTTCCGCTGCCACGTGTTTTGGGGGTGCGATAGATTGGTATCAGAGCCTAAGGTTATAGCGAACTAGGATTGCATTAGTGACCTAGACTATGACCGTTTGGTTAGTATTCCTTGTTTGATATGATTGGTTCAGCAATTGCATCAATTGAATTTAATTTAACATAGCCTGATCAACTATGTACAATTAAAGGAGAATCGATGCAAGACCTGAAATGGTTATAGTGAACGAGGGTACAGTAGTAACATAAACCGAGGATAGAACGAGACCAACCCTTATACGTGCTTATGTGCTAGGTTATTATATTTCTATGTGTAACCTTACGTATACGAAATTATTTGCCACTATTCACGGCAACCACTCCCACCACTACGTCACCTGACACAGAAAACGAAACTCAAATCTTACTTACTAATGTGGAGACTTCCACGGTACCCACTCGCCCAACCGTATCGGGCAACGAAATAATCAAAGAGGACTTACCTGAGGAGAATCCACCTAAGGATTCGCCACCCAAACAAGTGACACCTACTTCACCTTATTCTTTCCGCTTGCAACGAAATCACTCGGGAACACGTATAGAACTTAGACCGTACGATACTCCGTCAGCTAAACGAACTTACTCCTGTTAGTACGCACTCATCGTTCCCACTTATATCGTAAACCCATAGGGCATGCGTGCTACACACGACTAGAGGAATAGACACACCTACTTATCGAAAACGATTTTTCCAACAATTAAATGAACTTCAACAATACACTCAACTCTTTACTTGATCATGATTGATCACTCTTTGACTTGTATGTCAACAATTCTTTCAAACACGAGACTTACTACTTGATCATGTTTGGTCACCATTTTGACACGTTTGTCAAACGATTTACTCATAAATTGATTCGCGACTTTGTCTGTTTCGAACATCACTGGATTAGTATCACGAGGGATACTCACAACGACTAAGACCGTAAAACTACTTCAAACTATAATAAACTATGACTTGAACATTCTAATCACTATTGCCAAGACTACCCGCAACTACGAATTTATCAACTATCCTCACTAAACATCTTCACCAAGCATTTGTTCATTTCGAAACAACAATATAGTCATGATTGACTACTCTGAGAAAACTACCCGGTCATTTTTGTGACTACTCTTTGAAACTACGATATTGACTAAACATTCTTGCTGTTGATTCATTGTCTTAATAGAACGCCCTCCCGAAAAAGATGGCAATCTTCCCTAAGAACGACTACTCGTCAGATGACGACCTAATCTGCGAAGAACAGATTCAGTACACATATCTCGATGAGGAAATAGCACCAATGGGAGAAATCGTTATGGAGGAAAACGAGCAACACAATTTCGGAATGATTGGCATCGAGGAATACGAAAGAGTACGAGATCAGGCCGAAGATTTAGATGGCCGCAATTGGGAGCTCAAGTTTAGGTGCAAGACCTACGAGCAAGAATTGAGGATTCTGAAAAGGTCTATTCCTGACCGAATCAGTGATAGGATTCACTACTGGAAGGAAGTGGCTACTTATTTTAAGCAAAGAACAAAAACGTGGATCAAATGAATGTGTCAACACTCAACGGACAATATCTTACTCTACTATGCACTCCCGCGATACAGTGACATGCTCAAAGCACGTTACTATCCACACGACCTGAACCTAGAATAGATTAGAAGTAGACCCGAACAACGGTGAACATAGCTAGTGTTAGCTCGATGATCTATCGATGGGTGTATAAAACCCCATCACATTTTGTATAAGTCTTCTATATTCGTCCGGATGTAACGATGCCCGGCATGTTTTGTAAACTTTGAATGCTGTAAGCTATCAACCTATTAACCTTGCGCCTTGTTAGTTACAAATCATATTACCTTGTACTGATCTACCGTCGTACTATGAAGCCACATATTACTTTTAATCATGAATGTCATAATCTTAACTCCTATACAAAGATCTCATCCATTCTTTTATCCCCCTTTCGTTTAAGGAGACACCGCTATAAGAATCAACGGAAACTTTCAACACTTGACAATAACAAGAGTTTTCAACAGATTTTTCAACAGATTTCTACAAATTTCTACCAATTCAAGTTTTCAAAGAATTTTCATCAAACAACTACCCGGAACTATTTACAACTTCTAATGTTCAATTAAATTGGCTAGACAGAAATTTTCAACATCTTATTGACGACCAGATTTTTCCAACATATTTTGATTGACTCAAGTTTTTAATGGGCTTAATAGTTCCAAACAAAATATTCTCATAGAAAATTTATCGACTGATTTTACACCATCACAAGCGACATTTCCCACATAGATCACATAACCGTCAAAATCGAAAACCTTGATTTGGCAAGGACCGATTGTCCAAACACGTTGCCAAAAATCAATTGTCTCTAGAAAATCGTTAGCTTTCCCTTCATTACCAGTGGAACCTTGATAAAATAAGGGGATACCGGTAGACCGAGAACTAAACAAATCAACCATCGAGAATCGATACCCACTTCCTAGAATCGATGACCTGTTTGACCAACTACAAGTTTCGAGCTTTTACTCAAAGATCGACCTTCGGTTTGGTTATCACCAACTTCGCGTTCGAGACGCTAATATCCCGAAAACCTCCTTCCGAACTCGTTACGGGCATTACGAATTCCAAGTGATGCCTTTTGGCTTAACCAACGCACCGACTGTATTCATGGACCTTATGAATCGGGTGTGCAAACCCTATCTAGATAAGTTTGTCATTGTCTTCATTGATGACATCTTGATCTACTTTCGCAACGAAACTGAACATGGCCAACACCTGAAAACTACCTTGGAATTACTCAAACACGAGGAGCTATATGCCAAGTTCTCTAAGTGTGAGTTCTGGATGCGAACAGTGCAATTCCTAGGGCATGTCGTTGACAGCCAAGGGATACGTGTTGATCCAGCAAAAATCGAGGCCATCAAGTGCTGGAAAGCACCAACTACTCCCATCGAAGTCCGACAATTCTTAGGTCTCGCTGGATATTACCGGCGATTCATAGAGAACCTTTCCCGAATTGCTCAACCATTAACCTCCCTGACTCAAAAAGATAAGAAATTCAATTGGACTGACAAACAGGAGTCATCTTTTCAACTCATTAAACAAAAACTCTGCAGTGCACCAATCCTGTCCTTACCCGAAGGCACAGATGATTTCGTAGTTTACTGCGACGCCTCACACCAAGGACTAGGTTGTGTGTTAATGCAACGTGATAAAGTCATCGCTTATGCCTCTCGGCAACTGAAAATCCACGAGAAAAACTATACCTCTCACGACCTCGAACTAGGAGTCGTTGTCTTTGCGCTCAAAATATGGAGACATTACCTGTATGGTACCAAATGTACAATCGTTACTGACCACAAAAGCCTTCAACATATCTTTGATCAGAAGGACCTAAACATGAGACAACGTCGTTGGGTTGAATTACTTAGCGACTACGACTGTGAAATCCGATACCACCCGGGCAAGGCTAACGTTGTTGCCGATGCCCTAAGCAGAAAAGAACGAGTGAAACCCCTTCGAGTTCGAGCCCTTGGTTTAACCATCAACAATGACCTTATTTCTCAAATCCATTCCACTCAACTTGAAGCACTCGACGAGAAAAACATCAAAAATGAATCCTTGCGCGGCATGGAAAAACAATTCGAAACCAAATCCGATGGAAACCGATACTTCTCCAACCGAATTTGGCTACCTAACTTTGGGAACCTACGAGAATTGGTCATGGACGAAGCTCACAAATCCCGGTACTCCATACATCCTGGTTCTGACAAGATGTATCATGACGTCAAACAACGATATTGGTGGCCCAACATGAAAGCTGACATAGCCACTTATGTTAGTAAGTGTCTAACCTGTGCTAAGGTTAAGGCCGAATACCAGAAACCTTCTGGGTTACTTCAACAACCCGAGATACCTCAATGGAAATGGGAAAACATAACCATGGACTTCATCAACAAGCTACCAAAAACACCGAGCGGTTGCGATACCATTTGGGTGATCGTAGATCGTCTCACAAAATCCGCCCATTTCCTAGCCATCAAAGAAAACGACAAGATGGAGCGATTGGCTCGCATCTACATCAAAAAGGTTGTGGCACGACATGGCATACCCATTACGATCATCTCCGATAGAGATAGCCGCTTCACCTCTCGATTCTGGCAAATGCTTCATAAAGCTCTCGGTACTCGTCTTGATTTGAGTACTGCTTATCATCCGCAAACCGATGGTCAAAGTGAACGAACCATCCAAACCCTAGAAGACATGCTGCGAGCATGTGTTATTGACTTCGGAAACTCTTGGGAAAACCACCTACCTTTGTGTGAGTTCTCCTACAACAACAGTTATCACACCAGCATTGATGCTGCACCCTTCGAGGCACTTTATGGTAGAAAGTGCCGATCACCCATTTGTTGGACCGAAATCGGCGATAGCCAACTCACTGGTCCTGAAATCATCCATGAAACGACCGAGAAAATCGTGACCATTCAAAACCGGCTGAAAGCCGCACGTGATCGTCAGAAAAGTTACGCTGACGAGAGATGCAAACCCCTCGAATTTCAGGTCGGGGACAAAGTACTTCTAAAAGTGTCACCTTGGAAAGGTGTCATTCGTTTTGGTAAACGCGGCAAACTAAACCCTAGATACATCGGACCTTTTGAGATTCTTGAAAGAATTGGTCCGGTGGCATATCGACTACAGCTACCCCCTCAACTCAGTAGCGTGCACAACACATTTCACATTTCTAACCTGAAGAAATGCATGTCTGATGAGACACTCGTAACCCCGCTTGACGAAATCCACATCGATGATAAACTCCATTTCGTCGAGGAACTGATAGAAATCATGGACCGTGAGGTCAAACGCTTGAAACAGAGTCGTATTCCCATCGTTAAGGTCCGGTGGAATTCTAGGCGCGGTCCTGAATTCACTTGGGAACGGGAAGACTAAATGCGACTGAAATACCCACATCTATTCTTAGATGCCCCTCAGACCACGACAACAAGCTAATTTCGGGACGAAATTCTCCTAACAGGGGGAGAATGTGACACCCGACCAATTAGGGCTAGTGATAGTTCCTAATCATTGTGCTAATACATGTAATTAGGGTGAATTATGTGTATCATTATGTGTATTAATATATGTGATTATATTTGCACACATTTGCGATTTGTTTAGATCGTACATTTGATTATCGGATGGAGTCCGACACAAAATACGACGTTGGTGAAAACATTTCTATAAACAACTTTAATCTATTTTAGAAGTTATTTATCATTATTTATTATTTTGTTAAAATAATACTCGAAAAACTTATGCGTTTTGGTTAAAACGTCTCAAATGCAAAGAAAACGCGAGAATTTAATTCAGCGACCAAATAAACGTCAATAATTAATTCGGCAACATAAATTAAGTATTTTAAATGATACTTCAATGGAAATTTACCCAAAATATATCGTTAATTAAAACGACTCAAAATAGCGTTACGCGATTTAACGTTTAAAGACAATTAACGGGTAAACGAGCTAAATACGTAAACACAGTCAAATACTGAAAATAAAAAAAAAATGATCACCAGCCCCTGTGGGCCCCCCCTGGCCGGCCCCCCATGTGCCACACCACCCCCACCACCTCTCACAATCCATGCAATGTGATGATTGCTAGCCTTGATCACTTCACTACTCCACCTCACTTACACCTCATTTCATTCACTTCTAATCTTTCAAAAATCACACCAACACTTTTCTCTCTAAAAATGCTGCATCAAAACAGCCCAAAAACCTCTCTAGTATCATCATAAAAATCGCCATAATCATCATCTAAAGAGGAAGATCAAGATTAAGCTCAAAAATCATCAACACTTTCATCATCTCTTCTTGTTCTTCATCAATTCTTGGTATAAATCATCAAACATTTTACTTATTTTACTTATTTACTACTGATTATGATGTTATAATGTTCATCTATCATGATTATGTCCAAATATCATACTAAAAATCATTTTTAAAGCAAACACAAGAACATGCATGAATCTGCCTAAAAATCGTCAGTTCACGAAAATATTCGTATAAAATCATCTGTTAAGAGTTAGAGGTCGATTTTTTTTTTAAAAATTGCGTATCGAAAAGATCTACAACTTTTGTGTTTTACACTTTTCCCAGAAACGAACCCATTTTTACGAATTACCTGATCTTTGAGACTGCCTGACTGAAAGTCGTATTATGTGTTCGGAACTTTCGCGGAATTTATTTAATATGTAAATGGACTTGTTAGTAGCTGAAAATTTGATATGTTGGTCTAGACTCTTAGTAGATCAGTTGGTAAAAATTTGGAAGTTTCATTTGGACTAGAGATAAGTGAAATTAGTTGACGTAATGACCCGACATAAACCGAAAACATTGAAGATTTTGAATGCGTAATAAAAACCGACATCTCGAAACGACCCCGACTCAAACCAAAAATTCTGGAGACTCTATGAACATACCTAAGGCTTCCCTAAAAATTTCGGGTCAAACCGAGCCCGTTTGACCATGTTTACAAAGCAAAAACACAACAGTTGACTTTTTTTTTTTTGACTTTGCGAGTTGACTTTGACTTGCGAACTGAAGTCTTGCGAGTTCAGTTTGACTTGCGAATTGAAGTCTTGCGAGTTGAGTTGACTTGCGAACTGAAGTCTTGCGAGTTGAGTTCACTTGCGAACTGAAGTCTTGCGAGTTGAGTTGACTTGCGAACTGAAGTCTTGCGAGTTGAGTTCACTTGCGAACTGAAGTCTTGCGAGTTGAGTTGACTTGCGAACTGAAGTCTTGCTAGTTGAGTTCACTTGCGAACTGAAGTCTTGCGAGTTGAGTTGACTTGCGAACTGAAGACTTCCGAGTTCAGTTTGACTTGCGAACTGAAGACTTCCGAGTTGACTTTGACTTAGGAGTTGACTTTTTCAGTTGACTTTTTGACCTTAAGAGTTGACTTTTTAACCCTTAGTTGATTTTCATAAAATCACATTTTAGACTTTTAATTCCGAGCCTTAACACATTCGGACATTTATAAAAGCAATAAACACCTACAAAGATCAAACCTTTATGATGTAGAATCATGTATGAAACTCATATGCTTCGAGAAGTATATAACACGATGAACTTAATAATAATAATACTTTGAATTATTATTACAAACTTTCACCAACGGGTCGTACACGTTTTTGGTAAACGAACTTGAACAACTTTTATGGACATACTAGTTAGATGAACTAGCTCTAGGTGGACATTAACCCTCCACCTACATTGTGATTTAAGTGGACATTAACCCTCCACTTACATAGATGATCTTTTTAGACATCTACTCATACAACCTTATACGTTTAGGACGTTAGAAGGTTGCACTTTGGACCACACATTGCTTGCTAATTGATATTGCTTGCTTACATTTTGCTAGAACTCAGGTGAGTTTCATAGCCCCTCCTTTTTACTGTTTTATAACTATTTTGGGGGAGAATACATACTACAACTGCTTTATACAACTGCTTTTATGAACACAAGTACCATAAACAACGCTATACGGATTGCATGAGTTAACACACTAATCCACAAAGGCCCTAGACATCATAGTTTGTTAGTTTTGTTAAAGCGTGAATATTAATAAATAGATCTATTTGGGACTGACAATCCCCGTCCGGGTTAGTCGCGCTAACCAGTCAAACGGACGTATTAATATTTGTTCATAACGAGTGTACCGGATTAGACACTTGCATTGGGGCACCCACGATCGTGTACTCGAAAGAGGCACGGCACACATTGTTAAGCTTCGGACTATGAGCTCATGGCAAATGGTATACATCTTTTTGCATTCGTGCAACTACAGATTTACTTATCGTTTGTTAACGATACATTTACTCAACACATTTACTTATCGTTGTTAACGATACATTTACTTGACATATTTACTTATCGTTTGTTAACGATACCTTTACTTATCATTGTTGAATGATACAACGATTAAAATCTTGTGTTTCATAACTCGTGTTTCATACTATTTGGTTTTATACCAACATTTAAACATTTTGGTTGTATACCAACATTTAAACAATTGTTAAGCTACTCTATGAACTCACCAACTTTATGTTGACCTTTTAGTATGTATTTCTCAGGTAACCCACAGCAGTAGGACGCTTATGGATAGCGTAGCTCGAGTCGCATTGCTTTCAAAATCAAGGGACTTAGATTGCATTTTACTATAGTTAGTAGTTATGTAATCTACACATTGTGTGCGAACTCCATTGTTTTGTATAACGGTTGTAAACAATTCAAACTTATGGAATGTAATGTTTTCAAACGTCTCATATAGAGGTCGTTTGCTTTAATCTTTGTGTAATGATATTTGATTGGTCGGCGCCCCCATGACAACTCATGTTTCCGCTGCCACGTGTTTTGGGGGTGCGATACAATCCGCCGGATTCAATTGAATCCGCCGGATTCCCTCTTCGTCCCTGCAAACCTGCGACTGCTCAAAACCCTAACCCGAACACAAATAACCAAAACCCTCAAAACTCAGTTTCTAACAGTTTTATACAACAAATAACTTCACATAATCATCATGTAACAGTTATAACAAGTTTCTAACATCCAATTCTTACAATTCATCAATTAACCCAATTTTAATCAAAATCAAGGACACTAAACTAAAATTTAACTTACCATGATGAAGATGATGATTAACTCAAAATCACAGCTTCAAATTCAGTTTCAATCTTTTGATTTTTGTTATAAGTGTTTCTAGGCTTAGATTTTTAAGTTCATGAGGAAATGAACTTTCCTAAAGAGGAAAGTTAAATAAATAGTCGGTCCACTTTTAACCGGCTTCAAAATACGGGTATAATTTAATACCCCTTCTTAACCCATTGTCTGGAACCCGAAAATTATTTGCGAGTCCAAACATTTTATTTCACCGACAACTTTATTAATTTACAACAATTAATATTATGTTTATCACAATGGAATATTTGACTCCTATTCCAATTATTTCAACTAATTCAACCAATATTATTTCCAAACACATTAAATAATGATTTAAACCAGGAAATAATATAAAACAACTAGGTCAACTTCGAGGATGTTACAATCTGTGCAAAAAGTAAGGGTAAAAGTGTTGTCTTATTTCTTATAAACTAATTGTGGACACTTATTTTAAAACGAATGAATATGTTTATGTTGTGTATATTTGTAGAGCAAATCTAGCTTAGAATTTTGTTTTCCTAGAGATGGGCATGGAAAAGTGGGGGAGGTAGGGGTGATCATGGGTCGGTTTGGGTTGGTTTTTGACTAAAACCGAACCATAAACTTTGGAATTTGAAAGGTTAGAACCAAAACGTTCGGTTTTGGATCGATTTTCGGTTTTTTCGGTTTTTTGTGTTTTGACATTTTTTGGGCCTGGGCCAATGAAGCCCACTAACTTTTGCTAGTTTTTTTTATAGCCAAACAAATTAATTTGAATAAATTATAGTATTATACCTTATGTTTACAATATATTTTTAAATGATTCAACTAATTGCGATTTAAGTTATATAAATATAAAGTCTATATTACTTGTAGAATACAAATTACAAAGCTATAATCCAAAGTATAAAATTTTAAGTATATGTTTTTCTACGTATGGTTCGGTTCGGTTTTTTCGATCGATTTTTCTGTAAGAAACCAAAACCGAACCGATACTTCGGTTTTTCTAAAATCAAAAACCATACCGTCAATTATTGATATGGTTTGGTTTTTTCAGTTTCGGTTTCTCGGTTATTTTCGATTTTTAGGTTGGTTTCGGTTTTCCGTTCTCACCCCTTTGGGGAGGGGACATGTCATATACTCCTATCTAGTTTTGGGACCATGTCTTTGGACCATATTCAATAAATTGGTCTTCAGAAACTATTACATATTGCATATTCAATTTAATGGTATATATCAATATTTAGATTTAGATACGGAGGGTTATATGTATGTTTAATATTCTCTTTTTTATACGAGCTAGGATGAAACCCGTGAGCCGGTGAGCTTGCTAATCATCTCTTTTTTATTTCGTCTCAATATAACTATTCATTTAAAGAATGTATAATGCTTAAAGAATTTACTATTATTATTGTTGAGTATATAGTTCAAATGAGTACATCAATTTTGAGTGAGAATAGGGGAATCAATCTCAATCACTCATTTTTATCAAATACTCATTTCCCCAACATTTTTGAAACTCAAATATCTCACAAACGGTAAGTCGAAAAATCATGAAAATTGCACCATAAATTCAGCGTTTTCTCCTCTTCGATTAGCCGTCCCTCAAGACATACTTTTGACAACTTTTTTTTTCTTCATTTTTTGGTGGGTTTTACAAATTAGTAACACATGTGTTAGTGATTGGTTGTACATTTGATTTGTAGTTAGGGCTTAGGGCTAAGGTTTAGGATTTAGGGTTTAACATGATTTAGGGTTATAGTTTAGCAGGGTTTAGAGTTTTTTAAAGCGTTTAGGGTTTAGGGTTTAGGGTTTAGGGGTTAGGGTTGGTGGTTTGGGGTTTCGGGGCGAAACCCAAACCCCCAACCCTAAACCCTAACCCCTAACCCTAAACTCTAAACGCAACACTTTAACACATGTGTTTGTAAATGTGAAACCCACCAAAAAAGATGGAAAAAAAACTCGTCGAAAGTATGCCTTGAGGGACGGCAAATCGAAGAGGAGAAAACGCTGAATTTAATTGTGCATTTTTCATAATTTTTCGATTTGTCGTTTATGAGATAATTGATGTTGGGGGTAAATGGGTTTCGTACATTTGGAACATTCTCTTTGTACACATGGCACAATATCATTGGTTCCTCATTCTCACACAAATTCCTATTCTCATTTGAACCTCACCCCTAAAAGTGTATTATGTTTCTACCTTAACAAATTGCAACGTGTGATGACTTCTTAATAGATAAATAGATAGGGTCGATTCATATAAAACCAAAATAACGTAAAATCTAAACCATTGTCGTCTAAACACAGAAAACCCGATGCCCACCACGACATTGATTATCGCGATGGTGACACCAATGGGATGTTGAGGCCCAATGCCAACCCATAAGGCCATAACGGTTGCTCGAAGCATCTCATGAAATGTGAGGCTTCTAACTTGCATAAATGGCCCAGTGGTAGGGAGTTCACCTGGCCTCCTAGAGGTCAGGGGTTCAAACCCTGATCTGGGTAAACATTTATCAAGGTAGGTACCGCCGCCGCTAACCCACACGCCCCACCCGGATTCGAGCCTCTGGGCATTAAAATCCCATGCCCCGGTTGTGGGGTCACTGTGGACAGGTATTTAGCCGGGCAGATCGTCTCTTGCGGGTGGGACACTGCGGATCTACGGATCCGGGATCCAGAGGGTATCCTCCACCTACCCTTTTTAGATGGTATATTTATATCCACCACATGTACAAATAGATATAGAAATCTGCATTAATTAATTAAACACGGCGATTGATGCTTTGATTGAGCAAAGACAAAACCTTAGTCATGATTTGGGACCGACATGATGTTTATGTCATCGAGCTTAATTAGTTATGTGGGTGCGAATGTTACGTGATAATGGAAAACATGACACTTGATAGACGTTCGAAAGTAGAACACGGGAACTGATGACACTTTTTTACAGTGTTCACGTGAAAATTTTGATGCTCAAAGAGTGGAGGACATTGAGTTTATACGATTCTCAAAATTTATTTTTGATTACTTGTATCAATGTGTTTGTGAGGGGAACAAAAAGAAAAGAAAAAGAAGTGAAAGCAGCATCTTATGCAAAACATTGTGACCGTGAATACTCTCGAGAATTTTAATGGAATTGGACACTACAAATAAAATGTCATTTTACTACACTTTTTTCTTCACATTTTTAAAAAGTGTGTAAAACTTATAAGATTTTATATACTTATATATGTAAGAAAAAGAAAGCTCACACTTAAAAGTGTAGAGAAATTGCAACTTTTCAACACTTAAAAGTGTGAAAAAAAATTTGTAATACATGATTTTCCCACACAAGAGAAAGTGTGGATAAATTGGGTGTTACAATTTTTTTTTTCACATTTTTAAGTATTGACAAATTGTAATTTCTTTACACGTAAACTTTTTTTTCCTCACATTTATATATGTGAAGGTTGTGGTGATTTCCACACTTATTTATGTAACAATTTTCTCCACAATTATAAGTGTGAATAATTTAACATAAATTCACACATTCTTAAAAAGTGTTAAAAATAGTGTGGATAAATGATATATTTGTTGTAGTGGGAAGAACACTGTAATACATAGTGTTCTAATATACTGTTTTATAAGAATCAAAATTTTGTTTAAAACACTACAATTTTTTTTTCCATCCACCCCGTATGATCTAATATAAAAATCATCAGTAATGAAAGAAAACACACAATGCGTGATTGTTTTGAGAATGTAATTATAAATGATGAAAAAAGGAAAGTTACCTAATTAAACAACTACGTAGTATGTTGAAATGAATGGATGGGTTGCAAATGGCAACCTAACTGTCCAGGTGTCACTTTCCACCTCTTGTGGCAACCTAATCGTGCTGTCACTTTGCCGGCAGCCACCCCTTTCACCGCCCACGTATATATACATTACTTCCATTTTTGATAGTAGTTGATTACATCATTGATACGTTGTTGTAGATAACACCAAAGGAAAAGAATATAAAATGATAAAAAAAAAAGATGAATAACGTTTTTGCGTTTCCGAATTAAAAATAAGATAAATGAAATTTATATGTTTCATTATCTGAGTTGGAGAGAAATAAAATGAAGTGGCATCTTATAACTTGTATAATTTTCCATCATTTCAAATCTTCTCGATTTTTGAGAGAAATTTTGCAAATAAAATAAGATTGAAGCCTCTCTCCACTTCTTAATTTTTTCTTCCCTTCGAAAACATAATATGATTTTTATTCTTTTCATTTCTCTTATCTTCTTCCTGAAAAGTAACTTGGGAGCGGGAAGTGAAGCTTTAGTATAGATGGTAGTCGACATAACTTAATGAGTTACAATTTTTTTACGGACAAAAAATACAAGGTTTTAATCGTATTTTTTTATCTTGAGTTACGATTTTAAACGAATAAAAAATACAAGGTTTGAATCGTATTTTTTTGTTGCGTATTTTTATATATAAGCTAGCTACTAGGACATCTCGACCATTTTTTCAACTTCTCTCTATTCGACAAGACATGAAAATTTGTGTCTTTGTAAGATTGATTTTACAACAAGGTTAAAGCCATGTGCTTGTTGATTGATAAAAGCTAAAAACCATTGCGGCACGTAACATTATTATATTTGTTGTTTCTATCAAAGTATTTACGAACCCGGGAATCTATATGACATAAATATTTGTTTTACTAAATTCGGGCATATGAATAACTAAATAAAAATATTATTTGGACAACCCACTGAAGTCGTTCCATATTTCAATGGAGCACGACCGAACCATCCACAAGGTCCAACATCGCCGGACAAATCACCTCTATCACATATACCACAACGTCACAAGGTCCAACATTGTAATATCCACTCCTCGGGTCTAGTTGTATTTTAATATTTCTGACTTTTAATATTTAATTTGTGTGTCAGAAAATAGTTCTGTGTTATTATTTGAAAATAATTGGTTAAAGAGTCACATAATTTATTGTGACCAGTAAATTGTTAACTGTTTTAATTTAATTCAGTTGACGGTAAAATAAAATAATATTTCCCCGCAAATGGTTTTTAAGTTCCAGACAATGATAAATACGGGAAATGAAAATTAACCATTTATATGATAGACTCATATGTTTGAGTCGGTTTCTTTTACTCAACCCTATCTACATACATACGTACGAATATACATACATACATGAGGAACCTTAAATCAAATTCACAAATACATGAAGAAACATGAAATTGAAGATTCCAAGTTTGAATTAAAGCTTCAAGAACATAGATTATCTCCCTCTAATTCATCTAATCATGTGGTAAGTCTCAATTTCTTGAGTTATGTAAACCTAGAATTTGGGGTTTTGGGATTTTAACAAATTGATGTGTTAAGATCCGAATTTAAGGGTTGAAATTGATTAGTTGATGTTAGTTCATGATTATAATTGAAACCCTATGTTAGAAATTGTGTAATTGAATTATGATCATGATAGAAGTTGTGGGTTTAGTTGATTTTCATGAAATTAAGCTTGTAATTATGATATAATGGTTAGTTGATGCTTAAATGATAATTATAATTTAAGCCCTAACCTATCAATGAAGAAAATGATATATGATTAAAGAGTAAAGTTGCAATTTAATTGATTAAGTATTCATTCGACCAAATGTTAGTGTTTTGATAAATTCTTGATGGTAAAGATTGATAATCTTAGTAATGGTTTAACCATGTTAAATTGTGATAATTGAAGTTGATTAATGTGATAAGATGGTCATGATGATCATAATTTGATAAGTAATCATGAATTTATGATATTAAGATGGTTATTCATAACCTTGGCATGATTGGTGTTAAAGTAATGTAAGTTAATAATCATGTATATGATTGAATTGGAAAGTAATTATTATGATCATTGATCATGACTAAGTGATAAGTTATTTGATGTAATTACAATTGTAAGATGTTATATAGATTTGAGACAAGTTACTAACTTGTGTTATTATGTTGTAATTTCAGATAAACAGAAGACTCAGTGATATTAGACTACTGAGTGGACAACTGAGGTATTCGGTGAGTGGATCTATAACCTCAGTGTGATTTAGTTGTAACAGGTTTGGTTACAACAAGTAACGCATTATTACTGTTTTTGTTTTCCATTATGATTATGGCTAGTAGTAATAATACTGTTGATAGACTGTTTAGTCTGATATGTTGACCTGATTGAATATGTGATCACTTGTTATTTGGCCTTCGGGCATTATGGTATTGAGGTCAACGCGATAGTTGGGTTTGGTTACTATTATAAGACGATAGGAATTTCCTTGTACTTCTCGTTAATAGGAAATTAGGTCGTATGAGATTAGTACCAAACTATCGGTCTATTCAGTATTGGCCTTACAGATTGACGGTAAGTGTTCTTGGAGAATCCCCGGGTATTATGATATCTCCAGAGCCACCGATCCTCATTGACATGTTATTGTATTGAGATGTTATCTCATTGAAATAGAACTGTATGTTCTTAGCTGAAGGTTTCCCTAAGAACTCTAGATATTCTGTGATACTGTGTATTTACGATGCTTTGATGTAAACAGAGTTGTTATGCTAAGTTGGGCTGTTGTTTATAGTTTCACTCACTTAGCGTTATGCTAACCCCACCACAGTCCTTCCTGCAGGATAAAATTGATGGGACATATTGGGCTGGGCAGGAAGTTCTTGGAAATGAAGGAATGTTTGACAGCCGGAGTATACTCTGATATATTTTGATTTGATAAGAAAATGGTGAATTTATATAACACCTCATTATGATATTATTATGGTTGTAATAGATTGATAAATGTGGTCTGTTAAGTTTTGAAAACAACTTATGTATTTTTATATGTTTTAAATTTACGCTTCCGAGTCAAGAATCATTATTATAATGGTTTACTGAATGAGGGGTGTTATAAACATCATCAGACAAATCACCTCCATCACATATACTACAACGTCCGAGCCGGAACTCGCGCCGATTAAGCCTTAACGTTGAGTGTGACAACCGTCAATTTAGGACTATAATTTAGTGCCTAATCAAGTTTTAACACGTGTAATTAGTTCTGTGTTAGGCTAATTAATGTATCAACTATTATATATATTGTTGAATATATATCTACAATTATGCGATTTGTTTAAATCGTACGAGTTTCAAATCGAATGAATTTCGATACAATAAATACGGACGTTGGTGAACAATTGATCTAAGTAATACAAGGATTTGTAATAAAGTTTTTTTGTACTTAAAAATATTATGTCAATAATATTTTGTATCCAAGTTTTATCACACAATTTAAAATGTAAAACGCGCAAACAAATTAACTTACCTTTTTATAATTCAAATATAATGTGATTAGTAAAATATCTAAATAAAATATGGCGTAATAAATTGTATTTTAAAATGTTCCAATCAATATTTAAAATAATTATTTAACGTTTAAACGACGGAACAAACGAACACCGCACGGAGCGGGAACGCGGGGCGAAAATGGGGATTTAACCTCCCACTTCCACCCACTTTCTTTCATTTCTTTTTTTCTCTACCTCTCTCCTCTCTTATTTCTCTCAAACAACCAACACCAAAAATCAACAAAAATCACAAAATAAACGCCCTAAACGACTTCGGATCTTCAAGCCCCTTTGGAAATAAACGACCACCACGCGACGATCTACACTTCTACCTTTCCGGAATTTCATTTCGGCGATTTGTAAGTTTCCGACACGACTCCGAAAACTCTCGTTTTTAAGATTTATAACTTGCTAGTTGTTTGTATAACCTTGTAATGTCCTAAAATGGGTTGGGTAAAAATATTATGCCGATCGATGGCCGGAAAACGCGCTTTTGGAGTTGAAACTCCGATCAGACCCCGTACGTCGCATTTGGTCTGGAGCAGATGCGACGTAGCGACCTACGTCGCACTATATCCCCAACGTCGCATACAGCGACGCAGCCTATTACGTCGCATTGACTTGCGAACGTCGCACATAGCGACGCAGACCTTAACGTCGCAAAAACGAACCTACGTCGCATAAGCGACGTAGCACCCTACGTCGCTATTGACTTAGCACTGTTGACCTTAGCGACGTAACCCTTTACGTCGCAAAACTCTTACGTCGCAGCCTACGTCGCAGGCTACGTCGCACAAAACAGAATCTTCAAAACTCAAAATTTTCGAAGTCAAAGTTACTGTAGCAATTCACTGTAGCAACAATATAATAACCTTTTGAACTATTGTTACAACCGTCACCAACGGGCCGTACGCGTTTTCAAAACATACTTCAACACTCAAACAGGTCGTTGTAACTTGTGTCAATTCAATCAAACAAGTCGTAGTAACTTGTAACAATGCAATCAACCAAATCGGGGAAATTTGGACATTTAGTTAGACAAACAATTTCAATGGTAGTCTTTCGAGATACCAATACAATTAATAACAATTCAAGTGTCGTGGACACATTCAGGTTTCAAGTCTTTGGACACCAACACACTGCTAATTACTTCAAGTTTATTAAGTTAAACACTTCAAGAACCAGGTGAGTTTCATAGCCCCATTTTCACTGCTTTTCAACTAGGGGTGTGATATTACTACTCGATTTTGTTTTACAAGTAGAACGCAAGTGACAAACTTCAAATACTACATGAGTTTCAAGCTAATCAATTTAAAGTCCTCCATAAGCATAGTCTCTAGTATTTTATAGCGTGAATGTTAGTATATGATATCATATGGGATTGACAATCCTCATCCGGGTTAGCACGCACTAACCGGTCAAACGGATGTATTAGCATTTGGGAAGACGAGTGTTGATTAGGCACTCGTAGGAGGCATTTCAAGTTAGGTTTCCTTAATTGGGCCTGACAAATCAAGTTAAGCTCAGACTATGTGCTCATGGACAGTATAACTTTTATTTTGCTTAATTGCATTTTAAATTCAATATAAATCTTGCGGTTCTGACAACTATACATTGACATACAAACCTGTGAGCTCACCAGCGTTTTCGCTGACCCATTTTAGTATTTATCACAGGTACCCAGCAGTAGGTTGGCTGCACAAACAGGAACTATTAGCTCGAGTCAGCATTCATACAACTAGAGATTTGATTGCATTATTATATTTTGTAAAAGTAATTATGCTATGTAATCTCTCAATTTCAGGAACCGAGCTAATGTAACTATATTTTGATGTAAACATTTATTTTATTTATACAAGTTTAAAACGACGCATATAGTGGTCGTTCGTTATATCTTATGTGCTTTGTATATTGATTAGTGACACCCAAATCAAGCTTCCGCAAATCGTTAAATTTGGGGGTGTCACAGATTGGTATCAGAGCCTAAGGTTATAGCGAACTAGGTTGCATTTAGTGGGCCTAGACTATGACCGTTAGGCAGTATTCCTTATTAGTTGTGACTAGTTCAGGGATTTCATCATACGACTTTAATTTAACATAGCCTGATCAACTATGTACAATTAAAGAAAGATGATGTGAAATCTGAAAGAGTTATGTTGAACAGGAATGCATTAGTTGACTCTGACCTCGAGAGAAACGGGACTCAAAACACGTCTATGCTAGACACCCAATAGGTTATTATGTGATATACATATATTTACATGAATAGACCTCACTTACAACTTTAGGCTATATTATATTATATGAATATAGGCCTCTTTCTTTCAAACGTTTTGTCTCGGAATGACAAACACACCACTAGTTCATAATACTCGGACTAGTATCTTATTTCATTTCCTTGTTCTTTCTTACTCAGCGTCATGCCTCCTCGTCGTCAAATTACCCTTAGCGAAGCTGAGATCGCGGGAATCATTGCCCGCAGTGTAACCGAAGCCTTGGCTACCCGAACACCACCCGGTAGCGAGGACACAGCAACCAATACTCCACCACCCAAACCTTGCTCCTATAAGGACTTCCTTAGCTGCAAACCACTATACTTCAAGGGCACGGAAGGTGCCATTGGCTTGATCCGTTGGATTGAGCGCATGGAATCTGTTTTCAGTCTTTGCGACTGTACTGAGAACAACAAAGTCAAATTCGCTGCTTACACCTTTCAGGAAGGTGCACTCACGTGGTGGAAAACCCACGCAAACTCCGTAGGCCTTGAGGTTGCAAACCGACTTCCTTGGGCCGAACTGAAGAAGAAGCTGACAGAGAAATACTGTCCTGAAGAGGAATTGCACAGGCTGGAAGAAGATTTCTGGCATCTGGAGGTGCAGGGAAATGATGTCGCTGATTATACCACCAAATTTCAGCAGTTTGCTCTATTATGCCCGAGTTTGGTCGAACCAGAAAGTAAGAGCATTAAGAAATACATTCGTGGACTCCCCGAGAACATTCAGGGAAACGTCGCCTCATCCAAACCAACCACCACTGAAAGTGCCATTCGATTGGCCCACGAACTCATGGCTCTAGTTGTCAGCCGTGAGACCTCCAACACCTCATCCTCCAACAACAACAAACACAAATCCTCTGAACACCACCACAACTCAAACAAGAAAAACAACGCCATCCAAGTCTACACCACCAACTCTGAAACCACCCGCAGCTACACCGGGGACAGGCCTTATTGTCCCAAGTGTAACTACCACCATTTTGGTCAGTGCGGTACTCCTTGCAACAACTGCAGGAGGTACGGGCATCTGACTAAGGATTGCCGAGCCCCCAAATCCAACAACAACCCCTCTGACAGAAATGCCCGACAACCTAAGTCCTGCTATGAATGTGGAAACCCAGGACACTTCAGGGATTCTTGCCCAAAATTGAAGAATAAGGGCAACAACAACAACAACAACCACCGCAACAACAACAACGCCAAAAGTAGCGCCTTCGTGATCAACTCAGGGGACGCCCGTCAGGACCCGAATGTGGTCACGGGTATGTTCCTCCTCAACAATTTAACTGCTTCTATTCTGTTTGATACTGGTGCCGATAGGAGTTTTATTTCCGATGAATTTTGCCCTCTACTTGACATTACACCTGTTGCTTTAGACGTTAAGTACACCGTAGAGCTAGCAAATGGCAAGCTGATAGAAACCGATAGTGTGATACCTAATTGCACTTTAAATCTAGCCGACGAAACCTTCCCCATAGATCTTATGCCTGTTGAGATAGGAAGTTTCGATGTCATCATAGGCATGGACTGGTTATCCAAACATCGCGCCGAAATCATCTGCTACGACAAAATTGTTCGCATACCTCTCACTGTCGGTAGAACCCTAGTCATACAGGGGGAGACCGGAGGGACGAGGCTTAACATCATCTCTTGTCTTAAAACCCGGAAATTTCTGAGAAAGGGTTATCCATCAATCCTCGCGCACATCATGGAGAAAAAGTCGGAGGAGAAGCGACTTGAGGATGTTCCAATTGTTCGAGACTTTCCAGAAGTCTTTCCTGAAGAACTACCTGGTCTACCACCACCAAGACAGGTTGAGTTCTCAATCGATCTTGTACCAGGTGCTGCGCCTGTGGCCCGAGCACCATACCGTTTAGCTCAATCTGAACTTCAGGAGCTGTCCACCCAGTTACAGGAACTCCTGGAACGAGGATTTATCAGGCCGAGTTCTTCACCTTGGGGAGCTCCGGTCCTATTTGTTAAGAAGAAAGATGGTTCTTTTCGAATGTGTATCGACTATCGAGAGTTGAACAAGTTAACTGTCAAGAACCGGTATCCACTCCCTCGAATCGATGACCTGTTCGACCAACTTCAAGGGTCGAGTTGTTATTCAAAGATTGATCTCCGATCCGGTTATCACCAATTGCGTGTTCGCGATGCCGATATTCCAAAAACCGCTTTCAGAACCCGTTACGGGCATTACGAATTTCAAGTGATGCCATTCGGCCTAACCAATGCACCGGCTGTATTCATGGACCTTATGAATCGGGTGTGTAAACCTTACCTTGATAAGTTTGTCATTGTCTTCATCGATGACATCCTCATATATTCACGAAGCAAAGAAGAGCATGCGCAACACCTCAGAACCATCCTTGAACTACTTAAACACGAGGAGCTCTATGCCAAGTTCTCTAAGTGTGAGTTCTGGATCAAAACCGTTCAATTCCTTGGTCACGTGATTGACAGTCAAGGGATTCACGTCGACCCGTCAAAAATCGAGGCTATCAAAGACTGGCAATCGCCAACCACTCCGACCGAAGTACGACAGTTTCTAGGACTGGCCGGATACTATCGACGATTCATTGAAAATTTCTCCAAGATAGCCATACCACTTACGACTCTGACCCAGAAAGACAAAAAAGTTTGACTGGACTGATAAACAAGAATCGGCATTCCAACTCTTAAAGCAAAAGCTTTGCAGTGCTCCTATCCTCTCATTACCCGAAGGCACCGATGACTTCGTGGTATACTGCGATGCTTCTCATCAAGGTCTCGGTTGTGTGCTCATGCAACGAGACAAAGTCATAGCTTATGCTTCCCGACAGCTCAAGGTTCATGAAAAGAATTACACCACCCACGACCTCGAGCTAGGGGCTGTCGTTTTTGCCCTCAAAATCTGGAGACATTACCTTTATGGTACCAGATGTACAATCTTTACCGACCATAAAAGCCTTCAACACATATTCGATCAGAAGGATCTCAACATGAGGCAACGTCGATGGGTCGAGTTGCTTACTGATTACGACTGTGAACTCAAATATCATCCAGGCAAAGCAAATGTTGTTGCTGACGCCCTCAGTCGAAAGGAGCGAGTGAAACCACTTCGGGTTCGAGCCCTCAGTATGACCATTCACAACAATTTAAACATTCAAATCCTCACTGCTCAACTCGAAGCTTTAAAACCCGAAAATGTCAAAGATGAAGCCTTACGGGGCATGGATAAACAATTCGAAATCAGACCTAACGGGATTAGGTATTTCTCAAACCGAATCTGGTTGCCTAAATTTGGGAACCTACGAGACTTGGTGATGGATGAAGCTCACAAGTCCAAATATTCTATCCATCCGGGATCCGATAAAATGTACCACGGTATCAAGGATTTCTACTGGTGGCCGAATATGAAAGCTGAAATCGCCACCTATGTCAGCAAGTGCCTTACTTGCTCCAAAGTCAAAATCGAATATCAAAAACCTTCTGGTTTACTTCAACAACCCAGTCTTCCGGAATGGAAATGGGAACAAATTGCCATGGACTTCATAACCAAACTACCCAAATCCTCAAGCGGTTGCGATTCCATTTGGGTGATCGTGGATCGTCTCACAAAATCTGCTCACTTCCTGGCAATCAAGGAATCCGACAAAATGGAACGCCTCACCAACATTTATCTGAAGGAAATCGTGACCAAACACGGTGTTCCAATCTCAATTATCTCCGATAGAGATAGTCGTTTCACTTCCCAATTTTGGCAATCACTTCAAAAATCTCTGGGTACTCGACTTGACATGAGTACCGCATATCATCCTCAAACCGACGGCCAAAGTGAACGAACCATTCAAACACTGGAAGACATGCTACGGGCCTGCGTAGTAGACTTCGGTGTAAACTGGGAAAAACATCTACCATTGTGCGAGTTCTCGTACAACAACAGTTATCATACCAGCATCAAAGCTGCACCTTTCGAGGCACTGTACGGTCGTAAGTGCCGGTCACCTATCTGTTGGACCGAAGTTGGAGATAGCCAACTCACAGGTCCAGAAATCATTCACGAGACGACCGAGAGAATCGTTGAAATTCAAAACAAACTCAAAGCCGCGCGTGATCGTCAGAAAAGTTATGCTGACGTGAGACGCAAACCACTCGAGTTCCAGGTTGGGGATCGAGTTCTACTCAAAGTATCGCCTTGGAAAGGCGTAATCCGATTTGGCAAACGAGGGAAGTTGAATCCCAGATACATTGGACCATTCGAGATCCTCGAAAGGATTGGTCCAGTGGCTTATCGATTGCAGCTGCCATCCGAACTCAGCAGCGTGCATCCCACATTTCATGTTTCAAATCTGAAGAAGTGTCTGTCTGATGAGGCACTTATCATTCCACTCGATGAAATTCGAGTTGACGAAAAACTTCACTTTGTTGAGGAACCCGCTGAAATCATGGACCGTGAGGTCAAACAACTTAAACAAAGTCGTATTCCCATTGTCAAGGTTAGGTGGAATTCGCGGCGCGGTCCGGAATTCACCTGGGAACGAGAAGACCAAATGCGACTCAAGTATCCTCAACTCTTCACTGATTCAACGTCAAACACAACTTCAACATAAATTTCGGGACGAAATTCTTCTAACAGGGGGAGAATGTGACAACCGTCAATTTAGGACTATAATTTAGTGCCTAATCAAGTTTTAACACGTGTAATTAGTTCTGTGTTAGGCTAATTAATGTATCAACTATTATATATATTGTTGAATATATATCTACAATTATGCGATTTGTTTAAATCGTACGAGTTTCAAATCGAATGAATTTCGATACAATAAATACGGACGTTGGTGAACAATTGATCTAAGTAATACAAGGATTTGTAATAAAGTTTTTTTGTACTTAAAAATATTATGTCAATAATATTTTGTATCCAAGTTTTATCACACAATTTAAAATGTAAAACGCGCAAACAAATTAACTTACCTTTTTATAATTCAAATATAATGTGATTAGTAAAATATCTAAATAAAATATGGCGTAATAAATTGTATTTTAAAATGTTCCAATCAATATTTAAAATAATTATTTAACGTTTAAACGACGGAACAAACGAACACCGCACGGAGCGGGAACGCGGGGCGAAAATGGGGATTTAACCTCCCACTTCCACCCACTTTCTTTCATTTCTTTTTTTCTCTACCTCTCTCCTCTCTTATTTCTCTCAAACAACCAACACCAAAAATCAACAAAAATCACAAAATAAACGCCCTAAACGACTTCGGATCTTCAAGCCCCTTTGGAAATAAACGACCACCACGCGACGATCTACACTTCTACCTTTCCGGAATTTCATTTCGGCGATTTGTAAGTTTCCGACACGACTCCGAAAACTCTCGTTTTTAAGATTTATAACTTGCTAGTTGTTTGTATAACCTTGTAATGTCCTAAAATGGGTTGGGTAAAAATATTATGCCGATCGATGGCCGGAAAACGCGCTTTTGGAGTTGAAACTCCGATCAGACCCCGTACGTCGCATTTGGTCTGGAGCAGATGCGACGTAGCGACCTACGTCGCACTATATCCCCAACGTCGCATACAGCGACGCAGCCTATTACGTCGCATTGACTTGCGAACGTCGCACATAGCGACGCAGACCTTAACGTCGCAAAAACGAACCTACGTCGCATAAGCGACGTAGCACCCTACGTCGCTATTGACTTAGCACTGTTGACCTTAGCGACGTAACCCTTTACGTCGCAAAACTCTTACGTCGCAGCCTACGTCGCAGGCTACGTCGCACAAAACAGAATCTTCAAAACTCAAAATTTTCGAAGTCAAAGTTACTGTAGCAATTCACTGTAGCAACAATATAATAACCTTTTGAACTATTGTTACAACCGTCACCAACGGGCCGTACGCGTTTTCAAAACATACTTCAACACTCAAACAGGTCGTTGTAACTTGTGTCAATTCAATCAAACAAGTCGTAGTAACTTGTAACAATGCAATCAACCAAATCGGGGAAATTTGGACATTTAGTTAGACAAACAATTTCAATGGTAGTCTTTCGAGATACCAATACAATTAATAACAATTCAAGTGTCGTGGACACATTCAGGTTTCAAGTCTTTGGACACCAACACACTGCTAATTACTTCAAGTTTATTAAGTTAAACACTTCAAGAACCAGGTGAGTTTCATAGCCCCATTTTCACTGCTTTTCAACTAGGGGTGTGATATTACTACTCGATTTTGTTTTACAAGTAGAACGCAAGTGACAAACTTCAAATACTACATGAGTTTCAAGCTAATCAATTTAAAGTCCTCCATAAGCATAGTCTCTAGTATTTTATAGCGTGAATGTTAGTATATGATATCATATGGGATTGACAATCCTCATCCGGGTTAGCACGCACTAACCGGTCAAACGGATGTATTAGCATTTGGGAAGACGAGTGTTGATTAGGCACTCGTAGGAGGCATTTCAAGTTAGGTTTCCTTAATTGGGCCTGACAAATCAAGTTAAGCTCAGACTATGTGCTCATGGACAGTATAACTTTTATTTTGCTTAATTGCATTTTAAATTCAATATAAATCTTGCGGTTCTGACAACTATACATTGACATACAAACCTGTGAGCTCACCAGCGTTTTCGCTGACCCATTTTAGTATTTATCACAGGTACCCAGCAGTAGGTTGGCTGCACAAACAGGAACTATTAGCTCGAGTCAGCATTCATACAACTAGAGATTTGATTGCATTATTATATTTTGTAAAAGTAATTATGCTATGTAATCTCTCAATTTCAGGAACCGAGCTAATGTAACTATATTTTGATGTAAACATTTATTTTATTTATACAAGTTTAAAACGACGCATATAGTGGTCGTTCGTTATATCTTATGTGCTTTGTATATTGATTAGTGACACCCAAATCAAGCTTCCGCAAATCGTTAAATTTGGGGGTGTCACATTGAGGGTCATGCGCTTCATTGGTGGTAGGTACTTTTATGATAAATAATACCTATGGCATGTTTCGAACCCATGACCTCAAGGAAGTCATGAGTTGCCCTTACCGCTAGGCTAATATGAATAACTATGATGAGCTTAACTTTCGGGTCGGGATTGGATGAATATTAATTACAGATTTATTATGATTTTTAAGATCTTTTATTTTTTTTGATTATATTTAATTATTAATTTGTAACCTAGTTAAATTTGGATTCTAGAAAATTAGAAAATAAGATGTCTTTCTCTACAAGAAAACATCCTTATAAATATTATATTTTTATGTTTCATTATTAGTTGATGTTTTGAATATAATTAAGAGTTAAAGAAGAATTACCTACCAGAAATTCCTTAATTTGTTCTTTGTTATACGTTTGTGTGTGTATCGCCATTTAATCATATCGATCCTTCATCATTTGGTGTCAGAGCTTTTAGGTACAAATGGCCGAACTGATTCCTCGTGGACGTGGAAGTGATTGTCGTTAATCGTAGATTCGTTGTACGAGGTAACGATTCAACCGACCATCATGACCCGCGTGATATAGAGATTGAACGCCTACGACAACGGATACGAGAGCTCGAGATCCAACCGGACTCGCCGGCAAAAGAGACGGAGTATTAACCGAGCGTTTAGGACGACAATGAAGAAGAAGTAAATCTTTTTGACTGACATTATCAAAGATTTCGTGATGAGTTTTGAGTGGAGGAAACTGAATCTAAACTTTACGTCCGGGATGAAAGTGAGGAGGAAAAGGAGTATCCCTTGGCAGATCATCGTGGAGTTTATTATGGATATTATTTATTTCATGTTAAGGAGACGAAGTAAGGAAGAGATTCCCGAGTCCAAGGTAGAGAACATCAACCCGCTTTACGACACATACGGAGATGACGAACCTTACAGTGTTAAAATTAAAATTGACGATCACGGAAAGATTCACGTTATTCAACATGTTCTAGAAAGGGCTGATTTTGAGGGCTTCACTTATAGTTCATTATTTGGTGTCGAAGAAAAAGATACGGATGAACAAGTTTTCAATAGTATGCAAGCTTTACTGAAGGTGGTCATTTACATCGGTGGTAGCGATGATAAACTCGACTCGACGACTGTAACACCCAGTTTTCGGGTCTGGAATTAAATAGTATTTTAATACGTTTTTAGATGGTTATTGAAAATAAATGAGTAAAAGAGTCACAGGTTTTATTGTGACTAATAAAATTGTACATGTTTTAAAAAGTTGAATTTGACGGTAAAATAAAATATTTTACTTCGCGGGTATTTTCAGGTTTCAGACAATAGACTTAGAAGGGGTATAATATTACACTAATTAAATTGGGGGCGGTTGATTGACCGACTCATTTTTATTTTACCTAACTTTCCATTTACATTTCTTTGTGCTAAATTCTTCCAAAACACTCTCATAAAAATCCTTAGCAAGAAATCAAAAGAAGGAAACCATTAATTTGTGCATAAGGATTAAACTCAGATTGTTCTTCATCATCTTGTTTCTTAGTTCAAATTGTAAGTTATTTGCTCAAATTCTCATGAACCTACTTTGCTTAAATTGTGTAGATTATAAATCTTGTTTGAGAATTGGTATATGAATGAGTATTACTTGATGCTACTTATTTTTGATGATAATGAGTAAAGTAATTTGAGATTCTTCTACTTTGATTTTGAATAGAGGAGTTAGGGTTAAATTCTTTGTATGTGGGTATTGATTCAAAGATGTAAATTAAGACTTAAGATATAGTTATATGATGATGTATGATGATAATAAAACTATTGGTAACTTTAGAAATTGAGTTTGAAGCTGTTATAAGTGTGCAAATGGAGTTGATGTTCGTGCAGTAGCAGTTTGGTTCGAAGTTGCAGGTTTGCTGTTCAGACCACAGTCGCGGCGCAATGGGACTAGATCGCGACGCGATGTGTAGTGAATCGTGACGCGATTTGAGATATGTTGCGACGCGATTGTTGATAGATTGCGACGCGATCCTGGTGGATTGCGACGCGATTATGTACTGATCAGACTGTTTTGTGATTTTATAATTAATTTGATAGATTGCTAATATGTTACTAGAATCTTTTAATATATCTATGTTATCAATGATTTACATTGTGACATGTTGTAATGATGATGAGATAGGTTATATAGTTTGTATAATTGTTTATACGGGAATGATATTTTATTGGTTATAAGTATGTGTTGGTATAAGATATATATTAATGAGACAAGTTACTAACTTGTAGTACTTGTTGTAATTTCAGATAAGCGGACAGAGACTCAGTAATATTTGACCACTGAGTGAAGACTTGGACTATCGGTGAGTGGTTACTGTAATCCTCGGTTCAACCCAGTTGTAACGAGTTCGGTTACAACGGGTAAACCAGGAAAGTTTCAGTTATGTTCAATATAATTATTGTTATATGGTTTCCAATTGATTAGTTCTTAAGTATATTGATTTGGTTAGTTGATTGAGTTTAGTTGATTCAGTTGTACTATTTTTTCAGTTGATACTCCATAACTGCATTTGATATGCCTTTATGTGACTAGTTGTTCAGTTGATTTGGAGGGAGGTCAACAATAGTTGGGCCTGGTTACTACTGTGTAGCTGTCTAGGTTTCTTTGATACATATAGTTGAGAACTAACCTATTCAGTGAAGGTAGTATTCAGGCTATCGGTAAATCACTATGATAGTATACCAGTGATTGTGGGTGACTGTGATAGTATACCAGGAACCGCCGATCCTCTTGTACTTATGTGCTTAATTGTTTTAGTTTATCAGTTGTAAGACTTGTTACATGTGGATTGAACTGTCGGTTACAGTTCCATTCACTTAGCGTGAGCTAATCCCTCGTTGTTGAATGTTTTGCAGATTTTGGTTAGCTTTTGATATAGTTCGGGTTATAGATGTAATAAAGGGGTGTTTGACTAAGCTGGCGCAACTCTGATCTGTTGGTTGTTATGTTTTGGAAAGTTTTAATAACACCCATTTTGGTAACATGTAATGTAATTATATGATTTGTAACTATATATAGTTAGAAGGTTTCTTTCGATATATATATATATATATATATATATATATATATATATATATATATATATATATATATATATATATATCTGTAAGTATAAAATGTTGGTTTGTAAATATTGGTCAAATATTTTGGGACTCGCGCTTCCTATAACGAAATATATTATAAATATGTTTGTAGAAATGTCGAGTGTTATAAGTTGGTATCAGAGCATAGGTTTGGGTGAATTGGGCATTTGCAAATGTTCAATCCCAAATCTAGTTGGTGTAAGTCAAACATTTCGGTAAGTGGGATTAGCTATTGAATGGGGGGTTGATTGGTTAGTATAGTAAGTACTAACGATTAACAAGTTGTGAGTTATTGTTTTGAGTACAGGAATGGCAGATAACGAGAACCCGACTCCCAATAATGCATCTAGAAATGAGAATCCGGTAGTTCAAATGGTAGTTCGAGAAGGTAATCATGGGCAGGCTGGTACTTCAAATGTTAATCAGGAAGAATCTAATCAAGATGATTATCAGTTACAGTTAGAGGATGAGGTGTTAAGGTTAACGAAAGTAGAACATTTGTATTTGCTGGAGCAACATAATAGATCGGCTCAGCAATGGGATTTTGGTTATCAGTTTCCATCATCTCAGCAACCGAGAAAGATGTGTTCTTTTAAGACGTTCAAATCTAGTGGTCCAAAGGAATTTGAGGGAAGTAATGATTCTACGGTAACTTTGAATTGGTTAAGGGATACGGAACGAAAGTTTGAAGTGTGTCAGTGTGAGGAGGAATTAAAAGTTGGATACGCTGTGCAACTATTGAAAGGACATGCTATGAATTGGTGGGATTCTATAACTGTGATATCGCGTAAAAAGTCACGTTTTTACTACCGATATCTCTCTCATTCTGGAATGATTCTTGGAATATTAACTCAAAACCATTACAAATCAGTAGTATTATGCCAAGATGGTCAAAATGAGGTTGCACGATGAAAATCAAGCAAAACGGATGAAAAGCGAAGATTCCACACACGTTTGAAGATTCAAGGCATCAAAACGAGATTTCAAGACAAAAGTGCCCATCACCAACATCCATCTTACCTAAGATGTTCGTTTTCAAATTACGAATCCAACAGAAAAAGAATCAACAAAAACGGACGAAGAATGAAGATTCTACGTACGCCAGAAGATCCAAACGATTCGCACGACACATCTAAAGTTCAGAGACATATTTTTGGGATATCTTTTCATCAAAGTCTTCGTTTTTGAATTACGAATCCAACAAAAAAAGAATCAACGCAAACGGACACATAACGAAGAAGATACGCGCGAAACGAGCAACGAGGCAACGGGCGACGAACCGGGGCTGGTGGCAGCCAGCCGCCGCCGGCCAGCCACCCAGCCGCCGGCTGCCAACCACCAGGCCTCCGGCTGCTGCCCACCACCCATCCGGTTCCCACTTTTTGGTCCTTGCGTGTACCCGGTGCTACACCTTTCCGCAACTTTACGTACCCGGTGCTAGACCTTTCCACAACTTTACGTACCTCGTGCCACTATATGCCCGTACCCGGTGCCACTACCTTTTTCACCTTTTGCTATTATGAGCTTCTACTTGCTAACATGCACCGAAACTCTCCTATAAATAGGAGGCATTAGGCTCATTCTAAAACACACTCACATTCTCAAATTCACACTCATACACATACTCTCACTCATCCATTTTCACTTTCTCACTCTATAAATTCTCTCATATTTTAGTCTAGGATTATTGTAATTAATCTTCGGATTAACGTAGAAGCTAGAGCGAACGTTAGGAGTTTGGAGATTCATCTTTGTACGTGTGAAAGAGTTGTCAATTATAATAATACGCTGCTACGCATTTATTTCCGGGTGATATCTCAACCTTTATCATACTTGCTTTGTTTCATATTATAATTATGTATTATTGCCTTGTATGTGATTTGTCTATTGCCATGAATTGCGAGTAGTCTATTATTGTGATTGTTGAAGATGTAGATAATTATAAGTAAGGATGACATTATATGATTAGTGTACGACAATCGTAATGTGGTGTGACGGCCCCTATTCGACTGTTTATTTGATATAGTACTGGAAACGTCTCAAGCGGAGTACAAATGTATGGAAGTCAATAAACGACCGAAGGTAGTTACATCACTAGAATCAGCTATGGTTTACAGTTGGAATTCCGAAAGGATAATACAACTTCACAACTAACTGGTATATCCTACGAAAGTCAATGCACAATAAAATGATGTTCGTGAAACACGTTCAGATAAAATAGGAATTAATGACCCTTGTATCGTTGAGACTTTATGAACTTGAGTTTAATTTATGGAGTACCCTTTCTGGTTATCCACGTGACTGCAACCTAGTAATTAGGACCTGATCAACCTTAATTATGGTAAGTAGTTATCTGTGCCTATGACATGCAACAAGTAAGACACAGTGAACCCACTCGTTGTACATATTAGGTTTACATTTCCGCATTGCTTTACATTTAGTTAGTTCAGAGTGCCACTTTCACCTTCAATTACTCTCGACCGCATGTTTGAGGTAAGAAGCAGTGGAACCATCATGTAAGGTACACTGTCCGATTACTGAAAGGCATGGTCTTCATATGAAACACGTTTTTATAAACTGCGAATAATCCAGGGATGTATAACTGTTTGAAAAGGAGGACTCAAGTCATAAGTTGAAGTAACCAAACCCTAATGCATGAAACAAGACTTAGGAATAAGAGTAAAGTCATAGCGACCTAGAATTCTTAAAACACTAAGTCTTACATAATCAACGGTCTAAACATACGAAGTCATTAATCTGCATGCTAATGGAATAATAAACTATTTTAGGGGTTAAGAACGGTCGGACCTATGAGTCGATACGCTACTGATTCATGCACCTTGGCATCAAGCCAAGATAGGTTGCTCATCTTTCAACTAGATGAGTATTGGAAGTTTGCGTATTGCTCCGATCAGAATCACGATAACCTAGTTCCTAGTGACATGCCAATGGGAAACTTAATTGGTAGGGTTCTAGAGTTTACACCTAATAGTTTATTCATAACATTAAGTATTGTCCCTGTTTAATCTGTCATCCTGAAACATTAATTATCAAAGTCTCAGCAATCACATATTTATCTTTATCTGCTTTCCTGCACTTTAATTTACTGCAATTTATTTTTCTGCATTTTAATTATCTGTCTTTAATTTTAAAACCCCTAAACCTACCTACTTTGTTCCATCCTAAATATTCCCCTACCGAAAGCACCAGCTTTAATCACTCACACGTTTGGATTCATAGAACGATCTTAGGTCATACTTACCGCTTGCTAGCCAGAGTAGGTAGTATGTATAATTAAACCCAGCTAATTATAAATTTTAAAACCCCTGTTGGCGCCCGAATAGTTACCATCAACGACACCGACGCTTTCGAGTGCCATCAAACTGCACATTTGACATCTGAGCAGAGATCATCTATTCGTTGGGCAGAATTTCATAATGAGGTTTGTAAGCAATTATGCTCTGAGTTTGATATGATTAGGATTAGACAGGAGTTTATGGATTTGAAGTTGACCGAACAGATGTCGATTGATGATCTTATTACCCAGTTCACTGAGAAGTTACGTTTTGTTCAACAATGGGTCCCAGACGATAGGATGAGGATTAATCATTTTGTAGGGACTTTACCACCAAACTATCGGACGTCTGTGAGATTGGCCAATACTTTGACTCAAGCTTTTACTTTAGCTCGGTCAGTCGATAGTGATACTAGGGCTACAGATAAGTTAAGTAAGGAAAAGACTTCTTCACAGGTTAAGAGTAGTTCTTCGGGGAACAAATGACAGAATAGGAGATTAGTTTTTAGTGATGATTCGGTGGGTAGTAATCCATGGTGTGTTAGTTGTAAGTCAAAGCATTCAGGTCCGTGTACTTCTGAGATAGCGAGATGTGTTAAGTGTTGTTTGTTTGGGCATAGTATGCGGGATTGCCCTTATCCTCAATTTGTTTGCTGGAATTGCCACAAAGAGGGACATAGATCAGGAAGGTGTTCGGAGAAGATTAGGATGAGATCTGGATCGGAAAGGGATTCGGCTTCGGGTTCTGCGTCATCTGAGACACCCCGAAAATTTGAGTCGTTTTTTTTTTCAAACCAAAGTACTATTATCATTCAACTTCAACTTTCAACATTTACATACTTTAACCATATCCGCATTCAAAACAACTTCTAACTTTAATCACACAAACCATATGTGTAACTTTAACTATACATGATATGAACTAGCTTTAAGTGACAAAACGTAGTTTTACAACAAAAAGGGGTGACTTGTATCAAGAGCATGATATTAAGAGATGGCTTGTTACCGACTAGTACACAAGCTTCACCATTAACCTTTAAGCCGGTCCCTTGCCCAAACCTTCACGCTTACCACTTGATTCACCTAAAAATGATAAACTTAAAACCATAAGCACATTACTTAGTAAGTAAGGGATACTTCAACAATAACTTAAACACTTAAACAATTAAGGATCCTTAATCACTTCCACAAAGTTAATCACAAGGATTAACTACTTCCACAAGTGACCCTAATGTCATTCCTTGATTAACATCAAACAAATGACATAGAAATCACTACTTTAACAAAATCCCATTACTTACCTTGCTTGAGATTAAAAGAAACACTTGGTCCAACTTGAGCACTTTGATCACCTAAACACATAGGCACATAATTCACACAAATTACTTAACCATATAATCACATAATAATTTATTACTTCTTAACTTTTATTAATTTCAACATTATAGGTGATTACATATCACTAACTTCATCACTTTCACATTAGTCCTCTTTATAATTTGCTAATTAACCATAACCATGATCATATGTTTAATTAGACATAAAATTTTAACAATAGAACTTCAATAATCACTTTAACATCACATATCTATCATTACTTTACTCAATTCATCATTAAATTAGAACTTCTCTCAAAACCCATAATTAGGGTTCATGATAATTACTTCAATTTATTAAATTAAACAAAGAAATGGAGGAATTATACCTTAGTAAAGATCAATTAAATGATAAGACCCTTAAACACAAAAACCCTAGCTTTAAATTGAAGGTTTCTTCCTCCTTGGCTTTCTCTTCACGTCGGACACACACACATACGCATATACTGAAAATTTTATGTACAGAACCAAAAAGAGAAAGAACTAGAATCTGTGTTTTAATCTTATTATTTTCATTTATAACCTTCATCTTTCATAATTGATACAAGTTACCCTCATTATAACTTTCTTCTTACATCCCAAGTCTTATTGATACAATTACTCTTACATGATTAGTCCTTTCTAACTTATCCTTAACTTATTACATTAATTAAACATATTGCACACAATACAATTATATATCTATAACTTAGATAAATAAACACATATTATAGTATTTAAAGACTTACAAATTTAGGGACGTTACATCATCTGTGGGGCAAAAGAGAAAGACTATACCGCCAGCGACTGGTAGGGCATTTCAGATGACTGTGGGAGAAATGCTTGGGCTGAATGATGACACGACATGTATACTTTGAGTTAATCATGTTTTAAGGTGTGTTATATATATATATATATATATATATATATATATATATATATATATATATATATATATATATATATATATATATATATATGAATGAGATAGTTGCTTAGTGAATAAAGAATGATATGATTAGGTGTAACACCCCAGTTTTCAAGGTATTATTTTAGTGTACAAAAATATATACTTATTTTAATTGTAGATATTTTAATAATAAGTTATAATAGAAAACGTAAATAGTTGTTCAGTTCCAGACAATGATAGACACGGAGTGTAAAATAAAACACATACATATCTCTAATATGTACGTAGGTATCACTTAACACTCTAAAAAGTTCCAGAACACATAAATGAAAGAAAGAAAATCGCAGGACCATTCTTTAACACAAAAATCAGTTTCTAATCTTCCATTCAAGCTAGAGAAATCATAATTATCATCCTTTGATTATTCCTAACATCAAAGAAAGTAAGTGTTCTTCAATTTCCTAAACCTAGAAAATGGGTTTTTTTGATTAGTAAGTTTTAATTCGAAATTGAGATTAGTAATTGATTAGTTTGATGTTAGTTAGTGTTCTTATAATCTTTAGTAATCATATTACATGGTGAAAGTAATGAAATCATGATTTGTGTTCTTGAGTGAATTTAGGGGTTTTGCTAAATCCTTGTAAATTCATATAATAATCTTCAAAGTGTGATTAGAGGTGTTAATAGATTATGATTATGATGATAGAACAAGTAATTAAAGTAGTAAGTTGATTATGAGATGTTTTGAGTAAAGCTTGACTATGAATATGAAAAGTGATTAGTTAATGAAAAGTGATTATGAATTCATGAATTAGTAATAACTCAAATGATTAGTAGTTAAAAGAATAGTATAGTATGAGTAGAATTATGAAAGTGTAACTAGCTAGTTTAATTAAAGTAAAGGAAAGTTAATTAAAGTAAGAAAGAGGTGTTAGATGATTATTAGTGAAAGTGTGATTAGTTGTACTTAATTGTGTTATGTGTTCATGTGTTAGGTGCTAAAGATGTGCCATCCTCAAGTGATCAATTAGCCACAAGTTGTTTAATTCATCAAGGTGAGTTATATGAAAGTGATTAGATACTTATTAAGTAAATTGGATAGCTTTCGAGCTAAAGATTCACATAATTGTGTAAAGAGTAAGTGATTAGTTTTAATTAATATGAAAAGATTATGATAAAGATTCATGTGACTAGAATGGTTAACTTATGTTAGCCATGTGATGATTAGAATGGTTGATCAAGATTAGCCATGTTTCGATTAGTAGCTAACTTATGTTAGCAAAAATGTGATTAGTCTAGCTAATTAGATATTAGCTAGAATGTGATTAAACTAGCTAGTTAGATATTAGCTAGTATAATCAAAATATGTGTGCACATATGAAAGTGAAAGTGTAGATTCAAGTGGAAGTGAAAGCTCAATGAAAGTGAAAGTGTAGATTCAAGTGAAAGTGAAAGCTCAATGGAAGTGAAAGTGAATACAAGAAAGGGAAGAACTTCCATATTTTTGCTTATAATATATATAGTTATTATTATATTAATGCAATGTTTTAATTAGTAGTTAAAATGATTAGATAATCATATGCTCACTAAGCTTTATGCTTAACCTGATTAGTGTTTATGTTGTAGGTGCTCAATTTGGTTATACACAATGGATAGAAGTTATATATGTTGCATGCAAGAAGATAGAGTGGATAGGGAGCTTACTTTACTGTTAGCTAAGCTTCTCATTCTTTTAAATAATCATTTTGATTAGCCATTGTGTAAATCGCCTAAAAAGAGTTTTATGACACTTATTATGTAAGTATTTGACTTAGTAAAGTCAAATTTGAAAGAAATGATTAGTAAACATATATATGTCATTAATAGTAAAGAAATGGGAATAGTATAAATTATTGAAAGTATGTTTTGGGTTGATTTTAGTGTTGACCCATAGCCAATAATGTTGAAATGGTCAAATGTGAGTGAAAGATGTAAGTGAAAGAGTTAAAATAGTCTTGAAAGAAGAAACGGGGCAAAAGTGTCCAAATGGACACATTTTGGGTCAAAGAGTCAAAATAAACCATAGTATAGATACGACACTTGTTGCTATTGGTTTAAGTGTCAAATGTATTGTAGGAAATGTTGGTAAAGTATGAAAGTCAGAAACCATATGGTTTATGTTTTGACATGTCAATAGAAAGTGTTCAAAATGGTCCGAAATTGGATTATAGCTCAGATTTTGAATGAAAGCGTATTTTGGAAAAGTGTGAAAATAGAAAGTTTTATTTTGACTATAGTAAAGTGCCTGCAAAATTTCATGTTTAAATTCCTTGTCATTTGAAAGATATGCGCGTCCAAAGTTCGGAAAAAGGTATGTAGTCTAAAAACTAGTTGCAGGTGCTGTAAACGCCAGGGTACCCGGCGGGCAGCCGAAGTACCCGGCGGGCAAACCCAAATCAAGAATAAGCCGGCGGCTTTCCAAGCCCAACCGGCGGCCTCTGTAGCTTTTAAACGGATTTTAAGTTCTGTTACCGAAAATCTAATTTTCCCGGCGGTTTATGGGTGGAGCCCGGCGGCTAGACATGGGTACCCGGCGGGTAACCCTTCTACCCGGCGGGTATATGTTGAATTCAGCAGATTTTTATTTTGAAGTTTTAAAAGTAATACAGATCGTAAGAATAGAATACAAATACAATAATACAGATAGTGGGACCAATAGAAATATGTTTCAGTGTAAAAAAAAAAATGTTCAGATTTTCAGGGCGTTTCAAGTTGGTATCAGAGCGATGGTTTAAGAGATTTATGTAATCCACAATAGGATTGCCTAAACTTAAACCACTATAAATTGTTTAGTTAGTTATGATTAGTATATATAATAATAAAGCATATTTGATTAGATTGATATGCTATTTGTTATCAGTTGAAATTAGTTGTCATGTATTAAATTAGTAGATGAAAATCGTAGATGATATACTAGTATCCTGAATAGTTTTGTTGAGCTTAAAAGTGATGATAGAAAGTATGAAATTAGTAGTGTAAGTGTTAGTAGATTATTTACAAGGTGTAGTTAAAATACCTTGTTAATAATTAATTTAATATGTGATTTGAAAGTAAATGTAAATCTGAGTAGATATTTGTGACAAGACATGTGTAGTAATCAGGTATATGTGGTGAATATACACATATTATGAATAGATGTATGTTATGATTAGTTATATACTTGCAAGTAAATAATTATTCAGATAAATGTGCAGATAGTTGTATAGATATGTGTGAAAGAGTTCAGTTATGATTAGATGTTCAGATGACCAGATAAGCTAACTTTTATTAGCTGTATGTTTAGATATTTAGATAATTACCGATTTTCATTGGCAATAGATTAATGAGTTCAGAAAAATTGAAATATGATAGTAGTTTAGTTACGTGTTCAGAGTTTCAGGTGATCAGAAGTACTGACTATATCATTTATTGTGTTAAGAATTTTTGTGAATAGATACATGAAAGTATGTGTTAACTTCAGTTTTATATGTTCAGTTGAAATCTTTATGATTTCTTATTTGTGCGGACTAAAGTGTTTTATGAGAATTCAGATTATGTGATATCAAGGTTTAGCCACACTCAAACCAGTATATATTTGATAGTGATGAATAGAAGTGTGATACTGGTATAATGAAATGACGTCTGGCCAACGTAGTTTTATTATATTAAGACACATGGGTGATTCATACCTGTTAAATACGGAGTGGGACTAGTAGTGGCTAGCTTTGATGGGAGTAGAAGTGGAATGATAAGTAGATAGATTTATGAAAAGTTATTGTGAATTAGGATATTCAGACTAGACTTAGTTGTTATGTGATTACTATTATAGTCAAATGAAAGTAGAATGTTGATAAAGTGTTAATCAATTATAATGAATAGAATTTTAATTTAAAGGAAAGATCAAGAAAGTGAAATTAGAAAAGGGAGTCATGAGGCATGAAGTCAGGTACCATATGATCACTTTTATACCTGCCTATGTTCTTTGACTCCATAGTTGTTAAATATGTGGTATTTATACCTTGCAAGTAGTTTAATCAATATTGATTTAGTAGTAATGTAATTATGATTACATAAAGTGTTAAACTCCTAAGTGGGGGAGAAAATTCTAAAGATGTACAAAGTAATGTATATGGAAAGTATGATAGTAGTGATGAAAGAATGATTAGTTAATTGAAAGTTTAGTTTAATTAACCCAAATGGGTTATTGAATTGATTAATTGATTATGATGATTAGTAGTTGTTAAAGAAGTTGAAAGTAGTTGTTTAGTGATAACAAATGATTAAATTTGTTAACTTATGTTAGATATAGTAGTGATTAGAATAGCTAACCAAGGTTAACTATGTGATTAGACTAGTTAACTTTTAACTACGTGATTAGATTAGCTAACTCATATTGGCTATTGTGATTAGATTAGCTGACTTATGTTAACAAGTGTGATTAGAATAGCTAATTTAATTTAACTATAATTGTAATTAGATGATCAGAGCTTGCAGTACAGTTGTTTAGTAGAAAGATGAAAGCAGATTAGATTAGTGAAAGATTTAGTTCCATAATTTCTCAGTAGTCAGTTGTTACGCAAATATGTAATTATTGATATTTGCTATATGTTGATTAAATTATGAATTTGTCATTCAATTGTGTAAAGTATTGACAATTTAGCTTATTTGATTAGTTATGATAATAGTGATTAGTAGTGAAAAATAGGAAAGAAGTTTAATTAATTAAAATGGCTAACTTAACTTAAATATGAAAGTGATTAGTATGGCTAACCAAGGTTAGCTATATTCATGATTAGTTAGCTAAGTTATATTGGATAAGAATGTGATTAGATTAGCTAAATTACATTAGCTATATTAATGACCAGATAAGTAAGGGTTACGTGATTCCTGATTACATCAGTGTAAGAGGTTTCACTTAGTTATGAAAATTTAAAAGTAGTTGTTATAGTTGTTATAGTGCAAAGATTCTTTAAAGTGATTAGTCCAATAGCTCAAGTAAGAAGTCATATGACTCAAAAGAATTAAGTTTAGATAGAATATATACGTACAGGTAAAAACAGGTGAATGCACATCTTTAAGTGTGCATGTGGAAAGAATTGAAAGTATGTAATTATATACATCAGTTATCTGAGTAGTATAATGAATGTTAAATGAACCAGTTGTTAAATTGAAAGATTGATTCAGTAGAGATTGACAGTAGTTAGTATTACACCTTGTGCTTGATGCGGCACTACGTGTCAGTGAATAGTGAATAGTGAATAGTTAATAGTAAACAGTTGTGACACCCGTCAAATTAGGACTAGTTTTTAGTTCCTAATCATTTAGAAATACGTGTAATTAGTTCTATGTATTAGGCTAATTTTACGTATCAATATATATATTGTTGAATATATATCAGTACGCGATTATATTTAATCGTTCATTTTCAAATCGGCCAAATTTCCGATTCACTTATACGGCATTGGTGAAAAACAAATATTAAGTAATATGAAACTATTATTTAATAACTCATTATTTATTATATATTATTTACATAATATATAAAGTATTCGTATCGTACAAATGTAAAACATTCGTGACAAAACATATAAATAATGTATTATTATTGGAAATAATAATTATTATTTACATTCGATTAAAATAAAACATATTTTGTTTTATATTATTTTACTCAAACGCGACGAAATAAATTAAATCGTGTCCGTCTCAGAAAGATAAAACAAAGATATATTTTTATATCTCATTAAAAGTATTTTTATTAAAATACTTCGATTAAAATAAGTACGATATCAATTATAGAAATTTATCGAATTAAAACATTTTACAACTTTTCGATCGGGTACAAAAACACGGGTATTTTGTACTTCGCATTGGAGCCACCCAACTCCAATTATTGGAGCTGGGCATAAACCAACCGAACGCACCCTTTTGTTTTCATTTCATTCTCAATCTCACTCTCTAACACTCTCGGCTCTCTCTCTAAATCCACAAACAACAACAACGAATCACAACGATAAATCAACATCATCATCGTGATCCTCTTCCATCGTTTTCATCATCATCCGTTCATCACCTTCATCACGTTCATAAATCATTGTAAGGGAAATCACAAACTTATTCTTTAAAATTTCGTATTTAAATACCTTGTATTATCATGTATTGATGCTAGAATAGATTATTGTTGGTTAGAATGCGGATTTGATTTGGTTTGGGTGAAGTTTGGAAAGAACAGGCTCTGGCCGGACCTTGATGCCCGGCGGGTATCCTTAGTACCCGGCGGGTACACCTGGAAAAGTATGATCGACGCGGCGCGTTCTCAAAGAACCCGGCGTGTCCTTTTAAAAACCCAAAGAACCCGGCGCGTACATGTAGTACACGGCGCGTTCTACCCTATATTTATTGGACCCGGTGCGTACATGTAGTACACGGCGCGTCCTAAAATCAAACTAGTTTACCCGGCGGGTAAGAAAGGTACCCGGCGGGTACACCCTGAAAACCAGCCCAGCCGTTTTAACTCATGACTTGACCAACCATTATCGTGTCGCGATTTTTCTAAGTAACCAATCAAATGACGTTTATAACTCTGATAACTATAAATAATTTTCATAACGTATTATAATTATACGAACTCAAATTATTATACTCAATACGATACATTTTCAAAACAAAGTTCATTTATACGAAACAAACATATTTATGTTATCAAAATATCGATTTCAAATCAATCACCAATACGCCGTATACATTTTCACAACTCAAACGTAATCATTAAACCAAAGTATTTGGTCATTACTAGTTAAGGGAATAACTAGCATAGATGGTCCGTAGAGTCATCTAATCAATTAAACCTTGCGCGTGTAATACGCCCAGCAGGTTTCAACACTTAATCAATTAAACCTTGCGCGTTTAATACGCCCGGCAAGTTTCAATAATCTAATCATTTATCAAAACCTTGCGCGTCTAAGACGCCCTGCAGGTTTCAGTCGATTGAACGACATCAATTCTCTTGTATAATCTCATTAGTGCTTCATAGCATCTCATTAGGCTCAGGTGAGTCTCATAGCCCCTTTTTAAATGCTTTTACCTAGGGGTGAGATACATGCTCATTTTGTTTTACATCTGAACACAAGTATCAAAACATCGCTATATATTACATGAGTAAATCATCTAATCATTTTAAGTCCTCATAGCATAGTTTGGTAATACTTTGTAGCGTGAATGTTAGTGTATGGATCCATATGGGACTGACAATCCCCGTCCGGGTCAGCAAGCACTGACTGGTCAAAACGGACGCATTATCATTTGTTCATACGTATGTTGATTAGGCATACGCATAGAGGCACCCTTGCTCAGGCACTTAATTGTGATCCTGACATCTCAGTTAAGCTCAGACTATGTGCTCATGGCTATATATACATTATATTTGATTAATTTCAAACATCATTATTAAATCTTGTGGTTCATACATCATATCTTATCATTAAACCTGTGAGCTCACCAGCTTTATAGCTGACCTTTTAGCATGTATTCTCAGGTTCTCAGCAGCAGTAGGTCTACCATTCAGGATGCCCATTAGCTCGAGTCGCATTCAGACATCAAGAGATTGTCATGCATTACTATATTTTGTATAATTTAGTTATGCCATAGAATCTCTATCATTTGACTCCAGAGCTTTTGTAAACTATATTATAACAGTGTAAAACTTTTATAATATCAATGTATTTTGTAAAACGACGCATATAGAGTCGTTCATTGTATAACTTGTGTGCTTTGTGTATTGATTAGTCGCGCCCCGAACCGACCCGCTTCCGCATCATAATTTGGGGGCGCGACAGATTGGTATCAGAGCCTAAGGTTATAGTGAACTAGGTTGCATTTAGTGGGCCTAGACTATGACCGTTAGGCAGTATTCTTTATTAGATATAACTGGTTCAGTGATTACACCATATGAGTTTAATTTAACATAGCTTAGCTAACTATGTACAATTAAATGAGTACGATGTGAAATCTGAAAGGGGTTATGCTGAACAGGAATGCATTAGTTGACTCTGACCACGAGAGAAACCGTGACTAATACTTGATTAGTGTTAGACACACAATAGGCTATTATGTTATATAGGCGTATATACATACATAGGCCTCATTTACGTTCTACTCTATAGGCTATTTGTTTGTCCCTTACTTAGGATCTAACAGAACCGAGTCACTCAATCGTTTGCGGAATCAACGATTAAGTTATCACACGAACACAATGAATAATCAAACACAATAATTATGAAACCGAACGTTATATTATTGTTTATGGTCGATCAGATTACAGAGAATTTCGACAAATTGTGTTTAGGGTTTCGTCAACCCTAAAACAGAAAACGTAAAATGTTTAAATACAAAACTGGCATCTGCGACGTCGCACACGACGTCGCAGGCCCAAGCCCATGCGACGTTGACTACGTCGCATGCCCAAAACCTGATGTCGCACCTGCGACGTTACATGCTACGTCGCAGGAGTCAGGAAACGCAAATTTAAATACCAACTACGAGCTAGACCAACTGACAGACACTAAACATGTACCAACAAACTCCCCCGTGTCTTCAGCTTGGTCTTCAAAAATCTTCTTTAAACCCAGCCCGCAGGAAATTGGCCATCGGCATGAATTCCATTAGCCACGCAAACAGTAACAACATTGTAAAACTGCTCGGCTAAACGTCTGTTGAACTCATTCTTCTGACCAACACGAATCCGATCATCATAGAGTTTTCTTAAATCTTTTTCATTAAAATTAATCAAACTCATCGGATCATACAGTCTAAACGTTGCTTGCTTCAAATTCCATATACCTCCAACTTCTGGCCACGGTTCTGAATCTGGTACAAAAGTAATAACCGCTTCACCAGTCTGTGAATCAAGTTCCCATTTTACAAGTCTTCTCAGAAAATAATAAGGAACCGGTTCCAGAGGTATCTCGGTCAAACAGTTAGCAGGCGGATAGTGAATTTTAACCATAGGCTTCCTGGTAACTGGATCAACTTTCCTTTTGAACGTATACCGAGTACCCAACGTCGGTTTCAATTTAGAATATGTCTTCGATAACACTTCCCGACGTAAATTTCTCTGAATGAACTCGGCATAATCATTCTCAAACGGATTAATCAATTTAAGCTGAGCTAATCGATTAATCTCTCCTTTTGGCAACGTGCTCAATCTATCAAAACGCATTCTGAAGTACTGAACTCCATCTTCTCTCTTAATCATAAAAAGATTCCTCTGACACTTCCAGCTTTTAATAACTCCGGTATAATTTCGACTAACCCGGTACACTTGACATTTAACTGGAATAGGAACTGGATTTCGTCCCTTAGGCCACCATTTCTTATTTCTTTCTCTCTTTTCTTCAGCAGTTGATTTCTTCTTAGGAATATCAGAAGATTCAGTTTCAGGAACTGCTGAGTCCGGTGCCTGTGTCTCTGGAGCTGGAGTTGCAGCAGAACTAGATTCTCCATGTTGAGTTTTAGCAGGTCTCTCATCTTCACTTGAATCAGACTCTATAATCGGTGCATCATCATAAGCTTCCCCAGAATGTGCATCATCATACGTTTCATCTGAATTCAACTGTTCCTCTTCAATCGAAACATCCTCATTCATCTGAAAATCATTATCCGTTTCTTCCTCAGAGCCAACTCCACTAGCCATTCTTTGAATAAACGATAAGTCCGCAAATGAATAGTCAACAGCCAGCGGTCTCGGTTGCCCTGGAATATCATCAACACAAAAGTAATCCAAAACAGAAATATTTTCATTGACAGTTTCAAGTACAGGGTTGGGATTTACAGACGCAGGTTCACTTGACTCTAAAGTGGGTATCCCAGACCCAGACTCCCCCGAGGCAAGTAACCTGCCTTCCAAAACATTAACCCTAATCTTCGTTTCCTCAAGCTCCTTAGATTGAACCTCGATCAGTGCAGCTTGTTCAGCAATCTTTTCGTCTTGAGCCTCCAGCTTTTGCTTCATCTTCTGCATATCATCCATAATCTTTTGCATGAATGCTGGAGTCGGTTGAATCTCAAAATCAGCTTGCGGCGATGGGTTGACTGAAGTTCTTGCAGACGAGGAACGACGAACACGACGACGAGGTTCAAAGTCTACATCCTTAGGATCATCACCGTCTCGAATACGTTTGCCAGTATTCTTTGGAACATACACACGCACCTGTTTCAAACGACGCTGGATTCTTTTGTACCTCTGAGAAAACTGACGTCGAATTGTTTCCATCTGAGACGGGTGCGGGACCGCACCATCAGAATCCGAAGGCGTTGGCCCGCCATCATCAGGTTGTTGAACAGGAATTTCTTCAGAATCAGAACTTTCAACCGTGTCATGAGATGCTGGATTGTCCGAGTCAACATGCCCAAACTGCTCGATGTTCTCCAAAAGAGCATCTACATTCTCCCCCGCAGCTTGAACATGAACGTTCACAAATGGTTGCTGCGGTTGTTGGGGTGCCGGAATGTCCATATACTGAGGTTCCGGTGGCGGTACATAGTTCTCATCCACAATAGCACCAAATAAGGGAACATCCCTTGCCGCCTGAACCCCACCTGCACAAATAGTATAGATCCGATTCATCATCGGTGAAATCTTTAATTGCTGATCGATATCACCCTGTGCTTGAAGATCTGGATGATAACGATTGATGTGCAACTGAATAAATCTCGGATATAAGATCCATTTCTGATCCCCGGCATTTGCATTGTCAACCATAGCCTTGAATATAAAACCCGAGAAGTTGAACGGCTTGTTGTACACTAATGCTAACATAGCAGAAGCCAAACTTCGGCTCATACCATCCGTTCCACCTTTCCTATTTCCCAAACAAACGATAATCACATGCATCAGATATCTCCAAACACGTGTGAGGTTCGCTTTCCTATACTGATCAGTGGGAATCCCGGGATATCCAATCCTTTGCATAGCTCCCGAAACGAAAACATGATCAAAACCGACTGGCATATTCGGTTGATCGTTCAGCTGTAAAAGTTCCCGAATACTCTGTTCTGTAATAGTGATTTCCGTACCAGCAACCGTTGAAACCAGTCTTCGAATGTCGTTATCAGTAACAACATTTGCGTTTCTCCAGAAAGGGTTGATCAGATTTCCAAAAGTCACAGTGTTATCCGAAATGGCGTGGAATATCCTTGAACGCCTCAGAAATGCAATCATCTGACGATACGGTGCAGCTTTATCAGAAGTATTATCAAGGTAAGCAGCAGTATTGTGACGCGCTTCGAAAACAAGAGCCATATCTGCAAAAACAGAAACATACAAGATATTCTCGAAAAGCGTTAGAACAAACAAAGTATTCCAAACTTATCACAAACGAAAGGTTTCATTGATATGTTAAATAAGTACAAAGTTACAAACACACATATCAAATCCTAAACCCTAAACCCTAAACCTAAACCTAAACCTAGACCGAAGATCCTGGTTAAACGAATACAGCCAAAATCCAAGACAAGGTCAGGCTAAAATCCAAGACAGGGATGGTATCCCACCAGAACAGAAGGCCGAGATCCAGGATAATAAAGGAATTCCTCCAGACCATAAAACCAAGATTCAGGACAAAGAGAGAATTCCACATAACGGTAAAGGGATTCCTCCAGACCAGAAAACCAAGATTCAGGACAAAGAGAGAATTCCACCGGATCATTAGCCAACTGAGACAAAAATGGTCAAATCTAAGTGACCAGATAAAAACTTTAAGGTGCTGGACCACCAGAAAGCGCAAAAGAATCCACGACCGGAAGAAGATCCTTCTAGCCGCGGACGGGCGAGTAGTGACACTCTTTTGGGCTGAAGCAGTAAGCACTATCTTTGTCGTTCAGCTAGGAACTGAAAGAAATCACTCGCCATTGCTGGACAGAATTTAAAAGTCAGAAAAACGAACATTTGATTGGTAACAAAAAATGTCATTTTTCTGTGATTAGCGACGTAGGTGATGACGTCGCATTTCAAATAGCGACGTAGAAAAGGACGTCGCAGAAAATCAGAATAATAACAATAGCGACGTAGACCGTGACGTCGCACAAAATTCGAGCGACGTCAATAGGTACGTCGCATTTTGCAATTTATTGTGAATTTAATCACATTAATAAAATAGCGACGTAGCGAGGGACGTCGCGTAGGACGTCGCGGTAAAAAGCGACGTAGGGAAGGACGACGTAGGCATGTAAGAATAACTAATGAGGGCGACGTAGGCCACGACGTCGCAGCGTACGTCGCACTGAAGAACATTCATCACCAACCCAGAAACCCTAACCATCAAATTTAGGGGTTTTCAAAATCAAACGCACTAAAAGGTGCGGCAACTTATGGTGATCACGAAAACATAAATTATACGATGTTTAGATCACGATTACACAACTAATTCAACCCAAACCGAGAACCCTAAAACCCGCAATATACATTTAACGATTAACGCAAAAATACACGGTGAAAAAGGGTAAGATTGGTACCTAAGTGTGCGGAATAACGAGTAGAAGAAAACTACGAGAGTGAATCGGAGTGAAAACGGCTACAAATCACGAAAATGCTCGAAGCAGTGCTACGTCGCAAATCGCCAATGGTACGTCGCAGGCTACGTCGCAGGTGAATATTGAATAGTGTGACGTTTTACGTCGCGGTTGAGACGATATATAGTCTAACCCTATGTGCGACGTAGGCTGGGACGTCGCAGGCGACGTTGAGTGGGACGTCGCATAGAGCAGTCAGTATGTGATTTGAGTCGATTTTGAAATTTTCAAGAACCATTTACTCGTTATTTTAGCAAATAATATCTAAATGAGTCGTGACTTGTGAAAAATAACATAGAATAAAAATAAAGTATAAAATAACGAAAAAATCTTTTTGGTATTTTCTTTAATATCACAAAAGGTAAAAATATAACAGAATAAAATTACTAACACTCTATTTTTGGTGACGGAGTTGTTTTGTCTGATTAGGGATCATATCGGAATAACATGCATTTATTAGGAATAGTAAGTGTTATTTCGATCATCAGTATATTTGTCCACTTTAAATTTACGTGGTACATTTAAAACACCTGTTATAAAAATTATTTCAAAACGATTATTGGTATTGTTTGTCCACCTAAACACGTTACATCCGTGTCTGTGAGTTAACCTTTTATTGTTAGTATGAATATTTCTCCGTGGTCCCCACCATAGATATACCCCTATAACTTAGACATGAACATAGTTTCTAAATTTAGAAAGAATATAAGAGAATCAATTTTAAGAATCAAGCCAGCGGTGACAGGTCTGTACTTGCGTACAACAGAGCAACATAACTTGATTCAGGTATAAGCAAAACCAAACGCAGTCCAACCAAAATGAGTGGCGACCTTGTTTAGTACCTTAAATTTAAGACGTTGCAAGTACTTTGACTCACGTTTGCTTAGTTTTGAGAGTAAGCTGAATTGAGACCAGGTCTGCACTTACGTACAACAGAGGAAACAATCAGCATACTCCCCCAAAAGATCTCAGATATTCGATCCAAAAATAGAAGTATGTCAAGCTATGCTAAGGAATTAAGACATAGAGTCGTACATCACGAGGTGTTTACCACATGATCATAGACAAGTATTTAAATTACTTCTTAATATCTCAGAGACCGGTGTGTACCATGCCTACCAATACATCGTATGATGAAGATAATTTAGATAAAAAATGTTTTAAGTGTGTCAGATAAACCTACTGACACATCCAAGATAAACCTTAAAATTCCATTTTGTGCATGTCACCCGATGTACTATCATATCCCAAGTTGTTTACAGACACAACTTCAACGTCTATTTTAAAAATGTAGCAACCTTGCGTTTTTCTTTAATACTAAAGAGTATAAAGAGTGGCTGTTGCGAGTTTTTTTTTTTTTTTTTTTTTTTTAAATTGAATTTAAAAACTTAAAAAAAAAAAAATCCAAGTCACAAATCATTTCTTTGACTGAAAGAACCTTAAACCTATCAGAGTGACCAGTTCAATAAAACGTGATCGCAAAAAGGCTTTTGTGAAAAGGTCCGCACACTGCTTAAGGGTATCTATATGTACGACATCTATAAGGTGTTTCTCAAAGCAATCCCGTATGAAGTGGAACCTAAGTTCAATATGTTTGGTCTTAGAGTGCTGTACGGGATTGTGTGTTATAGATATAGCAGCTGTATTATCAATGTAAATAGGAGTCATAGAGAGATTGAACCCGTAATCACGCAGCTGATGCTGAATCCAGAGAACTTGAGAACAGCAACTTGCAGCAGCAACATACTCGGCTTCAGCTGTGGAAATAGCAACCGCAGTCTGCTTTTTGCACTGCCAAGAAACTAAGCGCGATCCAAGGAACTGACATCTTCCAGTAGTTGACTTCATATCTATCTTGCAGCCACCAAGATCCGAATCCGAATAGGCAGTTAACTCGAAGTTTTTCTCGTTTGAATACCATAGACCCAGAGATGGCCTAAAAGCGAGATATCCAAAAATGCGTTTTACTGCCTTCATATGAGACACCTTCGGATTTGCTTGAAATCGTGAGCAGAGTGAAACAGCAAACACTATATCTGGTCTTGAGGCAGTCAGGTACATGAGAGAGCCTATCATTGAGCGATAGTCTTTCTCCTTGCAATCTTCATCATCCTCATTAGGTCCAAGATTGTGTCTTGCTTCAATTGGAGTGCCGTAGTGTTTACAGTTGAGCAATTCATATCGCTTTAACATGTCAGTGACATATTTTGACTGGTGGATATAAATTCCATTGTCAGATTGCTCAACCTGTAGTCCCATAAAGAACGTAAGTTCCCCCATAGCACTCATTTCAAACTCAGATTTCATCAGTCTTTCAAAATCCTTGCACAACTGATCATTAGTTGATCCAAAAATTATGTCGTCCACATAGACCTGCACAAGTAACAAATCCGCTCCTTCCCGTTTGATGAAAAGCGTGCTATCAGTCTGTCCTCTGTCAAAACCATTCTTCAGCAAGTACTTGGCAAGTCGCTCATACCAAAGTCGAGGAGATTGATGAAGACCATACAAAGCTTTCTTCAGCTTGCAAACATGATTAGGATGCTTTGGGTCTTCAAAACCAGGAGGCTGACACACATAAATCACTACGTCGACATCTCCATATAGAAAGGCACACTTCACGTCAAGTTGATACACACGGAATCCTTTAAAAGAAGCATAGGCTAGAAAAATCCGAATTGATTCCAAACGAGCAACAGGAGCGAAAACTTCATCATAGTCAATACCTTCTAATTGACTATATCCTTGAACTACCAGACGGGCTTTATTTCGAATAACCGCCCCACGATCATCCATTTTGTTACGGTAAACCCAACGAGTACCCGTCAAGTGAGCACCCTTGGGTAGAGGAACAATTTCCCAAACATTCATCTTGTTTATTTGCTGTAGTTCCTCCTGCATAGCCTCGACCCAAGATGGATCCTTTAAGGCTTGTTCAACCTTTTTAGGTTCAATTTGAGACAAATGACATGAATCGATATGAGCAATAAGTCCCAAAAGCTGCTGAGCTGAAGTCTGCTTTACTTGCTGTCGTGTTTGAACAGATGCATGAGGATCACCAATGATATTATCAATGAGGTGATCCTTATGTATACGAGTTTCTGGTATGGCACTTGGCACAAGATCCACACCTAGATTGTTCAAATCTCCCTCAGTTTCAGGAGTAGCAGCAGACTCAGGAGAGGCTAACTCTTCTTCTTCTCCTTCATCTTCAGGAGAAAATAAGTGAGAGTAGGCCATTGTTTCTTCCATTTCATCTTCTTCTTGAGGTTCCTCTAAAGGAGGCATGTTTGGATCATATGGAAGCTCCTTTGTGTAGTTATAAACTGTTTTAGAAGGAGCAGCCGAAGATGGTGGAGTAGGAGATGGTGTAGTTGGTGGTGATTTGGTTGTTGGTTGTGGTTGTGTGGGTGTTGTTTGTGAAGGTGTAGGAGTAGTTTGTGGAGGTGTAGGATTTTAGTCGGTGGAGGTGCGGGTGTTGCATTGGAAGATGGGTCGGATGGTTTATTATGTACAGGTGTATCTTGAGTAAGATCAAGCTCATGAAGTATAGAAACCAATTCTTCCGTTTCATCTTCTTCCGGAATATTGAAAGAGTTGAAGAGGTTTCCATAGTTGAAAAACCAATCCGGACCCATTCCTTGAGGAGGTTCCGTATACCTTAAACATTTCACTTCAAAATGCTCCTCAATCTGATTCGTTGATTTGTTAAAGACTCTTTTGTTCGGAGAGTTGACTGAATATCCAAGAAAAATCCCTTCAACAGCTTTATCACCAAACTTAGAGACCTTATCTTTTGTTATCATGATCAGGCATGGACACCCAAATGGTTCTAGGAACTGCAGATTTGGCTTACGGTTATTGAAAAGTTCATAACATGTTTTGTTCTTTTTCTTAACCGTGAGTACTCTGTTGAGAACATAACAGGCAGTATTAACTGCCTCAGCCCAGAAGATGATTGGTAACTTGGAGTCAGCTAACATAGTCCGAGCTGTCTCGATGATTGTCCTGTTCTTTCTTTCTGCAACTCCATTCTGTTGTGGAGTTCTCGGAGCACTAAATTGATGCTCAATACCTCTTGTAGCACAAAACAATTCGAGAGTTGAGTTCTTGAATTCAGTTCCATTATCGCTTCGTATCCTTTTCACCTTCAAGTTGCACAGATTTGCCAACTTGTCCAACAAATACACCAGAATCTCAGGAGTTTCCCCCTTTGTGGTCAAAAAGTAAACCCACGAAAACCTTGAGTAGTCATCAGTAACTACCAAGCAGTAAGACCGACCACCAATGCTCTTTGTAGAGACTGGACCAAAAAGATCCATATGCAGTAGTTCCAATGGAGCATTTATGGAATTCACCTGCTTAGACTTATGGGACTTCTTACGTAGCTTTCCTTTTTGGCAGGAGATACAGTCATCCTTTAGAGCAAATGACTGTTTCGGAACTCCTAGCACTAGGTCATTTTTAGTCAAGAAATTCATTTTTCGGAAATGAATATGTCCCATTCGTCTGTGCCAAAGCAGTGATTCCTTTTCAGAAGCCTTAGACAAGAGACACGTATACTCGTTCGAGGTCTCAACAGTTCTCATGTTCAGAATGTATGTGTCATTCTTTCTTGGTGCTCTCAGTAACACCCATTCTTCTGGAATGACATACCCAGGCTTCAGTATCACACACTCTGTCTTTGTGAACACAGTGGTATAATCTTTATCACAGACCTGTGAAACACTTAGCAAGTTGTGCGTAAGCTGTTCCACGTAGTTCACATTTTCAAAACTAACATTGCCGTTAGTTAGCGTTCCTCTTCCAGAAATGGTTCCCCCAGTATCTCCAGCAAAGGCAACATATCCTCCTGCGTATGGTTTAATATCCACAAGAAGAGATACATCGCCTGTCATATGTCCGAGCAGCCGCTATCTAAATACCATTCACTATCTTTAACACGTTCTGACTGCTGCAACACACAAACGAAGGAGATTAGTGAGAAACGGTGACCCAAGCCTTTACAGACTTAGGTCGACCGTGGTCATCAACAATAAGCACGTCAGATAGGATTTTATCTTTAAACAAATTAGAATTTTTATCTGATGTGTTATTGTTGACGACTGAAGAGTCAAAATCAGACTCTATTCGTTTCCAAACTTTAGAAGGTTCGGAATTGATATTAGAAGTAATGTTGGGCTTTTGAATTGGCAAAGATTTTTGCTCAACATTACTTGGCTTTAAAACAGGCTTGGGAGAGTTTGAGTGACGCCTAGGTGGAGATTTTGAAAAAGAATTTCTGTAAACAGATGTCCTAGGCATCTCTCTCCCATAGCGCTGATTTGACAGCTTTGGGCATTCACGAATTAAATGTCCTTGTTTCTTGCAGTAGAAACAAGAACGAGTCTCAACAAACGGTTGAGGCTGAGGAATTACCACAGGAGGTGGAGAAACATTTCTAGAGCATGAACATTGAGTACACGTCTTAGAAGATGTTTGTTTTGGTTGAGAGGTTGAAGTTGATGGTTTATCATACGAAACATTTTCATTTAATAATTTTCTTTGCAAAATCTTTACAGGTGACTGTAAAGTTTGTTGTTTCGAGTTTAAAACCTTGGCTTTTCCTTTATTTGGTTGAACCTTAATTTCAGGTTCAACCTTTGAAATCACTTTTTCAGGTTTAACTGCAACCTTCTTAACCTCAGGATACTCCTGATCCGTAATGTCCTCAATCTCAACAATCTCCTCAATACTTACAGGAGATTCATTCTTTAACTCAACACTTTCCTTAACACTAACAGGAGATTCATGCACAGACTTAACAAACGTTGGCAAGGGGTACTCTGGCCGCTTGGTTTTCTCCTTTGCCGGTTTGTTGTGTTTGGTCTCTTTAGCATCTTTAGCTTTTATTCCATAAAGCTTTGACCAATCAACTTGAATCTCTTCAAAGCCCTCCTTAACAGGCAGGGGACAGTGAGTAGTAGGAGGAGGAACTGAGTGGTATCCCAATCCCTCATTCTTTTTCCCACTCGTACCATGCTTGCTAAGAATTTCATTAAAGACAACCGTTGAGGAATTTGAACCTAAGATTTTACTCTTATAATTCTCATACTCATTTTTTAAATCTGTAAGTTCTTTCTTTAGCAGCTCAATTTCAACAAGATAGCTTTTAATGGCATCTTCTTGACTAAAAACCTTAGATTTATATTTCTGAGTATCTAACCGATGAGCCTCAAGATGTTTTTCATAAAGTTTCTCATTAGCTTTTAAGAAATTATTTGATTCGGTTAGTTTTTCATTCTTTTTCCTCAACTCAGCGGTGTCTGTCTGATATGCCTTTAGAGATTCAGTTAACTTAATGCATGAAATACAATTTAACGGTTCATCAGGTACCTCATTCACAATGTGAGCCATCAGACACTGTTGGTAATGCTGGGAGACAGCCGTCCAATCCTGACTTGTGGGCTCAAAAACAATTAGGGCATTATCAGCAGGCCCTTTCTTGGTAACTTCCATTTCTTTGGCCTTTGGAGGAGTAGAAGGTGTTGTGAATCCCGATGCTGGCATTTTGGGTTTCTCGCACTCCCTAGCGAAGTGACCCAAATTTTGACAATTGTAACATCGGACCTTACTCTTGTTAAATCCAAAGCCAGTCTTTCCATCACCTTCCAAGCTTTTACGCCCTGTCCTCTGCAAGAACTTTTGAATTCTTCGGGTGATCATTGCCACATTCCAAGTTAGATCCATTTGCTCCAGATCATCTTCATCAAGCTGAGCATAGTCTTCCTTAGTCAGCTCCAAAGTAAGATTCGGTTGAGTTACCAAATCCTTGTATGAGCTTAAGAAAGCTGTGTAAATGGCAGCTTGCTCCTGAATAGCAGGTGAGACTTGAACCTGTTGTTGATTTGAAGAAGGTCCAGTCATGAAAACAGAATGAATCCCATCGGAAGAAGAAGAAGAGGTTGATGAAGCATTTGTATTTGTCATGAAGGCGACTCCAGATCCATAAGTCTTTCCAGAGTTGATCTGAACACCATACACACTAGGATTCTGAACAGCAGCACCAGACCTAGTTTCTTTCTTCTTAATCTCCATCGCGTGAGCTTGAAGATCCCCTATCAACGTATCCAAAGACATGTTTGCAAGTTCTTCATTTTCTTTTAAAAATTGAACTTTAACATCCCAAGAACTTGGCAACACATCCAGTAGCTTCTTATTTACTTCAATTGAAGGAAAAGTATAACCCCCTTCAAACAACTCACCAACTAACCGTGAGTACCTAGTGAATAAAGAAGTCGTGTCTTCATTAGGAAGGATGTCAAAGATATCGTACTGTTTCTTAATCAGTTCGAGCTTGGCTTCCTTGTACTTATCATTTCCTCCACAACGAGTTTCAATTGCCTTCCATAAATCAAAGGCTGTTTCATGAGTTCTGAAAAGCCATAGAACATCCTTGGTTAGACACATTTTAATCATTGAAAAAGACTTTCTTTCAGTATCAAAATCTTTCTTCTCCTCGGGAGACATAGCTTTATAGGTCTTAGCAGGACGAATACCACGGTATTCCCCTTCAGCTAAAGGAGCTACATAACGCTCACGTAATGGTCCCCATAACTCTGGACAATGAAAATCAATGTATTGCTCAACTCGGTCTCTCTAGTATACATAATCCATGTCCGCAGTAAATAGTGGAGGTTTATTACTTGAACCTATGTCATTACTTTGTTTGATCATTTCTCTCAATCCTCTAATATCCTCTTTATCAGCTGCCATTGTAATTACTTAATCGAAGAAAAAAAAATCAAACTTCTGATATTAGCGACGTAGATGAGTACGTCGCACAAAGATTATGCGACGGCGATAGGTACGTCGCAAAAAGCAAAGGATTCAATTAAGAATCAGAAATATGCGACGTTTAGAGGTACGTCGCAGATGACGTCGCAGAGGACGTCGCAGAATCACACTACGTCGCAACAAGACGTCGCAACACAGCGTCGCAGAAGACTAATTAAAGTCAAAATAACGACGTCGCGGATGACGTCGCAACAGTACGTCGCACAGACTAATTAAAGTCCAAATTACTAACGTCGCACGCGACGTAGCAGATGACGTCGCAGGTAACGTCGTAAAACACGAAAACCTGCGGCCAAAAACCCTAAAAACGAATTTTTAACCCAAAAACCAAAACCACGAATGATGATCGACGAAAACTTTCAATAATCCCAGTAATATCGATCGAACACCTGTAAAAACACAAAAAAACAAACGTAATAATCACAAAACAATATGAGAATCACGTCGCTTTATCCCGAACTCGATCCTAATCGCCAAAAACGAGCACTTTCTGCTCTGATACCAGTTGTTTGTCCCTTACTTAGGATCTAACAGAACCGAGTCACTCAATCGTTTGCGGAATCAACGATTAAGTTATCACACGAACACAATGAATAATCAAACACAATAATTATGAAACCGAACGTTATATTATTGCTTATGGTCGATCAGATTACAGAGAATTTTGACAAATTGTGTTTAGGGTTTCGTCAACCCTAAAACAGAAAACGTAAAACGTTTAAATACAAAACTGGCATCTGCGACGTCGCACACGACGTCGCAGGCCCAAGCCCATGCGACGTTGACTACGTCGCAGGCCCAAAACCTGACGTCGCACCTGCGACGTTACACGCTACGTCGCAGGAGTCAGGAAACGCAAATCTAAATACAAACTACGAGCTAGACCAACTGACAGACACTAAACATGTACCAACACTATTATATATTGAAGATATAAGGATAGGCCTCACCAGCGTATTATCTTCTAAGCTATTATATATCTCAAATATATATAGATATCTCGCGATAATATACACATTAACACTCTCACTACCAAAGACGACGAGTATAACTACTATCGTCTATCCATTTATACGCGCATAGCATCTCACAACACAATTCCGCTGTACCATCGTATGTTCGCGAGGAGTATATCATTTCGTATTTCCTCCATCATTATATTTCCTTAGAATCACAAATGGAACTTATTGTTTGAAGGACTATAGGCTCCATACGTAGAACCATACCCCACCTACTCGCAAACTCGCATCTAAATCATGCCGCCAAAGAGGAAAGGTTTCAGTCAAGCTGAACTCAATGCTGCGGTTACCCGAGCTGTAGCCGAAGCCATGGCTGCTCGAGACGCTCAAAGGAATGAAGAGACAGTCAATACCACTCCTACTCCTGTTATCAAACCTTGTTCCTACAAGGACTTTCTCAGCTGCAAGCCACTCTACTTTAAGGGCACGGAAGGTGCTATTGGCTTAATCCGATGGATTGAAAAAATGGAATCTGTCTTCAGTCTCTGTAACTGTGCTGAAGATAGTAAGGTCAAGTTTGCTGCTTACACCTTTCAAGAAGGTGCACTAACGTGGTGGAACACCCACGCAAACTCTATTGGCGTCGAGATCGCAAACCGACTTCCTTGGCCTGAATTGAAGAAAAAGCTAAGGGAGAAGTACTGTCGCGAGGAAGAATTACACCGACTGGAAGTGGAGTTCTGGCATCTGGAGGTACAAGGGAACGATATTGCTGGGTACACCACCAAGTTCCAGCAATTCGCTCTGTTGTGCCCAGGTTTGGTTGATACGGAAGGAAAAAGTATCAAGAAGTACATCCACGGCCTCCCAGAGAATATCCAGGGGAATGTCACCTCAGCTCAACCAACCACTCTGGAAAGAGCTATCGGAATTGCTCATGAACTTATGGCAATGGTTGTCAGCCGTGAGACATCTGTTCCATCTTCTAGTAACAACAACAAAAGAAAGTGGTTTGGGAACACCACTCAAAACCAATCATCATCAAAGAAGTCTGAGTCTGATAAAACCACCAACACTGGTTCTAGCTCCAGCAAGGGTTACACTGGAAATAAGCCCTATTGTTCAAAGTGCCACCGACATCATGATGGTCCTTGCGGTACACCATGTGGAAAGTGTCAGAGGTATGGACATTTGACCAAAGACTGTAGGTCTACCACCGTCAACACCAACACCACCACTAGCCAACCAAAGTCCTGCTATGAGTGTGGAGAAACTGGTCACTTTAGGAATGAGTGCCCAAAGCTGAAGAACAAGGGTAACAACACTGCGAAGGGAAGAGCTTTCGTTCTGAACTCAGGAGAGGCCCGTCAAGACCCGAATGTGGTCTCGGGTACATTTCTTCTCAACAATCTTACTGCTTCTGTTCTGTTTGATTCTGGTGCTGATAGGAGCTTCATATCTGATGAGTTTAGTCCATTGCTTGACATTGCCCCTATTGCTTTAGATGCTAGGTATATTGTAGAGTTAGCTAATGGTAAACTCATAGAGACCGATAGTGTGATACCTAATTGCACTTTAAATCTATCTGATGAAATCTTCTCTATTGACCTTATACCCGTTGAGATTGGAAGTTTCGACGTCATTATTGGAATGGATTGGTTATCCAAGCACCGAGCTGAAATTGTCTGCTATGACAAAATTGTCCGTATTCCTCTTGTCACCGGTAGTACTCTAATCATACAAGGGGAGACCGGTAGGACGAGACTGAATATCATATCCTGCATGAAAACTCGCAAGTACCTTAGGAAAGGGTACCAAGCAATCCTCGCACATGTCTTGGAGAAAAATTCGGAAGAGAAACGACTTGAGGATGTGCCCATTGTTAGAGATTATCCAGAAGTCTTTCCCGAAGACTTACCTGGCCTTCCACCACCGAGACAAGTTGAGTTCTCGATCGATCTCGTGCCGGGGGCAGCACCTGTTGCACGAGCACCATATCGTTTAGCCCCTTCAGAACTTCAGGAGTTGTCTACTCAGTTGCAGGAACTCCTGGATAAGGGATTCATTAGACCGAGTTCTTCACCATGGGGAGCTCCGGTTCTGTTTGTGAAAAAGAAAGACGGTTCATTCAGAATGTGTATCGACTATAGAGAGTTGAACAAATTGACCGTCAAGAACCGTTACCCACTTCCTCGTATTGATGACCTATTCGACCAAATTCAAGGGTCAAGTTTCTATTCGAAGATAGATCTAAGATCAGGTTATCATCAGTTACGAGTTCGTGACATCGACATCCCAAGGACTGCCTTCCGAACTCGCTATGGACATTATGAGTTCCAAGTGACGCCATTTGGTTTGACTAACGCACCGGCAGTATTCATGGACCTTATGAACCGAGTGTGCAAACCATATCTCGACAAGTTTGTCATTGTTTTCATCGATGACATTCTTATTTACTCGCGCAATGAGCAAGAGCACGCGCAGCATCTGAAAGTCATTCTAGAACTTCTTAGACACGAAGAGTTAAATGCTAAATTCTCCAAGTGTGAGTTCTGGATGCAAACCGTTCAATTCCTTGGTCATGTGATTGATAGTCAAGGAATTCACGTAGATCCATCAAAGATTGAGGCTATCAAGTGCTGGCAAGCACCGACGACGCCGACCGAAGTACGCCAATTCTTAGGACTGGCAGGTTATTATCGGCGTTTCATTGAGAATTTCTCCAAAATAGCTCAACCTCTCACCATACTGACTCAGAAGGAAAAGAAGTTCGATTGAACTGATAAACAAGAGTCAGCATTTCAGCTATTGAAGCAAAAGCTTTGCAGTGCACCAATTCTATCATTACCCGAAGGCAATGAAGACTTCGTGGTATACTGCGATGCCTCACACCAAGGTCTTGGTTGCGTGTTGATGCAACGAGACAAGGTTATTGCCTACGCCTCCCGACAACTCAAAGTTCACGAGAAGAACTACACAACTCATGATCTCGAATTAGGAGCTGTAGTGTTCGCTCTCAAGATCTGGAGACACTATCTGTATGGCACAAAATGTACCATCTTCACCGATCACAAAAGCCTCCAGCATATATTCGATCAGAAGGATCTCAATATGAGGCAACGTCGCTGGGTCGAGTTACTCACCGACTATGACTGCGAGATCAAGTACCATCCGGGCAAAGCAAATGTGGTTGCCGATGCCCTAAGTCGCAAAGAGCGCACAAAACCACTTCGAGTCCGAGCCCTTAGCATAATCATCCATAATGATCTAATCATTCAAATTCTCACTGCTCAACTCGAAGCATTGAAACCTGAAAACATCAAGGAGGAGGCCTTGCGAAATATGGAGAATCAATTTGAAACCAAACCCAATGGGGTCAAATACTTCGCAAACCGAATCTGGTTACCCAAGTTCGGAAATCTTCGAGACTTGGTGATGGATGAAGCTCACAAGTCCAAATATTCTATACATCCTGGATCTGACAAGATGTATCATGGCATCAAGGGATCATACTGGTGGCCAAACATGAAAGCAGAGATTGCCACGTATGTCAGCAAGTGCCTCACATGTTCAAAAGTTAAAGCTGAATATCAGAAGCCCACCGGTTTGCTACAGCAACCGGACATTCCAGAATGGAAAGGGGAGCAAATCGCTATGGATTTCATCACTAAACTCCCAAGAACAGCTAGCGGTTGCGACACCATTTGGGTGATCGTAGACCGGCTCACCAAATCAGCTCATTTTATCGCCATCAAGGAAACTGACAAAATGGAACGTCTCACACGAATCTATTTGAAGGAGATCGTATCCCGACACGGCGTTCCAATCTCAATTATCTCTGATAGAGACAGCCGATTCACATCTAACTTTTGGCAATCATTGCAAAAGTCATTGGGTACTCGTTTAGATATGAGTACAGCCTATCATCCACAAACCGATGGCCAAAGTGAAAGGACTATTCAAACACTGGAAGATATGTTACGCGCATGCGTAATTGATTTCGGTGCAAATTGGGAGCATCATTTGCCTTTGTGCGAATTCTCATACAACAACAGTTACCACACCAGCATCAAGGCTGCACCTTTCGAGGCACTGTACGGTCGTAAGTGCCGATCGCCTATCTGTTGGACCGAGGTTGGAGATAGCCAACTCACTGGTCCTGAAATCATTCATGAAACCACCGAGAAGATCGTTGGTATCCAACAACGGCTGAAGGCCGCACGTGATCGTCAGAAAAGTTATGCTAACGTGAGACGCAAGCATCTCGAGTTCCAAGTTGGAGATCGAGTGTTGCTCAAAGTATCACCTTGGAAAGGTGTCATCCGTTTTGGCAAACGTGGGAAATTGAATCCCAGATACATCGGACCTTTTGAGATCCTTGAAAAGATTGGTCCAGTCGCATATCGATTGCCGCTACCTCTAGAGCTCAGTAGCGTGCATCCCACATTTCACGTTTCTAACCTAAAGAAATGCCTGTCCGACGAGACACTCATTATTCCGCTCGAGGAAATTCAAATCGACGACAAACTTCATTTTGTCGAGACACCAGTGGAGATCATGGACCGTGAGGTCAAACAGCTTAAGCAAAGTCGTATCCCCATCGTCAAGGTTCGGTGGAATTCGCGGCGAGGTCCGGAATTCACCTGGGAACGGGAAGATCAGATGCGACTCAAATATCCACATCTATTTTCAGACTCCTCTCACGCGCCAACTCAGAGCTGAATTTCGGGACGAAATTCTCTTAACAAGGGGATAATGTGACACCCGTCAAATTAGGACTAGTTTTTAGTTCCTAATCATTTAGAAATACATGTAATAAGTTCTATGTATTAGGCTAATTTTACGTATCAATATATATATTGTTGAATATATATCAGTACGCGATTATATTTAATCGTTCATTTTCAAATCGGCCAAATTTTCGATTCACTTATACGGCATTGGTGAAAAACAAATATTAAGTAATATGAAACTATTATTTAATAACTCATTATTTATTATATATTATTTACATAATATATAAAGTATTCGTATCGTACAAATGTAAAACATTCGTGACAAAACATATAAATAATGTATTATTATTGGAAATAATAATTATTATTTACATTCGATTAAAATAAAACATATTTTGTTTTATATCATTTTACTCAAACGCGACGAAATAAATTAAATCGTGTCCGTCTCAGAAAGATAAAACAAATATATATTTTTATATCTCATTAAAAGTATTTTTATTAAAATACTTCGATTAAAATACGTACGATATCAATTATAGAAATTTATCGAATTAAAACATTTTACTACTTTTCGATCGGGTACAAAAACACGGGTATTTTGTACTTCGCATTGGAGCCACCCAACTCCAATTATTGGAGCTGGGCATAATCCAACCGAACGCACCCTTTTGTTTTCATTTCATTCTCAATCTCACTCTCTAACACTCTCGGCTCTCTCTCTAAATCCACAAACAACAACAACGAATCACAACGATAAATCATCATCATCATCGTGATCCTCTTCCATCGTTTTCATCATCATCCATTCATCACCTTCATCACGTTCATAAATCATTGTAAGGGAAATCACAAACTTATTCTTTAAAATTTCGTATTTAAATACCTTGTATTATCATGTATTGATGCTAGAATAGATTATTGTTGGTTAGAATGCGGATTTGATTTGGTTTGGGTGAAGTTTGGAAAGAACAGGCTCTGGCCGGACCTTGATGCCTGGCGGGTATCCTTAGTACCCGGCGGGTACACCTGGAAAAATATGATCCACGCGGCGCGTTCTCAAAGAACCCGGCGTGTCCTTTTAAAAACCCAAAGAACCCGGCGCGTACATGTAGTACACGGCGCGTTCTACCCTATATTTATTGGACCCGGTGCATACATGTAGTACACGGCGCGTCCTAAAATCAAACTAGTTTACCCGGCGGGTAAGAAAGGTACCCGGCGGGTACACCCTGAAAACCAGCCCAGCCGTTTTAACTCATGACTTGACCAACCATTATCGTGTCGCGATTTTTCTAAGTAACCAATCAAATGACGTTTATAACTCTGATAACTATAAATAATTTTCATAACGTATTATAATTATACGAACTCAAATTATTATACTCAATACGATACGTTTTCAAAACAAAGTTCATTTATACGAAACAAACATATTTATGTTATCAAAATATCTATTTCAAATCAATCACCAATACGCCGTATACATTTTCACAACTCAAATGTAATCATTAAACCAAAGTATTTGGTCATTACTAGTTAAGGGAATAACTAGCATAGATGGTCCGTAGAGTCATCTAATCAATTAAACCTTGCGCGTGTAATACGCCCAGCAGGTTTCAACACTTAATCAATTAAACCTTGCGCGTTTAATACGCCCGACAAGTTTCAATAATCTAATCATTTATCAAAACCTTGCGCGTCTAAGACGCCCTGCAGGTTTCAGTCGATTGAACGACATCAATTCTCTTGTATAATCTCATTAGTGCTTCATAGCATCTCATTAGGCTCAGGTGAGTCTCATAGCCCCTTTTTAAATGCTTTTACCTAGGGGTGAGATACATGCTCATTTTGTTTTACATCTGAACACAAGTATCAAAACATCGCTATATATTACATGAGTAAATCATCTAATCATTTTAAGTCCTCATAGCATAGTTTGGTAATACTTTGTAGCGTGAATGTTAGTGTATGGATCCATATGGGACTGACAATCCCCGTCCGGGTCAGCAAGCACTGACTGGTCAAAACGGACGCATTATCATTTGTTCATACGTATGTTGATTAGGCATACGCATAGAGGCACCCTTGCTCAGGCACTTAATTGTGATCCTGACATCTCAGTTAAGCTCAGACTATGTGCTCATGGCTATATATACATTATATTTGATTAATTTCAAACATCATTATTAAATCTTGTGGTTCATACATCATATCTTATCATTAAACCAGTGAGCTCACCAGCTTTATAGCTGACCTTTTAGCATGTATTCTTAGGTTCTCAGCAACAGTAGGTCTACCATTCAGGATGCCCATTAGCTCGAGTCGCATTCAGACATCAAGAGATTGTCATGCATTACTATATTTTGTATAATTTAGTTATGCCATAGAATCTCTATCATTTGACTCCAGAGCTTTTGTAAACTATATTATAACAGTGTAAAACTTTTATAATATCAATGTATTTTGTAAAACGACGCATATAGAGTCGTTCATTGTATAACTTGTGTGCTTTGTGTATTGATTAGTCGCGCCCCGAACCGACCCGCTTCCGCATCATAATTTGAGGGTGCGACAACAGTGAATAGACAGTAGTAAACAATAAATAGTGAATAGTGATTAGTAGCTAGAATGAATTGAGTAAGTTGAATGCATACTAAGTGTAAGTAAGTTGAAAAAGTAATATGCACATTGGTGCATAAATCGTTTCAGTAGTATGAGTACAGATATATGTAATAGTTGATTAGATGGTTAAGTGATAAAGTTGATTAGTTGTTTATGTAATAATGTTAGCTACATTATATGTATAGCTGAAAGTTATGAGATTGAACAGATATATGTGAATAGTTGAGATAAAGATAGAAAGTGAAGTTTGGATAGTATATGTTTATGTCTGGAACTACAAAGTAAAGAAGTATATCGGAGTAAGTAAACGTTTCCGCACAAGTAGAGAAAGTGATAAGATTTAATAGACAAGAATGACATTCGTGAGGACACGAATAAGATAAGTGGGGGAGAGTTGTAACACCCCAGTTTTCAAGGTATTATTTTAGTGTACAAAAATATATACTTATTTTAATTGTAGATCTTTTAATAATAAGTTATAATAGAAAACGTAAATAGTTGTTCAGCTCCAAACAATGATAGACACGGAGTGTAAAATAAAACACATACATATCTCTAATATGTACGTAGGTATCACTTAACACTCTAAAAAGTTCCAGAACACATAAATGAAAGAAAGAAAATCGCAGGACCATTCTTTAACACAAAAATCAGTTTCTAATCTTCCATTCAAGCTAGAGAAATCATAATTATCATCCTTTGATTATTCCTAACATCAAAGAAAGTAAGTGTTCTTCAATTTCCTAAACCTAGAAAATGGGTTTTTTTTATTAGTAAGTTTTAATTCGAAATTGAGATTAGTAATTGATTAGTTTGATGTTAGTTAGTGTTCTTATAATCTTTAGTAATCATATTACATGGTGAAAGTAATGAAATCATGATTTGTGTTCTTGAGTGAATTTAGGGGTTTTGCTAAATCCTTGTAAATTTATATAATAATCTTCAAAGTGTGATTAGAGGTGTTAATAGATTATGATTATGATGATAGAACAAGTAATTAAAGTAGTAAGTTGATTATGAGATGTTTTGAGTAAAGCTTGACTATGAATATGAAAAGTGATTAGTTAATGAAAAGTGATTATGAATTCATGAATTAGTAATAACTCAAATGATTAGTAGTTAAAAGAATATTATAGTATGAGTAGAATTATGAAAGTGTAACTAGCTAGTTTAATTAAAGTAAAGGAAAGTTAATTAAAGTAAGAAAGAGGTGTTAGATGATTTTTAGTGAAAGTGTGATTAGTTGTACTTAATTGTGTTATGTGTTCATGTGTTATGTGCTAAAGATGTGCCATCCTCAAGTGATCAATTAGCCACAAGTTGTTTAATTCATCAAGGTGAGTTATATGAAAGTGAATAGCTTTCGAGCTAAAGATTCACATAATTGTGTAAAGAGTAAGTGATTAGTTTTAATTAATATGAAAAGATTATGATAAAGATTCATGTGACTAGAATGGTTAACTTATGTTAGCCATGTGATGATTAGAATGGTTGATCAAGATTAGCCATGTTTCGATTAGTAGCTAACTTATGTTAGCAAAAATGTGATTAGTCTAGCTAATTAGATATTAGCTAGAATGTGATTAAACTAGCTAGTTAGATATTAGCTAGTATAATCAAAAGATGTGTGCACATATGAAAGTGAAAGTGTAGATTCAAGTGGAAGTGAAAGCTCAATGAAAGTGAAAGTGTAGATTCAAGTGAAAGTGAAAGCTCAATGGAAGTGAAAATGAATACAAGAAAGGGAAGAACTTCCATATTTTTGCTTATAATATATATAGTTATTATTATATTAATGCAATGTTTTAATTAGTAGTTAAAATGATTAGATAATCATATGCTCACTAAGCTTTATGCTTAACCCGATTAGTGTTTATGTTGTAGGTGCTCAATTTAGTTATACACAATGGATAGAAGTTATAGATGTTGCATGCAAGAAGATAGAGTGGATAGGGAGCTTTCTTTACTGTTAGCTAAGCTTCTCATTCTTTTAAATAATCATTTTGATTAGCCATTGTGTAAATCGCCCAAAAAGAGTTTTATGACACTTATTATGTAAGTATTTGACTTAGTAAAGTCAAATTTGAAAGAAATGATTAGTAAACATATATGTGTCATAAATAGTAAAGAAATGGGAATAGTATAAATTATTGAAAGTATGTTTTGGGTTGATTTTAGTGTTGACACATAGCCAATAATGTTGAAATGGTCAAATGTGAGTGAAAGATGTAAGTGAAAGAGTTAAAATAGTCTTGAAAGAAGAAACGGGTCAAAAGTGTCCAAATGAACACATTTTGGGTCAAAGAGTCAAAATAAACCATAGTATAGATACGACACTTGTTGCTATTGGTTTAAGTGTCAAATGTATAGTAGGAAATGTTGGTAAAGTATGAAAGTCAGAAACCATATGGTTTATGTTTTGACATGTCAATAGAAAGTGTTCAAAATGGTCCGAAATTGGATTATAGCTTAGATTTTGAATGAAAGCGTATTTTGGAAAAGTGTGAAAATAGAAAGTTTCATTTTGACTATAGTAAAGTGCCTGCAAAATTTCACTTTTAAATTCCTTGTCATTTGAAAGATATGCGCGTCCAAAGTTCGGAAAAAGGTATGTAGTCTAAAAACTAGCTGCAGGTGCTGTAAACGCCAGGGTACCCGGCGGGCAGCCGAAGTACCCGGCGGGCAAACCCAAATCAAGAACAAGCCGGCGGCTTTCCAAGCCCAACCGGCGGCCTCTGTAGCTTTTAAACGGATTTTAAGTTCTGTTACCGAAAATCTAATTTGCCCGGCGGTTTATGGGTGGAGCCCGGCGGCTAGACATGGGTACCCGGCGGGTAACCCTTCTACCCGGCGGGTATATGTTGAATTCAGCAGATTTTTATTTTGAAGTTTTAAAAGTAATACAGATCGTAAGAATAGAATACAAATACAATAATACAGATAGTGGGACCAATAGAAATATGTTTCAGTGTAAAAAAAAAATGTTCAGATTTTCAGGGCGTTTCATTAGGATTTTAAGTTGGATGTGTATTATTAGATTCCGGGGACGAAATCTTTTTTAGGGGTTAGATTTGTAACACCCAGTTTTCGGGTCTGGAATTAAATAGTATTTTAATATGTTTTTAGATGGTTATTGAAAATAAATGAGTAAAAGAGTCACAGGTTTTATTGTGACTGATAAAATTGTACTTGTTTTAAAAAGTTGAATCTGACGGTAAAATAAAATATTTTACTTAGCGGGTATTTTCAGGTTCCAGACAATAGACTTAGAAGGGGTATAATATTACACTAATTAAATTGGGGGCGGTTGATTGACCGACTCATTTTTATTTTACCTAACTTTCCGTTTACATTTCTTTGTGTTAAATTCTTCCAAAACACTCTCATAAAAATCCTTAGCAAGAAATCAAAAGAAGGAAACCATTAATTTGTGCATAAGGATTAAACTCATATTGTTCTTCATCATCTTGTTTCTTAGTTCAAATTGTAAGTTATTTGCTCAAATTCTCATGAACCTACTTTGCTTAAATTGTGTAGATTATAAATCTTGTTTGAGAATTGGTATATGAATGAGTATTACTTGATGCTACTTATTTGTGATGATAATGAGTAAAGTAATTTGAGATTCTTCTACTTTGATTTTGAATAGAAGAGTTAGGGTTAAATTCTTTGTATATGGGTATTGATTCAAAGATGTAAATTAAGACTTAAGATATAGTTATATGATGATGTATGATGATAATAAAACTATTGGTAACTTTAGAAATTGAGTTTGAAGCTGTTATAAGTGTGCAAATGGAGTTGATGTTCGTGCAGTAGCAGTTTGGTTCAAAGTTGCAGGTTTGCTGTTCAGACCACAGTCGCGGCGTAATGGGACTAGATCGCGACGCGATGTGTAGTGAATCGCGACGCGATGTGTAGTGAATCGCGACGCGATTTGAGATATGTTGCGACGCGATTGTTGATAGATTGCGACGCGATCCTGTGGATTGCGACGCGATTATATACTGATCAGACTGTTTTGTGATTTTAGAATTAATTTGATAGATTGCTAATATGTTACTAGAATCTTTTAATATATCTATGTTATCAGTGATTTACATTGTGACATGTTGTAATGATGATGAGATAGGTTATATAGTTTGTATAATTGTTTATACGGGAATGATATTTTATTGGTTATAAGTATGTGTTGTATAAGATATATATTAATGAGACAAGTTACTAACTTGTAGTACTTGTTGTAATTTCAGATAAGCGGACAGAGACTCAGTAATATTAGACCACTGAGTGAAGACTTGGACTATCGGTGAGTGGTTACTGTAATCCTCGGTTCAACCCAGTTGTAACGAGTTCGGTTACAACGGGTAAACCAGGAAAGTTTCAGTTATGTTCAATATAGTTATTGTTATATGGTTTCCAGTTGATTAGTTCTTAAGTATATTGATTTGGTTAGCTGATTGAGTTTAGTTGATTCAGTTGTACTATTTGTTCAGTTGATACTCCATAACTGCATTTGATATGCCTTTATGTGACTAGTTGTTTAGTTGATTTGGAGGGAGGTCAACAATGGTTGGGCTTGGTTACTACTGTGTAGCTGTCTAGGTTTCTTTGATACATATAGTTGAGAACTAACCTATTCAGTGAAGGTAGTATTCAGGCTATCGGTAAATCACTGTGATAGTACACCAGTGATTGCGGGTGACTGTGATAGTATACCAGGAACCGCCGATCCTCTTGTACTTATGTGCTTAATTGTTTTAGTTTATCAGTTGTAAGACTTGTTACATGTGGATTGAACTGTCGGTTACAGTTCCATTCACTTAGCGTGAGCTAATCACTCGTTGTTGAATGTTTTGCAGATTTTGGTTAGCTTTTGATATAGTTCGGTTTATAGATGTAATGAAGGGGTGTTTGACTAAGCTGGCGCAACTCTGATCTGTTGGTTGTTATCTTTTGGAAAGTTTTAATAACACCCTTTTTGGTAACATGTAATGTAATTATATGGTTTGTAACTATATATAGTTAGAAGGTTTCTTTTGATATATATATATATATATATATATATATATATATATATATATATATATTTGTAAGTATAAAATGTTGGTTTGTAAATATTGGTCAAATATTTTGGGACTCGCGCTTCCTATAACGAAATATATTATAAATATGTTTGTAGAAATGTCGGGTGTTATAACGACGAGTCTTTTCCAAGAAGGGAGGATAATCTATAACACCCGTCTCGAAATACAAGGACATTTTTTTTTAAACATATCGGAAGCGCATGATTAGTAGAAATAAGTAGATTGCATACATACATTTCAAATAGCAATCCACTTACATACAAACCTTTAAAACTAGATTATTCTAGTCATTACACATATTAAGTTTAGGTGTTATAGAAATCCAAATATGTTGTTAAATCATTAAAGTATTATCAATTTCAGAGTGAGCTTGTCAAACATTCCATTCCATATGTACTTCTTGCCCACCCACAATCAAAAGTAAACCTGCAAGAAGTAATGAGGGGTTAGCACGAAGCTAAGTGAATAGATCCCAAGCTATCAATCTAACTCAGCTTAACACATGCCTATAACCAAGCAATGCACAAGCAACATAGAAGGATCGGTGGTCCTTGAGGTACCCTCATGCCGCGGATGGTTCCCCAAGTAACACTTAAAACCAACTGACGGCCAAATCAGAGGTTAAACCGATAGTTTGGTACTATTACTACACACGACGCAATTTCAGTGTCCAACACATGTACAAGGCACTTGCGAAGTCCTAGTAATAGTATCCAAACCCAACACATTAGTTGACCCCCACCAAATCAAATAGTCCACAACTATCATAGTATACGGACGTCAATAATCAATCAAGGTTTAGCCATCATGCCAATATAATATTAATGCAATCATTGCAATAAACTAAGTTTACCCGTTGTAACCATGTTGTTACAACCAACTTAGACTGAGAGTCCAAGATCCACTCACCGACAATCATAGTCGCCCACTCAGTAGTCTAATGTCACTGAGTTTTCTCCATATCTGAGAATTCAATTAAATAACAAGTTAGTAACTCGTCCATAACAATCAACTCATGTTAAAGTAGTACAACTTGATTCATATCATATAACTCATTTAACTTAATAATGGCAAGCTAGGATAAATCAACAAGTTATAACAACTCCTTCTATGATTACACCATTACCTCAATTCTTGATGTCACTATTATCAATAATCAAGTGGTGATTAATTAACATACAATTTCACAAGTAATTAAGTTCAATACTTAAAATCATGTTAACAACAATTATCAATTATGTGTCACAACATAAGCTTAAAACTTTCATTCTTACTTTACTCAATTGTATCAAAATTTGATATATGTGATTCCATCAACTTAATCACATTTCATCATCAATAACCTATAATAACATGATCATTAACAACTAACAACAACTATGTATTATTAACTCAAGCTTAAGAGCTTCAATTCATGAATATTCAATTAAACCCATGACTATCCATATGATTATACTTCAAATTCTTCATTTTAAACTAAAATTAAGGTTATAATCTACATATAAACATCAACCAACTATCATGCAAGTATTTCAAGCTTCAATTCTAAGTTAATCATGCTAGTTCCATCAATTACCCAAAAACCCATTTTGATTACAACTTGTATAACATGATTACTTCATTTCTAGGTTAAATTAATATTACTAACCATCTTATAAACACTTATTAATACCACCTTAACCAATTTCATACTTTAATTTCGGATTAAAGTCACTAACCCATCAAAATCATCATAAACCCTAAGAATCACCATAAATCTATAATCTTAAGCTTGAATCTAGTTAGTAATCAACAATAACATGTTTAACTAACAACAATTTCACAAAACATACTCTTAATTTCGGATTAAACTCACTAATTAGTAAAAACCCCAAAAACCCCAATTTTAGGTTATGGAAAATGAAGAACATATGATCATACCTTGTTCTTGATGATTATGGAAGCTTGAATCCGAATTTACAAGCTCCAATTTGATGTTTTGAGAATGATTTGGTGATTAGGGTTTCTTGAATGTATGTATTCACGTACGTATGTGTGTATGTGGAGGAAATAAAGACCGACTCAATTATTGAGGATAACATATAATTGGTTAATTTCATTCCCCGTACTTATTATTGTCTGGAACTTAAAAATCATATACGGGGAAACACTATTTTATTTTACCGTCAACTAAATAAATTTAAAACATGTAATATTTTAGTATTCACAATAAGTCATTTAACTGTTTGACCTATTATTTTTACAATCAAACACATATAACAAATTTAAATCGCATTTAAATTTACAGGAAATACCTATTACTCTTAGGCCCAATTTGAGGATGTTACATAATCTATATAACATAAATATTTGTTTTACCAAATTCGTGGCATGCATAACTATGATGAGCTTAACTTTCGGGTCGGGATTGGATAAATATTAATTACAGATTTCCTATGATTTTTAAGATCTTTTATTTTTGTGATTATATTTAATTATTAATTTGTTTCCTAGTTAAATTAGGATTCTAGAAAATTAGAAAATAAGGTGTCTTTCTTTACAAGAAAACATCCTTATAAATATTAGGTTTATATGTTTCATTAGTAGTTGATGTTTTGAATAAAATTAAGACTTAAAGAATAATTACCCTTCAGGAATTCATTTATTTGTTCTTTGTTATACGTTTGTGTGTGTATCGCCATTTAATCATATCGATTCTTCATCAATTTATATATTATAGAGGTGACATTTTTACACCCATTGGTTATTTAAGGGTTAAGTTGGATATTATTATTGAGCTTATGAATTTGTTGTTTACCTCTTTTTTTTAGATGGATCTTAATGGTCTCAAATATAACCTCTAATTATATAACAATTAATCAACGGATCTAGCTTGTACATTTTTTTTTTTTTACACCTCATTTAATTTTTTTTATTTTTTTCACTTGAATAAAAAAAAGTTTGGTGGAAAGTCGACGGGTCGACCCGATTCGAGACCCATTTGACCCGAATCCGTTTAGACTCATCCTCCTAAATGACCCATCTAAACACCCAAACTCGTTTAGACCCAAACTCATGTAGACTCGTAATCCTACCCGAATCAACCCATTAATTTTGCGACTTATAATATATTACGACCTCTCTATGATCTTCATTTTAAATAATCAAAACAACTGTTTTGACTGAGGACAAGAAAGTGCCATTTTCGATGTTTAGCATTTAGAAACCCGACATGGACTAGATTTTCACCCCATGAGAAAAAGATTTTTTTAATCAAGAAAACACATTTAAAGCTTACTAAAATAAGTAATAAGCTCGTAGTTTGAATGTGCTAAATATTGACACTGATGCTTTAATAGATATTGATGAAGACTCAACTCAAGAGACGACTTTGGTAGATGATTGTCGAAAAATGGGTGTTTCGGTGGGAAAGCTTATTAATCCAAGGAAATTGACAGCGAAATGATTAGATTTGAGCGTTTCATACAAGGCATGATTGTTAGCGACGACAATGAATCCGTCAAGAAATAAATCATGTAGATCCATGATTCACAGGAACTTAAAGCAAGAATTCACATGGGTGTCAAAGTTCAATTGGGCAAATGGGTTGGCTGTTTAGTTTGGTTTCCGTAAGATATTTACTATCAAGATATTCAAGTTGCCAGCTGCCAAGAAGCTTCATCAAGGCATTTAAAGTGGATATATGCATATAGAAACCAAAGTTGTTGTTGCTCAACGTATTCATGGCTCCAAGTCCTTTTATTTAATGTAGAAGTTAGTTTGCATCTCAACATTCACTAGTTACTCTTGTTGTTAGGAAGTTATACACATCACAACGATGACTCCAAAAGTCTTGTTTGTACTAGCTTGACTCTCATCAACTTTCGTTGAATAGGATTTTTTAATTTAATTCTCGTTTTTCGCCAAAAAAAAAAAACTAGTGATATCTCATCCTAGTACAGGTGTTCGTATCGCTATTTTAAATGTCTCAATTAAGTATTCCTTTTCATGCTACAGGTCTACAACTAATCAAAAGAAACTATAAGAAATAGAATTATTATGGAAATGGTGAAAAATGTAGTTGGTGAGAATTATTGAAAGGGGTAAGTGCACGAAAATGTAATGAACTATGCTCTGACATTCATTGTATGTAACGAACTATTCTGACATTCATTGTATGTAACGAACTTGCTAATTTCCTTCATTGTATGTAACGAACTTGTATTTTGGGCGGATCAACGGTCCTAAGAACGCCACGTGTCGCCCTACATAATCAACACTTGGAAAAATCAAGGAAAATATTAGTTCGTTACATACAATGGAGGAAATTAGCAAGTTCGTTACATACAATGAATGTCAGAATAGTTCGTTACATACAATGAATGTCAGAGCATAGTTCATTACATTTTCGTGCACTTACCCCTTATTGAAACTATGTACATAGTTAAAGACTTAAAGTAGGGTTAATATACAGATATGGTATTAAACTTTCATAAAATGTTCAATTTAGAGAACCATTTACTTTCTCTAACAAAAAATAACTTAACTTGTAAAACTTCGTCTATGTGGAAATAAAGCCATTATAAGGATTCATCATTTTGAACAATTTTATAAACTTTAGTTATCCTTGTACACATTTTTATAAACTTTGGTTATCTTTGTACATATTTTATAAATTTTAGTAACCCTTAAACACATTACGTATAGTTTAGATTGATTTATACACATTTAAGCAATCAAATTTTGATCAATGTATAGCCAAATTTTGAAAAACAAATTAATTCACATTTAAGAAAACTATTTAATTTGTGAAAGTTTGGTACCCTTATTATCTATTAACCCCTTGAAGTAGACACACATTGATTGAGACGGATAGATGGTGTAATTCAATACTACTTTGTCTCTTGACATGAAAAAACGAATTATTGTTCTGAATGTTGAATTTTCAAGACTTATTTTTCACATATACAGTAGTTTATTACTGTATTTGTTTTCTTATTTGATTTGACAACCAATAAACTAGCTGCATAAATGGATTTTCTGTTTTTGATTTCTTTTGGACGTACTTTGTCTTTATTTATAACAAAACTATAGTTGAAACACATGTTCTTCTGTTCCATTGGTGGCTCGATCATTGTACCAAATGGTTGGACCATGAATTTGAAAATCTTGGTCGGTAAAGATGAAGTGACACACATATTGTTGTCCCTGGTCACCCTGATTTTCAAAGCTTGCCAACGTTAATCATGATGAAAAAAAAATGAAATTTGTTAGTAAAACAATTGGGGAATATTTCAATTTGCAAATTTATGATCTTAAAGTCGAATTTAGCAACATGTTTTTGCATTTATATTCTTTTAATTTGTATTTAGAAGCTATAGACAGATTAGATAGGAAAAAGACACATCCGACAACCATTTTCATTTTATTTTTGTCGTATTAATTTGAATTGTTTTGGGAGGGGATTTTGATCCTTGAGCACTCACGTAGTCACGCTTATACATCGGCACGACTGACTTATAACTAAACTAATTAACCATCACTAATGTAATTGTGTCCCAGCTATTGTTATAAGACCACTCGCAATGGGGCAAAAAACGCCCGTTTTGGAGCTTGACAACGCCCAGAACGCCCGCAATGGAGCGTTCTGGGGCTTCGGTTGTGGGAGAACGGGAGGAAGGTGGGACCCACGCGATTATTTTATTTTATTTTTTTAATTTTTCGTCCTTTTTTGCTTCTTTTTTTAAAAAAAAAGGTAAATAAGTGGAAATGAGGTGGAAATTAGTGGGGCCAGGGGGAAAAAAAGAGGCGTTCTGATGTTATAATTGCATGGGTTAAATTGGTGTTGTGGTGTTGTGCTGACGTGGCAGGGGAAAAAGGGCGTTCTGGTGTTATGACTGCGAGTGGTCTAACTAATGAAGCGTTAATAGTGCTAGACAAGGGTGACTCTAGGGTAAGGCTAGTGAAGCTAGCGCTTTAGTCCTCCGAATTTGTAAGGCCCCAAAATTTTCCATGTCATATATATTAACATATTGGGTACTGACAACGATCTTCAAGGTTTTCTCGATCTTCTAAGGCCTCATAGAATATAAGCTCTAAGAGATTAGACCCACTTCATGTGAAAAAAATACGTTACTATAAGACCTTTTAATTCCTTAAAAATTAGGCTCATTTAAGTGATAAAACATTAGGCCCATTTTTTGTCTTTTAGTTTTAAGTATTTTGGTTAAAAAGGTTTCGACTATCTACTTTTCATGTCTCTATCATTAAAGTAATTTATCATAATCTTTTTATTTTACGATAGACTTCTCCAATAATTTTTTTTTTTATGTATTATCATCTATCATATTACTCTAATTTCATCTTAATCATTGAAACATGAATTGTGGATGATAATTTTGAATTGCATAATGAGTTTGATCCAATGTATTACTTAGTATATGATTGTTAATTGCCACATAAAATTCGGCATTAATATACCATGTAATTTATTCTTTAAGAAAAAAAGAGCACATATATGATATAAATATAATAGAAGTTAGTATAGTATTTATAGGTAATATGGATTACATACATTAAAGTATTGTTATATTCTATATCCCGAGCAAAAAACTTCGAAAAACCTTTATACAAACCAAGAGAAAAAAAATGTAATTTCCCGAGTTTACAACTAGCCAATAACTTGATCTCTTCTCAAATTGAATTACACTTGCTTTAGTAGTCTTTTTTCCTTTGCTGCAAAACATACTAAATTAGCAACCATTTATTGAAGTCAACAAATTATATCACAAGTGTAATGATGAAGCGCCTTTTTGAATTTAGAAAAACTATATTATTTGGAGTTTAGCAAAAATATTATTGAATTTACATAAAAAGGGGTAAAAAAATAGTCAGTTATATTAAATCGGTAAAGGCCTTAAATTTTATGTTTGCTTTAAGCCCCTAAAGCCCTTGAGCTGCTCCCTGTGCCTGATCGTGATGAGTCCCACGATCACTAATTGAATATTTATCAGTTATCAAATATCTAGTTGATGACAACATCCATTAATCCGCAATGCAATATTATTTGCTTTTGCAAAACCTTATGTAACATCGTTTCAATGTAACATCATTTGGTATGTAGAAACCCAACTTCAAAATGAATAAGTTCTACTTTTCTTGGTGCATTCCATGTGCCCTTTCTATGACACCTTAACCAAATTTCCTTTGTAGCAACCCGGTACCCACCGCCACTATGTTACTAATGGATAATATCTTAATAATTTGAAGATAAGAATAAAATATAAAATAAAATAAAATAATAATAATCAATACATTTAACACACTTGAGTTCGTGGTTAGAGTAGGCTCTGTTCCAGAGTTTCGTTTTTAAGAGAAAGGGAAGGGGTTGGAAAGAAGTGGAGGAGGTGAGTGTGTTCTCAAGTTTTTTTCTTAAAGAAGATGAAGGAAGAGGAGGGGGAATTATTCCAACATTTCTTTTCAAATAATCCTTCCAATTTGGACAGAAGATGAAGGAAGGGGAGGTGAGCGTTGTTTGCTGACCATTTATCCTTCATTTTCTCTTTCATTCCTTTAAAATTCCTTTAAACTCTGGAACACAAAAATTGAAGGGATTATCATTTCTTTTCCTTTCTTTCTTGACATATCATTTCCATCCCTTTCTTTTCCTTATAGTTTAAGCTCTGGAACAAAGTCTAATACATGTGTGTTAGGAGACAAACATTAGATTATATGATCGATTACAACCAAAGAGCTAACACCCGTTTCTCCGAAAGAAGTAATTTTGTTTGATTCATTTGGAATGGGTACCAATTTTAAACACCAAAAGTGTCGATATCACCCTCATAATAGACAATAATACATCGTTTTAGATATATTTTGTCTTCATAGATGTTGGTACTTTATTTTAACTTGTGAATAATTAAATAAAATACAATATTTAGATATATAACATCTACCTTTCTTTTAATTATTATAAAAATCATTATAATTAATCACCTAATCTTATCTTTGGCTTACTTTATGCTTTATGATGCAATTACTTAATATCAACAGCATCTTGAGTGGAGTAAAACAATGACCTTATACATTATTATTATTAATTAAAAATGTAAAGATAAATTGTTGACAAAGTTAACAAGATCATCAATATGGGTGGCGATTCGTACACCACATTTTTTTATCTATACACCACTAACGTGCTTTACAGTTTTGTTCTATATAGTACAACATCCTGAAGCACATTTGATGATGTACAATTAAAAATAAGTGGTGTACGATAATTGAGGGGATGTAATGATTTCTTGGTTATAAAAAATAGCTTAAATTCACTTTATTTTATCTAAGAGAATATTAATATGGAAAGTTACCTATAAAGGTATAAAGAAATTTAATTTTAGATGATTTGAGGTACGTAAAAATACATTTTGTGTATCTTCGTGATAGTGGACTGTAAATAGTCTTTCGGTAAGGAAAATGAAAATTTTTACATTTTGTGTTTTATAAGCTACACGTAAGAGTATAATAAATGCAACATTAAACGTCATTTAAAAAGTGATTTTACATATCCATGCCTACGACGACCCATTTCATTAACCAATTCGTCCGTCCTTTACGTTTTTAGTGGTTGTAACAACTAACGTATTTTATTCGAATATATTGTCATTTTCTTGGACTTCTGGCCACCAATCACAATGTTTCTTATGCATACATTTTAATTATCTTTTTTATAATTGGACACTAGTTTATAACCCGCGACTTCGCGGGATTAATACATGAATAAGTCAATGATTTGATTTGGTAATTAAATGGATAATTAGGTGGTTTTTATTTAGAGTTAATTAGGGGTAATTAAGTCATTTAAAAAAGCCTAATAATACTTGAGCGAATTCACAAGCTATTACGGAGTATATGATTTTAATACAAAAGTTATATTGTATTTATTTTTTCTAAAATTGTGTATCTATTTATGTGTATGTTTTAAGCTTATCAAGTATAAGTATGATGAGGTCAAAGAAACAGTAACATGTCTTTTAAATTAACTAGCCTAGTACCCGCGCAATGCAGCGGGGAATTTCATTCAACAATATACTTGTCTCTGAAAATACTTTCATTCGACAATACATCCATATTAGAGAAGAACCCGCACTTTGCGACGGTACCTTTAAAGAAGTAAGTAGCAATAGTTAAGACAGTAGGCAACCGTAGCGAGGGTGAATGGGATGGGAAGAGGAGGGGTATCAGGAGAATAATGGTTGCATCAATTATGATTTTATTTGGCAACAATCTTCACCATAGTTACATAACGTTAAAGTTTATTGTTGACTTAGAGACAACGCATATGGCACTTAAAGAATAATATGGATGGTTTCAATTAGAGGAGTAAACTTATTTGAACTTAATCAATTATATAAAAAATGATGATCTATCCATATCCATATCTAACTTTATCGATAAACTGTTACATTTATACATTACAATTTTCATCAAAATAATCACAAACTGGATCGGCTAGACATAAACGACTACAAATAGTAAATATTGTAACACACTACCTTTTGTTGTGAAAACTGCACCACACGCTTGTTTGGCCTCCATCACCATCATTGTACTTGTAATTCTTTTTTTCTTAATATTTTCTTGAACTTGGATCTTCTATTATGCCAAAAAAAATAAAAAACGATTACCTTAGTGACAATCCCAATACATTCGACTAATAAAACGCATACCTTTCTAAATAATAATATGAAGATATCATATCACCATCATAATATGAAGATATCATATCACCATCCCAAATTAAGCTTTGGGGATACAGAAAGCCATATATAAATGTGATTGACCAATTAACCACAATTTTCCAATGGCGGTGTCCCTCTGTCATCAAAAGTCGAACCCATATTCTCGTCTAAGATAAATCACACGTTTCATTAACCATCAAGTTAAAATGGTGAGACATTATATGCAACACATCAATTTGTATCAGCTTACCCATTCTTTATGTATAAAAGACTTCTACAATGTACTTGTTTGAAAATTATATAGCCATCGAACTCACCACATATATTCACCTTTGGTATCAGTAGCGCCACAACATCCATCAAAGCTAGTTACATCACCTCCAATGAAACAAACCAACAAACATACCATAAGGATTCATCTAGCACAACATAAAAAATATCATTTATCATTAACCAACTAACAGGAAAAAATATTACATATCTAGATTTCAAAACAAAAAGTAAACTGAAACTGGGTTTGTAGTGTGGATATGTCAAATGGTGGTTGCTACGAGTACAAAACAGAATGTAAACTGAACTGTAAGGTAACTACGGGTCATAATAAACACGTACACATACCTAATTTATGCGGCCAGTAGAAATTGTGAGCAAGAAAAGGAAGGAATAACGTTGCCTTTGTACTCTTAGCAACAACGACCATTTGGCATGTCTGCACTACAAACCCAATTTTACACATATAGATAACAATTGAAGATCGAACATTCTATTAGAATACAAATATAACAGACCAGAATTTCATGTGATCCATGTTTTCAATTTGCTTTAAAAAAAATTAAAATGTTCGTCTTCTCATCCAAATCTGCAAGATGTGCTCCACAAATAAAATAATTCCATATTGTCAATAATAACCAATAAAACTATGTGATTTACCTTTATCTAGCTGGTTTACCATCATGCAATGTCTGAAAACCATCATATAACTACGATTTATCGTCATACACTGTCATTTTGAACCACAAGTATGAATTTAGCTTTATCTAGCTGATTATTGTTGTGGTTCCCTTGTTGAGTTATCATGAATGTAGGCTCCTAATTATTTGCGTCGTTTCGTATTGCAATCATTCTTGTAGTTCTTTCTCAAACAACAAAAAAGCAACTTGATTAAAAAGTAACCACGTAGCTAGAAAGTAAAGGTACGATTAACGACTTACCCATAAACCAATACAACACATACATTACGGTGATCGGCTACGATAAGCAAATCGTCTAACCCTTGACTCAGACAATCAAATTGAAAACTCCATTTATCCAACGTTTGATGATTGATGTAACAAAAAGACCTAAACGATATAGCAAGAAATAAGCATGTAATAAGCCACAATATTAAATATTACCTCCTTTGTATTAAGACAGGAATATAACATACAATATATAAGCAGACTTTATACAAATCATGATTATGAATTTTACCTAATTTTCTCTCAAATCATCTCTTTAAAGCATTGCATCAAACAGCTGGAAGGCGTTATTAAGCCAACGAACACACAAATATAAATACCCTAAATTGATTAATTATGAAGAAAAACATGACCTAAAATGACCTGTAAATGAACACATATAGTTTTTTCAATAACCCTAACCTTAAATGAAATCAAATTCAGAGACGGCGGAAAGTTACGGTAGTCGTCGGTTGGCTTCTTGAGAGTAGGAAGGCGGCATATGGGATTGAGCATCTGGCGGAGGCAAGTATGATGGAGGAAGAGAGACGGCGACAGCGTTGATGACTGATGGCATCCTATAAGGTTAAAGAGCTGGCGGCCAAGGAGGCGGTACATGTTCTTTCTGAATCGAATGAGGCTTTTGATCGATTAGGTAGGTAGAAGGGTAGATGCGTAATTTCCGATATCTCCTTTCTAAACTTTCAGCCAAAGTACTTAAACGCTTTATAAGGGGTATTAGATAATTTTACCCTACATATTGTAGATAACCACAAGAGTAAATTAATCGATATGTATTATGTATTTTCTCTATTTATTTGAAAAAAGTTTAAAACTTACATTGAAATAATTGCTTGTTTACATTGTAATATATAAATATAATTTTTGGTTCGTAAATCATAAAATAATACTCCCTCCGTCCCAATTTTATTGTCACCAGACAAAAAGACACGCAGTTTAAGAAAATATAACTATCTCTCTCTTACTTTTTGATAAAATGACAGTTTTACCCTCTACTTTTTACCTATTTTTTTGTCTTATATATATACACTAGGGGTAAAAAAGAACTTTATTTCCTTAAACTTTCTATTTATGGAAGTGGACAATTAATTTGGTACACCCAAAATGGAAATAATGGCCAATAGAAATGGGACGGAGGGAGTACATGTTTAAATATACGGTGAAATTGGGGTTCGATAGTGACTCTAGTTTATGACCTTGGGATGCGCACCCAGGGCTTTAATCAGCTAAAATGAATCATCACACTTGTTCTAACAATTAAAAATCTATATTTGTTGATGTATTAAAATGTGTAAGTTAGTACCCGCAATAGTGACACAAAACAATTCAATAGTGAAAGCTAGAGGTAAACTGCTACCCTGTCCAATTCTTTTATTCCAAATACATCTTACAATTTTGCTTATATAACTCAAAGAATACATGCATGTCTAGGCTGGTAAAGCCGGTAATGAACTTTGAAAAGAAGAAAAGACACACACACACAGACAAACAAAGGAAGCGATTAGAAGGTAAACTCCAAACTCTCCAAGGCTATCATTTCAACCCTTAAGAATTTCATTTTTCATGAAAAAACCGCTGACATAATAGGGAATCTTATCAAAATTCAAATGGAAATTTCTATCCACTACGTACCTTCCTGTAAGCTAACACCTTCATTTGTACGCGATTGTGAGCCTCGGTCTAAGGCATGATCAGTATCGTAAAGATTCAGGATAATACAAGATATTGTTGACTAAAAGTAAATGTTTTGGATAAATTCAAAATGTAGCATTACCTGCTCGGGTGCTGTTTCCTATAGAAACTCAAGTACCTGAAAGTAACAATTTCTTCAGAAATGTAAATAAAACATAGGAAAGACTTGACTTTGGAGGTAAATACATCAGTTTTAACCACCATGATATTAGTATACGCCTGCACAAACCTTTGACGATGATGATATTGGCATTCTACGGTCATAAACAAAATCTGAATAGTTAGTTTAGGCAATTAACCTAGTATACTTATGGTGCAACTCAAGAGGTGGACAAACTCAAGTATGGGGCAAAATGGGTTAGAACTTAAAAGTTAAAACTGATGTATTTACCTCCAAAGAGAGTAAAATGACTCAAATAAATCACTCAAACAATAGAGAATAAAATGTATAAACTATTGAGAGTTTGCAAAGATACCTCCATTCCGTAAGCTATCTCGATCAGCTTAGCTTCAGATCATGGCTTCCCGATAAATTGAATCCCAACGGTTAGCCCATGTTTGTCTCTTGAAAACAGCATTCGCATACTTTGAGAATTCCTTGAGAATATCAGACTAATCCAACCATTTACATCTAACTTACAGAAATATGAGCATAAAACAACCACCAACACAATCCAACACCACCAGACCACCTTATATCTTCAAACCCAACCGAGACCACCCAATACGTGAAAAAAGACCAATACACAAACAATACTAATTAATGACCAGCAACCTAGCCTAACCCATGACATCGTTTACTCCTGAAGCATCACCAAAACGAAAAAAGGTTCTACATCTGCACCTTTTAACAGGCAGTTCTAGCCATGAATTAGCTATCTCATTATCAATGAAAAACACAGGCTCAAATATGCACATAATGGAAAGATCATTAACCATGAAATAAAGACCAAAATAATAACACAAAGTAATGGATTATAAGACCATTGAGAAACAATCATGACATTAGGAGTGACAATTTTGACCCAATTATTTATGAACGGGTTTTTTTCGGTATCGTACAGTTTCTAAAAGCACAAATGGGTCACTACAATATCTAGTGTCACTACAAAACTTTCACAATACTTGGGCTTATAATATTGGCCTTGTTTATAAGAAGTTTAAACTATCATTTCCATAGACATAGGAAAGGACTATTTGTTTTATGTACCTTTGATTTCTTCTCTCAATGCTAACATCATGTTACTCCTTCAAACATACAATATCACCAAAATAACTATGGAAAAAACAAATGACAAACCAAAACCAAATCTAATTAGTAATCCAAATCCATAAGAACCATACTAAGAAAAAAGACTACGAATTATCTATAAAAAGATCCAAATCCCTACCTTGCAACAATATACTATCAAAGCATCAAATTGAGTATCAAATCAAGAAAACTACCAATAACAAATATAAGTGTATACCTTGAGTATGTATTATTTGCCAATTTTTCGTAAACATGTGCTTCTATTTATCGATATTATAGCATAAACTGGTGTTCTTTATGCTCTGTAGATTTATTTGAAAAAAATAAAGAGGTCCCAATCAACAATAGAATCTGAACTAAAAGAAACTATAGAGAAGACATTATTGCTCTATTCCTCATGAGAAAACCCCAATTTGAAAAATATAGCATAAAGTGTTGGTCTTTATGATCTCGTAGAGTTTTGAGGAACCTATTGATAATACATTTCTTCTATAAAATGTTCAGGTACGAAGTTGCAGACACACCACAGTCTGCGACATGTAAGGAAATCCATATATAAGCTTTGATAGCAGCAATTAGTCATGCAGATATACTTATGGTCATAGATGATAGTAATTACAATTAATATCTGTGCACAAACTACACACATGAACATAGCCATTAGAAGTCCAAATCAGTCTCCCGCTATCAATGTCATAAGACACTAATGTCATTTTTCCAATCTTATTACTACAAGTCTACAACCACTTTCCAAACCAAAAAGACTTTATGCTTTTGCAATCAAATTGAGAAACCAAAATGACATCAATTGCATTTAGACGAAATATTCCTTAAAATCATACACAGATCCAACCATCTCTTCATAAATTTTTTCACACATATAGGACTTTGAAAGATACATTTAACGAAACAATGTAATGTGGGGCTGCATATAATCTTTAAATTGGTTTTTACCAGCCTTGTAATAACTCAATGTTATATCATGTCACTAATCACTAAGCTCCAAGAAGACCAAATTGTTGAGCTGACCCAAGACACAGTTATTATACAAACAGCTGCGAAGTATTTTCAAGGTCCACCGCTAAATTTGGTACATTCAGAAAGCCATTCTTTTATTATGTTTCTTTTGATTTATTATTAGTTATATTAGTTATTTAAGTAGCAAAATATAAAAGCCTTACAAAAATGTACCAATTATGAACCCATTTCACAGACCCATTCATGTTCATGATTATAAATTTAACATGAATCAGTAAAGAGCATGGCAATTCTTGTTGCGACGTTAAGGTTTCCCATTATTCTTGTGGACACATCAATAAAAGAAAGTGAAACACCCAACCAATATATAAACTCAACCATGAGCCTAAAGCAACTTGAAACATTGAACAACACTAACAAATCATACACAAAATGCTTGCAATCCACACAACTACCTATTGAAGCTCTTTTCTGGAATGCAAAAACCATCAGACCCAAAAACCAGTAGCTTTTCTGACCTATTTACCTTAGAAATATTGTCTTGATAGATTTGACAGTAACCGAACCCATAAAATTTTTAAAGTTTTCATACTATTTTATAACCACTCAAATGTCCTAAGTTGCCATTCAGAACATGCGTCTACTTGTTACTCTAGTTGACCCGACCAGACACAACCCACCAGAAAATATTCAGATAAGATGTGACATTCAAATATTCGGTAATAAGTAAGTATATTATAAGAAAATTGCTCAAAAGATTGGCAATCAACAAAACAGAAAATAACACATGAGGTGGCCACTTACATTGCTAAAAATTAACAGATGTAATTTCAAATGGGTCACATGTAAAAGACGTACTTTTAGAACGCGGTAGCTCAATCTTGTCATTGCACTTTTGAGCTTCCGCACCCTATCCAGGTTGGGGCTTCTTATCTGCACATAATATGCACCTGATTAACTTTGATAGACACATTTGGAATATGACAACATCATCATTAACAATTACCTTAATTTATGACTAACAACACTGACTGGTATAGCATGCAGGTGGTGTTAATAGATTTTAGATGGTGGTTGTTTTGGGTGGAAATTGCTACAGACTGGTATAGCATGCTAGTTTTGATGTTTGTATTGTTGGTTGAATAGGGGCTATCCTATGTCAACTTTTGGATTTCTTGTAACTTTTATAAGTTTGTGGTTGATATAATTCGCCTTCGTTAAAAAAAATGACTAACAACACTATAAAGTAACATCGTGATACCTGTTGATCCATTAGAATGACCCAAAACCCATTTTGACCCGGCTGCACGACCTAACCCGACTGCTCGTTTTGCCAGTTGCCGCAAACACTTATCACAATTCAACTCCACATTTGTAACCATAGAAACTATAATTTCTTTTTTATTTTGGACTGAGTTAAATTCCAAATGAAACATGAAGGAATTCCAATTCAAATCTTGGTGTTCACGTACTTTCTTTCTGAATAGAGAGATATAGTATCCCCCAACTCAAATTCATTCATCAGTTGATTGGAGTGTACGTATGGTTAAGTCACATGGCTCATAGTTTTATAACTACAGTTGCTGGAGTTTACGAATCAGTGACTCTATATTTATTTCCTGTCAAAGGACCTTTCGAAATTTCTTCCATTAAAAAACATAAGATATGATCACACTTCCAGCCTGCCCATCACAAAATGCGGACTTACTGTATAAATACAATCAGCTACAAAAGCCTCAACCAAGGGTGGAGCCAGGAAATTTGGATGGAGGAGCGGAATTTTTTTTTTTTTTTCTTCGTGGGGGCGAAAATTTTAAAATGTCATTAATAACTTAAAAAATTCCATTTTTTGCGTAATTTATAATAACTTGTGTGGGCGGCTGCCTACACTGCCCCCACCCTGTCTCCGCCCACATCCAACGATAACAAAGCTTATCCCTTTGATTCAAAAAACTGAGAAATAAGTAAATACCTCAATCACACTCACCAAACGTGACATGTCTACGCTTATACAGCTAATCGCAAAAGACCAAGGCATGTTCCACCTGCAGCAATCTAAATTAATGTCGCCCTTATTTGATTTCCAGCAAACAAAATTAGACACCATATAATGTGAATAGTTAACACGTATGCCGAAAATCAATATAAAAACATCATAAATAACGATTATATCCAGAAGTATGTTCCCAAAACAATTGGTTAATGCATCATCATGGACACTAAAGCTCAGTCAGCAATATGAACCTCTAATTGCTATTCTTGCCTACGTAAATCCTCCCTTATTACCACTTAACAGAAATTCAAGATCAACAGAACAAACAACATTTTCTGTTAGAAAAAAGCTGAAATTTACAATAAAAATGAATTTTATAATACCTTAATCATCAATGTCAGAAACTTGAGATCCTGAAGAGAAAGTAGTAGACTCAACTTCATCTTCCACTTGCTTCTTCCTTTTCTTCAATATATTTCTTAATTTCATAAGAGATAACCCACCTCCACTTCCCCTACAACCACGTTTTATAAAAAAAAAAACCTGGTATCAAATCACATGTGTAATGAAAGGGTTGTTTTGCAGCAAAACCAAATAACAAAAACACATTTAGAAAAAATGGTTACCCTATTCTTTATATTTCAAACATTTATGTATTTTCTTTGAGTTACAGAGTATTCATCTTCCTCCAAATATTCACAGATATTGAAGGTGAGAAAAACATTATAGTGCCTCCAAACAATCGTTGTCATTATTGATCCTTAATAAAATGTGCAACTAATATGTTCTTCATGCCTAAATAATAAGGATTCGTCAAACATTCAAAAACTGACTATCTAATTACTATAGGTTCAAACAACAGAAGCACATTGCAACATTAGTCTACATCAAGCTTACAGTAGTTTTCACGATAGAAAAATCTATAAATTTTTTAGGTCTAAAAAAATACACATACATGATGTCTAGGTAATCCCAAAGTGACCATTTTAAAAGTTAGTACAGAGGAAAACGACCCATAAGAGTTAAGGAGATCTTTTTATGTTGGCCGTACACAACCAGCTACCTAAACTGTACAACAAACAGAAGCAACAATATGTAATCCATTAAAAAAACAGCACGCGTTAGAAATTAACAATCAAGATCATGTTACCTTATTTCTCAGAAATTAACACAGCCACTAAAGTCATAGCTCTATTGACATCCATACTAACATCTTATTGTAAATACAGACTTTATCTTCCCACAGTGACTTCAGTTAAGACGAAAAATACCTGGGATATCAATCATAGGCGCCTTCTATTTTCCTTGAAGATTCGAGTTAGGATAAAACATGTGATACTGATTATCATGAAAAATCTTCAGTTATGGTAGAATCCAAAAACCTTTGCCATCCATGGACCCTTGTACTCTGGGTTTATAATTGTGGGACTGTCCACTCAATATCTTCCTCAACATCCCATCTTCTGGCTGTAAATTTTAGCCCTATGTTCACACAAGTAGTCTGCAATAATACCTTGTCAAAAGTTTAGATCACTTTATAGAAAAAAACCAAACTAAAAAACATTTAAGAATCCAATTTCGAATGGGACTGAAGGATTGGTGCTAAAAAACATTTAAGAATCCAATTTCGAATGGGACTGAAGGATTGGTGGATCGAAGGATTGGAAAATTAGACCGCTCTAGGGTTTGCTTTCAACGCTCTGTAATAAAAATATCACCACACAAACAGTTTGACCAAATCAAGAAATTAGGGTTTTAGGAAGAAACCTTTATTTTTATTTTTTTACGGTTTTTTTTGGTTTTTAAAATTTAACCTACATTAAATTAATTAATTAATTTGTAATATGTAGGAAAGGATAATTATGACTTTTGAGGAATACAAATCTACTATTTAGGTTGTCATTTACATGGAAGATTATTAATGGTTTAGATTAAAAATGGTTAATCAATGGAGGGTTGAGATTAGATTAGAGTTGCCTAAAATAAAAATGACAACCTAATATGCACTCTATTATAATATATTAAAGAGATAGCTGAAGTGGTATTCTCACCACAAACGTCCATGCTACAAGGGATTCTATATTACTTAGCACGTGTCGATAATTTGTGGACATATGATTTACCCAGCATTGATGCTTCCAGCGGATGAAGCAAACGCGTACCATTGAAAAATGATACATGAGTTAGAGATACCCTCATATTTGACTCGTACAGTAGAAATTCACATATAGGCATATTCAAATATTAATTTAACTGCGTGTATTATTATTTTAATTTCAAGATTGTTACAACAGTTATGAAGTTGCAAAATGTGTACTTGTTGGAATACATCTAAACATGAAAGATTAGTGTTCATCAAATCTTTTAGTAATTTTATTACTATTATTGGGTGGGGTTCAAATGAGAATAGGAATTTGTGTGAGAATGAGGTTGTTTGGGGCTAAATTTTACAGTCAGGATTCAAGATCCTGAAGTGTTTAGTTACTATTGAAAGTTATATCCAGGATCATGGATATGTTCAAGATCAAGCTAACACTAGGGATATCGAGATTGTGTATTTATATGATGCAGGTTATCAAGATCTTAGATATATCCAGGATCCCGCTTGGATCAAGGATCCCAATTATATATGAGTATTTAGGTATATTTAGGATCCTGAGTACTATAGAAATCTCAAATATACTCAGGATCTCACATATGTTTAGAATCTCGAATGTGCAGGATCTCGGATATATTAAGTGTGTCGGGATCAAATGTTATTAATCTTTGTTTATCAGTTTATGTTCAGGATCCTGGATGATTAGGATCCCAGAAGATCAGGATCCCGGATATGTTAGATATCCTGGAATCAAATGTTACCAATCATTATTTGTCTGATTATGTTCAGGATCTTGGATGATTCAGGATCCCAAGTGGTCAGGATCCAGGATATATTCGGTATCCTGGGTAAAACGTTACTAATCCCTATTTTTCCGTTGTGTATCTTGACCAAGTCTTGCAGGAGTTAAACGTGGGTCAATTATATCATTAATTTTGGATCAAGGCTTGGAAGAAGTAAAGAAAACGTGTGAAAAGGCTTAGTCAAGGTGGAAGACTGGAGGATCCCGAAAATCTCGGGATAATCCCTGATTTTTAGGAAAGTTAGTTATCTTGTACTCCCTCCGTCCCAAATTAAATGTCCTGTTTTGACTTTTTGAGTATTTATTTTTCAACTTTGACCTTAAATATTTTTGTTTGTGTTATATAATACTTGATGCAAGATATATGAATGGATTGAGTTTTAAATGTATTTTCATTGGTATAATTTTCATAAAGTAATATATAACACAAACAAAAATATTTAAGGTCAAAGTTGAAAAATAAAGACTTCCAAATCTGATACAGGACACTTAATTTGGGACGGAGGGAGTATATACTATATATATGAGGCAATGTGATCGTTAGGAACAGACTTGAACACCTCCAACACTCTGCAACTTCATCATTTCACGATCAAAACACACTTTTACTTCATCTTCTTCATCGATTCATCACTTTCATCACCAAACACCCTTTAGATCGATCATATTGTGCTCTTTCATTGTATTATCCCGAATTTCAGCAATAAAATCAACAAAGGCAAGGAACGATTGTTCCTTCCCGAGGTTTTATGCCGGCGATCTAACAAAGATCAAGGGCTTTCCTCGTACATCCTTGTGTCGATTGCATTTACTTTACGTTTTTATTGTTTAATGTGCATTACATTGATCTTTTGATCATATATTCCGCATTATCCCGATTTTATCTTATATTTATCATCAATACATGCATTCATCTTGTTTGCAATTCTGTTTTTACCACAAAATCTGCATTACATCAACTTTTTATCATAATACTTGCATTATCTCGAAATTACTTTGCATTTTACTCAAAACTCTTGTATTTATCTCGATGATAAACGTTTATTTTATAAGAATCAATGTTCTTTAAACTCTTAGTCATATTATTCTGTTTATATCATATTAGCTTAGTGAAATTCATATTGTTTCACCGTATACTTACGTTTAAAGTCAATTATCTCGAAAATCATAACAATCACACAACCTCACTTTACTGATTTGATCACTTAATTACTTAGGGTAATTTTTTGACCAAAACAGAGGTAACCAATGATATTGTGCCATGTGTACAAAGAGAATGTTCCAAATGTACAAAACCCATTTACCCCCAACATCAATTATTTCACAAACGACAAATCGAAAAATTATGAAAATCGAACCATTAAATTCAGCGTTTTTTTCTCTTCGATTTGCCATCCCTCAAGGCATACTTTCGACGAGTTTTTTTTTTTATCTTTTTTGGTGGGTTTCACATTTACTAACACATGTGTTAAAGTGTTGCGTTTAGGGTTTAGGGGTTTAGAGGTTAGGGTTACCCTAAACGCTTTAAAAAACTCTAAACCCTAAATCATACTAAACCCTAAACCCTAAACACTGCTAAACCCTAACCCTAAACCCTGCTAAACCCTAACTCTAAATCCTAAACCCTAAACCCTAAACCCTAAACCCTAACGCTAAGCCCTAATACTAACCACAAATCAAATGTACAACCAATCACTAACACATGTGTTACTAATTTGTAAAATCTACCAAAAAATGAAAAAAAAAGTTGTCAAAAGTATGCCTTGAGAGACGGCAAATCGAAGAGGAGAAAACGCTGAATTTTATGGTGCAATTTTCATGATTTTTCGATTTACCGTTTGTGATATTTGAGTTTCAAAAATGTGAGGAAATGAGTATTTGATGAAAATGAGTGATTGAGATTGATTCTCTATTCTCACTCTAAATTAATGTATTCATTTAAACTCTACTCTACTACTCTACTATTATTTTATTATTTTGTATGTATACGGTATACTAGCATTTTAGCCAGTATTGTTATTTTGTATGCAAGTGAATATTTGATTGTTTGGCAAATGATATTAGAATTGGGCTTAACCCAGTTTGCAAGTATAGTCCAATCTAATTCGGGTTCAAGTAAGGCCCAAACATTCTAAATCTAGAAAGTCAAAATTAGTCAAACAAATTCGGAAAAACCCTAACACCGTTAAACCCTAGCGTCCAAAACACTGTACCGAAACAATCGCACAAATTGCTAGTAGTGAAGCTGAAAACAATCCAAAACAATCGTAAATGGTGAAGTCGTATCTCCAGTACGAGCCGGCGGCGGCGTTCGGTGTAATTTCGTCGGTGGAATCTAATATCACATACGATACCACCGGTAAACATTTACTAGCTCCGGCACTTGAGAAGATCGGCGTTTGGCACGTTCGTCAAGGCGTTTGCGCTAAAACGCTCACGCCGGTTACTCAATCTCGCGGTCCGTCTATCGCCGTTACTTCAATTGCCGCCGTTCCATCTTCATCGTCTCTGGTGATCATTTCTTCCGTATATATATTACACGCACTTGTTGTGTTTGCGATTACCGTATTGCAGTAATCTAATGTAGACATGTTTATGTAATAAAAACACTATAATGTTTATTGTAGAGATTAATTGATGTTTGAATACAGTCGTATAATAACTGTGAGGGGTGTTTCTTGAACAAAATGGGAAGTTGGTTATATATTGTTGGTTCGTATACGTGCTTCTTGTTCATGTTGTGTTGGTCATTATTTCGTTCGTACTTCAAATGAAATAAATACGGTTAGTCGGTGAGATGCAGTTTGGAAATGGGAGCCGATAAATACAACATCTAAATTGTTTCATACACCAAAAGCATGTTTTTGCATACTTGTACAGTAAGCTAAAACTGTTGTACAATGTGGTGCATGAAACAATTTTCATGTTGTATTTATCAACTCCCTTTGGAAATGTGCACCATCTTAATGCTAAAGAAACAGCGTATGTTTTTGGAAGTTAAAGCAAACAGAGAGTATTAAAAGATTTCATGTGAGAGGTCTTTGTATGTACTGATATCTATATTGTGTCGCAGATAGCAAGTGGGCATGCTGATGGAAGTATAAGAATTTGGGATTGTGAGAGAGGAACCTGTGAGACCACGTTGAACGGGCACAAAGGGGCTACATGTATTCTTCGGTTCAACAAGACTGGATCACTACTTGCATCCGGTAGCAAGGACAATGACATTGTTTTATGGGATGTTATTGGCGAAGTTGGACTTTTCCGTCTTCGTGGTCACCGTGATCAGGTGTGTGCTTTATAAATCTGTCAATGTGTTCTCTGAGCTGATCTTTATGATGTTTCTTACATCTGTAAGCTAAAATGTAAATCTTTATTCTTGGTTTTTTATTCGGATTGTAGGTTACTGATCTCGTGTTTCTAGATTCTGGTAAAAAACTTGTTAGCGCCTCCAAGGACAAGTTTCTAAGGGTTTGGGATCTTGATACGCAACATTGTACACAAATAGTAGGGGGCCATCACAGTGAAGTTTGGTCTGTAGATGTTGATCCTGATGAGAGGTATCTGGTCACTGGGTCAGCAGATGCCGAGCTTCGATTTTATACCATTAAATATGAAATTGTAGATGGTCAACCGATATCAAAAATTGGTAAAACCGACAGTAAAGACTCTTCTGTTGAAAACAAATGGGAGACCTTGAAACTATTTGGTGAAATTCAAAGACAGAGCAAAGACCGTGTTGCAACAGTGAGATTTAATAAATCTGGTAATCTTCTGGCTTGTCAAGTTGCAGGGAAGACGGTCGAGATTTATCGTGTATTAGATGAAGCTGAGTCGAAACGCAAAGCAAAAAGGAGAACTAATCGTAAAAAAGAGAAAAAATCTTCTAAAACGATTGACGCTCCTGAATCTGGAAATACAGATCATGAACGGAAAGATGATGGAAACCTAACCATGGTTACAGTTCCTGATGTATTTAAGCTTTTGCAGACTGTACGAGCTAACAAGAAAATCTGCTCCATCTCATTCTCGCCCGTCAATTCCAAAAACTCATTGGCTACTTTAGCACTATCATTGAACAACAATTTACTGGAAGTGTATTCAATAGATAGCAGTTCAACCACAAAAACAAGTGCTATTGAGCTTCAAGGGCATCGTTCTGATGTAAGAAGTGTTACGCTTAGTTCAGATAGCACTCTTTTGATGTCAACAAGTCATAATTCTGTAAAGATTTGGAACCCAAGTACTGGTGCATGTCTTCGAACTATTGATTCAGGATATGGGTTGTGTAGTTTGTTTGTTCCTGGTAATAAGTATGCTGTTATTGGTACCAAGAGTGGGACTCTTGAGATTATTGATGTGAGAAGTGGTACTTGTGTTGAAGTAGTGAAAGCTCATACTGGCTCTGTTCAATCGATTGTTCCTACTCCAGATGGTGGTGGTTTTGTCACAGGGAGTGCCGATCATGATGTTAAGTTTTGGGAGTATGAAACAACAAAAGTTACTGGTCAGGTGTGTTATTAATTTTTTTTCCATGTACGTCTTCCTTTTTTTTTCCTTCAACATTTAACGTGTGTATGGACTTCATATACTCTTTTTTTTTTCTTTTCTCTCTGCCCTTTTGGGGTTTCTAGGATTCAGTAAATCTAACGGTGACCAACGTGAGGACCTTACCGATGAATGATGATGCTGTAGTGGTTGCTGTAAGCCCTGATGGGAAGCATATTGCAGTTGCTTTATTGGATTTCACTGTTAAGGTTGGATTCGTTACTTCGACATTCTTTTTTATATTTGTTCTAGACTATAGTTGGTTTTTGTGTAATATGTTATTATTATTATTTTTATTTTCTGTTCTTGCAAATTAGTTTGTTTTGTTAGATACATATTTCTGTTAAAATCGAATTTAACTTGATTACATTCTGGCCTTACATTGTGTAGCTATAGGTATTTCGCGGCAAAAATAAATTTGTAAACTTAAATCCCGAAATTTTCCCACTCACTAATGAAAGGTTGTTGAACGGTGTGCATGGTGTACATCAGACAGGCAAATAGCTTATAATTAAAGTCATTTCGATATCAATATAGATATAATTTAAATTCAAATCTTAGCTTCATAGAAGCATTTTGAAGATAAATATTAGGGCGTTATTCGATATGTATATATATCTGGATCTTATTATTTTCTCGGTGTTGGTAGAACAGAGTATTTTTGTTTTAGTTGCTGATAGTGAGATAAAAAATTTTCAGGTCTTCTATATGGATACTCTTAAATTTTTTCTTACATTGTACGGTCACAAGCTTCCAGTATTGTGTATGGATATTTCATCTGATGGGGATCTTGTTGTTACCGGTTCTGCTGACAAAAATCTGAAAATCTGGGGCATGGACTTTGGTGACTGTCACAAGTCGATATTTGCTCATGCCGATAGGTACGTCCTTGCCATTTAATATTTCACCATCCTACAAATCAATCTATTGAGCAATTATAATTCATGTTATTTCTTGGCAGTGTAACGGCAGTGAAATTTGTTCGCAACACCCATTATATGTTCAGTGTGGGGAAAGATCGCCTGGTCAAATACTGGGATGCTGATAAATTTGAGCTACTTTTAACCCTTCAAGGCCACCATGCTGAAGTTTGGTGTCTCTCTATCAGCCATCGCGGTGATTTTCTTGTTACAGGGTCCCATGATCGATCAATACGGCGTTGGGATCGTACCGAGGAGCCGTTTTTTCTTGAGGTTCGTAAAGAGTTGCAGTTATTTTTTTCCTACAATTCAGAGATGGCAATTTTCATCTGTTTACTTGTGAATGGGTTAATCCGCCAATGTGTATTATATTAAATGGTCAATGTGGGCTGTAATGGGTCAATTGGGCCAAAAAAACGAATAGCCTGAAGATGAACAAGTAAAATATGTCATACGGTTTGAAAATTGCCAATAAATATATATTGCACATAATCGCCTACATGGTTTTACTTACAGTTATAAATGTTGTGATTGATTATTGCTTGAGGTACATAAAGAGTTGCAGTTAGTTTTTTCCTACACTTCAAAGATTGCAGTTTTTATATGTTTACTTGTGAATGGGTCAATGTGTATTATATTGAATGGTCAATGTGGGCTGTGTACTATATTGAATGGGTCAATTGGGCCAAAAAAACGAATAGCCTAAAGGTGAACAAGTAAAATATGTCAATCGGTTTGAAAGTTGCCAAAAAATATATATTGCACATGATCGCCTACATGGTTTTACTTACAGTTATAAATATTGTGATTTATTATTTCTTTTGTTATCACAGTCAACATCGTTTTTTTATAAACAAATTCTTAAACGATGAATAAATAAGTGTTTGTGGGTCAACCCAATCTGCCCAGCCCTCTTCCAACTCTTAACTCATTTGTCTGTTACCCAACCCGATCCTCCCATCTTTACATTTCTACTACATTCATAGTCTAAGTTAGGTTCAGATTTGCAGTTATGTAATGCTAGTTCTAATATTTTGCAGGAAGAGAAAGAGAAGAGATTGGAAGAAATGTTTGAGGCTGACCTTGACAACTCATTAGAAAACAGATATTTGCCTCAACAAGAGCTCCCAGAGGAGGGAGCTGTAGCTGTTGCTGGAAAGAAGACGCAAGAAACTCTATCCGCCACTGATTCGATTATTGAAGCACTAGACATTGCAGCTGAAGAGTTGAAACGAATAGCTGAGCATGAGGTCTGTTTTTATTTCTCTCCCTCTCTAAATATTATATTGTATAGGCGCATGCGTGTTTTCAGAATATTATTGGTTACAACTCAATGCAATGCAAATCTCAGGAGGAAAAGAGAAGTGGAAAGGGTGCAGAGTTCCGGTCCAATATTATAATGTTAGGGCTCTCTCCATCTGAATATATTCTTCGTGCAGTTTCAAAAGTTCATACAAATGACCTCGAGCAGACATTACTAGTAAGTGAAGATTTTTTTATTATTTTTGAAATTAATGTCCATGATAAATAAATTGTATACAAGTCTTATGAATAATAATCTCTTGTATGCAGAGTCTACCATTTTCAGATGCTTTGAAGCTTTTGTCATATATGAAAGATTGGTCCTCAAATCCTGATAAGGTCAGACGGTGTTCCTTTTTCATTTAGATTTTATTTTGTTTCATTGATGCAAAAGGAATCACTTCAGAAGCCTCTTATAAGTAACGAAGTTATTCAACGTACAAATATTATTTCTATACATGATTTCCTGTCAGCATATCTCACATTTTGAGCCTGTTTGGTAACTTCAATCTATCTGTAGGTTGAGGTGGTTTGCAGGATCGCCACAGTGTTATTGCAGTTGCATCATAATCAGCTAGTGGCCACCACAACTACCAGACCTCTTTTGGCTCTTCTTAGAGACATACTTCATGCCAGAGTTAAGGTACAGTTAAAATGACTTTGAATGAAAATAAATTTTTTGTTAGTTTGTTATTATGTAATTGTAAGCATATTCATACACTTTCGCATCTTTCACATGAATTAATATTGATATCACATATGAAAGATATTTTAATTTTTTTCAGGAATGCAAGGATACTCTTGGATTCAATCTTGCTGCCATGGATCACCTCAAGGTTAGTTTTCCCCCCTTGATAATGCGGTAGATGTGTGATGTGTGTGTGTGTTATTTTTTTGTTGCAATTTATCATTTTTCAGCAACTTTATTTTGTAATTCACTTATTGCAGCAATTGATGGCTTCAAAATCTGATGCACCTTTCCGAGATGCCAAGACCAAGTTGCTAGAAATACGATCACAGCAGTCAAAACGTGCTGATGCAAGGGCAGACACAAAAGGTGAAAGGAGGAAGAAAAAGAAGCAAAAGAAGGATGATGGACATGTATGGTCTTGATTCTGCAGCCATGATTTACTTATCACAATGATTCGCATAAATGGTGGCTCGTAACAACCAGGGACGATAGTTGGTCTTCATGTTGACACAAATGTATAAAGGTTTTGATTCAATTATAATCTATAAATGTTGTAATACTATGTCCTAGTTGCATATTGGATTACGGAATACAATGTTATGCATTGTGTTCCTCCAAATTTTGTAGTTCTAGCTGTGAGGGTCTTGAAGAAATTACGTAAACTATTTATGAAATGTTTTTGTTTTTAATCATTCCTAAACTACTAAATGTCATGTATACCTTACGCATAACTTTTTGATGCATAAAATACAACAATTTTTATGCATATTTTTTAAACTAATATTGGTACATGACATATAAACAGTAATTTATTCCATTATTAATTATTAATTATTATTAATTATTGATAAATCATAACTCATAAGTATGCATACAAAGGGCCTTTCTGTTTTTCATTAATCATACCACAAATTCCTACTACCTAACAAATACATATTAAGATTCGGCTACTATAAAAAGGCCCCAATATTGAGGCCCTGTGAAATCGACACGCTAATATAAAGGTTTTATTCGTACAACCATGCACGTCAACTCATGCAGTAACACCGTTAAACCCTAGCATCTAAACCCTTATACCAAAACTACAAACAATAGCACTAATCTCCAGACGTGAAAAAAAATCCAAAACAGACGTAAATGGTGAAGTCGTATCTCCGGTACGAGCCAGCGGTGGCGTTCGGTGTGATTTCGTCGGCAGAGTCTAATATCACGTATGATACCACCGGTAAACATTTACTAGCTCCGGCACTTGAAAAGATCGGGGTTTGGCACGTCCGTCAAGGCGTTTGCGCTAAAACACTCAAGCCGGTAACTCAATCTCGCGGTCCGTCTATCGCTGTTACTTCAGTTGCTGCCGTTCCATCTTCATCGTCTCTGGTAATGATATCTTTAATACACGTGCTTGTTGGGTTGGCGATTTCCGTATTGGAGTGATTTTAATGTATATATATATGTAACTACCGAGCTTATAGTGAACTTTTACTGTATCATTTAAAAATGTGAGCTAAAAAAACAAAGCATAATAAAACTTACTGTGAAGCGCAAAACCAATGCCCACATTAGCAACAAATTAACCTGAACTATTAGGTTTTGGGTTTATTGTTTCAAAGTGTATGGAACTTTACACGTTTTTTATGTAATCGTATTTAAGTTCTAAAAACGGATGTTTGTATGTTTTTAGCCACATGAGAAGACAGTTATTTTTTGTTCCATACATACAATAGTAAGTAAATACATAAAATAGATGTTTATATTGAACTTAAATACATGTGATAGGAATTTTCAAGGTTCGCCCTATATATACAATAGGATCGAATGTGAGTTCTTGCAATTTGTTTGTATTAATAGCTGTACTTTTGTTGCAGATAGCTAGTGGCCATGCTGATGGAAGTATAAGAATTTGGGATTGTGAGAGAGGAACATGTGAGACCACGTTGAATGGGCATAAAGGGGCTACAACTATCCTTCGATTCAACAAGACTGGATCATTACTTGCATCCGGAAGCAAGAACAATGACATTGTTTTATGGGATGTTATTGGCGAAGTTGGACTTTTCCGTCTCCTTGGCCATCGTGATCAGGTACCTATTCTAAAAATCTGTCAATATATTTTTTTAGCTGATCTGTATGAAGCTTCTTTCATCTGTAAGCTAAAGTGTAACGCTTGTTTGTTTGAATTTTTTATTTGGAATGTAGGTTACTGATCTTGTGTTTCTGGATTCTGGTAAAAAACTCATTAGTGCTTCCAAGGACAAGTTTTTAAGGGTTTGGGATCTTGACACGCAACATTGTACACAAATAATAGGGGGACATTACAGTGAAGTTTGGTCTGTAGATGTTGATCCTGATGAGAGGTATCTGGTCACTGGGTCAGCAGATGCCGAGCTTCGATTTTATACTATAAACCATGAAGTTGTAGATGGTCAATCCGTATCTAAAAATAGCAAAACTGACAGTAAAGACTCTTCTGTTGAAAACAAAAGGGAAATCTTGAAACTATTTGGTGATATTCAAAGGCAGAGCAAAGACCGTGTTGCAACAGTGAGATTTAATAAATCTGGTAATCTTCTGGCTTGTCAAGTTGCAGGGAAGACAGTAGAGATCTATCGTGTATTAGATGAGGCTGAATCGAAACGAAAAGCAAAAAGGAGAATTAATCGGAAAAAGGAGAAAAAGTATTCTAAATTGATGGACACTTCTGATAATGGACATACGGATCATGAAGTTAAAGATGATGGAAACCTAACCAAGGTTACAGTTACTGATGTATTTAAGCTTTTGCAAACTGTACGAGCTGGCAAGAAAATCTGCTCTATCTCATTCTCTCCCGTTAATTCCAAAAACTCGTTAGCTACTTTAGCATTATCGCTGAACAACAATTTGCTGGAGGTGTATTCAATAGCCAGCAGTTCAACCACAAAGACGAGTGCTATTGAGCTTCAAGGGCATCGTTCTGATATAAGAAGTGTCACACTTAGCTCTGACAACACTCTTTTGATGTCAACATGTCATAATTCTCTAAAGATTTGGAACCCCAGTACTGGTTCATGTCTCCGAACTATTGATTCAGGATATGGGTTGTGTAGTATGTTTGTTCCTGGTAATAAGTATGCTGTTGTTGGTACCAAAAGTGGCAGTCTTGAAATTATTGATGTAAGAAGTGGTACGTGTGTTGAAGTAGTGAAAGCTCACACTGGCTCTGTTCAGTCAATTGTTCCCACACCAGATGGTGGTGGTTTTGTCACAGGGAGTATGGATCATGATGTTAAGTTTTGGGAGTATGAAACAACAAAAGTTCCTGGTCAGGTGTTGTATTTCATCTTTTTTTTTCTTCTTAAATTTCTTTCTGTGTACTTTTTTTTTCTTTTTTCTGAAGTTCCTAGTCGTTTTACTATTTATCTCTATGCCTTTTTTGTGTTACCAGGATTCAGTACATTTAACAGTGTCCAACGTGAGGACCTTAGGGATGAATGATGATGTTACAGTGGTTGCTGTAAGCTCTGATGGGAAACATATTGCAGTTGCTCTGTTGGATTGCAAAATTTGGGTCAGATTCGTTTCTTTTACTTTCTTTTACATCTATTCTACCATAATACCATAGACTATTTTTATTATTAATTTTGTTATGTTTCCGTTGATGCAAATTATTTTTTTTATCAAATGCGTATCCCTATTATTTTTGAAGTTAACTTGAATACTTATCACCTTCAATTCGTACATTGTGGATCAAATAATATTTGTTTGATTGCCGCAGAGATAAATTTGTACACTTAATTCCCGAAATTTTCTTACACATGAAGAATACATGTTAAACGGTGTGCATGGTGTACTATGTTCATGAATCTAATATTACTTTTGACATTAATATTACTTTTGGAGCTCATAGCTAAATTCTTAATCTTAGCTTCATAGAAGGATTTTGAATATCAATTCAAGGACGTTAGTATGTTACATCGTGTGTCTATATCTGGATCCTACTATGTTCTCGGATTGGTAGATTATATTGTTTTTGTATAAGTTGCTAATTCTATGATCAAAAAATTACAGGTCTATTACATGGATACTCTGAAAGTTCATTTTCCATTGTTTGGCCACAACCTTCCAGTGTTGTGTATGGATATTTCATCTGATGGGGATCTTATTGTCAGCGGTTCGGCTGACAAAAACATAAATATATGGGGTATGGACTTTGGTGATCGTCACAAGTCCCTATTTGCTCATGCCGATAGGTACTCTTTTTGTTATTGGTTATTTCATAATCCTACAAATCCATTTACCTAGCAGTACGTTCTAACTGGTCAAATTTTCATGGCAGTGTAACGGCAGTGAAGTTTGTCCGCAACACCCATTACATGTTCAGTGTTGGGAAAGATAGACTAGTAAAATATTGGGATGCTGATAAATTTGAGCTACTTTTAACCTTAGAAGGCCATCATGCTTACGTTTGGTGTCTCTCTATTAGCCATCGTGGTGATTTTCTCGTCACTGGGTCTCATGATCGATCAATACGACGTTGGGACCGTACTGAAGAACCATTTTTTCTTGAGGTAGATAAACTGTTACAGATAGGTTTATTCTTCCTTTTCTGAGGTGGCAATTGTGACTTGTTTACATGTGAATGGGTTAATTTGGGTAGTGCTTTACTGTTTTATATCAAAAATTGGTCATTTGGCCCTATAAAAAATATTATCAAATTGGTCATACAAATTACAAATTTATATTGTTATTATTATAATATTTTATTGTTATCATTATCAACACCTTACTTATTTGTAAAAAGAATTCTAAAAGATAGACAAAAAGCGTTTGCCAGTCAACCCGACCTGAACTTCTTTTGACCCATTTTCCATCGTGCGTGTCCTTCCCTGCTTGATATATCTACTACATTTACAGTCTAAGTCAGGTTCAGATCTACAGTTTCTTAAAGTTCATTTTAACATTTTTCAGGAAGAGAAAGAGAAGAGATTGGAAGAAATGTTTGAGGCTGACCATGACAACAGATATTTGCCTCAACAAGAACTTCCAGAGGAGGGAGCTGTCACTGTTGCTGGAAAGAAGACGCAAGAAACTTTATCAGCCACTGATTCAATTATTGAAGCACTAGACATTGCAGCAGATGAATTGAAACGAATCGCTGAGCATGAGGTACATATTTCTCTAATATATATGAAATATAAATACATGTCTGTGTGTGTGTTCAGAATATCATTTGTATGTCAATGTTTTGAAAATCTCAGGAGGAAAAGAGGAATGGAAGAAGTGCAGAGTTTCGGTCCAATATTTTTATGCGAGGGCTCTCTCCATCTGATTATATTTTTCAAGCAGTCTCGAAAGTTCATACAAACGACCTCGAGCAGACGTTACTAGTAAGTGAAGAATTTCATTATTTTTTTATTACAATGATAAATCATATACAAGTCCCATGAATAATAGTTTCTTGTTTGCAGGCTCTACCATTTTCCGACGCTTTGAAGCTTTTATCATATTTAAAAGATTGGTCCTCGAATCCTGATAAGGTCAGACAGTGTTTTTTTTTTTTTTTAAATAGAAATTTTCTAGTAGTCATTGATGCAAAAGGTATCACTTCAGAAGCCTCTTATAAGCAGGGGCGGAGCCAGGAAATCCAAGTGGAGGAGGCGAAAATAATTTATCTTAATTTCTTATGTAGTTTAGTGGGGACAAAAATTTTAATATGTCATTAATACCTTAAAAAAATTTCTTTTTTACGTTATTAAAAAATTCTTGTGAGGGCGCCTGCCTACGCTGCCCCCGCCCTGTCCTGCTTATAAGTAAAGAAGTTATTTCACAAACAATTATTATATTACTATACATGATTTCTTAATGTCAACATGCTTCGGTGTTTGACTTTTTGGTACATTAATCTGTCTGTAGGTTGAGGTAGTTTGCAGGATCGCCACGGTGTTATTGCAGTTGTATCATAATCAGCTAGTCGCCACCCCAAGTACTAGACCTCTTTTGTCTGTTCTCAGAGACGTACTTCATGCTAGAGTTAAGGTACAGTTAAACATGCATTCGAATGGACATTTTCTAATCATATTCATACAATTTTGCATCTTTATCTGAATTATAATCGATATCGCTTTAAAGTCACTATGTATGAATGATATATACATTTTATTCTTTTCAGGAATGCAAGGATACTATTGGATTTAATCTGGCAGCCATGGATCACCTCAAGGTTTGTTTGTTACCTTTTTCCCTTGAAAATGTTGAAAATGCGGAACATACGCTTTTAACAGTTTATCAATTTTGAATTTCTTTTTATGTAATTCACATATCGCAGCAACTGATGGCTTCAAAATCTGATGTACCCTTCCGTGATGCTAAGACTAAGTTGCTTGAGATACAATCACAGCAGTCAAAACGTGTTGAAGCAAGGGCCGATACGAAAGGTGAACGGAGGAGGAAGAAGAAGAAGCAAAAGAAGGATGATGGACATGTGTGGTCTTGATTTTGCAGTCATGGTTCAATGAATTGCAAAAATGGTGGCTGGTAACAATCAGGGGCGATATTTGGTCTTCATGTTTTGACACAAATGTATAAAAGTTCTGATTCAATTATAATGTTACGCATTATGTTTATCCAAATTTTGTAGTTTCAGATTGGAGTTTTAAATTTTCTTTGCTATCTTATGAATTTTTATCTTTCTCCGTAATCTTAGATAGAAAAACTCTTAGCGCAAATGTAAAAAGGAACTTGGCTATAAATATTATGATCATTATGATGTTAAATAGTCTGTATCCTGCACATATGCACAACTTCAATTCTTCATATAGACTTAGACCACTCCCGATGGCTTCTTCGGTTGGGCTACCGACGAAGTCCGGCGAACCGACGTCATTGGCACGGATTCGTCGGTTTTGCTTCGTCAGTTTACCGACGAAAGGGAATGAGGGGGGTGGGGTCACTGCTAATTTTAATGTATTGTTATTTTTTGTTTAGTGTATATAAATGTTGGTATATTGATAAATGTGGGGCCCAAAAATTAAAGTGACGAAAGCATTGTTGGCACCGTTGTGTCTTTCTTTTATCAGTTTTGGATGTGTTGATGCAGTCGTGAACAAAAAACCCGAACTGAACCCGAAAAAACCCGGAACCGAACCCGAAAAAAACCGGTTTTTTTGAACCTAGTTCGGGGTTTTTTTGTACCCGGCGGCGGGTACATACCCGGTTTGGGGTTTTGGATTTCAAAAGCGGGTTGGACCCGGGTACACTACGGGTCGGGTTGGAAAACCCGGTATAAAACCCGAAAAACCCGGTTTAAAAACCGGTATTCGTGGGTCAAAAACCCGGTTCGGGTCGGGTCAGGTAGGTCAACAACCCGGTTTTTCTTTCTTTGACCTAAAACCCGGTTCGGGTCGGGTATGCCCGAAACCCGATTTTGTTCATGCCTATGTTGATGTGGTACAACTGATGAAAAAAGTGACGAAATAACGGTTTAGAGTGGTCTTTGGCTTGTTTTGCACTTAATGATGATTGACTAGTTTTTCAACTAGGGTTGTTTGTTTTTTTCCATATAATATTATAGGATTTTTCAGTAAACCACTTTTTTCCAGTTATGCCCTTCAATTCCATCTACCCACCCACGTATTAAATGGCGCAAAAAAAAAAAAAAACTTTTTCCTCCTTCCCCTGTTTTTATTTAAGGCCAATTATCCTTCATTTATTCACTTCACAATTTTTATCTTCGTTAGTTTTCACCAACATCAGCTATACATTTTCTTTTATTCTTCTTTAATTAACGATCGATGATTCGATATGGTTGTTTACAAGTTTAATATTTTTTATATCATGGGTTTGGCTTTGATTTGTCATGTTGTACTGTTTCTTATTAATTGTGCTTTTTATATATCGATCTCAAAATATTCACGGTGTGATTTGAATATCATTTCTCAATAACATAGAACATAATACATAACAAATCTATCTTACGTGTTGCTTGTATAAAATATTCACTATTCTAACCTACTGATTATACTATCAATTAATGTAGAAGTACTTGGTATATAATAATTTGCATGAGAATGTTTTAGATTATGACTTCTATTAAGCAAGCACAGTATATATGGTCAACTATTAGTGGTTATATGATCAAGTTTATTTAGTTATAAATCTTTTGGAATTTGTCGATATGTATGATTCTATGTTTTACATATATTAGTAGGTATGGATCAACCCAATGAAGTCGAAAAATGAAAACCAGTAGATAATCAAGTATCTTATATATCTATTGTTGGGATAGCTAAGAGAAAATAGTGACCTGGCATGCATTTTTCACCATCTGATCAACATTCAAATTAATCAAAGCCGTCTAAATTCCTAAAGAGTCGGATGATTTGGTTGTATTCTCCATTATTCAACTCTGATTTCTCCGACATATAATGAGCTCACATACATCATTACATACCACAATTACACAAGACAAAATGGGTTAGATAGGTAAAGAGCTTACGGGTCAGAATGGCTTGATGAAGACCGGCTAACCCATCTACTCATGTGATTCTTTGATAATCTAGAGAAAGGGTTTTGACTTATCACAATAATATGTATAAATCCTTTGATTGTTGGGATTGTGAAGCTTAACGAGAAGAAAACGAGAAAAGATGAAATTTGGGACAGACGGAAGTTCGCGACGCGAACTAATTTGGTGGTGACGCGAAGTGGTGAAAATTGTGCTGATGGCGACGCGAACTATTTTGTTGGTGACACGAAGTCATAGATGGCGACGCGAAATAATTTGGTCGCAAAGCCAAGTCTGTGTCGGCCAGATTTGATATTTTCTTGTTCTGCAAGTTTGTCTTTCCCTACTTAAGTAAACCCTATGTATTGTAAACCCTTGGAACGAAAATAAGAAAGAAAAACTCTCGGTTTGGCGCTGTGGACTAAACCAATCTCCAAGCTGGAGATTAGACATAACTACGTTAAATCCTCGTGTCGTATCGTGTTAATTATCTTGTTGCTCTGTTTTTCAATTGCTAGGTTTGCAATTATCATCCGTTTATTGTTTGTAGGTGTAACCTTGATTACACGAGTGTTGTGGGTTTGGTTTTTTCTAACAATAGGGTGTTGTTAGTTGGATGTTTCCGCTGCTGGTATTAGAGCTCTAGGTTGAGCGATTAGGAGAAATGGCAGATGAAAGCATAATCAAGATTGCTTGTTGATGGTTAGGGCTTTATTGGAAGACGGAGAGCTGGGGTTATTGTGGCCAGTTAATCACAGTGGATCTAGATACGGTTGAAGATAATCATCGGGGGGAACAATTATTCGAAGGACACGGTTTAGGATTTGATTGCAACATGTTATCGAGATCGATATACTCGTTTTTTTACTAGATCGCGACGAATCGGTGGTTTTTCCGGATTGAACTAGTTAGGGTTTTTCTAGTGGGTTGTGATGTGATGACACGGCGGGAGGCCGGTTGCGTTGTGACGATGATTGTTTGCGGTGGTAATGAAACACCCCGAATTTTTTTTTTTTTACAAATCCTTTGAAGTTACGCGATCCTGGGACTAGCCTGGAATCGCGTAGCTTCAAAGGATTTGTAAAAAAAAAATAAAATTCGGGGCGTTTCAAGTTGGTATCAGAGCTATGGTTTAAGGGATTTGAGTATCCACCATTAGTGGGTACTTGAACTTAGACCAATTTAAATTGTTTATTGAGCATGATGTAGAGTTGTTAGATTCATTTATGATGATTGAGTAGTTGATGAGTTGATTGAAGCTCATAATTTGAGATATTTTGTGGTAGAGTAATTGTTATATTGTTGATGCTTGTAAACCAAAATGTTTTGTGGTAACTTTAGATGAATAACAATGTGATATGATAGTTATTACGTCTGGCCAACGTAATAATTATCACATGACATTGTATGGGTCTACGGAAGTCACAAGATATTTAGGGGATCAAGTTAAAGTGGTTCTTGTGATATACGTGGTAAAAAGTAGAGATAAATTAAAAACGTGACATATTACATGAGTATAGTAAGAGTATTAAGTTAGGATGAGTCGCACGAGAAATATTACACGAGTGTAGAAAAGAATTGTTATGTTTACTTTCAAAATTAAATTAGTAATTTGGGTAATGATGAAAACATTTTGTGTAATGTGATTAATGAGAGAAAGTAAAGAAGCGGTAATAATTGAGAAATTGAGTAAAAGAGTTACATATCGATATACACACACACACACACACACACACACACACACACACACACACACACACACACACACACACACACACACAAAGAGTTTAATAATAGATAAAGTGTATGATATACGTTATAATAATGCGGATGTATGATACTTATTAAGTAGTTAGATATCGATATATACATACACACACACATACACACACACACACACACACACACAAAGAGTTTAATAATAGATAAAGTGTATGATATATGTTATAATAATGCGGATGTATGATACTTATTAAGTAGTTAGATATAAGACATGTAATGAAGAGGAATGTCATGAGAAATTAAATAAAGAGTATGACGATATGTGAATGAAATCTTAAATTTTTTGATAAAGTATGAGGATAAAGGTGCGAGCAATAACTTAATAAATACACTGAGAGGTAAGAAAGAGTTGTAATACCCATTTGGGCGTGTTATGAGGATGAAAATAAAGAGAAAAGAGGTAATAATCAAGCTGAGTGCTAGCAAAAAATCAAACCCATAACAACGCTCGTGTAATCGCGTTACACCCACTAATAATAAACGGATAGACAATTGCAAACCTAGCAATCAGAATAAGCAAACAAGATATATAATTTAACAATACGACACAAGGATTTAACGTGGTGGTTATGTCCAATCTCCAGTTGGAGATTAGTTTAGTCCACGGGGCCAAACCGAGAGTTTTAATTTTATTATTTTCGTTCCAAGGGTTACAATTACATGGGGTTTGTTTATATAGGATATAGGTAACTTAATCACCAAGAAATTCAAGTTTTCTACCGACATCAAGGTCGCGTCGCAATCTATACACTTCGCGTTGCGATTCCCTTTACAAACACCACAAATCGCGTAGCGATCCTAATCCGTCGCGTCGCGATTCCCACTCACCAGAAAACAAGATCTTGCATCCACTAACTTTGATTACTCTTCACCATTCCCAACAATCTTCCACGTGAAGATTAATCAAACCCCAAACCAGTAATCCTTTCACAATCTCGTCCCTTCACGAATGTCACCATTTCAAATTTCATACCGCCGAAATACCATTCGGGACACTTCGCTCGACCACACAGAGTTGGAAGACTTTCGACACAAAGCTACCAGAACACTCACATCATGAAACTGGGACCACTCTCTAACCACCACCACCATCTTCTAGGCCCAAGAAGATTCGTTGAAGCGTGCGAATCTCCAACCATAGGATTCTTTCAAGAGACACATATCTCTTCAACTCGTCGATTACAGTCACGTCTAATCCTGCCACCGACATGTCAACGACCATCCGTACAGAAATTTCATCTATCTAATTTTCCTTCCCAGCAATCAGAAAATCGCTGATAGAACTAACAGGTAGATTAACATCAAGGTTCACTCGTGAGAACGTAATCACAACCTTGAAATCTACTTCTCCACCATTCGCTTTCCCGCTGGTACACTGACCTAAAACGTAGCTACGGTTTCAATGAACACATCTTCTCCCACTCAGCCAGCTCCCACTGTACGAATCTAAATAATAATCGCGGCTCTCTTGAGAAGATTCTGGTTCATAATACATGGTCAGTCGCAAATTACTTTGCCATTGGAGAGTAACAAGGAAGGTCCGAATACTCTAGTGTTGCCGGAATCCGCACACTAAACATGTGGAAACTCGAGATCCATCAATCGCACAACCATCTCAAGACTTCCACTAGTTTCCAAACTCCCACTAGCTTCGACACTTCCCTCGATTCCAAACTCCCTAGAGTTCCTGATACTCTCAACAATATTCGAAAGCTTAACAGGACTTACAAGATTATCCGCCTCTAACCCACAAGAAGATTCCCAATTGATTCCTTCAGAAGATTTCGCTCTATCATTGAATCAAACATCAATCGATACCCGAGCCAGTCGAAAACGTTCTATCCGACATCTTCTCCAACCAATATCTCCAAGTGTAGAAGCTCTAACCCGCCTAATCATTCCAAACCATTGAATACCCGACCAAAGAAACATGGTCTCCCATTTCAACCCGTGAGCAACAACAAACTCCCTCGATAACTCCCACTGACAATTACCAAACGTATGTGATACCTTTTATTACCCAATCTACCCAGCCGAGAAAATCATCTTCTTAAGCACCGTAACAAACCTTACATCTTTAAATAACCCAATTAGTATCAATAAAGTTCCCGAGACATCACGTCCCTACACTCGCAACATCAAACCTCTAAGTTTGATAACGTTCACTTATTCTTTTTCACGGGATCGCAAAGAATAAAGAACCCGAATCCAAAACGTAGGATCCCAAAACTCTCTCCGCAACAAATCACCAATCGAAAAACCCGATCACCGACTTTAGTACCGCCATCGCGAAACAATCACCATCACAATGCAACCAGCCTCCCGCCGTGTCGTCATGTCACAACCCAATAGACAAAACCCTAACAAGTTCAATCCGGAAATACCAACTCACCGAGTTCGTCACGATCCAGTAAAAAACGAGTCTATCAATCTCGATCACATGTTGCAAACAAATCCTAAAACCGTGTCGTTCCAATTGTTCCCTTCGATGATTATCTTCAACCGAATCCAGATCCACTATGATTATTTGGCCACAATAACCTTAGTTCTCCATCTTCCAATAAAACCCTAATCATCAACAAACAATCTTGATCATGCTTTCATCCGCTATTGTTCCCAATCGCTCAACCTTGAGTTCTGATACCAGTTATTAGGAATATGTAGCAAAAACATCTAACTAACAACAACTAGTTGCTAGCAAAAAATCAAACCTATAACAACGCTCGTGTAATCGCATTACACCCACTAACAATAAACGGATAGACAATTGCAAACCTAGCAATCAAAATAAGCAAACAAGATAAATAATCGAACAATACGACACAAGGATTTAACGTGGTTATGTCCAATATCCAACTTGGAGATTGGTTTAGTCCACGGGGCCAAACCGAGAGTTTTTCTTTATTATTTTTGTTCCAAGGGTTACAATTACATGGGGTTTGTTTATATAGGAAATAGGTAATTTAATCACCAAGAAATTCAAGTTTTCTGCCGACTTCAAGGTCGCGTCGCTTTCTACACACTTCGCGTCGCGATCCCCTTTACAAACACCACAGATCGCGTAGCGATCCTAATCCGTCGCGTCGCGATTCCCACTCACAAGAAAACAGGATCTTGCATCCACTAACTTTGATTACTCTTCACCATTCCCAACATCTTTTACAGATTAAATAGATTTTTAATACGTGTATATATATGGACCGTTGATTAGCCATTGATGAGCTGTTGACTATTTATATGAAATTTTGTATTTCGTATTTTGTTTACGATAATAAAGTATACATGTAAGTAAAAATATGTGTAAATATTTAGTCGATTTCATATTAAGTAAAGATTAAAAAGTTAAAAGATTTTAAGTCTAAGTTAGTGAAAAAATAAATTTATTTATTGTTTCAAATAAATTGTAAAAGTTGAATAATTATAAACTTGACAAACAGTGTATATTGTGTAGGATATGGTGGTAATTTATTATATGAAAAATTGAAGGATAGAAATTGGAGATGGTCCTATGTAATTGAGGTTATCTACAATTGATTTTTATCGAAATTATATAGATTTTAGGAAAGAGATTAGAGGAGTACAAGGAATGAAGGGAGGGACCTATTTGCAATTTTGACAAATTTGTGAAAAGGAGGGAGGGACTTTTTTGCATTTTTGACAAAGTTATGGATCCGCTTGCAAAGTTTCGCGAAAAAATACCGAAAAATTCTCAAAAAAATTGTTTAATCATAAAACTATTTAATATGCAAGATTAGTCAAAAATAAATAAAAGAACGTAAGATGCTGTAATAAAATATACAAGATGCAGTAACAAATATACAAAGGACGCAACAACAAAAAATTACATGATGCAGTAACAAAATATACAAGATGCAGTAACAAATATATAAAACACGCAGTAACAATTAAAAAAAATACAGGATGCAGTAACAAATATACAAAGATGCATTAACAAATACTAGCATTATACCCGTGCAATGCAGCGGTGAAAGTGGTGACGGTGGATGGAGGTGCGAATGAATATTTTAAAATAAAAACATATTGTACTCCGTCCGTCCCATTTAAAATGTCCACATTACTATTTTGGGATGTTCCATTATTTAACCAATCAAAAAAAGACTTTAGTGGGTAGATTTAATATTTGATTGATGAAAAGTGTAGTTAGTGGAGAATAAGTAGTAATAGATAATAGATAATGAGATAGTGGAACCCATTTTACTTAGTCTTAAAAAAATTGAGGAGAGAGAGTGTTAAATGTATTATATAATAGTATAGATACAAGATGCTGTAAACAAAGTAATACTAATTTTTTAAATTCAATAATAAAATCAAAGATTTACAAACACACCAAAATGCTAAAATATACATAAGATGCACTTATAATATACAAAAGATGCAGTATTAAGTACTCATAGTTTTTTATAGATCTAAAAAGTATGATGCAGTAAAAAAAATGTACGATGCACTAATGTAAGATGCAGTAAAAGAAATGTGCGATGCAGTTGTTTTTTCAAATCTAAAAAGTAGATCTACTTTTCAGATCTACTTTTTAGATCTTGATCTACGAGTTCAAGATCCAGATCTATATAGTGGAGGTGGTGGAGCGGCGGAGGTGGCGCTAAATGGTGGTGACAGTGGAGCGGCGGTTGTGACGGTGGAGCGGCAGGAGGATATGGAGAAACAACCACGGTTGGTTACGTCCGGTGGAAGCCGGTTCACCAACAGTGGTGGTTTGCATATAAACTCTCCGGCCACAAAAAGTCGCCGTCGTTTTATCCACTTCTTTTCTTCGGTCACGGAAACGGTGACGGTGGTGGTGGCGGTGGAGCGGCGGTGACGAATGTGGTAGACGGTGGTGGTGGCCGGTGGTGGTGTGTGAGTATTTGTGTGTGTTTGGTGAAGAAAGAGAGAAGATAGATGAGAGTGTTTGTGTGTGTTTTGTGAGATGAAGAAAGAAAGTGAGGAAAGAAGAGAGGAACCCCATTTCTTATTTTGCATAAATTGCATAATGGTCCCTTCCCCTCCTTGCCCTCTCTAATGGGCATTCTCCTCTGATCCTAAATCTAGATTTTATTGTTTAATGGATGAGGTTACATTGGAGCGAAATTTGAAAAGTGGTGTTATGTTTGTGAAGTATTTGGAGATGATAAATAAACTTGTAAGTAATGCTATGATTATTTTCACGATATCTCCAACACATAGAAAAAAATCTTCATCTTAAAAAGGTAGCAAAATACGATACGATTTTGTGTAAAGTTAAATGTGGTGAAAAAAAATTATAAGGTGGAGATATTTGCATCTAAACCAAAGTTAACATACCAATATAGATAACAAATAAAATATTTTATTGTCAAATAAAAAAATTAGTTAAAAATGGACTCATCAAAAAAAGCTAGTAAAGAAAACTATACGATTATTTTTAGATAATATGGATGAGGTTAAGTTAGAGCGAAATTTGGAAAGTCTTGTTATGATTGTGAAGTATTTGCAGATGAGAAGAAAACTAGTAAGTAAAGCTTTGATTGATTTCACGATATCTCCAACACTTAAAAAAAAAAATATTCATTAGAAAAAGGTAACAAAATGCGATACGATTTTGTGTAAAGTTAAATTTGGTGAAAAAAGAGTATAAGGTGCAGATATTTACATCTAAACCAAAGTTAGCATATTAATATCGACAATAGATAAAATATTTTGTAGTCAAACAAATGGACTTATCAAAAAAAGGTAACAAAGAAAACTAATAATATGGATGAGGTTACATTGGCGCGAAATTTGAAAGGTGGTGTTATGGTTGTGAAGTATTTGGAGATTATAAATAAACTAGTAACTAAAGCTATGATTAAATTCACGATATCTCCAAGACATAAAAAAAAAAAAAAAAACCTTCATCTGAAAAAGGTAGCAAAATGCGAGACGATTTTGTGTAAAGTTAAAGGTGGTGAAATAGAGTATAAGGTGGAGATATTTGCATCTAAACCAAAGTTAACATACTAATATAGATAACAAATAAAATTAGTTATAATCAAATAAAAAATTGAGTTGAAAAATTGACTCATCAAAAAAAGGTAGTAAAGAAAACTATTCGATTAATCTAAATAATATGGATGAGATTACATTGGAGCGAAATTTGAAAAGTGATGTTATGATTGTGAAGTATTCGGAGATAATAAATAAACTAGTAAGTAAAGCTATGATTAACTTCACCATATCTCCAACACTAAAAAAAAAAAAACATATATAAGAAAAAGTAGCAAAATGCGAGACGATTTTGTGTAAAATAAATGTGGTGAAAAAAAAAGTATACGGAGTGGATATTTGCATCTAAACATAAGTTAACACACCAATATAGACACCACATAAGAAATTTTGGCATCATTTAAAAAAAATTGTTAAAAATAGGTGTCATAAAAAAAAATAGCAAAGAAACCATACGATTATGCTAGATAATATGTATGAGGTTAAAATGGAGCGAAATTTGGAAAGTGGTGTTATGATTGTGAAAGATTTGGAGATGATAAATGAACTAGTAAGTGAAACCATGATTGATTTCGTGTTATCTCCAACACTTAAAAAAAAAAAAAACCTTAATCGGAAAAAAGTTGCAAAACGCTATACGATTTTGTGTAAAGTTAAATGGGGAGAAAAAAGAGTATACGGTGTGGATATTTGCATCTAAACAAAAGTTAACACACCAATATAGACAACAAATAAGAAATTTTGGCATCATTTTAAAAAAATAGTTAAAAATTGGTGTCTGACGCGCCACCAACCGTCACGCATCGTCAATGCGACCGTATGGCAGCACGTCGGTAGAAGATTTAAAATTTATATTTAGCTGGGGGACCTAAGTTCTACTAGAGCTGTATAGCTGAAGTATGACCTAGGGTCGTTCTAAAGAGTTAACCGTATTGTGAAACGACTTGTCGAGACGAAAGTTCCAATTAGCGATGGTTTGAAAATAGCTTTTGAGTGGGGGTTTTATACTTAGGTCCGTAATTGAAATTAAAACTAATTAAAACAGTAAATAAAAGCGGTAGGTTGAATTAATATAAGGGGACTTGTGTTTGTTATGACTTCGTTAGCTTTTACGTGGGGTGATGCTGTATTGGGGTTTTATATTTGAAAACGTCTTTTAAGATTTGTGTCTTGCGTTCACGTAGATACCTTGTGGTGTAAACACTAGTACCCTACTGATCAGATAAACCGATCAGTACTAGGCTGTCAAGATTCTGATCAGATCGGACTGCCTTGAAACCCTCCTCACCGTCTCTTATGATGAGACCAAGTGACCCTCCAGATGGGGTGCAGGAATAAGGCGGCAGTCCGCAATTTATCCACTGATCTTTCTTAACACAGATAAAGATATCTAAGCTAGGCGAGACATTTAAGATTTAAGACAGGTGGTGACTGATTAACATATACATTGATGGTTGTGATTGAGTTCAAAGATATTTGGCTGTGATACAGTCTTCGACCCACAGAGTTTTCCACGGTTACATTGTGTATTCACCCGTATTACGGTCTTTCCTGGATCACAGACTATGCTAGGATGTAACACAGTATACATCCTTCGACCTTTCCGTATTTTGTACGTGTTTGTACTCCACCATAGGTGTTTCCAACGTTAAACTGGATACTCAGTCGTATTAGGGCTTTGACTGGGCTACATACTTTACACCCATCTGAACTCATTATATCTAAGCTTGTATTACAGTAAAAGCATCTATGATAGCTAAACAACCCGTTCACTTTGTAATCCCAAACCAATAAATCCCTGATTAATTCACATTGTACTATACGATAGGTAGACAATATTTCCATTGCTTCAAAATCAGACCATGTTATTTTAAGAAAACATATATAGGTAGTGACCGTTTGACCAAGGTTCGCGAGTCCTTGACATAAAGGTTCTAACCACGTTCATTAGAGGAAAGGCGATAGTTTAGTTTAAAATCATAAATGTATAGTTAACAGTACATCGGTTTTCAATATTTAACAATTGGGATCATTATTCCACAACGGATTGTGCCCACGACTTTCATAGCTTCCACGTTCCGTACTACACACATTCGTGATATTTCCGGCGCTATACAAATGAAAGCCGTATAACGTTACCTCCGTTGTTTCATAACGATGTTATCCCAATTGTATTTAAAGTAGCATCACCCCAAATATTAACAAGCTAACTACATCATAACAAACACAATAGCTAATCTACTCACTAATCATGGCAATGTATCCTAAATCAATCATAATAATAGCATGCAACATTATGAAAGATAAGGATAGAAATAACCGAAAGTAATGCGTAGATTGAATAGTAGCTGAAAGATTACACGGACAGAGCTCCGAAATATCCCGAACAATATTACAAAGGAGATCCTCCAAGAATTCCAACTCTATTACAAAAGCTACCCTATTGATTCTCCTCTAACTCCTTAGAAAGTGCTAAAGAGAGAAACTAATTATCCTAACTAATTCTCCTCTAACTCCTAAGAGTAGTGCTAGAGAGAGAATGAAAACTAGAGAGAGAGTGAAATGTAAGAATGAGGTGTGAGGTGTCTTGAAATGAGAAATGAGGCTTGGTATTTATAGGGGAAGGATGAAGGCCTTGGTAAAAATCTTGAAGCACCAAATACAAGCATCAAAGCAGCATACGGGGCAAGCGAACCAGGGGGGGTCAAACGGCACCCATCAAGGCAAACACCCCGGTATACGGCACCCTAAGGGCCGTATACGGCACCTAGGGTGCTGTATACGGTACCTAGGTGTCCAGGGGGGGGGGGGGGGTTGGTGCTCCGTTTGTGTTAGTCCCTGTTTAACTTAATAAACAATCGTATGTAATAAGCCTTGAATATATTATTGAGAAGTTGTGGAATCACACTCAATAATATTAAGAAGATCAACAACTATCAATTAATATAATGAACACAATAATATACCGAAAGCTTCAATCTTATTAATGATATAAGACGAATACACTTGATGTATTAGGGTTACAGAAAACCTTGAAGCTGCGCAATTACGTTAACCTATCTAGGTCTAAAGGATCTCTATTTATAACACATAGAGTCCTATACAATCTCCTACAAATATGGAATAAAATAACTTCCATAACCGACTCAAACTTATCACAAAATCATAAAGAGTTGTAACTACCATTCTGAAGTAAACAGTTGTAACTGTTACACATTCAGTGGTAACTGCTTCAATTTACACAAGACTAAGTACAAATATATAATCAGTGTTAACTGTTTCATATATAACTAACAGTTACAAATACATAAGCAGTTTTAACTACTTACAGACACATAACTATCAGTTGTAATCTATCTTCAATCAGTTGTAACACTTGTATTCTCTTCAGTTTTCTTCTATCAGTTGTAACTTCGTAAAGACAGTTTTAACCTTCAAAACAAACAGTTTTAATCACTTGTACTCTGTCTTCTCATCAAAATTTCAACTCAGACCTGAAACAGTTTTGACCCAACAATCTCCCCCTAAACTTAATCTGTCCTTCACAGCATTAAGTTTCTTCTAATCCTCCATTATGAGCTTCACAAAATTCTTTCAAAACTGTTAGTCATTTCTTCTCTTTCTTCTATCTATCTCCTCCTTCTTATGAATCTGATTCAACACCATATATACAAAACACAGAGCTACATTATCTAAAACTGTAGCTTGTAACCTTGCATTTCTCAATCCCATCAAAAATCTCAGATTTATATCATAAAATCTATCTGTCAATAACCACATAAATACTGCATCATCCATAACAATCTGATGTACTCCAGGTTTGGCATGATAAATCCAATTTTTAACCTTGCTGAAAGTAGCAAATTGAAATGGAAACTCTTCTGGCTCAAACATAGCCTTAATCCAATGCCATGTAACTTTCTCAACCAGATTATCAAACTTTTTCAAATCTAAATCCTTTTCCATCCCAATCTCATACATTCTCACCAAATCAGTCATACTAATTCTTTTTATCAAATCCCTAAAAGATCTCCACCAAGATACATTTCCATCTGCTCTTTCAATTTTAATCTTGTGAATCTTAACAGGATTGACAAACTGCTCAATAGACCAATCAATGATACCAGGTAATTCAACATTAATTACCTCAGATTCCATTGGTTGTAACAGAATAAACTCCTTCAATTCATCAACATTCCTTTCTCTATCAGGAATTTCATCTAACTCTCTTTTCTTTCTTTCAATTTCATCTTTCTTCCTCTTCTCAGCTTCTATCTTTTCTCTTTTTTCTTTTTCCTCCTTTTCCTTCAATTTCTTTTCTTTTTCTGCCTTTTTCCTTTCTTTTTCAGCTTCCTTCTTTTCTTTTTCTTTCTTCTCAATCACATCAGGATTCATATCATCTTTATCCCATAACTCCTGCAATCTCTCTAAAGTCATCTGTTTCAATGCATTCAAAGGAATATACCCACCTTTTAGCTTTGCAATTAAGTTCTTCTTCATCTGAGCTTTTGTTGGTGGTTTTGCAGCCTTCTTCTTTCTTGCCTCTTCTGCTTTCTTTTTCTTAATCTGTTCAACAAGATATTCAATATCATCATGTCTCTGTTCCTTCAACAAATATTCATCCCATTCTGCCACTTGCTCTTTTGTCATTTTTACAAACTTTCCTTCCTCAATCTCAACATCAATCAAGTCCTCTGCATTTAGCTCAGCCTGTAATCTTTGTGCATATTCAGTATCATGAGCAGTTACTTCAGGTGGCACTGGTTTTTGCTTTTTCTTCTTTGGTTCTTCTACCAGTTTTCCTTTGCCCTTATCTTTTGGATCAATCTTTGGCAAGTCTTTCTTCTGTTGAACAGGAGCAGCAACAGGTTCTCTAATCTGAAATCCAGGCAAAGATGGTTGTTGTGTAGATGTCTTCTTTGGACTTTCAACCTTCTTTCCTGTTCCTGTCATCTTGACAGTTTTAACTGGAATGCTCTTTTTCCTAGTCTTTTCAACTTGTTGTTGAGCATCAGTTTTTGCTGTTTCCACTGCTATCTCTGGTTTATTTACTTCCTCACCATCATCATCTATCTTCAACTCCTCAGTCTTATCTGCCATATCAACTTCTGCAGTTTTATCCACTGACCCAATAACCTCAGTATGATCAGACTTATTCTCATCTGCCACTGGTTCCTTCATTTCTGTTTCCACTGTCTCATACACTGACTCATTTATTTCTGGCTCTGGCTCTGTAGGTGGTGTTGGAGGTGTATGCACAAACTCATCCTCCTCTGGTTGTTCTATCTCCATTTCTTCATCAACCTTCTCATCATCATCCACCACCTTGTCACTCTTATTCTTCTTATCACCCAAATTTGTCCAGACCTTCTCCCCCTTTTTGAAAGCATTTTGTGGAAATTGATAAGCATCCTCAGGTTCAGAAGTATCATGAACCACATATTTCCTTCCTTTCTTTAAACATTTAATAACAATCCATTCTAACTGATGCACTCTCCTCTGCAACTGAGTGATAATTTCATCCTTAGCTTTATTCTTCTTCCTCTCCTTGACAAATTCAGCCCATACATAATCAACCATTTTCGTCAATTCCAAGTTAGTTCTAGCCTCAACACCTTCAGGATGTGAATCCTTTGGTGAATCATTGACATCATCAAACTCTGACTCATGCCTAGCATGATCATCAAAGTCCCCTTGGTTCTTGGTACTGGGACCACTAGGATCATCTACAGGTGTAGAATCATGTCCATGTGTTGCCTCTGATGGGGTCTTATTAATGTTACTTCTGTCCTGCTCTGCCAGTGGGCTAGAAGCAGTAGAAGCAGCCCTCTCAGAATGATCAACCTCCTCCTCATTGATCATCTGCTGTGATGAATCATTTGACTGAGACACCTGAGCAGCAGCAGCCTCAGATGCCTGTTTTCTAGCCTTTTTGGCTTTAGTAGATTTAGCTGGTGTGGTCCCTTGTTTTCTCTTATTACCCCCAACTACTGTGGGTTGAGAAGTGGTGGGTGGAACCATTCTCTCAGTAGTTGGTTCAGCTTCAGTTGGTGGTACTGATGCTGTGGTGGAAGGTGCAGGAAGCATTGTAGAAAATAATGCTGTAACCTTCCCAGAAAATTTAGTATCTCTCTTCATATTTACAAAAACTTTTGGTTTAAAAGAGACAATACCAATAACTTTCTCAAGTGCAGTTATATTAGAAATTTGTTCATTTAAGAACAACTGCACAAAACGTGGATACATCAAAAATTTAATCTTTGGCTGCTCAATGTTTCTAAGCATACCAGAAAATATCAGATTTGAAAAATTAAACCTTTGACCAGTTGCAAGACAAGCAATTGCATAAGCAATGTTGCTTCCAAACTGCTCGAAGGATGATCTCTTAGATGACAAGCAGTGTAAAATCGTATGTATTAAAAACCTCCACTGATGAGAAAATAAGGTTTTCTGAAAAGTAAAAACTTCAAAAGAACCCTCATAACCCATCAATCGTAAAGTATTATACATAATAGTATCATCTAAAGAAGTTATACCTGCCTCATCATCTAGTTGTAATGAAGCTCTAACAGTAGCTTCTGTGACTACAACACGTGTATCCATAACTTCTGAAACGATTCTTTTAATCCCCTGTTCCTCTTCTATTGATGCATTCACCCAGAAATTGTTGATATGATCGTGAGATATCCTGGGTGCTACAGTGAGAGCATGACGAATATGTGAAGCACGGAGGAAATCAATGATTTCCACATACTCGTTTGCCTCAGCAGGTTTCATTAAGAATGCGATCATATTATGATCTTTTCCAATCGGTAGTTGAACAGTAGACGAAGTCGATGCCATGATAAGAAATCAAGTAATCGAGAAGAATCGAAGAGGATTTTACATAATTGAGAATCGATGAGACTTAGCGCAGTGGTTTGTATGTGTAATTTTGAAAGCGTAATGAGAAACCCTAAGTGTTTGAGAGTTAAGTACTGAAATTGAATCAGTTGTAAACCCTAATTTGACCAAATCCCCAATTATAACTAAAACAGTGTTAATTAAGAAAAATAACACTGTGAAAACGTATGATCGTTTAAGCTCAGACTTTTTAGGTCTTGATCTAGGATTAACAATAAACGATAACAATGATAATACTACGCAGCGGAATAAGAACAAACATCAATATTATCAATGGCCAAATCCCTAATCTTATTAATAAATTAACAAGACGGATACCCTTTAGTATCGGGGTTACAAGAACCTTAGGGATAACGAAGAACTATAGACGTCTACATATTTTCTGTGCACCCCAAAACCTACCTCCCTATATCTCTTTATATAATAGAGATATTAGGGTTACAAGAAAACCTAATCGTAGGAGAAAACTAATTAAACAAAATACACTTTTAGTCCCTCATGTTTAAATATTTTGTATCATCAAATCTAAAATATCCTAACAATCTTCCCCTATTTGATGATGACAAAATAAACATCTTCTTGTTGAATCACCAAACATAGAATACTACAAACCCACGATCAGCTTAGGTTGGCTCCACATCTAACTTTAATTACCATCAAACCCGAGAACACTAAAAATTCTCTAAGTCAAAACGATCGAGTGCGTACCATCATCTATCTGTGTATATTCAAGACTTCACCTTCAGTGTCCTTCTTTATCGATTTTCAATACAGAAAACCAGAAAACATCTTCATGGACTCCCTCTTTCTTCATCACTTACTGCTTATGCTCCTTGCTCGAATGATCAGTCCTCACGTTATCTTCACCTTCAGTATTCTTTTGATTCGATTAGGGTTTAACGAAAACCCTAATATATTCTAATGTGAAGATGCAGCTTCCAACAGCTTGAACATTATAACTGGAGATTCTTTAATTGTCACACTAGTAAATCATCATTCGAACTTGCCCGACTCATTACGAACAGATCTGGGCTGAGCCAAGTCACCATCACAGCCTAGAAAAACCATGAGTTGACTTCCGTTGCAAACTTCAAGACTAAAGATGTTTGGACGATAGTAAAAATTCTTGAAACTGATGTATAAGAAGTTGGTTAAATCGTATAGAAGCAGCCCATCTTTTTGCAGAATCAAGCATATTTGCATAACTGAAATCGTGACCTGCTATTTAAATTTTGCTTGCTACAGCATGCTTTCGAAACCCTTGATCTTATGAGCGACCGACTATAATATATGAATATTAAATCTTGAACGAAGAATGTCGGCACAATCAAGTCGGCGCTAAAACTCAATAACCACTTGTAAATCTCTTAATTAATATTCGTAATTCTAAAGATTACGAATTCAGTTACACGTGTAGGGAAAAACAATCAGCAAGAATTATGTGATAAAGTTGACAAGAAACCACAACCGACTTTCACATATCTTGAATAAACAATTTATTGATCATTCGGCTAGCTAATATTTAATTAAATACGAAACAAGACCAGCTGTAAGTATAAAAGAAACCCTCGTGAATACTAACATGAAGCAATCTAATCGTCACCATGAATTCTTCAATCTTCGACACTTGCAGATCCTAGATCACGAGCCACCTTTCTCTGATACCAATTGTGAAAACATAAGATCGTTGAAGCTCGAGACTTTTTAGGTCTTGATCTAGGATAATAATAACATTGATAATAATATGCAGCGGAATAAGAACAAGAACATCAATGTTATCACTTCAAACCTCAATTATTATTTGATCAGAATAACACGGTTATACAACTATAACAGGATCAAGAAACCTTGATCTTGAGGCTAAACCAAAACCCTAGACGTCTACATTATGTGTGCACACCAAAACCTACGTTCCTATGTCTCTTTATATAATAGAGATCTTTAGGGTTACAAGAAAACCTAACTTGCATAGGAATTAAACTAATATTACACATTAAGTCCTTCTAGTTTCATCATTCTTACTTTATGCATATTTTGTTTTGTAATCATCAAATCTTGAATCCTTACAGAGTCCTACAGAACTTTAGAAATGGATAAAATGCTAGATGCTCAACGTAGTGTAAAGGACAAGACTGGGATAGGATACAATGATGTACCTCATCCTTTTAATGCCAATTACACTAGTTACTCGATAGATTCTGAAATGACAGATGCTAATCCTGAGATTTTGGTAACTAATGACCCTGAAAAGTCAGAGGCACAGAAGGGTGTTGTTAAGAACCTATCACCAGATAATAGTAAGGTTTCTCACTTCACCAAAATACAGTTTGTATCGGGTGGAGTGATTAATGATACTAAGACTGATGATAAGGTTGATAAGGAACAAAAATCTAAACCTTTAGTGCCTAACACTCCGGATGAGAAAGCAAAAGTTAGTAAATCACGAAAACAGATGTCTTGCTTTAAATGTCGCCAAAAGGGACATGTTGCTTCGTGTTGTCCAAACAAGAAGCCGGAAGCATCACATAAGTTAGTGATTGATGAAAAGACGCAGACCGACTCTAGTATGACTATAGATAGGTTAGATACCAAACCTAAGTTAGGTAATAAACCTGTTAACATTCTTAAAAGAGACGGTAAACATAGTGTCTCCCCACCTAAACCTAAACGGACATATACTCAAAGTGATAATTCTGTCTATAAGCCTAGGGATATGACACCGTCAAGGTTTAGAACTCCAAGTAGAGGCCATAGTCATTATGAGAGTGGTACTACTTCGCGATCACATGAGTTTAATTACAATTATCATAATAGAGCTCATAATTATGTGCCTAGGAGGTTCTCCTCGAATTCACCTCTTAAGGCTGATCATCCACAAAATCAAGCTACTTCGAAAGTAACCAAAGCTCTTGATGGGAATGATGGTTATTTTAAAGAGCTTAAGTTTGTTGATGATAAGGGACAAACCAAGACCGTAATGGCTTGGGTCCCTCTTGACAACTGATCGTGTTTTGTGTTATGTGCAGGAGCATGCTGTGAACAAGGACAGCTGGTGGTATGTAGACAGTGGATGCTCGAGGCACATGACCGGAGAAAGAAGTCTACTGAAGGACTTCAAGGAGAGTCTCAAGCAAAAAGTCAATTTTGCAGGAGATAAAGGAGGAGTAATTTCGGGAAAAGGAAAAGTTTCAAATGGAACTTTGACTCTTGAGGATGTGAACTATGTTGAAGAACTAACTCACAACCTAGTGAGTGTTTCCCAAGTCTGTGATAAAGGTCATCCAGTTTATTTTAATGAAAAGGAGGCCTTAGTCCTGAAGCCAGGTTTCAAAATTCCTGATGAATGGATATTGATGAGAGCGCCAAGGAAGAAGGACATCTATGCTATCAACATGGGTGTTCCTAACTCTTCAATGATGTCTACCTGTTTATTATCCAAGGCTTCGGAAACAGACGCTTTGTTATGGCATAGGAGAATGGCACACCTGAACTGGAGAAAGATGAATTATATAACAAATAATGGATTGGTTCTAGGTGTACCACAAAAACGTTTCGAGTCTGAAGATAAGTGTGTTCCTTGCATGAAAGTAAAGCAGCACGAAACCACACAGATCTAAGACTGAAAACTCAATCTCCTCGCCATTTGAATTGCTACATATGGATCTCTTCGGCCCTATAAGCAAGAGAAGTCTAGGTGGCAAATGGTACTGTTTGGTTGTCACAGATGATTATTCTAGATTCTCGTGGGTATTCTTTTTGGGATCAAAGGATGAAACTCCAGGAATTCTAATTGAATTCTTTGATCTAGTAGAGAATGTCTATAAAAAGAGAGTGAAGCGTATTCGTAGTGACAACGGAACAGAATTTAAGAATTCAACATTGAATATCTATTGCTTAAGCAAAGGGATATTACATCAATTCAGTGCACCTTATGAACCTCAACAGAATGGTGTTGCTGAAAGGAAGAATATAACGTTGATTGAAGCTGCTAGAACAATGCTTGCTGATTCAAAGCTTCCGGTCATCTTTTGGGCAGAAGCAGTGAATACAGCATGTTATGTTCTCAATAGAGTTCTTACGGTTAAAAGACATAACAAGACTTGTTATGAGCTTTTAAACAATAAGAAACCAAACTTAAAAGGGTTTGAACCCTTTGGAGTTTCATGCACAATATTAAAGACTGGACATCAAGCAAAATTTGGTGAGAAGGCTGACGAAGGATTTTTTCTAGGTTATATGCCCAATTCGCCTAACAAGAGAGTCTTTAATAAAGTCACAGGACGTTTGGAAGTAGTTTATAACATTGAAGTTACGAGCTATTCACCTGATGTTCATAAGGGCTTAGATTCGCAATTTGATTATTCTGATCTTTTTGCATCATTTAAAGTTCCTATTAGTGACTATGTCAGTGATTCAGAGATTGCTGAACATTTAGTGTCTGAAGATGTGGATACTGGCCATACTTCAACATCGAGTGTTCCGAATTCTAGAATCAAGACAAATGTTGATCCAAATCAACCATCTACTAGTGGATCTCAAAAATCCAAAGTAAATACACCTCTAAATGAAGAAGAGCTGACTGACAAATTAGTGGATGAAATTCTCACACCACTGAGAGAGTTAAGAATATCTATGGGTGTTGATAACTCACAGCTATCTAGAGAGGGTGTACCGGATTTGGAAGACACTACTGAACAACATAGTGTCTATGAGGAAATTGGTACTAACTTAGAAGATGAGATTCCAGTTGAGCCTGTTGCTTCAACTAGAACGAGTAAGAATCATCCCGTTGAAAACATCATCGGTGATATTAATACTCCGGTTCAAACAAGGACTCAATCAAAAGCTAGTACGTCTGAAAATTTAGAATACCAAAGCTTGTATACTGCAATGAAAGAGACAGGGATTCCTAATCAATGTCTATATTCATGCTTTATCTCACAAGTCGAGCCTAAAAATGTTCAAATGGCTTTAAAAGAAAGCTCGTGGGTAGAAGCAATGCAAGAAGAACTATCTCAGTTCTCTAAATTACAAGTATGGGAGTTGGTTGACCTACCAAAGGGAGAATATCCAATTGGAACTAGATCGGTATTTAAGTGCAAGAGAGATGATAAAGGAATCGTTACTCGCAATAAAGCTCGTCTAGTAGTTCAAGGTTTTAATCAACAAGAAGGTATAGATTACAATGAAGTGTTTGCACCAGTTGCTAGGCTAGAAGCAATTAGAGTATTCTTAGCATTCACATCATATTTTGGTATAAAAGTGTATCAGTTGGATGTTAAGAGTGCCTTTTTGTATGGAAAAGTAGAAGAATTGGTGTATGTTTCACAACCGCCAGGGTTTGCTGATCCTGAGTATCCAGATAGAGTATATCATTTGAATAAGGCTTTATATGGATTACATCAAGCACCTAGGGCATGGTATGGAACACTATCAACGTATTAACTTGAGAATGGATTTACAAGAGGATCGATTGATAGCACACTGTTTGTGAAGTGGAAAAAGAAAGACTTTCTTCTCGTGCAAGTTTATGTTGATGACATTATCTTTGGATCATCTGATGAAAAGATGTGTCAAGAATTCGAGAAAGTCATGAGAAAAAGGTTTGAAATGTCTGCAATGGGAGAGTTGAATTTCTTCTTAGGATTACAAGTTGATCAAAAGAAGGATGGATTCTTTATTCATCAATCTAAATATACATATGAGCTATTAGAACACTTTAAGATGGATGAATGTAAGGTCTACAATACTCCAATTCCAGTCAATCATGGACTAGGTCCAGATACATCGAGTGATAGAGATGTGGATCCAACTCTTTATAGAGCCATGATCGGATCACTAATGTATCTCACAGCCTCTAGGCCTGACATAATGTTTGCTGTTTGTTTATGTGCAAGATATCAGGCTAATCCGAAAGAGTCACATATGCAAGCTGTTAAACGAATCTTTCGTTACCTCAAAGGGAAACCTAAGCTGGGTCTTTGGTATCCGATTGATGGAGATTTAGATCTCGTAGCTTATACTGATTCGGATTATGGAGGATGCAATCAGAATAGGAAATCTACAACCGGAGGATGTCAATTCCTAGGAGGTAGATTAGTATCCTGGCAGTGCAAGAAGCAAACCTCGGTAGCCATTTCTACATGTGAAGCTGAGTATGTTGCAGCTGGCAGCTGTTGCTCTCAAGTACTTTGGATACAACAGCAACTTCGGGATTACAGGTTAAATATAACCAATACTCCTATGATGATTGATAACGAATCTACTATGTCGATCACCAATAATCCGGTGAAGCACAGTAAAACCAAGCATATTGATATTCGACATCACTTTATTAGAGACTGTGCTGAGAAGAAAATGATAAGGTTAGTTAAGGTTCCGACTGCGGATAACTTAGCAGACCTCTACACAAAGGCGTTCGACAGAGCAAGATTTGAGACGTTGGTTCAACTAAACGGAATGAGAAATCCAGAGTGATTAGTCTTCCAAGGGTATTTTTGTAATAGTTAGTAGTTCTATGTGTAAAAAAAAAAAGAAAAAAAGGCGTATGGCATTCATTTGCTTGTTACCTAAGGGGAATCGCCTCCATTAAGTTTTTATCTGCAAAAACTAAGGGAAATGATAGTATATTAGGAGAATAAGCCTCAGAATAATAAGCTTATGATATGGTAGTAAGTTCAAATAAAGTTACTTTAGAACTACAGCGGTTCTATCAGGTATGTGTTTATATTTATTTGATTATACATCTATATCCACAAGTTATAATTTGTCTATTTTATTTAAAACTTTAGATGGCTTCATCATATGATGTACTGGTAGGCAAATTATGTGAAATTTTCTAAGCCTTAAGAAGTTAATTAACTACTTGTTTATTATCTTGTGTTACTTTTCTATGATGTATGACATTAGTCTTAATTGTTGAATGATGGTACTGCCATACACTGTTATCATGCATTTTTAATTTACATTGACAAATAGTAGCAATATGGGTATTGACTTAATTACTGGTAACTCTGTTGTACTAAGTGATATGAAGCCTTTAATTAAATTAATATTCTCAAATATATTTTGAATTATGCTAGATGGGATCCTCTGTTGTGCTAAGTACAGACTTGGATAACATAGCATATTCAAGGTATGTTTGATATTTGTCTAACCTTAAAATTCAAGTGTATGTTATATGTTTCGAAACGATACATCATTTAGTAACAACTACCTTGAAAATATAATGATGCAGTGTTATGAGTTTTACTTGAAATTCTTCAGTATGTCATATAATAGGAAGCACTTGATAATATTCATACTAACAATAAAATGCTTGCTTAGAAAATTGAGTATAATTTGTTTATGTGGATCATAATACCGGTAATCGTCTTGAACTGTCTATAATTAAAATATTCACTTTATGTGAGTAATGTATTTGTTAATTATGCTTTGTGGATAAAGGTACTTAAGATATAGTTTTATAAATATAAATGTATAAATGATGAATTAAGTTGTACTTTTATAGTAATTTACTTGAATTTCATGAGGTATGTATAATACCAATCTGCTTAGATTTTTAAATATATAATTAATTGCTTATTCTTACTAATATGATCCCTAAGTAGATAAAATCTTATTTATTCTATGTATTTTGTTTTGCTCAAGTGATTAATAAAATGGTACTTGATACCGATGTTTATATAATTGTGTTTTTATTTTATTTTAGTTTATGTTTAATTTTCTGTGTTTATTAGGTTTTACCTTTTGGAATTAAATTATACTGAATATTTTTGAGTTGAACAAACGTAACAAATACAAGTGAAAAATAATTTTATTTTAGACTTGTACAAATGATGGATTTTTAATTTATACTTAGCATTTAATTTACGTTTTTATTTCATTCTGCGAGTTTGACTAGTCAAACTGGCGGATCCACTTGAAATTTCGCGAATCGGATACAGAGTATAAAAGGGAAGGTCAAACGAGTCAACCAGACCACCGGATCCACAACATTCGCGAGTTCACTTCTACTTGGCGAATCCGCTTCCTGGCGAAAACGAGACGAAAAAGTTATTTTCGTTTGATTTCAATTCTTCGTGTACGAGGAACGAGTTTTTGATCCGTAGTTTTTATTCATCTTTAGATTGCGAACACTTTGAGGTAATATACAACGGATTTCACCGTTTAATTAACGAGAAATCAAAGTTTTTATAAACTTAGGGTTTCGGTTTAATGTTTGATCGATTCATGTAGATTAATGGACTGTTAGAACACGAATCCTTGTGGTTAATGTTACACGGACCTTAATAAACATGAATGTATCGATTGATCGTGTTAAAACTAACAAAATCATCGATTTTAAGCTTATCCTCGCGACGGACGTTCATCGAACGAGTTGAACCTTCGATTCAACTCGCAGCGAGTTGACTAGCGGATCGAGTTGATTAGTGGATCGACCAACGAGTTGACCTGCGGATCGACATGATTAGCGAGTTCACTTGGCTGCAGATCCAATTGCGAGTTGATAAGCGAAACGAGTTGAACTTGATTCGTTTAGGTGTCTTTTGCGAGTCCAGAACTTAGAAATATTTTTTTAAAAAATGGAGTTTTTATAAGAGTTACGACTTTTTAAGTAATAACTAGTATATTTTTGGATTCCTATGACAATGTATATATATATATATATCGAAAGTCTACCGATTCAAAACGTAATTGAGTGGCGTGTCCTAATTTTATATTAGCGGTATATTATATATATATTGATTTATATAATATTAACGACTTGAGATTTTTAAAGTTACAAGTAATTAATGGAAATTACATATTGGACTTACGACTTATTAGTTATAAGTTATATATGTTATATATATGTATACGACTTGAGACAATTATGTAACAAGTTATATATATAAAACTAAGATGTTTGATGAATACATCTTCATAATACATTGTAACGCCCCAAATTTTGTAAGTTTAAAACTTTAAAATATATTATTTTAATTGTTTAAGTTAAAAAGGACTAGCTGTGAAATACATTTTAAGTCTTTGGGACTTGTCATTTAATGAATAAGTTAGGAGAGGGACTAAAAGTGACCAATACTATAAGTTGAAGGTTTAAATCGCAAACTGCAGTATAAAAATGCTGCTTCTATACTATTCTACTGTATGCTAATAATTAAAATTCAGAAATATCACGTATTTTGTTCTTGTGAAGTCGGTTTTGAAGAAATACAAGGAGGAAGGTTTAATTATAAGTAAATCACTTAGGGTTTTGCTAATTAGTGATTGTAATCACTTAATCTCAAGGTTTAAGGTATGTTTAACATGTTCTTGTGTTCAATTTGATGTTTGAATTGTTAGAATTAAACCCTAACTATGGGGTTTTGAATGATATTTAGTTTTAATCATGAATTGGATAAGATAATGCTAGATACATGATGTTAACATGATTATTGAAGTTAATATGTTAAAGTTTATGTATAATTAAACATATGCTTATGGATATTGTTAAATTAGTAAGTTGTAAAGAGAATTAATATGAAAGTGATGAAGTTAGTGATATGTAAATAATCATGATATGTTATGTACACCCCTTTTTGGTAAAGAAACAATGTTTTGACATGTAAAGTTGAAAGTCATGTTAGGTTGATGGTCAAAGTCAAACATGTTGAAATGTGAAGGTTAAATTAGTCAATGAGTTATGTTATACTCATTGATAGTTTTGGCGATGATGATATTGTACACTAGATAACTATAATGTGAATATAATGGTTTTTATGGAAATTTTGATGTTAATGGTTAAGTTGAAGTATTGATAGTGAAAGTGGCCTAGGTTGACTTAGAATAGTCAAAGAAATGTGATTTAGGTGTTGGAATAGTGGTTATTTGGGTAAAGACCCAAACGGGTCGTTAAAGTGCCCAAATGGGTCACTTAATGGGTAAACGGCTAGAATGAGTTGTGGTTTGGGTATGATGAATGCGAATATGGCATTAAGTCCTAAATATGGTATTAGAAATGTGGTAAAAAGGTTGAAGTCTGATGTTGGGTGGATTGGAATTTGGTATGTCTTTAGAATGGGTCGAAAATGACCATAAAAAGGTCACTAGTCTAATTCTTGATAAAACGCGAATTTATGAAAAGTGGAAATTGGGAAATGTTTGAAATATCATTTTACACGTGCCTGCAAATTTTCATGGTCATTGGACTTGTCATTTTCAAGATATGCACGATTGAATTTCGGAAGATGGTAAAAGGGACAGCAGGCTTGATTCCCGGGGAATGAGAGTCATTCCTGGGGAATCCGACTCAAATTACTAACAGCATGCTTCATTCCTGGGGAATGGGAGTCATTCCTGGGGAATCTCTTATAAATTCAACATTTTATTATTTAAATCCTTATTTGATCTAGGGAATGATACAACAAGTCTAAAATGTCATATTAAAACGTAGGACTTTACGAAATGAGTAAAAAAAAAAAAAAAAAAAAAAAAAAAAAAAAAAAATCTGGGTGTTTCAAGTTGGTATCAGAGCTTGGTTTAAGGGATTCGGGTATTCACCATTAGTGGGTACTTGATCTTAAACCACTATTATTATTGTTTGAGCATGATATTTAATTATTTTGTGATATTATTTGACTAATTGATGAAGTGCTAAGATTTCTGAATCGAGGTGTCACGTGTGGACCATGGTGACGTATGTGGTAATGTGATAATTAGTGTGCCTGGCCAACACATGAATTATCATATGACTTCGTACGGTGTCATGGAAAACACGAGATGTCAAGAGAATGAAGTCTTAGTGGTTATTAATTGTTATAAGTTAAGGTAAAATAGGCATGTTAATTGTTAAAGTATGTGTATATTAAATATCTTATGTCTATTTTCAGTAAAGATGGATGAAAGGGATATTGATCTAAATCTAGGATTAAATCCTCACAGTAGAGCCCAGAATAGGGAAGCAGGGGGCGGTGGTGAAAGACCAAGATCTCCTAGCCAATGAAGCTAGGCTATCTTTACCTGAATTAAGAACTTTAATTGCTCAAGAAGTCGCTCACGCTCAAGAAGCATCTTTACCTCTTTTACTTAGTAGGATTTCGGAGACCATTACCGATGAATTTTATAGACGTGAGGAAGAGGCGAATACTTTTGGTAATATACCACATGTTGATCCACCGGTGGTACAAGTTCCAGAAGAGAAAAAGATCAGTTATCTAGACTTTTCTGCTTGTAATCCACCATCTTACGAAGGGGATATGGATCCTATTAAAGCTCAAAGGTGGATTTCTGAAGTTGAAGGGGCATTTGCTACTATTGAATGTCCCGAGAGACTTCAGGTACGATATGCAGCTAATCTTCTTAAATCTCGCGCTAAAGGTTGGTGGGAAGTTCAGTGCCGTACTAAAGGCGCTGAGGCAATTAAGAATTTAACTTGGAAGGAATTTAAGGAGATGTTTAATAATGCTTATTCTCAAGAAGCTGATTTGCAAGAAATTCGTCGTGCATTTCTATCTATGGAACAAAAGACAGAGTCGATAAATGAGCTTGTTGGTTTATTCTTGGATCGAGCACACTTTTGTCCGGAGTATATGGAGAATCCCAAGAGGTTAATGGAGCATTTTCATCATATTTTGAAGCCAGAAATCCGTCAATTTGTTAACCCAAAACGTTGTCAAAGTCTTGAAGAGATGATTGATGAAGCTCGGTTCCAAGAGCTTGAATGGGGTCGTAGGGTTGCTAAGAGGAAAGCCGAACAATCTTCTTATTCTTCAAAGAAATTTAGATCTGGTGAAGGTTCCAAGAAGGAGGAGAGACGAGGAGAAAGGAAGGAAGTTCCGGAATGCAAGACTTGTCATAAAAGGCATTTCGGAGAGTGTAGGTTCGGGTCAAGTGCGTGTAATCAATGTGGGAGAGTGGGTCATATTGCCCGTGATTGCCCTAACCCAATTAGGGTATGTTATAATTGTTATAAGCCGGGACACATTAAAGCTGAATGTCCTGATCTAAGGGCTCAATCTGCTCCACTTCCACCTCGTCGATATAATGAAAGGAAAACTGATGAACCTCCAAAAGCTAAAGGCCGATCATTTCAAATTACTGCTGAAGAAGCTCAAAGAGCCCCCGATGTGTTAACAGGTACCTTCTTTGTTGATTTTAAACCTGCATACATACTGTTTGATTCGGGAGCCTCAAGATCATTCGTATCTGAGAAGTTTTGTCTAAATTTCTCAATTCCTCTTTCTGAATTAGATGCTCCACTAGATGTGAAGGTTGCTGATGATAGAATTATTTATGTGACCAATGTTTATCGTGAGTGTCAGTTAGTAATTAATAGTGAAACCTTCATCATAAACCTTATCCCTATGCAAATGGGTGAATTCGATGTAGTAGTTGGTATGGATTGGTTAGGAAAGCATGGAGCTATTATTCAATGTGAAAAGAAAATTATTCGGGTTAACTCACCAAGTGGGGGAGTAATAGATATTTATGGGGAAAAGAGAAAATCTTCGCTATCTATTTGCACTTTTGCTCGTGCTAAACGACATTTGTCACATGGGTGTCAGGCATTTTTGGCACATGTGGTTGATGTTCAGAAATCTACTCCCAAAATCTGTGAAATTCCTGTTGTCAAAGAGTTTTCTGATGTATTTCCTGACGAGCTGCCGGGCATCCCACCCGATAGGCAAGTTGAATTTCGTATTGATTTGGTGCCGGGAGCCACACCTATTGCTAAAACTCCTTATAGGCTAGCTCCCTCTGAAATGCAAGAACTTATGAAGCAATTGCAAGAGCTACTGGACAAGGGTTTCATTCGTCCGAGTAGTTCACCATGGGGAGCTCCAGTACTTTTTGTTAAGAAGAAAGATGGCACCATGCGCATGTGCATTGATTATAGGGAATTAAATAAAGTAACTATCAAGAATAGGTATCCTCTACCTAGGATTGATGATTTATTTGATCAACTCCAAGGTGCAAGTTTCTTTTCAAAAATTGATCTGCGTTCCGGTTATCATCAATTGAAAGTCAGAGAAGAAGATGTTTCCAAAACTGCTTTCAGGACAAGGTATGGCCATTATGAATTTGTGGTTATGCCTTTTGGTCTGACAAATGCACCTGCAGCATTCATGGATCTTATGAATCGGGTATGTCGCCCTATGCTCGATAGATTTGTGATTGTGTTTATTGATGATATTCTTATTTATTCCAAATCTACTGGTGATCATGAATTTCATTTGAGGCAAGTATTACAGACATTGAGAAATGAAAAGCTTTATGCTAAATTCTCGAAGTGTGAGTTTTGGCTTCGGGAAGTTCAATTTTTGGGTCATGTAGTTAATAATCAAGGGATTAAAGTGGATCCCGCCAAAGTTGAAGCGGTAATGAAATGGGAGCCTCCAACAAATCCTACTGAAGTTAGGAGTTTTCTAGGATTAGCCGGTTACTATCGACGGTTTATCCAAGATTTCTCAAAGATTGCTACTCCTCTTACTAAGCTCACTCGAAAGAACGTTAAATTTGAATGGAATGAACATTCTGAACAAGCTTTCCGAATTCTTAAGCAAAAGCTTAGTCAAGCACCTATCTTAGTACTTCCTGATGGTATTGAAGATATGGTAGTCTTTTGTGATGCCTCATACAATGGTTTGGGCTGCGTCTTGATGCAACGGGGCAAGGTAATTGCCTATGCTTCTAGACAATTGAAAGATCACGAAAAAGGGTACCCCACTCATGACTTAGAACTGGCGGCGGTTGTTTTTGCCTTGAAAATATGGAGGCATTATCTTTATGGTGTTAAGTGTACTATTTACACTGACCATAAAAGCCTTAAATACTTTTTCGATCAGCGTGATCTTAATATGAGACAAAGGCGTTGGCTTGATTTGGTAAAAGATTATGATTGTGAAATATTGTATCATCCTGGAAAAGCTAACGTGGTAGCTGACGCATTGAGCAGAAAAGCTATGCATCATTCTTTAATTGTTAAATCTCTTCGAATCACAATTCTTCCAAATTTATTGGATCAAATTAAAGAGGCACAACAAACTGCATGGCAAAAAGGTTTTTGGAGAGCTGAACGAATTAAGGGTCAAATTCCGTATATTGTTGATGATTCACGTGGGGTAAAGACTCGATATGGAAGAATTTGGATTCCTAACTCTCCTGAATTGAAAAAGCTTTTATTAGATGAAGCTCATAAGTCACGATATTCTATTCATCCTGGTGCAACCAAGATGTACCATGATTTAAAGTCTGATTATTGGTGGCCAGGTATGAAACGTGAAATTGTTAAGTATGTGGAACAATGTTTGACTTGCTTACAGGTTAAGGCTGAACATCAAAAGCCGTATGGCAAAATGCAGCCTTTGGATATACCTATTTGGAAGTGGGAACACATTACAATGGATCTTATTACTAAGTTGCCTAAAACTCAGCGACAACATGATGCAATTTGGGTGATAGTGGATCGTCTGACTAAAAGCGCCCTATTTCTACCAATCAAAGAAACTATGTCTTCTGAGGCTCTTGCTGATTTATATGTAAAGGAAGTGGTTGCCCGACACGGTATGCCTATATCTATTGTCTCAGACCGAGACAGTAGATTTACTTCTCGGTTTTGGGCTAAATTTCAAGAAGATCTGGGTACACGTGTCAACCTAAGTACTGCTTACCATCCTCAAACAGATGGTCAAAGTGAAAGAACAATTCAAACTTTAGAAGATATGTTAAGGGCATGTGCCCTTGATTTTGGTGGTAGCTGGGATATTCATTTGCCTCTTGCAGAGTTTTCTTACAATAATAGTTACCATGCAAGTATCAAGATGGCGCCATATGAAATATTGTATGGAAGAAAATGTAGGACTCCATTATGTTGGGGTGAGATTGGGCAAAGAGAGTTGGGAAGTACTGACATTGTTCAAAGGACAATAGAAAAGATTAATCAAATCAGAGAACGATTAAAGACGGCGCAAGATAGACAAAAATCTTATGCTGATAAAAGAAGACGCCCAATAGAATTTCAGGAAGGAGATATGGTTATGTTAAAAGTGTCTCCTTGGAAAGGCATAATTCGTTTTAGAAAGCGTGGAAAGTTGAGTCCTAGATTTATTGGTCCATTCAAAATCATTGCAAGAGTCGGAAAAGTGGCTTATCGCCTTGAGCTACCTGATGAATTGGCGGGAATACATGATACGTTCCATGTGTCTTATCTTAGAAAGTGTTTAGTTGATGAGGCAGCATATGTGCCTTTAGAAGATATTGAAATTAATGACCAACTGAGCTATGTTGAACAACCGATAGCAATCCTTGATGAAAAGACTAAACAATTAAGAAACAAGGAAATCAAACTACTTAAAGTTCAATGGAAGCATAGGAAGGGTTCTGAGTTCACTTGGGAGTCGGAGGAAGAAATGCTTAAGTACTATCCGGCTTTACATCAAGAATGGATTGTGAGGACACAATCCTGAATAAGTGGGGGAGAGTTGTAACGCCCCAAATTTTGTAAGTTTAAAACTTTAAAATATATTATTTTAATTGTTTAAGTTAAAAAGGACTAGCTGTGAAATACATTTTAAGTCTTTGGGACTTGTCATTTAATGAATAAGTTAGGAGAGGGACTAAAAGTGACCAGTACTATAAGTTGAAGGTTTAAATCGCAAACTGCAGTATAAAAATGCTGCTTCTATACTATTCTACTGTATGCTAATAATTAAAATTCAGAAATATCACGTATTTTGTTCTTGTGAAGTCGGTTTTGAAGAAATACAAGGAGGAAGGTTTAATTATAAGTAAATCACTTAGGGTTTTGCTAATTAGTGATTGTAATCACTTAATCTCAAGGTTTAAGGTATGTTTAACATGTTCTTGTGTTCAATTTGATGTTTGAATTGTTAGAATTAAACCCTAACTATGGGGTTTTGAATGATATTTAGTTTTAATCATGAATTGGATAAGATAATGCTAGATACATGATGTTAACATGATTATTGAAGTTAATATGTTAAAGTTTATGTATAATTAAACATATGCTTATGGATATTGTTAAATTAGTAAGTTGTAAAGAGAATTAATATGAAAGTGATGAAGTTAGTGATATGTAAATAATCATGATATGTTATGTACACCCCTTTTTGGTAAAGAAACAATGTTTTGACATGTAAAGTTGAAAGTCATGTTAGGTTGATGGTCAAAGTCAAACATGTTGAAATGTGAAGGTTAAATTAGTCAATGAGTTATGTTATACTCATTGATAGTTTTGGCGATGATGATATTGTACACTAGATAACTATAATGTGAATATAATGGTTTTTATGGAAATTTTGATGTTAATGGTTAAGTTGAAGTATTGATAGTGAAAGTGGCCTAGGTTGACTTAGAATAGTCAAAGAAATGTGATTTAGGTGTTGGAATAGTGGTTATTTGGGTAAAGACCCAAACGGGTCGTTAAAGTGCCCAAATGGGTCACTTAATGGGTAAACGGCTAGAATGAGTTGTGGTTTGGGTATGATGAATGCGAATATGGCATTAAGTCCTAAATATGGTATTAGAAATGTGGTAAAAAGGTTGAAGTCTGATGTTGGGTGGATTGGAATTTGGTATGTCTTTAGAATGGGTCGAAAATGACCATAAAAAGGTCACTAGTCTAATTCTTGATAAAACGCGAATTTATGAAAAGTGGAAATTGGGAAATGTTTGAAATATCATTTTACACGTGCCTGCAAATTTTCATGGTCATTGGACTTGTCATTTTCAAGATATGCACGATTGAATTTCGGAAGATGGTAAAAGGGACAGCAGGCTTGATTCCCGGGGAATGAGAGTCATTCCTGGGGAATCCGACTCAAATTACTAACAGCATGTTTCATTCCTGGGGAATGGGAGTCATTCCTGGGGAATCTCTTATAAATTCAACATTTTATTATTTAAATCCTTATTTGATCTAGGATACAACAAGTCTAAAATGTCATATTAAAACGTAGGACTTTATGAAATGAGTAAAAAAAAATAAAAAAAAAAATAAAAAAAAATCGGGGTGTTTCATACATTATAGTTAACATACTTTAAATTGTTGTTGTCATTTGTGTTTTTACAGATATGGCTCGACAATTTGACAAAGGTCACAACATCCTTGTTGTTGGTGCATTTAGTGTGTCAGTCAGTTGGTCAAACTATTGTAATTGTCAAAGTCAATTACTCTGCGTATGTATAGTGTTTAGCGTGTCAACGAAATGTAATTATATAGAATATACATGGCGACATGGGCTTCGTCGCATTGGGTTGGGCCTGCGACGTTGGGCCTAACGTCGCAGGGCCCAGTAGGTTTGATATAAATAGCGAGTTATACTTCAGATTTAGGGTTGGACGTCTAGAGAAACAGAGAGAGCCGTTTTTGGTGAGAGAGAGACAGAGAAACGAGTTTGAGTTTGTATCTGTAATCGTTATATTATCAATTGTTAATATATACAAGATTATAGAGAATCGTTTGTGCGTTCGTGAATCATTATCGTTTGTTATTCATTGTTTATACGATCCGATCAGATCCCACGAGTAAGGGACTATCAACTGGTATCAGAGCCGTAGAATCAAGGATTCGTCGGTTTCGGATCGTTATTTTGGGCGTTCTCGATTGATTCGCGAAGGTATTAATTGTTATTAATCGTTTCTGAGTTGTTTTGGTTGATTATATCGATTTCTGGAAGTGTTTTTGGGTTAGATCGACGTTTGGTTTTCGAAATTTCGTTAGGGTTTCGAAAATTTTCGATTTTTTTGGGTTTTGGCCGCTGCAGCCCGATTGTGCGACGTCACCTGCGACGTCGCTAAGTTTTGCGACGTTACCTGCGACGTCAGCTGCGACGTCGCGTGCGACGTAGTAATTTGGACTTTAATTAGTCTGTGCGACGTACTCTGCGACGTCATCTGCGACGTACCTCTCAACGTCGCATAGTGTGATTCTGCGACGTCCTCTGCGACGTAACTCTGAACGTCGCATTTTCGATTCTTAATTGAGTCATCGGACTTTTGCGACGTACCGCTGCGACGTTGCTATTTTTTCTGCGACATTAACCTCGTTCTAGTTTCGTAAAAAAAAAAAAAACAAAAAAAAAAAAAAAAAAAAAAAAAGTTTTTTGCTGAGAAATCCCTAAAAAATTTTTGCGTTTTCAAAATTTTTCCATAGGCTTAAAACTGTTCAATTTTAGTCTGGAAAAAGTTTCATTTTACCCGGCCAGTTTTTGACGTTTTCGGACGAAATTTTGGCGGGAAAAACGCGAAAATTTTGTAATTTCAAATTTTGTTTTTAGGCTTAGAATAGCTTCATTTTAGTGTCGGAAAAGTTTTGCTGTACTCGGATATTTTTTGAAATTTTCAAATCCGATTTTGGAGGGAAAATTCGGATATGGCTTTTGGTAACAAAGTGCCTCCTTCTACATCTTTGTTCTATAGTGATTTTGCGAGTTGGAAGATTAAGTTATGCAATTTCATTGAATACAAAGATCCAAATCTGTTCAATTGGTTTAACACCATTGATCGATATGAGCAACCAAGACTCGATGGGGTGCTTAAGTCAAGAGCACAAATGTCAGTCAAGGAACGAGCAGAGTTTGATAAAGACAATAGCTTGTATGAGATGATTACCAAGTGCTTGCCAGAAGTTGTGATTAATAAATTTAAAGATCAAGCAACTTCTATAGGATTATGGGATGCTCTTATAGTGGCTTACGATCAAAAGGAAAAGAAGTCAGAGGCTAATATTCAAGTTCCTAGTCTAAATGATACTTCCAGATCTACTTCCAACTCAGCAGCATCTATTTCTACTAGCACTTCATTTGCTTCTGATACTTCTCATACTGCTCATACTGCTCATACTGCTCATACTGCTCATACAGCTCCTTTAAAGGCTACTGAGGACCATGCTAAAATCTTTGCAGCTTTCCTCAACTCTTATGAGAACTTTCTTTCCAAGAAGGCTAGTACTTTGCAGCTCACTGAGGAAGACTTTGAACAGATCGATTCTGATGATTTGGAGTATATGGACATCAAATGGAGTATGGCCATGATAACCCAAAGAACCAAGAAGTTTCTTCAAAGAACGGGTAGAAAAGACCTGGATGATGACGGTGATACAGGTCTTGGTTTTAATAAAAGCAAAGTGATATGCAAGAACTGTCAGATTCATGGGCACTTTGCTAAGGAGTGTGAGAAAGTAAAATATCCTTCATCTGGATTCACTACTCCTACAGCTCCAACGACTCCAGAGAAAAACACAACATCACAGGCTATGACGGTGTATTCTCAAGGAGTGTTTGATTTTAGTGCACTTCAAGGAGAGGTTCAACACAGTGCGCTCTTGGCAAAGATACATGAGGTAGAAACAGAATCTGAAAAACCTTTTACTTGCATATCCTGTATTAAATTGGAAGCTTCTTTAAAATGTTTTCAAATAGACTATGTAGACTTGAGAGAAAAGGTCGAGAAACTCACTGAGTCAAATAAGTTTCTAAAAGCTAATGAAATACTTTATGAAAAGGAAGTTGAGGCTCATAAGTTTGACACTGAGAAATATAAAGCTAAAGTTTTCAGTCAACAAGATGCCATTAACAGCTATTTAACAGAAATTGAGTTGTTAAATAAAGAACTTTCTGAGCTAAAGTCTGAGTCTGACTCTTTTAAAAAAGGAATCACAAGTTTCTCAAACTCTCATAAAATCTTCGATGAAATTGTTGACAAGCAGAGGACAAATACAAGTAGTAAGGCTGGAATAGGGTATAACTCAGTTCCACCTCCTACTAATCACTATCCTCGGCCTGTTAAGGAAGGCACCGAAGAACTTGTGGCTGACTACTCATCATGGCCAGCTACAAAGTCTAAAGAAGCTATATCCAATCCCAAAAGGCAGGCAAAGGAGAAAACTAAACGGACAGAGTATCCCTTGCCTACTTTTGTTAAGTCTGATAGTACACCTCCAGTTAGTGTAGAGGAGGGTGTTGAGATAGAGGATCTACCGGAAGAGGCTGAAATCAAAGTTGAAAAAGTTAATGTAAAGCCAGAAAATCATATACTTACCAATGAAACTGTAAAGGTTTCAAATACAAAGGGTAAAAACAAGGTTGAAAATGAATCCAAAAGAGTTCAACATCAAATGAAGGATTCAAATATAAAATCTAAAAGTGAACAACCTTCAACATCAACTTGTTCAACTTCTGAGGCTTCTACATCAACGTGTACACATAAGTGTTCACGTCCTGTAAATGCCTCATATTCTAAGCTTCCTACAGTTCATTCTCCACCTCAACCTTTTGTGGGTAATCATTGGAATAGGTCGTACATTGAACGACGTTCTTGTTTCCATTGTGGACAACAAGGACATATAATTAGGGATTGTCGGTTATTATCCCTAGATAGGTTTGGTAGAGGGATGCCAAGAACTTCCTCCTTTAGGAATTCTTATTCAAAATCGTTTTCTAGGCGTGCTTCGTATTCGCCTATATCAAGATATGCATCCTCTTCTCCAAAACCCGTGGCTAGAGTAAACAAAGTTAAGCCTAGTAAACCTCAAGTTCAACAGCACAACATTGTTGAAAACAACTCATCTGAACCTACAAAGGTTTGGAAACCCAAATCCACAGACAACGCATCAATGAAATCTTCTGAGTTTTTAAAATATCATAAACTCATTGATGTGATGGTTATGGATGACCATGGACAACCCAAGTCTATCAAGGCTTGGGTGTCCCATAAGTACTAACGTTTAATTGTTTGTGGTGGTGCAGTCAGGTTATTGAAAGCTAACATTTTTAGTGACTGCATGGATGTGGATATTGTTGGAAGAATGCGATGATGAATTGTGATTGGATGAGATTTTCGATGTTATGAGGTGGTAAAAGTGATAACAGGCATTTGATTTGACTTGATATGTGATTTTGATAATTTTCTATTTTTTATTTGTTATAATGCAACAGCCATTCTTTATACTTTTTAGTATTAAAGAAATGCAATGTTGCGAAATTTATTCAATTAAAAAAATACAAAAATATGTTTAATGTTTAAGGGGAGTATTTTTTGGATTGGATATAAGAATTTGCTGTTCAGGGGGAGTAATTCTGAATATTAAAAATTCTGATTATTTAATTCAGAAATGTGAATAGCAAGATTCTTAAGTCTTGAAAAGATGTTGGATTGTGTGTCTGTAAAACAACTTGGGATATGATAGTACATCGGGTGACATGCATAAAAATGGAAATTTTAAGGTTTATGTTTGATGTGTCAGTAGGTTTATCTGGTATATTTAACACATCTTTTATAAACATTAGCTTCATCATATGATGTATTGGTAGGCATGGTACACACCGGTTTGTGAGTGAGTAAGAAGTAATAATAAAACTTGTCTATTACTTTGAGAAAAATGTTATATGATGTATGACATAAGTCTTAATTGATAAATGGAAGTACTATCATACACTGTCATAATTATGTAAATGTAAAATGGGCATATAGTGATAATATGATTATTCGCCTAACTAATGGTGACTATTGTTGTACTCACGTACAGACCTGAATCCATTAGTTATGCAAATAGTCTCAAACTTGTTATGTTCATACTAAGGGACCCTCTGTTGTACTTTGTACAGATCTGGGGCCACTAGTATCTTCATAGTCGGTTTGATGTATGCCTAAATATAAATATCAAGTGTATGTTACGAGAAAACCGAGATAAACTTGGTCTTGTAATCTCTACCTTGTGTGAATATGCAGTGTTTGTTTTACTGAAGTTTATCAGTATATCATATAATAGGTTTCTCAAAATTAATATTCATACTAACAATAAAGGTTAGCTCACAGATACGGATGTAATATGTTTAAGTGGACAAACAATACCGATGATCGTCTTGAACTAATTTTTATAAAAGGTGCTTTAAATATGTCAAGTAAATTTAAAGTGGACAAATATACTGATGATCGAAATAACACTTACTATTCCCTAATAATTGCATGTTGGCCTGATATGATCCCTAAGCAGACTTAAAACAATCCTATCCCCAATGTTATTTTAATCTTCGTTCTTTACTTTTCATTTATAAAGAAAAATACAAAAAGATTTTATTTCTATGTTATTTTCTTCAAACATTACATATCTTGTTAAAGTCAATTTTTGAAGATGCAAAGGATGTCAGCTATTCTCCAAAGACTGTGAAGATGAATTCTATTGGAGAAGCTGCTGATGATTGAGAGATGGTCACATAGTTTGAAGATCTTATTGTATGATAAATTTGTGTCAGTCACATGAATTTGGACATCAAGATTTCTTGGAAGACCATGCTATCTCAAAGGGGGAGCTTGTGATTGTTGAAGACATGAAATAGTTTGTTGATGAAGACTAATTGAAGACTTCTTTGACCAAGCTGCTGACAAGGGGGAGTTTGTTGGTGCATTTAGTGTGTCAGTCAGTTGGTCAAACTATTGTAATTGTCAAAGTCAATTACTCTGCGTATGTATAGTGTTTAGCGTGTCAACGAAATGTAATTATATAGAATATACATGGCGACATGGGCTTCGTCGCATTGGGTTGGGCCTGCGACGTTGGGCCTAACGTCGCAGGGCCCAGTAGGTTTGATATAAATAGCGAGTTATACTTCAGATTTAGGGTTGGACGTCTAGAGAAACAGAGAGAGCCGTTTTTGGTGAGAGAGAGACAGAGAAACGAGTTTGAGTTTGTATCTGTAATCGTTATATTATCAATTGTTAATATATACAAGATTATAGAGAATCGTTTGTGTGTTCGTGAATCATTATCGTTTGTTATTCATTGTTTATACGATCCGATCAGATCCCACGAGTAAGGGACTATCACTTGTTGATCTGGATATACGTGCGAAGGGAGCTAGCAAAGTAGCTCAGGTGCTTACGTTTTTGGCATGTTCACGTATACGATATGCTGTTACAGCATCTCCACCTATTTCTCAGGCAATTCTGAATGATTTCTGGATGGGTATAGTGTATGACGAATCGGTCAATCCACCAGAGATCCGAGCAACGGTTAACGGTCAACCTATTGCGTTTACCGCTGGAAATCTCCGTGAGATTTTGCAGCTGGGTACAGAGGAGCAAGAGAATGGGGATGTGGAGTATCCCATGGATTTTATAGAGGGAGCTATCGGACGTATGGGATATACGGGTGATAGAAGAGGACGTCAATTCCAGAAGCCTCTGGTTATTGGTCAGTGGAGGTTTCTATGGCACGTGATGAATACCGTTTTTGCACCAAAGAAGGGCGGTTTTGATGTGTGACACCCCCAAATTTAATGATTTGCGGAAGCTTGATTTGGGTGTCACTAATCAATAAACAAAGCACATAAGATATAATGAACGACCACTATATGCGTCGTTTTAAACTTGTATAGATAAAGTAAATGTTTACATCAAAATATAGTTACATTAGCTCGATTTCTGAAATTGAGAGATTACATAGCATAATTACTTTTACAAAATATAATAATGCAGTCCAATCTCTAGTTGTATGTATGCTGACTCGAGCTAATATATCTTGCTTGTGCAGCCAACCTACTGCTGGGTACCTGTGATAAATACTAAAATGGGTCAGCGAAAACGCTGGTGAGCTCACAGGTTTGTATGTCAATGTATAGTTGTCAGAACCGCAAGATTTATATTGAATTTAAAATGCAATTAAGCAAAATAAAAGTTATACTGTCCATGAGCACATAGTCTGAGCTTAACTTGATTTGTCAGGCCCACTTAAGGAAACCTAACTTGAAATGCCTCCTACGAGTGCCTAATCAACACTCGTCTTCCCAAATGCTAATACATCCATTTGACCGGTTAGTGCGTGCTAACCCGGATGAGGATTGTCAATCCCATATGATATCATATACTAACATTCACGCTATAAAATACTAGAGACTATGCTTATGGAGGACTTTAAATTGATTAGCTTGAAACTCATGTAGTATTTGAAGTTTGTCACTTGCGTTCTACTTGTAAAACAAAATCGAGTAGTAATATCACACCCCTAGTTGTAAAGCAGTGAAAATGGGGCTATGAAACTCACCTGAGTCTTGGAGTGTTTAAGTTAATAAACTTGAAGTAATTAGCTGTGAGTTGATGTCCAAAGACTTGAAACCTGAATGTGTCCACGACACTTGATTGTTATTAATTGTACCGGTATCTCGAAAGACTACCTTTGTAGTTGTTATTTAATTATATATGTCCAAATTACTACGATTTGGTTGATTAATTGTTTTGTTTCAAGTTACTACGACTTGATTGACTAAATTATCCAAGTTACTACGACTTGGTTGATTGAATAATCTGTTTTGTAAGTTTTGAAAATGTGTACGGCCCGTTGGTGACGGTTTGTTATAATAATAATTCTAAAATGTTGACTTTGCTACAGTACTGCTACAGTAAATTTGACTTTTTTGAACAGTAACTTTGACTTCAAAATTCTGGTTTTTCTGTGTTTTGTGACACAACATGCGACACAAAGATTTGACATGCGACACAATGGTTGTGTCGCAGACGTCATGCGACACAAGGATACGACACAGGGACTGTGTCGCATCGAATACGAAATGCTAATTTAATAGCGACATAGTGGTTGTGTCGTATAGAAATACGACATAATTTGCGACATAGAGTGCGACACAATATTGTGTCGCACGAGTTACGACACTAAAGGATTTATACGACACAAGGTGCGACATAAAGGGCAAAATACGACACAACATGCGACACAAGGCTTGTGTCGCATGGATGAACACCAGCCCAGAAAGTCCGGCTGTTCGCGATTTTTCCGACCAAAACTCAATTTAAACTCGTTTTTAAGCTATAAAACTGTGTTCTAATCTTTGTAATGGACATATATAAGTTGTGTAAACATCAAAACATCAAAATATTACATAAAACTAAACAAATCTAAGTTTTTAGAAATTTCCTTACAAATGCAAATCGAAGAAGATGGAGGCCGAAAATGATGGTAGAGCTTTTGTTAATCTTGTTCCCCACTTGATGGTGGTTCCGAAAATGTAAGTTTTGTTGTCGGATTTGATGATTCCAAAATTTTGCATGAATTTGGTGAGAGTGTTTTTGGTGTGTGTGTGTTTTTGGAGAATGAAAATGAAAGAAAGAATGAAGGAGAGGTGGGGTGTAGGTGAAAGCCTCACCTCGCAGTCTCCGTCCCGTGCTCCGCGTGGTGCTCGTTTTCTCCGTCATTTAACGTTAAATATTTATTTTAGTTATTTAAAGATACATTTTAAATTATAAATTATAATAAAAATGTTTTATTGTAAAATTTTACCAATTATCTATTTATGATATTTAAAATGAAATTCGTTATATTTGTTTGCGCGTTTGTATTTTAATTATATATATGTTATTTGTGCAATACGAATTGACCACGAAATATTACAATAAATAATATTCCTAATAAAATTGAGTTATTGAATAATGTTTGTATTACTTAATAAAATTGTTCACCAACGTCCGTATTTATTGTAATCGAATTCTATTCGATTTGAAGCTCGTACGATTTAAACAAACCGCATAATTGTAGATATATATTCAACAATATATATAATAATTGATACATTAATTAGCCTAACACAGAACTAATTACATGTATTAAAACTTGATTAGGCACTAAACTATAGTCCTAAATTGACGGTTGTCACATGATGAGTTAAGCCCTGCTATTTTATCGGCTGCACTGTCCCTGGTTTACAATAAACCATACAGTTTTTGTGATTACATTTTTGGGGAGTTAGCTAGACAGATATCGGGTTCTGTCAGATCATGTTTTATGGTTTACCCGAGATTCTGTATGCTCATCATCCGTGCGCGTCTTCCGGATTTAGTGAGACCGGAGCCACATTCTGTTGTGGATACTATTGCACTACGTGGCTATAATGCTATGTTTATGCAGACTGTGAGGAAAGAAGGCGTGGTTAAGCCTGAGGAGCGACCACTTTTTGGTTTTATTGTCAATCCTGACTATGTGACGCCACCAAATCATGGTTGGTTAGATGTTGTTGCTCCTGCTGCTGTTGTACCTGAGCCTGCTGCTGCAGCTAATGCTGTGGTTCCACAACCTGAGCCACAGGCACTGCTTGAGGATGTGTTGATACAAGCTGATCAACCAGGTCAACAGGTTGACGCTGAGGTTGCTGCACAAGTGGTGCAGGAGGTGCTAGATCAAAATGATGATGCACAAGATCCCGAGATGAGGGAAATTGATCAATTTCTTGAGATTGCAGCTGAGGTAATATTTTATTTATATAATAATATAGGTACTTAGTTGATAGATTGTCTTTATTGGTCATAAATGCGTAATATTATTATATAATGATAATGATATAGATATTTAGTTGATTAGATAATATTTCTAATCATAAAATATGAATATCATTATATACAGGGAGCTGAGATTGCAGACCCAGAGGTCATTAGACCTGAGGGTGAGCAGAGACAGACTGATAGTTCAGCAGTTTTACCTGCTAAGGTATTAAAAGCTGAATAATCTTAAGTATATATTTATCTGGTTTGATAGATTTTATATTAATCATAAATGGTAAATATATTTAGGAACCAGTTGGTCCTTCTGGCGAGTTTGATGGACATACAACTGAGGATTCGACTGACTCTGACGATGATATGGTCGATCTGGCCACGGGTATTCATACTCAGAGGCAGAAGCTGAAACGAAAGGTCAATGAACCAGGTCCAGATCTCATTATACATGATTTGGATGCTGAGGAGACTGAGACTCCATTGAGTAAACGTTCTAGGACGTTGACTATTGGAAATGGTATGTTTTTATTTAGTAAAAGTTAGATAATCTTAACTTGTTGTTTATCAGGAGTTTAACTGAGACAGTTCATTCTGTATACAGTTGCTCAAGATACACCACAGGTGGAGAAGGATACACCGATGGTTTCTGAACAGATATCTGTACCGCTTCAGGTAAGAGATATAAGTTCTATAACTATAAGTGTTATGCAATTAATTTGAGATTGAGACAGCGTAATCTGTAACAATAACTGATTTTAATTGTGTTTAACTTTACAGCATGAGATTGCTGATCTAGTTCGTTCGGTACACTTTTCGACGAATAAAGGAGCTAGATTTGCGACGGGCTTGCTTACGCATGCTTTGTCTCAACCGCATACACCACTGATGAGAGACTGGCATATTGAGTCTTTTACACCGCCTGGACCTAGAACGATACCTGTTACTACGACGACTGATGCTGAAAGGATTACGTCCTTAGAGTCGCGAGTAAAGGATTTGGAGAAGCTTACTTCTCAGATTCCAGAGCTGGTGTCGAATAATCTTCTTCTTGGTCAGCAGATGCTCAAACAGAGTGAATCTTACAATCTACTGCTGAAGACTCATGAGACTTTGCTTGCAGACTTCAATGTTTAGAGACTGAAGTTATCTTCTTTGGAGCGATTGGTCTTGAGAGCGCATTCAGGACAGTCTACTCAGGGGGAGATATTGGTATATCTGGAGTCTTGCAAAGAAGATGAGCTGAAGAGGAAGAGAGATTCTGACAAAGACGATGATCCCAATGCACCGAGTGGTGAGCAGACTGGTCCTTCAAAGACTGGTGAGCAAGCTACGATTTAGGGGGAGTCTGGTGGTGATGTAGGTGACGCTGGAGCTGGTACAAGTGCTGATAAAACTGCACAGGTTGATACAGAAGCTGGTAAGATAGCTTAGTATTAGCATAGTGTAATAATTATTGGTGTTAATTTGTACAGAATAATTGTAACTTAATATTTTGGTAATATATTCGGCTTGAGATTGTAATTACAAGTTAAATGTATTAGATATTATTAAGTTATTTGATTTTATATATGTTAAGTTAAAATAGTGATCGAAAGTCTTCCGACTCATTGAGTAGTCGAGCGGCGTGTTCCGATTATTATCGGCGGTCAAAATTTTATAATGACATATGCATTTTTGACTTGAGAGTTTGTATAACTGACAAGTTAAGAATGTGATAACTAGGTAAATGATATATAATTTAAAAGATATAATTGAAAGTTAAGATCTTGGAAAATATAATAGTTCAATTAAGTTTTGGAAATTATATAAGTTAATTAATGGTAAACATAAATGTTGGGTGATAGTTCACAAGACATTAGAGTTTAAATTTAATTAAATATTTACTAAGTGTTTGAGATAAGACTTTAGAAATCTTAGTTTGATTCAGGATAATCAATAAAAGATTTAAAGAGTTATATGGAATGCGTTTTTATTAGGTTTAATGATACAAAAGGATTAATAAAGAAATTCTTAGGTTGGTTCAGGGAAATCAATAAAGAATTTGAATTATTAATATATTTGTACTTATGTTTTTCTAGGAAAGGAAATGCTAGATCTATCAGATTCAGAAGACGATATTTTGGATGAGATAGATGAAGATATTGAAGAAGGAGAGTTCAAACTTCCTGAAGACTGGACTGCGGTATTTGAATCTATGATAGATGAAGGTGTTGATCTGGATGCAAATGTAGATGAACATGTTGTGAATCCATCAACGACTGAATTTGTTTTTGTGAATGAACAAGGAGAATGTTATTGATTTAGAAGCTTTTGAGAATGCTTCTGAAGATTCAGATACTGAAGTTGAAGAAATAGAGGACAAATATAAACATATGGTTGGTAATCCTATGTTTATCCAAGAAATGCTAAAGAAGAAAAAGGAGAATAAGCCACGCATTTTGAAAGAAGTTGATATTACTGGAAAGCGTGTCCTTAAAACTGGCATTATTGGATGGTATTATGACTCTAACCTGAAGCTCTTCTCAATCAAAAGGTTTGACGGGGTTCAATATTTTGCCAAGGAAAGGAAAAACGATAAAGCTGAACGAATTCAGTCAGAGGACAGGAAGAAGAAGAAGGAAGAAGGTTTATCCAGCGGTCAAGTGCATTAAGCAAATACCTATGAAGACTATGCCTCAGAATATTTTGGGAAAACTGAAATATTGGGGGGTAGATGCTGGAACAGGAGAAGCCTTTATGATTGAAGCTGATGATGATTATCCTGATGGTGAAAAAGAGGTTCTTCGTGTTTATGATCACAGACACCTAATGAACTTGTCAAAGGAAGATCTGATTATGTTATACAAAAACAAGATCGTTTCTACTTTTGAATGGGGTGATTTAGCACGAGATTATCATAGGATGGTTAAAACATGCATCAAGCTTAAAATTTTTGCAGGTAGTAAGATTTACTCTTGAAAATCAAAGACAACATGAAGATAAAGACGCTAAAGCTATTGTCAAGGGGGAGTCTGTTGGAACATAGGTTGTGACAACAGATCTAGCTTGAAATAGGACTGGTGTAATTATTATTATGTTTGTATATTGGTTTAGATTTGTAAATGGATATTTGTTTTGTTAGTAATATTCGTTAAATATATTAGCATGTTAAAGTGTTAGACGAATATCGTAAACGAAATAAATAAATACATTTGGTGCGAGTCGAGTTCTCAAGTCGCAGCGAGTTGAGCTGCAAGATGAGAACTGAACTCGTGAACATCAGTAGGTCTTGGCAAGCCGAGTCCATAAGCGGGCTTGGGCTGTGAGTTGGGCTGGACTCGCGAGGCCCATGCGAGCCGAGATGAGCCGGACATATTTAATGTTTTCTATACGTGAAAACATATAACTTTTGACTATTCGGATTGGAGACCTGCGAATTAAGCATATCCAAAGAAAAATAACCTAACGGCTAGGCTTTGACGTTTATACGTTTAAGCAAAGTATTAGAAAACCTAAAACGCGAACTTATTCGCTGTTAGTAAGATAATATCGTATTGAGGAATTCCGCACCTTAATACTACAGATAACGAAGTTATCGATCCTAAGAACTAGGGACTTACAATCATCAAGATCCACTACCAGGGGCACTCTCAATTATGGTTTGACTTTTCTAAATACTTCCATTATGATTGATAATACCTCTGCTATCAGTATCATAAATAACCCAGTCAAACATTCTAAAACTAAGCATATAGAGATAAGATATCATTTTATTAGAGATTGTAATGAAAAACGACTCATTCAGATTGAGAAAGTTCATACTGATAATCAATTTGCAGATCTGTTTACAAAGGCTTTTGATGTAGGCAGGTTTACATTCTTGGTTACTAGTATTGGAATGATCAATTCTTCTTGAGTCTTTTCATCTATAAACTATTTTTCTCTAAATATCTTCTTTTGCTTATGGGTTATTACTGATAGCATATTTAATGAAGTATCCTCATAATTATAACTTCCGGTCATTATTATTGCTAGTTATAATTTCATAACTAATAGTTTTAACTGCTCTTGGTTATTACTGTCAGTTATGTTTATTATAACTGTTAGTATTATGCCTCAGCTATGGTTATTACTGCCTTCATTAATTATTGCTGTATGATTGTATATTTCATTATTACTGTTTTTGTTTTTAGCTAACTTTGCAGGTCATTGCTGCCAGTATTTTAGTAACTTATCTATAAGAGAAAAAAAAATCTTATTGTTGTATTCTTCTTTTTATTAAGTCAGTCATAACTGCTACTTTTATTTCCACTCTGGTTATAACTGTAGGTTGTTTATGACTGCTTAATATAACTAATTTGGCTATGTTTTTATTACTGCTTGTGTTAAGTGGATAATGCCTTGGTCGGTTATTACTGCTTATACAAGTTGATAATAATAGCTTTATTAGTTTTCACTTGTTGATTTATTACTGCTACTTTTGTTTCAGTTTTAACTGTCTGCTTTAACTTAGTTATTACTGTCAGTGTTAACTAAGTTATCCTTTTTGAAAGTGCTTCCGTTATGACTGTATCTTTATATAGTTATGACTCCTAGCCTTATCCGGTGGTTATTACTGTTTGTGTTTAGGTCATTTATGGCTGCTATATATTTGGCAGTCATAAACCCTAAAACACTTACATTTTTCAAAAGTTATTCATCACTTTCAACCACCTCATCCTGCGCGCCCAAAACCCCATTCAAATCAATCGTTTTTCATTACTATTCATTCAATTTCATCTCAATGGATCAACAACAGTTAGAATTTGCAAAACTTCACAATCAGGTTGCGTATTTAGTTAAACCTGATCACGCTAAAGATTTCTGGCAAATTGTTGATTTTCTTCGGAATAGTCATATCTTCTATGCACTTACCATCAATCCAAAGGTGTACAGAGGATATATAAATGATTTTTGGGTAAATGCTACGATTGAACAAGTTGAGGGGGAGAAACGGATCGTGTCTACCGTTCTCAAGACACAGATTGTTGTATCTGAAGCATCTATTCGACAATTGCTACAACTTGATGATGCTATAGGTATAACTGAACTTGAAAATCCTGATCTTTTTACAAATATCTCACTGATGGTCTATGAGGGGAAAATGGGAATTTTTACTTTTTATAAAGCAAAGTTTAGCCCACAGTGGAGATTTTTAATTCATGTTATTCAATTGTGTCTATCTTCGAAAAGATCTTCATTCAATGAGTTTCCAAGAAACATTGCTTATGCACTTGTTTGCTTGGCCACTGGAAGAAGGTTTAAGTTTTCAAGATTTATTTTAGATGGCATGATTAGAAATTTAGAGCAAAATGCAGAAAATAAATTTTTGATGTATCCCAGGTTTGTGCAACTCTTTATTAATGCAAATATTCCTAATTTACCAAATCAAGAGCTTATTTATAGAGTTGTACATCACAAACCAAAGATTTTTGCTAACATGAGAAGGGAAACAAATGGATTTTCTAAGAAGGTAACAGCATTGTTTAATGCAATGCTTCCTGCACCTTCTGCTACAGAGGAGGTACCACCAACCACCTCTGAACCAATTGTTGCAGAGAATGTAGCTATGCCCTCTACTTCTCAACCCACAACAGTTGGTGGCAAGAAAAGAAAACAAGGGAACAAGAAAACCAAACCTTCTAAAGCCAAAAAGGCAAAAACACAGGCATCTGAGGCTGCTGCTGCTCAGATGTCTCAGCCACAAAATTCACCACAGCAGATGGTCAATGAATGGGAAAAGGACCATTCTAGAAGGGCTGCTTCTACTCCTTCTAGCCCACTGGCAGAGGAGGACAGAAGTAACATCAATAAGACCCAACCAGTGGCAACACTAGAATATAATTCTCTATCTGGAGATGATTTTGGTGGACCTAGTACAAAGAACAAGGGGTCATCTGATGATCATGCTAGGCATGAGTCAGGTGATAATGTTTCCAATGATTCACTAAGGAAGTCACATTCTGAAGGTGATGAGGATAGATTTCACCCGGAATTGATGGAAGAAATGTTTGAATTCATTTGGGAGTATATGTGGCAGGAGTTGAAAAAGGATAGAGACATTATTGAAAGACATGAGAAGGCTTTAATGACACAAGCTGTAACCATCATGGAACAGAAGAAGGAGATTGGTAAACTGAAAAGGTAGGTATCTGGTTTAGATTTGACAGATGAAGGAAATAGAAAAAGATCTGTGAAACCAGAACATTACAAAAAGGTTTTATCTTCAAGTTCTGATGATGGTGGTGGTTTGGATAAAGATGAAAGAGCTCATGATTGTGAAGCTGGAGGCAGTGAAGCTAGAAATATAGAGGAGGGAGAAGTGGTTGCTTGTAATGAGAATGATGATGATGAGTTTGTTTATACTCCTCAAACCACTGAAGAAAAAGGTGAAGATTCACTGATTGAAGAAATTGATAAGGAGCTTGGTGTGAATAAGAATGATGGTGATGTTGAAGGTAGTAAGAGTGTTGAAGTTACTAAGGCAGGAAGTGAGGATGAAGTTGAAAAATCTGTTGAAACTGAGGTGATGGAAGGAGATGTAGATGAAGAGGTTTCAGTAGAGAAAGATAAGTTTGATAAGGTATACAATAGAAGCAGAAAGAAGAGCATTCCAGTATCAAGGATAAAGAAAACAGTTGAAAAGAAGGTTGATATTCCAAAGAAGGTATCAAAACAACCATCTTTGCCTGGATTTCAGATAAAAGAACCTTCTGCAGCAACTGCTCAAGTGAAAAGTGATTTACCAAAGATTGATCCAAAAGATAAAGGAAAGGGTATTCTGCAAGAAAAGCCAAAGATAAAGAAGAAACAGCAGGTACCACAAAGTGTTGAGCATGATCATGAGTATGCTGTAAGGGTGCAAGCAGAATGGAATGAACAAGAAAGAATTGAAGCTGAAAAGAGAGCAGCAGAGTCAAGAAGATCTGTGCCTGATCAAGTAAATGAATCTGAAGTTGATGAGGTAGATGTATTGCTTGAATCTGGTAATGTTGTGAAAATGACAAAGGAAGAAAGCAGGGTTTATGAAGAAATGAAAGCAAAGGGTTTGAAGGATGAGTATGTCTACAATGCTTATGTTGAAAAGACAGAAGGAAACTCTCTGCAAATGTCTTTGCAAAAGGCAATTGAAAGAGGTAAGAAAGAGAAAATTGAAAGAGAAGCTGCTAAGAAGAGAGCAAGGAGACCAACTAGAGCTGAATTGAAAAATACACTGGTATGTAAACTTAGAGGAGATAGGATTCCAACTATGACTTTGAGAAAGATGACATTGGAAAGATTGCAAGAATTGTATGATAATAATCCTATAGTTAATCCTGAAGCCAGAGAAAGGTTGGAGAAGAAAAGAAAAGAAGATGAAGAATTTTAAAGAAGATTGAAAGCAAGGTATGAATTGATTGATGAGGAATTGGAAAAAGAAAAAGAAGAAAAACAAAAGGCGGAGGAGATAAGAGTGAAAGTTGCAAGTCACAAAAGATCTTTTGAAATCTTTCAACAATCAGATGATCAAGTTTGTGATCTGGATAGAGATGAAGAAGTTTTGGATAAACTGTTAGTAGAGAATCCTGATAGATCTGAGAATACAAATTTGGATGATGAAGAGTTTTCAGAAATTATCAAATGGGAAGGAATTTTTATGGAATCTACCACAGTTTCTTATGAAATCAGAATTGATAGAAGAAATGGAGATGTAAGCTTTCATAAGTCAATGAATGAGATTCTGAAAAGAATAAATAAATTTGATGTGTATGATATGTACAAGATTGGATTGGAGAAGGATGTGAAGCAGATTAATATTGCTCTTGAGAGGAATGTATGGGAATGGTTGCAGATGATGTTTGAGCCAGAAATATATGGAGAACTATTTTTGTGTTCTGAGGTTGTTGGAACCTGGAGACTTTTTACTAGGGCTGGAGTGCATTATATAACTCTCAGAAATGGTAAATACATTTACATGCTGGAAGAAAGAGAGTATATTTTGAGTAAAGCATTGTTGGAGCAGTTGATTAAAAAGAAATTGCAAGTTGTTGTAAAGACTGAAAAGAGCAAAGATTTAGTGTACAACATAATGAATCTGTATAGCAAAAGGACTCAGCAAAGAAAGAAAGATTGAAGTTAGATGAAGAAACTTAAATCTGTAGAGGACAGATTAAGTTTAGGGGGAGATTGTAGAGTCTGATCTATTTGGGTTGAAATTACCAAGTCAGATTATAACTGTTTGTACAAGTCATTATGACTGCTTGAAGATTTTGTTGCTGTTAGTTATATTCGAGTCAACCAAATTTAAGAGAGTCCCACAAATGAAATGATGTAGGTTCTATTTTGTAATGTGAGGTTACATCATTTGGTAAACAAGCCAATATTGTTTCAAATGTCTTCTTTTCCAAATCAAACATCTTCCTTTCCGTGTCTGACAATTGGTTTTCTGTTTTTACACTTGTAGGTATCTCAGGGAATTCTTCATTTTCTGCAATTGTCGATGGTTCATATGGCTCAGTAAATAAAATCCATAAATTTGGATCATACAACGTAATCAAATCTTCAAAGATAGTCTTCCATCGATCAAAATCCTCATTGAATAAAGACTTCAACCTATCTCTCATGGTTTGGGTCAAAAAGTCCATATTCGAATTTTCCCTCCAAAAATTTCTTTCGAAAAATACCTAAACTTACTCGGGTAATACGACACTTTTCCAAAACCAAATTTAAGCACTTTTAAGCTCAAAAACAAAATTTGGTAATACAAAATTTTTCACGAATTTTCCGCCAAAATTTCGTTCGAAAACGTCCAAAAATGCCCGGGTAAAATGAAACTTTTTCCAGGATCAAATTGAACCCTTTTAAGCCTATGACCAAAACTTGAAAACACAAATTTTTCGCGAATTTTCCTGCCATAAAACTCTTTTTTTTTTGGCAAGGATTTAGCGACACAAAGATTGTGTCGCAACTTAGTGTCACAGTTAGTGTCGCAACACTATGTCGCAGTTCAAGAATTCCAAATTAGTGGCACAAAAGCTTGTGTCGCAGATTATGTCGCCTAATTAAAGGCTTATGTCGCACACTATGTCGCGAGCTTGTGTCGCACTTTTATGTCGCAATCAGAAAACCCTAATTAGCGACACTAAGTTTGTGTCGCAGCTTGCGTCGCTGCTTGTGTCGCAATGTCGCGGCAGCAGCAGCAAAAAACCCTAAAATCGAAGTTTTTCGAAACCCTTACGAATTTTGACGAATATACGATGAACAAACCCCAAAAATTACTCCATAAATCGATCTGATCACCCCAATAAAATCAGAAACAATCAATAACTAATTAATCTTCAATACGCACCTTTATTTAAACCGAAAACACGTTCAAAATCGATTCAACTCCTCGCGCTCTGATACCAGCTGAAAGTCCCTTTGGCGATCTGAGATGAATCGAAATAGATTGTATATAGCGGAAATCAATAATCGATTAACACAAACGTGAATAAGTCAAACACAAAGATATAAATAATGTTTTTGTTATTGATTAACAAAAACAACAATTAAGCACCACAATACAAACTCTCTGAACTCCTTCTCTCTGATTTCGTTCCACACAAACACAACAATGAACGAAGCACACAAATGAAACCCTAAATCACTATATATATGTTGGACTCTTGGACCCTGCGACACAAGCCTTGTGTCGCAGGCCCAAGGCCCAAACACATACGATTTAAGGACATTATTTCAAGCTAAATATTCTATACAAGCTCTTGACAAAACATGTTGATTTTGCATCAACAAATCTATTTCGATTCAACTCAGATCGCCAAAGGGACTTTCAAAATCAATCATGGCTTCACTTACTAGTTCATTTATCATCTCCAAATATTTCTTAATTATAACACCACTTTCTAAATTTTGCTTCAATTTAACCTCATACGTATTATCTAGCATAATCGTATGGTTTCTTTGCTACTTTTTTTTATGACACTGATGTGACCTAAAAAGTTATGTTTTTAGGCACATTATTCTACACTTATTGGACTTATATTTGGTGAAATCATCTTAAAACATCTATTATTTACTTAAAATCACCAAAGTAGTCTAATTATGGGCATTGCTGTTAAAATCACCAAAAACATCCGTTTATCACGCAAAACGAGGCAAATAATGTCACCTTAAATATTCCCTTCTTAATTTACTTATGGAATTAGATCTTAATTCATATTTTATGATTCCATAGGGAAATCCAAGACCGAAGGTGAAAGAATCAGAAGAAACGGACAAAAGACGGATAAGATGTGCAATCTAGAAGCCCGCCGATCGTCATCCGGAACACGCAAAAGTCAAACACCTCCAAATTTTGCAAACTTAGTGTCATTAGAAGCGTAACGGAAAAACGAATCCAACGGCGCAAGAATCAAGCAAAACGGACTCCAAACGAAGAAGATACGGATGAACCAAGCAACCAAGGAATCAAAGGAGGCCAAACGGAGCACCAACCCCCCCTGGACACCTAGGTACCGTATACGGCACCCTAGGTGCCGTATACGGCCCTTAGGGTGCCGTATACCTGGGTGTTTGCCTTGATGGGTGCCGTTTGACCCCCCCCCCCCCTTGGTTCGCTTGCCCCGTATGCTGCTTTGATGCTTGTATTTGGTGCTTCAAGATTTGTACCAAGGCTTTCATCCTTCCCCTATAAATACCAAGCCTCATTTCTCATTTCAAGACACCTCACACCTCATTCTTACATTTCACTCTCTCTCTCTAGTTTTCATTCTCTCTCTAGCACTACTCTTAGGAGTTAGAGGAGAATTAGTTAGGATAATTAGTTTCTCTCTTTAGCACTTCTCTAAGGAGTTAGAGGAGAATCAATAGGGTAGCTTTTGTAATAGAGTTGGAATTCTTGGAGGATCTCCTTTGTAATATTGTTCGGGATATTTCGGAGCTCTGTCCGTGTAATCTTTCAGCTAGTATTCAATCTACGCATTACTTTCGGTTATTTCTATCCTTATCTTTCATAATGTTGCATGCTATTATTATGATTGATTTAGGATACATTGCCATGATTAGTGAGTAGATTAGCTATTGTGTTTGTTATGATGTAGTTAGCTTGTTAATATTTGGGGTGATGCTACTTTAAATACAATTGGGATAACATCGTTATGAAACAACGGAGGTAACGTTATACGGCTTTCATTTGTATAGCGCCGGAAACATCACTAATGTGTGTAGTACGGAACGTGGAAGCTATGAAAGTCGTGGGCACAATCCGTTGTGGAATAATGATCTCAATTGTTAAATATTGAAAACCGGTGTACTGTTAACTATACATTTATGATTTTAAACTAAACGATCGCCTTTCCTCCAATGAACGTGGTTAGAACCTTTATGTCAAGGACTCGCGAACCTTGGTCAAACGGTCACTACCTATCTATGTTTTCTTAAAATAACATGGTCTGATTTTGAAGCAATGGAAATACTGTCTACCTATCGTATAGTACAATGTGAATTAATCAGGGATTTATTGGTTTGGGATTACAAAGTGAAGGGGTTGTTTAGCTATCATAGATGGGTTTACTGTAATACAAGCTTAGATATATTGAGTTCAGATGGCTGTAAAGTATGTAGCCCAGTCAAAGCCCTAATACGACTGAGTATCCGGTTTAACGTTGGAAACACCTATGGTGGAGTACAAACACGTACAAACTATGGAAAGGTCGAAGGCTGTATACTGTGTTACATCCTAGCATAGTCTGTGATCCAGGAAAGACCGTAATACGGGTGAATACACAATGTAACCGTGGAAAACTCTGTGAGTCGAAGACTGTATCACAGCCAAATATCTCTGAGCTCAATCACAACCATCAATGTATATGTTAATCAGTCACCACCTGTCTTAAATCTTAAATGCCTCGCCTAGCTTAAATATCTTTATCTGTGTTAAGAAAGATCAGTGGATAAATTGGGGACTGCCGCCTTATTCCTGCACCCCATCTGGAGGGTCACTTGGTCTCATCATAAGAGACGGTGAGGAGGGTTTCAAGGCAGTCCGATCTGATCAGAATCTTGACAGCCTAGTACTCAGTGACATATTGATCGGTTTATCTGATCAGTAGGGTACTAGTGTTTACACCACAAGGTATCTACGTGAACGCAAGACACAAATCTTAAAAGACGTTTTCAAATAAAAAACCCCAATACAGCATCACCCCACGTAAAAGCTAACGAAGTCATAACAAACACAAGTCCCCTAATATTAATTCAACCTACCGCTTTTATTTACTGTTTTAATTAGTTTTAATTTCAATTACGGACCTAAGTATAAAACCCCCACTCAAAAGCTATTTTCAAACCATCGCTAATTGGAACTTTCGTCTCGACAAGTCGTTTCACAATATGGTTAACTCTTTAGAACGACCCTAGGTCATACTTAAGCTATAAAAACTCTAGTAGAACTTAGGTCCTCAGCTAAATATAAATTTTAAAACTTCTACCGACGTGCTGCCATACGGTCGCGTTGACGACGCGTGACGGTTGGTGGCGCGTCAAGTTTTTGGCGCCGTTGCCGGGGAAGTTAATCGTAAGATTCTGAGGCGTCCCGACGAACTTTCTCTTTAGTGATACCCGTAGATTAGATTTCTCTCTCGTAACCACCGAAAATTCTTTCCCACAATCCACAACGATATTCGACCAGATCATCCGGATCTGACCCACTCATTTTCGTACCCGATCCTGAGTCGATTATCCGTACCATCCGCAAAGAAAGACGTTCCCGTTTTCCACCAATGGCCGCTCGTGTTACTCTCGCCGACAGTACCAAACCATCCATCAAAGGACGAGGAGGACCGATTAGCTATCCAGTGATCGACGGACCATCTTTCGAACTCAAATACCACATCGTCCAACTCATCAAGGACAACTGCCAATTCCACGGACTACCCCGTGAAGATCCTAACGCCCACATTAACAAATTCATTCAAATCTCCAACTCGTATAAGCAGAATGGGGTTGATCAGGACATAGTTCGCCTACACCCGTTCCCCTTTTCTCTCGCCTTACATGCTTTGAGCTGGTTTGAGGGACTTGACACCGGATCAATCACCTCATGGGAGGACATGGGAAACAAATTCCTTACGAAATATTTCCCTCCGTCCAAACAAACTAAAGCCAAGAATGACATCGCGAACTTTTCACAAGCTCACGACGAGTCAATCTACTCAGCATGGGAGCGATTCAAGAGTTTGGTATGTAACAACCCCGAAATTAGGGCCAATTTAAAATTTTCCTAATTACTTGTTTATTACTTGTATTTAATATGAAATAGGATTAAATACATTACTTACTATATATATATATATGGATGGAATATATGTATATATACGTGTATACGATTCGTACAAATATCGTATAAAACTACAATCGTACAAACTTGCGTACACTGATAAAACAATTATTAAATAATGTGAAATTATTTAATTACTTTGATTGTTACTTTATATTATGTTTATAATATAACGAAAACGTACGTTTTAATTAAAACGTCACTGAACTCTCCGAAAACACGACCAACCGACAAAACAAAACAAAGTTATATTTTATAACTTGAAAACTAGTATTTTGGTAAAATACTACAACTTAATTATCGAGCATTATTTCGTATTTTAAACGTATATTAAATCGCGTGAAAAATCATTTTAAACGTTTAAACGACCGGGGAAACGAACACCGCACGGAGCGCAAACACGGAGGAACAACATTTGGTGAGATCCACACTTGGTGGACCCCACCAAAACCGGCCCAAGGGTGAGGGGCATTAAGCCTCACCTCTCTTCTCCACTTACACACACCACCATCACCATACTCTATCATTTCACTCCCATCTCCTCTCCTCTCTCTCTCTACTCAGTTTTCTCTCTCTCTAAAAACCTCCCAAAACCGCCACCATCATTCACCAAATAACACCACTAAATCACCTCGGATCGTGACACGGTTTGGAGCAAAAACGATCACCACGCGAGCACGAACGTTTCTATCTTTTCGGTTTCGAAAACCGAGTCTTGTAAGTTAACCAAACTCTAAAACTCTTTTAAATACTTTTATTTACTTCTCTAGTTGATAATCTAGCTAGATAATGTCCAAATTATACGTTAAAACTCGTTTTTGGAACTCGAAAACTTAAACCGAGAACCACCACTGAAAACAGTCCACTTCCGGATTTTTTATAAAATCGTGTGTTCAAAATCAACGAAAACTTTCTAAATAAGAAATCTTCGTCTCTTCGTCGCCTACGACTTTCATGAAGGGCGTTTTGCCCAGAAATACACCCATCTTCGGCTAATACTAGAACTTTGGACTTAGTTCTGTTTGGAACCAAATCTGACCACACTTCACTTTTATTTTTGTTTAAAATAGTAAACGGACATAAGAAAATACCATAAAATGCAGAAATGAACTTTAGATATATGAGAATATGTGTGATTTTTCGTTAGGCTTGAAATGGACTACAAATGGGTTAAATCGAGGGTTGGAACCGAGTCAAGAATCTGAAACAGGAAACCACTAAACTGAGATCAGTCCACTTCTCGAATTTTTATAAAATCATACGTTTGAAACTAGCGAAAACTTTCTAAACATAAAACCTTCGTCTTTTCGTCGGCTACAACTTTCGTGAAGAAGGTTTAGCCCAGAAACGCCCTCGTTTTGCTATAAAAATCAATTTACAAACATATATATTTTGTGTCAAAACTTTGGAAAAGATTAACTAAAAACCGACACCTCGAGGACCTCTAGAACCGAAAACTCAGTTGATAAAGTGATTATTAGCCATAATATGACTTAGGTAAAAGCCTCGGGTCAAGACTCGAACGTTTGACCTCAAAACGTCGCATTTTGTGGCCAACGTCGCATTTAGCGACGTCGCGGCCTACGTCGCACAAAAATCCCAACGTCGCACTAGCGACGCAGCCTTTTACGTCGCATTAACTTGCGGACGTCGCACATAGCGACGTAGACTTTTACGTCGCAAACCGAACCTACGTCGCATTGATTTGCGAAGGTCGCATCATGCGACGTACCTCCATACGTCGCACCCTACGTCGCATGCTACGTCGCATGCTACGTCGCACAAACCAGAACCTTGAAAAGTCAGATTTTTACTAAGTGTCGAACTTACACAACTTCAAATACTTATGTCATACGAACTTACAAGTTCACCCACTAGTTACGTGCTGGATTACACGTTAACTGATACGAACTTACATACAAATACTTACGAGGTTTCACTCGTACCCTTTGGGGACAAAGCCCATTGGAACTTACGCAAACGATATACAATGTGATACGAAACAAACAGTTATACACGTACGCTTTACAAAAGTATAACTATTACGAATACATAATAATAATGGATGGAATTATTATTATACACCGATAACAAACGAACCGTACAAACTGTATACAAACTACAAACGATTTACAAACGTACAAACAAACTAATGGACATTAACTAGTTTGGGAACAACTAGCATGGATACTTTACAAGTATTCCATTTACTTACTAAACCTTGCGCGTATTAGGACGCTAAGGGTTGCTAGTTCGGGATACTACTTGCTTACCTACTACTTTGTCTGCTAGGCTCAGGTGAGTCTTACAGCCCCTACTTTACTGTTTTATACTCAGGGGTGAGATGCATTACTGTTTTACATGAACACACAAAACTTACTTGCTGCCATGATTTACTTACTGTACGAGATTAACGATACGCCAATTGCATGGGTTTACGACTAATCCAATGAAATCCTCCTGAACCATAGTTGTTAGTTATGTGATAAGCGCGAGTTTTAGTATATGGATCCATATGGGACTGACAATCCCCGCCCGGGGTAGCAAGCACTACCACGAACCGTTCCTGTAGAAACGGGCGTTTCTTACTCGTTCCGTATGAATGTTTTGGATTACATTCATGAGGGGGTACCGATATTTACTGTACGTTAAGCATCAACTATGGGGGCTCATGGCGATTGTATCAAACGGTTGTATATCCTACAACCACTCACTTATTAAAACTTAAGTAATTGATGAGCATAACCTGTGATCATTACTTGCTGGCTAGCTATGATTTACAAATACTACATGTGTGTTCAAACTGTTTACTTACTTACAAACCTGTGAGATTCACCAACCTTTTTGGTTGACCGTTTTAGTAATGCTTCTCAGGTACACAGCATCAGTAGGGATGCCCAGCAGGATAAGCTTACTTAGCTCGAGTCGCATGCATTACAAGCTTGGAGATTTTACTGCATTACTTTTGTACTTACTGTTATGTACTAGAATCTCTAGGAATTTACTTAAACTCGAGCTTGTATTTTGAAACTACTTATGTATTAATGTAATAACTTTTCGAACGTCTCATTTAGAGTCGTTCACTGTATCCTTTGTGCTTGTGATTATTGATTAGTAACACCCAAAACATCGCTTCCGCAAACTGTTAAATTTGGGGGTGTTACAGATTGGTATCAGAGCCTAAGGTTATAGTGAACTAGGTTGCATTTAGTGGGCCTAGACTATGACCGTTAGGCAGTATTCCTCATTAGGTATAACTGGTTCAGGAATTACAGCATACAAGTTTAATTTAACATAGCCTGATCAACTATGTACAATTAAATGAAGATGATGTGAGTTCTGAAAGGGGTTATGTTGAACAGGAATGCAATAGCTGACTCTGACCTCGAGAGAACCGGGACTTCTACTTGACTGTGCTAGACACGAACTAGGCGGTTATGTGTTATATATATATATATACATAGGCCTCTTTCCCGACACGATGCTCTCTCTCAACTGCTGCGAAATTTATTCTCAACTTACATTAACCAAACGACACCTCGATTCTCGTCATTCTATTTTTATTCAACTTTTACGAATTCATACGTCTGACGACTTCTACACCGTTATAACTGACAACCATAGCTAATCGAATATCCTTTGATATGAAGATCGGGATTCTGTCTTATTCACTAACTCTACCCAATTCAACGTTTAATACCTTTTACAACGTACCCACCGTACTGTTAGATGTATCCTAATGAAATCATTTTCAACTCAAGTCTCCTTCAGACTTCAAAACTTTTCAACCAATTCTTACTATCAAAATTATTACTCAATTTCTTACAAAATGTTTTATAAAATTCTCAAAATTTCAAAACTATATAACTTATTTATAATTCACAGCTTTGAACAAATTTCAACCTTTGACGAAATTCTTTTGAACTTACTAAATCATCACAATCATAATTCTTGTTCAAACCTTCACATGTTCTTTATTTATTGTTTCAAGGAACATGCCTCCTCGACGACAAATCATGCTTACTGAAGCCGAAGTCGCGGGCCTAATTGCCCGTAGCGTGGCTCAAGCTCTAGCTACCCGAACATCAAACCCTGGTAGCGAAGATACAGCTACTAACGGACCGCAACCCAAAACCTGCACCTACAAAGACTTCCATAACTGCAAGCCTCTAAACTTTGCCGGAACTGAAGGAGCGATTGGTCTGATCCGTTGGACCGAGAAAATCGAATCAGTATTCCTCATCTGTAACTGCAAGGAAGAGGATAAAGTCAAATTCGCCGCCAGCACTTTTTCTGACACTGCCCTAACCTGGTGGAATACTTATGCGCAGACTGTGAGCATTGCCGATGCTTACAAATTACCGTGGGATGAACTAAAGAATATGCTGAGGGGCGAGTACTGCCCGAGAGACGAACTGAAACAGTTGGAATTAGAATTCTGGAATCACAAGATGCAAGGCGACGATATCACCGGTTACACCAACCGTTTTCATCAGTTGGCACTGCTGTGCCCATCCATGGTTGATCCTGAATACAAAAGGATCGAAAAGTACGTTGATGGACTTCCCGAGCGACTACAAGACTTAGTTACTTCGTCCAAACCGGGAACCATTCAGAGCGCCATTCGCATGGCTCATGAGTTAACGGCCAATTCTGTTCGCCGTGGCTCGACTTCAACCCCACCTGCGAATAACAAACGTAAATGGGAAGTGATTCCCCACTCATCCAACCCTACCGCTGATAAAAAGCCTGCAACAGTCAATGCCAATGACTCAAAGGCTTACAAGGGGAGCAAGCCTTACTGCTCCAAATGTAGTCGTCATCATAACGGCTCCTGTCCCTGTTCCAAATGCAAGAAATTCGGGCACCTGGCCCAAGACTGCCGAACCAACCTCACTGGTACTGATACTCCTGCACCCAAAACCTGCTATGAGTGCAACGGTACCGGGCACTTCAGGAAGGACTGCCCAAAACTGAAACTCCGAACCAACAATACGAGAAGCCGAGCTTATGTAATTAACGCTAGGGAAGAAGACCCGAACCCGAGACTTTGCGATTTACTCAACCCGGGTACGTTCATTCTTTGACTACCCGAATCTATTTTCTCATAAATCTCTCGCTTAATGATTTATGTATAACTGTATTTTATTCTGTGTGTTTTCTTTGATCCTAAGTACCCAATAGGATTAGGAAACGAACGATTGCTTAAATCCCGACAACACGAATTGCTTTACACTCAAGATACTGTAACCAAACTCCCTTCCCAGTTATCTCACACTGGTTGAGACCGGGAACTCACCTGCTATTCGTTACTTTAAACAGACAATTTAATATAACTTTACTTACTTGAGGCAAATTCTTAAATAGAACACTTATTTCGTAGGAAATGACAACTCACTCCGTCAACAACCCTACACTGCAAAATGAACTGCTCAGTGGGGAACCGAAGATGTTTCCTTACCTCCTCGAACTCGAGTGTGATACAGAACACTCCGCTGAATCAGAAATGACACCTGTTGTTCCTGCTGCTCCAACTGCTGCAAAAGCACCAGTTGATGTAACCTTGACTGCTGAATCAGTCAGCCACCTCAACCAAACTATCGATTCGCTGCGAAAACAACTGACTGAAGCACGGGAAGACATTGATGACCTGCGACGAATTGCCTTCCAAAATGACCTGAGTATGCGTGAGTACGAGCTACGTCTAACAGCTTTAGAAAACCCTACTTCACCATCAACTTCACAAACTACTCCTACTGAAGAGGATACCGACACTGACTGTACCCCGCCTCCAGCAAAAAGGGTGAAGGTTTACTTAGGAAATAAACCCTACTGTTCCCAATGCACTCGGCATCATGACAACCCATGTACCATACCCACGGGTCAATGCAAATCCTACCCTAAGAGTACGAACCCTCCTAAGGTGAAACTCTGCTTCAACTGTGGGAGTGCTGGCCATCTTAAGGCCCAATGCCCACTACCTTCAGGCAACTAAAATTAGGGTACGTTACCACCTAACGATTTCTTAATTTCAAACACTGTAGGACCTACCCTACTACTATAGGCTACTAGTACTTATTGTAGCTACCTGACGAATATCGAGCTATCGATTACTACTTCGAACAAATTTCGGGACGAAATTTTCATAACAAGGGGAGAATGTAACAACCCCGAAATTAGGGCCAATTTAAAATTTTCCTAATTACTTGTTTATTACTTGTATTTAATATGAAATAGGATTAAATACATTACTTACTATATATATATATATGGATGGAATATATGTATATATACGTGTATACGATTCGTACAAATATCGTATAAAACTACAATCGTACAAACTTGCGTACACTGATAAAACAATTATTAAATAATGTGAAATTATTTAATTACTTTGATTGTTACTTTATATTATGTTTATAATATAACGAAAACGTACGTTTTAATTAAAACGTCACTGAACTCTCCGAAAACACGACCAACCGACAAAACAAAACAAAGTTATATTTTATAACTTGAAAACTAGTATTTTGGTAAAATACTACAACTTAATTATCGAGCATTATTTCGTATTTTAAACGTATATTAAATCGCGTGAAAAATCATTTTAAACGTTTAAACGACCGGGGAAACGAACACCGCACGGAGCGCAAACACGGGGGAACAACATTTGGTGAGATCCACACTTGGTGGACCCCACCAAAACCGGCCCAAGGGTGAGGGGCATTAAGCCTCACCTCTCTTCTCCACTTACACACACCACCATCACCATACTCTATCATTTCACTCCCATCTCCTCTCCTCTCTCTCTCTACTCAGTTTTCTCTCTCTCTAAAAACCTCCCAAAACCGCCACCATCATTCACCAAATAACACCACTAAATCACCTCGGATCGTGACACGGTTTGGAGCAAAAACGATCACCACGCGAGCACGAACGTTTCTATCTTTTCGGTTTCGAAAACCGAGTCTTGTAAGTTAACCAAACTCTAAAACTCTTTTAAATACTTTTATTTACTTCTCTAGTTGATAATCTAGCTAGATAATGTCCAAATTATACGTTAAAACTCGTTTTTGGAACTCGAAAACTTAAACCGAGAACCACCACTGAAAACAGTCCACTTCCGGATTTTTTATAAAATCGTGTGTTCAAAATCAACGAAAACTTTCTAAATAAGAAATCTTCGTCTCTTCGTCGCCTACGACTTTCATGAAGGGCGTTTTGCCCAGAAATACACCCATCTTCGGCTAATACTAGAACTTTGGACTTAGTTCTGTTTGGAACCAAATCTGACCACACTTCACTTTTATTTTTGTTTAAAATAGTAAACGGACATAAGAAAATACCATAAAATGCAGAAATGAAATTTAGATATATGAGAATATGTGTGATTTTTCGTTAGGCTTGAAATGGACTACAAATGGGTTAAATCGAGGGTTGGAACCGAGTCAAGAATCTGAAACAGGAAACCACTAAACTGAGATCAGTCCACTTCTCGAATTTTTATAAAATCATACGTTTGAAACTAGCGAAAACTTTCTAAACATAAAACCTTCGTCTTTTCGTCGGCTACAACTTTCGTGAAGAAGGTTTAGCCCAGAAACGCCCTCGTTTTGCTATAAAAATCAATTTACAAACATATATATTTTGTGTCAAAACTTTGGAAAAGATTAACTAAAAACCGACACCTCGAGGACCTCTAGAACCGAAAACTCAGTTGATAAAGTGATTATTAGCCATAATATGACTTAGGTAAAAGCCTCGGGTCAAGACTCGAACGTTTGACCTCAAAACGTCGCATTTTGTGGCCAACGTCGCATTTAGCGACGTCGCGGCCTACGTCGCACAAAAATCCCAACGTCGCACTAGCGACGCAGCCTTTTACGTCGCATTAACTTGCGGACGTCGCACATAGCGACGTAGACTTTTACGTCGCAAACCGAACCTACGTCGCATTGATTTGCGAAGGTCGCATCATGCGACGTACCTCCATACGTCGCACCCTACGTCGCATGCTACGTCGCATGCTACGTCGCACAAACCAGAACCTTGAAAAGTCAGATTTTTACTAAGTGTCGAACTTACACAACTTCAAATACTTATGTCATACGAACTTACAAGTTCACCCACTAGTTACGTGCTGGATTACACGTTAACTGATACGAACTTACATACAAATACTTACGAGGTTTCACTCGTACCCTTTGGGGACAAAGCCCATTGGAACTTACGCAAACGATATACAATGTGATACGAAACAAACAGTTATACACGTACGCTTTACAAAAGTATAACTATTACGAATACATAATAATAATGGATGGAATTATTATTATACACCGATAACAAACGAACCGTACAAACTGTATACAAACTACAAACGATTTACAAACGTACAAACAAACTAATGGACATTAACTAGTTTGGGAACAACTAGCATGGATACTTTACAAGTATTCCATTTACTTACTAAACCTTGCGCGTATTAGGACGCTAAGGGTTGCTAGTTCGGGATACTACTTGCTTACCTACTACTTTGTCTGCTAGGCTCAGGTGAGTCTTACAGCCCCTACTTTACTGTTTTATACTCAGGGGTGAGATGCATTACTGTTTTACATGAACACACAAAACTTACTTGCTGCCATGATTTACTTACTGTACGAGATTAACGATACGCCAATTGCATGGGTTTACGACTAATCCAATGAAATCCTCCTGAACCATAGTTGTTAGTTATGTGATAAGCGCGAGTTTTAGTATATGGATCCATATGGGACTGACAATCCCCGCCCGGGGTAGCAAGCACTACCACGAACCGTTCCTGTAGAAACGGGCGTTTCTTACTCGTTCCGTATGAATGTTTTGGATTACATTCATGAGGGGGGTACCGATATTTACTGTACGTTAAGCATCAACTATGGGGGCTCATGGCGATTGTATCAAACGGTTGTATATCCTACAACCACTCACTTATTAAAACTTAAGTAATTGATGAGCATAACCTGTGATCATTACTTGCTGGCTAGCTATGATTTACAAATACTACATGTGTGTTCAAACTGTTTACTTACTTACAAACCTGTGAGATTCACCAACCTTTTTGGTTGACCGTTTTAGTAATGCTTCTCAGGTACACAGCATCAGTAGGGATGCCCAGCAGGATAAGCTTACTTAGCTCGAGTCGCATGCATTACAAGCTTGGAGATTTTACTGCATTACTTTTGTACTTACTGTTATGTACTAGAATCTCTAGGAATTTACTTAAACTCGAGCTTGTATTTTGAAACTACTTATGTATTAATGTAATAACTTTTCGAACGTCTCATTTAGAGTCGTTCACTGTATCCTTTGTGCTTGTGATTATTGATTAGTAACACCCAAAACATCGCTTCCGCAAACTGTTAAATTTGGGGGTGTTACAGGTGAGGAGATGTCCCAACTACCAGATGACCAAAACCGATAAACTCTATACTTTTTATAATGGTCTCAATCCTATCCATCGCATCACGCTTGAAGCAGCTGCTCAAGTCAACCTCATGAAGTTAACCGACGATGAAGCATGGGCATTAATCAAAGACATGACGATGCATCACCACGACTGGAAGTCCGATGAGCAATCCTCATCCCTGCCTATTGCAAGCACCGCGCAATCTGAAGCAATCAAATCTCTGAGCGAGCAGATCGAAACTCTAAGGAAGCAGATTGGAGAACTGAAGAAGCAACCACAGCAGGTTCACCAAGTTCAGGCTTGCCAGAACTGTGCCCATCATCCTACCGAGGAATATGCTGTGGAGTATGAAGATCCTACCAACGGAACTGTCTACTATGCCCAATTCCCAACCAGACAACAAAATCCACCTGGCTTCGCTAGAACTTCTCCGCCAAGAGCACGAGGAACCCAGTTTCCTCCACGGAACAATCAACCACCCAGGTTTCAGCCTCGATATCCGATGTACCCACAACAGCCACAACTTCCATACAATCAACCACTTCCATTAACCGCCACTGAGGATACCCAACCTGCTGAACCGGTGAAGACAATCGTCCCAGTCACTAGCACTGATGACAACCTGAACAAGTTTATCCAGGGGCAGAACGCTTTCAATCAGAAGACGACGGCTAGACAAGATCAAACCGACCTATTCCTTCGAAATCAACTCTTGGTTCTCAAGAGCCTCGAGAATCAAATTGGTCAGTTAGCCCACCGTCTTGACACTCGACCCCAAGGATCGCTACCGAGCAGTACTGTTCACAACCCCCACGTTGAGGAGGCCAAGACTCTGAACTCTACGGATAACCAGAAGGCACCGAGCCATTCTGAAGCTTCTTCTCCGATGAAGAACCCTACTCCTGTCCCGACGACAGTGGAGACTAAACCCTTACCTACTCCTATTCAGGAAGTTCGAGTCCCCTTCCCACATCGTATCGGAAAAAGATACAACGCTAAATCTTTCAAACTCGACGGAAAATTCTTAGACACCGTGTCTAGAATCCCTTCCGGCTCTAAGTACATTCGACGCATGCTGGTTACTAAGGAAATGGTACCCGAAATACCTAAAATCTCTCTCAACACTGAATGCTCCGCTGTCATTTAGAATTCCCTTCCGGAAAAACTAGGAGACACGGGCCGATTCACCTTGCCCTGCTCTATCTATCACTCTGGCATGATCCGTTCCTTGGCCGATCTCGGAGCGAGCATCAACCTCATGCCCTACTCACTCTACTCCAGACTTGAATTAGGACCACTGCAACCCACTGAAATGAGCGTCCAGCTTGTCGATCAAACAATCCGATATCCTAGAGGCATAGCTGAGAATGTCATGGTAAAGGTGGATAGGTTCTATTTCCCAACTGACTTCGTAGTGATGGATATTCAGGAAGACATTAATATACCCATTATCCTAGGAAGGCCTTTCATGAATATTGCTCGTGCTATTATTGATGTTTACTCGCAGACTATCAGCCTCAGAGCACATGGACAAACTGTTGCATTCAAAATCAATCAGGCTGATGAACTTCTCGCAGAGCAAGCAGAAATATACGCCATCTCTATGGGCAGGATCACTTCGGACGACGACACTTCTGATTCAGAACCATCAGACACCTACATGCCTGATGAGCACACTTGCCTCATATCATCAACAGAAGAGTCAGAGTCAGAAGAAGAGAGTGAAGATTCCGAGCCAGATGAGTCAGAACAAGAAGAAATGGAGGAAGACCCTGAAGAAGAAGAGGAGGACTTATACCAATCCACCCCACCGCATCACTGCTTACCTGATTCCAACCATCCGACAGAAGAAATCATGCAGATCGAGAACACTATTCCCTTGTCAGATAATGAATCAGATGATGACCCACCTACTGATGAACCATATGATGCAGGATTCGGCATAACTATGGAAAGGCTTATAGCCTCTGTCATGGACCCCTCTAAGCCTCTTATCTTGCCTCGACTCGACGCTCTGTTAAACATCGAGAAAACCATTGCATTAGCAAAACAACACCCAGAGCTTAGAGACAAACTCCTGATGAAGATCTCAGCTTACAAAGCTTACCGATTACCGGAGTTGCATTCAAGAGAGCATTCCCGAAGGATTCAAATCTTCGACGCATCTACGCCACGAACCCTGTTCGAATTTGGAGGCACCTCTGAATCCAGCGAAGGTACTGATTCTTAGGAGGAGAGAGATATAGAGATGCACTCTTCACAACCGATATCTCAAGTCACCGATGACACCCTGCCACCATCTGATCATGTTGAGTTCCCTGATTCCTAGGCTAAGGATTCTCCATTCATAGAGAGTGATAGGGATGATGTCGTCTACGCTGACATTCCAATAGATATCCGTTCTACCCATCTTCCTACGCCTCCTACTAATCCACCTTCTCCAGAAATTTCAATTATCACCAACCATGAGGAGATGATAAGTGCTATCGAAGACTTTGAAAATGACATACCTATGATGACTAGCATTATCCTCCACTCTACCAACGAGTACACTCCACGACAACAGGCCCTGATAAAGGAAATAATAGCCGAGTCTGAAGTCAACCAAGCCGAGAATTCCCAAGATTACAGATTCTTCCACAATCGTCTCAATGCCTTCACCGAAGATCTCGCTGCTCAGCTCCTGCAACAAAACGCTAGACCTACATCTGAAGAGATGTAGTTCTTTGAAGAACAGAAGCGCATCTACAGGAATATCTATGACACTCTGATCAGATCCGCATTTCCATATTCCCGTGAACAAAGTGAGTTTCTGCACTTTTTCCACGAGGAAATGTACCATGCTACTGGGAACCCTGATGCAGATGCCGATATTCGACTGATGGATAATCTTTGGGGCATACTTAATTCTATGGCAAGGAACGACCACACTCACGAGACTTCTCCTCACAGGTTCTACATTGACTGCACTATTGAGTTCCATGCTCACAAGATTGCCGAAGATCTCGAGTATGTGAGTTTTACCGAAAGGTCGCGTGACATCCCTTCCTTTATACCAGAAGGTTCAATGGTTAACATCGCGAACTTCCTCACAGAACGGATCCAAGAAATCTTTGCTGAGGATAATCCGGACGAGCATCGACAGATATTTCACTATAGTTTACGTGAGGTGTACGATATAGTGTGCAACACCTTCAAAGACTCAAATCTCACGTTCACCAACTACCAGACCAAGCTCATCCAGGATATCCACGATTCTATTCGAGAAATAAGAGGAAACTCTGGCATAGCAGATCACGACACTCTACACCTCCAATTTCTCGGATTCATGGACTCATTCAGACAGCAGCACCCTCAGAGAGAGATGATTGAATCTGATGGTTTCTCTGTAGTTGATTCCCGCGGACCTATATCCAGAACAATCAGGGATATCACTTGGGACCTTCTGCATATGAAAAGGGTTACTCAGCAACATCTTGAAAGTTTCCCTATCTTTTCAGAAGAGGTTCCAAACATCATTGAAATCATTTCTCACCACTTTCTAAGGATCTATCCACGCAATCCCAGGGTTCCACTTCTGAGCACTTCCGACCCTGGAGGTTCCAGCACCTACTAGACTGAAGAAAGGCAAAGTCAGGCTCTCGAGTCTAAAAGCAGCGCTACTCGGGAGGCAACCCATGAAATAAAGTCAGGCTCTCGACTTTAAAAGCAGCGCTTCTTGGGAGGCAACCCATGGAATAATCGTAGAAAGAAAGAGAATCTGAGAAATGAAGTAGATCTCCGACTATCCTTCACACTTGGATGAACCCAACTGTTATACAAAACGTCTTCTAAATACAACTCATTTTGCAAATAAACCACTGTTCTCGGATGAAAAGGAAAATCATTTAAAAAAAAAATCTTGTGTTTCGAGCATTTGAGGTACTTGCATACTACTTTTATGCATTATGCTTGAACTCGTTTAAAAACACATGATTTATAAAACTGGTTTGTATTAGAAAACATCTTTCAAAATCCAAGACAATGATTTCTTTTCATTTGCAAAAACAAAACCGAGTTTGTAAAAAGGGTACATCCAACGTGTTCACACTTAAGAGATCTCTTCATGAGAATGAAATTGAGATGTTGAGATGGAAATAAGCAAGTCGCTTGAAGCCGAGCCGATCCTCATAAAGAACTCAGAAAAAGATCTTGGCTACATCTCCTTCTGTAAATTCAGAAACTCAGCTTCTATGCAACTTACTATCTGGGGAGTATGTGATCATTTCCTCTTTTATCTATTTTATTATGATTCATGTTTATTTGTGATAATAAAAGTAGTCTATACTCTATCCTAAACTTATCACTAAGTGTGGGATTCCAGTCCAAAACAAAACACTTGAGAAACATTTTCTTACATGTTCAAACTCTAAGTATGGGATTTTTCAATCTCAACTCAAGAGAACATTAGGGACAATGTTCCTCTAAGTGTGGGATAGCAGGTATAGAATACCTTAGTTTGTTTTTATGTTAGTCCCTGTTTAACTTAATAAACAATCGTATATAATAAGCCTTGAATGTATTATTGAGAAGTTGCGGAATCACACTCAATAATATTAAGAAGATCAACGAATATAAACTAATATGATGAACACAATAATATATCAAAAGCTTCAATCTTATTAATGATATAAGACGAATACACTCAATGTATTAGGGTTACAGAAAACCTTGAAGCTGCGCAAAAACTTAACCTATCTAGGTCTAAAGGATCTCTATTTATATCACATAGAGTCCTATACAATCTCCTACGAATATGGAATAAAATAACTTCCATAACCGACTCAAACTTATCACAAAATCATAAACAGTTGTAACTACCATTCTGAAGTAAACAGTTGTGACTATTATACATTCAGTGGTAACTGCTTCAATTGTAATATAAGACTAAGTACAAAATATATAATCAGTGTTAACTTCTACATATATAACTAACAGTTACAAATACATAAGCAGTTTTAACTACTTACATACACATAACTATCAGTTGAAATCAATCTTCAACCAGTTGTAACACTTGTCTTCTCTTCAGATCTCTTCTATCAGTTGTAGCCTTATGAAGACAGTTGTAACCTTCAACACAAACAGTTTTAAACACTCGTATTCTGTCTTCTCATCATTAACACCTTTAACACACAAACAGTTTTGACCCAACATTTTATGATTTTAGTTCAAAATAGTTAACACAGAAAATGTTCCTCTAAAATTTTTCAAAATTTTTAAATTTTCAAAAAGAAAAACGAGTTTAATCCCCCGATTAACTCTAAATTTTTGAGTTTTGATGTTTTTAAGAGAAGTCATTTTCAAAATATGAATAAGTTGTTTTAAAATTTAAGGAAAATAAGTTAATAATTGCTTAAGCAAGAAATGATAATCTAATAAGAACATGGCTAGGCACATACAACCCATTTGCAGTGAGGACTTGAGCCTTAAAAGCATTCAATTTTAATGCTACATTGTTCATTTCTTGTGTGTGCCGATGCATGTATATCTGAATTAGAACTTGCTATTGACATACGCTTCGAGACCACATTGGTGAGTACCGTACGCAGTATAGATGCAGTTAGATGACCTTGACATTCCTTAGGATTTAACCCACTTTTCTAACCTTCTCTTTCAAGCCCAAAACCCTTTCCGATGCTTATTTTTAGTATCGATGATCCACTTAGTAAACCCCGTTGAGCCTAAACCTTTTCGTTTCATAAACCCACATGTTTAAACCCCTACTTTCCCAAATACTTCCAAAAACTTATCCTAGAATTTCTGAGATTATGAAAAACGATTTTTAGAAACATCCCTTCAAATTGTCTTACTCTCTCGTGTTCTCCGAAAAAGAAATATCCTTGGTGTGAAAAATTGACACCATGAAAAGACTCGAATAAGAAAGATGAGAAGAAGGATTGCTGCATTTAATAATCCTTGGAAGTTCTCTAGCAAAGAAGTTCTGAAAGAAAAAGAAAAAAAAAGAGAAAACTAGAAAAAGAAAATAGAAAAAAATAAAAGAAAATAAAGCTAGTACTTCGAAGTATCTCCCAAAAAGAAGAAGATCCGATAGAAGACAAAAGCTACTTTACTTTCATCCGTTTCTAAATTAAGTTTTCCGTGACCTTAGGAGTCCTAAGATAAGCAACACCCTTACACCCAAAATTTCCATTATCCATACCCCTTAACCCTCACAAACATTACAACCCCTGAATGTCTTGGGATAATTAGCATCGTTCTCACCTAAGTGGTGGAGATCCGATTCTCGATCAAGCTTATGACGATGAGTACTGCATGACTGGCTAATTGAGCGATTTCTTTGTTTAGGATGATAGGAAACCCGAAACACTCTTGAGTGAATTGAGTGACCACTTTAGTGAGATCGCCTGGTCATGTATACTCCAAGATCACGAGATTTGGAAGTATGCTTAAAGAGAATCATTACTTGTTTCTGAAATGATTATCTTATATTTCCTGATGTTTTTAGAGCAAATATATGAATATGAGAAAATGATAACTTCTAGAAATGTTCTAACTCACCCAAAAACCAGATTTTTAAATATCTTTTTCACGAGGCATGGATGTGTTGCTTGAGGACAAGCAACGTCTAAGTGTGGGATACTTGATGTGACCTAAAAAGTCATGTTTTTAGGCACATTATTCTGCACTTATTGGACTTATATTTGGTGAAATCATCTTAAAACATCTATTATTTACTTAAAATCACCAAAGTAGTCTAATTATGGGCATTGCTGTTAAAATCACCAAAAACATCCGTTTATCACACAAAACGAGGCAAATAATGTCACCTTAAATATTCCCTTCTTAATTTACTTATGGAATTAGATCTTAATTCATATTTTATGATTCCATAGGGAAATCCAAGACCGAAGGTGAAAGAATCAGAAGAAACGGACAAAAGACGGATAAGATGTGCAGTCTAGAAGCCCGCCGATCGTCATCCGGAACACGCAAAAGTCAAACACCTCCAAATTTTGCAAACTTAGTGTCATTAGAAGCATAACGTAAAAACGAATCCAACGGCGCAAGAATCAAGCAAAACGGACTCCAAACGAAGAAGATACGGACGAACCAAGCAACCGAGGAATCAAAGGAGGCCAAACTGTTGGGTCAAAACTGTTTCAGGTCTGAGTTGCAATTTTGATGAGAAGACAGAGTACAAGTGATTAAAACTGTTTGTTTTGAAGGTTAAAACTGTCTTTACGAAGTTACAACTGATAGAAGAAAACTGAAGAGAAGACAAGTGTTACAACTGATTGAAGATAGATTACAACTGATAGTTATGTGTCTGTAAGTAGTTAAAACTGCTTATGTATTTGTAACTGTTAGTTATATATGAAACAGTTAACACTGATTATATATTTGTACTTAGTCTTGTGTTACAATTGAAGCAGTTACCACTGAATGTGTAACAGTTACAACTGTTTACTTCAGAATGGTAGTTACAACTGTTTATGATTTTGTGATAAGTTTGAGTCGGTTATGGAAGTTATTTTATTCCATATTTGTAGGAGATTGTATAGGACTCTATGTGTTATAAATAGAGATCCTTTAGACCTAGATAGGTTAACGTAATTGCGCAGCTTCAAGGTTTTCTGTAACCCTAATACATCAAGTGTATTCGTCTTATATCATTAATAAGATTGAAGCTTTCGGTATATTATTGTGTTCATTATATTAATTGATAGTTGTTGATCTTCTTAATATTATTGAGTGTGATTCCGCAACTTCTCAATAATATATTCAAGGCTTATTACATACGATTGTTTATTAAGTTAAACAGGGACTAACAAAGTGGTATCAGAGCTTGTGAAGCCTTGAAGACAGGAAGATCTGGGATTATTAGTATTAGTATTTGAGTTTTAGTTCATATATTAAGTTTTGATTTCAATGGCGACTGAAGGTAATGAAGGAATTCAAGCAACAAAGATTCCAATGCTTAAACCTGATGAGTTTGACCTGTGGAAGGTCAGAATCAGGCAATATATGCTTCTCACGGATTATCAGATGTGAGAAGTTGTTGTTAATGGTATTCCAGTAACGCTTGATGGTGATGGAGTAAAGCAACCAAGAGCACCACCAACATCTGAAGCAGAGAGGAAAATCAGATCTACTGAGTACAAGGCACTTAGTACTCTGTTGCTATCCATTCCGAATGAGCATCAGAGCAGATTTGATACTTGTGAAGATCCCAAGGTACTAATGGAGGCGATTGAGAAGAGGTTTGGTGGTAATGATAACACCAAAAAGAATAAAAGATCTCTGTTAAAGCAATAATTTGAAAATTTTAGCCATGTGAAAACTGAAACTCTAACTCAAACCTTTGATAGGTTTACTAAATTAGTTGGAGAATTGGAAAATCACAAGGTTAAGATTGACAAAGAAGATCTTAACAGAAAGTTCTTAAGATCGTTAGGTGATGAATGGACAATCTATACTGTTGGATTGAGGCAGAGTTCAGACATTGAAGTTAAGGAACTAGAAGATATATACAATGATCTGAGGAACTTTGAGTCTGAGGTGGAAAGTAAGAAGCAAGCAACTGGGTATAGTCATAATGCTGCTTTTATGTCTATGGCTGGAACAAAGGTAGAATCAAGTCAAATGGGTTCTACTTATGTTTCAGGAGGAGCAGGATCATCATCAAATAGTTCTAATGATCAGATATTAGAATCTTTCTTTGCAAGTAATGTGAATTCTTCACTTACTAATGAAGATCTGGAACAATTTGATGGTGATGATCTTGAGGAGATGGACATTAAGTGGCAAATTGCATTGATTACTCAGAGAGCAAAAAGGTTCATGCAGAGGACTGGTAGAAACAATTTTGCATATAAGAGGAATGATGCAAATTGGTTTGATAAGAGCAAGATTGAGTGTTTCAACTGTCACAAGATGGGACACTTTGCTAGAGAATGCAGAAACCCTAGGCAAGAGCAGAATGGTAATGGTCAGAGAGCTGGAAACAATGGAACTCAAACCAGAAACATTCCAATTCAGGGTGCTTCAGCAAATGCATTGGTGTCTATGGATGGATGTGGATGGGACTGGAGTGATCAAGAAGAACATGTAGTGAAGAATCAATGTCTCATGGCCATTGCAGAATCTGACAAAAAGTCAGAAGTTCCTACTGAGGTACAAAATAAATTGTGTTCTGCTGTTTGTAAACAAACTGTTAAACATTACAGGGATCATAATATAAAAGTGTGTGAGGAACTAAAACAATGGGAAATCAAAAGTAAACATACCATAGCAGTCATTGAAAATCTGGAAAATCAAATAAAGGCATATGAAGTCAATGCAACACAGTTTAAATATGACATTGAATATGCTAGGTGGGAGAGAGACACTTTCAAAGATAAAGTCGAGTTGTTATCTAAGAAACTTACTGAGGTCACATGTGAAAGAGATAGCATAAGACTTGATGTAAATAAATTAGAATATGCTTCTAAGAGTGTCAATAAACTTATTGATTCACAGATTCATGATAAAATTAAGACTGGATTAGGGTACAATAATGTACCTCCACCTTATAATCACACCTACTTTCCTCCTAAAAGTGAAATTGATATCAATTCACTTAAAAGAGGAATGACAGATGAGGTTAAAAAGGCTGATCCAATTAAAATTTTATCAGATAATGAGCTGTTTGTAGAAGGTGAGATTAGTGATTGGACTGAGGAAGATGATCAGAGTGATAGGACATCTGATAGTGAGAAAAGTGTAAAATCTGAATCATCTAAGTCTGAGTCAACATGTGAGAATGTGAGGAGAGTAATTACTGATCTAGTTTCTAATCTTAAAACTGATAAACTAGAAGAGGGTAAGAAAATGTTTAAGGAAAAGGCTAAACTGGACTTAGAGAATGTGAGCATGAATACTAACAAATCTAAACATGGGTTAGGATATGTTAGTAATACAGTTGATTCAGTTACTAAACCTGTTGTTAAATCTGTTGTGAATAACTGTGTAAATTGTAAATGTAAAGCAAGTTCTTCTTCCTCACAGAATTTTCAAAATCAAAAACCCAGAGGTAATCAAAGAAATTGGAATCAAATGGTTTCACAAAAACTGGGTAATAATGTTACTGTGATTAAAGAAATGTCTTGCTTTATATGTGGAAAAATGGGTCATCTTCAATATGACTGTTATCATAATCCTGAGAATGTTCAAAGGATTAGAAAACAGTCATGGACAAAAGCAAATATGATTAACAAACAAAATTTTCAATCAAAAGTTAATCGTACTGCCAGAGTTCAGAAGATAAACTCAAAGGCTAACATGTTAATCACTGCTACAGGTAAATCTACTGCTGCAGTAATAACAAAATTAGCCAAAAGCTCAAAGACTAAAACAGTGGTAACCAAATACAAAAACAGTGTTAACAAAATTAACACTGACTCTTCATTTGGTAAAACAGTTAAAACTGTTAAGCCAAAGAACACTGTTAAGTCTAAAATCAGTTGGATTTGGACACCTATTAAGACTGATAAATTAACAGATCCAAATTCCAACAGTGCATCACAATCAATAATCTTCAAGAAAGTTGAATATGTGAATGCACATGGGAAACCCAAAGCCAAATTGGTTTGGGTTCCCAAGAGAAATTAATTCTCTTCTTGACTGTTTGTGCAGGGCAAGCCAAAAAGCTTATGGCACATCGATAGTGGATGCTCAAGGCACATGACTGGAGACAAAGGAAAGCTACAGGATTTCAAATCTTTTGATGGAGGATATGTAGCTTTTGGAAGCAATCCAAAGGGAGGAAGGATCACAGGGAAAGGAACAGTTCAGAGTGAAAAGCTAAGTTTTGATAATGTTTATTTTGTGGAACAACTGAGGTATAATTTACTAAGTGTGAGTCAAATCACAGATAAAAAGAACCCAGTTCATTTTACTGACACTGAATGCCTTATCTTGTCCAAGGAATTCAAAATACCTGAAAACATGATTTTAATGAGAATTCCAAGGCAAGATAATGTATATAAGTGTGACTTAGTAAATATGACATCTCAACCTGATTTAAACTGTCTTATTTCTAAAGCAAGTGTGAATGAATCTGAACTGTGGCATAGGAGGATGTGTCACATGAATTTCAAAACCATTAATAAACTTGTCAAAAACAAGCTTGTTAGAGGTTTGCCTGAAAAGGTCTATTCATGTGATGATCATTGTGTTTCTTGTCAAAAGGGAAAGCAACACAAATCTTCATTTAAGTCCAAATCTGTGAACACAAATAGCACACCCTTACACTTATTGCATATGGACTTATTTGGACCAACCAGTATCAGTAGTATGGGGAAAAAGTCTTACTGCCTTGTGATTATTGATGATTACACTAGATTTACATGGGTTTTCTTTCTTAGGACAAAGGATGAGACAGGTGAAATACTTAGATCATTTATAACTAAGATGGAAAATCAATTGGATAAGAGAGTGAAGATCTTCAGAAGTGATAATGGAACAGAATTTAAAAATCATGAGATGGATAAATTCTGTGAAGTTAAAGGTATTAAGAGAGAATTTAGTGCACCTAGAACTCCTCAACAAAATGGAGTAGCTGAAAGGAGGAATAGGACACTAATTGAGGCTGCTAGAACCATGCTATCTGATGCAAAGCTACCTATGTCCTTTTGGGCAGAGGCAGTTAGCACAGCTTGCTATGTTCATAATAGAGTATTAGTTGTTAAGCCTCATAACAAGACACCATATGAACTGTTATTTAAGAGAAAGCCTTTGGTTAGTTTCTTAAAATCTTTTGGGTGTTCTTGTACAATCTTAAATACCAAAGATAACTTAGGTAAGTTTCAAAGTAAGGAAGATGAGGGGATATTTGTTGGTTACTCTAATCAAAGTAAATCATATAGAGCATTCAATCAAAGAACCAGGATCATAGAAGAATCAATGCACATCACTTTTAATGAAAACACTGTTAATCCTGAAGGAAAAGGTCCTGAATCACTGTTTGATATTGATGCACTTAATACTGCTTTTAGATATACAAATGTGGATACTAGTGCAGGTACAAATACAGGAACAAGTGATGGAGAAGGTAGATCAGATTCAGGAATATCAGCTGGAAAGAAGAATGATTCATTGGAATATATATTATTTCCAATTTGGTCTCCTGATCCCCCAGAAGTTTTTGAAACTGATCAACCAAAGACATCATAGAATGTGGAAACAGGAAAATCAGATGAAACATCATTTTCTCATGTTGATGATTCTGATAGGCCTGTTATTGAAGACAGTGCAGAAGACAGTGATATGAGTCCAGTACAGAAGTATACAAAGGCAAGTGTGGATGTTGATCAGACACCAACAAAGCATCTTGACACGGAGCAGGAACAATTAAATTATCTACATTTGATGAGCTCTACTCCTGTGTCAAAGAGAATTGCAAGAGAAGTGTCAAGTAGTGAGTCTGGACATGAAGGAAATTTTACCAACTTGGAGGAGGGGATTCATGAAACAGCAGCATCTAAATACATTACTCATAAAGATCATCCACTTGAGAATGTAATTGGAGATATTGAATCTGCTGTTAAAACTAGAAATCAAAGTCAGGTGTTTGAAGCTTCAGCAAATGAGGATGAAGTAAATCTTGATACAGAAGCTGTTAATACTTCTTTATTTGCCTGTTTTCTGTCTCAGACAGAACCAAAGAAGGTTACTGAAGCTTTGAGAGATCCTAGTTGGATTGAAGCTATGCAAGAGGAGTTGCTTCAGTTTAAGATTCAAGAAGTCTGGACATTGGTTGATTTGCCTAAAGGGAAGAGGGCAATAGGTACTAAATGGATTTTCAAAAACAAGAAGGATGAAAGAGGTATAGTGATCAAAAACAAGGCTAGATTGGTTGCACAGGGATATTCACAAGAAGAGGGGATTGATTATGATGAGGTTTTTGCACCTGTTGCAAGAATAGAGGCAATTAGATTGTTTTTGGCTTATGCTTCATTCAAGGGATTCATTGTGTATCAGATGGATATTAAGAGTGCTTTTCTGTATGGCACTATACAGGAAGAGGTTTATGTATGTCAACCACCAGGGTTTGAAGATTCTAAGTTTCCTGATAAAGTTTTCAAACTTGAAAAAGCTCTTTATGGATTACACCAAGCACCTAGAGCTTGGTATGATACTTTTTCAGATTATCTGTTGCAGAATGGATTCAAAAGGGGTGCAATAGATAAAACTTTGTTTACTAAAAGAATTAAGAATGATATACTACTGGTTCAAGTCTATGTAGATGATATCATTTTTGGTTCAACAAAGGATAGTCTTTGCAAGGAGTTTGAATCATTGATGCATGAAAAGTTCAAGATGAGCTCCATGGGAGAATTAACATTTTTCTTGCGGCTGCAAGTGAAGCAACAGAAAGAAGGAATCTTTATTTATCAAAGTAAGTATGTTAATGATATACTGGATCGGTTTGGGTACAAAGATGCTAAAGTTGCAAGCACACCAGTTGAGACAAACAAGAAATTACATGCAGATCTTGAGGGGGAGAGTGTGGATGAACATCTTTATAGATCAATGATCGGGTCTCTTATGTATCTCACTTCATCAAGACCTGATATCATGTTTGCAGTGTGCTTATGTGCAAGATTTCAAGCTAATCCAAAGCTGTCACATCTTCTTGCAGTCAAAAGAATATTTAGATATTTGAAGGGTCAACCAAAATTGGGCCTTTGGTATCCAAAGTTTACTTCTTTTGATCTGATAGCTTACACAGATAGTGATTATGGAGGAGCTAATCTGGACAGGAAATCTACATCAGGAGGTTGTCAATTTTTGGGAGATAGATTGGTTTCATGGCAATGCAAGAAACAAACCACTGTATCTACATCTACAGCAGGGGCAGAATATGTAGCAGCTGCAAGTTGCTGTGCTCAAGTGCTATGGATTCAGAATCAGATGTTAGATTATGGTTTTACCTTTCTTAATACTCCTATTTTTATTGATAATAGTTCTGCAATCAGTATTATTAATAACCCAGTGAAACATTCTAAAACAAAGCACATTGAAATTAGATATCATTTCATTAGAGACTGTAATGAGAAACGACTTATTCAATTTTTGAAAGTTCATACTGATAATCAGTTTGCTGATCTGTTTACTAAAGCTTTTGATGTAGGCAGATTCACATTCTTGGTTACTAGTATTGGAATGATCAATTTGTCTTAAGTATTTTTCTTATCACTGTTTTCTGTGAATAATATCTACTGTGTTTTTGGGTTAATACTGATTTGTTAATTAAATACTGATAGTGTGTATTGTGTATAGTTATCACTGTTTACTATTTTTAGTATAAACAGTGGTAATAATCACTTCACCACTGTTAGTGTATAGTTAACACTGTATACTTGTATTTTTGTTTGCATTAACACTGCAGGTTATATTGCTATGCCTTGGAGTTTAACTACTGCAGGTGTTTATGGAGTTTAACTGGTAAAAAAAAAAAAAAAAAAAAAAAAAAATTACCATTGCTTTGTTTATATGATCTTGCTAGATCTGAAAGTACTACTTGTATTAAGTTAGCACTGCCTTGGTCGGTTGGTACTGCTTGTACAAGTGAGCACTGCTAGCTTTATTATATAAATGATGCATTTGAGAAACCAAGTGTTGATTACCACTGATGGTTATTTTCACAATTATCACTGAACGTGTTTGTTGGGTCAAAACTGTTTCAGGTCTGAGTTGAAGTTCTGATGAGAAGACAGAGTACAAGTGATTAAAACTGTTTGCTTTGAAGGTTAAAACTGTCTTTATGAAGTTACAACTGATAGAAGAAAACTGTAACACCCCCAAATTTAACGGTTTGCGGAAGCATACTTTGGGTGTTACTAATCAATATACAAAGCACAAGATATATAGCAAACGACCTCTAAATGAGACGTTTGTAAAATAGTTACATTTCATAATTTGGATCGTTTGAAAACCGTAGGTTTTCGTACACAAAAATGTAGTTTCCTAGAGTCCGCGCGTATAGCGGAAGATTCTATTACATAATCATAGTTACAAAAGATAATGCCAAAGAATCTTCGTTAAATGCAGTTTGTAAATCATGCGACTCTAGCTAGCAATCCCGGAGTGAACCTACTCCGTAAGTGTACCTGAGATACAAAGCTAGAAAGTGTCAACCAAAAAGGTTGGTGAATCTCACAGGTTTAGTAATAAGTAAATGTTATGAACCACAAGTATGTACCCGTATTGCTATCAAGCAAAGTAAGTTAATCAGTATATCAGTACAGTGCCATGAGCTCATAAGTTGAAGCTTAACCGTGTAGTGTGAAATAAATCACGTACCCCCGTGAGTGCTATCCGCACACTCATATGTAACAAATACTAATATGTCTGTTTCTACGTGTAAATCAGTACGTGGTGGCGCTACCACCCCAGACAGGGATTGTCAGTCCCAAATGGATCCATTTACTAGTACTCGCGCTTAAGACCATAACTAACAACTTACGATAAGGAGGCTTTCAGTGGATAAAAGTAACTCATGCGTTTGTTTGTAATCAGTAATGTTTTCAGTTCAGTACATTGTGTTCATCCGTAAAACAGTTGCTAAGTATCTCACCCCAAGTAAAACAGTAAAAAGGGGCTGTAAGACTCACCTGAGTCTTTGCAAGTACGTTTATGTCAATAAACGAGTAAGTAGTATCAACCGTAGGTTCTCCGAACCCGTAACCTTCTAGTGCCTAAACACATAAGGTTAAGTAAGTAGATGTCTCGCAAGACCATCTAGGCTAGTTGTTCATACCCCGTTGTGTTAAATGTTGGTTCGTTCACGTTCGTGTCAAAGGATATACGGCCCGTTGGTGGTTTGTTATAATTAAAGTTTTATTGTTAATAACGCAATTTAGAGTGATTGTAATAGAAAAGCATATTCTATGATGTTTGTTAAGTCGTATAGTATAAGTATTGGAAATTGTGTAAGATCGACACTTAGTAAAATCCGAGTTTTCAAGGTTCTGTCATGTGCGACGTAGGGTGCGACGTAGGGTGCGACGTAGCGTGCGACGTCAGATGCGACGTAGCGTGCGACGTCAGGTGCGACGTGGGCATGTACGTCGCATGATGCGACCTTCGCAAATCAATGCGACGTAGGATGCAGCGTCGCTAATGCGACGTTGGGGTTTTTATGCGACGTAGGCCGCGACGTCGCAGAGGCCGGTGGTCAAATGCGACGTAGCGGTCTGATGGCCGGAATTTTGTCGAAAACGAGTTTTCCGGTTTCCGTTGGGTCCAAATCTTTTACCCAACCCTTATATGAACATATTAAGCCATTATAAACTATAAAAACGTAAAAATGAGTAGAAACGGAGAGTTGTCGGGATTTGTCGGAAACTTACAAAGTGTCGGATTGAAAATCCGAAAAGATAGGAATGTAGATCGGGATGCGGTGGTCGTGAATCTCTAAAAATCTTGAAGATCGGATGTCGTTTGATAGGTTTATTTGTTGATTTAGATAGATTTTTGGTGGTGGTGTTTAGTGATTAGAGAGAAAAGGAAAGGAAAGAGAGAGAAAGAAAGAAAGTGAAATGAAAGAAGGTGGGTGGAAGTGGGAGGTTAAATCCCCACTTTCGCCCCGTGTTCCCGCTCCGCGCGGTGTTCGTTTGCTCCGTCATTGAAACTTTAAATATTTATTTTACGCGTTTAATTATATTTATAAATCACAAATCTTGTTAAATAATTTATTTAAATTATTTCCTTAAATCTTTAATAGTTTAAATTACATTTAATTTCTTTTGTTTTTAAATCGTGTAAGTGTATATCGAGTAATACGAGATAATTACCAATTATTATAAAGTAGCGTTCCGGTCATAATTGCGTTATCTTAGTTTATAAACATTTGTTCACCAACGTCCGTGTTAACCGAATAGAATTTCGTTCTATTTAAGTCGCGTACGATTTAATCAAATCGTAAAGTTGTATATATATTAACCAACATATAATCCGATACATAAATTAGCCTAACTCAGTACTAATTACATGTATTAACAAAGAGTTAGGCGCTAATATTAGCCCTAATTTGGCGGTTGTTACATTCTCCCCTTGTTAAAAGAATTTCGTCCCGAAATTAGCTTGATTGCACGGTCGGTGCGTTGTCAGGGAAGAGATGTGGGTATTTCAGTCGCATTTGGTCTTCCCGTTCCCAAGTGAATTCAGGACCACGTCTAGAATTCCACCTGATTTTTACGATGGGAATACGACTCTGTTTTAGTTGTTTGACCTCGCGGTCCATTATTTCCATAGGTTCCTCGACAAAATGAAGTTTATCATCGAGTTGAATTTCGTCGAGCGGTATAATCAGTGTCTCATCAGACAAACATTTCTTCAGATTAGAAATGTGGAATGTGTTGTGAACGCTGCTAAGCTCAGCAGGGAGTTGCAGGCGATATGCCACTGGACCAATCTTTTCAAGAATTTCGAATGGTCCGATGTATCTAGGATTTAGTTTGCCTCGTTTTCCGAATCGAATGACACCTTTCCACGGTGCCACCTTGAGAAGTACCTTGTCCCCTACTTGGAACTCAAGGTGTTTGCGTCTCACGTCAGCATAGCTTTTCTGACGATCACGCGCGGCTTTTAGTCGATGTTGTATGCCGACGATCTTTTCAGTTGTTTCATGTATGATTTCTGGACCGGTGAGTTGTGTATCCCCCACCTCAGTCCAACAGATGGGTGACCGGCACTTACGACCGTACAGTGCCTCGAAGGGTGCAGCCTTTATGCTGGTGTGATAACTGTTGTTGTACGAAAACTCGCACAACGGCAAGTGATTTTCCCAGTTTTTACCGAAGTCAACTACGCAGGCCCGTAGCATGTCTTCCAGTGTTTGTATGGTTCGTTCGCTCTGGCCATCGGTTTGAGGATGGTAAGCCGTACTCATATCCAGACGAGTACCAAGAGATTTCTGCAGTGATTGCCAGAAGCGAGAAGTAAACCGAGCGTCTCGGTCGGAGATGATTGAGATGGGCACGCCGTGTCTTGACACGATCTCTTTCAGGTAGATCCGTGTCAAACGTTCCATCTTATCAGTTTCCTTGATGGCTAGGAAATGAGCAGATTTAGTGAGTCGGTCGACGATCACCCAAATGGTATCGCAACCGCTAGAAGTTTTAGGGAGTTTAGTAATGAAATCCATGGTGATCTGCTCCCATTTCCATTGTGGTATTTCAGGTTGTTGTAGCAAACCGGAAGGTTTCTGGTGTTCAGCTTTAACTTTAGAACAAGTAAGACACTTGCCAACATAGGTTGCAATGTCAGCTTTCATGTTGGGCCACCAGTACATTTCCTTGATGCCGTGATACATTTTGTCGGCACCTGGGTGTATAGAGTATTTAGACTTGTGAGCTTCATTCATCACCAAGTCTCGAAGGTTCCCAAAACTTGGTAACCAGATTCGATTTGAGAAGTATTTGGCCCCGTTAGATTTGGTTTCAAGTTGTTTGTCCATGCCCCGCAAGGCCTCGTTTATCAAGTTTTCTGGTTTGAGTGCTTCGAGTTGAGCAGTGAGAGTTTGATTGATGAGGTCGTTGTGAATGGTCATACCGAGAGCTCGAACTCGAAGTGGTTTCACTCGTTCTTTTCGGCTTAAGGCATCGGCGACAACATTCGCCTTACCTGGATGATAGCGAATCTCGCAGTCGTAATCAGTAAGCAACTCGACCCATCGACGTTGCCTCATGTTGAGATCCTTTTGATCGAAGATATGTTGGAGACTTTTATGGTCAGTAAAGATTGTACACTTGGTACCGTATAAGTAGTGTCTCCAGATTTTCAGAGCGAAAACAACAGCCCCCAACTCTAGGTCATGAGTTGTGTAATTCTTTTCGTGGACCTTGAGTTGTCGAGAGGCGTAAGCGATGACCTTGTCTCGTTGCATCAACACGCAACCAAGACCTTGGTGTGAAGCATCACAGTATACCACGAAGTCATCGTTGCCTTCGGGTAAAGATAAGATAGGTGCACTGCAGAGTTTCTGTTTTAGTAGCTGAAAAGCTGACTCCTGTTTGTCAGTCCAATCGAACTTCTTTTCCTTTTGAGTCAGTGCAGTGAGAGGTAGGGCTATTTTCGAAAAGTTCTCAATGAATCGCCTGTAGTATCCGGCGAGTCCTAAGAATTGGCGTACCTCAGTCGGTGTAGTAGGTGCTTGCCAACCCTTGATAGCCTCGATTTTTGAAGGATCAACATGAATCCCTTGATTGTCAATGACGTGTCCAAGGAATTGAACGGTTTTCATCCAGAACTCACACTTAGAGAATTTGGCGTACAACTCTTCGTGTTTGAGCAGCTCTAGGATGGTTTTCAGGTGTTGCGCGTGTTCTTGTTCAGTGCGCGAGTAAATCAGGATGTCATCGATGAAGACGATAACAAACTTGTCAAGGTAAGGTTTGCACACCCGATTCATAAGATCCATGAATACTGCCGGTGCGTTGGTTAAGCCGAATGGCATTACTTGGAATTCATGATGCCCGTAACGAGTTCGGAAAGCAGTTTTTGGGATGTCTTCGTCCCGAACTCGGAGTTGATGATAACCTGACCGTAGATCGATCTTTGAATAAAAACTCGACCCCTGAAGTTGGTCAAACAGGTCATCAATGCGAGGAAGTGGGTAACGGTTCTTGACAGTTAATTTGTTGAGTTCACGGTAGTCGATGCACATGCGGAAAGAACCGTCTTTCTTTTTCACAAACAGGACCGGAGCTCCCCAAGGTGAGGAACTTGGTCGAATGAATCCCTTGTCCAGGAGTTCCTGTAATTGAGTAGACAACTCCTGAAGTTCGGATGGGGCTAGTCGGTAAGGGGCTCGTGCCACGGGTGCTGCACCGGGCACAAGGTCAATAGAAAATTCGACTTGTCTAGTTGGCGGTAGGCCAGGCAAGTCGTCAGGAAAGACCTCTGGGAAGTCTCGAACGATAGGCACATCCTCCAGTCGCTTTTCGTCCGACTTTTTCTCCATAACGTGTGCGAGGATTGCCTGATACCCTTTTCTCAAGTATTTTCGGGTTTTCATGCAAGAAATGATGTTTATTTTCGTCCCACCGGTCTCCCCTTGTATGCTCAAAGTTCCACCGGTGACGAGAGGAATGCGTACAATTTTCTCGAAACAAACGATTTCGGCTCGGTGCTTGGACAACCAATCCATACCGACGATGATGTCAAAACTGCCGATTTCGACAGGTATCAAGTCAATGGGAAAGAGCTCGTTAGCTAAGTTCAGAGTGCAATTAGGTATTACACTGTCGGCCTCAATAAGTTTTCCGTTTGCCAATTCTATTGTGTACTTAGAATCTAAGGCAATAGGTGTAGTGTCAAGTAGTGGATAAAATTCGTCGGAAATAAAGCTCTTATCAGCACCAGTATCGAATAATATAGATGCAGTCAAGTTGTTGAGAAGAAACGTACCCGTGACCACATTCGGGTCTTGACGGGCTTCCCCAGATTTCAGTACAAAAGCTCTTCCTCGAGCATTGTTGTTGTTCCTGTTGTTGTTGTTGTTTAGCTTCGGGCAGTCTTTCTTGAAATGCCCCGTTCCGTTGCACCCATAACAAGTCTTTGGTGCAGAGGTGTTGGTGTCAGTGGTGTTTGATCTACAATCCCTAGCCAAGTGTCCAAATCTCTTACACTTGCTACAGGGACAAGAACCATGGTGGTGTCGTTGGCACTTGGAGCAATAGGGTTTGGTTCCCTTATACGCCCCCTTGTCATCAGTACCGGAGGTGTAGGCTTTAATGGTTTCAGGTTTCTTGTTTTGGTGGTTGTTGTGGTTGTCGGACCATTTTCTTTTGTTGCTGTTGGAGGTTGGAGTGGGTGGTTCTGGGTCCTCGTTCATGGCTAGAAGTTCATGGGCCAACCGAATGGCACCATGAAGAGTGGTTTGTTTTGACGAGGCGACATTCCCCCGGACAGGTTCCGGGAGGCCGCGGATGTATTTCTTGATCTTTTCGGGTTCAGTACCCGCCATAGTCGGGCGAAGGACGGTGAGTTGTTGGAATCTGGTGGTGTATCCAACGATATCAGTTCCTTGTACTTTCAAGTTCCAGAACTCTTCGTCCAGTTTGTAAAGTTGTTCGGCCGGGCAATACTCATCAGTGAGCATTTTCTTCAGATCCTCCCAAGGGAGTAGATAAGCTGTATCAATACCCACAGACTGGGTATAGGAATTCCACCACGAGAGGGCACCATCTTCGAGGGTGCAGGTGGAGAACTTGACTTTGTCGTCCTCCGCACATTTGCTGATGCGGAAAACGGATTCCATCTTTTCAAACCATCTAATAAGTCCGATGGCTCCTTCGATACCCTTGAAGCTCAAGGGTTTGCAGTTTTGAAAATCCTTGTATGAACAAGGTTTAGCAGCAGAGGTTTCAGCGGCATCGCTGTTTCTTGTGGAACCTGGTGGAGTATTCCGAGCTAAGGCTTCAGTAACAGCCTGGGTTATGAGGGAGGTGATCTGAGCATCCGTGTAAGGTCTTGTCTTTGGCGGCATGACTCTTCAATAAAAGAAATGAAGATACATGAGATTTTGCAAGAAAGGTGTATGTATTTCAGATGTACATGTATAAAGATGGTAATACATCACATCAATATGGAAAAGAATTATGGCAATTAATATGAGTTGAACAACACGAAATATTTGATAGATGATACAAGTTCAAAGGTTACATCCTACAAATGTATTACAAAAGATGTCGGGAATTGTTACATCCGACTGAAACGTAGAGTAGTGCTTAGATAGTTACTAGATTACAAGATAGATTACAAGACAAAGACTACACTAGTCTTAACGTAGGTTAATCTGTTCCATCATCGTGACAAGGCGATCCACAGTGTTTGCAAGCCTGCTAGCTTGTCGGGCGTTGTCTTCTGCTAGCGCTAGTCGTTGGGTTAGTCCACGCGCATACTCTTCTGCCTCAAGTGAGCGCTGCACATATTCATCCATCCTTTGTTGCAGAAGGGCATTTTCCACCCTTATTTCTATTATTTGGTTGCGAAGGACGTCCATGTTGTTGTTAGTGGTTTCCAGATCGTCGGAGACTTGTTCTATGCGTTCGAGAGATGTAAGTCTCCAGTTTTCGTTGGTTTCTTGCAACACGACATCCATGGTGCGAAGTCGTTGCTCGTGTTGGCTCACCCTAGCGGCTAAGGCCGGCAAGGTGAAGTGAGTGGGGTATGGGCCAGCTCGAGGCAACCTGTTGTTCCTCCTTGCTACCCTTGGGTTTTGCGACCCGGTTTGAGAACGAGATGAGTTGGATGGGGTGTTTGCCATTTCTGAGACAAAGCGTTAGTAAGTTTGAGGCTAATATATATACATATATCATATCTAGCCTAGTGTCTAGCACGTATCAAGTAATGGTCCGGTTCTCTCGTAGTCAGAGTCAACTAACGTATCCCTGTTCAACATAATCATTTCAGATCTTACATCATATTTCCTTAATTGTACATAGTTGATCAGGCTATGTTAAATTAAAGTTGTATGCTGTAATTCCTGAACTAGTCATGTCTAATAAGAGAATACTGCCTAACGGTCATAGTCTAGGCCCACTAAATGCAACCTAGTTCACTATAACCTTAGGCTCTGATACCAATCTGTAACACCCCCAAATTTAACGGTTTGCGGAAGCATACTTTGGGTGTTACTAATCAATATACAAAGCACAAGATATATAGCAAACGACCTCTAAATGAGACGTTTGTAAAATAGTTACATTTCATAATTTGGATCGTTTGAAAACCGTAGGTTTTCGTACACAAAAATGTAGTTTCCTAGAGTCCGCGCGTATAGCGGAAGATTCTATTACATAATCATAGTTACAAAAGATAATGCCAAAGAATCTTCGTTAAATGCAGTTTGTAAATCATGCGACTCTAGCTAGCAATCCCGGAGTGAACCTACTCCGTAAGTGTACCTGAGATACAAAGCTAGAAAGTGTCAACCAAAAAGGTTGGTGAATCTCACAGGTTTAGTAATAAGTAAATGTTATGAACCACAAGTATGTACCCGTATTGCTATCAAGCAAAGTAAGTTAATCAGTATATCAGTACAGTGCCATGAGCTCATAAGTTGAAGCTTAACCGTGTAGTGTGAAATAAATCACGTACCCCCGTGAGTGCTATCCGCACACTCATATGTAACAAATACTAATATGTCTGTTTCTACGTGTAAATCAGTACGTGGTGGCGCTACCACCCCAGACAGGGATTGTCAGTCCCAAATGGATCCATTTACTAGTACTCGCGCTTAAGACCATAACTAACAACTTACGATAAGGAGGCTTTCAGTGGATAAAAGTAACTCATGCGTTTGTTTGTAATCAGTAATGTTTTCAGTTCAGTACATTGTGTTCATCCGTAAAACAGTTGCTAAGTATCTCACCCCAAGTAAAACAGTAAAAAGGGGCTGTAAGACTCACCTGAGTCTTTGCAAGTACGTTTATGTCAATAAACGAGTAAGTAGTATCAACCGTAGGTTCTCCGAACCCGTAACCTTCTAGTGCCTAAACACATAAGGTTAAGTAAGTAGATGTCTCGCAAGACCATCTAGGCTAGTTGTTCATACCCCGTTGTGTTAAATGTTGGTTCGTTCACGTTCGTGTCAAAGGATATACGGCCCGTTGGTGGTTTGTTATAATTAAAGTTTTATTGTTAATAACGCAATTTAGAGTGATTGTAATAGAAAAGCATATTCTATGATGTTTGTTAAGTCGTATAGTATAAGTATTGGAAATTGTGTAAGATCGACACTTAGTAAAATCCGAGTTTTCAAGGTTCTGTCATGTGCGACGTAGGGTGCGACGTAGGGTGCGACGTAGCGTGCGACGTCAGATGCGACGTAGCGTGCGACGTCAGGTGCGACGTGGGCATGTACGTCGCATGATGCGACCTTCGCAAATCAATGCGACGTAGGATGCAGCGTCGCTAATGCGACGTTGGGGTTTTTATGCGACGTAGGCCGCGACGTCGCAGAGGCCGGTGGTCAAATGCGACGTAGCGGTCTGATGGCCGGAATTTTTGTCGAAAACGAGTTTTCCGGTTTCCGTTGGGTCCAAATCTTTTACCCAACCCTTATATGAACATATTAAGCCATTATAAACTATAAAAACGTAAAAATGAGTAGAAACGGAGAGTTGTCGGGATTTGTCGGAAACTTACAAAGTGTCGGATTGAAAATCCGAAAAGATAGGAATGTAGATCGGGATGCGGTGGTCGTGAATCTCTAAAAATCTTGAAGATCGGATGTCGTTTGATAGGTTTATTTGTTGATTTAGATAGATTTTTGGTGGTGGTGTTTAGTGATTAGAGAGAAAAGGAAAGGAAAGAGAGAGAAAGAAAGAAAGTGAAATGAAAGAAGGTGGGTGGAAGTGGGAGGTTAAATCCCCACTTTCGCCCCGTGTTCCCGCTCCGCGCGGTGTTCGTTTGCTCCGTCATTGAAACTTTAAATATTTATTTTACGCGTTTAATTATATTTATAAATCACAAATCTTGTTAAATAATTTATTTAAATTATTTCCTTAAATCTTTAATAGTTTAAATTACATTTAATTTCTTTTGTTTTTAAATCGTGTAAGTGTATATCGAGTAATACGAGATAATTACCAATTATTATAAAGTAGCGTTCCGGTCATAATTGCGTTATCTTAGTTTATAAACATTTGTTCACCAACGTCCGTGTTAACCGAATAGAATTTCGTTCTATTTAAGTCGCGTACGATTTAATCAAATCGTAAAGTTGTATATATATTAACCAACATATAATCCGATACATAAATTAGCCTAACTCAGTACTAATTACATGTATTAACAAAGAGTTAGGCGCTAATATTAGCCCTAATTTGGCGGTTGTTACAAAAACTGATGAGAAGACAAGTGTTACAACTGTTTGAAGATAGATTACAACTGATAGTTATGTGTCTGTAAGTAGTTAAAACTGCTTATGTATTAGTAACTGTTAGTTATATATGAAACAGTTAACACTGATTATATATTTGTACTTAGTCGTATATTACAATTGAAGCAGTTACAACTGAATGTGTAACAGTTACAACTGTTTACATCAGAATGGTAGTTAAAACTGTTTATGATTTTGTGATAAGTATGAGTCGGTTATGGAAGTTATTTTATTACATATTTTTAGGAGATTGTATAGGACTCTATATGTTATAAATAGAGATCCTTTAGACCTAGATAGGTTAATGATTTTTGCGCAGCTTCAAGGTTTTCTGTAACCCTAATACATCAAGTGTATTCGTCTTATATCATTAATAAGATTGAAGCTTTCGGTATATTATTGTGTTCATTAAATTAATTAATATTCATTGATCTTCTTAATATTATTGAGTGTGATTCCGCAACTTCTCAATAATATATTCAAGGCTTATTACGTAAGATTGTTTATCAAGTTAAACAGGGACTAACAAAGTGGTATCAGAGCTTGTGAAGCTTTGAAGACAGGAAGATCTGGGATTATTAGTATCAGTATTTGAGTTTAGTTCCGATATTAAGTTTTGATTTCAATGACGTCCGAAGGCAATGAAGGAATTCAAGCAACAAAGATACCGATGCTTAAACCTGATGAGTTTGACCTATGGAAGGTCAGAATCAGGCAATATATGCTTCTCACGGATTATCAGATGTGGGAAGTTGTTGTTAATGGTATACCAGTAACGCTTGATGGTGATGGAGTAAAGCAACCAAGAGCACCACCAACATCTGAAGCAGAGAGGAAAATCAGATCTACTGAGTACAAAGCACTTAGTACTCTGTTGCTATCCATTCCGAATGAGCATCAGAGCAGATTTGATAATTGTGAAGATCCCAAGTTATTAATGGAGGCAATTGAGAAGAGGTTTGGTGGTAATGATAACACCAAAAAGAATAAAAGATCTCTGTTAAAACAACAATTTGAAAATTTTAGCCATGTGAAATCTGAAACTCTAACTCAAACCTTTGATAGGTTTACTAAATTAGTTGGAGAATTGGAAAATCACAAGGTTAAGATTGACAAAGAAGATCTTAACAGAAAGTTCTTGAGATCATTAGGTGATGACTGGACAATCTATACTGTTGGATTGAGGCAGAGTTCAGACATTGAAGTTAAGGAACTAGAAGATATATACAATGATCTGAGGAACTTTGAGTCTGAGGTGGAAAGTAAGAAGCAAGCAACTGGATACAGTCATAATGCTGCTTTTATGTCTATGGCTGGAACAAAAGCAGAATCAAGTCAAATGGGTTCTACTCATGTTTCAGGGGGAGCAGGATCATCATCAAATAATTCTAATGATCAAATATTGGAATCTTTCTTTGCAAGTAATGTGAATTCTTCACTTACTAATGAAGATCTGGAACAATTTGATGGTGATGATTTAGAAGAGATGGACATCAAGTGGCAAATTGCATTGATTACTCAGAGAGCAAAAAGGTTCATGCAGAGGACTGGTAGAAATAACTTTGCATACAAGAGGAATGATGCAAATTGGTTTGATAAGAGCAAGATTGAGTGTTTCAACTGTCATAAGATGGGACACTTTGCCAGAGAATGCAGAAACCCTAGGCAAGAGCAGAATGGTAATGGTCAGAGATCTGGAAGCACTGGCACACAGACAAGAAACATTCCAATTCAGGGGGCTTCAGCAAATGCTTTGGTGTCTATGGATGGCTGTGGATGGGATTGGAGTGATCAAGAAGAGCATGTTGTGAAGAATCAATGTCTCATGGCCATTGCAGAATCTGACAAAAAGTCAGAAGTTCCTACTGAGGTACAAAATAAATTATGTTCTGCTGTTTGTAAACAAACTGTTAAACACTACAGAGATCATAATATAAAAGTGTGTGAGGAACTAAAACAATGGGAAATCAAAAGTAAACACACCATAGCAGTCATTGAAAATCTGGAAAATCAAATAAAGGCATATGAAGTCAATGCAACACAGTTTAAGTATGACATTGAATATGCTAGGTGGGAGAGAGACTCTTTTAAAGATAAAGTTGATTTGTTATCTAAGAAACTTACTGAGGTCACATGTGAAAGAGATAGTATAAGGCTTGATGTAAGTAAATTAGAACATGCTTCAAAGAGTGTAAATAAACTTATTAATTCACAGATTCATGATAAACTTAAGACTGGATTAGGATACAATAATGTACCTCCACCTTATAATCACACCTACTTTCCTCCCAAAAGTGAAATTGATATCAATTCACTTAAAAGAGAAATGGTAGATGAGGTTAAAAAGGCTGATCCAATTAAAAGTTTATCTGATGATGATCTGTTTGTAGAAGGTGAAGTTAGTGACTGGACAGAAGAAGATGATCAGAGTGATAGGACATCTGATAGTGAGAAGAGTGTGAAATCTGAATCATCTAAGTCTGAGTCAACATGTAAGGATGTGAAGAGAGTAATTACTGATCTAGTTGTTAATCTTAAAACTGATAAACTAGAAGAGGGTAAGAAAATGTTTAAGGAGAAGGTTAAACTGGACTTAGAGAAGGTGAGCTTAAATACTAACAAATCTAAACATGGGTTAGGATATGTTAGTAATACAGTTAATTCAGTTACAAAACCTGTTGTTGAATCTGTTGTGAATAACTGTGTGAATTGTAAATGTAAAGAAAGTGCTTCTTCTTCACAGAGTTTTAAAAATAAAAAACCCAGAGGTAATCAAAGAAATTGGAATCAAATGATTTCACAAAAACTGGGTAATAATGTTACTGTGATTAAAGAAATGTCTTGCTTTATATGTGGAAAAATGGGTCATCTTCAATATGACTGCTATCATAATCCTGAGAATGTTCAAAAGATTAGAAAACAGTCATGGACAAAAGCAAATATGATTAACAAACAAAATTTTCAATCAAAAGTTGATCATACTGCCAGAGTTCAGAAGATAAACTCAAAGGCTACCATGTTAAACACTGTTACAGGTAAATCTACTGCAGCAGTAATAACAAAATTAGCCAAAAGCTCAAAGACTAAAACAGTGGTAACTGATTTCAAAAACAGTGTTAACAAAATTAACACTGAATCTTCAATTGGTAAAACAGTTAAAACTGTTAAGCCAAAGAACACTGTTAAGTCTAAAATTAGTTGGATTTGGACACCTATTAAGTCTGATAAATTAACAGATCCAAATACCAACAGTGCTTCACAATCAATAATCTTTAAGAAAGTTGATTATGTGAATGCACATGGGAAACCCAAAGCCAAATTGGTTTGGGTTCCCAAGAGAAATTAATTCTCTTTTTTGACTGTTTGTGCAGGGCAAGCCTAAGAGCTTATGGCATATTGATAGTGGATGCTCACGGCACATGACTGGAGACAAAGAAAAGCTGCAGGATTTTAAATCTTTTGATGGAGGATATGTAGCTTTTGGAAGCAATCCAAAAGGAGGAAGGATCACAGGGAAAGGAACAGTTCAGAGTGAAAAGCTAAGTTTTGATAATGTTTATTTTGTGGAACAACTGAGGTATAATTTACTAAGTGTAAGTCAAATCACAGATAAAAAGAACCCAGTTCTTTTTACTGACACTGAATGCCTTATCTTGTCCAAAGAATTCAAAATACCAGAAAACATGATTTTGATGAGAATTCCAAGACAAGATAATGTATATAAGTGTGACTTAGTAAATATGACACCTCAACCTGATTTAAACTGTCTTATTTCTAAAGCAAGTGTGAATGAATCTGAACTGTGGCATAGGAGGATGTGTCACATGAATTTCAAAACCATTAATAAACTTGTCAAAAACAAGCTTGTTAGAGGTTTGCCTGAAAAGGTCTATTCATGTGATGATCATTGTGTTTCTTGTCAAAAGGGAAAGCAACACAAATCCTCATTTAAGTCCAAATCTGTGAACACAAATAGCACACCCTTACACTTATTGCATATGGACTTATTTGGACCAACCAGTATAAGTAGTATGGGGAAAAAGTCATACTGTCTTGTGATTATTGATGATTATACTAGATTTACATGGGTTTTCTTTCTTAGGACAAAGGATGAGACAGGTGAAATACTTAGATCATTTATAACTAAGATGGAGAATCAATTGGATAAAAGAGTAAAGATCATCAGAAGTGATAATGGAACAGAATTTAAAAATCATGAGATGGATAAATTCTGTGAAGTTAAAGGTATTAAGAGAGAATTTAGTGCCCCTAGAACTCCTCAACAAAATGGAGTAGCTGAAAGGAGGAATAGGACACTGATTGAGGCTGCTAGAACCATGCTATCTGATGCAAAGCTACCTATGTCTTTTTGGGCAGAGGCAGTTAGCACAGCTTGTTATGTTCAGAATAGAGTATTAGTTGTTAAGCCTCATAACAAGACACCATATGAACTGTTGTTTAAGAGAAAGCCTTTGGTTAGTTTCTTAAAATCTTTTGGGTGTCCTTGTACAATCTTAAATACCAAAGATCACTTAGGTAAGTTTCAGAGTAAGGCTGATGAGGGGATATTTGTTGGTTATTCTATTCAAAGTAAATCTTATAGGGTATTCAATCAAAGGACCAGAATCATAGAAGAAACAGTGCACATTACTTTTAATGAAAACACTGTTAATCCTGAGGGAAAAGGTCCTGAATCACTGTTTGATATTGATGCACTTAATACTGCTTTTAGATATACAAATGTGGATACTAGTGCAGGTACAAGTGCAGGTACAAATGCAGGAACAGGTGATGAAGAAGGTAGAGCAAAATCAGGAATATCAGTTGGAAAGAAGAATGATTCATTGGAATATATATTATTTCCAATTTGGTCTCCTGATCCTCCAGAATTGTTTGATACTGATCAACCAACGACATCACAGGATGTGGAAACAGGAAAATCAGATGAAACATCATTTTCTCATGTTAATGATTCTGATAGACCTGTTATTGAAGACAGTACAGAAGACAGTGATATGAGTCCAGTACAGAAGTCTACAAAGGCAGGTGTGAATGTTGATCAGACACCTACAAAGCATCTTGACACAGAGCAGGAACAATTGAATTATCTACATTTGATGAGTTCTACTCCTTTGTCAAAGAGAATTGCAAGAGAAGTGTCAAGTAGTGAGTCTGGGCAAGAAGGAAATTTTACCAACTTAGAGGAGAGTATTCAAGAAACAGCAGCATCTAAATACATTTCTCATAAAGATCATCCACTTGAGAATGTAATAGGAGATATTGAATCAGCTGTTAAAACAAGAAATCAAAGTCAGGTGTTTGAAGCTTCAGCAAATGAGGAAGAAGTAAATCTTGATACAGAAGCTGTTAATACTTCTTTGTTTGCCTGTTTTCTGTCTCAAACAGAACCAAAGAAGGTTACTGAAGCTTTGAGAGATCCTAGTTGGATTGAAGCTATGCAAGAGGAGTTGCTTCAGTTTAAGATTCAAGAAGTTTGGACATTGGTTGATTTGCCTAAAGAGAAGAGGGCAATTGGTACTAAATGGATTTTCAAGAACAAGAAGGATGAAAGAGGTATAGTGATCAAAAACAAGGCTAGATTGGTTGCACAGGGGTATTCACAAGAAGAGGGGATTGATTATGATGAGGTTTTTGCACCTATTGCAAGGATAGAGGCAATTAGATTGTTTTTGGCTTATGCTTCATTCAAGGGATTCATTGTGTATCAGATGGATGTTAAGAGTGCTTTTCTGTATGGCACTATACAGGAAGAGGTCTATGTATGTCAACCACCAGGGTTTGAAGATTCTAAATTTCCTGATAAAGTTTTCAAACTGGATAAAGCTCTTTATGGCTTACATCAAGCACCCAGAGCCTGGTATGATACTTTTTCAGATTATCTGTTGCAGAATGGATTCAAAAGGGGTGCAATAGATAAAACTTTGTTTACTAAAGGAATTAAGAATGATATACTACTGGTTCAAGTTTATGTAGATGATATCATTTTTGGTTCAACAAAGGATAGTCTTTGCAAGGAGTTTGAATCATTGATGCATGAAAAGTTCAAAATGAGCTCCATGGGGGAATTAACATTTTTCTTGGGGCTACAAGTAAAGCAACAGAAAGAAGGAATCTTTATTCATCAAAGTAAGTATGTGAATGATATACTGGATCGGTTTGGGTACAAAGATGCTAAAGTTGCAAGCACACCAGTTGAGACAAACAAGAAATTACATGCAGATCTTGAGGGGGAGAGTGTGGATGAACATCTTTACAGATCAATGATTGGGTCTCTTATGTATCTCACTTCATCAAGGCCTGACATCATGTTTGCAGTGTGTTTATGTGCAAGATTTCAAGCTAATCCAAAGCTATCACATCTTCTAGCAGTCAAAAGAATTTATAGATATTTGAAGGGTCAATCAAAATTGGGCCTTTGGTATCCAAAGTTTAATTCTTTTGATCTGATAGCTTACACAGATAGTGATTATGGAGGAGCTAATTTGGACAGGAAATCTACATCAGGAGGTTGTCAATTTTTGGGAGAAAGATTGGTTTCATGGCAATGCAAGAAACAAACCACTGTATCTACATCTACAGCAGAGGCAGAATATGTAGCAGCTGCAAGTTGCTGTGCTCAAGTGCTATGGATTCAGAATCAGATGCTAGATTATGGTTTTACCTTTCTTAATACTCCTATTTTTATTGATAATAGCTCTGCAATCAGTATTATTAATAACCCAGTTAAACATTCTAAAACAAAGCACATTGAAATCAGATATCATTTCATTAGAGATTGTAATGAGAAAAGACTTATTCAAATTTTGAAAGTTCATACTGATAATCAGTTTGCTGATCTGTTTACAAAAGCTTTTGATGTAGGCAGATTCACATTCTTGGTTACTAGTATAGGAATGATCAATTTGTCACAAGTTATTTCTCTTGTTACTGCTTTCTGTGAATAATATCTACTGTGATTTCAATTTGGGTTAATACTGATTTGTTAATTAAACACTGATTGTGTGTACTGTGTATCGTTATCACTGTTTCTTAATTTTATTATAAACAGTGGTAATAATCACTTCACCACTGTTGGTGTATAGTTAACACTGTATACTTGTATTTTTGTTTGGAATTACCACTGCAGGTTATATTGCTAGGTTTTGGAGTCTAACTTATGCAGGTGTTTATGAAGTGTCACTGTTTGTGGAGTTTGCTTTCGGTAAAAAAAAAAAAAAAAAAAAAAAAAAAAAAAAAAAAATTCAACCACTGCTTTGTTTATATGATTTTGCTAGAACTGAAGTACTACTTGTATTAAGTTAGCACTGGCTTGGTCGGTTGGTACTGCTTGTACAAGTTAGCACTGCTAGCTTAATTATGTAAATGATGCATTTGAGAAACCAAGTGTTGATTACCACTGATGGTTATTTTCACAGTTATCACTGAACGTGTTATTTTATTTAATTAACACTGTTTTAGTTATATTTGGGGATCTGATCAAATTAGGGCTTACAACTGATTTAATTTCAGTACTTAACTCTCAACACTTAGGGTTTCTCATTACGCTTTCAAAATTTCACATACAAACAACTGCGCTTAGTCTCATTGATTTTCGATTCTGTAAAATCATCTTCGATTCTTCTCGATTATTTGATTTCTTATCATGGCATCGACTTCGTCTACTGTTCAACTACCGATTGGAAAAGATCACAATATGATTGCATTCTTAATGAAACCTGCAGAGGCAAACGAGTATGTGGAAATCATTGATTTCCTTCGTGCTTCACATATTCGTCATGCTCTCACTGTAGCACCCAGAATATCTCACGATCATATCAACAATTTCTGGGTGAATGCATCAATAGAAGAGGAACAGGGGATTAAAAGAATCGTTTCAGAAGTTATGGATACACGTGTTGTAATCACAGAAGCTACTGTTAGAGCTTCATTACAACTAGATGATGAGGCAGGTATATCTTCTTTAGAGGATACTGTAACACCCGCCAAATTAGGACTAGTAATTAGTACCTAACCGTATGTTAATACATGTAATTAGTTTCTTGTTAGGCTAATTAATGTAACGAATTATATATATATTGTTGAATATATACGAAAATGCGATTTGGTTAAATCGTACGCAATTTAAATCGAATGTATTTCGATTCTATTTAATATGGACGTTGGTGACAAATTTTATTAAATAACGTTGTTATGTCAAAAATATTATTATAATAATATTTCGTAATTATTCGTATCGTACGATCAGAAAGTTACACAATTTAAAATGTAAAACGCGCAAACTAAATAAACCAACTTACATTTATAACTCAAACGTAAACTTAATTGTAAAATAATTAAATAAAATATCACGTAATAATTTGTATTTAAAATGTACCATTTAATATTTAAAATAATTATTTAACGTATAAACGACGGAGCAAACGAACACCGCACGGAGCGGGAACGCGGGACGAAAATGGGAGGATAACCTCCCATTCCCCACCTCTCTTTCTCATTATTTCTCTTTCTATCTCTTTCTCCTCTCTTTTTTCTCTCAAATCTCACCAACCACACCACCTCCTAAAAACGCACTAAATCGCAAAATAAACATATCAAACGACTTCGGATCTTCAAGATTTTTAGAGATTCACGACCACCGCGACACGATCTATCATCCTATCTTTTCGGATTTCTCATCCGACACTTTGTAAGTTTCCGACAAATCCCGAAATCTCTCGTTTTTAAGTGTTTTCACTTTCTAGTAGTTTGTAACAACTTAAAATGTCCATATATGGGTTGGGTAAAAGAATCGGACCAAACTATGGCCGGAAAACTCGTTTTTGGCTCAAAAACCCGTCAACAGCTTTAAGTGTCGCAACGAAGCATGCAGTATAGCGTCACTTCGTGCGTCACTTAAGTGACGCATTGAGTGTCGCTAAAAGTCCAAATTTTGCGTCACTTGCCTAAGTGCCGCATAAAACCCTCTTTTTCCGTCACTACCTAAGTGACGCATTTTCAATACCCGTCACTAATGACCGACACTTATAGCGTCACTTGCCTAAGTGACGCCTATCATCAAACTTGATTTCAACCGTCACTCACCTTAGTGACTCATGACCTTTATACCGACACTTACAACCGACACTTCCTCAAAGTGTCGCACTCTATGCGTCACTTGCACAAGTGGCGCTATTATTCAGAATCAGTCATTTCATGCGACACTTCCTAAGTGTCGCCTAAACCCATGAGTGACGCATATAGTGTCGCATAAAACAGCAGGTTTCTAACAAAAATTTCACTAAGTGTCGAACTTTTACAACTTCGATTCCTTATATGATACGACTTATAAAACACTTTGGGACACTTTTGTAAGTGCAAAACATCGATAACTTGATAATAATACTTGAAGTTATTATTTCAAACTCGTCACCAACGGGTCGTACACTTTTCAAACACTTAAACATATCAACCAAATAGTGGATATTTGGACATTATAGTTGAACGAACAACTGCAGGGGTGATCTTTTGAGATACCCAATCATATTTATAACCATCGCGTGTCGTGGACACCCTCAGGTTACAAGTCTTTGGACTTCTTTTCGGCTAATCAACTTACGTTGTTTAAACGCATTCAGACTCAGGTGAGTCTCATAGCCCCTCTTTTTACTGTTTTACTCAGGGGTGTGATATACTGCTCAAACTTTTAACATGTGAACGCAAGTACCAAACTTTTCATATACTACATGAGTTTTTCGAAACTAATCATTTAAAGTCCTCCGTCAGCATAGTTGTTAATACGTTGTAGCGTGAATATTAGTATATGGTACCATATAGGATTGACCCTCCTCGTTCGGGTTAGCAAGCACTAACCGGGTAAACGGACGTACTAATATTTGGGAAGACGAATGTTGATTAGGCATTCGTGGAGGCACCTCGCCCGGAATTCTCTATAGGGGACCCGGCCCTCGAGTTAAGCTCAACTATGTGCTCATGGCTGTATACACGATGATTATCATTTAATTGCTGGATGCAATTCATTATTTAATTGCTGGATGCAATTCATTATTTAATTGCTGGATGCAATTCATTATTTAAATCTTGCGGTTCATACGATATTACTTGATTTCAAACCTGTGAGCTCACCAGCTTTATAGCTGACCTTTTAGCATATATCGCAGGTACCCAGCAGTAGGATGTTCTGCTTCAGGAATTAGCTCGAGTCAGCATACAGACGATTGAGATTTTCTTGCATTAGTATATTTTGTATAAAGTACTTATGTACTGAAATCTCATTTTTATTTAACTCGAGCTATGTAAAGCTTTAAATATTGTAAACATTTCAATTATCAATATATTTTGTTAAAACGACGCATATAGAGTCGTTTGCTATTTATCTTTGTGCTTTGTTATTGATTAGTAACACCCAAATCAAGCTTCCGCAAATCATCAAATTTGGGGGTGTTACAGATTGGTATCAGAGCCTAAGGTTATAGTGAACTAGGTTGCATTTAGTGAGCCTAGACTATGACCATTAGGCCGTATTCCTTATTAAGTATGACTGGTTCAGTGATTACAACATACGAGTTTAATTTAACATAGCCTGATCAACTATGTACAATTAAGCAAAGATGATGTAAGACCTGAAAGTAGTTATGGCTGAACAGGATACAATAGAAGACTCTGACCTCGAGAGAACCGAGACTCAAACATGTTTATGCTAGACACTCAATAGGCTATATTATATAGGAGCTATATGAATATAGGCCTCAATCTTACTAACGCTTTGTCTCAGAAATGGCAAACATTCCATCGAATGCATCTCGTTCTCAATCCGGGTCGCAGAACCCAAGGGTAGCAAGGAGGAACTCCAGGTTGCCTCGAGCTGGCCCGTATCCCACTCATTCCACCTTACCGGCCTTAACCGCCAGGGTGAATCAACACGAGCAGCGACTTCGCACTATGGATGTCGTGTTGCAGGAAACAAACGAAAACTGGAGACTTACATCCCTTGAACGCATCGAACAAGTCTCCGACGACCTTGAAACCACAAACAACAACATGGATGTCCTTCGCAACCAAATAATAGAAATAAGGGTGGAAAATGCCCTTCTGCAACAAAGGATGGATGAATGTGTGCAACGCTCACTTGAGGCAGAAGAATATGCGCGTGGACTAACACAACGACTAGCACTGGCAGAAGATAACGCCCGACAGGCTAGCAGGCTTGCAAACACTGTGGACCGTCTTGTCACGATGATGGAACAAATTAATCTGCGTTAAGACTAGTGTAGTCTTTGTCTTGTAATCTACCCTGTAATCCAGTAACTATCTACGCGATACTCTATAATTCGGTCGGATGTAACAATTCCCGACATCTTTTGTAATACATCTGTAGGATGTAACCTTTGAACTCGTACTATCTATTAAATATTCCTTGCTGTTTCAACTCATATCGATTGCCATTATTCCTGTTGATGTTATGTATTACTGCTTTTATACATGTACATCTGAGATAAATACAACTTTCTTGCAAAATCTCATGTATCTTCATTTCTTTTATTGAAGAATCATGCCGCCGAAGACCAGACCTTACACCGATGCACAGATTACTTCACTCATAACCCAGGCTGTTACTGAAGCCTTAGCTCGGAATACCCCACCAAACTCCACCAGAAACAGCGATACCGCTGGAACCTCTGCCACCAAACCTTGTTCTTACAAGGACTTCCAAAGCTGCAAACCCTCGAGTTTCAAGGGTTCTGAAGGAGCCATCGGACTGATCAGATGGTTCGAGAAAATGGAAACTGTTTTCCGTGTCAGCAAATGCGCGGAGAACGACAAAGTAAACTTCGCCACCTGCTCTCTTGAAGATGATGCCCACTCTTGGTGGAATTCATATACCCAATCAGTGGGTGCTGACATTGCCTACCAACTCACTTGGGAGGAATTAAAAGCAAAACTCACTGCCAAGTACTGCTCTATCGCCAAACTCCAGAAGCTAGATGAGGAGTTCTGGAACTTAAAGGTTCAGGGTGGTGACATCGATGGTTATACCACCAGATTTCAACAATTAGCTGCCCTCCGCCCAGCTATGGTAAGCACTGAACCTGATAAAATCAGGAAGTACGCCCTTGGTCTCCCTGATTTTGTTAGGGGACACGTCATCTCTTCAAAACCAGCCACCATTGACGGTGCAATCTCATTGGCCCAAGACCTGATGTCTATGAGCCAAGATTCTGAACCACCCACTTCATCCTCCCATAACAACAAACGCAAGTGGTCTGACTACCACAACAACCCCTCCAACCAACAAAACAAGAAACCCGACACCATCAAAGCTTACAACACCACCACTGACATCATCCGGGGTTACACTGGGAGCAAACCATATTGTCCCAAGTGCAGCCGCCACCATGAAGGCTCCTGTGGTCCCTTTTGCAACAACTGCAAGAGGTACGGCCACCTTACCAAAGATTGTCGCTCTCCTAACAACAACAATTCCAACAACAACACCAGACCACCCAAAGTATGCTTTGAGTGTGGGAAACCTGGGCATTTCAGAGACTCGTGCCCAAAACTGAAGAACAACAACAACAACCGCAACAACAACAGCAACAACAACAACAACACTCGCAGCAGAGCTTTCGTCATCAAATCTGGGGACGCCCGCCAAGACCCGAATGTGGTCTCGGGTATGTTCCTCCTCAACAACTTAACTGCTTCTGTTCTATTTGATACTGGTGCTGATAGAAGCTTTATCTCCGATGATTTTTGCCCATTACTTGACATCACTCCTGTTGCCTTAGATGTTAAGTACACTGTAGAGCTAGCAAATGGAAAACTTGTAGAAACCACCAGTGTGATACCTAATTGCACTTTAAACCTAGCTAACGAAACCTTTTCGATCGACCTTATACCCATTGAAATCGGAAGTTTCGACGTCATTATCGGAATGGACTGGTTGTCCAAGCATCGAGCTGAAATCGTTTGTCACGATAAAATCGTCCGTATCCCACTCGCCGTTGGTGGAACCTTGATCATACAGGGGGAGACCGGTGGGACTGGACTCAATATAATCTCCTGCTTAAAAACCCAAAAATTTCTGAGAAAGGGTTACCCTGCAATACTTGCACACATCACAGAGAAGAAGTCGGAGGAGAAGCGACTTGAGGATGTGCCAATTGTTAGAGACTTTCCCGAAGTCTTTCCGGAAGAATTACCTGGTCTACCTCCGCTTAGACAGGTTGAGTTCTCGATTGATCTTGTGCCGGGTGCCGCACCGGTGGCCCGCGCACCGTACCGTTTAGCCCCATCTGAACTTCAGGAGTTGTCCTCTCAGTTACAGGAACTTCTGGATCGAGGATTCATTAGACCGAGTTCTTCACCTTGGGGAGCTCCAGTCTTATTTGTCAAGGAGAAGGACGGTTCATTCCGAATGTGCATCGACTACCGAGAATTGAACAAATTGACCGTCAAGAACCGTTATCCACTTCCTCGCATTGATGATCTATTCGACCAACTTCAGGGTTCAAGTTTCTACTCAAAAATCGACCTGCGATCAGGTTATCATCAGCTACGAGTTCGCGACGCCGATATTCCAAAAACTGCTTTCAGAACTCGTTACGGGCACTACGAATTCCAAGTGATGCCCTTTGGTCTAACCAACGCACCGGCTGTATTCATGGATCTCATGAACAGGGTGTGCAAACCTTAACTCGACAAGTTTGTCATTGTCTTTATCGATGACATACTCATTTACTCGCGCAACGAACAAGAACATGCGCAACACCTCAAAACCATCCTTGAACTCCTTAGACACGAGGAGCTTTATGCCAAATTCTCTAAGTGTGAGTTCTGGATACAAACTGTTCAATTTCTTGGTCACGTGATCGACAGTCAGGGAATTCACGTGGACCCATCAAAGATCGAGGCTATCAAAGACTGGCAAGCACCCACCTCTGCAACTGAAGTACGACAATTCTTGGGTCTTGCTGGGTACTATCTGCGATTTATTGAAAACTTCTCTAAAATAGCTCAACCACTCACGGTACTGACTCAGAAGGACAAAAGGTTCGATTGGACCGAAAAACAAGAGTTAGCGTTCCAACTTTTGAAACAAAAGCTTTGCAGTGCTCCGATTCTATCCCTACCCGAAGGCACCGATGACTTCGTGGTATACTGCGATGCTTCTCACCAAGGTCTCGGTTGCGTGTTGATGCAACGAGACAAGGTCATTGCTTATGCCTCACGACAGCTAAAAATTCACGAAAAGAACTACACCACTCATGATCTCGAACTTGGAGCTGTCGTTTTTGCTCTCAAAATCTGGAGACATTACCTCTACGGCACTAAGTGCACTATCTTTACCGATCATAAAAGTCTCCAACATATCTTCGATCAGAAGGATCTCAATATGAGGCAACGTCGATGGGTCGAGTTGCTTACCGATTACGATTGTGAGATCAAGTACCATCCAGGGAAGGCTAATGTTGTAGCTGATGCCCTCAGTCGAAAGGAACGACCTAAACCACTTCGAGTCCGAGCCCTCAGTATGACCATTCATAATGATCTTACCATTCAAATTCATACCGCTCAGATCGAAGCCCTGAAACCGGAAAACATCAAAAATGAAGCCTTGCGGGGCATTGACAAGCAATTCGAAATCAAACCTAACGGGATTAGGTATTTCTCCAACCGAATCTGGTTGCCTAGTTTTGGTAACCTAAGAGACTTGGTGATGGACGAGGCTCACAAGTCTAAATATTCTATTCATCCGGGATCCGATAAAATGTACCACGGTATCAAGGAATTTTATTGGTGGCCAAACATGAAAGCCGAAATCGCCACTTATGTCAGCAAGTGTCTTACTTGCTCGAAAGTCAAAACCGAACATCAGAAACCTCCTGGTTTACTTCAACAACCTGAAATCCCTGAATGGAAATGGGATCAAATTGCCATGGATTTCATAACCAAACTACCCAAGTCGTCGAGCGGTTGCGATACCATTTGGGTGATCGTCGATCGTCTCACCAAATCTGCTCATTTCCTGGCAATCAAAGAAAACGATAAAATGGAACGCCTTGCACAAATCTACACCAAGGAAATCGTTTCTCATCACGGCGTTCCAATCTCGATCATCTCTGACAGAGATGCCCGTTTCACTTCTCGTTTTTGGCAATCACTTCAAAAAGCTTTGGGTACTCGTCTTGATATGAGTACCGCATACCATCCTCAAACCGACGGCCAAAGTGAACGAACCATCCAAACCCTGGAAGATATGCTACGCGCCTGCGTAGTTGATTTCGGTACAAACTGGGAAAAACATCTACCGTTGTGCGAATTCTCGTACAATAACAGTTATCACGCCAGCATTAAGGCTGCACCTTTTGAAGCACTGTACGGTCGTAAGTGCCGATCACCGATCTGTTGGACTGAAGTGGGAGATAGTCAACTCACTGGTCCTGAACTCATACACGCCACCACTGAGAAAATTGTGGAAATCCAAAACAGACTCAAAGCCGCACGTGATCGTCAGAAAAGTTATGCTGACGTGAGACGCAAACCACTCGAGTTCCAAGTTGGGGATCGAGTTCTCTTAAAAGTATCGCCTTGGAAAGGCGTCATCCGCTTTGGCAAACGCGGGAAGTTGAATCCCAGATACATCGGGCCTTTTGAGATCCTTGAACGGATTGGCCCCGTAGCCTATCGATTGCAGCTGCCATCCGAACTCAGCAGCGTGCACCCTACTTTTCATATTTCAAACTTGAAGAAGTGTCTGTCTGATGAGACACTTATTATTCCATTAGATGAAATTCGTGTTGACGATAAACTTCATTTCGTTGAGGAACCCGCTGAAATTATGGACCGTGAGGTCAAACAACTGAAACAAAGTCGTATTCCCATCGTCAAGGTCAGATGGAATTCGCGGCGTGGTCCGGAATTCACCTGGGAACGGGAAGACCAAATGCGACTCAAATATCCTCAACTTTTCACTGATTCTACATCGAACACGACCTCGAGCTAAATTTCGGGACGAAATTCTTCTAACAGGGGGAGAATGTAACACCCGCCAAATTAGGACTAGTAATTAGTACCTAACCGTATGTTAATACATGTAATTAGTTTCTTGTTAGGCTAATTAATGTATCGAATTATATATATATTGTTGAATATATACGAAAATGCGATTTGGTTAAATCGTACGCAATTTAAATCGAATGTATTTCGATTCTATTTAATATGGACGTTGGTGACAAATTTTATTAAATAACGTTGTTATGTCAAAAATATTATTATAATAATATTTCGTAATTATTCGTATCGTACGATCAGAAAGTTACACAATTTAAAATGTAAAACGCGCAAACTAAATAAACCAACTTACATTTATAACTCAAACGTAAACTTAATTGTAAAATAATTAAATAAAATATCACGTAATAATTTGTATTTAAAATGTACCATTTAATATTTAAAATAATTATTTAACGTATAAACGACGGAGCAAACGAACACCGCACGGAGCGGGAACGCGGGACGAAAATGGGAGGATAACCTCCCATTCCCCACCTCTCTTTCTCATTATTTCTCTTTCTATCTCTTTCTCCTCTCTTTTTTCTCTCAAATCTCACCAACCACACCACCTCCTAAAAACGCACTAAATCGCAAAATAAACATATCAAACGACTTCGGATCTTCAAGATTTTTAGAGATTCACGACCACCGCGACACGATCTATCATCCTATCTTTTCGGATTTCTCATCCGACACTTTGTAAGTTTCCGACAAATCCCGAAATCTCTCGTTTTTAAGTGTTTTCACTTTCTAGTAGTTTGTAACAACTTAAAATGTCCATATATGGGTTGGGTAAAAGAATCGGACCAAACTATGGCCGGAAAACTCGTTTTTGGCTCAAAAACCCGTCAACAGCTTTAAGTGTCGCAACGAAGCATGCAGTATAGCGTCACTTCGTGCGTCACTTAAGTGACGCATTGAGTGTCGCTAAAAGTCCAAATTTTGCGTCACTTGCCTAAGTGCCGCATAAAACCCTCTTTTTCCGTCACTACCTAAGTGACGCATTTTCAATACCCGTCACTAATGACCGACACTTATAGCGTCACTTGCCTAAGTGACGCCTATCATCAAACTTGATTTCAACCGTCACTCACCTTAGTGACTCATGACCTTTATACCGACACTTACAACCGACATTTCCTCAAAGTGTCGCACTCTATGCGTCACTTGCACAAGTGGCGCTATTATTCAGAATCAGTCATTTCATGCGACACTTCCTAAGTGTCGCCTAAACCCATGAGTGACGCATATAGTGTCGCATAAAACAGCAGGTTTCTAACAAAAATTTCACTAAGTGTCGAACTTTTACAACTTCGATTCCTTATATGATACGACTTATAAAACACTTTGGGACACTTTTGTAAGTGCAAAACATCGATAACTTGATAATAATACTTGAAGTTATTATTTCAAACTCGTCACCAACGGGTCGTACACTTTTCAAACACTTAAACATATCAACCAAATAGTGGATATTTGGACATTATAGTTGAACGAACAACTGCAGGGGTGATCTTTTGAGATACCCAATCATATTTATAACCATCGCGTGTCGTGGACACCCTCAGGTTACAAGTCTTTGGACTTCTTTTCGGCTAATCAACTTACGTTGTTTAAACGCATTCAGACTCAGGTGAGTCTCATAGCCCCTCTTTTTACTGTTTTACTCAGGGGTGTGATATACTGCTCAAACTTTTAACATGTGAACGCAAGTACCAAACTTTTCATATACTACATGAGTTTTTCGAAACTAATCATTTAAAGTCCTCCGTCAGCATAGTTGTTAATACGTTGTAGCGTGAATATTAGTATATGGTACCATATAGGATTGACCCTCCTCGTTCGGGTTAGCAAGCACTAACCGGGTAAACGGACGTACTAATATTTGGGAAGACGAATGTTGATTAGGCATTCGTGGAGGCACCTCGCCCGGAATTCTCTATAGGGGACCCGGCCCTCGAGTTAAGCTCAACTATGTGCTCATGGCTGTATACACGATGATTATCATTTAATTGCTGGATGCAATTCATTATTTAATTGCTGGATGCAATTCATTATTTAATTGCTGGATGCAATTCATTATTTAAATCTTGCGGTTCATACGATATTACTTGATTTCAAACCTGTGAGCTCACCAGCTTTATAGCTGACCTTTTAGCATATATCGCAGGTACCCAGCAGTAGGATGTTCTGCTTCAGGAATTAGCTCGAGTCAGCATACAGACGATTGAGATTTTCTTGCATTAGTATATTTTGTATAAAGTACTTATGTACTGAAATCTCATTTTTATTTAACTCGAGCTATGTAAAGCTTTAAATATTGTAAACATTTCAATTATCAATATATTTTGTTAAAACGACGCATATAGAGTCGTTTGCTATTTATCTTTGTGCTTTGTTATTGATTAGTAACACCCAAATCAAGCTTTCGCAAATCATCAAATTTGGGGGTGTTACAGATACTGTTATGTATGATACTTTACGATTGATGGGTTATGAGGGTTCTTTTGAAATTTTTACTTTTCAGAAAACCTTATTTTCTCATCAGTGGAGATTTTTAATACATACAATTTTACACTGCTTATCATCTAAGAGATCATCTTTTGAGCAGTTTGGAAGCAACATTGCTTATGCAATTACTTGTCTTGCAACTGGTCAAAGGTTTAATTTTTCAAATCTGATATTTTCTGGTATGCTTAGAAACATTGAGCAGCCAAAGATTAAATTTTTGATGTATCCACGTTTTGTGCAGTTGTTCTTAAATGAACAAATTCCTAATATAACTGCACTTGAAAAGATTATTGGTATTGTCTCTTTTAAACCAAAAGTTTTTGTAAATATGAAGAGAGATACTAAATTTTCTGGGAAGGTTACAGCATTATTTTCTACAATGCTTCCTGCACCTTCCACCACAGCATCAGTACTACCAACTGAAGCTGAACCAACTACTGAGAGAATGGTTCCACCCACCACTTCTCAACCCACAGTAGTTGGGGGTACTAAAAGAAAACAAGGGACCACAACAGCTAAACCTTCTATAGCCAAAAAGGCTAAAAAACAGGCATTTGAGGCTGCTGCTGCTCAGGTGTCTCAGACAAATGATTCATCACAGCAGATGATCAATGAGGAGGAGGATGATCATTCTGAGAGGGCTGCTTCTACTGCTTCTAGCCCACTGGCAGAGCAGGACAGAAGTAACATTAATAAGACCCAATCAGAGGCAACACATGGACATGATTCTACACCTGTAGATGATCCTAGTGGTCCCAGTACCAAGAACCAAGGGGACTTTGATGATCATGCTAGGCATGAGTCAGAGTTTGATGATGTCAATGATTCACCAAAGGAGTCACATCCTGAAGGTGTTGAGGCTAGAACTAACTTGGAATTGACGAAAATGGTTGATTATGTATGGGCTGAGTTTGTACAGGAGAGGAAGAAGAATAAGGCAAAGGATGAAGTTATTACTCAGTTGCAGAGGAAAGTGAAGCAGTTAGAGAGGATTGTTATTCAATGTTTGAAGAAAGGGAGGAAATATGTGGTTCATGATACTTCAGACCCTGAGGAGACTTATAATTTTAAACAAAATGCTTTCAAAAATGGGGAGAAGGTCTGGACAAATTTTGGTGATAAGAGGAATGAGAATGATAAGGTTGTGTCTGATGATGAAAAAGTTGATGAAGAGATTGAAATGGAACAACCAGTGGATGATGAATTTGTGCATACACCTCCAACACTACCTACAGAGCCAGAGGTTAATGAGTCAGTGTTTGAGACAGTGGAAACAGAGATGAATGACCCAGTGGCAGAAGAAAATAATTATGAACATACTGAGGTTGTTGGGTCAGTGGAGCAGACTGTATCGAAGAAACCCTAGAAGATTGCAAGAAAAATTCGTAATTCGTCACTTTCTGCACAGCCATGGTAAAAAATTTGGATCTCATTCGTTAACCGTTAGATGGTCATGAAATTTGAACTATAGGTTCATAACACAAAGGCGCACATTCCTACCGAAGGAATTTTTGATCTGAGCTTTTGATTGAGAGATATTCATTGTCGAAATTGGTTGCTGAAAGTTTAGGGTTTTTCAAAATGGCAGAAGTAAAACGATCACTGTGTCTTCGTTATCCAACGAAAGTTGATGATTTTTGGATATGTTATAGAAGACATATGTATCTACATCGTGTAAAAATTTCATTGTGATCGGATGTTTCTACAAGGAGATATCAAAATTCGAATCTGCTGCAGTACGTTTGTGGTTTCTGTTTGTGCAGCTGTATTGATTTAATTTCTGTGTATTCGTTAACCGTTGGATCGACTTGATTTTTGGATATGTGGTTAATGAAACATTGATGGACTTCTTGTTAAAGTTTGAGCTTGATCAGATTAGTCATCAAGAAGATATATAATTCTGAAGCTGCTGCCACTGCTCGTTAAATGTGCTAGCCACTGCTCACACTGTTAAGTATAACGTTGCCTTTGTTAGTACAACGTTGCCCCTGCTAGCACAGATCTACCACTGCTAATACAAGCTTGCCGCTGTTAGTACAAGCTTGCCACTGCTATCACAAAACCCTACTGCTGCTAATACGTAGTAACCACTGTTCGGTATAGCCACTGTTAGTAGTTGCCACTGCTAGTTAGTAGTTGCCACTGTTAATATAATTTTGCCACTGTTGGGTAGCGAGAACCACTGTTAGTCATTTTTCAAACACTAGCGGAATTAGTGATACTCGTCATGGATGGTACTACATGGTATTCGTTGCTATTATTGGATGGTTATCCGTACAGTTCTTATGGTTACTGTATAAGAAGAGTTTGGATCTCGATTGGAATTGTTTTCATAACAATTTATTCTTATTGATTTAATGGCTCGTTCATGAAGATTCTATGAAGATGTGATTATGAAGAAGATAAATTATAGCTTATTTGATATTGTAGTTGAGTTTTTCAGGTTTGTATCTTATCATATCTCAAAGTGGTGGATGAAGAGCTTTGAAGATAACTTGTTTGGTTTGTATGGTGACGACGAAGACTTGACAAATCTAGCAAACGTGTGAGATTAAACTTAGGATGCTCAATGCTCACATTTGCTATCACTTGGAAGAGTTTGGGTTGCTCGGTGACTTATTATGAAGAATAAGGATTTTTTGTCAAAGAGATTGTAATCTACTTATACATAGGATTATAAGTTCGACGTCGTGGATAGTACAAGATATAAGGTACAAGTTTGGAAGACTTAATTTCTTTATTAAGTTTGTTATATTCTATTTTCTTCACCGACCAGTAATCATTACATAGAGTCAATCGAATTTGAGATTCAAGAGATGGTGAACATATTTTAAGGGGAAGCTTACTGTTTATTGTTTCATCATTTACATGTACCACTTGAGGGGAAGTGTTTACAAGTTGCAAAAGATTCTGATTTGATGATTACAAAAAGGGGAAGAAGGATATTGTTAAGTGATTTTGCAGCTTATAATAAGTGGTGACATGTCAAGGGGAAGCATAGAAGAAGGTTTCATTTATCGAGATTGTTTTGTAATATCAAATAGGGGAAGATTGTAAGGATTCAAGATTTGATGATTACAAAACAAAATATGCATAAAGTAAGAATGATGAAACTAGAAGGACTTAATGTGTAATATTAGTTTAATTCCTATGCAAGTTAGGTTTTCTTGTAACCCTAAAGATCTCTATTATATAAAGAGACATAGGAACGTAGGTTTTGGTGTGCACACATAATGTAGACGTCTAGGGTTTTGGTTTAGCCTCAAGATCAAGGTTTCTTGATCCTGTTATAGTTGTATAACCGTGTTATTCTGATCAAATAATAATTGAGGCTTGAAGTGATAACATTGATGTTCTTGTTCTTATTCCGCTGCATATTATTATCAATGTTATTATTATCCTAGATCAAGACCTAAAAAGTCTCGAGCTTCAACGATCTTATGTTTTCACAGACTCAATCTTACGATTTTGTTCTACTAACTTATGCTTAAGCTCAGCTAACTCTCTATCCCTATCAGCTATTGTTCGATTTAAGTCATCAATGTTCATATAGAGACCATCTATGATTATTTCCTTTTCATTTATGGTATCTCTCAATGCAACCTTATCAGAACTATCAGACTTAATCTTATTCTTAAGATCTACCTTATCTGTACTTAACCTAAGGACATCATTTTTAGCTTGTTCAAGTTCAGATATTATAGTCTTATTAGAATCATTAAAAATGCTAACTTGGGATGACAAATTCTGATTCGACACAGTTAAGACACTTAATTGAGATTGTAAATCAGTAACTAGATAACAAACATCAGCAAGAGTAAGAATATCCAAACATACCCTTTTCTTGTCAGTTTGTACTTCAGCCATGCGTGCCACAAAGTCATCTGGACTCATATTAGCAGTTGAATCCATATACAGCACGTCATCATCACTTGCTTTCTCATGAATCTTTGGCACCTTTATTTCAACATCAATAGGCATATAGCTATTGGACTCAGCAGTTATCTCTTGATCTTCAATCTCAGCCATGAGAGCTTCCTCAGACTGAGCTTGCCAATCATAAGATCTGTCCAACTGTTTCACAACTAAGGCTTTGGAAGCTAAGGTACTTCCCGAACCTTGTTTGCTATTGCCAGTTTCAACCTTAGGTCTTTGACACTCACGAGCAAAGTGTCCATAACCTTGACAGTTGAAACACTTGATCTTGGTTTTATCAAACCCTGATCGATTTCCCACCACTTTTCTACCAGTTTTCTTCAAGAAATTTTTGACTCTCCTTGATAACATTGCAAGTTGATCCTGGAGATCTATTTCCTCAAGATAATCAGGGTCTATCTGATCATAGTCTTCATCAAACATAATCGGATCATTGATTTTACCCTAAATGTAGTTTTCATAAGAAGCAACAAAGGATGCAAGGACAGATAACTATTGCTCAGCAGATTTCACACTCATTGGCATCTTTTGATGTCCTTGAGTTGACTTCTCAGCAGGTGTACCTTTAGTTTTATTACCTGATGAGGTAAGAAGGCACACGTCATCCGTTATCATTTCACCATTTTCATCAGTATTACCTACTAAAAGTGCAGTGGTCGAACTAGATGAAGAAGTTGAGAGATTTGTTTTCGCATGATATAGCCCAGGATTCTGAACCTGATCAGAATCAGTTTCTATCGATTTCTTTGTGAAATCATAACCTTTTAGCTTGTCAATGACCTGCTCTAAGGTCATGGTTGCATACCTTTCATCGTTATCTTTGAGCATTACACCATACATTTCCCACTTAGACGGCAAACCCTCAATAAACTTGTCGGTTCTTTCAGTCTCAGTAGTAACAATATCATGGTTATCAAGCTCACTTAACAAGTGGTAGAATCTAGTGATATAAGCATCTAGATCTTCTCCTTTTAAAGCTTTTATAACAGTAAACTGTTTCTTAAGAAGATTCTTCCTGCTTGCCTTCACTTGAGGACTTCCCTCACATCTTTTCTCTAACGCTTCCCAGAGCGTTCTAGCAGTTTGAAAAGACTTGAGTTGATGGTTTATCTCCTTTGTTAAACTCATCTTAATTGCAGAATGGGATTTATTTTCCAATTCATAGTCCTTCTTTTGTTGATCGCTCATCCGGTTATAAGCAAGAGTAACAGTTGCATTATTAACCGTTTGAGTAGGTGCAGTGTATCCATTCTTGATACACATCCAGATCGACAAATCATGGTATCTACAGTAAGATTCAAATATGTCCTTCAAATTATAGTAATCTTCGATCTTCAACAACTTAGGTGGAACATTTGATTTTCCCACCTCATGTTCCATCTCGATCATTCTACTAAGATCAGACATCTTAAAAACATAAAGTATAAACTGTTTCGCGAATTCAGAAGAACTCGATTCGCAAGACTCAGTTCAACTCGCGATCTCAGCTCGACTCGCAAGTCTCAGTTCGGATTGCTGTGATGTCGATTCGCAAGTGATTTCGATTCGCGAGAGATCTCGGTTCGACTCGCAAGTCTCAGTTCGACTCGCTAGTTCAACTCGGTTCGCAGACTACGCTGAAACCCTAATCTCGACTCGCGAAACGGCTGAAAAACCCGAAAACGAAAATTTAAGGTATTTTTACGATTGAAACAGGAAATTTCGATCGTGAACTAACCCTAAATCGTCCAGAGAATGATTTTGATCGTTAATATGTACTTATGCACACAAAAACAATCCGAATCAAACGCGATTATCCTAAAACTTCAAACTTTACTCGTATTTAGCCCGAAAGCTCTGATACCAGATGTAAGTCCCTAGTTCTTAGGATCGATAACTTCGTTATCTGTAGTATTAAGGTGCGGAATTCCTCAATACGATGTTATCTTACTAACAACGAATAAGTTCGCGTTTTAGGTTTTCTAATACTTTGCTTAAATGTATAAACGTCAAAGCCTAGCCGTTAGGTTATTTTTCTCTGGATATGCTTAATTCGCAGGTCTCCAATCCGAATAGTCAAAAGTTATATGTTTTCACGTATAGAAAACATTAAATATGTCCGGCTCGTCTCGGCTCACATGGGCCTCGCGAGTCCAGCCCAACTCACAGCCCAAGCCCGCTTATGGACTCGGCTTGCCAAGACCTACTGATGTTCACGAGTTCAGTTCTCATCTTGCAGCTCAACTCGCTGCGACTTGAGAACTCGACTCGCACCAAATGTATTTATTTATTTCGTTTACGATATTCGTCTAACACTTTAACATGCTAATATATTTAACGAATATTACTAACAAAACAAATATCCATTTACAAATCTAAACCAATATACAAACATAATAATAATTACACCAGTCCTATTTCAAGCTAGATCTGTTGTCACAACCTATGTTCCAAAAATGATTGATGACAATGATTGTAAGGCGGAAACAAACAATCACTAAATACTATATGTAAACGTGAATCGAAACAATTGTTAACGAATAGAATCACTTTGTATTGATGAATATAACTGATTAAATTGATTACAAGAGTGCTTGGTCGACAAATGGTGCTAGGGTTTCGTCAACCCTAGCCAAAAACCCGTAGGTTTCAATTTATACAAAACAGAATTTGGCAGACCTGCGACACTTGGCCAGTGACGCAGGTGGCCGCCTTCATGCGTCACTTACCTAAGTGACGCTATGCGACACTAAGGCAAGTGTCGCCTAACTCAGAAACTAAGTGTCGCTTAATACAAAAATGACTTTTCTATTACAATCAACTAACGACACTTACAACTCGATAGACCAACTGACAGACACACTAAAATGCATCAACAAACTCCCCCGTGTCTTCAGCTTGGTCTTCAAAAATATCTTCAGTTAAACCCAATCAGCAGGAAACTTCCCATCTGCATGAATACCATATGTAACACAAACTTCAACAATTTTCTGAAATTTATCTGCAAGCTTCTTGTTGAACACATTGTTCGCATTAACCCAAATCCTATTGTCAAAGAGTTTTCTCAAATCCTTTTCATGAAGATTAATCAAACTCATAGGATCAAATACTCGGAATGCAGCTTTTCTCAGATTCCAAATACCTCCATGTTCTAGCTGCGGTTCTGAATCAGGAACAAATATAATCATAGCTTCACCCGTATGAGGATCAAGTTCCCAATGAACAAATCTGCGAAGGAAGTTGTAGGGAACTGGCTCCAGAGGTATATTGGTCAAACAGTCAGCTGGCGGATAATGTACTTTAACCATTGGCTGACCTGTTGTTGGATCCAGCTTTTTCTTGAAAGTATACCTGGTACTAAGCGTCGGTTTCAATTTGTTGTATCTTTTAGTTCGAACCTCTTGACGCAAGGTTTTCTGTATATACTCAGCATAATGATTATCAACACGATTAATCAAATTCAACTGAGCTAATCTGTTAATTTCTCCTTTAGGCAACGTACTCAATTGTTTAAATCTAAGCTTGAAGTACTGAACGCCATCCAACCTCTTAATCATAAACATTTTCTTTTCAACCCTCCAGCTTTGAATCAAAACTTTTTAATCTCCACCAACCTTGTATGATTTACACGTTACAGGTACAGGTGGTTTAACCTTCTTTCCATGAGGCCACCATTGGCCAGGTTGAGCAGCCTTTTCAGGAACTGTTGATTCTGTGGCTGGTGCCTCTTGAGCTGGAGGTTCCAAAGTAGATTCTTGAGCAGGCCCTGCATGAGAAGAACTTGATTCTCCATGAGTAGCTTTCGCAGGCCCCTCATCATCACTAGAGTCAGTCTCAATGACTGGCGCATCATCATAATGTTCATCATCGCTCAGATGCTCATCTTCGACTGATACATCATCATCCATATCAAATACATACCCTGAATCTGTCTCAGTATCAGCTTCATTGACCATTCTCTGAAGATACAATAAATCAACAAACGAGTAGTCAACTGCTATCGGTCTCGGCTGACCTGGAATATCATCAACAGAAAAATAATCTAAACTCAGCACATTCTCATTAATAACTGAATCAGGTACATTTTCAGGAGCTGGGAGAGGCGTTACATTTGTTTCCAAGGTTCTCTGACCTTCCTCCCCCGAAACAATAGTGACCGACTCCAATTCTAACAACCTAGAAGTAATATCTGTCAACTGAAGCTTCAAATCATCCACCTGAACTGCTGTGACACCCGTCAAATTAAGACTAGTAATTAGTGCCTAACCAAGTTTAATACATTTAATTAGTTCTGTGTTAGGCTAATTAATGTATCAAGTAATATATATATATATATTGTTGTTGAATATATATACAATTATGCGGTTTGATTAAATCGTACAAGTTTAAATCGAATGTAATTCGACACAATTAATACGGACGTTGGTGAACAATTTAATTTAATAATATAACATTATTTAATAACGCTATTATGTTCCAAATATTATTTTGATAATATTTCAATTCAGTTTCGTATCGTACAAACCAGGTCCACACGAGTAAAATATTAAACGCACAAACAAAACGGAACAAGTTAACATTAAAAATTATAACACAACTATTAAGTAATTGGCAAAACACTTCAACAAAATATTGGGTAAATATTCATATTTCAAAACTTGTAATTAAACGTACACAAAAACTTATTTAAACGTCTAAACGATCAGGAAAACGAACACCACACGGAGCGCAAACACGGAAACGAAGGTGGAGACCCACACTTCGATGGGCCCCCACCGAAAATCTGCCCAAAAGGTGGGGATCCCACTCCCACCTCTCACTTCCATCACCATCACCTCTTTTCTTCTTCCTTTTTCTCTCCAACCTTCACCATCTCCACCATCACCTAAATCCATTAAAAAGCACCACTAAACCACCTCAAAATCATCAAGCCCTTTGGAGAAAAACGTTCACCGCATCGCGATCTACAACCTCATCTTTTCGGATTTTCGATTCGCCACTTTGTAAGTTTTTCGACAAAAGTCGAAACCTCTCGTTTTCACTCATATTTACATATTTATTGTTTATATACGTTCAAAATGTCCAAATATGGGTTGGGTAAAAGATTTGGACCGAATGGTCGCCGGAAAACTCGTTTTCGACACAAATTCCGGTCATCAGACCGCAACGTCGCATTTGGCCCAGACTTTGTGCGACGTCAGCTGCGACGTCGCAAAACACATCACGACGTCGCACATAGCGACATCAGCCACTACGTCGCCCTAATTGACCGACGTCGCACTTAGCGACGCAAGCCCTTATGCCGCAGAAATCAACAACGTCGCATATAACGACGCCACGCACAACGTCGCATTAAATTGCGAAAGTCGCACATAGCGACGCCATGCTCAACGTCGGAGTCAGGACCTGCGACGTCGCACCCAACGTCGCACAAACCGGAAAACACAGATTTTCACTAAGTGTCGAGACCCTAAATTTTATCACTTGACTTCACCCAATTTCAAGTCCAGATGCGTTTTTCGACCCCAACCAGGGGCTCTGCCCCTTGGACCCCGCTAGGGGCTGCCGCCCCTTGGACCCCGCTACCAGGGGCGCTGCCCCCGGACCCCCGTCACTTAGAGTTTGTAACGGATTCTAAAACACAAACAAAACACATTTTTCAAGTAAAACACCACGAAATCAGAATAATAATAGTTGAGATTATTATTACAAATCCATCACCAACGGGCCGTACATATTTTCAAACATTCGAATCAATCAACCAAATCGTAGTAATTTGGACAAGTCAATCAACCAAATCGTAGTAATTTGGACAAGTCAATCAACCAAATCGGGGTAATTTGGACAAACAACTGCAAGGGTAGTCTTTCGGGATGCCTAATCAATTAATAACCACCGCGTGTCATGGACACCCTCAGGTTACAAGTCTTCGGACATCAATACAAGTCAAGCCAAATCAAGTTTATTTGTTTAAACGCTTCAAGACTCAGGTGAGTCTAATGGCCCCTATTTTACTGCTTTTCAATCAGGTGTGTGATATTATTGCTCGTTTTGTTTTACAAGTTCAACGCAAGTACAAATCAAATCAAATACTACATGAGTTTCAAGTTAATCAATTTAAAGCCCTCTATAGCATAGTCTGGTAATACGTAGTAGCGTGAATGTTAGTATATGATATCATATAGGATTGACAATCCTCGTCCGGGTTAGCACGCACTAACTGGTCAAACGGACGTATTAGCATTTGGGAAGACGAGTGTAGATTAGGCACTCGTAGGAGGCACCTCAGTTGGGTTTCCTTAATTGGACCTGACACTCAAGTTAAGCTCAGACTATGTGCTCATGGCTGTATAAATTTTATTTTGCTTAATTGCATTTTAAATTCAATTATAAATCTTGCGGTTCATACAAATATGTGTTGACATACAAACCTGTGAGCTCACCAGCGTTTCGCTGACCCATTTTAGTATGTATCACAGGTACACAGCAGTAGGTTGGACTGCACAAGCAGGGATTATTAGCTCGAGTCAGCATTCATACAACTAGAGATTTAATTGCATTATTATATTTTGTACAAGTAATTATGTGATGTAAATCTCTCAATTTCAGAAACCGGGCTAATGTAAACTTTATTTTTGATGTGAACTTATGTTTATTTAATACAAGTTCAAAACGACGCATATAGTGGTCGTTCATTATATCTTGGTGCTTTGATTATTGATTAGTAACACCCAAATCGTGCTTCCGCAAATCATTAAATTTTGGGGGTGTTACAGCTGCCTTGATCTCTAGATCCTTTATTTGAGCTGCCTTGATCTCTAGATCCTTTATTTGGGAAGCTTGAGCTTCAATCACTGCAGCCTGATGATGTGCTATGAAAGGGTGTCTTGTTTTATAATTTATAAATAGAAATACCTAATAAATACTTTCAAGCAACCAGGCAAGAATATCCGATCAAATGTAAATATAGATTTAGTAAGTCAGATTCGAACACAGGAAACGGTGGATTTATTAAAAGTAGAAATTAACAATTAACTAGGAAAACAGTAAATAAGGGGGCGTTTTAGTTCGGTACGAACATTTGTTTATAAAACATTAAATTAAAATAAACAAACTAAATAAAAACTTAAATTAAAATGATAAATAAATAATAATAAATACTAATAGGAAGGAATAAGTAATTGTATAATTAACGTTACTCAGATTCATATTTCCAGATTCATTACGTATTGATTATCTAATTGTGATTCTTTTATATCAACTTAATACCAAATTCTTCAATGATAATTAAATTGAATGTGAACTAGCCAACGTTTCGGGTCTAACTAATTCCTACAATCTAGGGTCCAACATAAAACACTGGTTCCAATGTCACAAGATGATCAGTCAATTGTGTGCCTTTCCCTAAATTATGCATTAAACATTCACAACTAATTATAATTAACTCTAGTGGTATGACTCAACAATACCCAATAATTACTTATTGTCTTGTTCATTTTAAAGTGAATAATTATTACTTTCTCAACCTATCAAACTCAATCTATTTAGCAATGATCAAAACCCTAAGATTATAACCATCAATAATTAATAAAATCAAAGGAAATCAATCTCATCAATCTTATTAACCACGTTGAGAACTAATAACCACCAGTTACCAATAAACAAGGATTCACGAGTAATATAACCGTTTTCAATTAAATAACTTAGTCAATACGTAATAATAATCGTTCAACAATCATAATCCGAGTTCAATCAATTACACAATCACTTTGGATATTCAATTCATCATAAAACAATAAAAACTCAGATTATTCAATATCAAATTCTTCAATGAAATCGAAATAAAAGAAGTTATACCGAATTATAAAGACGAACTACAAAGATCCGCGATGAATAAACTTCAATCCCGAGCCTTCGTACCTCCAAAATACTAAATAAATTCATAAACTAAACCTAAAAACTGAAAACTATCGTCTGGAAATGAAAATAAAATGAAAAACTATGATTTTAGGGTTTTTTACGCGTTTTTATCCTTCTGTGCTTTTGATCCATACGGCGTATGGATTTCCATACGGCGTATGGATTGATTTCAAGCCCATCCCAAGTGCGCGTAACCTGGGCCTCCACCGCTGCAATCCATACGGCGTATGGATTTCCATACGGCGTATGGATGCATTTTCCAGCCGGTTTCATCATTTATTCTTTTCTTCAACTCCGGCTTCACTTTATTCTTCAAATATGCATCGTTTAACTCGGTTATTGAATGTTTTTTCGTTCCTTTCTTCATAAACGCTCCATTTCCACATCTAAATGCAAATATGAACGAAATCAATATCTATTATTAATTAAATGCAATAAAAGCATTCAAAAATAGGGGTAAAATACTACTAAAATATAGTACTTTTGAGCGTTTATCAAACATCCCCCACTTGAATCCTACTTGTCCCCAAGTAGACTATCGATTCAAAAATCAAATTCTAAAAAAAAACAGTCATCTCCCTTAATCTAAATGACTAACAAAGGAATTACACAACATCACCCATCTTCAACTCAAACGCTTAAATTTAAAAATCTGTTAATTCTAAAAATAATTATTAAGAAACTATGAGATTACAAAAAAAATGATCTACACATGAATTTATTATTCTTAAAACATCAAATAGTTCATAATGATTACTGGTATTGTTATCCACTTAAACAATCTGTATTTGAATAATTGAGCTCAACTTATTATTATTCACGTAGATATTACCTTAAACTCCCAAAAACTATATACTTTCATACTCATAACATGCCAATATTACATATCTTGAAATTTTAATCAAAACAATCATTTTTTAAATCAAGACAGAGGTGACAAGTCTGTGCCTCAACACAACAAAGCAACATAACTTGATTTTGGTTTAGCAATAATGTTTTTAGTCAAACCATTGGTGGCAGGTCTGTACCTCAGTACAACAAAGCGACTTAATTTGACTACATTTTAAAATCATGAGTTCTTAAACTCTTTTGCTCTTTTTCATTAGATATACTGACGGAGACCAGGTCTGTACTTTCGTACAACTGAGGAAACAACACTCAGTATATCCCCAAATGATATCAATTAAATTTCCAAAATTATGGCATATCACACATTACTCATATGAAAATTAAGACATACGTCATACACAGCTAAAGTTCATCTAAAAGGTAATATCCACTCCTTAATTTCATTTCTTAAAAGCTCAAAAATTCTCATATAAATCGACTATCAATACATCATATAATGAAGCTAAATAACTTTTTTTTCACAAATTAATATTTAATTAAAAGTGTAGAAAATTTTAAAATTAACCTACATAGTTACAAAATAATTATCTCTAGAAAACAAAAATTTAAAAATTAAAAATTTGGTTGAAAAACGGGCAACTTATAACCTCTTAGTTACTTATCTTAATAAGATAACAGTTAACCAAATTACAAAATCATCTACTTATTTATAGGACAATTATGTGGAAACTTAACTCTTTTCTCTCCCATCCCCCACTTAAAGATGTACAATGCCCTCATTGTACAAATAATGAAATACTAAAACAAGGAAAAAAAAAAAACTAAGAACAGAAAAACTCCCCTGGAATTTTGTGCAGTTTAATGAGCATGACAAGGATGATATGAATTTCCCACATCCTCTCGATTCAATTTTGTTACGCTGAACTTACTGCTAGCATAACACGTACTCACAACACAATTCTGAGGGAACAAACAGAATTAAACAATACCATATTTAAACAACCTAATTAAAAATAAACACTACCAAATCCTAAAACTACAAATCCAACATAACAATTAATAAACCTACAAATAAAATAGTCATAATAATAATAAAAATAATAATAGTGTTTGGAATCATAAACCACACAGGATGAACATCATCCTAATCGCTGTCATCCTCTCGCTGGTACCGGTACTGATGAGAAGGCTCTCCATGCTCTGGCTGTGGTGGTGGTGGTCGTGGCATGAACTCTGGTGGCATCTGGTACTGGAATGGCTGATAAACAGGTCCAGAAGGATACTAACCAAACAACTGCTCAAACAGGCCATCTTGGTAATCCAAGTGTGCACTGGTCTGATGGAAATGCTGTCTCTGCATAAGATCTATCTGATCAAACCTCTGAGTCTGGTGTAACTCCATCTGGTGCAACTGCTGAGATAGCTGATCAAACTCCGTAGCATAACCTCTGTTACGGCCTCGTGCCGTACCTCGACCTCTCTCACTGCCACTAGTATCTCCTCTGGCTCTAACCTGCCTCGACTGCAAAGTCTGTCCCACCGGAGTGGTCGGAACCCAATAATACATATCCGCAGGACCACCATAACTAATACACGGCTCAATAAGAGCAAAAGCCTCCAACCGGCTTGCAGTCAACCAACCCATGCTAGGCTGAACAATCGTGCATGACCCCATCTCATCCTGAGTAGCCAAACCAAAATATCTAGCCAACCGTGTAACAAAGTGACCTCCACACAGACTACTCCCATCTCTAGTACCAGTAGCTCTCTTCGACATCCACTTCGCCAATCTCCAAGGCACATTTACTAACCTCTTTTTGATAATCGAGCTCAAATAAAACAAATCAGGCCTAGAAACTTTCTCAGGCCCCTCCTTGCGACCAACGATGGTGTAAGTCAATAATCTGTGAATGAGTCGATGACGAGGATCTCGAATAGCTCTATAAGAAGGCGTAGGACTACCATAGTTACCCTGGGCAATATACTGCCACTCATGTGCAACCTCCAAATCAATGAGCTTCTTCACAGCACTTGCAGAAATGTGATCTAAAAAGTGAGGATTATCCAGCTCGTTGGGCTCATAAAGCCCCAGCCCCAAAGGAAACTGAACCAAAGACATCTGTCTAGGCTGTCCCCCTAGCTGGAAGAAAATGGAATTCTCAGTCCATTGAGTCGACCTGTGCTCAAACCTGAAGGTGCTATAGAACTCTACAACTAACTCTCTGTAGATGTCCTCCCTGATACCAAACAACCGAGACCAAGCGTAAGAAATAAACCCAATGTTTCCATCCTCAAGTACGTATGGAATAGCAAGCAAATTCCTAATGGCCTCAGCACCATTAGTAAACCCCTCTCTAGCAATCACATGCTCGAAAACGTTCCAGTTGACAGCATCAAAAACCTCAATTGACTGGCCAATATTAGAAGCCAGACGCTCTCCAAACTGAAATCTTGTGGTCTCAGAATATGACCCATGAAAAGTGAGATATCTATGGGCTCTAACCAACGGGTTTCCCAAAGTTTGACCACCTCGTGTTCTCCTGTTAGACATGATAACTGCTAAACAAAACAATTGTTAATAACACCAAATAAGCAGTTAATGCAAAAAGGTTACTAAAAATTTCGGCAGCATTTCTGCTAAATATGGAATAATCCACCATTTTGGTTTAGCCTAAAACTACCGCAATAATCAATTTCATAAACCTAAATTGCATCTCTAAACAGAATTACTCAAATTGCATACATATATATACTCAATTAAATATTCATGACAGTTGTCCAGTCAAATGCATTACAGTAACTTGGTACCATTATGAAAATACGAATTTGCACAATCACTAAACTCGAGCATTAGCAACTAGCAAACATCCTTACATTCTCACAATGAATCATTATAAACACATTTAATCAAAATAACAATTTATCACATAATCCGTAATCACAAATACTTGTGTACCAAACAAACATTTGCATTAATCATCATGTGGTCAGAAAATTAATAAGTACTAAATCAAAACATAGAAAAATTGAGTTCATCATATTCACATTCTTTAAACACAAACGGATAAATCGAAATAACTCAATATATATAATACATTGCAAAAATGAGCATGGCATTGCATAATATATGATAACAAGAACATAATTCAATCATAAAAGCCTAATATCATACTCAAATTCGAAATACCCAAAAATCATATTCAAAAACCTAAATTCCAAATACAAAATTTAACCAACGAAAAATGAAAACCGGAAGTTATACCTTGTAGAGGAAAGTGCGTGTAACACGAATATGCAAAAATGGAGATGAATGCGTGGCCGGAATTCGTGTTTTGGTGGTGTGGTATTAACAGCCGTAGGCATCGGTGATGGTGGGGTTAGGTTTGAAATGAGAAAGAAAGGAAGCTGCTGGCGGTTTATGCATTTTTGATCCATACGGCGTATGGATTAAAAAGGCCCAGGTCAAACGGATTTAACCCAGTCAACGCGCGGCCCAGTACCCAAACCAATCCATACGGCGTATGGATTGAAAAATCAGAATTTTTCAAAAACATTTTTCAAACCATTTTTTAACCAAAATCCCACACTAATTTTATATAATTAAATATCTAACCTGGAGGATAATCACGACTTCAAAATCTTCATAATTCCTCACTATATAAATAAATAACAAAACTTAACAAACTTTAAATAAAATTTCATAATTAAATAACACTCAAAATAAATACTTAAAATTCAAATCACACAATCAAAAACTAACATCCAAAACAAACAGAAAGTCTAACACGATAAGAAATAACCAAAATGTCAGAAGTAATCCAATAGCATAAGAAATAAAAGTTATGGAAAGATGAAATTAGTTCAACGGGTAGAGGTTAAGAAAGCACTTCATCACTTCGGTCACTACATTCTCAACCCCATTACCAAAAGTCACAAAATTGGCCAGGTGCTCATTGGCAATCGGCCGAAGATAAACCAAGTCCCAACTGATTTTTTTTATTGCTTTATTGTTCACTCCGTCAGGTGCCAATACCAGTCTATCACCTACCAACTTGTACTCACGGTCGGGATGATTCTCCTCTAACTCGCTCATAAACTCCAAACAAGCTGCTACTATCCCATCATGCTTACTCAGAAATGGTTCTTTCCTTAAATCACTTATTCTAGCCTCAATCGTTTCAACAACCTCATTCTGAACAGAACTAAATTCTAACCCCGAATTTTTGAAGATCTCAACCAATCTAGTGTATATTTCCACCATTCCATAGTGGAAATACTCCCTCATAGTTAGAATCTTATTATTATCAACTAAAACCTCTAAGTTTAGTATTAGATAGGTAGCCAAGTCAATATCACTATGCGGATGAATGAAATCCGGATGAGGCCTATCCAATTCTTCCTTAATTAAATGATCCACTTTCGTCACCATTTCTTGAAGATAGTAATGAATAGTATGCGTCACTATGAATCGATGAGGTGTAATATCCGTCAAATGGTCATCTGAATGTAGCAATCTAACCAATTCTCTTAAACCAAACATGAATTCTTTATCTGCTTCTGCACTAGGATGACCAGTTACCTCATACAAAGCCCTAATCATACGACCAAGACACGCGGTTTGATTTGCCGAGTATGGAAATGCAGAATGCCTCAGAATCTCATAAATCTCTGTGTATCTTTTCTTCTGAGCAGTGTAGAATTTCTCTTCCTCCTTAATCCTAGTTTCTAGAGATTCCCCAAAAGTAGTAAGGGCAATATAGAATTGCCTATCGATCCCATACTGACTCTCAATCAAAGCTGCCTCTAACACATCATCAACCAATGCCAGTTGATTATCAATAAAATCAACTGTGGACCTCCTAATAATCTCTGAACTGAAGGGGATATCCCCTCTAAACTCCTCAAGTGCCGATAGCAAACCCTGACAAGATGAAACAATAGGGACGGGAATGCGGCCTAAATGGGTATAGGGAGGCACTATCTCAGTGGAACTAGCATCAGATTTAGCAGACTGATCTCTCTTAATCATGTTATTATCGTTTGCATCACTTTCAAAGCTTCTCGCCATTGGACAAACCTAAATAAAAATAAATCTGAAATGCAAAACACCACTAACGAAAAACAAGTTAGTTCACACAAAATAAACAAAAACTAACTAACATATACAACATTATATAATTGGAACTCCAACCGGCGGACGGATTTCCATCCGCCGGTTGAAACTAAATCTCCAAAAGTTTAACCAATTAAAAGATAATTAGTTTCAACCAGTGAATTAATGAAAACTTGTTACACAATTAATTAACTAATTTAAACAACTTTACAATATTTTATCTTAAACAAAATTCTTTAAAATAAAAGTTTACAAATCACTAACTCCTATTTAAATAAACAACAACCGTTTCCCCGGCAGCGGCGCCAAAAACTTGATGTGCTATGAAAGCGCGTCTTGTTTTATAATTTATAAATAGAAATACCTAATAAATACTTTCAAGCAACCATGCAAGAATACCCGATCAAATGTAAATATAGATTTAGTAAGTCAGATTCGAACACAGGAAACGGTGGATTTATTAAAAGTAGAAATTAACAATTAACTAGGAAAACAGTAAATAAGGGGACGTTTTAGTTCCGTACGAACATTTGTTTATAAAACATTAAATTAAAAAAAACAAACTAAATAAAAACTTAAATTAAAATGATAAATAAATAATAATAAATACTAATAGGAAGGAATAAGTAATTGTATAATTAATGTCACTCAGATTCATATTTCCAGATTCATTACGTATTGATTATCTAATTGTGATTCTTTTATATCAACTTAATACCAAATTCTTCAATGATAATTAAATTGAATGTGAACTAGCCAACGTTTCGGGTCTAACTAATTCCTACAATCTAGGGTCCAACATAAAACACTGGTTCCAATGTCACAAGATGATCAGTCAATTGTGTGTCTTTCCCTAAATTATGCATTAAACATTCACAACTAATTATAATTAACTCTAGTGGTATGACTCAACAATACCCAATAATTACTTATTGTCTTGTTCATTTTAAAGTGAATAATTATTACTTTCTCAACCTATCAAACTCAATCTATTTAGTAATGATCAAAACCCTAAGATTATAACCATCAATAATTAATAAAATCAAAGGAAATCAATCTCATCAATCTTATTAACCACGTTGAGAACTAATAACTACCAGTTACCAATAAACAAGGATTCACGAGTAATATAACCGTTTTCAATTAAATAACTTAGTCAATACGTAATAATAATCGTTCAACAATCATAATCCGAGTTCAATCAATTACACAATCACTTTGGATATTCAATTCATCATAAAACAATAAAAACTCAGATTATTCAATATCAAATTCTTCAATGAAATCGAAATAAAAGAAGTTATACCGAATTATAAAGACGAACTACAAAGATCCGCGATGAATAAACTTCAATCCCGAGCCTTCGTACCTCCAAAATACTAAATAAACTCGTAAACTAAACCAAAAAACCGAAAACTATCGTCTGGAAACGAAAATAAAATGAAAAACTATGATTTTAGGGTTTTTTACGCGTTTTTATAATTCTGTGCTTTTGATCCATACGGCGTATGGATTTCCATACGGCGTATGGATTGATTTCAAGCCCAGCCCAAGTGCGCGTAACCTGGGCCTCCACCGCTGCAATCCATACGGCGTATGGATTTCCATACGGCGTATGGATGCATTTTCCAGCCGGTTTCATCATTTATTCTTTTCTTCAACTCCGGCTTCACTTTATTCTTCAAATATGCATCGTTTAACTCGGTTATTGAATGTTTTTTCGTTCCTTTCTTCATAAACGCTCCATTTCCACATCTAAATGCAAATATGAACGAAATCAATATCTATTCTTAATTAAATGCAATAAAATCATTCAAGAATAGGGGTAAAATACTACTAAAATATAGTACTTTTGAGCGTTTATCACCTGATCATCAAAACGTTTGGTCAATTGTGACATCTGATCCAGGAACTGCTGAAGCATTGCAGGCGTAGGTTGTTGTGGCTGTTGTTGTCTCTGAGCTTGATGACCAGGTTCCTGAATACTAATACCCGTTCTCTGGCATCTTCGTGATGGTAGATCAGCATATGAAGAAGAAGACCCAGCTGGTCGCTTGCCCAAATTTGGCGGTACATGAACACGCCCTGCAGAAATCCTCCTAAGAATACGCTTGAAGTGTCTAGGATCTGTCAACTGAATCCCATCCAAAGCATCTTGTGGTGGAACATCACCTGGAGAGTCAGGTGGTGTGGGTCCACCATCAGATTCAGCTTCTACTTCAACTTCCTCAACATGCTCAATATCATGTAAGTCCTGAGCAATCGCAGCATCAACCAACTCATCCTCATTCACCGGAGGCACAACAATATCCTCAAAAGCATCTCCAGGCGGCGCAACATAGTTTTCATTCACTATGTGCCCGAACAGCTCATGATCAGGTAAAACCGCTGAATCCTTGGGCGGCAGTTTGCAGTCGTTAAAAACTCGCAAAAGCATCGGAGTCGGAATCAACAACGATCGCTGATCCGGAGCAATACCCAAATCCAGATCATTCAAAAGCAACTGAACAAACCGCGGATATAACAACCATTTATCCTTACCAACTCGAACGTTCTCAACCATATTCCCAAAAATATAACCGCTGAAGTTGTACGGTTTGTTGTACACTAACGCCAAAATCAAAGATAGAGTCAAATGATTCGCAGCATCGTATCCATCTTTCCTCGGAGATAAGCACACAATAACAATATGAACCAAATACCTCCAGACCCTACTCAAATACTATTTCCTGAAATCCGTAAGCTGATCCTCAGGATAACCCATGCGTTGAAGACCAACATAGATAAAGGATGTCTCAAATGATGTCGGCATGTCATGCGTGTCATGAAACTGTAAAACACGACGTACAGAATCCTCCGTAATCTCAATCTCACGGCCAAACATAGTGGAAACAATCCTCGGAATCTCGTTCTCTGTTCTAATAAGCGCGTGATCGTAGAATTCCTCGATCTGATTCATATAGACCGGGGTAAACACGGTAATAGCATAATGTATCCTAGATCTGCGAAGAAACGCAATCATCGGCCGAAACGGCGCCGAATTCTTGTGCGTCGATTCCAAAAATGCAACAATGTTGTGTCGAGAGTTGGTGCGGCGATAATAATCCTGAAGATTTGCCATCTGTAACTATAGACATAAAAGAACACGAGAAAAATCGTTACAGAATAAGCTCAAACAGAGAATTTATTAATTCTGATTTTAGCGTCGCTAGTCAAGTGACGCACAAAGCAGTACCGACACTCAAAGAGTGCCGCATTAAAATCAGAAATCAAGTGATGCGTAACTTGAGGTAAGTGACGCATTCAGGGCGTCACTGATGTAAGTGCCGTTGCCACAACGTGCGTCATTCGACATAGTGTCGGCATAAATTAAAGCGTCATTTAAGGTGACACTTAGTAAGTGTCGGTCAAATGTATGCGGCAGTAAAGGCGTCACTTAACCAGTGACGGGTAATCAAGAGCGTCACTATTAGAGTCACTTAAGGTAGTGACACATAGGAGAGCGTCACTCAAAGGAGTGACGGTAGGAATGACGGTGTAGGCCTAGGCGGCACTAAGAGAAGTCACTTAAAGAAGTGACGCATGCAAAGGCGTCACTCAGACGAGTGACGGTATAAGTGACGTTTAGCCTGTCAAATTACCAAATAGCGTCACTTTAGGGAAGTGACGCTAGAAGTGACGCAACGATGAAGATCGTCGCAGCACTGTTCATACCCAGAAATCACGACGAACAAAATTGGGGTTTTTTGAAAACGAGTTAACCAAATTGTGCACATTAGCAAAACGGTCAAAACACACCAAATAGAAACAAAAAACATTAACAAAACAATCCCCAATTCGCGTGATTTCTACAAACCCTAAAACCCGTAACCCTAATAACCGATTAAATCATGAATACGCAATGATAGAAGGTAAAAATTATACCTAATGATGCGTAATGATGAGGGGAACAAGTTCACGAAAGCCGATTGCACGCAAAACGCTTGAAAATCCACAAACTGATCGCAAAAACGCACATAGTCGAAGTGACGCAGAGACGGTGTAAGTGACGGTATGTGTCTGGAAGTGACGCGTATTGAATAGTGTAGGTGGTGATAATGAGTGTCGGTTGGGAAGGTATTTATACCGAAACCCTAATACGCGTCACTTAGCACGACACTTAAAGCGTCTTTTGCTACGTCACTTAAAGCGTCACTAGTAGCGTCACTCAGTGAGTGACGCATAAGGACACTTAGTGAAAAATTTTCAGGATTTTTTCAATTTTTGTGTGGTACTCAATTTGACAGTAAATGTGACTTGGTTAAAACTAAAAATAAAATAAATTAACACAAAATTAACGCAAAATTACAAATATAAAACCAAACTAAATACATTCTTTTTGGTGACGGAGTTGATTGCGTCTGGTTAGGGATCATATCGGGATAACATGCAATTATTAGGAATAGTAAGTGTTATTTCGATCATCAGTATATTTGTCCACTTTAAGTTTACTTGGCATACTTAAAACACCTTTTATAAAAATTAATTCAAGACGATCATCGGTATTGTTTGTCCACTTAAACATGTTACATCCGTATCTGTGAGCTAACCTTTATTGTTAGTATGAATATTAAATTTGTGAAACCTATTATATGATATACTGATAAACTTTAGTAAACACATATCGTTGCATGTTTTACAGACAAGGTAGAGATTACAAGACCAAGTTTATCTCGGCTTTCTCGTAACATACACTTGACCTTTAAATTTAGGCACACATCAAACCTATTATGAAGATACTAGTGGCCTCAGATCTGTACTTAGTACAACAGAGGGTCCCTTAGTATGAACAGAACAAGTTTGAGACTATTTGCATAACTAATGGATTCAGGTCTGTACGTGAGTAAAACAATAGTCACCATTAGTTAGGCTAATAATCATATTATTACTATATGCCATTTTTGCAATTACATAATGATTATGACAGCACATGGTAATACCTTCATTTATCGATTAAGACTTATGTCATACATCATATAATAGTATTCACAAAGTAATAGACAAGTTTTAATATTACTTCTTACTCACTCACAGATCGGTGTGTATTATGCCTACCGATACATCATATAATGAAGCTAATGTTTATAAAAGCTATTTTAAATATGTCAGATAAACCTACTGACACATCCAAGATAAACCTTAAAATTCCATTTTGTGCATGTCACCCGATGTACTATCATATCCCAAGTTATTTACAAACACAACTCAACGTCTATTTTAAAAATGTAGCAACCATGCATTTCTTTTATACTAAAGAGTATAAAGAGTGGCTATTGCCATTTTTTTTAAACACACATAAAAGCAGATAAATTTACTTTCCAAGTCACAAATTACTTTTTATTCTGAAAGAACCTTAAACCAATCATGTTGATCAGTTCATCAAATCGAGCACGTGAAAAAGCTTTGGTGAATAGGTCGGCACTTTGCTTAAGGGTGTCTATTTGGACCAGGTCTATCAAGTGTTTTTCATAGCAATCCCGTATAACGTGGAACCTAAGTTCTATGTGTTTAGTCTTAGAGTGTTGTACGGGATTACGTGTGATAGATATGGCAGCAGTGTTATCTATGTGAATAGGAGTCATAGTAAGAAGTAACCTGTAATCGCGTAGTTGGTGCTGAATCCAGAGTACTTGGGCACAGCAGCTCGCAACAACAACATACTCAGCCTCTGCTATAGAAAGAGAAACCGTAGTCTGCTTCTTGCACTGCCAAGAGACCAAACGCGATCCTAGAAATTGACATCCACCAGTTGTTGACTTCTTATCTATGCTGCAACCGCCATGATTCGAATAGGTAGTAAGAGCGAATGATTTCTCATTTGAATACCATAGACCCAGAGTAGGTCTAGCTCTGAGATAACCAAAAATTCGCTTTACCGCCTTCATATGAGACACCTTTAGCTTAGCCTGATAGCGTGAGCAGATTGACACGGCAAATACAATGTCCGGCCTAGAGGCAGTCAAATACATAAGGGAACCTATCATAGAATGATAGTCCCTCTCTTTGCAGTCTTCGTCATCCTCAGCAGGTCTAAGATTGTGATTAAGCTCGATAGGAGTCCCATAGGTTTTACAATTGAGCAAGTCATACCTAGTCAACATGTCATTGACATATTTTGACTGATGTATATAAATACCTTTAGCAAGCTGCTCAACTTGTACACCTAAAAAGAATGTGAGCTCCCCCATCGCACTCATCTCAAATTCAGACTTCATGATTTGCTCGAAGTTCTTACACATAGCCTCATTTGTAGAACCGAAGATAATGTCATCCACGTAAACCTGCACAAGAAACATATCTTCCCTATCCCCAGACTGTTCTCGAAGAATGAATAGCGTGCTATCAATGTTACCCCTCACAAAACCATGCTTAATCAGATGCGTAGTAAGCCGCTCATACCAAAGCCTCGGAGGTTGGTGAAGACCATACAACGCCTTGTTCAATTTACAGACGTATTCAGGATGCACAGGGTCTTCAAAACCGGGAGGCTGCTTAACGTACACATCAGTATCTACTTGTCCATACAAAAACGCACTTTTCACATCAAGTTGATTGACGTGAAATCCTTCGTAGGACGCGTATGCCAGGAAAATTCGAATAGACTCCAAGCGAGCAACATGGGCAAATACTTCATCATAATCCAAACCTTCAATTTGACTGAAGCCTTGAACTACCAGACGTGCTTTATTACGAATCACAATGCCCCGATCATCCATCTTATTTCGATATACCCAACGAGTGCCAGTCAAGTACGCACCCTTGGGTAATGGAACTATTTCCCATACTTGCAACTTTTCAAATTGCAACAGTTCCTCTTGCATGGCCTCGACCCAGGATGGATCTTTTAAGGCCTCTTCAACCTTCTTGGGTTCAATTTGTGATAGATGACATGAATTGATATTAGCAACAAGACCCAAAAGTTGCTGAGTTGAAGTCTGATTCACTTGATGTCGCGTTTAAACTGGAGCATGAGGATCACCAACAATATTTTCAATGGGATGATCCTTATGTATGCGAGTTACTGGAATGGTATCCGGCACAAGAACCACATCCAAGTTGTTCAAATCTCCCTCTGTTGCAGGAGTATTCGGTGAAGCTTCATCATCTTCTTCTCCTTGAGTATAAAAGTGAGAATAGGTAGTCTTTTCTGCTTCCTCTTCCTCTTCTTCTTCCTCCCATTCTTCCTCTAACGCAGGCATGTTTGGATCAAATGGAAGCTCCTCTGTGTAGATAGTTTTAGAAGTAGAAGGAGCATCTGACGATGGTGTAGTGGAATGATGTCGTGTGAATAGAGTACAAAATAACAAGTTTTAAATAAATGGAAATACTAAAATAACTATCACACAAGCCAGACAAGAATAACCCGTTCGTATAATATAGCTTTTAAGTAAGTCCGAGTTGAACACTGGGAATGGTGGTTATAAATAAAATAGAATTTATAATTCAATTAAAATATACAATATACAGATAAGGGGGATTACGTTTTAGTTCCGTATGAACGTATTTAAGAATACTAAATTATAACCAATTCAATAGAAAATAATTAACTAAGGATAGTAAACAATTAGATATAAATATGTATTTACTTAGATTATTTATTGTTGGCTATTATTATTGGTGAATTACTAATGTAAAAAATCACTTAAGCTTAAGCTAATTTTCATCATAGCAACACAATTATAAGGTTACGCAAAGTATTACTAATTATTAAGATCTATCAGCAGTTTATTAGTACAATTTCATCGGTATGGCGTGAATCACAATATTACTTTACATCAATGAATTATATTATTCGTCTATCGCATAAGATTAAGATCAAGACATAAACACAATCACTTAATTGATAAAAACTTAATATGGTCATCCTCGTCTAATATAAATCAGTTAACTATGTCAAGAACCATCATTAATATAATATAATACAGATAATTGTTGTATAATAAACATTCAATAATATAGTTCCAACAATAATTTTTTATCTAAGCAAATACAATAAATATTAGTTCATAATTAAGTTAAACATAATCATAATCAATATTCAATAATAAAACACATTCAAAATTAAATAAAGAATAAGCTAAGCAAACCAAAACCGTGAACCACGCTCCGTATGCTTGATCGTAGACAAACCCTTGCGAACCCGCGACTCTAAATTGCTCCTAAAACCCCTAGAAAGTGTTTCTAGTCGAATTTGGATTTAATAATTCATAACCTACGAATTATTAAGGTTATTGGTATTTTTTGGTGTGTTTTTCGTATGCAGATCTGAGCCTCTATTTATAATAATGCTTGGGTCGGTGTCCCAACCGACGGTTGGTAATTAATCCCAACCGGCGGTTGAGGTGTTTTTAGCGTATTTTCCAAGCAAATGCTTCCATTGCCTTTTGCTGGGCCCACACTTTGACTAGCTAGCTGGATCCATCGATTTCCTTTCTTTGACTTTTTTTTTTGAAAGGCAGTATTGGGTTCAGTGGCATTGCCTCTTCATATACCCATAACCAATTTCAGGGGAAACCCGAATATTTCGAGAGAAAACCCCTGTCTCCATCCCGGAGAGCATTTTGCTCACATCCGAGTTCGAACCCATTTTGCCTAAATGTATATTTTCGGCTGATCACATACCCGAGCAGTTTCAGGTAACACACTGTGTAAGTTATTATTGACGACTATATATTTTGTTGATATTATGTTTTAATTTGTTGTTGATTGTTTTATTTTAGCCAATACCACGTCGTTATGTGCGTGCGTTTACAAATAGCAGCAAACGATTTGTGAGATTACGTATTGCCAGACGGAGGTACAAGGCTATTATTTCTCATTCGTACGACAACTCAAGGAGAAGATTCTCAGGCTCAGCTTTTAGAGGAGAAGGGTGGACAAAATTATGTAGAATTAATGAAATTGAAATTGGTCAACCGATGATATTATCGTATATTGCAGAGGGCTACTTTGATTTAACATTACTTGCTAAAGATGAAAATTGTATTAGTTTTTTATGGCCAGATCCACCAATAGTTGTTGACAGATTACCAATGTATGAGTGTAACTGCAACAGTAAGTGACATTAAAGTTTTACAAATGTTATGTATTTTAAATGCTAAAATTTGTTGATTTATTTAAAATATGACATATGTTTACTTGCAGAGAACTTTGATGTAGGTTCATCTTCAAATGGTGGTGGGACTGCCGAATGGGGAACTTTGTTTTCGATTCATATGTCTGCAAGATTCGTCAAAGATGGTATAATGGTATGTAATAGCTCATAGAGTACATAATTTATGTAGCACACATGTTTTATAGTTACTTTGACCAATAGATTGTCAAGAGAGTACACTAATAATCTTGTTTGAATCTGAAAGACAGATAATACCAGCGAGATTTGTACGACTGTATGTATTGAAAGGGCATGTTGCTGCCATTGTTAGATATGGAGGAAGTGTCTTCAAGTTTGATCTGAAAATATACGGGGATAGAAGATCCAATGCTATAGAGAAAATACAAATGGTATTAAAAGGTGATTGGGAAAACTTTGTTATGAAAACTGGAGTGCCTAAGAACAAAAATCTAATATGTCATTTAGATACATTTTCAGTTCATTCATCTTACGCGATCTTCATTGATGCCGAATAAAATAAAATATGTGTTTGCTTATAGATTTTATTCATAAATAAAGACTTTAGATTATTTTTTTATTTTGTTTGAATTTATAAATTAGAAACTGAAAAGTTATACATTTCCAAACATTGAAAAGGATGTGGGACCTGTTGAATCTCGCACACGAATGACAGTTCGTACCCTGAAATTTCAGCATATTCGTTTTATAAGGTAGAAATAGCTAAAATAGTAAGGCGATTTAATATATAATAAGTAATGCAATAAAATATTATATCTTATGCAATCATACCTGGTGTTTGTTTTATTGATAGGTCCACATTCGTAACAATTAAATCTGGCGTCTCCAGGAGAAACGTCCACCTTTTTCGTTACAGTCTTCCCACAATGTTGGCATATATAATAAAACCAACCATCTTCCACACTAACACTTTCAAGGGTGGCGACAACAACACAATGTGTAGTCTACATAATATTAAATATGGTCAAGTAATTAGTAATAATTTCAACGCAAGCTAAACATTGTTAGACATGTTTGGTGTATCAGAAATTGATACCTTCTTTATTGCACGTAGGTCATCAATTGTTTTGACGGGGAAGTTATTATAATAGTCCCCTTGTTTTTCCACAACAGTCTTAACAGCAAACACGGAAGGTTGAGTTGCATTAGAAGTTCCTTCACCACTTGATATTAAACATGGGATCAACCGATTGCCTTTATTGAAGTAACCAACAAATGAAGTAATATTATCATATAAATGGGATGGAGGGAGTATTTAGTTGAAGAGTGTTCATCTCGTGAGGATTTAAGGATAAAAATCCATTTAATTAGTGTTTATGCAATTTGATAGTGGAGAATAGAATGTACGAACCGTTTTTAGCAAAAGCTAAATTGATTATGAAAATCAACCAAAACAAAATGGATTTTGTTTTATTAGCACAATACATAAGTTATGGTTAAATATGTTGGCCATCTATCTACAATGATTAATTGTGAAAACAAAAATCTAAACAAAAAGTAGTATAAAGAAATACGAATGATTTTATTCATTTCATGACACAATAGCAGTACTTTGATTACTGAATCATAATAGAATTATAAAATGCAAGTGTTTAATGAAAATTTTTAACACCAATTTACTTTGTGATAAGATGAAACAAATACTAATCAAAGTAAAAGAAAATATGATTGAGTTTATTCATAATGGCAAAACATAGCCCCCTTAAAACATGGCATGTACTTTGTATACTTTCGTCGTCACTTCAACGGCACCTCGATCATGGGTTTTTTCCCAGATATTGAATCTCGTAATAGCTCATCGGGAGTAGATTTACTTTTCCTCTTCTGGATGCTTCCATCCATGTTAAGGTCTTCATTAGGTAATGTGGTCCCCAAATTAGACTTGCCTACCTGTTATGAACCAAATAATTGGTAAAATTGAAATTAGACATATTAATCTATTTAGATGACAGAGTAAGACCAGACCTTGATTGGTGGTGTTAGATAGTCATCTTCGTTATCCTCCAAATCAGGATCACCTATAAGTGGCCTTGCCAATTGTTCACTGAGGATATCTGGATCATTAGTACAACGACCCACAGTGTATCCAGCACATTCTTGGTTGACGTTAAACATGGAGACTTTAATCTTAAAAACAAACTGTTGGTTTAGTACAGATTCCCATTCATCAGGAACCACACTTGGATCATCAGTCTAAGAAGGGAAAATAGAACAGTTTGTTATAGTTAGTAAAACAATAACTAAAAAAAATTTAGTATGAAGAGGGATGCATACCTTGTGCATCTTGAGTTCCAACCAATTTTCGGTTTTCTTAAGGACCTTTGCAACGACATTTCCAAACATTGAAAAGGATGTGAGACCTGTTGAATCTCGCACACGAATGACAGTTCGTACCCTGAAATTTCAGCATATTCGTTTTATAAGGTAGAAATAGCTAAAATAGTAAGGTGATTTAATATATAATAAGTAATGCAATAAAATATTATATCTTATGCAATCATACCTGGTGTTTGTTTTATTGATAGGTCCACATTCGTAACAATTAAATCTGGCGTCTCCAGGAGAAACGTCCACCTTTTTCGTTACAGTCTTCCCACAATGTTGGCATATATAATAAAACCAACCATCTTCCACACTAACACTTTCAAGGGTGGCGACAACAACACAATGTGTAGTCTACATAATATTAAATATGGTCAAGTAATTAGTAATAATTTCAACGCAAGCTAAACATTGTTAGACATGTTTGGTGTATCAGAAATTGATACCTTCTTTATTGCACGTAGGTCATCAATTGTTTTGACGGGGAAGTTATTATAATAGTCCCCTTGTTTTTCCACAACAGTCTTAACAGCAAACACGGAAGGTTGAGTTGCATTAGAAGTTCCTTCACCACTTGATAGTATGCTGATAAAATACAAATATTGTTAGATTTTGCAATATATTATTTTTTACCTGCCAAATAAATATCACAGATACATAAAAATACAAATATATGTCTGGCAATAATATATAAACACCATAAGTGATTTACATTCATAATAATGGGTGGTTCAAAAAACAGAGTAATGAAAGGATGTACAAAATGTACTATATACCGTTGCTTGAAGTCAACAATCGGCTTGATGTTATCATTAATGTACACCTTTGTTCCAAATAAGGAGTTGGAAATTTGTGAATTCTCTGTAGTTATATCCACATTCATACAACAATTCAGTTAAACTGTTAACTTGTATATATTTAAGTAGACATAAGAGAAGATTTGAAGACAATATTATACCGTTGTATTTCTTGAATTTCGCAAATTGAATGAACATAAGGATAGGTTCAGTAGGTTTTTGGTTCTTTTCAACATAGGTGTTCAATTGTACTGCAAATTCACCCCACAAGGCACATTCAAGCTTCTTATGCCTGAAAGAATGTGACTTATTAACAATAGTATTGAAGTAATCAGTGTATAATGTGAATTTTGAAGCTTAAACAATAAGGGCATGACAAATTATTATCGAATAGGTGATGATTTTAGATGTTGAAAACTGTAAATTTGCACATAATGTATGAAGTGTACTTACTCAATGTCTTCAAGCACAAAAGTAAGGATCTTGGTTTCGCGTCCATCTTGTATGATCACTCGCATGTCACCAGTTTCAACCAGTTGTCCAACCACATCTGTGTAAAAGGGGAATATGCGTTTTTTTATTTTTTTGACAAGTATATATGTTATTGAGTTAGTGTATTATATGCAAGTATTTTAGTAGAGGTGAAGAGAAAGTACCAAATGCAACGTCTCTATTTAGCCGTCCCGCATTTATGTCATCATACGAGATAAATGAGTAGCCATTGTCAATCAGTTCAAACGGGACAATTCTTCTTACTTTTGTGGCCCGGCTAAAATTTATCTTCAAGTGATGGTCAACCATTAGATAATTGCCAGTGTACGGGCTCAAACCAAAGTTACTGATCTCCACACAATTTCCTTCTTTAATAGAGTCATTGAAATCGTGAAGTAAATTTTTCTTCACGCTGGCGTGGATTCTATTTCCCTGCAAGATGATAATAGTTGAATTCAACACATTGGTTAATGTGATCATTAAATATGTTGCATCGCATCATACAGATTATGTTGTGTTTTAAATAAGTAATATGGTCATGTTCATACCTGTGGGTCAACCAGTATCATCTCTCTGCTTGATATTACGTTGGGGCTATTCTTAAATGTTTGGACATAAACATGGTGAATCTTTACAGAGATTACCCAGTCGTCCCTGTCAATGGTTAGTTCATTGAGGGGGGTGTAAACTTGCAGAGCTTCCATAGAAACTGTTTTAAAAAAATAAAAACTAATAAACGATTAAAGGGTTTGGGAGTATATGTAAGGTGTTTGCAAGAATTCTATTCTGTATTTAAAGTAGTCTGGTAATATTCAGAGCATGAAAAACGGGGTGTAAATTATATAGTTGTAAAAGGAAATTATTGAGTTGTTATTTGTGATGAAAATTTAGATACATGATGTTTGGTAAGTGATATCCTTAGCAAAAACAAATGATATACGTATTTTTTTTAGAAGATCGAACAGATAATTATGAATATAAAAAAATTTAATTTATATGTTTCCATATAAATAATTGAACAAATAATTTAGAATATAAAAAAATTTAATTTATATCTTTCCATATAAACAATAAAAAAAAATTCGTATATATAATTGTGAATTTGTAAATTTCCATATAAACAATTATTACTCTTATATATATTTTATTAAAAATAATAATAATAATAAAGACATAAATAAACAAAGTTACGATAGATCTGAGAAATTCTCATCAAGTTGATCATGTTCTTCATATATAAAAATTAATGATGATGTTTTAATTATATAATGAAATGAAATAGAACACACCATTTTCACCAAACATATTATCAATCAATAAGTTTAATTTTAATTAAAAGAATCAATACCTGATAAGATGAATAACATAACTTTGAAATTGAGATGTGCTCTTTCAATTCAATGGTAGACCTTCCAATAATGGGCGTCACTCAGCCACGGTGTCGGCGTCGTATCGTGTGCCGTCACTCAGCCACGGCGTCTAGCCGTCGTATCATGTCGCTACATCTCCAGCCGTCATTTCCATCCGGATACCGCTGTATCCTATCCGGATACCGCTGTATCCGTCTCCAGGTTATAACTTTAGAAGGTTAAAAAGGGAGAGTTGATCGTCGCCGTCGTATTTGGTCGTCGGTTCCATCTCCAGCCTTCCGTCGTTTACATTTACTTTCCAGAGAAAATGAGGAGTAGATGGGCTGCAAAATTTAATTTGGTAGATTACAATAACTAATTGGGCCACATGATAGCCCATTTTGTAAAATTGAAATCTCGTCCAAATGTCCGATACTTCATTAGTTTATATTTATTATTCATTATTTTATATTTATTAATTATTATTAATTTCATTCAATTTTAATTATAGTATTCAATATTCAATTTTAATTATAGTAATAATTTATGTTGCTCAAAATAATTTGATACGGTGATGTTACTAAAAAAAATTTGATACGGTGGACCTTTTTACAATATATTTTTTTTATGTTTATAATTTTTAATATTTAACCAAAATATATGAGGGTATATTAGTCTTCTAACGACAAATAAATTGGAATAAGTATGTCATTAAAAGCGATTAAGGGTTGGATCATTAGAGTTGATCTCCATCTAATGGCCCTTAATCTTCCATTATTTTTCTTATAATGTATAAGATAGATTATTATTATCTTACTAACGTTAGTTAGCATATGATCATATGATTATTTATTTATTATATTATTATTAAGTTATTACTAATAATGTTATTACTATTAACAATATTATTATATTATATTCATTATTTAACCCAACTAATTATTTGGTCCAACTCATAAACTCCAATAAATAGTCAATCTAATTATTTTCGCTTAGTCCATTTAACTTTTTGAACTCAAATATTCGCGAACTTTATTTATTTTTATCACTCTTTTAACCACTTTGTACCAACTATATTTAGGTACAACTAACTTTTATACAAAAATTACTTTTTCGTTCTTTTTCTAATTAAACCTCTTACTTTTACCTATTTTGCAAATATGAACGAAATAAGTATCTTTTATCAAATATTTGTAACAAAAGTATATAGAAATAGGGATAAAATAGTATATAAATATAGTACTTATTTGATGCTATCATGGAAGATGGTTTATTTGTGGGTGTAGGTGAAGGTGTAGATGTAGATGCGGATGCGGGTGTTGGACTAGGTGTTGTGGCGGGTGCGGGAGTAGGTGTTGGAGTAGGTTTTGAGGCAGGTGTTTGGTTGGATGCCGATTCAGGTGTTGAAGTAGATGGTTTGAGGTTAGTATCGGGTGATTCTTGAGAAAGACCGATTCCATGAAGTAGGGTGACCAACTCTTCCTCTTGATCCACTTCAGGTATGTTGAAAGAGTTAAAGACATCCGCATAATTGAAAAACCAATCCGGACCCGTTCCTTGTGGAGGATCCGTATAACGCAAACATTTGACCTCAAAATGTTCCTCTACCTCGCGTGTTGATTTGTTGAAAACTCTTTTATTCGGAGAATTTACCGAATAGCCAAGAAAAATCCCTTCAACAACTTTATCATCAAACTTTGAGACTTTTCCTTTTGTGACCATAATCAAACACGGACACCCAAACGGTTCTAGAAACTGCAGATTTGGCTTACGTTTGTTAAAAAGTTCATAACATGTCTTGTTCTTCTTCTTAACCGTGAGCACCCGATTCAGAACATAACAAGCAGTGTTAACTGCCTCAGCCCAGAAGATGATAGGTAACTTGGAATTAGCTAGCATAGTCCGAGCTCTCTTGATGATAGTCCTATTCTTACGTTCTGCAACTCCATTCTGTTGAGGAGTTCTTGGAGCACTGAATTGATGTTCGATGCCTCTTGCAGCACAAAATAACTCCAGAGTAGAATTCTTGAACTCGGTTCCATTATCACTACGCAGTCTCTTCACCTTCAAGTTGCACAAATTTGCCAACTTATCCAACAGATATACTAAAATGTCCACAGTCTCACCCTTTGAAGCTAAAAAGTATACCCACGAAAATCTTGAGTAGTCATCAGTAACTACCAAGCAATAAGATCTGCCCCCAATGCTCTTTGTAGAAATGGGACCAAATAGATCCATATGTAAGAGTTCCAGTGGTGCAGCAATTGAATTCACCGTCTTAGACTTATGGGACTTTTTGTGGAGTTTGCCCTTGTGGCAGGAAATACAGTCATCCTTTAAAGAAAATGACTGTTTTGGAACTCCATTCACCAAATCATTCTTTATTAGAAAATTCATTTTACGAAAATGAATATGTCCCATCCGTCTGTGCCAAAGAAATGATTCTTTCTCAGAAGCCTTTGAAAGGAGACAAGTATACTCATTGGTTGTCTCGACAGTTTTCATATTCAAAACATAGGTATCATCTTTCCTTGGTGCTCGCATTAGCACCCATTCCTCAGGAATGACAAACCCCGGCTTCAATATCACACACTCAGTCTTTGTGAATGCAGTGGTGTAATCCTTATCACATACTTGTGAAACGCTCAGCAAGTTGTGATTAAGTTGTGCCACGTAAATCACATTCTCGAAGCTAACTTTCCCATTTGTTAGCGTTCCACGACCCGAAATTGATCATCCCGTATCTCCAGCAAAGGCAACATATCCCCCTGCGTATGGTTCAAAATCCACAAGAAGAGACATATCGCCTGTCATATGTCACGAGCAGCCACTGTCCATATACCATTTACAATCTCTCACACGTTCAAACTGCTGCAACACACAAAAGTAAGGAGATTAGTGAGAAACGGTGACCCAAGCCTTTACAGACTTAGGTCGACCGAGGTCATCAACAATAATCACATCAGATATAATTTTATTTTTAAGCAAATCAGAATTTTCATCTGATGAGTTATTGTTGATGACAGAATAGTCAACAGTAGACTCTTTTCTTTTCCAAACTTTAGACTGTTCGGAAATTGGTTTGGGAGTAATGTCGAGCTTTTGTTTTGGCAAAGGTTTTTGCTCAACATTACTTTGCTTCTTAACCGGCTTGGGAGAGTTGGAATAACGCCTAGGTGGAGATTGTGAAAATGAATTTCTGTAAACAGATGTTCTTGGCATATCTCTCCCATAGCGTTGGTTAGAAAGCTTGGGATAGTCACGGATTAAATGTCCCTGTTTCTTGCAGTAGAAACAGGAACGCTTCTCAACAAATGGTTGAGACTGAGGATTTACTCGAGGAGGTGGAGAAGCATTTCTTGAACATGCACATTTTGTTCAAGGTTTAAGTAGTTCTTGCTCATGTTTACTGGTTGAAGTAGAAGGTTTGTCATGAGAAACTTTATCATTATAAACATTTGAACTTCGTTTCAAAATCTTTACAGGTGTTTGTAAAGTTTGAGAATTCTCAGTTAAAACCTTTTCTTTTCCTTTTTGAACCTTAATTTCAGGTTCATTTTGCAAAACTACCTTTTCAGTTTTAACTTCAACCTTTTTAACCGTAGGATACTCCTGTTCAGTAATATCCTCAATCTCAACAACCTCCTCTACACTAACTGGAGGTGTACTCTCAGACTTAACAAAAGTAGGCAAGGGATACTCTGGCCGTTTAGTTTTCTCCTTTGCCTGCCTTTTGGGATTGGATTTAGCTTCTTTAGTCTTTGTAGCTGGCCATGATGAGTAGTCAGCTACAAGTTCTTCGGTGACTTCCTTAACAGGTAGAGGATAGTGATTAGTAGGAGGTGGGACTAAGTTATATCCCAGTCCTGCCTTACTACTTGTATCCGTCCTTTGCTTGTTAACGATTTCATCGAAAACATCAAGAGACTCTGAGAAACTTGAGATTTTTCTATTGAAATTTACAGACTGAGACTTTAATTCAGAAAGTTCTTAATTCAACAAATCAATTTCTGTTAGATAACTTTTAATAGCATCTTGTTGACTAAAGACTTTTGCTTTATAAGTCTGAGTGTCTAACTTATGAGCCTCAATTTGCTTATCATAAAGTTGTTCATTTGCTTTTAAAAACTTATTTGTTAGGATATTTTAATTTGATGATACAAAATAATTAAAGATGAGGGACTAAAAGTGTAAAGTGTTTAATTAGTTTTCTCCTACGATTAGGTTTTCTTGTAACCCTAAGATCTCTATTATATAAAGAGACATAGGGACGTAGGTTTTGGTGTGCACACATAATGTAGACCCGTAGGGTTTTGGTTTAGTCTCAAGATCAAGGTTTCTTGACCCTGTTGCAATTGTGTAACTGTTCTATTATGATCTAATAGAATTGAGGCTTTGATTGATAACATTGATGTTTTTATTGTTATTCCGCACTTTACGATTAATTCATTGTTATCATTGTATCCTAGATCAAGACCTAAAAAGTCTCGAGCTAGATCATTATTAGCTTTTCACAATTGGTATCAGAGCAAGGTGGCTCGTGATCTAGGATCTATAAAGTTTTACAAGCAAGAGAAGCCGTATTGAAGAAACCCTAGAAGATTGCAAGAAAAATTCGTAATTCGTCACTTTCTGCACAGCCATGGTAAAAAATTCAGATCTCATTCGTTAACCGTTAGATTGTCGTGAAATATGAACTGTAGGTTCTTAACATATAGGCGCACATTCGTACCGAAGGAATTTTCGATCTGAGTTTTTGATTGAGAGATATTCATTGTCGAAATTGGTTGCTGAAAGTTTAGGGTTTTTCAGAACGACAGAAGTTAAACGGTCACTGTGTCTTCGTTATCCAACGAAAGTTGATGATTTTTGGATATGTTATAGAAGACATATGTATCTACATCTTGTAAAAATTTCATAGTGATTGGATGTTTCTACAAAGAGATATTAAAATTCGAAGTTAATGCAGTAAGTTTATGGTTTCTTTCGTGCAGCTGAAGTCAGAAAATTACTGTAGATTCGTTAACCATTGGATCGACTTGATTTTTGGATATGTGGTTAATGAAACATTGATCGACTTCGTGTAAAAATTTGAGCATGATCAGATACGTCATCAGAGAGATATATAATTCTGAAGTTGCTGCCACTGCTGGTTAAATGTGCTAACCACTGCTAGTAGAAGCTTCCCACTGCTAGTACAAGTTTACCGCTGCTAGAACATTCTTACCACTGTTTATACAATATTGCCACTGTTAGATGGCTTTTGCCACTGCTAGTACAAACATGCCTCTGCTAGTTATACTAGACAGTGCCACTGTTAGTTATTTGGATAGTGCCACTGCTAGTTAGCAGTTACCACTGTTAGTTGACGTGCAAACGTTAAAACTGTTAGTTGACGTGCAAACGTTAAAACTGTTAGAACAAAACAGTTGATGGTTTTGGATCTCGATTGGAATTGTTTTCATAACAATTTATTCTTATTGATTTAATGGCTCGTTCATAAAGATTATATGAAGATGTGATTACGAAGAAGGTTGATTGTAGCTTATTTGATATTGTAGTTGAGTTTTTCAGCTATGTATCTTATCATATCTCAAAGTGATGATGTTAAGCTTTGAAGATAACTTGTTTGGTTTGTATGGTGACGACGAAGACTTGACAAATCTAGCAAACATGTGAGATTAAACTTATGATGCTCAATGCTCACATTTGCTATCACTTGGAAGAGTGGGTTGCTCGGTGACTTATTATGGAAAATAAGGATTTTTGTCAAAGAGATTGTGATCTACTTATACACTGGAATATAAGTTTCAAAGTCGTGGATAGTACAAGATATAAGGTACAAGTTTGGAAGATTTAATTTCTTTGTTAAGTTTGTTATGCTCTATTTTCTTCACCGACCAGTAATCATTACATAGAGCTAATAAAAGTTTGAGATTCAAGAGATGGTTAACATATTGATTTGAGGGGAAGCTTATCGAAAAAGTGTTTAACCATCAGAAGATGTTCATGCATAATTATTTGGGAAAAGGTTTCATTACTACTGCTAGTTGTATATTACTACTGCTAGTGTAATTTTCTAATGCTCAAATTCATTATTCTTATTATGCGTCATGGAGGGTAATTTCAGACATTAGAAGATTGGATTAGTGGTGTACTATATAGCATGTGGTTGTAAAATTTCAAGTTTCTTATCTTTTTGAAGAACCCTATTGGATTATGACAAAAAGGGGAAGAAGAATTAGAGATCAAGATCAAGAGATTTGCAACTTATTGAATGGCATGACATGTTTACAAGAAATCAAGAGTTAAGGGGAAGTTTGTACGAGAAGATGTTTATTTTGTTTATTTTGTCATCATCAAATAGGGGAAGATTGTTAGGATATTTTAATTTGATGATACAAAATAATTAAAGATGAGGGACTAAAAGTGTAAAGTGTTTAATTAGTTTTCTCCTACGATTAGGTTTTCTTGTAACCCTAAGATCTCTATTATATAAAGAGACATAGGGACGTAGGTTTTGGTATGCACACATAATGTAGACCCGTAGGGTTTTGGTTTAGTCTCAAGATCAAGGTTTCTTGACCCTGTTGCAATTGTGTAACTGTTCTATTATGATCTAATAGAATTGAGGCTTTGATTGATAACATTGATGTTTTTATTGTTATTCCGCACTTTACGATTAATTCATTGTTATCATTGTATCCTAGATCAAGACCTAAAAAGTCTCGAGCTAGATCATTATTAGCTTTTCACATTATTTGACTCAGTAAGTTTAACAACCTTTTCTCAAGTCCTCATTATCTATTTGAAAACATTTTAAAGAAGTTTCCAATTTAATACAGGATATACAAGTAACAGGTTCTTCAGGTTCACCATGTGCCCCTGGTAGTGGATCTTGATGATTGATGACAATGATTGTAAGGCGGAAACAAACAATCACTAAATGCTATATGTAAACGTGAATCGAGACAATTGTTAACGAATAGAATCACTTTGTATTGATGAATATAACTGATTAAATTGATTACAAGAGTGCTTGGTCGACAAATGGTGCTAGGGTTTCGTCAACCCTAGCCAAAAACCCGTAGGTTTCAATTTATACAAAACAGAATTCGGCAGACCTGCGACACTTGGCCAGTGATGCAGGTGGCCGCCTTCATGCGTCACTTACCTAAGTGACGCTATGTGACACTAAGGCAAGTGTCGCCTGTTGTGCTCACACCGTGTCGTTGTTTTTCAAATGATGATGCGAGAGCAGCAGGGGTTTTAAATTTATATTTTGCGGGGCTTAAATTATACGTACTACCTACTCTGGTTAGTAAGCGGTAAGTACGACCTAAGATCGTTCTATGAATCCAAACGTGTGAGCGATTAAAGTTGGCACTTTCAGCAGGGAAGCATTTAGGATGGAACAAAGTAGGTAGGTTTTGGGGTTTAAAGACAGATAATTAAAATGCAGGAAAGTAAATTGCAGGAAAATAAAGTAAAAGAAAAGCAGATAAAGATAAAGATGTGATTGCTGAGATTTCGATAATTAATATTTCAGGATGACAGAACAAATAGGGTTGATACATAATGTGGTAAATAAACTACAAGGGGTAAACTCTAGAACCCTACCAACTCAGTTTCCCATTGGCGTGTCACTTGGAACTAGGTTATCATGATTCTGATCGGAGCAATACGCAAACTTCCAATACTCATCTAGTTGAAAGATGAACAACCTATTTTGGTTTTATACCGAGGTGCATGAATCAGTAGCGTATCGTCTCATAGGTCCGACCGTTCTTAACTCCTAAGGTAATTTACTACTTCATTAGCACGCAGATTAATAACTTTGTATGTTTGGACCGCCGATTATGTAAGGCTTAGTGTTTTAAGGATTCTAGGTCACTCGGACTTTGCTCTTATTCCTAAGTCTTGTTTTTACTCGATTAATCTCTAATTGCTTCGACTTATGATTTAAGTTCTCCTTTTCAAACAGTTATACATCTCCAGATTATCCGCAGTTTGATAAAACGTGTTTCATATGAGGACCATGCCTTTCAATAATAGACAGTGTACCTTGCATGGGATTTCCACTGCTTCTTATATCCAACACGCGGTCAAGAGTAATTGACAGTGAAAGTGACACTCTAACTAATTAAATGTAAAGCAGTGCAGGAATGTAAACCTAATATATACAACGAGTGGTTTCATTGTGTCTTACTTATTGCATGTCATGGGCACAGATAACTACTTACCATAATTAAGGTTGATCAGGTCCTAATTACTAGGTTGCAGTCACGTGGATAACTGGAAAGGGTGCTCCATAAATTAAACTCAAATTCATAAAGTCCTAACGGTACAAAGATTATTATCTCCTATTTTATCTGAACGTGTTTTACGAACATTATTTTATAATGCATTGATTCTCGTAGGATGCACCAGTTAGTTGTGTAGTTCTATTATCCTTTCGGAGTTCCAACTTTTGAACCAGAGCTGATTCCAAAGATATAACTACCTTTGGTCGTTTATCGGCTTCCGTACGTTTGTACTTTGCATAGAGCATTTCCAGCACTATACCGAATAAACAGTCGAATAGGGGCCGTTATATCATTTTACGATTATCGTGCATTGATTGTGTAATGACATCCTTACTTATAATTATCTACATCATCAGCAATCACAATAATAAACTACTCGCAATTCATGGCAATAAATAAATCACATACCAAGCAATAATACATATTCGAAACATGAAATGAGACAAGTATAATAAAAGTTTAGATATCACCCGGAATTAAATGCGTAGCAGCGTATTATTATAATTGACAAACTCTTTCACACGTACAAAGATTGATCTCCGAATCTCTAGCGTTCGCCCTAGCTCCTACGTTAGTCCGTGGACTAATTACAATATTCCTAGAATGAGAAAGACTAAAAGACTACGAAAGATTTTCTAGTGAGAAAGAAAGAGTGAAATATGCTAGAATGTGTGCATATATGGTGTGTGTTTCAAATGAACCTAAGCCTCCTATTTATAGGTGAGCTTTGGTTCACATTAGCACCAAGGGGTGCATGTTAGAAAAAGGTAGCCAAAAGGGTGCACCGGGTACCGTACAACATGAAAAGTAGGCGCACCGGGTACCGTACAACACGAAAAGTGAGCGCACCAGGTACCAAAAGTTACCAAAAACGGAAACCGGGGCGGGGCTGTGGTGGCCGGCGGCGGCTGGCCTATAGCCGCCCCGTTGCGCCGTCTTTTGCTTCGTTTCTCGATTCGTGCGTGTTTTCTTCGTTATATGTCCGTTTGCGTTGATTCTTTTTTTGTTGGATTCGTAATTCAAAAACAAAGATTTTGACATAGGATAGGCCCTGAGATGAGGTCCCTAGCTCCAGATATTGCGTATGGATCATTTGGATCTTCCGGCGGGCGCGAAATCTTCATTCTTTACCCGTTTTGGTTGATTCTTCTTCTGTTGGATTTGAATTTTGAAAACGAACATCTTGGAAATAATGGATGTTGGTGGAGGGCACTTTAGTCTTGAAATCTCATTTTTATGCCTCGAATCTTCAAACGCGTGTGGAATCTTCATTTTACATCCATTTTGCTTGATTTTTCTCGTGCAACCTTGTTTTAACCATCTTGGCATAATATTAGTGATTTGTAATGTTTTTGAATTAATATGCCAAGAATCGTTCCAGAATGAGAGAGATATCGGTAGTAAAAACGTGACTTTTTACGCGATATCAAGTATCCCACACTTAGAACTTTGCTTGTCCTCAAGCAAACTCATTCATAAAAACTTCTGGAAGGGTTCTGATTGCATCAGTTGTTGGAAAATACTATTTTCCGAAAATATAAACTATGGTTATGAAAGAGTTTTTACTAGAAACTAAGGGTTTATAGGACTTGATACCTTCTTCGGGCAACTTATATGATGATCATGACTAGGCAATCCTCACAAGTGGGTCACTCAAATCACTCGAAGTGTTTAGGGTTTCCTACTTACTAGTGTCAATCACTCGGATAGCCAGTCATGCAGCATTCTCATCATAGGCTTGATCGAGAATCAAATCTCCATCACTTTTGATGAGGACGATACTAACCTTTCGAGATAACTTAGAAGGAATCGGGTTTTTGGTCTGAAGAAGGTAAGTGGTGAAGAGTGTGATGGTTTTCCTTGTGTTTTCTTGAAGTTTTTCTTCGAAATTCCTTAGCTTTTTGAAAGGACTACATAGCCTTTCATTGGATTCTTCCTTTTTCTTGGCCCTTTTCATGATTATGCTGGCGTGATTGGTTTGATTTCTTTTCTTCTACTTCGCCGATCTTGATAATGTACTTTGCGGCCTAGAAGGTTTCTAATGATCTTGAGTTATGTTGGCTTTTCTTTGCAAAGGTTTTGGGAATTTGGGAGTGTCTCCGAAGGTTTGTGAGACTTTTGAGGTTCGGGATTGTTTGTCCCTAACCTTGGATCTAGTACGAACCGAGTTACTCAATCGTTTGCGGAATCAACGATTAAGTTATACACTAAACACACGAACAATCAATACGCAATGAATATCAAACGAAACGTATTATATTGAATAATAATCGGTCAGATTACAGGGATTTCGACTAATTATGTTTAGGGTTTCGTCAACCCTAAAACAGAAAACACAAAACGTTTAAATACAAAACTGGCACCTGCGACGTCGCACGCCCAAGCCCATGCGACGTTGGCTACGTCGCAGGCCCATACCTGACGTCGCACCTGCGACGTTGCACGCTACGTCGCAGGAGTCAGGAATACTAATTCTAATTACAAACTACGAGCTAGACCAACTGACAGACACTAAACATGTACTAACAAACTCCCCCGTGTCTTCAGCTTGGTCTTCAAAAATCTTCTTTAAACCCAGCCCTCAGGAAATTGACCATCGGCATGAATTCCATTAGCCACACAAACAGTAACAACATTGTAAAACTGCTGTGCTAAACGTCTGTTGAATTCATTCTTCTGACCAACACGAATCCGATTATCATAGAGTTTTCTTAAATCTTTTTCATGAAAATTAATCAAACTCATCGGATCATACAGTCTAAACGTTGCTTGCTTCAAATTCCATATACCTCCAACTTCTGGCCACGGTTCAGAATCTGGAACAAAAGTAATAACCGCTTCACCAGTCTGTGGATCAAGTTCCCATTTTACAAGTCTTCTCAGAAAATAATAAGGAACTGATTCCAGAGGTATCTCAGTCAAACATTTAGCAGGCGAATAGTGAACTTTAACCATAGGCTTCCTGGTGACTGGATCAATCTTCTTTTTCCACGTATACCGAGTTCCCAACGTCGGTTTCAATTTCGAATATGTCTTCGATAACACTTCCCGACGTAAATTTCTCTGAATGAACTCAGCATAATCATTCTCGAAAGGATTAATCAATTTAAGCTGAGCTAATCGATTAATCTCTCCTTTTGGCAACGTACTTAATCTATCAAAACGCATTCTGAAGTACTGAACTCCATCTTCTCTCTTAATCATAAACAGATTCCTCTGACACTTCCAGCTTTTAATAACACCGGTATAATTTCGACTAACCCGGTACACTTGACATTTAACTGGAATAGGAACTGGATTTCGTCCCTTAGGCCACCATTTCTTATTTCTTTCTCTCTTTTCTTCAGCAGTTAATTTCTTCTTAGGAATATCAGAAGATTCAGTTTCAGGAACTGCTGAGTCCGGTGCCTGTGTCTCTGAAGCTGGAGTTGCAGCAGAACTTGATTCTCCATGTTGAGCTTTATCAAGACTCTCGTCTTCACTTGAATCAGATTCTATAATTGGTGCACCATCGTAAGCTTCCCCAGATTGTGCATCATCATACGTTTCATCTGCATTCAACTGTTCCTCTTCAATCGAAACATCCTCATTCATCTCAAACACATTCTCTGTTTCTTCCTCAGATCTAACTCCACTGGCCATTCTCTGAATAAACGATAAATCAGCAAATGAGTAGTCAACAGCCAGCGGTCTCGGTTGCCCTGGAATATCATCAACACAAAAATAATCCAAATGTGAAATATTTTCATTAACATTTTCAATTACAGGGTTGGGATTTACAGACACAGGTTCACTTGACTCTAAAGTGGGTATCCCAGACCCATACTCCCCCGAGGCAAGAAACCTGCCTTCCAAAACATTAACCCTAAGCTTCGTATCCTCAAGCTCCTTAGACTGAACCTCGATCAACGCAGCTTGTTCAGCAATCTTTTCGTCTTGAGCCTCCAGCTTTTGCTTCATCTGCTGCATATCTTCCATTATCTTTTGCATGAAAGCTGGAGTCGGTTGAATCTCAAAATCAGGTTGCTGCTGTGGATTGACTGGAGCTCTGGCTGATGAAGAACGACGAACACGATGACGAGGACGATAAGTTTCATCAGCAGAATCATCACCGTCTCGTGTACGTTTCCCAGTATCCCTTGGAGGTACATACTTGCGTCCTGCCCTGATCCGACGCTGAATTCTCAAATATCTGAATGAATCGGATAACCTGATACGTTCCATCTCAGAGGGATGCGGAACAGTACCATCCGAATGCTCAGGCGTCGGACCCACATCCTGAGGACCTACATTGGCCGGTTCTTCAGAATCAGAACTCTCGACCGTGTCGTGAGATGCTGGATTGTCTGAGTCCACATGCCCAAACTGCTCGATGTTCTCCAAAAGAGCATCCACATGTTCCCCCGCAGCCTGAACAGGAACATTCATAAGCGGTCGCTGCGGTTGCTGTGGTGCCGGAATATCCATATACTGAGGTTCTGGGGGTGGTACATAATTTTCATCCACAATAGCACCGAATAAGGGAACATCCCTTGGTGCCTCGACCCCTTTCTCATACCCTGCACAAATAGTGAAAATCCGACTCATCATCGGTGAAATCTTTAGCGGCTGATCGATATCACCCTGTGCCTGAAGATCCGGATGATGACGATTGATGTGCAACTGTACAAATCTCGGATATAAAATCCATTTCTGATCCCCGGCATTCGCATTATCAACCATAGCCTTGAAGATAAATCCCGAGAAGTTGAACGGCTTGTTGTATACTAACGCTAACATAGCAGAAGCCAGACTTCGGCTCATCCCATCCGTTCCACCTTTCCGATTCCCCAAGCAAACAATGATCACATGCATCAAATATCTCCAGACGCGTGTGAGATTCGCTTTTCTATACTGATCAGAGGGAATCCCGGGATATCCTATCCGTTGCATAGCTCCGGTAACGAAAATATGATCAAAACCGACAGGCATATCCGGTTGATCATTCAGCTGTAAAAGTTCCCGAATACTCTGTTCTGTAATAGTGATCTCCGTACCCATAACGGTAGAGACCAATCGTCTAACGTCGTTATCAGTAACAACAGTCGCATTTCTCCAAAAAAGGTTGATCAGATTTCCAAACGCCATAGTGTTATCGGAAATGGCGAGAAATACCCTTGAACGTCTCAAAAACGCGATCATCTGACGATACGGTGCAGCTTTATCAGAAGTGTCAGTAAGGTAAGCAGCCGTATTGTGACGAGCTTCAAAAATCAAAGCCATATCTGCAAAAACAGAAACAGATTGCAACTCGAAAAAGGTTAGCAAAAATGTTACATTTTTAAGAAAAACCTTTTCAAACTTCCTGGAACTAGCGACGTAGCCACTTACGTCGCATTAACACAGAGCGACGTAGAACTGTACGTCGCCAAAAATCAAAATAAATTGAAAAGCGACGTAAGGCCCGACGTCGCAGAAAATTCGAGCGACGTCAAGAGGGACGTCGCATTTTGCAATTTATTGTGAATTTAATCACTTTATTTAAAATAGCGACGTAGAGTGGTACGTCGCATCGGACGTCGCAGTGAAAGCGACGTAGGGAAGGGCGACGTAGGAAATTAATAATAATTAATTAAAGCGACGTAGGCCACGACGTCGCAGCGTACGTCGCACTGACGAACAGGCGTCCCCAACCCAGAAACCCTAACCCTCGAATTTAGGGGTTTTCAAAAGCAAACGCACTACAAGGTGCGGCTAACGATGGTGATCACGAAAACATAATTTATAACCAGTAATTTCCACGATAGACCATCTAATTTATCCCAAAACCGAAACCCTTTTAACCCGTAATACATACATAGCAATTAAACATAATATACACGGTGAAAAATGGTAAAATCGGTACCTAAGTGTGCGGAATAACGAGTAGATCAAAACTACGTAAGTGAATCGGAATGAAAACGGCTACAAATCACGAAAATTGCTCGAAAATTGCTACGTCGCAGGGTACGTCGCACGTGAATAGTGAATAGTGTGACATGTTACGTCGCAGTTGAGACTATATATAGTCTAACCCTACATGCGACGTAGACTGGGACGTCGCAGGCGACGTAGAGTGGGACGTCGCATATAACATTTTTGATCCAATTTTGAATTTTTCAAACCGTTTACTCGTTATTTTAGCAAATAATTTCCAAATAACTCGTGACTTGGGAAAAATAACTCAGAATAAAAATAAAGCATAAAACTAAAAAATCTTTTTGGTATTTTCTTTAATTTTACAAAAAGTAAAAAATGAACAAAATAAAAATACTAACACTCTATTTTTGGTGACGGAGTTGAGTTGTCTGATTAGGGATCATATCGGAATAACATGCATTTATTAGGAATAATAAGTGTTATTTCGATCATCAGTATATTTGTCCACTTTAAATTTACGTGGCACATTTAAAACACCTTTTATAAAAATTATTTCAAGACAATTATTGGTATTGTTTGTCCACCTAAACACGTTACATCCGTGTCTGTGAGTTAACCTTTTATTGTTAGTATGAATATTTCACCATGGTCCCCACCATAGATATACCCCTATAACTTAGACATGAACATAGTTTCCAAATTTAGAAAGAATATAAGAGAATCAATTTTAAGAATCAAGCCAGCGGTGACAGGTCTGTACTTGCGTACAACAGAGCAACATAACTTGATTCAGGTGTAAGCAAAACCAAACGCAGTCAAACCAAATTTGTGGCGACCTTGTTTAGTACCTTAAATTTAAGACTTTGCAAGTGCATTGACTCACGTTTGCTTAGTTTTGAGAGTAAGCTGAATTGAGACCAGGTCTGCACTTACGTACAACAGAAGAAACAATCAGCATACTCCCCCAAAAGATCTCAGATATACAATCTAAAAATAGAAGTATGTCAAGCTATGCTAAGGAATTAAGACATAGAGTCGTACATCACAAGGTGTTTACCACATGATCATAGACAAGTATTTAAATAACTTCTTAATATCTCAGAGACCGGTGTGTACCATGCCTACCAATCCATCGTATGATGAAGATAATTTAGATAAAAACTGTTTTAAGTGTGTCAGATAAACCTACTGACACATCCAAGATAAATCTTAAAATTCCATTTTGTGCATGTCACCCGATGTACTATCATATCCCAAGTTGTTTACAGACACAACTTCAACGTCTATTTTAAAATGTAGCAACCTTGCGTTTTCTGTAATACTAAAGAGTATAAAGAATGGCTGTTGCGAATTTTTTTTTTTTTTTTTTAAATTGAATTTAAAAACTTAAAAATCCAAGTCACAAATCATTTTTTTGACTGAAAGAACCTTAAACCTATCAGATTGACCAGTTCTATAAAACGTGATCGCAAAAAGGCTTTTGTGAAAAGGTCCGCACACTGCTTAAGGGTCTCTATATGTACGACATCTATAAGGTGTTTCTCAAAGCAATCCCGTATGAAGTGGAACCTAAGTTCAATATGTTTGGTCTTAGAGTGCTGTACGAGATTGTGTGTTATAGATATAGCAGCTGTATTATCAATGTAAATAGGAGTCATAGAGAGATTGAACCCGTAATCACGCAGCTGATGCTGAATCCAGAGAACTTGAGAACAGCAACTTGCAGCAGCAACATACTCGGCTTCAGCTGTGGAAATAGCAACCACAGTCTGCTTTTTGCACTGCCAAGAAACTAAGCGCGATCCAAGGAACTGACATCCTCCAGTAGTTGACTTCATATCTATCTTGCAGCCACCAAGATCCGAATCCGAATAGGCAGTTAACTCAAAGTTTTTCTCGTTTGAATACCATAGACCCAGAGATGGCCTAAAAGCGAGATATCCAAAAATGCGTTTTACTGCCTTCATATGAGACACCTTCGGATTTGCTTGAAATCGTGAGCAGAGAGAAACAGCAAACACTATATCTGGTCTTGAGGCAGTCAGGTACATGAGAGAGCCTATCATTGAGCGATAGTCTTTCTCCTTGCAATCTTCATCGTCCTCATTAGGTCCAAGATTGTGTCTTGCTTCAATTGGAGTGCCGTAGTGTTTACAGTTCAGCAATTCATATCGCTTTAACATGTCAGTGACATATTTTGACTGGTGGATATAAATTCCATTGTCAGATTGCTCAACCTGTAGTCCCAGAAAGAACGTGAGTTCCCCCATAGCACTCATTTCAAACTCAGATTTCATCAATCTTTCAAAATCCTTGCACAACTGATCATTAGTTGATCCAAAAATTATGTCGTCCACATAGACCTGCACAAGTAACAAATCCGCTCCTTCCCGTTTGATGAAAAGCGTGCTATCAATCTGTCATCTGTCAAAACCATTCTTCAGCAAGTACTTGGCAAGTCGCTCATACCAAAGTCGAGGAGATTGATGAAGACCATACAAAGCTTTCTTCAGCTTGCAAACATGATTAGGATGCTTTGGGTCTTCAAAACCAGGAGGTTGACACACATAAATCACTGCGTCGACATCTCCGTATAGAAAAGCACACTTTACGTCAAGTTGATACACGCGGAATCCTTTAAATGAAGCATAGGCTAGAAAAATCCGAATTGATTCCAAACGAGCAACAGGAGCGAAAACTTCATCATAGTCAATACCTTCTAGTTGACTATATCCTTGAACTACTAGACGGGCTTTATTTCGAATAACAGCCCCACGATCATCCATTTTGTTACGGAAAACCCAACGAGTACCCGTCAAGTGAGCACCCTTGGGTAGAGGAACAATTTCCCAAACATTCATCTTGTTTATTTGCTATAGTTCCTCCTGCATAGCCTCGACCCAAGATGGATCCTTTAAGGCTTGTTCAACCTTTTTAGGTTCAATTTGAGACAAATGACATGAATCGATATGAGCAATGAGTCCCAAAAGCTGCTGAGCTGAAGTCTGCTTTGCTTGTTGACGTGTTTGAACAGATGCATGAGGATCACCAATGATATTATCAATGGGGTGATCTTTATGTATACGAGTTTCTGGTATGGCACCTGGCACAAGATTCACACCCAGATTGTTCAAATCGCCCTCAGTTTCAGGAGTAGCAGCAGACTCAGGAGAGGCTAACTCTTCTTCTTCTCCTTCATCTTCATGAGAAAATAAGTGAGAGTAGGCCATTGATTCTTCCATTTCATCTTCTTCTTGAGGTTCCTCTAAAGGAGGCATGTTTGGATCATATGGAAGCTCCTTTGTGTAGTTATAAACTGTTTTAGAAGGAGCAGCCGAAGATGATGGAGTAGGAGATGGTGTTGATGGTGGTGATTTGGTAGTTGTTTGTGGTTGTGTGGGTGGTGGTGAAGGTGTAGGTGTAGTTTGTGGAGGTGTAGGATTAGTCGGTGGAGGTGCGGGTGTTGCTTTGGGATTTGGGTTGGATGGTTTATTATTAATAGGTGTATCTTGAGTAAGATCAAGCTCATGAAGTATAGAAACCAATTCTTCCGTTTCATCTTCTTCCGGAATATTGAAAGAGTTGAAGAGGTTTCCATAGTTGAAAAACCAATCCGGACCCGTTCCTTGAGGAGGTTCCGTATACCTTAAACATTTCACTTCAAAATGCTCCTCAATCTGATTCGTTGATTTGTTAAAGACTCTTTTGTTCGGAGAGTTGACTGAATATCCAAGAAAAATCCCTTCAACAGCTTTATCACCAAACTTAGAGACCTTATCTTTTGTTATCATGATCAGGCATGGACACCCAAATGGTTCTAGGAACTGCAGATTTGGCTTACGGTTATTGAAAAGTTCATAACATGTTTTGTTCTTTTTCTTAACCGTGAGTACTCTGTTGAGAACATAACAGGCAGTATTAACTGCCTCAGCCCAGAAGATAATTGGTAACTTGGAGTCAGCTAACATAGTCCGAGCTGTCTCGATGATTGTCCTGTTCTTCCTTTCTGCAACTCCATTATGTTGTGGAGTTCTTGGAGCACTAAATTGATGCTCAATACCTCTTGTAGCACAAAACAATTCGAGAGTTGAGTTCTTGAATTCAGTTCCATTATCGCTTCGTATCCTTTTCACCTTCAAGTTGCACAGATTTGCCAACTTGTCCAACAAATACACCATAATCTCAGGAGTTTCCCCTTTTGTGGTCAAAAAGTAAACCCACGAAAACCTTGAGTAGTCATCAGTAACTACCAAGCAGTAAGACCGACCACCAATGCTCTTTGTAGAAACTGGACCGAAAAGATCCATATGCAGTAGTTCCAATGGAGCATTTATGGAATTCACCTGCTTAGACTTATGGGACTTCTTACGTAACTTTCCTTTTTGGCAAGAGATACAGTCATCCTTTAGAGCAAATGACTGTTTCGGAACTCCTAGCACTAGGTCATTTTTAGTCAAGAAATTCATTTTTCAGAAATGAATATGTCCCATTCGTCTGTGCCAAAGCAGTGATTCCTTTTCAGAAGCCTTAGACAAGAGACACGTATACTCGTTCGAGGTCTCAACAGTTCTCATGTTCAAAATGTATGTGTCATTCTTTCTTGGTGCTCTCAGTAACACCCATTCTTCTGGAATGACATACCCAGGCTTCAGTATCACGCACTCTGTTTTTGTGAACGCAGTAGTATAATCCTTATCACAGACCTGTGAAACACTTAGCAAGTTGTGCGTAAGCTGTTCCACGTAGTTCACATTTTCAAAACTAACATTGCCGTTAGTTAACGTTCCTCTTCCAGAAATGGTTCCCCCAGTATCTCCAGCAAAAGCAACATATCCTCTTGCGTATGGTTTAATATCCACAAGAAGAGATACATCGCCTGTCATATGTCGCGAGCAGCCGCTATCCAAATACCATTCACTATCTTTAACGCGTTCTGACTGCTGCAACACACAAACGAAAGAGATTAGTGAGTAACGGTGACCCAAGCCTTTACAGACTTAGGTCGACCGTGGTCATCAACAATAATCACGTCAGATAGGATTTTATCTTTAAACAAATTAGAATTTTTATCTGATGTGTTATTGTTGACGACTGAAGAGTCAACATCAGACTCTTTACGTTTCCAAACTTTTGAAGATTCGGAATTGGTAATCGAAGTAATGTTGGGCTTTTGAATTGGCAAAGATTTTTGCTCAACATTACTTGGTTTCGAAACAGGCTTGGGAGAGTTTGAGTAACGCCTAGGTGGAGATTTAGAAAAAGAGTTTCTATAAACAGATGTCCTAGGCATCTCTCTCCCATATCGCTGATTTGACAGCTTTGGACATTCACGGATTAAATGTCCTTGTTTCTTGTAGTAGAAACAAGAACGAGTCTCAACAAACGGTTGAGGCTGAGGAATTACCACAGGAGGTGGAGAAACATTTCTAGAACATGAACATTGAGTACACGTCTTAGAAGATGTTTGTTTTGGTTGAGAGGTTGAAGTTGATGGTTTATCATACGAAACATTTTCATTTAATAATTTTCTTTGCAAAATCTTTACAGGTGACTGTAAAGTTTGTTGTTTCGAGTTTAAAACCTTGGCTTTTCCCTTATTTGGTTGAACCTTAATTTCAGGTTCAACCTTTGAAATCACTTTTTCAGGTTTAACAGCAACCTTCTTAACCTCAGGATACTCCTGATCCGTAATGTCCTCAATCTCAACAATCTCCTCAATAATAACAGGAGATTCATTCTTTAACTCAACACTCTCCTTAACACTAACAGGAGATTCATGCACAGACTTAACAAACGTTGGCAAGGGGTACTCTGGCCGCTTGGTTTTCTCCTTTGCCAGTTTGTTATGTTTGGTCTCTTTAGCATCTTTGGCTTTTATACCATAAAGCTTTGACCAATCAACTGGAATCTCTTCAAAGCCTTCCTTAACAGGCAGGGGACAGTGAGTAGTAGGAGGAGGGACTGAGTTGTATCCCAATCCCTAATTCTTTTTCCCTTTAGTACCGTGCTTGCTAAGAATTTCATTAAAGATAACCGTTGAGGAATTTGAACCTAAGATTTTACTCTTATAATTCTCATACTCATCTTTTAAATCTGTAAGTTCTTTCTTTAGCAGCTCAATTTCAACAAGATAGCTTTTAATGGCATCTTCTTGACTAAAAACCTTAGATTTATATTGTTGAGTATCTAACCGATGAGCCTCAAGATGTTTTTCATAAAGTTTCACATTAGCTTTTAAAAAATTATTTGAGTCGGTTAGTTTTTCATTCTTTTTCCTCAACTCAGCAGTCTCTGTCTGATATGCCTTTAGAGATTCAGTTAACTTAATGCATGAAATACAATTTAACGGTTCATCATGTACCTCATTCACAATGTGAGCCATCAGACACTGTTGGTAATGCTGGGAGACAGGCGTCCAATCCTGACTTGTAGGCTCAAAAGCAATCAGGGCATTATCAGCAAGCCCTTTCTTAGAAACTTCCATTTCTTTGGCCTTTGGAGGAGTAGATGGTGTTGTGAATCCCGATGCTGGCATTTTGGGTTTCTCGCACTCCCTGGCGAAGTGACCCAAATTTTGACAATTGTAACATCGGACCTTACTCTTGTCAAATCCGAAGCCAGTCTTTCCATCACCTTCCAAGCTTTTACGCCCTGTCCTCTGCAAGAACTTTTGAATTCTTCGGGTGATCATCGCCACATTCCAAGTTAAATCCATTTGCTCCAGATCATCTTCATCAAGTTGAGCATAGTCTTCCTTAGTCAGCTCCAAAGTAAGATTTGGTTGAGTAACCAAATCCTTGTATGAGCTTAAGAAAGCTGTTTAAATGGCAGCTTGCTCCTGAATAGCAGGTGAGACTTGAACCTGTTGTTGATTTGAAGAGGGTCCAGTCATGAAAACAGAATGAATCCCATCGGAAGCAGAAGAAGAATTTGATGGAGCATTTGTATTTGTCACGAAGGCGACTCCAGATCCATAAGTCTTTCCAGAGTTGATCTGAACACCATACACACTAGGATTCTGAACAGCAGCACCAGACCTAGTTTCTTTCTTCTTAATCTCCATCGCGTGAGCTTGAAGATCCCATATCAACGTATCCAAAGACATGTTTGCAAGTTCTTCATTTTCTTTTAAAAATTGAACTTTAACATCCCAAGAACTTGGCAACACATCCAGTAGCTTCTTATTTACTTCAATTGAAGGAAAAGTATAACCCCCTTCAAACAACTCACCAACTAACCGTGAGTACCTAGTGAATAAAGAAGTCATGTCTTCATTAGGAAGGATGTCAAAGATATCGTACTGTTTCTTAATCAGTTCGAGCTTGGCTTCCTTGTACTTATCATTTCCTCCACAACGAGTCTCAATTGCCTTCCATAAATCAAAGGCTGTTTCATGAGTTCTGAAAAGCCAAAGAACATCCTTGGTTAGACACATTTTAATCATTGAAAAAGACTTTCTTTCAGTATCAAAATCTTTCTTCTCCTCGGGAGACATAGCTTTATAGGTCTTAGCAGGACGAATACCACGGTATTCTCCTTCAGCTAATGGAGGTACATAACGCTCACGTAATGGTCCCCATAATTCTGGACAATGAAAATCAATGTATTGCTCAACTCGGTCTCTCCAGTACACGTAATCCATGTCCGCAGTAAATAGTGGAGGCTTATTACTTGAACCTATGTCATTACTTTGTTTAATCATTTCTCTCAGTCCTCTAATATCCTCTTTATCAGCTGCCATTGTAATTACTTAATCGAAAAACAAACTTCTGATCTTAGCGACGTAGGTGAGTACGTCGCACAAAGATTATGCGACGGCGAGAGGTACGTCGCAAAAAGCAAAGGATTCAATTAAGAATCAGAAATATGCGACGTTGAGAGGTACGTCGCAGATGACGTCGCAGAGGACGTCGCAGAATCACACTATGCGACGTTGAGAGGTACGTCGCAGATGACGTCGTAACAGTACGTCGCACAGACTAATTAAAGTCCAAATTACTACGTCGCACGTGACGTCGCAGCTGACGTCGCAGGTAACGTCGCAAAACGCGCTGAGCAGCGGCCACAAACCCTAAAAACGAATTTTTAACCCTAAAATCAAAACCACGAATGTCGAACGACAGAAACCTTCAATAATCCCAGTAATACTGATCGAAAACCTGTAAAAACACAAAACAAACGTAATAAACACGAAAACTCACGAATATCACGTCCTTTTAAATCCTAAACTCGATCCGAATCGCCAAAACGAGCACTTTCTGCTCTGATACCAGTTGTTTGTCCCTAACCTTGGATCTAGTACGAACCGAGTTACTCAATCGTTTGCGGAATCAACGATTAAGTTATACACTAAACACACGAACAATCAATACGCAATGAATATCAAACGAAACGTATTATATTGAATAATAATCGGTCAGATTACAGGGATTTCGACTAATTATGTTTAGGGTTTCGTCAACCCTAAAACAGAAAACACAAAACGTTTAAATACAAAACTGGCACCTGCGACGTCGCACGCTACGTCGCAGGCCCAAGCCCATGCGACGTTGGCAACGTCGCAGGCCCATACCTGACGTCGCACCTGCGACGTTGCACGCTACGTCGCAGGAGTCAGGAATACTAATTCTAATTACAAACTACGAGCTAGACCAACTGACAGACACTAAACATGTACTAACAGGGATAAATGACAGGAAATCTTTAGTGGGTGTGAAGAGTGGGTGTTGAGTGGGTGGATGTTTGATGGTGGAAAGGTGTTTTGGATTCCTTGGAAGCTATCAAGATAGGTTGTACCTATGCCACGTGTGGCATTCATCGATGTGATCTCGAAATGCATTACAAGAGCAAGTTCTAATTCAAATGCATACATCGGCACACACATGAAACGAAAAGTGAAGCATTAAAGATGAATGCTAGTTATGGGCTCAATCCTCACGAATCGAATGTTTTGGTCAGTATGTGCCTAGCCATGTGTTGCCTTTTTCGTCCGTATCTTGGTCTAAAACAGTTTCGTTTCTTTGTTAAAACTCGTTTCTAGCTATAGTTCATAGTTTTGAAAGATAGGATTTCTAGAAAACGATGTTTTTGAATCCGAAAAATTTGAATTTTTTTTTTTCATTTTTAGCCTTTTGATGAAAATATTGTCTGGCTTACGGACAAGAGGTAAAACTTGCGGTTGTAGACCGAATATCCCACACTTAGAGGAACATTGTCCCTAATGTTCGAATCTATTTGTTGAGCACCTCTTGACGAAATATCCCACACTTAGAGATTCTACTTATCTTTGGATTGTTTCACAAGTGTTATGTGGTATGAGGTATCCCACATTTAGTGTTGGAATATTGGGTGAGATAATCAAAGCTTTAACGGATAAGGGTTTTTGGAACGGTGTACCGCTTTTGCTGTGCGCGTTGTTTGCTGTTTGTTAGAAGTTTGCTGGTCCGCGACTTGTAGCTTACGGCTCTCAGTGTTCTTCGCCGTGGGGTCCGTTGCTTCCTTTGATTTGGTCTCCGATAAATAGTCGTTTGGTTAAACAAACAATCCACTCAATCATTTAAATAATAGCTGCTAATAAGAAAGATAAAGTGAAAGCATAACAAAATAGTAAATAGATAGATGTGATGTCGAAGCATCAATCGTACATCAATACAGACAATAATAAAGAGTTTTGGTAGAAAGTAGAAAGAAGTCAGAAAGTGGAGCAATCCATTGCTCTGCTCATGCTCATACTGCTGCTGTAGATGTGGTAGGTCCAGGAGAAGTCTCGTCTGATGAGGAGTCATCATACTGATCGTTGGTGCCTTCGTTTGATGCATCATGGTTAGCTCCTTCGTCTGGCATACCGATGGTAAAAGCTCCTTGATCTATCAGCTGATCGATAAGTGGTCCGGATGGTATTTCGAAGCTACCGAACGGGAACACGGCTGAACCTTGGTGTGCGTTGTCTTGGAAGAGGTCTGTCTGCCTATGAGAAGAAACCTGCACAGGTATAGGTACAGTAGCTGAAGCAGCGTTGTGTCTGCTGGTCCTGGGACTCTGAATTGTAACAGTCCGTACAGATACTCTGGATGTCCTGCTGCCTCTCGACGTGTGTGCTCTAAATGACCCAACAACTGAGGGGATAGTCTCTCTGGTGACTGGGATATGCACTGGAGGTGGCTGAGGTCTAGGAATGATGATCCTAGGTGGTATAACATGCCCACGGCCGGGCGGTGGTCGAGGTGCTGGAGCAGGAACTGCAGGTGGATATAAGTGCGGTGGTGCTCGGCCCATTCCACATGGTAAGTGTGGTAGTGGAGTCATGGGCATACCAGCTGCCTGCTGTCTCAGTGCTGCATAGATCCTAGTTTGCATCTGCATCGACCAATACCAGTAGTCTGGGCCTGGAGGTGCCCCGTAGTGGTAGATGTATGTAGGCCCTTGCGGTCTTGGGGCAGGAGTAGAAGGTCTTGCCCTAGTATGTGGTGGCTCCACTCGTGGTGGTGGTGGGATGTCATCATCTTCATCATCATCCCTGTCATCACTGTCATCGTTATTTGTATCTGAATCACTAGGTCCTTGCTGGCGTTTCCTCTTTTTTGTTTCTTTTGGTAGGACCAAGTCAGGTATCAATGTGTCAACACTGTCAGGATCTGCCGACCGTGCTTTGATGTAAACAGCACCATCTCTCGTGATACAGAGTATACCCATACTCCTAAGAAACTGGTAGTCGAGTGGCTTAGAGATCCATCCTGCTTTAAATCCCTCGACATCTGTTGTCCGAAGTAATCCCATTTTTCGGACCAGTCGGGTAATTACTGTGCCCAAATATGATCTTCTTTTGCCAAAATCCTTTTCTTGCAGAAGCCTCTGAGCAACTAGATGAGCAACCTGTATGTTTCTCTTTTCGAGAATGCTTGCCATGAGTGCGACATCAAATCCAGAAACTCGTCCGCTGGTAGTATGTTTCCCATCAAATGAACAAGCTATGAGCTTGTGGAGAATTTGAAGGACTGGATCCTTGAGTCGGGTTGCCTTAATACCCGAGAAGTATGGTGTAGGCGACCATTGACTCCATGCCTCAGCGCAAGTGGTGGTGACAGAAGCAGAGGTGGCTCCAGTGGTGAACATAGGCGATTGTATCTCCTCTGATGTGTATAAGTCTAGATGGAGTGAGAACTGGGCGAGTGATAAAGTATGTGGGTTGCCCAGGTACTGAAACGAGATTGAACAATCTTCAATTTTCTCTCTCTGCTGAAATCTGAAGGTGGTCATAAACTCCGTTACCATCTCCACATATATCGGCTCATCGATGCTAAATAATCTCTTGAAGGATTCAAACTGCTGCCCATTCACTGTGTAGCTAAGTATGCTTTCGAGTTTTTCCTTAAATCCTAATGCTTGCATAACATTCCAGTCAATGTGCCTGAGACGCCCGAACTTCTTGTCTCTCCATATATGTGCCATTTTGTCATAGGCTGGCGTGGCACTCATATAGGCTAAAGATCCTGAAAGGGGTCGTGCTGGGTTTAATTTATTCTTTCGTGCCATTGTACCTGAGAACGTTTACAGTAATGGATTCTTTAAGAAAGAGAAATTCAAAGCACGCTCCGAAGAATTTCGAAGTGAGGGCTTTAATTTCTAGGCAATCTAAAGATTACATATAATGCTCCCATGTAGCAAACAGTCAATCATTTGTCAATGTAATATCATCACTTAGAAAAATATAGTCATGGAATGGCAATCGTCTTATTGTGAAGTGTTTGTGACTTACAAAGTTTGGTGCAAACCAAGTTTGAAATGACGAGAATTCGCAAGTAATGATAATATTATTATTGAAAAGGTTTGACTTTGGAGATACAAGGTGAAGTAAGGTTTTTGGATAAAATAGTTTGTCTTAAAAATTCAATACTTCAAGTTGACTTTTAGGTCAAAGCTTTCTTCAAATGATATTTTCAAATATCCGCATGCCATAATTTTAATCTATTCATGCATACATGATCTAAGTCATTTTAAGCATTTCCTAATTGATAAATAAACTAGGTTGTTGATATCCCGTAAAAAGTCACATTTTTACTACCGATATCTCTCTCATTCTGGAACGATTCTTGGCATATTAATTCAAAAACATTACAAATCACTGACATTATGCCAAGATGGTTAAAACAAGGTTGCACGAGAAAAATCAAGCAAAACGGATGTAAAACGAAGATTCCACACATGTTTGAAGATTCGAGGCATAAAAACAAGATTTCAAGACTAAAGTGCCCTCCACCAACATCCATTATTTCCAAGATGTTCGTTTTCAAAATTCGAATCCAACAGAAGAAGAATCAACCAAAACGGGTAAAGAATGAAGATTTCGCGCCCGCCGGAAGATCCAAATGACCCGAACGCAATATATGGAGCTAGGGACCTCATCTCAGGGCCTATCCTATGTCAAAATCTTTGTTTTTGAATTACGAATCCAACAAAAAAAGAATCAACTCAAACGGACATATAACGAAGAAAACACGCACGAATCAAGAAACGAAGCAACAAACGACGCAACGGGGCGGGGGTGGGCCCACCGCCGCCGGCCACCAGCCAGCCGCCGCCGGCTGGACCCCCACCGCCGCCGGCCACCTGTGTCCCACCCCGGTTTCCGTTTTTGGTAACTTTTGGTACCTGGTGCGCCTACTTTTCGTGTTGTACGGTACCCGGTGCGCCTACTTTTCGTGTTGTACACACCATTTTTGGAAAGCTTTCTAACATGCACCTCGTGGTGCTAATGTGAGCCAAAGCTCACCTATAAATAGGTTGCTTAGGTTCATTTGTAAGACACACCATTCTACACACCATATGCACACACTTTAAGCATATTTCTTTCTTTCTTTACTTTCTCATTCTTTTGTATTACTTCAAGATTAGTATTAGGCTAGTTAGGAAGCTTGTTCAAGGTAGAACGAAAGTAATAAACGCATTGTAATCTTCGGTGTATGCTCAGAATTGTGTCAATTAATTCAAGTCTACTTTCTCCCGCATTTAATCCTGGTTCTTTCTATCCTTATCTATCTCAATTAATTACGTTTATATTGATTATGCTAGATTTAGTTATTGCCATGATTGGAGAGTAGTATACTTGTTGTGTTTGTTTGAGATGTAGTTAGTTAATTATGGGATGATTTATAATTACATATTAAAGATCGGTAGTATTACTTTGATCGTCTTATTGCATGTTCTTGTTTGATTGTTGCCTTAGGATCATCATAGTAGTAAAATATAAACGGTCTTAATTATCGTCAAATAATATGACGGCCCCTATTCGACTGTTACTCGATATAGTACCGGAAACACTTCAAGGTGGAGTACAAATGTATGGAAGTCGAGGAACGACGGAAGGTAGTCATATTACGAAACGATATAATATTATGAAGTAATATGATGGCCCCTATTCGACTGTTACTCAGTATAGCGTTGGAAACACTTTAGGTGTAGTACAAATACGTGGAAGCTGCGTAACGACCGAAGGTAGTTATATTACGGACTAATATTTATAAAATAAGAAACCTAGTTTAATTAACCTTTCTTAAAAGACTTTTAAACTTCAAATTAATCTATCGCCTTTCCACCAATAAACGTGATTACAACACCTTTTTACGACGTCCAATTAAAAGGTAGTCAATTATCTGTGTCAATATAATTTGTCAATGGTATGAAACTATGGAACCGCAAGGCTACATGGGGGATTATCATAGGACAAGACATGGCCAAGGTTTGAAGCGGCGGAACCACTTAAAGTGAGGAACGCTGTGGATAACTAGGGGATTTATTGGGTAGTCTTAAGCAAGGGCTGGTTTAGAGTCATAAATGAACTTTTTATATATACGAATCTGTTAGGATGACGCGGAATCGTTATATGATTCAATTATGTCTAGTACCTTAAGGTTCAGTTATCCGTTTATATGAAAGTATTGTTAAACCATAATTAAGATTTTGTTTATTATTCTAAATACTTTGTAATGTTACCATAACCTAGCTCCCGGTGTGACATGCTAATGAGATTTTAATTAGTAGGGAATCTAGTGTTTACATACAAGTATTCAAGAATGATAATTAACTAATATCTTTCAAAACAGTTTCTCCAAATATCATCCCATAACTTAATTAACGAAGTCTCAGCAAACACTATCTTTATTTTATCTGCTTTACGTTTTATTTCTATTTCGCTTTTATTTATTTACTTGCCTAAGTTAGTTAATATAAAAACCAAAACTCCTCCACTATTTTATAAACCCTTCACTAGTTTGAAAGCCCTCATCTGCCACGCCTTAGTTTCAATTCAGTCGGTTTGAAGAACGACTCTAGGTCATACCTACCACTTGCTCACCCTTAGGATTAGCATTGTTAGGGAAAACTTAGGCCCCGCAATTACAAATATAAAACAACCCACTGCTGGTGCCCGGTTAGTAATCGTTAACGACACCGACCTGATCGGGCGCCAACAGTTGTGCATAAAAGAAGTTAGCATGCCCATGTGTTTGGTGTGGTCCAAGACTTCTTATTCAAAAGTGATGATGCTTTAGTTATTGCCTAATTTGACTAGTCAAAACAAGTACAACATTATCATGCAATTTTCAACTTATCATATTTTTCATGCAAGTCAAAATTGCTAAACCTAAGTTGTTCACATAATGTAATTAACATAGAGGGATTACACAAAACACCATAATTACCAAGATGCTTAGCATACTAACACTTAATCAAGCAAAGTTCCAGACTAAATCAATTGATCAAGGTTATATCTATTGAAAAAAAGTCACACATATGGGAATTCGCATGGGTAAATGGTAGGATCATGTAGTACCTAAGCATTTAATCAGGAAAAACTCTATTTCCTAGTTACTAGCTTAGCTAACTACAAGAAGTAAGTTCTTTCAAATTTAAAGTGGGTTTGTGATCATACCTTGCTTTTAGTGTATGAAATGCAAAAACGAAAGTACAACCATGAAGTATATGCAACGAGGAACTCGAAAGGACAAGAGATTATGTAATTTGATGAAGTTTTGATGGTGGATTCATGGTGTTCATGGCATGGCCGGTTTTCTTGAGCAAGGGGGGAGGAAGATGAAGTTTGTTAGATGATTTGAATTATGGGGAGTTAAGGAGGTTCATAGTGGTCCTTTAGGGTACATGTACTTACCCTAAGTACTATGGTACTCATATGGTCCCTAAGGTGAATTGAATGTCAAGTATTAATGTCTTAGATTAATTTCCAATGTCCCACTAATAATGATAAGGAATCTTAAACGTGTTACTTGTAACTAGTTATTTGTTAGTCTCTTCTTACGTTGTAAATAATTTAAGAAACGCGCAAATTTTTGCGGAACAATCAAAATCAATTTTAAACATTAAACTCACGCTTTTTTTTTTTTGTGTTTAAAAATCTTTGTCTGACGCGGGTTTATAGAATGTACTACTGTTTCGGCAGAATGCTAAAAAGGTGTACGTTCTTTTAGAAGTGCGTGCGTTTTCAGACAATAATTAAGAAACGTTTTCTATTAAAGGGAATTTTCAAAAATTTATAATATATATTTGTATTAAAATATGCTCATTTAAAGTTGCGAGCCCCGACCTTTTCGGAGAAAATCGTTTTTGTAACACCCGCTAAATTAGGACTAGCAATTAGTGCCTAATTCGTTATTAATACATGTAATTAGTTATGTGTTAGGCTAATTAATATATCGAATTATATATATTGTTGAATATATACGAAAATGCGATTTGATTAAATCGTACGCAATTTAAATCGGATGTATTTCGATTCAATTTAATACGGACGTTGGTGACCAATTTTATTAAATAACGCTTTTATGTCAAAAATATTATTATGATAATATTTCGTATTCATTCGTATCGTACAAACAGAACTTACACAATTTAAAATACTAAAACGCGCAAACTAAATAAACAAACTTACATTTTTATAATCCAAATATAAATTAAATTGTAAAATATTTAAATAAAATATCGCGTAATAATTTGTATTTTAAAACGTACCATTTAATATGTAAAATAATTATTTAACGTTTAAACGACGGAGTGAACGAACACCACACGGAGCGGGAACGCGGGGCGAAAAATGGGAGCTTAACCTCCCATTCCCCACCTTCTCTTTCATTTATTTCTTTCCTTCTCTCTCTCTCTTCCACCTTTCTCTCTCAAATTTTCATTACCACCAACCTCACTAAATCGCAAAATACTACTAGCAAACGGCCTTGGATTTTACTACTCCTTTGGAAGAAAACGACCACCGCATCACGATCTATCATCATATCTTTTCGGATTTTTGATCCGACACTTTGTAAGTTTCCGACAAATCCCGACGCCTCTCGTTTTCTATGGTTTTCGACTTATAATTGTTTGTTTAAGCTTATAATGTCCATATTTGGGTTGGGTAAAAATATTGGATCGAACGGTGGTCGGGAAACTCGTTTTCGACACAAAATCCGGCCAACAGCCCGTAACGTCGCATCTGGCCTGGAGCCTTTGCGACGTCGCATATAACGTCGCACAGAAATCAATAACGTCGCCTTAGCGACGTCGCACATAACGTCGCATTGAATTGCGAAGTCGCACATAGCGACGTCGCCTACTACGTCGCTAGAATCAACAACGTCGTGTATAGCGACATCATCCTTAACGTCGCATTAAATTGCGAAACGTCGCCTTTAGCGACGTCATGCTCAACGTCGCAATCCTTACCTGCGACGTCGCACCCAACGTCGCACAAACCAGAAAACACAGATTTTCACTAAGTGTCGAGACCCTAAATTTTATCACTTGATTTCACCCAATTTCAAGTCCAGATGCGTTTTTCGTCAAAGCAATATAGTAGGGGGCGCTGCCCCCGGACCCCCGTACTTAGATTTCGTAGACACATTTCACACCAAACATCAAACTTGTATGACATTTTGAAACTAACAAAATAACATCAAGATCATTATTAACAATAATCACCAACAGGCCGTACGCGTTTTCAAACACTTAAACTATCCACCGAATTGGGAACATTTGGATATTATAGTTGGACGAACAACTACAAGGTAGTCTTATTAGATACCTTCGCATATTATAACCATCGCGTGTCGTGGACACCCTCAGGTTACAAGTCTTTGGACTTCGATTCTCGGCTAATCATTCTCAGTTTATTTTCATAAACTCAACGACTCGGGTGAGTCTCATAGCCCCTCTTTTTACTGTTTTACTCAGGGGTGTGATATATTGCTCATTTTTAACATGTGAACGCAAGTACAAACATTTCATATACTACATGAGTTTTTCACAACTAATCATTTAAAGTCCTCCGTCAGCATAGTTGTTAATACGTTGTAGCGTGAATATTAGTATATGGTACCATATAGGATTGACCCTCCTCGTTCGGGTTAGCAAGCACTAACCGGGTAAACGGACGTACTAATATTTGGGAAGACGAATGTTGATTAGGCATTCGTGGAGGCACCTAGCCCGGAATTCTCTTTAGGGGACCCGGCCCTCGAGTTAAGCTCAACTATGTGCTCATGGCTGTATACACGATGACTATCATTTAATTGCTGGATGCAATTCATTATTTAAATCTTGCGGTTCATACTATATTAACTGATTTCAAACCTGTGAGCTCACCAGCTTTAGCTGACCTTTTAGCATATATCGCAGGTACCAAGCAGTAGGATGTTTCTGCTTCAGGACTTTAGCTCGAGTCAGCATACAGACGATTGAGATTTTCTTGCATTAGTATATTTTGTACAAGTACTTATGTACTGAAATCTCCTTTTATTTAAACTCGAGCTATGTAAAGCTTTAAATGTTGTAAACATTTCCATTATCAATATATTTTGTTAAAACGACGCATATAGAGTCGTTTACTATATATCTTTGTGCTTTGTTATTGATTAGTAACACCCAAATCAAGCTTCCGCAAATCATCAAATTTGGGGGTGTTACAGTTTTAAGATTCGTTCCGATCCCTCCAAAGGGAAAGGGTCGAGATTTGCTCCCTTAATTGAACATTTTTCAGTACAAAACATTTCGATAGCTCCCAGATGACATTGTAAACTAGAAAATGACGATCCTCTAAACCTCCTAGGATCTCTCGTTCCTCATACCCTAAATTAACAAGATCATCAATCAACTTATTGTACGCCTTCCTTATCTTCTTGGGATTTGATAGACCGTCGCGCTCTCCTTTGTTTTTGTAGTTCAGATCGTGAGTAAGTTTATTCACAGCTTCCATAAACGCATTCTCTTCCGGTGAATCAGGTTCTCCGGTTGTAAGTTTAACTAGCTTACAGAGTTCACCAATTTCGGCTTTTTGTGTGGAAGTGAAGGGGTATTTGGTGAAGGTGAAGATTCGAACAAGCTTGACGTGAAGGTCTTTTCTTTTTTCAAAGAAGTTTGTGTCGATTCTTTCCTTTGTGGAATTAGGAAAAACTTCTCTCAGTTTTGAGATTAGGTAAGAAACGGGGTCAACAAAGAACGGAGTTTTGCCAAGAAATGTGATAGGAATCATCGAGTTTTGTTCTATCCAGAACTCAAGTTTGTTGATCATTGTGGCGACATTGTGATTTATTAATATCATAGATATTGGAAGATAATCCATGTCGGCAAATGATTCGAAGAGAAGATCTAAATCTTCTACAAACTTCAGTTCTTGGTCCTCGAAATTTGTAGAGGGGCTTTCGCATTCTTGATTTGATAGACGAAGAAGAAGGTTTACTTGCTTTTCTAATCCAGCAATCGTTTCTCGTTGGTTGAAGGAAAACGGGAGATTGGCATAGGTCAATTGTACGACGAATGCTTTATAGACGTCCGCCCTTCTGGAAGGATCGAAAGAAGCACCAAGGTGGCGTTCTTTAAAACAAGGTTGTTCTATTTCGACGGATGGAACCTTATCCACCACTCGGTATATGGTATATATAGGTTCGTATGAAGAGAATGGAAAGATATCGTCATTGTGAGAATCGGATATAGTTTGGGCATATACCGATATCTCAGGAATGAGGGTAATTTGGTCACATGTTTTCGGAGGCTTTACTTCATGATTTTCTTCGGGAAGATAATCGAAGTGGACAGATTTTGACACTTTAGGCATTTGCAAAGTTGGAGAGTGATCTTCTGGAGATGATGCCAGGTCAGGTAGCTGGTCCGTGACATCAAAGTCCAGGAAATGGTTTGGAATGGAATGTGGGATCCTAAATTCTTCTAGGGAAGCATATAATTCATCCTTTGAAGTACTAATAGAAGTGGGTTTTTTAGATGTCATGTTTAAACTAATATTATCCTAATTAACACTAAATTAACAGCGAATTAAATTAAAACTGCTTAAAGTAACTTTCGAGAAATTTCTAAGAAGGAATCAATCGGCAGGATCTCCTAAATACTACTACTAAAGGTGGCTTGAATCTACGTTTGTGATTCCCCGGCAGCGGCGCCAAAAACTTGTTGTGCTCACACCGTGTCGTTGTTTTTCAAATGATGATGCGAGCGCAGCAGGGGTTTTAAATTTATATTTTGCGGGGCTTAAATTATACGTACTACCTACTCTGGTTAGTAAGCGGTAAGTACGACCTAAGATCGTTCTATGAATCCAAACGTGTGGGCGATTAAAGTTGGCACTTTCAGCAGGGAAGCATTTAGGATGGAACAAAGTAGGTAGGTTTTGGGGTTTAAAGACAGATAATTAAAATGCAGGAAAGTAAATTGCAGGAAAATAAAGTAAAAGAAAAGCAGATAAAGATAAAGATGTGATTGCTGAGATTTCGATAATTAATATTTCAGGATGACAGAACAAATAGGGTTGATACATAATGTGGTAAATAAACTACAAGGGGTAAACTCTAGAACCCTACCAACTCAGTTTCCCATTGGCGTGTCACTTGGAACTAGGTTATCATGATTCTGATCGGAGCAATACGCAAACTTCCAATACTCATCTAGTTGAAAGATGAACAACCTATTTTGGTTTTATACCGAGGTGCATGAATCAGTAGCGTATCGTCTCATAGGTCCGACCGTTCTTAACTCCTAAGGTAATTTACTACTTCATTAGCACGCAGATTAATAACTTTGTATGTTTGGACCGCCGATTATGTAAGGCTTAGTGTTTTAAGGATTCTAGGTCACTCGGACTTTGCTCTTATTCCTAAGTCTTGTTTTTGCTCGATTAATCTCTAATTGCTTCGACTTATGATTTAAGTTCTCCTTTTCAAACAGTTATACATCTCCAGATTATCCGCAGTTTGATAAAACGTGTTTCATATGAGGACCATGCCTTTCAATAATAGACAGTGTACCTTGCATGGGATTTCCACTGCTTCTTATATCCAACACGCGGTCAAGAGTAATTGACAGTGAAAGTGACACTCTAACTAATTAAATGTAAAGCAGTGCAGGAATGTAAACCTAATATATACAACGAGTGGTTTCATTGTGTCTTACTTATTGCATGTCATGGGCACAGATAACTACTTACCATAATTAAGGTTGATCAGGTCCTAATTACTAGGTTGCAGTCACGTGGATAACTGGAAAGGGTGCTCCATAAATTAAACTCAAATTCATAAAGTCCTAACGGTACAAAGATTATTATCTCCTATTTTATCTGAACGTGTTTTACGAACATTATTTTATAATGCATTGATTCTCGTAGGATGCACCAGTTAGTTGTGTAGTTGTATTATCCTTTCGGAGTTCCAACTTTTGAACCAGAGCTGATTCCAAAGATATAACTACCTTCGGTCGTTTATCGGCTTCCGTACGTTTGTACTTTGCATAGAGCATTTCCAGCACTATACCGAATAAACAGTCGAATAGGGGCCGTTATATCATTTTACGATTATCGTGCATTGATTGTGTAATGACATCCTTACTTATAATTATCTACATCATCAGCAATCACAATAATAAACTACTCGCAATTCATGGCAATAGATAAATCACATACCAAGCAATAATACATATTCGAAACATGAAATGAGACAAGTATAATAAAAGTTTAGATATCACCCGGAATTAAATGCGTAGCAGCGTATTATTATAATTGACAAACTCTTTCACATGTACAAAGATTGATCTCCAAATCTCTAGCGTTCGCCCTAGCTCCTACGTTAGTCCGTGGACTAATTACAATATTCCTAGAATGAGAAAGACTAAAAGACTACGAAAGATTTTCTAGTGAGAAAGAAAGAGTGAAATATGCTAGAATGTGTGCATATATGGTGTTTGTTTCAAATGAACCTAAGCCTCCTATTTATAGGTGAGCTTTGGCTCACATTAGCACCAAGGGGTGCATGTTAGAAAAAGGTAGCCAAAAAGGTGCACCGGGTACCGTACAACACGAAAAGTAGGCGCACCGGGTACCGTACAACACGAAAAGTGAGCGCACCAGGTACCAAAAGTTACCAAAAACAGAAACCGGGGCGGGGCTGTGGTGGCCGGCGGCGCCAGAAGGGTGGTCAGCGGCGGTGGGCCCCAGGCCGGCGGCGGCTGGCTTGTAGCCGCCCCGTTGCGCCGTCTTTTGCTTCGTTTCTCGATTCGTGCGTGTTTTCTTCGTTATGCGTCTGTTTGCGTTGATTCTTTTTTTGTTGGATTCGTAATTAAAAAACAAAGATTTTGACATAGGATAGGCCCTGAGATGAGGTCCCTAGCTCCAGATATTGTGTACGGATCATTTGGATCTTCCAGCGGGCGCGAAATCTTCATTCTTTACCCGTTTTGGTTGATTCTTCTTCTGTTGGATTCAAATTTTGAAAACGAACATCTTGAAAATAATGGATGTTGGTGGAGGGCACTTTATTCTTGAAATCTCATTTTTATGCCTCGAATCTTCAAACGCGTGTGGAATCTTCGTTTTACATCCGTTTTGCTTGATTTTTCTCGTGCAACCTTGTTTTAACCATCTTGGCATAATGTTAGTGATTTGTAATGTTTTTGAAATAATATGCCAAGAATCGTTCCAGAATGAGAGAGATATCGGTAGTAAAAACGTGACTTTTTACGCGATATCATCGCCTAACTCAGAAACTAAGTGTCGCTTAATACAAAAATGACTTTTCTATTATAATCAACTAACAACACTTACAACTCGATAGACCAACTGACAGATACACTAAAATGCATCAACAATAATCAAGCATTTGATTATGAATCCATAGAACCTGAGCACAGCAACTTGCAGCAGCTACATACTCAGCTTCTGTAGTGGATGTTGATACAGTAGTTTGCTTCTTGCATTGCGATGACACTAACCTATCTCCCAAAAATTGACAACCTCCTGAAGTTGATTTTCTATCCATATTTGCACCACCATAATCACTATCTGTATATGCAACAAGATCAAAAGAATTACTCTTTGGATACCAAAGGCCCAGTTTTGGTTGACCTTTTAAATATCTAAAGATTCTTTTGACTGCAAACATATGTGATTGCTTTGGACATGATTGAAACCTAGCACAATCACAAACAACAAACATGATATCTGGCCTGGACGAGGTCAGATACATGAGTGATCCTATCATCGATCTGTACAGATGTATATCAACTTCTTCTCCTTCTGGATCTGCTGTTAATGGCTTATGTGCTTCCATGGGTGTGCTTGCCACTTTTGCATCTTTATATCCAAATTTATCCAGTATGTCTTTAACATATTTCTCTTGACAGATGAAGATCCCATCAGATTTCTGCTGCACTTGTAATCCCAGAAAGAATGTTAACTCTCCCATTGAGCTCATGCTAAATATTTTATGCATAATGGACTCAAATTCTTTACATAAACTATCCCTTGTAGAGTCAAAGGTGATATCATCTACATAGACTTGAACTAGCAGAATATCATTCTTAACTCTTTTGGTGAACAAGGTTTTGTCTATGGTACCTCTTTTGAATCCACTTTCAAGCAAATACACTGATAAAGTGTCATACCAAGCTCTAGGTGCTTGATGTAAGCCATATAGAGCTTTGTCCAGTCTTAACACTTTATCAGGATACTTAGGATCTTCAAAACCTGGTGGCTGACACACATATACTTCTTCATCAAGTTTGCCATGTAGAAAGGCACTCTTGACATCCATTTGATACACTTTAAACCCTCTGAATGAAGCAAAAGCTAGGAACAATCTGATAGCTTCAATTCTAGCAACATGAGAAAATACATCATCATAATCAATACCTTCCTCTTGTGTATACCCCTGTGCTACCAATCTTGCTTTGTTCTTGATAACAATACCTCTCTCATCCTTCTTGTTTCTGAATACCCATCTAGTACCTATTGCCCTTTTTCCCTTAGGTAAATCAACCAATGACCAAACTTCCTGAATCTTGAACTGAAGTAATTCCTCTTACATAGCTTCAATCCAACTTGGATCCTTCAATGCTTCAGTTACTTTCTTTGGTTCCATCTGAGAAAGAAAACAAGAATATAAAGAGGTATAAAGCTCCTCTTCATCTACTTGTGTCTGCATTCTTATTTGAACAGGAGAACCAATATGTCCAATTACATTCTCAAGAGGATGATCTCTATGAACAATGTATTGTGATGTTGAAGATTCAGGTATCTCTGTTTCCAGATTAGAATAATTCCCATCAAACAAAATGATGTGAACATCCCTTGTAATCCTATCAACTAAAGGCCTAGTAGTACTTGAGTATTCCCTTAAATTCTTCTCAAGTTGCCTTTCAGGACTGAATTCACTTACATCTTTACTTACTTCAGCAGCTTCTTCTAATGGAGGCATATTTGGATCGTCAGGCAAATCAACTGGTGTTTTACCATCATCACCTTCATCTTGACCTGTTGTGCCTGAATCTGTACTTTGTGAAGACTGTTGGGAAGTAGAATTAAGCACTTCTGGTGGATCTGGTGACCACACAGGAAATTGAGCATATTCAGTCGGATAGCTCTTCCTTACACCATTTGATCCAATGTTTGAATCATCTGTTCCTCGCACTTATACCTGCACTAGATTGCACATTTGTATATCTAAAAGCATGGGTTATGCATCAATATCAAACAAAGAATCAGAACCTTTTCCCATAGGATTTGTTGTATGTTCATTAAAGGTTACATTCACAGACTCCTCAATTATCCTAGTTCTTTGATTAAACACTCTGTAAGCCTTACTTTGAACAGAATAACCAACAAACAATCCTTCATCTACTTTGCTGTGAAACTTACCTAAGTGATCTTTGGTATTTAAGATGGTACAAGGACATCCAAAAGGTTTTAAGAAACTAACCAATGGTTTTCTCTTAAAGGACAGTTCATATGGTGTCTTGTTATGAGGCTTAACAACTAATACCCTGTTCTGAACATAGCATGCAGTGCTAACTGCTTCTTCCCAGAAAGTTATAGTTAACTTAGCATCAGCTAACATGGTTCTAGCAGCCTCAATTAGTGTCTTATTTCTTCTCTCAGCTACTCCATTATTTTGTGGAGTCCTAGTTGCACTAAACTCTCTCTTAATACCTTTAATGTCACAGAATTTTTCCATCTCATGATTTTTAAATTCTGTTCCATTATCACTTCTGATGATTTTAACCTTTTGATCCATTTGATTTTCTATCTTAGTTATGAATGATCTTAGAATTTCTCCTGTTTTATCCTTTGTTCTAAGAAAGAACACCCAACTAAATCTGGTATAATCATCAATGATCACTAAACAGTAAGACTTTTTCCCTATACTACTCACATTAGTTGGTCTAAACAAGTCCATGTGTAGTAAGTGTAAGGGTGAGCAATTTGTATTCGCAGTTTTGGACTTAAAAGAAGACTTGTGTTGCTTTCCCTTTTGACAGGCAACACAATGATCATCACATGAATAGACCTTTTCAGGTAAATCTCTAACAAACTTGTTTTTGACAAGTTTATTAATGGTTTTATAATTCATGTGACACATCCTTCTATGCCACAATTCAGATTCATTGACACTAGCTTTAGAAATAAGACAGTTGAAATGAGGTTGAGGTTCCAAATTTGCTAAATCACACTTATATACATTATCTTGTCTTGGAATTCTCAGTAAAATCATGTTATCTGGTATTTTAAATTCTTTTGACAAGATAAGACATTCAGTGTCAGTAAAATGAACTGGATTCTTTTTATCTGTGATTTGACTCACACTTAGCAAATTGTACCTCAACTGTTCCACAAAATAAACATTTTCAAAACTTATCTTATCACTATTGATTGTGCCTTTCCCTGTAATCTTTCCTCCTCTTGGATTGCTTTCAAATGCTACATATCCACCATCAAATGACTTTAAGTCCTGTAGCTTTCCTTTATCTCCAGTCATGTGCCTTGAACAACCACTATCCACATGCCATAAGCTCCTTGGTTTGTTCTGCACACAAAAATAGAAAGAGAAAAGTTAATTTCTCTTGGGAACCCAAACCAATTTGGCTTTGGGTTTCCCATGTGCATTCACATAATCAACTTTCTTGAAGATTCACTACTACAAAAAAGAGTCCAAAGAGACCTGTTTTAACAAAGAAACCCGTTAGCAAGAAAACAACTGGTCCCTATACTAGTCCATGATGGGCCCACTACATATCAAAAGGTTTCTATGTAACTACCCAAAGATAGGAACCGGTTAACAAGATTGCAAATGGTCTCTTTACAATAAAAATATAGAGACCCTTTTTTAACAAAACAACATGCCTCTATTCTTAAAAAAATGGCGGCCTCCATACCCACAAAAAAGTTTCAAAAGCCCGCCTAAAACTTTAATCCTTCTCCATTTACCCTAAAACCTAACTTCTTAATTGGGTGAAAATATGTCTTTCTTCATCATGATGCTTTGAAATCAATAGCACGAAGGAAAACCATCTTTTTCTCTTGATCTATATTTAGATGAGCAACATCTCGAGACATTCCTTTTTTTTTTCTTTCTAAAAAATGCAGGCTACGAAGGAAGGAATTGAGGTAAAGTAGGACTAAGGATTCAATTTCAAATCATTATAGGTTCGAATGATTATCGTTTCGAATTTCTGTTTTTATTATTATTGTTATTATTAAATTATTAATTACTACGTATTATAGAGTATTATTATTATTATGTAATGCAATTCGGTGAGTCCAAAGGGCTTGTTCTTCAAATGTCCTACATCAGGTGCGCTTTAATTTTTCAATGCTTCATCTTAACTAACTCTTTTACTCCTCTATTTCTTATATTAAAGTTTTTCAATTACTTGGTCTATTTTGTGTGTGATATTGCTTAGATTTTATACATCGCTCTTCATTTCAAGGATCAACAAGATAGGTTATATTTCCTTTTCATCCTCTTCTTTATCATGTATCTTTTAATGTTTATTTACCCTTGTTCTTCCAATTTTGTCAATACCTTATCTTCATATATGCTTATTTATCTATTAAAATAAGTTTATGAGATATGGATCCTATGTGTATGTGATTCGGAGTTCACATTTTAGTTTTATAGGCTTTTGAGGCAATTGGCAGAAAGACTTCGAAATATAATAATATATTATTGAATAGTTTTGTTACATATCAGCTCTTCGTTGTTGCCTTACAAAAAAAAATATCAGCTCTTCGTTGTTGACATTAGACTTGTCTGCTTTATTTAATTTTTTTTTATATTCAATGTACAAGTCCTTTGTATCTATCTTGATTTTATTATCCATTTGCTTTGCAGGATATTGTGGCCGAGCTGCCCATTTTGTTTTAGTGGAGAAAAAATGTATATTAAGTTTGTGGGTAAGTTTTATGCTCTTGTTTTTATATGATATTGTACTTTTTCGTATATTGTAATGTAATTTTAGTAGTTTGTGAGTTAATTTTTACTTTTTTCTTTACATATATTTGTAGCTCCCTTTGGCACGGTGAGAGACCATATGGACACTCAGTTAGATAGTATGACGATGATGTTTTTTAGAGGTATCTCACATTCCGGACGAATGAAGTACGACTTTGTTGTATGCATATATGTATACTTTTTCTTTTGTGGAGAAATTACATGTTAAATGGATATGTTGTATATGTTAGATTTGATTTTGAATATATAGTTTATTTTGCTTGTCGAGAAACTTGGTTGTATTGCTTGAGAAATTGGTACATGAGCAGATTTGGCAATCTATATAATAAATGGTAAATATGCAGATTTTTTTTTATTTTTTTTACAAAAAAGAAAGAATAGAGACCAGTTGATTATTAACCATCATGTCCCTATGCATTTGGAATAATTCCGGGAACGAAGGATAGAGACCAGTTGGCTACAAATAAAGAGGTCTCCATAAATTTATAGAGACCTGTTGTCAAGAGGTCTCTTTGGCTGAGACCTGTACACAAAGAAACCTGTTGACCAATAGGTTTCTATGAGGCTTAAAACAGGTTTCTTAGAGGTATTTTTCCAGTAGTGATTATTGATTGTGATGCACTGTTGGTATTTGGACTCATAAATTTATCAGAAATAGGTGTCCAAATCCAACTGATATTAGACTTAGCAGTTCTAACTGGTAGATTATGCTTGACAGTCTTAAATCTGTTATAACTGTTAAAATGCCTAGCAGTAATAACACTTGGTTTAGCAGTTTTAACATTATTAACAATGTTAAGATGTCTAGCAGTCATAACAGTTTTAGCTGCTTGTGTCTTTTGACTGTTGGCTTTAGTTTTAGTTATAACTGCTTCAGTAGTTTTAGCTGCTACAGTTCTAACTTTATTAGCCTTTGAGTACATCTTATGGATTCTTGCAATATGATTAACTTTTGATTGAAAGTTTTGTTTATTAATCATATTAGCTTTTGTCCATGACTGCTTTCCAACCCTTTGAATATTCTTAGGATTATGATAACAATCATTTTTAAGATGACCCATTTTACCACATACAAAGCAAGCCTTTTCTTTTATCACAGTGACATTGTTACCCAGTTTCTGAGAAATTATTTGATTCCAATTTCTTTGATTACCTCTGGGTATTTGTTTTTGAAAACTTTGTGAAGAAGAGGTACTTGCTTTGCAGTTGCATTTTCACAGTTATTCACAACAGATTTAGCATTTACAGATTCATGAACTGGTTTATCACTAACATAACCTAACCCTTTCCTAGTTTTGTTAGTGTTTAAGCTCCCATTCTCTAATGCCTGTTTGGCCTTTTCCCTAAACATTTTCTTACCTTCTTCTAGTTTTTCAGGTGTAAGTTCAGAAACTAGACCAGTAATAACTCTCTTTTCTATCTTACATGATGATTTAGGTGATTTAGATTTTACACTCTTATGACTCTCAGATGTACTATCACTCTGATCATCTTCTTCACTCCAATCACTAACCTCAACTTTATCAAAGTTCACATCTTCTTCTAAACTCTTAACAGGATCAGTCTTTTTAACATCATCATTCATTCCTTCTTTAAGAGAATTGATATCAATTTCAGTTTTAGAGGGAAAGTAGTTGTTGTTATAAGGAGGTGGTACATTATTGTAACCTAATCCTGTTTTAAGCTTATCATGTGTTTGTCCCAAACCTTGGATCTAGTACGAACCGAGTCACTCAATCGTTTGCGGAATCAACGATTAAGTTATAAACTAAACACACGAATAATCAATACACAATGAATATCAAACGAAACGTATTATATTGAATAGTAATCGGTCAGATTACAGGGATTTCGACTAATTATGTTTAGGGTTTTGTCCACCCTAAAACAGAAAACATAAAACGTTTAAATACAAAACTGGCACCTACGACGTCGCACGCTACGTCGCAGGCCCAAGCCCATGCGACGTTGGCTACGTCGCAGGCCCAAAACCTGACGTCGCACCTGTGACGTTACGCGCTACATCGCAGGAGTTAGGAAACACAAATCTAAATACAAACTACGAGCTAGACCAACTGACAGACACTAAACATGTACCAACAAACTCCCCCGTGTCTTCAGCTTGGTCTTCAAAAATCTTCATTAAACCCAGCCCGCAGGAAACTGGCCGTCGGCATGAATTCCATTAGCTACGCAAACAGTAACAACATTGTAAAACTGCTGTGCTAAACGTCTGTTGAATTCATTCTTCTGACCAACACGAATCCGATTATCATAGAGTTTTCTTAAATCTTTTTCATGAAAATTAATCAAACTCATCGGATCATACAGTCTAAACGTTGCTTGCTTCAAATTCCATATACCTCCAACTTCTGGCCACGGTTCAGAATCTGGAACAAAAGTAATAACCGCTTCACCAGTCTGTGGATCAAGTTCCCATTTTACAAGTCTTCTCAGAAAATAATAAGGAACTGATTCCAGAGGTATCTCAGTCAAACATTTAGCAGGCGAATAGTGAACTTTAACCATAGGCTTCCTGGTGACTGGATCAATCTTCTTTTTCCACGTATACCGAGTTCCCAACGTCGGTTTCAATTTAGAATATGTCTTATATAACACTTCCCAACGTAAATTTCTCTGAATGAACTCAGCATAATCATTTTCGAACGGATTAATCAATTTAAGCTGAGCTAATCGATTAATCTCTCCTTTTGGCAACGTGCTCAATCTATCAAAACGCATTCTGAAGTACTGAACTCCATCTTCTCTCTTAATCATAAAAAGATTCCTCTGACACTTCCAGCTTTTAATAACTCCGGTATAATTTCGACCAACCCGGTACACTTGACATTTAACTGGAATAGGGACTGGATTTCGTCCCTTAGGCCACCATTTCTTGTTTCTCTCTCTTTTTTCTTCAGCAGTTAATTTCTTCGCTGCTGAGTCCGGTGCCTGTGTCTCTGGAGCTGGAGTTGCAGCAGAACTTGATTCTCCATGTTGAGCTTTATCAAGACTCTCGTCTTCACTTGAATCAGATTCTATAATTGGTGCACCATCGTAAGCTTCCCCAGATTGTGCATCATCATATGTTTCATCTGCATTCAACTGTTCCTCTTCAATCGAAACATCCTCATTCATCTCAAACACATTCTCTGTTTCTTCCTCAGATCCAACTCCACTGGCCATTCTCTGAATAAACGATAAATCAGCAAATGAGTAGTCAACAGCCAGCGGTCTCGGTTGCCCTGGAATATCATCAACACAAAAATAATCCAAATGTGAAATATTTTCATTAACATTTTCAATTACAGGGTTGGGATTTACAGACGCAGGTTCACTTGACTCTAAAGTGGGTATCCCAGACCCATACTCCCCCGAGGCAAGAAACCTGCCTTCCAAAACATTAACCCTAAGCTTCGTATCCTCAAGCTCCTTAGACTGAACCTCGATCAACGCAGCTTGTTCAGCAATCTTTTCGTCTTGAGCCTCCAGCTTTTGCTTCATCTGCTGCATATCTTCCATTATCTTTTGCATGAAAGCTGGAGTCGGTTGAATCTCAAAATCAGGTTGCTGCTGTGGATTGACTGGAGCTCTGGCTGATGAAGAACGACGAACACGACGACGAGGACGATAAGTTTCATCAGCAGAATCATCACCGTCTCCTGTACGTTTCCCAGTATCCCTTGGAGGTACATACTTGCGTCCTGCCCTGATCCGACGCTGAATTCTCAAATATCTGAATGAATCGGATAACCTGATACGTTCCATCTCAGAGGGATGCGGAACAGTACCATCTGAATGCTCAGGCGTCGGACCCCCATCCTGAGGACCTACATTGGCCGGTTCTTCAGAATCAGAACTCTCGACCGTGTCGTGAGATGCTGGATTGTCTGAGTCAACGTGGCCAAACTGCTCGATGTTGTCCAAAATAGCATCCACATGCTCCCCCGCAGCTTGAACAGGAACATTCATAAGCGGTCGCTGCGGTTGCTGTGGTGCCGGAATATCCATATACTGAGGTTCTGGGGGTGGTACATAATTTTCATCCACAATAGCACCGAATAAGGGAACATCCCTTGGTGCCTCGACCCCTTTCTCATACCCTGCACAAATAGTGAAAATCCGACTTATCATCGGTGAAATCTTTAGCGGCTGATCGATATCACCCTGTGCCTGAAGATCCGGATGATGACGATTGATGTGCAACTGTACAAATCTCGGATATAAAATCCATTTCTGATCCCCGGCATTCGCATTATCAACCATAGCCTTGAAGATAAATCCCGAGAAGTTGAACGGCTTGTTGTATACTAACGCTAACATAGCAGAAGCCAGACTTCGGCTCATCCCATCCGTTCCACCTTTCCGATTCCCCAAGCAAACAATGATCACATGCATCAAATATCTCCAGACGCGTGTGAGATTCGCTTTTCTATACTGATCAGAGGGAATCCCGGGATATCCTATCCGTTGCATAGCTCCGGTAACGAAAATATGATCAAAACCGACAGGCATATCCGGTTGATCATTCAGCTGTAAAAGTTCCCGAATACTCTGTTCTGTAATAGTGATCTCCGTACCCAGAACGGTAGAGACCAATCGTCTAACGTCGTTATCAGTAACAACAGTCGCATTTCTCTAAAAAGGGTTGATCAGATTTCCAAATGCCATAGTGTTATCGGAAATGGCGTGGAATACCCTTGAACGTCTCAAAAACGCGATCATCTGACGATACGGTGCAGCTTTATCAGAAGTGTCAGTAAGGTAAGCAGCCGTATTGTGACGAGCTTCGAAAATCAAAGCCATATCTGCAAGAACAGAAACAGATTGCAACTCGAAAAAGATTAGAAAAATAATGTTACATTTTTACAAACTTCCTGGAACTAGCGACGTAGCCACTGACGTCGCAATAACACAGAGCGACGTAGAACTGTACGTCGCCAAAAAATCAAAATAAATTGAAAAGCGACGTAAGGCCGGACGTCGCATAAAATTCGAGCGACGTCAAGAGGGACGTCGCATTTTGCAATTTATTGTGAATTTAATCACTTTATTTAAAATAGCGACGTAGAGTGGTACGTCGCATCGGACGTCGCAGTAAAAGCGACGTAGGGAAGGGCGACGTAGGAAATTAATAATAATTAATTAAAGCGACGTAGGCCACGACGTCGCAGCGTACGTCGCACTGACGAACAGGCGTCCCCAACCCAGAAACCCTAACCCTCGAATTTAGGGGTTTTCAAAATCAAACGCACTACAAGGTGCGGCTAACGATGGTGATCACGAAAACATAATTTATAACCAGTAATTTACACGATAGACCATCTAATTTATCCCAAAACCGAAACCCTTTTAACCCGTAATACATACATAGCAATTAAACATAATATACACGGTGAAAATGGTAAAATCGGTACCTAAGTGTGCGGAATAACGAGTAGATCAAAACTACGTAAGTGAATCGGAATGAAAACAGCTACAAATCACGAAAAATGCTCGAAAATTGCTACGTCGCAAATCGCCAATGGTACGTCGCAGGCTACGTCGCACGTGAATAGTGAATAGTGTGACATGTTACGTCGCAGTTGAGACTATATATAGTCTAACCCTACATGCGACGTAGACTGGGACGTCGCAGGCGACGTAGAGTGGGACGTCGCATAGAGCAGTTTTGATTCAATTTCGAATGTTTCAAAAACCGTTAACTCGTTATTTTAGCAAATAATTTCCAAATAACTCGTGACTTGGGAAAAATAACTTAGAATAAAAATAAAGCATAAAACTAAAAAATCTTTTTGGTATTTTCTTTAATTTTACAAAAAGTAAAAAATTAACAAAATAAAATTACTAACACTCTATTTTTGGTGACGGAGTTGAGTTGTCTGATTAGGGATCATATCGGAATAACATGTATTTATTAGGAATAGTAAGTGTTATTTCGATCATCAGTATATTTGTCCACTTTAAATTTACGTGGCACATTTAAAACACCTGTTATAAAAATTATTTCAAAACGATTATTGGTATTGTTGTCCACCTAAACACGTTACATCCGTGTCTGTGAGTTAACCTTTTATTGTTAGTATGAATATTTCACCGTGGTCCCCACCATAGATATACCCCTATAACTTAGACATGAACATAGTTTCTAAATCTAGAAAGAATATAAGAGAATCAATTTTAAGAATCAAGCCAGTGGTGACAGGTCTGTACTTGCGTACAACAGAGCAACATAACTTGATTCAAGTGTAAGCAAAACCAAACGCAGTCAAACCAAATTTGTGGCGACCTTGTTTAGTATCTTAAATTTAAGACTTTGTAAGTGCATTGACTCACGTTTGCTTAGTTTTGAGAGTAAGCTGAATTGAGACCAGGTCTGCACTTACGTACAACAGAGGAAACAATCAGCATACTCCCCCAAAAGATCTCAGATATACGATCCAAAAATAGAAATATGTCAAGCTATGCGAAGGAATTAAGACTTAGAGTCGTACATCACAAGGTGTTTACCACATGATCATAGACATGTATTTAAATGACTTCTTAATTTCTCAGAGACCGGTGTGTACCATGCCTACCAATACATCGTATGATGAAGATAATTTAGATAAAAACTGTTTTAAGTGTGTCAGATAAACCTACTGACACATCCAAGATAAACCTTAAAATTCCATTTTGTGCATGTCACCCGATGTACTATCATATCCCAAGTTGTTTACAGACACAACTTCAACGTCTATTTTAAAAATGTAGCAACCTTGCGTTTTCTTTAATACTAAAGAGTATAAAGAGTGGCTGTTGCAATTTTATTTTATTTTATTTTTTTTTTATTTTTTTTTTAAATTGAATTTAAAAACTTAAAAATCCAAGTCACAAATCATTTTTTTGACTGAAAGAACCTTAAACCTATCAGATTGACCAGTTCAATAAAACGTGATCGCAAAAAGGCTTTTGTGAAAAGGTCCGCACACTGCTTAAGGGTCTCTATATGTACGACATCTATAAGGTGTTTCTCAAAGCAATCCCGTATGAAGTGGAACCTAAGTTCAATATGTTTGGTCTTAGAGTGCTGTACGGGATTGTGAGTTATAGATATAGCAGTTGTATTATCAATGTAAATAGGAGTCATAGAGAGATTGAACCCGTAATCACGCAGCTGATGCTGAATCCAGAGAACCTGAGAACAGCAACTTGCAGCAGCAACATACTCGGCTTCAGCTGTGGAAATAGCAACCGCAGTCTGCTTTTTGCACTGCCAAGAAACTAAGCGCGATCCAAGGAACTGACATCCTCCAGTAGTTGACTTCATATCTATCTTGCAGCCACCAAGATCCGAATCCGAATAGGCAGTTAACTCGAAGTTTATCTCGTTTGAATACCATAGACCCAGAGATGGCCTAAAAGCGAGATATCCAAAAATGCGTTTTACTGCCTTCATATGAGACACCTTCGGAGTTGCTTGAAATCGTGAGCAGAGAGAAACAGCAAACACTATATCTGGTCTTGAGGCAGTCAGGTACATGAGAGAGCCTATCATTGAGCGATAGTCTTTCTCCTTGCAATCTTCATCGTCCTCATTAGGTCCAAGATTATGTCTTGCTTCAATTGGAGTGCCATAGTGTTTGCTGTTGAGCAATTCATACCGCTTTAACATGTCGGTGACATATTTTGACTGGTGGATATAAATTCCATTGTCAGATTGCTCAACCTGTAGTCCCAGAAAGAACGTGAGTTCTCCCATAGCACTCATTTCAAACTCAGATTTCATCAGTCTTTCAAAATCCTTGCACAACTGATCATTAGTTGATCCAAAAATTATGTCGTCCACATAGACCTGCACAAGTAACAGATCCGCTCCTTCCCGTTTGATGAAAAGCGTGCTATCAATCTGTCCTCTATCAAAACCATTCTTCAGCAAGTACTTGGCAAGTCGCTCATACCAAAGTCGAGGAGATTGATGAAGACCATACAAAGCTTTCTTAAGTTTGCAAACATGATTAGGATGCTTTGGGTCTTCAAAACCGGGAGGTTGACACACATAAATCACTGCATCGACATCTCCATAAAGAAAGGCACACTTCACATCAAGTTGATACACACGAAATCCTTTAAATGAAGCATAGGCTAGAAAAATTCGAATTGATTCCAAACGAGCGACAGGAGCGAAAACTTCATCATAGTCAATACCTTCTAGTTGACTATATCCTTGAACTACCAGACGGGCTTTATTACGAATAACTGCCCCACGATCATCCATTTTGTTACGGAAAACCCAACGAGTACCCGTCAAGTGAGCACCCTTGGGTAGAGGAACAATTTCCCAAACATTCATCTTGTTTATTTGTTGTAGTTCCTCCTGCATAGCCTCGACCCAAGATGGATCTTTTAAGGCTTGATCAACCTTTTTAGGTTCAATTTGATACAAATGACATGAATCGATATGTGCAATAAGTCCCAAAAGTTGCTGAGATGAAGTCTGCTTTGCTTGTTGTCGCGTTTGAACAGATGCATGAGGATCACCAATGATATTATCAATGGGGTGATCCTTATGTATACGAGTTTCTAGTATGGCACCTGGCACGAGATCCACACCCAGATTGTTCAAATCTCCCTCAGTTTCAGTAATGACTAACTCTTCTTCTTCTCCTTCATCTTCAGGAGAAAACAGGTGAGAGTAGGCTATTGTTTCTTCCATTTCATCTTCTTCTTGAGGTTCCTCTAAAGGAGGCATGTTTGGATCATATGGAAGCTCCTTTGTGTAGTTATAAACTGTTTTAGAAGGAGCAGCCGAAGATGATGGAGTAGGAGATGGTGTTGATGGTGGTGATTTGGTAGTTGTTTGTGGTTGTGTGGGTGTTGGTGAAGGTGTAGGTGTAGTTTGTGGAGGTGTAGGATTAGTCGGTGGAGGTGCGGGTGTTGCATTGGAATTTGGGTTGGATGGTTTATTATTAACAGGTGTATCTTGAGTAAGATCAAGCTCATGAAGTATAGAAACCAATTCTTCCGTTTCATCTTCTTTCGGAATATTGAAAGAGTTGAAGAGGTTTCCATAGTTGAAAAACCAATCCGGACCCGTTCCTTGAGGAGGTTCCGTATACCTTAAACATTTCACTTCAAAATGCTCCTCAATCTGATTCGTTGATTTGTTAAAGACTCTTTTGTTCGGAGAGTTGACTGAATATCCAAGAAAAATCCCTTCAACAGCTTTATCACCAAACTTAGAGACCTTATCTTTTGTTATCATGATCAGACATGGACACCCAAATGGTTCTAGGAACTGCAGATTTGGCTTACGGTTATTGAAAAGTTCATAACATGTTTTGTTCTTTTTCTTAACCGTGAGTACTATGTTGAGAACATAACAGGCAGTATTTACTGCCTCAGCCCAGAAGATAATTGGTAACTTGGAGTCAGCTAACATAGTCCGAGCTGTCTCGATGATTGTCCTGTTCTTTCTTTCTGCAACTCCATTCTGTTGTGGAGTTCTTGGAGCACTAAATTGATGCTCAATACCTCTTGTAGCACAAAACAATTCGAGAGTTGAGTTCTTGAATTCAGTTCCATTGTCGCTTCGTATCCTTTTCACCTTCAAGTTGCACAGATTTGCCAACTTGTCCAACAAATATACCAGAATCTCAGGAGTTTCCCCCTTTGTGGTCAAAAAATAAACCCACGAAAACCTTGAGTAGTCATCAGTAACTACCAAGCAGTAAAACCGACCACCAATGCTCTTTGTAGAAACTGGACCGAAAAGATCCATATGCAGTAGTTCCAATGGAGCATTTATGGAATTCACCTGCTTAGACTTATGGGACTTCTTACGTAGTTTTCCTTTTTGGCAGGAGATACAGTCATCCTTTAAAGCAAATGACTGTTTCGGAACTCCTAGCACTAGGTCATTTTTGGTCAAGAAATTCATTTTTCGGAAATGAATATGTCCCATTCGTCTGTGCCAAAGCAGTGATTCCTTTTCAGAAGCCTTAGACAAGAGACACGTATACTCGTTCGAGGTCTCAACAGTTCTCATGTTCAAAATGTATGTGTCATTCTTTCTTGGTGCTCTCAGTAACACCCATTCTTCTGGAATGACATACCCAGGCTTCAGTATCACGCACTCTGTCTTTGTGAACGCAGTAGTATAATCCTTATCACAGACCTGTGAAACACTTAGCAAGTTGTGCGTAAGCTGTTCCACGTAGTTCACATTTTCAAAACTAACATTGCCGTTAGTTAACGTTCCTCTTCCAGAAATGGTTCCCCCAGTATCTCCAGCAAAAGCAACATATCCTCCTGCGTATGGTTTAATATCCACAAGAAGAGATACATTGCCTGTCATATGTCGCGAGCAGCCGCTATCCAAATACCATTCACTATCTTTAACACGTTCTGACTGCTGCAACACACAAACGAAAGAAGATTAGTGAGAAACGGTGACCCAAGCCTTTACAGACTTAGGTCGACCGTGGTCATCAACAATAATCACGTCAGATAGGATTTTATCTTTAAACAAATTAGAATTTTTATCTGATGTGTTATTGTTGACGACTGAAGAGTCAACATCAGACTCTTTACGTTTCCAAACTTTTGAAGATTCGGAATTGGTAATCGAAGTAATGTTGGGCTTTTGAATTGGCAAAGATTTTTGCTCAACATTACTTGGTTTCGAAACAGGCTTGGGAGAGTTTGAGTAACGCCTAGGTGGAGATTTAGAAAAAGAGTTTCTATAAACAGATGTCCTTGGCATCTCTCTCCCATATCGCTGATTTGACAGCTTTGGACATTCACGGATTAAATGTCCTTGTTTCTTGCAGTAGAAACAAGAACGAGTCTCAACAAACGGTTGAGGCTGAGGAATTACCACAGGAGGTGGAGAAACATTTCTAGAACATGAACATTGAGTACACGTCTTAGAAGATGTTTGTTTTGGTTGAGAGGTTGAAGTTGATGGTTTATCATACGAAACATTTTCATTTAATAATTTTCTTTGCAAAATCTTTACAGGTGACTGTAAAGTTTGTTGTTTCGAGTTTAAAACCTTGGCTTTTCCCTTATTTGGTTGAACCTTAATTTCAGGTTCAACCTTTGAAATCACTTTTTCAGGTTTAACAGCAACCTTCTTAACCTCAGGATACTCCTGATCCGTAATGTCCTCAATCTCAACAATCTCCTCAATAATAACAGGAGATTCATTCTTTAACTCAACACTCTCCTTAACACTAACAGGAGATTCATGCACAGACTTAACAAACGTTGGCAAGGGGTACTCTGGCCGCTTGGTTTTCTCCTTTGCCAGTTTGTTATGTTTGGTCTCTTTAGCATCTTTGGCTTTTATACCATAAAGCTTTGACCAATCAACTGGAATCTCTTCAAAGCCTTCCTTAACAGGCAGGGGACAGTGAGTAGTAGGAGAAGGGACTGAGTTGTATCCCAATCCCTCATTCTTTTTCCCTTTAGTACCGTGCTTGCTAAGAATTTCATTAAAGACAACCGTTGAGGAATTTGAACCTAAGATTTTACTCTTATAATTCTCATACTCATCTTTTAAATCTGTAAGTTCTTTCTTTAGCAGCTCAATTTCAACAAGATAGCTTTTAATGGCATCTTCTTGACTAAAAACCTTAGATTTATATTTTTGAGTATCTAACCGATGAGCCTCAAGATGTTTTTCATAAAGTTTCTCATTAGCTTTTAAAAAATTATTTGAGTCGGTTAGTTTTTCATTCTTTTTCCTCAACTCAGCAGTCTCTGTCTGATATGCCTTTAGAGATTCAGTTAAGTTAATGCATGAAATACAATTTAACGGTTCATCATGTACCTCATTCACAATGTGAGCCATCAGACACTGTTGGTAATGCTGGGAGACAGGCGTCCAATCTTGACTTGTAGGCTCAAAAGCAATCAGGGCATTATCAGCAGGCCCTTTCTTAGAAACTTCCATTTCTTTGGCCTTTGGAGGAGTAGAAGGTGTTGTGAATCCCGATGCTGGCATTTTGGGTTTCTCGCACTCCCTGGCGAAGTGACCCAAATTTTGACAATTGTAACATCGGACCTTACTCTTGTCAAATCCGAAGCCAGTCTTTCCATCACCTTCCAAGCTTTTACGCCCTGTCCTCTGCAAGAACTTTTGAATTCTTCGGGTGATCATTGCCACATTCCAAGTTAAATCCATTTGCTCCAGATCATCTTCATCAAGCTGAGCATAGTCTTCCTTAGTCAGTTCCAAAGTAAGATTTGGTTGAGTAACCAAATCCTTGTATGAGCTTAAGAAAGCTGTGTAAATGGCAGCTTGCTCCTGAATAGCAGGTGAGACTTGAACCTGTTGTTGATTTGAAGAAGGTCCAGTCATGAAAACAGAATGAATCCCATCGGAAGAAGAAGAAGAGGTTGATGGAGCATTTGTATTTGTCACGAAGGCGACTCCAGATCCATAAGTCTTTCCAGAGTTGATCTGAACACCATACACACTAGGATTTTGAACAGCAGCACCAGACCTAGTTTCTTTCTTCTTAATCTCCATCGCGTGAGCTTGAAGATCCCCTATCAACGTATCCAAAGACATGTTTGCAAGTTCTTCATTTTCTTTTAAAAATTGAACTTTAACATCCCAAGAACTTGGCAACACATCCAGTAGCTTCTTATTTACTTCAATTGAAGGAAAAGTATAACCCCCTTCAAACAACTCACCAACTAACCGTGAGTACCTAGTGAATAAAGAAGTCATGTCTTCATTAGGAAGGATGTCAAAGATATCGTACTGTTTCTTAATCAGTTCGAGCTTGGCTTCCTTGTACTTATCATTTCCTCCACAACGAGTTTCAATTGCCTTCCATAAATCAAAGGCTGTTTCATGAGTTCTGAAAAGCCATAGAACATCCTTGGTTAGACACATTTTAATCATTGAAAAAGACTTTCTTTCAGTATCAAAATCTTTCTTCTCCTCGGGAGACATAGCTTTATAGGTCTTAGCAGGACGAATACCACGGTATTCCCCTTCAGCTAATGGAGCTACATAACGCTCGCGTAATGGTCCCCATAATTCTGGACAATGAAAATCAATGTATTGCTCAACTCGGTCTCTCCAGTATACATAATCCATGTCCGCAGTAAATAGTGGAGGTTTATTACTTGAACCTATGTCATTACTTTGTTTAATCATTTCTCTCAGACCTCTAATATCCTCTTTATCAGCTGCCATTTTAAAAAAAATAAAAAAAAACTTCTGATCTTAGCGACGTAGGTAAGTACGTCGCACAAAGATTATGCGACGGCGTTAGGTACGTCGCAAAAAGCAAAGGATTCAATTAAGAATCAGAAATAGCGACGTTGAGAGGTACGTCGCAGAGGACGTCGCAGAATCACACTATGCGACGTTGAGAGGTACGTCGCAGATGACGTCGCAACAGTACGTCGCACAGACTAATTAAAGTCCAAATTACTACGTCGCACGCGACGTCGCAGCTGACGTCGCAGGTAACGTCGCAAAACGCGCTGAGCAGCGGCCACAAACCCTAAAAACGAATTTTTAACCCAAAAATCAAAACCACGAATGTCGAAAGACAGAAACCTTCAATATTCCCAGTAATAATGATCGAAAACCTGTAAAAACACAAACCAAACGTAATAAACACGAAAACTCACGAATATCACGTCCTTTTAAATCCCAAACTCGATCCGAATCGCCAAAAACAAGCACTCGCTGCTCTGATACCAGTTGTTTGTCCCAAACCTTGGATCTAGTACGAACCGAGTCACTCAATCGTTTGCGGAATCAACGATTAAGTTATAAACTAAACACACGAATAATCAATACACAATGAATATCAAACGAAACGTATTATATTGAATAGTAATCGGTCAGATTACAGGGATTTCGACTAATTATGTTTAGGGTTTCGTCCACCCTAAAACAGAAAACATAAAACATTTAAATACAAAACTGGCACCTGCGACGTCGCACGCTACGTCGCAGGCCCAAGCCCATGCGACGTTGGCTACGTCGCAGGCCCAAAACCTGACGTCACACCTGTGACGTTACGCGCTACGTCGCAGGAGTTAGGAAACACAAATCTAAATACAAACTACGAGCTAGACCAACTGACAGACACTAAACATGTACCAACATCATGAATCTGTGAATTGATAAGTTTGTTAACACTCTTAGATGCATGTTCTAAGTTACTTACATTTAGTCTAATGATATCTCTCTCACATGTGACCTCAGCAAGTTTCTTAGTTAACAATTCTACTTTATCTTTAAAAGTGTCTCTCTCCCACCTAGCATATTCAATGTCATATTTATACTGTGTTGCATTGACTTCATATGCTTTTATCTGTTTTTCAAGATTTTCAATGGCTGCTATGGTGTGTTTACTTTTAATTTCCCATTGTTTTAGTTCCTCACACACTCTTAAATTATGAACCCTATAATGTTTAACAGTTTGTTTACACACAGCAGAACATAATTTAGCTTGTACCTCATATGGAATTTCTGACTTTTTGTCAGATTCAGCAATGGCCATCAACGAGTGATTCTGAACTTCATGCTCTTCCTGATCACTCCAGTCAAAACCAAGTCCATCTTGAGATACCAATGCATTTGATGTACCACCCAGAATTGGTACATTCCTTCTTTGTATCACATTCCCATTGCCTGCTTTCTGCCCATTCTAATCTTGTCTTGGACTTCTACATTCTCTAGCAAAGTGCCCCATCTTATGACAGTTGAAGCATTCTACTTTACTCTTATCAAACCAGGTGGCATCATTCCTTTGATTTGAAAATTTGTTCCTTCCAGTTCTATTCATGAACCTTTTAGCTCTTTGTGTAATCAAAGCTATCTGCCACTTAATATCCATCTCTTCCAGATCACCAGAATTGATCTGCTCCAGATCTTCATTAGTAAGTGATAAGTTCACATTACTAGCAAAGAAAGACTCTAACATATCATCATTAGATCTAGTTTGTGATGAACTAGACCCTCCAGAACCTTTTGATCCACCTACGGACATGAAAGCAGCATTATGAGTCTGTCTAGATGATTGCTTTTTGTTCTCAACTTCAGGTTCAAAATTCCTCAGATCATTATAGATGTCTTCCAACTCTTTGACTTCTATATCTGTACTTTGTCTTAATCCTACAGTATAGATTGTCCATTCTTCACCTAATGATCTTAAGAATTTTCTATTCAGATCATCCTTATTAATTTTTACCTTGTGATTTTCCAATTCTCCAACTAATTTTGTAAACCTATCAAAGGTTTGAGTTAGAGTTTCAGTCTTCACATGGTTAAAATTCTTAAACTGTTGCTTTAACAACGATCTCTTATTCTTCTTTGTGTTATCATTCCCTCCAAACCTCTTTTGAATTGCCTCCATCAGAACTTTAGCATCTTCACAGTTTACAAACTTACTCTGATATTCATTGGGAATAGATAACAACAGTGTACTTAATGCCTTGTATTCTGTTGATCTTACTTTTCGTTCAGCATCAGTTGTAGGTGGTGGTCGTTCTTGCCTTGCTCCATCACCATCCACCGGATAAGGAGGACCATTAACAACCACATCCCACATATGATAATCTGTGAGAAGCATGTATTATTTGATCCTATTCTTCCATAGATCAAACTCATCTGGCCTAAGCATAGGTATCTTAGTAACCAAAGTTCCTTCATTGTTTTCTGATGCCATTGAAATAAAACTTAAGAACGAACTAAAACCTTAATAAAACGATTTCTTTCTTGATCTTTTACCGATTCAAAGCTTTCCAAAGCTCTGATACCACTTTGTTAAACCCTTAACAATCGATTCTGTAAAGCTTTGACAATGTATTAAACAACTGCGGAATAATTGTTTAATATTAAGTAAAGAACAAGAATATGCAATAACTTGAATAACACGTAATTAACTTTAAAGCTTCAATCTTATTAATCAACAAGAAGAATACACAGATGTATTAGGGTTAACACCTTGAAGCTACGAACTACTTTTCTATGTTCTAAGGATCTCTATTTATAGTGCATAGAGTCCTGTTCAAGTCATCCTACAGATATGGAAAGTAAATCAATTCCATATACAACTCAAACTCTTATAACCGCCATAATAATATAAACAGTCATAACGACATGTTTACACTAACAGTAATAACCATAAACCTCTAGATAGTTATGACTTTGATTTAAAAACACAGTCATAACAATACAATCAGTAATAACTACTTGACTCGAATATAACTAACAGCAACAAAATCTTCAAGCAGTCATAATGACTTGTACAAACAGTCATAAGCTGACTTGGTAATTTCAAACCAAATAGATCAGACTCTACCTTGGTGTCATAAAAAAAAAGTAGCAAAGAAACCATACGATTATGCAAGATAATATGAATGAGGTTAAATTGGAGCGAAATTTGGAAAATGGTGTTACGATTGTAAAAGATTTGGAGATGATAAATGAACTAGAAAGTGAAGCCATGATTGATTTCGCGTTATCTCCGACACTTAAAAAAAAAATCCCTTAATCGGAAAAATGTAGCAAAACGCGCTACGATTTTGTGTAAAGTTAAATGAGGAGAAAAAAGTGTATACGGTGTGGATATTTGCATTTAAACAAAAGTTAACACAACAATATAGACAGCAAATAAGAAATTTTGGCATCATTTTTAAAAAAATGTTAAAAATTGGTGTCCTAAAAAAAAAATAGCAAAGAAACCATACGATAATGCTAGGATAATATGAATGAGGTTAAATTGGAGCGTAATTTGGAAAATGGTGTTATAATAGTGAAAGATTTGGAGATGATAAATGAACTAGAAAGTGAAGCCATGATTGATTTCGTGTTATCTCCGACATTTAAAAAGAAAAAAAAAAAAAAACCCTTAATCGGAAAAAAGTAGCAAAACGCACTACGATTTTGTGTAAATTTAAATGAGGAGAAAAAAGTATACACGGTGTGGATATTTTCATTTAAACAAAAGTTAACACACCAATATAGACAGCAAATAAAAATTTTGGCATCATTTTTAAAAAATTGTTAAAAGTTGGTGTCATCAAAAAAATTTAGCAAAGAAACCATATGATTATGCTAGATAATATGAATGAGCTTAAATTGGAGCGAAATTTGGAAAATAGTGTTATAATTGTGAAAAGATTTGGAGATAATAAATGAACTAGAAAGTGAAACCATGATTGATTTCGCGTTATCTCCGACACTTAAAAAAAAAAAACCTTAATCGGAAAAAAGTAGCAAAACGGGCAACGATTTTGTGTAAAGTTAAATGAGAAGAAAAAAGTGTGTACAGTGTGGATATTTGCATTTAAACAAAAGTTAACACACCAATATAGACAGCAAATATGAAATTTTGGCATCATTTTTAAAAAATTTTTAAAAATTGGTGTCATAAAAAAAAAGTAGCAAAGAAACCATACGATTATGCTAGATAATATGAATGAGGTTAAATTGGAGCTAAATTTAGAAAATGGTGTTATGATTGTGAAAGATTTGGAGATTATAAATGAAATAGAAAGTGAAGCCATGATTGATTTCGCGTTATCTCCAACACTTAAAAAAAAAACCCTTAATCGGAAAAAAGTAGCAAAACGCGCTACGATTTTGTGTAAAGTTAAATGAGGAGAAAAAGTGTATACAGTGAGAATATTTGCATTTAAACAAAAGTTAACACACAAATATAGACAACAAATAAGATATTATGGCATCATTTATAAAAACTTGTCATAAATTGGTGTCATAAAAAAAAGTAGCAAAAAAAACCATACGATTATGAAAGATAATATGAATGAGGTTAAATTGTAGCGAAATTTGGAAAATGGTGTTATGATTGTAAAAGATTTGGAGATGATAAATGAACTATAAAGTGAAGCCATGATTGATTTCGCGATATCTCTGACACTTAAAAAAAAAAATCCCTTAATCGAAAAAAGTAGCAAAACGCGCTACGATTTTGTGTAAAGTTAAATGAGGAGAAAAAAGTGTATACGGTGTGGATATTTGCATTTAAACAAAACTTAACACAACAATATAGACAAAAAATAAGAAATTATGGCATCATTTAAAAAAAAATGTTAAAAATCGGTCTCATAAAAAAAAGTAACAAAGAAACCATACGATTATGCTAAATAATATGAATGCGGTTAAATTGGAGCGAAATTTGGAAAATGGAGTTATAATTGTGAAAGATTTGGAGATGATAAATGAACTAGAAAGTGAAGCCATGATTAATTTCGCGTTATCTCCGACACTTAAAAAAAAAACCCTTAATCGTAAAAAGTAGCAAAACGCGCTACGATTTTTTGTAAAGTTAAATAAGGAGAAAAAAGTGTATACGGTGTGGATATTTGCATTTAAACAAAAGTTAACACACCAATATAGACAACAAATAAGAAATTTTGGCATCATTTTAAAAGATTTTTTAAAAATTGGTGTCATAAAAAAAAAGTAGCTAAGAAACCATACGATAATGCTAGATAATATGAATGAGGTTAAATTGGAGCGAAATTTGGAAAATGGTGTTATAATTGTGAAAGATTTGGAGATGATAAATAAACTAGAAAGTGAAGCCATGATTGATTTCGCGTTATCTCCGACACATAAAAAAAAAAAAAAACCTTAATCGAAAAAAAGTAGAAAAATGCCCTACGATTTTGTGGAAAATTAAATGAGGAGAAAAAAGTGTATACGTGTGGATATTTGCATTTAAAAATAAGTTAACACACCAATATAGACAGCAAATAAGAAATTTTGGCATCATTTTAAAAAAATTGTTAAAAATTGGTGTCATAAAAAAAATAGCAAAGAAACCATACGATTATGCTAGATAATATGAATGAGGTTAAATTGGAGCGAAATTTGGAAAATGGTGTTATAATTGTGAAAGATTTGGAGATGATAAATGAACTAGAAAGTGAAGCCATGATTGATTTCGCGATATCTCCAACACTTAAAAAAAAAACCTTAATCGGAAAAAAGTAGCAAAACGCGCTACGATTTGGTGTAAAGTTAAATGAGGAGAAAAAAGTGTATACAGTGTGGATATTTGCATTTAAACAAAAGTTAACACACCAATATAGACAGCAAACAAGATATTTTGGCATCATTTTAAAAAAATTGTCATAAATTGGTGTCATCAAAAAAGTAGCAAGAAAAACCATACGATTATGAAAGATAATATGAATGAGGTTAAATTGTAGCGAAATTTGGAAAATGGTGTTATGATTGTAATTGATTTGGAAATGATAAATGAACTAGAAAGTGAAGCCATGATTGATTTCGCGATATCTCTAACACTTAAAAAAAAAAAAATCCCTTAATCGGAAAAAAGTAGCAAAACGCGCTACGATTTTGTGTAAAGTTAAATGAGGAGACAAAAGTGTATACGGTGTGGATATTTGCATTTAAACAAAAGTTAACACACCAATATAGACAACTCAAGCAAGAGAGAAAGAAGTCTAGAAATTTTGGCATCATTTTAAAAAAAATGTTAAAAATTGGTGTCATAAAAAAAAAAGTAAACCATACGATTATGCTAAATAATATGAATGAGGTTAAATTGGAGCGAAATTTGGAAAATTGTGTTATAATTGTGAAAGATTTGGAGATGATAAATGAACTAAAAAGTGAAGCCATGTTTGATTTCGCGTTATCTCCGACACTTTAAAAAAAAACCCTTAATCGTAAAAAGTAGCAAAAATGCGCTACGATTTTTTGTAAAGTTAAATGAGGAGAAAAAAGTGTATACGGTGTGGATATTTGCATTTAAACAAAAGTTAACACACCAATATAGACAACAAATAAGAAATTTTGGCATCATTTTAAAAGATTTTTTAAAAATTGATGTCATAAAAAAAAAGTAGCAAAGAAACCATACGATAATGCTAGATAATATGAATGAGGTTAAATTGGAGCGAAATTTGGAAAATGGTGTTATAATTGTGAAAGATTTGGAGATGATAAATGAACTAGAAAGTGAAGCCATGATTGATTTCGCGTTATCTCCGACACATAAAAAAAAAAAAACCTTAATCGAATAAAAGTAGAAAAATGCCCTACGATTTTGTGGAAAACTAAATGAAGAGAAAAAAGTGTATACGTGTGGATATTTGCATTTAAAAATAAGTTAACACACTAATATAGACAGCAAATAAGAAATTTTGGCATCATTTTAAAAAAATTGTTAAAAATTGTGTCATAAAAAAAATAGCAAAGAAACCATACGATTATGCTAGATAATATGAATGAGGTTAAATTGGAGCGAAATTTGGAAAATGGTGTTATAATTGTGAAAGATTTGGAGATGATAAATGAACTAGAAAGTGAAGCCATGATTGATTTCGCGTTATCTCCAACACTTAAAAAAAAAACCTTAATCGGAAAAAAGTAGCAAAACGCGCTACGATATAGTGTAAAGTTAAATGAGTTGAAAAAAGTGTATACAGTGTGGATATTTGCATTTAAACAAAAGTTAACACACCAATATAGACAGCAAATAAGATATTTTGGCATCAGTTTAAAAAAATTGTCATAAATTGGTGTCATCAAAAAAAGTAGCAAAAAAAACCATACGATTATGAAAGATAATATAAATGAGGTCAAATTGTAGCGAAATTTGAAAAATGGTGTTATGATTGTGAAAGATTTGGAGATGTTAAATGAACAAGAAAGTGAAGCCATGATTGATATCGCGTTATCTCTGACACATAAAAAAAAAAAAAAAAACCTTAATCGAAAAAAAGTAGAAAAATGCCCTACGATTTTGTGGAAAATTAAATGAGGAGAAAAAAGTGTATACGTGTGGATATTTGCATTTAAAAATAAGTTAACACACTAATATATACAGCAAATAAGAAATTTTGGCATCATTTTAAAAAAATTGTTAAAAATTGTGTCATAAAAAAAATAGCAAAGAAACCATACGATTATGCTAGATAATATGAATGAGGTTAAATTGGAGCGAAATTTGGAAAATGGTGTTATAATTGTGAAAGATTTGGAGATGATAAATGAACTAGAAAGTGAAGCCATGATTGATTTCGCGTTATCTCCAACACTTAAAAAAAAAAACCTTAATCGGAAAAAAGTAGCAAAACGCGCTACGATTTGGTGTAAAGTTAAATGAGGAGAAAAAAGTGTATACAGTGTGGATATTTGCATTTAAACAAAAGTTAACACACCAATATAGACAGCAAATAAGATATTTTGGCATCATTTTAAAAAAATTGTCATAAATTGGTGTCATCAAAAAAAGTAGCAAAAAAAACCATACGATTATGAAAGATAATATAAATGAGGTCAAATTGTAGCGAAATTTGAAAAATGGTGTTATGATTGTGAAAGATTTGGAGATGTTAAATGAACAAGAAAGTGAAGCCATGATTGATATCGTGTTATCTCCAACACTTAAAAAAAAAAAAACCCTTAATCGGAAAAAAGTAGCAAAACGCGCTAAAATTTTGTGTAAAGTTAAATGAGGAGAAAAAAGTGTATACAGTGTGGATATTTGCATTTAAACAAAAGTTAACACACCAATATAGACAGCAAACAAGATATTTTGGCATCATTTTAAAAAAATTGTCATAAATTGGTGTCATCAAAAAAGTAGCAAGAAAAACCATACGATTATGAAAGATAATATGAATGAGGTTAAATTGTAGAGAAATTTGGAAAATGGTGTTATGATTGTAATTGATTTGGAGATGATAAATGAACTAGAAAGTGAAGCCATGATTGATTTCGCGATATCTCTGACACTTAAAAAGAAAAAATCCCTTAATCGGAAAAAAGTAGCAAAACGCGCTACGATTTTGTGTAAAGTTAAATGAGGAGAAAAAAGTGTATATGGTGTGGATATTTGCATTTAAACAAAAGTTAACACACCAATATAGACAACAAATTAGAGATTTTGGCATCATTTAAAAAAAAAATGTTAAAAATTGGTGTCATAAAAAAAAAGTAGCAAAGAAACCATACGATTATGCTCAATAATATGAATGAGGTTAAATTGGAGAGAAATTTGGAAAATGGTGTTATAATTGTGAAAGATTTGGAGATGATAAATGAACTAGAAAGTGAAGCAATGATTGATTTCGCGTTATCTCCGACACTTAAAAAAAAATTCCCTTAATCGGAAAAAGTAGCAAAACGCGCTACGATTTTGTGTAAAGTTAAATGAGGAGAAAAAAGTGTATACGGTGTGGATATTTTCATTTAAACAAAAGTTAACATACCAATATAGACAACAAATAAGAAATTTTGGCATCATTTTAAAAAAAAATCATAAAAATTGGTCTCATGAAAAAAAGTAGCTCAGAAACCATACGATTATGCTAAATAATAGGAATGAGGTTAAATTGGAGCGAAATTTGGAAAATAGTGTTATAATTGTGAAAGATTTAGAGATGATAAATGAACTAGAAAGTGAATCCATGATTGATTTCGCGTTATCTCCGACACTTAAAAAAAAAAAACCCTTAATCGGAAAAAAGTAGCAAAACGCGCTACGATTTTGTGTAAAGTTAAATGAGGAGAAAAAAGTGTATACGGTGTGGATATTTGCATTTAAACAAAAGTTAACACACCAATATAGACAGAAAATAAGAAATTTTGGCATCATTTTAAAAAAATTGTCAAAAATTGGTGTAATAAAAAAAAGTAGCAAATAAACCATGCAATTATGCTAGATAATATGAATGAGGTTAAATTGGAGCGAAATTTGGAAAATGGTGTTATAATTGTGAAAGATTTGGAGATGATAAATGAACTAGAAAGTGAAGACATGATTGATTTCGCGTTATCTCCAACACTTAAAAAAAAAAAACCTTAATCGGAAAAAAGTTGCAAAACGCGCTACGATTTTGTGTAAAGTTAAATGAGGAGAAAAAAGTGTATACAGTGTGGATATTTGCACTTAAACAAAAGTTAACACACCAATATAGACAGCAAATAAGATATTTTGGCATCATTTTAAAAAAATTGTCATAAATTAGTGTCATCAAAAAAAGTAGCAAAAAAAACCATACGATTATGAAAGATAATATGAATGAGGTTAAATTGGAGAGAAATTTGGAAAATAGTGTTATGATTGTAAAAGATTTGGAGATGATAAATGAACTAGAAAGTGAAGCCATGATTGATTTCGCGATATCTCTGACACTTGAAAATAAATTCCCTTAATTGGAAAAAAGTAGCAAAACGCGTTACTATTTTTGAAAGTCCCTTTCGCGTAGGATCTCATCGGATCGTTTGTTTGATTGTGAATGCGGAATAATAAACAATCAATAACTAATTCACAAACACACAAATCTCTATAATGTTTTCGTATATATTCACACTTGAAAGTAAACGTTTACAATCTCGTTCTCTCTTCTTTCTCTCACACAAAACGGCTCCCTTTTTCTCTAACTAGTCCAACCCTAATTTTGAGTTTAACTCTTCTATTTATAGTGTAATCTGACCTACATGCGACACTAGCCAAGTGTCGCAGGAGCCGACCCGTGCGACACTAGCTAAGTGTCTCATATTGCGACACTAGTTAAGTGTCGCATATAGTGTCGCAGGTCAACATTTGTGTATATTTTCTATTTCACTATTCGTTTACAGACTCATATATACACACTAAACACTATACATACGCAGACTAATTGACTTTGACAATTACAAACGTTTTACCAACTGACTGACACACAAAATGCACCAACAAACTCCCCCATGTCAGCAGCTTGGTCAAATAAGTCTTCAATCAGTCTTCATCAACAACCTCTTCATGTCTTCAACAATTCGGAATCTCCCCCATTGAGATAGCATGGTCTTCATAAAAATCTTGACATTCAGATTCATGTGATTGACACACATTTATCATATAATAAGATCTTCAAACTCCGTGACCATTTCTCAATCATCAGCAGCTTCTCCAATAGAATTTATCTTCACAGTCTTTTGGAGAGCAACCGACATCATTTACATCTTCAATATTTGACTTTGACAAGATACGTGATATTTGAAGAAAATAACATAGAAATAAAATCTTTTTGGATTTTCTTTATAAATGAAAAGTAAAGAACGAAGATTAAAATAAATTTGGGATAGAATTGTTTTAGGTCTGCTTAGGGATCATATCAGGCCAACATGCAATTATTAGGAAATAGTAAGTGTTATTTTGATTATCAGTATACTTGTCCATTTTAAATTTACTTAGCATATTTAAAACACCTTTTATAAAAATTATTTCAAAACGATTATTGGTATTGTTTGGCCACTTAAACATGTTACAACCATGTCTGTGAGCTAACCTTTTATTGTTAGTATGAATATTTCTCTGTGGTCCCCACCATAGACATACCCCTATAACCCAGACATGAACATAGTTTCCATATTCAGAAGGAATAAAAGAAAATCATCTTTAAGAATCAAGCCAGCGGTGACAGGTCTGTACCGACGTACAACAGAGCAACATAACTTGATTCAGGTTTAAGCAAAACTGAACGCAATCAAATCGAACTTGGAGTTTTCCAAACGGCGACCTTGTTCAGTACCTTAAGATTTAAGACTTTTCAAGTGCATTGACTTGCGTTTGCTTAGTTTTGAGTTTATGCTAACTGAGACCAGTTCTGTACTTACGTACAACAGAGGAAACAACCAGCATAAACCCCCAAATGATTTCAGATAAAAATTCCAAAGATAGAAATATGTCAAGTTACGCTAAGGAATTAAGACATTCAGTCGTACATCACAAGGTGTTTACCACAAGATAGTAGACACGTATTTAAATTACTTCTTAATAACCCAGAGACCGGTGTGTATCATGCCTACCAATACATCGTATGATGAAGCTAGTTTTTATAAAAACTGTAGTAAGTATGCTAGATAAACCTACTGACACATCAAGGATAAACCTTAAAATTTCCATTTTGTGCATGTCACCTGATGTACTATCATATCTTAAGTTGTTTACAGACACAATCCAACATTTCCAAGAATTAAGAATCTTGCTGTTCACATTTCTGATCCAAGTAATCAGAAATTTTAATATTTAAAATTACTCCCCCTGAACAGCAAATTCTTATATCCCCCTTAAACATATTTTTTGTATTTTTTAATTTTAACAAATTTTGCAACATTGCACTTCTTTGATACTAAAAAGTACAAAGAATGGGTGTTGCATTGATAACAAAATAAAAAAAAATAGATAAAATTTAAATAAAAGTTTCAAAATCACATATCAAGTCAAGTCAAATGCCTTTTAGCACTTTTACCACCTCGAAACACTTCGAAAAACATCTCATCCAATCACAAATCATCACCGTCAAAACAATCTTCCAACAATATCCACATTCTTGCAGTCACTAAAAATATTAGCTGTCAAAAACCTGACTGCATCACCATAAACAATCAAACATTAGTACTTATGGGACACCCAAGCCTTGATAGACTTGGGTTGTCCATGGTCATCCATAACCATCACATCAATGAGTTTATGATATTTTAAAAACTCAGCAGATTTTATTGATGTGTTGTTTGTGGATTTTGGTTTCCAAACCTGCTTAGGTTCAGATGATTTGTTTTCAACAATGTTATGCTTTTGAACTTGAGGTCTACTAGGCACAACTTTGTTTACTCTTTCCACGGGTTTGGGAGAAGAGGATGCAAATCTTGACATAGGCGAATACGAGCCACGCCTTGAAAAAGATTTTGAAAATGAATTCCTAAAAGAAGAAGTTCTTGGCATCCCTCTACCAAACCTATCTAGGGATAATAGCCTACAATCCCTAATTATATGTCCTTGTTGTCCACAATGGAAACAAGAACGTCGTTCCACAAAAGATTGATTCCAATGGGTTCCCTCAAATCGTTTCGGTGGAGGACAATACATAGAAGGTCTATTAACAGGAACATTTGTTGAACATGCACTCTTTGGTATATATGTTGAAGTAGATGTTCCTGAGGCTGAGTTGGTTGATGTTGAGCATTTATTATTTTCAGATTTATCAACCATTTTATCTTTCTTTGTATCCTTTTTAACATTTGTAACCTGGAAAGATTCATTGTCAACCTTAGCTTTGCCTTTGCATTTAAAACGTTCATCAATTTCATTTGTAATGATGAAATTTTCAGGTTTGACATTTATTTTCTCAACCTTAATGGTAGACTCTTCAGGTATATCTTCTACCTCAACGACCTCCTCAACACTAACTGAAGGAGAATTATCAGACTTGACAAAAGTAGGCAATGGATACTCTGGCCGATTAGTTTTCTCATTTGCCTGCCTTTTGTGATTCGCTTTAGCTTCTTTAGATTTTGTGGCTGGCCATTTTGAATAGTCAGCTACAAAATCTTCAGTGCCCTCCTTAACAGGCAAAGGATAGTAGTTAGTAGGAGGTGGAAAGTAACCCAGTCCAGACTTACTATTCTTATCAGACCTTTGCTTGCTAACGATTTCATCGAAGACATTTTGAGACTGTGAAAAAGTTGAGATTTTTCTATCAAAATACTTAGATCTAGACTTTAACTCATAAAGTTCTTTATTTAAAAGTTAAATGTCTTTAAGATAGCTATTAATAGCATCTTGTTGGCTAAAGACTTTTGATTTATAAGTTTGAGTGTCTAACTTATAAGCCTCAATTTGCTTATCATAAAGTCTCTCATTAGCTTTTAGAAATTTATTTGACTCGGTGAGTTTAACAACTTTTTCTCTCAAGTCTTCATTATCTAACTGAGAGCATTTTAAAGAAGCATCAAGCTTAATACATGATATACAATTAACGGGTTCCTCAGATTCATTATGTACCTCATGTGCATTAGAGTCAACCTCTTTTATTTGAGCCACCATTGCAGTGTGTTGATCCTCTTCTTCGTTTATCAACCTTTTCTTTTGATCATAAGCCTCTATAAGAGCGTCCCATAAATCTGTAGAAGTTGCTTGATTTTTGAATTTATTTATCACAACTTCTGGCAAGCACATGGTAATCATCTCATATGCTCTATTGTCTTTGTCAAACTCTTCTCGTTCCTTGACTGACATTTGTGCTCTTGACTTAAGCACCCCATCGAGTCTTGGTTGCTCATATCAATCAATAGTATTAAACCAGTTCCACAACATTGGATCTTTGTGTTCAATGAAATTCCAAAACTTTATCTTCCAGTTAGCAAAATCACTATAGAATAAAGATGTAGAAGGAGGCATTATCGTACCGAAAGCCATTTCCGAATTTTCCCTCCAAAATTGAATTCGAAAATTTCGAAAACTTTTCGAGTATAGCGAAACTTTTCCGACACTAAATTTAAGCTATTTTAAGCTTAAAAACAAAATTTCAAATTACAAAATTTTTCGCGTTTTTCCCGCCAAAATTTCGTCCGAAAACGTAAAAAAAATGGCCGGGTAAAATGAAACTTTTTCCAGGCTAAAATTGAACACTTTTAAGCCTATGGAAAAATTTCTAGAACGCAAAAATTTTTCGGAATTTCCTGCCAATTTTTTTTTTTTTTTTTTTTATGAGTCACTAGGTAAGTGACGGTATGAGACACTTGCTGAGACACTTGGTAAGTGACGCACTAAGTGACGCTATGAGTCACTAGGTAAGTGACGCTATGAGTCACTTGGTAAGTGACGCTGATCGCGATTTCAGCAGCCCAAAAACCCTAAAATTAGTAAAAATTCGAAACCCTAACGATTTTCGACGAACGAAACACCAAAATTCTTAGAAAATTATTCCAAAAATGATCTAAGCTATCCCCAATGATCAAAAACGAATTAAAACAAGTTAATCGCTCACGTACCTTCGTTTTTAACCCGAAAACTAATCCAAAAATGATCCAATACCACGTAATCCAAAGATTGTGGCTCTGATACCAGTTGAAAGTCCCTTACGCGTAGGATCTGATCGGATCGATTGTTTGATTGTGAATGCGGAATAATAAACAATCAATAACTGATTCACAAACACACAAATCTCTATAACGTTTTCATATATATTCACACTTGAAAGTAAACGTTTACAATCTCGTTCTCTCTTCTTTCTCTCACACAAAATGGCTCCCTTTTTCTCTAACTAGTCCAACCCTAATTTTGAGTTTAACTCTTCTATTTATAGTGTAATCTGACCTACATGCGACACTAGCCAAGTGTCGCAGGAGCCGACCCGTGCGACACTAGCTAAGTGTCGCATATTGCGACACTGACCAAAGTGTCGCAGGTCAACATTTGTGTATATTCTATTTCACTATTCGTTTACAGACTCGCATATACACACTAAACACTATACATACGCAGACTAATTGACTTTGACAATTACAAACGTTTGATCAACTGACTGACACACAAAATGCACCAACAATTTTGTGTAAAGTTAAATGAGGAGAAAAAAGTGTATACGGTGTGGATATTTTCATTTAAACAAAAGTTAACACACCAATATAGACAAAAAAATAGAAATTTTGGCATCATTCAAAAAAAAAAATGTTAAAAATTGGTGTCATAAAAAAAAGTAGCAAAGAAACTATATGATTATGCTGAATAATATGAATGAGGTTAAATTGGAGCGAAATTTGGAAAATGGTGTTATAATTGTGAAAAATTTGGAGATGATAAATGAACTAGAAAGTGAAGCCATGATTGATTTCGCGTTATCTCCGACACTTAAAAAAAATTCCCTTAATCGGAAAAAAGTAGCAAAATGCGCTACGATTTTGTGTAAAGTTAAATGAGGAGAAAAAAGTGTATATGGTGTGGATATTTGTATTTATACAAAAGTTAACACACCAATATAGACAACAAATAAGAAATTTTGGCATCATTTAAAAAAAATGATAAAAATTGGTCTCATAAAAAAAATGTAGCAAAGAAACCATACGATTATGCTAAATAATATGAATGAGGTTAAATTGGAGCGAAATTTGGAAAATGGTGTTATAATGGTGAAAGGTTTAGAGATGATAAATGAACTAGAAAGTGAAGCCATGATTGATTTCGCGTTATCTTCGACACTTCCAAAAAAACCCTTAATCGGAAAAAAGTAGCAAAACGCGCTACGATTTTGTGTAAAGTTAAATGAGGAGAAAAAAATGTATACGGTGTGGATATTTGCATTATAACAAAAGTTAACACACCAATATAGACAGCAAATAAGAAATTTTGGCATCATTTTAAAAAAATTGTTAAAAATTGGTGTCATAAAAAAAAAGTAGCAAAGAAACCATGCAATTATTCTAGATAATATGAATGAGGTTAAATTGGAGCGAAATTTGGAAAATGGTGTTATAATTGTGAATGATTTGGAGATGATAAATGAACTAGAAAGTGAAGCCATGATTGATTTCGTGTTATCTCCAACACGTAAAAAAAAAAAAAAAACCTTAATCGAAAAAAAATAGCAAAACACCCTACGATTTTGTGTAAAATTAAATGAGGAGAAAAAAGTGTATACGGTGTGGATATTTGCATTTAAAAAAAAAGTTAACACACCAATATAGATAGCAAATAAGAAATTTTGGCATCATTTTAAAAAAATTGTTAAAAATTGGTGTCATAAAAAAAAAGTAGCAAAGAAACCATGCAATTATGCTAGATAATATGAATGAGGTTAAATTGGAGCGAAATTTGGAAAATGGTGTTATAATTGTGAATGATTTGGAGATGATAAATGAACTAGAAAGTGAAGCCATGATTGATTTCGCGTTATCTCCAGCACATAAAAAAAAAAAACCTTAATCGAAAAAAAGTAGCAAAACGCCCTACGATTTTGTGTAAATTAAATGAGGAGAAAAAAGTGTATACGGTGTGGATATTTGCATTTAAAAAAAAGTTAACACACCAATATAGACAGTAAATAAGAAATTTTGGCATCATTTTATAAAAATTGTTAAAAATTGGTGTCATAAAAAAAAAAGTAGCAAAAAAACCATACTATTATGCTAGATAATATGAATGAGGTTAAATTGGAGCGAAATTTGGAAAATGGTGTTATAATTGTGAAATATTTGGAGATGATAAATGAACTAGAAAGTGAAGCAATGATTGATTTCGCGTTATCTCCAACACTTAAAAAAAAAACACTGTATCTTAAAAAAGTAGCAAAACGCGCTACGATTTTGTGTAAAGTTAAATGAGGAGAAAAAAGTGTATACGGTGTGGATATTTGCATTTAAACAAAAGTTAACACACCAATATAGACAGCAAATAAGAAATTTTGCCATCATTTTAAAAAAATTGTTAAAAATTGGTGTCATTAAAAAAAGTAGCAAAGAAACCATACGATTATGCTTGATAATATGAATGAGTTTAATTTGGAGCTAAATTTGGAAAATGGTGTTATTTTTGTGAAATATTTGGAGATGATAAATGAACTAGAAAGTGAAGCCATGATTGATTTCGCGTTATCTCGAACGCTTAAAAAAAAAAACCTTAATCGGAAAAAAGTAGCAAAACGCGCTACGATTTTGTCTAAAGTTAAATGAAGAGAAAAAAGTGTATACAGTGTGGATATTTGCATTTAATCAAAAGTTAACACACCAATATAGACAACAAATAAGATATTTTGGCCTCATTTTAAAAAAATTGTCATAAATTGGTGTCACAAAAAAAAGTAGCAAAAAAAACCATACGATTATGAAAGATAATATGAATGAGGTTAAATTGGAGCAAAATTTGGAAAATGGTGTTATGATTGTAAAAGATTTGGAGATGATAAATGAACTAGAAAGTGAAGCCATGATTGATTTCGCGTTATCTCCAACACGTAAAAAAAAAAAAATTCCCTTAATCGGAAAAAAGTAGCAAAACACGCTACGATTTTGTGTAAAGTTAAATGAGGAGAAAAAAGTATATACGGTGTGTATATTTGCATTTTAACAAAATTTAAAACACCAATATATACAACAAATAAGAAATTTTGGCATCATTTAAAAAAAAATGTTAAAAATTTGTGTCATGAAAAAAAAAGTAGCAAAGAAACCATACGATTATGCTAGATAATATGAATGAGGTTAAATTGGAGCGAAATTTGGAAAATGGTGTTATAATTGTGAAAGATTTGGAGATGATAAATGAACTAGAAAGTGAAGAACACATAAAAAAAACCTTAATAAAAAAAAGTAGCAAAACGCGCTACGATTTTGTGTAAAGTAAAATGAGGAGAAAAAGTGTATACGGTGTGGATATTTGCATTTAAACAAAAGTTAACACACCAATACAGACAGCAAATATGAAATTTTGGTATCATTTTAAAAAAATTGTTAAAAATTGGTGTCGTAAAAAAAAAGTAGCAAAGATATTATACGATTATGCTAGATAATATGAATGAAATTAAATTGGAGCTAAATATGGAAAACGGTGTTATGATTGTGAAAGATTTGGAGATGATAAATGAACTAAAAAGTGAAGCCATGATTGATTTCTCATTATCTCCAACGCTAAAAAAAAAAAAAGAAAAAAAAACTTAATCGGAAAAAAGTAGCAAAACGCGCTACGATTTTGTGTAAAGTTAAATGAGGATAAAAAAGTGTATACGGTGTGGATATTTGTATTTAAATAAAAGTTAACACAACAATATAGACAACAAATAAGAAATTTTGGCATAATTTTAAAAAAATTGTTAAAAATTGGTGTTATTAAAAAAAGTAGCCAAGAAACCATACGATTATGCGAGATAATATGAATGAGGTTTAATTGGAGCTAAATTTGGAAAATGGTGTTATGATTGTGAAAGATTTGGAGATGATAAATGAACTAGAAGGTGAAGACATGATTGATTTCATGTTATCTCCAACTCTTAAAAAAAACAAACCTTAATCGGAAAAAAAAGCGAAACGCGCTACGATTTTGTATAAAGTTAAATGAGGAGAAAAAAGTGTATACGGTGTGAATATTTACATTTAAACAAAAGTTAACACACCAATATAGACAGCAAATAAGATATTTTGGCATCATTTTAAAAACTTGTCATAAATTGGTGTCATCAAAAAAGGTAGCAAAAAAAACCATACAATTATGAAAGATAATATGAATGAGGTCAAATTGGAGCGAAATTTGGAAAATGGAGTTATGATTGTAAATGATTTGGAGATGATAAATGAACAAGAAAGTGAATCATGATTGATTTCGCGATATCTCTGACACTTTTAAAAAAAAAAAAACCCTTAATCGAAAAAAAGTATCAAAACGCGCTACGATTTTGTGTAAAATTAAATGAGGAGAAAAAAGTTTATACGGTGTGTATATTTGCATTTAAACAAAAGTTAACACACCAATATAGACAACAAATAAGAAAATTTGGCATCATTTTGTTAAAAATTGGTGTCATGAAAAAAAAGTAGCAAAAAAACATACGATTATGCTAGATAATATGAATGAGGTTAAATTGGAGCGAAATTTGGAAAATGTTGTTATAATTGTAAAAGATTTGGAGATGATAAATGAACTAGAAAGTGAAGCCATGATTGATTTCGCGTTATCTCCAACACTTAAAAAAAAAAAAAAAAAAAACTTAATTGGAAAAAAGTAACAAAAGGCGCTACGATTTTGTGTAAAGTTAAATGAGGAGAAAAAAGTGTATACGGTGTGGATATTTGTATTTAAATAGAAGTTAACACATCAATATAGACAACAAATAAGAAATTTTGGCATCATTTTAAAAAAATTGTTAAAAATTGGTGTCATAAAAAAAAGTAGCAAAGAAACCATACTATTATGCTAGATAATATGAATGAGGTTTAATTGGAGCTAAATTTGGAAAATGGTGTTATGATTGTGAAAGATTTTTAAATGATAAATGAACTAGAAAGTGAAGCCATGATTGATTTCGCGTTATCTCCAACACTTAAAAAAAAAAAAAAACCTTAATCGGAAAAAAGTAGCAAAACGCGCTACGATTTTGTGTAAAGCTAAATGAGGAGAAAAAAGTGTATACTGTGTGGATATTTGCATTTAAACAAAAGTTAACACACCAATATAGACGGCAAATAAGATATTTTGGCATCATTTTAAAAAAATTGTTAAAAATTGGTGTCATCAAAAAAAGTAGCAAAAAAAACCATACGATTATGAAAGATATTATGAATGAGGTTAAATTGGAGACAAATTTGGAAAATGGTGTTATGATTGTAAAAGATTTGGAGATGATAATTGAACTAGAAAGTGAAGCCATGATTGATTTCACGATATCTCTGACACTTAAAAAAAAAAAGTTCCCTTATTCGGAAAAAATAGCAAAACGTGCTACGATTTTGTGTAAAGTTAAATGATGAGAAAAAAGTATATACGGTGTGGATATTTGCGTTCAAACAAAAGTTAACACACCGATATAGACAACAAATAAGAAATTTTGGAATCATTTTAAAAAAAAAATGTTAAAAATTGGTGTCATAAAAAAAAGTAGCATACGATTATGCAAAATAATATGAATGAGGTTAAATTGGAGCGAAATTTGGAAAATGGTGTTATAATTGTGAAAGATTTGGAGATGATAAACGAACTAGAAAGTGAAGCCATGATTGATTTCGCGTTATCTCCAAAACTTAAAAAAAAAAAAAAACCTTAATCGGAAAAAAGTAGCGAAACGCGCTACGATTTTGTGTAAAGTTAAATGAGGATATTTGCATTTAAACAAAAGTTAACACACCAATATAGACAGCCAATAAGAAATTTTGGCATCATTTTAAAAAAATTGTTAAAAATTGGTGTCATTAATAAAAAGTAGCAAAGAAACCATACGATTATGCTAGATAATATGAATGAGGTTAAATTGGAGCTAAATTTGGAAAATAGTGTTATAATTGTGAAAGATTTGGAGATGATAAATGAACTAGAAAGTGAAGCCATGATTGATTTCGCGTTATCTCTAACACATAAAAAAAAAAAACCTTAATCGAAAAAAAGTAGCAAAACGCGCTACGATTTTGTGTAAAATTAAATAAGGAGAAAAAAGTGTATACGGTGTGGATATTTGCATTTAAACAAAAGTTAACACACCAATATAGACAGCAAATGAGAAATTTTGGCATCATTTTAAAAAAATTGTTAAAAATTGGTGTAATAAAAACAAAGTAGCAAAGAAACCATACGATTATGCTAGATAATATGAATGAGGTTAAATTGGAGCGAAATTTGGAAAATGTTGTTATAATTGTGAAAGATTTGGAGATGATAAATGAACTAGAAAGTGAAGCCATGATTGATTTCTCGTTATCTCCAACACATAAAAAAAAACCTTAAAAAAAAAAGTAGCAAAACGCGCTACGATTTTGTGTAAAGTTAAATGAGGAGAAAAAGTGTATACGGTGTGGATATTTGCATTTAAACAAAAGTTAACACACCAATATATACAGAAAATAAGAAATTTTGGCATCATTTTAAAAAAATTGATAAAAATTGGTGTCGTAAAAAAAAGTAGCAAAGAAATCATACGATTATGCTAGATAATATGAATGAGTTAAATTGGAGCTAAATTTGGAAAATGGTGTTATGATTGTGAAAGATTTGGAGATGATAAATGAACTAGAAAGTGAAGCCATGATTGATTTCGCATTATCTCCAACGCTTAAAAAAAAAAAAAAACTTAATTGGAAAAAAGTAGCAAAAAAAACCATACAATTATGAAAGATAATATGAATGAGGTTAAATTGGAGCGAAATTTGGAAAATGGTGTTATGATTGTAAACGATTTGGAGATGATAAATGAACAAGAAAGGGAAGCCATGATTGATTTCGCGATATCTCTGACACTTAAAAAAAAAAAAAACCCCTTAATCGAAAAAAAGTAGCAAAACGCTCTACGATTTTGTGTAAAATTAAATGAGGAGAAAAAAGTGTATACGGTGTGGATATTTGCATTTAAACAAAAGTTAACACACCAATATAGAAAGCAAATAAGAAATTTTTGCATCATTTTAAAAAAATTGTTAAAAATTGGTGTCATAAAAAAAAAGTAGCAAAGAAACCATACGATTATGCTAGATAATATGAATGAGGTTAAATTGGAGCGAAATTTGGAAAATGTTGTTATAATTGTAAAAGATTTGGAGATGATAAATGAACTAGAAAGTGAAGCCATGATTGATTTCGCATTATCTCCAACACTTAAAAAAAAAAAAAACTTAATTGGAAAAAAGTAGCAAAACAAGCTATGATTTTGTGTAAAGTTAAATGAGGAGAAAAAAGTGTATACGGTGTGGATATTTGTATTTAAATAAAAATTAACACATCAATATAGACAAAAAATAAGAAATTTTGGCATTATTTTACAAAAAATTGTTAAAAATTGGTGTCATAAAAAAAAGTAGCAAAGAAACCATACGATTATGCTAGATAATATGAATGATGTTTAATTGGAGCTAAATTTGGAAAATGGTGTTATGATTGTGAAAGATTTTTAGATGATAAATGAACTAGAAAGTGAAGCCATGATTGATTTCGGGTTATCTCCAGCACTTAAAAAAAAAAAAACCTTAATCGGAAAAAAGTAGCAAAACGCGGTACGATTTTGTGTAAAGTTAAATGAGGAGAAAAAAGTGTATACAGTGTGGATATTTGCATTTAAACAAAAGTTAACACACCAATATAGACGGCAAATAAGATATTTTGGCATCATTTTAAAAAATTGTTAAAAATTGGTGTCATCAAAAAAAGTAGCAAAAAAAACCATACGATTATGAAAGATATTATGAATGAGGTTAAATTGGAGAGAAATTTGGAAAATGGTGTTATGATTGTAAAAGATTTGGAGATAATAATTGAACTAGAAAGTGAAGCCATGATTGATTTCACGATATCTCTGACACTTAAAAAAAAAGTTCCCTTATTCGGAAAAAAATAGCCAAACGCGCTACGATTTTGTGTAAAGTTAAATGATGAGAAAAAAGTATATACGGTGTGGATATTTGCATTTAAACAAAAGTTAACACACCGATATAGACAACAAATAAGAAATTTTGGCATCATTTTAAAAAAAAAATGTTAAAAATTGGTGTCATAAAAAAAAAGTAGCATACGATTATGCTAAATTATATGAATGAGGTTAAATTGGAGCGAAATTTGGAAAATGGTGTTATAAATGTGAAAGATTTGGAGATGATAAACGAACTAGAAAGTGAAGCCATCATTGATTTCGCGTTATCTCCAACACTTAAAAAAAAAACCTTAATCGGAAAAAAGTAGCGAAACGCGCTACGATTTTGTGTAAAGTTAAATGAAGATATTTGCATTTAAACAAAAGTTAACACACCAATATAGACAGCCAATAAGAAATTTTGGCATCATTTTAAAAAAATTGTTAAAAATTGGTGTCATTAATATAAAGTAGCAAAGAAACCATACGATTAAGCTAGATAATATGAATGAGGTTAAATTGGAGCTAAATTTGGAAAATAGTGTTATAATTGTGAAAGATTTGGAGATGATAAATGAACTAGAAAGTGAAGCCATGATTGATTTCGCGTTATCTCCAACACATAAAAAAAAAAAACCTTAATCGAAAAAAAGTAGCAAAACGCACTACGATTTTGTGTAAAATTAAATGAGGAGAAAAAAGTGTATACGGTGTGGATATTTGCATTTAAACAAAAGTTAACACCAATATAGACAGCAAATGAGAAATTTTGGCATCATTTTAAAAAAATTGTTAAAAATTGGTGTCATAAAAAAAAAGTAACAAAGAAACCATACGATTATGCTAGATAATAAGAATGAGGTTAAATTGGATCGAAATTTGGAAAATGTTGTTATAATTGTGAAAGATTTGGAGATGATAAATTAACTAGAAAGTGAAGCCATGATTGATTTCGCGTTATCTCCAACACTTAAAAAAAAAAAAAAAACCTTAATCGAAAAAAGTAGCAAAACGCGCTACGATTTTGTGTAAAGTTAAATGAGGAGAAAAAAGTGTATACAGTGTGGATATTTGCATTTAAACAAAAGTTAACACACCAATATAGACGGCAAATAAGATATTTTGGCATCATTTTTAAAAAATTGATAAAAAGTGGTGTCGTAAAAAAAAGTAGCAAAGAAATCATACGATTATGCTAGATAATATGAATGAATTTAAATTGGAGCTACATTTGGAAAATGGTGTTATGATTGTGAAAGATTTGGAGATGATAAATGAACTAGAAAGTGAAGCCATGATTGATTTCGCGATATCTCTGACACTTAAAAAAAAAATTCCCTTAATCGGAAAAAAGTAGCAAAACACGCTACGATTTTGTGTAAAGTTAAATGAGGAGAAAAAAGTGTATACCCTGTGTATTCTTTTATTTTAACAAAAGTTAACACACCAATATAGACAACAAATAAGAAATTTTGGCATCATTTTAAAAAAAATGTTAAAAATTGGTGTCATGAAAAAAAAAAGTAGAAAAAAAACCATACGATTATGCTAGATAATATGAATGAGGTTAAATTGGAGCGAAATTTGGAAAATGGTGTTATAATTGTGAAAGATTTGGAGATGATAAATGAACTAGAAAGTGAAACCATGATTGATTTCGCGTTATCTCCAACACATAAAAAAAAACCTTAATAAAAAAAAGTAGCAAAACGCGCTACGATTTTGTATAAAGTTAAACGAGGAGAAAAAGTGTATACGGTGTGGATATTTGCATTTAAACAAAAGTTAACACACCAATATAGACAGCAAATAAGAAATTTTGGTATCATTTTAAAAAAATTGTTAAAAATTGGTGTCGTAAAAAAAAGTAGCAAAGATATTATACGATTATGCTAGATAATATGAGTGAAATTAAATTGGAGCTAAATATGGAAAACGGTGTTATGATTGTGAAAGATTTGGAGATGATAAATGAACTAGAAAGTGAAGCCATGATTGATTTCGCATTATCTCCAACGCTAAAAAAAAAAGAAAAAAAAAAACTTAATCGGAAAAAAGTAGCAAAACGCGCTACGATTTTGTGTAAAGTTAAATGAGGATAAAAAAGTGTATACGGTGTGGATATTTGTATTTAAATAAAAGTTAACACAACAATATAGACAACAAATAAGAAATTTTGGCATAATTTTAAAAAAATTGTTAAAAATTGGTGTCATTAAAAAAAGTAACCAAGAAACCATACGATTATGCTAGATAATATGAATGAGGTTTAATTGGAGCTAAATTTGGAAAATGGTGTTATGATTGTGAAAGATTTGGAGATGATAAATGAACTAGAAGGTGAAGACATGATTGATTTCATGTTATCTCCAACACTTAAAAAAAAAAACCTTAATCGGAAAAAAAAGCAAAACGCGCTACGATTTTGTGTAAAGTTAAATGAGGAGAAAAAAGTGTATACGGTGTGGATATTTGCATTTAAACAAAAGTTAACACACCAATATAGACAGCAAATAAGATATTTTGGCATCATTTTAAAAAACTTGTCATAAATTGGTGTCATCAAAAAAAGTAGCAAAAAAAACCATACAATTATGAAAGATAATATGAATGAGGTTAAATTGGAGCTAAATTTGGAAAATGGTGTTATGATTGTAAAAGATTTGGAGATGATAAATGAACTAGAATGTGAAGCCATGATTGATTTCGCGATATCTCTGACACTTAAAAAAAAAAAAAAAAACCCTTAATCGAAAAAAAGTAGCAAAACGCGTTACGATTTTGTGTAAAATTAAATGAGGAGAAAAAAGTGTATACGGTGTGTATATTTGCATTTAAACAAACGTTAACACACCAATATAGACAACAAATAAGAAATTTTGGCATCATTTTAAAAAAAATGTTAAAAATTGGTGTCATGAAAAAAAAGTAGCAAAGAAACCATACGATTATGCTAGATAATATGAATGAGGTTAAATTGGAGCGAAATTTGGAAACCGTTGTTATAATTGTAAAAGATTTGGAGATGATAAATGAACTAGAAAGTGAAGCCATGATTGATTTCGCGTTATCTCCAACTCTTAAAAAAAAAAAAAACTTAATTGGAATAAAGTAGCAAAACGCGCTACGATTTTGTGTAAAGTTAAATGAGGAGAAAAAAGTGTATACGGTGTGGATATTTGTATTTAAATAAAAGTTAACACATCAATATAGACAACAAATATGAAATTTTGGCATCATTTTAAAAAAATTGTTAAAAATTGGTGTCATAAAAAAAAAGTAGCAAAGAAACCATACGATTATGCTAGATAATATGAATGAGGTTTAATTGGAGCTAAATTTGGAAAATGGTGTTATGATTGTGAAAGATTTTTAGATGATAAATGAACTAGAAAGTGAAGCCATGATTGATTTCGCGTTATCTCCAACACTTAAAAAAAAAAAAAAAACCTTAATCGGAAAAAAGTAGCGAAACGCGCTACGATTTTGTGTAAAGTTAATTGAGAATATTTGCATTTAAACAAAAGTTAACACACCAATATAGACAGCAAATAAGAAATTTTGGCATCATTTTAAAAAAATTGTCAAAAATTGGTGTCATTAATAAAAAGTAGCAAAGAAACCATACGATTATGCTAGATAATATGAATGAGGTCAAATTGGAGCTAAATTTGGAAAATAGTGTTATAATTGTGAAAGATTTGGAGATGATAAATGAACTAGAAAGTGAAGCCCATGATTGATTTCGCGTTATCTCCAACACATAAAAAAAAAAAAAACCTTTATCGAAAAAAAGTAGCAAAACGCGCTACGATTTTGTGTAAAATTAAATGAGGAGAAAAAAGTGTATACGGTGTGGATATTTGCATTTAAACAAAAGTTAACACACCAATATAGACAGCAAATGAGAAATTTTGGCATCATTTTAAAAAAATTGTTAAAAATTGGTGTCATAAAAATAAAGTAGCAAAGAAACCATACGATTATGCTAGATAATATGAATGAGGTTAAATTTGAGCGAAATTTGGAAAATGTTGTTATAATTGTGAAAGATTTGGAGATGATAAATGAACTAGAAAGTGAAGCCACGATTGATTTCGCGTTATCTCCAACACTTAAAAAAAAAACACTTAATCTGAAAAAAGTAGCAAAACGCGCTACAATTTTGTGTAAAGTTAAATGAGGAGAAAAAAGTGTATACGGTGTGGATATTTGCATTTAAACAAAAGTTAACACACCAATATAGACAGCAAATAAGAAATTTTGGCATCATTTTTAAAAAATTGATAAAAATTGGTGTCGTAAAAAAAAGTAGCAAAGAAATCATACGATTATGCTAGATAATATGAATGAAGTTAAATTGGAGCTAAATTTGGAAAATGGTGTTATGATTGTGAAAGATTTGGAGATGATAAATGAACTAGAAAGTGAAGCCATGATTGATTTCGCGTTATCTCCAACACATAAAAAAAACCTAAATAAAAAAAAGTAGCAAAACGCGCTACGATTTTGTATAAAGTTAAATGAGGAGAAAAAGTGTATACGGTGTGGAAATTTGCATTCAAACAAAAGTTAACACACCAATATAGACAACAAATAAGAAATTTTGGTATCATTTTAAAAAAATTGTTAAAAATTGGTGTCGTAAAAAAAAAGTAGCAAAGATATTATACGATTATGCTAGATAATATGAATGAAATTAAATTGGAGCTAAATATGGAAAACGGTGTTATGATTGTGAAAGATTTGGAGATGATAAATGAACTAGAAAGTGAAGCCATGATTGATTTCGCATTATCTCCAACGCTAAAAAAAAAGAAAAAAAAAACTTAATCGGAAAAAATTAGCAAAACGCGCTACGATTTTGTGTAAAGTTAAATGAGGATAAAAAAGTGTATACGGTGTGGATATTTGTATTTAAATAAAAGTTAACACAACAATATAGACAACAAATAAGAAATTTTGGCATAATTTTAAAAAAAAATTTAAAAATTGGTGTCATTAAAAAAAGTAACCAAGAAACCATACGATTATGCTAGATAATATGAATGAGGTTTAATTGGAGCTAAATTTGGAAAATGGTGTTATGATTGTGAAAGATTTGGAGATGATAAATGAACTAGAAGGTGAAGACGTGATTGATTTCATGTTATCTCCAACACTTAAAAAAAAAAAACCTTAATCGGAAAAAAAAGCAAAACGCGCTACGATTTTGTGTAAAGTTAAATGAGGAGAAAAAAGTGTATAAGGTGTGTATATTTGCATTTAAACAAAAGTTAACACACCAATATAGACAGCAAATAAGATATTTTGGCATCATTTTAAAAAACTTGTCATAAATTGGTGTCATCAAAAAAAGTAGCAAAAAAAACCATACAATTATGAAAGATAATATGAATGAGGTTAAATTGGAGCGAAATTTGGAAAATAGTGTTATGATTGTAAAAGATTTGGAGATGATAAATGAACAAGAAAGTGAAGCCATGATTGATTTCGCGATATCTCTGACACTTAAAAAAAAAAAAAAAACCCTTAATCGAAAAAAAGTAGCAAAACGCGCTACGATTTTGTGTAAAATTAAATGAGGAGAAAAAAGTGTATACGGTGTGTATATTTGCATTTAAACAAAAGTTAACACACCAATATAGACAACCAATAAGAAATTTTGGCATCATTTTTAAAAAAATGTTAAAAATTGGTGTTATGAAAAAAAGTAGCAAAGAAACCATACGATTATGCTAGATAATATGAATGAGGTTAAATTCGAGCGAAATTTGGAAAATGGTGTTATGATTGCAAATGATTTGGAGATGATAAATGAACAAGAAAGTGAAGCCATGATTGATTTCGCGATATCTGTCGCACCCCCAAAACACGTGGCAGCGGAAACATGAGTTGTCATGGGGGCGCCGACCAAATCAAATATCATTACACAAAGATTAAAGCAAACGACCTCTATATGAGACGTTTGAAAACATTACATTCCATAAGTTTAAATTGTTTACAACCGTTATACAAAACAATGGAGTTCGCATACAATGTGTAGATTACATAGCCACTAACTATAGTAAAATGCAATCTAAGTCCCTTGATTTTGAAAGCAATGCGACTCGAGCTACGCTATCCATAAGCGTCCTACTGCTGTGGGTTACCTGAGAAATACATACTAAAAGGTCAACATAAAGTTGGTGAGTTCATAGGTTTGTAAACAATCGTTTAGTTATGATCCACAAGATTTCAAGTTGTATCATTCGCAAATGACAGTTAAAAGTATCGTTAGCCAACGATAAGTAAAAGTATTGCAAAATGCAATATAAGTATACCATTTACATGAGTCTCATAGTCAAGCTTAACGTTGTTTGCCTCCGGTAAGTGTACTAATCCGAATACACCTCTAAATCACAAGTAATACTGCGCCCGTGGGTTGGCTAGCGCGACTAGCCCGGACGAGGTTTGTCAAACCCTGATGGTACCACCCAATAATACTCACGCACAAATTTTAATGACTATGATGGGGTAGAGGACTTTAGTGGATTATTCAGGTCTCATGCAATCCGTATAAAAATTTGTTATAGTACTTGTGATCATAAAAACAGTGGTGTTGTAAATGTATCGTTAACAAACGATGAGTAAATGAGTTGCAAGTGTATCGTTAACAAACGATAAGTAAATATGTTGCAAGTGTATCGTTAACAAACGATAAGTAAATGAGTTGCAAGTGTATCGTTAACAAACGATAAGTAAATGAGTTGCAAGTGTATCGTTAACAAACGATAAGTAAATGAGTTGCAAGTGTATCGTTAACAAACGATAAGTAAATGAGTTGCAAGTGTATCGTTAACAAACGATAAGTAAATATGTTGCAAGTGTATCGTTAACAAACGATAAGTAAATATGTTATTGCACGAATGCAAAAATGAGTATAAAACAGTTGTAGTATGTATTCTCCCCCAAAAGTAGTTGTACAACAGTAAAAAGGGGCTATGAAACTCACCAGAGTTAAGCAGGTAGCAAGCAATAATCAAATAGCAAGCAAAGTCCAAAGCGCAACCTTCTAACGTCCTAAGCGTATAAGGTTGTGTAAGTAGATGTCTAGAAAGATCATCTATGTAAGTGGAGGGTTAATGTCCACTTAAATCACAATGTAGGTGGAGGGTTAATGTCCACCTAAAGCTAGTTCATCAACTAGTATGTCCAAATAAGTTGTTCAAGTTTGTTTATCAAAAACGTGTACGACCCGTTGGTGAAAGTTTGAAATAATAATTCGTTAAGACATTATTATTAGGATGATGTTATACTTACATATGTATAGTATGTTTCATGAGTTATAACGTTGCATTGTATAAGTATTAACGTCACTTGAAGTTTAACACTTAGTGAGAAAACTAGTTTTTAAAGATTCTGTTCATGCGACACTTCATGCGTCACTTGCTAGTTAGGGGCGGCACTTAGGAAGTGCCGCATGATATGCGTTTTCAGATTTAAATAGCGTCACTTAAGAAGTGTCGGGTACGGGCGTCACTAAGGCATGGCGGCACTAAGGGTAAGTGCCGCTAATATAATAGTTCAGTCACTTCAGGCGTCACTTAGGAAGTGTCGGGTAAGGTGACTAAGCGTCACTTAAGTAGTGTCGTACATAAGCATTTTCAGATAATAAGGGCGTCACTATGGGAGTGTCGTTAATAATAAAGTAGCGTCACTACAAGCGTCACTTGCCAAGTGTCGCTATAATTCCAGTGATCATGCGTCACTTAAGTCTGTTTGGATTTTGCTAAGTCAAAAACGTGGTCAACTATGACGGTTTGACCCGAACCTTTTTCTCAAGTCATATTCCAGTAAATAAAGGTTATAAAAGTTACTATTTCATATTGTAGTCGTTTCGAGATGTCGGTTTTTAATACGCATGTCAAAACTTAAGATTTTCATGTTTTCGGTTTTTGTCGGTTTACTTCGGCACTCGATTTTAACATGTTCTAGTCTGAATTTGATTCCAAAATTTTTACCAGATGTTCATGAGTGTATCTAGTTTATAACCTGATTTTTCCAAGATCTATAATGTCCATTTAGATAGATAATAAATCTTACGAAAGAACCGTACTCGGTTTTCGACAGATATCAGGCAGTCGCAAAGATCAGATTATATACAAAAATAAGTACGGATCTGGAAAAAGTGCAAAACACGAAAGTTGTAGCTCTTTTCAATACGCAACTTTTAAAAAAAAATTCGTTGTCTAACTCTTAACAGAGCTCAAGTTATGGCCGATTCTGTGGACTGATTTTCTGGAGACAGATTCTGTCACATTTTGCATGTTCAAATGTGTTGTATAAAAACGATTTTTAAGCTTATTCTTGGACATAAACATGTTAGATGAACATTGTAACATCATAATCAGTAGATTAAAAGTAAGATAAGTGAAAGGTTTGATGATTTATACCAAGCAAATGATGAAGAATAAGGAGAGATGATGATGGTGAGCTTGAGCTTGGATTTCTTCTTGTTCTTGATCTTCAAGATGAGGGTAAATTTAATGGTACTTTTTGGTGTTATAAAAATGGTAATAGGGCTGTTATTTCTCCAGATTTTTGAGAGGAAGAGTGAGTGAAGGTTTGAGAGAAAAGTTGGAGTAAGGAAATGGAAGTGTAAGTGAAATGATGGAGCTTTAACTTGCATGTAAGTTGAATGGAGAGATTAGGAGGTGATCACATGGGGTGGAAGGGGGGGGGGGGGGGGGGGGCGGCCATGGGGGGGCCCACACAAGGGTATTTTGGTCATTTTCCATTTCTAGCTTAAATCGTTGCGTTTTTCGTTCGTTTACCCGATTGTTTAAACGTTTATTCGTACGTTAAATGTTTAGTTGACGTTTTTATTTAACGATTTGAGTTTCGATATTTCTACTTGAAATATTTAATATAGTACTTGGAAACACTTATAAAAATGTTTCGTTAGATCATTAGCCTCGATTTGCGTGCACGTTCTACGGCGGTTTAATCGCGTAACGTTATTTTGAGTCGTTTAGATTAACGATATAATTCGGATAAATTTCCATTGAAGTATTATTCAAAATACTTAATTTATGTTGCCAAAATAATTATTGACGTTTACTTGGTCGCTGAATTAAATTCTCGCGTTATCGTTGCGTTTGAGACGTTTTAACCGAAACGTCTAGGTTTTTCGAGTATTATTTTAGCAAAATAATAGATAATGATAAATAACTTCTAAAAATAGATTAAAGTTATTTATAGAAATGTTTTCACCAACGTCGTATTTAAACTGTGTCGGACTCCGTCCGATAATAAAATGTACGATTTAAACAAATCGCAAATGTGTGCAAATATAATAACATATATTAATACACATAATGATACACATAATTCACCCTAATTACATGTATTAGCACAATGATTAGGAACTAACACTAGCCCTAATTGGTCGGGTGTCACATTCTCCCCCTGTTAGAAGAATTTCGTCCCGAAATTAGCTTGTTGTCGTGGTCTGAGGGGCATCTAAGAATAGATGGGGGTATTTCAGTCGCATTTGGTCTTCCCGTTCCCAAGTGAATTCAGGACCGCGCCTAGAATTCCACCGGACTTTAACGATGGGAATACGACTCTGTTTCAATCGTTTGACCTCACGGTCCATGATTTCTATCGGTTCCTCTACAAGGTGGAGTTTATCGTCGATATGGATTTCGTCGAGAGGAATAACATGTGTCTCATCAGACAGGCATTTCTTCAGGTTAGAAATGTGAAATGTGTTGTGCACGCTACTGAGTTGTGGTGGTAGCTGCAGTCGATATGCCACCGGACCAATTCTTTCAAGAATTTCAAAAGGTCCGATGTACCTAGGGTTTAGTTTGCCGCGTTTACCAAAACGAATGACACCTTTCCAAGGTGATACTTTCAAGAGTACTCGGTCCCCAACCTGGAACTCGAGTGGTTTGCGTCTTACGTCAGCGTAACTCTTCTGACGATCACGTGCGGCTTTCAGCCGGTTTTGAATGGTCACGATTTTCTCGGTCGTTTCATGGATGATTTCAGGACCAGTGAGTTGGCTATCGCCGATTTCGGTCCAACAAATGGGTGATCGGCACTTTCTCCCATAAAGTGCCTCAAATGGTGCAGCATCAATGCTGGTATGGTAACTGTTATTGTAGGAAAACTCACACAAAGGTAGGTGGTTTTCCCATGTGTTTCCGAAGTCGATTACACATGCTCGAAGCATATCTTCGAGAGTTTGAATGGTCCGTTCACTCTGACCATCGGTTTGCGGATGATAAGCAGTACTCAAATCAAGGCGTGTACCGAGAGCTTTCTGAAGTGTTTGCCAAAATCGAGAGGTGAAGCGGCTATCTCTATCGGAGATGATCGAGATGGGTATGCCATGTCGTGCTACAACCTCTTTGATGTAGATGCGAGCCAAGCGCTCCATCTTGTCGGTTTCTTTGATAGCTAGGAAATGGGCGGATTTTGTGAGACGATCTACGATCACCCAAATGGTATCGCAACCGCTCGGTGTTTTTGGTAGCTTGTTGATGAAGTCCATGGTTATGTTTTCCCATTTCCATTGAGGTATCTCAGGTTGTTGAAGTAACCCAGAAGGTTTCTGGTATTCGGCCTTAACCTTGGCACAGGTTAGACACTTACTAACATACGTGGCTATGTCAGCTTTCATGTTGGGCCACCAATATCGTTGTTTGACGTCATGATACATCTTGTCAGAACCAGGATGTATGGAGTATCGGGATTTGTGAGCTTCGTCCATGACCAATTCTCGTAGGTTCCCAAAGTTAGGTAACCAAATTCGGTTGGAGAAGTATCGGGTTCCATCGGATTTGGTTTCAAATTGTTTTTCTATGCCTCGCAAGGCCTCATTTTTGATGTTTTTCTCGTTGAGTGCTTCGAGTTGAGTGGAATGAATTTGAGCAATAAGATCGTTGTGGATGGTTAACCCAAGGGCTCGAACTCGAAGGGGTTTCACTCGTTCTTTTCTGCTTAGGGCGTCGGCAACAACGTTAGCCTTACCCGGGTGGTATCGAATTTCACAGTCGTAGTCACTAAGTAACTCGACCCAACGACGTTGTCTCATGTTTAGGTCCTTCTGATCAAAGATATGTTGAAGGCTTTTGTGGTCAGTGAAGATAGTACACTTGGTACCATATAGGTAGTGTCTCCAAATTTTGAGCGCAAAAACAACGGCTCCTAATTCGAGATCGTGAGTGGTATAGTTTTTCTCATGGATTTTCAGTTGCCGAGAGGCGTAAGCGATAACCTTATCACGTTGCATTAACACACAACCTAGTCCTTGATGTGAGGCGTCGCAGTAAACTACGAAATCATCGGTGCCTTCGGGTAAGGACAGGATTGGTGCACTGCAGAGTTTCTGTTTAAGGAGTTGAAAAGCCGACTCCTGTTTGTCGGTCCAGTCGAATTTCTTATCTTTCTGAGTCAAGGAGGTTAATGGTTGAGCAATTCGGGAAAAGTTCTCTATGAATCGCCGGTAATACCCAGCGAGACCTAAGAATTGTCGGACCTCGGTTGGAGTAGTTGGTGCTTTCCAGCACTTGATGGCCTCGATTTTTGCTGGATCAACACGTATCCCTTGGCTGTCAACGACATGCCCTAGGAACTGTACTGTTCGCATCCAGAACTCACACTTGGAGTACTTGGCGTATAGCTCCTCGTGTTTGAGTAATTCCAAGATAGTTTTCAGGTGTTGGCCATGTTCTGTTTCGTTGCGAGAGTAGATTAGAATGTCGTCAATGAAGACGATGACAAACTTATCCAGGTAAGGTTTGCACACCCGATTCATAAGATCCATGAATACAGCCGGTGCGTTGGTTAAACCAAAAGGCATCACTTGGAATTCGTAATGCCCGTAGCGGGTTCGGAAGGCGGTTTTCGGGATGTCGGCGTCTCGAACGCGGAGTTGGTGATAACCAGACCGAAGGTCGATCTTTGAATAAAAGCTTGAACCTTGAAGTTGGTCAAATAAGTCATCGATTCTAGGAAGTGGGTATCGGTTTTTGATGGTAAGTTTGTTCAGTTCACGGTAATCGATACACATTCTGAAGGATCCGTCCTTCTTTTTAACGAATAGGACCGGAGCTCCCCAAGGTGAGGAACTTGGTCGAATAAATCCCTTGTCCAGGAGTTCCTGTAATTGGGTGGATAACTCCTGCAACTCGGATGGGGCTAATCTGTATGGGGCTCGTGCCACGGGTGCAGCACCGGGCACAAGGTCGATTTGGAATTCGACTTGTCTAGGTGGGGGAAGGCCTGGCAAGTCTTCGGGAAAGACTTCAGGAAAGTCCCGTACAATGGGTACATCTTCAAGTCGCTTTTCAGCCGACTTCTTTTCGGTTACATGAGCAAGGATTGCCGGGTTCCCTTTCCTCAGGTACTTTTGGGTTTTCATACACGAGATGATGTTTAAGTTTCGCCTACCAGTCTCCCCCTGTATGATCAAGGTTCCACCGGTAGCGAGAGGTATACGCACAATCTTTTCAAAACAGACAATTTCAGCATGATGATATGGATAATCGATTTTGACGGTTATGAGATCTATGTGGGAAATGTTCGCTCGCGATGGTGTAAAATCAGTCGATAAATTTCTATGATAATAGTTTGCTTGGAACCATTAAGTCCGTTGAAAACTTGAGTAATTCAAAATATGTTGGAAAAATCTGGTTGTCAATAAGACGTTGAAAATTTCTGTCTAGCCAATTTAATTGAAAGTTAGAAGTTGTAAATAGTTCCGGGTAGTTGTTTGGTGAAAATTCTTTGAAAACTTGAATCGGTAGAAATCTGTTGAAAAATCTCTTGAAAACTCTTGTTATTGTAAAGTGTTGAAAGTTTTAGTTGATTCTTATAGGGGTGTCTCCTTAAACGAAAGGGGGACAAAAGAATGAATTAGATCTTAGTATGAGAGCTAAGATTGTCACATTCATGATTAAGAGTAATATGTGGCTTCATAGTACGATGGTAAATCAGTACAAGGTAATATGATTTGTAACTAATAAGGCGCAAGGTTTAGGTTGATAGCATATAGAATTCAAAGTTTACAAAACATGCCGGCCATCGATACATCCGGACGAATACATAAGTTTTATACAAAATGTGATGGGGTTTTATACACCCATCGATAGATCATCGAGCTAACACCAGCCATGTTCACCGTTGTTCGAGTCTACTTCTAATCTATTCTAAGTTCAGGTCGTGTGGATAGTAACGTGCTTCGAGCATGTCACTGTATCGCGGGAGTGCAGAGTGGAGTAAGATATTATCTGTTGAGTGTTGGCACATCCCTTTGATCCACGTTTTTGTTATTTGCTTAAAATGAGTGGCCACTTCCTTCCAGTAGTGAATCCTATCCCTGATTCGGTCGGGAATAGACCTTTTCAGAATCCTCAATTCTTGCTCGTAGGTCTTGCACCTAAGCTTGAGCTCCCAATTGCGGCCATCTAAATCTTCGGCCTGATCTCTCACTCTTTCGTATTCCTCGATGCCAATCATTCTGAAGTTGTGTTGCTCGTTTTCCTCCATAATGATTTCTTCCATTGGTGCTATTTCCTCATCGAGGTATGTGTACTGAATCTGTTCTTCACAGATTAGGTCGTCATCTGACGAGTAGTCGTTCTTAGGGGAGTTTGCCATCTTTTTCGGGAGGGCGTTCTATCAAGACAATGAATCAACAATAAGAAGGTTTAGTCAATGTCGTAGTTTCAAAGAGTAGTCACAAAAATGACAGGGTAGTGTTTTCAAAGTAGTCACTCATGACTATGTTGTTTGGAAATGAACCAATGCTTGGTGAAGGTGTTTAGACAATTGATAAATTCATAGCTGCGGGTAGTCCTTGCAGTAGTGATTAGAATGTTCAAATCATAGTTTGAAATAGTTTGAAGTAGTTTATGGGCTTCGTCGTTGTGAGTATCCCTCGTGATACTAATCCAGTGATGTTTGGAACAGACAAAGTCGCGAATCAAGTTATGAGTAAATTGTTTGACAAACGTGTCAAAATGGTGACCAAACATGATCAAGTAGTAAGTCTCGTGTTTGAAGGGATTGTTGACATACAAGTCAAAGAGTGATCAATCATGATCAAGTAAAGAGTTGAGTGGATTGTTGAAGTTCATTCAATTGTTGGAAAAATCATTTCCGATAAGTAGGTGTGTCTGTTCCTCTAGTCGTGTGTAGCACGCATGCCTTATGGGTCTAAGTTCTATATCGTTCTCCCCGAGTGATTTAGTTGTGAGCGGAAAGAAGAAAGTGAAATAGGTGTCACTTGTTTGGGTGGCGAATCCAAAGGTGGATTCTCCCCAAGTGAGTTCGATTCGATTATATCGTTGCCCGATTCGGTTGAGCGAGTGGTACCGCGAAAGTCTCCACAGTGGTAAGTAAGGTTTGTGTTTCGTGTTCGATGTCACGCGACATAGTTGTGGGAGTGGTTGCCATATAGAGTGGCAAGGAGTTTAATATACGGGAAGTTGAGGTCATATATAGCAATATAATAACCTAGCACATAAGCACGTATAAGGTTGGTCCCGTTCTATCCTCGGTTCGCGTTGTCTACCGCACCCTCGTTTACTATAACCATTTCAGGTCTTGCATCGATTCTTGTTTAATTGTACATAGTTGATCAAGCTATGTTAAATTAAATTCAAATGATGCAATTGCTGAACCAGTCATAACAAATGAGGAATACTAACCTAACGGTTATAGTCTAGGTCACTAATGCAATCCTAGTTCGCTATAACCTTAGGCTCTGATACCAATCTGTCGCACCCCCAAAACACGTGGCAGCGGAAACATGAGTTGTCATGGGGGCGCCGACCAAATCAAATATCATTACACAAAGATTAAAGCAAACGACCTCTATATGAGACGTTTGAAAACATTACATTCCATAAGTTTAAATTGTTTACAACCGTTATACAAAACAATGGAGTTCGCATACAATGTGTAGATTACATAGCCACTAACTATAGTAAAATGCAATCTAAGTCCCTTGATTTTGAAAGCAATGCGACTCGAGCTACGCTATCCATAAGCGTCCTACTGCTGTGGGTTACCTGAGAAATACATACTAAAAGGTCAACATAAAGTTGGTGAGTTCATAGGTTTGTAAACAATCGTTTAGTTATGATCCACAAGATTTCAAGTTGTATCATTCGCAAATGACAGTTAAAAGTATCGTTAGCCAACGATAAGTAAAAGTATTGCAAAATGCAATATAAGTATACCATTTACATGAGTCTCATAGTCAAGCTTAACGTTGTTTGCCTCCGGTAAGTGTACTAATCCGAATACACCTCTAAATCACAAGTAATACTGCGCCCGTGGGTTGGCTAGCGCGACTAGCCCGGACGAGGTTTGTCAAACCCTGATGGTACCACCCAATAATACTCACGCACAAATTTTAATGACTATGATGGGGTAGAGGACTTTAGTGGATTATTCAGGTCTCATGCAATCCGTATAAAAATTTGTTATAGTACTTGTGATCATAAAAACAGTGGTGTTGTAAATGTATCGTTAACAAACGATGAGTAAATGAGTTGCAAGTGTATCGTTAACAAACGATAAGTAAATATGTTGCAAGTGTATCGTTAACAAACGATAAGTAAATGAGTTGCAAGTGTATCGTTAACAAACGATAAGTAAATGAGTTGCAAGTGTATCGTTAACAAACGATAAGTAAATGAGTTGCAAGTGTATCGTTAACAAACGATAAGTAAATGAGTTGCAAGTGTATCGTTAACAAACGATAAGTAAATATGTTGCAAGTGTATCGTTAACAAACGATAAGTAAATATGTTATTGCACGAATGCAAAAATGAGTATAAAACAGTTGTAGTATGTATTCTCCCCCAAAAGTAGTTGTACAACAGTAAAAAGGGGCTATGAAACTCACCAGAGTTAAGCAGGTAGCAAGCAATAATCAAATAGCAAGCAAAGTCCAAAGCGCAACCTTCTAACGTCCTAAGCGTATAAGGTTGTGTAAGTAGATGTCTAGAAAGATCATCTATGTAAGTGGAGGGTTAATGTCCACTTAAATCACAATGTAGGTGGAGGGTTAATGTCCACCTAAAGCTAGTTCATCAACTAGTATGTCCAAATAAGTTGTTCAAGTTTGTTTATCAAAAACGTGTACGACCCGTTGGTGAAAGTTTGAAATAATAATTCGTTAAGACATTATTATTAGGATGATGTTATACTTACATATGTATAGTATGTTTCATGAGTTATAACGTTGCATTGTATAAGTATTAACGTCACTTGAAGTTTAACACTTAGTGAGAAAACTAGTTTTTAAAGATTCTGTTCATGCGACACTTCATGCGTCACTTGCTAGTTAGGGGCGGCACTTAGGAAGTGCCGCATGATATGCGTTTTCAGATTTAAATAGCGTCACTTAAGAAGTGTCGGGTACGGGCGTCACTAAGGCATGGCGGCACTAAGGGTAAGTGCCGCTAATATAATAGTTCAGTCACTTCAGGCGTCACTTAGGAAGTGTCGGGTAAGGTGACTAAGCGTCACTTAAGTAGTGTCGTACATAAGCATTTTCAGATAATAAGGGCGTCACTATGGGAGTGTCGTTAATAATAAAGTAGCGTCACTACAAGCGTCACTTGCCAAGTGTCGCTATAATTCCAGTGATCATGCGTCACTTAAGTCTGTTTGGATTTTGCTAAGTCAAAAACGTGGTCAACTATGACGGTTTGACCCGAACCTTTTTCTCAAGTCATATTCCAGTAAATAAAGGTTATAAAAGTTACTATTTCATATTGTAGTCGTTTCGAGATGTCGGTTTTTAATACGCATGTCAAAACTTAAGATTTTCATGTTTTCGGTTTTTGTCGGTTTACTTCGGCACTCGATTTTAACATGTTCTAGTCTGAATTTGATTCCAAAATTTTTACCAGATGTTCATGAGTGTATCTAGTTTATAACCTGATTTTTCCAAGATCTATAATGTCCATTTAGATAGATAATAAATCTTACGAAAGAACCGTACTCGGTTTTCGACAGATATCAGGCAGTCGCAAAGATCAGATTATATACAAAAATAAGTACGGATCTGGAAAAAGTGCAAAACACGAAAGTTGTAGCTCTTTTCAATACGCAACTTTTAAAAAAAAATTCGTTGTCTAACTCTTAACAGAGCTCAAGTTATGGCCGATTCTGTGGACTGATTTTCTGGAGACAGATTCTGTCACATTTTGCATGTTCAAATGTGTTGTATAAAAACGATTTTTAAGCTTATTCTTGGACATAAACATGTTAGATGAACATTGTAACATCATAATCAGTAGATTAAAAGTAAGATAAGTGAATGGTTTGATGATTTATACCAAGCAAATGATGAAGAATAAGGAGAGATGATGATGGTGAGCTTGAGCTTGGATTTCTTCTTGTTCTTGATCTTCAAGATGAGGGTAAATTTAATGGTACTTTTTGGTGTTATAAAAATGGTAATAGGGCTGTTATTTCTCCAGATTTTTGAGAGGAAGAGTGAGTGAAGGTTTGAGAGAAAAGTTGGAGTAAGGAAATGGAAGTGTAAGTGAAATGATGGAGCTTTAACTTGCATGTAAGTTGAATGGAGAGATTAGGAGGTGATCACATGGGGTGGAAGGGGGGGGGGCCGGCCATGGGGGGGCCCACACAAGGGTATTTTGGTCATTTTCCATTTCTAGCTTAAATCGTTGCGTTTTTCGTTCGTTTACCCGATTGTTTAAACGTTTATTCGTACGTTAAATGTTTAGTTGACGTTTTTATTTAACGATTTGAGTTTCGATATTTCTACTTGAAATATTTAATATAGTACTTGGAAACACTTATAAAAATGTTTCGTTAGATCATTAGCCTCGATTTGCGTGCACGTTCTACGGCGGTTTAATCGCGTAACGTTATTTTGAGTCGTTTAGATTAACGATATAATTCGGATAAATTTCCATTGAAGTATTATTCAAAATACTTAATTTATGTTGCCAAAATAATTATTGACGTTTACTTGGTCGCTGAATTAAATTCTCGCGTTATCGTTGCGTTTGAGACGTTTTAACCGAAACGTCTAGGTTTTTCGAGTATTATTTTAGCAAAATAATAGATAATGATAAATAACTTCTAAAAATAGATTAAAGTTATTTAGAGAAATGTTTTCACCAACGTCGTATTTAAACTGTGTCGGACTCCGTCCGATAATAAAATGTACGATTTAAACAAATCGCAAATGTGTGCAAATATAATAACATATATTAATACACATAATGATACACATAATTCACCCTAATTACATGTATTAACACAATGATTAGGAACTAACACTAGCCCTAATTGGTCGGGTGTCACAATATCTCTGACACTTAAAAAAAAAAAAAACCCTTAATCGAAAAAAAGTAGCAAAACGCGCTACGATTTTGTGTAAAATTAAATGAGGAGAAAAAAGTGTATACGGTGTGGATATTTGCATTTAAACAAAAGTTAACACACCAATATAGAAAGCAAATAAGAAATTTTTGATCATTTTAAAAAAATTGTTAAAAATTGGTGTAAAAAAAAAAAGTAGCAAAGAAACCATACGATTAAGCTAGATAATATGAATGAGGTTAAATTGGAGCGAAATTTGGAAAATGTTGTTATAATTGTAAAAGATTTGGAGATGATAAATGAACTAGAAAGTGAAGCCATGATTGATTTCGCGTTATCTCCAACACTTAAAAAAAAAAAAAAAAAAACTTAATTGGAAAAAAGTAGCAAAACACGCTACGATTTTGTGTAAAGTTAAATGAGGAGAAAAAAGTGTATACGGTGTGGATATTTGCATTTAAATAAAAGTTAACACATCAATATAGACAACAAATAAGAAATTTTGGCATCATTTTAAAAAAATTGGTGTCATAAAATTGGTGTCATAAAAAAAAGTAGCAAAGAAACTATACGATTATGTTAGATAATATGAATCAGGTTTAATTGGAGCTAAATTTGGAAAATGGTGCTATGATTGTGAAAGATTTTTAGATGATAAATGAACTAGAAAGTGAAGCCATGATTGATTTCGCGTTATCTCCAACACTTAAAAAAAAAAAAAAACCTTAATCGGAAAAAAGTAGCAAAACGCGCTACGATTTTGTGTAAAGTTAAATGAGGAGAAAAAAGTGTATACGGTGTGGATATTTGCATTTGAACAAAAGTTAACACACCAATATAGACGGCAAATAAGATATTTTGGCATCATTTTAAAAAACTTGTCATAAATTGGCGTCATCAAAAAAAGTAGCAAAAAAAACCATACGATTATGAAAGATATTATGAATGAGGTTAAATTGGAGATAAATTTGGAAAATGGTGTTATGATTGTAAAAGATTTGGAGATGGTAAATGAACTAGAAAGTGAAGCCATGATTCATTTCACGATATCTCTGACACTTAAAAAAAAAAGTTCCCTTATTCGGAAAAAAATAGCAAAACGCGCTACGATTTTGTGTAAAGTAAAATGATGAGAAAAAAGTATATACGTTGTGGATATTTGCATTTAAACAAAAGTTAACACACCGATATAGACAACGATTAAGAAATTTTGGCATCATTTTAAAAAATAATGTTAAAAATTGGTGTCATAAAAAAAAAGTAGCATACGATTATGCTAAATAATATGAATGAGGTTAAATTGGAGCGAAATTTGGAAAATGGTGTTATAATTGTGAAAGATTTGGAGATGATAAATGAACTAGAAAGTGAAGCCATGATTGATTTCGCGTTATCTCCAACACTTAAAAAAAAAACCTTAATCGAAAAAAAGTAGCGAAACGCGCTACGATTTTGTGTAAAGTTAAATGAGGATATTTGCATTTAAACAAAAGTTAACACACCAATATAGACAGCCAATAAGAAATTTTGGCATCTTTTTAAAAAAATTGTTAAAAATTGGTGTCATTAATAAAAAGTAGCAAAGAAACCATACGATTATGCTAGATAATATGAATGAGGTCAAATTGGAGCTAAATTTGGAAAATAGTGTTATAATTGTGAAAGAATTGGAGATGATAAATGAACTAGAAAGTGAAGCCCATGATTGATTTCGCGTTATCTACAACACATAAAAAAAAAACCTTAATCGAAAAAAAGTAGCAAAACGCGCTACGATTTTGTGTAAAATTAAATGAGGAGAAGAAAGTGTATACGGTGTGGATATTTGCATTTAAACAAAAGTTAACACACCAATATAGACAGCAAATTAGAAATTTTGGCATCATTTTAAAAAAAATGTTAAAATTTGGTGTCATAAAAACAAAGTAGCAAAGAAACCATACGATTATGCTAGATAATATGAATGAGGTTAAATTGGAGCGAAATTTGGAAAATGTTGTTATAATTGTGAAAGATTTGGAGATGATAAATGAACTAGAAACTGAAGCCATGATTGATTTCGCGTTATCTCCAACACTTAAAAAAAAACACTTAATCTGAAAAAAGTAGCAAAACGCGCTATGATTTTGTGTAAAGTTAAATGAGGAGAAAAAAGTGTATACGGTGTGGATATTTGCATTTAAACAAAAGTTAACACACCAATATAGACAGAAAATAAGAAATTTTGCCATCATTTTAAAAAAATTGATAAAAATTGGTGTCGTAAAAAAAAGTAGCAAAGAAATCATACGATTATACTAGATAATATAAATGAAGTTAAATTGGAGCTAAATTTGGAAAATGGTGTTATGATTGTAAAAGATTTGGAGATGATTGTCACACCCCGTCTAAAGCGGAAACAACGGAATACGACGCGCGACTAGATCATAACACATTGATATAATAAAACAACACTAAATGCAATTCAACAACGTGTCATGATATCACTCAACACAAAGGCGACTTGTGTCGTGGTCAATCATTAACCCGAATACATAGTCATCAATACATAAGAATCCAATTGTCATGTCACCACTAAGTATAATTGTATATGATCAACATTCAATCACCCAAGTCTCAAATGCAGCCTAGAAGTCTCGCTAAAGCCACTAAGTCTCAAGCTCCTTAGTCAAAATTCTGATTACCTGAAAAGAAATGCTCGAAAAGGTCAACACAATAGTTGGTGAGTTTCGCAGGTTTAATAAGACACACACATAAGTACAGTTTGCTGTGTTAATGAGTAAGTAGGACATATGATATGAAATAAGTACATAAGATAACCAATTCGTCCACCATAAGCAATCCGTTCCGTTCCTGGATAATATTCACTCAAGGATAACGTATCTATCACAAGAGTGGGACCGTCGTCCGATAGTACTATCAATAATCATATCCGTATTAGTAAGAAATATGGAGTGTTGTCAGGGTCCCGAAGACACAAGACTCATCCGAACAATCAGCAATCAGTCCACAACAATCAGCAATCAGTCCACAACAATCAGAATGTCACTTATTCAATCATAATGTCCAAAACAGAAAACTTAGATAGTTTACACAGCATAAGAAAACAGTTCGAAATCATTTTGAGCATTCTTTTCCCCCAACGGAAAAATAAGTAAAGAAAATGGGGCCGCAAAACTCACCTGAATAGCGGGTTAGAGCAAAGTAAGTATCACACACAAGCCACAGTGTAAAATGAGCGCCCTATAATATTTAGATGAAATGTTCATGAGTTATGTGTCTTAAGGATTATGTACACGAGTCGAAAGGGTTCCTATACGTTCACGTTCATCTTAAGTTATAATCCCTACGATATACTTCCCACAAGTTTCAAATGAAATAGGACTTATAGTTACTCAAACTCACGTCTACATGTTGCTAGTTATAATTGTTCAAGTTCAATTCTTTCGTAGATAATTCACCCTCACGTTTATTAAGAAACCCATCTCTAATCTAAACTTAGAAAACACTTCTATAAACTATTTCATATAAACATCACTTATGAAGACTTTAATTTAGACAATTTAGACTTTAAAACATATTAATATAACTAATACATTAATTTAAATTCATTTGATTAATTAAATTTAAGATTATGAAACTGTAAGTTTTATACAAAAAAAATAATCATGTTTTAACATAATTAAAGATCTCAAAGTAATCAAAAGTAATTAATCAATTCAATTTAAACTATCCAAAGTTTTCAGAAAATTCGGATTTCACTACAGCAGTTTACTAAATAATTTTTATAAAATAACCTGTTTAGGTTCAGAGGCCGAAACCCCGCGAGATTATGTAAAACATCGAGATCTACAACTTTTTAGTTTTGGCCGAAGCCTGAAAACGAATCTAACTAGGTCAAAACGGCTTCCGAAGTCGGATGTAACAATTCAATCAGAAATCCAAAATTCGTTCGTATAACTAGGGTTTACGGTTTATGTCTTTAACTAAGGTCAAATCATATCATCGACTCGTGATTACATCTAGATCAGGTCTGGGATTAATAAATCTCAGAAACATAAGATAAGTTATTTGATAGAGTTTTATGAAATTACCTACACGATTACGTATCGCACGAAAGCAAACTCAAACTCGATTTTTGTAGGGTTTCTTTCTTGGTTTCGGTTGATGGCAGCACTACACTCACCATGAACGAAATTTTATGATCCAAAGGAAGTGCTAGGGTTGTGTTTAGTGTATATATATATATATATGTAGGGAGTGGGTTGGAAGTTAGGTCAAGGTATTGGTGGGTTGGGCCGGCCGAATGGGCTCACCAAGGGGAAGGGGATCTTGGGTCAGTTATATGGACGAATTATACATGGTATAATGGGCTAAACTCTGAATATGTTGTAGCCCTCTTTGTTCCGATCGTCTGGGCTTTTGAATCAACTCAATCCGAGTCCGGATGAAAGAGTTATGGCCCGAACAGTGCAGCCTCGTGATAAACTCTTGAATCGTCTTAAAACATTACATACAAGTTACGAATTTTTATTTAGCTTCTTTACTTATGTATTATAATTGTTAATATTCTTATTATTTTAAAATTACTTATTATTATTATTATATATATATATATATATATATATATATATATATTTTTATCATATTTCGCACGTTCTCTTAAGTTTCCAAATTACGAACGCGTTCACGTTTTTCCTTGTATCTTTTTCGTTACAGACTCAATTGCGATGATTCTTTTTGCGTTGAATTTGATTTTTGAAAATGAATACTTTGGCGTAAAGAGATCCATGTGATGATTCCTAATACGATATTATGTTTTTATATTACAAGTACTAAGCATTTTGGTGACGATTGTCACAGTATCCCCCCGTTAGGAGAATTTCGTCCCGAAATTCAGTGGAGCTAATACCGACAGCCTTGAAGATTTTAGATTTGTTTCACATAAGAGGTCGAAGATGAAAAGTTGTTTTGTTAACTAAAGGGAGTAAAGGAGTTTTATCAAAAAGGTAGTATAGTATTAGAGGTGACGATGGTAATACGTGAGATATGTATCATGTACCCGTCGTGTGGTTAATTCTCATGGTTTTGTACTAGGATTTGATTTATTGAAGTTTATTTGTGTTGCACACTAACCCATACTGATGGCTCACTTATGCTATTCTTGTAGCTGATCTATTATCACGATATGATCGACAATTATTAAGGAATGATTTTGAGTAAACAAATGAAGAATATTGGTTCTTTATACGAACGTGCAGATTGTTACTTCTACACATGTATGAGTTTCTCATATTGAGAATACTGTTTAACGCGGAACAATCAAGATTAGATTCGACTTATCGTATCAAAATTTAGATTACACGAAAATGAGTCTCAACAGTTTAAACTTCTATAGTGTGCTTAATTTTGTCTTATGTATATTGTGTATTTATAATTACTTTCTTACAGATTTGAATGAGTTTATTGATTTGAAGTAACATTATATTTGCAAGGGTTGTGTTGACAGATGAAATCAATCCACAATATTATCAAAGAAAGAGGAGTTCATACGTACAAGAGTGTCTCCGGATTTATTTCTGTAAGGAATGAATAAGTTTGTACTTATATTTTATTCAAAAATCGAAGCGCTTGGTTTTGGATTAAACTCATAGTGTACATTTTCTCACATCGGGATCCTTTCATTATAAGAATTAAGAAGGATCTTAGGGATATTGGCAAGGTAGTGCCAAACCATGTGAATCGTTTTGTCTATAGGTTGTTTCATGTTGTTTCTTATGATTTCTAGCAAGTTCTATCCAAGTTTATCCCCACTTTAGCTAGCGTAAGTGTGATTTAAAAATCTGTCATAACAATTTGTAGACCGGCTTACAGAAATATAATGTTTATCCCATGTTTCGGTAACATTTTGATGTCGAGTAAAGATTTTAGTTTGGTTGCGTTTTGAATCCAGGTTTGTTTCTTTGGATTTGGGAAATCGTCTCCTATGTATCGATATGGTAACACTAGAGATATATACGCACTATACAGGGTAAGTGTGAATCGAAAGAAAGAACATTATTCGGAGATATTATGTGTTTTATACTTGTGTTTAAGGCCAACGGGTTATGTTAAATATTCAATTGATTCCCTATCGACCGATTTGTTTCGTGTATATCTTGATCTACACTTTGTAATTATTTTTAATTAGGCTTCCGTCAATATTGAATTCAACGTCCGTCTTGTTATTTGAGCTTATCGTATTAAAAGCAATAGAGGTTATTATATTATGTTGTTTGATTTATTTTAAATATTGGATGGTGTAAATATATATATATATATTTTTTTTTACAAACTTATATGTATTCGTTAAAATCCAAATAGTTATTAATGCTTGCGCAATTTACATGTTCCAAAATTTAGAGAGTTTCAAAACAATATAATCTATTTTGTTAACAAAGATTTTAATAAGAGCATTTTGAGGCACCATTTAATAATCTAATTGATTACGAATGGTCGAATGTTTTAGCTTGAGAGAGAAGTTTAATAAATAGACATGTCCTTATTTTGAGAATTTTCGTTCAAACCCTTTTCAACACGTAGTGTAGAGATTGGTTGAGTTTGAGAGTCATAATTGTGCTTTTGATTACCAATACATCAGTGAGTTGTGTTCATACTATGACCTTTAGAAATACGTTTGATCGGACCAAGTTACGATTGTTATGTGGCGGAGGAAATTCGTGCAGTTGTGTCTTAGATTGAATTTAAGTCCTTATAGCATTCGTAGTCGAAACAGTTTAGAACCAAGGTTAGAACATATGTTACGAATGGTCAAATTTATTTATGTCTTAATTTAATATGGGGAATTATAGCCTTCAACATATAGAGATAGATTTGTAAGTCAATGCGGAGAACTAAATGTATGTCCAATAGGTAACGAATATCGGACTAACTTGCTGATGGGAATTCATAATTTTGTTGTGAGGATAAAAACAACCCAGTAGGTAAATGTATCACCGACTAGAAAAGAAAAGATCATTGCATGATATGAAGTGTACGTGTATGTAGTCGTAGTCAGAAGTTTCGAAAGCAAGTTAAGGCGTAATTATGCCTAAAGAATTTGAGAACTAGTGAGCCAAATATTTTTGTTCCAAGTGAGTAATGTCTTAATAGAGTTTTACATGGATATTCATTAGTATGTTATTGTTGATAACATACGTTATATGTGATAGTAGTATCTTATAATCAGAAATTCTTATCATACTATCTTTTATCTTGACTTTCAATCGTTACGATTAATAGCGTTAACATTGAGTGATTTCCGCACTGTATAACTATAGAAATTTAGAGTATAATTGAAACATTATGGGCGGTTATATGGGCACATTAGGGATATGAAACCAATCAACCAGTTTGATCTTTAATTGAAGATTATAATCATTTTAAAGTTATGTAAGGGGGCAACAATTGCAAATTTTGTAGGTTACTTAATAAACTCAAACGGGAAGTCAAGTGTGATAAAGCTTAAAATTTTAGGAGATTAACTAAGAAGATGCTAAGTAGGGTTTGTTCAAATTAGCATTAGCGCATGACCTGATCAATGCAATAGTAAAATCAATAAAGTTAATGATGGTATTGGTGGTGCGTGTCAATAGAATAGAGATTGAAAGTAATTCTATGTGTTCTTTATAAATTTTGTTCCTTATAGAGTAAATAAAGTGAAATTTGATATATATTTATATATATATATATATATATATATATATATATATATATATATATATATATAAGGAGTAATAGATTATTGGTAGGGAGTAGAATTGTTGGAAACCTCGGTAAAGTGGAGTAGAAATTCGATCGGGGTAATATATTGATTCCCTTTGCTTGAATCAAAATTGAGACATTCGAATTTTTATTAAAAAAAAAACATTTTGGGGGGTTTTTAATAGGACATGGGTACAATTTAAAGCTAAACAGGAATCACTTTATAAGTGTTTTAGATATGTGAAAATCCTCCACATAAGTTAGGAGAGAAAATGAGATATCTACTTCTCAGTGTTTATTTAATTTCATCATTCTTCCCTTAGAAAAGTTATTCGGTTTTCTCGTACTCTATCATTTTAAATCAACGTTTGGCATACCATGTAAGAAAGGACATCACATATAGTACTCAATTTAATTTGTCTATTCGTTTCGGGTGTAATATAGTGTGAACTTAATGTTCTAAAATCTTTTCTAATTATTTCCTTTTTAATTCCCTCAAAAGTGGGAACATCGTGCTCACACAGATGCTCGTTTTTATGTAATCCGAGATTTTCTCACCTTATGATGTCATCAATCCCATTTGATTTGATTTGATTCGTTTGGTACCCAAGTAGCATATAAGCCACATGTTTACTGTTTATTGGAAGGATTCTTGATTTCAAGTTTTATTGCTTTTGATGTTTGATCATCGATTCATACAACATGGTCACGTGATGACTCGCTAACGTAGGATATATTTACAATACGTGGGCCCCCGTATTCTAAATATATCCCTCATTAGTTTCCTCACTACCAACGTTGTATTTCACAATGTATACAAAGTATGTTAATTAGTATATAGTTCGGTAGTAAATATCGAGGGCAAAATTCATTTAAGGGAAGTAAAGAGTATACACGACATGATGTGCGGTGATTTAGTATGAATGAGATCGAAAGTCGATGTTATGAGCAAATAGATACACGTAGATTGATGCACACATAGTTCCTAGTATGTAAACTATATGAAGGTTCCTAGTTTATAGTCTAGGTCGAGTATTCCACCTAGTTCTCTATAAACAATGGCTCTGATACCAATCTGTCACACCCCGTCTAAAGCGGAAACAACGGAATACGACGCGCGACTAGATCATAACACATTGATATAATAGAACAACACTAAATGCAATTCAACAACGTGTCATGATATCACTCAACACAAAGGCGACTTGTGTCGTGGTCAATCATTAACCCGAATACATAGTCATCAATACATAAGAATCCAATTGTCATGTCACCACTAAGTATAATTGTATATGATCAACATTCAATCACCCAAGTCTCAAATGCAGCCTAGAAGTCTCGCTAAAGCCACTAAGTCTCAAGCTCCTTAGTCAAAATTCTGATTACCTGAAAAGAAATGCTCGAAAAGGTCAACACAATAGTTGGTGAGTTTCGCAGGTTTAATAAGACACACACATAAGTACAGTTTGCTGTGTTAATGAGTAAGTAGGACATATGATATGAAATAAGTACATAAGATAGCCAATTCGTCCACCATAAGCAATCCGTTCCGTTCCTGGATAATATTCACTCAAGGATAACGTATCTATCACAAGAGTGGGGCCGTCGTCCGATAGTACTATCAATAATCATATCCGTATTAGTAAGAAATATGGAGTGTTGTCAGGGTCCCGAAGACACAAGACTCATCCGAACAATCAGCAATCAGTCCACAACAATCAGCAATCAGTCCACAACAATCAGAATGTCACTTATTCAATCATAATGTCCAAAACAGAAAACTTAGATAGTTTACACAGCATAAGAAAACAGTTCGAAATCATTTTGAGCAATCTTTTCCCCCAACGGAAAAATAAGTAAAGAAAATGGGGCCGCAAAACTCACCTGAATAGCGGGTTAGAGCAAAGTAAGTATCACACACAAGCCGCAGTGTAAAATGAGCGCCCTATAATATTTAGATGAAATGTTCATGAGTTATGTGTCTTAAGGATTATGTACACGAGTCGAAAGGGTTCCTATACGTTCACGTTCATCTTAAGTTATAATCCCTACGATATACTTCCCACAAGTTTCAAATGAAATAGGACTTATAGTTACTCAAACTCACGTCTACATGTTGCTAGTTATAATTGTTCAAGTTCAATTCTTTCGTAGATAATTCACCCTCACGTTTATTAAGAAACCCATCTCTAATCTAAACTTAGAAAACACTTCTATAAACTATTTCATATAAACATCACTTATGAAGACTTTAATTTAGACAATTTAGACTTTAAAACATATTAATATAACTAATACATTAATTTAAATTCATTTGATTAATTAAATTTAAGATTATGAAACTGTAAGTTTTATACAAAAAAAATAATCATGTTTTAACATAATTAAAGATCTCAAAGTAATCAAAAGTAATTAATCAATTCAATTTAAACTATCCAAAGTTTTCAGAAAATTCGGATTTCACTACAGCAGTTTACTAAATAATTTTTATAAAATAACCTGTTTAGGTTCAGAGGCCGAAACCCCGCGAGATTATGTAAAACATCGAGATCTACAACTTTTTAGTTTTGGCCGAAGCCTGAAAACGAATCTAACTAGGTCAAAACGGCTTCCGAAGTCGGCTGTAACAATTCAATCAGAAATCCAAAATTCGTTCGTATAACTAGGGTTTACGGTTTATGTCTTTAACTAAGGTCAAATCATATCATCGACTTGTGATTACATCTAGATCAGGTCTGGGATTAATAAATCTCAGAAACATAAGATAAGTTATTTGATAGAGTTTTATGAAATTACCTACACGATTACGTATCGCACGAAAGCAAACTCAAACTCGATTTTTGTAGGGTTTCTTTCTTGGTTTCGGTTGATGGCAGCACTACACTCACCATGAACGAAATTTTGTGATCCAAAGGAAGTGCTAGGGTTGTGTTTAGTGTATATATATATATGTAGGGAGTGGGTTGGAAGTTAGGTCAAGGTATTGGTGGGTTGGGCCGGCCGAATGGGCTCACCAAGGGGAAGGGGATCTTGGGTCAGTTATATGGACGAATTATACATGGTATAATGGGCTAAACTCTGAATATGTTGTAGCCCTCTTTGTTCCGATCGTCTGGGCTTTTGAATCAACTCAATCCGAGTCCGGATGAAAGAGTTATGGCCCGAACAGTGCAGCCTCGTGATAAACTCTTGAATCGTCTTAAAACATTACATACAAGTTACGAATTTTTATTTAGCTTCTTTACTTATGTATTATAATTGTTAATATTCTTATTATTTTAAAATTACTTATTATTATTATTATTATTATATATATATATATATATATATATATATATATATATATATATATATATATATATATATATATATATATTTATCATACTTCGCACGTTCTCTTAAGTTTCCAAATTACGAACGCGTTCACGTTTTTCCTTGTATCTTTTTCGTTACAGACTCAATTGCGATTATTCTTTTTGCGTTGAATTTGATTTTTGAAAATGAATACTTTGGCGTAAAGAGATCAATGTGATAATTCCTAATACGATATTATGTTTTTACCATTTATATTACAAGTACTAAGCATTTTGGTGACGATTGTCACAATGATAAATGAACTAGAAAGTGAAGCCATGATTGATTTCGCATTATCTCCAACGCTTAAAAAAAAAAAAAACTTAATTGGAAAAAAGTAGCAAAAAAAACCATACAATTATGAAAGATAATATGAATGAGGTTTAATTGGAGCGAAATTTGGAAAATGGTGTTATGATTGTAAATGATTTGGAGATGATAAATGAACAAGAAAGTGAAGCCATGATTGATTTCGCGATATCTCTGACACTTAAAAAAAAAAAAAAAACCCTTAATCGAAAAAAAGTAGCAAAACGCGCTACGATTTTGTGTAAAATTAAATGAGGAGAAAAAAGTGTATACGGTGTGGATATTTGCATTTAAACAAAAGTTAACACACCAATATAGAAAGCAAATAAGAAATTTTTGCATCATTTTAAAAAAATTGTTAAAAATTGGTGTCATGAAAAAAAGTAGCAAAAAACCATACGATTATGCTAGATAATATGAATGAGGTTAAATTGGAGCGAAATTTGGAAAATGTTGTTATAATTGTAAAAGATTTGGAGATGATAAATGAAATAGAAAGTGAAGCCATGATTGATTTCGCGTTATCTCCAACACTTAAAAAAAAAAAAAAAACTTAATTGGAAAAAAGTAGCAAAACGCGCTACGATTTTGTGTAAAGTTAAATGAGGAGAAAAAAGTGTATACGGTGTAGATATTTGTATTTAAATAAAAGTTAACACATCAATATAGACAACAAATAAGAAATTTTGGCATCATTTTAAAAAAATTGTTAAAATTGGTGTCATAAAAAAAAAGAAGCAAAGAAACTATACGATTATGTTAGATAATATGAATCAGGTTTAATTGGAGCTAAATTTGGAAAATGGTGCTATGATTGTGAAAGATTTTTAGATGATAAATGAACTAGAAAGTGAAGCCATGATTGATTTCGCGTTATCTCCAACACTTAAAAAAAAAAAAAACCTTAATCGGAAAAAAGTAGCAAAACGCGCTACGATTTTGTGTAAAGTTAAATGAGGAGAAAAAAGTGTATACGGTATGGATATTTGCATTTAAACAAAAGTTAACACACCAATACAGACAGCAAATAAGAAATTTTGGCATCATTTTAAAAAAATTGATAAAAATTGGTGTCGTAAAAAAAAGTAGCAAATAAATCATACGATTATGCTAGATAATATGAATGAGGTTTAATTGGAGCTAAATTTGGAAAATGGTGTTATGATTGTGAAAGATTTGGAGATGATAAATGAACTAGATGGTGAAGACATGATTGATTTCATGTTATCTCCAACACTTAAAAAAAAAAACCTTAATCGGAAAAAAAAGCAAAACGCGCTACGATTTTGTGTAAAGTTAAATGAGGAGAAAAAAGTGTATACGGTGTGGATATTTGCATTTAAACAAAAGTTAACACACCAATATAGACAGCAAATAAGATATTTTGGCATCATTTTAAAAAACTTGTCATAAATTGGTGTCATCAAAAAAAGTAGCAAAAAAAACCATACAATTATGAAAGATAATATGAATGAGGTTAAATTGGACCGAAATTTGAAAAATGGTGTTATGATTGTAAAAGATTTGGAGATGATAAATAAACAAGAAAGTGAAGCCATGATTGATTTCGCGATATCTCTGACACTTAAAAAAAAAAAAAAAAACCCTTAATCGAAAAAAAGTAGCAAAACGCGCTACGATTTTGTGTAAAATTAAATGAGGAGAAAAAAGTGTATACGGTGTGTATATTTGCATTTAAACAAAAGTTAACACACCAATATAGACAACAAATAAGAAATTTTGGCATCATTTTTTAAAAAATGTTAAAAATTGGTGTCATGAAAAAAAGTAGCAAAAAACCATACGATTATGCTAGATAATATGAATGAGGTTAAATTGGAGCGAAATTTGGAAAATGTTGTTATAATTGTAAAAGATTTGGAGATGATAAATGAAATAGAAAGTGAAGCCATGATTGATTTCGCGTTATCTCCAACACTTAAAAAAAAAAAAAACTTAATTGGAAAAAAGTAGCAAAACGCGCTACGATTTTGTGTAAAGTTAAATGAGGAGAAAAAAGTGTATACGGTGTGGATATTTGTATTTAAATAAAAGTTAACACATCAATATAGACAACAAATAAGAAATTTTGGCATCATTTTAAAAAAATTGTTAAAAATTGGTGTCATAAAAAAAAGTAGCAAAGAAACTATACGATTATGTTAGATAATATGAATCAGGTTTAATTGGAGCTAAATTTGGAAAATGGTGCTAGGATTGTGAAAGATTTTTAGATGATAAATGAACTAGAAAGTGAAGCCATGATTGATTTCGCGTTATCTCCAACACTTAAAAAAAAAAAAACCTTAATCGGAAAAAAGTAGCAAAACGCGCTACGATTTTGTGTAAAGTTAAATGAGGAGAAAAAAGTGTATACGGTGTGGATATTTGCATTTAAACAAAAGTTAACACACCAATATAGACGGCAAATAAGATATTTTGGCATCATTTTAAAAAACTTGTCATAAATTGGCGTCATCAAAAAAAGTAGCAAAAAAAACCATACGATTATGAAAGATATTATGAATGAGGTTAAATTGGAGATAAATTTGGAAAATGGTGTTATGATTGTAAAAGATTTGGAGATGGTAAATGAACTAGAAAGTGAAGCCATGATTCATTTCACGATATCTCTGACACTTAAAAAAAAAAAGTTCCCTTATTCGGAAAAAAATAGCAAAACGCGCTACGATTTTGTGTAAAGTTAAATGATGAGAAAAAAGTATATACGGTGTGGATATTTGCATTTAAACAAAAGTTAACACACCGATATAGACAACAATTAAGAAATTTTGGTATCATTTTAAAAAATAATGTTAAAAATTGGTGTCATAAAAAAAAGTAGCATACGATTATGCTAAATAATATGAATGAGGTTAAATTGGAGCGAAATTTGGAAAATGGTGTTATAATTGTGAAAGATTTGGAGATGATAAATGAACTAGAAAGTGAAGCCATGATTGATTTCGCGTTATATCCAACACTTTAAAAAAAACCATAATCGAAAAAAAGTAGCGAAACGCGCTACGATTTTGTGTAAAGTTAAATGAGGATATTTGCATTTAAACAAAAGTTAACACACCAATATAGACAACAAATACGAAATTTTGGCATCATTTTAAAAAAATTGTTAAAAATTGGTGTCATTAATAAAAAGTAGCAAAGAAACCATACGATTATGCTAGATAATATGAATGAGGTCAAATTGGAGCTAAATTTGGAAAATAGTGTTATAATTGTGAAAGAATTGGAGATGATAAATGAACTAGAAAGTGAAGCCCATGATTGATTTCGCGTTATCTCCAACACATAAAAAAAAAAAACCTTAATCGAAAAAAAGTAGCAAAACGCGCTACGATTTTGTGTAAAATTAAATGAGGAGAAGAAAGTGTATACGGTGTGGATATTTGCATTTAAACAAAAGTTAACACACCAATATAGACAGCAAATTAGAAATTTTGGCATCATTTTAAAAAAATTGTTAAAAATTGGTGTCATAAAAACAAAGTAGCAAAGAAACCATACGATTATGCTAGATAATATGAATGAGGTTAAATTGGAGTGAAATTTGGAAAATGTTGTTATGATTGTGAAAGATTTTTAGATGATAAATGAACTAGAAACTGAAGCCATGATTGATTTCGCGTTATCTCCAACACTTAAAAAAAAACACTTAATCTGAAAAAAGTAGCAAAACGCGCTATGATTTTGTGTAAAGTTAAATGAGGAGAAAAAAGTGTATACGGTGTGGATATTTGCATTTAAACAAAAGTTAACACACCAATATAGACAGAAAATAAGAAATTTTGCCATCATTTTAAAAAAATTGATAAAAATTGGTGTCGTAAAAAAAAGTAGCAAAGAAATCATACGATTATACTAGATAATATAAATGAAGTTAAATTGGAGCTAAATTTGGAAAATGGTGTTATGATTGTAAAAGATTTGGAGATGATAAATGAACTAGAAAGTGAAGCCATGATTGATTTCGCATTATCTCCAACGCTTAAAAAAAAAAAAACTTAATTGGAAAAAAGTAGCAAAAAAAACCATACAATTATGAAAGATAATATGAATGAGGTTAAATTGGAGCGAAATTTGGAAAATGGTGTTATGATTGTAAATGATTTGGAGATGATAAATGAACTAGAAAGTGAATCCATGATTGATTTCGCGATATCTCTGACACTTAAAAAAAAAAAAAAACCCTTAATCGAAAAAAAGTAGCAAAACGCGCTACGATTTTGTGTAAAATTAAATGAGGAGAAAAAAGTGTATACGGTGTGGATATTTGCATTTAAACAAAAGTTAACACACCAATATAGAAAGCAAATAAGAAATTTTTGCATCATTTTAAAAAAATTGTTAAAAATTGGTGTCAAAAAAAAAAAGTAGCAAAGAAACCATACGATTAAGCTAGATAATATGAATGAGGTTAAATTGGAGCGAAATTTGGAAAATGTTGTTATAATTGTAAAAGATTTGGAGATGATAAATGAACTAGAAAGTGAAGCCATGATTGATTTCGCGTTATCTCCAACACTTAAAAAAAAAAAAAAACTTAATTGGAAAAAAGTAGCAAAACACGCTACGATTTTGTGTAAAGTTAAATGAGGAGAAAAAAGTGTATACGGTGTGGATATTTGTATTTAAATAAAAGTTAACACAACAATATCGACAACAAATAAGAAATTTTGGCATCATTTTAAAAAAATTGTTAAAAATTGATGTCATAAAAAAAACGTAGCAAAGAAACCATACGATTATGCTAGATAATATGAATGATGTTTAATTGGAGCTAAATTTGGAAAATGGTGTTATGATTGTGAAAGATTTTTAGATGATAAATGAACTAGAAAGTGAAGCCATGATTGATTTCGCGTTATCTCGAACACTTAAAAAAAAAAAAACCTTAATCCGAAAAAAGTAGCAAAATGCGCTACGATTTTGTGTAAAGTTAAATGAGGAGAAAAAAGTGTATACGGTGTGGATATTTGCATTTAAACAAAAGTTAACACACCAATACAGACAGCAAATAAGAAATTTTGGCATCATTTTAAAAAAATTGATAAAAATTGGTGTCGTAAAAAAAAGTAGCAAATAAATCATACGATTATGCTAGATAATATGAATGAAGTTAAATTGGAGCTAAATTTGGAAAATGGTGTTATGATTGTGAAAGATATGGAGATGATAAATGAACTAGAAAGTGAAGCCATGATTGATTTCGCATTATCTCCAACGCTTAAAAAAAAAAAAACCTTAATAAAAAAAAGTAGCAAAACGCGCTACGATTTTGTGTAAATTAAATGAGGAGAAAAAAGTGTATACGGTGGGGATATTTGTATTTAAATAAAAGTTAACACACCAATAAAGACAACAAATAAGAAATTTTGGCATCATTTTAAAAAAATTGTTTAAAATTGGTGTCATAAAGAAAAAGTAGCAAAGAAACAATACGATTATGCAAGATAATATGAATGAGGTTAAATTGGAGCGAAATTTGGAAATTGTTGTTATAATTGTGAAAGATTTGGAGATGATAAATGAACTAGAAAGTGAAGCCATGATTGATTTCGCGTTATCTCCGACACTTAAAAAAAACACTTAATCTGAAAAAAGTAGCACAACGCGCGCTACGATTTTGTGTAAAGTTAAATGAGGAGAAAAAAGTGTATACGGTGTGGATATTTGCATTTAAACAAAAGTTAACACACCAATATAGACATCAAATAAGAAATTTTGGCATCATTTTAAAAAAATATATAAAAATTGGAGTCGTAAAAAAAAGTAGCAAATAAATCATACGATTATGCTAGATAATATGAATGAAGTTAAATTGGAGCTAAATTTGGAAAATGGTGTTATGATTGTGAAAGATTTGGAGATGATAAATGAACTAGAAAGTGAAGCCATGATTGATTTCGCATTATCTCCAACGCTTAAAAAAAAAAAAAAACTTTCATAAAAAAAAGTAGCAAAACGCGCTACGATTTTGTGTAAATTAAAGGAGGAGAAAAAAGTGTATACAGTGTGAATATTTGTATTTAAATAAAAGTTAACACACCAATATAGACAACAAATAAGAAATTTTGGCATAATTTTAAAAAAATTGTTAAAAATTGGTGTCATTATAAAAAGTAGTAAAGAAATCATACGATTATGCTAGATAATATGAATGAGGTTTAATTGGAGCTAAATTTGGAAAATGGTGTTATGATTGTGAAAGATTTGGAGATGATAAATGAACTAGAAACTGAAGCCATTATTGATTTAATGTTATTTCCAACACTTAAAAAAAAAAAAAAAAAACTTAATCGGAAAAAAGTAGCAAAACGCGCTACGATTTTGTGTAAAGTTAAATGAGGAGAAAAAAGTGTATACAGTGTGGATATTTGCATTTAAACAAAAGTTAACACACCAATATAGACAGCAAATAAGTTATTTTGGCATCATTTTAAAAAACTTGTCATAAATTGGTGTCATAAAAAAAAGTAGCAAAAAAAACCATACGATTATGAAAGATAATATGAATGAGGTTAAATTTGAGCGAAATTTGGAAAATGGTGTTATGATTGTAAAAGATTTGGAGATTATAAATGAACAAGAAAGCGAAGCCATGATTGATTTCGCGATATATGTGACACTTAAAAAAAAAAAAAAACCCTTAATCGAAAAAAAGTAGCAAAACGCGCTACGATTTTGTGTAAAATTAAATGAGGAGAAAAAAGTGTATACGGTGTGTATATTTGCATTTAAACAAAAGTTAACACACCAATATAGACAACAAATAAGAAATTTTGGCATCATTTTTAAAAAAATGTTAAAAATTGGTGTCATGAAAAAAAAGTAGCAAAGAAACCATATGATTATGCTAGATAATATGAATGAGGTTAAATTTGAGCGAAATTTGGAAAATGGTGTTATAATTGTAAAAGATTTGGAGATGATAAATGAACTAGAAAGTGAAGCCATGATTGATTTCGCGTTATCTCCAACACTTAAAAAAAAAAAAAACTTAATTGGAAAAAAGTAGTAAAACGCGCTACGATTTTGTGTAAATTTAAATGAGGAGAAAAAAGTGTATACGGTGTGGATATTTGCATTTAAACAAAAGTTAACACACCAATATAGACAGAAAATAAGAAATTTTGGCATCATTTTAAAAAAATTGTTAAAAATTGGTGTCATAAAAAAAAATTAGCAAAGAAACCATACGATTATGCTAGATAATATGAATGAGGTTTAATTGGAGCTAAATTTGGAAAATGGTGTTATGATTGTGAAAGATTTTTAGATGATAAATGAACTAGAAAGTGAAGCCATTATTGATTTCGCGTTATCTCCAACACTTAAAAAAAAAAAAAACCTTAATCGGAAAAAAGTAGCAAAACGCGCTACGATTTTGTGTAAAGTTAAATGAGGAGAAAAAAGTGTATAAAGTGTGGATATTTGCATTTAAACAAAAGTTAACAAACCAATATAGATGGCAAATAAGATATTTTGGCATCATTTTAAAAAACTTGTCATAAATTGGTGTCATCAAAAAAAGTAGCAAAAAAAAACCATATGATTATGAAAGATATTATGAATGAGGTTAAATTGGAGATAAATTTGGAAAATGGTGTTATGATTGTAAAAGATTTGGAGATGGTAAATGAACTAGAAAGTGAAGCTATGATTGATTTCACGATATCTCTGACACTTAAAAAAAAAGTTCCCTTATTCGGAAAAAAATAGCAAAACGCGCTACGATTTTGTGTAAAGTTAAATGATGAGAAAAAAGTATATACAGTGTGGATATTTGCATTTAAACAAAAGTTAACACACCGATATAGACAACAAATAAGAAATTTTGGCATCATTTTAAAAAATAATGGTAAAAATTGGTGTCATAAAAAAAAAGTACCATATGATTATGCTAAATAATATGAATGAGGTTAAATTGGAGCTAAATTTGGAAAATGGTGTTATAATTGTGAAGGATTTGGAGATGATAAATGAACTAGAAAGTGAAGCCATGATTGATTTCGCGTTATCTCCAACACTTAAAAAAAAAACCTTAATCGAAAAAAAGTAGCGAAACGCGCTACGATTTTGTGTAAAGTTAAATGAGGATATTTGCATTTAAACAAAAGTTAACACACCAATATAGACAGCAAATAAGAAATTTTGGCATCATTTTAAAAAAAATTGTTAAAAATTGGTGTCATTAATAAAAAGTAGCAAAGAAACCATACGATTATGCTAGATAATATGAATGAGGTCAAATTGGAGCTAAGTTTGGAAAATAGTGTTATAATTGTGAAAGAATTGGAGATGATAAATGAACTAGAAAGTGAAGCCCATGATTGATTTCGCGTTATCTCCAACACATAAAAAAAAAAAAAAAACCTTAATCGAAAAAAAGTAGCAAAACGCGCTACGATTTTGTGTAAAATTAAATGAGGAGAAGAAAGTGTATACGGTGTGGATATTTGCATTTAAACAAAAGTTAACACACCAATATAGACAGCAAATGAGAAATTTTGGCATCATTTTAAAAAAATTGTTAAAAATTGGTCTCATAAAAACAAAGTAGCAAAGAAACTATACGATTATGCTAGATAATATGAATGAGGTTAAATTGGAGCGAAATTTGGAAAATGTTGTTATAATTGTGAAAGATTTGGAGATGATAAATGAACTAGAAAGTGAAGCCATGATTGATTTCGCGTTATCTCCAACACTTAAAAAAAAAACACTTAATCTGCAAAAAAAGTAGCAAAACGCGTTATGATTTTGTGTAAAGTTAAATGAGGAGAAAAAAGTGTATACGGTGTGGATATTTGCATTTAAACAAAAGTTAACACACCAATATAGACAGAAAATAAGAAATTTTGGCATCATTTTAAAAAAATTGATAATAATTGGTGTCGTAAAAAAAAGTAGCAAAGAAATCATACGATTATGCTAGATAATATAAATGAAGTTAAATTGGAGCTAAATTTGGAAAATGGTGTTATGATTGTGAAAGATTTGGAGATGATAAATGAACTAGAAAGTGAAGCCATGATTGATTTCGCATTATCTCCAACGCTTAAAAAAAAAAAAAACTTAATTGGAAAAAAGTAGCAAAAAAAACCATACAATTATGAAAGATAATATGAATGAGGTTAAATTGGAGCGAAATTTGGAAAATGGTGTTATGATTGTAAATGATTTAGAGATGATAAATGAACAAGAAAGTGAAGCCATAATTGATTTCGCGATATCTCTGACACTTAAAAAAAAAAAAACCCTTAATCGAAAAAAAGTAGCAAAACGCGCTACGATTTTGTGTAAAATTAAATGAGGAGAAAAAAGTGTATACGGTGTGGATATTTGCATTTAAACAAAAGTTAACACACCAATATAGAAAGCAAATAATAAAATTTTGCATCATTTTAAAAAAATTGTTAAAAATTGGTGTCATAAAAAAAAAGTAGCAAAGAAACCATACGATTATGCTAGATAATATGAATGAGGTTAAATTGAAGCGAAATTTGGAAAATGTTGTTATAATTGTAAATGATTTGGAGATGATAAATGAACTAGAAAATGAAGCCATGATTGATTTCGCGTTATCTCCAACACTTAAAAAAAAAAAAAAAAAAAAAAAAACTTAATTTGAAAAAAGTAGCAAAACACGCTACGATTTTGTGTAAAGTTAAATGAGGAGAAAAAAGTGTATACGGTGTGGATATTTGTATTTAAATAAAAGTTAACACATCAATATAGACAACAAATAAGAAATTTTGGCATCATTTTAAAAAATTTGATAAAAATTGGTGTCATAAAAAAAAGTAGCAAAGAAACCATACGATTATGTTAGATAATATTATTGATGTTTAATTGGAGCTAAATTTGGAAAATGGTGTTATGATTGTGAAAGATTTTTAGATGATAAATGAACTAGAAAGTGAAGCCATGATTGATTTCGCGTTATCTCCAACACTTAAAAAAAAAAAACCTTAATCGGAAAAAAGTAGCAAAACGCGCTACGATTTTGTGTAAAGTTAAATGAGGAGAAAAAAGTGTATACAGTGTGGTTATTTGCATTTAAACGAAAGTTAACACACCAATATAGACGGTACATAAGATATTTTGGCTTCATTTTAAAAAACTTGTCATAAATTGGTGTCATCAAAAAAAGTAGCAAAAAAAACCATACGATTATGAAAGATATTATGAATTAGGTTAAATTGGAGAGAAATTTGGAAAATGGTGTTATGATTGTAAAAGATTTGGAGATGATAATTGAACTAGAAAGTGAAGCCATGATTGATTTCACGATATCTCTGACCCTTAAAAAAAAAAGTTCCCTAATTCGGAAAAAATAGCAAAACGCGCTACGATTTTGTGTAAAGTTAAATGATGAGAAAAAAGTATATACGGTGTGGATATTTGCATTTAAAAAAAAGTTAACACACCGATATAGACAACAAATAAGAAATTTTGGCGTCATTTAAAAAAAAAATGTTAAAAATTGGTGTCATAAAAAAAAGTAGCATACGATTATGCTAAATAATATTATTGAGGTTAAATTGGAGCGAAATTTGGAAAATGGTGTTATAATTGTGAAAGATTTGGATATGATAAACGAACTAGAAAGTGAAGCCATGATTGATTTATCTCCAACACTTAAAAAAAAAAAACCTTTAATCGAAAAAAAGTAGCGAAACGCGCTACGATTTTGTGTAAAGTTAAATGAGGATATTTGCATTTAAACAAAAGTTAACACACCAATATAGACAGCCAATAAGAAATTTTGGCATCATTTTAAAAAAATTGTTAAAAATTGGTGTCATTAATAAAGAGTAGCAAAGAAACATACGATTATGCTAGATAATATGAATGAGGTTAAATTGGAGCTAAATTTGGAAAATGGTGTTATAATTGTGAAAGATTTGGAGATGATAAATGAACTAGAAAGTGAAGCCATGATTGATTTCGCGTTATCTCCAACACATAAAAAAAAAAACCTTAATCGAAAAAAGTAGCAAAATGCGCTACGATTTTGTGTAAAATTAAATGAGGATAAAAAAGTGTATACGGTGTGGATATTTGCATTTAAACAAAAGTTAACACACCAATATAGACAGCAAATGAGAAATTTTGGCATCATTTTAAAAAAATTGTTAAAAATTGGTGTCATAAAAAAAAAGTAGCTAAGAAACCATACGATTATGCTAGATAATAAGAATGAGGTTAAATTGGAGCGAAATTTGGAAAATGTTGTTATAATTGTGAAAGATTTGGAGATGATAAATGAACTAGAAAGTGAAGCCATGATTGATTTCGCGTTATCTTGGAACACTTAAAAAAAAAACACTTAATCTGAAAAAAGTAGCAAAACACGCCACAATTTTGTGTAAAGTTAAATGAGGAGAAAAAAGTGTATACGGTGTGGATTTTTGCATTTAAACAAAAGTTAACACACCAATATAGACAGCAAATAAGAAATTTTGGCATCATTTTAAAAAAATTGAAAAAAATTGGTGTCGTAAAAAAAAGTAGCTAAGAAACCATACGATTATGCTAGATAATATGAATGAGGTTAAATTGGAGCGAGATTTGGAAAATGGTGTTATAATTGTGAAAGATTTGGAGATGATAAATGAACTAGAAAGTGAAGCCATGATTGATTTCGCGTTATCTCCAACACTTAAAAAAAAAACACTTAATCTGCAAAAAAAGTAGCAAAACGCGTTATGATTTTGTGTAAAGTTAAATGAGGAGAAAAAAGTGTATACGGTGTGGATATTTGCATTTAAACAAAAGTTAACACACCAATATAGACAGAAAATAAGAAATTTTGGCATCATTTTAAAAAAATTGATAATAATTGGTGTCGTAAAAAAAAGTAGCAAAGAAATCATACGATTATGCCAGATAATATAAATGAAGTTAAATTGGAGCTAAATTTGGAAAATGGTGTTATGATTGTGAAAGATTTGGAGATGATAAATGAACTAGAAAGTGAAGCCATGATTGATTTCGCATTATCTCCAACGCTTAAAAAAAAAAAAAAAAAACTTAATTGGAAAAAAGTAGCAAAAAAAACCATACAATTATGAAAGATAATATGAATGAGGTTAAATTGGAGCGAAATTTGGAAAATGGTGTTATGATTGTAAATGATTTAGAGATGATAAATGAACAAGAAAGTGAAGCCATGATTGATTTCGCGATATCTCTGACACTTAAAAAAAAAAAAACCCTTAATCGAAAAAAAGTAGCAAAACGCGCTACGATTTTGTGTAAAATTAAATGAGGAGAAAAAAGTGTATACGGTGTGGATATTTGCATTTAAACAAAAGTTAACACACCAATATAGAAAGCAAATAAGAAAATTTTGCATCATTTTAAAAAAATTGTTAAAAATTGGTGTCATAAAAAAAAAGTAGCAAAGAAACCATACGATTATGCTAGATAATATGAATGAGGTTAAATTGGAGCGAAATTTGGAAAATGTTGTTATAATTGTAAATGATTTGGAGATGATAAATGAACTAGAAAATGAAGCCATGATTGATTTCGCGTAATCTCCAACACTTAAAAAAAAAAAAAAAAAAAAAACTTAATTTGAAAAAAGTAGCAAAACACGCTACGATTTTGTGTAAAGTTAAATGAGGAGAAAAAAGTGTATACGGTGTGGATATTTGTATTTAAATAAAAGTTAACACATCAATATAGACAACAAATAAGAAATTTTGGCATCATTTTAAAAAATTTGATAAAAATTGGTGTCATAAAAAAAAGTAGCAAAGAAACCATACGATTATGTTAGATAATATTTTTGATGTTTAATTGGAGCTAAATTTGGAAAATGGTGTTATGATTGTGAAAGATTTTTAGATGATAAATGAACTAGAAAGTGAAGCCATGATTGATTTCGCGTTATCTCCAACACTTAAAAAAAAAAAAAACCTTAATCGGAAAAAAGTAGCAAAACGCGCTACGATTTTGTGTAAAGTTAAATGAGGAGAAAAAAGTGTATACAGTGTGGATATTTGCATTTAAACAAAAGTTAACACACCAATATAGACGGTACATAAGATATTTTGGCTTCATTTTAAAAAACTTGTCATAAATTGGTGTCATCAAAAAAAGTAGCAAAAAAAACCATACGATTATGAAAGATATTATGAATTAGGTTAAATTGGAGAGAAATTTGGAAAATGGTGTTACGATTGTAAAAGATTTGGAGATGATAATTGAACTAGAAAGTGAAGCCATGATTGATTTCACGATATCTCTGACACTTAAAAAAAAAAGTTCCCTAATTCGGAAAAAATAGCTAAACGCGCTACGATTTTGTGTAAAGTTAAATGATAAGAAAAAAGTATATACGGTGTGGATATTTGCATTTAAAAAAAAGTTAACACACCGATATAGACAACAAATAAGAAATTTTGGCGTCATTTAAAAAAAAAATGTTAAAAATTGGTGTCATAAAAAAAAGTAGCATACGATTATGCTAAATAATATTATTGAGGTTAAATTGGAGCGAAATTTGGAAAATGGTGTTATAATTGTGAAAGATTTGGATATGATAAACGAACTAGAAAGTGAAGCCATGATTGATTTATCTCCAACACTTAAAAAAAAAAAACCTTTAATCGAAAAAAAGTAGCGAAACGCGCTACGATTTTGTGTAAAGTTAAATGAGGATATTTGCATTTAAACAAAAGTTAACACACCAATATAGACAGCCAATAAGAAATTTTGGCATCATTTTAAAAAAATTGTTAAAAATTGGTGTCATTAATAAAGAGTAGCAAAGAAACATACGATTATGCTAGATAATATGAATGAGGTTAAATTGGAGCTAAATTTGGAAAATAGTGTTATAATTGTGAAAGATTTGGAGATGATAAATGAACTAGAAAGTGAAGCCATGATTGATTTCGCGTTATCTCCAACACATAAAAAAAAACCTTAATCGAAAAAAGTAGCAAAATGCGCTACGATTTTGTGTAAAATTAAATGAGGATAAAAAAGTGTATACGGTGTGGATATTTGCATTTAAACAAAAGTTAACACACCAATATAGACAGCAAATGAGAAATTTTGGCATCATTTTAAAAAAATTGTTAAAAATTGGTGTCATAAAAAAAAAGTAGCTAAGAAACCATACGATTATGCTAGATAATAAGAATGAGGTTAAATTGGAGCGAAATTTGGAAAATGTTGTTATAATTGTGAAAGATTTGGAGATGATAAATGAACTAGAAAGTGAAACCATGATTGATTTCGCGTTATCTTGGAACACTTAAAAAAAAAACACTTAATCTGAAAAAAGTAGCAAAACACGCCACAATTTTGTGTAAAGTTAAATGAGGAGAAAAAAGTGTATACGGTGTGGATTTTTGCATTTAAACAAAAGTTAACACACCAATATAGACAGCAAATAAGAAATTTTGGCATCATTTTAAAAAAATTGAAAAAAATTGGTGTCGTAAAAAAAAGTAGCTAAGAAACCATACGATTATGCTAGATAATAAGAATGAGGTTAAATTGGAGCTAAATTTGGAAAATGGTGTTATGATTGTGAAAGATTTGGAGATGATAAATGAACTAGAAAGTGAAGCCATGATTGATTTCGCATTATCTCCTACGCTTAAAAAAAAAAAAAAAAAAAAAAAAAAAAAAAAAAAAAAAAAAACCTTAAAAAAAAAAAGTAGCAAAACGCGCTACGATTTTGTGTAAATTAAATGAGGAGAAAAAAGTGTATACGGTGTGGATATTTGAATTTAAATAAAAGTTAACACAACAATATAGACAACAAATAAGAAATTTTGACATAATTTTATAAAAATTGTTAAAAATTGGTGTCATTAAAAAAAGTAGCAAAGAAACCATACGATTATGCGATAATATGAATGAGGTTTAATTGGAGCTAAATTTGGAAAATGGTGTTATGATTGTGAAAGATTTGGAGATGATAAATGAACTAGAAAGTGAAGCCATGATTGATTTAATGTTATTTCCAACACTTAAAAAAAAAAAAAAAAAACTTAATCGGAAAAAAGTTGCAAAACTCGCTACGATTTTGTGTAAAGTTAAATGAGGAGAAAAAAGTGTATACAATGTGGATATTTGCATTTAAACAAAAGTTAACACACCAATATAGACAACAAATAAGTTATTTTGGCATCATTTTAAAAAACTTGTCATAAATTGGTGTCATCAAAAAAAGAAGCAAAAAAAAACCATACGATTATGAAAGATAATATGAATGAGGTTAAATTTGAGCGAAATTTGGAAAATGGTGTTATGATTGTAAAAGAATTGGAGATGATAAATGAACTAGAAAGTGAAGCAATGATTGATTTCGCAATATCTCTGACACTTAAAAAAAATTCCCTTATTCGGAAAAAAGTAGGAAAACGCGCTACGATTTTGTGTAAAGTTAAATGTGGAGAAAAAAGTGTATATGGTATGGATATTTGCATTTAAACAAAAGTTAACACACCAATATAAACAACAAATTAGAAATTTTGGAATCATTTTAAAAAAAATGTTAAAAATTGGTGTCATAAAAAAAAGTAGCAAAGAAACCATACGATTATGCTAAATAATATGAATGAGGTTAAATTTGAGTGAAATTTGGTAAATGGTGTTATAATTGTGAAAGATTTGGAGATGATAAATGGACTAGAAAGTGAAGCCATGATTGATTTCGCGTTATCTCCAACACATAAAAAAAAAAAAACCCTTAATGGAAAAAAAGTAGGGGGCGCTACGATTTTGTGTAAAATTAAATGAGGAGAAAAAAGTGTAAACGGTGTGAATATTTGCATTTAAACAAAAATTAACACACCAATATAGACAGCAAATAAGAAATTTTGGCATCATTTTAAAAAAATTGTTAAAAATTGGTGTCATAAAAAAAAGTAGCAAATAAACCATACGATTATGCTAGATAATATGAATGAGGTTAAATTGGAGCGAAATTTAGAAAATGTTGTCATAATTGTGAAAGATTTGGAGATGATAAATGAACTAGAAAGTGAAGCCATGATTGATTTCGCGTTATCTCCAACACTTAAAAAAAAAAACACTTAATCTGAAAAAAGTAGCAAAACGCGCTACGATTTTGTGTAAAGTTAAATGAGGAGAAAAAAGTGTATACGGTGTGGATATTTGTATTTAAATAAAAGTTAACACATCAATATAGACAAAAAATAAGAAATCTTGGCATAATTTTAAAAAAATTGTTAAAAATTGGTGTCATTAAAAAAAAGTAGTAAAGAAACCATACGATTATGCTAGATAATATGAATGAGGTTAAATTGGAGTGAAATTTTGAAAATGGTGTTATAATTATGAAAGATTTGGAGATGATAAATGAACTAGAAAGTGAAGCCATGATTGATTTCGCGTTATCTCCAACACATAAAAAAAAAAAAAAAAAACCTTAATAAAAAAAGTAGCAAAACGCGCTACGATTTTGTTTAAAATTAAATGAGGAGAAAAAAGTGTATACGGTGTGGATATTTGCAATTAAAAAAAAGTTAACACACCAATATAGACAGCAAATAAGAAATTTTGGCAACATTTTAAAAAAAAATGTTAAAAATTGGTGTCGTAAAAAAAAAGTAGCAAAGAAATCATACGATTATGGTAGATAATATAAATGAGGTTAAATTGGAGCTAAATTTGGAAAATGGTGTTATGATTGTGAAAGATTTGGAGATGATAAATGAACTAGAAAGTGAAGCCATGATTGATTTCGCATAATCTCCAACACTTAAAAAAAAAAAAAAAAAAAAAACCTTAATCGGAAAAAAGTAGCAAAACGCGCTACGATTTTGTGTAAAGTTAAATGAGGAGAAATAAGTGTATACGGTGTGGATATTTGTATTTAAATAAAAGTTAACACACCAATATAGACAACAAATAAGAAATTTTGGCATAATTAAAAAAAAATTGTTAAAAATTGGTGTCATTAAAAAAAAGTAGCAAAGAAACAATACGATTATGTTAAATAATATGAATGAGGTTTAATTGGAGCTAAATTTGGAAAATGGTGTTATGATTGTGAAAGATTTTTAGATGATAAATGAACTAGAAAGTGAAGCCATGATTGATTTCGCGTTATCTCCAACACTTAAAAAAAAAAAAAAACCTTAATCGGAAAAAAGTAGCAAAACGCGCTACGATTTTGTGTAAAGTTAAATGAGGAGAAAAAAGTGTATACAGTGTGGATATTTGCATTTAAACAAAATTTAACACACCAACATAGACGGCAAATAAGATATTTTGGCATCATTTTAAAAAACTTGTCATAAATTGGTGTCATCAAAAAAAGTAGCAAAAAAAACCATACGATTATGAAAAATAATACGAATGAGGTTAAATTGGAGAGAAATTTGGAAAATGGTGTTATGATTGTAAAAGATTTGGAAATGATAAATGAACTAGAAAGTGAAGCCATGATTGATTTCGCGATATCTCTGACACTTAAAAAAAAATTCCCTTATTCGGAAAAAATAGCAAAACGCGCTACGATTTTATGTAAAGTTAAATGAAGAGAAAAAAGTGTATACGGTGTGGATATTTGCATTTAAACAAAAGTTAACACACCAATATAGACAACAAATAAGAAATTTTGGCATCATTTTAAAAAAAAATGTTAAAAATTGGTGTCATAAAAAAAAAAGTAGCAAAGAAACCATACGATTATGCTAAATAATATGAATGAGGTTAAATTGGAGCGAAATTTGAAAAATAGTGTTATAATTGTGAAAGATTTGGAGATGATATATGAACTAGAAAGTGAAGCCATGATTGATTTCGCGTTATCTCCAACACTTAAAAAAAAAAACCTTAATCGGAAAAAAGTAGCGAAACGCGCTATGATTTTGTGTAAAATTAAATGAGGATATTTGCATTTAAACAAAAGTTAACACACCAATATAGACAGCAAATAAGAAATTTTGGCATCATTTTAAATAAATTGTAAAAAATTGGTGTCATTAAAAAAAAGTAGCAAAGAAACCATACGATTATGCTAAATAATATGAATGAGGTTAAATTGGAGCTAAATTTGGAAAATGGTGTTATAATTGTGAAAGATTTGGATATGATAAAGGAACTAGAAAGTGAAGCCATGATTTATTTCGCGTTATCTCCAACACATAAAAAAAAAAAACCTTAATCGAAAAAAAGTAGCAAAACGCGCTACGATTTTGTGTAAAATTAAATGAGGAGAAAAAAGTGTATACGGTGTGGATATTTGCATTTAAACAAAAGTTAACACACCAATATAGACAACAAATAAGAAATTTTGGCATCATTTTAAAAAAATTGTTAAAAATTGGTGTCATAAAAAAAAAGTAGCAAAGAAACAATACCATTATGCTAGATAATATGAATGAGGTTAAATTGGAGCGAAATTTGGAAAATGTTGTTATAATTGTAACATCCCGAAATTCATGAATCTACTAATACGAAATATAGATGACACGATTGTCATATTTAGTTGACTGTAAATCGTAAATACCCAAACCATGTCCATTAATATATTATTATTATTATTATTATTATTGGATAAGAAGTTACTATGATCATGATTATTTTATAAATGAATTTAATTAAGTTGTGCAAGGGTTAAACTTTTCAACTCGAAAGGTTCAAGGGAGTAGATTTATTATTTTATGTAGCTGAAAACGTGTAATACAGTTTTGGAGATGATTTAGTTTCCAACTATGACGATAACCTTTCGTAAAACTCGGTAACAAACTCGTATACATTTATATCCACGATTACCTCGCCATTCCATTCCAATCATGAAACTAAACCACAAATTGAATTAGAAGTATAGAAAATGGGATTGAAGATGATTAGCGAGCGTCTAAGGATATCGGAAACTAATTCCGATTTCGAACTTGTCACAAATCAAGGTAAATCCTCTGTTAATTTATTGAGTTAACTACTACTACCCTACTTACGTATACATGATAAAGTCAGACTGGTTTAGCTCTCTAAGAGTACTAGTATGATTCGAGTCATCGATTGCGTCTTGTTAATAATATACAAACATGATTTTGTTTTAATGGTATAAGAAGTTGTTTATATGATAAAACTAGTTCGGTAAAAGAAAAAAAAACCCATATTCGAGATGAAGGGATATATGTCAATATGATGACCACTTGTTTAAAACTTAAAACGATAAATGGGTTATTGAAATTTGTTGTATAAGGTATAGGAAAATGGTGCAGTTTATCTCCCTACACAGTAACGTGTGGATTTAAAACACCTTCTTTTAACTATTTTATAATGATCATTAAGATAAGATGTTGCTTTTGATTTGTATTCTTTAACTATTCTCGTATGTCTAATGATAATGATTTCGTAATATAGTATATACATAATACATATATGGGACATCGATTGTTAGAATTAAATAATTGATTTAATGTAGTCTGAATTGAAATTTACAAAAAGAAATGAAATATGTAGGTAGTAAGAAAGAAGATGTATAAACATATCTTGTCAAATTAATTGCTATAAAGGAATTAAATCCAAATGGTGTTGGTTAGGAGTGTATAACCCCTTTCCCCACCAATTTCATTCATGTGTATTAATAAAATTCCAGTATGATCATTTTGGTAAACTAATCGTAATAATATTTTTGTTATTTCGTCGGACGCTTGATGTCAATCATGTGGTCTAATGTTCAATACCTTTGCTATCCATTTAATTTTAGTTTAGTTCAAAGACTTACAAATCCAATTATGATTCACTTAAAACTATTTCTATACTTTACGCAAAGGTTGGCATGACTTAAGAAGAATTTTGGACTAAAGTTTGATCAAAAGAGGAGTTAATATATTTCGTGTTATACAAGTACATAAATGTCTAGGACATAACGTAGTAGAGTTTGACATTCAAATTAGTTAGTTATTAAGTCAATTATCATGAAAATTCTAATATGTTGATTTATTATGTTTATTGTCGTTAAAAGATTTAAATGGTCAGCTGTACAAATATTTTTCTTTTTCGAACTAGTATAATCAGTCTTGAATGATTTGTTTGATGGTTCCTCTAAATCGCCTCATGAATATTAAATAGCAATGGAAAAATTCGACCAATCAACTAGGATATTGCTATGTACGTGTCGTTGATATTGTATAAGGCTCTTAGTATAATTTATTGTGCTTGTAGGAGAATTTGTCTTAACGAGACATTCAGGTTCTTGCTTTGCTTTAGAGGTGAGTTTTCGTGGCCCCATTTTCTTTACATATTTTTACATTGGGGGAAAAGTATGCTCACATGTTTTACCAACTGTTTTATGTTGTGAACGTATTCATTTCTATTTTTGGACATATGCTTGAAATGTGTGACACTATGTGACTTATATGCATTGAGACTTGTTGCTTACATCCGTGTTGTACTTCCTTGTGGGGTATTTGCCGTACATTGAGATTGGTTGTTTACATTCGTGCTTTACCTCCTTGTGGGGTATTTGCCGTACATTGGGATTGTTGCTTACATTCGTGCTTTACCTCCTTGTGGGGTATTTGCCGTACATTGGGATTGTTGCTTACATTCGTGCTTTACTTCCTTGTGAGGTAATTGCCGTACATTGAGATATATTGACTGCATTATTTCACATTTGTGTACATTTCTATTGCATTGTCCTAACTTATTATCATCACAGCAAAAAGGTTTATTTTATGGTGTCTTGTTTCAAACCTACGAAACTCACCAACATACGTGTTGACGTTTTTGAGCATATCTTTTCAGGTAATCAGAATAATCACTAAGAAGCTTGAGGCTAGTGGCTTTAGCGGGACTTCTAGGTTGCATTTGAGACTTGGTGAATGGAATGTTGACTATATACACTTATACTTCATTCGATATATGACAATTGGATTCTCATGTATTTTAGAACTATGTACTCGGGTTATTGATGGACCGTGGCACAAGTCTCCCTTGTGTCGGGGATATCATAACACGTTAAATTGCATTTAGTGTTGTTCTATTATATCAATGTGTTATGATCTAGTCGCGCGTCGTATCCCGTTGTTTCCGCTTTAGACGGGGTGTGACAATAATTGTGAAAGATTTGGAGATGATAAATGAACTAGAAAGTGAAGCCTTGATTGATTTCGCGTTATCTCCGACACTTAAAAAAAAACACTTAATCTGAAAAAAGTAGCAAAACGCGCTACGATTTTGTGTAAAGTTAAATGAGGAGAAAAAAGTGTATACGGTGTGGATATTTGCATTTAAACAAAAGTTAACACACCAATATAGACAGCAAATAAGATATTTTGGCATCATTTTAAAAAAATTGTCATAAATTGGTGTCATCAAAAAAAGTAGCAAAAAAACCATACGATAATGAAAGATAATATGAATGAGGTTAAATTGGAGCGAAATTTGGATAATGGTGTTATGATTGTAAAATATTTGGAGATGATAAATGAATTAGAAAGTGAAGCCATGATTGATTTCGCGATATCTCTGACACTTAAAAAAAAATTCCCTTATTCGGAAAAAAAGTAGCAAAAAGCACTACGATTTTGTGTAAAGTTAAATGAGGAGAAAAAAGTGTATACGGTGTGGATATTTGCATTTAAATAAAAGTTAACACACCAATATAGACAGCAAATAAGATATTTTGGCATCATTTTAAAAAAATTGTCATTAATTGGTGTCATCAATAAAAGTAGCAAAAAGAACCATACGATTATGAAAGATAATATGAATGAGGTTAAATTGGAGCGAAATTTGGATAATGGTGTTATGATTGTAAAAGATTTGGAGATGATAAATGAACTAGAAAGTGAATCCATGATTGATTTCGCGATATCTCTGACACTTAAAAAAAAAAATTCCCTTATTCAGAAAAAAGTAGCAAAACGCGCTACGATTTTGTGTAAAGTTAAATGAGGAGAAAAAAGTGTATACGGTGTGGATATTTGCATTTAAACAAAAGTTAACACACCAATATAGACAACAAATTAGAAATTTTGGCATCATTTTAAAAAAAAATGTTAAAAATTGGTGTCATAAAAAAAAAGTAGCAAAGAAACCATACGATAATGCTAAATAATATGAATGAGGTTAAATTGGAGCGAAATTTGGAAAATGGTGTTATAATTGTGAAAGATTTGGAGATGATAAATGAACTAGAAAGTGAAGCCATGATTGATTTCGCGTTATCTCCGACACTTAAAAAAAATTCCCTTAATCGGAAAAAAGTAGCAAAACGCGCTACGAGTTTGTGTAAAGTTAAATGAGGTGAAAAAAGTGTATACGGTGTGGATATTTGCATTTAAACAAAAGTTAACACACCAATATAGACAGCAAATAAGAAATTTTGGCATCATTTTTAAAAAATTGTTAAAAATTGGTGTCATTAAAAAAAAGTAGCAAAGAAACCATACGATTATGCTAGATAATATGAATGAGGTTAAATTGGAGCTAAATTTGGAAAATGGTGTTATAATTGTGAAAGATTTGGAGATGATAAATGAACTAGAAAGTGAAGCCATGATTGATTTCGCGTTATCTCCAACACATAAAAAAAAACCTTAATCGAAAAAAAGTAGCAAAACGCGCTACGATTTTGTGTAAAATTAAATGGGGAGAAAAAAGTGTATACGGTGTGGATATTTGCATTTAAACAAAAGTTAACACACCAATATAGACAGCAAATAAGAAATTTTGGCATCATTTAAAAAAAATTGTTAAAAATTGGTGTCCTAAAAAAAATGTAAGTCCCTAGTTCTTTGGATCGATAACTTCGTTATCTGTAGTATTAAGGTGTGGAATCCCTCAATACGGTGTTATCTTACTAACAAAAAAATTAGTTCGCATTTTAGGTTTACTAATACTTAGCTTTAAACGTATGAACGTCATAGCCTAGCCGTTAGGTTATTTTTCTCTAGATATGAATTCGCAGGTCTGAAGTAATTCGCAAAAAGTGTTAATGATTTTCTAAACCGAAAATCATTTATATGTTCAGTTCGTCTCGGCTCGCATGGGCCTGCGAGTCCAGCCCAACTCGCAGCCCAAGTCCGCTTATGGACTCGGCTCGCCAATAATCTGAGTACTTGCGAGTTCAGGTCTCACCTCGCAGCTCAACTCGCTACGATTTGAGATCTCGACTCGCACTAAACGTATTTATTTATTTTGTTTACGATATTCGTCTAACACTTTATCACAATAATAATATATTTAACGAATATTACTAACAAAACAAAATATTCATTTACAAATCTAAACCAATGTACACAAATGATAATAATTACACCAGTCCTATTTCAAGCTAGATCTGTTATCACTAACTATGTTTCAACAGACTCCCCCTTGACAATAGCTCTAGCGTCTTTATCTTCATATTGTCTTTGGTCTTCAAGTGTAAATCTTACTACCTGCAAAAATTTTAAGCATGATGCACGTTTTAACCATCCTGTGATAATCTCGTGCTAAATCACCCCAAGCAATAGTAGAAACGATCTTGTTCTTGTACAACATAATCAGATCTGCCTTTGACAAATTCATAAGATGTCAGTGATCATAAACACGAAGAATTTCTTTTTCGCCATCAGGATAGTCATCATCAGCTTCAATCTTAAAGGCTTCTCCTGTTCCAGCATCTATCCCCCAATATTTCAACTTTCCCAAAATATTCTAAGGCATAGTCTTCATAGGTATTTGCTTAATGCATTTAACCGCTGGATAAACCTTCTTCCTTCTTCTTCTTCCTGTCCTCTGACTTTTCTCGTTCAGCTTTATCATTTTTCCTTTCCTTGGCTTAATCTTTGAAAACTTCATAGATAATCCCTCAGTCCTAATGATACGCTCAACATACTTAGCATAATCATCATTACTCGGATTGATCATATCTAATCTAGCCAAGTCTCGAATCTCATATCGAGGTAACGAACTAAACACTGCAAGCTTCTTCTCAAAATATTGAACCCCGTCAAACCTTTTGATAGCGAAGAGCTTCAGGTCAGAGTCATAATACCATCTAATAATGCCAGTATTAAGTACACGCTTTCCAGTAATATCAACTTCTTTCAAAATGCGTGGCTTCTTTTCCTTTTACTTCTTAAGCATTTCTTGGATAAACATAGGATTACCAACCATATGTTTGTATTTATTCTCAATTTCTTCAACTTCAGTATCTGAATCTTCAGAAGCATTCTCAAAAGCTTCTAAATCAATAACTGATTCTCCTTGTTCATTCACAAAAACAAATTCAGTCGTTGACGGATTCACAACATGTTCATCTACATTTGCATCCAGATCAACACCTTCATCTATCACAGATTCAAATACTGCAGTCCAGTCTTCAGGAAGTTTGAACTCTCCTTCTTCAATATCATAATCAATATCTTCATCTATCTCATCCAAAATATCATCTTCTGAATCTGATAGATCAAGCATTTCCATTCCTAGAGAAAAACATAAATATAAATATATCAATAATTCAAATTCTTCATTGATTTCCCTGAACCAAACTAAGAATTTCTTTATTAATCCTTTTGTATTATTAAACCTAATAATATAAACGCATCCTATATAACTCTTTAAATCTTTTATTGATTACCCTGAATCAAACTAAGATTTCTAAAGTCTTATCTCAAACACTTAGTAAATATTTAATTAAATTTAAACTCTAATGTCTTGTGAACAATCACCAAACATTTAATTTTACTATTAATTAACTTATATAATTTCCAAGACTTAATTGAACTGTTATATTTTCCAAAAACTTAACTTTCAATTATATCTTTAAATTATATATCATTTATGTAACATCCTCGAAATGGACCTAGTTGTGTTATATTATTTCTTGATTTAAATTAGTATTTAAATGTGTTTGGAAATAATATTGTTTGAATTAGTGAAATAATTGGAATATGAGTCGAATATTCCAATGTGATAAGTGAATTATTAATTGTTGTAAATTAATATAGTTGACGGTACAATAAAATGTTTGGACTCGTAAATGGTTTTCGGGTTCCAGACAATAGATTGAGATGGGGTATTAAAATATACCCGTATAATAGAAGGTCGGTTGAGGAACCGACTTAAGTTTCTATTTATATAACTTTCCTTTTTAGGAAGTTATTCATTTTTATTCCAAAAACTCACAGAAACTCTCTGAAAACCTTCAAATCAAACTAGAAATCAAATCAGGAAGTGGTGATTCTCGTGAAACTTCATTATCATCAGATTATCATCGATATGTTCTTCAATCAGTAAGTGTTCTTAAGTATTTAAGAATTTGATTTTGATTGAAATTAGGTAAATTGATGATTTGAGAGATTTGAATGTTAGAAACATGCTAGAAGTGTTACATATTGATTATGTAATGATATTTGTGGTTTATAACCGTTTGAAAACGAGTTTGGAGTGATTTGGGTATAAAACCCGCGAGTTAGGATTTGAACAGTTCGAACTGGGCTGGGACGACGAGGGAATCCGGCGGATTCCGACAGAAATGAGGGAATCCGGTCGGATTCGCGGGAATCCGGCGGATTCAGTAAAAGTTGGGGGAATCCGGTCGGATTCAGGGAATCCGGCGGATTCAGGTTGTTTGTGGGAAGCCGGCGACTTCTTAGGGAATCCGGCGGCTTGGTAGGCTGTAATCACATTTCATGTTTGATTGTTAATAGTAATGTGGTTTATATTTGATACATGTAATTATATGATAATGATTTATTGTAATCATTAATACACAATTAGGAACTAGTAATTGAAATGTTAATTGTGTTAAGTTCCTAAATATTGAAGATTGATATAAGTTTAGTATCGATGATTATGATTACTAACTTATATTTGATATTGATTCTCAGATGTGGAGAAGGCTCAGTGATATTAGACTACTGAGTGGAGGCCTGAGGTGTCGGTGAGTGGATCTGTAACCTCAGTGTGATTTAGTTGTAATGATTTGATTTACAACAAGTAATTTATAGTATTACTTTGATAGAATATGTATGTTTGAGATATCTTGCCATGTTAGTTTGGTTGTTTGTTTACTTGGCAGATTGTGCTAGTATGTAAGATTTTGAGGTCAACTTGATTTGATGGTTGGACTTGTTGTTGTTGTAGACGACAGGAGATCTCGGAAACTTGAAATGTCGGTTTAGAGATCTAGGTCGTGTGTGATTGACAACAAGTTATCGGTAGTTCTGTATGGGCCAATACAGATGATTGATAAGAGTTCCTTGAGTACCAAACCGGTATTAGGGTGTCTCAGGGACCACCGATCCTCATGATGTTGCGTGTATGACATTGATTGGATGTCAAGTGATTGATTGATTTTCTGTTTATTGTTATTTGATGTAAACAGATTGTTATGCTAGGTTAGACTGTTGCTTATAGTTTCATTCACTTAGCTTTATGCTAACCCCACCACAGTTCTTCCTGCAGGTTGAAATAGATAGGACATATTGGGCAGGGCAGGAAGTGTTTGACTGGATGGAATGTTTGACAGGCTTTTACTCTGATGTTATTTTGATAACTAAAGAAATGTTTTGAATTATATAACACCGAGTTTGTTGAAATGTCATGTAATAAGTTTGAAAAAGTTTATTGACATTTTGAGTACATTGATAGTATGTTTTAAATATACGCTTCCGAGTCGCAATTATTATATTATTATTTATATAGAAACGAGGGGTGTTATAAGTTGGTATCAGAGCAATAGTTTGGGTGAATTGGACTTGATAGAATGTTCAATCCTAAACTTTGATGAGTTGAGTCAAACATTTCAGTGGGTGTGGGTTTAGTTGATTAGTTGATGCATGAGAAAGTGTTTAGTTGAGTATGTACTAACCTTTAACAAGTTGTGAAGTTGTGTTTGATTGCAGAGACGGAGGAACATGAGTATCTGATCGGTATATTTCATGTTTCCTCAACATTCGTGGGCTGAAGATTGTCAGGTAATCTTTGATGAGCCTATGTTAATTTAAATTAACTTGAATTGTTTACTCTGTTATGTTGAGTAAGCTTTGTTGTGAAGTTAATTGAGTCAGACTGATATGATTCCCCAGTTTTGAGTCAACTGATGATTGCTATATGTTGACATGAGGATAGAAGTACTAAATGAGATGCTCATTGTTGTTTATTGTTGTGATTATTTCTGATTGAATTGAAAATGCAGGAATGTGCTTAAGTAAGTAGAAAAGAGTTGATTAAGGTTTTAACAGGATTGATGTTAGAACCTAAGAGTGTCTAGATTGTGAGACAAAACTAGTAGATTGATTACAATGAGTGACTTAAATCCTTGTTAAGGAAAGTTGTGTCATTTGATTTGAGAATGACTGTTATTTGAGAAGATATGTGCTTATGTGGCTATATGATATGTTTTGATGGTAGTTAAACAATTGATATAAACCGAGACTGATAGGTTAATAAGAAATATGGCTTATGATAAAGCTAAATTGATTAAGGAAGTGATAGATCTTTCTGGTCAATTGTAAATTAAGAAATGAAATGTTTTATAGTAACATGATTGAATAGGCTTGTTGTGACAGTGATGCTTGATATGATAACATATGTCAAAGTGATGCTAGTTAATTATGATGTGTCCTGAATTTTGTAGTAAATAGGGACATTGAATTGTGTTTAGTATTAAAATTATGATGATAGGTTATCATATGTTTGAGGTTTCAGATAAGTGATATACTGAGTGATTCAGTTGTTGAAAATTAGAACATTGTGTGTATGTGAAATGGCTTGCATATGTAAGATTGAATATGTAAGTAGTAAGCTGATTTTGAGTGTGTATCAGCTGATAGAAACTACTAAATAGATGTTGATTGATTTGAAATCATGAAGTATTTAATATATATGAGATAAGAGTATATCACATTGATAATTATAATGTAGAGTAGCCTGAGAATGGATTGTGAAGAACATAATCTTGCAACGCCTGATCACCGTTGTTATATTATGTTGTGTCACATGAACTTGTTGAGGCTACTTGGTATAAAAGAAATGTAATGTGATTTTGGAAATGGAGCATGATAGTATGCTAAGTTGTTTAATAATTGTTTTGATAAGAAAACAATCAGTTGATAGAGCTATGATATTTAGACTGTAAAGATGCCAGTGTAAATGATAATTGTCATTGATAGATGTTTTAATGATAAACATAGATGACTAATATGATTTTGTTGAAAATGTAATTGTAACTGATTGTGTTAAATTGACCATAGGTGAATTTGATAGTGTTTGAGTGAGTCACTATTTTGTATCTGGCTTGTATGAAGCCAAAGCTGAGGTAGGTTGATATTGTCTTGCTTTAGGAATTCTAAGTATTATTGAATGTAATAATTTGAAATGTATGTTTGAAAGTGAACATATAAGATGAAATGGTTTGTTGGGAGTTAACTTGGTAGTATGTTAACTTTGAAAGCCAAACCATGAATAGAGAATTGTGTATAAAATTAATTGCTTGTGATTGGTTTGAGGATAGGTCAAACTTGAGAAAAGCAATTAGAGGATTTTATTGATTGGTTGATTGAAATCAAAGTTGACATGTAGTCAACTGTGTGTGTTGAAATAGTCTAACATAGATTGTAATGTTATGATTGTGAGGAATATGATTGAATTCCTTGATTAGTCAAATTATGTTGAGATGGGTCTTGTAAGATCCAAAGGAGATAGATGAATGGTCTAAGTTTGTAAGACTTGAGTTATTACTTAAAGCTAGTATTAAGTAATTGAAGTAGTGTTAAGTATAATTGAGTATTCAGTTGGGTAATATTTGATATTTGAACTGAATATGTGTTGAAGAATTATACAGATATGAAGTCATTGTTTGATATGACAGTTATAATTTGCTAAGATATGTTAGAATAATTAAAGCACATTGATTAGAATTGTGATAGGAAAATCTTACCAGTGTGTGAAGCTTGTGATAATAGCTTTGATTGGGTAAGAAGGTGAGATAAGAAATAATTGGAAGTTATTATTATTAGTTGCGTAGGTTAATTGGTACCTCATGGTGAGTTACTTAGATATTGAAAGAATTGAATGGATTCTTTAGTTATTTGTTGATTTTATACAAATGAAGTAAGTGATGAAGTGATAAAATGGGATTAGATCCAAATAAGAAATGATATGAAAGGATATCTGAAAGTGAATTGTGTTAAAGGTTTAGCTTAACCTTGGTTAATAATTGAGGAAATATGAATTGAATAGTTGGTCATATTTTAAGAAATCAGGTATGAAATTAAGTGTAATGATCATTATTTTGATAGTTTAAGAATAATGATTGCTTGACATTTGGGGCTGAAAACCTGATGTGTATAATTGTAAGTGTTAGAAAGTAAGAGAAACCTTGAGATTGATAGGTGATGATTGTATTCACCAAACTTTTCTTGAAAGTTTAGAATGAAATGTTTAAGTTATATACTAGTTGATAAGTATATAAGTGAAACATAGAGTTATTGATTGTTCCATATCCTGTGGTATGGATATGTGATGAATAGTAGTATTGAGAAGGCTTGATAAAGACTTTAACAGTCTGAATGGCCTAGTATATAGAATGAAATGAAATTGTTGTGTATGTGTCCATTTTAGAGAATATCTAAAATAGTGTAGGTATGTATGTGTGGTATACATGATAATAAATGGCATGATAAGTTTTAATAGATTGAATTAAAATGTGCCATAAGATATGTGGAGGTTAGTTAATTGTGATTAACTTGATGTAGATTTTGTTGGAAATGTGTTGGAAAGTAGCACATTTTGATAATGTGATATTGTGATGCTTGACCTGTAGTATCATAATATGTGGATTAAGACTGGCTTAGTTGCTAGATTAATGGGATCTAGTGTTAAATGACTAAGTGATTATGTGATTAAAGTTGTATAACTTCTAATTGCTTGTGATTAGTAGTTTAAGATTGTAAGGTTGAATTAAATTAACTGGTTGCTGAGATAAGATTCTGATGTCTTACCAGTTTAAAGCGTTATGTAAATTCTAACTTGATGGTTAGTTAGACTTTTGAGATAAATAGTGAGTATTGATAGATGTACTGTAGTGTATAATCATTAGTGTTGTGATTATTGTTTTGTCAATTGATATTGTTGACAATTGATAGGTTATATTGAAAGGAATTACAGGTGGAAATAAGTCAATGTAGAGGTTGGTTGAATGTAGGTAATGTTCGATTTTAGTACTTTTGTTGACTGAGCAAAGTACTTGTTAATTGTAGTTTTACCTACTGAGTTTGACCTCTGCTTTGCTTATTAAGGTGATATGAATCTGAATTTCTTATAAGTAAAGGATTTCATATGATTGTAGTGATATGTGAATATTATAGGTTATTCATGAAAGTAAGTATGGAACGGTTGGGTGAAAAGTTGACCTAGAGTTGAATTTTAAATCTTTGATAGTAGAGATTTGAGATTGTTATCTGAATATTAGACTGGTTGTTAGTCATGAACTGAAATTAACTTTCAGTGTTGCTAAGTAGTTTAATAACTACTATTGTAATAGTGTGATTGCTGTTTTATTGATAACAGAGATGAACAGTGAAAATAGGTTAAAGATTTTAGCATGTTGCTAATTTCTGGTTGCGTAGACCTAATAAGTGATGTTAGGTTTCACTTATTGTTGTTGGTTAAAGTGATTGGGTGCTTTAAACTTTTATTTGATTGGTGATAAAGGAATTAGATAGATGATTGGTTCCTATGAGATGTTGGATGGATGCACTGTAAGTGTGCATAGGAAAAGATAGAAGCATGTACATTTGGATATGTGCATGTGGAAAGAATTCAAACAGTCTAAGTATAGTTGTAAGTTGCTATTGAGGACAAATGTATATTAAGATATATGTGATTATATCACAATAGTTAGATTGATTGAGGTTAGATTTCGGGGACGAAATCTCTTTAAGGGGGGAAGAGTTGTAACATCCTCGAAATGGACCTAGTTGTGTTATATTATTTCTTGATTTAAATTAGTATTTAAATGTGTTTGGAAATAATATTGTTTGAATTAGTGAAATAATTGGAATAGGAGTCGAATATTCCAATGTGATAAGTGAATTATTAATTGTTGTAAATTAATATAGTTGATGGTACAATAAAATGTTTGGACTCGTAAATGGTTTTCGGGTTCCAGACAATAGATTGAGATGGGGTATTAAAATATACCCGTATAATAGAAGGTCGGTTGAGGAACCGACTTAAGTTTCTATTTATATAACTTTCCTTTTTAGGAAGTTATTCATTTTTATTCCAAAAACTCACAGAAACTCTCTGAAAACCTTCAAATCAAACTAGAAATCAAATCAGGAAGTGGTGATTCTCGTGAAACTTCATTATCATCAGATTATCATCGATATGTTCTTCAATCAGTAAGTGTTCTTAAGTATTTAAGAATTTGATTTTGATTGAAATTAGGTAAATTGATGATTTGAGAGATTTGAATGTTAGAAACATGCTAGAAGTGTTACATATTGATTATGTAATGATATTTGTGGTTTATAACCGTTTGAAAACGAGTTTGGAGTGATTTGGGTATAAAACCCGCGAGTTAGGATTTGAACAGTTCGAACTGGGCTGGGACGACGAGGGAATCCGGCGGATTCAAGGGAATCCGGCGGATTCCGACAGAAATGAGGGAATCCGGTCGGATTCGCGGGAATCCGGCGGATTCAGTAAAAGTTGGGGGAATCCGGTCGGATTCAGGGAATCCGGCGGATTCAGGTTGTTTGTGGGAAGCCGGCGACTTCTTAGGGAATCCGGCGGCTTGGTAGGCTGTAATCACATTTCATGTTTGATTGTTAATAGTAATGTGGTTTATATTTGATACATGTAATTATATGATAATGATTTATTGTAATCATTAATACACAATTAGGAACTAGTAATTGAAATGTTAATTGTGTTAAGTTCCTAAATATTGAAGATTGATATAAGTTTAGTATCGATGATTATGATTACTAACTTATATTTGATATTGATTCTCAGATGTGGAGAAGGCTCAGTGATATTAGACTACTGAGTGGAGGCCTGAGGTGTCGGTGAGTGGATCTGTAACCTCAGTGTGATTTAGTTGTAATGATTTGATTTACAACAAGTAATTTATAGTATTACTTTGATAGAATATGTATGTTTGAGATATCTTGCCATGTTAGTTTGGTTGTTTGTTTACTTGGCAGATTGTGCTAGTATGTAAGATTTTGAGGTCAACTTGATTTGATGGTTGGACTTGTTGTTGTTGTAGACGACAGGAGATCTCGGAAACTTGAAATGTCGGTTTAGAGATCTAGGTCGTGTGTGATTGACAACAAGTTATCGGTAGTTCTGTATGGGCCAATACAGATGATTGATAAGAGTTCCTTGAGTACCAAACCGGTATTAGGGTGTCTCAGGGACCACCGATCCTCATGATGTTGCGTGTATGACATTGATTGGATGTCAAGTGATTGATTGATTTTATGTTTATTGTTATTTGATGTAAACAGATTGTTATGCTAGGTTAGACTGTTGCTTATAGTTTCATTCACTTAGCTTTATGCTAACCCCACCACAGTTCTTCCTGCAGGTTGAAATAGATGGGACATATTGGGCAGGGCAGGAAGTGTTTGACTGGATGGAATGTTTGACAGGCTTTTACTCTGATGTTATTTTGATAACTAAAGAAATGTTTTGAATTATATAACACCGAGTTTGTTGAAATGTCATGTAATAAGTTTGAAAAAGTTTATTGACATTTTGAGTACATTGATAGTATGTTTTAAATATACACTTCCGAGTCGCAATTATTATATTATTGTTTATATAGAAACGAGGGGTGTTATAATTTACCTAGTTATCACATTTTTAACTTGTCAGTTATATAAATTCTCAAGTCTAAAATGTCTAAGTTAAAATAAATTTTGACCGCTGATATAAATCAGAACACGCTGCTCGACTACTCAATGAGTCGGAAGTCTTTCGATCACTAATTTATTTAGCTTTTCAAAATCAAATAACTTAACTAATTTCTAATATATTTAACTTGTAATTACAATCTCAAGCCGAATATATTACCAAAATATTAAGTTACAATTATTCTGTACAAATTAACACCAATAAGTTACAATTGTACAAATTAACACCAATAATTACTACACTATGCTAATACTAAGCTGTCTTACCAGCTTCTGTATCAACCGGTGCAGTCTTATCAGCACTTGTACCAGCTCCAGCATTACATGCATCACCACCAGACTCCCCCTGAATTGTAGCTTGCTCACCAGTCTTTAAAGGACCAGTCTGCTCACCACCTTCTGGTGCATTGGGATCATCGTCTTTGTCTGAATCTCTCTTCTTCTTCAGCTCATCTTCTCTGCAGGATTCCAAATATACCAATATCTCCCCCTGAGTAGACTGTCCTGAATGCGCTTTCAAGACCAAACGCTCCAAGGAAGAAATCTTCAATCTTTGTTGATTGAGATCAGCAAGCAAAGTATCATGAGACTTCAGCAGTGTTGTATATGCTTTATTCTGATTGAGCATCTGCTGACCAAGAAGAAGATTATTCGACAACAGCTCCGGAACCTAAGAAACACTTGTAGTTATAAAACTTATATCTCGTACCTGAAGTGGTAAAGATATCGATTCAGAAACCACCGGTGTATTCTTCTCTACCTGTGGTGTATCTTGAGCAACTGTATACAGAATGAACTGTCTCAGTTTAACTCCTGATAAACAACAAGTTAAGATTATTTAACTTCATAATTAATACTAACCTTCTCCGATAGTCAACGTCCTCGGACGTTTCATCAACGGAGTATCTGTCTCCTCAGAACCTTCCTCCAGAATACTCTTTCCCTTCCTCTTCTTTTCAGAAATAGACGGAGGAGGAGAATGTGTATTCTCAGAATCATCATTTGAAGCCGTCTTACCATCACGACCTTCAGATGATCTAACAGAATCCTAATATTGAATATATTAAACATTTATGATCAGCATAAAGCTCTATCATACAAGTTCTATATATTTAAGATTAATTAGATATAATACCTTAACAGGTATATCAACTGATCTATCATGCTGTCTCTGCTCCCCCTCAGGTATTACAACCTCTGGGTTTGCAGCCTCAACTTCAGCTACCTGTTTATATAATGATATTTATATTTTATAATCAGAAACAATATCCAATTAACTAAATATCTATATCATTATCTTTATATTATATTATAATATTTAATAAATACATTGAACATCTAAATATCTATATTATTATATAATTGATATAATACCTCAGGTGCAATCTCAAAGAACTGATCAATTTCCCTCAGTTCGGGATCTTGTGCATCGTCATTATGACCTAGCACCTCCTGCACCACCTGTGCAGCAACATCCTGATTAACTTGCTGTCCCACCTGACCAGCCTGTTCTAAAACCTCTTCGAGAAGCTCTTGTGGACCTTCAGGAGGAACCACATCAGCTGCAGCAGGCTCAGGTACAACAGCTATAGCAGCAACATCCTCCCAGCCATGATTTGGTGGTGAAACATAAGTTGGGTCGATAATATACCCAAAAAGTTCTCTCTCCTCAGGTTTAACAACCCCTTCTTTTCTCACTGTCTGCTGAAACATGGCATTATACCCTCGGAGCCCAATAGTATCAACAATAGAATACAGCTCAGGTATATCCAAATCCGGAAGACGAGTACGGATGATAAGCATACAGAATCTCGGGTAGATCATAAACCGTGATCTGACAGAACCCGAAATCTGTCTAGCCAGCTCTCCAAAAATGTAATCGCAAAAACTGTATGGTTTATTATAAACCAGTGACAGTACAGCTGATACAAGGGCAGGGCTTAGCTCATCGAAACCTCCCTTCTTTGGTCCAAAAACTGTAACAATCACATGCCACAGAAATCTCCACTGTCCAATAACAAGAGACTTCAGAAACTGACGCTCTATGCGTTCACCCGTATACCCCATACGACCTAACGCACCCTCTATAAAATCCGTAGGGTACTCGTTGTCCCCATTCTCCTGATCCACAGTACCCAGCTGTAGAATCTCACGTAACTGACCAGCAGAAAAAGTAATCGGCTGCTGATTCACCGTAGCTCTAATCACCGGAGGGTTGACTGACTCATCATACTGAACGTCTGTCCAAAAATCCTTCAGGATAGCCAAAGAGATCGGTGGAGACTCAGTAATCGCATACCTGATGCGAGAACGTGCAAAGAATGTCAGCACCTGAGCTACCTTTCTAGCTCCTTTGGCGGAAAGATCTAAGTCAACAAGAATGTTGTGACCTTTATCAAACTGTCGTGCCATATCTGTAGAATAACATAAATGACAATAACAATTAATGCATATAAACTATAATGTATTATGAAAATGTATTCATCAAACATCTTAGTTTTAAATTATATATATAACTTGGTACTTAATTGTCTCAAGTCGTAGACATAAATAAAATATGTAACATATATAACTTATAACTCATAAGTCATAAGTTCAATATGTAATTTCCGTTAATTACTTGTTAATAGGAAATTCTCAAGTCTATAACGTTTTATAAAACAAATATAAGTTATACCGCTAATTTATAATTAGGACACGCCCCTCAATTTCTTCCTGAATTGGTAGACTTTCGATATAAACATATATAAGTTCATACGAATCCAATATATAAAAGTTATTACTGAAAAAGCCTTAACATTTATAAAAACTTTTAAAATAAAATTTATCTAAGTTCTGGACTCGCAGAGTAATAAAATGCGAATTGAGTATTACTCGATTCGCCAGTCAACTCGCAATTGGATTCGCAGCCAATTGAACTCGCTAAGCAAGTCGATCCGCAGATCAACTCGCCAGTCGATCCGCTAATCAACTCGATCCGCTAGTCAACTCGCTGCGAGTTGAATCGAAAGCTCAACTCGTTTGATGAACATCCGTCGCGAGTTTAAACTTAAAATCGATGATTTTGTTAGTTTTAACACGATCAATCAATACATTCACGTTTATTACGGTTCGTTTAACATTAACCACAAGGATTCGTGTTCTAACAATTGTTTAATCTACGCGAATCGATCAAACATTAAACCGAAACCCTAGTTTATTAAAAACTTCGATTTCTTGTAATTTAAACGGTGAAATCCGTTGATTTATACCTCAATCGATGCGCAAACTAAAGGTGTATAAAAACTACGGATTGAAAAACTCGTTCCCGGTCGCAAAATATCAAAATCAAACGAAAATAACTTTTCGTCTCGTTTTCGCCAGGAAGCGGATTCGCAGAGTGTAAGTGAACTCACGAAATATTGTGGATTCGGTGGTCTGGTTGACTCGTTTGACCTCCCTTTTATACTCTGTATTCGATTCGCGAGTGTGGAACTCGATCCGCAGGTTGACTAAGTCAACTCGCAGGATTAATTTAAAATGCGAATTAAACACTAAGTATAAATTAAAATCCCTCATTTGTATAAGTCTAAAATAAAAGTATTTTTCACTTGTATTTGTTACGATTGTTCAACTCAAAATAGAAAATATTCAGTATAATTAAATTCCAAAGGGTAAAGTCTAATAAAACAAAAACTTTATTAAAACATAAAGCTAAAATTAAAGTAAAGTAAAAACACAATCAAATGCAAACAGTGGTATCAAGTACCATTTTATTAAACACTTGAACAAAACAAAATACATAAACAAAATGAATAAGAATTTATCTGCTTAGAGATCATATTAGTAAGAATAAGCAATTAAGTATTTATTAATAAGTCTAAGTAGATTGATAGTATACATACCTCATGAAATTCAAATAAATTACCATAAAATTACAACTAAGTTTATCATTTATACATTTATATTTATAAAACTATATCTTAGGTACCTTTATCCACATAGCATAATTAATAAATGCATTACTCACTGAAAGTGAATATTTTAATTATAGACAGTTCAAGATGATTACCAGTATTATGATCCACATAAACAAATTATACTCGATTTTCTAAGCAAACACTTTATTGTTAGTATGAATATTTATCAAGTGCTTCCTATTACATGACATACTGAAGAATTTTAAGTAAGACTCATAACACTGCATCGTTTAATTTCAAGGTAGAGGTTACTAAATGATGTATCTTTTCGAAACATATAGCATACACTTGAAATTTAAGGTTAGACAAATATCAGACATACCTTGAATATGCTATGTTATCCAGATCTGTACTTAGTACAACAGAGGATTCCTTCTAGCATAATTCAAAATACATTTGAGAATATTAATTTAATTAAAGGCTTCAGGTCTGTACTCAGTACAACATAAGTCACCAGTAATAAAATTAATACCCATATTTCTACTATTTGTCAATTATTGTATTATAAAAATACATGATAACAGTGTATGGCAATACCATCATTCAACAATTAAGACTAATGTCCTACATCATAGAATAGTAACACAAGATAATAAACAAGTAATTAATTAACTTCTTAAGGCTTAGAAAATGTCATATAATTTGCCTACCAGTACATCATATGATGAAGCCATCAAATCTTTTAAATAAAATAGACAAATTATAACTTGTGAATATATGTGTATAATCAAATAAATATAAACACATACCTGATAGAACCGCTGTAGTTCTAAAATAACTTTACTTGAACCTACTAACATATCACACTTAGGACTTAAGCTTATTATTGTGAAGCTTATTCTTCTAATGTACTATCATTTCCCTTAGTTTTTGCAGATAAAAACTTAAACATTTTAAAGAATATTATATTTATATTCTTTAATGGAGGCGATTCCCCTCAGGTAACAAGCAAATGAATGCCATACGCCGGCCCTTTTTTTTTTAAATAACACATAAAAATACTAACTATTACATAAGATACCCTTGGAAGACTAATCACTCTGGATTTCTCATTCCGTTCAGTTGAACCAACGTCTCAAATCTTGCTCTGTCGAACGCCTTTGTGTATAAGTCTGCTAAGTTATCCAAAGATGGAACCTTAACTAACTTTATCAACTTCTTTTCAGCACAATCTCTAATAAAATGATGTCGAATATCAATATGCTTAGTTTTACTGTGCTTCACTGGATTATTGGTGATCGACATAGTTGATTCATTATCAATCATCATAGGAGTATTGGTTATATTTAACCCGTAATCCCGCAGTTGCTGTTGAATCCAAAGTACTTGAGAGCAACAGCTGCCAGCTGCAACATACTCAACTTCACATGTAGAAATGGCTATCGAGGTTTGCTTCTTGCACTGCCAGGATACTAATCTACCTCCTAGGAATTGACATCCTCCGGTTGTAGATTTCCTATTCTGATTGCATCTTCCGTAATCCGAATCAGTATAAGCTACGAGATCTAAGTCTCCATCAATCGGATACCAAAGACCCAGCTTAGGTTTCCCTTTGAGGTAACGAAAGATTCGTTTAACTGCTTGTATATGTGACTCTTTCGGATTAGCCTGATATCTTGCACATAAACAAACAGCAAACATAATGTCAGGTCTAGAGGCTGTTAGATACATTAGTGATCCGATCATGGCTCTATAAAGAGTTGGATCCACATCACTATCACTCGATGTATCTGGACCTAGTCCATGATTGACTGGAATTGGAGTATTGTAGACCTTACATTCATCCATCTTAAATCTAATAGCCCATATGTATATTTAGATTGATGAATAAAGAATCCATCATTCTTTTGATCAACTTGTAATCCTAAGAAGAAGTTCAACTCTCCCATTGCAGACATTTCAAACCTTTTTCTCATGACTTGTTCGAATTCTTGACACATCTTTTCATCAGACGATCCAAAGATAATGTCATCAACATAAACTTGCACGAGAAGAAAGTCTTTCTTCTTCCACTTCACAAACAGTATACTATCAATCGATCCTCTTGTAAATCCATTCTCAAGTAGATACATTGATAGTGTTCCATACCATGCCCTAGGTGCTTGATGTAATCCATATAGAGCCTTATTCAAACGATATACTCTATCTGGATACTCAGGATCAGCAAACCCTGGTGGTTGTGAAACATACACCAATTCTTCCACTTTGCTATACAAAAAGGCACTCTTAACATCCAACTGATATACCTTTATACCATAAAATGATGCGAATGCTAAGAATACTCATATTGCTTCTAGCCTTGAAACTGGTGCAAACACTTCATTGTAATCTATACCCTATTGTTGATTAAAACCTTGAACCACTAGACGAGGTTTACTGCGAGTAACGATTCCCTTATCATCTCTCTTGCACTTAAATACCCATCTAGTTCCAATAGGATATTCTCCCTTTGGTAGGTCAACCAACTCCCATACTTGTAATTTTGTGAACTGAGATAGTTCCTCTTGCATTGCTTCTACCCACGAGCTTTCTTTTAAAGCCATTTGAACATTTTTAGGCTCGACTTGTGAGATAAAGCATGAATATAGACATTGATTAGGAATCCCTGTCTCTTTCAATGCAGTATACAAGCTTTGGTATTCTAAATTTTCAGATGTACTAGCTTTTGATTGAGTTCTTGTTTGAACCGGAGTATTAATATCACCGATGATGTTTCCAACGGGATGATTCTTACTCGTTCTAGTTGAAGCAACAGGCTCAACCGGAATCTCATCTCCTAAGTTAGTACCGATTTTCTCAATAACACTATGTTGTTCAGGAATGTCTTCCAAATCTGGTACACCCTCTCTAGATAACTGTGAGTTATCAATACCCATAGATATTCTTAACTCTCTCAGTGGAGTGAGGATTTCGTCCACTAATTTGTCAGTCAACTCTTCTTCATTTAGAGGTGTATCTACTTTGGATTTTTGAGATCCACTAGTAGATGATTGATTTGGATCAACATTTGTCTTGATTCCAGAATTCGGAACACTCGATGTTGAAGTATGGCCAGTATCCACATCTTTAGACAATAAATGTTTAGCTATTTCTGAATTACTGACATAGTCACTAATAGGAACTTTAAATGATGCAAAGAGATCAGAATAATCAAATTGCCAATCTAAGCCCTTATGAACATCCGGTGAATAGCTCGTAACTTCAATGTTAAAAACTACTTCCAAACGTCCTGTGACTTTATTAAAGACTCTCTTGTTTGGCGAATTGGGCATATAACCTAGGAAAAATCCTTCGTCAGCCTTCTCACCAAATTTAGCTTGATGTCCGGTCTTTAATATGGTGCATGAAACTCCAAAGGGTTCAAACCCTTTTAAGTTAGGTTTCTTATTATTCAAAAGCTCATAACAAGTCTTGTTATGTCTTTTAACCGTAAGAACTCTATTGAGAACATAACATGCTGTATTCACTGCTTCTGCCCAAAAGATGACTGGAAGCTTTGAATCAGCGAGCATTGTTCTTGCAGCTTCAATCAACGTTCTATTCTTCCTTTCATAAACACCATTCTGTTGAGGTTCATAAGGTGCACTGAATTGATGAATTATCCCTTTGCTTAAGCAATAGATATTCAACGTTGAATTCTTAAATTCTGTTCCGTTGTCACTACGAATACGCTTCACTCTCTTTTTATAGACATTCTCTACCAGATCAAAGAACTCAATTAGAATTCCTGGAGTTTCATCCTTAGATCCCAAAAAGAATACCCACGAGAATCTAGAATAATCATCTGTGACAACCAAACAGTACCATTTGCCACCTAGACTTCTCTTGCTTATAGGGCCGAAGAGGTCCATGTGTAGCAACTCAAATGGTGAGGAGATAGAGTTTTCAGTCTTAGATCTGTGTGGTTTCTTGTGCTGCTTTCCTTTCATGCAAGGAACACACATATCTTCAGACTCGAAACGTTTTTGTGGTACACCTAGAACCAACTCATTTATGGTTATATAGTTCATTTTTCTCCAGTTCAGGTGTGCCATTCTCCTATGCCATAACAAAGCATCTGTTTCTGAAGCCTTGGATAATAAACATGTAGATACCATTGAAGAGTTAGGAACACCCATGTTGATTGCATAGATGTCATTCTTCCTTGGTGCCCTCATCAATATCCATTTCTCGGGAATTATGAAACTCGGCTTCAGGACTAAGGCTTCCTTTTCATTAAAGTAAACTGGATGACCTTTATCACAGACTTGGAAAACACTCACTAGGTTGTGAGTTAGTTCTTCAACATAGTTCACATCCTCAAGAGTCAAAGTTTCATTTGAAACTTTTCCTTTTCCTGTAATCACTCCTCCTTTATCTCCTGCAAAATTGACTTTTTGCTTGAGACCTTCCTTGAAGTCTGTCAATAGACTTCGTTCTCCTGTCATGTGTCTTGAGCATCCACTGTCTACATACCACCAGCTGTCCTTGTTCACAGTCTGCTCCTGCACATAACAAGTTGTACACAATTAGTTTTCAAGAGGGACCCAAGCCATTACGGTCTTGGTTTGTCCCTTATCATCAACAATCTGAACTTCCTTGAAATAACCATAACTATTCTCATCAGGAGTCTTGGTTATTTTCATAGGAATTTAAGGCTGTTGATGATCAGAAGTCTGTTGCCTATGAGGAGAGTGAGTAGAAAACCTCCTAGGCACATAACTTTGTCCTTGTGCACGTGAAGTAGAACCACTCTCAGACTGACTGTGGTTTCTACTAGGGGTCCTAAATCTCGACAGTGTCTTATCTCTAGATTTATTTATCACATTTTCAGATTGAGAATAAGGCCGTTTAGGTTTAGGTGGAGAGACACTATGATTACCATTTCTTTTTAGAATATTTACAGGTTTACTACCTAATCCCGGTTTGGTACCTAACCTGTCCATAACTGAACTAGAATTGGTCTGTGTCTGTTCATTTATCACTAACTTAGATGATGCTTCCAACTTCTTGTTAGGACAACAAGAAGCCACATGTCCCTTATGGTGACATTTGAAGCAAGACCTCTGTTTATGTGACTTACCAACTTTTGCATTATCATTCTGATCAACCTTAGCATTGGGAGTCTTAGGCACTAAAGGATCAGACATTTTCTCCTTATAAACCTTATCATCAGTCTTAGTATTATTAATCACTCCACCCGATACAAACTGTATTTTGGTGTGATGTGATATCTTACTATTATCAGATGATAGATTCTTAACAGAAACCTTTTGTGCCTCTGACTGTTCAGGTTTGTTAGTTACTTCTTTCTCAGGATTAGCATCTGTCATTTCAGAATCTTCAGGAGTACTAGTGTAATTGGTATTAAAAGGATGAGGTACATCATTGTATCCTATCCCAGTCTTGTCCTTTACACTACGTTAAGCATCTAGCATTTTATCCATTTCTAAAGTTCTGTAGGACTCAATCTTACGATTTTGCTCAACTAACTTATGCTTAAGCTCAGCTAAATCTCTATCCCTATCAGCTATTGTTTGATTTAAGTCATCAATGTTCATATAGAGACCATCTATGATTATTGCCTTTTCATTTATGGTATCTCTAAGTGCAATCTTATCAGAACTATCAGACTTAATCTTATTCTTAAGATCTATCTTATCTGTACTTAACCTAAGGACATCACTTTTAGCTTGTTCAAGTTCAGATATTATAGTCTTATTAGAGTCATTAAAAGTGCTAACTTGGGATAACAAATTCTGATTTGACACAGTTAAGACACTTAATTGAGATTGTAAATCGGTAACTAGGTAACAAACATCAGCAAGAGTAAGAATATCCAAACATACCCTTTTCTTGTCAGTTTGCACTTCAGCCATGCGTGCCACAAAGTCATCTGGACTCATATCAGTAGTTGAATCCATATACAGCACGTCATCATCACTTGCTTTTTCTTGAATCTCTGGCACCTTTACTTCAACATCAGTAGGCATATAGCTTTTGGACTCAGCAGCTATCTCTTGATCTTCAATCTCAGCCATGAGTGCTTCCTCAGACTGAGCTTGCCAATCATAAGATCCATCTAACTATTTCACAACTAAGGCTTTGGAAGCGAGAGTACTTCCCGAACCTTGTTTGCTATTGCCAGTTTCAACCTTAGGTCTTTGACACTCACGAGAAAAGTGTCCATAACCTTGACAGTTAAAACACTTGATCTTGGTTTTATCAAACCCTGATCGATTTCCTACCACTTTTCTACCAGTTCTCTTTAAGAAATTTTTAACTCTCCTTGATAGCATTGCAAGTTGATCCTGGAGATCTATTTCCTCAAGATAATCAGGGTCTATCTGATCATAGTCTTCATCAAACATAATCGGATCATTGATTTTACCCTGAATGTAGTTTTCATAAGAAGCAACAAAGGATGCAAGGACAGATAACTGTTGCTCAGCAGATTTCACACTCATTGGCATCTTTTGATGTCCTTGAGTTGACTTCTCAGCAGGTGTACCTTTAGTTTCATTACCTGATGAGGTAAGAAGGCACACGTCATCCGTTATCATTTCACCATTTTCATCAGTATTACCCACTAAAAGTGCAGTGGTCGAACTAGATGAAGAAGTTGAGAGATTTGTTTTCCCATGATATAGCCCAGGATTCTGAAACTGATCAGAATCGGTTTCTCTCGATTTCTTAGTGAAATCATAACCTTTTAGCTTGTCAATGACCTGCTCTAAGGTCATGGTTGCATACCTTTCATCGTTGTCTTTGAGCATTAAACCATACATTTCCCACTTAGACGGTAAACCCTCAATAAATTTGTCGGTTCTTTCAGTCTCAGTAGTAACAATCTCATGGTTGTCAAGCTCACTTAACAAGTGGTAGAATCTAGTGATATAAGCATCAAGATCTTCTCCCTTTAAAGCTTTTATAACAGTAAACTGTTTTTTGAGAAGATTCTTCCTGCTTGCCTTCACTTGAGGACTTCCCTCACATCTTTTCTCTAACGCTTCCCAGAGCGTTTTAGCAGTTTGAAAAGACTTGAGTTGATGGTTTATCTCTTTTGGTAAACTCATCTTAATTGCAGAATGAGATTTATTCTCCAATTTATATTCCTCTTTTTGTTGATCACTCATCCGGGCGTAAGTTAAAGTAACAATTGCATTATTAACCGTTTGAGTAGGTGCAGTGTATCCATTCTTGATACACATCCAGATCGACAGATCATGGAATCTACAGTAAGATTCAAATATGTCCTTTCAGTTATAGTAATCTTCGATCTTCAACAACTTAGGTGGAACGTTTGATTTTCCCACCTCGTGTTCCATCTCGATCATTTTACTTAAGTCAGACATCTTAAAAACTTAAAGTTAAACTGTTTCTCGAATTCAGAAAAACTCGATTCGCAAGACTCAGCTCAACTCGCAACCTCAGCTCGACTCGCAGAATCTCGGTTCACAAGTCTCAGTTCGGATTGCAGTGATGTCGATTCGCAAGCGATCTCGATTCGCAAGAGATCTCGGTTCGAATCGCAAGTTTCAGTTCGACTCGCAAGTTCAACTCGGTTCACAGACTACTCTGAAACCCTAATCTCGACTCGCGAAACGGCTGAAAAACCCGAAAATGAAAATTTAAGGTATTTTTACGATTGAAACAGGAAATTTCGACCGTAAACTAACCCTGAATCGTCCAGAGAATGATTTTGATCGTTAATATGTACTTATGCACACAAAAACAATCCGAATCAAACGCGATTATCCCTAAAACTTCAAACTTTACTCGTATTTAGCCCGAAAGCTCTGATACCGGATGTAAGTCCCTAGTTCTTAGGATCGATAACTTCGTTATCTGTAGTATTAAGGTGCGGAATCCCTCAATACGGTGTTATCTTACTAACAACGTATAAGTTCGCGTTTTAGGTTTACTAATACTTCGCTTTAAACGTATGAACGTCAAAGCCTAACCGTTAGGTTATTTTTCTCTGGATATGAATTCGCAGGTCTGAAGTAATTCGCAAAAAGTGTTAATGATTTTCTAAACCGAAAATCATTTAAATGTTCAGTTCGTCTCGGCTCGCATGGGCCTGCGAGTCCAGCCCAACTCGCAGCCCAAGTCCGCTTATGGACTCGGCTCGCCAATAATCTGAGTACTTGCGAGTTCAGGACTCACCTCGCAGCTCAACTCGCTACGACTTGAGATCTCGACTCGCACTAAACGTATTTATTTATTTTGTTTACGATATTCGTCTAACACTTTATCACAATAATAATATATTTAACGAATATTACTAACAAAACAAAATATTCATTTACAAATCTAAACCAATGTACACAAATGATAATAATTACACCATTCCTATTTCAAGTTAGATCTGTTGTCACAAACTATGTTTCCAAAAAAAGTAGCAAAGAAACCATATGATTATGCTAGATAATATGAATTAGGTTAAATTGGAGCGAAATTTGGAAAATGTTGTTATAATTGTGAAAGATTTGGAGATGATAAATGAACTAGAAAGTGAAGCCATGATTGATTTCGCGTTATCTCCAACACTTCAAAAAAAAAAAAAAAAAACACTTAATCTGAAAAAAGTAGCAAAACGCGCTACGATTTTGTGTAAAGTTAAATGAGGAGAAAAAAGTGTATATGGTTTGCATATTTGCATTTAAACAAAAGTTAACACACCAATATAGACAGCAAATAAGATATTTTGGCATCATTTTAAAAAAATTGTCATAAATTGGTGTCATAAAAAAAAGTAGCAAAAAAAACATACGATTATGAAAGTTAATATGAATGAGGTTAAATTGTAGCGAAATTTGGAAAATGGGGTTATGATTGTAAAAGATTTGGAAATGATAAAAGAACTAGAAAGTGAAGCCATGATTGATTTCGCGATATCGCTGACACTTAAAAAAAAATTCCCTTAATCGGAAAAAAGTAGCAAAACGCGCTACGATTTTGTGTAAAGTTAAATGAGGAGAAAAAAGTGTATACGGTGTTTAAACAAAAGTTAACACACCAATATAGACAACAAATTAGAAATTTTGGCATCTTTCTAAAAAAATTGTTAAAAATTGGTGTCATAAAAAAAAGTAGCAAAGAAACCACACGATTATGCTAAATAATATGAATGAGGTTAAATTGTAGCGAAATTTGAAAAATGGTGTTATAATTGTGAAGGATTTGGAGATGATAAATGAACTAGAAAGTGAAGCCATGATTGATTTCGCGTTATCTCCGACACTTAAAAAAAATTCCCTTAATCGGAAAAAAGTAGCAAAACGAGCTACGATTTTGTGTAAAGTTAAATGAGGTGAAAAAAGTGTATACGGCGTGGATATTTGCATTTAAACAAAAGTTAACACACCAATATAGACAACAAATAAGAAATTTTGGTATCATTTTAAAAAAAATGTTAAAAATTGGTCTCATAAAAAAAAGTAGCAAAGAAACCATACGATTATGCTAAATAATATGAATGAGGTTAAATGGAGCGAAATTTGGAAAATGGTGTTATAATTTTGAAAGATTTGGAGATGATAAATAAACTAGAAAGTGAAGCCATGATTGATTTCGCGTTATCTCCGACACTTAAAAAAAAAAAACCCTTAATCGGAAAAAAGTAGAAAAACGCGCTACGATTTTGTGTAAAGTTAAATGAGGAGAAAAAAGTGTATACGGTGTGGATATATGCATTTAAACAAAAGTTAACACACCAATATAGACAGCAAATAAGAAATTTTTGTATCATTTTAAAAAAATTGTTAAAAATTGGTGTCATCAAAAAAAAAGTAACAAAGAAACCATGCAATTATGCTAGATAATATGAATGAGGTTAAATTGGAGCAAAATTTGGAAAATGGTGTTATAATTGTGAAAGATTTGGAGATGATAAATGAACTAGAAAGTGAAGCCATGATTGATTTCACGTTATCTCCAACACTTAAAAAAAAAAAAAAACACTTATTCTGAAAAAAGTAGCAAAACGCGCTACGATTTTGTGTAAAGTTAAATGAGGAGAAAAAAGTGTATACGGTGTGGATATTTGCATTTAAAAAAAATTTAACACACCAATATAGACAGCAAATAAGAAATTTTGGCATCATTTTAAAAAAATTGTCATAAATTGGTGTCATCAAAAAAAGTAGCAAAAAAAACATACGATTATGAAAGTTAATATGAATGAGGTTAAATTGTAGCGAAATTTGGAAAATGGTGTTATGATTGTGAAAGATTTGGAGATGATAAATGACTAGAAAGTGAAGCCATGATTGATTTCGCGTTATCTCCAACACATAAAAAAAAAAAAAAAAACCTTAATCGAAAAAAGTAGCAAAACGCGCTACGATTTTTGTAAAATTAAATGAGGAGAAAAAAGTGTATACGGTGTGGATATTTGCATTTAAACAAAAGTTAACACATCAAAATAGACAGCAAATAAGAAATTTTGGCATCATTTTAAAAAAATTGTTAAAAATTGGTGTCATAAAAAAAAGTAGCAAAAAACCTTACGATTATGCTAGATAATATGATTGAGGTTAAATTGGAGCGAAATTTGGAAAATGGTGTTATAATTGTGAAAGATTTGGAGATGATAAATGAACTAGAAAGTGAAGCCATGATTGATTTCGCGTTATCTCCAACACTTAAAAAAAAAAAAACACTTAATCTGAAAAAAGTAGCAAAACGCGCTACGATTTTGTGTAAAGTTAAATGAGGAGAAAAAAGTGTATACGGTGTGGATATTTGCATTTAAACAAAAGTTAACACTCCAATATAGACATAAATAAGAAATTTTGGTAACATTTTAAAAAAATTGTTAAAAATTGGTTTCATTAAAAAAAGTAGCAAAGAAACCATACGATTATGCTAGATAATATAAATGAGGTTAAATTGGAGCTAGATTTGGAAAATGGTGTTATGATTGTGAAAGATTTGGAGATGATAAATGAACTAGAAAGTGAAGCCATGATTGATTTCGCATTTTCTCCAACACTTAAAAAAAATAAAATTAAAAAAAAAATTAATCGGAAAAAGTAGCAAAACGCGCTACGATTTTGTGTAAAGTTAAATGAGGTGAAAAAAGTGTATACTGTTTGGATATTTGCATTTAAATAAAAGTTAACACACCAATATATATAACAAATAAGAAATTTTGGCATAATTTTAAAAGAATTGTTAAAAATTGGTGTCATCAAAAAAAAGTAGCAAAGAAACCATGCAATTATGCTAGATAATATGAATGAGGTTAAATTGGTGCAAAATTTGGAAAATGGTGTTATAATTGTGAAAGATTTGGAGATGATAAATGAACTAGAAAGTGAAGCCATGATTGATTTCGCGTTATCTCGGACACTTAAAAAAATAAAAACCTTAATCGGAAAAAAGTAGCAAAACGCGCTACGATTTTGTGTAAAGTTAAATGAGGAGAAAAAAGTGTATACAGTGTAGATATTTGCATTTAAACAAAAGTTAACACACCAATATAGACAGTAAATAAGATATGTTGGCATCATTTTAAAAAAATTGTCATAAATTGCTGTCATAAAAAAAAGTAGCAAAAAAACCATACGATTAAGAAAGATAATATAAATGAGGTTAAATTGGAGCGAAATTTGGAAAATGGTGTTATGATTGTAAAAGATTTGGAGATGATAAATGAACTAGAAAGTGAAGCCATGATTGATTTCGCAATATCTCCGGCACTTTAAAAAAAAATTCCCTTAATCGGAAAAAAGTATCAAAACGCGCTACGATTTTGTGTAAAGTTAAAGGAGAAGAAAAAAATGTATACGGTATGGATATTTGCATTTAAACAAAACTAAACACACCAATATAGACAACAAATAAGAAATTTTGGCATCATTTTAAAAAAAAAATGTTAAAAATTTGTGTCATAAAAAAAAGTAACAAAGAAACAATACGATTATGCTAAATAATATGAATGAGGTTAAATTGGAGCGAAATTTGGAAAATGGTGTTATAATTGTGAAATATTTGGAGATGATAGATGAACTAGAAAGTGAAGCCATGATTGATTTCGCGTTATCTCCGACACTTAAAAATAAATTTTCCCTTAATCGGAAAAAAGTAGCAAAACGCGCTACGATTTTGTGAAAATTTAAATGAGGAGAAAAAGTGTATACGGTGTGGATATTTTCATTTAAACAAAAGTTAACTCACCAATATAGATAGCAAATAAGAAATTTTGGCATCATTTTAAAAAAAAATTGTTAAAAATTGGTGTCATAAAAAAAAAGAAGCAAAGAAACATACGGTTATGCAAGATAATATGAATGAGGTTAAATTGGAGCGAAATTTGTAAAATGGTGTTATAATTGTTAAAGATTTGGAGATGATAAATGAACTAGAAAGTGAAGCCATGATTGATTTCGCGTTATCTCCAACACATTAAAAAAAAAAAAAAAAAAAAACTTAATCTTAAAAAAGTAGCAAAACGCGCTACGATTTGGTGTAAAGTTAAATGAGTACAAAAAAGTGTATACGGTGTGGATATTTGCATTTAAACAAAAGTTAACACACCAATATAGACAGCAAATAAGAAATTTTGGCATCATTTTAAAAAAATTGTTAAAAATTGGTGTCATAAAAAAAAGTTGCAAATAAACCATACGATTATGATAGATAATATGAATGAGATTAAATTGGAGCGAAATTTGGAAAATGTTGTTATAATTGTGAAAGATTTGGAGATGATAAATGAACTAGAAAGTGAAGCCATGATTGATTTCGCGTTATCTCCAACACTTAAAAAAAAACACTTAATCTGAAAAAAGTAGGAAAACGAGCTACGATTTTGTGTAAAGTTAAATGAGGTGAAAAAAGTGTATACGGTGTGGATATTTGCATTTAAACAAAAGTTAACACACCAATATAGACAGCAAATAAGAAATTTTGGCATCATTTTAAAAAAATACTTAAAATTTGGTGTCATAAAAAAAAAAGTAACAAAGAAACCATACGATTATGTTAGATAATATGAATGAGGTTAAATTAGAGCAAAATTTGGAAAATGGTGTTATAATTGTGAAAGATTTGGAGATGATAAATGACTAGAAAGTGAAGCCATGATTGATTTCGCGTTATCTCCAACACATAAAAAAAAAAAAAAAAAAAACCTTAATCGAAAAAAAGTAGCAAAACGCGCTACGATTTTGTGTAAAGTTAAATGAGGAGAAAAAAGTGTATACAGTGTAGATATTTGCATTTAAACAAAAGTTAACACACCAATATAGACAGCAAATAAGATATGTTGGCATCATTTTAAAAAAATTGTCATAAATTGGTGTCATAAAAAAAAAGTAGCAAAAAAACCATACGATTAAGAAAGATAATATAAATGAGTTTAAATTGGAGCGAAATTTGGAAAATGGTGTTATGATTGTAAAAGATTTGGAGATGATAAATGAACTAGAAAGTGAAGCCATGATTGATTTCGCAATATCTCCGACACTTAAAAAAAAAACACTTAATCTGGAAAAAGTAGGAAAACGCGCTACGATTTTGTGTAAAGTTAAATGAGGAGAAAAAAGTGTATACGGTGTGGATATTTGCATTTAAACAAAAGTTAACACACCAATATAGACAGCAAATAAGAAATTTTGGCATCATTTTAAAAAAATTCTTAAAAATTGGTGTCATAAAAAAAAAGTAGCAAAGAAACCATAGGATTATGTTAGATAATATGAATGAGGTTAAATTAGAGCAAAATTTCGAAAATGGTGTTATAATTGTGAAAGATTTGGAGATGATAAATGAACTAGAAAGTGAAGCCATGATTGATTTCGCGTTATCTCCAACACTTAAAAAAAAACACTTGATCTGAAAAAAGTAGAAAACGCGCTACGATTTTGTGTAAAGTTAAATGAGGAGAAAAAAGTGTATACGGTGTGGATATTTGCCTTTAAACAAAAGTTAAAACACCAATATAAACAGCAAATAAGAAATTTTGGCATCACTTTAAAAAAATTGTTAAAAATTGGTTTCATTAAAAAAAAGTAGCAAAGAAACCATACGATTATTCTTGATAATATTAATGAGGTTAAATTGGAGCTAAATTTGGAAAATGGTGTTATGATTGTGAAAGATTTTGAGATGATAAATGAACAAGAAAGTGAAGCCATGATAGATTTCGCATTATCTCCAACACTTAAAAAAAAAAATAGGAAAAAAGTAGCAAAACGCGCAACGATTTTGTGTAAATTTAAATGAGGAGAAAAAAGTGTATACAGTGTGGATATTTGCATTTAAACAAAAGTTAACACACCAATATAGACAGCAAATAAGATATTTTGGCATCATTTTAAAAAAATTGTTATAAATTGGTGTCATCAAAAAAATAGCTAAAAAAACATATGATTATGAAAGTTAATATGAATGAGGTTAAATTGGAGTGAAATTTAGAAAATGGTGTTATTATTGTGAAAGATTTGGAGATGATAAATGAACAAGAAAGTGAAGCCATTATTGATTTCGCGTTATCTCCAACACATAAAAAAAAAACCTTAATCGGAAAAAAGTAGCAAAACGCGCTACGATTTTGTGTAAAGTTAAATGAGGAGAAAAAGGTGTATACAGTGTGGATATTTGCATTAAAAAAAAAGTTAACACATCAATATAGACAACAAATTAGATATTTTGGCATCATTTTAAAAAAATTGTCATAAATTGGTGTCATAAAAAAAAAGTAGCAAAAAACCATACGATTATGAAAGATAATATAAATGAGGTTAAATTGGAGCGAAATTTGGAAATGGTGTTATGTTTGTAAAAGATTTGGAGATGATAAATGAACTAGAAAGTGAAGCCATGATTGATTTCGCGATATCTCCGGCACTTAAAAAAATTCCCTTAATCGGAAAAAAGTAGCAAAACGCGCTACGATTTAATGTAAAGTTAAATGAGGAGAAAAAGTGTATACGGTGTGGATATTTGCATTTAAACAAAACTTAACACACCAATATAGACAACAAATAAGAAATTTTGGCATCATTTTTTAAAAAATGTTAAAAATTGGTGTCATAAAAAAAAGTAGCAAAGAAACCAGACGATTATGCTAAATAATATGAATGAGGTTAAATTGGAGCGAAATTTGGAAAATGGTGTTATAATTGTGAAAGATTTGGAGATGATAGATGAACTAGAAAGTGAAGCCATGATTGATTTCGCGTTATCTCCGACACTTAAAAATAAATTTTCCCTTAATCGGAAAAAAGTAGCAAAACGCACTACGATTTTGTGTAAAGTTAAATGAGGAGAAAAAAGTGTATACGGTGTGGATATTTGCATTTAAACAAAAGTTAACACACCAATATAGACAGCAAATAAGAAATTTTGGCATCATTTTAAAAAAATTGTTAAAAATTGGTGTAATAAAAAAAAGAAGCAAAGAAACCATACGATTATGCTAGATAATATGAATGAGGTTAAATTGGAGCGAAATTTGGAAAATGGTGTTATAATTGTGAAAGATTTGGAGATGATAGATGAATTAGAAAGTGAAGCCATGATTGATTTCGCATTATCTCCGACACTTAAAAATAAATTTTCCCTTAATCTGAAAAAAGTAGCAAAACGCGCTACGATTTTGTGTAAAGTTAAATGAGGAGAAAAAAGTATATACGGTGTGGATATTTGCATTTAAACAAAAGTTAACACACCAATATAGACAGCAAATAAGAAATTTGGCATCATTTTAAAAAAATTGTTAAAAATTGGTGTTATAAAAAAAAAGAAGCAAAGAAACCATACGATTATGCTAGATAATATTAATGAGGTTAAATTAGAGCAAAATTTGGAAAATGGTGTTATAATTGTGAAAGATTTGGAGATGATAAATGAACTAGAAAGTAAAGCCATGATTGATTTCGCGTTATCTCCGACACTTAAAAAAAACACTTAATCTGAAAAAAGTAGCAAAACGCGCTACGATTTTGTGTAAATTTAAATGAGGAGAAAAAAGTGTATACGGTGTGGATATTTGCATTTAAACAAAAGTTAACACACCAATATAGACAGCAAATAAGAAATTTTGGCATCATTTTAAAAAAAAATGTTAAAAATTGGTGTCATCAAAAAAAAGTAGCAAAGAAACCATACGATATGCTAGATAATATGAATGAGGTTAAATTGAAGCGAAATTTGGAAAATGGTGTTATAATTGTGAAAGATTTGGAGATGATAAATGAACTAGAAAGTGAAGCCATGATTGATTTAGCGTTATCTCCAACAAAAAAAAACCTTAATCGGAAAAAGTAGCAAAACGCGCTACGATTTTGTGTAAATTTAAATGAGGAGAAAAAAGTGTATACATTGTGGATATTTACATTTAAACAAAAATTAACACACCAATATAGACAGCAAATAAGATATTTTGGCATTATTTTAATAAAATGTTAAAAATTGGTGTCATCAAAAAAAAGTAGCAAAGAAACCAAACGATATGCTAGATAATATGAATGAGGTTAAATTGGAGCGAAATTTGGAAAATGGTGTTATAATTGTGAAAGATTTGGAGATGATAAATGAACTAGAAAGTGAAGCCATGATTGATTTCGCGTTATCTCCAACACTTGAAAAAAAAAAAACCTTAATCGGAAAAAAGTAGCAAAACGCGTTACGATTTTGTGTAAAGTTAAATGAGGAGAAAAAAGTGTGTACGGTGTGGATATTTGCATTTAAACAAAAGTTAACACACCAATATAGACAGCAAATAAGAAATTTGGCATCATTTTAAAAAAAATGTTAAAAATTGGTGTCATAAAAAAAAGTAGCAAAGAAACCATATGATTATGCTAGATAATATGAATGAGGTTAAACTGGAGCAAAATTTGGAAAATGGTGTTATAATTGTGAAAGATTTGGAGATGATAAATGAACTAAAAAGTGAAGCCATGATTGATTTCGCGTTATCTCCAACACTTAAAAAAAAAACACTTGATCTGAAAAAAGTAGCAAAACGCGCTACGATTTTGTGTAAAGTTAAATGAGGAGAAAAAAGTGTATACGGTGTGGATATTTGCATTTAAACAAAAGTTAACACACCAATATAGACAGCAAATAAGAAATTTTGGCATCATTTTTAAAAAATTGTTAAAAATTGGTTTCATTAAAAAAAAGTAGCAAAAAAACCATACGATTATGTTAGATAATATGAATGAGGTTAAATTGGAGCTAAATTTGGAAAATGGTGTTATGATTGTGAAAGATTTGGTGATGATAAATGAACTAGAAAGTGAAGCCATGATTGATTTCGCATTATATCCAACACTTAAAAAAATATATATAAAAATAATAATTAATCGGAAAAAGTAGCAAAACACGCTACAATTTTGTGTAAAGTTAAATGAGGAGAAAAAAATGTATAAGGTGTGGATATTTGCATTTAAACAAAAGTTAACACACCAATATAGATAGCAAATAAGAAATTTTGACATCATTTTTTAAAAAATGTTAAAAATTGGTGTCATCAAAAAAAAGTAGCAAAGAAACCATACGATATGCTAGATAATATGAATGAGATTAAATTGGAGCGAAATTTGGAAAATGGTGTTATAATTGTGAAAGATTTGGAGATGATAAATGAACTAGAAAGTGAAGCCATGATTGATTTCGCGTTATCTCCAACACTTGAAAAAAAAAAAAAACCTTAATCGGAAAAAAGTAGTAAAACGCGCTACGATTTTGTGTAAAGTTAAATGAGGAGAAAAAAGTGTATACGGTGCGGATATTTGCATTTAAACAAAAGTTAACACACCAATATAGACAGCAAATAAGAAATTTTGGCATCATTTTAAAAAAATTGTTAAAAATTGGTGTCATAAAAAAAAGTAGCAAAGAAACCATATGATTATGCTAGATAATATGAATGAGGTTAAACTGGAGCCAAATTTTGAAAATGGTGTTATAATTGTGAAAGATTTGGAGATGATAAATGAATTAGAAAGTGAAGCCATGATTGATTTCGCGTTATCTCCAACACTTATAAAAAAAACACTTGATCTGAAAAAGTAGCAAAACGCGCTACGATTTTGTGTAAAGTTAAATGAGGAGAAAAAAATGTATACAGTGTGGATATTTGCATTTAAACAAAAGTTAACACACCAATATAGACAGCAAATAAGAAATTTTGGCATCATTTTAAAAAAATTGTTAAAAATTGGTTTCATTAAAAAAAAGTAGCAAAGAAACCATACGATTATGTTAGATAATATGAATGAGGTTAAATTGGAGCTAAATTTGGAAAATGGTGTTATGATTGTGAAAGATTTGGAGATGATTAATGAACTAGAAAGTGAAGCCATGATTGATTTCGCATTATCTACAACACTTAAAAAATATATATAAAAATATATATATAAAAAAAATAATAAATCAGAAAAAGTAGCAAAACGCGCTACAATTTAGTGTAAATTTAAATGAGGAGAAAAAAATGTATACGGTGTGGATATTTGCATTTAAACAAAAGTTAACACACCAATATAGACAGCAAATAAGAAATTTTGGCATCATTTTAAAAAATATGTTAAAAATTGGTGTCATAAAAAAAAAGTAGCAAAGAAACCATACGATATGCTAGATAATATGAATGAGGTTAAATTGGAGCGAAATTTGGAAAATGGTGTTATAATTGTGAAAGATTTGGAGATGATAAATGAACTATAAAGTGAAGCCATGATTGATTTCGCGTTATCTCCAACACTTGAAAAAAAAAAAAAAACCTTAATCGGAAAAAAGTAGCAAAACGCGCTACGATTTTGTGTAAATTTAAATGAGGAGAAAAAAGTGTATACAGTTTGAATATTTGCATTTAAACAAAAGTTAACACACCAATATAGACAGCAAATAAGATATTTTGGCATTATTTTAATAAAATGTTAAAAATTGGTGTCATAAAAAAAAAGTAGCAAAGAAACCATACGATATGCTAGATAATATGAATGAGGTTAAATTGGAGCGAAATTTGGAAAATGGTGTTATAATTGTGAAAGATTTGGAGATGATAAATGAACTAGAAAGTGAAGCCATGATTGATTTCGCGTTATCTCCAACACTTAAAAGAAAAAAAAAACCTTAATCGAAAAAAAGTAGCAAAACGCGCTACGATTTTGTGTAAAGTTAAATGAGGAGAAAAAAGTGTATACGGTGTGGATATTTGCATTTAAACAAAAGTTAACACACCAATATAGACAGCAAATAAGAAATTTTGGCATCATTTTAAAAAAATTGTTAAAAATTGGTTTCATTAAAAAAAAGTAGCAAAGAAACCATACGATTATGCTAGATAATATGAATGAGGTTAAATTGGAGCTAAATTTGGAAAATGGTGTTATGATTGGGAAAGATTTTGAGATGATAAATGAACTAGAAAGTGAAGCCATGATAGATTTCGCATTATCTCCAACACTTAAAAAAAAATTTAAGTGTAAACAGTGTGGATATTTGCATTTAAACAAAAGTTAACACACTAATATAGACAGCAAATAAGATATTTTGGCATCATTTTAAAAAAATTGTCATAAATTGGTGTCATCAAAAAAATAGCTAAAAAAACATATGATTATGAAAGTTAATATGAATGAGGTTAAATTGGAGCGAAATTTAGAAAATGGTGTTATTATTTTGAAAGATTTGGAGATGATAAATGAACTAGAAAGTGAAGCCATTATTGATTTCGCGTTATCTCTAACACTTAAAAAAAAAACCTTAATCGGAAAAAAGTAGCAAAACGCGCTACGATTTTGTGTAAAGTTAAATGAGGAGAAAAAGGTGTATACAGTGTGGATATTTGCATTTAAAAAAAAGTTAACACACCAATATAGACAGCAAATTAGATATTTTGGCATCATATTAAAAAAATTGTTAAAAATTGGTTTCATTAAAAAAAAAACTTAAATGAGGAGAAAAAAGTGTATACGGTGTGGATATTTGCATTTAAAAAAAAGTTAACATACCAATATAGACAGCAAATTAGATATTTTGGCATCATTTTAAAAAAATTGTCATAAATTGATGTCATCAAAAAAAAGTAGCAAAAAAACCATACAATTATGAAAGATAATATAAATGAGGTTAAATTGGAGCAAAATTTGGAAATGGTGTTATGTTTGTAAAAGATTTGGAGATGATAAATGAACTAGAAAGTGAAGCCATGATTGATTTCGCGATATCTCCGGCACTTAAAAAAATTCCCTTAATCGGAAAAAAGTAGCAAAACGCGCTACGATTTAATGTAAAGTTAAATGAGGAGAAAAAGTGTATACGGTGTGGATATTTGCATTTAAACAAAACTTAACACACCAATATAGACAACAAATAAGAAATTTTGGCATCATTTTTAAAAAAATGTTAAAAATTGGTGTCATAAAAAAAAGTAGCAAAGAAACCAGACGATTATGCTAAATAATATGAATGAGGTTAAATTGGAGCGAAATTTGGAAAATGGTGTTATAATTGTGAAAGATTTGGAGATGATAGATGAACTAGAAAGTGAAGCCATTATTGATTTCGTGTTATCTCCGACACTTAAAAATAAATTTTCCCTTAATCGGAAAAAAGTAGCAAAACGCACTACGATTTTGTGTATAGTTAAATGAGGAGAAAAAAGTGTATACGGTGTGGATATTTGCATTTAAACAAAAGTTAACACACCAATATAGACAGCAAATAAGAAATTTTGGCATCATTTTAAAAAAATTGTTAAAAATTGGTGTCATAAAAAAAAGAAGCAAAGAAACCATACGATTATGCTAGATAATATGAATGAGGTTAAATTGGAGCGAAATTTGGAAAATGGTGTTATAATTGTGAAAGATTTGGAGATGATAGATGAACTAGAAAGTGAAGCCATGATTGATTTCGCATTATCTCCGACACTTAAAAATAAATTTTCCCTTAATCTGAAAAAAAGTAGCAAAACGCGCTACGATTTTGTGTAAAGTTAAATGAGGAGAAAAAAGTGTATACGGTGTGGATATTTGCATTTAAACAAAAGTTAACACACCAATATAGACAGCAAATAAGAAATTTGGCAACATTTTAAAAAAATTGTTAAAAATTGGTGTTATAAAAAAAAAAGTAGCAAAGAAACCATACGATTATGCTAGATAATATGAATGAGTTTAAATTAGAGCAAAATTTGGAAAATGGTGTTATAATTGTGAAAGATTTGGAGATGATAAATGAACTAGAAAGTAAAGCCATGATTGATTTCGCGTTATCTCCGACACTTAAAAAAAACACTTAATCTGAAAAAAGTAGCAAAACGCGCTACGATTTTGTGTAAAGTAAAATGAGGAGAAAAAAGTGTATACGGTGTGGATATTTGCATTTAAACAAAAGTTAACACACCAATATAGACAGCAAATAAGAAATTTTGGCATCATTTTAAAAAAAAATGTTAAAAATTGGTGTCATCAAAAAAAAGTAGCAAAGAAACCATACGATATGCTAGATAATATGAATGAGGTTAAATTGAAGCGAAATTTGGAAAATGGTGTTATAATTGTGAAAGATTTGGAGATGATAAATGAACTAGAAAGTGAAGCCATGATTGATTTAGCGTTATCTCCAACAAAAAAAAACCTTAATCGGAAAAAGTAGCAAAACGCGCTACGATTTTGTGTAAATTTAAATGAGGAGAAAAAAGTGTATACAGTGTGGATATTTACATTTAAACAAAAATTAACACACCAATATAGACAGAAAATAAGATATTTTGGCATTATTTTAATAAAATGTTAAAAATTGGTGTCACAAAAAAAAAAAGTAGCAAAGAAACCAAACGATATGCTAGATAATATGAATGAGGTTAAATTGGAGCGAAATTTGGAAAATGGTGTTATAATTGTGAAAGATTTGGAGATGATAAATGAACTAGAAAGTGAAGCCATGATTGATTTCGCGTTATCTCCAACACTTGAAAAAAAAAAAAACCTTAATCGGAAAAAAGTAGCAAAACGCGTTACGATTTTGTGTAAAGTTAAATGAGGAGAAAAAAGTGTATACGGTGTGGATGTTTGCATTTAAACAAAAGTTAACACACCAATATATACAGCAAATAAGAAATTTGGCATCATTTTAAAAAAAATGTTAAAAATTGGTGTCATAAAAAAAAGTAGCAAAAAAACCATATGATTATGCTAGATAATATGAATGAGGTTAAACTGGAGCAAAATTTGGAAAATGGTGTTATAATTGTGAAAGATTTGGAGATGATAAATGAACTAGAAAGTGAAGCCATGATTGATTTCGCGTTATCTCCAACACTTAAAAAAAAAACACTTGATCTGAAAAAAGTAGCAAAACGCGCTACGATTTTGTGTAAAGTTAAATGAGGAGAAAAAAGTGTATACGGTGTGGATATTTGCATTTAAACAAAAGTTAACACACCAATGTAGACATCAAATAAGAAATTTTGGCATCATTTTAAAAAAATTGTTAAAAATTGGTGTCATAAAAAAAAGAAGCAAAGAAACCATACGATTATGCTAGATAATATGAATGAGGTTAAATTGGAGCGAAATTTGGAAAATGGTGTTATAATTGTGAAAGATTTGGAGATGATAGATGAACTAGAAAGTGAAGCCATGATTGATTTCGCGTTATCTCCGACACTTAAAAATAAATTTTCCCTTAATCGGAAAAAAGTAGCAAAACGCACTACGATTTTGTGTAAAGTTAAATGAGGAGAAAAAAGTGTATACGGTGTGGATAATTGCATTTAAACAAAAGTTAACACACCAATATAGACAGCAAATAAGAAATTTTGGCATCATTTTAAAAAAATTGTTAAAAATTGGTGTCATAAAAAAAAGAAGCAAAGAAACCATACGATTATGCTAGATAATATGAATGAGGTTAAATTGGAGCGAAATATGGAAAATGGTGTTATAATTGTGAAAGATTTGGAGATGATAGATGAACTAGAAAGTGAAGCCATGATTGATTTCGCATTATCTCCAACACTTAAAAATAAATTTTCCCTTAATCTGAAAAAAGTAGCAAAAGGCGCTACGATTTTGTGTAAAGTTAAATGAGGAGAAAAAAGTGTATACGGTGTGGATATTTGCATTTAAACAAAAGTTAACTCACCAATATATACAGCAAATAAGAAATTTGGCATCATTTTAAAAAAATTGTTAAAAATTGGTGTTATAAAAAAAAGTAGCAAAGAAACCATACGATTATGCTAGATAATATGAATGAGTTTAAATTAGAGCAAAATTTGGAAAATGGTGTTATAATTGTGAAAGATTTGGAGATGATAAATGAACTAGAAAGTAAAGCCATGATTGATTTCGCGTTATCTCCGACACTTAAAAAAAACACTTAATCTGAAAAAAGTAGCAAAACGCGCTACGATTTTGTGTAAAGTTAAATGAGGAGAAAAAAGTGTATACGGTGTGGATATTTGCATTTAAACAAAAGTTAACACACCAATGTAGACATCAAATAAGAAATTTTGGCATCATTTTAAAAAAATTGTTAAAAATTGGTGTCATAAAAAAAAGAAGCAAAGAAACCATACGATTATGCTAGATAATATGAATGAGGTTAAATTGGAGCGAAATTTGGAAAATGGTGTTATAATTGTGAAAGATTTGGAGATGATAGATGAACTAGAAAGTGAAGCCATGATTGATTTCGCGTTATCTCCGACACTTAAAAATAAATTTTCCCTTAATCGGAAAAATGTAGCAAAACGCACTACGATTTTGTGTAAAGTTAAATGAGGAGAAAAAAGTGTATACGGTGTGGATAATTGCATTTAAACAAAAGTTAACACACCAATATAGACAGCAAATAAGAAATTTTGGCATCATTTTAAAAAAATTGTTAAAAATTGGTGTCATAAAAAAAAGAAGCAAAGAAACCATACGATTATGCTAGATAATATGAATGAGGTTAAATTGGAGCGAAATTTGGAAAATGGTGTTATAATTGTGAAAGATTTGGAGATGATAGATGAACTAGAAAGTGAAGCCATGATTGATTTCGCATTATCTCCAACACTTAAAAATAAATTTTCCCTTAATCTGAAAAAAGTAGCAAAAGGCGCTACGATTTTGTGTAAAGTTAAATGAGGAGAAAAAAGTGTATACGGTGTGGATATTTGCATTTAAACAAAAGTTAACTCACCAATATATACAGCAAATAAGAAATTTGGCATCATTTTAAAAAAATTGTTAAAAATTGGTGTTATAAAAAAAAGTAGCAAAGAAACCATACGATTATGCTAGATAATATGAATGAGTTTAAATTAGAGCAAAATTTGGAAAATGGTGTTATAATTGTGAAAGATTTGGAGATGATAAATGAACTAGAAAGTAAAGCCATGATTGATTTCGCGTTATCTCCGACACTTAAAACAAACACTTAATCTGAAAAAAGTAGCAAAACGCGCTACGATTTTGTGTAAAGTTAAATGAGGAGAAAAAAGTGTATACGGTGTGGATATTTGCATTTAAACAAAAGTTAACACACCAATATAGACAGCAAATAAGAAATTTTGGCATCATTTTAAAAAAAAATGTTAAAAATTGGTGTCATCAAAAAAAAGTAGCAAAGAAACCATACGATATGCTAGATAATATGAATGAGGTTAAATTGAAGCGAAATTTGGAAAATGGTGTTATAAATGTGAAAGATTTGGAGATGATAAATGAACTAGAAAGTGAAGCCATGATTGATTTAGCGTTATCTCCAACAAAAAAAAACCTTAATCGGAAAAAGTAGCAAAACGCGCTACGATTTTGTGTAAATTTAAATGAGGAGAAAAAAGTGTATACAGTGTGGATATTTACATTTAAACAAAAATTAACACACCAATATAGACAGCAAATAAGATATTTTGGCATTATTTTAATAAAATGTTAAAAATTGGTGTCATCAAAAAAAAGTAGCAAAGAAACCAAACGATATGCTAGATAATATGAATGAGGTTAAATTGGAGCGAAATTTGGAAAATGGTGTTATAATTGTGAAAGATTTGGAGATGATAAATGAACTAGAAAGTGAAGCCATGATTGATTTCGCGTTATCTCCAACACTTGAAAAAAAAAAAAACCTTAATCGGAAAAAAGTAGCAAAACGCGTTACGATTTTGTGTAAAGTTAAATGAGGAGAAAAAAGTGTATACGGTGTGGATATTTGCATTTAAACAAAAGTTAACACACCAATATAGACAGCAAATAAGAAATTTGGCATCATTTTAAAAAAAATGTTAAAAATTGGTGTCATAAAAAAAAGTAGCAAAAAAACCATATGATTATGCTAGATAATATGAATGAGGTTAAACTGGAGCAAAATTTGGAAAATGGTGTTATAATTGTGAAAGATTTGGAGATGATAAATGAACTAGAAAGTGAAGCCATGATTGATTTCGCGTTATCTCCAACACTTAAAAAAAAACACTTGATTTGAAAAAAGTAGCAAAACGCGCTACGATTTTGTGTAAAGTTAAATGAGGAGAAAAAAGTGTATACGGTGTGGATATTTGCATTTAAACAAAAGTTAACACACCAATATAGACAGCAAATAAGAAATTTTGGCATCATTTTTAAAAAATTGTTAAAAATTGGTTTCATTAAAAAAAAGTAGCAAAAAAACCATACGATTATGTTAGATTATATGAATGAGGTTAAATTGGAGCTAAATTTGGAAAATGGTGTTATGATTGTGAAAGATTTGGTGATGATAAATGAACTAGAAAGTGAAGCCATGATTGATTTCGCATTATATCCAACACTTAAAAAAATATATATAAAAATAATAATTAATCGGAAAAAGTAGCAAAACACGCTACAATTTTGTGTAAAGTTAAATGAGGAGAAAAAAATGTATAAGGTGTGGATATTTGCATTTAAACAAAAGTTAACACACCAATATAGATAGCTAATAAGAAATTTTGACATCATTTTTTAAAAAATGTTAAAAATTGGTGTCATCAAAAAAAAGTAGCAAAGAAACCATACGATATGCTAGATAATATAAATGAGATTAAATTGGAGCGAAATTTGGAAAATGGTGTTATAATTGTGAAAGATTTGGAGATGATAAATGAACTAGAAAGTGAAGCCATGATTGATTTCGCGTTATCTCCAACACTTGAAAAAAAAAAAAACCTTAATCGGAAAAAAGTAGTAAAACGCGCTACGATTTTGTGTAAAGTTAAATGAGGAGAAAAAAGTGTATACGGTGCGGATATTTGCATTTAAACAAAAGTTAACACACCAATATAGACAGCAAATAAGAAATTTTGGCATCATTTTAAAAAAATTGTTAAAAATTGGTGTCATAAAAAAAAGTAGCAAAGAAACCATATGATTATGCTAGATAATATGAATGAGGTTAAACTGGAGCCAAATTTGGAAAATGGTGTCATAATTGTGAAAGATTTGGAGATGATAAATGAATTAGAAAGTGAAGCCATGATTGATTTCGCGTTATCTCCAACACTTATAAAAAAAACACTTGATCTGAAAAAGTAGCAAAACGCGCTACGATTTTGTGTAAAGTTAAATGAGGAGAAAAAAGTGTATACAGTGTGGATATTTGCATTTAAACAAAAGTTAACACACCAATATAGACAGCAAATAAGAAATTTTGTCATCATTTTAAAAAAATTGTTAAAAATTGGTTTCATTAAAAAAAAGTAGCAAAGAAACCATACGATTATGTTAGATAATATGAATAAGGTTAAATTGGAGCTAAATTTGGAAAATGGTGTTATGATTGTGAAAGATTTGGAGATGATTAATGAACTAGAAAGTGAAGCCATGATTGATTTCGCATTATCTACAACACTTAAAAAATATATATAAAAAAAATAATAAATCGGAAAAAGTAGCAAAACGCGCTACAATTTTGTGTAAATTTAAATGAGGAGAAAAAAATGTATACGGTGTGGATATTTGCATTTAAACAAAAGTTAACACACCAATATAGACAGCAAATAAGAAATTTTGGCATCATTTAAAAAAATATGTTAAAAATTGGTGTCATCAAAAAAAAGTAGCAAAGAAACCATACGATATGCTAGATAATATGAATGAGGTTAAATTGGAGCGAAATTTGGAAAATGGTGTTATAATTGTGAAAGATTTGGAGATGATAAATGAACTATAAAGTGAAGTCATGATTGATTTCGCGTTATCTCCAACACTTGAAAAAAAAAAAAAAACCTTAATCGGAAAAAAGTAGCAAAACGTGCTACGATTTTGTGTAAATTTAAATGAGGAGAAAAAAGTGTATACAGTTTGGATATTTGCATTTAAACAAAAGTTAACACACCAATATAGACAGCAAATAAGATATTTTGGCATTATTTTAATAAAATGTTAAAAATTGGTGTCATAAAAAAAAGTAGCAAAGAAACCATACGATATGCTAGATAATATGAATGAGGTTAAATTGGAGCGAAATTTGGAAAATGGTGTTATAATTGTGAAAGATTTGGAGATGATAAATGAACTAGAAAGTGAAGCCATGATTGATTTCGCGTTATCTCCAACACTTAAAAAAAAAAAAAACCTTAATCGGAAAAAAGTAGCAAAACGCGCTACGATTTTGTGTAAAGTTAAATGAGGAGAAAAAAGTGTATACGGTGTGGATATTTGCATTTAAACAAAAGTTAACACACCAATATAGACAGCAAATAAGAAATTTTGGCATCATTTTAAAAAAATTGTTAAAAATTGGTTTCATTAAAAAAAAAAGTAGCAAAGAAACCATACGATTATGCTAGATAATATGAATGAGGTTAAATTGGTGCTAAATTTGGAAAATAGTGTTATGATTGGGAAAGATTTTGAGATGATAAATGAACTAGAAAGTGAAGCCATGATAGATTTCGCATTATCTCCAACACTTAAAAAAAAATTAATCGGAAAAAAATAGCAAAACGCGCTACGATTTTGTGTAAATTTAAATGAGGAGAAAAAAGTGTAAACAGTGTGGATATTTGCATTTAAACAAAAGTTAACACACTAATATAGACAGCAAATAAGATATTTTGGCATCATTTTAAAAAAATTGTCATAAATTGGTGTCATCAAAAAAATAGCTAAAAAAACATATGATTATGAAAGTTAATATGAATGAGGTTAAATTGGAGCGAAATTTAGAAAATGGTGTTATTATTGTGAAAGATTTGGAGATGATAAATGAACTAGAAAGTGAAGCCATTATTGATTTCGCGTTATCTCCAACACTTAAAAAAAAAACCTTAATCGGAAAAAAGTAGCAAAACGCGCTACGATTTTGTGTAAAGTTAAATGAGGAGAAAAAGGTGTATACAGTGTGGATATTTGCATTTAAAAAAAAGTTAACACACCAATATAGACAGCAAATTAGATATTTTGGCATCATATTTAAAAAATTGTTAAAAATTGGTTTCATTAAAAAAAAAAGTTAAATGAGGAGAAAAAAGTGTATACGGTGTGGATATTTGCATTTAAAAAAAAGTTAACATACCAATATACACAGCAAATTAGATATTTTGGCATCATTTTAAAAAAATTGTCATAAATTGGTGTCATCAAAAAAAAGAAGCAAAAAAACCATACAATTATGAAAGATAATATAAATGATGTTAAATTGGAGCGAAATTTGGAAATGGTGTTATGATTGTAAAAGATTTGGAGATGATAAATGAACTAGAAAGTGAAGCCATGATTGATTTCACGATATCTCCAGCACTTAAAAATAAATTTTCCCTTAATCAGAAAAAAGTAGCAAAACGCACTACGATTTTGTGTAAAGTAAAATGAGGAGAAAAAAGTGTATACGGTGTGGATATTTGCATTTAAACAAAAGTTAACACACCAATATGGACAACAAATAAGAAATTTTGGCGTCATTTTAAAAAAATTGTTAAAAATTCGTGTCATAAAAAAAGAAGCAAAGAAACCATACGATTATGCTAGATAATATGAATGAGGTTAAATTCGAGCGAAATTTGGAAAATGGTGTTATAATTGTGAAAGATTTGGAGATGATAAATGAACTAGAAAGTGAAGCCATGATTGATTTCGCGTTATCTCCAACACTTAATCTGAAAAAAGTAGCAAAACGCGCTACGATTTTGTGTAAAGTTAAATGAGGAGAAAAAAGTGTATACGGTGTGGATATTTGCATTTAAACAAAAGTTAACACACCAATATAGACAGCAAATAAGAAATTTTGGCATCATTTTAAAAAAATTGTTAAAAATTGGTGTTATAAAAAAAAAGTTGCAAAGAAACCATACGATTATGCTAGATAATATGAATGAGGTTAAATTAGAGCAAAATTTGGAAAATGGTGTTATAATTGTGAAAGATTTGAAGATGGTAAATGACTAGAAAGTGATGCCATGATTGATTTCGCGTTATCTCCAAAACATAAAAAAAAAAAAACATTAATCGAAAAAAAGTAGCAAAACGCGCTACGATTTTTGTAAAATTAAATGAGGAGAAAAAAGTGTATACGGTATGGATATTTGCATTTAAATAAAAGTTAACACACCAATATAGACAGCAAATAAGAAATTTTGATTTCATTTTAAAAAAAATTGTTAAAATTTGGTATCATAAAAAAAAGTAGCAAAGAAACCATATGATTATGCTAGATAATATGAATGAGGTTAAACCGGTGCCAAATTTGGAAAATGGTGTTTTAATTGTGAAAGATTTGGAGATGATAAATGAACTAGAAAGTGAAGCCATGATTGATTTCGCGTTATCTCCAACACTTAAAAAAAAAAACACTTGATCTGAAAAAAGTAGCAAAACGCGCTACGATTTTGTGTAAAGTTAAATGAGGAGAAAAAAGTGTATACGGTGTGGATATTTGCATTTAAAATAAAAGTTAACACAACAATATAGACAGCAAATAAGAAATTTTGGCATCATTTTAAAAAAATTGTTAAAAATTGGTTTCATTAAAAAAAAGTAGCAAAGAAACCATACGATTATGTTAGATAATATGAATGAGGTTAAATTGGAGCTAAATTTGGAAAATGGTGCTATGATTGTGAAAGATTTGGAGATGATAAATGAACTAGAAAGTGAAGCCATGATTGATTTCGCATTATCTCCAACACTTAAAAAAATATATAAAAAAAATAATTAATCGGAAAAAGTAACAAAACGCGCTACAATTTTGTGTAAAGTTAAATGAGGAGAAAAAAATGTATACGGTGTGGATATTTGCATTTAAACAAAAGTTAACACACCAATATAAACAGCAAATAAGAAATTTTGGCATCATTTTTAAAAAAATGTTAAAAATTGGTGTCATAAAAAAAAAGTAGCAAAGAAACCATACGATATGCTAGATAATATGAATGAGGTTAAATTGGAGCGAAATTTGGAAAATGGTGTTATAATTGTGAAAGATTTGGAGATGATAAATGAACTAGAAAGTTAAGCCATGATTGATTTCGCGTTATCTCCAACACTGAAAAAAAAAAAAAAAACCATAATCGGAAAAAAGTAGCAAAACGCGCTACGATTTTGTGTAAATTTAAATGAGGAGAAAAAAGTGTATACAGTGTGGATATTTGCATTTAAACAAAAGTTAACACACCAATATAGACAGCAAATAAGATATTTTGGCATTATTTTAATAAAATGTTAAAAATTGGTGTCATCATAAAAAAGTAGCAAATGAAACCATACGATTATTCTAGATAATATGAATGAGGTTAAATTGGAGCGAAATTTGGAAAATGGTGTTATGATTGTAAAAGATTTGGAGATGATAAATGAACTAGAAAGTGAAGCCATGATTGATTTCGTGTTATCTCCGACACTTTAAAAAAAAAACCCTTAATCGGAAAAAAGTAGCAAAACGCGTTACGATTTTGTGTAAAGTTAAATGACGAGAAAAAAGTGTATACGGTGTGGATATTTGCATATAAACAAAAGTTAACACACCAATATAGACAGCAAATAAGAAATTTTGGCATCATTCTAAAAAAATTGTTAAAAGTCGGTGTCATCAAAAAAAAGTAGCAAATGAAACCATACGATTATGCTAGATAATATGAATGAGGTTAAATTGGAGCGAAATTTGGAAAATGGTGTTATAATTGTGAAAGATTTGGAGATGATAAATGAACTAGAAAGTGAAGCCATGATTAATTTCGTGTTATCTCCGACACTTTAAAAAAAAAAACCCTTAAACGGAAAAAAGTAGCAAAACGCGTTACGATTTTGTGTAAAGTTAAATGAGGAGAAAAAAGTGTATACGGTGTGGATATTTGCATATAAACAAAAGTTAACACACCAATATAGACAGCAAATAAGAAATTTTGTCATAATTTTAAAAAAATTGTTAAAAGTCGGTGTCATAAAAAAAAAGTAGCAAAGAAACCATACGATTATGCTAGATAATATGAATGAGGTTAAATTGGAGCGAAATTTGGAAAATGGTGTCATAATTGTGAAAAGATTTTGAGATAATAAATGAACTAGAAAGTGAAGCAATGATTGATTTCGCGTTATCTCCGACACTTAAAAAAAATAAAAAAAATACCTTAAACGGAAAAAAATAGCAAAACGCGCTACGATTTTGTGTAAAGTTAAATGAGATGAAAAAAGTGTATACGGTGTGGATATTTGCATTTAAACAAAAGTTAACACACCAATATAGACAGCAAATAAGAAATTTTGGCATCATTTTAAAAAAAATTGTTAAAAGTCGGTGTTATAAAAAAAAGTAGCAAATAAACCATAAGATTATGCTAGATATTATATGAATGAGGTTAAATTGGAGCAAAAATTTGGAAAATGGTGTTATAATTGTGAAAGATTTGGAGATGATAAATGAACTAGAAAGTGAAGCCATGATTGATTTCGCATTATCTCCAACACTTAAAAAAAAAAAAAAAACCTTAAAGTAGCAAAACGCGCTACGATTTTGTGTAAAATTAAATGAGGAGAAAAAAGTGTATACGGTGTGGATATTTGCATTTAAACAAAAGTTAACACACCAATATAGACAGCAAATAAGAAATTTTGGCATCATTTTAAGAAAATTGTTAAAAATTGGTGTCATAAAAAAAAAGTAGCAAAAAAAAACCATATGATTATGCTAGATAATATTATTGAGGTTAAATTAGAGCAAAATTTGGAAAATGGTGTTATGATTGTGAAAGATTTAGAGATGATAAATGAACTAGAAAGTGAAGCCATGATTGATTTCGCGTTATCTCCAACACTTAAAAAAAAAAAACCTTAATCGGAAAAAAGTAGCAAAACGTGCTACGATTTTGTGTAAACTTAACTGAGGACAAAAAAGTGTATACGGTGTGGATATTTGCATTTAAACAAAAGTTAACACACCAATATATACAGCAAATAAGATATTTTGGCATCATTTTTAAAAAAATTGTCATAAATTGGTGTCATAAAAAAAAGCAGCAAAGAAAGCATACGATTATGCAAGATAATATGAATGAGGTTAAATTGAAGCGAAATTTGGAAAATGGTGTTATGATTGTAAAAGATTTGGAGATGATAAATGAACTAGAAAGTGAAGCCATGATTGATTTCGCGTTATCTCCGACACGTAAAAAAAAACCTTAATCGGAATAAAGTAGCAAAACGCGCTACGATTTTGTGTAAAGTTAAATGAGGAGAAAAAAGTGAAACATCCTCGAATTGGACCTAGTTGTTTTATATTATTTCTTGATTTAAATAAGTATTTAAATGTGTTTGGAAATAACATTGTTTGAAATAGTTGAAATAATTGGAATAGGAGTTAAATATTCCAATGTGATAAGTGAAATATTAATTGTTGTAAATTAATATAGTTGTCGGTACAATAAAATGTTTGGACTCGCAAATGGTTTTCGGGTTCCAGGCAATAGATTGAGATGGGATATTAAATTATACCCGTATATTGAAGGCGGTTCGTGAGGCCGACTTATATATATATCCTTTCCTATTTAGGAAAGTTATTTATTTTCATTCAGAAACTCATAGAAACTCTCTGAAAACTTCCAAATCAATCCAGAAATCAAATCAGGAAGTTGTGATTCTCGTGAATCTTCATAATCATCAGATTACCATCGTTAGATTCTTCAATCAGTAAGTATTCTTGAGTATTTAAGAATTTGATTTTTTGATTTAATTTGGGTAAATTGATGATTTGAGAGATTTGGATGTTAGAAACAGGTTATAAGTGTTACATATTGATTATGTGATGATATTTGAGGTTTATAACCGTTTAAAAACGAGTTTTTGGTGTTTTGGGGATTAAACCCGCGAGTTAGGGTTTCTGCTGTTCGTGCTGGGCTGGGACGAGGCCAGAAGCCGGCGGCTTCTTTGGCCAAGCCGGCGGCTTGTTCTTGTTAGCCGAAGCTGGCGGCTTCATAAGCCAAGCCGGCGGCTTGTGATGTTTTGTAGGAAACCGGCGGGTATAAACCCGACCCGGCGGGTAGTGTAAGCTTTAAAACGAAGTTTAGTTCTGTTACCACATTTGGTAATTGACCCGGCGGTTTGGAAGGTGAAGCCGGCGGGTGGTGGTTTGAAGCCGGCGGCTTCATAGAGAAGCCGGCGGCTTGATAGGCTGGTGTCACATTTCTTGTTTGATTTTTTATAAGTAATGTGATTGTTATTTGATATATGTTCAGGTTCATATATGATAATAGTTATGTTGTAATAACTAATATATGATTAGGAACTAGTAATATTCATATTATTATGTTAAGTTCCTAATAGTATGGATTGATATAAGTTATGTATTGATATGGATTACTAACTTATATTTGATTGTAAATTCTCAGATGTGGAGAAGACTCAGTGATATTAGACTACTGAGTGGAGGCCTGAGGTGTCGGTGAGTGGATCTGTAACCTCAGTGTGATTTAGTTGTAATGATTTGATTTACAACAAGTAATTATAGTATTACTTTGATAGAATGTAATTGTTGAGATATCTTGCCATGATAGTTTGACTAGTTGCTTACTTGGCTGTTTGAGCTAGTATGTAAGATTCTGAGGTCAACTTGACTTGACAGTTGGACTTGGTTGTTATTGTAGACGACAGGAGATCTTGAAACTTGAAATGTTGGTTTGGAGATCTAGGTCGTGTGTGATTAACAACTGGTTATCGGTAATTCTATATAGGCCAATACAGATGATTGATAAGAGTTCCTTGAGTACCAAACCGGTATTAGGGTATCTCAGGAGCCACCGATCCTCATGACGATTGATAATGTTTGATTGGCGTAGCTTGACATTGATTGGATGTCGAGTGAATGATTGATTTTCTGTTTATTGTTATTTGATGTAAATAGATTGTTATGCTAGGTTGTACTGTTGCTTATAGTTTCATTCACTTAGCTTTATGCTAACCCCACCACAGTTCTTCCTGCAGGTTAAATAGATGGGACATATTGGGCAGGAGGTTGTTGGACTGGATGGAATGTTTGACAGGCTGTTACTCTGATGTTATCTTGATAACTAAAGTAATGTTTTGAATTATATAACACCGAGTTTGTTGAAATGTCATGTATTAGATTTGAAAAAGTTTAATGACATTTTAAGAAATGTAAAACATTGATAGTATGTTTTGAAATATACGCTTCCGAGTTGTAAATATTATACTATTGTTTATAATTAAACGAGGGGTGTTTTAAAAAGTGTATACGGTGTGGATAATTGCATTTAAATAAAAGTTAACACACCAATATAGACAAAAAATAAGAAATTCTGACATCATTTTAAAAAAATTGTTAAAAATTGGTGTCATAAAAAAAAAGTAGCAAAGAAACCATACGATTATGCTAGATAATATGAATGAGGTTAAATTTGAGCGAAATTTTGAAAATGGTGTTATGATTGTAAAAGATTTGGAGATGATAAATGAACTAGAAAGTGAAGCAAAGATTGATTTCGCGTTATCTCTCACAATTAAAAAAAATCACTTAATCGGAAAAAGTAGCAAAACGCGCTACGATTTTGTGTAAAGTCAAATGAAGAGAAAAAAGTGTATACGGTGTGGATATTTGCATTTAAATAAAAGTTAACACACCAATATAGACAGCAAATAAGAAATTTTGGCATCATTTTTAAAAAATTGTTAAAATTTGGTGTCATCAAAAAAATGTAGTAAAAGAAACCATACGATTATGCTAGATAATATGAATGAGGTTAAATTGGAGCTAAATTTTGAAAATGGTGTTATGAATGAGAAAGATTTGGAGATGATAAATGAACTTGAAAGTGAAGCCATGATTGATTTCGCGTTATCTCCAACACTTAAAAAAAATAAAAACCTTAATCGGAAAAAAGTAGCAAAAATCACTACGATTTTGTGTAAAGTTAAATGAGGAGAAAAAAATGTATACAGTGTGGATATTTGCATTTAAACAAAAGTTAACACACCAATATAGACAGCAAATAAGATATTTTGGAATCATTTTAAAAAAATTGTCATAAATTGGTGTCATCAAAAAAAAAAGTAGCAATAAAAACCATACGATTATGCAAGATAATATGAATGAGGTTAAATTGAATCGAAATTTGAAAAATGGTGTTTTGATTGTAAAAGATTTGGAGATGATAAATAAACTAGAAAGTGAAGCGATGATTGATTTCGCGTTATCTCCGACACTTAAAAAAAATTCCCTTAATCGGAAAAAAGTAGCAAAACGCGCTACGATTTTATGTAAAGTTAAATGAGGAGAAATAAGTGTATAAGGTGTGGATATTTGCATTTAAACAAAAGTTAACACACTAATATACACAGCAAATAAGAAATTTTGGCATCATTTTAAAAAAAATGTTAAAAATTGGTGTCATCAAAAAAAAGTAGCAAAGAAACCATACGATTATGCTAGATAATATGAATGAGGTTAAATTGGAGCGAAATTTGGAAAATGGTGTTATAATTGTAAAAGATTTGGAGATGATAAATAAATTAGAAAGTGAAGCCATGATTGATTTCGCGTTATCTCTGACACTTTAAAAAAAAAAAAAAACCCCCCCTTAATCGGAAAAAAGTAGCAAAACGTGTTACGATTTTGTGTAAAGTTAAATGAGGAGAAAAAAGTGTATACGGTGTGGATATTTGCATTTAAACAAAAGTTAACACACCAATATAGACAGCAAATAAGAAATTTTGGCATCATTATAAAAAAATTGTTAAAAGTCGGTGTCATAAAAAAAAAGTAGCAAAGAAACCATACGATTATGCTAGATAATATGAATGAGGTTAAATTGGAGCGAAATTTGGAAAATTGTGTTATAATTGTGAAAAGATTTGGAGATAATAAATGAACTAGAAAGTGAAGCCATGATTGATTTCGTGTTATCTCCGACACTTAAAAAAAAACAAAAAAAAAAAAAAAAAAAACTTTAATCGGAAAAAAGTAGCAAAACGCGCTACGATTTTTTGTAAAGTTAAATGAGAAGAAAAAAGTGTATACGGTGTGGATATTTGCATTTAAAGAAAAGTTGACATACCAATATAGACAGCAAATAAGAAATTTTGGCATCATTTTTAAAAAATTGTTAAAAATTGGTGTCATATAAAAAAAGTAGAAAAGAAACCATAAGATTATGCTAGATAATATGAATGAGGTTAAATTGGAGCAAAAATTTGGAAAATGGTGTTATAATTGTAAAAGATTTGGAGATGATAAATGAACTAGAAAGTGAAGCCATGATTGATTTCGCGTTATCTCCAACACTTAAAAAAAAAAAAACCTTAATCGGAAAAAAGTAGCAAAACGCGCTACGATTTTGTGTAAAGTTAAATGAGGAGAAAAAAGTGTATACAGTGTGGATATTTGCATTTAAACAAAAGTTAACACACCAATATAGACAGCAAATAAGATATTTTGGCATCATTTTAAAAAAAATTGTCATAAATTTGTGTCATAAAAAAAAGTAGCAAAGAAACCATACGATTATGCTAGATAATATGAATGAGGTTAAATTGGAGCGAAATTTGAAAAATGGTGTTATGATTGTAAAAGATTTGGAGATGATAAATGAACTAGAAAGTGAAGCCATTATTGATTTTGTTGAGTCACTGGTCGCTGACCATGTTGAGTCGATGGTCGTTGACCAACTCAACTGTTCACTACTCGATGAAGAAATGGATTGTATCAAAGCTGCTGTTGCTGAAGATTGGTTTCGCTGATCATCATTCATTCTACTCTCAAGGAATTGATATGCTGAGAAAGATTAAAGCTCAACTTTGTGTGTCGCTGATCGACATCAGCGAGAGCTTTACTTCTTCATATCAATAAAGGCAAAAGTCACTGCCAGAATAACAGCTAGTCGCTGAAGATCTCTAGTTCAAGTCATTCTACAAGAGCACGTTAGCTCGCAGTGAGTGAGGAGGATTACTGCATCTTCAGGGACTATTCAATAAAGCCTCTCAATCATCAAGTACAAAAAGTACTGTACTTATCTATACATCAGCAAGAGTGTTCCAGCTTGAAGTATGTTCGAAAGATTACGTGGCAGCGAATGATTGGTTTTAAGGTAACGAGATATTTGCGATAACAGAATTGGGACCCACAGAATGTCGGTTCATCAGAGATCAAGCCAATCAAGCAGCGACACGTGTCATTCCAAGATCCTATTTTATAGGCGATATTTTAGGAACTCTTGTAGTATAAATAGTTCAGTGTTTTATACTGTAGAGGCTAGTCGTTCAATCGTAATTATCACTTGTGTGTCAGTGATCAGTTTGTCTAGAGTACGTATTGTCGATCCAGCGAGTGAACAGTCAGTGTGTTTGTCCACTGCTGTTTATCTCATTTGTAATAGATTAGCTAAGTGTTTGAATTGGATTAACTTTGGTTAATCCGTTCCGCATTCAACACTTGTGAATTGTATGATCAATATAATTCATCATTTTAGCTATCATTACTTCGTTACTTAAATATTGTCATATCCATATATCTGTTATACTCTGTTTCTGTTAAATAATTAACAACTAATAAATTAACTTAATTAAAATCTGAAATTAGTTGTTAGATTGTGTGAAAACGTATGATCGTTTAAGCTCAGATTGTTTAGATCTTGACCTAGGATCAATGATAACAAAGACAATAATATGCAGCGGAATAAGAACAAATCAATGTTATAAGAACAAGCCCCAATATTATTTGATCAGAATAACACGGTTATACAAATATAACAGGATCAAGAAACCTTGATCTTGAGGCTAAACCAAAACCCTAGACGTCTACATTGTGTGCACACAAAAACCTACGTCCCTATGTCTCTTTATATAATAGAGATCATTAGGGTTACAAGAAATCATAATTATACTAGGAGACTAATAAAAATAAAACTATTCAACTTTAGTCCCTCAACTTTCGTCTTTTATTTTGTCTCATCAAATTAATAAATCCTAACAATCTTCCCCTATTTGATGATGACAAAATATTGATCTTCTTGCACAAGCTTCCCCTTAACTCTTGATTTCTTTTAAACATGTCATGCATACTAAACTGCAAATCTTGACCTTCAAATATTCTTCCCCTTTTTGTCATAATCCAATAGGGGTCTTCATGAAGAAAAGCAACTTGAACCCTTACAACCACATGCTATATAATACACCACTAATACAACCTTCAAATGTCTTAAATTACCCTCCATGACGCATCCTCAGAATAATGAATTTGGACAATTAAAAATTATACAAGAAGTAGTAATATATAACTAGCAGTAGTAATGAAACCTTTTTCCTCAAACAATGCATGAACATCTTCTGATGGTTAAACTTTAACAACAAGCTTCCCCTCAAATCAATATTTTAACCATCTCTTGAATCTCGAACTTTATTGGCTTTATGTAATGATTACTGGTCGGTGAAGAAAATAGAATATAACAAACTTAATAAAGAAATTAAATCTTCCAAACTTGTACCTTATATCTTGTACTATCCACGACGTCGAACTTATATTCCAATGTATAAGTAGACCGCAATCTCTTTGACAAAAATCCTTATTTTCCATAATAAGTCACTGAGCATACCATAACTCCTTCAAGTGATAGCAAATGTGAGCATTGAGCACCATAAGTTTATAAATCTCACACGTTTGCTAGATTTTGTCAAGTCTTCGTCGTCACCATACAAATCAAACAAGTTATCTTCAAAGCTCTTCATCCACCACTTTGAGATATGATAAGATACATGCCTGTAAAACTCAACTACAATATCAAATAAGCTATAATCGATCTTCTTCGTAATCACATCTTCTTCGAAAACAAGCCATAAAATTAGTAAGAATAAATTGTTATGAAAACAATTCCATTCGAGATCCAAAACTATCAGTTAAACTAACAGTTTTAACTAATTAGTACTAACAGTGTTAACTGTTATGACTAACAGTTTTAACCCACTTCATGAATTTCATAAACAGTGAAAACTTCCTTCAATTCCACGTCCAAAAACAGTGGTAACGTGCAACAAATTAAACGAACAGTGGTAACGACACCAACAAGTCACCCTAACAGTGGTAACATTCAAACACATTCCCAAACAGTGATAATCTTCAACCAAGTCCACTAACAGTGGAAATTAACTCCAACAAATTACCCAAACAATGGTAAATCTGTGCTAGCAGTGGCAAAGTTATGAGCAGTGGTAACTTCAGAATTATATATCTCCTTGATGACGTATCTGATCAAGCTCAAATTTTTACACAAAGTCAATAAATGTTTCGTTAACCACATATCCAAAAATTAGGTCGATCCAACGGTTAATGAACATACAGCAATTAAATCAATACAGCTGCGCAAACGAAAACCACAAACACACTGCAACAGATTCGAATTTTAATATCTCTATGTAGAGACATCCGATCACAATGAAATTTTTACACGATGTAGATAATTATGTCTTCTATAACATATCCAAAAATCATAAACTTTCGTTGAATAACGAAGACATAGTGACCGTTTTACTTCTGCCTTTCTGAAAAAACCTAAACTTTCAGCAACCAATTTCGACAATAAATATCTCTCAATCAAAAGCTCTGATCGAAAATCCCTCCGGTCAGAATGTGCATCTATATGTTAAGAACTTACAGTTTAAATTTCATGATGATCTAACGGTTAACGAATGAGATCCGGAATTTTTACCATGGTTGTACAGAAAGTGACGAATTACAAATTTTTCTTGCAATCTTCTAGGGTTTCTTCAATACGGCTTCTCTTGCTTGTAAAACTTGTATATCCTAGATCACGAGCCACCTTTCTCTGATACCAATTGTGAAAACGTATGATCGTTTAAGCTCAGATTGTTTAGATCTTGACCTAGGATCAATGATAACAAAGACAATAATATGCAGCGGAATAAGAACAAATCAATGTTATAAGAACAAGCCCCAATATTATTTGATCAGAATAACACGGTTATACAAATATAACAGGATCAAGAAACCTTGATCTTGAGGCTAAACCAAAACCCTAGACGTCTACATTGTGTGCACACAAAAACCTACGTCCCTATGTCTCTTTATATAATAGAGATCATTAGGGTTACAAGAAATCATAATTATACTAGGAGACTAATAAAAATAAAACTATTCAACTTTAGTCCCTCAACTTTCGTCTTTTATTTTGTCTCATCAAATTAATAAATCCTAACAGATTGTATTCAACCCCCCTTCTACAATCAACTTTACACTTTGCGATTCCAATTCACTAAACAATAGTGAATTACGGGATTCTCAATTGGTATCAGAGCAGAGTTGGTTTAAATTCAATTAACCAGATCTGCAATGTAATTAGTAAAGTACAGTTGTGTAGACTCTGACTATCAGAAGGGAAATGGTTCTACAACCAAACCTCCAGCTTTTGATCCTTCAAGGATTGAAACTTGGATGTCCCGAACGATGATGTTTTTAGACCTAGTCGATGACCGTCTCTGTAATACAATAACCAATGGTCCCTACATTCCAACCACGATTGTTCCTGCTGTCATTGCTACAGCTACTACTCCTGCTATACCAGAAATGGTTGTGCCCAAAAGAGAGGAACAATGGACGGATGAGGATAGACGATTGGTTAGACTGGATAAACAAGCTAAAATCTACATAGGCATGGCACTTCCTGATGAAGTGTTCGAATCTATCAGGCTTTGTAGAACTGCTAAAGACATGTGGGACACCCTTAGGAATATATATATTGGAACTCCTGATATTATTCACTACAGGGAAGTCAATCTCACTCGATAGTATGAGCTATTCGCAATGGAGCCCAATGAATCTCTGTCATCCACTTATACCAGGTACCAGTCGCTGATGAATAAGATGGAGAAAGCTGGTATAGGGAAAGAACAGAGATTTGTTGTTGAAAAATTCCTGGAGTTGCTGCCAAGGAAGATTTGGGGAACCATTGCCACATGTACTAGACAGAGAAATGATTATTCAATTCTTAATCTAACTCAGGTCTATGGTATTTTGCTCAACTGGGAGCAGTCTGAAAAGCAAGCTGATCAGAGTGAGCATATTCGTGCTACTCTTGGAAGTCAGAAGATATCCAATGCCCTTGTAGCTGAGCTTGATGAAATTGATCAGAGACAGAAGTCAAAAGTGTCTAAGAAAAGCTCGAAGTCACTGATAGCTGAAGAAGAAGGTGGTGAAGGTACTGAAGAACAGTCGGAGTATGAGTATGATGAGGGTCTGGAGAAGCTTGAAAAAGATATGGCCATGATGGTTGCTAATTTCAGAAGGAACACCAGATCAAAAAGATTCGCTGGTGCTCCATCATCTGATAATTTTAAATCTAAGGGAGAATGCTACAAATGTGGCAAACCTGGTCATTTTGCAACTGAATGTAGATCAAAGTCAGTCAACCAAGTCCCTGAACCAGTGCCAAACTTCAGAAATGATAAGTATAACAAGTACAAGGCAAAGTACAAGAAACTGAAGGCAATAGCTAAATCTGGAAAGAAGAAAGGAAAAGGTTTCGTCGCTGAAGAAGGTTCATTCAGTGACTCTGACTCCTCATCATCAGATGAAGAAGAAGCAATGATTTGTTTAGATAAGGAGTACTGTCTGATGGCTGATGACGCTGAACTTCTTGAAGATATCAAAGAAGTCACTCCTAAGTGTTCAGCATCTGAATGGGATCCTGAAACTCTTTACAAGGTACACTGTTTCAAATCAGCTTCAGTTTCTGAAAAAGAGAATGTTTTTGAGTCTCTGATAGTTGACTTATCAAACGCTCATAACATTCAGAAAAGACAGAGATGTGAGATCAGTGACTTAAAATCAAAGCTAAATGATCAAGGTGAAAATGTGTCAAAACTAAAAAGATTAAAACTAGATCTTGATGCACAAACTTATGCAAATCAAGTATGTGTTCAAGAAAAGGTAAAGTTTGAAACACAATTTCAACAACTTAAAAGGGTCATGGAATTTTGGTGCAAGTCAAATGATAATGTCAATCAATGCGTCAATAATCAAATTCCAAAACAAGTTAAAGCTATTTTGGGAGGAGATTATGAATATGCTGCATCTCTTGCTGACTCAACAAAAGTTGATCCTGTCTTTTATCCCAAGGGAATTTTTTTAGAAGCTATTTTTGAACCCATATCAGTCATCAGTGAGCCAAGACCAAACTATTTCACAAAAAGAAAATTGGTCACTGATGATTCTGATATGACAGAAGGTAGAGATGAGATAAATGTTTTGGAAACTGTCAAATCATCAGTAACTTCACATCTCATCAAAACCATCTCTGATAATCAAGTTATTATCAGAAACTTCACTGACACTGTATCAGTCACTGAGAGAACTTCTATCAGTGATCTTAAGTCAAAGACGCGGGAAGTAAAAATCAACAAGAAAAGTTGTTTGACTGTGTCAGATCAGCAACTTAAAACAAGGAAAGTCAAACAGGCCTGTCATGTTAACAAAAAGTGTTACAAATGTGGTGAAAGACAGCACATGTCAACTGAATGCTTAGCTCTACCTATTTCAAAACATCAAATCATCAGTGAGCATTCAGATACGATTTACGAAAATCAATGGAAGCCTAATCCCAGGCTTGGCCATTATGAACCCATCTCTGAATGGGTTCATCGTTTGAACTAAACATATGTCTATCTCTCTAGATGAGTATTCATTACGTTTTCATATTATGTTTTATATCATTGATTTATCTTTTATCTGAACTGATCTTGTTAGTATTCTAAGGTGTAACTCGATCAGTGAAAGACAAGCTAATGATATGATGTTTAACTTATATACAACATAATTTGTACTCATTTTAAAAAAAAAAAAAAATTTACAATAAAAAGTATTCTTGAATAATAACCTTGGTTAATATCTACGTAGTGACCACATCTCTCTGATTTATTCAGTATTCTAAGTTGTGTCTGAATCAGAAAGACAAAATCTCAACCTGATAGAAAATCATGTTTATTTCTTCTTAATACTTTTATTTCATTTTCGGTGGTTAATCAATTTATTGATCACATACATTAGAGACTCCCTGATGTATTATTTAATGGTGATATATAAATCGACAAACATTCGTTATATTTAATACATTTTGTATTTAATTTAACAGATTTCAAATTAAATGTTTTTTGGTGTAACGAAAATATCGCGCGCTTTTGACATTCTCTCTCCTACGTCAGCGCACTTTTCTGGCACACCACTCCCATCACCATTAATGCCACCACTCTCATCCATCATAACCCCCTATGCCTCTACCACTTCCACCACGACCATCCACGTCGCCGTGTTTTCATTCACACGATCATTAGCAAAGCGTACTCTATTTAAACTTACAAATCAGTGACTTGTTACTTTTACGCTTTCCTAATTTTCAAAACCCCTCTGCTTTCAAAACCCTAAATCAAGTGCGAAAACAAGTTTTCCAAAGAATCTGTAATGACTAAATCAAAATTTTTCAATAATACATACACTGCCACTACAGAGATTAAAGCTCTTCGAGCCTCTGCAGTAAGTGAAGATTCTGTCATTACTGTTCCAAAATCAAACTATTTGGGTAATCTTTCTTGCCCTAAATCAGAGTATGCAGAGGTAATAAGCTTTTTGAAAAACCACTTTATTCTCCCTGCTCTCACGTTATCACCTGGAGAAATGAATCCAGAATGGTTGAGTGAGTTCTGGTATACCTGCACTCACTCAATCGTTAACAGTACCTCACAACTCAAGGGTTTCGTTGATAATGGAGGTCAAGAAATAATTATTTCTGCACACACCATCCGTACCGTTTTACAACTCCCTGAGCATGATACTTACGACCCACTGCCTGACAAGGATGCTGCCAAAGGAGGCATAGTCAATCTCACTGGGATTGACTGTAAATACACTACGGATAGCAACGGAGTTCGTAAGTATTCTACTGTTCATAAATTTAAAATGGATGGTGTGTGGAATGCCTTGTTTTCAAACTTTATTCAGTCTTTGGGCACAAAAACAGGGAGTTATGATCAATTCAACTCCCTAGAAGCACAGATAAGCTGGTCACTGGTCAACTCCTTAAAAGTTGACTATGCAAGTGTGATCTTTAATGATATTGTTTTAAGAATCAGTGAACCTACCAGAGCAAAATATGTTTCCTATCATAGGTTTCTCTCACTGGTTTTTAAAGATCAGTTCAAAGCCTATGATAGGGTTTCTTTTAAAGGTTTTGAACCCACTCTGATAGGGAAACAAATTTTTAGTAAAGATGCAACTGTGCTTCTCCCTGATTTCATGAAACAAAAGGGGATACTTGCACCCCAGCCTTTACAAGCTGTACATCCATCTGTTTCTGCCTCCCATCGATCACGTCACTGATCACACCCCTAGTGACTACTGCTGATCAACCACCAAAACAAAAACCACCAACTACTCCAAAGAAAATCAAGTTAAAGTCCCTGACATTAAAGGATCAGGGACAGAGCCAGAAAAAGACGTCTAAGGACGCTAAGAGTGAAGCAGAGACTGAACGTTCAGTCCCTGCGGGCACTCTTGATAAATCTAAGCCTGAAACCGCTTCGCTGAATTCACAAAAGTTCAGTGACTCTATAAAGGGAAACCTACAGACAGCTATAATGGCTCAACCCATTGTCAGCAGTGATTCGGGTGCAACCCACACCCTCTTATCGAGTCAACCTATCAGCCACTCATTATCCTCACAAAAGGATAATGTTTCAGTCAAAGGGCAAGTGCCATCAGTGGGTGATAACACACCCATCGCCGATGTCACATCACAGGCTACAGACCCGGGCCAACTCTCATCTTCCACTGCACCAACTGTCAATGTCCTTCCCCAGTCACAGGGAGAGATACAGGTTGCCATCTCTGTTTCTGATGATCCATCAGCTAAAACACAAGCTGATGATGTTGAGGAAGCCCAGCCAATGGATACATCTACCTCCTCATCTGATAAGGATCAGCAACATCGATCCTATGGTTCTATTCTTCAAGCAGTAAATCAACAACTAGATGATGCTGATACTTCATCTCTACCTCTCTCCACTGATCCTCTTGCTGATACCATAACATCACCCATCCAAGAATTAGATGCAATGTCTCTATCCAGTGACAACATCTCTCACCATGCTGATGATCAACCATCCCAACCAGAAGTTGAAATTCAATCTCAACCACAACCAACATCACCATTATCCCCAGTCACTCAAAAATCACCCCAAACCACCAATGCATCCACCTCCACCACCTCACCAACAGACAAATTGCTGCTTGAATATATTTCCTCTTCCTAGTAACAAATTCGAATGCTCACTGAGGATAGGGAGTCTCTGACAGGCCAACTAGCTGATCTCACTAGCAAGGTTCACTCTCTTGCAGCAGTATATGAACCCATTCCTTCCTGGAGCAAGTCGATCAGTGAAAAGGTTACAAAAATTGCTAATGATGAGATTGATCATTATCGACTTCTGGAAACTCATGCTAAATCCCTCTCAGAGCTCTCCACTTTCACCAGCGTCTGCCTCAAAATTCATGATAAAGCAATATCTTCTCTCACTGGAAACCAAAAAGAGATGGCATCTTCTATTGTAGACTATATCATTCATACTGATAAAGTTATGAAAGAAATTCCAATGATGGTCGGCAATCAGGAAAGAACCATTCAAGGTCTAGAATCTATGCATACTGATCATAAGAAAATCTGTAAATGACTCGCTGAGATTATCAATTTCGTTAATGAGGTAGAGGGGGAGAATAAAGAAGATGATGCTGAAACTGAAAGTGATGATGCTGAAAATGACACCTTCTTCGATAATGATGCACCAGATATGGATGTCACTGATGATGTTGATGAAGAAAGAGATGATGTGGTTGCTTTCCCTGAGTTTCATCCGGATGAACAAAGGATGTATGATTGTAAATTTAGAGAGTGGGCCGCTGATGAGAATGCACAGGTTATGGGGGAGTCAGCAAGCTTTGATCTGATGAGGTGGGAAAGGATGAACAGACAACAAGAAGATGGTGATGGTGTTGTTAATATGGATGAAGGAGATGATGATAATGACGATGATAATGATGATAATGATGGGAATGATGCTGACAAAAAGAAAGATGTCGATGATGATAAGAAAGAAGATGGTGACGGTGTTGTTAATATGGATGAAGGAGATGATGATAATGATGGGAATGATGCTGACAAAAAGAAAGATGTCGCTGATGATAAGAAAGAAGAAGACACTGATGAACAGATGGAAGATCAGCAACCAATCTCTTCTGTTCTGATCAAAAGAAAAAGGACCAGCAAGTCTCCTACATCAGAGTCCATTCCCTCCAAAAAGACAATCTTTTCTGAGGAAGAGATATTAGCCACTATGTACAACCTCAAGACCATCTTGGAGCAACCTAAATCAGCAACAGAAATGCCCCATGCAGATACTGTCATATCTGAGGCTCCACCAGCAATAGTAATCATAACACCAACAACAACTCCACCAGCAACCACAATCACAACTCCATCAACAACAATTCCAACAGCAACAACAACTCCACCAGCAACCACAACAGCAACAACAACCCCACCAACAACAATTTCAACAGCAACAACAACTCCACCAGCAACCACAACCACAACAGCAACAACAACCCCACCAACAACAATTCCAACAAAAAACTTCACCAGTAACCACTTCCACAACAGCAACAACACAGATCACCCTCTCAATCCCCACAGACATTACACCAACTGAAGCAACAACCACAACAACACATCACTATTCACAACCAGAGATCACAAATCCAGATTCTTCTATTCCTACTCCCCTTTTGTCATCTGATTCAACTTCAGAAAGTCTTCATCCTGAAGAAAATGAAAAGCAGCGAATAGAAAGAAAAATAAGAGCAAGACAAAAGCATGAGAGGGAGATGCTCTTAAAGTTTCAAGCTGAGCAAGATGCAAAAGAAGAAGAAGAGAGAAAAAGAAAGTTGAAAGAACAATCTGATTCTGATAGAGCTTATCTGTTGAAATTGAGTGGAGATGAAGCTATACAAAGAGAAAGAGAAATCTTCTTAAAGAGACAGCAAGAAGATGAAGATTTTAGGCTGTCTAAACTCCTTCAAGATGTTGAAGAATCTGATCTTCAACAAGTGCTTTGTGCAGCTAAAAAGGGCAGCAACTTGAAAAAGAAAGGGGGAGCAAAGACAACAGCGGATAAAATGTTGGATGAGATTGACAGGAAGAAATATGCCGTCAGAATGACTGGAAGATCAAATCCTGCTCCTATCACCAAAGTCAGCTTGAAAAAGCCTAAGAACAAATCTCAAGCTCAGCTACTTATCCACAGAGGATTGGAGACTCAAGCAATTAATCTCGATCAAGTCTGCAAATTACATAGAGAAGAATGGAATGAAATCAGACTTGCTATCAGTCACTCCTCAAGTGCTGCAAAAGAAGAAGTCTTGACTGAGATTGACAGGCTGTTCAAGAAAATGGTGGATCTGCAGCTACTTAGACCAGAAGACACTATCATATTTGATGAGGAGATAGTGCAGCCACCAAGCCCAAGGTATAGGTTAGGTACCAACAGAATCATCAGAGTTCCAAACACCAGAAAACTAAATCTATCTATTCCTGATGGAGTGCCAAGAGTTGAGGGCACTGAAGTTACTGAAGGAGAGAAAGGAATTGTCTACAGAGACTTCAATGGAAAGTTGTGTTTCCAAAGAGAATCGGAACTTGAAAAGATAGACCATGAGCAACTTGTACATCTCATCAGAATAGTCAGTGTGCTTCCCAAAGACTCAGTGATGAGAAAGGCAATTCTAGAAGAAGGGCTTGCTAGACAGTACAGGTACCTGCCATCCAGTGACAAATATGAATTGCAGAATGAGCTGGGCATCGTAAAAGAAGAAGAAGTCTGGGGCTGCTTAAATTTAAGTTTGTAATAAGATTAGGTTTATTGACTAAAATTACTTTATATTTTACAGTTCAATGAAATCTGATCTTTTGAGAAAATCAAAGTGCAAAACTCAGATCATATCAAAAGAATCCAAAAAGATAAATGAATGGATCACAAGTACAAGTCACTGAATGTTTAAAATCTTAAACACTGACTATAAACTTTTCTCAGCAACTAGTTTGTCTAGGGAGCTTCGATCACAATCATTTAGGGGGAGATTGTTGAGTCACTGGTCGCTGACCATGTTGAGTCGATGGTCGCTGACCAACTCAACTGTTCACTACTCGATGAAGAAATGGATTGTATCAAAGCTGCTGTTGCTGAAGATTGGTTTCGCTGATCGTCATTCATTCTACTCTCAAGGAATTGATATGCTGAGGAAGATTAAAGCTCAACTTTGTATGTCGCTGATCAACATCAGCGAGAGCTTTACTTCTTCATATCAATAAAGGCAAAAGTCACTGCCAGAATAACAGCTAGTCACTGAAGATCTCTAGTTCAAGTCATTCTACAAGAGCATGTTAGCTCGCAGTGAGTGAGGAAGATTACTGCATCTTCAGGGACTATTCAATAAAGCCTCTCAATCATCAAGTACAAAAAGTGCTGTACTTATCTATAAATCAGCAAGAGTGTTCCAGCTTGAAGTATGTTCGAAAGATTGCGTGGCAGCGAATGATTGGTTTTAAGGTAACGAGATATTTGCGGTAACAGAATTGGGACCCGCAGAATGTCGGTTCATCAGAGATCAAGCCAATCAAGCAGCGACACTGTCATTCCAAGATCCTATTTTATAGGCGATATTTTAGGAACTCTTGTAGTATAAATAGTCCAGTGTTTTATAATGTAGAGGCTAGTCGTTCAATCATACTTATCACTTGTGTGTAAGTGATCAGTTTGTCTAGAGTACGTATTGTCGATCCAGCGAGTGAACAGTCAACGTGTTTGTCCACTGCTGTTCATCTCATTTGTAATAGATTAGCTAAGTGTTTGAATTGGATTAACTTTGGTTAATCCGTTCCGCATTCAACACTTGTGAATTGTATGATCAATATAATTCATCATTTTAGCTATCATTACTTCGTTACTTTGATATTGTCATATCCATATATCTGTTATACTCTGTTTCTGTTAAACAATTAACAACTAATAAATTAACTCAATTAAAATCTGAAATTAGTTGTTAGATTGTATTCAACCCCCCCTTCTACAATCAACTTTACACTTTGCGATTCTAATTCACTAAACAATAGTGAATTACGGGACTCTCAGATTTTGCGTTATCTCCCACACTTAAAAAAAAATCCCTTAATCTGAAAAAAGTAGCAAAACGCGCTACGATTTTGTGTAAAATTAAATGAGAAGAAAAAAGTGTATACGGTGTGGATATTTGCATTTAAATAAAAGTTAACACACCAATATAGACAGCAAATAAGAAATTTTGGCATCATTTTTAAAAAATTGTTAAAAATTGGTGTCATAAAAAAAAAGTAGCAAAGAAACCATACGATTATGCTAGATAATATGAATGAGGTTAAATTGGAGCTAAATTTGGAAAATGGTGATATGATTGTGAAAGATTTGGAGATGATAAATGAACTAGAAAGTGAAGCCATGATTGATTTTGCGTTATCTCCAACACTTAAAAAAAAAAAAAAACTTTAATCGGAAAAAAGTAGCAAAACGCGCTACGATTTTGTGTAAAATTAAATGAAGAGAAAAAAGTGTAAACGGTGTGGATATTTGCATTTAAACAAAAGTTAACACACCAATATAGACAGCAAATAGGAAATTTTGGCATCATTTTAAATAAAAAATCATAAATTGGTGTCATCAAAAAAAAGTAGCAAAGAAACCATACGATTATGCAAGATAATATGAATGAGGTTAAATTGGAGCGAAATTTGGAAAATGGTGTTATAATTGTGAAAGATTTGAAGATGATAAATGAACTAGAAAATGAAGCCATGATTGATTTCGCGTTATCTCCGACACTTAAAAAAAATTCCCTTATAAAAAAAAAAAAAAACCTTAATCGGAAAAAAGTAGCAAAACGCGCTACGATTTTGTGTAAAATTAAATGAGGAGAAAAAAGTGTATTACGGTGTGGATATTTGCATCTAAATAAAAGTTAACACACCAATATAGACAACAAATAAGAAATTTTTGCATCATTTTAAAAAAATTGTTAAAAATTGGTGTCATAAAAAAAGTAGCAAAGAAACCCTACTATTATGCTAGATAATATGAATAAGGTTAAATTGGAGCTAAATTTGGAAAATGGTTTTATGATTGTGAAAGATTTGGGGATGATAAATGAACTAGAAAGTGAAGCCATGATTGATTTCGCGTTATCTCCAACACTTAAAAAAAAAAAAAAAAACCTTAATCGGAAAAAAGTAACAAAACGCGCTACGATTTTGTGTAAAGTAAAATGAGGAGAAAAAAGTGTATACGGTGTGGATATTTGCATTTAAACAAAAGTTAACACACCAATATAGACAGCAAATAAGAAATTTTGGCATCATTTTAAAAAATTGTTAAAAGTTGCTGTTATCAAAAAAAAGTAAACAAAAAAACCATACGATTATGCTAGATAATATTAATGAGGTTAAGTTGGAGCGAAATTTGGAAAATGGTGTTATAAGTGTTAAAAGATTTCGAGATAATAAATGAACTAAAAAGTGAAGGCATGATTGATTTCGCGTTATCTCCGACACCTAAAAAAAAACCCTTAATCGGAAAAAAGTAGCAAAACGCGCTACGATTTTGTATAAAGTTAAATGAGAAGAAAAAAGTATATACGGTGTGGATATTTGCATTTAAACAAAAGTTAACACACCAATATAGACAGCAAATAAGAAATTTTGGCATCATTTTTAAAAAAATTGTTAAAAATTGGTGTCATAAAAAAAAGTAGCAAAGAAACCATACGATTATGCTAGATAATATGAATGAGGTTAAATTGGAGCTAAATTTGGAAAATGGTGTTATGATTGTGAAATATTTGAAGATGATAAATGAACTAGAAAGTGAAGCCATGATTGATTTCGCGTTTTCTCCAACACTTAAAAAAAAAAAAAAAAAACTTTAATCGGAAAAAAGTATCAAAACGCGCTACGATTTTGTGTAAAGTTAAATGAAGAGAAAATAGTGTATACGGTGTGGATATTTGTATTAAAACAAAAGTTAACACACCAATATAGACAGCAAATAAGAAATTTTGGCATCATTTTAAAAAAAATGTTAAAAATTGGTGTCATCAAAAAAAAGTAGCAAAGAAACCATATGATTAAGTTAGATAATATGAATGAGGTTAAATTGGAGCGAAATTTAGAATATGGTGTTATAATTGTGAAAGATTTGGAGATGATAAATGAACTAGAAAGTGAAGCCATGATTGATTTCGCGTTATCTCCAACACTTTAAAAAAAAAAAAAAAAAAAAAAAAAAAAAAAAAACCCTTAATCGGAAAAAAGTAGCAAAACGCGCTACGATTTTGTGTAAAATTAAATGTGGAGAGAAAAGTGTATACAGTGTGGATATTTTCATTTAAACAAAAGTTAACACACCAATATAGACAGCAAATAAGATATTTTGGCATCATTTTAAAAAAATTGTCATAAATTGGTGTCATCAAAAAAAAGTAGCAATGAAACCATACGATTATGCAAGATAATATGAATGAGGTTAAATTGGAGCGAAATTTAGAAAATCGTGTTATGATTGTAAAAGATTTGGAGATTATAAATGAACTAGAAATTGAAGCCATGATTGATTTCGCGTTATCTCCGACACTTAAAAAAAAATCCCTTAATCTGAAAAAAGTAGCAAAACGCGCTACGATTTTGTGTAAAATTAAATGAGAAGAAAAAAGTGTATACGGTGTGGATATTTGCATTTAAATAAAAGTTAACACACCAATATAGACAGCAAATAAGAAATTTTGGCATCATTTTTAAAAAATTGTTAAAAATTGGTGTCATCAAAAAAAAAGTAGCAAAGAAACCATACGATTATGCTAGATAATATGAATGAGGTTAAATTGGAGCTAAATTTGGAAAATGGTGTTATGATTGTGAAAGATTTGGAGATGATAAATGAACTAGAAAGTGAAGCCATGATTGATTTCGCTTTATCTCCAACACATAAAAAAAAAAAAAAAACTTTAATCGGAAAAAAGTAGCAAAACGCTCTACGATTTTGTGTAAAATTTAATGAAGAGAAAAAAGTGTAAACGGTGTGGATATTTGCATTTAAACAAAACTTAACACACCAATATAGACAGCAAATAAGATATTTTGGCATCATTTTAAATAAAAAATCATAAATTGGTGTCATAAAAAAAAAGTAGTAAAGAAACCATACAATTATGCAAGATAATATTAATGAGGTTAAATTGGAGCGAAATTTAAAAAATGGTGTTATTATTGTAAAAGATTTGGAGATGATAAATGAACTAGAAAGTGAAGCAATGATTGATTTCGCGTTATCTCCGACACTTAAAAAAATTCCCTTAATCGGAAAAAAGTAGCAAAACGCGCTACGATTTTGTGTAAACTTAAATGAGGAGAAAAAAGTGTATACGGTGTGGATATTTGCATTTAAACAAAAGTTAACACACCAATATAGACAGAAAATTAGAAATTTTGGCATCATTTTAAAAAAAATGTTAAAAATTGGTGTCATAAAAAAAAAGTAGCAAAGAAACCATACGATTATGCTAGATAATATGAATGAGGTTAAATTGGAGCGAAATTTGGAAAATGGTGTTATAATTGTGAAAGATTTGAAGATGATAAATAAACTAGAAAATGAAGCCATGATTGATTTCGCGTTATCTCCAACATTTTTTTAAAAAAAAAAAAAAAAAAACCTTAATCGGAAAAAAGTAGCAAAACGCGCTACGATTTTTTGTAAAGTTAAATGAGGAGAAATAAGTGTATTACGGTGTGGATATTTGCATCTAAATAAAAGTTAACACACCAATATAGACAACAAATAATAAATTTTTGCATCATTTTAAAAAAATTGTTAAAAATTGGGGTCATAAAAAAAGTAGCAAAGAAACCCTACTATTATGCTAGATAATATGAATAAGGTTTAATTGGAGCTAAATTTGGAAAATGGTTTTATGATTGTGAAAGATTTGGAGATGATAAATGAACTAGAAAGTGAAGCCATGATAGATTTCGCGTTATCTCCAACACTTAAAAAAAAAAAAAAAACCTTAATCGGAAAAAAGTAACAAACGCGCTACGATTTTGTGTAAAATAAAATGAGGAGAAAAAAGTGTATACGGTGTGGATATTTGCATTTAAACAAAAGTTAACAAACCAATATAGACAGCAAATAAGAAATTTTGGCATCATTTTAAAAAATTGTTTAAAGTTGCTGTTATAAAAAAATAGTAACAAAAAAACCATACGATTATGCTAGATAATATGAATGAGATTAAGTTGGAGCGAAATTTGGAAAATGGTGTTATAAGTGTTAAAAGATTTGGAGATAATAAATGAACTAAAAAGTGAAGGCATGATTGATTTCGCGTTATCTCCGACACCTAAAAAAAAAACCCTTAATCGGAAAAAAGTAGCAAAACGCGCTACGATTTTGTGTAAAGTTAAATGAGAAGAAAAAAGTGTATACGGGGTGGATATTTGCATTTAAACAAAAGTTAACACACCAATATATACAGTAAATAAGAAATTTTGGCAACTTTTTTAAAAAAATTGTTAAAAATTGGTGTCATAAAAAAAAAGTAGCAACGAAACCATACGATTATGCTAGATAATATGAATGAGGTTAAATTGGAGCTAAATTTGGAAAATGGTGTTATGATTGTGAAATATTTGAAGATGATAAATGAACTAGAAAGTGAAGCCATGATTGATTTCGCGTTATCTTCAACACCTAAAAAAAAAAAAAAAAAAAAACTTTAATCGGAAAAAAGTAGCAAAACGCGCTACGATTTTGTGTAAAGTTAAATGAAGAGAAAATAGTGTATACGGTATGGATATTTGTATTTAAACAAAAGATAACACACCAATATAAACCGCAAATAAGAAATTTTGGCATCATTTTAAAAAAAATGTTAAAAATTGGTGTCATAAAAAAAAAGTAGCAAAGAAACCATACGATTATGCTAGATAATATGAATGAGGTTAAATTGGAGCGAAATTTGGAAAATGGTGTTATAATTGTGAATGATTTGGAGATGATAAATGAACTAGAAAGTGAAGCCATGATTGATTTCGCGTTATCTCCAACACTTAAAAAAAAAACTTTCATCTAAAAAAAGTAGCAAAACGCCCTACGATTTTGTGTAAAATTAAATGAGGAGAGAAAAGTGTATACAGTGTGGATATTTGCATTTTAACAAAAGTTAACACACTAATATAGACAACAAATCAGATATTTTGGCATCATTTTAAAGAAATTGTCATAAATTGGTGTCATCAAAAAAAAGTAGCAAGGAAACCATACGATTATGCAAGATAATATGAATGAGGTTAAATTGGAGCGAAATTTAGAAAATCGCGTTATGATTGTAAAAGATTTGGAGATGATAAATGAACTAGAAATTGAAGACATGATTGATTTCGCGTTATCTCCGACACTTAAAAAAAATCCCTTAATCTGAAAAAAGTAGCAAAACGCGCTACGATTTTGTGTAAAATTAAATGAGGAGAGAAAAGTGTATACAGTGTGGATATTTTCATTTAAACAAAAGTTAACACACCAATATAGACAGCAAATAAGATATTTTGGCATCATTTTAAAAAAATTGTCATAAATTGGTGTCATAAAAAAAAAGTAGCAATGAAACCATACGATTATGCAAGATAATATGAATGAGGTTAAATTGGAGCGAAATTTAGAAAATCGTGTTATGATTGTAAAAGATTTGGAGATTATAAATGAACTAGAAATTGAAGCCATGATTGATTTCGCGTTATCTCCGACACTTAAAAAAAAATCCCTTAATCTGAAAAAAGTAGCAAAACGCGCTACGATTTTGTGTAAAATTAAATGAGAAGAAAAAAGTGTATACGGTGTGGATATTTGCATTTAAATAAAAGTTAACACACCAATATAGACAGCAAATAAGAAATTTTGGCATCATTTTTAAAAAATTGTTAAAAATTGGTGTCATCAAAAAAAAAGTAGCAAAGAAACCATACGATTATGCTAGATAATATGAATGAGGTTAAATTGGAGCTAAATTTGGAAAATGGTGTTATGATTGTGAAAGATTTGGAGATGATAAATGAACTAGAAAGTGAAGCCATGATTGATTTCGCTTTATCTCCAACACATAAAAAAAAAAAAAAAAACTTTAATCGGAAAAAAGTAGCAAAACGCTCTACGATTTTGTGTAAAATTTAATGAAGAGAAAAAAGTGTAAACGGTGTGGATATTTGCATTTAAACAAAAGTTAACACACCAATATAGACAGCAAATAAGATATTTTGGCATCATTTTAAATAAAAAATCATAAATTGGTGTCATAAAAAAAAAGTAGTAAAGAAACCATACAATTATGCAAGATAATATTAATGAGGTTAAATTGGAGCGAAATTTGAAAAATGGTGTTATGATTGTAAAAGATTTGGAGATGATAAATGAACTAGAAAGTGAAGCCATGATTGATTTCGCGTTATCTCCGACACTTAAAAAAATTCCCTTAATCGGAAAAAAGTAGCAAAACGCGCTACGATTTTGTGTAAAGTTAAATGAGGAGAAAAAAGTGTATACGGTGTGGATATTTGCATTTAAACAAAAGTTAACACACCAATATAGACAGAAAATTAGAAATTTTGGCATCATTTTAAAAAAAATGTTAAAAATTGGTGTCATAAAAAAAAAAGTAGCAAAGAAACCATACGATTATGCTAGATAATATGAATGAGGTTAAATTGGAGCGAAATTTGGAAAATGGTGTTATAATTGTGAAAGATTTGAAGATGATAAATAAACTAGAAAATGAAGCCATGATTGATTTCGCGTTATCTCCAACATTTTTTTTTTTTTAAAAAAAAAAAAAACCTTAATCGGAAAAAAGTAGCAAAACGCGCTACGATTTTGTGTAAAGTTAAATGAGGAGAAAAAAGTGTATTACGGTGTGGATATTTGCATCTAAATAAAAGTTAACACACCAATATAGACAACAAATAATAAATTTTTGCATCATTTTAAAAAAATTGTTAAAAATTGGGGTCATAAAAAAAGTAGCAAAGAAACCCTACTATTATGCTAGATAATATGAATAAGGTTTAATTGGAGCTAAATTTGGAAAATGGTTTTATGATTGTGAAAGATTTGGAGATGATAAATGAACTAGAAAGTGAAGCCATGATTGATTTCGCGTTATCTCCAACACTTAAAAAAAAAAAAAAAAACCTTAATCGGAAAAAAGTAACAAACGCGCTACGATTTTGTGTAAAATAAAATGAGGAGAAAAAAGTGTATACGGTGTGGATATTTGCATTTAAACAAAAGTTAACAAACCAATATAGACAGCAAATAAGAAATTTTGGCATCATTTTAAAAAATTGTTAAAAGTTGCTGTTATAAAAAAAAAGTAACAAAAAAACCATACGATTATGCTAGATAATATGAATGAGGTTAAGTTGGAGCGAAATTTGGAAAATGGTGTTATAAGTGTTAAAAGATTTGGAGATAATAAATGAACTAAAAAGTGAAGGCATGATTGATTTCGCGTTATCTCCGACACCTAAAAAAAAAACCCTTAATCGGAAAAAAGTAGCAAAACGCGCTACGATTTTGTGTAAAGTTAAATGAGAAGAAAAAAGTGTATACGGGGTGGATATTTGCATTTAAACAAAAGTTAACACACCAATATATACAGTAAATAAGAAATTTTGGCAACTTTTTTAAAAAAATTGTTAAAAATTGGTGTCATAAAAAAAAAGTAGCAACGAAACAATACGATTATGCTAGATAATATGAATGAGGTTAAATTGGAGCTAAATTTGGAAAATGGTGTTATGATTGTGAAATATTTGAAGATGATAAATGAACTAGAAAGTGAAGCCATGATTGATTTCGCGTTATCTTCAACACCTAAAAAAAAAAAACTTTAATCGGAAAAAAGTAGCAAAACGCGCTACGATTTTGTGTAAAGTTAAATAAAGAGAAAATAGTGTATACGGTATGGATATTTGTATTTAAACAAAAGATAACACACCAATATAAACCGCAAATAAGAAATTTTGGCATCATTTTAAAAAAAATGTTAAAAATTGGTGTCATAAAAAAAAAGTAGCAAAGAAACCATACGATTATGCTAGATAATATGAATGAGGTTAAATTGGAGCGAAATTTGGAAAATGGTGTTATAATTGTGAATGATTTGGAGATGATAAATGAACTAGAAAGTGAAGCCATGATTGATTTCGCGTTATCTCCAACACTTAAAAAAAAAACTTTAATCTAAAAAAAGTAGCAAAACGCCCTACGATTTTGTGTAAAATTAAATGAGGAGAGAAAAGTGTATACAGTGTGGATATTTGCATTTAAACAAAAGTTAACACACTAATATAGACAACAAATAAGATATTTTGGCATCATTTTAAAGAAATTGTCATAAATTGGTGTCATCAAAAAAAAGTAGCAAGGAAACCATACTTTTGATACATGATTGTGTGTCTGTCAGTTGGTCTATTGAGTTGTAAGTGTCGTTAGTTAGTTTTATTAGAAAAGTCATTTTCTGTATTAGCGACACTTAAGTTTAGCATTAGGCGACACTTGCCTTAGTGACGCATAGCGACACTTAGGTAAGTGACGCATGAGGGCGGCGACATGCGACACTTCCCAAGTGACGCATGTCTGCCGATTTTGTTAGTATAAATTGAAACCTACGGGTTTTCGGCTAGGGTTGACGAAACCCTAGCACCATTTGTCGACTAAGCACTTCTGTAAACAATTTCAATAAGATTTACAAGCTAATATACTCGTTTACTTTGATTAATCATTGTTTTCGGTTTGAGTTTATTACTTGTTTGTGTAATTGATTGATTCCGCCAATCTATTACTATCGATCAACACTCAGATCCACATCCAGGGGGCACTCTCAACTGGTATCAGAGCCTCGGAGTTGATTTGATCGACGTGTGTACGTGTATTGAAGTGTTTTCGGTTCGATTTTGTGAAGATCAAAGACATTCTAGCAAGTTTAGGATCGATTTGGTGCTATTACTGTGTTTTGAGTAAAGATTTACAGGTTTCGTACGATTGGGACTCAAGAATTTTCGTTAGGTTTACGAAAATTCGATTTTTAGGGTTTTTGGGTGTTCACAGCCGTTTCTGCGTCACTCAGAGCGTCACTTCGACACTTTGTGCGGCACTTCGAGCGACACTTCTGTATTTGTTGATACATGATTGTGTGTCTGTCAGTTGGTCTATTGAGTTGTAAGTGTCGTTAGTTAGTTTTATTAGAAAAGTCATTTTCTGTATTAGCGACACTTAAGTTTAGCATTAGGCGACACTTGCCTTAGTGACGCATAGCGACACTTAGGTAAGTGACGCATGAGGGCGGCGACATGCGACACTTCCCAAGTGACGCATGTCTGCCGATTTTGTTAGTATAAATTGAAACCTACGGGTTTTCGGCTAGGGTTGACGAAACCCTAGCACCATTTGTCGACTAAGCACTTCTGTAAACAGTTTCAATAAGATTTACAAGCTAATATACTCGTTTACTTTGATTAATCATTGTTTTCGGTTTGAGTTTATTACTTGTTTGTGTAATTGATTGATTCCGCCAATCTATTACTATCGATCAACACTCAGATCCACATCCAGGGGGCACACAGCCGTTTCTGCGTCACTCAGAGCATTCGATTTTTAGGGTTTTTGGGTGTTCACAGCCGTTTCTGCGTCACTCAGAGCGTCACTTCGACACTTTGTGCGGCACTTCGAGCGACACTTCTGTAAGGAACAAATAGGGTTTTTACGACACTCAAGTGCGTCACTTAGTAACGTCACTTGAGTATTATACGTCACTTACATAAGTGACTCCTACTGTTCAATCCGACACTCTTCTGCGTCATTTGATACAGCACTTGTGTATCATCCGTCACTTACTGCTAGTGACGCGTTATTACTGTAAGTCACTGAAAGCGTCACTTACCTTAGTGACGCCTGTTATTGCTAAGCGACACTCAAGTCCGTCACTTGAGTACGTCACTTACGCGTTTATAAGACACTAATCTCTAGTGTCGTTCTGTTTGTTTACCCGTCACTCGATAGCGTCACTTATCAAGTGCCGCTAATCTTTGCGACACTAAGGTGCGTCACTTACCAAGTGACGCCTTTGTTACTAATCAGCTTCCAAGTTCTTTTTTAGTTGATTTTACAGGTACGCTTCTATGTCTGATAAGGAAGATATTAGAGGAATCAGAGAGATGCTCAGACAGAGCAATGATATTGGCTCCAGTAATAAACCTCCATTCTTTGGACCAGATTTGGATTATGTGTACTGGAGAGATAGATATGAACAGTATATAGATTTCCACTGTCCTGAATTGTGGGGACCTTTAAAAGAACGATATGTTGCTCCAGTGGCTGAAGGAAATTATCGTGGTGTTCCTCCAGCTAAAACATATAATGCTATGTCACCTCAAGAGAAAAAGGAGTATGAAACAGAAAGAAAGGCTCATTCTTCTATCTGTATGTGTTTGCCTAAGGATGTTATGAGACTCTTTAAATCTCATGACACAACTTATGATCTGTGGAAGGCAATTGAGACAAGATGCGGAGGAAATGAAAAGTACAAGGAGGCTAAGCTAGAATTAATCAAAAAGCAGTATGATTTATTTGACATGATTCCAAATGAGCTGACTTCCAGTCTATTCACTCGATACTCACATCTGGTTAGTGAGTTAAATGAAGGAGGATACAATCTTCCTGCACTTGAGGTAAACAAGAAGTTGCTGGACGTGTTGCCAAGTGCTTGGGATGTGAAAGTCCAATTTTTAAAAGAAAATCCAGAATTACAGAGGATGACTTTGGATCAATTGATAGGTATTCTACAAGCTCATGCGATGGAATTGAAGAAGAAAGAATGTAAGTCAGGTGGATCTGTACAGAATGCCACAACTGGTGGAGTTGGTCTAGTCAATTCTGGCAAGAGTTACGGTGGAGTAGCATTTATAACGGATACTAATTCATCTTCTGCTTCTTCTGGAGTTCATCATACAGCTTATCTTTCTGGTACATCTCAAGGAAATCAACAACAGGCTTCAGTTTCACCAGCAATACAAGAGCAAGCTGCAATTTATACAGCTTTTCTGAGCTCTTACAAAGATTTGGTTACTCAACCAAATACAACTTTGGAACTGATCAAGGAGGATTACGGACAATTGGATGAAGATGATCTAGAACAGATGGACTTGAATTGGAACATTGCTATGATTACAAGAAGGGTTCAAAAATTCTTGCAACGAACTGGACGCAAGAGTTTAGAAGGCAATGGGAAGTCAGGATTTGGTTTTGATAAAAGCAAGGTCCGTTGTTATAACTGCCAAAATTTGGGTCATTTCGCTAGGGAATGCGAGAAACCCAAGATGCCACCGTCGGGCCTTACTAAACCTGATCCTCCAAAAACAAAAGAAGAGGGCAAGACGTTAGTTGTGGACAATGCTTTGGTGGTTTTTGAGCCAACTACTCATGACTGGAATGCGGAGGCTACAAAGTTTCAACAGTGTCTCATGGCTCATATTACACCTGAGGTACAAAATGAATCACCTGAACCTTTAAACTGTATCTCATGCATTAATCTAACTGAATCTCTAGAGGCTTTTCAAAAGGATAACCAAGAGTTACGAGATAAAGTTGCAAAACTTAATGAGTCAAATAAGTTTTTGAAAGAAAATGAAAAACTCTATGAAAAACATATTGAAGCTCATAAGTTAGATACTCAAACTTATAAAGCTAAAGTTTTTAGTCAACAGGATGCAATTAAAAGTTATCTTACTGAAATTGAACTGTTAAACAAAGAGCTTTCAGACTTAAAAAGTGAGTATGGTAATTATCAAGATAAAGTCTTAGGGTCAACTTCTGCGACAATGATCTTTAATGAAATTATTAGCAATCATAAGCAGGATAGGAAAAGTAAGGGAGGAAAAGGAATAGGTTTTGTTGAAATAGCACCTCCTACTACTTATACTCCTTTACCTGTTAAGGAAGGCCTTGATGAAATTCCAGTTGATTATGCTAAGTTGTTGGGTATCAAGGGTAAAGTGGCTAAATCTAACAAACAGGAGAAGGAGAAAACCACGAGGCCAGAGTATCCCACTCCTAAGTTTGTTAAGCCACTGAATAAATCTCCTGTTAGTGCTGAGGAGATTGTTGAGCAAAAGGATGTATCTCCAGTTTGTTTTGAGGAGATCGTTGAGATTGAGGATATTACGGATCAGGAGTATCCTGAAGTTAAGAGAGTTGAAGTTAAACCTGAAAAGGAAATTTCAAAAGTTGAACCTGAAATTAAGGTTCAAACAAATAAGGGTAAAGCCAAGGTTTTAAACTCAAAACAACAAACTTTACAGTCACCTGTAAAGATTTTGCAACGAAAATTAGTAAATGAAAAAGTTTTGTCTGATAAACCTTCAACTTCGACCTCTCAACCTAAGCAAACATTTTCTAAGACATGTACTCAATGTTCATGTTCTAGAAATGTTTCTCCACATCCTGTGGTAATGCCTCAGCCTCAACCGTTAGTTGAGACTCGTTCTTGTTTCTACTGCAAGAAACAAGGACATTTGATCCGTGACTGTCCCAAGCTGTCAAATCAGCGCTATGGGAGAGAAATGCCTAGGACATCAGTTTATAGAAATTCTTTTTCAAAATCTCCACCTAGGCGTTACTCAAAGTCTCCCAAGCCTGTTCTGAAGCTAAGTAATGTTGAGCAAAAACCTTTGCCAATTCAAAAGCCCAACATTATTTCTGATATCAATTCCGAACCTTCAAAAGTTTGGAAACGAAAAGAGTCTGATGTTGACTCTTCAGTCGTCAACAATAACACTTCAGATAAAAATTCTAATTTGTTTAAAGATAAAGTCCTATCTGATGTGCTTATTGTTGATGACCATGGAAGACCTAAGTCTGTAAAGGCTTGGGTCTCCGTTTCTCACTAATCTCTTTCTTTGATGTGTTGCAGCAGTCGGAACGTGTGAAGGATAGTTTATGGTATATGGATAGTGGCTGCTCGCGACACATGACTGGCGATGTGTCTCTTCTGACGGATATTAAACCATACTCGGGAGGATACGTTGCTTTCGCGGGAGATTCAGGAGGAACGATTTCGGGAAAGGGAACGCTAACAAATGGAAAAGTTAGCTTTGAAAATGTGAATTATGTGGCTGAGCTGACTCACAACTTGCTGAGCGTTTCACAAGTTTGTGACAAGGATTACACCACTTTATTCACAAAGACGGAATGTGTAATATTGAAGCCGGGGTATGTCATTCCTGAGGATTGGGTATTGATGCGTGCACCTAGAAAGAATGACACCTATGTGATGAATATGCGAACTGTGGAGACTACAAGTGACTATACTTGTCTTCTTTCAAAGGCTTCAGAAAAGGAATCACTCCTTTGGCACAGACGGATGGGACATATTCATTTCCGTAAAATGAATTTTCTGATTAATAATGATTTAGTGAGGGGAGTTCCAAAACAGTCATTTGCTTTACAAGATGACTGCGTTTCTTGTCACAAAGGAAAACTCCACAAGAAGTCCCACAAGTCTAAGGTTGTGAATTCTATTGCAGCTCCGTTGGAACTACTGCATATGGATCTGTTCGGTCCAGTTTCCACAAAGAGCATTGGTGGTCGGTCTTACTGCTTGGTAGTTACTGATGACTACTCAAGGTTTTCGTGGGTATATTTCTTGACTACAAAGGGGGAGACTCCTGATATTCTGGTGTATTTGTTGGATAAGTTGGCAAATCTATGCAACTTAAAGGTGAAAAGGATTCGAAGCGACAATGGAACTGAATTCAAGAACTCAACTCTCGAATTGTTTTGTGCTACAAGAGGAATTGAGCATCAATTTAGTGCTCCAAGGACTCCACAACAGAATGGAGTTGCAGAAAGAAAGAACAGGACAATTATAGAGACAGCTCGGACTATGTTAGCTGACTCCAAATTACCAATCATCTTCTGGGCTGAGGCAGTTAATACTGCCTGTTATGTTCTCAACAGAGTGCTCACGGTTAAGAAAAAGAACAAGACGTGTTATGAACTTTTCAATAACCGTAAGCCAAACCTTCAGTTCTTAGAACCATTTGGGTGTCCATGCATGATCATGATTACAAAAGATAAGGTCTCTAAGTTTGGTGACAAAGCTGTTGAAGGGATTTTTCTTGGATATTCAGTCAATTCTCCGAACAAAAGAGTCTTTAACAAATCAACGAATCAGATTGAGGAACAGTTTGAAGTAAAATGTTTAAGGTATACGGAACCTCCTCAAGGAACAGGTCCGGATTGGTTCTTCAACTATGGAAATCTCTTTGACTCTTTCAAAATTCCTGATGATGATGAAACGGAAGAGTTAGTTTCCATGCTACATGGACTTGATTTTTCTCAAGATACACCAGTTAGTAAACCATCCGACCCATCTCCTAATGCACCACCCGAAACACCACCAACTGATACTACACCAACTGATACTACACCAATTGATACTACACCCACACCACCATCAACAACACCTATTCCGACATCTACTTCTCGAGTTACACCATCGAAAGATGCTCCTTCTACCTCTAAAACAGTGTATAACTACACCAAGGAGCTTCCGTATGATCCAAACATGCCATCATTAGAGGAAGGGGGAGAGGATGAGGTAAGTGATGAGGGAGAGGAAGCAGAAAATATGAATTATTCTCATTTATTTTCTCAAAGAGATGAAGATGATGATGCTTCTCCGAATATTTCTGCAAATGAGGGAGATCTGAGTAATCTGGAACAGAATCTTGTGCCAGATCAAATTCCAGTGACTCGGATACATAAGGATCACCCCATTGATAATATCATTGGTGATCCTCATGCAAAGGTTCAAACAAGACATCAAGCGAAACAGACTGATACTGAACAACTTTCGGGTCTGGTGGCTAATGTTAATTCATGTTATCTTTCGCAGAATGAACCTAAGAAAGTTGAAGAGGCCTTAAAAGATCCATCCTGGATCGAGGCCATGCAAGAGGAACTACAACAATTTGAAAAGTTGCAAGTCTGGGAAGTAGTTCCCTTACCCAAGGGTGCCCACTTGACTGGCACTCGTTGGGTTTTTCGTAATAAGATGGATGATAGGGGCGTTGTAATTCGTAATAAAGCACGTCTAGTAGTTCAAGGCTTCAGCCAAATTGAGGGGTTGGACTATGATGATGTATTTGCCCCTGTTGCTCGATTGGAATCCATACGCATTTTTCTGGCATACGCGTCCTTCAAGGGATTTCGCGTCAATCAACTTGATGTGAAAAGTGCGTTTCTGTATGGAAAGGTTGACAACGATGTGTACGTTAAGCAGCCTCCTGGTTTTGAAGACCCTGCGCATCCTGAATACGTCTGTAAATTGAACAAGGCGTTGTATGGTCTTCACCAAGCACCAAGACTTTGGTACGAGAGGCTAACTACACATCTGATTAAGCATGGTTTTGTGAGAGGGAACATCGATAGCACGCTATTTATTCTTCGTGAACAGTCAGAGGATAGGGAAGATTTGCTACTTGTGCAGGTTTACGTGGACGATATTATCTTCGGGTCTACCAATGAGGCAATGTGTAAGAACTTTGAGAAAATCATGAAGTCTGAGTTTGAGATGAGCGCAATGGGGGAGCTCACTTTCTTTTTAGGTGTACAAGTTGAGCAGCTTGCAAAAGGTATTTATATACATCAGTCAAAATATGTCAATGACATGTTGACTAGGTATGACCTGCTCACTTGTAAAACCTATGGGACTCCCATTGAGCTTAATCACAATCTCAAGCTTGCTGAGGAAGATGAAGATTGCAAGGAGAGGGACTATCGTTCAATGATAGGTTCTCTTATGTATTTGACTGCCTCAAGACCGGATATTGTATTTGCCGTGTCGATTTGCTCACGTTATCAGGCTAAACCAAAGGTGTCACATATGAAGGCAGTAAAGCGAATTTTTGGTTATCTCAGAGCTAGACCTACCCTTGGTCTTTGGTATTCAAATGAGAAGACTTTCGCTCTCACAGCCTATTCAGATTCGGATCATGGAGGTTGCAGTATCGATAAGAAGTCTACAACGGGTGGATGTCAGTTTCTGGGATCGCGTTTGGTCTCGTGGCAGTGCAAGAAGCAAACTACAGTCTCTCTTTCTACAGCAGAGGCTGAGTATGTTGCTGCCGCTAGTTGCTGTGCTCAAGTTCTCTGGATTCAGCACCAATTACGCGATTACGGGTTACTTCTTACTATGACTCCCATTCACATAGATAACACTGCTGCTATTTCTATCACAAGCAATCCCGTACAGCACTCTAAGACAAAACATATTGAACTTAGGTTCCACTTCATACGGGATTGCTATGAAAAACACTTGATAGACTTGGTCCACATAGACACCCTTAAACAAAATGCTGACCTATTCACCAAAGCCTTTTCACGTGCTCGATTTGATGAACTGGTCAACATGATCGGTTTAAGATTCTTTGGGTCTAAAAAGTAATGTGTGACTTGGATAGTTAACGTTATTTGCTTTTATGTGTGATTATTAAAAAAAAAAAAAAAAAAAAAAAAAAAAAAAAAAAAAAAAAAAATTTTGCAACAGCCACTCTTTATACTCTTTAGTATCAAAGAAAACGCAAGGTTGCTACATTTTTAAAATAGACGTTGAAGTTGTGTCTGTAAACAACTTGGGATATGATAGTACATCGGGTGACATGCACAAAATGGAATTTTAAGGTTTATCTTGGATGTGTCAGTAGATTTATCTGACACACTTAAAACAGTTTTTATCTAAATTATCTTCATCACACGATGTATTGGTAGGCATGGTACACACCGGTCTCTGAGGTATTAAGAAGTAATTTACATACATGTCTATGATCATGTGGTAAACACCTTGTGATGTACGACTTTAAGTCTTAATTCCTTAGCATAGCTTGACATACTTCTATTTTTGGATCGTATATCTGAGATCTTTTGGGGGAGTATGCTGATTGTTTCCTCTGTTGTACGAAAGTGCAGACCTGGTCTCAATCCAGCTTACTCTCAAAACTAAGCAAACGTAAGTCAATGCACTTGCAAAGTCTTAAATTTAAGATACTACACAAGGTCGCCACAAATTTGGTTTGACTGCGTTTAGTTTTGCTTATACCTGAATCAAGTTATGTTGCTCTGTTGTACGCAAGTACAGACCTGTCACCGCTGGCTTGATTCTTAAAATTGATCCTCTTATATTCCTTCTAATTTTGGAAACTATGTTCATGTCTAAGTTATAGGGGTATATCTATGGTGGGGACCATGGTGCAATATTCATCCTAACAATAAAAGGTTACCTCACAGACACGGATGTAACATGTTTAGGTGGACAAACAATACCAATAATTGTCTTGAAATAATTTTTATACAAGGTGTTTTAAATGTGCCAAGTAAATTTAAAGTGGACAAATATACTGATGATCGAAATAACACTTACCATTCCTAATAATTGCATGTTATTCCGATATGATCCCTAACCAGACTTAATCAACTCCGTCACCAAAAAGAATGTATTTAGTTTGGTTTTATAATTGTAGCTTTGTGTCTTTAAATTTTATTTATTTTTTTAACCAAGTCACATTTACTGTCAAATTGAGTACTGCGCAAAAGATCGATAAAATTTTAAATTTTTTTTTCAAAAACTGTCGATATGCGTCACTTCCTAAGTGACGCTCATAGTGACGCATAAGAGTGACGCTTTAAGAGTCGTTCTAAGTGACGCTGATTAGAGTTTTGGTATAAATAGTCCGTATCCGGCACTTATTTCTACCACCAACACTATTCACTACGCGTCACTTCCACTACCCTTGCGTCACTTCTCTCGTCGCTGCGTCACTTCGACTGTTCGTGCTTTTCGATCGATCTACGGCTTTTCGTGTATTTTGCGTGCAATCGGCCTCCGTTACCTTGTTCATATCACTCATACGCATCATTAGGTACCATTTTTATCTATTATAATTGCGTATTCATGATTTAATCGTGGATTGAAGTTTCGGGTTTTTAGGGTTTATGAAATCATGATTATTGGGGATCGTTTTGTTATTGTTTTGTGTTAATAAACGGTATGTTTTACTCGTCTTTACTTGCCGCACCGTTTGGTTAACTCGTTTTCAAAAAACCCCAAAATTGGTTCGTCGTGATTTCTGGGCTTGAACAGTGACACGATGATCTTCATCGTTGCGTCACTTCAAGCGTCACTTCCTTAAGTGACGCTTAATGGTAATTTCACAGGTTAAGTGACACTTCCACAAGTGACGCCTTTAAACGTCACTTTGCTGAGTGACGCCTTTATGCGTCACTCCCACGTCATACTTACCGAGTGACGCTTTGATCCGTCACTTTCTTAACTGACGCTGTCAGTGCCGCTTTAACTGACCGTCACTTTATAAATGACGCATACCCGTCACTTGCTAAGTACAGCTTGAATGATACATGTTACGGCAACGTCACTTACACCAGTGACGCTTTCAATGCGTCACTTACCTTAAGTGACGCATCTTTCTGATTTCTGATTTTCATACGGCACTCCTTAAGTGTCGGCTGTCTTACGTGCGTCACTTCTTCAGTGACGCTATAAAATCAGATTTTTCGATTATGTTTTTGAGCTTATTCTGTAACGATTTTTCGTGTTCTTGTCTGGTTTATAGTTACAGATGGAGCATCTTCATGATTATTATCGTCGCACAAACACCAGGCACAACATTGTTGCATTTTTGGAATCTACGCATAAGAACTCATTGCCTTTTCGGCCGATGATCGAGTTTCTTAGACGTTCGAGGATTCATTACGCTATTACAGCTTCAGTACCAGTGTATATGAATCAAATCGAGGAGTTTTATGACCACGCATTTATCAGAACAGAGAACGACACTCCGAGGATTGTGACCACTATGTTTGGTCGTGAGATTCAGATTACACAGGATTCAGTTCGCCGTGTTTTGCAGTTTGATGATGCAAATGATATGCCAACCGTTTTTGAGACCACTTTTATCTACGGGGGTCTTCAGAGATTGGGTTATCCGGCTGATCAGCTTACTGATTTTCGTAAACAGTATCTCTGTCGGGTTTGGAGATACTTAGCTCACATTGTAATTGTGTGTTTATCTCCGCGAAAAGGAGGATACGATGCTGCAAGTCACATGACTTTATCTCTGATGCTGGCGTTAGTTTATAACAAGCCGTATAACTTCAGCGGTTATATTTTCGGGAATATGGTTGATAATGTTCGAGCTGGAAAAGAAAAATGGCTGTTATATCCTCGTTTTGTTCAGCTGTTGTTAAATGATTTGAATCTGGGAATAGCTCCGGATCTAAGATCGTTACTATTTCCAACGCCCATGATGTTACGTGTTTTCAATGACTGTAAGCTGCCACCAAAAGATTCTCAGATCTTACCTGATCGTGAGTTATTTGGGCACATCGTAAACGAAAACTATGTTGCGCCGCCCGGGGATGGTTATGAGGATGTTGTTGCTCCTCCGGTCAATGAGGCAGATTTAGTTGATGCTGCTGTAGCTCAAGATTTGGAGGATATTGAGCAAGTTGGCGAGGTTCCAGCTGAGGAATCTGATGGTGGTGTTACACCACCTGATTCTCCGGGTGATGTACCACCTCAAGATACATTGGATGGAATACAGTTGGCTGATCCTCGACGCTTTAAGCGTATTTTGAGAAGGATTTCTGCGGGGCGTGTTCATGTACCGCCTAATCTTGGAAAGCGACCAGCTGGGTCTTCTCCGTCTTATGCTAATCTACCATTGAGAAGACGCCAGCGAACAGGAATTACCATTCAGGAACCTGGTCACCAAGATCAACAACAACAACAACAACCGCCTACTGCGATGCTTCAGCAGTTACTTGATCAGATAACTCAGATGAACAAGCGTTTTGATGATCAGGCTGCCGTGATTGAAGCTCAAGCTGCTCAAATAAAAGATTTGGAGATAAAAGCAGCTCATGTGCAGGAGTTGCAGCTAGAATTGAAAGATGTGCAGTCTAGGTTGTTAGAATTGGAAGCGGTTACTGTTGTTTCGGGGGAGGAAGGTCAGAGAACCTTAGAAACAAATGTAACCCCTCCCCCAGAATCCGAAAATGTAAATCCAGATTCTATTAATGAAAACATTGCTTTGGATTATTTCGTTGATGTTCCAGGACAACCGAGACCCATTTCGGTTGATTATTCGAATGTTAATCTCACATACATTCAGAGTTTGATAAATCCGGATGATGAAGAAGATAAATCAGTTGATCCGGATGATATAGAGATGGATGCTGAGGTTCCAGGGTCAGACGAAGAATATTTGGTTAATCCTCATCAGGAACCAGCACCTGAGCGAGAATCGGAACCAGTTCAGAAACAACCGGCTCAACCGTATGATTTTGATGCACCGATCATTGAGTCCGATGATTCTGATGATGACCAAGAGCCTCAAACAGATACTACTCAGGAACAACCAACTGCTGAATCTGTTCCTGAACAAGCGCAACCGTCTACATCTTCAGAGCGCCCGATGTTTCGAAAGCTCAAACCTGAATTGAAGATTTGCAAAACATATCAGGTTCGAGGTGATTTGACTGGATTAATCAGAAGTTGGAAGTTTGATGAAGTCAACTTTCTGATTCTTATTAAGCGAAGAGATGGAGTACAGTATTTTCGACCGAGATTTAACTGTATTAGCACGCTGCCGAAGGAAGAATTGAATCGTCTTGCTCAACTGAATATTGTTAACCACACTGATGATTTTCGTGGTAACATGTTTCAGAAGATTCTTAGAAAAGATATCTACAGCAAGAAGTATTTGTGGGTTAGACCAGAGCTGGGAGTTCGTTATTCATACAAGAAAAAGTTGGATTCAAGAACTCAGCAACCGATTGTGAAGTATCATTATCCTCCAGCTGCTAGTCAGAAAACTGTGCCTTTGCAGTCATTACCACTTGATTTTCTGAAAAGATTACGATATTGGTGGTTTGATTCTGTTACTCAAGAAGCAGTCATTGAATATCTTTCGATTGAAGATCCAGTGATTGAGAAGGGTAATTGGAGTTTATCTGCAAAATATGGAAGAACTCTTCGTGTTTTTGATCCGATCAGCCTTATCAATTTGACGAAGAAAGATTTGAAAGCTCTTCACAAAAGTAAGATGGAGTATCATCGTTATGATCAAGAAGAAGCTTCAAAGTTCGAGAAGGTGGTCGAGATTTGTGTTCGAGTGGGTATTCATGCTGGTGGAGTATTTCCACCAGGTTGGGTTTAAACTGAAGATGTTTTTGAAGACCAAGCTGAAGACACGGGGGAGTTTGTTGATACATGATTGTGTGTCTGTCAGTTGGTCTATTGAGTTGTAAGTGTCGTTAGTTAGTTTTATTAGAAAAGTCATTTTCTGTATTAGCGACACTTAAGTTTAGCATTAGGCGACACTTGCCTTAGTGACGCATAGCGACACTTAGGTAAGTGACGCATGAGGGCGGCGACATGCGACACTTCCCAAGTGACGCATGTCTGCCGATTTTGTTAGTATAAATTGAAACCTACGGGTTTTCGGCTAGGGTTGACGAAACCCTAGCACCATTTGTCGACTAAGCACTTCTGTAAACAATTTCAATAAGATTTACAAGCTAATATACTCGTTTACTTTGATTAATCATTGTTTTCGGTTTGAGTTTATTACTTGTTTGTGTAATTGATTGATTCCGCCAATCTATTACTATCGATCAACACTCAGATCCACATCCAGGGGGCACTCTCACATACGATTATGCAAGATAATATGAATGAGGTTAAATTGGAGCGAAATTTAGAAAATCGCGTTATGATTGTAAAAGATTTGGAGATGATAAATGAACTAGAAATTGAAGACATGATTGATTTCGCGTTATCTCCGACACTTAAAAAAAATCCCTTAATCTGAAAAAAGTAGCAAAACGCGCTACGATTTTGTATAAAATTAAATGAGAAGAAAAAAGTGTATACGGTGTGGATATTTGCATTTAAATAAAAGTTAACACACCAATATAGACAGCAAATAAGAAATTTTGGCATCATTTTTAAAAAATTGTTAAAAATTGGTGTCATAAAAAAAAAGTAGCAAAGAAACCATACGATTATGCTAAGATAATATGAATGAGGTTAAATTGGAGCTAAATTTGGAAAATGGTGTCATGATTATGAAAGATTTGGAGATGATAAATGAACTAGAAAGTGAAGCCATGATTGCTTTCGCGTTATCTCCAACACTTTAAAAAAAAAAAAAAACTTTAATAAAAAAAAGGTAGCAAAACGCGCTACGATTTTGTGTAAAATTAAATGAAGAGAAAAAAGTGTAAACGGTGTGGATATTTGCATTTAAACAAAAGTTAACACACCAATATAGACAGCAAATAAGAAATTTTGGCATCATTTTAAATAAAAAATCATAAATTGGTGTCATCAAAAAAATTTAGCAAAGAAACCATACAATTATGCAAGATAATATGAATGAGGTTAAATTGGAGCGAAATTTGAAAAATGGTGTTATGATTGTAAAAGATTTGGAGATGATAAATGAACTAGAAAGTGAAGCCATGATTGATTTCGCGTTATCTCCGACACTTAAAAAAAATCCCTTAATCGGAAAAAAGTAGCAAAGCGCGCTACGATTTTGAGTAAAGTTAAATTAGGGGAAAAAAGTGTATACGGTGTCGATATTTGCGTTTAAATAAAAGTTAACACACCAATATAGACAGCAAATAAGAAATTTTGGCATTATTTTAAAAAAAATGTTAAAAATTGGTGTCATAAAAAAAAGTAGCAAAGAAACCATACGATTATGCTAGATAATATGGATGAGGTTAAATTGGAGCGAAATTTGGAAAATGGTGTTATAATTGTGAAAGATTTGGAGATGATAAATGAACTAGAAAGTGAAGCCATGATTGATTTCGCGTTATCTCCGACACTTAAAAAAAAAACCCTTAGTCGGAAAAAAGTTGCAAAACGCGCTACGATTTTGTGTAAAGTTAAATGAGAAGAAAAAAAGTGTATACGGTGTGGATATTTGCATTCAAACAAAAGTTAACACACCAATATAGACAGCAAATAAAATTTTTGGCATCATTTTAAAAAATTGTTAAAAGTTGGTGTCATAAAAAAAAAGTAACAAAAAAACCATACGATTATGCTAGATAATATGAATGAGGTTAAGTTGGAGCGAAATTTGGAAAATGGTGTTATAAGTGTTAAAAGAATTGGAGATAAAAAATGGACTAGAAAGTGAAGCCATGATTGATTTCGCGTTATCTCCGACACTTAAAAAAAAAACCCTTAATCAGGAAAAAAGTAGCAAAACGTGCTACGATTTTGTGTAAAGTTAAATGAGAAGAAAAAAGTGTATACGGTGTGGATATTAGCATTTAAAAAAAAGTTAACACACCAATATAGACAGCAAATAAGAAATTTTGGCATCATTTTCAAAAAAATTGTTAAAAATTGGTGTCATAAAAAAAAGTAGCAAAGAAACCATACGATTATGCTAGATAATATGAATGAGGTTAAATTGCAGCTAAATTTGGAAAATGGTGTTATGATTGTGAAATATTTGGAGATGATAAATGAACTAGAAAGTGAAGCCAAGATTGATTTCGCGTTATCTCCAACACTTAAAAAAAAAAAAAAAACTTTAATCGGAAAAAGTAGCAAAACGCGCTACGATTTTGTGTAAAGTTAAATGAAGAGAAAATAGTGTATACGGTGTGGATATTTGTATTTAAACAAAAGTTAACACACCAATATAGACAGCAAATAAGAAATTTTGGCATCATTTTAAAAAAAATGTTAAAAATTGGTGTCCTAAAAAAAAAGTAGCAAAGAAACCATATAATTATGCTAGATAATATGAATGAGGTTAAATTGGAGCGAAATTTGGAAAATGGTGTTATAATTGTGAAAGATTTGGAGATGATAAATGAACTAGAAAGTGAAGCCATGATTGATTTCGCGTTATCTCCAACAATTAAAAAAAAAAAAAAAAAAAACCTTAATCGGAAAAAAGTAGCAAAACGCGCTACGATTTTGTGTAAAATTAAATGAGGAGAGAAAAGTGTATACAGTGTGGATATTTGCATTTAAACAAAAGTTAACACACCAATATAGACAGCAAATAAGATATTTTGACATCATTTTAAAAAAAATTGTCATAAATTGGTTTCATCAAAAAAAAGTAGCAAAGAAACCATACGATTATGCAAGATAATATGAATGAGGTTAAATTGGAGCGAAATTTAGAAAATCGTGTTATGATTGTAAAAGATTTGGAGATGATAAATGAACTAGAAATTGATGCCATGATTGATTTCGCGTTATCTCCGACACTTAAAAAAAAATCCCTTAATCGGAAAAAAGTAGCAAAATGCGCTACGATTTTGTGTAAAGTTAAATGAGGAGAAAAAAGTGTATACGGTGTGGATATTTGCATTTAAACAAAAGTTAACACACCAATATAGACAGCAAATAAGATATTTTTGCATCATTTTTAAAAAATTGTTAAAAGTCGGTGTCATCAAAAAAAAAGTAGCAGAGAAACCATACAATTATGATAGATAATAAGAATGAGGTTAAATTGGAGCGAAATTTGGAAAATGGTGTTCTAATTGTGAAATGATTTTGAGATAATAAATGAACTAGAAAGTGAAGCCATGATTGATTTCGTGTTATCTCCGACAATTAAAAAAAAAAACCTTAATCAGAAAAAAGTAGCAAAACGCGCTATGATTTTGTGTAAGTTAAATGAGAAGAAAAAAGTGTATACGGTGTGGATATTTGCATTTAAATAAAAGTTAACACACCAATATAGACAGCAAATTAGAAATTTTGGCATCATTTCAAAAAATTGTTAAAAATTGGTGTCATAAAAAAAAAGTAGCAAAGAAACCATAAGATTATGCTAGATAATATGAATGAGGTTAAATTGGAGTAAAAATTTGGAAAATGGTGTTATAATTGTGAAAGATTTGGAGATGATAAATGAACTAGAAAGTGAAGCCATGATTGATTTCGCGTTATCTCCAACACTTAAAAAAAAAAAAAAAAAACCTTAATCGTAAAAAGTAGCAAAACGCGCTACGATTTTGTGTAAAGTTAATGAGAAGAAAAAAGTGTATACAGTGTGGATATTTGCATTTAAACAAAAGTTAACACACCAATTTAGACAGCAAATAAGATATTTTGGCATCATTTTAAAAAAATTGTCATAAATTAGTGTCATAAAAAAAAAGTAGCAAATAAACCATACGATTATGATTGATATTATGAATGAGGTTAAATTGGAGAGAAATTTGGAAAATGGTGTTATAATTGTGAAAGATTTGGAGATGATAAATAAACTAGAAAGTCAAGCCATGATTGATTTCGCGTTATCTCCAACACAAAAAAAAAAAAAAAAAAAAAAAAAAAAAAAAAACTTAATTGGAAAAAAGTAGCAAAACGCGCTACGATTTTGTGTAAAATTAAATGAGGAGAAAAAATTGTATACGTTGTGGATATTTACATTTAAACAAAAGTTAACAACAATATAGACAGCAAATAAGAAATTTTGGCATCATTTTTAAAAAAATTGTTAAAAATTGGTGTCATAAAAAAAAAGTAGCAAAGAAACCATACGATTATGCTAGATAATATGAATGAGGTTAAATTGCAGCTAAATTTGGAAAATGGTGTTATGATTGTGAAATATTTCGAGATGATAAATGAACTAGAAAGTGAAGCCATGATTGATTTCGCGTTATCTCCAACACTTAAAAAAAAAAAAAAACTTTAATCGGAAAAAAGTAGCAAAACGCGCTACGATTTTGTGTAAAGTTAAATGAAGAGAAAATAGTGTATACGGTGTGGATATTTGTTTTTAAACAAAAGTTAACACACCAATATAGACAGCAAATAAGAAATTTTGGCATCATTTTAAAAAAAATGTTAAAAATTGGTGTCATCAAAAAAAAGTAGCAAAGAAACCATATGATTATGCTAGATAATATGAATGAGGTTAAATTGGAGCGAAATTTGGAAAATGGTGTTATAATTGTGAAAGATTTGGAGATGATAAATGAACTAGAAAGTGAAGCCATGATTGATTTCGCGTTATCTCCAACAATAAAAAAAAAAAAAAAAAAAACCTTAATCGGAAAAAAGTAGCAAAACGTGCTACGATTTTGTGTAAAATTAAATGAGGAGAGAAAAATGTATACAGTGTGGATATTTGCATTTAAACAAAAGTTAACACACCAATATAGACAGCAAATAAGATATTTTGGCATCATTTTAAAAAAAATTGTCATAAATTGGTGTCATAAAAAAAAGTAGCAAGGAAACCATACGATTATGCAAGATAATATGAATGAGGTTAAATTGGAGCGAAATTTAGAAAATCGTGTTATGATTGTAAAAGATTTGGAGATGATAAATGAACTAGAAATTGAAGCCATGATTGATTTCGCGTTATCTCCGACACTTAAAAAAAAATCCCTTAATCGGAAAAAAGTAGCAAAATGCGCTACGATTTTGTGTAAAGTTTAGTGAGGAGAAAAAAGAGTATACGGTGTGGATATTTGCATTTAAACAAAAGTTAACACACCAATATAGACAATAAATAAGAAATTTTGGCATCATTTTTAAAAAATTATTAAAAATTGGTGTCATCAAAAAAAGTAGCAAAGAAACCATACGATTATGCTAGATAATATGAATGAAGTTAAATTTGAGCGAAATTTGGAAAATGGTGTTATTAGTGTTAAAAGATTTAGAGAAAATAAATGAACTAAAAAGTGAAGCCATGATTGATTTCACGTTATCTCCGACACCAAAAAAAAAAACCCTTAATCGGAAAAAAGTAGCAAAACGCGCTACGATTTTGTGTAAAGTTAAATGAGAAGAAAAAAGTGTATACGGTGTGGATATTTGCATTTAAACAAAAGTTAACACACCAATATAGACAGCAAATAAGAAATTTTGGAATCATTTTTAAAAAAATTGTTAAAAATTGGTGTCATAAAAAAAATGTAGCAAAGAAACATACGATTATGCTAGATAATATGAATGAGGTTAAATTGGAGCTAAATTTGGAAACTGGTTTTATGATTGTGAAATATTTGGAGATGATAAATGAACTAGAAAGTGAATCCATGATTGATTTCGCGTTATCTCCAACACTAAAAAAAAAAAAAAAAAAAAACTTTAATCGGAAAAAAGTAGCAAAACGCGCTACGATTTTGTGTAAAGTTAAATGAAGAGAAAATAGTGTATACGGTGTGGATATTTGTATTTAAACAAAAGTTAACACACCAATATAGACAGCAAATAAGAAATTTTGGCATCATTTTAAAAAAAATGTTAAAAATTGGTGTCATCAAAAAAAAGTAGCAAAGAAACCATACGATTATGCTAGATAATATGAATGAGGTTAAATTGGAGCGAAATTTGGAAAATAGTGTTATAATTGTGAAAGATTTGGAGATGATAAATGAACAAGAAAGTGAAGCCATGATTGATTTCGCGTTATCTCCAACACTTAAAAAAAAAAAAAACTTTAATCGGAAATAAGTAGCAAAACGCGCTACGATTTTGTGTAAAATTAAATGAGGAGAGAAAAGTGTTTACAGTATGGATATTTGCATTTAAACAAAAGTTAACACACCAATATAGACAGCAAATAAGATATTTTGGCATCATTTTAAAAAAATTGTCATAAATTGGTGTAATAAAAAAAAAAGTAGCAAGGAAACCATACGATTATACAAAATAACATGAATGAGGTTAAATTGGAGCGAAATTTAGAAAATCGTGTTATGATTGTAAAAGATTTGGAGATGATAAATGAACTAGAAAGTGAAGCCATGATTGATTTCGCGTTATCTCCGACACTTAAAAAAAAAACCCTTAATCGGAAAAAAGTAGCAAAACGCTCTACTATTTTGTGTATAGTTAAATGAGAAGAAAAAAGTGTATACGGTGTGGATATTTGCATTTAAACAAAAGTTAACACACCAATATAGACAGCAAATTAGAAATTTTGGCATCATTTCAAAAAATTGTTAAAAATTGGTGTCATAAAAAAAAAGTAGCAAAGAAACCATAAGATTATGCTAGATAATATGAATGAGGTTAAATTGGAGTAAAAATTTGGAAAATGGTGTTATAATTGTGAAAGATTTGGAGATGATAAATGAACTAGAAAGTGAAGCCATGATTGATTTCGCGTTATCTCCAACACTTAAAAAAAAAAAAAAAACCTTAATCGTAAAAAGTAGCAAAACGCGCTACGATTTTGTGTAAAGTTAATGAGAAGAAAAAAGTGTATACAGTGTGGATATTTGCATTTAAACAAAAGTTAACACACCAATTTAGACAGCAAATAAGATATTTTGGCATCATTTTAAAAAAATTGTCATAAATTAGTGTCATAAAAAAAAAGTAGCAAATAAACCATACGATTATGATTGATATTATGAATGAGGTTAAATTGGAGAGAAATTTGGAAAATGGTGTTATAATTGTGAAAGATTTGGAGATGATAAATAAACTAGAAAGTCAAGCCATGATTGATTTCGCGTTATCTCCAACACAAAAAAAAAAAAAAAAAAAAAAAAAAAAAAAAATTTAATTGGAAAAAAGTAGCAAAACGCGCTACGATTTTGTGTAAAATTAAATGAGGAGAAAAAATTGTATACGTTGTGGATATTTACATTTAAACAAAAGTTAACAACAATATAGACAGCAAATAAGAAATTTTGGCATCATTTTTAAAAAAATTGTTAAAAATTGGTGTCATAAAAAAAAAGTAGCAAAGAAACCATACGATTATGCTAGATAATATGAATGAGGTTAAATTGCAGCTAAATTTGGAAAATGGTGTTATGATTGTGAAATATTTCGAGATGATAAATGAACTAGAAAGTGAAGCCATGATTGATTTCGCGTTATCTCCAACACTTAAAAAAAAAAAAAAACTTTAATCGGAAAAAAGTAGCAAAACGCGCTACGATTTTGTGTAAAGTTAAATGAAGAGAAAATAGTGTATACGGTGTGGATATTTGTTTTTAAACAAAAGTTAACACACCAATATAGACAGCAAATAAGAAATTTTGGCATCATTTTAAAAAAAATGTTAAAAATTGGTGTCATCAAAAAAAAGTAGCAAAGAAACCATATGATTATGCTAGATAATATGAATGAGGTTAAATTGGAGCGAAATTTGGAAAATGGTGTTATAATTGTGAAAGATTTGGAGATGATAAATGAACTAGAAAGTGAAGCCATGATTGATTTCGCGTTATCTCCAACAATAAAAAAAAAAAAAAAAAAAACCTTAATCGGAAAAAAGTAGCAAAACGTGCTACGATTTTGTGTAAAATTAAATGAGGAGAGAAAAATGTATACAGTGTGGATATTTGCATTTAAACAAAAGTTAACACACCAATATAGACAGCAAATAAGATATTTTGGCATCATTTTAAAAAAAATTGTCATAAATTGGTGTCATAAAAAAAAGTAGCAAGGAAACCATACGATTATGCAAGATAATATGAATGAGGTTAAATTGGAGCGAAATTTAGAAAATCGTGTTATGATTGTAAAAGATTTGGAGATGATAAATGAACTAGAAATTGAAGCCATGATTGATTTCGCGTTATCTCCGACACTTAAAAAAAAATCCCTTAATCGGAAAAAAGTAGTAAAATGTGCTACGATTTTGTGTAAAGTTTAGTGAGGAGAAAAAAGAGTATACGGTGTGGATATTTGCATTTAAACAAAAGTTAACACACCAATATAGACAATAAATAAGAAATTTTGGCATCATTTTTAAAAAATTATTAAAAATTGGTGTCATCAAAAAAAGTAGCAAAGAAACCATACGATTATGCTAGATAATATGAATGAAGTTAAATTTGAGCGAAATTTGGAAAATGGTGTTATTAGTGTTAAAAGATTTAGAGATAATAAATGAACTAAAAAGTGAAGCCATGATTGATTTCACGTTATCTCCGACACCAAAAAAAAAACCCTTAATCGAAAAAAAGTAGCAAAACGCGCTACGATTTTGTGTAAAGTTAAATGAGAAGAAAAAAGTGTATACGGTGTGGATATTTGCATTTAAACAAAAGTTAACACACCAATATAGACAGCAAATAAGAAATTTTGGAATCATTTTTAAAAAAATTGTTAAAAATTGGTGTCATAAAAAAAATGTAGCAAAGAAACATACGATTATGCTAGATAATATGAATGAGGTTAAATTGGAGCTAAATTTGGAAACTGGTGTTATGATTGTGAAATATTTGGAGATGATAAATGAACTAGAAAGTGAATCCATGATTGATTTCGCGTTATCTCCAACACTAAAAAAAAAAAAAAAAAAAAACTTTAATCGGAAATAAGTAGCAAAACGCGCTACGATTTTGTGTAAAATTAAATGAGGAGAGAAAAGTGTTTACAGTATGGATATTTGCATTTAAACAAAAGTTAACACACCAATATAGACAGCAAATAAGATATTTTGGCATCATTTTAAAAAAATTGTCATAAATTGGTGTAATAAAAAAAAAAGTAGCAAGGAAACCATACGATTATACAAGATAACATGAATGAGGTTAAATTGGAGCGAAATTTAGAAAATCGTGTTATGATTGTAAAAGATTTGGAGATGATAAATGAACTAGAAAGTGAAGCCATGATTGATTTCGCGTTATCTCCGACACTTAAAAAAAAAACCCTTAATCGGAAAAAAGTAGCCAAACGCTCTACTATTTTGTGTATAGTTAAATGAGAAGAAAAAAGTGTATACGGTGTGGATATTTTCATTTAAACAAAAGTTAACACACCAATACAGACAGCAAATAAGAAATTTTGGCATCATTTTAAAAAAATTGTTAAAAATTGGTATCATCAAAAAAAAGTAGCAAAGAAACCATTCGATTATGCTAGATTATATGAATGGGATTAAATTGGAGCGAAATTTGGAAAATGATGTTATAATTGTGAAAGATTTGGAGATGATAAATGAACTAGAAAGTGAAGCCATGATTGATTTCGCGTTATCTCCAAAACTTAAAAAAAAAACCTTAATAGGAAAAAAGTAGCAAAACGCGCTACGATTTTTTGTAAAGTTAAATGAGGAGAAAAAAGTGTATACGGTGTGGATATTTGCATTTAAACAAAAGTTAACACACCAATATAGACAGCAAATAAGATATTTTTGGCATCATTTTTAAAAAAACGTCATAAATTGGTGTCATAAAAAAAAGTAGCAAAGAAACCATACGATTATGCTAAGATAATATGAATGAGGTTAAATTGAAGCTAAATTTGGAAAATGATGTTATGATTATGGAAGATTTGGAGATGATAAATGAACTAGAAAGTGAAGCAATGATTGATTTCGCGTTATCTCCAACACTTAAAAAAAAAAACTTTAATCGGAAAAAAGTAGCAAAACGCGCTACGATTTTGTATAAAGTTAAATGAAGAGAAAAAAGTGTATACGGTGTGGATATTTTCATTTAAACAAAAGTTAACACATCAATATAGACAGCAAATAAGATATTTTGGCATCATTTTAAAAAAATTGTCATAAATTGGTGTCATAAAAAAAAGTAGCAAAGAAACCATGCGATTATGCAAGATAATATGAATGAGGTTAAATTGGAGCGAAATTTGGAAAATGGTGTTATGATTGTAAAAGATATGGAGATGATAAATGAACTAGAAAGTGAAGCCATGATTGATTTCGCGTTATCTCCGACACTTAAAAAAAAAAACCTTACTTGGAAAAAAGTAGCAAAACGCGCTACGATTTTGTGTAAAGTTAAATGAGGAGAAAAAAGTGTATACGGTGTGGATATTTGCATTTAAACAAAAGTTAACACACCAATATAGACAGCAAATTAGAAATTTTGGCATCATTTCAAAAAATTGTTAAAAATTGCTGTCATAAAAAAAAAGTAGCAAAGAAACCATAAGATTATGCTAGATAATATGAATGAGGTTAAATTGGAGCAAAAATTTGGAAAATGGTGTTATAATTGTGAAAGATTTGGAGATGATAAATGAACTAGAAAGTGAAGCCATGATTGATTTCGCGTTATCTCCAACACTTAAAAAAAAAAAAAAAAACCTTAATCGGAAAAAAGTAGCAAAACGCGCTACGATTTTGTGTAAAGTTAATAAGAAGAAAAAAGTGTATACAGTGTGGATATTTGCATTTAAAAAAAAGTTAACACACCAATTTAGACAGCAAATAAGATATTTTGGCATCATTTTAAAAAAATTGTCATAAATTAGTGTCATCAAAAAAAAGTAGCAAAGAAACCATACGATTATGATTGATATTATGAATGAGGTTAAATTGGAGAGAAATTTGGAAAATGGTGTTATAATTGTGAAAGATTTGGAGATGATAAATAAACTAGAAAGTCAAGCCATGATTGATTTGGCGTTATCTCCAACCCATTAAAAAAAAAAAAAAAAAAAAAAAAAAAAAAAAAAAAAAAAAAAACTTAATTGGAAAAAAGTAGCAAAACGCGCTACGATTTTGTGTAAAATTAAATGAGGAGAAAAAATTGTATACGTTGTGGATATTTCCATTTAAACAAAAGTTAACAACAATATAGACAGCAAATAAGAAATTTTGGCATCATTTTTAAAAAAATTGTTAAAAATTGGTGTCATAAAAAAAAGTAGCAAAGAAACAATACGATTATGCTAGATAATATGAATGAGGTTAAATTGCAGCTAAATTTGGAAAATAGTGTTATGATTGTGAAATATTTGGAGATGATAAATGAACTAGAAAGTGAAGCCATGGTTGATTTCGCGTTATCTCCAACACTTAAAAAAAAAAAAAAAAACCTTAAACGGAAAAAAGTAGCAAAACGCGCTACGATTTTGTGTAAAGTTAAATGAAGAGAAAATAGTGTATACGGTGTGGATATTTGTATTTAAACAAAAGTTAACACACCAATATAGACAGCAAATAAGAAATTTTGGCATCATTTTAAAAAAAATGTTAAAAATTGGTGTCATAAAAAAAAAGTAGTAAAGAAACCATATGATTATGCTAGATAATATGAATGAGGTTAAATTGGAGCGAAATTTGGAAAATGGTGTTATAATTGTGAAAGATTTGGAGATGATAAATGAACTAGAAAGTGAAACCATGATTGATTTCGCGTTATCTCCAACAATTAAAAAAAAAAAAAACCTTAATCGGAAAAAAGTAGCAAAACGCGCTACGATTTTGTGTAAAATTAAATGAGGAGAGAAAATGTATACAGTGTGGATATTTGCATTTAAACAAAAGTTAACACACCAATATAGACAGCAAATAAGATATTTTGGCATCATTTTAAAAAAAATTGTAATAAATTGGTGTCATCAAAAAAAAGTAGCAAGGAAACCATACGATTAAGCAAGATAATATGAATGAGGTTAAATTGGAGCGAAATTTAGAAAATCGTGTTATGATTGTAAAAGATTTGGAGATGATAAATGAACTAGAAATTGAAGCCATGATTGATTTCGCGTTATCTCCTACACTTAAAAAAAAATCCCTTAATCGGAAAAAAGTAGCAAAATGCGCTACGATTTTGTGTAAAGTTAAATGAGGAGAAAAAAGTGTATACGGTGTGGATATTTGCATTTAAACAAAAGTTAACACACCAATATAGACAGCAAATAAGAAATTTTTGCATCATTTTTAAAAAAATTGTTAAAAGTCGGTGTCATCAAAAAAAAAAAGTAGCAAAGAAACCATACGATTATGCTAGATAATATGAATGAGGTTAAATTGGAGCGAAATTTGAAAAATGGTGTTCTAATTGTGAAAAGATTTTGAGATAATAAATGAACTAGAAAGTGAAGCCATGATTGATTTCGTGTTATCTCCGACAATTAAAAAAAAAAAACCTTAATCGGAAAAAAGTAGCAAAACGCGCTATGATTTTGTGTAAAGTTAAATGAGAAGAAAAAAGTGTATACGGTGTGGATATTTGCATTTAAATAAAAGTTAACACACCAATATAGACAGCAAATTAGAAATTTTGGCATCATTTCAAAAAATTGTTAAAAATTGCTGTCATAAAAAAAAAGTAGCAAAGAAACCATAAGATTATGCTAGATAATATGAATGAGGTTAAATTGGAGCAAAAATTGGGAAAATGGTGTTATTATTGTGAAAGATTTGGAGATGATAAATGAACTAGAAAGTGAAGCCATGATTGATTTCGCGTTATCTCCAACACTTAAAAAAAAAAAAAAAAAACTTTAATCGGAAAAAAGTAGCAAAACGCGTTACGATTTTGTGTAAAGTTAATGAGAAGAAAAAAGTGTATACAGTGTGGATATTTGCATTTAAACAAAAGTTAACACACAAATTTAGACAGCAAATAAGATATTTTGGCATCATTTTAAAAAAATTGTCATAAATTAGTGTCATAAAAAAAAAGTAGCAAAGAAACCATACGATTATGATTGATATTATGAATGAGGTTAAATTGGAGAGAAATTTGGAAAATGGTGTTATAATTGTGAAAGATTTGGAGTTGATAAATAAACTAGAAAGTCAAGCCATGATTGATTTCGCGTTATCTCCAACAGATAAAAAAATAAAAAATAATAAAAAAAAAACTTAATTGGAAAAAAGTAGCAAAACGCGCTACGATTTTGTGTAAAATTAAATGAGGAGAAAAAAGTGTATACGGTATGGATATTTACATTTAAACAAAAGTTAACAACAATATAGACAACAAATAAGAAATTTTGGCATCATTTTTAAAAAATTGTTAAAAATTGGTGTCATAAAAAAAAAGTAGCAAAGAAACTGTACGATTATGCTAGATAATATGAATGAGGTTAAATTGGAGCAAAATTTGGAAAATGGTGTTATGATTGTGAAAGATTTGGAGATGATAAATGAACTAGAAAGTGAAGCCATGATTAATTTCGCGTTATCTCCAACACTTAAAGAAAAAAAAAAAAAAAAAAACCTTAATCGGAAAAAAGTAGCAAAACGCGCTACAATTTTGTGTAAAGTTAATGAGAAGAAAAAAGTGTATACAGTGTGGATATTTGCATTTAAACAAAAGTTAACACATCAATTTAGACAGCAAATAAGATATTTTGGCATCATTTTAAAAAATTGTCATAAATTAGTGTCATAAAAAAAAGTAGCAAAGAAACCATACGATTATGATTGATATTATGAATGAGGTTAAATTGGAGAGAAATTTGGAAAATGGTGTTATAATTGTGAAAGATTTGGAGATGATAAATAAACTAGAAAGTCAAGCCATGATTGATTTCGCGTTATCTCCAACCCATAAAAAAAAAAAAAAAAAAAAAAAAAAAAAAAAAAAAAAAAAAACTTAATTGGAAAAAAGTAGCAAAACGCGTTACGATTTTGTGTAAAATTAAATGAGGAGAAAAAAGTGTATACGGTGTGGATATTTACATTTAAACAAAAGTTAACAACAATATAGACAACAAATAAGAAATTTTGGCATCATTTTTAAAAAATTGTTAAAAATTGGTGTCATAAAAAAAAGTAGCAAAGAAACCGTACGATTATGCTAGATAATATGAATGAGGTTAAATTGGAGCAAAATTTGGAAAAAGGTGTTATGATTGTGAAAGATTTGGAGATGATAAATGAACTAGAAAGTGAAGCCATGATTGATTTCGCGTTATCTCCAACACTTAAAAAAAAAAAAAAAACCTTAATCGGAAAAAGTAATAAAACGCGCTACGATTTTGTGTAAAGTTTAGTGAGGAGAAAAAAGTGTATACGGTGTGGATATTTGCATTTAAACAAAAGTTAACACACCAATATAGACAATAAATAAGAAATTTTGGCATCATTTTTCTAAAAAATTATTAAAAATTGGTGTCATCAAAAAAAGTAGCAAAGAAACCATACGATTATGCTAGATAATATGAATGAAGTTAAATTGGAGCGAAATTTGGAAAATGGTGTTATTAGTGTTAAAATATTTAGAGATAATAAATGAACTAAAAAGTGAAGCCATGATTGATTTCACGTTATCTCCGACACAAAAAAAAAACCCTTAATCGGAAAAAAGTAGCAAAACGCGCTACGATTTTGTGTAAAGTTAAATGAGAAGAAAAAAGTGTATACGGTGTGGATATTTGCATTTAAACAAAAGTTAACACACCAATATAGACAGCAAATAAGAAATTTTGGAATCATTTTTAAAAAAATTGTTAAAAATTGGTGTCATAAAAAAAATGTAGCAAAGAAACATACGATTATGCAAGATAATATGAATGAGGTTAAATTGGAGCTAAATTTGGAAACTGGTGTTATGATTGTGAAATATTTGGAGATGATAAATGAACTAGAAAGTGAATCCATGATTGATTTCGCGTTATCTCCAACACTAAAAAAAAAAAAAAAAAAACTTTAATCGGAAAAAAGTAGCAAAACGCGCTACGATTTTGTGTAAAGTTAAATGAAGAGAAAATAGTGTATACGGTGTGGATATTTGTATTTAAACAAAAGTTAACACACCAATATAGACAGCAAATAAGAAATTTTGGCATCATTTTAAAAAAAAATGTTAAAAATTGGTGTCATAAAAAAAAATTAGCAAAGAAACCATACGATTATGCTAGATAATATGAATGAGGTTAAATTGGAGTGAAATTTGGAAAATGGTGTTATAATTGTGAAAGATTTGGAGATGATAAATGAACTAGAAAGTGAAGCCATGATTGATTTCGCGTTATCTCCAACACTTAAAAAAAAAAAAAAAACTTTAATCGGAAATAAGTAGCAAAACGCGCTACGATTTTGTGTAAAATTAAATGAGGAGAGAAAAGTGTTTACAGTATGGATATTTGCATTTAAACAAAAGTTAACACACCAATATAGACAGCAAATAACCTATTTTGGCATCATTTTAAAAAAATTGTCATAAATTGGTGTAATAAAAAAAAAAAGTAGCAAGGAAACCATACGATTATGCAAGATAACATGAATGAGGTTAAATTGGAGCGAAATTTAGAAAATCGTGTTATGATTGTAAAAGATTTGGAGATGATAAATGAACTAGAAAGTGAAGCCATGATTGATTTCGCGTTATCTCCGACACTTAAAAAAAAAACCCTTAATCGGAAAAAAGTAGCAAAACGCTCTACTATTTTGTGTATAGTTAAATGAGAAGAAAAAAGTGTATACGGTGTGGATATTTGCATTTAAACAAAAGTTAACACACCAATACAGACAGCAAATAAGAAATTTTGGCATCATTTTAAAAAAATTGTTAAAAATTGGTGTCATCAAAAAAAAGTAGCAAAGAAACCATTCGATTATGCTAGATTATATGAATGGGATTAAATTGGAGCGAAATTTGGAAAATGATGTTATAATTGTGAAAGATTTGGAGATGATAAATGAACTAGAAAGTGAAGCCATGATTGATTTCGCGTTATCTCCAAAACTTAAAAAAAACCTTAATAGGAAAAAAGTAGCAAAACGCACTACGATTTTGTATAAAGTTAAATGAAGAGAAAAAAGTGTATACGGTGTGGATATTTTCATTTAAACAAAAGTTAACACATCAATATAGACAGCAAATAAGATATTTTGGCATCATTTTAAAAAAATTATCATAAATTGGTGTCATAAAAAAAAGTAGCAAAGAAACCATGCGATTATGCAAGATAATATGAATGAGGTTAAATTGGAGTGAAATTTGGAAAATGGTGTTATGATTGTAAAAGATTTGGAGATGATAAATGAACTAGAAAGTGAAGCCATGATTGATTTCGCGTTATCTCCGACACTTAAAAAAAAAATCCCTTAATCGGAAAAAAGTAGCAAAATGCGCTACGATTTTGTGTAAAGTTAAATGAGGAGAAAAAAGTGTATACGGTGTGGATATTTGCATTTAAACAAAAGTTAACACACCAATATAAACAGCAAATAAGAAATTTTTGCATCATTTTTAAAAAATTGTTAAAAGTCGGTGTCATCAAAAAAAAAGTAGCAAAGAAACCATACGATTATGATAGATAATATGAATGAGGTTAAATTGGAGCGAAATTTGGAAAATGGTGTTCTAATTGTGAAAAGATTTTGAGATAATAAATGAACTAGAAAGTGAAGCCATGATTGATTTCATGTTATCTCCGACATTTAAAAAAAAAACCTTAGTCAGAAAAAAGTAGCAAAACGCGCTACGATTTTGTGTAAAGTTAAATGAGAAGAAAAAAGTGTATACGGTGTGGATATTTGCATTTAAATAAAAGTTAACACACCAATATAGACAGCAAATTAGAAATTGTGGCATCATTTCAAAAAATTGTTAAAAATTGGTGTCATAAAAAAAAAGTAGCAAAGTAACCATAAGATTATGCTAGATAATATGAATGAGGTTAAATTGGAGCAAAAATTTGGAAAATGGTGTTATAATTGTGAAAGATTTGGAGATGATAAATGAACTAGAAAGTGAAGCCATGATTGATTTCGCGTTATCTCCAACACTTTAAAAAAAAAAAAAAAAAAAACCTTAATCGGAAAAAAGTAGCAAAACGCGCTACGATTTTGTGTAAAGTTAATGAGAAGAAAAAAGTGTATACAGTGTGGATATTTGCATTTAAACAAAAGTTAACACACCAATTTAGACAGCAAATAAGATATTTTGGCATCATTTTAAAAAAATTGTCATAAATTAGTGTCATAAAAAAAAGTAGCAAAGAAACCATACGATTATGATTGATATTATGAATGAGGTTAAATTGGAGAGAAATTTGGAAAATGGTGTTATAATTGTGAAAGATTTGGAGATGATAAATAAACTAGAAAGTCAAGCCATGATTGATTTCGCGTTATCTCCAACCCATAAAAAAAAAAAAAAAAAAAAAAAAAAAAAAAAAAAAAAAAAAAAAAACTTAATTGGAAAAAAGTAGCAAAACGCGCTACGATTTTGTGTAAAATTAAATGAGGAGGAAAAAGTGTATACGTTGTGGATATTTACATTTAAACAAAAGTTAACAACAATATAGACAGCAAATAAGAAATTTTGGCATCATTTTTAAAAAAATTGTTAAAAATTGGTGTCATAAAAAAAAAGTAACAAAGAAACAATACGATTATGCTGATTTCGCGTTAACTCCAACATTTAAAAAAAAAAAAAAAAAAACTTAATCGGAAAAAAGTAGCAAAACGCTACGATTTTGTGTAAAGTTAAATGAGGAGAAAAAAGTGTATACGGTATGGATATTTGCATTTAAATAAAAGTTAACACACAAATATAGACAACAAATAAGAAATTTTGGTATCATTTTAAAAAAATTGTTAAAAATTGGTGTCATAAAAAAAAGTAGCAAAGAAATCATACGATTATGCTAGATAATATGAATGAGGTTAAATTGGAGCTAAATTTTGAAAATGGTGTTATGATTGTGAAAGATTTGGAGATGATAAATGAACTAGAAAGTGAAGCCATGATCGATTTCGCGTTATCTCCAACACTTAAAAAAAAAAAAAAAAAAAAAAAAAACTTTAATCGGAAATAAGTAGCAAAACGCGCTACGATATTGTGTAAAATTAAATGAAAAGAAAAAAAGTGTAAACGGTGTGGATATTTGCATTTAAACAAAAGTTAACACACCAATATAGACATAAAATAATATATTTTAGCATCATTTTAAAAAAATTGTCATAAATTGGTGTCATAAAAAAAGTAGCAAAGAAACAATACGATTATGTAAGATAATATGAATGAGGTTAAATTGGTGCGAAATTTGGAAAATGGTGTTATGATTGTAAAAGATTTGGAGATGATAAATGAACTAGAAAGTGAAGCCATGATTGATTTTGCGTTATCTCCGACACTTAAAAAAAAATTCCCTTAATCGGAAAAAAGTAGCAAAACGCGCTACGATTTTGTGTAAAGTTAAATGAGGAGAAAAAAGTGTATACGGTGTGGATATTTACATTTAAACAAAAGTAAACACACCAATATAGATAGCAAATAAGATATTTTGGCATCATTTTAAAAAAAAATGTCATAAATTTGTGTCATAAAAAAAAAGTAGCAAAGAAACCATACGATTATGCTAGATAATATGAATGAGGTTAAATTGAAGCGAAATTTGTAAAATGGTGTTATGATTGTGAAAGATTTGGAGATGATAAATGAACTAGAAAGTGAAGCCGTGATTGATTTCGCGTTATCTCCGACACTTAAAAAAAAACCCTTAATCGAAAAAAAGTAGCAAAACGCGCTAAGATTTTGTGTAACGTTAAATGAGGAGAAAAAAGTGTATACGGTGTGGATATTTGAATTTAAACAAAAGTTAACACACCAATATAGACAGCAAATAAGATATTTTGGCATCATTTTAAAAAAAATGTCATAAATTGGTGTCATAAAAAAAAAGTAGCAAAGAAACCATACGATTATGCTAGATAATATGAATGAGGTTAAATTGGAGCTAAATTTGGAAAATGGTGTTATGATTGTGAAAGATTTGGAGATGATAAATGAACTAGAAAGTGAAGCCATGATTGATTTTGCGTTATCTCCAACACTTAAAAAAAAAAAAACTTTAATCGGAAAAAAGTAGCAAAACGCGCTACGATTTTGTGTAAAATTAAATGAAAAGAAAAAAGTGTAAACGGTGTGGATATTTGCATTTAAACAAAAGTTAATACACCAATATAGACAGCAAATAAGATATTTTGGCATCATTTTAAAAAAATTGTCATAAATTGGTGTCATAAAAAAAAGTAGCAAAGAAACAATACGATTATGCAAGATAATATGAATGAGGTTAAATTGGAGCGAAATTTGGAAAATGGTGTTATGATTGTAAAAGATTTGGAGATGATAAATGAACTAGAAAGTGAAGCCATGATTGATTTTGCGTTCTCTCCGACACTTAAAAAAAAATTCCTTTAATCGGAAAAAAGTAGCAAAACGCGCTACGATTTTGTGTAAAGTTAAATGAGGAGAAAAAAGTGTATACGGTGTGGATATTTGCATTTAAACAAAAGTTAACACACCAATATAGATAGCAAATAAGATACTTTGGCATCATTTTTTAAAAAATGTCATAAATTGGTGTCATAAAAAAAATTAGCAAAGAAAACATACGATTATGCTAGATAATATGAATGAGGTTAAATTGAAGCTAAATTTGTAAAATGGTGTTATGCTTGTGAAAGATTTGGAGATGATAAATGAACTAGAAAGTGAAGCCATGATTGATTTCGCGTTATCTCCGACACTTAAAAAAAAACCCTTAATCGGAAAAAAGTAGCAAAACGCGCTACTATTTTGTGTAAAGTTAAATGAGGAGAAAAAAGTGTATACGGTGTGGATATTTGCATTTAAACAAAAGTTAACACACCAATATAGACATCAAATAAGAAATTTTAGCATCATTTAAAAAAAATGTTAAAAATTGGTGTCATCAAAAAAAAGTAGCAAAGAAACCATACGATTATGCTAGATAATATGAATGAGAAATTGGAGCGAAATTTAGAAAATGGTGTTATAATTGTGAAAGATTTGGAGATGATAAATGAACTAGAAAGTGAAGCCATGATTGATTTCGGCGTTATCTCCGACACTTAAAAAAAAAACCCTTAATCGGAAAAAAGTAGCAAAACGCTCTACTATTTTGTGTATAGTTAAATGAGAAGAAAAAAGTGTATACGGTGTGGATATTTGCATTTAAACAAAAGTTAACACACCAATATAGACAGCAAATAAGAAATTTTGGCATCATTTTAAAAAAATTGTTAAAAGTTGGTGTCATAAAAAAAAAGTAGTAAAGAAACTATACGATTATGCTAGATAATATGAATGAGGTTAAATTGGAGCGAAATTTGGAAAATGGTGTCATAATTGTGAAAAATTTGGAGATGATTGTTAGAGCAAAATGTCTAACGCTTGATTTTTATTTGTTTTGAAATCTGTTTAAGTGTTTTGGTTTTGCGACAATATGTATTCCGTGATTAGTCATTGCCGGAGAAAAAGTTAAATCCGACAATAGCATTGACGGATTGACTTGGTCAACTCATTTAGAGTATTGTCGCATAAGGCTTACTTAAGCTAGTCTATAAATAGGATTAGTTAGTTTATTTGTAAGCATAAGTCTTTTGTAATATTCCACAGAATTCTCTCTGTGTTTTGGTGAATACAAAAGCAGTTTGATTCAATCGTATTCTTCATATACTCTATATCGTTTCTTGTGTGTAGCTTAGTATTCCGCATTTGCTATACTCGTTCTAATTGTGATTCGTGATCCTACGGCACAACAAAGTGGTATCAGAGCCGTACGATTGATCGATTAGAGGTTGAATTTGAGGTATCTAATTGATTCGAAGGACTCGGAAGCTTCAAGTTGATTTGTATTGTTGCAATTTGGCGTAATTTATTGATTTGGACGAATTACGATATCAAGTGATTTCAAATTACTTCGGATTTGAGGAATTTTATCAAAATTAGCTGGTGATTATTACTGTACGTAATTCTGTGATCATAATTCATCTGAATTAGATCTGATTTTCTCATTTTGATCTTTGATTACTTACGTACTTATCGTCAAATTGTACGGATTCATAAATTTGACGGTAAAAGATCAAATTGAGTAAATACGAGTGTCAGAAATTGAATTTCGAGTTCAGTGAAGAAAATTTTAGCAAAAACAAGCTAAAATTGAAGGTTTTACAACACTTTTACATTTCTGGAAATTTTGTCCGTGATTAGCTTTCCGACATTAGCGAATAACCGTTTTTCTCCGTGATTGAATCTGGGGGGGGATTTTCAAAATATCCGACAATAAGGCATTGTCGCATGAACAGTAGAGTTTTATTCACGGACTGTGATTAGTATTCTCGGATTGTGATTGACGGATAAACAGTACTTGTTTATTCACGGATTCTTATTAACGGATTGTGTTATTGTCGTATAAATAGTAAATTTGTTATTCACGGATTGTTAGTATTGGACTTAGGATTCACGGAGTGTTGTTATTGACGGACTACTAGTTAAGGTTTGGTATTGACGGATTGTGATTCACGCATAAGTCATATTCTCGGATCATTGACTTAGTTTGACCAGGTTATTCTCGGAAGTTGGTATTCTCGGATTAAGTGTGAAATTTTTCTAAGTGTTTTCAAAATGCCACATGCAAATTGGCAAGCCATGATGAAGAGTGAACAAGAGACTGGAACTACAACCAAACCACCAAAGTTCTTATGTCAGAATGATTATGATGATTGGAGGTATCGGTTTGAGTCTTTTATTGCTCTATATGATCCGGATTTAATGATTCCTATCTTGGAACAATACATTCATCCTAGAGCTGAAGGATTTATAGGGATAATAATCCTCCTCCCAAGTCACTCAAAATGATGACTTCTGATGAAAGGAAAGAACATGATCGAGACAAGAAAGCTAAGTCGGTTATCTCTATGAGTCTTCCTAGTGATGTTCTGTGACACCCGTCAAATTAGGACTAGTGTTTAGTGCCTAATCAAGTTTTAATACATGTAATTAGTTCTGTGTTAGGCTAATTAATGTATCAATCATACACGGCTAATTAAATAATACAATATTATTTAGTAACACTATTATATCTCAATAATATTATTTTTATAATATTTTGTATTCAATTCATATCGTACAACAACGTCTACGCGACTAAAATATTAAACGCACAAACAAGATGAAACAAGTTAAGTTATATTATATAACTCAACTAATAAGTATTTGGCTAAATATTTCAACGAAAATATTAAACAATTATTCGTATTTTAAAACATACGATTAAACGTATAAAATAATTATTTAATGTGTAAATGATCGGGAAAACGAACACCACACGGAGCGCAAATGCGAGGAACAAATTTGGGACACACCCACAAGGGGTGGGCCCCACGAAAATTCTGCCCAAAATGGGTGGGGAAACCCATTTCACCACCACTTTCATCTTCTCTTTCTCTCTCTCTCTCTCATTTACTCTCAAAAACCCACCTAACCAACATCACACAAAATCATCAAAAAGCAACACCAAACGGCATTAAATCGCTAAAGTTTTTGAAGAAAAAGAATCACCACGCAACGATCTACATTTCTATTTTTTCGGATTTTCGTTTCGCCACTTTGTAAGTTTCCGACAAATTCTCGAAATTTCTCGTTTTAGCTTATTTTTACATATTATTGGGTTATTCAAGTATATATATGCCTATTAAACAAGTGAAACACGAATTTACAGCTTAAAAACGGGTTAAATTTGAGTTATGGGTTGGAAAACGTCATCAGTCGCTGGGTTCTGTTTTGGTGTTCATCTTTGCGACACAAGCCTTATGTCGCATAAAAGCCCTTGTGTCGTATCTTGTGTCGTAAAAACCTTGTTGTGTCGGACCTGTTGCGACACAAAGTTATGTCGCACCTTATGTCGCAAATCCCATGCGACACAATCACTATGTCGCTGTTAAATCAGCATCGAATGCTTATGCGACACAATCCTTGTGTCGCTAAGCTCTTGTGTCGCACTTATATACGACACAACCCTTGTGTCGCATGACAAATTATTGTGTCGCATATTGTGTCGCATAAAACAGAATGTTGAAAACTCAGATTTTTACTAAGTGTCGAGACCTGGAATTTGTCACTTGATTTCACCCAATTTCAAGTCCAGATGTGTTTTTCACCAAAGCAATATAGTGACCCCAACCAGGGGCTCTGCCCCTTGGACCCCGCCAGGGGCTGCCGCCCCTTGGACCCCGCTACCAGGGGCACTGCCCCCGGACCCCCGTACTTAGATTCCGTAAGCACATTTCTCACCAAGTGTCAAACTGTACAACTTCAAAAATCTTACACGATACAACTTTTCAAACATAATGGAATTTGCTTTTCAAGTATAACGCTTCGAAATCAATGTGATAACATCAAGACTATTATTACAATTAATCACCAACGGGCCGTACACGTTTTCAAACATACAATTCAATCAACCAAATCGTAGTAATTTGGGCAAGTCAATCAACCAAATCGGGGTAATTTGGACAAACAACTACAAAGGTAGTCTTTCGAGATGCCTAAACAATTAATAACCATCGCGTGTCATGGACACCTTCAGGTTTCAAGTCTTCGGACCACACTTCAAGGCAAATCAATTCAAGTTATTAATTCAAACTTTCAAGACTCAGGTGAGTCTCATGGCCCCTATTTTACTGCTTTTCAATCAGGGGTGTGATATTATTGCTCATTTTGTTTTACAAGTTGAACGCAAGTACAAACCAAATCAAATACTACATGAGTTTCAAGCTAATCAATTTAAAGTCCTCCATAGCATAGTCTGGTAATACGTAGTAGCGTGAATGTTAGTATATGATATCATATAGGATTGACAATCCTCGTCCGGGTTAGCACGCACTAACTAGTCAAATGGACGTATTAGCATTTGGGAAGACGAGTGTGGATTAGGCACTCGTAGGAGGCATTTCAAGTTAGGTTTCCTTAAGTGGGCCCGACAACTCAAGTTAAGCTCAGACTATGTGCTCATGGCTGTATAACTTTTATTTTGCTTAATTGCTTTATAAATTCAATTATAAATCTTGCGGTTCATACAAATATGTGTTGACATACAAACCTGTGAGCTCACCAGCGTTTCGCTGACCCATTTTAGCATGTATCACAGGTGACCAGCAGTTTGTTGGACTGATCAAGTAAGGATCAATTAGCTCGAATCATCATGCAAACAATCAGAGATTTAGCTGCATTATTATATTTTGTATAGATTAATTATGTACTTAAATCTCTCAATTTCGAACCGAGCTAATGTAAACAATATTTTTGATGTAAACTTTGTTTTTATCAATACAAGTTAAAACGACGCATATAGTGGTCGTTCATTATATAACTTTGTGCTGTGATTATTGATTCGTAACACCCAAATCGTGCTTCCGCTAAACAATAAATTTGGGGGTGTTACATGTTCTTGCTGGTTGGAAAGATTTGGGTACTGCATATGAGCTTTATAAAGCAATGGAGAAACGTTTTGCTGGTAACAACAAGTTGAAGAAAAGTAAACGTGACTTGTTAAAAAAGCAATGGGATGTATTCACATGCATGCCAAATGAATCTTTTAATGACTTAATTGTCCGATACTCCCAGTTAATCAGTGAGCTCAAAAGCCATGGTTTGATTTTGGAACGTCTTGAAATCAATGAGAAGTTGATTGAAGCCTTACCTTCAAGGTGGGATATTAAGGCTAATATTTTGATGGAAGATGAATCATTGGGTGAATATGCATATGAAGATTTGATCAATAAATTGCAAGTATATGATGTTTCTTTACAGAAAAAGGAGACTGGAAAATTAATGCAATATTCTCAATTTGGTTCTAATAAAGCTTCAGAAACAACGGCTTTGTTTTCTGGTTCTGAAACATTCAATGTTGGGAATTCTAGTGGAACTACAAGTGGATATTCTAGTTATGGATTTTATGGATCTAGGATTTCTTCTGCTACCAATCATCAACAACAAAATTCTAACCAACATGTTTCAAAGATTACTGAAGATCATGCAGCTGTTGTCACAGCTTTTCTATCATCATATGAGGTGTTTATTTCTGGAAAGGTTGGTAATGTAGACTTGACAGAAGAGGATTACGATCAGTTACACCCAGACGATCTTGAAGAAATGGATCTTCAATGGAATCTTGCTATGCTAACAAGAAAGGTTAAGAAGTTTCTTCAAAGAACTGGAAAAAGCAAGTTGGGGGGTAAACCAGGATTTGATAAATCAAAGGTTCGGTGTTACAACTGTCAGAATTTTGGACACTTTGCCCGGGAATGTGAGAAAAGCAAAGCACCTACTTCTGGTTTCACCAAGCCTTCTACCTCCAAAACATATTCTTCTTCAACTCAACCACAATTTTCTGGAAAAGATACAGCTCCTGCTCCCACATCATCAGCACTGGTTTCCATAGTAGACGAATTATATGATTGGAGTGCGCATGTGGAGGAATACTCTCAGAATCAAGCTTTCATGGCACATGTCTCTGAGGTTGATTCTGCTCCATTTGAACAAATTTGTTCAAAATGTACTGACTTGAGTGATCAACTCAGTCTTTACACAACTCAAAATCAACAGCTTTTAACTGACATTGAACTGATTAAAAATCAAAATAAGGAGTTGGTGGAAAACAATAAGCTTTTAACTAAGCGTTTTGAGTCAACTGATGTTGAGACACATGATTTGAAAGCTAAAATTTTAAATCAGCAAACCATCATAAACAGTTATTTGACTGAGATGGATTTACTTAAACAAGAAAAATCTGAAGCTGAATCTAAAATTTTAGAACTTGAAAGACAATTGTTGAATGTTTCTACATCAGCAGTGGTTTTTGATGAAATCATCCATAAACAGCGTTTAGATACCAAATCTAAATCTGGTCTTGGATATCAAAGTGATTTTCAAGCAAAAACCAAAGCATCAAAGGCAGCTTCTAAAGCTGGAATTGAATATCATTTTGTTCCACCACCAAAATCTTATTTTCAATTGCCAGTTAAAGATGAATCTGATTTTGAGTTTGTATACGGGAAGGGAAAAGTTGATGACTCAAAACCTCAAGATGAATTAACTCAAAAGGTTTCTTCTAATGAGAGTTCTGAATCACCAAATGAAATCAATTCACCAGATTTTTCTCATCAAACTTCTGAGATGAAGAAAAATGATTGTGATGATTGCGCAAATAATAAGAAGTGTGATTTGAAACAAAATAATAAAGAAAAATCTAAAACTTGTGAAATTCCAAAACAAGTTACTAAGATTTTAAAAAGACCTTCTTCTCCAAAAGAATCGCAATCATCTTCTTCATCAACAAAAGGTCAAAATCATGCTTTAAAACCTGACTCTTCAACATGTGAAGCCTCTACAAGTAAAAGTTCACATCATGGTTCTCAAACTCGTTTTCATACTCGAAGAAAGTATGAAACACGAAGTTGTTTTTATTGTAGTATTTGTGGACATCTTTTGAATGACTGTCATAAACTTGCTAAAAAACGTTCGAGAGAACATTTGAAGCAAGTTAACTTTTCAAATGTCAACAATGTTTCAAAAACATCTCATGATAACCCACAAAAATCGAGAACAAATACTTTTGTTTCTTCAAAGAAGAAATCATCATCTAATGATACGTCAATTAATCACTCAAAAGATTTCAAAAAGAATTTCAAAGAGATTGACGTTTTCATCTTAGATGAAATCACTGGACGACCCAAAGCCTCCAAGGCTTGGGTCTCCATTAGCAACTAACTGTTTCCATCAAATGTCTTGCAGTCATCCCGAGCTATCGATAATGTGTGGTATATTGATAGTGACTGCTCAAGACATATGACCGGGAATCTCTCCTTACTTGAGGATGTTAAAATTAAAAATGGAGGGTTTGTTGCGTTTGCGGGAGATAAAGGAGGAATGATTTCAGGCGAAGGAACAGTTACGAATGGTGAAATCAGTTTTGACAAAGTGAATTATGTTGAACAACTTCAACATAATTTACTGAGTGTTTCACAGGTCTATGACAAAAAGCTGTCAACATGGTTCAATGAAGAGGAATGTTTGATTCTCAAACCAGGATTTGTTGTGCCAAAGGAATGGATTCTTATGAGGGCTCCTAGGGTTTAAAGATATGTATGTCCTAGATATGCGTTCTATAACTCATTCAATGGAGCATACTTGTTTGTTGTCAAAAGCATCAGAAAAGGACTCAGTTTTATGGCACAGAAGGATGGGTCATATCAACTTTAGGAAAATGAACTTTTTAGTCAAAAATGATTTAGTGATTGGAGTTCCTAAACAGACTTTTTCACTAAATGATCATTGTATTTCCTGTAAAAAAGGAAAACAAACTAAAATGTCTCATAAACCTAAGTTGGTGAATTCCATTAACACTCTATTGCAACTTCTCCATATGGATTTGTTTGGCCCAGTTAGTGTGAGGAGTATAGGTGGTAAATCCTATTGCTTGGTAATCACAGATGATTACTCAAGATTTTCATGGGTTTACTTTCTAAGTACCAAAGATGAGACGGCTAAGAAAATTAAGTATCTGATTTTACGATTAGAGACTTTATTTTCGTTAAAAGTAAAGAGGATAAGAAGTGATAATGGAACGGAATTTAAGAACTACATCATGGAAATGTTTTGTCTTCAACACGGTATTTCACAACAATTCAGTGCTTCTCGAACTCCACAGCAAAATGGAGTTGCAGAAAGAAAGAACATAACGTTGATCGAAGCTGCAAGAACTATGCTTTCGGATGCAAAATTACCAACAACTTTCTGGGCAGAAGCAGTTAATATGGCTTGTTTCGTGTTAAATAGAGTTCATGTGGTCAAAGACAAGATGAAAACGAGTTATGAGTCATTGAATAATCGGAAGCCAAATATTCATTTTCTGGAACCTTTTGGATGCCCGTGTTTATTGTTAAAAACTAAGGATCGTCTTTCAAAATTTGATGAGAAATCTTAATCTGGGTTTTTCTTAGGTTACTCAGCAAATTCTCAAAACAAAAAAGTTTATAACACGGCATCTTATCGAATAGAAGAGTGCTATGAGGTTGAATTCTTATGGTATTCATCTCCATCCGATGGGATAGGTCCAGAATGGTTATTTGACTATGACTCGTTCTCCAATTCTCTTGCTCATTTTCAAAATGATGTGTCATCTCCTGTTGAAGATTATGATGATTCTTCTGATTTTATTATTCCGGTTCTTTCTTCTCCTGATGAGCCGCTTCTTTCTCCTGTCACACCAGTGTCTACTTTTAATCTTACTCCTCCACAATCAACAGAAGAATCTGTTGCTCAAGAACCTTCTTCAACTATGGCAAATGATGAAGATGACACAATTTCAAATCCTGATGATACTGAAGTTTTTCAAGAACCTTCTACCGAACTAGATGATACCATCAATGATGATTCTAGTGATGAAGTAGTGAGTAATCCTGAGGATTCACATTTAGGAACCAACTTGAATGTGGAACCTGTTCCTACTTTGCGTGTTAATTCTGAGCATAAACATCCACTCACAAATGTGATTGGAGCTGTTTCTGATGGAATCAAAACTTGACATCAACACAAGACTTCTGCTTGTTTCTTATCACAGATTGAACCAAAGAATGTTCAGATAGCTTTGTCAGATTCTTCTTAGGTTCAAGCAATGCAAGAAGAATTGCAACAGTTTGTTAAGTTGCAAGTTTGGACATTGGTGGAACCTCCCAAGGATATTCATCCAATTGGCACGCGTTGGGTTTTTAGAAATAAGAAAGATGATCGAGGGATAGTGGTTCGCAATAAAGCAAGATTAGTGGTTCAAGGATTCACTCAAATTGAAGGTTTGGATTATGATGAAGTTTTTGCTCCGGTTGCTAGACTTGAATCTATTCGGATTTTTCTAGCATATGCTTCATTCATGAATTTCAAAGTGTATCAGTTAGATGTCAAGTGTGCATTTCTCTATGGGAAAGTGCATGAAGAAGTGTTCGTCAAGCAACCACCGGGTTTTGAAAATCCTCAATTTCCAAATCATGTATTTAGGTTGGATAAGGCCTTATATGGTTTACATCAAGCTCCTCGAGCTTGGTATGAGACCTTATCTTAACATCTTCTAGCTAATGGGTTTTCGAGAGGTCAAATTGATAGTACACTCTTCATTCGGAAAACAAAAGGCGATTTGCTTCTCGTTCAAGTATATGTGGATGACATTAAATTTGGGTCTATGAATGACAGTTTGTGCAAAGAATTCGAGAATATCATGAAGTCTAAGTTTGAGATGAGTTCAATGGGGGAGATGTCCTTCTTTCTAGGTTTGCAAGTTCAGCAACTAGATACGGGCATTTTCATACATCAAACGAAGTATGTTAATGACATCTTAAAGAAATTTAAGATGTTAGTTGCAAAAACTATTTCCACTCCCATTGATCTCGTTGAGAAAATTGGACCTGCTCTCGATGACACACCAACCCATCAAAAATCATACCGTTCAATGATTGGTTCCCTCATGTACTTAACTGCTTCAAGACCTGATATCATGTTTGCTGTGTCTATTTGTTCGCGGTATCAAGCAAATCCCAAAGTTTCACATTTGAGGGCTGTACAGAGAATCTTCAGATTTTTGAAGGGCAAACCTGATCTAGGAACATGGTACTCGAATGATGAAGACTTTGCACTTTCGGCATACTCTGATTCTGACTATGGCGGATGTGGTATTGACTTCAAGTCAACATCAGGAGGATGTCAATTTCTGGGAGATAGACTCGTAACATGGCAATGCAAGAAACAAAATACAGTTTCTAACTCCACTGCGGAGGCAGAATATATTGCCGCTGCCAATTGTTGTTCGCAAATTCTTTGGATTCAACAACTTCGAGATTATGGTCTACTTCTTACCAAAACTCCTTTAAATATTGACAATACTGCAGCCATAAGTATCATACGCAATCCCATTCAACACTCAAAGACAAAACATATTGAAATACGTTTTCACTTTATCAGGGATTGCTATGAGAAAAACTTGATCATTTTGGTTCATGTTGAAACATCGAAACAAAGAGCTGATTTGTTTACCAAAGCTTTTTCAAAATCACGTTTTGAGGAACTCATTTCGATGCTCGGCATGAAACATTTGGATCAAATTAAGTAAACTTTGGATCTTTACAATTATATTTTCTGTTTGCTGTTTGCTTGTTTTCTTTAAAAAAAAATCAAAAATATTTGAAAAATAAAAAATCGGGGGAGATTTTGTGTAAAAAGTTGGGAAATGATAGTACATTGGGAAATGTATTAATAAATAATACTTAAAAGAAATGATAAGTACTATATTTGATATGTTAAGTAGGTTTATATAACATTTTTAAACCAAATTTTCTACTAATTAATTTTATATGTGATATATTGATAGGCATTTTTGCATTTAAAGTATCTAGTCTAAGAAATTTTAACCATATATGCATATTATTTTACATAATCCAAAATATTAATATATGACAATCAAAGGTCTAGTCAAAATGATCAAAGGTTATCAAGAATCTAATTTTCTGAGATTCAATATGATAACAAAATGTCTTAAATTTTGAGGGATTAGTATGTTATGATCTATGATTCAAGGTCTTAATATTATGATATCTGGGGAAATATATTGACTATTTGTTGTACTATGTATAGACCTTAGTTAGTATATTTCTATAAACGGACTTGCAAATATTCCAAAAAGTTCATTTATCAAAACAAAATAAACTCTATCACTCTGTTATACTATGTATAGATCTGTGATACAGTTTATAAGTCCAAACCCGGGGTATGACATATGTGACTAAGTGTCATTCAAACATATGTGTGTACTTCTAAAGATATCATCATATTCTCACTCTTTATATAGAAATACTAACATATTATGAACACAAAAGTATATTAATATTTAGATTATTTAAAGTAATATGCATGCTAATAATAAAAAATTGAGATATTTAAATGCATGAATGCTTAAGAGGACAATAATACCAATAATCACATGTAGAATGATTTTTAGAAAGTATGTTTTATTAATGCTAAGTAAATTTAAAGAGGATCAAAAATACTAACAATCAAAATAGACTTTCATTTCTAAACAATAAAAATAAATACATTCATTTATCCCAATATGATCCCAACTCATGAGATTTACCCCAACAAAAATATGTTGCATTTATTTTTTGTTAGTTTGTTAATACTTAGTTCTTAAAGATTTTTAAATTTTTCAAAATAGCTCAGTTTAATAGTTTAGAACTTATCCAAAGTAGATTTAATTTGATTAAAATGTTTCAATAAAAGTTATTGACGGATACATATTGTCGGACATAATATTCACGGATAATTAAAAAAAAGGGTGGGGGGGAGTGTATAAATATTTCAAAATTTGAAATTCACTCACACTTTACATTTTTCTATCCGACAAACTGATATTCCGACAATAAGTACTCTGACAATACGCAGCCGATTGCTTTCTTCCTCAATTACTTTCTGTGTATTACGTTTCACTCGATTCAGTTCCGACAGACTTAAGCGCCTTCTCATACTGCTTCAATTGGTATGAATTTCCCTCTTTATCTCCTTGTAAATACGTTTTAATCGTTGATTTTATCCGAAAAATACTGTTCATGAACAGTGCCCTAGAAATCGTCCAACAATAGTCATTGACGGATGAACAGTGAATTAGGGTTTTGATGCGTGAATAATCTATTCACGCATGAACAGTGTTCCGTGAGTTTGACCTAGTTGACTTTGACTTGTTTGACCACTGCTTTACGAAAATTCCTTATTATCGCATGAACAGTACTTATTCACGCATGAATAGTACTTCCGACAATGTTATTCTCGGATGATTTTGTTTAAAAAAAATAAAATGTTCTTTTATTAGCTATTGTCATATGAATAAGGTGATTGTCGCATGAATAAGGCTCAAGTGGTTATTGTCGCATGTGTTAAACACTTAGATAATTTTTCAGATTTCTGAAACTTGAAACTTTTAAGTAATATGTTTAGGTCTTTTGCTTAACATATACTTTGTGCAGCTTGTATTTATATATCATGGCAGATCCTGATCCTGTTGCTGCAGTACAACCTGATGTGATAAGGAGACAAGTAATATTTGAAAAAAGGCATAATGCAACAGCATATTTACTTGAGGCACCAGACAAGCCTGAAACCAGGAAATTCTTTCCTATGGTTAGGTTTTTTTACGCTCAAGGATTTCTCATGCCTTAACAGTTCAGGTGGAAAATATCTATGAAGGTCAAATGAATGATTTCTGGCTAACTGCTGCATATCATACGGATGTTCAACCTTCTTGTATTACGGCCACGGTTGATGGAAGACCTCTTGTACTTACTGAGGAATTGATTAGGCATACATTGCAATTTGAAGATGATGTAAATGCTTCAAATGACATTCCACAAAATATTATTGATGACTGTCTTCATCAAATGGGTTGTACAAAAGGTCCTCGAGATGTTCAAATCATGAAAAATCATTTTTGTCCACATTGGAAATTTCTAGCTCATACACTGATTGGTTGCATTTCTCCAAGGAAGGCTGGATTTGATGCAATGAGTTACTACTTAGCTTGTTTAATGACAGCTTTGGTGCTCAACATTCCTTACAATTTCTCAAGATATATCTTTGAGAATTTGGTGGCTAATATAAATGAGGATGGATTTTTCATGTATCCACGATTTCTCCAGTTGATTTTTGATCAACACATTCAAGGAATTACTTACCATGGGGATATTCTACATTACACTCCTATTCCAAAGCGGGTGTTTGCTGACTGTAATAGCTATCGTGGTAAAGCTACTCCACCAACTGTTGAACTCTTTGGACACATCATTGATGAAGTTTTTCTTCCACCACAGATAGACATTCAAATGGATTCAAATGATGATAGTGAGGAAGTTTTGTCTGAGTGGGAGCCAGAACATGAGGAAGATCTTGCTATCAATGAACCTCCGATAGATCATGAGGTTGATAATACTGTTCAACAAGGTCTTGATGCTAGTGATGAGGTTGAATCATCTAGTTCTGAAGATGAGGAACCTATTCGTCCTAAGGCTATTGCAGAATCAATAGCATCTCAAAAGCAGACTGAAGAACGCATAGAGAAGGAAAGACAAGATTTGAGACGTCAACTAGAAGAGGTCCAGGATCCTGAGTATATACCTGAGCCTAGACCTACTCAAAGAAGGAAGTTGATTGTGACAAGAACTTTTTCTTTCGAGATTGGATCTTCTTCTTCTTCATTACCAGTGAATTCTTTAGCAATAACTTCTTCTGAATCTTTGCCTGTATCTTCTTCAGCAATGACTTCTTCTGTATCTCTGCCTGTATCTTCTTCAATGACTTCTTCAGCAATATTTTCTTCTGTCTGTATGCCTGTCACTTCTTCTGAACGTGGTATTTCTACTTCTATTCCTCTTTCTTCATCAATACCTGTTTCTTCATATTCTGCAGCTAATGGAACTTCATCTACCACAACAGCTACTCCTGCTGTGAGTATGGCAGCTTTTGATGCTTCTCTTCAATGAGCTGTTCTTCCATTGATGAGTGTGGTGGATAAGTTGCGAGATGAGTTATTTCATGCTTTACAACGAGTTGGCATTCAGGATGTTCTTATTGCCAATCAGGGTCAACTTATTAATTCCCAGACTTTAAGGATTGAATCACTTGAACAAGAGATCTTTCTTCTGAAATAAAAACTAGGTGATCAGGGGGAGAATGTGCATGATGATGATAACAATAATGCAAATAATGGGGATTAGAATAATGATGATGATCAAGGAAATGCAGGATTAAATGACACAGGTGATGAAGGATTGAATGATGATGTTCAAAATAATAATGTGAGAGTTCAGATGATTCTGATAATAATGGTGGAAATGATGGTGATCAGCCAAATTTTTCTCAGGTAGAACCTTTGAATGTTAAACCAATCAGTTATGTTCCTCCTTTTCTAAGTACTATGGTTTTGACTCCTGAACCAAGTTTTGAGAATATAGAGTTTGATAATCTTGGTATTGAAGACTTAGATACTTTAGATTCTGGAAATATTTTTGATTTTCAAGATGATGATAATCTTGAACTTGAAACGTCAAATTTCGAGCTTGGAGAATCTTCTCATAGATTTGATAAAGAAGAACTTTCGGACAGTGAAGAAGAGGAAGAAATATTGTGTCTCACTCCATTGAATGTTATCATTGATGATTTGATTCCATTTGTAGAGTTGTGTAATAATGGAGATTATGATTTTGATGAGTTTGATGATCCAGAATTTCCTCCAGGGTTTGAACCAGATTTTGATGATGTTCATGTTGAAGATTGGGAAGATTCTGAAGATGAACTTCACCCATAAGGACAATCAAAAGAACAGCCTGATACGGGTACACACGAAGGATTCTGGGTTGATTCTGACGAAGAGAAAGAACCTGAACAAAAATTTCTGTGGTGGTTTCCTAAACATTCTCTGCCTGCAAAACTGAAGACTAAAAAGTTCTTCAAAATTCCTAGGTATGAATGTGTTGGAAGAATAATTCGGTGGAAATATGACAATGATAATAAAGTGTTTATCATCAAGAGAACGGATGGGATTCAATATTTTCATGCAACTTTTAAGGCACTTGGAAAACTTCCAAAATGTGAAGTTAATCATATTGCTTCGATCAACATTGTTAATCACTCGGAAAATGGTCTGATAGATTGGATGGCTGAAGCACTCTATCGGGTGAAGTATCTAAGAAAGATTCCTCTTGAAAAGCTTCCAATTAATTTTTCCAAGTTTGTTAGTTATTGGAAGTATAACGGAAGCACAGGAGAAGCAGAGATTGGATTCTATGACAGAGATTATAGGGGAGATATTATGTGGAATCGAGAAATGATTGTGTATGTATTGGATCCTTTGAGTTTGATAAATCTTTCAAAAGACGATCTGGAAGCTCTGCGAGAAAATCCTATTATCTATGATGATTCATATGATGATCAAGCTATGGCTTTGAAATTTCAACGTGTTGTTGAAGTATGTTGCGCTCAGGGTGTTTATGCTGGTTGCAATCTGCCAGGTTATGTATGAATCTCAAGTTTCAAATAATCAAGCATTATCCAAGGGGGAGTTTGTTAGAGCAAAATGTCTAACGCTTGATTTTTATTTGTTTTGAAATCTGTTTAAGTGTTTTGGTTTTGCGACAATATGTATTCCGTGATTAGTCATTATCGGAGAAAAAGTTAAATCCGACAATAGCATTGACGGATTGACTTGGTCAACTCATTTAGAGTATTGTCGCATAAGGCTTACTTAAGCTAGTCTATAAATAGGATTAGTTATTTTATTTGTAAGCTTAAGTCTTTTGTAATATTCCACAGAATTCTCTCAGTGTTTTGTTGAATACAAAAGCAGTTTGATTCAATCATATTCTTCATATACTCTATATCGTTTCTTGTGTGTAGCTTAGTATTCCGCAATTGCTATACTCGTTCTAATTGTGATTCGTGATCCTACGGCACAACAATGATAAATGAACTAGAAAGTGAAGCCATGATTGATTTCGCGTTATCTCCAACACTTAAAAAAAAAAAAAAAAAAAAAAAAAAAAAACCTTAATCGGAAAAAAGTAGCAAAACGCGCTACGATTTTGTGTAAAGTTAAATGAGGAGAAAAAAGTGTATACGGTGTGGATATTTGCATTTAAACAAAAGTTAACACACCAATAGAGACAGCAAATAAGAAATTTTGGCATCATTTTAAAAAAATTGTTAAAAGTTGGTTTCATCAAAAAAAAGTAGCAAAGAAACCATACGATTATGCTAGATAATATGAATGAGGTTAAATTGGAGCAAAATTTGTAAAATGGTGTTATGATTGTAAAAGATTTGGAGATGATAAATGAACTAGAAAGTGAAGCCATGATTGATTTCGAGTTATCTCCGACACTTAAAAAAAAAATTCCCTTAATCGGAAAAAAGTAGCAAAACGCGCTACGATTTTGTGTAAAGTTAAATGAGGAGAAAAAAGTGTATACTGTTGGAAATAGTGTCCAAGGTCATAACTAATTGGTAAGACTATTCTAAAGGTAGAGTCCTTTTTGGGTTGCCCTCGATGAACAGTAAGAGAAACAATAAGAGAGATAATATTAATTGGAATTAATATTATAGATAATTAATTAGTTTGTTAATTTATCAATGTTGATAAATTAATTAGAAGCTAAAAGTAATTAACAGAAACTATAAAGAATATTTAGTTAGTTTATTAATTGGATATTAATTAGAAACTAAAAGGAATATTCTGGAAACGAGTTCCAACCGGCGGTTGGAGGATTAGGGTTTGTAAGGCGGTGACGCGTGTTTGACTTGGAACAGGATTCAAGTCCAACCGGCGGTTGGAAGCTCTAACCAGCGGTTGGATGCCGAATTCAGTTGTCCCACATCGACCAGAAACAAAACCCCTAGGCATCCTCTTCCCCTATAAATAGAGGCCTAATCCAGGGTTTCCAAGTATCCCAGATTCGAATTGAATTCGTTTCTTTCTCTCTTTCTCATTCCTAATCCTTGTGAGAGTTTACACGACGTAGAGTCGGGACCCTAGGATTTGGAGTTTCTCTTGGTTCACGGGTATGACGCATTAGAGGTATTCTATTTTGGGTACTCGCCATCCAAAGCATGGAAGTCGAGCAAGGAGTCTGCGTGAAGGTTCTGCAAGGTTGTCTGCACATGAGAAATTGGTTTTCTCAAAGGTTAGTATTTTCTCATTTATCTATTTATTTTGTTATTGTTAATAGCTTTATTAAGTAGCGGTCCTTTAGGGTTTAGTTTCCTAGTTGCTCAAGATTAATTGTTATTTTCCGCTGCATATGTTAATCTAGATAGGGAATAGAAAACCCAACAGTGGTATCAGAGAGTAGGCTTAATAAGGTAGCAATACAAAATATAGATAAAATGTATTTTGGAAATAAAATTGTTTTTATTCTGTCCAAATAATTAAATTAAGTATATTTGTATAATAGATTTATATATGTATACGGTTAATTTATTTACTAATCAGACCTTAGTATTTTAATGGTTTAAAATATATATATGCTAAATTTTTAAAATGGTTTAAAATAGAACCCTGAACCTTAAATGTTTAAGAGAGACCTTATATATAATATGATTTATATATATGTATCATTTAAGTCTAAATACATCGTCAGTCAATTGATAAACCGGCTCACCCATAGAGAACAAACTATAAGAGAGGTATAAGGCGGGTCACTTTGCTTCCCTAAAGAAGTAGGTTTTTAATAAGCTTCGCGCTGACCTGCTTCTCCGCTTCTTTGTGCATTCAATGGAGTTACCGAGGACTTTTGATAGGATGATGTCAAGATTAAAAATAGGCTTAAAATAGTAAAACAAAAAAAATCCCGTTTTAGCTATAGAAAAATGTGAATAGTATGCTAACCCATGAGAACCGCACATTTCTCGTATGGACTGTTAATGGAGCGTGTGTGGTTAACCGGCACATTAATATGAGGACATATTGAGAGGTGATGTGGACTCGCGATTCTCGAGCGTACTCGAGCCGGGCACCACGCGGGGTTTGCATGGTTGGTTCACCATCTAGTTCATGATCCTCGGCATACCAGTCATGAATGGTAGATGAGCATAACCGAGATTAACATGCCATTGATAGGTATCAATGTATCTCAAAGATCTAGGAGTTTCATAGAAATGAAATAGACAAAAGTATTTTGTTATATGATTACGGCGACCCTTTTCATAAAACTGAAAATATAGATCCTAGCCTTAATTAGAAATTGGGTAATTAATTAAGGAATAGTCAGACTAACTAAAATAGTTTTTATCTCAAAATATCTGTTGAAAATGGTAATAATCCTCTCGTTCCCAATTCCGCAAATAACCTAAACTTCTCACAACTCTCAGTTATTGGGAGGGAAAGACTTACCAGTTCAATCTGTATGGACGGGTGATGTAACCCTAGGTTCACTCTAAGGAACAAGAGTATGTTCTTGATGAGCTGTGAAACCGTAGGCACGAGAACAAGGAGTATGTTCCCGACGAGAATAAGGAGTATATTCACGATAAGTAAATTCCCACTAATGATAAAAATTTCAACCCAAGAGGAGATTGAAGCTCACCGGAAATATTATGTTGGTTGATACTAAGTTTTGGTCAACATAATTCTGTCCGGTCAGCCAGCTGTCTACAAACAGTTTGTAACCTCATGTCAAATGGTTTTGAATGAGAAAGAGACCTGAATAATGGAACTCCAAAATTACTGAGCAAAGGATCAAGAAGATTGATGTGCCTTTTTGGCTCAGCAGCTCCTGTGTTGTCAATTGGTCGTGATGCAAAGGAAAGGAAGAGATCTGGAATAACTACGAATGGAAAGTCCAATCGTGGGGCTAAGAGAAAGATTGATTCTGAAATTGCACAAAGGAATCAGTGTATGATACTGCAACATAGAGAAGCAATAGAAGCGTTGCTGCCCAAAATATCTGAAGGACCTTAGAGACAGTAAGGTTGAAAAGGATTAAGGTATATAAATGATCGAACTCCACGATACTACGACTTCTACTTCGTAGGTCTTGAATACAGGGTGTGGTACTCATATATGCACTGTATGGCAAAGCCTAAAGGAAAGAAGAAGTTTAAAGCATGGAGAGCTCAACTTAGTCATGGGAGACAAGAGAGTCACGCCCATTGGAAAGTTTAAGCTCATGCTAGAATCTGGGGTTAGGATGCATTTAAATAATTGCTGTTATTCGTCAGAAATGACAAGTAACATAGATTCATTTCATGCTTGTTTAAAGAGAGTTATCAGTTTTCATTTGATAATGAGAATGGTGATAAAAGCTTCTCCTTGCAAAGGCATATATGAAAATGTTGAATATGTCAGCAAAGAAATTTAAATGTTGGTTCGTCTAAAGAGCTTGATCCAAATTATGGCAATATCGTCTAAGGCACGTAAACAAGAAAGAATATCGCCCAAACTCCAAAAGTATGGAGTGTTGGAATCATTCGACCTTAAATCGGATGATGTGTGCAAATCTTGTTTATTGAGCAAGATGACTAAATCACTATTCACATGTTATATGAAAGAAGTGATGGATTGTTTGACTTGGTATACATGGATGTATGTCGACCATTCCGATGCGCCACAAAAGATGGAAATCCCTACTATGTTGCTGATTACTTCAGTAGACATGGATATGTTTATCTGATTAAACATAAGTCAGACACTTTTGAAAGTTCAAAAGGTGTTAGGACGAAATAGAGAACCAAACGGGCAGAAAGATAAAGGTACTCCAATCTGATAGGGGAGGAGAAGACCTCAGTATCGGTTTTCCTGATCATCTTAGACACTGTGGAATAGTTTCACAGTTGACTCCTCCTAGAACACCATAGCTGAGAGGAGGAAGAAGAATCCTGTTAGACAAGGTTCAATCAATGATGAGTCAGGTAACACTTCTAATAAGCTTATGGAGTTAGGCATTATAGACAGTCGCACATATCTTAAATCTAATACACCAAGAAAGTTTCAAAGATGACTTATGAGATGTGGAAGAGAAAAGGTTCTTCTCTTGGGCACATCCAGATCTGAGGTTGTGAAGTTATCATTGGACGAGAAACTTAGCACAGACTAGAAGCCAGATCTGAATGGTATCTTTTCATCGGTTATCCACAGAAGTCGTTTAAATATTTGTTGCTCAAAAATGGAGTGTTTCTTGAAAGAGAAATAATATCTAAAGAGGACAGTGGGAGTACAATTGATCTTGAAAAGATTCAAGGATTGACCAATGATGAAACTATGGTAAAACACTGACACTCAACAAGAGGTTGTAACACTTGTTGAACTTGATGACATATCCTTTACCACTCGCAGTTGTAGAATTAGCAAACCTCCTCGGTTCTATTATGGTTTCCATAAAGAAGAACATGATAAGATTAGTGACAGTGCACTAAATGAGCATGCTAACTACAAAGGAAGCGATGGCAGGCCCTAAGGCTGCTAAGTGGAAAGAAGCTGTGAAAAGCAAGATTCAGTCTATGTCTGACAACCAAGTTTGGAATTTGATTGGCACTACACTCAGTCTCAAGACAGTGAGTTGTAGGTGTATCTTCAAGAGGAAGATAGACATAGATAGGAAGTACACACTTATAAAGCTAGGATGGTAGCGAAGGGCTATACTCAAACCTTCGGGATTGATTATGAGGAAACCTTCTCACCAATAGCTGAAATAAAGTCAATTAGGATATTGATTGCAATAGCTGCATTTCATGGTTATGAAATTTGGCATATGAATGTCAAAACCACCTTCCTTAATAGGAAACTGACAGAGGATGTGTTCAAGACACAACCGGAAGGTTTTGAAAATGCAAAGTGCCCTAATAGAGTGTGTAAGCTTCAAAAGGCCATTTATGGACTTAAACAGTCTTCTTATAGTTGGAATCTCTGCTTCCATGAGAAAGTCTAACAGTTTAGATTTCTAGAAGCAAAGATAAGTCCAGCATATGTGTCAAAGTCAGTGGGAGCATTGTAGTCTTCCTGATATTATATAAAAGATACAATACTCATAGGAAATGTAATCCCAACATTACAAGGTGTAAAGAGTTGATTGGGAGAATATTTCGCTGTGAAAGATTTGGAAGATACAATATATTGTTGGTACAAAGATTTGCAGAGATACGTTGAAAACGTCTCAAAGGACTTAACCAGGATATGTACTTAGAATGAAATTTTGAAAAGGTTTTAAAAGGAAGTATTCTAAGAAAGGGAATCTACCCTTACATCATGGCATAAAGATTACTAAAAGATTAGTGTCCAAAGACTGCATAAGATTAGACTAAATGAGTCAAGTCCCATAGGATTCGGCTATAGGATCGATCATACATGCCATGAAGTATACAAGACCCGATGTCTCATTTGCTTGGAGCATAGTGAGTCGACATCAGCAGTATCCTGGTAAAGGTCATAAAACAGCTGTAAAGAATATTCTTAAGTATTTGAGAAATACCAAAGACAGGTTCTTATATTATGATGGAGAAGAGAAACTTAAAGTAACGGTTTATATGGATGTAAGTTTACGAACAGACAGAGATGATAGTCGTTCACAGTCTGGTTAGGTACTCTTACTAAATGGGGGGACGATACGTTTGAAAAGTTCAAAGCAAGATACAATAACAGATGGGAACCTGAGTATATTGAAACTTGCGAGACTTAAAAGAAGCCATAGGGATGAGGAATTTCATTGGTGATCTTGGAGGTGTTCCAATAGAACGAATCCCAATGAAATGTTATGTGATAATGGAGAGTCCAAAGCACATTGAAGTAAAATACCATTTTGTTCAAAGGAAGGTAAGGGACACATGATTGTGATGGACACACAATCAGTAAACGTGCTAGGAGCATAGGTTTACGAGATAAAGTTTTAGTTGTTTGATTTTAAAACATTACAAACAGTGATGGGAACTAGAATAGACTTGGTGATAAATAATGGAGATTATTTATGGGAAGGAGTTCTACCATTTACTATCGTTTATCATTATGTTTCAGTTTAGCATGTTTAGACACCACTTCCAGAGTAAATTAGATTTACTCAAACCTCCTCAGTCGATCACACTATAGGAAGTATGTGGTGAATAAAGACTGTCATGGAGTGTTAGTAGATTGTCTATGGAGATTAGACATTGCATGGAGATTGCTGCAACACTCATGAGTACTTAATGGGGATTTAAGTATAGGAGAAACCCGCACTCATGGAAGTTACTTCATGGATTGAAATCACGAGTAACTCTGAGATGATAATATCTTATATTCTTAAAATGGAGATACATGAGTTTCTAGTTTTCAAATCTGTTATACTTTACTTTATTCAAACGATGTGCATAAATGCCAGTCATAAAGGATACGCTAGGTATGACATGATGAGTTGACTAGTGCTATGTATGCGAAATTTATTTGTTCCTTTTTCCTAAATGGAAAAGCAATATCCCTGGGCCCTCTGATGATTAAATGTTGACTCATAAAGTGCTTGGCTAAGCCAGGACTAAATTGATTGTACAATACAGTAGTCCCATATAGTCAAATTGATCGGAAATCAGAAAACATAATCTTGAATCTGGAGATTGATTAAATCCATGTCCCAGTTTCATACGATATCAGAAACAAAGGAATATATGATCACTTATCTAAAAGGAACGTCACTGGATATGATCAGAGTTCGGCAGATGCATTGGATGGCACCTCTACTTAGGATAGAGACGGACCAATAGTAGTTGATGACTTGTCCAAGTGGGAGACTGTTGGAAATAGTGTCCAAGGTTATAACTAATTGGTAAGACTATTCTAAAGGTAGAGTCCTTTTTGGGTTGCCCTCGATGAACAGTAAGAGAAACAATAAGAAAGATAATATTAATTGGAATTAATATTATAGTTAATTAATTAGTTTGTTAATTTATCAATGTTGATAAATTAAAAAAAAGCTAAAAGTAATTAACGGAAACTATAAAGAATATTTAGTTAGTTTATTAATTGGATATTAATTAGAAACTAAAAGGAATATTCTGGAAACGAGTTCCAACCGGCGGTTGGAAGGTTCAACCGGCGGTTGGAGGATTAGGGTTTGTAAGGCGGTGACGCGTGTTTGACTTGGAACAGGATTCAAGTCCAACCGGCGGTTGGAAGCTCTAACCGGCGGTTGGATGCCGAATTCAGTTGTCCCACATCGGACAGAAACAAAACCCCAAGGCATCCTCTTCCCCTATAAATAGAGGCCTAATCCATGGTTTTCAAGTATCCCAGATTCGAATTGAATTCATTTCTTTCTCTCTTTCTCATTCCTAATCCTTGTGAGAGTTTACACGACGTAGAGTCGGGACCCTAGGATTTGGAGTTTCTCTTGGTTCACGGGTATGACGCATTAGAGGTATTCTATTTTGGGTACTCGCCATCCAAAGCATGGAAGTCGAGCAAGGAGTCTGCGTGAAGGTTATGCAAGGTTGTCTGCGCATGAGAAATTGGTTTTCTCAAAGGTTAGTATTTTCTCATTTATCTATTTATTTTGTTATTGTAATAGCTTTATTAAGTAGCGGTCCTTTAGGGTTTAGTTTCCTAGTTGCTCTAGATTAATTGTTATTTTCCGCTGCATATGTTAATCTAGATAGGGAATAGAAAACCCAACATATATGGTGTGGATATTTGCATTTAAACAAAAGTTAACACACCAATATAGATATAGCAAATAAGATATTTTGGCATCATTTTTTAAAAAATGTCATAAATTGGTGTCATAAAAAAAAGTAGCAAAGAAACCATACAATTATGCTAGATAATATGAATGAGGTTAAATTGGAGCGAAATTTGTAAAATGGTGTTATGATTGTGAAAAATTTGGAGATGATAAATGAACTAGAAAGTGAAGCCATGATTGATTTCGCGTTATCTCCGACACTTAAAAAAAAACCCTTAATCGGAAAAAAGTAGCAAAAAGCGCTACGATTTTGTGTAAAGTTGAATAAGGAGAAAAAAGTGTATACGGTGTAGATATTTGCATTTAAACAAAAGTTAACACACCAATATAGATAGCAAATAAGAAACTTTGGCATCATTTTAAAAAAATTGTTAAAAGTGGGTGTCATAAAAAAAAAAGTAGCAAAGAAACCATACGATTATGCTAGATAATATGAATGAGGTTAAATTGGAGCGAAATTTGGAAAATGGTTTTATGATTGTGAAAAGATTTGGAGATAATAAATGAACAAGAAAGTGAAGCCATGATTGATTTCGCGTTATCTCCGACACTTAAAAAATAACCCTTAATCGGAAAAAAAGTAGCAAAACGCGCTACTATTTTGTGTAAAGTTAAATGAGAAGAAAAAGGTGTATACGGTGTAGATATTTGCATTTAAACAAAAGTTAACACACCAATATAGACAGCAATTAAGAAATTTTGGCATTATTTTAAAAAAATTGTTAAAAATTTGTGTCAGAAAAAAAAAAGTATCAAAGAAACCTTACGATTATGCAAGATAATATGAATGAGGTTAAATTAGAGCGAAATTTGGAAAATGGTTTTATGATTGTAAAAGATTTGGAGATGATAAATGAACTAGAAAGTGAAGCCATGAATGATTTCGTGTTATCTCCGACACTTAAAAAAAAATTCCCTTAATCGGAAAAAAGTAGCAAAACGCGCTTCGATTTTGTGTAAAGTTAAATAAGGAGAAAAAAGTGGATACGGTGTAGATATTTGTATTTAAACAAAAGTTAACACACCAATATAGATAGCAAATAAGAAATTTTGGCATCATTTTAAAAAAATTGTTAAAAATAGGTGTCATCAAAAAAAAGGTAGAAAAGAAACCATACGATTATGCTAGATAATATGAATGAGGTTTAATTGGATCGAAATTTGGAAAATGGTGTTATAATTGTGAAAAGATTTGGAGACAATAAATGAACTAGAAAGTGAAGCCATGATTGATTTCGCGTTATCTCCGACTCTTAAAAAAAAAACCCTTAATCGGAAAAAAGTAGCAAAACGCACTACTATTTTGTGTAAAGTTAAATGAGAAGAAAAAGGTGTATACGGTGTAGATATTTGCATTTAAACAAAAGTTAACACACCAATATAGACAGCAAATAAGAAATTTTGGCATTATTTTAAAAAAATTGTTAAAAATTGGTGTCGTAAAAAAAAAGTAGCAAAGAAACCTTACGATTATACAAGATAATATGAATGAGGTTAAATTGTAGCGAAATTTGGAAAATGGTGTTATAATTGTGAAAGATTTGGAGATGATAAATGAACTAGAAAGTGAAGCCATGATTGATTTTGTAACACCCCCAAATTTAACGGTTTGCAGAAGCGATGTTTTGGGTGTTACTAATCAATAATCACAAGCACAAAGGATACAGTGAACGACTCTAAATGAGACGTTCGAAAAGTTATTACATTAATACATAAGTAGTTTCAAAATACAAGCTCGAGTTCAAGTAAAATCCTAGAGATTCTAATACATAATAGTAAGTACAAAAGTAATGTATGTAAATCTCCAAGCTTGTAAATGCATGCGACTCGAGCTAAGAAAGCTTATCCTGCTGGGCATCCCTACTGATGCTGTGTACCTGAGAAGCATTACTAAAACAGTCAACCAAAAGGTTGGTGAATCTCACAGGTTTGTAAGTAAGTAAACAGTTGAACACACATGTAGTATTTGTAAATCATAGCCAGCCAGTAAGTAACGATCACAGGTTATGCTCATCGTTAACTTAAGTTTTAATAAGTGGGTGGTTGCAGGTTATGCTAACCGTTTGATACAATTGCCATGAGCCACCATAGTTGAAGCTTAACGTACAGTAAATATAGGTACCCCCCCCCCATGAATGTAATCCAAAACATTCATACGGAACGAGTAAGAAACGCCCGTTTCTACAGGAACGGTTCGTGGTAGTGCGTGCTACCCCGGGCGGGGATTGTCAGTCCCATATGGATCCATATACTAAAACTCGCGCTTATCACATAACTAACAACTATGGTTCAGGAGGATTTCATTGGATTAGTCGTAAACTCATGCAGTTGGCGTATTCGTAATCTCATACAGTAAGTAAATCATGGCAGCAAGTAAGTTTTGTGTGTTCATGTAAAACAATAATGCATCTCACCCCTGAGTATAAAACAGTAAAGTAGGGGCTGTAAGACTCACCTGAGTCTGGCAGGCAATGCCGTAAGTAAGCAAGTAGTATCCCGAACTAGCAACCCTTAGCGTCCTAATACGCATAAGGTTTAGTAAGTAAATGGAATACTTGTAAAGTATCCATGCTAGTTGTTCCCAAACTAGTTAATGTCCATTAGTTTGTTTGTACGTTTGTATTCGTTTGTAAATCGTAGTTTGTATAAAAGTTGTAAAGTCCGTTTGTTATCGGTGTATAATAATAATTACATCCATTATTATTATGTATTCATAGTAGTTGTACATTTGTAAAGCGTACGTGTATAACTGTTTGTTTGTATTACAACGTGTATCGTTTGTGTAAGTTCCAATGGGCTTAAACCTCAAAGGGTACGAGTGAAACCTCGTAAGTATTCGAGTGTATGTTCGTATCAGTTAACGTGTAATCCAGCACGTAACTAGTGAGTGAACTTGTAAGTTCGTATCGGATGTAATCCCGTGTAATGTACAAGTGTAAGTTCGTTGGAGTGTAATCTCCTAAGTATTTCGAGTGTAAACTCGTGTGCGTGTGTGAGTGAAATCTCACGTTAGTTTAGTATAGTCTTGTACGTATTCAAGTGTTGTTGTATACTCTCAAAAGTATAGCATTTTCATGTATAAGTAGCATCGTATTTGATTTAGTAGTTAAAAAGTGATTCCAACACTTAGAATATATTTTGTTTTCTGATCTGGGCTATCTGCGACACAAGGCTTGTGTCGCAGACCGTATGCGACATAAGGTCTGTGTCGTATGGATTGATTTCGGTTTGGTGTTTATGCGACACAATAGTTGTGTCGCATACAAGGGTACGACACAACGATACGACATAGTCGTTGTGTCGCAATCAAGCGATAGGTAAGCTTTGTGTCGTAGATGATATGACATATAGTGCGACATAAGCCTTGTGTCGCATACATTGCGACATAACGTGCGACATAACATGCGACATAGTGTTGTGTCGCATGAAATTTTGGTCCGATGCGACACAAGAGGTCTGTTCGGAATTTAAGTTTCCGAAAACGTATTTTCCGGTTTCCGTTGGGTCTAGAACTTTTATACTAGTTTTAATATGTTATAATGAGTTCATAATAACTATTGGTATTCGTTTTTAAGGTTTGTGGTGTCGTTTTCTTCAAAATGACCAAAACCGACATTTCCGTTAACGTGTTCAAAAACGAGTTTTAATTACATATTCGGACATCATTTAGCTAGGGGAACAACATGGAAGTAAAATAAATGTAATCGGAAAAGTTTGCGAGTCGCCGGAAAACTTACAAAGTTGTCGAATCAAGAAACCGAAAAGATGAAGTTGTAGCCCTCGTTGCGATGATCACTTTCTTCCAAACGAGCTAGATGTTTTAGGGAGTTTTTGTGGTGTTTTTCTAGAGAGAGAGAGAGTGCCGATTTAGAGAGAGAGATGAGAGAGTTTGAGAGATTGAGGAGGAGATAGATTGAGTGTAAAGGGTGTGTTTGGTTTGCTTAATGGTCAAAGGGGCATGGGGGTGATGCCCCATGTCTTGGCCGGTTTTGGTGGGGCCACATGATGTGGTCTCACCAACTTTTCGTTCCCTCGCATTTGCGCTCCGTGTGGTGTTCGTTTCCCCGGTCGTTTAAACGTAAAAATCAATTTATACGCGATTAATTATACGTTTAAAATACAAAATAATATCCGATAATCTAGTTAAAGTACTTTATCAAAATGCTTTGTTTTTAAGTTATAAAATGTAACTTTGTTTTGTTTTGTCGGTTGGTCGGGTTTTCGGAGAGTTCGGTAACGTTTTAGTTAAAACGTACGTTTTCGTTATATTATGAACATAATATAAAGTAGTAGTCAAGGTAATTAAATAATTTCGCATTATTTAATAGTCGTTTTACCAACGTCCGTATGTTTGCACAATTGTTGTTTTATACGATATGTACGAATCGTATACGCGTATATATATATATTCCATCCATATATATATATAATAAGTAAATAATGTATATAATCCTATTTCATATTATATACAAGTAATAAACACGTAATTAGGGAAAATTTAAATTGGCCCTAAATTTGGGGTTGTTACATTCTCCCCTTGTTAATAAAATTTCGTCCCGAAATTTGTTTGAAGTAGTAGTCGGTAGTTCGATACTAGTCAGGTAGCTACAATGTGTACTAGTAGCCTACAGTAGTAGGGTAGGTCCTACAGTGTTTGAAATTAAGAAATTGTCAGGTGGTAACGTACCCTAATTTTTGTTGCCTGGAGGTAGTGGGCATTGGGCCTTAAGATGGCCAGCACTCCCACAGTTGAAGCAGAGTTTCGCTTTAGGAGGGTTCGTACTTTTAGGGTAGGATTTGCATCGAGCACAGTAAGGTTTCTTTCCCAAGTAGTTTCCGGTGAATTTGGAGGGAGTAATCTTCACCCTTTTTGCTGGAGGTGACGTACAGTCAGAGTCGGTATTCTCTTCAGTAGGAGTACCATGTGAAGTTGATGGTGAAACAGGATTTTCTAAGGCTATCAAACGTAGTTCGTATTCACGCATGCGCAGGTCATTTTGGAAAGCAATTCGTCGTAGGTCATCAATGTCTTCCCGTGCTTCAGTCAGTTGTTTTCGCAGCGATTCAATAGTTTGGTTAAGGTGGCTGACTGACTCAGCAGTCAAGGTTACATCAACTGGTGCTTTTGCAGCAGTTAGAGCAACAGGAGAAGCAGGTGTTGTTGCTGATTCAATGAAAGGTTCGGTATCACACTCAAGTTCGAGGAGGTAAGGAAACATTATTGGTTCCTCAATGAGCAGTTCATCATCCAAGGTAGGGTTGTTGACGGAGTGAGTTGTCATTTCCTACGAAATAATTATTCTATTTAAGAATTGTTACTAGTAAGTGAAGTTCTATTGGATGACTTGTTTAAAGTAACGAATAATATACAAGTTCCCGGTCTCAACCAGTGTGAGATATTTGGGAAAAGTGTTTGTTATTGGTAGTCTAAGTGTAATACAAGTTATATAGTCGGAATCCGTATAGTCGATCGCTTCCTAATCCTATTGGGTACTTAGGATCTAAGAAAGCACATAGAACGTAAGGTAACATACATAATTTGTTAAACAAGAGATTTATGAGAAAATAGTTTCGGGTAATCAGAGAATGAGCGTACCAGGGTTAAGCAAATCACAAAGTCTCGGATTTGGGTCATCCTCTCTGGCGTTAATTACATAAGCTCTACTCCTCGTATGGTTGGTCCGGAGTTTCAGTTTTGGGCAATCCTTTCTAAAGTGCCCGGTACCGTTGCACTCATAGCAGGTTTTGGGTGCAGGAGTATCAGTACCAGTGGGGTTGGTTCGGCAGTCTTGGGCCAGGTGCATTTGGAACAGTAAGGCTTGTTCCCGCTGTACCCTTTCTTTTCCGAAGTCCCCGATGAATAAGCCTTAATGTACTCAGGCTTTTTGTTGGAGGTTTGGTTGGATGAGTTGGGGTTACCTTCCCACTTGCGTTTGTTGTTTGCAGATGGGGTTGAAGTTGTGCCACGGCGGACAGAATTTGCCGTTAGTTCATGGGCCATACGGATGGCGCTCTGAATAGTACCCGGTTTGGATGAAGTCACCAGGTCTTGGAGTCTCTCAGGAAGACCATCAACGAATTTCTCGATCCTCTTGTACTCAGGATCGACCATGGTTGGGCACAGGAGTGCCAGTTGGTGGAAACGGTTAGTGTATCCGGTGATATCATCACCCTGCATCTTGTGGTTCCAGAATTCCATTTCCAGTTGTTTCAATTCATCCCTGGGGCAGTACTCGCCCCTCAACATTTCTTTCAACTCCTCCCACGGGAGTTGGTAAGCAGTAGCAACACTCACAGTCTGGGCATAAGTGTTCCACCAGGTGAGTGCGGTGTCAGTAAAAGTACTAACGGAGAACTTAACTTTGTCTCCTTCCGCACAGTTGCAGATCAGAAATACGGATTCGACTTTCTCGATCCAGCGTACTAGACCGATAGCTCCCTCAGTACCTGCAAAGTTTAGAGGCTTGCAGTTCTGAAAGTCTTTGTATGAACAGGGTTTAGCAGTAGTGGTTTCAGTGGCATCGCTGTTCCTCGAGGAATTTGGTGGAGTATTCCGAGCCAAGGCTTCAGTAACAGCCTGGGTTATAAGGGAGGTAATCTGGGCATCGGTGTATGGTCTTGTCTTTGGTGGCATGATTCTTCAATAAAAGAAATGAAGATACATGAGATTTTGTAGGAACTTGTAATTGTCACAGATGTACATGTATAAAAGCAGTAATACATAACATCAACATGGAAAAATTACAATTATTATGAGTTGAAATATCAAGGAATATTTGATGGATAATGCGAGTTCAAAGGTTACATCCTACAGAGATATTACAAAAGGTGTCGGGAATTGTTACATCCGACTAGTTTATAGAGTAGCGCTAGATAGTCATTAGATTACGAGATAGATTACAAGACAAAGACTACACTAGTCTTAATGTAGATTAATTTGTTCCATCAGCGCGACAAGGCGGTCCACGGTTTCTGCTAGTCGGTTGGTCTGCCTGGCATTGTCTTCAACCAAAGCCAGTCGTTGTGCTAGTGCTCGAGAGTGATCTTCAGCCTCCTGTGAACGCTGTTCACATTCCTCAAGTCGATTTCTTACAAGTTCATCCGCACCTAATTCGGCGGTCATTGAGTCCTGAATTATGCTTACAGAGAGGTTGGTATCCTCTTGTTCTCGCTGGAGTTGGGATATGTGATCAAGTGCCTGGCGAAGCAGGTAGGTCATTCGAAGTTGTTCCCGTTCGAGATGTTCGAGCCTTTGCTCCTGACGGTGAAGTTGGGTAGCCAATACTGGCAACGTGAGATGTGCCAAGTTCTGAGAGTTATGTACAGGATAAGGGCTGTTTCGAGGTGACCTTGTGTCCCTCCTGGCTACTCGTGGGTTCCGTGACCCATGTGAGTGAGAGTGTGACGGATTAGGTGGTGTGTTTGCCATTCCTGTGGCAGAATGTAAGTAAGACGAGGCTAATATATATACATATATCATATCCAGACCTATTGTCTAGCACGTATCAAGTAATGGTCCGGTTCTCTCGTGGTCAGAGTCAACTAACGTATCCTCGTTCAACATAATCATTTCAGACCTTACATCATCTTTCCTTAATTGTACATAGTTGATCAGGCTATGTTAAATTAAAGTCGTATGCTGTAATTTCTGAACCAGTCATGTCTAATAAGAGAATACTGCCTAACGGTCATAGTCTAGGCCCACTAAATGCAACCTAGTTCACTATAACCTTAGGCTCTGATACCAATCTGTAACACCCCCGAAATTCACTGTTTTGCGGAAGCATAGTTTGGGGTGTTACTAATCAAATATCACAGCACAAAGATAAAGTAAACGACATCTATATGCAACGTTTGTAAATTAGTTACATTCCATAGATATATTGTTTGAAAACTTAGTGTTTTCGTATACAAAAATGTAGTTTCCCTAGAGTCCGCGCGTGTAGCGGGAGATTCTATTACATAATCGTAATGTACAAAAGATAATGCTAAGAATCTCCGTTAATGCAGTTGTGTTGAAATCATGCGACTCTAGCTAAAATCCTGGAGTAATCCTACTCCATCCGGGTACCTGAGAAAACATGCTAAAAAGTGTCAACCAAAAGGTTGGTGAATCTCACAGGTTTGTAAGTAATATCAGTTTTGAACACGAGATTTCATCAGTAATGCCCGCAGGCGTAAAATCAGCAATTTCAATCTAGAAATCGTAAACCAGTATTTGCAATCCCGCAAATGTAAGTAAGTAAGTTTATACCGTTGCCATGAGGCTCATAATCGAAGCTTAACCCGTAAGTAATAAGTTTGCTCCCGTGACATGCTCGTAATTGAGCAAGCATCAGTAACGAATAAGTAGTCACCCGTTTCTACGTGTAAATCAGTACGTGGCAGCGCTACTGCCCCGGGTGGGGAGGGTCATTTCCCTAATGGATCCATTAACTAGTGTTCGCGCTTAAGTCCATAACTAACGATATATGATGGAGAGACTTCTGTTTGTAAGTAAACTCATGCAATTTCGTTTGGTATAGTAAACAGTTTAGTACTTGTGTTCAAGAAAATCAGTAGCATGTATCTCCCCCAATAAGATAAAACAGTAAAAGTGGGGCCGTAAGACTCACCTGAGTCTTGTAGTAATCAGTTGCAATTAGCAAGTAGTAAGTAAAGCAAGTAGGTTCTCTGAACCCGTAACCTTCAAATGCCTAATCATATGAAGTTATGTAAGTATGCGTCTCACGAGACGTTTCGTTTAGATGTACACAACTAGTATATCCAGTGTTTGTCCGTATGTTTGTAATTGTTTGTTTGTTGGAAAACATGTTCGGCCCGTTGGTGACGGTTTGTAGCAAAAATTCTAAAATGTTGACTTTGCTACAGTAGATTTACTACAGTACTGCTACAGTAAAATTTGACTTTTTTGTACAGTAACTTTGACTTTAAAATTCTGGTCTTCTGTGTTTTTGCGACACAATCTGCGACACTAAAGTTTGGTATGCGACACAGTGGTTGTGTCGCATAAAGTGCGACACAAGAGCTCTGCGACACAGTGGTTGTGTCGCAAAAAGCTTGCGATGCTAATTCAATAGCGACAGAACGGTTGTGTCGTATTAAATACGACATAGTATGCGACATAGAGTGCGACACAATATTGTGTCGCAAAGGTTACGACACTAAAGGATTGGTACGACACAAGGTGCGACACAAACGGGTTTATGCGACATAGCATGCGACACAAGGCTTGTGTCGCATGTATGAACACCAGCCCAGAAACTTTCGGGTTTCAAGAATTTTCGACCAAAAACGCAAATCTAACCCATTTTTGAGCTATAAAATCGTGTATTCTTCATGTATTAGGTTATAACTATGTTGTGTACACATCAAAACATCAAAACATTACACCAAATTGAATAGATCTAAGATTTTAGAAATTTCTTACTTTTGCAAATCGAGCTAAATGGAGGATGAAATGGTGAACACGATCTTGATATTCTTGCTCCACTCGTGATGGTGATTCCGAATATGTAATTTTTGTGGGTCGGTTTGTACTTGCGAAATTTGGGTGTGAATTGAGGTTGAGAGGGTTTGGTTTGTGTGTGTTTTGGTGATAATGAAAATGAAAGAGGGAGAAGTGGGTGGGGGTTGGGGTTGGCTGATCCAAGGGCAAGGGAGGGGAAAACATCCCTCAAAACACGGTATTTACTCCGTGTCCTAATCGGTTAATCACTAGTTTTTAATATTTAACAAAACGTTTATATAACTGGAGTATTTAAATAAAAATACTTTGAACTTAATAGTAAAAACAACTGTCGCAATATTTAAATTATTAAGTCGCGTTTATTACGTTTTGTTGCGTTAGTTAAAATGTCGTCGCGATAATATATAAATAATGCTCGTTCGGTTGCGTATTTTACATAACAAAATACATTCCCATTATTTAAGTAAATTTTCTGTCACCAACGTCCAAATAACCGTGTCGGACTCCGTCCGGTTAATTCGTACGATTTATCCAAATCGCGTAAGTACACACATATATATATAAATCATCTTATATATATATATACAAATAGAGCCTGTAATTAGTCCTATTACATACTAATTACAACTAGTTACAAACAATTAGGCATAATTAATTATCCTAATTATGCAGGTGTTACATTCTCCCCTTGTTAAATAAATTTCGTCCCGAAATTAGCTTGAGTGCACGGACGGTGCGTTATCTGGGAAGAGATGTGGGTATTTCTGTCGTATTTGGTCTTCCCGTTCCCAGGTGAACTCAGGGCCGCGCCTAGAATTCCACCTGACCTTTACGATGGGAATACGACTCTGTTTCAATCGCTTGACCTCACGGTCCATGATTTCCATAGGTTCCTCGACAAAATGAAGTTTATCATCGATTTGAATTTCGTCGAGCGGTATAATTAGCGTCTCGTCAGACAGACATTTCTTCAAGTTAGAAATGTGGAATGTGTTGTGTACGCTGCTAAGTTCAGCAGGAAGTTGCAGGCGATATGCCACTGGACCAATCCTTTCAAGGATTTCGAATGGTCCGATGTATCTAGGATTTAGTTTGCCTCGTTTTCCGAATCGAATAACACCTTTCCACGGTGCCACTTTGAGAAGTACCTTGTCTCCTACCTGGAACTCAAGGTGTTTGCGTCTCACGTCAGCATAGCTTTTCTGACGATCACATGCGGCTTTCAGCCGGTTTTGAATACCAACGATTTTCTCAGTAGTTTCCTGAATGATATCTGGACCCGTGAGTTGGGAATCTCCTAACTCAGTCCAACAGATCGGTGATCGGCACTTACGCCCGTAAAGTGCCTCGAAGGGTGCAGCCTTTATGCTGGTATGGTAACTGTTGTTGTACGAGAACTCGCACAACGGTAAGTGATTTTCCCAAGAAGTACCGAAGTCAACTACGCAGGCTCGTAGCATATCCTCCAGTGTTTGAATAGTTCGCTCGCTTTGGCCATCGGTTTGCGGGTGATAAGCAGTACTCATATCCAGACGAGTACCAAGAGATCTTTGTAGCGATTGCCAAAAGTTAGAAGTAAAACGGCTGTCCCTATCCGAGATGATCGAGATAGGTACACCGTGTCGCGAGATGATTTCTTTGACATAGATGCGAGTCAGACGCTCCATTTTGTCAGTTTCCTTGATGGCCAGAAAATGAGCAGATTTCGTGAGACGGTCCACGATCACCCAAATGGTATCGCAACCACTCGAAGTTTTCGGTAGTTTGGTGATGAAGTCCATGGAAATTTGTTCCCATTTCCATTGAGGAATTTCAGGTTGTTGGAGCAACCCCGAGGGTCTTTGGTGTTCGGCCTTGACTTTGGAACAGGTTAGGCATTTACTGACGTACAAGGCAATGTCAGCTTTCATGTTAGGCCACCAATACAACCCTTTGACGTCGTGATACATCTTATCAGAACCAGGATGTATAGAGTATCGAGATTTGTGAGCTTCAGCCATCACCAAATCTCGCAAGTTTCCGAATTTGGGTAACCACACCCGGTTAGAGAAGTATCGAGTTCCATCGGGTTTGATTTCGAATTGTTTATCCAAGCCTCGCAAGGCTTCATTTTTCAAGTTTTCATCGTTGAGTGCTTCAAGTTGAGCGGTAAGGATTTGAGCAGGAAGCTCGTTATGAATTGTCATAGAAAGTGCTCGGACTCGAAGGGGTTTCACTCGTTCTTTTCGGCTTAAGGCATCGGCAACTACGTTAGCCTTGCCCGGATGGTATTTGATCTCGCAGTCGTAGTCACTAAGTAACTCAACCCAGCGACGTTGTCTCATGTTTAGATCCTTCTGATCGAATATGTGTTGGAGACTTTTGTGATCAGTGAAGATAGTGCTTTTCGTACCGTAGAGATAATGTCTCCAGATTTTCAATGCGAAGACCACAGCACCTAACTCGAGGTCGTGGGTCGTATAGTTTTTCTCGTGGATTTTTAGTTGTCGTGAGGCATAGGCAATGACTTTTTCCCGTTGCATCAACACACAACCAAGTCCTTGGTGTGAGGCGTCGCAGTAAACTACGAAATCGTCGGTGCCCTCGGGTAAGGACAAGATCGGTGCACTGCAAAGTTTGTTTTTCAATAGTTGGAAAGCTGACTCTTGTTTATCAGTCCAATCGAACTTCTTATCTTTCTGAGTCAGTGTGGTTAGGGGAACAGCTATTCTTGAAAAGTTTTCGATGAATCGGCGGTAATAACCAGCAAGACCTAAGAATTGTCTCACTTCGGTTGGAGTGGTCGGTGACTCCCAGCCCTTGATTGCTTCAATCTTGGCGGGATCAACATGAATTCCTTGGCTGTCAATCACGTGCCCGAGGAATTGAACGGTTCGAATCCAGAACTCACACTTAGAGAATTTGGCATATAACTCTTCGTGTTTCAGGAGTCTTAGAATGGTTTTTAGATGTTGAGCATGTTCCTGCTCGTTGCGAGAGTAAATCAAGATATCATCGATGAACACAATGAAGAATTTGTCAAGATATGGTTTGCACACCCGATTCATAAGGTCCATGAATACGGCCGGTGCGTTGGTCAACCCGAATGGCATCACTTGGAACTCGTAATGCCCATAACGAGTTCGGAAAGCTGTCTTTGGGATATCATTGTCACGGACTCGGAGTTGATGATAACCCGACCGTAGATCAATCTTTGAGTAAACACTCGATCCCTGGAGTTGGTCAAACAGGTCATCGATTCTAGGAAGTGGGTACCGATTCTTTATGGTTAGCTTATTCAGCTCTCGGTAGTCGATACACATGCGGAAAGATCCATCTTTCTTTTTCACGAATAAGACCGGAGCTCCCCAAGGTGAGGAACTTGGTCGAATGAATCCTCTGTCCAGGAGTTCCTGTAGTTGGTTAGACAACTCCTGCATTTCGGATGGTGCCAAACGGTAAGGGGCTCGTGCCACGGGTGCAGCTCCGGGCACAAGTTCGATTTGAAATTCAACTTGTCTAGGTGGCGGAATTCCGGGCAAGTCTTCAGGAAAGACTTCCGGGAAATCCCGCACGATTGGAACATCCTCAAGTCGCTTCTCCTCCGACTTCTTCTCCGTTACAGGTGCAAGGATGGCTTGATACCCTTTTCGTAGATATTTTCTCGTTTTCAGACAGGATACAATATTCAGATTCCGTCTACCGGTCTCCCCTTGTAGGACTAAGGTTCCACCGGAGACAAGAGGTATGCGAACGAGTTTGTCATGACAGATGATTTCAGCTCGGTGCTTGGATAACCAATCCATACCGACAATAATATCGAAGCTGCCGATCTCGACAGGGATTAAATCAATGGAAAACGTTTCGTTCGTGAGGTTAAGTGTACAGTTGTGTATGATGCTATCAGTCTCAATCAGTTTTCCGTTAGCTAATTCTACAATGTATTTAGCATTTAAGGCAGTGGGAGTTATATCAAGTAAATGGCTAAATTTCTCAGAAATGAAGTTTCTATCGGCACCGGTATCAAATAATACAGAAGCAGTAAGGTCGTTGAGAAGGAACGTACCCGTCACGACATTCGGGTCTTGTCTGGCTTCCCCAGCCTTGATAACGAATGCTCTACCACGAGCAGGGTTGTTGTTGTTTTTCAGCTTTGGGCAATCTTTCTTGAAGTGCCCTGAATTTCCGCACCCAAAGCAGGCCTTTGGTGCATTTGTGTTGGGGGTAGAAATGTTGGTTCGGCAATCCTTGGCTAGATGCCCGAACCGTTTGCAGTTGGAGCAAGGGCAAGAACCGTCATGATGGCGGCTGCATTTGGAACAGTAAGGCTTGTTCCCGCTGTACCCTTTCTTTTCCGAAGTCCCCGATGAATAAGCCTTAATGTACTCAGGCTTTTTGTTGGAGGTTTGGTTGGATGAGTTGGGGTTACCTTCCCACTTGCGTTTGTTGTTTGCAGATGGGGTTGAAGTTGTGCCACGGCGGACAGAATTTGCCGTTAGTTCATGGCCCATACGGATGGCGCTCTGAATAGTACCCGGTTTGGATGAAGTCACCAGGTCTTGGAGTCTCTCAGGAAGACCATCAACGAATTTCTCGATCCTCTTGTACTCAGGATCGACCATGGTTGGGCACAGGAGTGCCAGTTGGTGGAAACGGTTAGTGTATCCGGTGATATCATCACCCTGCATCTTGTGGTTCCAGAATTCCATTTCCAGTTGTTTCAATTCATCCCTGGGGCAGTACTCGCCCCTCAACATTTCTTTCAACTCCTCCCACGGGAGTTGGTAAGCAGTAGCAACACTCACAGTCTGGGCATAAGTGTTCCACCAGGTGAGTGCGGTGTCAGTAAAAGTACTAACGGAGAACTTAACTTTGTCTCCTTCCGCACAGTTGCAGATCAGAAATACGGATTCGACTTTCTCGATCCAGCGTACTAGACCGATAGCTCCCTCAGTACCTGCAAAGTTTAGAGGTTTGCAGTTCTGAAAGTCTTTGTATGAACAGGGTTTAGCAGTAGTGGTTTCAGTGGCATCGCTGTTCCTCGAGGAATTTGGTGGAGTATTCCGAGCCAAGGCTTCAGTAACAGCCTGGGTTATAAGGGAGGTAATCTGGGCATCGGTGTATGGTCTTGTCTTTGGCGGCATGATTCTTCAATAAAAGAAATGAAGATACATGAGATTTTGTAGGAACTTGTAATTGTCACAGATGTACATGTATAAAAGCAGTAATACATAACATCAACATGGAAAAATGACAATTATTATGAGTTGAAATATCAAGGAATATTTGATGGATAATGCGAGTTCAAAGGTTACATCCTACAGAGATATTACAAAAGGTGTCGGGAATTGTTACATCCGACTAGTTTATAGAGTAGCGCTAGATAGTCATTAGATTACGAGATAGATTACAAGACAAAGACTACACTAGTCTTAATGTAGATTAATTTGTTCCATCAGCGCGACAAGGCGGTCCACGGTTTCTGCTAGTCGGTTGGTCTGCCTGGCATTGTCTTCAACCAAAGCCAGTCGTTGTGCTAGTGCTCGAGAGTGATCTTCAGCCTCCTGTGAACGCTGTTCACATTCCTCAAGTCGATTTCTTACAAGTTCATCCGCACCTAATTCGGCGGTCATTGAGTCCTGAATTATGCTTACAGAGAGGTTGGTATCCTCTTGTTCTCGCTGGAGTTGGGATATGTGATCAAGTGCCTGGCGAAGCAGGTAGGTCATTCGAAGTTGTTCCCGTTCGAGATGTTCGAGCCTTTGCTCCTGACGGTGAAGTTGGGTAGCCAATACTGGCAACGTGAGATGTGCCAAGTTCTGAGAGTTATGTACAGGATAAGGGCTGTTTCGAGGCGACCTTGTGTCCCTCCTGGCTACTCGTGGGTTCCGTGACCCATGTGAGTGAGAGTGTGACGGATTAGGTGGTGTGTTTGCCATTCCTGTGGCAGAATGTAAGTAAGACGAGGCTAATATATATACATATATCATATCCAGACCTATTGTCTAGCACGTATCAAGTAATGGTCCGGTTCTCTCGTGGTCAGAGTCAACTAACGTATCCTCGTTCAACATAATCATTTCAGACCTTACATCATCTTTCCTTAATTGTACATAGTTGATCAGGCTATGTTAAATTAAAGTCGTATGCTGTAATTTCTGAACCAGTCATGTCTAATAAGAGAATACTGCCTAACGGTCATAGTCTAGGCCCACTAAATGCAACCTAGTTCACTATAACCTTAGGCTCTGATACCAATCTGTAACACCCCCGAAATTCACTGTTTTGCGGAAGCATAGTTTGGGGTGTTACTAATCAAATATCACAGCACAAAGATAAAGTAAACGACATCTATATGCAACGTTTGTAAATTAGTTACATTCCATAGATATATTGTTTGAAAACTTAGTGTTTTCGTATACAAAAATGTAGTTTCCCTAGAGTCCGCGCGTGTAGCGGGAGATTCTATTACATAATCGTAATGTACAAAAGATAATGCTAAGAATCTCCGTTAATGCAGTTGTGTTGAAATCATGCGACTCTAGCTAAAATCCTGGAGTAATCCTACTCCATCCGGGTACCTGAGAAAACATGCTAAAAAGTGTCAACCAAAAGGTTGGTGAATCTCACAGGTTTGTAAGTAATATCAGTTTTGAACACGAGATTTCATCAGTAATGCCCGCAGGCGTAAAATCAGCAATTTCAATCTAGAAATCGTAAACCAGTATTTGCAATCCCGCAAATGTAAGTAAGTAAGTTTATACCGTTGCCATGAGGCTCATAATCGAAGCTTAACCCGTAAGTAATAAGTTTGCTCCCGTGACATGCTCGTAATTGAGCAAGCATCAGTAACGAATAAGTAGTCACCCGTTTCTACGTGTAAATCAGTACGTGGCAGCGCTACTGCCCCGGGTGGGGAGGGTCATTTCCCTAATGGATCCATTAACTAGTGTTCGCGCTTAAGTCCATAACTAACGATATATGATGGAGAGACTTCTGTTTGTAAGTAAACTCATGCAATTTCGTTTGGTATAGTAAACAGTTTAGTACTTGTGTTCAAGAAAATCAGTAGCATGTATCTCCCCCAATAAGATAAAACAGTAAAAGTGGGGCCGTAAGACTCACCTGAGTCTTGTAGTAATCAGTTGCAATTAGCAAGTAGTAAGTAAAGCAAGTAGGTTCTCTGAACCCGTAACCTTCAAATGCCTAATCATATGAAGTTATGTAAGTATGCATCTCACGAGACGTTTCGTTTAGATGTACACAACTAGTATATCCAGTGTTTGTCCGTATGTTTGTAATTGTTTGTTTGTTGGAAAACATGTTTGGCCCGTTGGTGACGGTTTGTAGCAAAAATTCTAAAATGTTGACTTTGCTACAGTAGATTTACTACAGTACTGCTACAGTAAAATTTGACTTTTTTGTACAGTAACTTTGACTTTAAAATTCTGGTCTTCTGTGTTTTTGCGACACAATCTGCGACACTAAAGTTTGGTATGCGACACAGTGGTTGTGTCGCATAAAGTGCGACACAAGAGCTCTGCGACACAGTGGTTGTGTCGCAAAAAGCTTGCGATGCTAATTCAATAGCGACAGAACGGTTGTGTCGTATTAAATACGACATAGTATGCGACATAGAGTGCGACACAATATTGTGTCGCAAAGGTTACGACACTAAAGGATTGGTACGACACAAGGTGCGACACAAACGGGTTTATGCGACATAGCATGCGACACAAGGCTTGTGTCGCATGTATGAACACCAGCCCAGAAACTTTCGGGTTTCAAGAATTTTCGACCAAAAACGCAAATCTAACCCATTTTTGAGCTATAAAATCGTGTATTCTTCATGTATTAGGTTATAACTATGTTGTGTACACATCAAAACATCAAAACATTACACCAAATTGAATAGATCTAAGATTTTAGAAATTTCTTACTTTTGCAAATCGAGCTAAATGGAGGATGAAATGGTGAACACGATCTTGATATTCTTGCTCCACTCGTGATGGTGATTCCGAATATGTAATTTTTGTGGGTCGGTTTGTACTTGCGAAATTTGGGTGTGAATTGAGGTTGAGAGGGTTTGGTTTGTGTGTGTTTTGGTGATAATGAAAATGAAAGAGGGAGAAGTGGGTGGGGGTTGGGGTTGGCTGATCCAAGGGCAAGGGAGGGGAAAACATCCCTCAAAACACGGTATTTACTCCGTGTCCTAATCGGTTAATCACTAGTTTTTAATATTTAACAAAACGTTTATATAACTGGAGTATTTAAATAAAAATACTTTGAACTTAATAGTAAAAACAACTGTCGCAATATTTAAATTATTAAGTCGCGTTTATTACGTTTTGTTGCGTTAGTTAAAATGTCGTCGCGATAATATATAAATAATGCTCGTTCGGTTGCGTATTTTACATAACAAAATACATTCCCATTATTTAAGTAAATTTTCTGTCACCAACGTCCAAATAACCGTGTCGGACTCCGTCCGGTTAATTCGTACGATTTATCCAAATCGCGTAAGTACACACATATATATATAAATCATCTTATATATATATATATACAAATAGAGCCTGTAATTAGTCCTATTACATACTAATTACAACTAGTTACAAACAGTTAGGCATAATTAATTATCCTAATTATGCAGGTGTTACATTCTCCCCTTGTTAAATAAATTTCGTCCCGAAATTAGCTTGAGTGCACGGACGGTGCGTTATCTGGGAAGAGATGTGGGTATTTCTGTCGTATTTGGTCTTCCCGTTCCCAGGTGAACTCAGGGCCGCGCCTAGAATTCCACCTGACCTTTACGATGGGAATACGACTCTGTTTCAATCGCTTGACCTCACGGTCCATGATTTCCATAGGTTCCTCGACAAAATGAAGTTTATCATCGATTTGAATTTCGTCGAGCGGTATAATCAGCGTCTCGTCAGACAGACATTTCTTCAAGTTAGAAATGTGGAATGTGTTGTGTACGCTGCTAAGTTCAGCAGGAAGTTGCAGGCGATATGCCACTGGACCAATCCTTTCAAGGATTTCGAATGGTCCGATGTATCTAGGATTTAGTTTGCCTCGTTTTCCGAATCGAATAACACCTTTCCACGGTGCCACTTTGAGAAGTACCTTGTCTCCTACCTGGAACTCAAGGTGTTTGCGTCTCACGTCAGCATAGCTTTTCTGACGATCACGTGCGGCTTTCAGCCGGTTTTGAATACCAACGATTTTCTCAGTAGTTTCCTGAATGATATCTGGACCCGTGAGTTGGGAATCTCCTAACTCAGTCCAACAGATCGGTGATCGGCACTTACGCCCGTAAAGTGCCTCGAAGGGTGCAGCCTTTATGCTGGTATGGTAACTGTTGTTGTACGAGAACTCGCACAACGGTAAGTGATTTTCCCAAGAAGTACCGAAGTCAACTACGCAGGCTCGTAGCATATCCTCCAGTGTTTGAATAGTTCGCTCGCTTTGGCCATCGGTTTGCGGGTGATAAGCAGTACTCATATCCAGACGAGTACCAAGAGATCTTTGTAGCGATTGCCAAAAGTTAGAAGTAAAACGGCTGTCCCTATCCGAGATGATCGAGATAGGTACACCGTGTCGCGAGATGATTTCTTTGACATAGATGCGAGTCAGACGCTCCATTTTGTCAGTTTCCTTGATGGCCAGAAAATGAGCAGATTTCGTGAGACGGTCCACGATCACCCAAATGGTATCGCAACCACTCGAAGTTTTCGGTAGTTTGGTGATGAAGTCCATGGAAATTTGTTCCCATTTCCATTGAGGAATTTCAGGTTGTTGGAGCAACCCCGAGGGTCTTTGGTGTTCGGCCTTGACTTTGGAACAGGTTAGGCATTTACTGACGTACAAGGCAATGTCAGCTTTCATGTTAGGCCACCAATACAACCCTTTGACGTCGTGATACATCTTATCAGAACCAGGATGTATAGAGTATCGAGATTTGTGAGCTTCAGCCATCACCAAATCTCGCAAGTTTCCGAATTTGGGTAACCACACCCGGTTAGAGAAGTATCGAGTTCCATCGGGTTTGATTTCGAATTGTTTATCCAAGCCTCGCAAGGCTTCATTTTTCAAGTTTTCATCGTTGAGTGCTTCAAGTTGAGCGGTAAGGATTTGAGCAGGAAGCTCGTTATGAATTGTCATAGAAAGTGCTCGGACTCGAAGGGGTTTCACTCGTTCTTTTCGGCTTAAGGCATCGGCAACTACGTTAGCCTTGCCCGGATGGTATTTGATCTCGCAGTCGTAGTCACTAAGTAACTCAACCCAGCGACGTTGTCTCATGTTTAGATCCTTCTGATCGAATATGTGTTGGAGACTTTTGTGATCAGTGAAGATAGTGCTTTTCGTACCGTAGAGATAATGTCTCCAGATTTTCAATGCGAAGACCACAGCACCTAACTCGAGGTCGTGGGTCGTATAGTTTTTCTCGTGGATTTTTAGTTGTCGTGAGGCATAGGCAATGACTTTTTCCCGTTGCATCAACACACAACCAAGTCCTTGGTGTGAGGCGTCGCAGTAAACTACGAAATCGTCGGTGCCCTCGGGTAAGGACAAGATCGGTGCACTGCAAAGTTTGTTTTTCAATAGTTGGAAAGCTGACTCTTGTTTATCAGTCCAATCGAACTTCTTATCTTTCTGAGTCAGTGTGGTTAGGGGAACAGCTATTCTTGAAAAGTTTTCGATGAATCGGCGGTAATAACCAGCAAGACCTAAGAATTGTCTCACTTCGGTTGGAGTGGTCGGTGACTCCCAGCCCTTGATTGCTTCAATCTTGGCGGGATCAACATGAATTCCTTGGCTGTCAATCACGTGCCCGAGGAATTGAACGGTTCGAATCCAGAACTCACACTTAGAGAATTTGGCATATAACTCTTCGTGTTTCAGGAGTCTTAGAATGGTTTTTAGATGTTGAGCATGTTCCTGCTCGTTGCGAGAGTAAATCAAGATATCATCGATGAACACAATGAAGAATTTGTCAAGATATGGTTTGCACACCCGATTCATAAGGTCCATGAATACGGCCGGTGCGTTGGTCAACCCGAATGGCATCACTTGGAACTCGTAATGCCCATAACGAGTTCGGAAAGCTGTCTTTGGGATATCATTGTCACGGACTCGGAGTTGATGATAACCCGACCGTAGATCAATCTTTGAGTAAACACTCGATCCCTGGAGTTGGTCAAACAGGTCATCGATTCTAGGAAGTGGGTACCGATTCTTTATGGTTAGCTTATTCAGCTCTCGGTAGTCGATACACATGCGGAAAGATCCATCTTTCTTTTTCACGAATAAGACCGGAGCTCCCCAAGGTGAGGAACTTGGTCGAATGAATCCTCTGTCCAGGAGTTCCTGTAGTTGGTTAGACAACTCCTGCATTTCGGATGGTGCCAAACGGTAAGGGGCTCGTGCCACGGGTGCAGCTCCGGGCACAAGTTCGATTTGAAATTCAACTTGTCTAGGTGGCGGAATTCCGGGCAAGTCTTCAGGAAAGACTTCCGGGAAATCCCGCACGATTGGAACATCCTCAAGTCGCTTCTCCTCCGACTTCTTCTCCGTTACAGGTGCAAGGATGGCTTGATACCCTTTTCGTAGATATTTTCTCGTTTTCAGACAGGATACAATATTCAGATTCCGTCTACCGGTCTCCCCTTGTAGGACTAAGGTTCCACCGGAGACAAGAGGTATGCGAACGAGTTTGTCATGACAGATGATTTCAGCTCGGTGCTTGGATAACCAATCCATACCGACAATAATATCGAAGCTGCCGATCTCGACAGGGATTAAATCAATGGAAAACGTTTCGTTCGTGAGGTTAAGTGTACAGTTGTGTATGATGCTATCAGTCTCAATCAGTTTTCCGTTAGCTAATTCTACAATGTATTTAGCATTTAAGGCAGTGGGAGTTATATCAAGTAAATGGCTAAATTTCTCAGAAATGAAGTTTCTATCGGCACCGGTATCAAATAATACAGAAGCAGTAAGGTCGTTGAGAAGGAACGTACCCGTCACGACATTCGGGTCTTGTCTGGCTTCCCCAGCCTTGATAACGAATGCTCTACCACGAGCAGGGTTGTTGTTGTTTTTCAGCTTTGGGCAATCTTTCTTGAAGTGCCCTGAATTTCCGCACCCAAAGCAGGCCTTTGGTGCATTTGTGTTGGGGGTAGAAATGTTGGTTCGGCAATCCTTGGCTAGATGCCCGAACCGTTTGCAGTTGGAGCAAGGGCAAGAACCGTCATGATGGCGGCTGCATTTGGAACAGTAAGGCTTGTTCCCGCTGTACCCTTTCTTTTCCGAAGTCCCCGATGAATAAGCCTTAATGTACTCAGGCTTTTTGTTGGAGGTTTGGTTGGATGAGTTGGGGTTACCTTCCCACTTGCGTTTGTTGTTTGCAGATGGGGTTGAAGTTGTGCCACGGCGGACAGAATTTGCCGTTAGTTCATGGGCCATACGGATGGCGCTCTGAATAGTACCCGGTTTGGATGAAGTCACCAGGTCTTGGAGTCTCTCAGGAAGACCATCAACGAATTTCTCGATCCTCTTGTACTCAGGATCGACCATGGTTGGGCACAGGAGTGCCAGTTGGTGGAAACGGTTAGTGTATCCGGTGATATCATCACCCTGCATCTTGTGGTTCCAGAATTCCATTTCCAGTTGTTTCAATTCATCCCTGGGGCAGTACTCGCCCCTCAACATTTCTTTCAACTCCTCCCACGGGAGTTGGTAAGCAGTAGCAACACTCACAGTCTGGGCATAAGTGTTCCACTAGGTGAGTGCGGTGTCAGTAAAAGTACTAACGGAGAACTTAACTTTGTCTCCTTCCGCACAGTTGCAGATCAGAAATACGGATTCGACTTTCTCGATCCAGCGTACTAGACCGATAGCTCCCTCAGTACCTGCAAAGTTTAGAGGTTTGCAGTTCTGAAAGTCTTTGTATGAACAGGGTTTAGCAGTAGTGGTTTCAGTGGCATCGCTGTTCCTCGAGGAATTTGGTGGAGTATTCCGAGCCAAGGCTTCAGTAACAGCCTGGGTTATAAGGGAGGTAATCTGGGCATCGGTGTATGGTCTTGTCTTTGGCGGCATGATTCTTCAATAAAAGAAATGAAGATACATGAGATTTTGTAGGAACTTGTAATTGTCACAGATGTACATGTATAAAAGCAGTAATACATAACATCAACATGGAAAAATGACAATTATTATGAGTTGAAATATCAAGGAATATTTGATGGATAATGCGAGTTCAAAGGTTACATCCTACAGAGATATTACAAAAGGTGTCGGGAATTGTTACATCCGACTAGTTTATAGAGTAGCGCTAGATAGTCATTAGATTACGAGATAGATTACAAGACAAAGACTACACTAGTCTTAATGTAGATTAATTTGTTCCATCAGCGCGACAAGGCGGTCCACGGTTTCTGCTAGTCGGTTGGTCTGCCTGGCATTGTCTTCAACCAAAGCCAGTCGTTGTGCTAGTGCTCGAGAGTGATCTTCAGCCTCCTGTGAACGTTGTTCACATTCCTCAAGTCGATTTCTTACAAGTTCATCCGCACCTAATTCGGCGGTCATTGAGTCCTGAATTATGCTTACAGAGAGGTTGGTATCCTCTTGTTCTCGCTGGAGTTGGGATATGTGATCAAGTGCCTGGCGAAGCAGGTAGGTCATTCGAAGTTGTTCCCGTTCGAGATGTTCGAGCCTTTGCTCCTGACGGTGAAGTTGGGTAGCCAATACTGGCAACGTGAGATGTGCCAAGTTCTGAGAGTTATGTACAGGATAAGGGCTGTTTCGAGGCGACCTTGTGTCCCTCCTGGCTACTCGTGGGTTCCGTGACCCATGTGAGTGAGAGTGTGACGGATTAGGTGGTGTGTTTGCCATTCCTGTGGCAGAATGTAAGTAAGACGAGGCTAATATATATACATATATCATATCCAGACCTATTGTCTAGCACGTATCAAGTAATGGTCCGGTTCTCTCGTGGTCAGAGTCAACTAACGTATCCTCGTTCAACATAATCATTTCAGACCTTACATCATCTTTCCTTAATTGTACATAGTTGATCAGGCTATGTTAAATTAAAGTCGTATGCTGTAATTTCTGAACCAGTCATGTCTAATAAGAGAATACTGCCTAACGGTCATAGTCTAGGCCCACTAAATGCAACCTAGTTCACTATAACCTTAGGCTCTGATACCAATCTGTAACACCCCCGAAATTCACTGTTTTGCGGAAGCATAGTTTGGGGTGTTACTAATCAAATATCACAGCACAAAGATAAAGTAAACGACATCTATATGCAACGTTTGTAAATTAGTTACATTCCATAGATATATTGTTTGAAAACTTAGTGTTTTCGTATACAAAAATGTATTTTCCCTAGAGTCCGCGCGTGTAGCGGGAGATTCTATTACATAATCGTAATGTACAAAAGATAATGCTAAAAATCTCCGTTAATGCAGTTGTGTTGAAATCATGCGACTCTAGCTAAAATCCTGGAGTAATCCTACTCCATCCGGGTACCTGAGAAAACATGCTAAAAAGTGTCAACCAAAAGGTTGGTGAATCTCACAGGTTTGTAAGTAATATCAGTTTTGAACACGAGATTTCATCAGTAATGCCCGCAGGCGTAAAATCAGCAATTTCAATCTAGAAATCGTAAACCAGTATTTGCAATCCCGCAAATGTAAGTAAGTAAGTTTATACCGTTGCCATGAGGCTCATAATCGAAGCTTAACCCGTAAGTAATAAGTTTGCTCCCGTGACATGCTCGTAATTGAGCAAGCATCAGTAACGAATAAGTAGTCACCCGTTTCTACGTGTAAATCAGTACGTGGCAGCGCTACTGCCCCGGGTGGGGAGGGTCATTTCCCTAATGGATCCATTAACTAGTGTTCGCGCTTAAGTCCATAACTAACGATATATGATGGAGAGACTTCTGTTTGTAAGTAAACTCATGCAATTTCGTTTGGTATAGTAAACAGTTTAGTACTTGTGTTCAAGAAAATCAGTAGCATGTATCTCCCCCAATAAGATAAAACAGTAAAAGTGGGGCCGTAAGACTCACCTGAGTCTTGTAGTAATCAGTTGCAATTAGCAAGTAGTAAGTAAAGCAAGTAGGTTCTCTGAACCCGTAACCTTCAAATGCCTAATCATATGAAGTTATGTAAGTATGCATCTCACGAGACGTTTCGTTTAGATGTACACAACTAGTATATCCAGTGTTTGTCCGTATGTTTGTAATTGTTTGTTTGTTGGAAAACATGTTTGGCCCGTTGGTGACGGTTTGTAGCAAAAATTCTAAAATGTTGACTTTGCTACAGTAGATTTACTACAGTACTGCTACAGTAAAATTTGACTTTTTTGTACAGTAACTTTGACTTTAAAATTCTGGTCTTCTGTGTTTTTGCGACACAATCTGCGACACTAAAGTTTGGTATGCGACACAGTGGTTGTGTCGCATAAAGTGCGACACAAGAGCTCTGCGACACAGTGGTTGTGTCGCAAAAAGCTTGCGATGCTAATTCAATAGCGACAGAACGGTTGTGTCGTATTAAATACGACATAGTATGCGACATAGAGTGCGACACAATATTGTGTCGCAAAGGTTACGACACTAAAGGATTGGTACGACACAAGGTGCGACACAAACGGGTTTATGCGACATAGCATGCGACACAAGGCTTGTGTCGCATGTATGAACACCAGCCCAGAAACTTTCGGGTTTCAAGAATTTTCGACCAAAAACGCAAATCTAACCCATTTTTGAGCTATAAAATCGTGTATTCTTCATGTATTAGGTTATAACTATGTTGTGTACACATCAAAACATCAAAACATTACACCAAATTGAATAGATCTAAGATTTTAGAAATTTCTTACTTTTGCAAATCGAGCTAAATGGAGGATGAAATGGTGAACACGATCTTGATATTCTTGCTCCACTCGTGATGGTGATTCCGAATATGTAATTTTTGTGGGTCGGTTTGTACTTGCGAAATTTGGGTGTGAATTGAGGTTGAGAGGGTTTGGTTTGTGTGTGTTTTGGTGATAATGAAAATGAAAGAGGGAGAAGTGGGTGGGGGTTGGGGTTGGCTGATCCAAGGGCAAGGGAGGGGAAAACATCCCTCAAAACACGGTATTTACTCCGTGTCCTAATCGGTTAATCACTAGTTTTTAATATTTAACAAAACGTTTATATAACTGGAGTATTTAAATAAAAATACTTTGAACTTAATAGTAAAAACAACTGTCGCAATATTTAAATTATTAAGTCGCGTTTATTACGTTTTGTTGCGTTAGTTAAAATGTCGTCGCGATAATATATAAATAATGCTCGTTCGGTTGCGTATTTTACATAACAAAATACATTCCCATTATTTAAGTAAATTTTCTGTCACCAACGTCCAAATAACCGTGTCGGACTCCGTCTGGTTAATTCGTACGATTTATCCAAATCGCGTAAGTACACACATATATATATAAATCATCTTATATATATATATACAAATAGAGCCTGTAATTAGTCCTATTACATACTAATTACAACTAGTTACAAACAATTAGGCATAATTAATTATCCTAATTATGCAGGTGTTACAGACGACCACATTTGGAGCAGTAAGGCTTGCTCCCCTTGTAAGCCTTTGAGTCATTGGCATTGACAATTGCAAGCTTCTTGTCAGGAATCGGGTTGGATGAGTGGGGACTTACTTCCCATTTACGTTTTTTATTCGCAGACGGGGTTGAAGTCGAGCCACGGCGGACAGAATTGGCCGTTAACTCATGAGCCATACGAATGGCTCTCTGAATAGTTCCCGGTTTAGATGAAGTTACTAAATCTTGAAGTCGCTCAGGAAGTCCATCAACGTACTTTTCGATCCTTTTATACTCGGGATCAACCATGGATGGGCACAAAAGTGCCAGCTGGTGAAAGCGATTGGTGTAACCGGTGATGTCATCACCCTGCATCTTGTGATTCCAAAATTCTATTTCTAGTTGTTTCAATTCGTCTCTGGGGCAGTACTCTCCCCTCAGCATCTTCTTTAGCTCTTCCCATGGGAGTTTGTAGGCATTGGCAACGCTCACAGTCTAAGCATAGGTATTCCACCAGGTAAGGGCAGTGTCAGAAAAGGTGCTGGCTGCGAACTTGACTTTGTCGTCCTCAACGCAGTTGCAGATAAGGAACACTGATTCGATTTTCTCGACCCAGCGTATCAGACCGATCGCTCCTTCAGTTCCTGCAAAGCTCAAGGGTTTGCAGTTTTGGAAGTCCTTGTAGGTGCAGGTTTTGGGTGGAGGTGTATTGTTAGCCGTATCTTCGCTACCAGGATTGGTTGCTCGGACAGCTAGAGCTTGGGCCACACTACGGGCAATAATACCCGCGACTTCGGCTTCAGTAAGTGTGATTTGTCGTCGAGGAGGCATGTTCCTTGAAACAACAAATAAAGAACACGTGAAGGTTTGAACAAGAATTATGATTGTGATGATTTAGTGAGTTTAGAGAAACTACGCCAAAGCTTGAGATTTGTTTAAAGTTGTGTACTATAAATAAGTTTATACGGTTTTGAAATTTTTGAGAATTTTATAAAACATTTTGTAAGAAATTTTGTAACATGGTTGATAGAAATACATTTGTTATAAAATTTTGATAGTAAAAGTCGGTTGTACAATTTGAAGTCTGACGAAAAATTGAGTTGAAAATGGTTTTATTAGGTTACACCTAACGGTACAGTAGTGTACATTGTGGAATGTTATAAACGTAGAATTAGATAGGAATAGCAAATGAAAACAAGGTCTCGATCTTCATATCGAAGGATGTTCGAGTAACAATAGTTGTCGGTTATAATGGTGTGGGTGGTAAACAAAGTATCATCGGAAAAGGCCTATTCCTATACTTTCAGTATATAATAGCCTAGGGAGTAGTACGTAGTCGAGGCCTTCGGAAGTATGTCGGAATTTATGAATTCATAAAAGTTGAATAAGGACAGAATGACGAGAGTCGAGTTGTCGTTTGTTCGATGTAATTTGAAAAATATTAATTTCGCAGCAGTCGAGAGAGAGTATCGTATCGGGGAAAGAGGCCTATGTATATATATATATATATATATATCACATAACCGCCTAGTTCGTGTCTAGCACAATCAAGTAAAAGTCCCGGTTCTCTCGTGGTCAGAGTCAGCTAGTGCATTCCTGTTCAACATAACCCCTTTCAGATCTCACATCATCTTCATTTAATTGTACATAGTTGATCAGGCTATGTTAAATTAAACTTGTATGCTGTAATTCCTGAACCAGTTATACCTAATGAGGAATACTGCCTAACGGTCATAGTCTAGGCCCACTAAATGCAACCTAGTTCACTATAACCTTAGGCTCTGATACCAATCTGTAACACCCCCAAATTTAACGGTTTGCAGAAGCGATGTTTTGGGTGTTACTAATCAATAATCACAAGCACAAAGGATACAGTGAACGACTCTAAATGAGACGTTCGAAAAGTTATTACATTAATACATAAGTAGTTTCAAAATACAAGCTCGAGTTCAAGTAAAATCCTAGAGATTCTAATACATAACAGTAAGTACAAAAGTAATGTATGTAAATCTCCAAGCTTGTAAATGCATGCGACTCGAGCTAAGAAAGCTTATCCTGCTGGGCATCCCTACTGATGCTGTGTACCTGAGAAGCATTACTAAAACGGTCAACCAAAAGGTTGGTGAATCTCACAGGTTTGTAAGTAAGTAAACAGTTGAACACACATGTAGTATTTGTAAATCATAGCCAGCCAGTAAGTAACGATCACAGGTTATGCTCATCGTTAACTTAAGTTTTAATAAGTGGGTGGTTGCAGGTTATGCTAACCGTTTGATACAATTGCCATGAGCCACCATAGTTGAAGCTTAACGTACAGTAAATATAGGTACCCCCCCCCCCCCATGAATGTAATCCAAAACATTCATACGGAACGAGTAAGAAACGCCCGTTTCTACAGGAACGGTTCGTGGTAGTGCGTGCTACCCCGGGCGGGGATTGTCAGTCCCATATGGATCCATATACTAAAACTCGCGCTTATCACATAACTAACAACTATGGTTCAGGAGGATTTCATTGGATTAGTCGTAAACTCATGCAGTTGGCGTATTCGTAATCTCATACAGTAAGTAAATCATGGCAGCAAGTAAGTTTTGTGTGTTCATGTAAAACAGTAATGCATCTCACCCCTGAGTATAAAACAGTAAAGTAGGGGCTGTAAGACTCACCTGAGTCTGGCAGGCAATGCCGTAAGTAAGCAAGTAGTATCCCGAACTAGCAACCCTTAGCGTCCTAATACGCATAAGGTTTAGTAAGTAAATGGAATACTTGTAAAGTATCCATGCTAGTTGTTCCCAAACTAGTTAATGTCCATTAGTTTGTTTGTACGTTTGTATTCGTTTGTAAATCGTAGTTTGTATAAAAGTTGTAAAGTCCGTTTGTTATCGGTGTATAATAATAATTACATCCATTATTATTATGTATTCATAGTAGTTGTACATTTGTAAAGCGTACGTGTATAACTGTTTGTTTGTATTACAACGTGTATCGTTTGCGTAAGTTCCAATGGGCTTAAACCTCAAAGGGTACGAGTGAAACCTCGTAAGTATTCGAGTGTATGTTCGTATCAGTTAACGTGTAATCCAGCACGTAACTAGTGAGTGAACTTGTAAGTTCGTATCGGATGTAATCCCGTGTAATGTACAAGTGTAAGTTCGTTGGAGTGTAATCTCCTAAGTATTTCGAGTGTAAACTCGTGTGCGTGTGTGAGTGAAATCTCACGTTAGTTTAGTATAGTCTTGTACGTATTCAAGTGTTGTTGTATACTCTCAAAAGTATAGCATTTTCATGTATAAGTAGCATCGTATTTGATTTAGTAGTTAAAAAGTGATTCCAACACTTAGAATATATTTTGTTTTCTGATCTGGGCTATCTGCGACACAAGGCTTGTGTCGCAGACCGTATGCGACATAAGGTCTGTGTCGTATGGATTGATTTCGGTTTGGTGTTTATGCGACACAATAGTTGTGTCGCATACAAGGGTACGACACAACGATACGACATAGTCGTTGTGTCGCAATCAAGCGATAGGTAAGCTTTGTGTCGTAGATGATATGACATATAGTGCGACATAAGCCTTGTGTCGCATACATTGCGACATAACGTGCGACATAACATGCGACATAGTGTTGTGTCGCATGAAATTTTGGTCCGATGCGACACAAGAGGTCTGTTCGGAATTTAAGTTTCCGAAAACGTATTTTCCGGTTTCCGTTGGGTCTAGAACTTTTATACTAGTTTTAATATGTTATAATGAGTTCATAATAACTATTGGTATTCGTTTTTAAGGTTTGTGGTGTCGTTTTCTTCAAAATGACCAAAACCGACATTTCCGTTAACGTGTTCAAAAACGAGTTTTAATTACATATTCGGACATCATTTAGCTAGGGGAACAACATGGAAGTAAAATAAATGTAATCGGAAAAGTTTGCGAGTCGCCGGAAAACTTACAAAGTTGTCGAATCAAGAAACCGAAAAGATGAAGTTGTAGCCCTCGTTGCGATGATCACTTTCTTCCAAACGAGCTAGATGTTTTAGGGAGTTTTTGTGGTGTTTTTCTAGAGAGAGAGAGAGAGTGCCGATTTAGAGAGAGAGATGAGAGAGTTTGAGAGATTGAGGAGGAGATAGATTGAGTGTAAAGGGTGTGTTTGGTTTGCTTAATGGTCAAAGGGGCATGGGGGTGATGCCCCATGTCTTGGCCGGTTTTGGTGGGGCCACATGATGTGGTCTCACCAACTTTTCGTTCCCTCGCGTTTGCGCTCCGTGTGGTGTTCGTTTCCCCGGTCGTTTAAACGTAAAAATCAATTTATACGCGATTAATTATACGTTTAAAATACGAAATAATATCCGATAATCTAGTTAAAGTATTTTATCAAAATGCTTTGTTTTTAAGTTATAAAATGTAACTTTGTTTTGTTTTGTCGGTTGGTCGGGTTTTCGGAGAGTTCGGTAACGTTTTAGTTAAAACGTACGTTTTCGTTATATTATGAACATAATATAAAGTAGTAGTCAAGGTAATTAAATAATTTCGCATTATTTAATAGTCGTTTTACCAACGTCCGTATGTTTGCACAATTGTTGTTTTATACGATATGTACGAATCGTATACGCGTATATATATATATTCCATCCATATATATATATAATAAGTAAATAATGTATATAATCCTATTTCATATTATATACAAGTAATAAACACGTAATTAGGGAAAATTTAAATTGGCCCTAAATTTGGGGTTGTTACAGATTTCGCGTTATCTCCAACACTTAAAAAAAAAACCTTAATCGGAAAAAAGTAGCAAAACGCGCTACGATTTTGTGTAAAGTTAAATGAGGAGAAAAAAGTGTATACGCTGTGGATATTTGCATTTAAAGAAAAGTTAACACACCAATATAGACAGCAAATAAGATATTTTGGCATCATTTTAAAAGAATTGTCTTAAATTGGTGTCATCAAAAAAAAGTAGCAAAGAAACCATACTATTATGCTAGATAATATGAATGAGGTTAAATTGAAGCGAAATTTGGAAAATGGTGCTATAATTGTGAAAGATTTGGATATGATAAATGAACTAGAAAGTGAAGCCATGATTGATTTCGTGTTATCTCCAACTCATAAAAAAAAAAAAAAAAATCCTTAATCGGAAAAAAGTAGCAAAACGCGCTACGATTTTGTGTAAAGTTAAATGAGGAGAAAAAAGTGTATACGGTGTGGATATTTGCATTTAAACAAAAGTTAACACACCAATATAGACAGCAAATAAGAAATTTTGGCATCATTTTAAAAAAAATTGTTAAAAGATGGTTTCATAAAAAAAAAAGTAGCAAAGAAACCATACGATTATGCTAGATAATATGAATGAGGTTAAATTGTAGCGAAATTTGGAAAATGGTGTTATAATTGTGAAAAGATTTGGACATGATAAATGAACAAGAAAGTGAAGCCATGATTGATTTCTCGTTATCTCCGACACTTAAAAAAAAAACCCCTTAATCGGAAAAAAAATAGCAAAACGCGCTACTATTTTGTGTAAAGTTAAATGAGAAGAAAAAGGTGTATACGATGTGGATATTTGCATTTAAACAAAAGTTAACATACCAATATAGACAGCAAATAAGAAATTTTGGTATCATTTTAAAAAAATTGATAAAAATTGGTGTCATAAAAAAAAAGTAGCAAAGAAACCATTCGATTATGCTAGATAATATGAAGGAGGTTAAATTGGAGCTAAATTTGGAAAATGGTGTTTTGATTGTGAAAGATTTGGAGATGACAAATGAACTAAAAGTGAAGACATGATTGATTTTGCGTTATCTTCAACACATAAAAAAAAAAAAAAAAAAAACCTTAATCGGAAAAAAGTAGCAAAACGCGCTACGATTTTGTGTAAAGTTAAATGAGGAGAAAAAAGTGTATACGGTGTGGATATTTGCATTTAAACAAAAGTTAACACACCAATATAGACAGCAAATAAGATATTTTGGCATCATTTTAAAAAAATTATCATAAATTGGTGTCATCAAAAAAAAGTAGCAAAGAAACCATACGATTATGCAAGATAATATGAATGAGGTTAAATTGGAGCGAAATTTGGAAAATGGTGTTATGATTGTGAAAGATTTGGAGATGATAAATGAACTAGAAAGTGAAGCCATGATTTATTTCGCGTTATCTCCGACACTTAAAAAAAATTCCCTTAATCGGAAAAAAGTAGCAAAACGCGCAACGATTTTGTGTAAAGTTAAATAAGGAGAAAAAAGTGTATACGGTGTAGATATTTTCATTTAAACAAAAGTTAACACACCAATATAGACAGAAAATAAGAAATTTTGGTATTATTTTAAAAAAATTGTTAAAAATTGGTGTCATCAAATAAAAGTAGCAAAGAAACCTTACGATTATGCAAGATAATATGAATGAGGTTAAATTGTAGTGAAATTTGGAAAATGGTGTCATAATTGTGAAAGATTTGGAGATGATAAATGAAGTAGAAAGTGAAGCCATGATATATTTCGCGTTATCTCCAACACTTAAAAAAAAAAAAAACCTTAATCGGAAAAAAGTAGCAAAACGCGCTACTTGTAACACCCAGTCCTCGGGTCTAGTAGTATTTAATATTTCTGACTGTGAATTATTATTAAGTGTGTCAGAAAATAGGTGTGTTGTATTATTTGAAATAAATAGTGATAATAGTCGAATAATTTATTGTGACTAATAAATTATTGAGTGTTTTGATTTTATTTAGTTGACGGTAAAATAAAATAATGTTTCCCCGCAAATGGTTTTTAAGTTCCAGACAATGATAAGTACGGGGAATGAAAATTTACCAATTATATGTTATACTCTATTTTGAGTCGGTTCATTGTTTTCATTATATATCTACATACATACATATACACGATCATACATACACATACATAACCCTAGATTAATTCCTAAATCACCTCTTTTCATCAAATTAAGGATGCCAAATTCGATTTAAGCTTCAAAGATCATGGATTATCATCCTAACCAACATGTAAGTCTTTAATCCTTGTAGCATGAACCCTAGAAATTGGGGGTTTTTAGTGTTTTTGACTTTAATCCGAAATTAGGGTTTCAAATGGGGAATTGATGTTGGTTAAGCTTTAATAACATGTATTAATCATTCCATCATCTTCATAAACATGTTGTAAGTCTCAATTTCTTGATTTCCATAAACTTAGAAATGGGTTTTGGTGTAAATGATGAATTAGAATGATTGATATGAAATTGAAGCTTGTTATGCTTATATAATTGCTAGTTGAGGTTTGTATGAGGATTATAACTTATATCCTAACATAGAAATGAAGAAAAATTATGTATGATCATATAGATAGTTTATGGGTTAGTTAGTAAATCATGAATTGAAGCCTATTATTATGTTATTGTTGTTAGTTAGTGCCTAATTCATGATTATAAGTTTAGTTGTAACTTGAAATTAAAGAATTTGATTAAGTGTTCTTGAGGTTATTGATGAACTTGATGATGATAATGAATTATATGATAAAATTAGCATTTTGGTGATTAAGAACACTTAATTGATGATTAAAGATGATGATTGTGTGAACTTAATTGTTAAGTATTCATTAGACTTAAATATTGGTTAGTGATGATTGAAGTGGATTAATGTGATGAGATGGTTATGATAATTATAAATTGAAAGGTGATTGTGAATCATGTTGTTACGATGCTAATTGTAATGTAGGCATAATGTTATATATATATATATATATATATATATTTTGAGACAAGTAACTAACTTGTGATATCATGTTGTATTCTCAGATGTGCAGAAGGCTCGGTGATATTAGACTACTGAGTGGATGCCTGAGGTGGTCGGTGAGTGGATCTCTAATCCTCAGCGTAACTTGGTTGTAACAAGTTTGGTTACAACAAGTAACGTGTTATTACTTTATTATTTGCATTGGTGTTTATGCGGATAGTAATAATACTGTTGATATGTTGACTAGTTGAAAATGTGACTTGTTGATTACGTGATCACTTGAGTTAATTGGCCTTCGGGCATCAGTTGTTAATGAGGCAACGAGTTGTTGAACTGTTGGTTGGGCTAGTTGGTTATCCAAAGTTTAACACATCTCCTGTGTTAGTTGAAGATAATCACTAGCTATCGGTCTCGTCCGTATGGCCATACGGATAGCTTGGGTAAGTGTTCTTGGGGAGCCTCCCGGGTTAATGGTTATCCCTAGAGCCGCCGATCCTCATTATGGTGTTGTTGATTAGTTGAATTGTTGCATTGTTGAAATGATGCGTTGTTGATGTGTTGTATTGGGTACTTGCTTGTTTAGTGCTAATTGTTGTACACAAAGTTGTTGCACTAAGTTAGGTTGTTGATTAGTATCCGCTCACTTAGCGTTATGCTAATCCCCCACATTATCCCTTCTTGCAGGTTTTGGCTATTGTATTGGGTGGGCAAGAAGTTGGACTAGAAGGAATGTTTGACCTTGAGGCGTTACTCTGATAGTGGAATTGTATAAAATAATGTTTTAACATGTTTTTATATAACACCTCTGTCGAGAAGTTATGTTTTAAAAGGTTGAATTTTATATGTTGATAAAATGGTGTAAACTATTACTAGTTATTTGGACTTACGCTTCCGATTTATTATATTTAAATGAGTGAAATGAGGGGTGTTATAAGTTGGTATCAGAGCGTAGGTTTGGGCGAATTGGACATTGCAATGTGTTCAATCCCAAATCTATGGTAGTGTCAAGTCAAACATTCCTGGGAGTGCGGGATTAGTAGTTGCATGAGAAAGTTGTTATTGAATGTGTACTAACCTATAAAAAGTTGCAAAAGTGTTGTTTTGGTTGCAGAGACGGAGGAATATGAGGAACCAATAGGTATTCTCATTGATTCCTCAATACTCGTGGGCCTAGATATGCCAGGTAATTCTCGATAAATTTGATGAATTTAAATAAGTTTGAATTGTTTACTTTGCTATGTTATGATTAGTAGTGAAGTAAGTTGAGTCAAACTGCTATGATTCCTTAGTGATGAGTCCTTGATAATAGTTGCTTGTAAATCTGATGAGGAGATACTAAATGAGATGTTTAACATCATAGAAAGGTGTAATATATTGTTAAATTGTGTAGATACATTGTTGAATAAGGTGTAATAGTTGTATTATGTGGATTTAATTGTGTCTACAATATGAAATTAAAATATGAAATCGGTTGTATGAATTGTTATGTGAAATAATAATTTTGGAAGTACTGTGATTAGCAAAGTTGAAATGACTCTAGATAGTGAAATGAGATTGTTGGAATATCTCAATCGAGGTAATTTGGAGTCTTGTTGTTGTTTAAATGAGAAAGTGTCTATTGATTGGGAATGGTATGTTTGACACAGAAAAGTCAAAGTTGAGATTAGTAGAGTTGAATTTGGTAATATATATACTATAAAGTGATGAATATGGTAAGATGTTTATGTGTTTAATAATGATCATGATTGTAATTGAATTATGATCTATATACTAAAAGTGGTAATATAATGAAGTCGAAGTGGTCAACCAAACTAATATGTATTGACAAGTTGTGAAAAGTCAAAGTGATCATGAAATTGGAAAACTTGTTGTGATTGGTCTAAATTTGATGATTTTATGTGAATTTGGTGTTTTAAGAATATAATGAGACACCGATAGCGAAAGTGAAGTTGTTTGACTTGGTAAAGTCAAAGAAGTGTAAAATGGGTGTTAAAATTTGTAAACATATAGGTTGAAACCCAAATGGGTTGTTAAAGTGCCCAAATGGGTCACTGGGTGGTTAAATGGTTAAAATGAGTATTGGTTTGGTTATGACCAATGTAACAGTGATTTTAAGTCCTACATATAGTAGGAATGTGTGTTGAAAGTGTTGAAGTAGTTAAACTAGTAGATTTTGGTAATGGTGCCCAATTGGACCCTCAAACGGGTCAACGAGTAAAAACACGATAGGATGGGTATATAGAGTTGATGAATATGCCCACACGTCACAACTGTATATAGAAACATGTTAGCAAAAGGTTGAAATCAGAATGTAAGCCAATTGGAATTAGATGTGTCAACCAAAATGGTCGAAAACAGCCCAAAATGAGTCGTATGCCTATTTCTCGTAAAAAGTGTAAAATTTAAAAAGTGTAAAAAGGGAAAGTTTTATTTTGGCATAATGTAAGTGCATGCAAAATTTCATGACCTAACTCCTTACGGTTTGTGAGATATGCGCGTTTGAAATTCACATTTTTGCACTAAGATGTTCAGTCTGCTGTGCAGACAGGGGACCCGGCGGCTGGAGGTTATAGCCGGCGGCTGGAGGTCCAAACCGGCGGCTGGATGCCCCAAGCCGGCGGCTTCTTTTGGCTTTAAAACGCACTTTTGTTCTGTTTGCAAAAATTGGTGTTAGCCGGCGTTTCGACTCGGGTAGCCGGCGGGTCAAGACATTTAGCCGGCGGCTAGATATGTTAGCCGGCGGCTCATGTAGCCTAGCCGGCGGTTTGTGGGTATTTACAGGATTAAAATATTTTTTTACGTTTTTCGACGTTCGACGTAACTTTTGACGTAGAAATTTCCGCTAGAAAATTTCAGTGTCCGATTAAGACGAAATTTACATGTCCACTCAAAAACGGCCCAACGGTCAAAGCTCATCGCATTGCCATGAGCCCTGTCAGTTTTTGGCACTTCGGGGTCGTTTGGGGCCCGAAAATGGCATTTTACTGTTTTTCGGACCTTATTTTTAACTTTTAACTTACGTTTTAAATTGGGCTTTTGTTTCTTTGAGCCCTGAGATCATTCCTATAACTAAATATGACGTTATAACTTGTTTTAAGAGGTCCTTAAGTTTTATTGAGTATGAGTTATTTTCAAGCTGTGTATTCGTCGTATTGTCAAATTGTGGCCAACGTTGTTGGTGGTGATTTAAGTTCTTAAGTTATATGAACTAAGTGAAATAGGATGAAATAAATGAGTCATCTAAAATATTGGAAATGGTTAAAATAAGTATTCTTAGAGTTTGAAAAGAAGTGTATGAGTTTATACTTATTTGATATTTGTCAATAGAGTTATAATGTGTATGTTTGATATGATATGTTTATTTATAATACAACTAAAGAGGTAAAGATTAAAGAGAACATGTTGAGTATTACACGTAGTATGGATGAAGTGTTTAGTACCAGATGTACTATTAATGTTAAGTGATGTAATTAGTAAATGACCTTGAATCAGGTAATAAAGAAGTTGATTGTAATAATAGTGTTAGACATTACAATTGGGTTAATGATATAATAAAAAGAGGTGTTGAATGTCGGTGTTGCTTATGTAAACTCGATGATATGTGTATTAGACATTGTGCCTATGTTAATAATTGGGTGATATACTGAAATCACAGGTTGTGTAAATTGTTGATATCGTGGTTATAAGGTATAAGAGTAATCATTAATAATTTTGAAGGTTTATGGTACGAAGTGGCCTGAGAATGAGGTGTGACTGACATAATATGACTACGTCTGGCCAACGTATTTATATTATGCCAGTTCACATGGAGTTGTTGAGGTCACTAAGTACCAGATAAAGTTAAGTGGTTTTAAAATATCCGGTAAGATATGTTGATCTGTAATTGATAAATAGTCAATGATGGACTAATATAAAAGAGTAATAAACCACTAAGTTGTTGTTGCTAATGTGATATCTATGGCACATTTGATATGTATGTGTGATGCATTGTCGATTGTAAGAGTTAAAAGTTGATTTAAGCAAAGTAGAGGTAAGTTGAATATGAATAATATTGTTGAAAAGATGACTAATGTCAGCACCTTGTGTTGTTGAGATACCATTGATGATGTTTGGTATTAACAGGTGTTGAGTTAGCATCCAAGTTGTTGTGAAAGGGTGCTAGTTGATTATATGAAACTGGTTGTAACAATAAAATAATTGACCTCTACCTATTGCTTACTGATTTTCTTACTTGTTGATGGTTAGATGATTGTAGATTTCTGTCAAGTAAAGGGTTTCATATAACATAGTCGTGTTTATGACAACAAGTTGTAAAGTAGTAATTAACTAGTTGCTAAAATTGGAAAATCTAGCAATGTGATGACTAAAGAAGTATATGATTATTAGTTAAATTACTGGTGACGAATCGAGTTACAACTTGTTGCTAAGATGCATGTAGTAGTGTTCGGTACCCCTTATTGTTACTATGATTATTGTTGTCATCATAGTTGTATTTGTTGCTATAGTTGTTGTTGTAATAAAGATGACACGTTAAGTGACTATAAGTTAAGATTGACATAGTGGGTATGAATGATCATGTAAGCGATCAGTTAATTTTCAGAGATAGGATATATGTTGAATAGTGGCATAGTAAAATGTATCAAATTATGCACATGTAGATATGTGCTTGTAGATAGGATGTTAAATGTATACATAATTAAGGAGTTACTCTAGGGGGTGACATGGAATATGTATAACGATTATTGTGACTAGATAGTTGATGTGTTTGGTGTTAACAAATTTAGTGGAGAGCAACACACAGCTTATGTGTATATAAAAAGTAAATTGAAGTATATCTCGATGATGTGCAAGCTAATAAGATGTATATACATTATGTGTTTAAGGGAATAAGTATGTGTAAATACATGTGGTATTTAGAGGGAATTAAGATGGGTATAAGTGAATTAAATTGTAATCACATTTGTGTGATTATAATAATGAATAAGTATGTGGTTAAAAGAGTGTAAGAAAAAGATTATTAATGAATTGAAATAAGAATAAGTGGTGGTTGTGTTAATATATACTGACTAAGTGGGATCAGATTTCGAGGACGAAATCTCTTTAAGGGGGAGAGATTTGTAACACCCAGTCCTCGGGTCTAGTAGTATTTAATATTTCTGACTGTGAATTATTATTAAGTGTGTCAGAAAATAGGTGTGTTGTGTTATTTGAAATAAATAGTGATAATAGTCGAATAATTTATTGTGACTAATAAATTATTGAGTGTTTTGATTTTATTTAGTTGACGGTAAAATAAAATAATGTTTCCCCACAAATGGTTTTTAAGTTCCAGACAATGATAAGTACGGGGAATGAAAATTTACCAATTATATGTTATACTCTATTTTGAGTCGGTTCATTGTTTTCATTATATATCTACATACATACATATACACGATCATACATACACATACATAACCCTAGATTAATTCCTAAATCACCTCTTTTCATCAAATTAAGGATGCCAAATTCGATTTAAGCTTCAAAGATCATGGATTATCATCCTAACCAACATGTAAGTCTTTAATCCTTGTAGCATGAACCCTAGAAATTGGGGGTTTTTAGTGTTTTTTACTTTAATCCGAAATTAGGGTTTCAAATGGGGAATTGATGTTGGTTAAGCTTTAATAACATGTATTAATCATTCTATCATCTTCATAAACATGTTGTAAGTCTCAATTTCTTGATTTCCATAAACTTAGAAATGGGTTTTGGTGTAAATGATGAATTAGAATGATTGATATGAAATTGAAGCTTGTTATGCTTATATAATTGCTAGTTGAGGTTTGTATGAGGATTATAACTTATATCCTAACATAGAAATGAAGAAAAATTATGTATGATCATATAGATAGTTTATGGGTTAGTTAGTAAATCATGAATTGAAGCCTATTATTATGTTATTGTTGTTAGTTAGTGCCTAATTCATGATTATAAGTTTAGTTGTAACTTGAAATTAAAGAATTTGATTAAGTGTTCTTGAGGTTATTGATGAACTTGATGATGATAATGAATTATATGATAAAATTAGCATTTTGGTGATTAAGAACACTTAATTGATGATTAAAGATGATGATTGTGTGAACTTAATTGTTAAGTATTCATTAGACTTAAATATTGGTTAGTGATGATTGAAGTGGATTAATGTGATGAGATGGTTATGATAATTATAAATTGAAAGGTGATTGTGAATCATGTTGTTACGATGCTAATTGTAATGTAGGCATAATGTTATATATATATATATATATATATATATATATATATATATATATATATATATATATATTTTGAGACAAGTAACTAACTTGTGATATCATGTTGTATTCTCAGATGTGCAGAAGGCTCGGTGATATTAGACTACTGAGTGGATGCCTGAGGTGGTCGGTGAGTGGATCTCTAATCCTCAGCGTAACTTGGTTGTAACAAGTTTGGTTACAACAAGTAACGTGTTATTACTTTATTATTTGCATTGGTGTTTATGCGGATAGTAATAATACTGTTGATATGTTGACTAGTTGAATATGTGACTTGTTGATTACGTGATCACTTGAGTTAATTGGCCTTCGGGCATCAGTTGTTAATGAGGCAACGAGTTGTTGAACTGTTGGTTGGGCTAGTTGGTTATCCAAAGTTTAACACATCTCCTGTGTTAGTTGAAGATAATCACTAGCTATCGGTCTCGTCCGTATGGCCATACGGATAGGTTGGGTAAGTGTTCTTGGGGAGCCTCCCGGGTTAATGGTTATCCCTAGAGCCGCCGATCCTCATTATGGTGTTGTTGATTAGTTGAATTGTTGCATTGTTGAAATGATGCGTTGTTGATGTGTTGTATTGGGTACTTGCTTGTTTAGTGCTAATTGTTGTACACAAAGTTGTTGCACTAAGTTAGGTTGTTGATTAGTATCCGCTCACTTAGCGTTATGCTAATCCCCCACATTATCCCTTCTTGCAGGTTTTGGCTATTGTATTGGGTGGGCAAGAAGTTGGACTAGAAGGAATGTTTGACCTTGAGGCGTTACTTTGATAGTGGAATTGTATAAAATAATGTTTTAACATGTTTTTATATAACACCTCTGTCGAGAAGTTATGTTTTAAAAGGTTGAATTTTATATGTTGATAAAATGGTGTAAACTATTACTAGTTATTTGGACTTACGCTTCCGATTTATTATATTTAAATGAGTGAAATGAGGGGTGTTATAGATTTTGTGTAAAGTTAAATGAGGAGAAAAAAATGTATACGATGTGGATATTTGCATTTAATGAAAAGTTAACACACTAATATAGACAGCAAATAAGATATTTTGACATCATTTTAAAAGAATTGTCATAAATTGGTGTCATCAAAAAAAAGTAGCAAAGAAACCATACGATTATGCTAGATAATATGAATGAGGTTAAATTGGAGCGAAATTTGTAAAATGGTGTTATGATTGTGAAAGATTTGGAGATGATAAATGAACTAGAAAGTGAAGCCATGATTGATTTCGCGTTATCTCCAACTCATAAAAAAAAAACCTTAATCGGAAAAAAGTAGCAAAACGCGCTACGATTTTGTGTTAAGTTAAATAAGGAGAAAAAAGTGTATACGGTGTGGATATTTGCATTTAAACAAAAGTTAACACACCAATATAGACAGAAAATAAGAAATTTTGGCATCAATTTAAAAAAATTGTTAAAAGTTGGTTTCATAAAAAAAAAGTAGCAAAGAAACCATACGATTATGCTAGATAATATTATTGAGGTTAAATTGGAGCGAAATTTGTAAAATGGTGTTATGATTGTGAAAAATTTGGAGATGATAAATGAACTAGAAAGTGAAGCCATGATTGATTTCGCGTTATCTCCGACACTTAAAAAAAACCCTTAACCGGAAAAAAGTAGCAAAACGCGCTACGATTTTGTGTAAAGTTAAATGAGGAGAAAAAAGTGTATACGGTGTGGATATTTGCATTTAAACAAAAGTTAACACACCAATATAGATAGTGTTGGGTCAAAACTGTTTCAGGTCTGAGTTGAAGTTCTGATGAGAAGACAGAGTATAAGTGATTAAAACTGTTTGCTTGGAAGGTTAAAACTGTCTTTATGAAGTTACAACTGATAGAAGAAAACTGATGAGAAGACAAGTGTTACAACTGTTTGAAGATAGATTACAACTGATAGTTATGTGTCTGTAAGTAGTTAAAACTGCTTATGTATTAGTAACTGTTAGTTATATATGAAACAGTTAACACTGATTATATATTTGTACTTAGTCGCATATTACAATTGAAGCAGTTACCACTGAATGTGTAACAGTTACAACTGTTTACATCAGAATGGTAGTTAAAACTGTTTATGATTTTGTGATAAGTATGAGTTGGTAATGGAAGTTATTTTATTCCATATTTGTAGGAGATTGTATAGGACTCTATATGTTATAAATAGAGATCCTTTAGACCTAGATAGGTTAATGATTTTTGCGCAGCTTCAAGGTTTTCTGTAACCCTAATACATCAAGTGTATTCGTCTTATATCATTAATAAGATTGAAGCTTTCGATATATTGTGTGTTCATTAAATTAATTAATATTCATTGATCTTCTTAATATTATTGAGTGTGATTCCGCAACTTCTCAATAATATATTCAAAGCTTATTACGTAAGATTGTTTATTAAGTTAAACAGGGACTAACAAAGTACTCTGATACCACTTTGTTAGTCCCTGTTTAACTTAATAAACAATCTTACGTAATAAGCTTTGAATATATTATTGAGAAGTTGCGGAATCACACTCAATAATATTAAGAAGATCAATGAATATTAATTAATTTAATGAACACACAATATATCGAAAGCTTCAATCTTATTAATGATATAAGACGAATACACTTGATGTATTAGGGTTACAGAAAACCTTGAAGCTGCGCAAAAATCATTAACCTATCTAGGTCTAAAGGATCTCTATTTATAACATATAGAGTCCTATACAATCTCCTACAAATATGGAATAAAATAACTTCCATTACCAACTCATACTTATCACAAAATCATAAACAGTTTTAACTACCATTCTGATGTAAACAGTTGTAACTGTTACACATTCAGTGGTAACTGCTTCAATTGTAATATGCGACTAAGTACAAATATATAATCAGTGTTAACTGTTTCATATATAACTAACAGTTACTAATACATAAGCAGTTTTAACTTCTTACAGACACATAACTATCAGTTGTAATCTATCTTCAAACAGTTGTAACACTTGTCTTCTCATCAGTTTTCTTCTATCAGTTGTAACTTCATAAAGACAGTTTTAACCTTCAAAGCAAACAGTTTTAATCACTTATACTCTGTCTTCTCATCAGAACTTCAACTCAGACCTGAAACAGTTTTGACCCAACAATCTCCCCCTAAACTTAATCTGTCCTTCACAGCATTAAGTTTCTTCTAATCCTCCATTATAAGCTTCACAAAATTCTTTCAAAACTGTTAGGCATTTCTTCTCTTCTTCCTATCAATCTCCTCCTTCTTATGAATCTGATTCAGCACCATATATACCAATTCCAGAGCTACATCATCTAAAACTGCAGCTTGTAGCCTTGCATTTCTCAAGCCCATCAAAAATCTCAGATTTATATCATAAAATCTATCTGTCAATAACCACATAAACACTGCATCCTCCATAACAATCTGATGTACTCCAGGTTTGGCATGATAAATCCAATTTCTGACCTTGCTAAAAGTAGCAAACTGAAATGGAAACTCTTCTGGCTCAAACATAGCTTTAATCCAATGCCATGTAACTTTTTCAACCAGATTATCAAACCTTTTCAAATCTAAATTCTTTTCCATCCCAATCTCATACATTCTCACCAAATCAGTCCTACTAATTCTCTTTATCAAATCCCTAAAAGATCTCCACCAAGATACATTTCCATCTGCTCTTTCAACTTTAATCTTGTGAATCTTAACAGGATTGACAAATTGCTCAATAGACCTATCAATGATTACAGGTAATTCAACATTAATTACCTCAGATTCCATAGGCTGTAACAGAATAAACTCCTTCAATTCATCAATATCCCTTTCTCTATCAGAAATTTCATCTAACTCTCTCTTCTTTTTCTCAAGTTCATCTTTCCTCCTCTTCTTAGCTTCTATCTTTTCTCTTTTTTCTTTTTCTTCCTTTTCTTTCAATTTTCTTTCTTTTTCAGCCTCTTTCTTTTCCTTTTCTACTTCCTGCTTTTTCTTCTCAGCTTCTTTCTTTTCTGATTGTTTCTTTTCAATCACATCAGGATTCAACTCATCTTTATCCCATAACTCCTGCAATCTCTCTAAACTCATCTGTTTCAATGCATTCAAAGGAATATACCCACCTTTCAACTTTGCAATTAAGTTCTTCTTCATTTGAGCTTTTGTTGGTGGTTTTGCAGCTTTTTTCTTTCTTGCTTCCTCTGCTTTCTTTTTCTTAACCTGATCAACAAGATATTCAATATCATCATGTCTTTGTTCTTTTAGTAAATATTCATCCCACTCTGCCACTTGCTCTTTTGTCATTTTCACAAACTTTCCTTCCTCAATCTCAACATCAATCAATCCCTCTGCATTTATCTCAGCCTGTAACCTTTGAGCATACTCAATATCATGAGCAGCAGCAGGTTCTCTAATTTGAAATCCAGGCATTTTAGCAGTTTTAACTGGAATGCTCTTCTTCCTAGTCTTTTCAACTTGTTGAGCATCAGTTTTATCATCAGTCTTTACTTCTTCTTTTTCAACTGCTATCTCAGGTTTACTCACCTCTTCACCATCATCCTCATCAATCTTTAACTCCTCAGTCTTATCATCCAAATTCACCTCTGCAGTTTGCTCCACTGACTCAATAACCTCAGTATGATCAGACTTATCCTCATCTGCCACTGATTCCTTCATTTCTGTTTCCACTGTCTCATATACTGATTCATTTACTTCTGGCTCTGGCTCTGTAGATGGTGTTGGAGGTGTATGCACAAAATCATCATCCACTGGTTGTTCCATTTCAATCTCTTCATCAACTTTTTCATCATCAGACACAACCTTATCATTCTTATTCCTCTTATCACCCAAATTTGTCCAGACCTTCTCCCCCTTTTTGAAAGCATTTTGTTGAAAGTTATAAGTCTCCTCAGGTTCTGAAGTATCATGAACCACATATTTCCTCCCTTTCTTCAAACATTTAATAACAATCCTCTCTAACTGCTGCACTCTCCTCTGCAACTGAGTGATAATATCATCTTTAGCCTTATTCTTCTTCCTCTCCTTTACAAACTCAGCCCATACATAATCAACCATTTTCGTCAATTCCAAGTTAGTTCTAGCCTCAACACCTTCAGGATGTGACTCCTTTGGTGAATCATTGACATCATCAAACTCTGACTCATGCCTAGCATGATCATCAAAGTCCCCTTGGTTCTTGGTACTGGGACCACTAGGATCATCTACAGGTGTAGAATCATGTCCATGTGTTGCCTCTGATTGGGTCTTATTAATGTTACTTCTGTCCTGCTCTGCCAGTGGGCTAGAAGCAGTAGAAGCAGCCCTCTCAGAATGATCATCCTCCTCCTCATTGATCATCTGCTGTGATGAATCATTTGTCTGAGACACCTGAGTAGCAGCAGCCTCAGATGCCTGTTTTTTAGCCTTTTTGGCTTTAGAAGGTTTAGCTGTTGTGGTCCCTTGTTTTCTTTTAGTACCCCCAACTACTGTGGGTTGAGAAGTGGTGGGTGGAACCATTCTCTCAGTAGTTGGTTCAGCTTCAGTTGGTAGTACTGATGCTGTGGTGGAAGGTGCAGAAAGCATTGTAGAAAATAATGCTGTAACCTTCCCAGAAAATTTAGTATCTCTCTTCATATTTACAAAAACTTTTGGTTTAAAAGAGACAATACCAATAATCTTGTCAAGTGCAGTTATATTAGGAATTTGTTCATTTAAGAACAACTGCACAAAACGTGGATACATCAAAAATTTAATCTTTGGCTGCTCAATGTTTCTAAGCATACCAGAAAATATCAGATTTGAAAAATTAAACCTTTGACCAGTTGCAAGACAAGCAATTGCATAAGCAATGTTGCTTCCAAACTGCTCAAAAGATGATCTCTTAGATGATAAGCAGTGTAAAATTGTATGTATTAAAAACCTCCACTGATGAGAAAATAAGGTTTTCTGAAAAGTAAAAATTTCAAAAGAACCCTCATAACCCATTAATCGTAAAGTATCATACATAACAGTATCCTCTAAAGAAGATATACCTGCCTCATCATCTAGTTGTAAAGAAGCTCTAACAGTAGCTTCTGTGATTACAACACGTGTATCCATAACTTCTGAAACGATTCTTTTAATCCCCTGTTCCTCTTCTATTGATGCATTCACCCAGAAATTGTTGATATGGTCGTGAGATATTCTGGGTGCTACAGTGAGAGCATGACGAATATGTGAAGCACGAAGGAAATCAATGATTTCCACATACTCGTTTGCCTCTGCAGGTTTCATTAAGAATGCAATCATATTGTGATCTTTTCCAATCGGTAGTTGAACAGTAGACGAAGTCGATGCCATGATAAGAAATCAAGTAATCGAGAAGAATCGAAGATGATTTTACAGAATCGAAAATCGATGAGACTTAGCGCAGTTGTTTGTATGTGTAATTTTGAAAGCGTAATGAGAAACCCTAAATGTTGAGAGTTAAGTACTGAAATTAAATCAGTTGTAAACCCTAAATTGACCAAATCCCCAATTATAACTAAAACAGTGTTAACTAAATAAAATAACACGTTCAGTGATAATTGTGAAAATAACCATCAGTGGTAATCAACACTTGGTTTCTCAAATGCATCATTTACATAATTAAGCTAGTAGTGATAACTTGTACAAGCAGTACCAACCGACCAAGGCAGTGCTAACTTAATACAAGTAGTACTTCAGTTCTAGCAAAATCATATAAACAAAGCAGTGGTTGAATTTTTTTTTTTTTTTTTTTTTTTTTTTTTTTATCGAAAGCAAACTCCACAAGCAGTGAAACTTCATAAACACCTGCATAAGTTAGACTCCAAGACATAGCAATATAACCTGCAGTGGTAATTCCAAACAATAATACAAGTAAACAGTGTTAACTATACACCAACAGTGGTGAAGTGATTATTACCACTGTTTATAATAAAATTAAGAAACAGTGATAACGATACACATTACACACAATCAGTGTTTAATTAACAAATCAGTATTAACCCAAATTGAAATCACAGTAGATATTATTCACAGAAAGCAGTAACAAGAGAAATAACTTATGACAAATTGATCATTCCAATACTAGTAACCAAGAAAGTGAATCTGCCTACATCAAAAGCTTTTGTAAACAGATCAGCAAACTGATTATCAGTATGAACTTTCAAAATTTGAATAAGTCTTTTCTCATTACAATCTCTAATGAAATGATATCTGATTTCAATATGCTTTGTTTTAGAATGTTTAACTGGGTTATTAATAATACTGATTGCAGAGCTATTATCAATAAAAATAGGAGTATTAAGAAAGGTAAAACCATAATCTAGCATCTGATTCTGAATCCATAGCACTTGAGCACAGCAACTTGCAGCTGCTACATATTCTGCCTCTGCTGTAGATGTAGATACAGTGGTTTGTTTCTTGCATTGCCATGAAATCAATCTTTCTCCCAAAAATTGACAACCTCCTGATGTAGATTTCCTGTCCAGATTAGCTCCTCCATAATCACTATCTGTGTAAGCTATCAGATCAAAAGAATTAAACTTTGGATACCAAAGGCCCAATTTAGATTGACCCTTCAAATATCTAAATATTCTTTTGACTGCTAGAAGATGTGATAGCTTTGGATTAGCTTGAAATCTTGCACATAAACACACTGCAAACATGATGTCAGGCCTTGATGAAGTGAGATACATAAGAGACCCAATCATTGATCTGTAAAGATGTTCATCCACACTCTCCCCCTCAAGATCTGCATGTAATTTCTTGTTTGTCTCAACTGGTGTGCTTGCAACTTTAGCATCTTTGTACCCAAACCGATCCAGTATATCATTCACATACTTACTTTGATGAATAAAGATTCCTTCTTTATGTTGCTTTACTTGCAGCCCCAAGAAAAATGTTAATTCCCCCATGGAGCTCATCTTGAACTTTTCATGCATCAATGATTCAAACTCCTTGCAAAGACTATCCTTTGTTGAACCAAAAATGATATCATCTACATAAACTTGAACCAGTAGTATATCATTCTTAATTCTTTTAGTAAACAAAGTTTTATCTATTGCACCCCTTTTGAATCCATTCTGCAACAGATAATCTGAAAAAGTATCATACCAGGCTCTAGGTGCTTGATGTAAGCCATAAAGAGCTTTATCCAGTTTGAAAACTTTATCAGGAAATTTAGAATCTTCAAACCCTGGTGGTTGACATACATAGACCTCTTCCTGTATAGTGTCATACAGAAAAGCACTCTTAACATCCATCTGATACACAATGAATCCTTTGAATGAAGCATAAGCCAAAAACAATCTAATTGCCTCTATCCTTGCAACAGGTGCAAAAACCTCATCATAATCAATCCCCTCTTCTTGTGAATACCCCTGTGCAACCAATCTAGCCTTGTTTTTGATCACTATACCTCTTTCATCCTTCTTGTTCTTGAAAATCCATTTAGTACCAATTGCCCTCTTCTCTTTAGGCAAATCAACCAATGTCCAAACTTCTTGAATCTTAAACTGAAGTAACTCCTCTTGCATAGCTTCAATCCAACTAGGATCTCTCAAAGCTTCAGTAACCTTCTTTGGTTCTGTTTGAGACAGAAAACAGGCAAACAAAGAAGTATTAACAGCTTCTGTATTAAGATTTACTTCTTCCTCATTTGCTGAAGCTTCAAACACCTGACTTTGATTTCTTGTTTTAACAGCTGATTCAATATCTCCTATTACATTCTCAAGTGGATGATCTTTATGAGTAATGTATTTAGATGCTGCTGTTTCTTGAATACTCTCCTCTAAGTTGGTAAAATTTCCTTCTTGACCAGACTCACTACTTGAAACTTCTCTTGCAATTCTCTTTGACAATGGAGTAGAACTCATCAAATGTAGATAATTCAATTGTTCCTGCTCTGTGTCAAGATGCTTTGTAGGTGTCTGATCAACATTCACACCTGCCTTTGTATACTTCTGTACTGGACTCATATCATTGTCTTCTGTACTGTCTTCAATAACAGGTCTATCAGAATCATCAACATGAGAAAATGATGTTTCATCTGATTTTCCTGTTTCCACATCCTGTGAGATCGTTGGTTGATCAGTATCAAACACTTCTGGGGGATCAGGAGACCAAATTGGAAATAATATATATTCTAATGAATCATTCTTCTTTCCAACTGATATTCCTGATTCTGCTCTACCTTCTTCATCACTTGTTCCTGCATTTGTACCTGCACTTGTACCTGCACTAGTATCCACATTTGTATATCTAAAAGCAGTAATAAGTGCATCAATATCAAACAGTGATTCAGGACCTTTTCCCTCAGGATTAACAGTGTTTTCATTAAAAGTAATGTGCACTGTTTCTTCTATGATTTTGGTCCTTTGATTGAATACCCTATAAGATTTACTTTGAATAGAATAACCAACAAATATCCCCTCATCAGCCTTACTCTGAAACTTACCTAAGTGATCTTTGGTATTTAAGATTGTACAAGGACACCCAAAAGATTTTAAGAAACTAACCAAAGGCTTTCTCTTAAACAACAGTTCATATGGTGTCTTGTTATGAGGCTTAACAACTAATACTCTATTCTGAACATAACAAGCTGTGCTAACTGCCTCTGCCCAAAAAGACATAGGTAGCTTTGCATCAGATAGCATGGTTCTAGCAGCCTCAATCAGTGTCCTATTCCTCCTTTCAGCTACTCCATTTTGTTGAGGAGTTCTAGGTGCACTAAATTCTCTCTTAATACCTTTAACTTCACAGAATTTATCCATCTCATGATTTTTAAATTCTGTTCCATTATCACTTCTGATGATCTTTACTCTTTTATCCAATTGATTCTCCATCTTAGTTATAAATGATCTAAGTATTTCACCTGTCTCATCCTTTGTCCTAAGAAAGAAAACCCATGTAAATCTAGTATAATCATCAATAATCACAAGACAGTAAGACTTTTTCCCCATACTACTTATACTGGTTGGTCCAAATAAGTCCATATACAATAAGTGTAAGGGTGTGCTATTTGTGTTCACAGATTTCGACTTAAATGAGGATTTGTGTTGCTTTCCCTTTTGACAAGAAACACAATGATCATCACATGAATAGACCTTTTCAGGCAAACCTCTAACAAGCTTGTTTTTGACAAGTTTATTAATGGTTTTGAAATTCATGTGACACATCCTCCTATGCCACAGTTCAGATTCATTCACACTTGCTTTAGAAATAAGACAGTTTAAATCAGGTTGAGGTGTCATATTTACTAAGTCACACTTATATACATTATCTTGTCTTGGAATTCTCATCAAAATCATGTTTTCTGGTATTTTGAATTCTTTGGACAAGATAAGGCATTCAGTATCAATAAAATGAACTGGGTTCTTTTTATCTGTGATTTGACTCACACTTAGTAAATTATACCTCAGTTGTTCCACAAAATAAACATTATCAAAACTTAGCTTTTCACTCTGAACTGTTCCTTTCCCTGTGATCCTTCCTCCTTTTGGATTGCTTCCAAAAGCTACATATCCTCCATCAAAAGATTTAAAATCATGCAGCTTTTCTTTGTCTCCAGTCATGTGCCGTGAGCATCCACTATCAATATGCCATAAGCTCTTAGGCTTGCCCTGCACAAACAGTCAAAAAGAGAATTAATTTCTCTTGGGAACCCAAACCAATTTGGCTTTGGGTTTCCCATGTGCATTCACATAATCAACTTTCTTAAAGATTATTGATTGTGAAGCACTGTTGGTATTTGGATCTGTTAATTTATCAGACTTAATTGGTGTCCAAATCCAACTAATTTTAGACTTAACAGTGTTCTTTGGCTTAACAGTTTTAACTGTTTTACCAAATGAAGATTCAGTGTTAATTTTGTTAACACTGTTTTTGAATTCAGTTACCACTGTTTTAGTCTTTGAGCTTTTGGCTAATTTTGTTATTACTGCTGCAGTAGATTTACCTGTAACAGTGTTTAACATGGTAGCCTTTGAGTTTATCTTCTGAACTCTGGCAGTATGATCAACTTTTGATTGAAAATTTTGTTTGTTAATCATATTTGCTTTCATCCATGACTGTTTTCTAATCCTTTGAACATTCTCAGGATTATGATAACAGTCATATTTAAGATGACCCATTTTTCCACATATAAAGCAAGACATTTCTTTAATCACAGTAACATTATTACCCAGTTTTTGTGAAATCATTTGATTCCAATTTCTTTGATTACCTCTGGGTTTTTGATTTTGAAAATTCTGTGAAGAAGAAGCACTTGCTTTACATTTACAATTCACACAGTTATTCACAACAGATTCAACAACAGGTTTAGTAACTGAGTTAACTGTATTACTAACATATCCTAACCCATGTTTAGATTTGTTAGTATTCAAGCTCACCTTCTCTAAGTCCAGTTTAACCTTTTCCTTAAACATTTTCTTACCCTCTTCTAGTTTATCAGTTTTAAGATTAACAACTAGATCAGTAATTACTCTCTTCACATCCTCACATGTTGACTCAGACTTAGATGATTCAGATTTCACACTCTTCTCACTATCAGATGTCCTATCACTCTGATCATCTTCTTCAGTCCAGTCACTAACTTCACCTTCTACAAACAGATCATCATCAGATAAACTTTTAATTGGATCAGCCTTTTTAACCTCATCTACCATTCCTCTTTTAAGTGAATTGATATCAATTTTACTTTTGGGAGGAAAGTAGGTGTGATTATAAGGTGGAGGTACATTATTGTATCCTAATCCAGTCTTAAGTTTATCATGAATCTGTGAATTAATAAGTTTATTTACACTCTTTGAAGCATGTTCTAATTTACTTACATCAAGCCTTATACTATCTCTTTCACATGTGACCTCAGTAAGTTTCTTAGATAACAAATCAACTTTATCTTTAAAAGAGTCTCTCTCCCACCTAGCATATTCAATGTCATACTTAAACTGTGTTGCATTGACTTCATATGCTTTTATTTGATTTTCCAGATTTTCAATGACTGCTATGGTGTGTTTACTTTTGATTTCCCATTGTTTTAGTTCCTCACACACTTTTATATTATGATCTCTGTAGTGTTTAACAGTTTGTTTACAAACAGCAGAACATAATTTATTTTGTACCTCTGTAGGAACTTCTGACTTTTTGTCAGATTCTGCAATGGCCATGAGACATTGATTCTTTACAACATGCTCTTCTTGATCACTCCAATCCCATCCACAGCCATCCATAGACACCAAAGCATTTGCTGAAGCCCCCTGAATTGGAATGTTTCTTGTCTGTGTTCCAGTGCTTCCAGATCTCTGACCATTACCATTCTGTTCTTGCCTAGGGTTTCTGCATTCTCTGGCAAAGTGTCCCATCTTGTGACAGTTGAAACACTCAATCTTGCTCTTATCAAACCAATTTGCATCATTCCTCTTGTATGCAAAGTTATTTCTACCAGTCCTCTGCATGAACCTTTTTGCTCTCTGAGTAATCAATGCAATTTGCCACTTGATGTCCATCTCCTCTAGATCATCACCATCAAATTGTTCCAGATCTTCATTAGTAAGTGAAGAATTCACATTACTTGCAAAGAAAGATTCTAATATTTGATCATTAGAACTATTTGATGATGATCCTGCTCCCCCTGAAACATGAGTAGAACCCATTTGACTTGATTCTGCTTTTGTTCCAGCCATAGACATAAAAGCGGCATTATGACTGTATCCAGTTGCTTGCTTCTTACTTTCCACCTCAGACTCAAAGTTCCTCAGATCATTGTATATATCTTCTAGTTCCTTAACTTCAATGTCTGAACTCTGCCTCAATCCAACAGTATAGATTGTCCAGTCATCACCTAATGATCTCAAGAACTTTCTGTTAAGATCTTCTTTGTCAATCTTAACCTTGTGATTTTCCAATTCTCCAACTAATTTAGTAAACCTATCAAAGGTTTGAGTTAGAGTTTCAGATTTCACATGGCTAAAATTTTCAAATTGTTGTTTTAACAGAGATCTTTTATTCTTTTTGGTGTTATCATTACCACCAAACCTCTTCTCAATTGCCTCCATTAATAACTTGGGATCTTCACAATTATCAAATCTGCTCTGATGCTCATTCGGAATGGATAGCAACAGAGTACTAAGTGCTTTGTACTCAGTAGATCTGATTTTCCTCTCTGCTTCAGATGTTGGTGGTGCTCTTGGTTGCTTTACTCCATCACCATCAAGCGTTACTGGTATACCATTAACAACAACTTCCCACATCTGATAATCCGTGAGAAGCATATATTGCCTGATTCTGACCTTCCATAGGTCAAACTCATCAGGTTTAAGCATTGGTATCTTTGTTGCTTGAATTCCTTCATTGCCTTCAGTCGCCATTGAAATCAAAACTTAATATCTGAACTAAACTCAAATACTAATACTAATAATCCCAGATCTTCCTGTCTTCAAAGCTTCACAAGCTCTGATACCACTTTGTTAGTCCCTGTTTAACTTAATAAACAATCTTACGTAATAAGCTTTGAATATATTATTGAGAAGTTGCGGAATCACACTCAATAATATTAAGAAGATCAATGAATATTAATTAATTTAATGAACACACAATATATCGAAAGCTTCAATCTTATTAATGATATAAGACGAATACACTTGATGTATTAGGGTTACAGAAAACCTTGAAGCTGCGCAAAAATCATTAACCTATCTAGGTCTAAAGGATCTCTATTTATAACATATAGAGTCCTATACAATCTCCTACAAATATGGAATAAAATAACTTCCATTACCAACTCATACTTATCACAAAATCATAAACAGTTTTAACTACCATTCTGATGTAAACAGTTGTAACTGTTACACATTCAGTGGTAACTGCTTCAATTGTAATATGCGACTAAGTACAAATATATAATCAGTGTTAACTGTTTCATATATAACTAACAGTTACTAATACATAAGCAGTTTTAACTACTTACAGACACATAACTATCAGTTGTAATCTATCTTCAAACAGTTGTAACACTTGTCTTCTCATCAGTTTTCTTCTATCAGTTGTAACTTCATAAAGACAGTTTTAACCTTCAAAGCAAACAGTTTTAATCACTTATACTCTGTCTTCTCATCAGAACTTCAACTCAGACCTGAAACAGTTTTGACCCAACAGATAGCAAATAATAAATTTTGGCATCATTTTAAAAAAAATGTTAAAAATTGGTGTCATCAAAAACAAGTAGCAAAGAAACCATACGATTATGCTAGATAATATGAATGAGGTTTAATTGGAGCGAAATTTGGAAAATGGTGTTATAATTGTGAAAAGATTTGGAGATAATAAATGAACTAGAAAGTGAAGCCATGATTGATTTCGCGTTATCTCCGACACTTAAAAAAAAAGAACCCTTAATCGGAAAAAAGTAACAAAACGCGCTACTATTTTGTGTAAAGTTAAATGAGAAGAAAAAGGTGTATACGGTGTGGATATTTGCATTTAAACAAAAGTTAACACACCAATATAGACAGCAAATAAGAAATTTTGGCATCATTTTAAAAAAAATGTTAAAAATTGGTGTCATAAAAAAAGTAGCAAAGAAACCATACGATTATGCTAGATAATATGAAGGAGGTTAAATTGGAGTTAAATTTGGAAAATGGTGTTATGATTGTGAAAGATTTGGAGATGATAAATGAACTAGAAACTGAAGCCATGATTGATTTCGCGTTATCTCCAACTCATAAAAAAAAAAAAAAAAAACCCTTAATCGGAAAAAAGTAGCAAAACGAGCTACTATTTTGTGTAAAGTTAAATGAGAAGAAAAAGGTGTATACGGTGTGGATATTTGCATTTAAACAAAAGTTAACACACTAATATAGACAGCAAATAAGAAATTTTGGCATCATTTTTAAACAATTGTTAAAAATTGGTGTCATAAAAAAAAGTAGCAAAGAAACCATACGATTATGCTAGATAATATGAATAAGGTTAAATTGGAGCGAAATTTAGAAAATGGTGTTATAAATGTGAAAAGTTTTGGATATGATAAATGAACTAGAAAGTGAAGCCATGATTGATTTCGCGTTATCTCCAACACTTTTTTTTAAAAAAAAAAACCCTTAATCAGAAAAAAGTAGGAAAACTCGCTACGATTTTGTGTAAAGTTAAATGTGGAGAAAAAAGTGTATACGGTGTTGATATTTGCATTTAAACAAAAGTTAACACACCAATATAGACAGCAAATAAGAAATTTTGGTATCATTTTAAAAAAATTGTTAAAAATTGGTATAATAAAAAAAAGTAGCAAAGAAACCATACGATTATTCAAGATAATATGAATGAGTTTAAATTGTAGCGAAATTTGGAAAATGGTGTTATAATTGTGAAAGATTTGGAGATGATAAATGAACTAGAAAGCGAAGCCATGATTGATTTCGCGTTATCTCCAACTCATAAAAAAAAAAAAAAAAAACCTTAATCGGAAAAAAGTGGCAAAACGCGCTACGATTTTGTGTAAATTTAAATGAGGAGAAAAAAGTGTATACGGTGTGGATATTTGCATTTAAACAAATGTTAACACACCAATATAGACAGCAAATAAGATATTTTGGCATCATTTTAAAAAAATTATCATAAATTGGTGTCATCAAAAAAAAGTAGCAAAGAAACCATACGATTACGCAAGATAATATGAATGAGGTTAAATTGGAGCGAAATTTGGAAAATGGTGTTATGATTGTGAAAGATTTGGAGATGATAAATGAACTAGAAAGTGAAGCCATGATTTATTTCGCGTTATCTCCGACACTTAAAAAAAATTCCCTTAATCGGAAAAAAGTAGCAAAACGTGCTACGATTTTGTGTAAAGTTAAATAAGGAGAAAAAAGTGTATACGGTGTAGATATTTGCATTTAAACAAAAGTTAACACACCAATATAGACAGAAAATAAGAAATTTTGGCATCATTTTAAAAAAATTGTTAAAAATTGGTGTCATAAAAAAAAGTAGTAAAGAAACCATACGATTATGCTAGATAATATGAATGAGGTGTAATTGGAGCGAAATTTGGAAAATGGTGTTATAATTGTGAAAAGATTTGGAGATAATAAATGAACTAGAAAGTGAAGCCATGATTGATTTCGCGTTATCTCCGACACTTAAAAAAAAGAACCCTTAATCGGAAAAAAGTAGCAAAACGCGCTACTATTTTGTGTAAAGTTAAATGAGAAGAAAAAGGTGTATACGGTGTGGATATTTGCATTTAAACAAAAGTTAACACACCAATATAGACAGCAAATAAGAAATTTTGGCATCATTTTAAAAAAAATGTTAAAATTTGGTGTCATAAAAAAAAGTAGCAAAGAAACCATACGATTATGCTAGATAATATGAAGGAGGTTAAATTGGAGTTAAATTTGGAAAATGGTGTTATGATTGTGAAAGATTTGGAGATGATAAATGAACTAGAAAGTGAAGCCATGATTGATTTCGCGTTATATCCAACTCATAAAAAAAAAAAAAAAAAACCCTTAATCGGAAAAAAGTAGCAAAACGCGCTACTATTTTGTGTAAAGTTAAATGAGAAGAAAAAGGTGTATACGGTGTGGATATTTGCATTTAAACAAAAGTTAACATACCAATATAGACAGCAAATAAGAAATTTTGTTATCATTTAAAAAAAATTGTTAAAAATTGGTGTCATAAAAAAAAAGTAGCAAAGAAACCATACGATTATGCTAGATAATATGAAGGTGGTTAAATTGGAGCTAAATTTGGAAAATGGTGTTATGATTGTGAAAGATTTGGAGATGATAAATGAACTAGAAAGTGAAGCCATGATTGATTTCGCGTTATCTCCAACACATAAAAAAAAAAAAAAAAAAAAAAAAACCTTAATCGGAAAAAAATAGCAAAACGCGCTACGATTTTGTGTAAAGTTAAATGAGGAGAAAAAAGTGTATACGGTGTGGATATTTGCATTTAAACAAAAGTTAACACACCAATATAGACAGCAAATAAGAAATTTTGGTATCATTTTAAAAAAATTGTTAAAAATTGGTGTCATAAAAAAAAAGTAGCAAAGAAACCATACGATTATGCTAGGTAATATGAAGGAGGTTAAATTGGAGCTAAATTTGGAAAATGGTGTTATGATTGTGAAAGATTTGGAGATGATAATTGAACTAGAAAGTGAAGCCATGATTGATTTCGCGTTATCTCCAACACATAAAAAAAAAAAACCTTAATCGGAAAAAAGTAGCAAAACGGGCTACGATTTTGTGTAAAGTTAAATGAGAAGAAAAAGGTGTATACGGTGTGGATATTTGCATTTAAACAAAAGTTAACACACCAATATAGACAGCAAATAAGAAATTTTGGCATCATTTTAAAAAAATTGTTAAAAATTGGTGTCATAAAAAAAAGTAGCAAAGAAACCATACAATTATGTTAGATAATATGAATGAGGTTAAATTGGAGCGAAATTTGTAAAATGGTGTTATGATTGTAAAAAATTTGGAGATGATAAATGAACTAGAAAGTGAAGCCATGATTGATTTCGCGTTATCTCCGACACTTAAAAAAAAAACCCTTAACCGGTAAAAAGTAGCAAAACGCGCTACGATTTTGTGTAAAGTTAAATGAGGAGAAAAAAGTGTATACGGTGTGGATATTTGAATTTAAACAAAAGTTAACACATCAATATAGATAGCAAATAAGAAATTTTGGCATCATTTTAAAAAAAATGTTAAAAATTGGTGTCATCAAAAACAAGTAGCAAAGAAACCATAAGATTATGCTAGAAAATATGAATGAGGTTAAATTGTAGCAAAATTTGAAAAATGGTGTTATAATTGTGAAAGATTTGGAGACGATAAATGAATTAGAAAGTGAAACCATGATAGATTTCGCGTTATCTCCGACAGTTAAAAAAAAACACTAAATTGGAAAAAAGTAGCAAAACGCGCTACGATTTTGTGTAAAGTCAAATGAGGAGAAAAAAGTGTATACGGTGTGGATATTTGCATTTAAACAAAAGTTAACACACCAATATAGACAGCAAATAAGAAATTTTGTCATCATTTTAAAAAAAAAATGTTAAAAATTAGTGTCATCCAAAAAAAGTAGCAAAAAAACCATACGATTATGCTAGATAATATGAATGAGGTTAAATTGGAGCGAAATTTGGAAAATGGTTTTATGATTGTAAAAGATTTGGAGATGATAAATGAACTAGAAAGTGAAGCCATGATTGATTTCGCGTTATCTCCAACACTTAAAAAAAAAAACTCCTTAATCGGAAAAAAGTAGCAAAACGCGCTACTATTTTGTGTAAAGTTAAATGAGAAGAAAAAGGTGTATACGGTGTAGATATTTGCATTTAAACAAAAGTTAATACACCAATATAGACATCAAATAAAAAATTTTGGCATTATTTCAAAAAAATTGTTAAAAATTGGTGTCATCAAAAAAAAGTAGCAAAGAAACCTTACGATTATGCAAGATAATATGAATGAGGTTAAATTGTAGCGAAATTTGGAAAATGGTGTTATAATTGTGAAAGATTTGGAGATGATAAATGAACTAGAAAGTGAAGCCATGATTGATTTCGCGTTATCTCCGACACTTAAAAAAAAACCTTAATCAGAAAAAAGTAAAAAACGCGCTACGATTTTGTGTAAAGTTAAATGAGGAGAAAAAAGTGTATACGGTGTGGATATTTGCATTTAAAGAAAAGTTAACACACCAATATAGACAGCTAATAAGAAATTTTGGCATCATTTTAAAAGAATTGTCCTAAATTGGTGTCATAAAAAAAAAGTAGTAAAGAAACCATACGATTATGCTAGATAATATGAATGAGGTTAAATTGAAGCGAAATTTGGAAAATGGTGTTATAATTGTGAAAGATTTGGAGATGATAAATGAACTAGAAAGTGAAGCCATGATTGATTTCGCGTTATCTCCAACACATAAAAAAAAAAAAAACCTTATTCGGAAAAAAGTAGCAAAACGCGCTACGATTTTGTGTAAAGTTAAATGAGGAGAAAAAAGTGTATACGGTGTGGATATTTGCATTTAAACAAAAGTTAACTCACCAATATAGACAGCAAATAAGAAATTTTGCATCATTTTAAAAAAATTGTTAAAAGTTGGTTTCATCAAAAAAAAGTTGCAAAGAAACCATACGATTATGCTAGATAATATGAATGAGGTTAAATTGTTGCGAAATTTAGAAAATGGTGTTATAATTGTGAAAAGATTTGGAGATGATAAATGAACTAGAAAGTGAAGCCATGATTGATTTCGTGTTATCTCCGACACTTAAAAAAAAACACTTAATCGGAAAAAAGTACCCAAACGCGCTACAATTTTGTGTAAAGTTAAATGAGAAGAAAAAGGTGTATACGGTGTGGATATTTGCAATTAAACAAAAGTTAACACACCAATATAGACAGCAAATAAGAAATTTTGGCATCATTTTAAAAAAATTGTTAAAAATTGGTGTCATAAATAAAAGTAGCAAAGAAACAATACGATTATGCTAGATAATATGAAGGAGGTTAAATTGGAGTTAAATTTGGAAAATGGTTTTATGATTGTGAAAGATTTGGAGATGATAAATGAACTAGAAACTGAAGCCATGATTGATTTCGCGTTATCTCCAACACATAAAAAAAAAAAAAAAAAAAAAAAAAAAAACCCTTAATCGGAAAAAAGTAGCCAAACGCGCTACGATTTTGTGTAAAGTTAATTGAGGAGAAAAAAGTGTATACGGTGTGGACATTTGCATTTAAACAAAAGTTAACACACCAATATAGACAGCAAATAAGATATTTTGGCATCATTTTAAAATAAATTGTCATAAATTGGTGTCATAAAAAAAAAGTAGCAAAGAAACCATACGAATATGCAAGATAATATGAATGAGGTTAAATTGGAGCGAAATTTGGAAAATGGTGTTATGATTGTAAAAGATTTGGAGATGATAAATGAACTAGAAATTGAAGCCATGATTGATTTCGCGTTATCTCCAACACTTAAAAAAAAACCTTAATCGGAAAAAATTAGCAAAACGCGCTACGATTTTATGTAAAGTTAAATGAGGAGAAAAAAGTGTATACGGTGTGGATATTTGCATTTAAACAAAAGTTAACACACCAATATAGACAGCAAATAAGATATTTTGGCATCATTTTAAAAAAATTGTCATAAATTGGTGTCATCAAAAAAAAAGTAGCAAAAAACCATACGATTATGCTAGATAATATGAATGAGTTTAAATTGGAGCGAAATTTGGAAAATGGTGTTATAATTGTGAAAGATTTGGAGATGATAAATGAACTAGAAAGTGAAGCAACGATTGATTTCGCGTTATCTTCGACACTTAAAAAAAAAACACTAAATCGGAAAAAAGTAGCAAAACGCGTTACGATTTTGTGTAAAGTTAAATAAGGAGAAAAAAGTGTATACGGTGTGGATATTTGCATTTAAACAAAAGTTAACACACCAATATAGACAGAAAATAAGAAATTTTGGAATCATTTCAAAAAAATTGTCATAAATTGGTGTCATCAAAAAAAAGTAGCAAAGAAACCATACGATTAGGCAAGATAATATGAATGAGGTTAAACTGGAGCGAAATTTGGAAAATGGTTTTATGATTGTAAAAGATTTGGAGATGATAAATGAACTAGAAAGTGAAGCCATGATTAATTTCGCGTTATCTCCGACACTTAAAAAAAAAAACCCTTAATCGGAAAAAAGTAGCCAAACGCGCTACTATTTTGTGTTAAGTTAAATGAGAAGGAAAAGGTGTATACGGTGTGGATATTTGCATTTAAACAAAAGTTAACACACCAATATAGACAGCAAATAAGAAATTTTGGTATCATTTTAAAAAAATTGTTAAAAATTGGTGTCATAAAAAAAAAGTAGCAAAGAAACCATACGATTATGCTAGATAATATGAAGGAGGTTAAATTGGAGCTAAATTTGGAAAATGGTGTTATGATTGTAAAAGATTTGGAGATGATAAATGAACTAGAAAGTGAAGCCATGATTGATTTCGCGTTATCTCCAACACGTAAAAAAAAAAAAAAAAAAAAACCTTAATCGGAAAAAAGTAGCAAAACGCGCTACGATTTTGTGTAAAGTTAAATGAGGAGAAAAAAGTGTATACGGTGTGGATATTTGCATTTAAACAAAAGTTAACACACCAATATAGACAGCAAATAAGAAATTTTGGCATCAATTTAAAAAAATTATCATAAATTGGTGTCATAAAAAAAAATGTAGCAAAGAAACCATACGATTATGCAAGATAATATGAATGAGGTTAAATTTGAGCGAAATTTGGAAAATGGTGTTATGATTGTGAAAGATTTGGAGATGATAAATGAATTAGAAAGTGAAGCCATGATTGATTTCGTGTTATCTCCGACACTTAAAAAAAAAAAATCGGAAAAAAGTAGCCAAACGCGCTACGATTTTGTGTAAAGTTAATTGAGGAGAAAAAAGTGTATACGGTGTGGACATTTGCATTTAAACAAAAGTTAACACACCAATATAGACAGCAAATAAGATATTTTGGCATCATTTTAAAATAAATTGTCATAAATTGGTGTCATAAAAAAAAAGTAGCAAAGAAACCATACGAATATGCAAGATAATATGAATGAGGTTAAATTGGAGCGAAATTTGGAAAATGGTGTTATGATTGTAAAAGATTTGGAGATGATAAATGAACTAGAAATTGAAGCCATGATTGATTTCGCGTTATCTACAACACTTAAAAAAAAACCTTAATCGGAAAAAATTAGCAAAACGCGCTACGATTTTATGTAAAGTTAAATGAGAATAAAAAAGTGTATACGGTGTGGATATTTGCATTTAAACAAAAGTTAACACACCAATATAGACAGCAAATAAGATATTTTGGCATCATTTTAAAAAAATTGTCATAAATTGGTGTCATCAAAAAAAAAGTAGCAAAAAACCATACGATTATGCTAGATAATATGAATGAGTTTAAATTGGAGCGAAATTTGGAAAATGGTGTTATAATTGTGAAAGATTTGGAGATGATAAATGAACTAGAAAGTGAAGCAACGATTGATTTCGCGTTATCTTCGACACTTAAAAAAAAAACACTAAATCGGAAAAAAGTAGCAAAACGCGTTACGATTTTGTGTAAAGTTAAATAAGGAGAAAAAAGTGTATACGGTGTGGATATTTGCATTTAAACAAAAGTTAACACACCAATATAGACAGAAAATAAGAAATTTTGGAATCATTTCAAAAAAATTGTCATAAATTGGTGTCATCAAAAAAAAGTAGCAAAGAAACCATACGATTAGGCAAGATAATATGAATGAGGTTAAACTGGAGCGAAATTTGGAAAATGGTTTTATGATTGTTAAAGATTTGGAGATGATAAATGAACTAGAAAGTGAAGCCATGATTAATTTCGCGTTATCTCCGACACTTAAAAAAAAAACCCCTTAATCGGAAAAAAGTAGCCAAACGCGCTACTATTTTGTGTAAAGTTAAATGAGAAGGAAAAGGTGTATACGGTGTAGATATTTGCATTTAAACAAAAGTTAACACACCAATATAGACAGCAAATAAGAAATTTTGGTATCATTTTAAAAAAATTGTTAAAAATTGGTGTCATAAAAAAAAAGTAGCAAAGAAACCATACGATTATGCTAGATAATATGAAGGAGGTTAAATTGGAGCTAAATTTGGAAAATGGTGTTATGATTGTAAAAGATTTGGAGATGATAAATGAACTAGAAAGTGAAGCCATGATTGATTTCGCGTTATCTCCAACACGTAAAAAAAAAAAAAAAAAAACCTTAATCGGAAAAAAGTAGCAAAACGCGCTACGATTTTGTGTAAAGTTAAATGAGGAGAAAAAAGTGTATACGGTGTGGATATTTGCATTTAAACAAAAGTTAACACACCAATATAGACAGCAAATAAGAAATTTTGGCATCAATTTAGAAAAATTATCATAAATTGGTGTCATAAAAAAAAAAGTAGCAAAGAAACCATACGATTATGCAAGATAATATGAATGAGGTTAAATTTGAGCGAAATTTGGAAAATGGTGTTATGATTGTGAAAGATTTGGAGATGATAAATGAACTAGAAAGTGAAGCCATGATTGATTTCGCGTTATCTCCAACACTTAAAAAAAAATTACCTTAATCGGAATAAAGTAGCAAAACGCGCTACGATTTTGTGTAAAGTTAAATGAGGAGAAAAAAGTGTATACGGTGTGGATATTTGCATTTAAACAAAAGTTAACACACCAATATAGACAGCAAATAAGATATTTTGGCATCATTTTTAAAAAATTATCATAAATTGGTGTCATCAAAAAAATAGTTGCAAAGAAACCATACGATTATGCTAGATAATATGAATGAGGTTAAATTGGAGCGAAATTTGGAAAATGGTGTTATAATTGTGAAAGATTTGGAGATGATAAATGCACTAGAAAGTGAAGCAACGATTGATTTCGCGTTATCTCCGACACTTAAAAAAAAACACTAAATCGGAAAAAAGTAGCAAAACGCGTTACGATTTTATGTAAAGTTAAATGAGGAGAAAAAAGTGTATACGGTGTGGATATTTGCATTTAAACAAAAGTTAACACACCAATATAGACAGAAAATAAGAAATTTTGGCATCATTTCAAAAAAATTGTCATAAATTGGTGTCATCAAAAAAAAGTAGCAAAGAAATCATACGATTATGCAAGATAATATGAATGAGGTTAAATTGGAGCGAAATTTGGAAAATGGTTTTATGATTGTAAAAGATTTGGAGATGATAAATGAACTAGAAAGTGAAGCCATGATTGATTTCGCGTTATCTTCGACACTTAAAAAAAAAACCCTTAATCGGAAAAAAGTAGCCAAACGCGCTACTATTTTGTGTAAAGTTAAATGAGAAGAAAAAGGTGTATACGGTGTGGATATTTGCATTTAAACAAAAGTTAACACACCAATATAGACAGCAAATAAGAAATTTTGGTATCATTTTAAAAAAATTGTTAAAAATTGGTGTCCTAAAAAACAGTAGCAAAGAAACCATACGATTATGCTAGATAATATGAAGGAGGTTAAATTGGAGTTAAATTTGGAAAATGGTGTTATGATTGTGAAAGATTTGGAGATGATAAATGAACTAGAAACTGAAGCCATGATTGATTTCGCGTTATCTCCAACACATAAAAAAAAAAAAAAAAACACTAAATCGGAAAAAAATAGCAAATCGCGTTACGATTTTATGTAAAGTTAAATGAGGAGAAAAAAGTGTATACGGTGTGGATATTTGCATTTAAACAAAATTTAACACACCAATATAGACAGCAAATAAGATATTTTGGCATCATTTTAAAAAAATTGTCATAAATTGGTGTCATCAAAAAAAAGTAGCAAAAAAACCATACGATTATGCAAGATAATATGAATGAGGTTAAATTGGAGCGAAATTTGGAAAATGGTGTTATGATTGTGAAAATTTTGGAGATGATAAATGAACTAGAAAGTGAAGCCATGATTGATTTCGCGTTACCTCCGGCACTTAAAAAAAAATTACCTAAATCGGAATAAAGTAGCAAAACGCGCTACGATTTTGTGTAAAGTTAAATGAGGAGAAAAAAGTGTATACGGTGTGGATATTTGCATTTAAACAAAAGTTAACACACCAATATAGACAGAAAATAAGAAATTTTTGCATCATTTCAAAAAAATTGTCATAAATTGGTGTCATAAAAAAAAAGTAGCAAAGAAACCATACGATTATGCTAGATAATATGAATGAGGTTAAATTGTAGCGAAATTTAGAAAATGGTGTTATAATTGTGAAAAGATTTGGAGATGATAAATGAATTAGAAAGTGAAGCCATGATTGATTTCGTGTTATCTCCGACACTTAAAAAAAAAAAAATCGGAAAAAAGTAGCAAAACGCGCTACTATTTTGTGTAAAGTTAAATGAGAAGAAAAAGGTGTATACGGTGTGGATATTTGCATTTAAACAAAAATTAACACACCAATATAGACAGCAAATAAGAAATTTTGGCATCATTTTAAAAAATTTGTTAAAAATTGGTGTCATAAAAAAAAGTAGCAAAGAAACCATACAATTATGTTAGATAATATGAATGAGGTTAAATTGGAGCGAAATTTGTAAAATGGTGTTATGATTGTAAAAAATTTGGAGATGATAAATGAACTAGAAAGTGAAGCCATGATTGATTTCGCGTTATCTCCGACACTTAAAAAAAAAACCCTTAACCGGTAAAAAGTAGCAAAACGTGCTACGATTTTGTGTAAAGTTAAATGAGGAGAAAAAAGTGTATACGGTGTGGATATTTGCATTTAAACAAAAGTTAACACATCAATATAGATAGCAAATAAGAAATTTTGGCATCATTTTAAAAAAAATGTTAAAAATTGGTGTCATCAAAAACAAGTAACAAAGAAACCATACGATTATGCTAGATAATATGAATGAGGTTAAATTGTAGCAAAATTTGAAAAATGGTGTTATAATTGTGAAAGATTTGGAGATGATAAATGAATTAGAAAGGGAAACCATGATTGATTTCACGTTATCTCCAACACATAAAAAAAAAAAAACCTTAATCGGAAAAAAGTAGCAAAACGCGCTACGATTTTGTGTAAAGTCAAATGAGGAGAAAAAAGTGTATACGGTGTGGATATTTGCATTTAAACAAAAGTTAACACACCAATATAGACAGCAAATAAGAAATTTTGGCATCATTTTTAAAAAAAAATGTTAAAAATTAGTGTCATCCAAAAAAAGTAACAAAAAAACCATACGATTATTCTAGATAATATGAATGAGGTTAAATTGGAGCGAAATTTGGAAAATGGTTTTATGATTGTAAAAGATTTGGAGATGATCAATGAACTAGAAAGTGAAGCCATGATTGATTTCGCGTTATCTCCTACACTAAAAAAAAAACCTTAATCGGAAAAAATTAGCAAAACGCGCTACGATTTTGTGTAAAGTTAAATAAGGAGAAAAAAGTGTATACGGTGTGGATATATTTTTTTAAACAAAAGTTAACACACTAATATAGACAGCAAATAAGAAATTTTGGCATCATTTTAAAAAATTGTTAAAAATTGGTGTTATAAAAAAAAAGTAGCAAAGAAACCATACGATTATGCTAGATAATATGAATGAGGTTAAATTGGAGCGAAATTTAGAAAATGGTGTTATAATTGTGAAAAGATTTGGATATGATAAATGAACTAGAAAGTGAAGCCATGATTGATTTCGCGTTATCTCCAACACTTTAAAAAAAAAAAAACCTTAATCGGAAAAAAGTAGCAAAACGCGCTACGATTTTGTGTAAAGTTAAATGAGGAGAAAAAAGTGTATACGGTGTTGATATTTGCATTTAAAAAAAATTTAACACACCAATATAGACAGCAAATAAGAAATTTTGGAATCATTTTAAAAAAATTGTTAAAAATTGGTATAATAAAAAAAAGTAGCAAAGAAACCATACGATTATGCAAGATAATATGAATTAGGTTAAATTGTAGCGAAATTTTGAAAATGGTTTTATAATTGTGAAAGATTTGGAGATGATAAATGAACTAGAAAGTGAAGCCATGATTGATTTCACGTTATCTCCAACTCATAAAAAAAAAAACTTAATCAGAAAAAAGTAGCAAAACGCGCTACGATTTTGTGTAAAGTTAAATGATGAGAAAAAAGTGTACAGCAAATATGAAATTTTGGCATCATTTTAAAAATATTGTTAAAAGATGGTTTCATAAAAAAAAAGTAGCAAAGAAACCATACGATTATGCTAGATAATATGAATTAGGTTAAATTGTAGCGAAATTTGGAAAATGGTGTTATAATTGTGAAATGATTTGGACATGATAAATGAACTAGAAAGTGAATCCATAATTGATTTCGCGTTATCTCCGACACTTAAAAAAAAACCCCTTAATCGGAAAAAAATAGCAAAACGCGCTAATATTTTGTGTAAAGTTAAATGAGAAGAAAAAGGTGCATACGATGTGGATATTTGCATTTAAACAAAAGTTAACATACCAATATAGACAGCAAATAAGGAATTTTGATATCATTTTAAAAAATTGTTAAAAATTGGTGTCATAAAAAAAAAGTAGCAAAGAAACCATACGATTATGCTAGATAATATTATTGAGGTTAAATTGTAGCGAAATTTGGAAAATGGTGTTATAATTGTGAAAAGATTTGGTGATGATAAATGAACTAGAAAGTGAAGCCATGATTGATTTCGCGTTATCTCCGACACTTAAAAAAAAAACTCTTAATCGGAAAAAAGTAGCAAAACGCGCTACTATTTTGTGTAAAGTTAAATGAGAAGAAAAAGGTGTATACGGTGTGGATATTTGCATTTAAACAAAAGTTAACACACCAATATAGATAGCAAATAAGAAATTTTGGCATCATTTTAAAAAAATGGTTAAAAATTGGTGTCATAAAAAAAAGTAGCAAAAAAACCATACAATTATGTTAGATAATATGAATGAGGTTAAATTGGAGCGAAATTTCAAAAATGGTGTTATGATTGTGAAAGATTTGGAGATGATAAATGAACTAGAAACTGAAGCCATGATTGATTTCGCGTTATCTCCAACTCATAAAAAAAAAAACCCTTAATCGGAAAAAAGTAGCAAAACGCGCTACTATTTTGTGTAAAGTTAAATGAGAAGAAAAAGGTGTATACGGTGTGGATATTTGCATTTAAACAAAAGTTAACACACCAATATAGACAGCAAATAAGAAATTTTGGCATTATTTTAAAAAAATTGTTAAAAATTGGTGTCATCAAATAAAAGTAGCAAAGAAACCTTACGATTATGCAAGATAATATGAATGAGGTTAAATTGTAGTGAAATTTGGAAAATAGTGTTATAATTGTGAAAGATTTGGAGATGATAAATGAAGTAGAAAGTGAAGCCATGATATATTTTGCGTTATCTCCAACACTTAAAAAAAAAAAAAAAACCTTAATCGGAAAAAAGTAGCAAAACGCGCTACGATTTTGTGTAAAAATAAAATGAGGGGAAAAAAGTGTATACGGTGTGGATATTTGCATTTAAAGAAAAGTTAACACACCACTATAGAGAGCAAATAAGAAATTTTGGCATCATTTTAAAAAAATTGTTAAAAGTTGGTTTCATAAAAAAAAAGTAGCAAAGAAACCATACGATTATGCTAGATAATATTATTGAGGTTAAATTGTAGCGAAATTTGGAAAATGGTGTTATAATTGTGAAAAGATTTGGTGATGATAAATGAACTAGAAAGTGAAGCCATGATTGATTTCGCGTTATCTCCGACACTTAAAAAAAAAACTCTTAATCGGAAAAAAGTAGCAAAACGCGCTACTATTTTGTGTAAAGTTAAATGAGAAGAAAAAGGTGTATACGGTGTGGATATTTGCATTTAAACAAAAGTTAACACACCAATATAGATAGCAAATAAGAAATTTTGGCATCATTTTAAAAAAATGGTTAAAAATTGGTGTCATAAAAAAAAAGTAGCAAAAAAACCATACAATTATGTTAGATAATATGAATGAGGTTAAATTGGAGCGAAATTTGTAAAATGGTGTTATAATTGTGAAAGATTTGGAGATGATAAATGAACTAGAAAGTGAAGCAACTATTGATTTCGCGTTATCTCCGACAATTAAAAAAAAACCCTTAATCGGAAAAAAGTAGCAAAACGCGCTACTATTTTGTGTAAAGTTAAATGAGAAGAAAAATGTGTATACGGTGTGGATATTTGCATTTAAACAAAAGTTAACACACCAATATAGACAGCAAATAAGAAATTTTGGCATCATTTTAAAAAAATTGTTAAAAATTGGTGTCATAAAAAAAAGTAGTAAAGAAACCATACGATTATGCAAGATAATATGAATGAGGTTAAATTGGAGCGAAATTTGGAAAATGGTATTATGATTGTGAAAGATTTGGAGATGATAAATGAACTAGAAAATGAAGCCATGATTGATTTCGCGTTATCTCCGACACTTAAAAAAAATTACCTTAATCGGAATAAAGTAGCAAAACACGCTACGATTTTGTGTAAAGTTAAATAAGGAGAAAAAAGTGTATACGGTGTGGATATTTGCATTTAAACAAAAGTTAACACACCAATATAGACAGCAAATAAGAAATTTTGGCATCAATTTAAAAAAATTGTTAAAAATTGGTGTCATAAAAAAAAAAGTAGCAAAGAAACCATACGATTATGCTAGATAATATGAATGAGGTTTAATTGGAGCGAAATTTGGAAAATGGTGTTATAATTGTGAGAAGATTTGGAGATAATAAATGAACTAGAAAGTAAAGCCATGATTGACTTCGCGTTATCTCCGACACTTAAAAAAAAAACCCTTAATCGGAAAAAAGTTGCAAAACGCGCTACTATTTTGTGTAAAGTTAAATGAGAAGAAAAAGGTGTATACGGTGTAGATATTTGAATTTAAACAAAAGTTAATACACAAATATAGACAGCAAATAAGAAATTTTATCATTATTTCAAAAAAATTGTTAAAAATTGGTGTCATAAAAAAAAAAGTAGCAAAGAAACCTTACGATTATGCAAAATAAGATGAATGAGGTTAAATTGTAGCGAAATTTGGAAAATGGTGTTATAATTGTGAAAGATTTGGAGATGATAAATGAACTAGAAAGTGAAGCCATGATTGATTTCGCGTTATCTCAAACACTTAAAAAAAACCCTTAATCGGAAAAAAGTAGCAAAACGCGCTACGATTTTGTGTAAATTTAATGAGGAGAAAAAAGTGTATACGATGTGGATATTTGCATTTAAAGAAAAGTTAACACACCAATATAGACAGCAAATAAGATATTTTGGCATCATTTTAAAAGAATTGTCCTAAATTGGTGTCATAAAAAAAAAGTAGTAAAGAAACCATACGATTATGCTAGATAATATGAATGAGGTTAAATTGAAGCGAAATTTGGAAAATGGTGTTATAATTGTGAAAGATTTGGAGATGATAAATGAACTAGAAAGTGAAGCCATGATTTATTTCGCGTTATCTCCAACACATAAAAAAAAAAAAAAAAAAAAAACCTTAATCGGAAAAAAGTAGCAAAACGCGCTACGATTTTGTGTAAAGTTAAATGAGGAGAAAAAAGTGTATACGGTGTGGATATTTGCATTTAAACAAAAGTTAACACACCAATATAGACAGCAAATAAGAAATTTTGGCATCATTTTAAAAAAATTGTTAAAATTGGTGTCATAAAAAAAAGTAGCAAAGAAACCATACGATTATGCTAGATAATATGAAGGAGGTTAAATTGGAGTTAAATTTGAAAAATGGTGTTATGATTGTGAAAGATTTGGAGATGATAAATGAACTAGAAACTGAAGCCATGATTGATTTCGCGTTATCTCCAACTCATAAAAAAAAAAAAAAAAAAAAAACCCTTAATCGGAAAAAAGTAGCAAAACGCGCAACTATTTTGTGTAAAGTTAAATGAGAAGAAAAAGGTGTATACGGTGTGGATATTTGCATTTAAACAAAAGTTAACACACCAATTTAGACAGCAAATAAGAAATTTTGGCATCATTTTAAAGAAATTGTTAAAAATTGGTGTCATAAAAAAAAGTAGCAAAGAAACCATACGATTATGCTAGATAATATGAAGAAGGTTAAATTGGAGTTAAATTTGAAAATCGTGTTATGATTGTGAAAGATTTGGAGATGATAAATGAACTTGAAACTGAAGCCATGATTGATTTCGCGTTATCTCCAACTCATAAAAAAAAACCCTTAATCGGAAAAAAGTAGCAAAACGCGCTACTATTTTGTGTAAAGTTAAATGAGAAGAAAAAGGTGTATACGGTGTGGATATTTACATTTAAACAAAAGTTAACACACCAATATAGACAGCAAATAAGAAATTTTGGCATCATTTTAAAAAAATTGTTAAAAATTGGTGTCATAAAAAAAAGTAGCAAAGAAACCATACGATTATGCTAGATAATATGAAGGAGGTTAAATTGGAGCTAAATTTGGAAAATGGTGTTATGATTGTGAAAGATTTGGAGATGATAAATGAACAAGAAAGTGAAGCCATGATTGATTTCGCGTTATTACCAACACAAAAAAAAAAAAAAAAACCTAAATCGGAAAAAAGTAGCAAAACGCGCTACGATTTTGTGTAAAGTTAAATGAGGAGAAAAAAGTGTCTACGGTGTGGATATTTGCATTTAAACAAAAGTTAACACACCAATATAGACAGCAAATAAGAAATTTTGGCATCATTTTAAAAAAATTGTTAAAAATTGGTGTCATAAAAAAAAGTAGTAAAGAAACCATACGATTATGCTAGATAATATGAAGGAGGTTAAATTGGAGTTAAATTTGGAAAATGGTGTTATGATTGTGAAAGATTTGGAGATGATAAATGAACTAGAAACTGAAGCCATGATTGATTTCGCGTTATCTCCAACTCATAAAAAAAAAAAACCATTAATCGAAAAAAAGTACAGCAAAACGCGCTACTATTTTGTGTAAAGTTAAATGAGAAGAAAAAAGTGTATACGGTGTGGATATTTGAATTTAATCAAAAGTTAACACACCAATATAGACAGCAAATAAGAAATTTTGGTATCATTTTAAAAAAATTGTTAAAAATCGGTGTCATAAAAAAAAGTAGCAAAGAAACCATACGATTATGCTATATATATATATATATATATATATATATATATATATATATATATATATATATTGTACGGGTTCAAATGAGAAGACTAATTTTTGTGAGAACGTGAAAAACACTTTAAAATCACTTTTTAACTATCCAAAACATGTTTTTCCAAAAATTTCTTTGTAGCTTATGTTTTAAATAACTTTTAGAAGTTGTTTCTCAAATAAAAAAAAAAGTAGCAAAACGCGCTACGATTTTGTGTAAAGTAGCAAAAAGTAAAGCAAAACGCGTAGCATGGTTTTGTGTACGTAGCATGGTTTTTCCAAACCATGATTGATTTCACGTTATCTCCAACACATAAAAAAAAAAAAAAACCTTTAGCGGAAAAAATTAGCAAAACGCGCTACGATTTTGTGTAATGTTAAATGAGGAGAAAAAAGTGTATATGGTGTGGATATTTGCATTTAAACAAAAGTTAACACACCAATATAGACAGCAAATAAGATATTTTGGCATCATTTTAAAAAAATTATCATAAATTGGTGTCATAAAAAAAAGTAGCAAAGAAACCATACGATTATGCAAGATAATATGAATGAGGTTAAATTGGAGCGAAATTTGGAAAATGGTGATATGATTGTGAAAGATTTGGAGATGATAAATGAACTAGAAAGTGAAGCCATGATTGATTTCGTGTTATCTCCGACACTTCAAAAAAATTACCTTAATCGGAATAAAGTAGCAAAACGCGCTACGATTTTGTGTAAAGTTAAATGTGGAGAAAAAAGTGTATACGGTGTAGATATTCGCATTTAAACAAAAGTTAACACACCAATATAGACAGCAAATAAGAAATTTTGGCATCAATTTAAAAAAATTGTTAAAAATTGGTGTCATAAAAAAAAAGTAGCAAAGAAACCATACGATTATGCTAGATAATATGAATGAGGTTTAATTGGAGCGAAATTTGGAAAATGGTGTTATAATTGTGAAAAGATTTGGAGATAATAAATGAACTAGAAAGTGAAGCCATGATTGATTTCGCGTTATCTCCGACACTTAAAAAAAAAAACCCCTTAATCGGAAAAAAGTAGCAAAACGCGCTACTATTTTGTGTAAAGTTAAATGAGAAGAAAAAGGTGTATACGGTGTAGATATTTGCATTTAAACAAAAGTTAATACACCAATATAGACATCAAATAAAAAATTTTGGCATTATTTCAAAAAAAATTGTTAAAAATTGGTGTCATCAAAAAAAAGTAGCAAAAAAACCTTACGATTATGCAAGATAATATGAATGAGGTTAAAATGTAGCGAAATTTGGAAAATGGTGTTATAATTGTGAAAGATTTGGAGATGATAAATGAACTAGAAAGTGAAGCCATGATTGATTTCGCGTTATCTCCGACACTTAAAAAAAAACCTTAATCGGAAAAAAGTAAAAAAACGCGCTACGATTTTGTGTAAAGTTAAATGAGGAGAAAAAAGTGTATACGGTGTGGATATTTGCATTTAAAGAAAAGTTAACACACCAATATAGACAGCAAATAAGATATTTTGGCATCATTTTAAAAGAATTATCCTAAATTGGTGTCATAAAAAAAAAAGCAGTAAAGAAAACATTCGATTATGCTAGATAATATGAATGAGGTTAAATTGAAGCGAAATTTGGAAAATGGTGTTATAATTGTGAAAGATTTGGAGATGATAAATGAACTAGAAAGTGAAGCCATGATTGATTTCGCGTTATCTCCGACACATAAAAAAAAAAAAAAACCTTATTCGGAGAAAAGTAGCAAAACGCACTACGATTTTGTGTAAAGTTAAATGAGGAGAAAAAAGTGTATACGGTGTGGATATTTGCATTTAAACAAAAGTTAACTCACCAATATAGACAGCAAATAAGAAATTTTGGCATCATTTTAAAAAAATTGTTAAAAGTTGATTTCATCAAAAAAAAGTTGCAAAGAAACCATACGATTATGCTAGATAATATGAATGAGGTTAAATTGTAGCGAAATTTAGAAAATGGTGTTATAATTGTGAAAAGATTTGGAGATGATAAATGAACTAGAAAGTGAAGCCATGATTGATTTCGTGTTATCTCCGACACTTAAAAAAAAAATCCTTAATCGGAAAAAAGTAGCAAAACGCGCTACAATTTTGTGTAAAGTTAAATGAGAAGAAAAAGGTGTATACGGTGTGGATATTTGCATTTAAACAAAAGTTAACACACCAATATAGACAGCAAATAAGAAATTTTGGCATCATTTTAAAAAAATTGTTAAAAATTGGTGTCATAAAAAAAAGTAGCAAAGAAACAATACGATTATGCTAGATAATATGAAGGAGGTTAAATTGGAGTTAAATTTGGAAAATGGTTTTATGATTGTGAAAGATTTGGAGATGATAAATGAACTAGAAACTGAAGCCATGATTGATTTCGCGTTATCTCCAACACATAAAAAAAAAAAAAAAAAAACCCTTAATCGGAAAAAAGTAGCAAAACGCGCTACGATTTTGTGTAAAGTTAAATGAGGAGAAAAAAGTGTATACGGTGTGGACATTTGCATTTAAGCAAAAGTTAACACACCAATATATACCGCAAATAAGATATTTTGGCATCATTTTAAAATAAATTGTCATAAATTGGTGTCATAAAAAAAAGTAGCAAAGAAACCATACGAATATGCAAGATAATATGAATGAGGTTAAATTGGAGCGAAATTTGGAAAATGGTGTTATGATTGTAAAAGATTTGGAGATGATAAATGAACTAGAAAGTGAAGCCATGATTGATTTCGCGTTATCTCCAACACTTAAAAAAAAAACCTTAATCGGAAAAAATTAGCAAAACGCGCTACGATTTTGTTTAAAGTTAAATGAGGAGAAAAAATTGTATACGGTGTGGATATTTGCATTTAAACAAAAGTTAACACACCAATATAGACAGCAAATAAGAAATTTTGGCATCAATTTAAAAAAATTGTTAAAAATTGGTGTCATAAAAAAAAAGTAGCAAAAAAACCTTACGATTATGCTAGATAATATGAATGAGGTTAAATTGGAGCGAAATTTGGAAAATGGTGTTATAATTGCGAAAGATTTAGAGATGATAAATGAACTAGAAAGTGAAGCAACGATTGATTTCGCGTTATCTTCGACACTTAAAAAAAAACACTAAATCGGAAAAAAGTAGCAAAACGCGTTACGATTTTGTGTAAAGTTAAATAAGGAGAAAAAAGTGTATACGGTGTGTATATTTGCATTTAAACAAAAGTTAACACACCAATATAGACAGAAAATAAGAAATTTTGGAATCATTTCAAAAAAATTGTCATAAATTGGTGTCATCAAAAAAAAGTAGCAAAGAAACCATACGATTAGGCAAAATAATATGAATGAGGTTAAATTGGAGCGAAATTTGGAAAATGGTTTTATGATTGTAAAAGATTTGGAGATGATAAATGAACTAGAAAGTGAAGCCATGATTGATTTCGCGTTATCTCCGACACTTAAAAAAAAACCCTTAATCGGAAAAAAGTAGCCAAACGCGCTACTATTTTGTGTAAAGTTAAATGAGAAGAAAAAGGTGTATACGGTGTGGATATTTGCATTTAAACAAAAGTTAACACACCAATATATACAGCAAATAAGAAATTTTGGTATCATTTTAAAAAAATTGTTAAAAATTGGTGTCATAAAAAAAAGTAGCAAAGAAACCATACGATTATGATAGATAATATGAAGGAGGTTAAATTGGAGCTAAATTTGGAAAATGGTGTTATGATTGTGAAAGATTTGGAGATGATAAATGAACTAGAAAGTGAAGCCATGATTGATTTCGCGTTATCTCCAACACGTAAAAAAAAAAAAAAAAAAAAACCTTAATCGGAAAAAAGTAGCAAAACGCGCTACGATTTTGTGTAAAGTTAAATGAGGAGAAAAAAGTGTGTACGGTGTGGATATTTGCATTTAAACAAAAGTTAACACACCAATATAGACAGCAAATAAGATATTTTGGCATCATTTTAAAAAAATTATCATAAATTGGTGTCATCAAAAAAAAAGTAGCAAAGAAACCATACGATTATGCAAGATAATATGAATGAGGTTAAATTGGAGCGAAATTTGGAAAATGGTGTTATAATTGTGAAAGATTTGGAGATGATAAATGAACTAGAAAGTGAAGCAACGATTGATTTCGCGTTATCTCCGACACTTAAAAAAAAAACACTAAATCGGAAAAAAGTAGCAAAACGCGTTATGATTTTATGTAAAGTTAAATGAGGAGAAAAAAGTGTATACGGTGTGGATATTTGCATTTATACAAAAGTTAACACACCAATATAGACAGAAAATAAGAAATTTTGGCATCATTTCAAAAAAATTGTCATAAATTGGTGTCATCAAAAAAAAGTAGCAAAGAAACCATACGATTATGCAAGATAATATGAATGAGGTTAAATTGGAGCGAAATTTGGAAAATGGTTTTATGATTGTAAAAGATTTGGAGATGATAAATGAACTAGAAAGTGAAGCCATGATTGATTTCGCGTTATCTTCGACAATTAAAAAAAAAAAACACTTAATCGAAAAAAAGTAGCCAAACGCGCTACTATTTTGTGTAAAGTTAAATGAGAAGAAAAAGGTGTATACGGTGTGGATATTTGCATTTAAACAAAAATTAACACACCAATATAGACAGCAAATAAGAAATTTTGGTAACATTTTTAAAAAATTGTTAAAAATTGGTGTCCTAAAAAACAGTAGCAAAGAAACCATACGATTATGCTAGATAATATGAAGGAGGTTAAATTGGAGTTAAATTTGGAAAATGGTGTTATGATTGTGAAAGATTTGGAGATGATAAATGAACTAGAAACTGAAGCCATGATTGATTTCGCGTTATCTCCAACACATAAAAAAAAAAAAAAAAAAAAAAAAAAAAAAAAAACCTTAATCGGAAAAAAGTAGCAAAACGCGCTACGATTTTATGTAAAGTTAAATGAGGAGAAAAAAGTGTATACGGTGTGGATATTTGCATTTAAACAAAATTTAACACACCAATATAGACAGCAAATAAGATATTTTGGCATCATTTTAAAAAAATTGTCATAAATTGGTGTCATCAAAAAAAAGTAGCAAAGAAACCATACGATTATGCAAGATAATATGAATGAGGTTAAATTGGAGCGAAATTTGGAAAATGGTATTATGATTGTGAAAAATTTGGAGATGATAAATGAACTAGAAAGTGAAGCCATGATTGATTTCGCGTTATCTCCGACACTTAAAAAAAAATTACCCAAATCGGAATAAAGTAGCAAAACGGGCTACGATTTTGTGTAAAGTTAAATGAGGAGAAAAAAGTGTATACGGTGTGGATATTTGCATTTAAACAAAAGTTAACACACCAATATAGACAGAAAATAAGAAATTTTTGCATCATTTCAAAAAAATTGTCATAAATTGGTGTCATCAAAAAAAAAGTAGCAAAGAAACCATACGATTATGCTCGATAATATGAATGAGGTTAAATTGTAGCGAAATTTAGAAAATGGTGTTATAATTGTGAAAAGATTTGGAGATGATAAATGAATTAGAAAGTGAAGCCATGATTGATTTCGTGTTATCTCCGACACTTAAAAAAAAAACCCTTAATCGGAAAAAAGTAGCAAAACGCGCTACTATTTTGTGTAAAGTTAAATGAGATGAAAAAGGTGTATACGGTGTGGATATTTGCATTTAAACAAAAGTTAACACACCAATATAGACAGCAAATAAGAAATTTTGGCATCATTTTAAAAAAATTGTTAAAAATTGGTGTCATAAAAAAACAGTAGCAAAGAAACCATACGATTATGCTAGATAATATGAAGGAGGTTAAATTGGAGTTAAATTTGGAAAATGATGTTATGATTGTGAAAGATTTGAAGATGATAAATGAACTATAAACTGAAGCCATGATTGATTTCGCGTTATCTCCAACACATAAAAAAAAAAAAAAAAAAAAAAAAAACTTAATCGGAAAAAAGTAGCAAAACGCGCTACGATTTTATGTAAAGTTAAATGAGGAGAAAAAAGTGTATACGGTGTGGATATTTGCATTTAAACAAAAGTTAATACACCAATATAGACAGCAAATAAGATATTTTGGCATCATTTTAAAAAAATTGTAATAAATTGGTGTCATCAAAAAAAAGTAGCAAAAAACCATATGATTATGCTAGATAATATGAATGAGGTTAAATTAGAGCGAAATTTGGAAAATGGTGTTATAATTGTGAAACATTTGGAGATGATAAATGAACAAGAAAGTGAAGCAACGATTGATTTCGCGTTATCTCTGACACTTAAAAAAAAAAACACTAAATCGGTATAAAAGTAGCAAAACGAGTTACGATTTTGTGTAAAGTTAAATGAGGAGAAAAAAGTGTATACGGTGTGGATATTTGCATTTAATCAAAAGTTAACACACCAATATAGACAGAAAATAAGAAATTTTGGCATCATTTCAAAAAATTGTCATAAATTGGTGTCATAAAAAAAAGTTGCAAAGAAACCATACGATTAGGCAAGATAATATGAATGAGGTTAAATTGGAGCGAAATTTGGAAAATGGTTTTATGATTGTAAAAGATTTGGAGATGATAAATGAACTATAAAGTGAAGCCATGATTGATTTCGCGTTATCTCCGACACTTAAAAAAAAAAAACCTTAATCGGAAAAAAGTAGCCAAACGCGCTACTATTTTGTGTAAAATTAAATGAGAAGAAAAAGGTGTATACGTTGTGGATATTTGCATTTAAACAAAAGTTAACACACCAATATAGACAGCAAATAAGAAATTTTGGTATCATTTTTAAAAAATTGTTAAAAATTGGTGTCATAAAAAAAAAAGTATTAAAGAAACCATACGATTATGCTAGATAATATGAAGGAGGTTAAATTGGAGCTAAATTTGGAAAATGGTGTTATGATTGTGAAAGATTTGGAGATGATAAATGAACTAGAAAGTGAAGCCATGATTGATTTCGCGTTATCTCCAACACATAAAAAAAAAAAAAAAAAACCTTAATCGGAAAAAAGTAGCAAAACGCGCTACGATTTTGTGTAAAGTTAAATGAGGAGAAAAAAGTGTATACGGTGTGGATATTTGCATTTAAACAAAAGTTAACACCCCAATATAGATAGCAAATAAGATATTTTGGCATCATTTTTAAAAAATTATCATAAATTGGTGTCATCAAAAAAAAGTAGCAAAGAAACCATACGATTATGCAAGATAATATGAATGAGATTAAATTGAAATGAAATTTGGAAAATGGTGTTATGATTGTGAAAGATTTGGAGATGATAAATGAACTAGAAAGTGAAGCCATGATTGATTTCGCGTTATCTCCGACACTTAAAAAAAATTACCTTAATCGGAATAAAGTAGCAAAACGCGCTACGATTTTGTGTAAAGTTAAATAAGGAGAAAAAAGTGTATACTGTGTAGATATTTGCATTTAAACAAAAGTTAACACACCAATATAGACAGCAAATAAGAAATTTTGGCATCAATTTAAAAAAATTGTTAAAAATTGGTGTCATAAAAAAAAGTAGCAAAAAAACCTTACGATTATGCTAGATAATATGAATGAGGTTAAATTGGAGCGAAATTTGGAAAATAGTGTTATAATTGTGAAAGATTTGGAGATGATAAATGAACTAGAAAGTGAAGCAACGATTGATTTCGCGTTATCTCCGACACTTAAAAAAAACACTAAATCGGAAAAAAGTAGCAAAACACGTTACGATTTTGTGTAAAGTTAAATGAGGAGAAAAAAGTGTATACGGTGTGAATATTTGCATTTAAACAAAAGTTAACACACCAATATAGACAGAAAATAAGAAATTTTGGCATCATTTCAAAAAAATTGTCATAAATTGGTGTCATCAAAAAAAAGTAGCAAAGAAACCATACGACTATGCAAGATAATATGAATGAGGTTAAATTGGAGCGAAATTTGGAAAATGGTTTTATGATTGTAAAAGATTTGGAGATGATAAATGAACTAGAAAGTGAAGCCATGATTGATTTCGCGTTATCTCCGACACTTAAAAAAAAAACCCTTAATCGGAAAAAAGTAGCCAAACGCGCTACTATTTTGTGTAAAGTTAAATGAGAAGAAAAAGGTGTATACGGTGTGGATATTTGCATTTAAACAAAAGTTAACACACCAATATAGACAGCAAATAAGAAATTTTGGTATCATTTTAAAAAAATTGTTAAAAATTGGTGTCATAAAAAAAAAGTAGTAAAGAAACCATACGATTATGATAGATAATATGAAGGAGGTTAAATTGGAGCTAAATTTGGAAAATGGTGTTATGATTGTGAAAGATTTGGAGATGATAAATGAACTAGAAAGTGAAGCCATTATTGATTTCGCGTTATCTCCAACGCATAAAAAAAAAAAAAACCTTAATCGGAAAAAAGTTGCAAAACGCGCTACGATTTTGTGTAAAGTTAAATGAGGAGAAAAAAGTGTATACGGTGTGGATATTTGCATTTAAACAAAAGTTAATACACCAATATAGACAGCAAATAAGAAATTTTGGCATCATTTTAAAAAAATTGTTAAAAGTTGGTTTCATCAAAAAAAAAGTAGCAAAGAAACCATACGATTATGCTAGATAATATGAATGAGGTTAAATTGTAGCGAAATTTAGAAAATGGTGTTATAATTGTGAAAAGATTTGGAGATGATAAATGAACTAGAAAGTGAAGCCAAGATTGATTTCGTGTTATCTGCGACACTTAAAAAAAAACCCTTAATCGGAAAAAAGTAGCAAAACGCGCTACTATTTTGTGTAAAGTTAAATAAGAAGAAAAAGGTGTATACGGCATGGATATTTGCATTTAAACAAAAGTTAACACACCAATATAGACAGCAAATTAGAAATTTTGGGATCATTTTAAAAAAATTGTTAAAAATTGGTGTCATAAAAAACAGTAGCAAAGAAACCATACGATTATGCTAGATAATATGAAGGAGGTTAAATTGGTGTTAAATTTGGAAAATGGTGTTATGATTGTGAAAGATTTGGAGATGATAAATGAACTAGAAACTGAAGCCATTATTGATTTCGCGTTATCTCCAACACATAAAAAAAAAAAAACCTTAATCGGAAAAAAGTAGCAAAACACGCTACGATTATGTGTAAAGTTAAATGAGGAGAAAAAAGTGTATACGGTGTGGATATTTGCATTTAAAAAAAAGTTAACACACCAATATAGACAGCAAATAAAATATTTTGGCATCATTTTAAATTAAATTGTCATAAATTGGTGTCATCAAAAAAAAAGTAGCAAAGAAACCATACGATTATGCAAGATAATATGAATGAGGTTAATTTGGAGCGAAATTTGGAAAATGGAGTTATGATTGTGAAAGATTTGGAGATGATAAATGAACTAGAAAGTGAAGCCATGATTGATTTCGCGTTATCTCCAACACTTAAAAAAAAAAAAAAAAAACCTTAATCGGAAAAAAGTAACAAAACGCGCTACGATTTTGTGTAAAGTTAAATGAGGAGAAAAAAGTGTATACAGTGTGGATATTTGCATTTAAACAAAAGTTAAGACACCAATATAGACAGCAAATTAGATATTTTGGCATCATTTTAAAAAAATTGTCATAAATTGGTGTCAATAAAAAAAAGTAGCAAAGAAACCATACGATTATGCAAGATAATATGAATGAGGTTAAATTGGAGCGAAATTTGGAAAATGGTGTTATGATTGTAAAAGATTTGGAGATGATAAATGAATTAGAAATTGAAGCCATGATTGATTTCGCGTTATCTCCGACACTTAAAAAAAAAATTCCCTTAATCGGAAAAAAGTAGCAAAATGCGCTACTATTTTTTGTAAAGTTAAATGAGAAGAAAAAAGTGTATACGGTGTGGATATTTTCTTTTAAACAAAAAGTAACACACCAATATAGACAGCAAATAAGAAATTTTGGCATCATTTTAAAATAATTGTTAGAAATTGGTGTCATCAAAAAAAAGTAGCAAAGAAACCATACGATTATGCTAGATAATATGAATGTGGTTAAATTGGATCGAAATTTGGAAAATTGTGCTATAATTGTGAAAAGATTTGGAGATAATAAATGAACTAGAAAGTGAAGCCATGATTGATTTCGCGTTATCTCCGACACTTAAAAAAAAAACCTTAATCGGAAAAAAATTAGCAAAACGCGCTACGATTTTGTGTAAAGTTAAATGAGGAGAAAAAAGTGTATACGGTGTGGATATTTGCATTTAAACAAAAGTTAACACACCAATATAGACAGCAAATAAGAAATTTTGGCATCATTTTAAAAAAATTGTTAAAAATTGGTGTCATAAAAAACAGTAGCAAAGAAACCATACGATTATGCTAGATAATATGAAGGAGGTTAAATTGGAGTTAAATTTGGAAAATGATGTTATGATTGTGAAAGATTTGAAGATGATAAATGAACTATAAACTGAAGCCATGATTGATTTCGCGTTATCTCCAACACATAAAAAAAAAAAAAAAACTTAATCGGAAAAAAGTAGCAAAACGCGCTACGATTTTATGTAAAGTTAAATGAGGAGAAAAAAGTGTATACGGTGTGGATATTTGCATTTAAACAAAAGTTAATACACCAATATAGACAGCAAATAAGATATTTTGGCATCATTTTAAAAAAATTGTCATAAATTGGTGTCATCAAAAAAAAGTAGCAAAAAACCATATGATTATGCTAGATAATATGAATGAGGTTAAATTAGTGCGAAATTTGGAAAATGGTGTTATAATTGTGAAACATTTGGAGATGATAAATGAACTAGAAAGTGAAGCAACGATTGATTTCGCGTTATCTCCGACACTTAAAAAAAAACACTAAATCGGAAAAAAGTAGCAAAACGCGTTACGATTTTGTGTAAAGTTAAATGAGGAGAAAAAAGTGTATACGGTGTGGATATTTGCATTTAATCAAAAGTTAACACACCAATATAGACAGAAAATAAGAAATTTTGGCATCATTTCAAAAAAATTGTCATAAATTGGTGTCATAAAAAAAAGTAGCAAAGAAACCATACGATTAGGCAAGATAATATGAATGAGGTTAAATTGGAGCGAAATTGGGAAAATGGTTTTATGATTGTAAAAGATTTGGAGATGATAAATGAACTAGAAAGTGAAGCCATGATTGATTTCGCGTTATCTCCGACACTTAAAAAAAAAAAACCCTTAATCGGAAAAAAGTAGCCAAACGCGCTACTATTTTGTGTAAAATTAAATGAGAAGAAAAAGGTGTATACGGTGTGGATATTTGCATTTAAACAAAAGTTAACACACCAATATAGACAGCAAATAAGAAATTTTTGTATCATTTTTAAAAAATTGTTAAAAATTGGTGTCATAAAAAAAAAAGTAGCAAAGAAACCATACGATTATGCTAGATAATATGAAGGAGGTTAAATTGGAGCTAAATTTGGAAAATGGTGTTATGATTCTGAAAGATTTGGAGATGATAAATGAACTAGAAAGTGAAGCCATGATTGATTTCGCGTTATCTCCAACACATAAAAAAAAAAAAAAAAAAACCCTTAATCGGAAAAAAGTAGCAAAACGCGCTACGATTTTGTGTAAAGTTAAATGAGGAGAAAAAAGTGTATACGGTGTGGATATTTGCATTTAAACAAAAGTTAACACCCCAATATAGATAGCAAATAAGATATTTTGGCATCATTTTTAAAAAATTATCATAAATTGGTGTCATCAAAAAAAAGTAGCAAAGAAACCATACGATTATGCAAGATAATATGAATGAGATTAAATTGAAATGAAATTTGGAAAATGGTGTTATGATTGTGAAAGATTTGGAGATGATAAATGAACTAGAAAGTGAAGCCATGATTGATTTCGCGTTATCTCCGACACTTAAAAAAAAATTACCTTAATCGGAATAAAGTAGCAAAACGCGCTACGATTTTGTATAAAGTTAAATAAGGAGAAAAAAGTGTATACTGTGTAGATATTTGCATTTAAACAAAAGTTAACACACCAATATAGACAGCAAATAAGAAATTTTGGCATCAATTTAAAAAAATTGTTAAAAATTGGTGTCATAAAAAAAAAGTAGCAAAAAAACCTTACGATTATGCTAGATAATATGAATGAGGTTAAATTGGAGCGAAATTTGGAAAATGGTGTTATAATTGTGAAAGATTTGGAGATGATAAATGAACTAGAAAGTGAAGCAACGATTGATTTCGCGTTATCTCCGACACTTAAAAAAAAACACTAAATCGGAAAAAAGTAGCAAAACACGTTACGATTTTGTGTAAAGTTAAATGAGGAGAAAAAAGTGTATACGGTGTGGATATTTGCATTTAAACAAAAGTTAACACACCAATATAGACAGAAAATAAGAAATTTTGGCATCATTTCAAAAAAATTGTCATAAATTGGTGTCATCAAAAAAAAGTAGCAAAGAAACCATACGATTATGCAAGATAATATGAATGAGGTTAAATTGGAGCGAAATTTGGAAAATGGTTTTATGATTGTAAAAGATTTGGAGATGATAAATGAACTAGAAAGTGAAGCCATGATTGATTTCGCGTTATCTCCGACACTTAAAAAAAAAACCCTTAATCGGAAAAAAGTAGCCAAACGCGCTACTATTTTGTGTAAAGTTAAATGAGAAGAAAAAGGTGTATACGGTGTGGATATTTGCATTTAAACAAAAGTTAACACACCAATATAGACAGCAAATAAGAAATTTTGGTATCATTTTAAAAAAATTGTTAAAAATTGGTGTCATAAAAAAAAAGTAGTAAAGAAACCATACGATTATGATAGATAATATGAAGGAGGTTAAATTGGAGCTAAATTTGGAAAATGGTGTTATGATTGTGAAAGATTTGGAGATGATAAATGAACTAGAAAGTGAAGCCATTATTGATTTCGCGTTATCTCCAACACATAAAAAAAAAAAAACCTTAATCGGAAAAAAGTTGCAAAACGCGCTACGATTTTGTGTAAAGTTAAATGAGGAGAAAAAAGTTTATACGGTGTGGATATTTGCATTTAAACAAAAGTTAACACACCAATATAGACAGCAAATAAGAAATTTTGGCATCATTTTAAAAAAATTGTTAAAAGTTGGTTTCATCAAAAAAAAAGTAGCAAAGAAACCATACGATTATGCTAGATAATATGAATGAGGTTAAATTGTAGCGAAATTTAGAAAATGGTGTTATAATTGTGAAAAGATTTGGAGATGATAAATGAACTAGAAAGTGAAGCCATGATTGATTTCGTGTTATCTCCGACACTTAAAAAAAAACCCTTAATCGGAAAAAAGTAGCAAAACGCGCTACTATTTTGTGTAAAGTTAAATAAGAAGAAAAAGGTGTATACGGCGTGGATATTTGCATTTAAACAAAAGTTAACACACCAATATAGACAGCAAATAAGAAATTTTGGGATCATTTTAAAAAAATTGTTAAAAATTGGTGTCATAAAAAACAGTAGCAAAGAAACCATACGATTATGCTAGATAATATGAAGGAGGTTAAATTGGTGTTAAATTTGGAAAATGGTGTTATGATTGTGAAAGATTTGGAGATGATAAATGAACTAGAAACTGAAGCCATGATTGATTTCGCGTTATCTCCAACACATAAAAAAAAAAAAACCTTAATCGGAAAAAAGTAGCAAAACACGCTACGATTATGTGTAAAGTTAAATGAGGAGAAAAAAGTGTATACGGTGTGTATATTTGCATTTAAAAAAAAGTTAACACACCAATATAGACAGCAAATAAGATATTTTGGCATCATTTTAAATTAAATTGTCATAAATTGGTGTCATCAAAAAAAAAAGTAGCAAAGAAACCATACGATTATGCAAGATAATATGAATGAGGTTAATTTGGAGCGAAATTTGGAAAATGGTGTTATGATTGTGAAAGATTTGGAGATGATAAATGAACTAGAAAGTGAAGCCATGATTGATTTCGCGTTATCTCCAACACTTAAAAAAAAAAAAAAAAAAAACCTTAATCGGAAAAAAGTAACAAAACGCGCTACGATTTTGTGTAAAGTTAAATGAGGAGAAAAAAGTGTATACAGTGTGGATATTTGCATTTAAACAAAAGTTAAGACACCAATATAGACAGCAAATAAGATATTTTGGCATCATTTTAAAAAAATTGTCATAAATTGGTGTCACTAAAAAAAAGTAGCAAAGAAACCATACGATTATGCAAGATAATATGAATGAGGTTAAATTGGAGCGAAATTTGGAAAATGATGTTATGATTGTAAAAGATTTGGAGATGATAAATGAATTAGAAATTGAAGCCATGATTGATTTCGCGTTATCTCCGACACTTAAAAAAAAAAATTCCCTTAATCGGAAAAAAGTAGCAAAATGCGCTACTATTTTTTGTAAAGTTAAATGAGAAGAAAAAAGTGTATACGGTGTGGATATTTTCTTTTAAACAAAAAGTAACACACCAATATAGACAGCAAATAAGAAATTTTGGCATCATTTTAAAATAATTGTTAGAAATTGGTGTCATCAAAAAAAAGTAGCAAAGAAACCATACGATTATGCTAGATAATATGAATGAGGTTAAATTGGATCGAAATTTGGAAAATTGTGCTATAATTGTGAAAAGATTTGGAGATAATAAATGAACTAGAAAGTGAAGCCATGATTGATTTCGCGTTATCTCCGACACTTAAAAAAAAAAAACCTTAATCTGAAAAAATTAGCAAAACGCGCTACGATTTTGTGTAAAGTTAAATGAGGAGAAAAAAGTGTATACGGTGTGGATATTTGCATTTAAACAAAAGTTAACACACCAATATAGACAGCAAATAAGATATTTTGGCATCATTTTAAAAAAATTGTCATAAATTGGTGTCATAAAAAAAGAGTAGCAAAAAACCATACGATTATGCTAGATAATATGAATGAGGTTAAATTGGAGCGAAATTTGGAAAATGGTTTTATGATTGTAAACGATTTGGAGATGATAAATGAACTAGAAAGTGAAGCCATGATTGATTTCGCGTTATCTCCTACACTAAAAAAAAACCGTTAATCGGAAAAAATTAGCAAAACGCGCTACGATTTTGTGTAAAGTTAAATGAGGAGAAAAAAGTGTATACGGTGTGGATATTTGCGTTTAAACAAAAGTTAACACACTAATATAGACAGCAAATAAGAAATTTTGGCATCATTTTAAAAAAATTGTTAAAAATTGGTGTCATAAAAAAAAGTAGCAAAGAAACCATACGATTATGCTAGATAATATGAATGAGGTTAAATTGGAGCGAAATTTAGAAAATGGTGTTATAATTGTGATAAGATTTGGATATGATAAATGAACTAGAAAGTGAAGCCATGATTGATTTCGCGTTATCTCCAACACTTTAAAAAAAAAAAAAAAATACCCTTAATCGGAAAAAAGTAGCAAAACGCGCTACGATTTTGTGTTAAGTTAAATGAGGAGAAAAAAGTGTATACGGTGTTGATATTTGCATTTAAACAAAATTTAACACACCAATATAGACAGCAAATAAGAAATTTTGAAATCATTTTAAAAGAATTGTTAAAAATTGGTATAATCAAAAAAAGTAGCAAATAAACCATACGATTATGCTTGGATAATATGAATGAGGTTAAATTGGAGCGAAATTTGGAAAATGGTGTTATAATTGTGAAAGATTTGGAGATGATAAATGAACTAGAAAGTGTGTTGAACTCCGGTCCACACTATAACCAATCAACAACGCAATCGAACAATTTGTATATGTATGCGGAATGTACAAATACAAATAGAAACCAAGATTAAAGAATAAAAACATAAGTTTAATCAAACTGATTGATTATTATTTCTTGAGAAAACAGAGTACAAAGTACAGAACTCACAGAACTAGTCTCAAGGCTTCATACAAAATTGACCAAGTGTTGCTATTTATAGACAACACAACCATCCGAAATAGACCTGGTCCGAAACTCTTAATCCGAATTTATCAGTCCGAAAGTCAAGACATTCGGACCTATTATACATTCGGATAGAACTGAAGTTCGGACTTTACAGAACATTCGGATAAAACTGAACTTCGGATACTTAACATCTTTGGACAAACACTTGTATAAATATTGAGTATCTTGTAAAATCAAAACTTAAACACTTGTTCTAATAAACTCCCCCTTGCTTTGAGCTTTGGTTTTCCTTCAGTCTTTTGTACTTTTATCTCGGCAGGTTTCCTACAGCATGGATCCCTTGTGCACATCAAACATCCACAACTCTCTGAAATTTCAAAGCCATATCTTGATCATCAAAAGAATCATCATAAGTGATAGGAATTCTGAATAAAGCTTCCAGGTCATCTTTTGACAGATTTATCAAACTCAATGGATCAAACACATAAACAATGGTTTCTCGATTCCACATGATATCTCCGTTGAAATCTCGATCATAACATCCAATTTCTGTTTCTCCCGTGAATCCATTGTATCTCCAATAACTAATAAACTTTGAAAAGTTTATTGGAAGCAATTCAAGAGGAATTTTCTTCAAGCACTTGACTCTTGGATATATGAGATTCACTCAAGGCTGATTAGAGATTGGCTCAATGTCAAAATGATCAACTACTCTTTTTGGAAATGTTTCTTTAATAAGAGTATACTTCTCATTTTTGCATTCCCGATAAAGTGCCTCAGCCATCCAATCTACCAATCCATTCTCAGAGTTATTGATAATTCTGATTGAAGCAATGTGATTGATTTCACATTTTGGAAGTATTCCAAGCTCTTTGAATGATCGATGAAAGTATTGAAGTCCGTCAGTTCTTTTTACAATAAAGACTTTATTGTCATTATCATATTTCCAGATAATTATCCTTCCCACATACTCATGTCGAGGTATTCTGAAGAACCTTTTGGTAGCAAGCTTCTTAGGTTTAGAAACCTTAGAAAACCACCATGGAAATTTCTGTTCTGGTTCCTTCTCTTCATCTGAATCAATCCAGAATTCTTCATATGAACCACTAGAAATATTTTCTTCTTGATTCCCTTCTGGATGAAGTTCTTCATCAAAATCAACCCAATCTTCAACTCGTACATAATCATCTCCAGGTTCAAAACCAGGTGGAAATTTCCAGTCTTCATCTTTATCATCAAATCCGTTGTTGCATAACTCAACAAAAGCTGTTAAGTCATCAACAACAACTTCATCCAACTCTTTGTCAACTGATTCCATGGCCACTCATGATGTTTCACCATGTTCGAAGTGAGAAGTATTTTGATGACACGCAAAAAGTCATGTTCTTACGTGCATTAATCTCACCCTTTTAGCCCGATATGTGACGAAACTAATCAAAATAGATACTTTATCATTAAAACTTGTCACATGGGCCAAAATATAGACAATGTTTCAAAAGTCAACTAAAATGGTCGAAAAACACGATAATTCTAACGAATACGATCATAGGCATTCTCGTTCACTCGTTCTAGCACTTTTTGAGCTACAGAAAGAATTATGACCTCTAACTTATGTCATTTTCTTCATTAGGAAAATACGAACGCGTGGATATAAAGAACGCTCAAAACGGATAAACGACGAAGAAGTTACGCCCGAACGAAGAAACGAAGAACCGAATACGGCTGGACACAGACCGTATACGGCTGAACCAGACCGTATACGGCTGGACACAGACCGTATACGGCCTGTGCACAGCCGTATACGGCCCAGTTCAGCCGTATTCACCCTATGCTCAGCCGTATAAGGCCCAGTTCAGCCGTATTCACCCTAGCTCAGCCGTATCGTGCGTTTGGGTGATAAAAATCTGATTTTTGTTCGCCTTTGCGATACGGTTGTGCGTTTGAAGTTTTGGATACGGTCTACGGATACGGCTGTGCGATCTCTATATATACAAGCCTCATTTCATCATTACAAACACACACTCAACACACTCACACTCAATCACATTCTCTCATTTCACTACTCTCTCTCTAGAATAAATTAGTTAGTAGTTAGTTTAGTTAATCTAGTAGGGTACGAGCTTTAAGCTCTTTTGTCACGGAGGTGCTCCGAGACTGCGGTGTCGCACGATTTGTAATAACGCTTTGTCAGGTTCTATTATAAATCTCTATCTTGTTATTTTAAATAATGTTGTGCTGTTGCTATACTTGTTTAGAATTACTTGCTAGGATTATTGCCATGCTTAGCTAGACAAATCTGTGTTTGCTATGATAGTTGCCATGCTAGGGTAGTTATACTTAAATCATGCTGTTACTCTGTCTGTATGCTGTTGAAATATATTTGAATCTATGAATTGAATCTCATATGTTTATCTATCCAACTTATGTTGTGGTTAGTAACATCCTTCTAGGCTTGGCCAATTGCTAGTTGTATGCCGCTAATTATTCTGTGTCTGATAATCGTTGAACTCGACATGGCCGGTGTTCTCCTGGTTGAAATATTACCGGAGGGAGACACGGAGCATAGGATTAGAGATAGATTAGATTCAGGTCATTCAACAAGTGTCTTTGAGAGAACTTTCGGGACACTTGTGACTTAACCATGTACCCCGTCACTCTGCATGATTGATCCCTGCTATGCTGCCTTACTGCATGTTCTTGTTTGATTGTTGCTTAGGGTTTGCATGCTAGTATCTGTTATGCTGATTAGTTACATGATTAGGTTTTCGAATATTTATCAATTGCATACACCAGTTTAACATGCATAGAATACTTAAAATGATTTATATGAAATAATGATGAACAATTTAATCAGCCGTTAGACCAGACCATCCCAACTTGTTCCGGTAGGAAACCCATGTTCATGTTTTTGTTTATTCAACAATTCATGCCATGATTCGGATATCTCAAATGTCCGAGATTGGGGAACAAGACTCGAGGATGGTTGTTGGTAAAATTGGTTGCTACATTTGGGACAACTTCCGGTGTAGTTTACATTCCGTAACTGTTATCCACGTGACATGTTATTTATCTGATACATAATAGGCTAGGAGTTATGGCTCATTAGGAAATATAGTTGTCATCTTAACTAAGGCTTTATCCCATTAACTACCCCTAAATAGCATGAGTAATTATCATAGTAAACACTCGCCTCACCTATAAGTTCTCATTGCCACCTCACCTCCCCTTTACTTTACTTTACTTTACTTTACTTTACTTTACTTTAGTTTTAGATAATTAGTAGTTAGTTAAACCCAAAACCAACCAAAACCTCTTTTAAACCCTAGCTAAATCTCCATAGATAACTAAAGTCCTAGATCCCATGCCCGTTGTAGTTTGAAGAACGACCCTAGGTCATACCTATCGCTGTACTCACTCATAGCTTTAGTATACTTAGGCCCACCAAAACAAATTTTAAAACCCACTGATCCAGCCAAGCGGGAGGCCCGCAACGACAGGAAGCAATTCCTAAAAGACCGACCGTTCGGCTGGCATCATATTTTCAATATCATCAAATGATACATTTTTCAAGAAATCATTTTCAAAATCAATATCTTCTTCATCAGCTTTTCCAAAGGGAAAATCTATTTGTAGAGGTGATCCATCTAAGTCATCAAAAATAGCATCATCAAATTCGACAGGAGGTGCAAAACTTATAGGGGATACACTCAAGGGCTCAGCTGCCTCAGCTTGAACAAGCACTAAAGCTTGAGATATATCACAATCTTTAACAACAGTTTCAGGTGATGCTTCAATTGGTACTTCAGTTGATACTAACTCTGGTTCATTCTCAGGAAAATTTGTATGATCAATATTGTCATCCTGATCACCATTATTATCATCATTTGAACCTGTACCATCATTATAATCATCACCATTATCATTACCACCATCATCACCACCATCATCATTACCACCATCACCAGATGTTATTGCAGTTGCATCGTAATCAGCTAGTCACCACTCAGGAGCGAAGACATGGCGGAGGCAGCATAGGCAGCCGTTCCCACAAGATATTATAACTTACGTAAAAATAGGAAATTTTTTAAGGTTTTAATAACATTTAAAAATTTTCGCCCTCACGAAACTATAGACGAAATAAGAAAAAAAAATCCGCCCCTGCCTCCATCCAAATTTCCTGACTCCGCCCCTGTCGCCACTGCAACTGCTAGACCTCTTTTGTCTCTGCTCAGAGACATACTTCATGCTAGAGTTAAGGTACTGTTAAACATGAATTCGAATGCATATATTCTAATCATATTTTTACAATTTTGCATCTTTCACTTGAATTATAATCGATATGGCTTTAAGGTATCCCAACCTGATGTCTGATGAATGATATATTTTAACTTTTTCAGGAATGCAAGGATAGTATTGGATTTAATTTAGGTGGTGGATACAGGAATTTATAATAGAGTATGCATTTTTTGGTAAAAAAAAAAAAATTTTACGTTAATTCAATAAGTTCCGGGCTATCAGTTTAGGTCTGAGGTTCGTGTTCCGGGTTATCGGTTTAGGTCTTACATTCAGGATTTTAATCCGACTGTCAACTAATTCAAGTACTCAATAACCAATTCAGTTGTATATTGCACATACAATTAGATACCCAAATTCTAATCAATGCACTTTGCTTTCTCTCACACAAATGAAACTTAGAATGAGAAGAGTAAAAAACTAATTTGTAGCAGCTAATTTGCTACAACTACGAGAGGCTTATATGTTTCTTGCTTGAGAAGATTGGAATCATAATTTTAATTTGAGGATGGACTGAGATATCTTCTGGTATATGAATCTGGAGTTAAAATAACAAGTGTTACTCTTGTTACTTAATACGAGTAGACCTCAAACGACTTTATTGGGCTTTTGTTATTGATTTTTATATAATAAAAGTCAATTCGGGCTCAAGATTGTTGGGTCCCTATAATTATTCATGCAAAGGATATTCGTGTTTCAAATCAGGGTATGCATGCATTTCATTGAGGGTATGCACCCTTTGTATTAATTCAATTGTAAACAAAACGGAAAAAATACTTAACCTTAATATTTTTTTTAGTAAGGTAGCATACCCTAACAACCATGTAAGTCCACCACTACAGCCATGGATCACCTCAAGGTTTGTTTGTTAACTTGAAAATGTTGAAAATGCAGAACATACGTTTTTAACAATTTATCAATTTTGAATTTCTTTTATGCAATTCACTTATCGCAACAACTGATGGCTTCAAAATCTGATGTACCCTTCCAAGATGCTAAGACTAAGTTGCTAGAAATACGATCACAGCAGTCAAAAAGTGTTGAAGGAAGGGCCGATATGAAAGGTGACAGGAGGAAGCAGAAGAAGAAGCAAAAGAAGGATGATGAACATGTGTGGTCTTGATTTTGCAACCATGGTTCTATATATTGCAAAAATGGTGGCTCGTAACAGTCAGGGGCGATATTTGGTATTCATGTTTTGACACAAATATATAAAAGTTTTGATTCAATTATAATGTAATGCATGTTGACAGATAAAACAAGGGAAATTATTGAGCTGCGATTAATCATACACAAAATTACAACTACATAGTTTTAGATTTAATAATAATCAAATTGAACACCAAACAACCTAGTACTAACAAAAAAAAACATCTTCTAACTTAGTGTTGTACTATTGTGATGAATTAATATTATTCTTACTTTTTTAACTTTTATTTTTTTATATATATGAAAAAACTTACAACCTATCATGTTCCAATGCAACATTGTTTTCACATAAGTAGAAAATTTAGAAAAATGCTGTGTTAATCATGAAGTAAAAAAAACCAAAAAATGGCATTTTTAGAGAATTTTTCTAAGAAAAGTGATAAATTAGAAAACGCGTTTAACATGAATATTTTTCAGAAAAGTTTTCCAAAAAAATGGAAAACTCATTTTTCCATACTACAACAAGGAGTTAAAAAACAATATATATTCCAAGTTTTCCACAATTTTCATTTATATCACTTCATCCTTTTTTCTAAAAATTTTCAAAAACCTCCTCTTAACATCATTTTTCCAAAATGAAAAATACATCAACTTTTGAACACATTTTTTAAATTTTCAACATTTTTTTAGAAAACAAAAACTATTTTCATTTTTTAAAAAAATTGAAGATGGAAAATTGTGGAAAATTTTCAACAACTATAAATACGTACACCCATTTTTCAACTTTTAGTTACGAGTATTATCTTACAAGAGGGATGTTGTTAGAATTTTGTTTATAAGTGACACTTATTTTGAACACATTATTTTAGCAATTATGGTTTTTTCGATTTTTTCTTTTTGGAAAAATGACATGTAACATTTTGGAAATGGAAACGTGGATCTTAATAAGTGAGGTTTCAAGTTTTCTACAACCAAACACATCATAACATTTTGATAGAAATGGAAACGTGGATCTTAATAAGTGAGGTTTCAAGTTTAAGTCTATACATCAACTTTGTTATTTTCATGTAAATTCTTAGACCGGTTGATATTACAACTCAAGGTGATGTTTAAGTTTCTTTTTGATGAGGGTCCAAGTGTTATGGATCGGGCATTTATATTTATGGAGGCCTATGACCGTGTAATAAAAGGGGTTTCATGAAAAAGGTCATAACTTGAGCTACAGGGCTCCGTTTCAAGCCCATGAGCTAGCGAATCGAAGCTTGAAACAAGGCGGTTTGCCCAACTTCGAAGCCCAAAAATGGCTTCTAGAATAAGTTACGGTCCATTTTATGTTTTTTTGTTATGTTTGGATTTTTGTTTTGGGTTTTATGTTCGGCCCGTTATGTTTTTAGGCCCATTTCGAAAATCTGCTTCCTTTTTAGGGTTCCATTGATGTAACAGACTTCTCAGTTTTTTTTTTCTTCAAGAAATTTGATTTTTCTCTCAATTTTGTGTTGAGTTGAATTAATTCCATCCACGGCATTCTTTTGAATCAACGTGTGTTTGGAAGAGATTTTTCCTAGTATTATGTGAAATCAACAGGTTTAATCTTGTTATCTTATTTACAATCTACATCACTTTTACACTATGACAAATTTATTAGACTAGCATGATGCCCGCGCAATGCGGCGGGGACAACCAATTTATCTATTTTGTTTACGTAGAATACTATATTCGTTAATATAATATTTTTTCATTATTTTAAAAATATATTTCAAAACCCTAGAATTCTCTCTGACAGATGGCGATTCTGATAGCATCTGGCGGCTATTGATTTCTGCATTCCGACCAATTAATTCATCAATTCCGACCAATTTATTACCTTAAACCTTCATTAATTTCCTGATTTCATCAATGAATCCATCGCAAACTTCCACTGAATCATTTGTTCGTCCACCTGATCCTCCTGATTCTATTGTTTCTGAGCAGTTACATACTCCTGTTCAGCGTTTGTCTCAAAATTCTGTGAATCTAAGCCCTGCTCAAAATCGAGCTGTTTTGAGAGCTGCAAAGCGGGATTCAATTGAGGGTAATACTTCTGTGGATAAGAAGAAAGCTGGAAGACCTAGGAAAAGAAAGCAACAGTTGAGTAAAGGTGTTGTTGAACAGGGTTATGTTAAATCTGTTCATACAACGAAGAAAACATTACGAGCATCATCCATTCCTAAATTACACTTTGCTCATGGTGTTGATAAACAGAATCCTGATGTTTCTGTGGTTGAGTTGCAATATGAAGGTATTTCTAAATCCATTGCTCAAATGAATGCTAAATCTGATGTAATGAGTAGTGGTATTGATATAGATAATGAGTTACAAGCTGAGAATGTTTCTAATATGGATAATGAGGGTGTGCAATTTGAGTTTAAAGCTACAGGTGTAAATGAAAATGTTGTTGAGTGTGTTATGGCTGATGAGGTAAATAATTTGAATAACAAGGGTGAGCTTAATTCTGTTAAACCATCTGGTTAAAATGAGAAGCTGCAAAATGTGACTAAATCAGTTACTAGGATTCTTAAAAGGGGTGAATCTGAATCTAACCAAGTGGGAGTCAATGATATGCAAAAGGGGATTAATGTGGGAGGTATGAATGATACTGAAATGTCTAATGGGAATAATAGTGATAAACCTGTGAAGGTATTGGGTAAGGTTGATAGTATCAGTAATGTTGCAAGTGATAAAGTTACTGGTAAGGAAAAGGATGTATTTAGGGGTGGCTCTGGTAATGCTAATGTGGTTAAACAAGGTGTGTGGGCTGCTTCAAATGTTACTTTTGCAGAGTTAGTCAAAAAAGGAAATGAGGAAGATGAAATCAAGATGGTCTATACTCCACCTTTGCAGTTGGATAATGGGCAGAAAAGGGTCATGTTTACTGTTGAAGAAGTTAGAAAAGGTGGTAGTCATTTTGCATTGCAACTATATGGATATTTCATAGGCACCTCAATGGATTATCAGACAGTGAATATCAATTTGAGAAGGATGTGGAGGAGATATGATTTAAAAGAAGTAGTGAAGACAGCAGCTGGTTTTTATCTGTGTAAATTTAACAGTGAGAAAGGTATGAAGGAGGTACTAGAGAATGGGCCATGGCTAGTGAATAATATTCCATTTTTTGTTAATCAGTGGGAGCCTGGGGTATGGCTTGAAAAGATTGAGCCTAATAAGGTGCCTATATGGGCTTGTATTCATAATCCTCCAATTGAGCTATGGAATGGGAATGGTATTGGTAAGCTTGTTAGTAGGATAGGAAAACCTTTGTTGATGGATAGAGTTACTATGGAGAGGTGTCTTTCTAAAACTGGTAGACTAGGCTTTGCAAGAGTATTAGTTGAAGTTACAGCTGATGAAGAGTTGCCTTGTGCAATTGAGTTTGAATATCCTGAGATGGGGCATTTGCCAGCTAAGGTTGGTAAGTTAGAAGTGACATACCAATGGAAACCACCTTTGTGTGTGCATTGCAAAGTATTTGGTCATATGTTTAAGACTTGTAAGCATAGACCATTGACTGAGGATGAAAAAGCTGAGAAAATTATTAAGGATGCCTTGAAAGTGACAGGGAATGTTGGTGGTAGTAAAATAGTGAATGACACAGATGAGGATGGATTTCAATCTATTAGGAGGAGGAATAGAGTTGTGGACAGAATGAATGAGCAATGGCAGCAGGGGAAAAATGGTCAACAGATGAATCAGGGTGTGAATAATAAACAATTTCAAACAAAGGGTGTTCTACCTAATAGGGGAAGTGTGTTTGATAGGATTAGAGGCAATTTTAGTAGTAACAAGAATCCAGTTACAATTGGGAAGGTGAGTGAAAGTATACAAAAGACAGTAGAGAAGTTACAGAATGTTGAGAAACAAGGTTTAGGTGGTGGTGGTGGTGTTGGTTATAAAAAAGTGTGGGTACCTACAGAAGTTCACAAAAACTCCAATCCAGATTCATATGATGTTCTTAATGTTGGTACTTCAGCAATGAAGAAGCAGGAACATATGATGGCAAAAAGAGGGGATGGGAAGGTTAATGCTGCAAAGTTGGGTGAAATAGATACTGCAAATAAGTTCAGTGTGTTGGGTGATGAAAATGATGATGATGAGATGGGTGATTCAGGTTCTGAAGCTGATTGGGATACAGAGCTTGGTATGTACATTTTTCAACAAAAAGTTGTCCTTGCATATTTGGAGCTTAAGAAATACCCTGATAAAGCTGTTAGGAAAGATTGGACAGCTGCACAGATGGATTTTTGGTCTGATAAATGTCAAGAATATGGGTTGGATCCTGATTTTGGTGATGAGGATGATGTGGCTTCAGAGTCAAATGGGGCTGCTGTTTTTATGAAAGTGGAGGGTCCTGAGGATACTACCTTGCAGATGGGAATTGAAGGTAGTGATTTTCCTAATGTGGTTTAATGGATTTTAACTTTTAGCTTGGAATGTTAGAGGCATTTCCAATGTCTCTAAACAGAAAGAGGTTAAAAGATTTATTAGTGAGGGTAATTATAGTATATGTGGACTTATTGAGACACATGTTAGTAAAAAGAATTTGGATAAAATTGGTAATAAAATGTTTGGGAATTGGGAATGGATTTCAAATAGTGGTCAATGTGATGGTGGTACTAGGATAATGCTTGGTTGGGATCCAAATTGTGTTAGAGTTATGGTATTAAACCAACATGAGCAGGCTATCCATTGTTACATAGAATCTGTGAATGATCAAAAAAGTTTTTATTGTTCCATTATTTATGGACATCATTGTAGAATTCCTAGAAGAAAGTTATGGCAGAATCTAAAGTGTCATCATAAGTTAGTTAAAAATTTGCCATGGGTTGTTTTGGGTGATTTTAATGATACTTTGGATCTGAGTGAGCATTCTACTGGGACTTCTTCTGTTTCAAGAGGAATGAATGATTTTATGGAATGTATTTCTGAAATTGAGGTTGATGATTTGAGTATGACTGGATTAAGGTTCACTTGGAATCAAAAACCTGGTAAGAGTGATGGGGTATTGAAGAAACTTGATAGAGTCATGGGTAATGATAATTTTATGGCTAGTTTTCCTAGTGCAAATGCTCATTTTCATCCTTTTGTACATTCTGATCATACTCCCATGATACTTACAGTTCATGGAATTCAGAAGTCTAAGCCTAAGCCTTTTAAATTTCATAACTATTTGGCTACAAAATCTGCTTTTATGCCATTAGTGGGTGAAGTGTGGAAGGAAGAAGTGTCTGGTTATTCTATGTATAAGCTTGTGACTAAATTGAAGAAGTTGAAAAAGCCTATTAGGAAATTAAATTATTGTCAGGGCAATTTGTTCTTGAATGTTAAAAAGGCTAGAGAGGAACTGGAAAGGATTCAAGTGGAAATGGAAAAGGATCCAACAAATAAAAGTTTAAGAGATAGGGAAGCTGATGCTATTAAAGCATATAATAATGCTTTAGTTGATGAAGAATTATTTTTGAAGCAGAAGGCTAAGATTGAGTGTTTGAAAGAAGGAGATCAGAACTCCAAATTTTTTCATAGATCTGTGAAGGAGAGATTAAATAGAAGCAGGATTGAATCTGTTGAAGATGTTAATGGATTTAGATTTTCTGGAAAGCAGGCTGCTGATCAATTTGTGTTACATTTTAAGAATGTGTTGGGTTGTAGTAAAGAGGTTCAACCTATTTTGAATCCAGAGATGCTGTTTACAAAGAAGATTTTTGTTGCTGAAGCTAATCACATGGTAAGGTATGTTTCTAATGAAGAAATTAAAATTGCTTTGTTTGATATAGCTGATGATAAAGCACCAGGCCCATATGGGTATTCATCAAAGTTCTTTAAAGCTGCTTGGAATATAGTTGGAGATGATGTGTGTAAAGCAGTGAGGGAATACTTTCAGAATGGTAAGCTGTTAAAAGAGGTCAATGCAACCATTATTGCACTTGTTCCAAAGGTTAGTAATCCTCAAAGAGTTACTGAGTTTAGACCTATTGCTTGCTGTAATGTGATACTTAAATGTATTAGTAAGGTGATAGCAAATAGGATTAAAAGTGCATTGAATAATATTGTTGATATAAATCAGAGTGCCTTTATTCCTGAAAGACAAATTAGTGACAATATCCTTTTAACTCAAGAGTTGTTAAGGAATTATCATAGGAAGAAGGTTAAAGGTTCTGCTAAATGTGCTTTTAAAATAGATATTCAAAAAGCATATGACACAGTGGAGTGGAGATTTTTGAAAGATTGTCTATATAACTATGGGTTTCATCCTTGTATGGTTATGTGGATAATGAATTGTGTGACATCTACTTCTTTTACAGTAAATGTCAATGGAGATCATATTGGTCATTTTAAAGGTGCTAGAGGACTAAGGCAAGGGGACCCTATGTCTCCTTATCTGTTCACCTTAGTTATGGAAGTTTTGACTCTTATGATCAAGAGACAAGTTGATGCAGATGAGGATTTTGTATTTCATTGGAAATGTGATGATATTGAGTTGACACATCTTTGTTTTGCTGATGACCTCCTTCTTTTCTGTAATGCTGATGTTAAGTCTGTGAAGGTATTAAAGAGGGCATTAGATGAGTTTAGTGGTGTGTCTGGATTAGTGGCTAGCCTGGAAAAGAGTACAATGTTTTTTGGGAATGTTGGCAAGAGAATGCAGAGGCAGATACAACAAATTATGCCATTTAATGTTGGGCAATTACCTGTGAGGTATTTGGGTGTTCCACTGTTGTCAACCAGATTGAAGCAAAAGGATTGTAGTATTTTTATTGATAAGGTCAAAAGAAGAGTTTTTAATTGGAAGACTAAGTCATTGTCTTTTGCTGGAAGACTGCAATTAATTAATTCTGTTTTAACTTCACTGCAAGTATATTGGTCCTCTATGTTCATATTGCCTAAAAGCATTTCAGATGATATTGAGAGGATAATAAGGGGTTTTTTGTGGAGTCAAGGGGAGTATAAAAGAGGACAGTCTAAAGTAAGGTGGGCTGATGTTTGTAAGTTAAGAAGGCAAGGTGGTTTGGGAATTAAATCTCTATATGATTGGAATGTAGCACTTGTGTCCAAGCATATATGGAATCTTGTTAGTGATAAAAATTCCATATGGGTGAAATGGATAAAGTCTGTGAGGTTGAAGGATAGGAGTTTTTGGAATTATAAATCTCCTGGTAATGAGAGTTGGAGTTGGAGATGTATTTTGGAGTGTAGGGAGGTGATGAGAAAATTTGTTGTGTACAGACTTGGAAGTGGTGAGCAGGTTTCTGCATGGTTTGATAATTGGCATCCAATGGGTCCTCTTGGAAATGTTATTACTCCCATGGATATTTACAGGTCTGAGCTCAATTTAAAATCAAAAGTATCAGACCTTGTTGTGAATGGGGAATATATTATACCTGATGAGTGGAGGGTTAAATTTCCAGAATACTTTGATCTTCCTCCTCCTCTGTTGATTCCTGGTAGAAGAGATAGGCTGTTATGGAGGATAAGCAAAGGAAAATCTGTCCCTTTCTCTGTTAGTGTTGTATGGAATGAGTTGGTAACTCAATATGATGATGTCAAATGGGCAAAGCTTGTTTGGTTCTCCCAATGTATCCCTAGACATTCATTTATAACTTGGGTTGCTATAAATCATAAACTGAGAACACAAGACAGATTTATGGGAGCTGGTGTTCAGAATGTGGAACAGTGTGTATTTTGTAAGAATGAGAAAGATAGTCACAATCATTTGTTCTTTGAATGTGATTGGCCAAGGTGGTTATGGATGAGACTTAAGGAAATGTCAAGACTTGAGCAGGCCCCAAACACTTGGAATGAAATTATTGAATATCTCCAAGAAAGACCAATTAATAAGTCTATTTGGAGTGTTATTCAAAGATTAGTATTAGGTGGCCTTGTCTATTTCATTTGGCAGGAGAGAAATCTCAGGATGTATCAGTCTAAAGCAAGATCAAAGGAGCAGTTAGTTGAAATTGTTAAGAGTGTGATTAGGTGGAGGCTGATGGGATTGAAGATCAAAGAATCTAATCAGACCAAGGCTGTTGCAGAAATATGGAATGTGAAGTTGTTTGATGGTAATCAGATGAATGCTAATGATACTCCACATAACCTCAATCAATGTTAAAATATAAAGTTATTTTTGGGAGGTTGGGTTGGGTTGAAGTTATAAGGGGGAGAAGGGTAGAAGTGTTCTATGTTTATTGTAGTTGTGAATGTGTGCTAATTATGTTTTTGCATTTGAAATATCATATAGGTATGAGAACACTGTTAGGATGTATGGTGAATATATTTGATGTGCTGGAGTTTAGCACTTTAGTTCAAACCATGGGTGTTATAAGGTGGAATGTGTGTTTTTATTCTTCATTTTATTTTACCACTTTTAAACATACTGAACCCATTATTTTAGGATCTATTAGGAGTGCTAATGTGATAAATTGTGCCATGTTGAAACTGCTTGTGATAAGGAGGAGTAGAAGTCCCTTTATGCTGGAATGCAGGCAAGAGTTAAAGATGCATGGCATATATTTGATCAGTTGGCTAGCCTGTGAGGAGAGTAATTGGATGGGTGGTTATGGGGGAGTTATAAGGTGGAGCAAGGTAGGTGTCATTTCTCTTGTTTCATATTTTCTTGTGCATGTTAACCTTGAATATGTTAAAACCTTTAAGCCTATATTTTTTCACAAGCTTAATTGTAGTTTTTGTGTCAAAATTAAATGGCAAGAGATGTATAGGATTGGAGACTTTGGGATAATGCAGGGATATGGCATTTTATTCTTATTTAAAGGTGTTATAAGGTTGCAAAATATTCACTTTTTCCATTGGAAGACCTTTGAGCTTAAACTTTCTTTTGGAGGTGAGATAGTGATGTTTATGGTGAGCTTTTCTGTTAAAAGCAGTGATTGTAGATGCTTTTACATTTCTGGTGATGAGCAGGAAGCTATGAACCATATACATGTACTAGGCTACCACTTGTGTCTTGGTCATGCCCATTTTTGGTATGATAACAGAATTGTTTATCAATTTAGCAATTCTTCCTACATAGGATTAGAGTTTGTTGTCTGTGTCAGCTTGTTTAATCAGTGGTGGAACCCTCAAGGATATATGTTCCTGTTGGTATTGGCTTAGTGATGAGGATGTGCTGGTTATGGCTTAAAACATGTCAATGGATCTGGTCTTGTGTGGATTGGTATGAGTTGAAAATAGCAGAAAATTTGGTAGAATTGACTTTTTTGAGTCAAAGATGGAAAAATCAATGGATGTGTAGTTTGATTCTGTCGGGTCAACTATTTAGTGTGGAAAAGTCAAATGTGGTCACTTATTGGCACTTATTTGCATATGGGTATTTGGGGTGGACTGGGTATAATTGTTCTGCTAATGGAGTTACAGGGTCTGAGTTTGATAGGTGTGGATTAAGATTTAATATGGGTATGGCTTATTGTGGCTGGAGGTACAGATATTGGTTGGGGCAAGTTGCAATAGGATGTTGTTTGTTTCTTGTTAGATTGAAGTTTAATCATATTGATCTGTTGCTGATATATTCCTTATTATATTGGATTCCTGGGTGCTGTTATACGATGCAGTTAGAATGTGTTGTTATGAGTTACAGTATAGTTTTGGCAAAGTGTTCAATTTGTCATGATAATTGGTGTCTGCTGTGTATTAGTCAGTTTGGTTATATTGGTACTTATGCGCAAATGGGTAAAAAATTGATTGCTGGAAATGGAGGTTTGAATTTTAATGGTTTTAATACTGGTTTGGTGAGTTGCTTTATTGTTACTGATGTTTGCTATGAGTCTATGGTTGCTATGTGTATGGCTTGTATTGCCAGTTTAAGATTGGTTAGCACTACTTTTGGTTGCTGTCTTATATCGTTTGCAAATGGGTTTAAGAATATTGCTGCTGGTCAGAATGTTAGATGTTTGTTGTTGGCTTCTAATGCATTTTTTACTTCTGGGTTGGAGCTTCATCTGAATAATAATGGTCAGGTAATGGGCTTGTGGGTTGAATTTGTTTCAGATTATTGTAGATATTGGTCTATGTACGGTTAGTGGACTGCTGCTGCTATAATGAGTTTTAGAATGGGCTTATGGAATGTTGAATATATGTTTGGGCTGGATATGTTACTGAGAAATATGATATTGAAATTGGATCCAAATGATGTGGACCTTAAATTGGGAATAACGGGGCTGAGGGCAAGATTGAGTGCTGTAAAGATTAAAGCAGAGAATTGCATTTATATGGAGCAGAGGTATTTTTGGTTTGATGTTAGATCAATTTTGAATGCAGAATTGAAACTTAGAAATGATATAGCTATGATTTTGTATAGATATGATAGGAAAAGTTTCTATTCTGCAAGTGTATTTAGTTTGATTGGATTTTGTATTAAAGTTAGGGTGGTACACTAAAACCGCCCCTAGAGGTATGCCTCTAGTTGCTTGTACATATTTACTTTTATATATATAGTTTTCCGGGGTTCCGTCCCCTTTACCAAAATATATATATATATATATATATATATATATATATATATATATATATATATATATATATATATATATATATATATATTTCAATCGATTAGACGTCATAGCTCCTGCAAAAGTAATAAAAATCAAAGCCGTAGATGAACATGCTAAATGCTTTATAAATAGGTAAAATAAAAATTACTATTTCTTTCCCGTATACACTCGTGCGGTTGTGTCCAAATATATATATAAAGTGTCAAATGCATTAAAAGCATACCAAAATGCAAATAATTAGTAATATTGAAATTAAAGAGTTTTCTATTTTAAGCAATTTTCATTAATAAATGTAGTAGGGGTAAATTAGTCTTAATTTTATTTTAAGATCTTAAGACTCAACAATGGACATGCTTTATTAATAGTATTAGATGTAATAGTACGAGTAATAAGTAAAACTTTAAGTAGTATAAAATAAGCTTATATGGTAAGCTTAATTTTGTTAAAAACTCTAATATTTAATCAATTTATTAGATAGATTCGTATAATAATATTAAAGTGAAAGTGAATTCAATCAATATAAACAAAAAATAATAACAAAATCAATTTATGTTAACCTTTTTATGAGTATTTTACTATAAAGTTTATCTGATTTTATCATACGTAAAAATCACGAATCGACATCACCGAAAAGAGTCTATGAATGACTAAAAAAGTCGATGTCATAAAAATTAGAATGCCATGAATCATAATATTATTGGACTCGTAAGTGTTCAATAAATATGCTAGAGTGGTGATTGGGAAGCTTCTTTTAGAGTTATTGCTTATAAGCAAATAAGTCTAACATTTATGGCTTTTTTTTTTAGAGAAAGACAAATCTACAATCTAACATAACCATCACGAATATTTACAATTCAATGTCTCAAGTGATGCTTGAACTCCTAACCTCTAGGTTGAAATGTCCCTCTAATGCGGCTAGACTAAGAGGCCTATGGTATTTATGGCTTATTTTGAGTTAATGAAATCTCCAGCAAATAAGTTAACTAAATAAATTTATCCAAACATTATTTCTCAAATTTATTAAGCACATAAGCCAAGTTTTCCCTTCCGATATTAGTATTTTATATTTTTATAAATTATTATTACCGTATTACTAGTATTAGTTATCATTAATTATTATTGTTTATGTGTTTTCCTTTCCGAGTAGTATTACTTAGGGGTGTTTATGGACGGTTAACCGGAGATTCAGTTAACCGGGAACCGATTAACCGAAAATTAGGTTTACCAATTTCTTGAACCTAAACTGTAACCGAAAAGTTCGGTTAACCGGTAATCGGTTAACCAATTTTTCGGTTCGGTTAATCGGCTAACACATTAACCGTTTCTTAATTAATACCTATTATAAAAAGTAATTAATAACACACAAATACACATTCATTAATAAGTGATCACTATATTTATAATATTATGATAATAAAAGTATCAAGTTATAAGCATTTTACTCTTTATAATTGTATATTTATGTTATACGTATGTTAATCGTTCGAATATAATTAGAACTAAGTAACAATAGTTAACATATTAGGACAAAATTAAGCTAGTAAACTGCATTAAAATGAAAGAAAAAGAAATAAAGATGATTTTATCAAAATACAAGTGTAAATATCTATATATAAATATATTATATATAATATATATACATAGATTTAAAACTATATATAAACTTTTCGGTTTTTCGGTTAACCGTTTATCATGTTAATTTATCCCAGAATCATGAACCGAAACCGAAAAACCAAAAAAATTCCAGTTCGGTTAACCGAAATACAAAAAAAAAAAAAAAAATCGATTCGGTTAACATATATTTGGTTCGAATCAACAAGTTTTCGGATCGGTTTTGTGATTTCGGAATATTTGATGTAGGGTGAAAATAAGATAACACAAATTAAACCTGTTGATTCAAAGAATACCCAGGAATAATTCCTTCTAATACACGTTGATTCAAAAGAATACCGCGGTTAGGATTTTCCAACACACGTTGATTCACAAGAATACCGCGGTTAAGATAGATTCAACTCAATTGAAGAACACAATTTGAGAGAAAATTCGATTTCTTCAAAAACCATAAACTAAAACTTTTATTTCTATTACATATGGTAGCCTATATAAACTAATAAAAGACTATAGTTATTTAATAATGCATTAATATATGAAATATCAAAAGCCTAAAGAAACCAACTCATTAAAACCACACTAACAACTCAAGAGACTCGTAACTCAAAAGTCATGTCCAAATTCGGATGAATCTTCCCCTTGAATATGATGTAGCAGAAAAGGCATAACGTCTTCTAGAAAACTCCAAATGAGACACCGTTTTTTGAATAAGAAAATAGACATATAGAGCTTTCCAACCATATATCACACATTAAATAAGGACGTATACATTGTTCCAGTTTATTCTTTGAAGTTGACCAAAATTTCAGAAAACTTGTTTTGTCTTGGTCACGCGTCCCGTATCAATAATTTGAACACCTTGTACTATACTATTACTATTATTACTATATTACTATTTACTATTATTTATTTATTTATTATTTATTATTTATTATTTATTAAAGTAAAGACTAAAAGAATGTGCTACAATTTACAATGATTTGGCCTCCATGAATAACATGGTAACTCGGTATTCGAAGTTTGCACCAAAAGCAAGAAATTGTCGCATAGAATCTTTGTGGGAAACAGGGTCAGATTGATCCAATGTGACCCATTCAAGAAATCAAGACTCCAAAAACACAATTTTCGCCTTGTCAATCCGTACAATATATATATACACCTGTTCTTTCCAAATATATAATCAAATTCCATATAGGTTTCATCCATTCATTGTTTCTCTCTCTAACTTTGGTGATCTCAATGGCAACGGAGGTTAAAGTGTATTACAGAAAGAAAAAAAGCCGACTAATTGATCATATACCTAACTGTTTTCAGCTTCCTAGAAGTGCATCTGCATCTAAACCACGCACTGAATTCAATCTTCCAATCTGTTCCTTCAAGGGTATTGTTTAATTCTTTATTTTTGTTCATAACAATTGGAACTTGGTGAATTTGTGAATTGTGATATGATATTTGAAGCATTTGTGTTGATTGATTAATGTGAACTTTGCATAAGATTGGGTACTTTTTCATGTTTATTAGGATGATAGGGTTGGGGCTCTTTTCCCCCAATGTGAATCTTGTTTTTTGGGTTTGGGTTTGTCTTTTAATGTTTATATGACATTGAATCTGTTGATATGATGATATCTATATGCTTATATTGATATTGCAATATTCAATTTAGAGTAGAGTTGATTAAAAAAGGGCACCCCTAAGGTTCCTTCGATTAGGGGACTCTGCAAAATTGACCTTTTGCACACTAGGAGGTAACCTTTTACTAGTTGCTCAAATGCTCACCTATTTACGTTATATATGTTGCTTGTGACAAATAATGTATGTTGATACTTGATCTATATAGCTAATCTTGAATTGATAAGAGTTTATTATGATTACTTTGATGATAGCTTAAGATAATGTTACCAGTTAAAGACACCAAAAAGAAGGGTCTCAAATTTGAAGTGATGTTGGATCATTGAATGATTGTTGCTATTTAGACCTTAATGTCTTAATGATGCAAAACAAGCCTCTTTTGGTGAGATAGTGTTTGCTTTGACACCTCTGCCACACAGGTTTGCTCGATACAGGCTTGTATGTTAATGCCCAGCATCTCCTTTATTTGTGGGCGATGTGGGACCACAAACATGTCAACTCACTTCTGAAGTACTTGTTTACTGTAGCAAATAAAGGAAGTGTTAGGACTAAGAAGGGTTTGACAACAAAACATTGTTAGGTTCTATGTGAATAACGGTTGAGAGACTGGTTTTTAGGTCTCTATCACCTATCTTGAAAGCCGGAATATTAGGTCAAAAGCTTCACAACATAAGCTTTCATGAAAAGGTGCAAGGGGTTCTTGCCAATTCATATTTATACCAAGTTATATAACTATACTTTTTAGCTACAGATGTCTCTTTTTGTGCTTGCTTTGGTTACAGTAGCTGTGGTATGTTGGCCATATCGGTTGTGAATTGACATAAGAATATTACAGAAATTATGTTTTAATGTTTGATTTCTGTTTTTGTTTACATATCTTGTGGTCTTTCCTGTAACAGTAGAACTGGATCTGCACAACAGCACAGAGATCCAATCAAGCGACACTGTTGGGTGCTCAGATATGTCAAATGACACTATTAAGGGTACGGTTGACCTTCCTTCTACTAGATCTGCCGAGCCTAAAAGGAGAGGACAAGAAACGCTGACGAACGGCACAAAAGTTCCAGTCACAAATCTCAAGTCCTTTGAGGAATATGCACTTGTTCAACCTTGCAGGAACAGGTTTAACACATTCGTATACATCATGTTGTCTACTTTGCATATTCACATTCTTTTGGTCTTTTTGTAATTACGATATCTCAAAAGGTCACATTATTTTCTATTTGTAAATTAGGAACCATGAAGATGGAGATGTCAATGCTACACCGTTGGAACTCACTCCTAATAAACCACAAGCGTCAGAAGTAAGAAGATCTCTTTCATAAATTTTAGTTTCTTGAAACTTTGAATTTCTATATTATGTTAAAATTTGTTAAACATGCAGGAATTTCACTATAAGAAACAGCCAAGATCATACAAAGAGTCGTCCAGTTCTCCTGATGGACCTGATCGTGGTATGTACTCGTTTATTTATATACCGATCTGGGGAGAAAAAAGTATTTCAAATCATAAACTAAAAGTTGGACCACACATTAAAATAAAACTTACATAATTAGGTCTCATCGACCCAATTTCAGCACCCATATCCTTGCAACTTAGGCAAAACTAGTGTGCATATGACGGCCATTTTTGTGCGTAACAACAAACAGATGTTTATTCTTATATCAATTATCAATTAGAGTAGTTATCTTTACATATAACAGTGGCATTGTTAATTCATTCATTAATGTTAGAATTGTATAGCTTCACGGGTCACGTGGTTTCGTATATTTGTTCAAAAATGATGATGATACAAACATTCATCAAAATCTGTACCATCAATGAGTAATGATCATGACGATGGACAAATAAATAATGTCAACCATGAAATTATCATGTTCAGATATCTTAGACTAATTTTATGTTCATCCAGAAAGGGATAAATCATCGAGTTCAGGCAGAGCAGAAACTGGCTCCACAGGTAGAGCAAGGAGCCAGCGTGAAAGAAAAAGGAAGGTTCATTTTGATGTGAGTTGACTGTGTCCATCTTATACATTTTTTTTCCTTAATTTTTTTGCTTTGATATAGATTAAACCGACCCTTTTAATCTAAATTTAGGAGGTGAGCTGCCCCTTATATGCATCAAAGAAAGTTCGTAGATTCAAAATTATGCGTTTTCTTGGACTTGCTGCACCAGTTGGATCTCCTTTCGTTTCCTCATGAGCGAGTTTCAAGAACGCTTCTTCAACAGTTACAAATTTACAATCAATCTTTCATTAAGCATTTTAAGCCCATGTTCGGTTAACGTTTCGTTGAGAATAGGAATTGACCTCTCATTTGACTTATATTGAACAAGGGTATACGGAATACGAGCATGTATAGGTCTACATAATTTACTCGAAATTTTGTTCATAGGTTCTAAAAGTTCATATTGAACACATTGGTAAAGTAGGGTGAAATTGTATATAGTCTTTGACGATGTGCTACCCTATTATGTTTAATGAACAAGAAACATTGAATAAGTTGGGTTAAAAAGAAAGTCATGTCAGATGAGTTAGAGTAACCAAGGTCCTCTTGATGCATACTATCTTCTAAATTACTCTATCCAAATATGTAAATTAACATTCCAATAGTATAATTTGTTGCAACATTCTGATTATAGCTTAATTTATTTGTAATTGATTGTGTTACAATAAGCAAATAAACTACCAAAATAAGCCCTACCAAACACCCTCTAAATTCTTGCAAAACGTTGATAACCAGCAACGCCGAACGATCCACACACCCTGCCCCAAGGACAATATGTGAAAGGTAATGATGAACATACACATCAAATTAAATAGTGTTTACAAATCAACGTTGATTATAACTTAATTTTATTTATAACTTAATAAATTAAGGGCATATGATTTGGACTGTTGACTACACAATTTATTTGTGTAGTTGACCAATCAACATCCTTCTAAAATTTTGTAATCTACATATATAACTTTTAACGTTTTCATATGTACACAAAATTTTGCTGCACAGTTTATTTGCCCACAAATTAAGTATTGTTTACAAATGAACATAATAAGGCCTCAACCAAAAAGACCTAAACAAGTCTTTCACTAAAAAAAATAAAGAATAAAAATTAAAAAAAATTGGTGAATAATATTTTAATTACTCATTTTAACAGTTTCGAATCTTGATATATTTTCTGCATACGTGGAATAAATAAAAGCCTAAAAATAGAGTGAAATTCAAATGAGAATGAAAAATTTGTTGAGGATGAACTAATAAGAATGTGCCACGTGTCATAAATCCATTTTCCCCACATTTTTAAAATCAAATATCTCACAAACGGTAAGTCAAAAAATTATAAAAATTACACCATAAAAATTAGCATTTTTTCTCTTTGATTTGCATCTCACAAGGTATACTTTCGATGATAATAAAACGCTGATTTTTATGGTGCAATTTTTGTGATTTTTCGACTTACCGTTTGAGAGATATCTAATTTTTAAAAACATGTGGAAAAGAGTGTTTAGTGACACGTGACGCATTCGCATCGGTTCCTTGAACCTTACTCCTAAAAATATGAAAATGTTTAAGGTTTTGTTAACTGAAGCCCTTACTCTTTAATGAAATCTTACATGCATAAAAGGTGGTACATTCAACCGAAAATCATGGATCAACATAAATTCACGAGGAGACGGACATAAAGTTTATTATGGTCTTGATACAAGTTTATATGCATGTCTTTAAAGATCAATGAAAGCCCTATTCTTTTTATCATTTTCCAAATGTTTAACGCTCCATTAAATAGTATTTAAATTTGGGAAATAAAATCTAAGCAAATCAGATGCGCTTAAACAAAATAGTTCGCTCCAATTTTCACTTAACGGTCAAGAAAGTTGCGTTTCGAATTCCTCAAATTCTAATTGTTCCATATAAACCTAATTGCGAAGATCAATTCGAGAAAGGAAAAATAAGTTGAGATTGCGATTCCTCTCCTAGTTTTGCGGTTTTGAAGTTTCAGAGTTAGGGTTTCAGGATATTTGAATATAGAGTATAACTTGTTTAATATAAAGCTGGCTTATTGCTATCGTCATGAACAAAAACTGCTTGATTACATTTTTCAGACGAACTTTACATTCTTATCGGCTAACGGTAAATGCAATCTTTCTTCTTCTACTTTTTATTTAAATTTTATCATCTTTCTGATAATAATTTGTCCCGGTGGTCCTACTATTTCGGTGATTTTCTGGCGAAACGTACTACTGCTAGTGAGCCGATTATGACACAATATTCCGATTCCGGCGAACGTCACCTTAGTTTTTCCGACGGAACTTTCAGTTTCCGTATTAGGATTGTAAGTATATCTTTTTTCTTATTGAGTTTATGTTTATTTTGATTTTAGGGTTTGGTGCTATTGACAACTTCAATATTAGGGGCTTAGGGCTTCTTCTTGATATAGGGTTTATGTGGATGCATTAGTGCATTTGGAAATTAATTTCGAAAAACAAAAAAGAATACGATTCTAGAAGGCCAGTGTAAGGTTCCTTTGATTAGAATCTTCCCACTATACTATATATAGGCTAATTATGTAAAAACCTTTTGGTCACTAGGGAGACTGGGAGAGTAACTTCTTACTAGTTGCTCACCTTTTTAGAGGAGATATGATGCTTGTGGCCTTGTGATAAACAGTCCAGGATTTAGAAAGACCCGTAGCAATGGTATCTCAATTTTTTGAAATCCGTAGCAGATTCAAAGAATACAGCTAAAAATGCTATTTTTCTTAAGAAAATTACACTAAGTATTGAAATGGACCCGTAGCAACTGCTACCCCTAGCTTCTACATGGCTCCGCCCCTGGTGATAAACAATGTATGTTGATCAATATAATAAATCAATTGATATGAGTTTCTTTTATGATTGATGTGATGATAGCTTAAGATATATAAAGACACAAAAGATTGGATTATTGGATGAAGCTGTAGGTAATGTGTTGCTATTCAGGTGTTAATGATGCAAACCAGCCTCTTCTAGTAAAGATATTGGCTGCTTTGGCACCTCTGCCTCATGGGATTGCTCTTGATACGGGCCCACAGCTAAGAATAGCCTTGTAATTAAATAGCCAGTGTCTCCTATGCTGTGGGACTAGGAACGTATCAGCTATAAATTTTGAAATACTTAGTTAGGAAATATGGGAAGTCGCAGGGTATGACTGCAAACTTTTTATAAGCTCTATATGAAAGTAAACAGGTCATAGTGGCAGAGCTCTAGCTTATGTGCATACACATATATTCAAGAGAGACTGTCTTTTAATTCTACTACATCGGTAATCTCGAAAGTGGGAATATTATCTGTTACATCCTTCATCTGAAAATGAGTGCAAAATGTACTTCAAGTAATTTATTTATTTATTTTTTATATAGGGATGTATGTTTTCCCAACATGGTGTAACCCGAAAGCTTTATGTGTTCTTAATATCAGTATTGCCAATGTATATTTTTAACTACATTTTTTTAGTTACTTTTGTATCATTTTATTCTTGTTTTGGTTAAGCTAGTCGCTTATCAAGAAAGTAATTTAGAAAGAATAATGTGTTGGTGATGATTACTTCTTTTAATGGATGTGGTATCCTGGCCATACTATGGGGACGTTGTATGCAGACGGAAGAATATTCGTGAACTCTTGTTTTATTTATGTTTCTCATTTACATGTTCTGTGGTCTTTTCTGTTAGAGATATAGAGCTGCAGCTGCGCAAGAGCCAACAAATCCAATCAAGTTTCACCGTGGGGTGTCAGATATGTCAAATGACACCATAAAGCGGTTGACCTGCCTCTGCTAGATCCACCGATCTTGAAAGTAGAAGACAAAAAAACTCTGACGGATGGCATAGAAACTCTTGTCAGGTATAACACAATCGTTTATAGCACATGTTTAACCTTGCAGTAACAGGTATAACACATTTGCTTATGGCTTGAAGGCCACTTTTCGTATTCACATCCTTGTGGTCTCCTTATATTTTTAGTATCTCAAAGGTTGCAGTTTGTTATGTGTGAAATAGAAGTGAGGCATTGGAGGCCGGCCCTGATAGATCGCAACTGACAGAAGACTGTGACGTAAGAAGATCTCTTTCACAATTCCTTAATTCCTGGAAATTTGGACTAATTTTATATTCCATCAGAAAGAGATAGTGACTCGTGAAGCAAATGAAAAATGCATTTTGACATGAGTTAACGGGTCCACCTTATACATTTTTTTCTTTAAATTCTTGATATGAAGTAAACTGACCCCTTTCTTTTAATATAAATTCTAAGAGTTCAGCTGCCCGTTAGATACATCAAGGAAAGTTCGTAGATTTAGCATCATGTGTCCTCTTGTAATTGCTGCAAGTTTCAACTCTTCATGAGTGAGTTTCACGAATGCTCCTTCAACAATTACAGTTGATCCTTCTTGAAGCATTTTAAACGAGGTTCCAAAAAATTTAACTTTAACACTTTTCAATTATTTGGTTTCATTTAGTTATAAGTTTCCTCATTTTATCATTTCAAAATGCCATATCTTTTCATAATCAAAAGAATGCCTCGATATTTATAGTTTCATGATTTTGAAGTTTTCAATTCTTTCCGCTATCCACCATTTTTTTAGGATATATCACCAAATAATGTAAACATTAAAAAGGTGCAAACAAGATTAGCAAACCGAAAAATGCATCTTAAACGAAAAGTCATGTTTAATCTGACGTTTCGTGTAGATGACGTAAGGTAAAAAACTGTCGACAATAACCCAAGGTAAATTTGATTATCTGTAATTTTGAATATTCAAATTTCACTCGGGTTTTACAGATTTGAGTTTTTCTAAGTGTCAAATTTTTAAAATCCTTCTCTATTAACCGTTTAAAGCTTTTGAATTTTCACCTTCTTAATAATTTCCCAATTACCATTTCATGGTTTTGAAATTTCAATATTGCTGAAACTTTTTTTTTCCTGTTCTTTTACCATAATTTTTTAGAATTATGAAAGTTCCCCACACTTTTTACCGATATAAACTTATACCGTCAGAAAGTTAACGTCTTTTAACAAGGTTTTTGAATTTCAAGTTTTTAAAATTTTCCATTTTTTCTGTTTAAAATTGTCAACTATCGATAGAAACTATTTACGACCCTCATGTATGATAAATTGACAATCACAATTGACCAATCTAATTGTAATTTTATAGCTACGCGTGTGTGCTAGTATGCGCCCTTGTGTAGACTGATGGTTTCTATGGTTCAAGAATTATAAATTTTCAAACTTTTAAGATTATACTTCTTTTTACCCCCCCCCCCCCCCCCCCCCCCTCCTTCAATCGTTCCATATATTTGAGATTTTAGCTTTTTTTTACATCTTTATCATTTTGAAAACACATCCCTCTTTTAGCTTTTTATACGTTTTGAAATGTTAAAATTTTCCACTTTTTACTTAAAGAAACACATATAATTTTAATGTTTTTTCCCCGTTTGAAATAGCATAGTTTTCACAATTTAAAGAATTTCCCGATTTTTACCGTTTTATGATTTTTAAGTTTATATTATTTCTCTTATGTACGCTGTTTTGTATAGTTTTGGAGGATATCACCAATAGAGCGTAAACATCAGAAAGGGTGCGTACAAGACTACAAAATCGAAGATTGCATTTAAGACAAGGAGTCAGGGTTAAAAAGTTTGACGGTACTTCACCTAGATGGTGGATTCAAAGTAAAAAAGCGATGACAACAACAAATTCCTCTGGGTAAAGTTAATTATTCATAATTTTGAATCATCAGTCTATTGATGTCTATATATAATTGAACCTTTTGATATGTATACGCTTTTGTTGAAATTACTATATTCTATTTAGTGTACAGTATGTCATTGTTTAAGCTTTATCTAGAATAGAATAGTTGCAAAAGGCCACCCTAAGGTTCTTTGATTAGGGAATTCTAGGTACACGATGTTCCCGTTATCCTATACAAAGGCTAATTTTGCAAAATTGACCTTTTGGTCACTAGGGAGTAACCTTTTTCTAGTTGCTCACCTATTTAGAGAAGATTTGATGCTTGTGGCTTCGTGATAAAGAATGTATGATTATCAACACGACATATCTTAGTGATAAGAGTTTTCTACGATTAATGTCAGGGTTAATGTTGGATCCCTGGATAATGTTGCCAGTTAAGGACACCAAAAAAGGAGGTCTAAAATCTGTGTTGATGTTGGATCATTGGATAAAGTTGTAGATTATTTGTTGCTATTTAGACAGTGATGATGCAAACCAGCCTCTTCTGGTAAGATACCGTACGGTTTGGCACCACTGCCTCACGGGTTTGCTCTTGATATGGGCCCACTAGTTAAGGCTAGGTTGGTAATAATGATTAAATACTATACTACCCATAAGTTTTGAAATACTTAATTAGGAAATATGGGAAGTGTTAGGAGGGTATGACAGCAACTATTGTTAGGCTTTATACGGAAGTACAATTTATGGAACTGTTTAGGAACTAATGCAAGATTACTTTACAGTTATATACTTGGATTTATAGGTACGTGTGGGTTTTAGTATGCACTATGCAGTTATGCACAATTGTGTAGATTGACAAAGTTATGTTATTTCACTAATTACATCCTTGTTGAGTTGTTATATTAAAGTGAGCATCCCTTACGTATATGGCTGCTCTTAAATCGTGCCATATATTCGAAATTATGATGTATCATTTCTCAGCTTCGATGAACTAGCATTATTGCAACCTGTTTACGGTTCTAGAATTGATATTAGTTTTAATGATCAATTAATCCTCTTCAGTTTCATAGTTATTAATTAACTTAATTATGATGTTATTTAAGCATTAGGTAATTACTCGTATCATATATCCACATATATATTGTCTTTAGCAGCTAGCATTCTTGTTATATTCAACATGCAAATGAATTGCTTATATGTCTTGTTCTTTTCCCTTATCATCACAACAGATGCATCTCCAACATTGTCTCCTAGAGGAAACATTCCAAAAACATCTCCTGTAGCTAACGCAACAAACAAGGTCTGTTTCTTCGGTTATTGGACCATTTTTATCTATAACCAGATTAATGATCCTATTACTGTCCATGTACATTCGAAAAATGACGATCTCGGAAATCACACACTTACATTGAACAATAATCAAAATTGGAGCTTCTGCCAAATAACTAATACTCGGTTTTATTCCCAATTTTATTGGAATCAACAAACAGCTTCTTTTCGTGTTTTTGATGAAAATACTTCTGATTATTGCATGCGGACAATTTTCCATGCTGGAAAATGTTTTTGGGTGGTTAAAGAAGATGGATTTTATTCAGGACCACAGCTCAAACCTGAAAAGTTGATCAGGCGACATACTTGGTCATGAGTAGTGTATTCTATATTTTATGAATATTTATAACTACATATAAAAACATTTAACCATAGTTTTAGTATCTTGAAATTTATAGTACCACGCGTATCTGTTATCTTCGTAATAAGGCCATATAATGCTAAATAATACTAGTAGATTTGTAACATATTGCTTTTATCCTTTGAATATCTCAAGTTTTCAACGATTTGAAACATGATATATAAATGGGTTGATGAAGGTCTTCTCCAATGATAAAATACAGTATGTGTTAAATACCGATTTGGAACTATCAAGATTACTTTTTCATTCTTTGATCATTTAACTTTAATCAAACCACCAAATTTCGATATTTGTTATTATGTATCGGGTATTCAAACACCGAGTCTACCGAGACTCGGTTTTAAACTCGTTGGCAACTCATTGTTTTCTCCGCCGAGGACGTATAATTCTTAGCATTGCACGTGTTAAATTATCAAACAATTGGACCCATTTTTACTCATTCATATTTTATAATATTTTACGGGTCACTCAGCAACACATCAGTAACAAATTCCAGAAATTTAAACCTCTAGAATTAAACACTATTTTAATATGAATTTTTACAAAACTATTTCACAGATTCATCATCAATCTGCCTATATTTATAAAACGACCCATTTGGCCCATTTCCAGTACGAATTAGCAAAAACATAAAACTTAAAAGTGGTAGAAAACATCAATTTCTACTTAGAAACCAATGTTAGATTAATCGGACATGTTTTTGATTTTATATGATTTTTGGAATACAACTGAATTATGAAACATCATCAAATCGCCTAATTAACTAACAATTTGTTTAATCTATTACAAATCAATATAAACCAAAAAAGAATTTAAAAGAGATTATTACGTTTGATTAGTGATCGTTTGATTAGTGATCATATAATCATCTTTTGGTATGTTGAATAGTTCAACGACTCGAACAACTTTTGTGTTCAAACCCGTCATCGATTCTTTCTTCTTCTAAACTCTAGAAAAGTTGCCTCTTTCCTTCTCCCCTTACTTTGTCGTTCACATATTTTTGAGAGAAAATAGGGTTTTATATTGCCTTTTAGTTAAATAATAAAACATCATATAAATATAATTATATTTTAGTACTCGTCTTTCATATTTTACAAAGAGAAAATTACATAAATCATTCTTATGGTTTGGTTCAAATATCAATCGTAGTCCTTTAATTATTTTAATTACACAAATAATCCTTTCTTTTGAAACTTGTAACGTCAATAGTCCTTTAGACTAACGACTGTAAACTCTCCGTTATAAAGGACCATGTTTGTAATTTATTTGTATTCTTATAATTTTTTGATTTGATATAAGTTATAAAATCTAAAATATGTATAGATACATTATTAAGTGAACAAACATCATTTTCATCTTTAACATTTTACTTAACAAATTCATCATCAAATTGTTTCTCTTATGCATTGAAACATTAATTTTTCTTGTCCACAAACGGCTTTCACCACTCAAAGACCTTCCGTTACCCATTCATCTTATCTCATCATGACTTTGGTGGTCACCATCTCTTCTCTTTTGCGTATATTCCGATGATCCTAGCTTCGAAGTAAAAACGTTGAAAACTGAGAACTAATTAAGCCACAAATGTATATTAAGATGGAAAAAGATGCTGGTGGAATATAAAATTATGAGAATACGACCAAATCTTTTGATGAATAAAATGATGGAAATGAAAATATTGTTATGTACACCTAATAATGTATTTATATATGTATTAAATTTTATTATTTATATTTTACTCAAAAATTTATAAGAATAAAAAAATTTACACATGTAGTCCTTTTTAACGGAGAGTTAACAATCGTTAGTGTAAAGGATTATTGATGTAACACGTTTCAAAACAAAGGATGATATGTGTAATTAAATTAATTAAAGGACTGCGAGTGAAATATAGGGCAAACTATAAGGTTGATTTTTGTAATTTTCTCTTTTACAAATTAGCCCAAGTTGGCAAATTCCTTAGATTAGTCCTTTAACATGTTTATAATAAACTGTTAAGACTTATTGAATTCATTTTATCGTTATTCTTCTTGAAATAATAATCTAAATATTTATTATTAAAATCAATAAATCTTGGACATTATATTAATCATGTTACAAATGTAGAACGTAAATCCCTTTTGATTGACACTAGATTATTTAACTCGTTGATCGTAAATAGACAGTCCGGTTAAACGCATATCTACACAATAAAATTACCTTTTTCATACTTATATCGAAGCCTATATCCACCAAAAACAATCACTAAAGGCAATGATGATCAAATAATATAGAACAAACCATACAACCAAAATCTTTAAAGGCAAACCACAAATTATACACAGCAAAACAATACGATGCATAATATCCTAAAAGTCATGTCAGATTGATGACCGTTGTATTTTAGTTCATGAAACACACAACAAAACATTATGATGCATCTCTTATCTGAGTCATGATACATGAACTTTGAGTTTTACACATAGAAAATTAGATGGGTTTTGCTAACAAGTGCCCCCGTGGCACACGTTAACATGCATTTAATGAACTTGTAATTTACTTAAATAACAGAATTTGTAATTAATATATGTATAAAAAAGGTAAATATTAGATAGAATTAATGACTATTAAATGCAAATCTTAATATTTAAGGAAATTACGAGTTCATTAAATGCACGTTAACGTGTGCCACGGGGGCACACGTTAGCAAAACCCAAATTAGATATATAACTTATAACTATAGAAGTAATAGATAAAAGATGAGTGATGCACTTACAATGGGTGAGACGCACAAAGGAGATCGTAAGGGTTGTGAGGTTATGGACATACACATGCAAACACGATGGGTTTGGGTAATATTACAATTCCATTTAACGATTTCGATATTACTGAAACGAGAATGATTATCGATAAGATATTAATTATCCCCTAATATCAATTGAGAGCCACTTATGAATAGTAAGTATTTTGTCTTTTGTGATTTATATTTATAGATAAATAATATAGATTGTAAAAAATTTCAAATTAAGTTAGTAGAGTAGGTGGTAGTCAACATCCAATTAAAACATGTTTTGTGGATATGATACTGTAACACCCCCAAATTTAATGTTTGGCGGAAGCATACTTTGGGTGTTACTAATCAATAATCAAAGCACATAAGATATAGTAAACGACCCTATATGCGTCGTTTTAACAAAATATATTAATATGAAAATGTTTACAACATTTGAAGCTGTACATAGCTCGTGTTTGATTTAAATGAGAGATTTCAGTACATAAGTACGTGTACAAAATATACTAATGCAAGAAAATCTCTAATATCTGCATGCTGACTCGAGCTATAGTATCCCTGATGGCAGTCCAACCTACTGCTGGGTACATGTGAAACATGCTAAAATGAGTCAGCTAAAGCTGGTGAGCTCACAGGTTTGAAATCGGATAGTATCGTATGAACCGCAAGATTTAAGTAATGATTTGCAACCAGCAAATAAATAATAGTGTATACAGCCATGAGCACATAGTCTGAGCTTAACTCGAGGGTCGGGTCCCATAAAGAGAATTCCCAGCGAGGTGCCTCCACGAGTGCCTAATCCACACTCGTCTGAACAATTATTAGTACGTCCGTTTACCCAGTTAGTGCTTGCTAACCCGGACGAGGAGGGTCAATCCTATATGGTACCGTATACTAATAATCACGCTACAACGTATTACCAAACTATGCCGACGGAGGACTTTGAAATGATTAGTGGAAAACAACTCATGTAGTATATTGTAAAGTTTGTACTTGCGTTCACATGTTAAAAATAAGCATTGAATCACACCCCTGAATGAAAAGCGGTAAAAAGAGGGGCTATGAGACTCACCTGAGTCTTGAGCGTTTAGTCAATAAATGTACGATGCTTAATCAAGCAATGAGATGTCCGCAGACCGATAACCTGAGGGTGTCCACGACACGCGATGGTTATTAATATGAGTAGGTAGTCACAAAGACTACCTTTGTAGTTGTTTGTTCAACTATAATGTCCAAATGACCACGATTTGGTGATTTGATTAACTTGTATTTTGTAAACGTGTACGGCCCGTTGGTGATTAGTTGTAGTAAAAATCTTAACATTGTTATTTTGATTTCAAATAGTTATACTTAAAAGTATTTATACGCTTTAGGTGACGGGGGTCCGGGGGCAGCGCCCCTGGTAAGCGGGGTTCCAGGGGTGGCAACCCCTGGCGGGGTCTAAGGGGCTGGCCCCTGGTTGGGGTCGAGATGCCAAGTCAGCTCGAAAAATTTTTATTTCTACTAAATTGCTTTGGTGAAAAACGCTTCTGGACTTGAATTTGGATGAAATCAAGTGATAAAATTTAGGTCTCGACACTTAGTAAAAATGGTTTGAAACCTTCTGTTTTATGCGTCACTTATAGCGACACTTAAGAGTTCAGGCGGCACTTAGGAAGTGTCGCATAAAATTGCGAAATATGAGTTTAGGGCGTCACTTAGGGAAGTGACGTATGAGGTAGTGACACTCAGGCAGTGACGGTAACAAGTGTCGGTTTAAGGTTATAGGCGTCACTAGGGTAGTGTCGATCAGAAGTGTCGTATAAAATTCGATTTCAATTATAGGCGTCACTTAGGCAAGTGACGCTAGTAGTGACGGATATTAAAAATGCGTCACTTAGGTAGTGACGGAAAAAGAGGGCTTTTAGCGACACTTAGGAAAAATTAGGGTTTTTAGCGACACTCTATGCGTCACTTAAGTGACGCACGAAGTGACGCTATACTGGTCGTCTTTGCGACACTTCTAACTGTTTGACGGATTTTGAGCCAAAAACGAGTTTTCCAGCGACCACTTGGTCCGATTCTTTTATCCAACCCTTATATGGACATTACAAGTTATTATAAACAACAAACAAGTAAAAATACTAAGAATCGAGAGGTTTCGGGATTTTGTCGGAAACTTACAAAGTGTCGAAACGAAATTCCGAAAAGATAGAAGTGTAGATCGTCGCGTGGTGATTCTTTTTCTCCAAAGGGCTTCGAGAATTAAGGTCGTTTAGTGTTGTTATTTGATGATTTTCGATGATGGTGGTTTGGTGGGTTTGGAGAGAAAAGGAAAAGAAAGAAGGAGGTGAGAGAGAGTGATGTGTGAAATGGGGTGGGGATTTGATCCCCTCACCCTTTTTGGGCCGGTTTTTGGTGGGGTCCACCATGTGTGGGCTTCACCAATTTTTGCTCTGTGTAGTCGCGCTCCGTGCGGCGTTCGTTTTCCCGATCGTTTAGACGTTAAATACTTATTTTATGCACATAAATATGTGTTTTAAAATACGAATTTTACCCAATATTTTTGTTGAAGTATTTTATTAAATACTTTATATTTGAGTTATAAAATATAACTTGTCTTTATTTTGAATTGTTTGCTCGTTTGATATTTTTAATCGCGTAAATGGTTAATTGTATTATTCGAATCGAATATGAAATATTATCAAAATAATATTTTGGATATAATAATGTTATTAAATAATAATATATTATTTAACAAGTTCGTGCACCAACATCCGTATTTATTGAACCGAATTGCATTCGATTTAAATTGCGTACGATTTAATCAAATCGCATATTCATATATGTTCATCAATATATATTTTGATACATTAATTAGCCTAACACAAAACTAATTACATGTATTTACAATTGATTAGGCCCTAATTAATAGTCATAATTTGACGGGTGTCACAGATACAAGTTCAATTCTTCACTCATGCCTTCTATTTCTACATTTATTTTCTTTTCTTTTTTTCTAAAAATTCATGTGGGCTTTAGTTTTTATATTTTGTTATGACTATCACACTATATATATAACATATGATATAATGGTTAACGAATATAACAATTGATAATAAGAGATAAGGTGTTGTAAATTTTAAAACTATTCTTTTTATTATAATGATAAAATATTTATCAATAATGTATATATTTGTCGTTGAACTCACATGCTAATGGTTGTGAGACCACTTTCATAACATTATGTTAAAGGTCATTTGAAATGTTTATTTCAATTTTTTTTTCCAAAAATAAAGTGGAGTTTATATGTTTAGAGTTTTGTTATAGCTATCACACTAATTAATAGTTATTGGTCATACTTTATATAATACATGATTTTAACGTGACATCTAATTTGTTACAATTTTTATAGGGGTTAAGTACATTAAAATGTAATTATTTTTGGTCTGATGTTCATTGTATGCAAGAAAGTATTTGGACCTCCATTGTGTGTAACAAACTTTCAATTTGTTCCTATTGTATGTATTTAGGTGACGTGGCAACGTGTAATGATGCCATGTGTAACTCATACAGTGGACACGTATGTAAAAATACCAAAAGTTGCATACAATGGCACTGAATAACAAGTTTGTTACACACAATGGAGGTCCAAATACTTTCTTGCATACAATGAACATCAGACCATAAATAATTACATTTTAATGTACTTAACCCATTTTTATAGTTATTAAATTCATCTTTTAAGAACACAACACATAATCATCACGAATATATCTTAAGCGAAATATGAACTCACAACCCGATATCTGCAAGACAACATTGATATGGTTAGGTTAAAGACCATTTGTTTTAAAATATATCATCGTCAAACATTAAAATCGATGTACACAGTATTTTATCCCATCGCGAAGCTTCCATATTTATCTGTGTTATTTTGCTTTAAGTTTGAGTATATATGTTATAGATAGATTGATTTTGCCAAATACAGCTAAGCAAAACAGACAACCCCTACTTTTTCAAACCGTCACTTCATTCTTTTCCAAACCATCACTTCACGTCACTTTCCGGCTCCGGTGACACTTCCCGTCTCCGGCGACACTTCCATTCCTGTTCCGACATGTAAGTTTATTTATGTTCATGAGCCTTTTGATAAATTAGTTGTGGAGTAGTTTTTCTGGCTTCGAACCCAAACATTTTAGCATTTTCAACTTGTTCTTGTTATAGCTTTATTTGACAATTGTGATGCTTGGTGTTGTTTTCTTAATGCACGTTTTTTAATACTTGGATGAAATACTTTGTCGGTTTAATACTTGGATGAAACGTGGACTGGTTACATGCCTTTTAGCAAAATCCTAATATTTGCATTGATTTTGTAGGATGAAATAAATACTTTGTCGGTTTAATACTTGGATGTGTTGTGATCGCGATCTTAGCCCTCCTCGGTCGTTCTGGTGTCTTGTTAAGTTCAATTGGAACAACGTTAAAACAATGCTGCTACTTCGTATAAAAAGGAAAGAGTAAATTTTTTAAATCGTCCCTGTGGTTTTCAATTTTATCCATACGTCGTCCCTCACTTCCAAAAATTATTTAAATCGTCCATGTGGTTTTCAATTTTGTTCAACGATAGTTCAAAATGGACTATTTAAATAATTTATTTTCGGAAAGTTTTGTTCACCAGTAGTCCATTTTGGACTATCGTTGAACAAAAGTGAAAACCACAGGGACGATTTAAATAATTTTTGGAAGTGAGAGACAACGTATGGATAAAATTGAAAACCACATTGACGATTTAAATAATTTACTCAGAAAGAAAAGTACCGTACAAAGAATAAAAACTGTATTAAGAAGCCACCTGGCATTTGTACACCACGACACCACGCGCACTTTCTCCCTCTCTTTCCAACCCCTTCTGACTCCAATTTTCCGATCCATTTCTTTTATTTTTTCTCTTCTTCTTTATTCTCAATTTCAGTTTTTTTGATCGAATGCAGTGATGGCAGCAAGTTCTGGAAACTCAATTCCTGCTCCCGGTACTAGCCCTAACCCTAATTCTTCATTTTTTCTCTCAATATTTATACATCTAAATTTGAATTTGATATAATTATAATCTCCAATTTTCAGACGCGATTCAGGTTCTTGTTTCGTCGCTTGCTGATGAATCTCTTATTGTTAGAAAAGCGTCTATGTCGTCTCTTAAATCCATCGCTCCATTGTAAGTCTATCTGTATCTATCTCTTAGTGTAATTTCAATTAAATTGAATTTTATGGATTGTAATCGAATACGTGATTGTTACCAAACCGCAGGAATCCACTTCTAGTTCTTGATTGTTGCTTAACGGTATCTCGTGGCGGCCGGCGGGTAATTGTTTCATAGTTTTAGTGTAATCTCAAATGAGGTTCACTGACAAGAGTTCTATCTCATTGTGCTGTGTTGGAAGTTATGAATTTTGGATGTAATTCCATTGCTGTGACAGTTACTGTTAGTAGTATATATTTATGTTTAGCACTCACTGTAGAGTATATTTGTTAGGCTTAATGGTGTTTGTGAAGTGGATACTAGTTGTGGAATGGAAGGAGTACTGTATACATCATGCGAATTAAAATAAGAAAACGTCTATTTGAAATTTGTTTGGTGTAATTGGCAGAGGTTTGGGAATATTGCTGGTGTATTTCAAGTAATGTCGATTGCGATTGGTGCTTTAGAAGAAGGGGAAGTGGACACTGTTTATATGGCAAAACTTGCTAAAATTGCCACTGCTGAGATCATTTCTTCGAAGGTAGTTTCGGTTTGTGGCCTTTTGGTATATAATGGTTTAAAATAATGTGTGGTATCTATTTCAAATGCCTAGTATATTGCATTCATAGAGTATATAGCTTACAATGTATTAGGCTTGCTGCATAAATTAAAGTGATCTAGTCTGTAGTTAGTATTGTGTTCCTTTTTCAGATTACAGTATAGAGGCAATGAAGCATGTAGTGTCACAGATTGCTACATGTCAGTTTATCTTTTCACATGCCTTGTAGGAAATTAAAGCTGATTGGCAAAGGGCTGCTTCTTCCTTACTTGTTGCAATTGGTTCTCACTTACCAGACCTGGTAAGCTCTTATGCTTTTGCATTTCAGTGAAAACTGTTGAAGTTATTAATTTTTGTCCAATATACGTTGGCGCTTGAGATGTTATGTAGAGTGTTTAGTCTACTCTCGACCAATACTGAATGGACACTCTTTTTACCAAAGAGCTGAGTTGACCGTTGCCTGGATTTTGTGATATCGAAGGCATTTCGAGTCCATATTGTGACTTGACCTGATTGTAAACTAGACCATGCAGAAAAATATTGAAAAACTATTTCTAAGGTTTTTTAAGCAGAAAAACAATTAGGATTTGTGTTTTGATGACATTTTTTGTAATTTTGTATAAATCCAACTAGAAAACCCAAATATAGTTTTTAAATAGATGGATAGTGGATAATGCTATGGATGAAACCTAAAAATTCAACCCTAATCAGTAGACTTCAGATGGTACAATTGTACAAAACTACATATTGGACATTTGTCTGTTAATTATTCTTCAAAACTAATGACCAAAAAGAGCGGGATAGCTACTAGCTCACCTCACCTTTGCCTAAGGAGCTAGAAGGACTAGTTTATTTGCTGTCCTTGCTTAGCTGCTCTTCATTGAGAGTTAGAGCTCTATGTTTGGATTTTTCATAGTATAATGTATAAATTTTCAAAGTATTTGATTCACTTGCATGACAGATGATGGAAGAATTATTTCTTCACTTGTCTGCACAGAATTCAGCTCTGCCAGCGATGGTCCAAATCCTTGCAGACTTTGCTACTTCTGATGGTTAGTTCTCTGTCTAACAAGCTGACATCATAGCGAGTCTTCATCTGAGTGATTGTAAATTGAGTATCGAAACTGAATATATTTTGGTATATTGAACATTTAATTGAAGCTCTGCAGTTTACCCCAAGACTTAAAGGTGTGCTCTCCCGAGTTCTTCCTATTATAGGAAATGTTAAAGATCAGCATCGGCCTATTTTTGCAAATGGTACATTGAAAGAACCTCATTTTATGGAACTTTCTGCCTGAAAATATTTTTTATGCTGCATAGCCATAGAGGCTTTATGTAAGAAACATGGTTTCATTATCATTTAATTGCGTGTATGCTTATTGCTGTTATGTTTTTGTTGTATTATCAGCTTTTAAGTGTTGGTGTCAAGCTTGTTGGCAGTACAGTGTGGAGTTCCCTCTTTTGTCAATCCTTGATAGTGATGTCACGTGAGATATCAGTTTTTCTGTCGTTGCCTTTTGATGCTATGACATGTACGCATTGTTACCCTTTCTTTCTGATATGAATGTGCTTGAGTGCAGGTCATTTTTAAATTCCGCCTTTGAGCTTTTATTGCAAAATTGGGCAACTTCACGAGATCTTAAGGTTTGCAATTATAAACAGTCATTGTTGTTTTCTATACATAAATTTGAACTCAGTATCCGGCATTAATGACAGCACTATGGTATTTAACAACGATAAACTATAATTATTCTTCATGGTCTGTAGTCTGTACTTTTGACTTCTCAATGTAATGTAATGTATGCATCAGGTTAGGACATCTGCTGTTGAAGCATTGGGTCAATTGGTTGGTCTTGTTACAAGAACATTGTTGAAGGCGTCTTTACCAAAATTTGTTCCAATTATATTGGAGCTGTAAGATACATGATCATTTGGTTTCCTTTATGTCTACTACGTACATGGACCATTTATATGATTTTGACGTGGTAACTCTCAGATATTGAAGATAAATCTGGACTTTATTTTCTGTTATTTAGGTATAGAAGAGACCAAGATATTACCTTTTTGGCTACATGTAGCCTTCACAATCTATTGAATGCGTCTCTACTCTCTGAAAACGGTTCTCCTTTACTTGATTTTGAGGTAGGTTAGACTACATCATTTTTTATAGTTGTTTTACGCGCCAACTCTTATTGTATATAATTTATTGGTTCGTCTATTTTCTGAGATATTACTAATTGTCTAATAATGATTGTTACGCGTTGAATTTCAGGATCTCACAGTTGTTTTGTCAACACTTCTTCCAGTTATTTGTAGTTATACTGACAGCAAAGACCGTAAAGATTTCTCAGTTGGTCTCAAGGTGCTCTTTTCTCAATCAGTCTATATATGCAACATAAAGGATTTCGCTGTTGATAATTATAAATTTGTAAATTATAAATTTAAAGGGTTTTGCTAACGTGTGCCCCCGTGGCACACATTAAGGTGTATTTAATGAAGGCGAAATTTACATAAATATTAACTTTTAATACTCATTAATTCAATCTAATATTTTCCTTTTTTATGCATATATTAATTACAAATTCTGTTATTTAAGGAAATTACAGGTTTATTAAATATACCTTAACATGTGCCATAGTGGCACGCGTTTGCAAAACCCTAATTTAAAAGGGTATAGTTTCAGAATTTGCACTGAGAGGTTCGTTTACTTGTCCACCTTGAAAGTTTTAGTCCAATCCGTTTCTATGACAATATTTGACCAGGCACGTAATTTTAATAAGATTGATTGGCTAATAGATAAACGTTTGGATGGAATTATAATTTTGTATTATCTTGCTTTCTGTGTTTGTTGTCGTTATGCTTATAAAATCTTGTGTTTACTCGCTTTATGTTGATTTGATTTGGTATTTCCCGTCTTCAATTTAATATATTAATGGACTCATCTGTTCCTAGTTTTCTCCATAAAGGTCTTGACATCCTTTGTTGCAGACATATAATGAAGTTCAACATTGCTTTCTTACTGTTGGGTTGGTGTATCCCGAGGAATTATTCATCTTTCTTTTAAACGTGAGTCCCATAGTTGTCTCGTTATTATTTATTATAATGTAATCATAATACTGGTTTCTTGATAACTTGGCATTTCTCTTACTTCTACAGAAATCCAAGCTGAAAGAAGACCATATGACTTTTGGTACTCTCTGTGTCCTCAAGCATCTGTTGCCGAGGTTCCCTTTCTTCTTTATAAGTTATACTTAATGATACTAGATGGTATACGTGCCTGCAATTTATTTGTGCGTCAAGCCAACCCGACCTGTCCTGTTTCGACTCGTACCAATAGAGTAATAATAGATACTCTTTTGAACTATTATCCAGATCGCCCCCACCCACCTATCTTGTCACCTCTAAACAATATGAATGCAAAATAATGCGACATCCTAGAAACAGAGATTATAAATTTCTTGGATGTGGGGTATATCCTATTGGAGCATCAACCATTTTTTTTCCCTCCTTTCTAACATGAGTTATTGGACTATTTTTACAAGGTTGTCTGAAGCTTGGCACAATAAAAGACTGGCACTCATAGAAGCCATTACATTATTGTTAGAGGAGCAAAATTTGGGGGTTTGTAAAGCACTTGCAGAGGTACGTTTTTCATCATTATCTATTGAACTTAAAGATTTTTAGTTTAAATTATAACTTTAGTTGCTCTTTTACCAGCTAATAGTTGTTATGGCTTCCCACTGTTACTTGGTTGGTCCTTCTGGGGAGCTTTTTGTCGAATATCTTGTACGGCATTGTGCCATGTCAGATCATGAAATAGATGACCTTGTGACCTTGAAGGATTCTTTCAATCCTACAAACCTTTATTATTCATTTCAGCAAAAGAGATCAGAGGTTTGTTGTTAGTGTAAAGTTCATATATATGCTCAATTGTTAGTTGTTGGCATAAAGTATACAAAGTGGCACAGTTTACACCGTTTCTTGCAGGGAAAAATTGGGTCTGTTCGTCCAACAGAGTTAAGGGCAATATGCGAAAAAGGTCTTCTTTTAATAACCATAACCATTCCTGAAATGGAGGTAAAGTTGGTTGAACTCTGATTAAATTTCCTTTCTTTCCCTCTTCATTCTGACATTATGCAAACAAGAATATCGGGGATTTTTTTTTCTGTTACAAATATGAATGTATGATATATTATTTGTTAGATGACGAGTTCTATGGAAGGATACAATATCACCTTTTGTAATGAAATTGGTCTATTAATATGAAGAATTCTGAATCAAAAGTTGACAGCAGTTTCTATGTGAATTTGCAGCATGTTCTTTGGCCATTCATGTTGAAGATGATTATACCTCGTTCATACACTGGCGCAGTTGCCACGGTAATGTTGAATTTATAAAGTTTATAATTCATGTCTAAAAACCATTTCTGGACATTGAATTCTATTTGTGGTCGTTCAATTTGTGTGTTAACTTTTTTTTACCTTAGATGAATTAATGTGAAATTCTTTAAAATCAAACCTTATTACAGGTTTGCAGATGTATATCGGATATGTGCAGGCATAAATCTGTTCATAATGATAAAATGATGCGTGAATGTAGAACTCGTGTTGATATTCCACGCCCCGAGGTACCACTGGGTTATAGTAAATGCATGCAGGCTACGCTTTTTGTATTGGGCACCAAAAGCAACTGAAAATGTTTGTAAATTTGCAAATCTAGGAACTTTTTGCACGTCTGGTGGTGCTCCTTCACAATCCTCTTGCAAGGGAGCAGCTGGCTACTCAAATTTTGACGGTAAGTATTATTATAAACTTGGTGAGTAAGTTTGACAAAAGTGTTAACCTTATTTCTGCTTGGTACTTGCAGGTGCTTTGTTACTTGGCTTCTCTATTTCCTAAAAACATTAATTTGTTTTGGCAAGATGAGGTATTGAGTTATGTAGTTAATAACATGTCAATGTAATTTTTTTTATTAGGATGGTGTATGGAGCTGTCTCTTTCGCACACCATTTGGTTTGACATGCCTGTGCTGTTCTAGATCTAAACATTTCGTCATGTTTTACGAAATTTAATTCGCTTTGACCTAACTCTAACTAATATATTGTTTTGGTAAGCTCTAGATTCCAAAAATGAAAGCTTATGTCAGCGACACAGAAGACCTTAAGCAAGATCTCTGTTACCAGGAGACATGGGATGATATGATAATCAATGTATGTCATATACTCATATTCATAATCTCATATGAACACTTGCTTTTGTAGATCAGCATTTGTACTTTTACTTCACTATACTTTCTTACGCTCTGATGCTGTTGAGTGCCGATATTATCTGATATCTTTAAAATAAGACAGTTCATGATATCTTTAAAATAAGACACCTCATAATCTTTGAAATTACTTCCATTATGAATGCTTTATTTTTATTTTTTTTGTTTAATCTATCTATTTTTTTTTTATAGTTGGTGGTACGTAAGAAACAGTGAGAAATTGAAGAAATAACTGATTTTCCTTTTATGTTTTGTGTCACTAAAGAAGGCATTAATTTCCTTACAGTTTCTGGCTGAAACATTGGATGTTGTCCAAGACACTGATTGGGTAATTTCTCTAGGAAATGCGTTTGCAAAACAGTATGAACTATACACATCTGATGATGAACATGCTGCACTACTTCACCGGTATGCATTACTCTGCACATATGCTTTTGCTATTGATTTTATCGTGTTACATTTCTACTTAATTTTCTATCATAGTTTGTCCTGATTTGCATAATGAAATTTTTATTCTTCTGTAGATGCCTTGGTATACTTCTTCAAAAGGTCGATAACAGGACTTACGTTCGTGATAAGATTGACTGGATGTACATGCAATCAAATATAACCATCCCTGAAAATCGGCTTGGTTTGGCAAAAGCCATGGGATTAGTACGTACCCCGCCACCAAATATATGCATCATATATAGATTTACATATTGATGTAAATAAGTTGCTAATGCCCGTTCCTTGCAGGTTGCAGCATCACACTTGGATACTGTTTTGGATAAACTCAAAGAAATTCTTGACAATATTGGGGAAAGTATTTTCCAGAGGTATATGCTATCATGCTCACTAGATTATCCTTTTTGATTTTTTTTTACATCTAGATATGCCCACTATTACCTATTTCTATGAGATTAAGTGCTAATACTCTTTGTTATTATATGTGTGTACTCTATATTTCATCAAGTGCGTAAAAAATATGTAATTGTATATGTGTGTGTGTGTGTGTGTGTGCGTGCGTGCGTGCGTGCGCGCGCGCGCGTGTGTGTGTCTCTTTTTTTGTTCTTGTCATCTGATTATTGTTGTAAAATAATACCATATAAATAGTAGTAATTCTTTGTTCAATGCTTGGATCTATTGCTGTCATTTTCCTCATAATTATATCACATATGCTTTTGGTTGCTAAACTTTAGATTTTCTATAGTCTTAACAATACAAGACTGTTCGAATCGCAGATTTCTATCCTTCTTTTCAGATAAGAGTAAGATAAAAGATTCTGATGATATTCACGCTGCAATGGCTCTGATGTATGGATATGCTGCAAGATATGCTCCATCGACTGTAATTGAAGCACGAATAGATGCACTTGTAGTAAGATTTCATAATCTTGGGGTTCACCATATGTACTTTCTTTTGGTTGATATTTAGCCGTTCCCTTTGCAGTCGTAATGGTCAAGAAGTAGTTTCATGAAATTTTTTGCATTATGGGTTCACCATATGTACTTTCTTTTGGTTGATATTTAGCCGTTCCCTTTGCAGTCGTAATGGTCAAGAAGTAGTTTCATGAAATTTTTTGCATTATAATATGCCATTGACTCGTAATTTCTTTTACAGGGCACTAATATGCTATCCCATCTTTTAATGGTACGTCACCCTAGTGCGAAGCAAGCCGTGATCACTGCCATTGATTTACTAGGTTGGTATAAAATCTCACAAACATGCCCTTCAGGTGTTAAGTTATCACTGTATATTAAAGTCCTTAATCCTTGCATGAAGTTTCACAACCATAACTGAAGTTTCTTTTATCGTATATGTGATGTCAGATGATAATAGAACTATGGTTTTGATTAATATATTATTTTCATAAGCCTCTCTGGTCATTGCGACAAATGTGTTCATTCATTTTTGCAATAAAGATTGTAAACACTTGTCATGATGCAGGACGAGCTGTAATTAATGCTGCTGAAAGTGGTATATCATTCCCATTGAAAAAGAGAGACCAGTTGCTTGATTACATATTAACTCTTATGCGTAGACATGATGAAGAAGGTTTTTCTGATTTGAGTGTTGAACTGTTACACACCCAGGTTTTTAACGTATTTTATAGATAATTGTTCATAACTATTTTGAAGGTTGGCTGTTACGTGCTCATTTATTTAATTTTGTTTCATTCATTTTAGGCCCTTGCTTTAAGTGCTTGCACTACTTTGGTATCTGTCGATCCGAAGTTGACAAATGAAATGCGGAACATTGTGATGAAGGTGTCAATTTTGTATTGTTTCTGACTTGAGAGGCTAATCTATTCACTTCCTACTAATTTTCCCTTTTTCTTTATTAACTTTGTAATTTATTTTACAGGCTACTTTAGGCTTCTTTGCTTTGCCTAATGATCCTGCTGGTGCTGTGAATCCTCTTATTGACAACCTTATTACTCTTTTGTGTGCAATTCTTCTTACAAGGTATTATCACTCTCACTGTTACCAATTTTTTTTCTTCAGTAAAAGAGTGTAAATTACTATATTATGAACTTAGTTTCTGTGCATACTGCATTTAGTTTGGGTTAATGTATGGTCATAGACCTGTATGATGATAGGTTATAATGTGATTTCTATATTATTTAGTGGGGAAGATGGAAGAAGTCGTGCAGAGCAACTGTTGCATATCTTGAAACAGATTGATCAGTATGTTTCCTCACCCCTGGACTACCAGAGGAAAAGAGGATGTCTTGCAGTTCATGAAATGCTGCTGAAATTTCGGACCCTTTGTGTCACTGGTTACTGTGCTCTTGGTTGCCAGGGAACTTGCAAGCACATCAAGCAAATCGATCGCACCTCACGGTTCAATGTTTCAAATTTGCCACGTGAGTAACCGTCCACTTTTTAGTTGGGGTCGAAACCAGCTTTCTTTCCACTTTTTTTTTTTCTATAAGAAGTGTTTCTGATATGATCATATGATTATAAAAACGTATCTATCTAATAGTAATATAATATACTTGTTAAAATGATATAGGAGGTATTATGCAGTAAAAACACACTTTGCTCGATGTTTGGCCCATTTGACCCTCTTAACCCATTTGACCTGTTTCTTTTCGAGGTAGTTTTTGACTTTACCCAGTTGACCCTTAGACATTATTTATCATCGAAATCAATCCGTTCATAAGTAGATGTTTGAAATTGCCACCTTTTGATCATCCAACGTTCTGTAAATCTTATAAGCATTTGCTTCTGTGGCCAGCTGCATTTCTTTTGCCTAGTCGAGACGCCTTAGGCTTGGGAGATAGAGTCATAGTGTACCTTCCACGTTGTGCCGATGTAAATTCTGAAGTTAGAAAAGTTTCTGCTCAGGTCAGTAATTAAAAGCAACCCTTTCAGGATCTCATCACAATATATCAAGTTCAATGTATTTCATCTTCTGTATCTAAGCATATGATAACAACCTTACCTTTTTTCCACTCTGTCCAGATTTTAGACCAGTTTTTCGATATATCCCTGTCCCTACCGAGGCCTGTAGCTTCTAATCAGAGCACACCTATTGAAGCATCCTACGCTGCTTTGTCATCTCTTGAGGACGTTATAGCTATATTGAGAAGAGTAACTTCATCTAATTTTTTTCTTTCTTTATTAAAAGTAACTTCATTATGCATTATCTTTTGTTTTCTGACTTAATTTGTATGATTAGGACACATCTATTGATCCTTCAGAAGTATTTAACCGTGTCATTTCATCCGTTTGTGTATTGTTGACAAAAGACGAGGTAAGACTTCATACAAATACCAATATGCGTTGGCATACATGCATATTAATGTGTATCGCTCTCTAAAAACTGGTGTTAATTTGATGCAGCTGGTGGCTACACTACACGGTTGCTCTGTAGCTATATGTGACAAGGTTAAGCCATCTGCAGAAGGTGGAATACAAGCTGTCATTGAGTTTGTTGCAAAAAGGGGAAATGAGCTAAACGAGACAGATATTTCAAGGTCCTCTAGGTCATTAACATGGAGATTCTGGTTAAAGCTTTTATAGTTTAATTACATTGTGAATTCTGTGTTTTTCTACAGGACGGCCCAGTCTTTGCTTTCTGCTGCAATTCACGTGACTGAGAAATATTTACGCCATGAAACACTTGTTGCTGTATCCTTTCTAATGTAGATGTTGGACATTTTCCGTTTTGATTTTGGGACCTCAATTGTTTCTTGTATACTTGTTTTTTCTTTGACATACTAAAGATATCTTCTCTAGCTGAACATACAAGTCCCAGAGTTGTTTTCAATGAAGTATTAACTGCTGCGGCAAGGGATATAGTCACTAAAGATATACTTAGAATGCCAGGTGGTTGGCCAATGCAGGATGCATTTTATGTGAGTTTCCGTCATGTTAATATATCGCATTTACTTTGATGTTCATTTGGCATTAGTTCTTTTGCCAATTTACCATACTATCCTTGTTGAGGCCTGTAGCATGGTTAACGTGTTAAAGATTAAGTTTTTGATGGTTCCTGAGATCACTTGATGATCTAATATGTTGACTTAGAGGGCTTTTATATGCCTCCTTTTGTTAATTAACCTTAACCAGTTTTTTCTTTCTTTCTCAAATAGGCTTTTTCTCAGCACAATGAACTGTCGTCGTTGTTTTTGGAGCATTTAATATCATCCCTGAGCCACACAGGAAAGGGAGACCTTTCTGAGGATTCTTCTGTGGCTCGTACTGAGAGTGAGATTCTGCAAGCTGCTGTTGTTGCTCTAACTGCATTCTTCAGGTCTACTTCTTGATGCATTATTAGATAACTCAATAGTTAGTTTTGTGATGTGACATTTGTTTGTTATTACATGTATTCCAGAGGAGGTGGTAAAATTGGGAAAAGAGCAGTTGAGCAAAGTTACGCATCTGTTACTGCTATACTTATTCTTCATTTAGGAAGCTGTCACAGTCAATCTTTTTCTGGGCAGCAAGAGCAACTACGGTAATTTCTGTGTTTTTGTTCTATGTAGGACTGTCAGTTTTTACCCAGTTACTTAAGAATGTCTAGGTTATATTTAATCCGTAATGGGTTGGAAAAAGGAAATGGTCAAATTGGTTGAAAGTCGCCCAAAATGTATATTAGTGCTTACAACATCCAAAGTCGCCTTTTGCAAAATCTTAGAATAATATGGTAATAATGTACTATGTAATCATATTTACAATTTAGTTCTTTTAAACTTTTTGGACAAAGTGAACCGACCTGACCCGTTAGTCCTGTACAAAAAGACTCATATTGATCGGAACTTGTTTTCACCCTGCTGATTCTGTCACATCTAGTTTTATGTTAACTTTTCAGTAGGATAGTGAGTGGGAAAAGAAAAGGCGATCTGAAATTGGTTGTGGCTGAGTTTTCTTCTGATGTTACTAATCTTAAATTGCAGTACACTTCTTATAGCCTTTCAGGCATTTTGTGAATGTGTTGGGGACCTTGAGATGGGAAAGGTAATTACTTTCATATACTTGTAAATTGTAATATGAGGAACCCCTCCCGCAAAAATTATCTATATACTAAATTTTATTTTGCTATCTAGATTTTGGCTAGAGATGGGGAACACAATCGTAATGAAAAGTGGATTAGTCTTATTGGCGATTTGGCTGGTTGTATTTCAATCAAAAGACCTAAAGAGGTAAACTTCTATTTGCTCCCTTTGCTGCCTCTTTTTTCTTTGGCCGTTCTTCCAAAGACTAAACAGGAACGGTTTCTATTGCATGTTTGTTTTCGTTGTTTGTATATAGAATTACATGCATATGTATGTACATTTATTTCGGGTACAAGTATGTATGCAAATTTTTTGTTTCTTATTACTGTGAGTGAAGTTGAGATTTTTTGTGTCGTGTTCATTTTCCTGAATGTCCTCGTGATTTTTTTTCTTTTCTGTTGGGTTTATTCAGGTTTCAGCAATATCAGTTATTCTAAGTAAATACTTGAATCAACCTGTGAGATTCCAAAGAGAAGCTGCAGCAGCAGCACTGTCGGAGTTTGTATGTCACAGGTATGTTTTGGTGCTTTCAGACCAAAACATGTTCCTTTTTTTTCTGTATTTGTTAACTAATAGATTATGCCACATGTTGATTTTATTGATGGTTCTTCGTGCAGCAATGAAGATGCTGAGTCGGTGTTGGAGGAGATAGTTGAAGCGTTGTGTCGACACGTGTCAGATGAATCTCCTATGGTCAGGCGTCTATGTCTACGAGGACTCGTACAGGTCTTCCAACTTTAAATTATTTGTGCTTGACTTTTGTCACCTAATGAATGCAATATTAGATGGACCGACAAACATATATAGTGCAAAAAATAAGTTTTTTACATCTTTTTGAGGCCTTATATATCAGCTATTTTTATTTTTTATTTTTTGTAATTATATGCAGATACCACCTGCCCATATTAGTAAGTACACAAAAGAAATTCTTGGTGTAATACTGGCCCTGCTCGATGATTCAGATGATTCAGTTCAATTGACTGCAGTGTTATGCCTGCTTTCGGTATATTGCAAATATCCTTTGTTTTTTTATACACAAATCAACTTTGCGCCACAAACCTTTGAGTGAATAATTGTTTTAACTGTCACAGATTCTCGAGTCATCACCAAACGGTGTGGAGCATGTTCTATTTAATTTATCTGTCCGGCTTCGCAATCTTCAGGTGAATTCTTAGAAGTATATTAATAACTGTGTTTTTCTCTTTTATCTCTAAGTGAGTTATTTTGATCAAAATAATAATACTGAAGTTTTATGATCTATAAAAAGGTCTCCATTGACACAAAGATGAGAGCGAATGCTTTTGCAGCATTTGGGGCATTAAGTCCTTATGGTTCTGGGCCTCAGCACGACTCTTTTGTTGAGCAGGTTTGTTAATGACTTATAACTGGCTATGCGAAACTACTTTAGCTTATTAGCAAATATGAATATTTCTACAACTAGCCCTTTAGAAACAAGTTTCGATATAAGTGATCTAATAACTAATATTCCCTCACAAAGTTTTAGGATTCTCCACTAATTACAATTTCACCAATCAAATATCAAATCAACCCACTAAAATCTTTTTTGATTGGTTGAAAGAAGAAATGGACACTTGTAATGGGACAACTAAAAATAGAAATGTGGACAATTTTAGTGGGACAGAGGGAGTATTAGACGATAATCCTACTTTCTGCTTCAGGGATGGCTATTTCAAACCTAATACATATAGGGTTGTGTTCTATATCTAACCGGTGAACAAAGAAATGGCTTAAAAGTAACGGGTGAAATGTCAGTAAAATTTTGTTTTTTAAAGAGCAACTTTTAAATCATTCTACTTAAACAAGTAGATTTTTATGGTAATAATATAATTGTTCTAAACTTTCTTGGCAGGCTAATCTGTTAAAATTAATAAGATCGGGACAGACATTGTTTAAGTCAACTGAACCCATTTTGACCCACACCATAAATTTCCGGTTTTGGCCTGTTACCCAACCAGCCTGATTCGTTCATTTCGCTACCTCTAGTCTGTATGTAACGTAGTAATTTCAGGTACATGCTGTTATGCCTCGCTTGGTTCTTCATCTTCTTGACGAGGAGTCTAGTGTTCGACAAGCTTGTCGGGTAAATATCAACCGTGATTTCATCTGTTGACTATTTGAAGATTTCTAATTTTTATGATAATTGGTATGCTTTTTTGGTTGCCAAACAGAATACTATCAAACAGGTCGCTCCCCTCATGGAAATTGACGATTTGATTCCCCTCCTCAACACACAGTATTTTACATCTGATGACAGGTATATAATCGTAATTACAAGAATATAATATGTCTTATATATTCCCTGTTCTAAATGTCAAGATCATGGTGTTGTATCACTTTTACCTTTTTCAGGAGTGACTATCAAGATTTTCTTAGAGATCTGGCGAGGCAATTCATTCAGCATCTGGCTTCCAGGGTTGATACTTACATGGCATCAATAATACAGGTCTTAAATCTTAATGAAAAGGATATATGTATAAAAATATTGAAATATGCAATGTTTTGTCCATCTACTAAATCAGGCTCATCTTCATGTTTTGATTACGGATTAATCTACTTTCTTATTGTGTAGGCTTTTGATGCTCCTTGGCCCGCTATCCAGGCAAATGCCATTTATTTATCCAGCTGCATGCTAGCTTTGACAGATGATCAGCACATTTTAGCGTCTTATTATTATCAGGTAAATTCATTTTTTATGTCTTATTAAATTGGAACGTGATGTACAATCCAGACTCAACACACGTGTGTGTTTGTGTGTATATCCTTTTTGTTGAACATGTAAGATACTAGACTCCATGTATCTTTCATGCTGAGTGTCAAAAGACATTTTCATAGAGCTTCAAAAATAACATCTAATTTAATGATAATGACTGATGACTGATTAATTTGTTATGTATGTGGCTTCAAATTAGGGATTTATATAAGGTATAGGGGGTGGGGTTTAGTATACATATGGAAATTCTGAACGCAAACTGATAATTTGCTACTAGAAGTCTAGAAGTACATTTTTTTTTTAGAAAGGCAAACTCACACACCTACCTACCACGAATATGTACAATTAATGAATATGTATTGCGTTAGTAGTTGCCTGACTTATAGCATTTCTTTCTAAATTGTCAGGTTTTCGGATTGTTGGTGAGCAAAGGAAGTCGGTCAACAGATGAAAATGTGAGAGCAACTTGTTCGTCAGCCCTTGGCATGTTACTCAAGTCCACAAATTTACTTTCTTGGAGAGCTGATCGGCTTGATCGTACGGACTCCGGCAGGAGCAGTATCGATTCAGAATGTAGTAGTAGGAGGTAACATGCCTCTGTAAAGTTTGTCAGGCTTCAGGCCCCTAAATGAATCTTGGCAAGATTGGTCCTCGATTCTTGTATTTGTAGTTTGTTTTGGCATGTAAAGGTACCCTTAATTATTGTAAATCCTAGTTGATTTGTGCATAGATACTGAGAAAATAGAAGATTTCATAGGGTCCGGTGCTATAAAACTTGTACAGTTCTTTGATAGAATTTGTGTTGTGATTTTGTATAATCTAAGTTGCATTAAACAAACAATATGTCCATGTTGTATTGAAATTTTGGTTTACTGCCGCGTTGGTATATGTGCTGCAACTTTCCAGCTTGGTGTTATAGTGTCAATTTCAAATGAAAATCGGTAAAATAAGAAGCTTCTCTGAGAAATGAGGGTAGTTCGAAAGCCCATATTCAACGATAAATGGAGTACTAAATGCTTTTCGAAAAATTTGGATCAGTAGTCGACTTTTATAGTCAATTGATGTAGAGTTTATAGTTTTTGGATGATGTGTTCCACGTTATGACAAGTTCACATGTTTCCATCACATCACATGTTGGATGCGTCTATTTTTTTGCCACTACATATACAGTTGGTTTCTAGATTCAACGTTTTATTATCAAGTATACCAAAAGTTTGGTAAACCGTTGTGATTGTATGAGATATCATGTGAATGAAAATCAACCACATGTAGTGGGTCCAAAGAGTTGCTTTAATCATCTTTCTGCTTTTTGGATCCTTTTAATATAGTTTTATATGAGTGAAATACCACTTCTGCACATTTATACAGAATAATCTAAACAATCTATAATCACAAAAAAATGGACTCAATGACTCCTAGTCTTCATTTTGTCTTGTTTCCTCTACTGGCTCCAGGCCATATGGTACCCATGATCGACATCGCTCGAATCCTGGCAAACCATGGCTCGACTGTCACCATAATCACCACCCCTCTTAACGCAAACCGTTATAAGACAGTTATAGCCAGATCAGTTGAAACCAAGCTTAACATCCAAATAATTGAACTCAAACTCCAGTTGGATAAAGTTGGTTTACCTGAAGGTTGCGAAAGTTTTGACACACTCCCATCACCTGAGCTCTCCTACAAGCTTATCGCAGCCATGGATATGTTAGAAGAACCAGCCGAAATTGCGATCAGAAAATTAGCTCCAGTTGCCAGTTGCATCATCTCTGACAGTTATATGCCATGGACTTCAGATGTGGCTCGAAGGCTTAGTATTCCAAGACTCGTTTTCCATGGACCGGGGTGTTTCTGGATGGTGTGCATGCACATTGTTTTTACAAGCAACGTGTTAGCCGGGATTGAATCGGATTCGCAAAAATTTATCCTGCCTGGCCTGCCAGACCAAATCGAAGTTACTAAACTTCAAGTTATGGGCACCACGAGAGTAGATACAACCGACCGGACGGGGTTCCGTTCACGAGTCCAAGAAGCAGAAAAACATACATATGGAATTGTGGTTAACACCTTTCATGAGCTAGAACCCGAGTATGCCCGGGAATTATCCAAGGCAAAAGACAAGAAAGTTTATTGTATAGGCCCGGTTTCACTATGCAACAAAAATAATTTAGATAAAGCTGAGAGGGGAAACAAAGCTGCAATTAACGAGCATGACTGCTTGAAATGGCTCGATGGGAAGGAACCAGGGTCGGTTGTATACATTAGCTTGGGGACTCTTACACGTGTGCCTACAGAACAACTAATGGAGCTCGGGTTGGGACTGGAGTCGACTAATCTTCCATTTATATGGTGCATAAGAAATAAATCTGAGGAACTAGAAAGATGGATTTTGGAATCAGGATTTGAAGAACGGGTGGGAGACCGAGGGTTGATAATACATGGTTGGGCTCCACAAGTCTTGATTTTATCACATCAAGCCGTAGGTGGCTTTTTAACTCATTGTGGATGGAACTCGATATTAGAAGCAGTTTGTGCCGGGCTACCAATGGTTACATGGCCACATTTTCTTGACCAGTTTCTTAATGAAAGATTTGTCATCGATGTTTTGAAAATTGGAGTTAGTATCGGTGTAGAGATCCCTGCTCCTATTGGAGAGCAAGATAAGGTTGGCCCATTGGTCAAGAAGGAAGAGGTCAAGTCTGCCATTGAGTGTTTGATGAACAAAGGGGAAGAAGGGGAATTGATAAGGAAACGGGCTCAGGAGCTTGCGGAAATGGCAAAGATAGCAATGGAGGAAGGGGGATCTTCCCATCTCAACACAAAAACGTTGATTCAAGATATTAGCAAACAATTAGCCAAAATGAATAACCAACTTGATCATGTCGCGGTGTAGATTTTCTGATATGTAACGTTTCGCTGCTTATGATATTTAGTATTACCATACGCCTTTGCGCGGCGAAGAGTATTATATACCCTTGTATAAATTTTTTATCATGAAAACTGAATCATTTCCATTGAAGTGTATTATTGAGATGGAGTGTGGTTAGCGCCTAGCGGTGGGATTTTATGAGATTCTAGGGGCTTCAGACTCTAATTTCATAAGCTAAACCCCATATAATTTGTGTATCCTTGTTTGACAACCAAAAAATAGCAGAGCTTTTGGAAAAAGAATCTCATAGAATCCTGAAATAGAAACTTATTCAACTAGCTTTAAAAAATAATCTCTAGTGATAGTTTCCTACACAAACTATAGCTCCCAACAATCTTTAGGAAAAGTGAACTTTGTGTTAGCAAGAATGACTGAATTTAGGATACCTTAACTCAGTGGCGTAGTCAGAAATTTTTCTCATGGTGGACCAAATTAATTAACAAGTAATAACACCGTATAAAATGTAGTCAATTGGTGAAATTATAGAGTTCTCAAACAAAAATCATCAATCGTTTATTCAACATTCACCAACATAATATACATCTTTTGATAACTTTGAGCAATTCTATAAATTGTGATCATATCTTACAACCTATTCAAGTTCAATAAATCCGTAAATTTTATGTTCGTAAATGGATTATGCGTTATTGGTCACCAAATCAATAGGTAAACGATTTGTAAATTTTAATAACAAATAAAGCAACACTAACAGAAATATGGATATATGAATAAAATATGAAGTGAAAGACATAACTATAAAAAAAGGGTGGTGATATTTCCACCATTGAATTTGATAAATCCACCACAATTATGCATTAAGTACTTGTACTGTACAAACAGGTGACGCACAGTTGTGGTGGATTTATCAAATTCAATGGTGGAAATATCTAACAATAAATAAAAATATTGAGTTCCGTTAATGAGTAAGTTCAAATGAGTACATCAATTTTGAGTGAGAATAGGGGAATCAATTTCAACCACTCATTTTCATCAAATACTCATTTCCCCACATTTTTGAAACTCAAATATCTCACAAACGGTAAGTCGAAAAATCATGAAAATTGCACCATAAAATTCAGCGTTTTCTCCTCTTCGATTTGTCATCCCTCGAGCATACTTTTGACAACTTTTTTTTTTTGTTTTTTTTCATTTTTTGGTGGGTTTAACAAATTAGTAACATATGTGTTAGTGATTGGTTGTACATTTGATTTGTAGTTAGGGTTAGGGCTTAAGGCTAGGGTTTAGGGTTTAGGATTTAGGGTTAGGGTTTAGCAGGGTTTAGGGTTAGGGTTTAGCAGGGTTTAGGGTTTAGTATGATTTAGGGTTAGAAACAAAAATATTTAAGGTCAAGGTTGTAAAAGAAAGACTTTCAAAAATCAAACCTGGACACTTATAATGGGACAGAGGGAGTAGAAAAATTCGGTAAATCACAAACAGAAATTACAAAGAATTTGGGGTTTTTAAAAGGGTTAATGGCGCAGATAGGTAACGAACTTTACCTTTTTTACCGAGTTAGGGTATGAACCCAATTTATTACTCTGGTAGGTAACAAACTTTCAGAATTTGTGTCGATTTAGGGAATCAACTTTTTTTTGACCGGTTTTAAATATAAAATGATGACGTGTCAAAAAAAACTTACACATGGCGGTTTCATTTACAAAGCGCCAACATTTTAAAGATTGAAAAACCAACTAAAAAATCAAAATGACCGGTTGCTCCGGTCACCCAAAGGTATATTCCCTAACTCGATCTTTTTTTTCTTCTAAAGTTCATTACCTAGCAGAGTAATAAATTGGGTTCATACTCTAACTCGGTAGAAAAGGGAAGTTTCGTTTGCGATCTGCGCCATTAACCCGTTTAGAAACTTGTTGTTAGCTTTTTATAAGTAGGGCCAAAAGTTCATTAGATTTGCTGAGCCGAAACTTAATCACATTGAAGACTAAGCTAAATTTATAAGGTAAATGTGCTATCAGTTATCTTTTCAGGGTGGCCTTGGCCCATCCAATGTCATGCATAGCTAAGCCAGTGCTTACCTGCACGTTCTATATAGCCACATATAATGTGAGATAATAATATTTGATGAACACATTCAACTAACCTCATGGATCTGGTTCATTTCATTTTCACATAAAGCTGTTGCCTTTGATTCTGTTTTGTTATTTAAGTGACTACCCCTTCTGAGAATTGTTCATAAAAAGAATCATTTTTTGTAGCTCAATAGAAATGGTTGGACCTCATGAGCTTCATTTTGTGTTGTTTCCTCTTATGGCTCAAGGCCATATCGTACCCATGGTTGACATTGCACGTATACTAGCCCAACGTGGCATTGCGATCACCATAATCACCACTCCTCTTACTGCCAGTCGGTTTAAACCAGCGATTGACCGAGCAATCAAATCCAACCTCAAGATCCAGCTACTTGAACTTCAACTCCACTTAACAGAAGTAGGTTTACCACAAGGGTGTGAGACCTTTGACAAACTTCCATCATCTGAATCCTCGACCAAGCTCTTAAAAGCCATGGAGTTGTTAGAACAACCAGCTGAAGAGTTAATAAGGGAACTTTCTCCTCCTCCAGATTGCATAATATCGGACCTCTTTTTCCCGTGGACGACAGATGTGGCTCGAAGGTTTAACATTCCACGAATCGTGTTCCACGGACCAGGATGCTTCTGGCTCTTGTGCATGCACATAGTATACACTTACAACATCATGGAAGGAATCGAATCAGACACAGAGCGGTTCGTGCTGCCCGGTTTGCCTGACCGAGTTGAAGTTACTAAACTTCATATCAGAGGTTCTTATAAAAAACCAAAAGATGATCACAACGGGTTCTTTGCCCGAGCTATAGAAGCCGAGATAGCTGCATACGGAATTGTGGTTCATACTTTTAATGAATTGGAACCAGAGTATGTTAAGGAATACTCAAAGGTTAGGGATAAAAAAATATGGTGCATAGGTCCAGTTGCGCTATATAACAAAGATAATCAGGACATATTTGAGAGGGGAAACAGGGCTGCGATCAACGAGCACGATTGCTTGAAATGGCTCAATGAAAGGGAACCTGGGTCCGTGTTGTATGTTTGTTTGGGAAGTCTTGCACGTGTTTCTACACAACAAGCGATTGAGCTCGGGCTAGGATTAGAGTCGACAAACCAACCATTCATATGGTGCTTAAGAAACAAAACCAAAGAACTAGAGAAGTGGTTTTTAGAAGAAGGGTTCGAAGAAAGGGTGAAAGACCGAGGATTGATCATCTATGGTTGGGCCCCACAAGTTTTAATATTGTCACATCGAGCCGTAGGGGGATTCGTAACACACTGTGGATGGAACTCGACTTTAGAATCCATTTGTGCCGGATTGCCAATGGTTACATGGCCACATTTTGCGGACCAATTTATTAATGAAACTTTTATCGTGGAAATACTGAAGATTGGAGTTAGGATTGGTGTGGAAGTTCCTGTTCCTTTCGGAGAGGAAGATAAGATCGAAGTGATTGTAAAGAAGGAGGATGTCAAGACGGCTGTTGAATGCTTAATGAAAGAAGATGAAGAAGGAAAACAACGAAGAAAGAGGGCAAGCGAACTTGCAGAAATGGCGACGAGTGCAATGGCCGAAGGCGGATCTTCTTATGTCAATGTATCATCGCTGATTCAAGATATAGCTGAAAGACGTATGTAACACACAACATTAGATCGATAACAAGTCAAACAAACGTTCATTATATGTTTATCAGAGTAACTAAATATAAGCTATTTACAGTACGTATTAGTTTCCTTAAAGTTAGTTTACAGTTGAAAATACTTCAGAATACTAATGGGCTGACCCGGCTATACAATTGTGTCAAGCCCATATATACTGAATCTATAACTTTCGGATATTTTTATGGAAAAAGACATTCATTTTGAGACCGAGTGAAATTTTATATCCACTATCCTAATTCAAGAAAATCATTTTTATGGAAAAAGACATTCATTTTGAGACCGGGTCACAACTTACACTATTCAACTATTCTAAACTTGTGAAACAATTAAAATATTTTTCAAAAGTTAACATGAAATATTATTAGTGGACACTGTGATGGTAACTATAAATGTAGAGCTTACTCAAGAAAATCATTTACTAACAGCTGACGAAATTATATTTGTTAATTAATCAGCTATTTTTTAATGGACTACTTCAACATCAAATTTTGGGCTAGTTCCACTAACACGATACTACCACCATTTTATTATAAGTGTCCTAATATCTATTTTGGTTTGTAGAAAAATAAGGGGTAAGTATGGGTAAATGTACTCAATTTTTGTAAAAAAACTATAGTATGTATCCAACTTTCAAAAATCTCTATTGTATGTATTGAATGGTATTATTGAATATGTGTTAAGCTATATGGATGACACGTATCACATTTTAGGAAGGACACATCTTCAAAAATATCATTCAATACATACAATAGAAATTTTTTGAAAGTTGGATATATACAATAGAAGTGTTATAAGTTGGATATATACTATAGACTTTTTACTAAAGTTGAGAACATTTACAAATACTTTTCCCTAAAAATAAGTATACACTCTATAATTCAACCAATTAAAAAAGACATAAATAAATATAAGTAACATTTGATTGGTAAACAAGTATTTTATTGCCCTCGCGTTGCGATGGGTTTTAAAAATAAATATTTTATTCTATTCTTTTAACTTTAACATAAAAAGTATGAACTCATACTCTTTTATAATTGTAAATTACTAAAAAGTTTTCGAATAGCAATGATATAATAAATTAATTTTAAATAATAAAAATATATATATAATATTTTTTTCTTTCGTAAATTTAAAACATATGTATGTGTAAGATATTATTTCTTTCGAAAATTTAAAACGTTTACACTTTATAAGAGTTAAATAATTATTATCAATGGATAATAATCATGAGATATAGCTATTGTAACTAATAGTATGGTAAAATTAATAATAGTAAATATGAGTTATATTTAGATACGATATAAATTTAAATACTTCTATCTCACTTTATACAACTTCAAAAAATGTTTAGATGAGTTTTCAAAATAATAAAAATGTTAATTTCATCTTAAATATTTGAATTCATGTAGCCTATAACAATCCAAAGTCCCTTATTATCAAACTTCAACCATATTATTATAATATATTTAGAATCAAATATATATATATATATATATATATATATATATATATATATATATATATATATATATATATATATATATATAAATTAATGTGTCACAAAAAACAAAAAAGGTACTATTCATAAAGAACTACAACCATATTATTATATTATATTTAGAATCAAAATATATATATATAAATTAATGTGTCACAAAAAACAAAAAAAGTTACTATTCATAAAATGACTCAATTGATATTTAGGGGGTAATACTGTTGTCTGTGTCGCTAACTTTATTATATTTCAACCAATTAAAAATACTTTAATAAATATAAGTAACATTTGATCGGTAAATACTAAGTTAATGGACATTTTTCTGAAACTGTGTTATAGGTTAAAGTTAGACACTTTAACTGCACGAAGAGAATATCAAATTCCTCTTGATTAGTCATGCACACTTTGCGGGACATGCTTACTGTTGTCTGTGTCGCTTACTTCGCCATACTTGTTAATATCAGAGATAAGATATGATTACGATTATGAAGTTTTAAAGATAGAAATATAGAATGAAAGTTTTTAAAGATAGTGATATGCACCGATTTCATTTATTGGAATTCCTCGATTAATAACTTAGTATATATCTTCATATGCATTTTTTATCCTTTAAGAAACACAAAATAAAAAAAGCGTAGATATACTATACGTGCACACCTCTTTAACTATATACGAACAAATAATTGTACTACATCTTATCTTAGTGAACACCCCTTTGAGAATATAATACTCCGTACAATCTTCTGCTCAGACCAACCCATCTAACAAAGTCACTGCAAAATGGAACCCAATAACCTTCACTTTGTGTTATTTCCTCTAATGGCTCAAGGTCATATGATACCCATGGTAGACATAGCCCGAATACTAGCCAACCGCGGCACAACAGTCACCATATGCACCACACCAATTCTCGCCAGTAGACTTAAACAAGTTATCACCCGAGCAACCGAATCCAACCTCAATATTCGCCTACTCGAACTCCAGCTCCCATTAGCTGAAGTTGGTTTACCCGAAGGATTTGAAAACTTTGACAAAGTTCCACCAACTGATGTCAAAGTAAAGTTCTTTAAAGCCATGAACTTGCTTGAACAGCCCGCTGAAATACTTCTACGCGGTTTAAGTCCGTTTCCTTCTTGTATAATCTCGGACCTTCCTTTTTCTTGGACTACAGATGTGGCTCGAAGGCTAAACATTCCGCGAATTGTGTTCCATGGACCTGGATGCTTATGGCTATTGTGCAGACATATTGTGTCCACTACAGATGTGTTGGAACAAATTGGATCGGACATTGAACCGTTTGTGCTTCCAGGTGTACCTGATTTATTTGAAGTTACTAAACTTAAAGTTTCGGGTACCACTAAAACACTTTCAGATGAAGAGAAAGCGATACGGGAACATTTTCAAGAAGCAGAGAAAGTGTCATATGGGATTGTGGTTAATAGTTTTAATGAGTTGGAACCTGAGTATGCTAAGGAATTGGAAAAGGTTAAAAATATGAAAGTATGGTGTATCGGCCCGGTTTCATTATGTAATAAAAATAATGTTAGCGATATGGCTGAGAGAGGGAATAAGGGTGCGATGAACGAGCACGAGTGTTTGGATTGGCTCGAGGAAAGGGAACTACGTTCTGTGGTCTACGTTTGTTTAGGAAGTCTTGCTCATGTTTCTACTGAACAAGCGATTGAGGTCGGGTTAGGACTTGAGTCCATGAAACACCCGTTCGTGTGGTGCGTAAGAAACAAAGATGAAAAACTGGAGAAATGGTTTTCGGAAGAAGGTTTCGAAGAAAGGGTGAGGGACAGAGGGTTGATCCTACATGGATGGGCCCCACAGCTGTTGATATTGTCACACCGAGCGATTGGGGGTTTCTTAACACATTGTGGATGGAACTCGACATTAGAATCCGTGAGTGCAGGCGTGCCAATGACTACATGGCCACATTTTGCGGACCAGTTTCTTAACGAAACATTTATCGTTGAAAGTTTGAAAATTGGAGTTAGGATTGGTGTGGAGGTTCCCGAGGATATTGAAGATAAGGCGAAAGTACTGATTAAGAAGGACGATGTGAAGACGGTTGTGGAACGGTTAATGAGCGACGGTGAAGACGGAAAACAGAGAAGAAAAAGGGCGAGCGAGCTTGCGAAAATGGCTAAAAAAGCAATGGATGAAGGAGGATCATCTTATGTCAATGTATCATCGTTGATCCAAGATATTGCTACGTACCATGCCATAAACAATGATAGACGGACAGACAGTGACGGTTGAAACTTGAAAGAGTTACTATATAGACCTATAGTGACCGTTTATGATACTATATTGACAGCATGGATCATTATTTGTTACGTAACTCAAATAGTTCAATCATTTCAAACATGTCTCATGATTAAGTAGACCATATATAATGAATGCCTTGTGAAATTGTCAAAAATTTTAGGGTTTATTGTTTGGTTATGTATCGAACTTTACACCTTTTATTATTGTATGTATCAAACTTTAAAACATCCTATTGTATGTATTCAAGTTTCAAAACCGTCTATTGTATGTTTTTTGCCTTGTTTTGGCTACATAAATTGACGTGTTTTTTGTAAGTTCAACACATACGATAGTAAGTTAAATGCATACAATAGACGATTTTGAAACTTGAATACATACAATAGGAGGTTTTAAAATTTGATACATACAATAGTAAAATGTGTAAAGTTCGATACATAACCAAAATATAAACCCAAAATTTTATTTAGGGGTTATGGTCTAGAATATCCGATATAATTGTATTTATCGTATTGGACTACATCATTTTGTGAAAGGAATTTTGTAAATTTTGAGCGAGTTAAAATATTTCTCATATAAATTAGAAAAGTATTTAAAGTTTATGTGGAGAATATACGTGATTAAGTTGCATGTATTTTCTATTAATTTCAAGTTTAAAAGTTTGACAAAACTACTACGGAGTATTATATACCGTAAGAAATTAAAAATAATTAAGATTATAATTTATGTTATATGAGTAAAATATGAAAACGATATTTTTTTCAAATGCGATGATGGGATGTTTAATTGTTTAGTGGCATTTCGTGAACTTAATAATCAAATGTGATTTTTTGTATAAATAGAGGGATGATCCGTATAAATTTCTCAATTTTCTTCAAAATTAAACAGGTGAGACTCCATATTATCACAACGAAAATTTATGTTGAACGTTTGAATAGTAAAAAAACAAATAATCGTAAATAACTTAATAAATTATTAAATTATAATTATGTTTGGTATTTACTCATTAAATTAAAAACAAATGGGACTAAGATTAATTTGAAACGTTCCCTGATAATGTTGAGCCGCTTCTGAGAGTACAGCAAACAAATATATTCAAATTGTCACACAATTACGGAAGCATATAAACACGTATTTATAATTAGTTAAGATCGAGATGTGTACCTTTTAGCAAAGCTCCAATAAAACTATAATAATATAGTTGGTTAGGGTTTAAAGTAAAACCCCTCTACGATCGCACACACAACACGTTGTTGATCATCACCCGAATGCTAGTTCGATTAACCTAGTTAAAACCCTTTGTTTCTTGCTTGGTACATACATAAGTCAACAAACCTTTTTGAGGTTTCTTTACTTCGGTCGAACCAAAAGCAAAACAACTATTTTGGGTTTTTTTTAATTTTTCGTTCGTACAAAACACATAGAGCAAAGCAACAATAATTGGTGGTTTTATGCGTTTGTTTTCGTCCGTTCTTAAAAAGTTCTGATTAGATATTTGTTCTACAAGATCCATAAGCAGACGGCCATATGCCGTTTGATGAGATCGATCTATCTTTGGATCTTCCTTATAGACGTGAGATTTATCTTTAAATCCGTCTAATTAATTTGGGTAAATTGATTATGTCGGCCATCTACCCTTCTAGTTTGTCCCAAGATCAGCAATCTACCTATTTTATTGCTAAGGTATGCATTTAACTGATAAAATTTGTTTCAATGTCGGCTATTTGGTAACCAATAACCGGAGGCCATTTAACATTTTTAAAAATAGTTACGTGGATTATTTTTGCACATGTGTATGACATATTCAATACTTACGTGGATTTATTATTAAACCTTTAATATCACCACCATCATCATCTGCAAGGCAATGTTTTAAAAACCGGTTCGAACCGGCCGGTTCGATCGGATCCGGGGGAAGTGCCGAGTTAGAATGGACCAGTTTTGACTTTAAATTGACAGTCAACGAACCGGGGGTTCGACCGGAAACCGGACGGTTCGACCGGAAACCGGACGGTTCAACCGGTTTTTTTTTTTTTTTTTTTTAAATAATGGTGACGTGGCCGGTTTTGGGGTAGTTGGACCGGACCGGTTGAACCGGTTCGACCGGAATCGGTGGAGTTTCCGAGTCGATAAAAAAACCGGTTTTTAAAACATTGCTGCAAGGCACAACAGGTGTAAAATCTCAATTGCAAATGCTACTAACCCAAACTAACAGAAACTATCACTCCGATTACAATTAAATTCATCATAATCATAACCCAAGCCTAATTCACCACCACATTCATCTATAATGTCACTTGCAATCTCTAATTGATCATCTAAATACCTATCTAACAAACTCAATTCTTCACCATCGGCGGAGGTACCAACGCTGGCTACGGTTAGGTGGCGGCGATTTCAGCCGGCGATGGTGACGACAGAGACATAAACGAATCTCGGTTTTCTTCAACCCCGAGATCTAACAAAACCCGTTCAAAATCATGAGATCTAACAAACAAATACAGACACATTAATCACCGATTTAGATTTACAATTTAACAAGATTACTGATTTCAAAACCGCCAAACAATACATGGATGTTTTCCTAAAATCTCTGTCGTAGTTTACTTTCTCGGAGGTGGTGCACTCGAATTTTTCAGTTGGTTAGAGATTTGCAACAGTATATTGTGGCTATGGTGGTCGTTGTTGCCGACGGTGTTCGAACAGAAAGGGGGATACGAGCAAATTTGGACGTTAAATCATTGTTGTGGTACTCTTCATCTTCTTCACATTCCTCGCCGTAACGCTCTTCTTCCACCGGCTGAATTGGATCGACGGTGACGGTGGTAATAACAATGGCAGACGGTGATTGAACATAAGGGAGGTGTTCGATTTTTTTTGTTTATTATGTTGCTTGTGTTTTTGTTGGTGTATTTTAACTATGAAAGTGTTTATTGATTGTAACAATCAGATGAATAAAATCATGAATTTAAGAAATTGATGTGTTGTAAGGTTTCGTTTGTTTGTTTGAAATTAGGGAAAGAAAAGAAGATGATGATGAGTTGACTTTGACATGGGTTAATAAAATCGTTATTATTTAAATCCAGGTGTAATATACAAGTAGTAAAGAATTCTTGTTGGCCTGTGATGTGGACGCGTAGTCAGCATTTCCAAATTTTTGTAGGTAAAAATGTGGTTTGTAAGAATTTTAGCACATACTACCCGGTTACATCGCATACATTGATATTTTATGGGGTAGGTTGCTGACCTTGGGACAAACTAGAAGAGTAGATGGCCGAAAAAATCAATTTACCCAATTAATTTTGACAACATCATAAAATTTTGTAAGAATTATAATCACAATCATAGAAAAAAATTCAGATTGTTGGATGTTTTCATTTGATGACATGTTGCATTTTTTTTTTTAAAAAAACAAAGGTTATGATCTTTGGCCGACTATTTCATAGAGTACTGTAAGCTTGTCACAAAGATTCAAATCAGGTAAGCCTCCGATTCAAAAGGTTGATGTGACCACTTCAAAATATTTACACCTAATATAAATTTGAACCTAAGACTTCATACTATTTAGTGTTAAAGCCTCAAACGTTACCAGTCGAGTCACCCAATTAATTTTAGGAAAATGATTGGTAGACCTAAATTAAGAGGACTAAATTTAGGTCTAAGGATGTGATTGGTTGGTTTGAAAAATTGATTGGATGAGATTAAGAGAGAGAAAAAAAGCAACCAACCAAAAAGTTAGGTCTGTTTTTAGGTCTACGTAAGTAGGCCTATATAGCATTACTCTTAATTTTAGGCATCATACTTAGTTAATTTTGTTCATTTAGATTTGCTTCTAGAAATTTGCACTACTATATCATTAAAAAAATGGTGAATCCGTCCAAGAACATACGGTAGATACAAATCACAATGTATAGATGCCCAACTTTCGTTACATAAGCTCTTACATCACTTGATAGACACCACAAGGACCAAGGCCAACCTCCTTTGTCATAGCTTCAAAGATAATTTATTTTAATTTAATTTCTCAGACTTGAATAAATTTGCGTATTTACGTATAAATAAATTTGTCACATCAACACTATAAAAAACATCTTATCTTATCTTAAATTATATATAGGAAACATCTTTATGATGTCATCTTTCTAATTAAGTTTCAATTTGTCAATTAAGTCCTTTAATTTTAGTAAATTTTAAAATAATATTCCTAACTTACTAAAAAATATTTTTTTTAATCAACTACTCACTTACTTACATGTAAAAAGAAATTTAATTCATTAATTAAAACATTATCCAAATCGATCTGTAATATTATCATGAATCCAATTAAATGCTTAATATACATATTAACTTACACATTTATAATTAGAAACAATATACTAAATACGAAATTTCATATAAATATTCAACGGTCCGTGTGTATACACGAGTTTAAAGTCTAGTTATATAAAGAAGAATGAAAGAAAAAAAAATATGTGTGGTCTTTTTATTTAATTTATTTGCAGATGTTACCTTTACCTTTTACTTGAGCAAAGATATTTGATAATTACAGTGGGAAAAATAAATAAAAATGATATATAATAATAATCAGGTAAACGGGGTATATTTAGTGGGTTAGGTTCAGGTTAATGATAAGGGTGTTCAACCGTTTGATTCGAAAATCAAACTGAATTAAAAAAGAAACTGAACGAAATTCAAATTCAGTTTTTGATTCAGTTTACAGTTTTGAATTCGGTTTTCTGTTTTGAATTCGGTTAAACCGAATTCATAATCGAATTCAAATTAATAATATATTAAATTATAAATTCATGTATTATATATGTAATATTTAATTTTTTTTAAAAAGTATATTCACATTTCAATCATAAATTAACTTCACGTCTTTCACTTTCTACTAGGGGTGTTCAACGGTTTGGTTTTCAGTTTCCTCGGTTTATTCGGTTTTGAAATTTTTGGGAGCAAAACCGAAAACCGAACCGAAAAGCAAATTCAATGTCAAAACCGAACCGAAAACCAACTTCGAATTCGGTTCAGTTTCGGTTAAAACCGAAAAACCAACAAAATTATCATTTTCTCAAAAACACCATTAAACATACATGGGTACGAAATGTGCAAGATAAAACATACAAAGGTACTATACAAATTATATAAATCTAACTATTAATAAGTGTTGATTGTTATACAAATTCAAGTTTAGAAAAGTATAAAACTGTCAATGCATGTGAATTTCAATGTCCTAACAAGACGTATATTTCTCAAAAATACATGGTAGCTAAAAAATATAACTTTTCAAAATGTATTCTTCAACCGAATTCAAAAAGTCGCATGTATATATTAATATATATGAATAATAATATATTTAATTAATCGAATTCGGTTTTGAATTCAATTTTCGGTTCAACCGAATTGGGAAAAATTAAAACCGAAAACTGAATCAAAAATCAAATTTAAATCCGAATTTGAAATCGGTTTTCAGTTTGACCGAATTCAAAAAAGTTAAAACCGAAAATCGAACCAAAAATCGATTCTAAATTCGATTTGGTATTCAGATTAAACGGTTTTAAATATTGAACACCCTTACTTTCCACACTAGTGAAACCATAACACACGAACAATCATAAGCCGAAACCGATTTTTTAAGGTTATTTGGTTAACTTTTGATTTTTTCGGTTTTAACCGAAACCGAATCGAATTCAAATTTGGTTTTTGGTTTTTGGTTTTTGGTTTGGTATCCAAATGTGAATTCGGTTTTCAATTTTGCTTTAAAAAATTTCAAAATCAAACAACCCGAATCGAAGAAATCGAAGAGCGAACCGATGAACACCCTAGTTAACGGCTTAAAATTTTAAGATTAGAACTTCCAATTCCAATTTTACCGATTTGGTGTGTTAACCTGTACGTGGCCCGAAAAACTAAAAGGGTTGGTAGGTTCGTAGTTTGAAAATATCAAACCTTACCACACATCTTGAACCGACTCAAGTTTATAACCATCTTATCATTTATCACACCATCCACATTCATAGAGCAAATTAAAGTCACAGGAAATATCAAAAACCACAACTTTTTTTTACACAAATGGCTTCCAATCTTCACTTCCTTATCATATAACGCCCCTCATTTCATAAGTCAATATTATATTAATAAACCGGAAGCGTATTAATTTAAAACACATCATTAGTTTTACTGCACCATAATTAGATTACATAAACAGTTCATAGCTTAATTCATAATAGTTCAAAAACTATTTAACCACATCTTAATTGGGGCATCATATAAAAACCAACTTGTTTAGTACAAAACATTATCAGAGTAGCATGCTTGTCAAGACATTCCCATCTACTAGAGCATCAACTTCCTGCTACTCATCTAACCAAAATATAGTCTGCAGGAAGTAGATAGGAGGGATTATCACATAGCTAAGTGAGTGAGTTCATTACACAACATTCAACTTAGCATAATCACCTAATTACAGCAAACAACACAATAATGAGGATCGGCGGCTCTGGGGATAACCAATAACCCGGGTGGCTCCCCAAGAACACTTATCCAACCTATCCGTATGGCCATAACGGACGAGACCGATAGCTAGTGGTTATCATACTCAGATACAGTTCAATACACACAACAAATGAAGTAAATCCCTATATCATTCACACGATAACCAACTAACCCAACCAACCATTCAACAACTCGTTGACCTCATTAACAACTGATGCCCGAAGGCCACACATTGCACATTGAGTAATAATCAACAAGGTATATTAAATAAGCAACAACAATATATCACGCTTATTCGTTGTAATCCAATGATCACAACTAAATTCAATGGTGAGTTCCGAATCAACTCACCAATACCTTCGTCTTTACTAACTCAGATTCCGGGTGCTACTTTGTCTTTTAGAGGATCTGAGGATCAACATCATAAACAAGTTAGTAATTGTAATCATCAATATATAACTCATGTCAACTAATCACATTAGGAACTTAACACCACAACTATCTAAGTTATAAGTCCCCTCACATGTATTATTACTCATTATATAAAATATAATACCAAATTAAGATTAAGTTCTAGCAAGTAATTGAAAAAGTGAAGCTGGACCCTTTAGCCGCCGGCTAGCTCACTTAGCCGCCGGCTAAACCCACCAAGCCGCCGGCTTCCCAGTCCAGCCGCCGGTTCCACACACCGGAACGCCGGCTCTAAGGCATTTTGAGCAACCAGAAATAAAATGCGTTTTAAAGCCATTTTTACCCGCCGGCTAGTGTCTTTGACCCGCCGGTCTTAGACATTTAGCCGCCGGCTAAGCCTTCTGGCCGCCGGCTACCCAAGCCAAACCCACATAGCCGCCGGCTAAGATGCCAAGCCGCCGGCTTGATCATCTGGGCAGCAGCAGCAGTTTGTGTTCTTCATTCTAGCACGAACCTTATACCCAAAATCCTAACTTTTTCACCACAATTCAGTCGATACATGATTTTTAACATCAAAGGAACATACTTTTACTTCTAGTTAACATCACTCAACCACAACAACATCAAGTATCACAATTTCCATGCCAAAATCATCTAGACATTTAGATTTCCAACTAGTGTCAATCATAGCTCAATAACATGGATTTGGTTCTTATTTTTAGTCAAGAATTATTACCTATCATCATATATCACAAATAAACATCACATAAACGTAAGAACCAAATCAATTCATCAATTATTCATCAACCTAACACTTGAGTTTATGAACTAGAAATTTACTTACAAATGGTAGATGAACAAGATGATGGAAGATAGAAGATGATAATGAGGCTTAATAGAAGATCACCACTTCAATTCACACTTTAAGTTGAAGATTTGAGTTTAGATTTAGGTTAGGGTTTGTGTTTTACTTGAAAATGGAATGGAGAGGAAATTGGTAAAGTGATCCCAAAAGGGATCGGCCCTTTATTTAACCAGCCCCATTTTATGGGTATTTTATACCCGCCCTAAATATGTTGTCTGGAACCTAGAACCATTTTGCGAGAAATTTATTTTATTGCACCGTCAACTTTAATAAATTAATCCAGGCAACATTTGATTATCCACAATAAGTCCTAAAATCTATTTCATCAAGTTCCACAATAAAGCAATTTTATAACAATTAAATTTCTAAAACAATTAATTACTAAATTTAAATAGAAAAATACCATGCCACTGGGGAGGATGTTACAAATCTCCCCTCCTTAAGGAGATTTCGTCCCCGAAATCTCAACACCATCAAACAATCCAAGATATCTGGACTTCATTGATTCTTCAGACTCCCAATTAAGGTTGGAACCTAAACTATGTTTCCACTTAACCAGCACCATAGGAATTTGCTTCTTCCTAAGTTTGGTAACCTTCCTATCTAGGATTTCTACCGGTTCCTCAATCAACTTTTGGGTTTGATCCACCCTCAAATCTTGTAACGGAAGAATTTGCGACTGATCTTCGATGTTACACTTTCTCAAATAACACACATTAAACGTATTGTGAATACCCGCGAGTTCAGGAGGAAGATCCAATGTCACTTACTGGTCATTAACAATTTGTCGAATTTTGAACGGTCCAATATATCTAGGTGCTAACTTTCCCCGTTTCCCAAATCGAATAACACCTTTCCACGGAGAAACTTTGAGATATACTAGTTCACCATCAGAAAATACAACCGGTCGTCTTTTCGGATCCGCATATCGCTTCTGTCTATCATGCGCGGCTTTCAACTTTTCACGTGCAATTGCTACTTTATCAGCGGTCATCTGTACAATATCAGGTCCAGCAAACTGTTTCTCTCCGGCTTCTAACCAACATGTCGGTGTTCTACAACGTCGACCATACAACATTTCATACGGAGGCATACCCATACTGGAATGATACGAGTTGTTATAAGCAAATTCAACCAATGGGAGGTGTGAATCCCACGAACCTCCATATTCCAAAACACAAGCACGAAGCATATCCTCTAATGTTTGAATTGTGCGTTCTGATTGACCATCAGTTTGCGGATGATAAGCTGTACTAAGGTTTACACGTGTCCCCAATTCATGTTGTAAACTTTGCCAAAAACGAGAAACGAAGCGAGAGTCTCGGTCAGACACAATCGACAACGGAATACCATGCCTCGAGACGATTTCATTAATGTACAACTGAGCAAGTTTGCCTAAAGGGGCAGATTCGCTTGTAGCAAGAAAATGCGCGCTTTTTGTCAACCGATCAACTATAACCCAAATCATGTCATTACCTCGGGCAGTATGTGGCAATTTAGTTACAAAATCCATGGTTATGTGTTCCCATTTCCACTCGGGTATTTCCAACTGTTTCAATGATCCATAAGGCTTTTGATGTTCCGCTTTGACTTGTGAGCAAATATGACAAGCACCCACAAATTTTGCAATGTCGGTCTTCATTGTTGGCCACCAATACAACGGTTTCAAGTCATTGTACATTCGAGTACTACCGGGATGAATAGATAGTTTAGATTTGTGTGCTTCATTCAAAATCAAATCCCGAATATTTCCAAGTAAAGGTATCCATACACGAGATTGATAGACCATTAATCCTCTCGAGTCTCCGACCAAGTCATCCTTTCTTTTCAACATAATCTCGGATTTCAAATTATGATCCTTCAAAGATTCTAATTGTGCAACTTTTATTTGATTGATCAAGTCGAAAGAAACATCCACTTTCAAGTAATAAACTCTATCGGAATTACTTTTCCGGCTCAGAGCGTCAGCAACAACATTGGCCTTGCCAGGATGATATCGGATTTCGCAATCATAATCCTTGATTAACTCTAGCCATCGTCTCTGACGCATGTTCAACTCTTTCTGTGAAAACACATACTGAAGACTCTTGTGGTCAGTACAAACAACACATCGAGTACCATATAAATAATGTCTCCAAAGCTTTAAGGCAAACACAACTGCTGCAAGTTCTAAATCGTGAGTGGGATAATTCTTTTCATGCGGTTTTAACTGACGAGAAGCATAGACAATAACTCTATCCCTTTGCATAAGCACACAGCCCAAACCGGAATGAGAAGCGTCACAGTAGATAACAAAATCATCGGTACCATCGGGTAATGTCAACACAGGTGCCTGACACAATAATTGCCTTAACGTCTGAAAAGCTTGTTCCTGTTGATCAGTCCACACAAATTTCACATCCTTACGGGTTAACTTAGTCAACGGACCGGCAATTTTAGAAAAATCCTTTATGAATTTCCGGTAATAACCCGCTAATCCAAGGAAACTCTTTATTTCAGAGGCAGACTTTGGGGCATTCCATTTCATCACAGCCTCGATTTTCGACGGATCTACTTTCACACCATCCTTACAAATTATATGGCCCAAGAATTGAACTTCTCGAATCCAAAATTCACATTTAGAAAATTTTGCATACAACTGTTCTCGTTTCAAAGTATCAAGAACCAACCTTAAATGCATGGCATGCTCAGTTTCAGATTTCGAATACACAAGGATATCATCAATGAACACAATCACGAACTTATCCAAGAAAGGTCGACAAACACGGTTTATCAAGTCCATAAATACTGCGGGAGCATTTGTCAAACCGAAAGGCATAACAAAAAATTCATAGTGCCCATACCTAGTACGAAAATCCGTTTTAGGAATATCTTCGTCCCGAACACGAACCTGATGATAACCCGACCTCAAATCAATCTTAGAATATATCGAAGATCCCTGCAACTGATCAAATAAATCATCTATTCTGGGCAGAGGGTATTTGTTCTTTACTGTCCTCTTGTTCAATTCTCTGTAGTCAATACACATACGCAACGACCCGTCTTTCTTTTTCACAAATAATACCGATGCACCCCACGGCGAAGAACTAGGTCTGACAAACTCCCTATCCAACAATTCTTGTATCTGATTCATCATTTCACGAATCTCCGATGGCGCTAACCTATACGGAGCTTTAGCTACAGGGGACGAGCCCGGCACAAGGTCAATACGATACTCAACTTCCCTAACTGGTGGTAAACCAGGCAATTCCTCAGGGAATACCTCTGGATATTCACAAACAACCGGGACATCGGAAATAGTTTTATTTTCAAGCTTGGCATCAACTACATAGGCTAGATAGGACTCACAACCTTTGGACAAGGACTTCCTAGCCTTCATCATGGAAATCAAGGGAATTGACATATTATCCCGTTCTCCTCGAGCCACAACGTATGACCCTTCGGAGATTGGGATCTTAATCAACTTTTGGTGACAATCAATGCTAGCCCTATTCTGACTTAACCAATCCATACCAATTATCACATCAAAACTAGGGATTGGCATCAACAAGAATGAAATAGGGAAAGTTCGGTCATCAATCACAATATTAGCTCCAGTCACCGAGGTGGTAACAGGAACTAATTTACCGCTAACAATTTCTACTTCTATGGGTTTTGTTATCACAGTAGGGACTAAGTTCAACTTGTCACAGAAGCATACAGATATGAAAGTACAATTAGCACCAGAGTCAAACAATACACGAGCCGGTACAGAGTTTATAAAGAATGTACCAGTTATGACATCTTCTGTATGCACAGCCTCATCGACTGTCATTTGAAAGGCCCTACTTGTTAGTGGTGGAGGATTCTTCCGTTTCTGACCTGAAGATGCCGAACCCGACCCCGACTTCCCTGCCTCCGGACATTGACCCACACGATGTCCCTCCTTCTTGCATGTCAAACATACAAAGTTCGGGTACCGACAATTCTTTATCTCATGGCCAAGTTCGCCACATTTCAAACACTTATTCGTTTGCACTGTACACGGGCCAGAATGCCTAGATTTACACGTGTTGCACCAATTAGAGTTACTAGACGAACTGCTTCTACTCACAAATTTCTTATTCTGTCGACTGCCCTGTGAGTAAGATTTTCCTTTGCTAGAAGAATCAGCTTTGAACCTAGAAGAAGAATTATCCTTAGCTTGAGAAGCACGAAAACCTCGAATATCACTATCCACCGATCTTGCAAGATTAAAGGCTTGCGATAAACTACTAGCTAATCTCACGGTAGTGCGGTAGTTATGGGGTAAAGCATCCACAAATTGTTCGATTCTGGTTTTCTCATCAGGAACCCACTGTTGAACAAACCGAAGTTTCTCAGTAAATTGCATTATTAACTCATCAATAGTCATTTTATCTGATAGATGAAGGCTCACAAACTCCCTCATAATCCGTGCCATATCAAAGTCAGAACAATATTGATTGCAAACCGCTTGGTGAAAATCAAACCATCGGATTGCTTCCTTTTGTTGTGTAACACCCTCCAAATTAGGACTAGTAATTAGTGTCTGATCATATGTTAATACATGTAATTAGTTCTGTGTTAGGCTAATTAATGTATCGAATTATATATATTGTTGAATATATACGAAAATGCGATTTGATTAAATCGTACGCAATTTAAATCGAATGTATTTCGATTCAATTTAATACGGACGTTGGTGACCACTTTTATTAAATAACGCTTTTATGTCAAAAATATTATTATGATAATATTTCGTATTCATTCGGATCATACAAACAAAACTTACACAACTTAAAATATTAAAACACGCAACATTTTATAACTCAAATATAAATGGATTTGTAAAATAATTAAATAAAATATCGCGTAAGATTTGTATTTTAAAACGTACCATTTAATATGTAAAATGATTATTTAACGTTTGAACGACGGAGCGAACGAACACCACACGGAGCGGGAACGCGGGGCGGAAAATGGGAGTTTAACCTCCCATTCCCCACCTTCCTTTTTCATTTTATCTCTTTCTCATCTCTCTCTCCTACTCTTTTCTTTCTTTTCTCTCTTTTATCCAAAATCACCACCATCCACCCAAATCGACAAATAACACTACCAAACGCACTCGTAACATCAATATTTTTAGAGATTCACGACCACCTCGTGACGATCTACAACGCTATCTTTCCGGATTTCCATTTCGGCAATTTGTAAGTTTCCGACAAAATCCCGAAATCTCTCGATTCTTAGTTTTTTACATTTGTAGTTGTTTTTATAACTTGTATATGTCCATTACAATGTATAGAACACGAATTTATAGCTTGAAAACGAGTTTAAAACGGATTTTTGGCCGGAAAAACCTTGACAGCCGGACTTTCTGGGCTGATGTTCATCCATACGACACAAGCCTTGTGTCGCATGTTGTGTCGTATTTTACCTGTTGTGTCGCACGTTATGTCGTATTTCGCATGTTATGTCGTACCAAAGAATTAGTGTCGTAAGTTTTGCGACACAACCATTATGTCGTATTCTATGTCGTATCTTCATACGACACAATCACTATGTCGCTGTTGAATCAGCATCTCGCATCTATGCGACACAACCCTTGTGTCGCATAGACATTGTGTCGCATTCCTATGCGACACAACCCTTGTGTCGCATGACAAACTTTTGTGTCGCATATTGTGTCGCAAAACACAGAAACTCAGATTTTTACTAAGTGTTTAGACTCGAAATTTATCACTCGATTTTACCCGAATTCAGATTCCAGATGCGTTTTTCACCAAAGCAATATAGTAGAAATAAAAATTTTTCGAGCTGACCTGGCATCTCGACCCCAGCCAGGGGCCAGCCCCTTGGACCCCGCCAGGGGCGCTGCCCCCGGACCCCCGTACTTAGATTCCGTAACGGCTTCTAAAACACAATCAAAACACATTTTTCAAGTAAAATGCCACGAAATCAAAATAATAATAGTTGAGATTATTATTACAAATCCGTCACCAACGGGCCGTACATGTTTTCAAACACTTAACAAATCAACCAAATCGTAGTAATTTGGACATATATATAGTTGTGTAACAACTACAAGGGTGATCTTTTGAGATACCCAATCATGTTTATAACCATCGCGTGTCGTGGACACCCTCAGGTTACAAGTCTTTGGACTTTACTACTCGGCTAATCAATCAAAGTTTATTAAGTTAAACTCGCTAGACTCAGGTGAGTCTCATAGCCCCTCTTTTACTGTTTTACTCAGGGGTGTGATATATTGCTCAACTTTTAACATGTGAACGCAAGTGCAAACCTTTCAGATACTACATGAGTTTTTTGAAACTAATCATTTTAAAGTCCTCCGTCAGCATAGTTGTTAATACGTTATAGCGTGAATATTAGTATATGGTACCATATAGGATTGACCCTCCTCGTTCGGGTTAGCAAGCACTAACCGGGTAAACGGACGTACTAATATTTGGGAAGACGAATGTTGATTAGGCATTCGTGGAGGCACCTCGCCCGGAATTCTCTATAGGGGACCCGGCCCTCGAGTTAAGCTCAACTATGTGCTCATGGCTGTATACACGATTATTATCATTTTATTTGCTGGATGCAAATCATTATTAAATCTTGCGGTTCATACTTGATTACTTGATTTCAAACCTGTGAGCTCACCAGCTTTAGCTGACCCATTTAGCATGTATCGCAGGTACCAAGCAGTAGATTGCTTCGGCTTCAGGACTTTTAGCTCGAGTCAGCATACAGACGATTGAGATTTTCTTGCATTAGTATATTTTGTACAAGTACTTATGTACTGAAATCTCCTTTTATTTAAACTCGAGCTATGTAAAGCTATAAATGTTGCAAACATTTTCAATATTAATATATTTTGTTAAAACGACGCATATAGAGTCGTTTACTATATATCTTTGTGCTTTGTTATTGATTAGTAACACCCAAATCGTGCTTCCGCAAATCATTAAATTTGGGGGTGTTACATGTTGTTTCGTTAAATGTCCTGTAACTGAGTCCCACCAAACCATCGCCTCATCTTTCATACACTGAACGGCAAACATAACTTTTGATTCCTCCTCACATCGGGTCACATCAAATTTCTGTTCCATATCTCTCAACCAGTTTAAAGTCACGGTGGGATTTGTGCTTCCATGAAACTCCGGTGGTTTGCTTGACATAAAGGTTTTGAAGGAGCACACTTTATTGGATTGTGAGGGAGGACTAGCACCGAAAACAGAAGAATGTTGTTGTTGTAAAAGTTGTCTAGCTGCAGCTTCCTCAGCTTTCCTTTTAAACTCTCTAAGGAACATCAACTCATCCTCCATCTCGTGTATATACTCATCCCTGTTAGATTCTTCACCCGCTGGATTAGAGGTACCTTCCTGATTATGTTGTTCCGGATGAGATTCAAAAGGAGCAACGTACCGAGAGGCATTATTGGGGTTGGTGGTCGGTTGTTCTTCATCCGCCATTTCTGAAATCAACACAACACTTGAAACTTGTTAATCGTTAACCTATCTACTAACAATTCACAACCAATGCTAAATCCCATACCCAGGAATGTTTGACATATCACGCTCCAGTTTTGGGGTTGAACACTCTACAATGTTCAATTAACCCAAAACCATGCTCTGATACCAACTTATAACGCCCCTCATTTCATAAGTCAATATTATATTAATAAACCGGAAGCGTATTAATTTAAAACACATCATTAGTTTTACTGCACCATAATTAGATTACATAAACAGTTCATAGCTTAATTCATAATAGTTCAAAAACTATTTAACCACATCTTAATTGGGCATCATATAAAAACCAACTTGTTTAGTACAAAACATTATCAGAGTAGCATGCTTGTCAAGACATTCCCAGCTACTAGAGCATCAACTTCCTGCTACTCATCTAACCAAAATATAGTCTGCAGGAAGTAGATAGGAGGGATTAGCACATAGCTAAGTGAGTGAGTTCATCACACAACATTCAACTTAGCATAATCACCTAATTACAGCAAACAACACAATAATGAGGATCGGCGGCTCTGGGGATAACCAATAACCCGGGTGGCTCCCCAAGAACACTTATCCAACCTATCCGTATGGCCATAACGGAAGAGACCGATAGCTAGTGGTTATCATACTCAGATACAGTTCAATACACACAACAAATGAAGTAAATCCCTGTATCATTCACACGATAACCAACTAGCCCAACCAACCATTCAACAACTCGTTGACCTCATTAACAACTGATGCCCGAAGGCCACACATTGCACATTGAGTAATAATCAACAAGGTATATTAAATAAGAAACAACAATATATCACGCTTATTCGTTGTAATCCAATGATCACAACTAAATTCAATGGTGAGTTCCGAATCAACTCACCAATACCTTCGTCTTTACTAACTCAGATTTCGGGTGCTACTTTGTCTTTTAGAGGATCTGAGGATCAACATCATAAACAAGTTAGTAATTGTAATCATCAATATATAACTCATGTCAACTAATCACATTAGGAACTTAACACCACTACTATCTAAGTTATAAGTCCCCTCACATGTATTATTACTCATTATATAAAACATAATACCAAATTAAGATTAAGTTCTAGCAAGTAATTGAAAAAGTGAAGCTGGACCCTTTAGCCGCCGGCTAGCTCACTTAGCCGCCGGCTAAACCCACCAAGCCGCCGGCTTCCCAGTCCATCCTCCGGTTCCACACACCGGAACGCCGGCTCTAAGGCATTTTGAGCAACCAGAAATAAAATGCGTTTTAAAGCCATTTTTACCCGCCGGCTAGTGTCTTTGACCCGCCGGTCTTAGACATTTAGCCGCCGGCTAAGCCTTCTGGCCGCCGGCTACCCAAGCCAAACCCACATAGCCGCCGGCTAAGATGCCAAGCTGCCGGCTTGATCATCTGGGCAGCAGCAGCAGTTTGTGTTCTTCATTCTAGCACGAACCTTATACCCAAAATCCTAACTTTTTCACCACAATTCAGTCGATACACGATTTTTAACATCAAAGGAACATACTTTTACTTCTAGTTAACATCACTCAACCACAACAACATCAAGTATCACAATTTCCATGCCAAAATCATCTAGACATTTAGATTTCCAACTTGTGTCAATCATAGCTCAATAACATGGATTTGGTTCTTATATTTAGTCAAGAATTATTACCTATCATCATATATCACAAATAAACATCACATAAACTTAAGAACCAAATCAATTCATTAATTATTCATTAACCTAACACTTGAGTTTATGAACTAGAAATTTACTTACAAATGGTAGATGAACAAGATGATGGAAGATAGAAGATGATAATGAGGCTTAATAGAAGATCACCACTTCAATTCACACTTTAAGTTGAAGATTTGAGTTTAGATTTAGGTTAGGGTTTGTGTTTTACTTGAAAATGGAATGGAGAGGAAATTGGTAAAGTGATCCCAAAAGGGATCGGCCCTTTATTTAACCAGCCCCATTTTATGGGTATTTTATACCCGCCCTAAATATGTTGTCTGGAACCTAGAACCATTTTGCGAGAAATTTATTTTATTGCACCGTCAACTTTAATAAATTAATCCAGGCAACATTTGATTATCCACAATAAGTCCTAAAATCTATTTCACCAAGTTCCACAATAAAGCAATTTTATAACAATTAAATTTCTAAAACAATTAATTACTAAATTTAAATAGAAAAATACCATGCCACTGGGGAGGATGTTACATATCATACCTCTAATGTGCCCATGCCACCTCATACCAATGATAGATATGGCCAAACTCATATCACAACAATCTGTTGCAGTCACAATCAGGGGCGGTACCAGAGATTTTTCTTTGCGGGGGCAAGTTTTAGAATGTTCGACAACTTAAGTTTTGAGTTCCGAACTGAAAACTTTTTCCTTCTTGAAGTAATATATTCAACTAAACTAACTTAAATATAACCATACCGGGAAAGAAAATTCAACTTAATTTAATTATTTTTTTAAAGGAGGGAAAAAAAAGCTTATCGAAGGCTCATTTTGAAATTGAACAAAACCTTCTAATGCTAATAGATATTTTTTTTATAGACTTTGATTATAGGAAAGAATTATTAGTCAAAAAATAGAGAAAGAAATATATTAAAAATGGAAAAGAAGAGGAAATAGAAGGAGGAAGAGAAAGTAAAACAAGAACATTAAAAAAAAAACCATGAGACTGGACTCGAACCAGCATCCTTTCTAATACAAATCAAAGCAGTAACCGCTGAGCTATGTGGGCATAATTTATTATTTCAACTTAATATATATATATAAACCTACTCTCGAAAATCTTTATGTGGGCAGGGGCCCACACTGCCCCCACCCTAGTACCGCCACTGGTCACAATAGTCATAACTCCTCGTAACGTCGAAAGATATGGTTCGGTCCTCAACTGTGACACCCCCAAATTTAATGATTTGCGGAAGCTTGATTTGGGTGTCACTAATCAATATACAAAGCACATAAGATATAATGAACGACCACTATATGCGTCGTTTTAAACTTGTATAGATAAAGTAAATGTTTACATCAAAATATAGTTACATTAGCTCGGTTCCTGAAATTGAGAGATTACATAGCATAATTACTTTTACAAAATATAATAATGCAGTCCAATCTCTAGTTGTATGTATGCTGACTCGAGCTAATAATTCCTGCTTGTGCAGCCAAACTACTGCTGGGTACCTGTGATAAATACTAAAATGGGTCAGCGAAAACGCTGGTGAGCTCACAGGTTTGCATGTCAATATATAGTTGTAAGAACCGCAAGATTTATATTGAATTTAAAATGCAATTAAGCAAGATAAAAGTTATACTGTCCATGAGCACATAGTCTGAGCTTAACTTGATTTGTCAGGCCCACTTAAGGAAACCTAACTTGAAATGCCTCCTACGAGTGCCTAATCAACACTCGTCTTCCCAAATGCTAATACATCCGTTTGACCGGTTAGTGCGTGCTAACCCGGATGAGGATTGTCAATCCCATATGATATCATATACTAACATTCACGCTAAAATATTAGAGACTATGCTTATGGAGGACTCTAAATTGATTAGCTTGAAACTCATGTAGTATTTGAAGTTTGGCACTTGCGTTCTACTTGTAAAACAAAATCGAGTAGTAATATCACACCCCTAGTTGTAAAGCAGTGAAAATGGGGCTATGAAACTCACCTGAGTCTTGAAGTGTTTAATTTAATAAACTCGAAATAATTTGCGGTGAATTGATGTCCAAAGACTTGAAACCTGAATGTGTTCACGACACTTGATTGTTATTAATTGTACCGGTATCCCGAAAGACTACCTTTGTAGTTGTTATACAACTATATATATATATGTCCAAATTACTACGATTTGGTTGATTGAATTGATACAAGTTACAACGACTTGTTTGATTTAATTGATACAAGTTACAACGACTTGTTTGAGTGAATTTATACAAGTTACAACGACTTGTTTGATTCTGAAGTATGTTTTGAAAACGTGTACGGCCCGTTGGTGATTTAGTTGAAATGATAATAATTCTAAAATGTTGACTTTGCTACAGTACTGCTACAGTACTGCTACAGTAAATTTGACTTTTTTTGAACAGTAACTTTGACTTCAAAATTCTGGTTTTTCTGTGTTTTGCGACACAACATGCGACACAAAGATTTGACATGCGACACAATGGTTGTGTCGCAGACGTCATGCGACACAAGGATACGACACAGGGACTTTGTCGCATCGAATACGAAATGCTAATTTAATAGCGACATAGTGGTTGTGTCGTATAGAAGTACGACATAGTTTGCGACATAGAGTGCGACACAATATTGTGTCGCATGAGTTACGACACTAAAGATTTGGTACGACACAAGGTGCGACATAACAGGTTTTATGCGACACAGTATGCGACACAAGGCTTGTCTCGCACTGAAGAACACCAGCCCAGAAACATCGGCTGTTCGTGATTTTTCCGGCCAAAACTCAAATCAAACTCATTTTTAGACTATAAAACCTTGTTATCTTCCTAGTATTGGACATATATAAGTTGTGTAAACATCAAAACATCCAAAGATTACATCAAAATAAACAAATCTAAGTTTTTAGAGTTTTTCTTACAAATGCAAATCGAAGACGATGGAGGCCGAAAACGATGGTAGAGCTTTTGTTAATCTTGTTCCTCACTTGATGGTGGTTCCGAAAATGTAAGTTTTGTTGTAGGATTTGATGATTCCGAAATTTTGTATGAATTTGGTGAGAGTGTTTTTGGTGTGTGTGTGTTTTTGGAGAATGAAAATGAAAGAAAGAATGAAGGAGAGGTGGGGTGTAGGTGAAAGCCTCACCTCGCAGTCTCCGTCCCGTGCTCCGCGTGGTGTTCGTTTTCTCAGTCATTTAACGTTAAATATTTATTTTATTCGTTTAAATTTTCCATTTTAAATTATAAATTATTATAAAATATTTTATTGTAAAATTTTACCAGTTATCTATTTATGATATTTAAAAGGGAAATTCGTTTTATTTGTTTGCGCGTTTGTATTTTTAATCTCGTATACATTAATTGTGTAATAAAACTTGGATACGAAATATTACAATAAATGAGATTCTGAATAAAATTGAGTTATTAGATAATATTTGTATTTCTTAATAAAATTATTCACCAACGTCCGTATTTATTGTATCGAAATTCATTCGATTTGAAACTCGTACGATTTAAATAAACCGCATAATTGTGTAGATATATATTCAACAATATATATGATAATTGATACATTAATTAGCCTAACACATAACTAATTACATGTATTAAAACTTGATTAGGCACTAAATTCTAGTCCTAAATTGACGGTTGTCACATCAACCGAGCCATATCATCCGGCCTTCCCATCCGGATCCTCCAACTCAAATTCCCATCCTCGGAATACGGATTACCAGATGGGTGTGAAAGTGTCGATGATTTAACATCCTTTAATTTGTCCAAAAACTTTTTTGACGCAAGTGCTGCGCTTCAAAAGCCACTTGAAGACGTGTTTAATGAACTTAAACCTAGACCAAGCTGTATCATTTCTGATAAAATTGTATTGTGGACATAAGATGTTGTTAAAAAGTTTCAAATTCCATAGGTTATTAAAAAAAATGAGTATTTGGGTCACCCACTGGAGCCGCTTCATATTTCAATGGACCACGACCGAACCCCCCACAAGGTCCAACATCGCCAGGTAAATCACCTCCATCACATATACCACAACGTCCGAGCCGTATATTTCTGATGGAATGAGTTGTTTTACTCAGTTAGCGACACATAACTTATGTGTTTTCAAGATTCATGAAAATGTGACGGATCTGAATCGTTTATTTTACCCGGTTTACCAGATAAGATCACCATGACTAAATCCCAGCTGCTAGGCTTGTTTAATCCGGGAAATAGTGCTAAGGCAAAGGAATTAAAGACCGTTTGTGAGAATATTAGAGCAACGGAATTAGGAGCGTATGGAACACTTATAAACAGTTTTGTAGAGTTAGAAACAAAATATATCGATGAATACAAAAGGTTGAAACAAGGTAGAGTTTGGTGTATTGGACCGTTTTCACAATTGAATTAGAATGATTTAGATAAAGCTCAACGTGGAAGTAAAGATTCGATCAACGACCATGATTTCTTAAAATGGCTGGATTGTCAGCGTAAACACAGTGTGATCTACGTATGTTTAGGAAGCCTCACACGACTAACACCACCACAGTTTATCGAACTCGCTCTAGGCTTTGAAGCGTCGAAAATTCCATTTATTTTGGTTGTAAAAGGAGGAAGCAGAACAGAGGAGATAGAAAATTGGTTAGCTGAAGATGGGTTCGAATCAAGAGTAAAAGGAAGAGGGGTTTTGGTTCGCAGGTAGGCCCCACAAGTTCTGAATTTATCACACCGGGCTGTAGGTGCGTTCTGGACACATTGTGGTTGGAACTTGTCACACCCCCAAGTTTACTATGCGGAAGCGGTTCGGGTCGGGGCGCGACTAATCAGAAATCATTACACATAATCATAAGCAAACGACCTCTAAATGAGACGTTTTAAAAATACATTACATAAAGTAATAAGTTTTACAAAACATCTGGTGTTCGCAAAATGATTCTAGAGATTTCAATACATAACTAATATTATAAAAATAATGCAAAGAAATCTCCAGCTAAATGTATGCATGCGACTCGAGCTAGGATCCTGATGGGCCGATCCTACAATTCTTGTGCACCTGAGAATACATGCTAAAACAAGTCAGCTATAAAGCTGGTGAGTTCATAGGTTTTCTTGTTAGTAAAAGCGATTATGTAGGCATAAAATATACTAAGAGTATACTCTGTATACGTTCTTGTTTTCTTGTAACCCCGATGAGGATAGTGAGGCACCTAAGTAGTGGGGTACGCCTAGTTTCTTGATTTAGAGAATTCACACAATAGTACTAGCAAACAAACATATCACAAATAATAAAACACATAAAATTTCTTGCATTCTTGAGTTCTTGATCTTGCACATAAGTTTCTTGATTCTTGCATATAAGTTTCTTGGTTCTTGCACATAAGAGTTCATGCATTCTTGGGATTCTAGTTTCTTGTAATCTTGGCGATCTAGTTTCTTGAGTTCTCGTAATCTAGTTTCTTGAGTTCCTGTAATCTAGTTTCTTGAGTTCTTAAAATCTAATTTCTTGGATTCTTGGATGAAAATATACTGTTTTCTTATATTCTTGTAATCATAGTCTATAACAATCTAGTGTTCTTGTAATTCTATGTAAGAGCTTACGAGGCTTCTTATACCTTTGATAGTCCCTGTATGTGAAACTTACCCAATTATAAGTTTAGTGAAGGATTCTAGTACTCATGTATAACGTACAGGATAAACAGTTGTAAAACATTTACAATAGTTGTTTCATAAAACAAATTTTATGAAAATAATGTGCATGCATTCTCACCCCCAAAAACAGTAAAACAGTTTAAAATGTGGGGCTATGAAACTCACCTGAGGAGCTAGCGATGCTAAAGTAAGCTTATGTCCGAATCAGAAATCTCCTAGTGTCCTAAACACGCGAGATTCTAAATAAGTAAATGGACGCGTAAATATACCATCCATACAATGTTTATCCGATTTAACTATGCCCAAAGTATTTGATAATTGTTTATGTTTGAAGTTTGTAAAATGTGTACGGCCCGTTGGTGACGAATTGAAATCATAATTTCAAAAGTATATTTACGTTGATTTCGTATAATTATATTTTTTTGTCGCAAAAGTTTCGTTCATTGAGAAAATATTCATTTTATCAACACAAGTTATGTATAACATTTATCGTCGTGTATATAATAAAAGTTAGTCGTTATGCATATATAACGTTCCACCCGTACGTTATACTCGAAATCATTTATTTTGTTTATAGACATTAACGTTCCAAAAGTCGTTGAGTACATTCAGTTGTATTATTGTGATAATTGTTGACAAAATATTCCGTAATGTAAGTATATTTGTTTTCACACGAAAGATAGGGATGTATCACCATACGATAGCGATTTTTTACAAGTTTATTGCATACAATAGATGTTTTGAAAGTTTGTTACATACGATCGCATTTTTTACAAGTTTATTACATACAATAGATGTTTTGAAAGTTTGTTACATACAATAGTAAAAAGGGCAAAGTTAGATACATAACCAAACAATTAACCCATTTGGAATTGAGTCAACCATGTAACAGTGCCTTTGATTCTGTTTTGTTATTTAAGTAACTACCCCTTCTTAGAATTGTTTATAAAAAGAATCATTTTTTGTAGCTCAATAGAAATGGTTGGACCTCATGAGCTTCATTTTGTGTTGTTTCCTCTTATGGCTCAAGGCCATATCGTACCCATGGTAGACATTGCACGTATACTAGCCCAACGTGGCGTTACGATCACCATAATCACCACTCCTCTTACTGCCAATCGGTTTAAATCAGTGATTGACCGAGCAATCAAATCCAACCTCAAGATCCAGCTACTTGAACTTCAACTCCACTTAACAGAAGTAGGTTTACCACAAGGGTGTGAGACCTTTGAGAAACTTCCATCATCCGAATCCTTGACCAAGCTCTTTAAAGCCATGGATTTGTTAGAAAAACCAGCTGAAGAGTTATTAAGGGAACTTTCTCCTCCTCCAGATTGCATAATATCGGACCTCTTTTTCCCGCGGACGACAGATGTGGCTCGAAGGTTTAACATACCACGAATCGTGTTCCACGGACCAGGATGCTTCTGGCTCTTGTGCATGCACAAAGTATACACTTACAACATCATGGAAGGAATCAAATCAGACACAGAGCGGTTCGTGCTGCCCGGTTTGCCTGACCGAGTTGAAGTTACTAAACATCATATCAGAGGTTCTTCTAAAAAACCAAAAGATGATCACAACGGGTTCTTTGACCGAGCTATAGAAGCCGAGATAGCTGCATACGGAATTGTGGTTCATACTTTTAATGAATTGGAACCAGAGTATGTTAAGGAATACTCAAAGGTTAGGGATAAAAAAATATGGTGCATAGGTCCAGTTGTGCTATATAACAAAGATAATCAGGACATATTTGAGAGGGGAAACAGGGCTGCGATCAACGAGCACGATTGCTTGAAATGGCTCAATGAAAGGGAACCTGGGTCCGTGTTGTATGTTTGTTTGGGAAGTCTTGCACGTGTTTCTACACAACAAGCGATTGAGCTCGGGCTAGGATTAGAGTCGACAAACCAACCATTCATATGGTGCTTAAGAAACAAAACCGAAGAACTAGAGAAGTGGTTTTTAGAAGAAGGGTTCGAAGAAAGGGTGAAAAACCGAGGATTGATCGTCTATGGCTGGGCCCCACAATTTTTAATATTGTCACATCGAGCCATAGGGGGCTTCTTAACACACTGTGGATGGAACTCGACTTTAGAATCCATTTGTGCCGGATTGCCAATGGTTACATGGCCACATTTTGCAGACCAATTTATTAATGAAACTTTTATCGTGGAAATACTGAAGATTGGAGTTAGGATTGGTGTGGAAGTTCCTGTTCCTTTCGGAGAGGAAGATAAGATCGAAGTGATGGTAAAGAAGGAGGATGTCAAGACGGCTGTTGAATGCTTAATGAAAGAAGATGAAGAAGGAAAACAACGAAGAAAGAGGGCAAGCAAACTTGCAGAAATGGCGACGAGTGCTATGGCCGAAGGAGGATCTTCTTATGTCAATGTATCATCGCTGATTCAAGATATAGCTGAAAGACGTATGTAACACACAACATTAGATCGATAACAAGTCAAGCAAACGTTCATTATATGTTTATCAGAGTAACTAAATATAAGCTATTTACGGTACGTATTAGTTTCCTTAAAGTTAGTTTACAGTTGATCATACTTCAGAATACTAATGGGCTGACCCGGCTATCCAATTGTGTCAAGCCCATATATCCTGAATCTATAACTTTCGGATATTTTTCTAACATACCCCCGCAGTTCGAACAGGAGGTTCTTGAACACTCAGGAGGCAGGACCGAAATGAAAGAACAGCTGAGAGAGTATACCCTTGGTAAAAATATCAGCATATACCAAACCACTTAGCCTTTTATGCTCTAATTTATTTCTCCTTTTTAGAATGGATTCTTTCAAAAACACTCCAATTACATTCAGAATAAGATGCAGCTTGACTTAAACTCTGATTGCAAACTTTGTTGTATCCCTCGAACATCTCCACCAAATTAATTCACCTCATCTAATGAAAACTTACATGGTTAGCATAATAATGTGAATTATATATTGAAACTATATATACTACTAGTTAATCTTACCAATACAAGTAGCCTAACAAGAAGCAAGAAGAAGCTGCCGACCAAAATGGTGATCACGTTTAATGCATTGTCGCCAGTCTTATGCTCTACCAGAACAAGCGCCTGTAAAGACCTCAGGTTTCGTGCAAAAGTTATCCGATATTGGCAACTATTTTAAGGGAGTATACCTCTATAAATACAAATGTGATATCGTCATATATACAAATAGCTACACAACTATTTTAGTTTTTGGCAATTATATTAACCATCATCATATAATATTTACAATATCCTTTCGGACCCTATGGTTGCTGCAGACGAATGGTATTCTCTATTGAACCTTAATAATGGCGACAGAGATGATTGGAAGGTACGTGTGAAAATCTTCCTGTTGTGGACATAGAGTTACAAGAATAGTCCATCGGTGGTATCATCGTTGGAAAGGATATGATCCTCATGTATCATCATGTATTTATACATCCTCATGGATAATTAACTCTTATTTTCTGTGTGTATTTATTAAATAACTTTAACTGACTCGATTAATCTTCGTAAGGTAACAAAATTTGCGAGTCTTCTTCTGAGGCTCTCAATAAGTTAGATTCTGACGTGGATAGCAAGACTTCTCTAAATGAGAAGATGGTGAACCAGAAGGAAGATAAAGGGAAGAAAGAGACATCTCCAATTTTAGTAATGTGGACTTTGATTATAACTCCTAGTGAGGTAAGAGCTTAGGTAAGACACATCGGACGTTTGTTACTCCTAGTGGTTGTGGGTTGGCGATGTCTCAGATTGAGACGAGAGCAAATGGTGTGAGTCTTCCGTCAAAAGAAAAGATTAAATTTTGTTTTGTGATGTACTCCGTATGTTTTTAAAATGATTTAATTGGTTGGTAGGGTCGTGCACGTAGTTTATTTTAATGGTATGGTATGAGTTGGATTGGCCCATTTTTGTCCAAATTATCTGTATTGGATTCTAATAGAAAATTGATAATGAAAGCCGTAAGGATTTTCGTTAAAACGTGAATTTTAGTTCGTCCCATAGAATTTTTGTTAAGATATAATTGTTTAATACACGCATTTAGAATTTCCATCAACAAAACTCATCTTAATATTAGTAAATTATTTTCCGGTCAAATACTATTGATATGTTTACTGTGAGTATGAATCGTATGATGCAAAAGATTCAATCAAATTATTTAGGTGGTGGCAACATTAGAAGATATCTTAGATGGTTAGCATAATAAGGTAAATTTTATAATGAAACTATATATATTAGTGGATAATTTTAAAACTATGTACAAAGTTAAAATGGATGCTTTAATAGTGAGTAAAATACTAAAAATAGAAGTATAAAAATAATACATATATATATATATATATATATATATATATATATATATATATATATATATAGGGGAAGGATCAAGAGGGAAGCATCAAATTTGAGGGAAGGAGGGAAGCAAATCTTAGCCACTAATTTTTTCCCACCTTTTTCATACAATAAATAATACATATACAAATAATACAATACCCATTTAATCAACTTTAGTCTAAAATTCAAAATTAAAGCATCAAATTCAATAATTCATCAATCAAAAACATTATAAATTTTTCAATCCATCAAACACATTCATACATATCTTCAATTCGTCATGATTTAAAATCATCAAAAATTATGAATTTTGGGTATAACTTTTGGGTTTTTATATAAAATTTTATTTTGCCAATGAAAACAATAAATTAAATGAATTTCATCATACAAAACTTATAAACATGTAATTAATTGAATTATGGTTGTCATTAATCATCAAATTTCACAGATTTGAAAATATCCAGAACGTTAACATACATTTGCAATGCATGTTAATCAAAATTACGAGTAAGATTCTTAAACATTCATATTTGTTGAATATTACCTTATATAAGTTATTATACATCGTTGAACGTTATAACATAACATTCATCAATGTATTACAATATATATGAGTTAATATGCATTATAAATGAATGTTATACTGTTCATCAGCATGATATAAGTTAATATTCGTCATAAATGAATGTTAAAGACTCAATGAGATGTTAACATGCATTTATGATGAATATGAGTTATTATACACTAATAACATATATAAGCTAAAATATTCATCATAAATGAATATTTAAATTGTAATTTTTATAACATGCATTTCAAATGAGTGTTAACTTTTTGAAAATTTTGATTTTGAGATTTTTTTGGTGTAAAACGTAAAATAACTACAAGTTTGTTTGATTATTGATGTATATGTTCGATTTATTTGAATTTTGCTTTATATACATCTCAATTTTGTACCCAATTGAATGAATTTGTGATTTTTTATGAGTTTCTACATTTTTCTTCATGAAATCTATTTTCTAACAATTTTTTTATTGAATCTAACAATTGTTAATCAATCTTGCTCAACGAGTTGCGTATTAGTGTTTTTAAATTTATTTTTACAAGTTTCAAGCTTTAATTTGATGAATTTAAGATGAAAATCACGTTTTTAGTTGTTTTTGATTAACATGCTTTTGAAATGCATGTTAACGTTCTGGGAGGTGATTTCAAGTTATTTACAAAAATGACACCGCGTTGACTTTTGAGTTGACCAGAATGTGTGGCTGAAAATCACTTCCCTCCTTCCCTAATTATTTTACTTCCCCAAGGATCTTCCCCCTATATATATATATTAGGGTATGAAAGATGGTGATAAATATTGAAATCTCCTTGGGTTACAAACTTACAATACATTATTAAATAATTATTTATAGACTACATTAGATTAGAAATCTAAGTGGGTCGGGTGGTCGGGGTTAGTAAGACCCCTCCCAACCGTGGTTGAACCACTTCCTAACCACTTCTATCACATCAGCGCCATATCAGCTTTCCACAAACTGATTCGTCCATGCCAACAGTTTAACCACTTCCAAACCACTTTATTTATTTATTTTTGTTTCAAGCAGTAAAAGTAAAAAAAAAACGAAAAAGGAACGCGGGCCCCACAATTTTTGAAGTGATTCGCATCGGATCACCGGTGGTAACCGGTTGTGGCTCAAACCGGTTTGCCAAGTGGTTACCGTTGGCACGGTGCTTCCAAACCGGTTGGTAACCGGTTGGTGAAACCGATTACCGTTAGGAGGGATCTAATCTAACTCAACACAATGCTCTTGTACATGGTACATGAATCGGGCGGGTATTTGTAGACTAGAGTCGGGCAATCAGAAGGAAAGGGGTCCGCACATGTTGTCGTCTTTGGTTGACGATAAGAGGTAGGCCGTCGGATGAAAAAGTATGGATTTTATAAAAGGGAGTAAATATTCAAATTTTTATGAACTCATCTCTTTCGTATGAAAACAGCCCAATCCAGCCCACTAAGACATCATCACCAATCAAGCAATCACCATTTGATGTTGGGCCCAGTTGCTTTGCACGATTAAACAGTGCAGTTTCGCAGCACGATTTATTTCCCCTACTTTTTTACCTTTTATGTTTTGAGATAAGAATTTGTAAAATGGTGTATAAAGGGATAAAAAGAAGTGAATAATATATTTTTACAAATGAATATGTTCCTTGAAACAAATTAAAATGGAAAAAAACATTCATATTGAGATTGAGGGGAGTGAAATTTTATGTCCACTATCCTAGTTAAATGTTCATAAATGTTCACATTTTTGTTTTGTCCAAAATAAGTACTCATTTTAAACTTTTTAAACAATCAAAATATTTTTCAAAAGTCAACATGAAATATTATTAGTGGATAGTCTGATGGTTTCAATTGTTCTTAAACTTTATGTGTGCATACTGATACTGAACATTTAATTCGGGAGAAATACAGTAACTATAAATATAGAGCTTATTCAAGAAAATCATTTACAAACAGTTGATGAAATTATATTTGTTAATCAGCTATTTTTATAGGACTACTTCGACATCAAATTTTGGGCTAGTTCCACTAACACGATACTACCTCCATTTTTATTATAATTGTCCCAATATCTATTTTGTTTGTAGGGTGAGGTTCAAATAAGAATGAAAAAGTTGGTGAGAATTGAGGAATCAATAAGAATGCAATACGTGTTATAAAACTCATTTTTCGCCACGTTTTTAAAAATCAAATATCTCACAAACGGTAAGTCGAAACTTATAAAAATTACACTATAAAAATCAGCATTTTTTTCTCTTCGATTTGCCATCTCACAAGGTATACTTTCGACGACTTTTTTTTTTGGGTTTTACAAATTGTACAAAATTAGTAACACGTATGTTACTTGCTGGTATCACATGTGTTACCCGTTGGTATCACATGTGTTACCCGCTGGTAACACATGTGTTAGTTGTTTTCAAAATTCACCGAAAAACGAAAAAAAAATTCGTCGAAAGTATACCTTGTCAAATCTCTAATCGAAGATAATAAAACGCTGATTTTTATGGTGCAATTTTTGTGATTTTTCGACTTACCATTTGAGAGATATTTAATTTTTATAAACGTGGGAGAAAGATGGTTTAGTGACACATGATACATCCCTATTGGTTCCCTCATTCTCACAAGAAGTTGTTGTACACATTTGAACTCACCCTTGCTTTGTATATAATAAGTATACACTTTATTATATTTCAACCAATTAAAAATACTTTAATAAATATAAGGAACATTTGATCGGTAAATACTAAGTTAATGGACATTCCTAAAACTGTGTTATAGGTTAAAGTTAGACACTTTAACTGGCACGAAGAGAATATCACATTCCTCTTGATTAGTCATACACACTTTGCGGGACATGCTTAATTACTGTTGTCTATGTCGCTTACTTCGCCATACTTGTTAATATCAGAGATAAGATATGATTACGATTATGAAGTTTTAAAGATAGAATGAAAGTTTTTAAAGATAGTTTACTGTTGTCTGTGTCGCTTACTTCGCCATACTTGTTAATATCAGAGATAAGATATGATTACGATTATGAAGTTTTAAAGATAGAATGAAAGTTTTTAAAGATAGTGATATGCACCGATTTCTTTTATTGGAATTCCTCGATTAATAACTTAGTATGTATCTTCACTAGATTTTAAACCCGTGTAATCACACGAGGCGTTGAATTCGTATTTGTGTTTTTAAGTACATACATGATACATTCGCCGAATTAAGTAAAATTGAACTAAATCAAATATATGAACGGGTATAACTCCATTCTTAGTTTGTTTCCTATGTTATATTTAAAATTTAAGACATATATTTCTTTTATGATTTAGTATAAGTTCCTAATCTTTTGATTCTTAATGCTATATAAACTTAGAAGATTAGTATTATTATTATTATTATTAACAAAAGTAAAAATAAAAATTTTGTTACCATATATTAGGCTTGATTTCTTTTATTGGAATTCCTCGATTAATAACTTAGTATCCACGTATCTTGGGTTAAGTTCAAATGAGAACCAACTAAAAGTTGAGAACCTTAAGAGTTACTAGATTGCGTGTGTGTTCACGTGTGATTAACTTCATTCATATGTGAACATTGATTTATGTTAGATCGAGAAAGAAAAAAATGTCAAAAAATCCTAAAATTACGTCTTAAAACACATTATAACTGATTTGTTCACATTATCGTTCACATGTGAACATATATTTGCTTATTGTGTTTTTTCGATATAATTTTAAGATTTTTTTGACTTTTTTCTTTATCAATTAAATGTACATCAATGTTCACATATGAATGAAGTTAATCACATGTGAACAAACACGTAATCTAGTTGTTCTCAAGGTTCTCAATTTTTAGTTGGTTCTCATTTGAACCTCCACGTATCTTGATATGCATTTAATTTTTTATCCTTTAAGAAACACAAAATAAAAAAAAAGCGTAGGATAATATAGTATCCGTGCACACCTCTTTAACTATTGAATATATACAAACAAATAATTGTACTAAATCTTATCTTAGTGAACACCCCTTTGAGAATATAATACAATCTTCTGCTCAGACCAACCCATCTAACAAAATCACTGCAAAATGGCTGCATTTGAAACCAATAATAACCTCCACTTTGTGTTATTTCCTCTTATGGCTCAAGGTCATATGATACCCATGGTAGACATAGCCCGAATACTAGCCAACCGCGGCGCAACAGTCACCATATGCACCACACCAGTTCTCGCCAATCGACTTAAACAAATTATCACCCGAGCAACCGAATTGTAAGTCCGTATGTATTAGGATCGATAACGAGGTTATCTTTAGGTATTAAGGTGCGGAATCCCTTAATACTAAGTTCACGGATTGTGAACGGTTTGTTTCGCACGTATTAGCGAATCGGTTATCAATTAGCTTTGTATTGATTATAACGAATGTTAATCTATCAATACCTAGCCTTAGGAATGCTTAGAATTGCATAAAAATCTCTAGAAATTCGTAGGGCAAAAGTTCTCAATCGATTTGACCTAATAATGTATATATAGGTTACAGCCCGTCTCAGTTCGCAGCTTTATCGGCTCTGCGAACCGACTCGGTTTGCAGCCCAAGTTGGCCCAGCGAACTGACTCAGTTCGCTTCGCAGCTCTGTTCTGCGAATCCAACTCATTTCGCAGAGCAGTCTGAAATCAATTTTAGATCAACATTTTTCAGCATTTAATATTTAACTCTAAAATGTTTACCAACCAATATTTTTCATTACAATTCAAAATCAATTATACAAACTTGATTACAATTGTAACACCCCCAAATTTACTGTTTAGCGGAAGCATACTTTGGGTGTTACTAATCGATAGTCACAGCACAAAGATATATAAATGAACGACCACTATATGCGTCGTTTTGAACTTGTATTAGTAATATCAAAAGTTTACATCAAAATAACGTTTACATTAGCTCAGTTCCTGAAATTGAGAGATTTACATTACATAATTACTTTATACAAAATATAATAATGCAATTTAAATCTCTGATTGTATGAATGCTGACTCGAGCTAATGATTCCTGCTTGGGCAGTCCAACCTACTGCTGTGTACCTGTGATACATGCTAAAATGGGTCAGCGAAACGCTGGTGAGCTCACACGTTTGTATGTTAACACATATTTGTATGCACCGCAAGATTTATAATTGAATTTAAAATGCAATTAAGCAAAATAAAAGTTATACATCCATAAGCACATAGTCTGAGCTTAACTTGAGTGTCAGGTCCAATTAAGGAACCCAACTGAGGTGCCTCCTACGAGTGCTTAATCTACACTCGTCTTCCCAAATGCTAATATGTCCGTTTGACCAGTTAGTGCGTGCTAACCCGGACGAGGATTGTCAATCCTATATGATATCATATACTAACATTCACGCTACTACGTATTACCAGACTATGCTATGGAGGGCTTTATATCGATTAGTTGAAGTAACTCATGTAGTATTTGATTTTGATTTGCACTTGCGTTCAACTTGTAAAACAAAACGAGCAATAATATCACACCCCTGATTGAAAAACAGTAAAATAGGGGCCATGAGACTCACCTGAACCTTGTTTGTTTATCTAAATAGACTTGAATCGATTAGCCTTGAATTGATGTATGAAGATTTGTAACCTGAGGGCGTTCAATACGCGCGATGTTATTAATTGAATAGGTATCTTAAAAGACTACCTTTGTAATTGTTTGTCCAAATTATTTCGATTTGGTTGATTGACTTAAGTTTAGAAAAACGTGTACGGCCCGTTGGTGATTTTTTGTAATAATAATCTCGATATTATTATTTTGATTTTGAAGTGTTGTACTTAAAAAGTGTTTACAAACTTTTAGGTGACGGGGGTCCGGGGGCAGCGCCCCTGGTTAGCGTGGGTTCCAGGGGTGGCAACCCCTGGCGGGGTCCAAGGGGCTGGCCCCTGGTTGGGATTTCTACTAAATTGCTTTGGTGAAAAACGCATCTGGACTTGAATTTGGGTGAAATCAAGTGATAAAATTTTGGTCTCGACACTTAGTAAAAATGAGTTGTAAATATTCTGTTTTTGGCGACACTAAGCTAGTGTCGCTATAGGCGACACTAGTTAGGCGACACTAGGTGAGTGTCGCTACAGGCGGCACTTGTTAGGCGACACTTGGTGAGTGTCGCTAGATTTCTGATTTTTAATTGAAGGGCGACACTTGATTAGTGTCGCTATAGGTGACACTTCTAATTTTTGGCGTCACTAAGGGAGTGTCGCTAAGATAAATCTGGTTAAGTAATTTAGCGACACTTAAGTAGTGTCGCTATAGGGGCGACACTTAGGCATAGCGACACTTGGCTAGTGTCGCTAGTACTGTTTTTGGCACATTAGCGACACTTCCAACTGTTCGCCGGATTTTGAGCCGAAAATGAGTTTTCCGGCCACTTTTTGATCCAATACTTTTACCCAACCCATATATGGACATTATCAACTTATATAAACAACAAACACGTAAAAATGAGCGAAATCGGAGAGTTTCGGGTTTTTGTCGGAAACTTACGCGGAGTCGAAATGAAATTTCGAAAAGATGAAGTTGTAGATCGTTGCATGGTGGTCGTTATTCCCTAATTAGATTTGCGATTTGAGGTCGTTTTGTGGTGTGATTTAAGGATTTAAGGTGGTGGTTAGATGTGGTGATTTGAGAGAAAATGGAAGAGAGAGAGATAGAGAGATAAAGAAGATGGTGATAATGGAGAAGTTGTGGGGATCCCCCCCCCCCCCCCCCCCCCCCCCCCCCCCCCCCCATGTTGGCTGATTTCGGTGGGGTCCACGAGGTGGGCTTCACCAATTTTTACTTTCCTGCAATCGTGCTCCGTGCGGTGTTCGTTTTCTCGATTGTTTAATCGTTAAATAGTTATTTTATACGTTTGAATATACGTTTCTAGAATACGAATAATTACCTAATATTTTCGTTGAAGTATTTAGCCAAATACTTTATTCCTGTGTTATAAAATATAACTTGGATTCGTGTGCGTTTATAATACATTAATCGCGTGGACGTTATTTGTACAATACGAGATAAATACTAAATATTATAAAAATAATATCTTTGGATATAATTGCGTTATTAAATAATGTTATTTTATCTAATAAAATTGTTCACCAACGTCCGTATTTAATTGAACCAAATTATATTCGATTTGGAACTTGTACGATTTAATCAAATCGCATACTTGTATATATTTAACAATATATATTAGTTGATACATTAATTAGCCTAACACAGAACTAATTACATGTATTAAAACTTGATTAGGTACTAATTCCTAGTCCTAATTTGGCGGGTGTCACAACAATAATCACTAGTCCTATTACAAGCTAGATCTATTGTCACAATCACATGTCCCAACACGAATCCAACCTCAAAATTCGCCTACTCGAACTCCAGCTCCCATTAGCTGAAGTTGGTTTACCCGAAGGATTTGAAAACTTTGACAAAGCTCCACCAACTGATGTCAGAGTCAAGTTCTTTAAAGCCATGAACTTGCTTAAACAGCCCGCTGAAAAACTTCTACGTGGTTTAAGTCCGTTTCCTTCTTGTATAATCTCGAACCTTCCTTTTTCTTGGACTACAGATGTGGCTCGAAGGCTAAACATTCCGCGAATTGTGTTCCATGGACATGGATGCTTATGGCTATTGTGCAGACATATTGTGTCCACTACAGATGTGTTGGAACAAATTGGATCAGACATTGAACCGTTTGTGCTTCCAGGTGTACCCGATTTATTTGAAGTTACTAAACTTAAAGTTTCGGGTACCACTTTCAGATGAAAAGAAAGCGATACGGGAACATTTTCAAGATGCAGAGAAAGCGTCATATGGGATTGTGATTAATAGTTTTAATGAGTTGGAACCTGAGTATGCTAAGGACTTGGAAAAGGTTAAAAATATGAAAGTATGGTGTATCGGCCCGGTTTCATTATGTAATAGAAATAATGTTAGCGATATAGCTGAGAGAGGGAACAAGGGTACGATGAACGAGCACGAGTGTTTGGATTGGCTCGAGGAAAGGGAACTACGTTCTGTGGTCTACGTTTGTTTAGGATGTCTTGTTTATGTTTCTACTGAACAAGCGATTGAGGTCGGGTTAGGACTTGAGTCCATGAAACACCCGCTCGTGTGGTGCGTAAGAAACAAAGATGAAAAACTGGAGAAATGGTTTTCGGAAGAAGGTTTCGAAGAAAGGGTGAGAGACAGAGTGATGCAGGGAATGCCTTCGGCCTCCAGCTCCTCTGGCTTAGTTGCCGGTTCTTCGGTTAACATGTGAAATCGAGTGTCAATGATGATTTGAGAAATTGAAGGGTCTAACATGACAATTATTCATTGTCATATCCTATCTTTTATATTTAGTATTTATTTGTTTTAATTAACAATATCTTTTATGTATTAGAAAGGATTTATCTTTTCTTTTAAGTTATCATCTTGATTAGGATTCTTATATAAAGAATGTAATTGCTAGGGTTTTAGTTAGTTGAAGTTGAATAAGAATTATTGAAAGAAAGTGATTCTCGAGAAGTCCCATTTTCGGGCACCCTTTTAGGGTTTATTGAATTTCCGTTTATTGTTTATTGTGTGATTTCTTCAATTCACAAACAATCCCGTCATCATTTGGTACCAGAGATCTTGGTATTCAAATGGCCGGTGGTGGGAGACCTCCTCGCAATGCCAATCGTAGAAACGCTGATCGAGGCAACGATGGTGATGCTCAAGACCCACGAGACATCTAAATCGAACGCCTTTAACAACGAATTAGAGACCTCGAGATGCAACAGGAGATGCACGATGAAGAAACTGAATCGGAATCTCACGTATGGGATGGAGGGGACGAAGAAGAGGAGAATCCTTTCGGCAATCCCCATCGAAAGCTTCATGGGCAGAACCGTGATGATCCTTTACGTAGCATGGGGATTAAAATAGAAATTCCCGTGTTCGTGGGAAAGGCACACCCAGATGACTTTATCGATTGGTTGAGTACCGTCGAGAGGGTCTTTGATTTACGAGACATACCCGAAAATTAAAGGTAAAACTGGTGGCCATTAAGCTTCGAAAGTACGCATCCCTTTGGTGAGATCATGTGAAGAAACAACGTCTTTAAGATGGGAAATCACGAGTTGAAACATGGTCAAAAATGAAGAACTGTTACAAGAGAAATTCCTTCTAATTAATCATCGACAAGAAGCCTTCCTAGATTACAATAATTTAACCCACCGGAATGTTGGAATAGTGTCCAATATCATAACTAATTGGTGAGACTATCATTAATGGTAAAGTCCTTTTTGGGTTTCCCTCAATAAACAGTCAAAAGAAAGATGAAGGATAATATTAATAGTATTAATATTATATTGTTTAATTAATTAATAATAGTTTATTAATTAGAAATTAAAAGTAATTAAATTTGGCGGAAGATTCCAGAATCTGATCCAACCGCCGGTTGGAAGGTCCAACCGCCGGTTGGGATTAGAGTTTCAAGGCGGTGGAAGTCGCAGACTTGGAGTCCAAGACTAATAGCTCCAACCGCCGGTTGGAAGGTCCAACCGCCGGTTGGATGTAGAATTCAGCAAACCTTAAGGTTTCTTCCATAACTATAAATAGGGACATCCTATACCTTCATAAACATACGAATGAGATACGAATTTTCTGAGAATTTCGAAATTCGACTTTCTCTTGGGTTTTTGGGTGTGAAGCATTAGAGGTATTCTACTTTGGGTACTTGCCTCCAAGTAACGAAGCTCTGCTCGTTGGTCTACGCGTGAGAAATAGATTTTCTCTTAAGGTTAGGGTTTTTCTTATATTCTCCCTTTCTAATTTATTCATTGTACTATGTTGTTAAAGTTAAAGATCCCTTAGGGTTTTAGTTTCCTAATTGCCTTAGATTATTTAAAGTTTTGTTATTCCGCTGCGTGTATAATAATCTAGTTAGGGAATAGAAAACCCAATAGTGGTATCAGAGCCATAGCTGAACAAATAGTAGCATGAAATTATCTGCAATAGTATGTAGGTAAAGATAAATTGGAAGGGGAATTATCTAAATAGGTAATATGTATTTACAGTTTAGATATTGATAATTTTAAATTGTTTAAAAATAGACCACAAATTTTAAAAGGTTTAAAATAGAACCCTAAACTTCAAGAGAGATTATATGTATAATATGATTTATATATATGTATAATTAAAGTCTAAATACATCGTCAGTCAATTGATAAATCGGCTCACCCATAAGGAACAAACTATAAGAGAGGTATAAGGCGGGTCGCTCTGCTTCCATAAAGAAGTTAGGTTTTTAATAAGCTTCGCGCTGACCTACTTCTCCGCTTCTTTGTGCGTTCGATGGAGCTACCGAGGACTTTTGATAGGATGATGTCAAGATTAAAAATAGACTTAAAATAGTAAAACAAAATCCCGTTTTAGCTATAGGAAATGATGAATAGTATGCTAACCCATGAAATCCGCACATCTCTCATATGAATTGTTAATGGAGCGTGTGTTGTTTACCGGCACATTAATATGTGGACGTAATGAGAGGTGATTGAGACTCGCGATTCTCTAGCGTACTCGAGCCGGGGATCACGCGGGGTTTGCATGGTTAATTCACCATCTTGTTCATGATCCTCGGCATACCAGTCATGAATAGTAGATGTGCATAATCGAGATTAACATGCCATTGATAGAAATCAATGAATCTCAAGATCTAGGAGTTTCATAGAAATGAAATAGATAACGGTATTTTAGTCATATGATTACGGCGACCCTTTTCATAAAACTGAAAATATGGATGTTTGTCCCTTACTTAGAATCTATACGGCACCGAGTCACTCAATCGTTTGCGGAATCAACGATTAAGTTATCACACGAACACAATGAATAATCAAACACAATAAATATGAAACCAAACGTTATATTATTGCTTATGGTCGATCAGATTACAGAGATTTTGGACAAATTATGTTTAGGGTTTCGTCTACCCTAAAACAGAAAACACAAAACGTTTAAATACAAAACTGGCACCTGCGACGTCGCACGCTACGTCGCAGGCCCAAGCCCATGCGACGTTGGCTACGTCGCAGGCCCAAAACCTGATGTCGCACCTGCGACGTTACACGCTACGTCGCAGGAGTCAGGAAACACAAATCTAAATACAAACTACGAGCTAGACCAACTGACAGACACTAAACATGTACCAACAAACTCCCCCGTGTCTTCAGCTTGGTCTTCAAAAATCTTCTTTAAACCCAGCCCGCAGGAAATTGGCCGTCGGCATGAATTCCATTAGCTACGCAAACAGTAACAACATTGTAAAACTGCTCGGCTAAACGTCTGTTGAACTCATTCTTCTGACCAACTCGAATCCGATCATCATAGAGTTTTCTTAAATCTTTTTCATGAAAATTAATCAAACTCATCGGATCATACAGTCTAAACGTTGCTTGCCTCAAATTCCATATACCTCCAACTTCTGGCCACGGTTCAGAATCTGGAACGAAAGTAATAACCGCTTCACCAGTCTGTGGATCAAGTTCCCATTTTACAAGTCTTCTCAGAAAATAATAAGGAACTGGTTCCAGAGGTATCTCGGTCAAACAGTTAGCAGACGGATAGTGAACTTTAACCATAGGCTTCCTGGTGACTGGATCAATCTTCTTTTTCCACGTATACCGAGTTCCCAACGTCGGTTTCAATTTAGAATATGTCTTCGATAACAATTCCCGACGTAAATTTCTCTGAATGAACTCAGCATAATCATTCTCGAACGGATTAATCAATTTAAGCTGAGCTAATCGATTAATCTCTCCTTTTGGCAACGTGCTCAATCTATCAAAACGCATTCTGAAGTACTGAACTCCATCTTCTCTCTTAATCATAAAAAGTTTCCTCTGACACTTCCAGCTTTTAATAACTCCGGTATAATTTCGACTAACCCGGTACACTTGACATTTAACTGGAATAGGAAATGGATTTCGTCCCTTAGGCCACCATTTCTTGTTTCTCTCTCTCTTTTCTTCAGCAGTTAATTTCTTCGCTGCTGAGTCCGGTGCCTGTGTCTCTGGAGCTGGAGTTGCAGCAGAACTAGATTCTCTATGTTGAGCTTTAGCTGGCATCTCATCTTCACTTGAATCAGATTCTATAATAGGTGCATCATCATAAACTTCCCCAGAATGTGCATCATCATACGTTTCATCTGAATTCAACTGTTTCTCTTCAATCGAAACATCCTCATTCATCTCAAAATCATTATCCGTTTCTTCCTCAGAGCCAACTCCACTAGCCATTCTTTGAATAAACGATAAGTCCGCAAATGAATAGTCAACAGCCAGCGGTCTCGGTTGCCCTGGAATATCATCAACACAAAAGTAATCCAAAACAGAAATATTTTCATTAACAGTTTCAAGTACAGGGTTGGGATTTACAGACGCAGGTTCACTTGACTCTAAAGTGGGTATCCCAGACCCAGACTCCCCCGAGGCAAGTAACCTGCCTTCCAAAACATTAACCCTAAGCTTCGTTTCCTCAAGCTCCTTAGACTAAACCTCGATCAACGCAGCTTGTTCAGCAATCTTTTCGTCTTAAGCCTCCAGCTTTTGCTTCATCTTCTGCATATCTTCCATAATCTTATGCATGAATGCTGGAGTCGGTTGAATCTCAAAATCAGCTTGCTGCTGTGGATTGACTGGAGCTCTGGCTGATGAAGAACGACGAACACGACGACGAGGATGATAAGTTTCATCAGCAGAATCATCACCGTCTCGTGTACGTTTCCCAGTATCCCTTGGAGGTACATACTTGCGTCCTGCCCTAATCCGACGCTGAATTCTCAAATATCTGAATGAATCGGATAACCTGATACGTTCCATCTCAGAGGGATGCGGAACAGTACCATCCGAATGCTCAGGCGTCGGACCCCCATCCTGAGGACCTACATTGGTCGGTTCTTCAGAATCAGAACTCTCGACCGTGTCGTGAGATGCTGGATTGTCTGAGTCAACGTGGCCAAACTGCTCAATATTTTCCAAAAGAGCATCCACATTCTCCCCCGCAGGTTGAACAGGAATGTTCACAAGCGGTTGCTGCGGCTGCTGAGGTGCTGGAATATCCATATACTGAGGTTCTGGGGGCGGTACATAATTTTCATCCACAATAGCACCGAATAAGGGAACATCCCTTGGTGCCTCGACCCCTTTCTCATACCCTGCACAAATAGTGAAAATCCGACTCATCATCGGTGAAATCTTGAGCTGCTGATCGATATCACCCTGTGCCTGAAGATCCGGATGATGACGATTGATGTGCAACTGTACAAATCTCGGATATAAAATCCATTTCTGATCCCCTGCATTCGCATTATCAACCATAGCCTTGAAGATAAATCCCGAGAAGTTGAACGGCTTGTTGTATACCAACGCTAACATAGCAGAAGCCAGACTTCGGCTCATCCCATCCGTTCCACCTTTCCTATTCCCCAAGCAAACAATAATCACATGCATCAAATATCTCCAGACGCGTGTGAGATTCGCTTTTCCATACTGATCAGAGGGAATCCCAGGATATCCAATCCGTTGCATAGCTCCCGTAACGAAAATATGATCAAAACCGACAGGCATATCCGGTTGATCATTCAGCTGTAAAAGTTCCCGAATAGTCTGTTCTGTAATAGTGATCTCCGTACCAAGAACAGTAGAGACCAGTCGTCGAACGTCGTTATCCGTAACAACAGTCGCATTTCTCCAAAAAGGGTTGATCAGATTTCCAAACGCCATAGTGTTATCGGAAATGGCGTGGAATACCCTTGAACGTCTCAAAAACGCGATCATCTGACGATACGGTGCAGCTTTATCAGAAGTGTCAGTAAGGTAAGCAGCCGTATTGTGACGAGCTTCAAAAATCAAAGCCATATCTGCAAAAACAGAAACAGATTGCAACTCGAAAAAGGTTAGCAAAAATGTTACATTTTTAAGAAAAACCTTTTCAAACTTCCTGGAACTAGCGACGTAGCCACTGACGTCGCATTAACACATAGCGACGTAGAACTGTACGTCGCCTAAAATCAGAATAAATTGAAAAGCGACGTAAGGCTTGACGTCGCAGAAAATTCGAGCGACGTCAAGAGGGACGTCGCATTTTGCAATTTATTGTGAATTTAATCACATTTATAAAAGTAGCGACGTAGAGCGATACGTCGCGTAAGGCGTCGCAGTAAAAAGCGACGTAGGGAAGAGCGACGTAGGCAGTTAACAATAACTAGTTAGAGCGACGTAGGCCACTACGTCGCAGCTTACGTCGCACTGACGAACAGTCGTCCCCAACCCAGAAAACGTTAACCCTCAAATTTAGGGGTTTTCAAAATGGAACGCACTACAAGGTGCGGCTAACGATGGTGATCACAGAAATATAATTTATAACCAGTAATTTACACAATACACCATCTAATTAATCCATAAACTGAAACCCTTTTAACCCGTAAAACATACATAGCAATTATCGAAAAATTACACGGTAAACATGGGTTAGATTGGTACCTAAGTGTGCGGAATAACGAGTAGATGAAAACTACGTGAGTGAATCGGTATGAAAACGGCTACAAATCACGAAAATTGCTCGAAAAGTGCTACGTCGCAAATCGCCACTGGTACGTCGCAGGCTACGTCGCACGTGAATAGTGAATAGTGTGACATGTTACGTCGCGGTTGAGACTATATATAGTCTAACCCTAAAAGCGACGTAGACTGAGACGTCGCAGGCGACGTAGAGTGGGACGTCGCATTGAGCAGTTTTGATTCAATTTTGAATGTTTCAGAAACCGTTAACTCGTTATGTTAGCAAATAATTTCCAAATGACTTGTGACTTAGGAAAAATAACTTAGAATAAAATAAAGCATAAAAGTAAAAAATCTTTTTGATATTTTCTTTAATATTGCAAAAAGTAAAAAATTAACAAAATAAAATTACTAACACTCTATTTTTGGTGACGGAGTTGAGTTGTCTGATTAGGGATCATATCGGAATAACATGCATTTATTAGGAATAGTAAGTGTTATTTCGATCATCAGTATATTTTGTCCCCTTTAAATTTACGTGGCACATTTAAAACATCTGTTATAAAAATTATTTCAAAACGATTATTGGTATTGTTGTCCACCTAAACACGTTACATCCGTGTCTGTGAGTTAACCTTTTATTGTTAGTATGAATATTTCACCGTGGTCCCCACCATAGATATACCCCTATAACTTAGACATGAACATAGTTTCTAAATCTAGAAAGAATATAAGAGAATCAATTTTAAGAATCAAGCCAGCGGTGACAGGTCTGTACTTGCGTACAACAGAGCAACATAACTTGATTCAAGTGTAAGCAAAACCAAACGCAGTCAAACCAAATTTGTGGCGACCTTGTTTAGTACCTTAAATTTAAGACTTTGCAAGTGCATTGACTCACGTTTGCTTAGTTTTGAGAGTAAGCTGAATTGAGACCAGGTCTGCACTTACGTACAACAGAGGAAACAATCAGCATACTCCCCCAAAAGATCTCAGATATACAATCTAAAAATAGAAGTATGTCAAGCTATGCTAAGGAATTAAGACATAAAGTCGTACATCACAAGGTGTTTACCACATGATCATAGACAAGTATTTAAATTACTTCTTAATATCTCAGAGACCGGTGTGTATCATGCCTACCAATACATCGTATGATGAAGATAATTTAGATAAAAACTGTTTTAAGTGTGTCAGATAAACCTACTGACACATCCAAGATAAACCTTAAAATTCCATTTTGTGCATGTCACCCGATGTACTATCATATCCCAAGTTGTTTACAGACACAACTTCAACGTCTATTTTAAAGATGTAGCAACCTTGCGTTTTCTTTAATACTAAAGAGTATAAAGAGTGGCTGTTGCGAATTTTTTTTTTTTTTTTTTTTTTTTAAATTGAATTTAAAAACTTAAAAATCCAAGTCACAAATCATTTCTTTGACTGAAAGAACCTTAAACCTATCAGATTGACCAGTTCTATAAAACGTGATCGCAAAAAGGCTTTTGTGAAAAGGTCCGCACACTGCTTAAGGGTCTCTATATGTACGACATCTATAAGGTGTTTCTCAAAGCAATCCCGTATGAAGTGGAACCTAAGTTCAATATGTTTGGTCTTAGAGTGCTGTACGGGATTGTGAGTTATAGATATAGCAGCTGTATTATCAATGTAAATAGGAGTCATAGAGAGATTGAACCCGTAATCACGCAGCTGATGCTGAATCCAGAGAACTTGAGAACAGCAACTTGCAGCAGCAACATACTCGGATTCAGCTGTGGAAATAGCTACCGCAGTCTGCTTTTTGCACTGCCAAGAAACTAAGCGCGATCCAAGGAACTGACATCCTCCAGTAGTTGACTTCATATCTATCTTGCAGCCACCAAGATCCGAATCCGAATAGGCAGTTAACTCGAAGTTTTTCTCGTTTGAATACCATAGACCCAGAGATGGCCTAAAAGCGAGATATCCAAAAATGCGTTTTACTGCCTTCATATGAGACACCTTCGGATTTGCTTGAAATCGTGAGCAGAGAGAAACAGCAAACACTATATCTGGTCTTGAGGCAGTCAGGTACATGAGAGAGCCTATCATTGAGCGATAGTCTTTCTCCTTGCAATCTTCATCGTCCTCATTAGGTCCAAGATTGTGTCTTGCTTCAATTGGAGTGCCGTAGTGTTTACAGTTGAGCAATTCATATCGCTTTAACATGTCAGTGACATATTTTGACTGGTGGATATAAATTCCATTGTCAGATTGCTCAACCTGTAGTCCCAGAAAGAACGTGAGTTCCCCCATAGCACTCATTTCAAACTCAGATTTCATCAATCTTTCAAAATCCTTGCACAACTGATCATTAGTTGATCCAAAAATTATGTCGTCCACATAGACCTGCACAAGTAACAAATCCGCTCCTTCCCGTTTGATGAAAAGCGTGCTATCAATCTGTCCTCTGTCAAAACCATTCTTCAGCAAGTACTTGGCAAGTCGCTCATACCAAAGTCGAGGAGATTGATGAAGACCATACAAAGCTTTCTTCAGCTTGCAAACATGATTAGGATGCTTTGGGTCTTCAAAACCAGGAGGTTGACACACATAAATCACTGCGTCGACATCTCCGTATAGAAAAGCACACTTTACGTCAAGTTGATACACGCGGAATCCTTTAAATGAAGCATAGGCTAGAAAAATCCGAATTGATTCCAAACGAGCAACAGGAGCGAAAACTTCATCATAGTCAATACCTTCTAGTTGACTATATCCTTGAACTACTAGACGGGCTTTATTTCGAATAACAGCCCCACGATCATCCATTTTGTTACGGAAAACCCAACGAGTACCCGTCAAGTGAGCACCCTTGGGTAGAGGAACAATTTCCCAAACATTCATCTTGTTGCTGTAGTTCCTCCTGCATAGCCTCGACCCAAGATGGATCTTTTAAGGCTTGTTCAACCTTTTTAGGTTCAATTTGAGACAAATGACATGAATCAATATGAGCAATAAGTCCCAAAAGCTGCTGAGCTGAAGTCTGCTTTGCTTGTTGACGTGTTTGAACAGATGCATGAGGATCACCAATGATATTATCAATGGGGTGATCTTTATGTATACGAGTTTCTGGTATGGCACCTGGCACAAGATTCACACCCAGATTGTTCAAATCTCCCTCAGTTTCGGGAGAAGCAGCAGACTCAGGAATGGCTATCTCTTCTTCTTCTCCTTCATCTTCAGGAGAAAATAAGTGAGAGTAGGCCATTGTTTCCTCCATTTCATCTTCTTCTTGAGGTTCCTCTAAAGGAGGCATGTTTGGATCATATGGAAGCTCCTTTGTGTAGTTATAAAATGTTTTAGAAGGAGCAGCCGAAGATGATGGAGTAGGAGATGGTGTTGATGGTGGTGATTTGGTAGTTGTTTGTGGTTGTGTGGGTGGTTGTGTGGGTGGTGGTGAAGGTGTAGGTGTAGTTTGTGGAGGTGTAGGATTAGTCGGTGGAGGTGCGGGTGTTGCTTTGGGATTTGGGTTGGATGGTTTATTATTAACAGGTGTATCTTGAGTAAGATCAAGCTCATGAAGTATAGAAACCAATTCTTCCGTTTCATCTTCTTCCGGAATATTGAAAGAGTTGAAGAGGTTTCCATAGTTGAAAAACCAATCCGGACCCGTTCCTTGAGGAGGTTCCGTATACCTTAAACATTTCACTTCAAAATGCTCCTCAATCTGATTCGTTGATTTGTTAAAGACTCTTTTGTTCGGAGAGTTGACTGAATATCCAAGAAAAATCCCTTCAACAGCTTTATCACCAAACTTAGAGACCTTATCTTTTGTTATCATGATCAGGCATGGACACCCAAATGGTTCTAGGAACTGCAGATTTGGCTTACGGTTATTGAAAAGTTCATAACATGTTTTGTTCTTTTTCTTAACCGTGAGTACTCCGTTGAGAACATAACAGGCAGTATTAACTGCCTCAGCCCAGAAGATGATTGGTAACTTGGAGTCAGCTAACATAGTCCGAGCTGTCTCGATTATTGTCCTGTTCTTTCTTTCTGCAACTCCATTCTGTTGTGGAGTCCTCGGAGCACTAAATTGATGCTCAATACCTCTTGTAGCACAAAACAATTCGAGAGTTGAGTTCTTGAATTCAGTTCCATTATCGCTTCGTATCCTTTTCACCTTCAAGTTGCACAGATTTGCCAACTTGTCCAATAAATACACCAGAATCTCAGGAGTTTCCCCTTTTGTGGTCAAAAAGTAAACCCACGAAAACCTTGAGTAGTCATCAGTAACTACCAAGCAGTAAGACCGACCACCAATGCTCTTTGTAGAAACTGGACCGAAAAGATCCATATGAAGTAGTTCCAATGGAGCATTTATGGAATTCACCTGCTTAGACTTATGGGACTTCTTACGTAACTTTCCTTTTTGGCAAGAGATACAGTCATCCTTTAGAGCAAATGACTGTTTCGGAACTCCTAGCACTAGGTCATTTTTAGTCAAGAAATTCATTTTTCGGAAATGAATATGTCCCATTCGTCTGTGCCAAAGCAGTGATTCCTTTTCAGAAGCCTTAGACAAGAGACACGTATACTCGTTCGAGGTCTCAACAGTTCTCATGTTCAAAATGTATGTGTCATTCTTTCTTGGTGCTCTCAGTAACACCCATTCTTCTGGAATGACATACCCAGGCTTCAGTATCACGCACTCTGTCTTTGTGAACGCAGTAGTATAATCCTTATCACAGACCTGTGAAACACTTAGCAAGTTGTGCGTAAGCTGTTCTACGTAGTTCACATTTTCAAAACTAACATTGCCGTTAGTTAACGTTCCTCTTCCAGAAATGGTTCCCCCAGTATCTCCAGCAAAAGCAACATATTCTCCTGCGTATGGTTTAATATCCACAAGAAGAGATACATCGCCTGTCATATGTCGCGAGCAGCCGCTATCCAAATACCATTCACTATCTTTAACACGTTCTGACTGCTGCAACACACAAACGAAAGAAGATTAGTGAGAAACGGTGACCCAAGCCTTTACAGACTTAGGTCGACCGTGGTCATCAACAATAATCACGTCAGATAGGATTTTATCTTTAAACAAATTAGAATTTTTATCTGATGTGTTATTGTTGACGACTGAAGAGTCAACATCAGACTCTTTACGTTTCCAAACTTTTGAAGATTCGGAATTGGTAATCGAAGTAATGTTGGGCTTTTGAATTGGCAAAGATTTTTGCTCAACATTACTTGGTTTCGAAACAGGCTTGGGAGAGTTTGAGTAACGCCTAGGTGGAGATTTAGAAAAAGAGTTTCTATAAACAGATGTCCTAGGCATCTCTCTCCCATATCGCTGATTTGACAGCTTTGGACATTCACGGATTAAATGTCCTTGTTTCTTGCAGTAGAAACAAGAACGAGTCTCAACAAACGGTTGAGGCTGAGGAATTACCACAGGAGGTGGAGAAACATTTCTAGAGCATGAACATTGAGTACACGTCTTAGAAAATGTTTGTTTTGGTTGAGAGGTTGAAGTTGATGGTTTATCATACGAAACATTTTCATTTAATAATTTTCTTTGCACAATCTTTACAGGTGACTGTAAAGTTTGTTGTTTCGAGTTTAAAACCTTGGCTTTTCCTTTATTTGGTTGAATCTTAATTTCAGATTCAACCTTTGAAATCACTTTTTCAGGTTTAACTGCAACCTTCTTAACCTCAGGATACTCCTGATCCGTAATGTCCTCAATCTCAACAATCTCCTCAATAATAACAGGAGATTCATTCCTTAACTCAACACTCTCCTTAACACTAACAGGAGATTCATGCACAGACTTAACAAACGTTGGCAAGGGGTACTCTGGCCGCTTGGTTTTCTCCTTTGCCGGTTTGTTGTGTTTGGTCTCTTTAGCATCTTTAGCTTTTAGACCATAAAGCTTGGACCAATCAACTGGAATCTCTTCAAAGCCTTCCTTAGCAGGCAGGGGACAGTGAGTAGTAGGAGGAGGGACTGAGTGGTATCCCAATCCCGCATTCTTTTTCCCACTAGTACCATGCTTGCTAAGAATTTCATTAAACACAACCGTTGAGGAATTTGAACCTAAGATTTTACTCTTATAATTCTCATACTCAGCTTTTAAATCTGTAAGTTCTTTCTTTAGTAGTTCAATTTCAACAAGATAGCTTTTAATGGCATCTTCTTGACTAAAAACCTTAGATTTATATTTCTGAGTATCTAACCGATGAGCCTCAAGATGTTTTTCATAAAGTTTCTCATTAGCTTTTAAGAAATTATTTGACTCGGTTAATTTTTCATTCTTTTTCCTCAACTCAGCGGTCTCTGTCTGATATGCCTTTAGAGATTCAGTTAACTTAATGCATGAAATACAATTTAACGGTTCATCAGGTACCTCATTCACAATGTGAGCCATCAGACACTGTTGGTAATGCTGGGAGACAGGCGTCCAATCTTGACTTGTAGGCTCAAAAGCAATCAGGGCATTATCAGCAGGCCCTTTCTTAGAAACTTCCATTTCTTTGGCCTTTGGAGGAGTAGAAGGTGTTGTGAATCCCGATGCTGGCATTTTGGGTTTCTCGCACTCCCTGGCGAAGTGACCCAAATTTTGACAATTGTAACATCGGACCTTACTCTTGTCAAATCCGAAGCCAGTCTTTCCATCACCTTCCAAGCTTTTACGCCCTGTCCTCTGCAAGAACTTTTGAATTCTTCGGGTGATCATTGCCACATTCCAAGTTAAATCCATTTGCTCCAGATCATCTTCATCAAGCTGAGCATAGTCTTCCTTAGTCAGCTCCAAAGTAAGATTTGGTTGAGTAACCAAATCCTTGTATGAGCTTAAGAAAGCTGTGTAAATGGCAGCTTGCTCCTGAATAGCATGTGAGACTTGAACCTGTTGTTGATTTGAAGAAGGTCCAGTCATGAAAACAGAATGAATCCCATTGGAAGAAGAAGAAGAGGTTGATGAAGCATTTGTATTTGTCACGAAGGCGACTCCAGATCCATAAGTCTTTCCAGAGTTGATCTGAACACCATACACACTAGGATTCTGAACAGCAGCACCAGACCTAGTTTCTTTCTTCTTAATCTCCATCGCGTGAGCTTGAAGATCCCCTATCAACGTATCCAAAGACATGTTTGCAAGTTCTTCAATTTCTTTTAAAAATTGAACTTTAACATCCCAAGAACTTGGCAACACATCCAGTAGCTTCTTATTTACTTCAATTGAAAGAAAAGTATAACCCCCTTCAAACAACTCACCAACTAACCGTGAGTACCTAGTGAATAAAGAAGTCATGTCTTCGTTAGGAAGGATGTCAAAGATATCATACTGTTTCTTAATCAGTTCGAGCTTGGCTTCCTTGTACTTATCATTTCCTCCACAACGAGTTTCAATTGCCTTCCACAGATCAAAGGCTGTTTCATGAGTTCTGAAAAGCCAAAGAACATCCTTGGTTAGACACATTTTAATCATTGAAAAAGATTTTCTTTCAGTATCAAAATCTTTCTTCTCCTCGGGAGACATCGCTTTATAGGTCTTAGCAGGACGAATACCACGGTATTCTCCTTCAGCTAATGGAGGTACATAACGCTCACGTAATGGTCCCCATAATTCTGGACAATGAAAATCAATGTATTGCTCAACTCGGTCTCTCCAGTACACGTAATCCATGTCCGCAGTAAATAGTGGAGGCTTATTACTTGAACCTATGTCATTACTTTGTTTAATCATTTCTCTCAGTCCTCTAATATCCTCTTTATCAGCTGCCATTGTAATTACTTAATCGAAAAACAAACTTCTGATCTTAGCGACGTAGGTGAGTACGTCGCACAAAGATTATGCGACGGCGAGAGGTACGTCGCAAAAAGCAAAGGATTCAATTAAGAATCAGAAATATGCGACGTTGAGAGGTACATCGCAGATGACGTCGCAGAGGACGTCGCAGAATCACACTATGCGACGTTGAGAGGTACGTCGCAGATGACGTCGCAGAGTACGTCGCACAGACTAATTATAGTCCAAATTACTACGTCGCACGCGACGTCGCAGCAGACGTCGCAGGTAACGTCGCAAAACGCGCTGAGCAGCGGCCACAAACCCTAAAAACGAATTTTTAACCCTAAAATCAAAACCACGAATGTCGAACGACAGAAACCTTCAATAATCCCAGTAATAATGATCGAAAACCTGTAAAAACACAAAACAAACGTAATAAACACGAAAACACACGAATATCACGTCCTTTTAAATCCCAAACTCGATCCGAATCGCCAAAACGAGCACTTTCTGCTCTGATACCAGTTGTTTGTCCCTTACTTAGAATCTATACGGCACCGAGTCACTCAATCGTTTGCGGAATCAACGATTAAGTTATCACACGAACACAATGAATAATCAAACACAATAAATATGAAACCAAACGTTATATTATTGCTTATGGTCGATCAGATTATAGAGATTTTCGACAAATTATGTTTAGGGTTTCGTCTACCCTAAAACAGAAAACACAAAACGTTTAAATACAAAACTGGCACCTGCGACGTCGCACGCTACGTCGCAGGCCCAAGCCCATGCGACGTTGGCTAAATCGCAGGCCCAAAACCTGACGTCGCACCTGCGACGTTACACGCTACGTCGCAGGAGTCAGGAAACACAAATCTAAATACAAACTACGAGCTAGACCAACTGACAGACACTAAACATGTACCAACAATGGATCCTAGCCTTAATTTAGAAAATAGGGTAAATAATTAAGGAATATTCAAACTAACTAAAACTGTTTTATCTCATAGATGGCTAATTTAAATGGTGAAAATCCTCTCGTCCCCAATCCCGCACACAACTCAAACTTCTCACTACTCTCAGTTCTTGGGAGGGAAAGACTAACCGGTCCAAATTATATGGACTGGATGCATAACCTAAGGTTTACCTTGAGGTACGAGAATAAGGAGTATGTTCTCGATGAGCAGATTCCCATAATTGATGAAGAATCAACCCAAGAGGAGATTGAGGCACACCGGAAACATTATGATGATGCGAATAAAGTGTCTTGTATCATGGCATCTTCCATGAGCCCTGAACTGCAAAAGACTTTTGAAAACACTTGGGCTTATGAAATGAACCAACAGCTGAAAGAAATGTTTCAGGCTAAGGCAAGCAAAGAATGCCTTGATGTGGTGAAATCCCTCATGGCATGCAAGCCCAAACCTGGAGTTTCTATCTGTGCTTTCGTCTTAGAGATGAAAGGGTACTTTGATAGGTTGGAGTCATTGAACATGGTATTTGACACAGAGTTTTCCATCGCCATGATTCTATCCAGTTTGCCAGCTATCTACAATCAGTTTGTAATGTCATATCAGATGAATATGAATGAGAGAGAAGGCTCAATAATGGAACTCCATAATTTACTGCAAACTGCTGAACAAGGAATCAAGAAAGATGATGTGTCCTCTGGCTCAGCAGCTCCTGTGTTGACTGTTGGTCAAAATGCAAAGAAAAGAAAAAGGTTAAATTCAAATTGGAAAAGGAAGACTACTGACGGAAAGTCCGTTCGCAGGTCTAAGAAAGGGACCGATTCTGAGATTGCACATGTAAGTGACCCGAAGGAAGCAGTGTGCTTCTACTGCAACACTAAGGGACATTAAAAGCGTAACTGCCCAAAATACCTGAAGGATCTTGAAGAAGGAAAGGTTGAGAAGAGTACTCACTCAGGTATATTTATGATCGAACTCCATAATACTACAACTTCTAATTCATGGGTTCCGGATACAGGGTGTGGTAATCACATTTGCACTGTATTGTAGGGACTAAAAGAAAGTAGAAGTGTGAAGCATGGAGAGCTCAACTTAGTTATGGGAAACAAGGGAATTGTACCTGTGACGAAGATTGGAAGATTTGAGCTCATGCTGAATTCTGGAGTTAGGATAGATTTAAATAATTGCTATTATTCATCAGAAATGACTAGAAACATTATTTCATTTTATACTTTGTATAAAGATGGTTATCATTTTTCCTTTGAAATGGAAATGGAGACATTTTGGTTCATTTAAATGATTGTTTTATTTTTAAAGCTTCTCCTTACAAAGGCATATATGAAAATGTTGAATGTGTTAGCAATGCTATTTTAAATGTTGATTCGTCTAATGAAATTGATAAATCCAAGTTGTGGCATTATCGTCTAGGGCACATAAACAAGAAACGCATCGCCCAACTCCAAAAGGATGGAGTGTTGGAATCATTCGACCTCAAATAGGATGATGTATGCGAATCTTGTTTATTAGGCAATGTGACTAAATCACCATTCACTGGATCATGTGAAAGAGGTGAATGACTATTGGATTTGGTACATACAGATGTATGTGGACCATTCCGATGTGCTACAAAAGATGGAAATAGATACTATGTTACATTTACTGATGACTTCAGCAGATTTGGACATGTTTATTTGATCAAACATAAGTCGGATACTTTTGAGGTATTCAAAAGATATCAAAACGAAGTAGAGAATCAACTGGGCAGAAAGATAAAGGTTTCTCCGATCCGATAGGGGAGGAGAGTACCTTAGTATCGAGTTTCTCGATCATCTTAGAAACTATGGAATAGTTTCGCAATTGACTCCTCCTAGAACACCGCAGCTTAATGGTGTTGCTGAGAGGAGAAACAGAACTTTGTTAGACATGGTTCGATCTATAATGAATCGAGCAACACTTCCAATCAGTTTCCGGGGTTATGCATTAGAAACAGACGCCCATATCTTAAATCAGATACCCACTAAGAAAGTTTCAAAGACACCTTATGAGATGTGGAAGGGAAAGAAACCTTCTCTTGGTCACATCAAAATCTGGGGTTGTGAAGTTTACGTTAGACGGGAAACTCAGGACAAACTAGACTCCAGATCTGAAAAGTGTCTTTTCGTCGGTTATCCACAAGAGTCATTTGGATATTTATTCTACAGACCCAAGGAAAATGTGGTCTTTGTAACTCGAAGAGGAGTGTTCCTTGACAGTGGGAGTAAAATTGATCTTGAAGAAATTCAAGAATCTACCGATGAAGAACCTATAATAAACACTGACGTTCAACAAGAGGTGGAAACACCTGTTGAACCTGAAGATACATCCTTACCCGTTCGTAGATCTAGTAGAGTTAGCAATCCTCCTGAGTTCTATTATGGTTACTAAATAGAAGAAGCGGATAAGATAAGTGATAGTACACTTGGTGAATTAGATGAGCCTGCTAACTACAAGGAAGCGATGGCAGGCCCTGAGGCTGCTAAATGGAAGGAAGCTATGAAAAGCGAAATTCAGTCCATGTATGACAATCAAGTTTGGAATTTGATTGACACTACACCCGGTCTTAAGACGGTGGGTTGTAAGTGGATCTTCAAGAAGAAGACAAACATGGATGGGAAAGTACACACTTATAAAGCTAGGTTGGTAGCAAAGGGCTAAACTCAAACCTAGGGGATTAATTATGAGGAAACCTTTTCACCAGTAGCTAAGATTAAGTCAATTAGGATTATGCTAGCCATAGCTACATTTCATGACTATGAAATTTGGCAAATGGATGTCAAAATCGCTTTCCTTAACGGGAAACTGACAGAGGATGTGTTCATGACACAACCGGAAGGTTTTGAAAATGCAAAGTATCCTAATAGAGTATGCAAGCTTGGAAAGGCCATTTATGGACTTAAACAAGCCTCTCGTAGCTGGAATATCTGCTTCCACTAAAAGGTCACAGAGTTTGGATTTTCTAGAAGTAAAGATGAGTCCTGTATATATGTCAAGTTCAGTGGGAGCATTGTAGTATTCTTAGTATTGTATGTGGATGATATACTGCTCATAGGAAATGATATCCCAACTTTACAAGGTGTAAAGGAATGGTTGGGAAAGTGTTCCGCTATGAAAGATCTTGGAGATGCAGCATATATCCTTGGTATAAAAATTTATAGAGATAGGTCAAAACGTCTCATTGGACTCAGCCAGGATACGTACATAGATAAAATATTGAAAAGATTCAATATGGAGAATTCTAAGAAAGGGAACTTACCCTTGAATCATGGCATTAAGATCAGTAAGGATCTATGTCCAAAGTCTGAACAAGAATTGGACAGAATGAGTCGAATCCCATATGCTTCGGCTATAGGATCGATCATGTATGCCATGACGTGTACAAGGACTGATGTCTCGTTTGCTTTGAGCTTAGTGAGTCGACATCAGCAGAATCCTGGAGAAGGTCATTGGACAGCTGTAAAGAATATTCTTAAGTATTTAAGAAATACTAAAGACAGGTTCTTGGTTTATGGTGGAGAAGAAGAACTTAGAGTAACGGGTTATAGTGATGCTAGTTTCCAAACAGATAGAGATGATTGTCGATCACTGTCTGGTTGGGTATTCCTACTGAATGGGGGAGCGGTGACATGGAAAAGTTCTAAGCAAGATACAGTAGCAGACTCTACATGTGAGTCTGAGTACATTGCGGCTAGTGAAGCGGCAAAGGAAGCTATCTGGATAAGGAATTTCATTGGAGATCTTGGAGTTGTTCCAACGGTACAAGATCCTATTGCTATATTCTGTGATAACGAAAGTGCGGTTGCCTTGAGTAGAGAACCCAAGGATCACGGAAAGTCAAAGCACATTGAAAGGAAATACCATTTTGTTCGAAAGAAAGTCGAAGAAGAACATGTAATTGTGAAGAGCATAAGATCAGAGGATAATCCAGCTGATCCTTTCACAAAGCCTCTAGGAAAGTCCAAGCACGATGAACATGCTAGGAGCATAGGTTTAAGAGATAATGTAAAGTTTTAGTTGATTCGTTTGAATTTGAAACGTTATAAACAATGATAGAAACTGTAATAGGCTTGGTGATTAATAGTGGAGATTTTAATAGGAAGGAGTTCTACCATTTACTATTGTTTGTCGTTGTGTTTCAGTTTTGCATGTTTAGACACCACTTCCAGAGTAATAAGTTCTTACTCAAACCTCCTCAGTCGATCACACTATAGGAAGTATGTGGTGAATTAAGACTATCATGGAGTGTTAGTAGATGTCTATGGAGATAGACATGGCATGGAGATTGCTGCAACACTCATGGGTACTTAATGGGGATTTAAGTATAGGAGAAACCCGCACTTAAAGAGATCACTTCATGGATTAAATCACGAGTGATTTTAAGATGATAATATCTTCTATTCTGAAAATGGAGATACGTGAGTATCTAGTTCTTCGAGTCTGTTATACTATAGTCTATTCAAACGCTATGCGTAAATGCCAGTTATAAAGGGTATACTAGGTATGATATGATAAGTTGACTAGTGCTATGTAGTCGATATTTATTTGTTGCTTTTGCCTAAAATGGAAAAGAGATATCATGGGCCCTCTGATGATTAAAGTTTGACTTAAAAAGTGCTAGGCCTGGCCGAGACTAAAGTGATAGTTCAGTAGTCTCATATAGTCAATATAATCGGAAATCGGAAAACATATATGAATCTTGAGATTGATTATAATCCATGTCTCGGTTCATAAGATATCGTGAAACAAAGGAATGGTAGATCACTTATCTAAAGGACTAACTCTAAAGATGAGATCAGAGTTTGGCAGTTGCTTGGATGCACACTTTACATAGTTAATGAGATATAGGCTTAAGACCAATAGTAGTTGATGATTTGTCCAAGTGGGAGACAGTTGGAATAGTGTCCAATATCATAACTAATTGGTGAGACTATCATTAATGGTAAAGTCCTTTTTGGGTTGCCCTCAATAAACAGTCAAGAGAAAGATGAAGGATAATATTAATAGTATTAATATTATATTGTTTAATTAATTAATAATAGTTTATTAATTAGAAATTAAAAGTAATTAAATTTGGCGGAAGATTTCATAATCTGATCCAACCGCCGGTTGGAAGGTCCAACCGCCGGTTGGAAGGTCCAACCGTCGGTTGGAAGGTCCAACCGCCGGTTGGGATTAGGGTTTCAAGGCGGTGGAAGTCGCAGACTTGGAGTCTAAGACTAATAGCTCCAACCGCCGGTTGGAAGGTCCAACCGCCGGTTGGATGTCGAATTCAGTAAACCTTAGGGTTTCTTCCATAACTATAAATAGGGACATCCTATACCTTCATAAACATACGAATGAGATACGAATTTTCTGAGAATTTCAAAATTTGACTTTCTCTTGGGTTTTTGGGTGTGAAGCATTAGAGGTATTCTACTTTGGGTACTTGCCTCCAAGTAACGAAGCTCTGCTCGTTGTTCTACGCGTGAGAAATAGGTTTTCTCTTAAGGTTAGTGTTTTCCTTATATTCTCCTTTTCTAATTTATTCATTTTACTATGTTGTTAAAGTTAAAGATCCCTTAGGGTTTTAGTTTCCTAATTGCCTTAGATTATTTAAAGTTTTGTTATTCCGCTACGTGTATAATAATCTAGTTAGGGAATAGAAAACCCAACACGGAACACCTCTGTAGAAGATTTTATTTCCGAGTTTGATCGACACCGAATGAGATGCGCTGTGGCTGAAGAAGAAGAACAGGTAATTGCTCGTTTTTTAGGTGCGTTGAGGCCCGAGATTTCTGACGTGGTACAATTACAATCGTATTGGTCCTATGCTGATGTATGTCGATTGGCCCTTAAAGTTGAAAAATAGTTAAAGAACAAAGGGCGATATACAGGAAATCGATTCTCCCCTTCACCTCGAATTACCCCAACAGCATCCAATAAGGCATCTACATCAAAACCCAAAACCCCAAATACTTCAGCAGCCCAACGTGTCATTCGATGTTTTAAATGCCAAGGAATAGGTCATGTCGCCAAAGAATGTCCCAACAAACAGATGGTGACTTTAACCGAAGAAACAACACCTGTATATGATACTGATAATGAGGAAGAAGTGAGTGAGGTAGAAGATGAGGTTGTGTATGCTGATCATGGTGATGCCTTGATCACACAACGTGTCCTCAACGCGGCGGTGTCGCAAGCTGTTGATGACATTTCCTGGTTGCAAAATAATATATTTCGAACCAAATGTACAACAAAAGGGAAAGTATGTAGCATAATAATTGATGGGGGCAGCTGCGAAAACATGGTGGCAACAAGTATGGTTGAGAAACTGGGTCTCAATGTCGTAGACCATCCGGAACCGTATCAACTTACTTGGCTAAAAAAGGAAATCTCATTAAGGTTAGTAAACGTTGTCTTGTTCATTTTTCGATTGGGAAAAAGTATAATGATGAAGTATGGTGCGAAGTAATTCCCATGGATGCGTGTCATATTTTGTTAGGAAGACCTTGGCAATTTGATACTTTTCGTGAGTTATATAAAGATGATCCATATTTTCAAGTTATTTGGAACCAATGTCAAACTCAGCCTTTTCAAGATTTTTCGAAGCATGACGGATACTTTTTTAAGGGTGCTCGTGTGTGTGTCCCTTTGAGTTCATTACGGGATTCGATTGTTTTAGAAAGCCACGCTGGGGGTCTTGCGGGTCACTTTGGGAGGGACAAAACCTTGGACTTAATCCGTGGTCATTTTTATTGGCCCAAGATGGAGCGAGATGTTTCACGTATTATTGCACGATGTCGGGTTTGTCATGTCGCCAAAATCCACCATACTAATGCAGGTTTGTACACCCCACTCCCTGTCCCCGAGGCTCCATGGGAGGACGTTAGTTTGGATTTTGTAATGGGATTACCTCGAACCCAAAGGCAGAAAGATTCAATTATGGTAGTCGTTGACAGATTTTCTAAAATGGCCCATTTCGTGCCTTGTTCCAAAACATACGACGCAAGTCAGATTGCAAGGTTGTATTTTTCTGAGATCGTTAAACTTCATGGAGTCCCAAAGACCCTAACTTCAGATCGAGATGTCAAATTTGTGAGCCATTTCTGGCGCACACTTTGGAAATTTATGGGTTTAAAGTTGCAATTTAGTAGCTCCCACCATCCTCAAACGGACGGTCAGACCGAGGTGACCAACCGGAGCTTGGGAAATCTGTTGCGTAGTCTCATTGGTGATAACCCCAAGCAATGGGATCTTACACTTGCTCAAGCCGAGTTTGCATATAATCGTTCAACTAATCGCACAACTGGAACGAGTCCATTCATGATAGTTTATGGGTGAAATCCATTTACTCCACTTGACTTGACACCGATTCCACTTATTGAACATGCTAGTATTGAGGGTGAAGATCAGTCCAAACAGATAAAAGAAATCCACCAAAAAGTGCGTGATCAAATTATTCGACATAATGCACAGTATCATAATCGAGCCAACAAACGTCGAAAGCAGGTTTTATGCAAAGAAGGTGATCTCGTATGGATTCACTTACGAAAAGAGCGTTTCCCTGCGGGGCGTTTCGGGAAATTGAAACCACGTGCTGATGGACCTTTTCGAGTTCTCAAGCGAATCAACGACAATGCGTATAAAATTGAGCTTCCTGGTCATTATAATGTGTCAGCCACCTTCAATGTAGCTGATTTGTCTCCGTACGTTGGCTCTAGTGATGATGAAATGGACTCACAGGAAGGTGTCTTTCAAGGTGAGGAGGATGATGCAGGGGTGATATCGCGTAAAAAGTCATGTTTTTACCACCGATATCTCTCTCATTCTGGAACAATACTTTGCATTTAGACTCAAATAATGCACAAATCAGTGATATTATGCCAAGAAGGTCAAAATGAAGTTGCACGAGAAAAATCAAGCAAAACGACCGGAAAACGAAGATTACAATTGAAGATTCAAGGCATCAAAACAAGATTTAGAGACAAAGTGCCCACCACTGAGATTTGTCTTATCCAAGATGTTCGTTTTCAAAATACGAATCCAACAGAAGAAGAATCGACAAAAACGGAAGAAGAATAAAGATTCTACGTACGCCGGAAGATTCAAACGATTCGTACGACACATCTAAAGTTCAGAGATATATTTTTGGGATTTATTTTCATTAAAGTCTTCGTTTTTGAAAAACGAATCCAACGCAAAAAGAATCAACTAAAACGGACGCATAACGAAGAAGATACGCACGAATCAAGAAACGAGCAAAAAAAAGCGAACCGGGGCGGCAGCACGGCGTACTAGGCCGGCCACCAGGCCCCCGGTGCCAGCCACCTGCCCCCCATCCCATTTCCGCTTTTTGGTCCTTGCGCGTACCTGGTGCACCACCTTTACGTGCTTTTTGGTACCCGGTGCACCACCTTTTTCAACTTTTACTAATGTGTTCCTTGGAGTGCTAAAATGAGTCAACTCTTACCTATAAACAGAGTCCCTAAGCCTTCATTTGAACATACACCTTCTTTGCTACACCTTTCCTAGCTTATTTTTCTTACTCTAGAAATAAGCTCCTATTTTCTCTCTCTACATTCTTTCTTTAGATTAGTTTTTACTAGTATTTAAACTAGTTTAGGAGTTTTATTAGAAGTAGAAGGAAAGTACGGAACGCGTTGTAATCTTCGGTGTATGCTCGGAATTGTGTCAATTAATTCAAGTCTATTCTCTCTCGCATTTAATCCTGGTTCTTTCTATCCTTATCAATCTTAATTAATTACGTTTATATTGATTATGCTAGATTTAGTTATTACCATGATTAGAGAGTAGTATATTTGTTGTGTTTGCTTGCGATGTAGTTAGTTAATTATGGGATGATTTATAATTAAATATTAAAGATCGGTAGTATTGCTTTGATCGTCTTATTGCATGTTCTTGTTTGATTGTTGCCTTAGGATCATCATAGTAGTAAAATATAAATGGTCTTAATTATCGTAAAGTAATATGAAGGCCCCTATTCGACTGTTACTCGATATAGTACTGGAAACACTTCAAGGTGGAGTACAAATTTATGAAAGTCAAGGAACGACCGAAGGTAGTCATACTACGAAACGGTACAATATTACGAAGTAGTATGACGGCCCCTATTCGACTGTTACGCAGTATAGCGTTGGAAATACTTCACGTGTAGTACAAATACGTGGAAGCTGCGTAACGACCGAAGGTAGTTATATTACGGACTAATATATATAAAATGAGAAACCTAGTTTAAATAACCTTTCTAATAGACTTTTAAACTTCAAATTAATCCATCGACTTTCCACCAATAAACGTGATTACAACACATTTTTAACGACGTCCAATTAAAAGGTAGTCAGTCATCTGTGTCAATATAATTTGTCAAAGGTATGAAACTATGAAACCGCAAGGCTACATGGGGGATTATCATAGGACAAGACATGACCAAGGTTTGAAGCGGCAGAACCACTTTAAGTGAGGAACGCTGTGGATAATTAGGGGATTTATTGGGTAGTCTTAAGCAAGGGCTGGTTTATAGTCATAATTGAACTTTTTAAATATACGAATCTGTTAGGATGACGAGGAATCGTTATATGATTCAGTTTTGTCTAATACCTTAAGATTTTGTTCCCGTTCATATGAAAGTATTATTAAACCATAATTAAGATTTTGCTTATTATTCTAAATACTTTGTAATGTTACCATAACCTAGCTCCCGGTGTGACATGCTAATGGGATTTTAATTAGTAGGGAATCTAGTGTTTACATACAAGTATTCAAGAATGATAATTAACTAATATCTTTCAAAACAGTTTCTCCAAATATCATCCCGTAACTTAATTAACGAAGTCTCAGCAAACACTATCTTCATTTTATCTGCTTTATCTTTTATTTTAATTTTGCTTTTATTTATTTACTTGCCTAAGTTAGTTAATAGAAAAACCAAAACTCCCCCACTATTTTATAAACCCTTCACTAGTTTGAAAGCCCTCATCTGCCACGCCTTAGTTTCAATTCAGTCGGTTTGAAGAACGACTCTAGGTCATACCTACCACTTGCTCACCCTTAGGATTAGCAATGTTAGGGAAAACTTAGGCCCCGCAATTACAAATTTAAAACACCCACTGATGCCTGTCGCCGGTAGCCGGTGCAACGACAAAGGGTAAGTAATTTCCCTTACCGACCGCTGGTGGCGCATCAAGGGGCATCTGATCATGATCTCAATATGGTTATTTGACGTCTCAACATGCATGGCTACAAGACACTTCAAGTTGGTTGACTTTATTTGCATTTTATTTAGTTATTTGTTTACAAATAAAATATTGATTAGGAAATTATATTCCTACTCAATTTAAGTCTACAAGAATAGGAAAGTAAGTCTAGACTTATTTTGGATTGATTTTTACTTTTCATATAAGTATTCTATGTCTTTGGCATTATAGGCAGTTTTTGAGTTTATTAATAAATAACCCTACGGGAAGTTTTGTTCGAGTTCTTTTGATCTTTCGTGTTTGGCCATTTTCGATTAGCGATTCGCATCATTTTATCGGATTGTTGAACAAGATGGATCGTGATTCTCTTTGGAGGAGCCGCATAAGGAAACGGAGGGGGATCAGAAAGTTTCAGAGTTCGAGACTTGGAAAGACAAGACTCGAGGTCGAGTCTTTTCCAAGAGGGGGGAATGATGCAGGGAATGCTTTCGGCCTCCAGCTCCTTTGGCTTAGCAGCCGGTTCTTCGGTTAACATGTGAAATCGAGTGTCAATGATGATTTGAGAAATTGAAGGGTCCAACATGACAATTATTCATTGTCATATCCTATCTTTTATATTTAGTATTTTTTGATGCAATTTGTGTGTCTGTCAGTTGGTCTAGCTCGTAGTTTGTTTTGCTATTAGTTTTGAGTTTCCTGACTCCTGCGACGTTGTCTGTAACGTCACAGGTGCGACGTCAGGTTTTGGGCCTGCGACGTAGTCAACGTCGCATGGGCTTGGGCCTGCGACGTCGTGTGCGACGTCGCAGGTGCCAGATTTTGTATAAAAACGTTTTTACGTTTTCTGTTTAGGGTTGACGAAACCCTAAACGCCATTTGTCAAAATCCCTGTAATCTGATAGACTATAATCGAATATACAACGTTTGGTTTGATCATTATTGTGTATTGATTGTTCTTGTGATTAGTTCGTGATATAATTGTTATTTCCGCTAGCAATTATATAGACTCGGTTTCGTTAGATCCAAGTGTAAGGGACAAACAACTGGTATCAGAGCAGTGATTTGCTCGTTTTTGACGTATCGGATCGAGTTCGGGATTAAGAGGCATAATACTCATATTATCTTGTGATTATTACGTTTTTTTTTTTTTTTTTTTTTTTTGGTATTTTTACAGGTTTTTCGATCAAGGTTTCTGGGAATATTGAAGGTTTTCGTCGATCTTTGTTCGTGGTTTTCGATTAGGGTTAAAAAATTTCGATTTTAAGGTTTTTAGCCGCAGCAGCACGTTTTGCGACGTTACCTGCGACTTCAGCTGCGACGTCGCTTGCGACGTTATTGATTTTGACTTTGAGTAGTCTTTGCGACGTAAAGTTGCGACTTCGTTAACGACGTCGTTGTTTTGACCTCAAGTGTTTCTGCGACGTCCTTCTGCGACGTACTGTGATTTTGCGACGTCTTCTGCGACGTAATACTCAACGTCGCTTGTCTCTGATTCTTAATTGAATCCTCAGTTCTCGCGACGTCACTCACGCCGGTGCTAATACCTTGTGGGACGTCGCTAGTTTCATATTACTTCTTTAACTTAAACATTACAAATGACTACTGATAAGGAAGATATTAGAGGAATAAGAGAGATGCTTAGACAGAGCAATGATATTGGTTCTAGCAATAAACCTCCGTTCTTTGGACCGGATTTGGACTATGTATATTGGAGAGATAGATATGAACAGTATATAGACTTCCACTGTTCAGAACTTTGGGGACCTTTAAAAGAACGATATGTAGCTCCGGTGGCTGAAGGAAATTATCGTGGTGTTCCTCCAGCTAAAACATACAATGCTATGTCACCTCAAGAGAAAAAGGAGTATGAAATAGAAAGAAAGGCTCATTCTTCTATTTGTATGTGTTTGCCAAAGGATATTATGAGACTCTTTAAATCTCATGATACAACTTATGATTTGTGGAAGGCAATTGAAACAAGATGCGGTGGAAATGAAAAGTACAAGGAGGCCAAGCTAGAATTAATCAAAAAGCAGTATGATATATTTGACATCATTCCTAATGAGATGACTTCCAGTCTATTCACCCGATACTCACAATTGGTTAGTGAGTTAAATGAAGGAGGATACAATCTCCCTGCACTTGAGGTAAACAAGAAATTGTTGGATGTGTTGCCAAGTGCTTGGGATGTGAAGGTCCAATTCTTAAAGGAAAATCCAGAATTACAAAGGATGACTTTGGACCAATTGATAGGTATTCTACAAGCTCATGCAATGGAATTGAAGAAGAAAGAATGCAAGTCAAGTGGATCTGTACAAAATCCCACAATTTATGGTGGACAAGTCAATACTGGCAAGAGTTATGGTGGAGTGGCATTTATAACAGATACCAATTCATCTTCTTCTTTTTCTTCTGGAGGTCAACATACAGCCTATCTCTCTGGTACATCTCAAGGAAATCAACAACAGGCTCCAGTCTCACCAGCAATACAAGAGCAAGCTGCTATTTATACAACTTTTCTGAGCTCTTACAAAGATTTGGTTACTCAACCAAACACAACTTTGGAGCTGATCAAGGAGGATTACGGACAACTGGATGACGATGATCTAGAACAAATGGACTTGAATTGGAACATTGCTATGATAATAAGAAGGGTTCAAAAATTCTTGCAACGGACTGGACACAAGAGTTTAGAAGGCAATAAGAAGTCAGGATTTGGTTTTGATAAAAGCAAGGTCCGATGTTATAACTGCCAGAATTTGGGTCATTTCGCTAGGGAATGAGAGAAACCTAAGATGCCACCATCGGGTCTTACTCAGCCTGATCCTCCAAACGCGAAAGAAGAGGTCAAGTCGTTAGCTGTGGATAATGCTTTGGTTGTTTTTGAGCCAACTACTCATGACTGGAATGCGGAGGCAGCAAAGTTTCAACAGTGTCTGACGGCTCACATTACACCTGAGGTACAAAATGAACCAATTGAACCTTTAAACTGTATCTCATGCATTAATCTAACTGAATCTCTGAAGGCTTTTCAAAAGGAAAACCAAGAGTTGCGAGATAAAGTTGCAAAACTTAATGAGTCAAATAGGTTTTTGAAAGAAAATGAAAAACTCTATGAAAAACATATTGAAGCTCATAAGTTTGATACTCAAACTTATAAAGCGAAAGTTTTTAGTCAACAGGATGCAATTAAAAGTTATCTTACTGAAATTGAACTGTTAAACAAAGAGTTTTCTGACTTAAAAACTGAGTATGGAAATTATCAAGATAAAATCTTGGGTTCATCCTCTGCAACAATGATCTTTAATGAAATTGTTAGCAATCATAAGCCTGATAGGAAGAGTAAGGGAGGAAAAGGATTAGGTTTTGTTGAAATAGCACCTCCTACTACTTATACTCCTTTACCTGTTAAGGAAAACCCTGATGAGATTCCTGTTGATTATGCTAAGTTATTGGGTATCAAGGGTAAAGTGGCTAAAACTAACAAACCGGAGAAGGAGAAAACCAAGAGGCCAGAGTATCCCTCTCCTAAGTTTGTTAAGCCAATGAATGGATCTTCTGTTAGTGCTGAGGAGATTGTTAAGCAAAAGAATGAATCTCCAATCTGTTTTGAGGAGATCGTTGAGATTGAGGACATTACGGATCAGGAGTATCCTGAAGTTAAGAAAGTTGAAGTTAAAACTAAAAAAGCGGTTTCAAAAGTTGAACCTGAAATTAAGGTTCAACCAAATAAGGGAAAAGCCAAGGTTTTAAATTCGAAACAACAAACTTTACAGTCACCTGTAAAGATTTTGCATCATAAAGTAGTAAATGAAAAAGTTTCGTATGATAAACCTTCTACTTCAACCTCTCAACCAAAACAAACATTTTCTAAGACATGTACGCAATGTTCATGTTCTAGAAATGTTTCTCCACCTCCTGTGGTAATACCTCAGCCTCAACCGTTTGTTGAGACTCGTTCTTGTTTCTACTGCAAGAGATAAGGACATTTAATTCGTGAATGTCCCAAGCTGTCAAATCAGCGCTATGGGAGAGAGATGCCTAGGACATCTGTTTATAGAAATTCCTTTTCAAAATCTCCACCTAGGCGTTACTCAAAATCTCCGAAGCCTGTCTTGAAGCCAAGTAATGTTGAGCAAAAACCTTTGTCAATTCAAAAGCTCAACATTACTTCTAATATCAATTCCGAACCTTCTAAAGTTTGGAAACGAAAAGAGTCTGATGTTGACTCTTCAGTTGTCAACAATAACACATCAGATAAAAATTCCAATTTGTTTAAAGATAAAATCCTATATGACGTGCTTATTGTTGATGACCATGGAAGACCTAAGTCTGTAAAGGCTTGGGTCTCCGTTTCTCACTAATCTCTTTCTTTTTATATGTTGCAGCAGTCGGAACGTGTGAAAGATAGCTTATGGTATATGGATAGTGGCTGCTCGTGACACATGACTGGCGATGTGTCTCTTCTGACGGATATTAAACCATACTCGGGAGGATACGTTGCTTTTGCGGGAGATTCAGGAGGAACTATTTCTGGAAAGGGGATGCTAACAAATGGAAAAGTTAGCTTTGAGAATGTGAATTATGTGGCAGAACTGACTCACAACTTGCTGAGCGTATCACAAGTTTGTGATAAGGATTACACCACGTCATTCACAAAGACTGAATGTGTAATATTGAAGCCTGGGTATGTCATTCCTGAGGAATGGGTATTGATGCGTGCACCCAGAAAGAATGACACCTATGTGATGAACATGCGAACTGTGGAGACTACCTGTGACTATACTTGTCTCCTTTCAAAGGCTTCAGAAAAGGAATCACTCCTTTGGCACAGACGGATGGGACATATTCATTTTCGTAAAATGAATTTTCTGATTAATAATGATTTAGTGAGGGGAGTTCCAAAACAGTCATTTGCCTTGAAAGATGACTGCATGTCTTGTCACAAGGGAAAACTCCACAAGAAGTCCCATAAGTCTAAGGTTGTGAATTCTATTGCTTCTCCATTGGAACTACTACATATGGATCTATTCGGTCCAGTTTCTACTAAGAGCATTGGTGGTCGGTCTTACTGCTTGGTGGTTACTGATGACTACTCAAGGTTTTCGTGGGTTTATTTTTTGACCACAAAGGGGGAGACTCCTGATATTCTGGTATATTTGTTGGATAAGTTGGCAAATCTATGCAACTTAAAGGTGAAAAAGATACGAAGCGACAATGGAACTGAATTCAAGAACTTAACTCTCGAATTGTTTTGTGCTACAAGAGGTATAGAGCATCAATTTAGTGCTCCGAGGACTCCACAACAGAATGGAGTTGCAGAAAGAAAGAACAGAACAATCATCGAGACAGCTCGGACTATGTTAGCTGACTCCAAGTTACCAATCATCTTCTGGGCTGAGGCAGTTAATACTGCCTGTTATGTTCTCAACAGAGTGCTCACGGTTAAGAAAAAGAACAAGACGTGTTATGAACTTTTCAATAACCGTAAGCCAAACCTGCAGTTCTTAGAACCATTTGGGTGTCCATGCATGATTATGATTACAAAGGATAAGGTCTCTAAGTTTGGCGATAAAGCTGTTGAAGGGATTTTTCTTGGATATTCAGTCAATTCTCCGAACAAAAGAGTCTACAACAAATCAACGAATCAGATTGAGGAACATTTTGAAGTGAAATGTTTAAGGTATACGGAACCCCCTCAAGGAACGGGTCCGGATTAGTTTTTCAACTATGGAAACCTCTTTAACTCTTTCAATATTCCGGAAGAAGATGATACGGAAGAATTGGTTTCTATGCTTCATGGACTTGATCTTACTCAAGAAACACCAGTTAATAAACCATCTGACCCATCTCCTAATGCAACACCCGCACCTCCACCAACTAATCCTACACCTTCACCAACAACACCCACACCACCACAAACAACAACCACATCACCACCATCAACACCTACTCCATCATCCACAGTGTCCTCATCGGATGTTCCGTCTACTTCCAAGTACATCTATACAAAGGAGCTTCCATATGATCCAAACATGCCTCCTTTAGAGGAACCTCAAGAAGAAGATGAAGTGGAAGAAACAATGGTCTACTCTCACTTATATACTCCCGAAGATGAGGGAGAAGAAGAGTTAGTCTTTCCTGAGTCTGTTGCTACTCCCGAAACTGAGGGAGATTTGAACAATCTAGGTGTGGATCTTGTGCCAACTGCCATACCAGAAACTCGCATACATAAGGATCACCCCATTGATAATATCATTGGTGATCCTCATGCATCTGTTCAAACATGACAACAAGCAAAACAGACTTCAGCTCAGCAGATTTTGGGACTTATAGCTCATATAGATTCATGTCATTTGTCTCAAATTGAACCTAAAAAGGTTGAACAAGCCTTAAAAGATCCATCTTGGGTCGAGGCTATGCAGGAGGAACTACAGCAAATAAACAAGATGAATGTTTGGGAAATTGTTCATCTACCCAAGGGTGCTCACTTGACGGGTACTCGTTGGGTTTACCGCAACAAGATGGATGATCGTGGAGCGGTTATTCGAAATAAAGCCCGTCTGGTAGTTCAAGGATATAGTCAACTAGAAGGTATTGACTATGATGAAGTTTTTGCTCCTGTCGCCCGCTTGGAATCAATTCGAATTTTCCTAGCCTATGCTTCTTTTAAAGGATTCCGTGTGTATCAACTTGATGTAAAGTGTGCTTTTCTATACGGAGACGTCGACGCAGTGATTTATGTATGTCAGCCTCCTGGTTTTGAAGACCCAAAGCATCCAAATTATGTTTGCAAACTAAAGAAAGCATTGTATGGTCTTCATCAATCTCCTCGACTTTGGTATGAGAGACTTGCCAAGTACTTGCTGAAGAATGGTTTTGATAGAGGACAGATTGATAGCACGCTTTTCATCAAAAGGGAAGGAGCGGATTTATTACTTGTGCAGGTTTATGTGGACGACATAATATTCAGATCAACAAATGATCAGTTGTGCAAGGATTTTGAAAGACTGATGAAAGCTGAGTTTGAAATGAGTGCTATGGGGGAACTCACGTTCTTTCTGGGACTACAGGTCGAGCAGTCTGACAATGGAATTTATATACACCAGTCAAAATATGTCACTGACATGTTGAAGCGGTATGAATTGCTCGATTGTAAACATTATGGCACTCCAATTGATGTGAAACACAATCTTGGACCTAATGAGGACGACGAAGATTGCAAGGAGAAAGACTATCGCTCAATGATAGGCTCTCTCATGTACCTGACCGCCTCAAGACCAGATATAGTTAGGGATGGCAATGGGTCGGGTTCGGGTCGGGTTTTAATGAACCCGTACCCAAACCCATTTAGAATATGCATACCCAAATCCAACCCAATAACTAGCGGGTACCCATTTAATATTACCCATCGGTTTTTCGGGTTTCCCCACGGGTATCGGTTATCCCCGTTTGACTATTCCGCATATAAAATAGCAAGTATGGCGATTATAAATGATGTCTTAAAATGGAAACGTGACAAAACATAAGAAGGAAACCAAGATACCCTAAATAATAGAATGGTTGTTCAAACTGGTCATAATACAAACAATTACATGTTTTTGAAAGTACAAAATTCAAATGTCATGATCATTCAAATTCAAAGAAATAGATGCAAAATATATAGATAATATGATCATTCTTAATCTTCATTATTCAATTTTCATTCACAAATTAATTATGCTTTAATTATATTATATATATTATAGATTACATATAATTAAGAATAACAATTATGCGGATACGGGTACGGGTAATTGGGTATGGGTACGGGTACGGGTAATCGGGGCGGGTATTACTAAAACCCGTACCCAAACCCAAACCCGCGAAGAAAGAAAAACTTGTACCCAAACCCGTATCCAAACCCATCTACCCATACGGGTACGGGTATTAATTGGGTCGGGTTCGGTTTTCCCCATCGGGTTCGGATGTTTTTGCCATCCCTAGATATAGTGTTTGCCGTTTCACTCTGCTCTCGATTTCAAGCAAATCCGAAGGTGTCTCATATGAAGGCAGTAAAACGCATTTTTGGATATCTCGCTTTTAGGCCATATCTGGGTCTATGGTATTCAAACGAAAAAAACTTCGAGTTAACTGCCTATTCGGATTCGGATCTCGGTGGCTGCAAGGTAGATATGAAGTCAACTACTGGAGGATGTCAGTTCCTTGGATCGCGCTTAGTTTCTTGGCAGTGCAAAAAGCAGACTGCGGTTGCTATTTCCACATCTGAGGCCGAGTATGTTGCTGCTGCAAGTTGCTGTTCTCAGGTTCTTTGGATTCAGCATCAACTACGCGATTACGGGTTCAATCTCTCTATGACTCCTATTTACATTGATAATACAGCTGCTATATCTATCACACACGATTCCGTACAGCACTCTAAGACCAAACATATCGAACTTAGGTTTCACTTTATACGGGATTGCTTTGAGAAACACCTTATAGATGTCGTACATATAGAAACCCTTAAGCAGTGTGCGGACCTTTTCACAAAAGCCTTTTTGCGATCACGTTTTATTGAACTGGTCAATATGATAGGTTTAAGGTTCTTTCAGTCAAAGAAATGATTTGTGACTTGGATTTTTAAGTTTTTAAATTCATTTAAAAAAAAAAAAATTCGCAACAGCCACTCTTTATACTCTTTAGTTTTAAAGAAAACGCGAGGTTGCAACATTTTTAAAATAGACGTTGAAGTTGTGTCTGTAAACAACTTGGGATATGATAGTACATCGGGTGACATGCACAAAATGGAATTTTAAGGTTTATCTTGGATGTGTCAGTAGGTTTATCTGACATATTTACAACAGTTTTTATGAAATTTGTCTTCATCACACGATGTATTGGTAGGCATGATACACACCGGTTTGTGAGTGAGTAAGAAGTAATATTAAAACTTGTCTATTACTTTGTGAAAAATGTTATATGATGTATGACATAAGTCTTAATTGATAAATGGAAGTACTGTCATACACTGTCATAATTATTATGTAAATGTAAAATTGGCATATAGTAATAATATGGTTATTTGCCTAACTAATGGTGACTATTGTTGTACTTACGTACAGACCCGAATCCATTAGTTAAGCAATTAGTCTCAAACTTGTTATGTTCATACTAAGGGATCCTCTGTTGTACTAAGTACAGATCTGGGGCCACTAATATCTTCATAGTCGGTTTGATGTATGCCTAAATTTAAATATCAAGTGTATGTTACGAGAAAGCCGAGATAAACTTGGTCTTGTAATCTCTACCTTGTGTAAATATGCAGTGTTATGTGTTTTACTAAAGTTTATCAGTATATCATATAATAGGTTTCTCAAAATTAATATTCAAACTAACAATAAAAGTTAGCTCACAAATACGGATGTAACATGTTTAGGTGGACAAACAATACCAATAATCGTCTTGAAATAATTTTTATAAAAGATGTTTTAAATGTGCCAAGTAAATTTAAAGTGGACAAATATACTGATGATCGAAATAACACTTACTATTCCTAATAATTGCATGTTATTCCGATATGATCCCTAATCAGACAAAACAACTCCGTCACCAAAAACAGAGTGTCAGTAATTTTACTCAATTTTTTTTATTTTATTTTTATTTTTATTTTTATTTTTATGTTGTATTTTATTCTATGTTCTTTTTCCCAAGTCACTAGTCATTTGAATATTATTTGCTAAATAAAATTACGTGTTAACTGCTTTGAAAATTCAAAATCGACTCAAGTTACATCCTAACTGATTTATGCGACGTCAACCTTGCCGTTGCTACCGACGTCCCACACTACGTCGCAATTAGGGTTAGACTATATATAGTCTCAACCGCGACGTAACTCGTCACACTATTACCTATTCACCAGCGACGTAGCGTGCGACGTGAGCTCTGGCGATTGCGACGTAGCGAGTTTTCGGGCATATTTGGTTCGTTTGTGATTTAGAGCCGTTTTTCTTCCGATTCATTCACGTAATCTTGTTCTATTCGTTATTCCGCACACTTAGGTACTAATCTTACCTTTTTTTTCACCGTGTATTTTAGCTTTAATCGTTAAATGGATATTGCGGTTTTTTAGGGTTTTCGGTTTGGATCAATTAGCTATGTAATAGTGATCTAAACATCGTTTAATTTATGTTTTCGTGATCACCGTTCGTTGCCGCACCTTGTAGTGTGTTTAATCTTGAAAAACCCTAAATTTCGAATCTTAGGGTTTCTGGGTTTGCGCTTGAATGTTCATCAGTGCGACGTCGGCTGCGACGTCCTGAGCGACGTCATTCGCTACGTCGCACCATTTTTATAATGTGATTAAATTCACAATTAATAGCAAAATGCGCCGTCCCCTTTAACGTCGCTCAAATTTTGTGCGACGTCACGGGCTACCTCGCTATTGCTATTATTCTGATTGTCTGCGACGTCCTTTTCTATGTCGCTATCTGACATGCGACGTCACTTACAACGTCGCTAGTTACAGAAAAAATGATATTTTTTAAAGAAATTGAAGCGTTGCATTTTCTAACTGATTAAGTTCTATCCAGCAATGGCGGGCGATTTCTTTCAGTTCCTAGCTGAATGAGAAAGACTGTGTTCACTGCTTCTGCCCAAAGAGTGTCATAACTCGCCCCTCCTCGACTAGAAGGATTATCTTCCAGTCGTGGATCCTTTTGTGCTTTCTGGTGATCAAGCGCCTAAAAGCTACTATCTGGTCACTTAGATATGACCATTTTTGTCTCAGTTGGCTAATGATCCGGTGGGATTCTCTTCTTGTCCTGAATCTTGGTTTCATGGTCTGGAGGAATTCCTTTACTATCCTGGATCTTGGCCTTCTGGTCTGGTGGGATACCATCCTTGTCTTGGATTTTGGCTGTATTTGTGTAACCGGGATCTTTGGTCTAGGTCTAGGTTTAGGGTTTAGGATTTGATATGTTTGTTTGTAACTTTGTACTTATTTAACATATCAATGAAACCTTTCGTTTGTGACAAGTTTGGTATATTTTGTTCGTTCTAACGCTTTTCGAGAATATATTTTATGTTTCTGTTTTTGCAGATATGGCTTTAGAATTTGAGGCGCGTCATAATACTGCTGCTTATCTTGATGATACTTCCGATAAGGCGGCACCATATCGTCAAATGATCGCATTTTTGAGACGTTCGAGGGTATTTCATGCCATTGCTGACAACACGGTTGTTTTTGGGAATCTGATAAACCCATTTTGGAGAAACGCCACCGTTATTACTGATAACAACGTTCGACGGTTGGTTTCCACAGTTCTTGACACTGAGATCACAATTACTGAACAGAGCATTAGGGAACTTCTTCAGCTAAACGATCAACCAGATATGCCTGTTAGCTATGATCCTAATTTTGTTGCGGGGGCTATGCAACGAATTGGATATCCTGGAATTCCCAATGATCAATATCGAAAAGCGAATCTCACACGTGTTTGGAGATATTTGATGCACATTGTTATCGTCTGTTTGGGAAATCGAAAAGGTGGTACGGATGGGATGAGCAGGAGTTTGGCTTCTGCTATGTTAGCTTTGGTCTACAACAAGCCTTTCAACTTTTCCGGTTTTATATTCAAGGCCATGGTAGATAATGCAAACGCCGGAGATCAGAAATGGATCTTATATCCGCGTTTTATTCAGCTTCACATCAATCGCCATCATCCAGCTCTTCAGGCACTGGGTGATAATGATCAGAGACTGAAGATTTCACAGATGCAGAATCGGATCTTTACTGTTTGTGCTGGTTTTGAAAGAGGGGTTCAGGCGCAACCAGATGTTGCTTTATTTGGTGCTATTGTGAATGAGAATTATGTGCCGCCTCCGGAACCTCAGTACATGGATGTTCCAGCACCACAGCAACCGCAGCAACCACTTGTGAACATCCCTGTTCAAGCTGCGGGGAAGCATGTGGATGCTATCTTGGAAAATATTGAGCAATTTAGGCATGTCGAATCGGAAAATTCAGCGTCTCACGACACTGTTGAGGGATCGGATTCTGGAAGTGATGATGGCGGGGAAACGCCTTCGGATTCTGATGGTGCTGTACCGCACCCTTCTATGTTGGAAACAATTCAAACTCAGAATCCATGGCAGTATCTGCGAATTCAACGCAGGATGAAACAGGGGAGAGTTCATATTCCAAAGAATACTGGTAAGCGTGTTCGAGGCAGTGATGATCCCAAGGATGCAGACTCTGAGCCTCGTCGTCGCCGTTCTCGTCAATCTACTTCTTCCAGAGCTCCAGTGACCCCTTCGCCTCAGGAAACTTTTGCTATTGAGCCTACTCCTGCTTTTATGCAAAAACTGATGGATGATATGCTGAAAATGCAGCGGCAGATGAAAGAACAGGCAGAACAACATGCAACCCAAGCTGCAATTATCGAGACCCAAGCTAATCAGCTTATCGAGCTGCAGAATAGGGTTAATGTGTTAGAAGGCAGGTTACTTGCCTCGGGGGAGTCTGGGTCCGGGGTACCCAATTTAGAGTCAAGTGAACCTGCGTCTATAAACCCCAACCCTGTAATTGAATCTGGTATTAATGAAAATGTACCTCATTTGGATTATTTCTCTATTAATGATATTCCAGGACAGCCAAGACCGCTAGCTGTTGACTACTCATTTGCTGATTTATCTTTTATTCAAAGAATGGCTAATGGAGCTGGTCCTGAAACGGATTCAGAATATGTGTTTGATATGGATGATGAGGTTTCGGTTGAAGATGAGCATCTGGACGATGATGAAGAATATGATGATGCTCCGTTTATTGAAACAGATTCAAGTGAAGATGAGGGTCCTGCAAAAGCTTCTCGTGGAGAATCTAGTACTTCTCATGCAGAGACAGCTCCAGTGGAACCAGAAAAAGAATCTGATATTCCTGCACCAGAAACTGCTGAACAAAGGGAAACTGCTGAAGAAAAGGCAGAAAGAAACAAGCAGTGGTGGCCTCGTGGAAGAAACCCTACTCCCATACCTGTGAAGTGTCAGTTTTACAAGGTTAATGGAAAATATACCGGGGTGATAAAGAGCTGGAAAGTTGAAAAGAAACTGTTTATGATTAAGAGACTGGACGGTATTCAGTATTTCAAGCTTAGATGCAAGAAATTGAGTACCTTGCCAAAAGGAGAGATCAACAAATTAGCTCAATTAAATTTGATTAATCGTGTTGATAACCATTATGCTGATTATATTAAGAGAACCTTACGTCAAGAAGTTCAAGCTAAGAAGTATAACAAGTTAAAACCGACGTTAGGTACGTAGTATTTGTATAAGAAGAAATTGGATCCAGCTACAGGGCGACCGATGGTTAAAGTTTATTATCCGCCAGCTGAATGTGAGACTGATATACCTCTAGAGACAGTTCCTTATTATTTTCTTCGCAGATTTGTTAAGTGGGAACTTGATCCACATACTGGTGAAGCGGTAATTACTTTTGTTCCAGATACAGAGCCGTGGCCAGAAGTTGGAGGTATTTGGAATCTGAAGCAAGTTATGTTCAGATTGTTTAATCCGATGAGTTTAATAAATTTTCATGAAAAGGACTTGAGAAAACTCTATGATGATCGGATTCGTGTTGGTCAGAAGAATGAGTTTAACAAACGTTTAGCTGAACAATTTTATAAAGTTGTTACTGTTTGTGTAACTCATGGAATTCATGCTGACGGATAATTTCCTGCGGGCTGGGTTTAGATGATGAAATTTTTATGAAGACCAAGCTGAAGACACGGGGGAGTTTGTTGATGCAATTTGTGTGTCTGTCAGTTGGTCTAGCTCGTAGTTCGTTTTGTTACTAGTTTTGAGTTTCCTGACTCCTGCGACGTTGTCTGTAACGTCGCAGGTGCGACGTCAGGTTTTGGGCCTGCGACGTAGTCAACGTCGCATGGGCTTGGGCCTGCGACGTCGTGTGCGACGTCGCAGGTGCCAGATTTTGTATAAAAATGTTTTTACGTTTTCTGTTTAGGGTTGACGAAACCCTAAACGCCATTTGTCGAAATCCCTGTAATCTGATAGACTATAATCGAATATACAACGTTTGGTTTGATCATTATTGTATATTGATTGTTCTTGTGATTAGTTCGTGATATAATTGTTATTTCCGCTAGCAATTATATAGACTCGGTTTCGTTAGATCCAAGTGTAAGGGACAAACAGTATTTATTTGTTTTAATTAACAATATCTTTTATGTATTAGAAAAGATTTATCTTTTCTTTTAAGTTATCATCTAGATTAGGATTCTTATATAAAGAATGTAGTTGCTAGGGTTTTAGTTAGTTGAAGTTGAATAAGAATTATTGAAAGAGAGTGATTCTCGATAAGTCCCGTTTTCGGGCACCCTTTTAGGGTTTATTGAATTTCCATTTATTGTTTATTGTGTGATTTCTTCAATTCACAAACAACCCCATCATCACAGAGGGTTGATCCTACATGGATGGGCCCCACAGTTGTTGATATTGTCACACCGAGCGATTGGGGGTTTCTTAACACATTGTGGATGTAACTCGACTTTAGAATCCTTGAGTGCAGGCGTGCTAATGGCTACATGGCCACATTTTGCAGACCAGTTTCTTAACGAAACTTTTATCGTTGAAAGTTTGAAAATTGGAGTTAGGATTGGTGTGGAGGTTCCTGAGGATATTGAAGATAAGACAAAAGTACTAATTAAGAAGGATGATGTGAAGACGGTTGTGGAACGGTTAATGAGCGACGATGAATATGGAAAACAGAGAAGAAAAAGGGCAAGTGAGCTTGCGAAAATGGCTAAAAGAGCAATGGATGAGGGGGGATCTTCTTGTGTAAATGTATCATCGTTGATTTAAGATATTGCTACATACCATGCATAAACAATGATACACAGTGACGGTTATAAAAGAGTTACTATAGACCTATAGTGAATGTTTATGAAACTTATTGACAGCATGGATCATTATTTGTTACATAGCTCGAATAATTAGTTCAATCATTTCAAACATGTCTCGTGATTAAGTAGATGAGTTAATTAATGTGTTATGACATTACTTAGTACAATTTTTTTTATTTAGGTTATGGTCTTAAATATTAGATATAGAGAAAAGTTCAATAACGTACAAGAATTTTTAAAAAAATGAAAGTACCATTGAGATTGTGCCATATGTACAAAAACCCATTTACCCTCAAGATCTTAAAAACTAATTATCTCACAAATGGTAAATCGAAAAATTATAAAAATTGCACCATAAAATTCAACGTTTTATCCTCTTCGATTTGCCATTTGTCAAGGCATACTTTCGTCGAGTTTTTTCTTCTTCGTTTTTTGGTTGGTTTCACAAATTACTAACACGTGTGTTAGTGCTTGGTTGTACATTTAATTTAGGTTTAGGGTTTAGTAAGGTTTAGGGTTTAGAAGGGTTTAATGTTTAGGGTTTAGTAGGATTTAGGGTTTAGAGTTTTGTAAAGCGTTTAGGGTTTGGGGTTTAATGTTTAGGGTTTGGGGGTTTTTGCAAAACCCTAAACCATAAACCCCAAACCCTAAATCCCAAACTCTAAACTCTAAATGCAACACTTTAACACATGTGCTAGTAATTTGTGAAACCCACCAAAAAACGAAAAAAAAAAAAAAATTCGTCGAAAGTATGCCTTGAATGATGACAAATCGAAGAGGATAAACGCTGAATTTTGTGGTGCAATTTTCATAATTTTTCGATTTGGCGTTTGTGAGATATTTAAGTTTCAAAAAAATGGAGGTAAATGGATTTTTGTACAAATGGCACAATCTCATTGGTTCTTCCATACTCTACAAAATATTTGTACTTCCTTGATCCCATCTCATCAGATATAAATCGATATTTTTATTAGTAAAACATAGAAGATGAATGCAATGATTACAACCATATTAGAATTTATAAAGACCGATGTGTCATCATTATATTGATTTCTTTTTTCTCACTCGTCTTTTTCTCTCTCATCTTTATTGGTGACACATCATTTTGTATACTGTAAATTTTAATATCTGAACCATTTCATAATATAGAAAGTTTTTGAAGAATAAAGTATGACATATATATTTGAACATAACTAAAATTAGAAAAGTATTTAAATTTTATGTGGAGAATATACGTGATGTAATACTTTAAGAATACAATATTTACATCTCCAAGTCTATAATTCATCAATAATCTCATTTCAAATTGATTAAGATTATAATTTTTGTTATAGGAGTAACACTAGTGTTAAACCCGTTCGGACGGCTAAAAATATTAAATACGTGATAACAATATTTAACAACAAAATGAAAGGTTTATACAATAATATAAACATAATATATGTTTACAGTAAGAGAAGAATTAAAACTAGTAAAAAGAATTATATTATATACATATTAATACATTAAACCTTAATATATTATAAGTATTTGAATTTAAACTTTAAATATGTATCTAAAATAAACATTTTTATCTAACTTTTATTTATACATTTTTATTTATTTATCATTTTATACATTTTGTTACAATCCATAAAGCACTTTATTTATATAAATAGGGTAGGGTTCAAATGAGAATAGGAATTTGTGTGAGAATTAATTAGGGAACCATGATTTTAAGCCATGTGTACAAAGAGAATGTTCAACATGTACAAAATCCATTTACCCTCAACATCAATTATCTCACAAACGACAAATCCAAAAATTATGAAAATTGCACCATTAAATTCAGCGTTTTCTCCTCTTCGATTTGCCGTTCCTCAAGGCATACTTTCGACGAAATTTTTTTTTTTTTCATTTTTTTTGTGGGTTTCACATTTACTAACACATGTGTTATAGTGTTGCGTTTAGGGTTTATGGTATGTGGTTTAGGGTTTGAGGTTTGGGGTTTCTCTCCGAAACCTCAAACCTCAAACCTTAAACCCTAAACGCTTTACAAAACTCTAAACCCTAAATCATACTAAACCCTAAACCTTAAACCCTACTAAACCCTAAACCCTAATAAACCCTAAACCGTACTAAACCCTAAACCCTAACATTAACCACAAATTAAATGTATATTCAATCACTAACACATGTGTTACTGATTTGTAAAACCCACCAAAAAATGGAAGAAAACAAAAAGTTGTCGAAAGTATGCCTTGAGGGACGGCAAATCGAAGAGGAGAAAACGCTGAATTTTATGGTGCAATTTTCATGATTTTTCGACTTACCGTTTGTGAGATATTTAATTTTAAAAAATGTGGAGGAGAGAGAATAAAGTGACACATGACATAAATCTATTGGTTCACTCAATCTCACTCAAAATTGGTGTACTCATTTGAACCTTACTCTATATAAATACTAATATTTGTTAATTTATTGTTTTGTTATGTTCATCATTTATTTATATATGAATGTCCTTTTATGTCATTTTACATTTCTAAATTACAGTTACAGCTAGTTTACCGAACGAATATATACAAATAAAGTTACAGCCTACATCTACATGCTACAACTTACAGCTACAGTCTACAACTTACAGCTACAACCAACAGCTTACAGCTACAACCGACAGCTACAACCTATATCTACTTCACCAAACATACCCATAGTAAACTAAGTATCTATAATGGTAAAGATTTTTCAATATTATAGGTTGAATTATTTAAAGTAATTAAGACGTACTAATGACCCTTTAAAAATATAAAAAGTTTGTATGATGTGATAGATACATGTAACGAGTAAATGAAATGTCAAAACATAGAACATTTTCTTATATGTCAAGAGTGGAGACATGAATCTAAAGCTTAGTATTATATAAAAATATATATGTTAATCAATAATAAATGAGGAAACATGTGATTATTATGTTGAGTAATACTCCCTCCGTCCCAATTTAATTGTTTCCAGACAGAACTACACGCAGTTTAAGATAAACACAATAATTATTACTTGCTTTTTGCACAATGACATTCTTACCCCTAACCAATTAATTTGAACTTCCTTTCACTTTTGTAATTTAATTTTTAAAGTAGGGACAATATAGTAAAAAGAATCATGTTACCTTTCTATATTTGGTAATGGACAATTAATTTGGGACATCCCAAAATGAAAATAATGGACTATCAAACCGGGACGGAGGGAGTATTATATAGGTCTACTTACATAGATTTAAAATTAGGCTTAATTTTCTGACTGGCTAATACTTTTCTACTTTGTTAACCACATCCTATCAATTTTTCAAACATACTAATCATATATTTGGGTCTATATTCAGTCCTACAAATTATTTTTTCTATTATATGTTCTTGTTTGTTTACTATAAAATACTCATTTGTTTAGTTCATTATATGAAATACAAATAAGATCGTCAAGAAAAAAAAATATGAATGTAAGTGAAGAGAAGACATTGTGATACCTTCAATATGTCGACTTATTACAATACCTTCAAATCATTTTCAAATTGAGCAATGATATGCTTACATAAAGTTTACATAAAAATACATACATAAGGAGGTGGACCAATCATGTGATGAATGAGAATTAAGAGAAAGAAAAAAAATGAGTTATTTAATTGGTCAAACACTAGTGCCGTGTCATTATGTAAACTTTTGTTTGTAAAATTTATGTAAGTTTAACATTTCTCTTGTCAAAATGTATGTTTAGTTGTAATTGTAACCAATTATGCTCATTGACGACAATAGTTACATGCTTTTTGTAATATGTTACGTTATATTTATTTTTTTGTTACAATATTTCCTGGTTTCATTTCATATTAGGAAAATTTTTAAACATTTTTTGAATATCCAACGGACATCCATTAACCCGTTTAATCCATTGGATATGGATATAGATGGATGAATTGAAATTAAATAGATATGGACGAAAATATTTAAATGGATATGGATGTATATATGACATTATCCGATCCATATCTGATCCATTGCCATCCCTAGTCACGGTGGACTTAGATCCTATGCGATCCATATCTGATCCATCCGCATGATTTATCACTGATTATGATTACGATTTTAATTTTGACAAAAATTTTAAAGATGTTGTCAAATCAATTAGACGGACGGATTTATATATCTGATCAATAAGGAAGATTCACAAACGGCATATGCTCTGCTTTTGGAGCTTTTAGAACAAATATCTAATCAGAAGCGGCTCGACATTATCAAGGGAACTTTTCAAATTAATATTAGTCCCATTTATTTTTTAATTATAAATAGTTAAATACTGAAAATACCTAATTTATTAGGTCATCTACGGTTGTTTATTTCTTTTAAAACTATTTAGACGTTCAATATAAATTTTCGTTGTGACAATGTGGAGCTCACCTGTTTAATTTTGAAAATAATAAATAAACTAAACCAAGTGTCATTTGAAAAACTTATCATTTTCATACAATTCTATATATAACTAAATAACTAGCCTTTTTGCTATATGGTACGTGAAATAACTAAATAACTAGCCTTTTTGCTATATATAACTAAATAACTTGCTTAATTTATAGGGAAAAAAACTCAAAAAGGTAACGTGAAGTTCTAAATTTTTCAATCCAAGAAATATCACTTTCTCCATTGCCCAAAAAATACCATTATAAGAGAAATGCTAAACTTATATAAATTTTACAAACAAAAGTTTACATAATGACATGGCACTAGTGTTTGACCAATTATATAACTCATTTTTTTCTCTCTCTTAATTCTCATTCATCACATGATTGGTCCACCTCCTTATGTATGTATTTTTATGTAAACTTTATGTAAGCATAGCACTGCTCTTTTGACAAATGTAATTGTGTTCTCTATTTTTGTCGGTTAATCACACATGTTTTGATTATCATCTATTGTGGATTGTGACTTTACCATATGATTGAAAGCAAAACTTGATTCAGCGCGATAGATTTATGTATTTCGATTTGTTATTTAAATATAAAATACAAAAAAACCTCAAATATACATTATATATTTAAAATTTACGACTTTATATATTTAATAACAGCTTAATAGTTTATGGTTTATATATGCGGATATGTCAAATATGTGTGTGTGTGTGTGTGTGTGTGTGTGTGTGTGTATTTATGTATTTCGGGTGAAACGAGTGAATCCATGGATCACAAAATGTAATCCATATCCGATCCACTAAACATCCATATTCGTTATTCATCCATCTACATCGTCCATATCCATCACAAATGGATCTGGATGGATGGATGTCCACCGGGTCGGATGATAATTACCATGCCTAACCGTGACACATCTCTATTCAGATTGTTGACGTGGCCATTTCAAAATATTTGCACCCAACGCAAATTCAAACTTAAGACTTCTCACGATTTAGAACTATTGAAACAATTTAGTGTCGAAGACTCAGTTTTTTAACGATCGAGTCACCCTTGCATTTAATCTAGGCATCATACTTCTATTAGTTTATTTAGATTTGTTTCTAGAAATTTGCACTACTTTATCATGAAAATCGTCAATCCATCCAAATACATACGGTAGATACAAATCGCATGAGTTAAATGGATAGATGCCCAACTAAATCTTACATAAGCTCTTACATCACTTGATAGACACCACAAGGGTCAAGGCCAACCTCCTTTGTCATAGCTTCAAATCAAAGATAATATATTTTAATTTAATTTCTAGGACATGAATATGTAACCCGGCCACTAAATCAAAGATGGTTGGTAATTATAGTTGGAAAAAAAAAATCGAAATATATAATAGTAATAATAATCAGGTAAACGGATTATATCTAGTGGGTTAATTTCAGGTTAACTACAGGGGTGTTCTATATTTGGTTTGAAACATAATCCGAAAATCGAACTGAATTAAAACAAAAAAAATCCGAACCAAATTCAAATTCGCTTTTCGATTCGATTTGCAATTTTGAATTTTGTTTTCGGTTTTGAAATTTTGAATTCGGTTAAACCGAATTCAAAATCGAATTCAAATCAACAGTATATTAAGTTATTAATGTATGTAGTATATATGTAATGTGGGAGGTTCAAATGAAAACCAAATATATGTAGAGAACTTTGAGAACTACTAGATTACGTGTTTGTTCACATGTGATTAACTTCAATCATATGTGAACATGGATTTATGTTAGATTGAGAAAGAAAGAAAGGTAAAAAAAAAATCCTAAAATTACGTCTTAAAACACATTTTAACCGATTTGTTCACATTATCGTTCAAAATGTGAACATATATTTGTTTTTAGTGATTTTTCGATATAATTTTAAGAATTTTTTTGACTTTTTTTTTTATCAATTAAATGTACATCAATGTTCACATATGAATGGAGTTAATCACATGTAACAAATACGTAAACTAGTAGTTCTCACAAGTTCTCTACTTTTAGTTGGTTTTCATTTGAATCTTCCCCTGTATGTAATATTAAAATTTTTTAAACAAGTAAATTCACATTTAACCCTAAATTAACTTCACGTCTTTTACTTTCCACACTAGTGAAACCCTAACACACGAACAATTACATGTCGAAACCGATTTTTATGGTTATTAGGTTAAATTTGATTTTTTCCCCGGTTTTGACTAAAACCGAACCGAATTCAAATTCGGTTTCGGTTTTCAAATGTGAATTCGGTTTTCAATTTTGCTCTCAAAAATTTCAAAACCGAGCAACCTTAACCGAAGAAACCGAAAACCAAACTGATGAACCCCTTAACGGATTACAATTTAATAGAACTTCCAATTCCAAATTTTACCAATTCGGTTTTGACTAAAACCGAACCGAATTCAAATTCGGTTTCGGTTTTCAAATGTGAATTCGGTTTTCGGTTTTGCTCTCAAAAATTTCAAAACCGAGCAATCTTAACCGAAGAAACCGAAAAGGCGAAAACCAAACTGATGAACCCCAAACGGATTACAATTTAATAGAACTTCCAATTCCAAATTTTACCAATTTGGTGTGTCGACCTGAACCATGACCGCATATCTTGAACCGACTATAGTTTATAAACATGGTCCATGCCGCCTCACGGAAAATTCTTTGGACCGGTTTGTCAGTTTATAAACCCAACCCTCAAGGTGATCTTATCATTTATCACCATCCACATACAACCCATTACAATATCACATTCATATTCATATAGCAATTAAAGATCACAGGAAATATCAAAAACCATAACTGTTTTCACACAAATGGCTTCCAATCTTCATTTCCTTATCATACCTCTTATGTGCCCAGGCCACCTCATACCAATGATAGATATGGCCAAACTCATAGCACAACAATCTGTAGCAGTCACAATAGTCATAACTCCTCGTAACGTCGAAAGATATGGCTCGGTCCTCAACCGAGCCATATCATCCGGCCTTCCCATCCGGATCCTCCAACTCAAATTCCCATCCTCGGAATACGGATTACCAGATGGGTGTGAAAGTGTCGATGATTTAACATCATTTAATTTGTCCAAAAACTTTTTCGACGCAAGTGCTGCGCTTCAAAAGCCACTTGAAGACGTGTTTAATGAACTTAAACCTAGACCAAGCTGTATCATTTCTGATAAAAATGTAATGTGGACATCAGATGTTGCTAAAAAGTTTCAAATTCCATGGGTTATTTTTGATGGAATGAGTTGTTTTACTCAGTTAGCGACACATAACTTGTGTGTTTCCAAGATTCATGAAAATGTGACGGATTCTGAATCGTTTATTTTACCCGGTTTGCCAGATAAGATCACCATGACTAAATCCCAGCTGCCAGGCTTGTTTAATGCGGGAAATAGTGCTAAGGCAAAGGAATTGAAGACCGTTCGTGAGAATGTTAGAGCAGCGGAATTAGGAGCGTATGGAACACTTATAAACAGTTTTGAAGAGTTAGAAACAAAATATATCGATGAATACAAAAAGTTGAAACAAGGTAGAGTTTGGTGTATTGGACCGTTTTCACAATTGAATGAGAATGATTTAGATAAAGCTCAACGTGGAAGTAAAGATTCGATCAACGACCATGATTTCTTAAAATGGCTGGATTGTCAGCGTAAACACAGTGTGATCTACGTATGTTTAGGAAGCCTCACACGACTAACACCACCACAGTTTATCGAACTCGCTCTAGGCTTAGAAGCGTCGAAAATTCCATTTATTTTGGTTGTAAAAGGAGGAAGCAGAACAGAGGAGATAGAGAAATGGTTAGCTGAAGATGGGTTCGAATCAAGAGTAAAAGGAAGAGGGGTTTTGGTTCGCGGGTGGGCCCCACAAGTTCTGATATTATCACACCAGGCTATAGGTGCGTTCTTGACACATTGTGGTTGGAACTCGACCATTGAAGGAGTTTGTGCTGGTGTACCAATGATCACATGGCCACAATTTGCGGAGCAGTTTTTTAACGAGCGTTTGGTCGTGCAAGTTGTGGGCAGTGGTGTGGAAGTTGGGGCTAAAAGAGTAATGCATTTCGGAGAGGAAGATGCAGCTGGGATACAAGTAAAAAGGGAGGATGTGTGTAATGTCATAAAAATAGTAATGGATGAAGGGAAAGAAGGAAATGAAAGAAGAGAAAAGGCTAAATATATGAAGAAAATGGCTGAAATGGCTATAGAACAAGGAGGATCATCTCAAGTTAATTTAAGATTGTTTATCGAAGATATTATGCTACACGCAAATAAAGGATTGGCAGGTTAAGTATTAGCAATTGCTTGTGCTTTATGAAGATTGTTTATTTTGATTGGTAATGCTTTTGTTTATAGAAGAATTTGTAGTACTATTGTGTGCTTAATGTATATCTAGATCAGTGTTGCGCGCTTAACTTGTATAATACTCAACTCATTCACAAATCAGTAGCCTCGTGACAAATCAAGATCAAGATAATCGAGCATGGGCTTGTGTCCGACCGATTTATACAGACTCGGTTCATACAGGGTCTTTTCTTATTCATTCAGACTGTCCAACTTCTGAGTCATAAGAGACCTGATCTCGGCTCGTTAATCGAACAAGCACACACCCCTTGGTTCATGTTGGTGTTGTTATGTACTAGGAGTTTGTGAACTCTTTCGGGGCTCTTGCTTATCCTGCTGCTCACAGAGTCACAGAGTTATATTACATTGACTTTTAGCTCTTAAACTTTATAGAGGATAAACTTAGTAATATGAAACACATAAGGAGCTAAATTCAAGAATATGAGATCAAATTGAAGTACAAAACCACATGTAAACCTAAGATTTTTGCCATTTACTTTTCGGCCTACTGTATGTTTATTTTATATTTATTATTTATTATTTATACTCAGTGATTACTAATATTAAAATGAATTTTGTTAACGAAAGTTCTAAGGGTGTGTATTAAGATGTTTGGACATGCATTAAACAATTGTATCTTATCTAAAATTATGTGAGACGAACTAAAATTCACGTCTTAATGAAAGTCCTTACGGCCTTCATTATCAATTATCTATTAGAATTCAATACAAATAATTTGGACAAAAATGGGCCAATCCAACTCATACCATACCATTAAAAAAACCTACGTGTACGACATATTGATCTACCAACCAATTAAATTATTACCCACAACCACTTTATTAACGCTAGACATCTATTATACATCCTGTAAAGTGGTAAGCCAAAATCATGTTGGTTTCGAGACGGTTGGTCTATTTTGTCGGTTTATATATCAACAAAGAAATAAAACAATATGTACAGTAAGTCAGCAACAAACGTCCAATGTGTCTTACCTAAGCTCTTACCTCACTAGGAGTTATAACCGAAGTCCACATGACTAAAATCAAGATGTAGATGGGCTTTTGATTTGATATTTGTCCTCTTCTGCTTTAGAGGTTACGTTTATTTATTTTCTTCCATTATCATCTTTGTAGTCGATCATGTTCCCGAGTTTACAGAAGATTGGTTACCTTTCTCTCAAAAACTTATAAAAAATGATACGTAGACCTAAATGAAACATATCCCTTGTAAACTGTTGGATGGTAAGAACATGGTATGTATTTGTGAATCGTGTTTGGAAATCATTTTCTAAATAATATATTTCGACTTGTAATTGCCCCCAGGTTACACGAAATTCGTATTGGGATAATTCAAGAGATATACACGATTTATAGCAACCAAAATCGAGATCAGAGCGTTTATGTTTGTGGTTTTTGTGTTTGCAAGTATGCTACCAGAAAACGGAAGTTATAGGACATATAAATGTCTTTAACCATTTCGGGCGCGACTCCCTTAACCAATTCGGGCGTTGCCCCTTGGACCCCACAAGGGGCGCAGCCCCCTTGACACCCGCAGTTTGGTTGTATTCGATATTTAGTAACTTTACAGGGTATGCACTCCGCATCACCTAACTCGTGTCCATTAAACCGCCAATGCACTAAATATACAACAGTATTTTTCTCATAATCTCTTATATTCTCTCCAACTACATAACACAATTTAGATTGATTTTCTTGATCATCATTTCTTTCATTAAGAAGCTGAAAACATAAAACAATAAGCTTAATTTTCATTATCTTCTCTTCTTTTATGTTGATATGATCGAATTCTCTTCTATTTTTTCCTCTACTAGTTAAAACTCGGGAACCTTATGTACAAATTTTATGCTTCCTCTATTGACTTTATTGTTAGGATCGTAACTTAGCCCAATTGAGATCCAATGTAAAAGTTCAAATAGAGTTGCACTGTAAATTAATTAGCGATAGAGGGAGTAGTTCATGAGCTTACATACTACATACATTATTTTCTTTCAATTTTTGCTATGAGATCGACATGGATTTACACCCAACATTTATAACATTATTTGGTCTAATTTCCACATATCGGTGTATTTGTAACCAAACTAGATGTGGCCGGAGCTTGTGACTAAAGCTGGAAATTGCAGCCGGAGATTCTGGTATATGAGGATTCTTTTAGATCCACTTGAAAAAGCTTCGATATAAAGGGCTTCTATCAGGATTCTTTATTCAACTATATTCTTCTTTTCATGTTACCAAACTCATTAAAACTAAAATCAAATCCTCTAAAATCTCATATAGAATGCTCTGCGCCAAACACATCCATACACCCGACCCTACATAAACAATAATACAATTAACCATTGGTCCTTTGGTCCTTGTACTTACCGCTACTCCCACTGTGTATGTCGCTTTCCTTTGCTTCTCATTGGCCATCTTTTTTCTTCATTTCCAAAGTATTAATACTTTCACGCCAATGCCAATTAACCATATCCACAAGATTATTTTCAACATAAAATTTTGTAATTATATATGCTCACAAGCTAATACTTTTATATAACTTTCAAATATTTTGGCAACCCAATCTGCCAATTTTGCAATATCTACTACTTTTCTTTTAGGATTTAAATAAACATTACCCATAGGATAAGGGTGATAGATAAGCATTTCATATAAAAATTTCAACATTAATTAAACTTGAATATTTCTATAATAATAATTAATCAATGAAATATACTTGAATATTTCTATAATAATAATTAATCAATGAAATATAAATGGAAGGTGAAGTTATAATTATAGAAATAATTATGTTTATTTAATGTTTAATTATCATTTAATTTTATAAAAGGAATGTTCATCCATGTTTATCAAAAACCCTTTCTTTAATACATTTATTAGGGGGGTTTTGGTTAAGGGTCATAGAGTATAAGGAGTGGGTAAGGTAATCATTAAAGGTGCTTGGTTGCCAATAATATAATCATCATTATTTCTCATTTCTTCTGTTTGATCGAAGTACAATTCTTTTTAATATAATCTAATATGTAGTATAAGCTATAAAGAAAAAAGAGAGGCATATTTTTAGTGTTGATACAGCGTTTTCAGTAATGATAATAATTCTTTAATATTAACCAAGCAGTTTCAATGGAATCATTATCCCTATTAACATTCCTTTTCATTCCCTTTATCTTTGCCATTCCCATATCCCTTATTGAACCAAGCGCCCCCTAGGCATGCACAAAACCGGTTTATTCTAAAACCGGTTCGGGTATAATAACCTAACCGGTTATTGGTCAACGGTCAATAACCGGTTTTTGGTAAAAACCGGTTAGTGACCGAACCGGTTACCAAACGTGAAACCTGAAACCGATATAAACCGGTTACAAACAAGTTCGGTTATAAAAACTGGTTATTAACCGGTTTACGCGATCGAGTGACTTTTTCCAGGTTTCAAAACATGTACGCTATCGCGTACGGAGTACCAGTTCGGGTACCTAACACTAAAACGTTCACAGAAGACTTCATGCACATGATACGCGATCGCGTAGTATTAACTGTTCGCGTAGTTATGTTTTCTTTGAACTATTAGTTATGTGTTCGAGTTGAATTTTATAATTTGTCAAAAAAACGTAAACTTTAACTTTTATTAAATAAAATCATCATACATTATTCGAACATTTCAAATGGAAACATAAACTTAATAAACGCATAATACTTCAACTTTTATTAATATACGAACATAAGAGTTAATTCGTATAATTCACTAATCGTCGATTGCGAGATCTTCTTCGGAGCTAGCGCGCAAAGCTTCATCGAGAGGGATTTCTTCATCGGAATGTGAGAATGTCATACCCGCTTCCACCTCTTCATCATGTATATCTTGTTCGTATTCTAGTTCACCTTCAAGACTTGAAATGTGTTGTATACGTTCCGCGGCGTCTAAGTGATCCTTCAAGCAAATGCACATCTCTAATGATGTCGGTGTGAGTCTTGTTCTTCGTATAGATAATACCCTGCCACTAATAGAAAAAGCGAATTCTGAAGCTACCGTAGAAGCTTGGACGGTTAGTAAATCTCAGGCCATGGCGGTTAGAACGGGAAATTGAGATTCCCGGCCTTTCCACCAAGCCAAAATATCAAATTGTGCGAATTCATCGGGTCCCATAGTGGCTAAAAAATCGATTTCGATATATCTCTCAAATTCACTAGTCGATGGTTGGTCACCATCACCCCTAGCCCGTTTAGTGTTTTCTTGTCTTAAACTATTATATAAGTTAATCATCGGATCTCGGAAAGTAGATGTAATAAACGATGCCGAACCCGAGTTGAAGAAACATTTATTGAACCATATTTTTGAAAATAAACACTAAATAAATCGAAAATTCATATCTTTAAATTAGTTTTTGTATTGTGCGCAAAAAATGGGTCCACGTCATTCAAAATCAAATCATTACAAATGGAACCGATAAGTAGTTCCACCCTGCTAATGTTCAAATACGGGTTCAATGCGGCGGCACAACTAATTACCGGTGGCATTTCTTGGAAATATGTTCTTAGTTTTGCTTTCATGGGACTTACCATTATTGGATATATATCACCCATAAATCTGTATTCGCTTAATTTTTCATACATTAAACAAATTTGATTAAGTACTAAATAAATTGTGGGATAATAAACACCCAATAATAAAGTTGTTGCGTTTTAAAAAACTTTGAACAATTCGGTTATTTTTATAATAACATCCCAATTTTGGTTTGGAAATGGTATAACTTTACCCTTATTAACAAGATGATCATGAAAACTTTGTAAAGTTTGGCGTTGGCGTAAACCACATAAAAACATTTTATAAGTCGAATTCCATCTTGTAGGACAATCCCAATTAGGGGATAAAAAAATGGAATCCGTATCCTTACACAATTTCATATATATTGTTTATATCTAGCTTTACCCTTACAAAATATATCTTGTAACATATTTTTAAACGCGTCTTTTATAAAACTTATTTGTTCAACCGCTAGTCCGTCTTGCACAACCAAATTTATGATGTGTGCAACACATCGACTATGATAAAATCATTCCATTCAAATGTGGTTTGTATTTTAGTATTAGTTTTTGAACGGCGTTTGTATTATTACTCGCGTTATCAAATGAGATTGCAAAAACCTTATTTTCTAATTTAAAGAAGTTTATTACATCTCGTAACATATAAAATAATTTTTGACCCATGTGCGGCTCCTCAAAGTTTTCAAAAGCAATCGTACGCTTCATCATTTTCCATGAGGAGGGATCCACCCAATGCGCGGTAACACAAATGTACGAACCGGGCAAACCATGAGGAGCCGACCAAACATCGGTTGTTAAGTTTACACTTGTATTTAAATTTGCAAAACCATTTATCAAGTCTATTTTAGCTTTTTTCCATAATTTCATACAATCACGTCTAAGAGTAGTACGACTTACTTGATTATATCATGGTTGAAGAGTTTTCTGAATCACCCTAGTAAGCCGAGGGTTGTCGAAGTGGTTGAACGGCAAACCTTCTTGAATCACATAGCTTGCATATTGTTCTCGACACCGCTCCGCTTCATATGTAAAAATACTACCATCTCGGTTATTAGATACTTGACCCGCTTCCGGATTAGATTTGAGTGCAGTGCAATAGTTATTTTTATGTTGCCTCAATGTTGTGTTGGATTCATGTTTCAAAAACTTTCCGCAACGTTTACAATGAGCCTTAATCGACCCATCCGACAATCCTAACTTTGTTGTAATTACACCACACCTTTTGGTTTCGTTTAGTTTTCTAAATATTCAACAATCGTTGGTGCATTTGAAGAACCAATATTTTTTGAAGTTGAAGAACATTGAGTTGTCATTTGAGAATTGAGAATTTTGTATACGTTTTTTTGCGTTTTGAGAGTGTTTGAGTGTTGTGACTAAACCAAACTCAACCCATGTATTTATACTAAGTTTGGGATGGTAAAATGGTATTAAAAAAAAACCCGGTTATTAACCGGTTTCTCAAACCGATGTGAAAAAAAACCCGGTTAGAACCCTATTTGTAACGGATATATAAAAACCGGTTAGTAACCGCCGGTTTTTTAATAAACGAACCGGTTATTGTAAAAAACCGGTTAGGACAGGTTCCAGTTTAGGGTTTTTTTTCGGTTTTGGTTTTTCTGGTCACGATCACCCCCCTTAGTCTATTTTGTTATTTCTTCTATATTATTAGAGATTATGTTAGTTGGGCCCAAGTCCGGTTGTGGGTTAACCAAGTATTTATAATGCAAATTACATCACAAACCCTAATGGACCAAATACTCATAATCGAACTTAGACCCAACAAACATATTTCTTAGCTAAGCTCTTACCTTATTTGGAGTCATTATGAATCGCCACGTGACTAAAAAGGTCAAAAGGTGGGGTGAGCTAGCCTTCATACTCACTGACCGTTTATGCTTGTAATCTAAATTTAGGCGAAAGTCATTTTGTAACAGCAACTATGGTTACACTTTTGTTACCTACTAAACCATCGAACCTCCTTTCGCGATCATCATAAAACTAGTACTAAGTACTTATCCCTTGAATGAACGACATTGATCCGAGCTGGCTCAGGGGATATGGCCTATGGGGGGCAGGGTTGGGTCCTAACCTCCCTAAAATTTTCTAATCTATCTTTTATTCTGTAATGTTTTTTCATGAAAAATTAATACATGTTATATTATAAAACTTAAACTTTAGCCCCTCCAAAAATAAAATACTATATTTCGGTCCCTGCTAAATAATTGTTCAAGTTCTGTCACATGATCCAAGACGCGACATCGAAATAGGGTGTGTGAGTTTCACTACCAGTAAAAAGAAGAATGTGTGTTCCATTTATCAAAATGTGATTAATGACATAGATCACAAAAGGTACAAGTTTAAATTAACAAGATATTGTGAATATAATCTTAACTAATTTTCCTAGTACTAGTTTTGTTCCTGATATCTTCGATTAACCGTCTCATATTCTCATGTGACGATCCTCCCTCTTCTATTGCTTTATGCGCCATCATACCAAGTTCTTTAGCTCTTTTTCGTCTATCTTCACCTTCTTTCCCTTCTTCCATTACAATCTCTATAGCCTTTTTAAATTCCTCACTTTTTACAGCTATTCCAGACTTCTCTTCTTCACCCAAATGCACAACATTTTGAGCGCCAACACTAACTCCAATTCTCAACACTTGTACAACTAACTTCTCATTATAAAACTGCTCCTGAAACTGAGGCCATGTTACCATAGGGACACCAGCACATATCCCTTCTAGAATCGAGTTCCAGCCACAGTGAGTTAAAAACCCTCCTACTGCAGGGTGTGATAAGACTAGAAGTTGTGGAGCCCACCCTCGAATCAAAAGAGCTCTATCTTTAATTCTCTCTTCAAACCCATTTTCGTCTATCCATTTCTCTATCTTGGCAGACTTATGACCCGCTCGAACGACCCAAATGAACGGTTTTTTAGACGATTCTAGAGCTAAAGCAAGTTCTACTAGCTGATCAGGCTCAACCCGACTAATGCTTCCTAAACAGGCATAAATAACCGAGCCGGTTTCTTGAGAATCTAGCCACTCGATACATTCATCTTTGTTAATCGAAGACTTGTTACCTCTCTGCACCTTCTCTGATGCATCTTTATAGCACAGTGATAATGGCCCTATGCACCAAACTTTCTCTCTTTTAACTTTCTTATACTCATCAGCATATTCTTGTTCCAATTCCTCAAAACTGTTTATAAGTACTCCATATGCTTCAGCTTCAGATAATTGAAGCTTTTCCTGAAAATCACTTTGATGTCTAGATCCGGGATTGAATGCTAAAGGTAGTTGCGATTTCGTCAGTTCAATATGATCAGGCAAACCAGGCACAACGAACGTTTCCGAATCACCCACACTTTCATACACCTTTGAGAGGTATAGAATATGGTTACACATCTGAGTGAAGCAATTCATTCCATCGAATATAACCCTCGGAATCTGAAACGTTTTAGCCATTTCACCTGCCCATAAAAGAAATGTATCAGAAACTATGCAATCCGGCTTTTGATCAAGCTTTTCGATATATTCTTCAACTAATACTTGCAGTGAAGAATAGGCCTCAAAAAGTCCCTTTGCAAACCCCAAATTAGGGAGATCGTCTACACTTTCGCAGCCTTCTGGTAAGCCAAACTCCGTATATCGTAATGGGAATTCAAGAAAAGTGATGGGAAGACCTGATTGAATTGCTTGATCAAGGATTGACCCAAATCTGATAGTGTTGACGGGGGTGGTGACTATGGTGACTCTAACACCATGTTGTGCTAATAACTTGGCTATATCAATAGTGGGAATATAATGGCCTGGTGATCCTATGGGTATAACAAGAAAGTGAAGTTGGTTTTTTTCTTCTTGAGATTCTGTTAAAGCCATTTTACAGTTTGCTAGCTAGCTTAGTATGATGGAAACTTTGAAACTGTGTGTGATAATGGAACCACTCAATTTATTTATAAGTCCAAATATGAACCACAATCAACGTTGGATACTAGTCAAAATACGATATTGTGGATCGCAAGAACTTTTGACTAATAGGAAAAATCCAACACTGATGATAGAGACAGAAAGACGGCTAGAATCAAGATGCCATGTACAAAGTAGCTAACTATACGGAAATCTATGCCATCCTTGTTGATCTTGTTAGCTAAATAAAGGCTTAATAGCCCATATTAGTATTGGCCCATAATTGTTTAGGCCCTAGTTTTGTTAAGCTTCTATAAACCCTTTGTACCGTTTGAAGTCATTCGAATAATACACGCATTTTCAATTATCTGATTTTCACATGGTATCAGAGCCGCCATGGATTTAGATTATGTAACAGAATTATTTGTTTAGATCAACACATGATTGATTGGTTTTGTGAGTGTCCGTATACGAAAAAGAAAAAGAAAATAAAAAAAGACGAATTGAAGACAGTTTCAAGATTTGGTCCAAGTTATATACGATTGAGATAAGAGGTTAATATATTAGGTTAGGTTGATTATTATAATCAATCTTGGGATGCGTATGTAGTTACTTGCAATCATTGGGATAATTTATTTGTTTGGTTCAATTGGTATTTGCCGTCTTGCCGACATATGTTTTCTGAAGCTACAAGTTGTATTTGCGATCTGATTTGTCTCGGGTTTTCAATTATCTGATTTTCACATATCTATGTTGAGCATTTGTTTTAATTTGTTTATATTGTCATTTGTATTTTTATCCATTTGCCGGATCTTATTATCCTTCTTAATATAAAAATAACATATGCAGAGACGAATGTTACACGTATCAAATTAATTTCATACTCCCTCCGTCCAACCCAAAGTGTCTAAGTTACTATTTTGGGTTGTCCCGTTATAAGTGTCCACTTTGATACTTAACCAATCAAATTTTAGTGGATAGAGATGATATTTGATTAGTGAAAAGTGTTGTTTGTGAAAAATTCTAAAACTGTGTGCATAGACACTTTGAGCGGGAGAGAGGGTACTTGTTAAACTTACAAAAAAAGTCTATCTATGTCGTTTTGGACATGTTGCAAACTTGCAACCAAACTTTTTCAAACTTTACACTTTTGACCCATTATTTAAAAATTCCTTACACTTTGGTTATCTTTTTCTATATTTTGATATTTTCACATTCTTTATCTTACCCAGGATTATGTCAAAGTATTACCCAACTCGTGTGACACACGCGTATTATGAAGCAAAACGATTGAATTGTATTAACTGAATTAGCAAACTTACAAAAGACGTATTAATAACTAACTCAACAAACTCTGCAGAGTTTAACAATTGATTGCCCTACACTATAAGAACTTTACATTTCAGACCCCTGTACTTAAACAGATTTACACTTCTAACCTTGACCTTCTCAACCACACGTATACGGTCTCTAATACTGCCTCTAAATATGATACGCTCACGATTTGACATCTATGTAACCAGGGGCGGAGACAGGGCAGGGGCAGCATAGGCAGCCGCCCTTACAAGAAATTTCAAATCACGTAAAAAAGAAATTTTTTTAAGGTATTATTAAAATTTTGTAAATTTCGCTCCCACGATACTATAAAGAAAAAAAAAAGAATAATTTGTTTCCGCCTCCTCTACTAAGATTTCCTGGCTCCGCCCCTGTATGTAACAACCTTTTAGCTTGAAGCATCTGCATTTGCATAACGCATTATGTCCTGAATTAGCAGAGTCAAGTTAAGGTATGAAGACCCTCCCTCTTTAATCGCGTTATTAGCTATCTTTCCAAACTCTTTCGATCTCCTCCGTCTCTCATTTCCATCAATCTCGTCATCCATGACTTTCTCAATAGCCTTCGTAACACTCTCCCTCTTCACTTTCACCCCAGATCTATCTTCTTCGCCCACATGGACAACAGAATCAACTCCAACACCCACACCAATCCCCAACACTTGCACTATTAGCTTCTCGTTGATAAATTGCTCTGCAAATTGAGGCCATGTGATCATTGGAACACCTGCACAGACTGATTCTAGGGTCGAGTTCCAACCGCAATGCGTTAAAAACCCTCCAATAGAAGGGTGAGACAAGATAAGTACTTGTGGGGCCCAACCTCGGATTATTAAACCTCTATCTTTAATTCTCTCCTCAAAACCACTTTCCACTAGCCATTCCTCGACCTCTTTTTCTCTATGAACCGATCTAACCACCCAAATGAACGGGCGATTTGATGCTTCTAGGCCTAAACCAAGCTCAATTAGTTGTGGGGTGTTGACCCGAACAAGGCTACCAAAACAAGCGTAAACTACTGAGTCGGCTTCATGAGAATCAAGCCATTTTAAACATTTTTCTTCATCGACTGACGCTATATTTCCTCTTTGGGCTTTATCCGAATTGTCACTATTGCACAGTGACAGCGGGCCGATACACCAAACCTTACCCTTTCTTAACTTCTTATACTCATTAACATATTCTTGTTCCAACTCCTCAAAACTATTGATCACAACTCCATAAGCCCTCACCTCAGCGTCCCTAGCCCGCTGACGAAACTCACTTGTATCAATCGAGCTCGGGTTAAACTCAGGTGGGAGCTGTTTTCGTGTTAGCTCAATTTTATCGGGTAAACCAGGGACAACAAATGGTTCTGTTTCATGCATCCCTTCAAACACCTTGTTTTCATACAAATTGTTGTAACATAACTCGTTAAAACAGCTCATTCCATCAAACATAATTCTAGGGATCCGATACTTATCAGCAAAATCACCCGTCCACGACATGTACTTATCAGAAATAATACAATTCGGACGAGGCTCTAGCAAGTGAAAATGCTCTTCTAGCTTTTGTTCTAGCATACCAATCGCGGTTAAAAAGTTCGGTACTAGATCCATACTTGGGATTTTATCCGTGCTTTCACATCCTTCAGGTAATCCAGCCTCAACTGCCGGAAATGGAACCTCAAAGAAGCGAAACGAGTTGATGGCGTCTGCGAGAGTGTGCCCGTAACGGGTGATATTAAGAGGTGTTGTAGCTATTGTAACCATTACATTTGGTTGTTTTGCAAGAAGTTTAGCCATATCTATCATGGGAATAGTGTGGCCTGGACCTATATGGGGAATTAGAAGGAAATGGAGGTTGTTGGTCGCCATTTTTGTGGGTGATTTTACAGGCTTATTATATTTGATTGGTTGTTGATAGATTTAGGAATTGGACTACGTGTATTTATAGATAGGATTTGATCATCATATATTATTTTGTGTTGGAGAACATTTTACTAGTAGGAGCTAGGCAACTAGTAGGCAAGCAGAAGCCAAGTTGTGCAAGTTCAACGTTCGTGAAATGAAGCCTATAAACAGTGGCTTCATTCTTTGAGAAATGTATACCAAACACAACTACATCTGCTAGTTGTTTGTTACGGAGTATTTTGTATATTTCTATTTTTCTATTATAAGAAATATAATTGGTGGTGTGTTAGGAGGATGTAGGCAAAAATTGGGTTGAACCTCGTTAAATCTCGGTGTTCATTTGTGTGTTTATTTTCAGTAGCTTTAATTTGGTGTATCATTATTGTGATATATTGTGCTAGTAATTTGTCGGAATAATTCTTTTCCACTTATAATTTAATAGTCCAATCTTTCATGGGCTTTACCTATTCGGTGAAGTACTTACGCCCATTATTTCCGCAACATCAACATCGTGAAAAGAAAAAACGAATGATGAATTAATCAATAAATGATCGTGAGTTGTGAAATGCTTTTTGATAAGATAGTTTTATACGGCAATGGATAAGAACACGACACAGAGCAAGTGTAGAAGCTTCGTTTAGTAAAAATGACAGGTTGAATGAACACGAGTTATTTGAATTAGTACTGCTAATTAAAGCACGTTATAAATACATGTCCAACACATATAAAAGGTTGTTCTCAACCGATAAATTTTTCAATATTACACATTTACACAAAACACCACTAGTAAATTAAAGTTAATGTGTGAATAATTTGCGATTAAGAAACCTGTGAGTATTATCATATGTGAACAATCACATATTTAAGTGATTCTCACAAGTTATCAATTTCTTGGTGGTTCTCATTTGAACCCTCACAGATCTACGGAGAACCACACATATACAAGGAACTAAAGAACCAATTTACTACCATCGGATCATATTCATCTATGACTAAAAAACTGGTGTCATAACTGCAAATAAATCAATTTAATTATACAGGAGGAACACATGAAGGGCATAAATGTAAAAACTTTTGTCCCCAAAGTTCAAAAACAAATCATTTTAGTTAGGGAGAATTACATATATCCCCTCCATAAACACCCTAAATTTATATATGTAATTTAGGGTGTTTGTGGAGGGGATATATGTAATTCTCCCTTTTAGTTATCTTCGCACCTTCTCCACTGTACAACAATAACAACGATTTTAAATGAAAAAACTACCCTTCCATTTTTAAAGCGTAGAACTGTTTGTGAAATGAAACAAAAAAAACAAAAATCAACGCGTTTTTCTCTTCAATTTGAGGCTAATATCATTATATTTTATCTTCATAACCTTTTATGCGCTACTGGTTCTTTAATTCAATATTCATATCAATGTCGATATACACCGATGAATGTTCAACATTCATCGGTGTATATCTGATATTCATCGCCGAACATCCGAAATTCATCAATGAATTTGTATAAACTAAATCGAGTGATGATCGATATTCATTAAGGAATATCTGATATTCATCACCGAACATCCAATATTCATCAATGAATTTGTATAAACTAAATCGAGTGATGATCGTTATTCATCAACGAATATATGATATTCATAACCGAACATCCGAAATTCATCATGAGTTTGTATAAACTAAATCGAGTGATGATCGATATTCATTAATGGACATTCACAATCAATAAGACCCATGTGTTATTCATCAACCAAACATTCATGACCTGGCCAATATTCATCATCGAGTTATGTATTATAGTTACATAAAAAGTTTAAAGAACTAAAAGAGTCCAATAAATTGTGATGATCTTCATCACTCAGTATCTGTTCGTTACCGAGTATCCAATATTCATCACAGAAACTTCAATATTCATTAATGAGCATCTCATATTCATCAACGAATATCCCATATTCATCACTTCTTTATTCAACGAGCAGTAGTTGATCTGAATAATGACTACCTAAACCATCAAATTGACTTATTCAACATACAAAACTTGGTTGGAAATTTGAACAAATGGCCTTCATCGATATATATAAAAATTGTACACTCGATCTCAATCGCATTCCCACAATTCTCGTTGCTGACTAAAATAATAAACCGTGCATTAACGATGGTTGTCAGACAAATTTTTTCATAAGACAAGACCAACCAAAAATATAGAACAAGAAGAAGATGGATACATATTCGTTTTCATGGGATGCGTTAGCTAAAAAAAGGAGGAATACTACGTGGATTTAAATGGGATGCAAAAGCAATTATCTTTGAGACATCTAAAACAAGATCCAATGTTATTATATTTTAAATTGTTTTTCCTTTGACTTTTGAGAAATATTTGCATCGGATGCTTCAGTCTCCCGTTGTGTTCTTCAATTGATTTGTACGAGAAGCAAGTGAGTTTTTAAAAGAGTGAGAGATATGAAATAGGTTATTGAATCAGAGATGTATACGTGAGAAAGAAAACGGAAAGAGAGATAAATATAAAATATTCACTATAATGCCCTTTGGTTCTTTGGTTCTCCCCGATTTTCTAGTTCTCCCATGATCCGATCCCTATATATATATGGGATAAGTGCGCGCAAATGTAATGAACTATGCTTTGACATTCATTCTATGTAACCAACTACTCGGGGCTCCATTGTATGTAACGAACTTCTAATTTCGTTCATTGTATGTAACGAACTTGTATTTTCCTTATTTTTTCATGTGTCGATTATATATGGCGACACGTGGCGCCCTTAGAACCGTTGATCTGGCCAAAATACAAGTTCGTTACATACAATAAAGGAAATTAGAAGTTCTTTACATACAATGGAGCCCCGAGTAGTTAGTTAGATAGAATGAATGTCAGAGCATAGTTCATTACATTTGCGCGCACTAACCCATATATATGTGTGTGTGTTTGAGTAAATTACATTGTTAGTCTTCGGACAGTATTATGCGGATAAAGGTCCCAACTTCATATTTTTGTTTCATCGTCAATCTCTGACCCTTACAAGTGTTAATTTGTTATCCTAGATCACATATGTTGCTATTTTGTTTCACCGTCAATTTTGAGATAACGAACGTGAAATCAATTGATTATGGCACTATTCGTATGAATGATATTCTCTTTTTTAAAATTTAACGTACGTAAAATTTGTGGCAAAAATTAATAATATCATAATTATTGGAATTCTACTATTTAAATATGAAATCAATTATTTAAAGATGAAATCAATTGTTTAAAAATATATGTAACACATACACATTATAAATTTCATGTGTATTGGCAGGGGTGAGCACGGGAAACCGAAACTGACCCAAAAACCAAAATAACCGAGAAATCGAAATCGAAAAAACCGATCCATAATTCCATATCAATACCCGACGGTTTGGTTTTGATTTTCGAAAACTGAAGTATCGGTCCGGTTTTTGGTTGTTTACGGAAAAACCGACCGAAAAAACTAAACCGAACCATACGTAGAAAAACATATACTTAAAATTTTATACTTTCGATTATAGCTTTATAATTTGTATTTTACAAATAATATAGACTTTACATGCATATAACTTGAATCGCAATAAGTTGGATCATTTAAAAACATACTGTAAATATATCGTATGATACTATGATTTGTTTGAATTAGATTGTTGAGCTATATAAAACTAGCAAAAGTTAATGGGCTTCATTGGCCCGGGCCCAAAAAATGTTAAAACAGACAAAAATTGAAAAAACCGAAAACCGACCCAAAACTGAATTCAAAACTGAAAAAACTGAACCATAAAAATCGAACGGTTTCAGTTTTAAGTTTTCAAAAACCGAAATTTATAGTTTGATTTTCGGTTTTAGGCAAAAACCGACCCAAACCAACCCATGTTCACCCCTATGTATTGGTATCAATACACAACTTTATAGCTATATAATCACAAAATAACATAGAAATATACAAACTAAATATAAAAAGCTAAAGATATTTTGGTGTGTATCATATAGATTAGTTGTGTATGTAATATTTTTTTAAAAATAAAAATTAGTTAAAAGTATAAATTGAGGTTAAATGTAGAATGAAAATTTTTGTGAGAATGAGAGAACCAATAAAAATGTGCCACCTGGTATAAAATCCATTTTCCCCATGTTTTTAAAAGTTAAATAACTCAAGAATGGGTTATTGAAAAATTATAAAAATTGCACCATAAGATCAACATTTTTTTCTCTTCGATTAAGGATGTGACAAGGTATACTTTCGATGACTTTTTTTGTTGGGTTTTATAAATTGTACAAAATTAATAATACATGTGTTATTCGCTGGTATCACATGTGTTACTCGTTTTCAAAAACCACTGAGAAACGAAAAAAAAAGTTCGTCGAAAATATACCTTGTCACATCTCTAATAAAAAAGGAAAGACGCTGATTTTTTATAACGCCCCAAAATTTACAACTGGTTTTTTTTTTTTTTTTACAATTCGGAAGCTCAAGTCCCAAAACATATATATATATACATAAAATGACATGTCGTCATCTTCCATTACCTAAGTTCTAAGTATTGATTATTACCGTTTACAAAACAATCCATTATATCCTGGGCATTATATAATCAAACATTTTAAACTGTATTAAATAATATCAGAGTAATCCTAGTCAAACATTCTTCAGTTACTCCTTGACCCGCCCATAACAATAAATATTAACCAGCAAGGAGTAAACAACGAGGGATTAGCACGAAGCTAAGTGAGTTAACTCATCACTAACAATACAACTTAGTTTAACACCACGAGTTCACCACATTTAACACTTTGACTCAACATCACCAGAGGATCGGTGGCCCTTGTGGCGCCCTCAGCCGCGGTGGCCCACCAAGCGACACTTACACCAACTGCAGGCCAATACAGCGGTTAACCGATAACTGTTGGTTACCTTTAGTCAACACAAGCCTTACTTACAACGAATGTTCACAACCCTTGTGTTGACTAACCTGTAACAACACAGTCCAACATAGTTGACCTCTATATAACACAGTTACCATATAGGTCACTTAACACTTAACACTTGAAGTAACCACAATAGTGATCACTAAATTATAGTGAGAGATCAAAGTCCACTCACCGACTACCATAGTCGCCCACTCAGTAGTCTAATATCACTGAGTCTTCTCCATATCTGGAAATACAACAAAATACACAAGTCAATTACTTGTATCAAATCTACATAACAATACTCCAATAGATTTATACCAACAATCTCAATTCATATGTATTATCACAATCATCACAAACATCAAGTTCATACTTCTTGAATTTGTTTCTTAATCATGATTAGATATCATGTTAACCACTTTTCAACTATACATCATTTAGTTATCACTTGTAGTAATTTCACATAATTCATTCCATTAATATGAATTATCACTATTAACTTCATTAGTTCACTCTCACTTAATAAATCATGATAATTATAATCAACTTATCACCTTAGTTCACATTAATCATTATTTAACTAACATAATCACACCAATAACAAGATTAATAGCTTCCAAATTAACAATCCACTAAAACACTTCATGAACACTTAATCAAATTCTTCCATTTTAAGTTAGGTTTCATGTCATAATCATGGATTAGGCACTAATTAACAACTATAACATAACCAAAATCTTTACTTCATGAATTATCAACTAAATCACAACAAAAGTCATGAATACACCATAATCTTTTCTCTCTAAGTTAGGGTTTTTCTTATAATCAAGAATTTCTTATCAACTAATGATAATATGATCATTACTAGCTTAAATTCAAGATTAATCATGCCAACTAAATCAAATATTCAAAACCCCAATTTCTAGGGTTAAAGAAATCACGAAATTAACACTTATAACATGCTTTGAATGATAATGAAATGATTAATCTATGTTAATAAATCATAACTAACAACTATTGCACCAAATCAAACCCTAATTTCGGATTTACATCAAGAACACCCAAACCCCCAAATTCTAGGGTTCTTAAATCAAAGATTAAGGACTTACAAGTTGATTAGGATGATTAGAAGATGATAATCCATGCATTTGAAGCTTGAATCCGAATTATGAAGCTCTAATTTTTATGATTTCTCCATGTTTTTGGTTTTGGAATAAATGTGTGTGTGTATATGTTCATACGTATGTATGTATGTGTGTCTGGAGAAAAAAATCGATCCATCCCATATAATATACCATATAAGTGTTAATTTTCATTCCCCGTGTTTATTATTGTCTGGAACTTAAAAACCATTTGCGGGGAAATATAATTTTATTTTACCGTCAACTAAATAAATTTAAAACAAACAATATTTCACAAGCCACAATATTTCCTGAGGCTTATCGACCTATTAATTATACAATCAAACGCAATAACAATTTTAAATCGCATTTAAAATTTACAGAAAATACCTATTACTTCTAGGCCCAATTTGAGGATGTTACAAATCTCTCCCCCTTAAAGAGATTTCGTCCTCGAAATCTAATCAACCTTGATTATTCTAAAGTACTTAATTACTTGATAAATCTCATTCCTTAAATGAGATTCTACTAACACCACAATTTATTAATATTGCACTTTTCGTATACTACTCTAACAACGTAATTACTCATCACTATATACACCTAAAGTGTGTGTACACAACCTAAATCACCAATGCATGACATACTTATGCATACATTTCACTACACACACCAAGTACCTACATATATATTATTTCATCGACTCACACACGACTAGTGTGTATCTCAATTAGATTCACGAAAACACATAATTTATGTCTCATACTCAATTTAACTTGCAATACTATACAACAAGTGTAATATTTATCACTTATAATAGTTACTCCCTTGAGCAACTCTTAATTAAATGCTCAAAATTTAAATTCTATCTACATATACATATTCGCATGTACATGTTTCTATCTCTTATCTCAACATATGAAATATATCTAAATCATTTTTTTTTTTCATGCACATTATGATCTCTTAAGAGAATTATTCATAATTAATCACTTTAAACATGTATCCACTTGACATAAGTGAATAACAATCGTGTATAATAACATACTCTTACCACTAGAAATTAGTAACATGCTATAATTCTTTTTTTTTAAATCAATATGATTTATATCCCTTGAAACAACAAAACAGTGATTATGTAATCACAATACAAAGATCATAATTCACCCTAATCACATTCCTCACTTCATAGCATGGCATAGCATGGCAATTATCGAGTTTGACACAATTACATTCAACATTGACCTTTCCAAGTCAATAGCATATATTTCAACAAATAGACACATTCTAAGTCACACAACAATACAACTCCAAACTTATAAATGGATAATACCCGCAACCCATTGATTTCATTATAGCAAGTCACACCTTGCATTTATCGACTTATATTCACACACTGTATTTTCACATTGCATATACACTTAATTCCACATAACACAACTGTTACACCCTATTCACCAATGTATCTTCACACCGTTTTTAACACTTTTCTGAAATTACTATTTCCGTCTTAATTACCTATTAATATCTCTATCACCTTATTAACACGTAATAATCATCAAAATTTCAATTTACTTTACTAACAATCATAATATAGTAAAGTAAAACAATTAAAATTTATTGAAATTCACCAAGTTTATCAGAAATTACCTGGCACTTCTAGGCCCACGAGTGTTGAGGATTGAGAATACCAATCAGTTCCTCATGATCCTCTGTCTCTGCACTCAAAACAACAATCTGACATCTTGTTATAGATTAGTTCACATTTAACAACAACTTGCTCATACAACCACTAATCCCACACTTCGGAATGTTTGACCACTATCACTAGGCTTGGGATTGAACAATCCAACCATTGTTCAATTCGCCCAAACCTATGCTCTGACACCAACTTATAACGCCCCAAAATTTACAACTGTTTTTTTTTTTTTTTTTTTTTTTACAATTCGGAAGCTCAAGTCCCAAAACATATATATATATATACATAAAATGACATGTCGTCATCTTCCATTACCTAAGTTCTAAGTATTGATTATTACCGTTTACAAAACAATCCATTATATCCTGGGCATTATATAATCAAACATTTTAAACTGTATTAAATAATATCAGAGTAATCCTAGTCAAACATTCTTCAGTTACTCCTTGACCCGCCCATAACAATAAATATTAACATGCAAGGAGTAAACAACGAGGGATTAGCACGAAGCTAAGTGAGTTAACTCATCACTAACAATACAACTTAGTTTAACACCACGAGTTCACCACATTTAACACTTTGACTCAACATCACCAGAGGATCGGTGGCCCTTGTGGCGCCCTCAGCCGCGGTGGCCCACCAAGCGACACTTACACCAACTGCAGGCCAATACAGCGGTTAACCGATAACTGTTGGTTACCTTTAGTCAACACAAGCCTTACTTACAACGAATGTTCACAACCCTTGTGTTGACTAACCTGTAACAACACAGTCCAACATAGTTGACCTCTATATAACACAGTTACCATATAGGTCACTTAACACTTAACACTTGAAGTAACCACAATAGTGATCACTAAATTATAGTGAGAGATCAAAGTCCACTCACCGACTACCATAGTCGCCCACTCAGTAGTCTAATATCACTGAGTCTTCTCCATATCTGGAAATACAACAAAATACACAAGTCAGTTACTTGTATCAAATCTACATAACAATACTCCAATAGATTTATACCAACAATCTCAATTCATATGTATTATCACAATCATCACAAACATCAAGTTCATACTTCTTGAATTTGTTTCTTAATCATGATTAGATATCATGTTAACCACTTTTCAACTATACATCATTTAGTTATCACTTGTAGTAATTTCACATAATTCATTCCATTAATATGAATTATCACTATTAACTTCATTAGTTCACTCTCACTTAATAAATCATGATAATTATAATCAACTTATCACCTTAGTTCACATTAATCATTGTTTAACTAACATAATCACACCAATAACAAGATTAATAGCTTCCAAATTAACAATCCACTAAAACACTTCATGAACACTTAATCAAATTCTTCCATTTTAAGTTAGGTTTCATCTCATAATCATGGATTAGGCACTAATTAACAACTATAACATAACCAAAATCTTTACTTCATGAATTATCAACTAAATCACAACAAAAGTCATGAATACACCATAATCTTTTCTCTCTAAGTTAGGGTTTTTCTTATAATCAAGAATTTCTTATCAACTAATGATAATATGATCATTACTAGCTTAAATTCAAGATTAATCATGCCAACTAAATCAAATATTCAAAACCCCAATTTCTAGGGTTAAAGAAATCACGAAATTAACACTTATAACATGCTTTGAATGATAATGAAATGATTAATCTATGTTAATAAATCATAACTAACAACTATTGCACCAAATCAAACCCTAATTTCGGATTTACATCAAGAACACCCAAACCCCCAAATTCTAGGGTTCTTAAATCAAAGATTAAGGACTTACAAGTTGATTAGGATGATTAGAAGATGATAATCCATGCATTTGAAGCTTGAATCCGAATTATGAAGCTCTAATTTTTATGATTTCTCCATGTTTTTGGTTTTGGAATAAATGTGTGTGTGTGTATATGTTCATACGTATGTATGTATGTGTGTCTGGAGAAAAAAATCGATCCATCCCATATAATATACCATATAAGTGTTAATTTTCATTCCCCGTGTTTATTATTGTCTGGAACTTAAAAACCATTTGCGGGGAAATATAATTTTATTTTACCGTCAACTAAATAAATTTAAAACAAACAATATTTCACAAGCCACAATATTTCCTGAGGCTTATCGACCTATTAATTATACAATCAAACGCAATAACAATTTTAAATCGCATTTAAAATTTACAGAAAATACCTATTACTTCTAGGCCCAATTTGAGGATGTTACAAATCTCTCCCCCTTAAAGAGATTTCGTCCTCGAAATCTAATCAACCTTGATTATTCTAAAGTACTTAATTACTTGATAAATCTCATTCCTTAAATGAGATTCTACTAACACCACAATTTATTAATATTGCACTTTTCGTATACTACTCTAACAACGTAATTACTCATCACTATATACACCTAAAGTGTGTGTACACAACCTAAATCACCAATGCATGACATACTTATGCATACATTTCACTACACACACCAAGTACCTACATATATATTATTTCATCGACTCACACACGACTAGTGTGTATCTCAATTAGATTCACGAAAACACATAATTTATGTCTCATACTCAATTTAACTTGCAATACTATACAACAAGTGTAATATTTATCACTTATAATAGTTACTCCCTTGAGCAACTCTTAATTAAATGCTCAAAATTTAAATTCTATCTACATATACATATTCGCATGTACATGTTTCTATCTCTTATCTCAACATATGAAATATATCTAAATCATTTTTTTTTTCATGCACATTATGATCTCTTAAGAGAATTATTCATAATTAATCACTTTAAACATGTATCCACTTGACATAAGTGAATAACAATCGTGTATAATAACATACTCTTACCACTAGAAATTAGTAACATGCTATAATTCTTTTTTTTAAATCAATATGATTTATATCCCTTTAAACAACAAAACAATGATTATGTAATCACAATACAAAGATCATAATTCACCCTAATCACATTCCTCACTTCATAGCATGGCATAGCATGGCAATTATCGAGTTTGACACAATTACATTCAACATTGACCTTTCCAAGTCAATAGCATATATTTCAACAAATAGACACATTCTAAGTCACACAACAATACAACTCCAAACTTATAAATGGATAATACCCGCAACCCATTGATTTCATTATAGCAAGTCACACCTTGCATTTATCGACTTATATTCACACACTGTATTTTCACATTGCATATACACTTAATTCCACATAACACAACTGTTACACCCTATTCACCAATGTATCTTCACACCGTTTTTAACACTTTTCTGAAATTACTATTTCCGTCTTAATTACCTATTAATATCTCTATCACCTTATTAACACGTAATAATCATCAAAATTTCAATTTACTTTACTAACAATCATAATATAGTAAAGTAAAACAATTAAAATTTATTGAAATTCACCAAGTTTATCAGAAATTACCTGGCACTTCTAGGCCCACGAGTGTTGAGGATTGAGAATACCAATCAGTTCCTCATGATCCTCCGTCTCTGCACTCAAAACAACAATCTGACATCTTGTTATAGATTAGTTCACATTTAACAACAACTTGCTCATACAACCACTAATCCCACACTTCGGAATGTTTGACCACTATCACTAGGCTTAGGATTGAACAATCCAACCATTGTTCAATTCGTCCAAACCTATGCTCTGATACCAACTTATAAAGCCCCAAAATTTACAACTGTTTTTTTTTTTTTTACAATTCGGAAGCTCAAGTCCCAAAACATATATATATACATAAAATGACATGTCGTCATCTTCCATTACCTAAGTTCTAAGTATTGATTATTACCGTTTACAAAACAATCCATTATATCCTGGGCATTATATAATCAAACATTTTAAACTGTATTAAATAATATCACAGTAATCCTAGTCAAACATTCTTCAGTTACTCCTTGACCCGCCCATAACAATAAATATTAACCTGCAAGGAGTAAACAACGAGGGATTAGCACGAAGCTAAGTGAGTTAACTCATCACTAACAATACAACTTAGTTTAACACCACGAGTTCACCACATTTAACACTTTGACTCAACATCATCAGAGGATCGGTGGCCCTTGTGGCGCCCTCAGCCGCGGTGGCCCACCAAGCGACACTTACACCAACTGCAGGCCAATACAGCGGTTAACCGATAACTGTTGGTTACCTTTAGTCAACACAAGCCTTACTTACAATGAATGTTCACAACCCTTGTGTTGACTAACCTGTAACAACACAGTCCAACATAGTTGACCTCTATATAACACAGTTACCATATAGGTCACTTAACACTTAACACTTGAAGTAACCACAATAGTGATCACTAAATTATAGTGAGAGATCAAAGTCCACTCACCGACTACCATAGTCGCCCACTCAGTAGTCTAATATCACTGAGTCTTCTCCATATCTGGAAATACAACAAAATACACAAGTCAGTTACTTGTATCAAATCTACATAACAATACTCCAATAGATTTATACCAACAATCTCAATTCATATGTATTATCACAATCATCACAAACATCAAGTTCATACTTCTTGAATTTGTTTCTTAATCATGATTAGATATCATGTTAACCACTTTTCAACTATACATCATTTAGTTATCACTTGTAGTAATTTCACATAATTCATTCCATTAATATGAATTATCACTATTAACTTCATTAGTTCACTCTCACTTAATAAATCATGATAATTATAATCAACTTATCACCTTAGTTCACATTAATCATTGTTTAACTAACATAATCACACCAATAACAAGATTAATAGCTTCCAAATTAACAATCCACTAAAACACTTCATGAACACTTAATCAAATTCTTCCATTTTAAGTTAGGTTTCATGTCATAATCATGGATTAGGCACTAATTAACAACTATAACATAACCAAAATCTTTACTTCATGAATTATCAACTAAATCACAACAAAAGTCATGAATACACCATAATCTTTTCTCTCTAAGTTAGGGTTTTTCTTATAATCAAGAATTTCTTATCAACTAATGATAATATGATCATTACTAGCTTAAATTCAAGATTAATCATGCCAACTAAATCAAATATTCAAAACCCCAATTTCTAGGGTTAAAGAAATCACGAAATTAACACTTATAACATGCTTTGAATGATAATGAAATGATTAATCTATGTTAATAAATCATAACTAACAGCTATTGCACCAAATCAAACCCTAATTTCGGATTTACATCAAGAACACCCAAACCCCCAAATTCTAGGTTTCTTAAATCAAAGGTTAAGGACTTACAAGTTGATTAGGATGATTAGAAGATGATAATCCATGCATTTGAAGCTTGAATCCGAATTATGAAGCTCTAATTTTTATGATTTCTCCATGTTTTTGGTTTTGGAATAAATGTGTGTGTGTATATGTTCATACGTATGTATGTATGTGTGTCTGGAGAAAAAAACCGATCCATCCCATATAATATACCATATAAGTGTTAATTTTCATTCCCCGTGTTTATTATTGTCTGGAACTTAAAAATCATTTGCGGGGAAATATAATTTTATTTTACCGTCAACTAAATAAATTTAAAACAAACAATATTTCACAAGCCACAATATTTCCTGAGGCTTATCGACCTATTAATTATACAATCAAACGCAATAACAATTTTAAATCGCATTTAAAATTTACAGAAAATACCTATTACTTCTAGGCCCAATTTGAGGATGTTACATTTTTATGATACAACTTTTATGATTTTTCGACTTACCGTTTGTGAGATATTTAAGGGCGCATTTAGTTACGGAGAACTATCTCCATTTTTCCTTTTCCATTTTTTTAGAGTTTTGTGTCCCTTGAAAAATTAAAGGAGTTTAGTAAACGTGTTCAAATGTAAGGGATGGAGTTTTCATTTTTCAATATAGGAAATGAAGAAAACCATAAATCATTAGATTCATTTTCTTAGAAAACTTATATAGAAAATTACAACTTGAACACGTTTTCTAATTTTTTAGTTTTCTTATAAAATTTTCCAGAAAAATTAAGGAATTTTCTATAACTAAACGCACCCTTAATGTTTAAAAACGTGGGAAAGTTAATTTTATACTACCTGACGCATTGTTATTGGTACTCCCATTCTCGCACGTTGTAAATTACTAAATTAAAATTAAAATTAGAGAAATGCTTGGATCACACAACTTTTACAAAATTATGTTCACAAACTTAGGTGGACTAATGAAATTATGAGAGAGAAACATGAGAGAGAAAAATTAGATTGTTGTGGTGCATATCATTTGATACATCATTTTGTATAACTTTCTTTGTAAAAATTTTGTGAATGTAGCAAACCTCTTAAAATTATATATACATTAATACCATTAGATTGTCAAAAAAAAAATTACTACTCGACCCTACAGTAACATCATTTTTGTTGAAATCTTATTATTTTATCGAATAGATAATTTTTTATTTCTTTTTATTTTATTATTATTTGGTATTTTTGTTTCACAGTTTCTTGTGCTCCGTTTTCGTAACTTGAATTGGGGTTTTAGGGTTTATACAAACAGCAAAATCGATACAATGAAGAAAGGGTTTAACATTTCAAACTTAATTTCATTCACCTATTCATATCATCATCAACACCATCAATCTGTTCACCAATTTCGTCATCATGTAAATTCACCATTGCTGTCACGCTTTTTTTCCTCATCATCATACAATAACAGGTCCAACGACGGTTACGCCGGCGGTCGTCAGCCACCACCACGCCGCCGCTCCGGCGACAACTTCACAACATCCGATCGCGTTCCTTCATCGTCACGTCTCTCCGGGTTCATCGACGGCAACGATGACCGCAGCGCCGGTGACCATAGAGGTGAAAGAAGAAGACGTGATTTTGATACAAATCGAAACCGTAATTCTGATAATGATGGTAGGTATAGACAGAATAACAGAGCATCATTCGATATGAATAGAAATGATAGTCGAAAATCGGATGGTAATAGCTTGAATTTCGCAAGTGATGATGATGAACAAAAGCCCCAATTTTCGCGTAATGGTCGCGTTAAGGACGATAAGAGTCCGGATGCTGACGTGTTTCTTGATCGGTTTAGACTTGGATTCGATCAGGATAAAAGTAAATTAAATTCTGAAAATTTGGGCAGCCGTCCCGGAGAAGTGGCGGCGGAGGAGCCGCCACCGACACCACCTGAAGATGCGGATGAGATATTTAGGAAGATGAAAGAAACTGGTTTGATTCCAAATGCGGTTGCAATACTTCATGGTTTATGTAGTGATGGGTTAGTTCAAGATGCAATGAAGCTGTTTGGTGTAATGCGTGAGAGAGGTTCAATACCTGAAGTGGTGATTTATACTGCAGTAGTTGAAGGGTTTTGTAAGTCTCAAAAACCCGATGAAGCGATAAGAATATTTAGGAAAATGCAGAAAAATGGGATTGTACCGAATGCATATAGTTATGGTGTTTTGGTTCAGGGTTTGGTTAAAGGGAATAGGTTAGATGATGGTTTCGACTTTTGTTTGGAGATGATTGAAGCGGGTCATTCACCTAATTTGGTTACTTTTACGGGTTTGGTTAACGGGTTTTGTAGGGAAAGGGGTTTGGAAGCTGCTCAAGTTATGATTAGTAAGTTGAAAGATACAGGGTTTGGATTTGATGAGAAGAGTGTTAGAGAATTTATGGAGAAAAAAGGTCCATTCTTGCCTTTGGTTTGGGAAGCAATTTTTGGGAAGAAAGGTTCACAAATGTTTTGATCGTATTTTATGTAAGAGGTTTAAGTTACATACAGTTCCTAGTTTACTAGTTTCTGTTGAGTTCTTTGTTGTCTACGCCAAGTTAAGTTTACGTATGGATAAATGATACTTTGATTAGCACGATATCAGCTGATTGGTTTTGTTCTTATATCTTCTTATATGTGATAAGAAATTTGACATGAACTCACTTCTTGTCCAAATTGTAAGATGGAAAGCTGTTATATGATTATGGGGCTGGAGTGGTTGGGTTGAATGCATTTGGAATCTAAATTTATTGATCACTCATTCTTAAAATTCTTGGTTAAGGTTAATTAGGAAAACCCAATCATAGAAGACATTGCAAAAGCTGTTGGCTTAATGGTTCAACTGTGATCACTTTGGGTGTTGATCGACTAAACGGTATTTTCCTTGAAGAATAGCAGCAGTCAAGTCACATTTTTCCATCTAAGATCGGGTCACTCGGCAAAGTGTATCAGTGGTTTCGCGTACATGTGCTTTGAGTGAAATCTTTGGGGGATGATTTCATCCTCATTAGGAATTCTGAAAGAAGAAGAGGAAACTCAAAGAACTCTATTAATGAGATTTTTTAAGAACGCAATAATTAAGTTCAGAGCTCATAACTTTGGTGAGTACCAAAGGGGATTAGGTTCTCAATTTATTTTATTTGTTTGTCAGAGTTTTCTTCAACATTTGTGTAAGCAGTTGTGTATTTCATTCATGTACTTTGTTTTTTTGCCAAAAAGAAAGGATTTGTTTTTCGTCAAAAAGAGGAGAAAAAGTAGATAACAGAGACAAGGTATTGATTTGTACACTAAATACACATCATTTTAATGCATATTTGTGGTTTGAACATTGTTTTTTTGTGGTGGTGTACAAATTGCTAGAGGGGTGAAATTTGATACACCAAAACTAAAGCTAATAAACTCAACTAAACTTTATTTGTAGAGCACTCACTTCAGTTACCTCGTATCTTTGTCTGTAGTTCATAATATGGACTCGTCTTGTTGCCAAAGGAGTACCTTTTTTGTAATAGTTCATACAACAAATATGTACTTATCCCGAGTGGGACGTCAATAGTTGTGAAGTCATCTCGATACCATCTCTTATTATTAAGAAAATAATTAACAAAATTTTATAAACTTTGTATTAAGTAAGAATCACAAATTTCTGAGTTACGACTATTCATAACATCGTTTAGCAAAAAGAAAACATCCTGTCATTGATTCATTGATCTGGAAAAAGGTAAAATACAACTGTTAAAGACTTGAGTTTTCATCACTCTTTACATGTAGAACTATGGAAGAGATAAAATGTTACCAACCGTTTGGAAATTATCCAAACAATATACATCCAACTTGGAGATGCACTGTCAAGCTATGTTGTAATAATCACATTGGCAAGGCATCTCCACTGGTGAAAAGTCTGACTTAATTACTCGTCACCTCATATCCACTAACATGGCTGCTTGTTACCCACCTTAGAATTAACTGGTTCGACTATACCCACCTTAATTCCCTCATTCGGGACAGATCACAGATGGAACCAAAGCTACACAATAAATTGTTGTACCACATGTATTAATATGTTAAACCTCAAACCAAACTAAATTTTACAGACTTATTGTACTTCAACACTTGATTTGAATTCAAGTCTTACTCTTTACAAGCCGTCATTTTCATAAGTATATTGACTTTTAGGGACCCCCCTCTCCAGCAAGGTTGTTCCACTAAACCTTACCATAGATGTCCGCGCTCGCCTGTACTCAAAGAGCTGAAAACACCACAAACACACTCATCAGTTTTTTGCGTTAAGAATGAGCGGACTGTCATGAAAAACGTATGAAAACTGCGTACCTGTTTCGCGGTCACTTCTCTGAAGCCAAATTTTCCAATCCACATGCCTTTTAAATCCTCAACCGCCGGAACCACTATCTTCTTAATCTTTAAATACTCGAGAGACGTCTTGAAGCAGGTGAAAAAGATTCGAAAGTAGCCCTGACAATGTAGTCAACAGAGACTTTACTAATATGAAAAAATAACATAGCATTTTTTCATATCCTAAAAAAAAAAGTTTGAAAATCCAAGTAAAAGAAGAGTAATATCTGCAAAATAATAATACGTGCTAACCTTTCTTTGGTAAGGTCGTCTGGTAGCAGCAACCGAAAGTTCAACAATATCATGCCCAAGAGCACGGAACAACCCTGCTGTAACAAGATGGGAGCTGCACAATCAACATAAGAATTGTTAATAATGCCACCAAATTCAGAAAGCACATAAATAAACAAAAATTAAGAAGTGTGGTTTTACTTTATTAATAGCATAGCGCAATGTACTCCACCGAAGTCCAAGTCACCCAATGTCTTCCTATTGGTTGAGAAGAAAAAAAGAGAAAGACAGGTTTAAAATGCTAAATAACAAATACTGCAACTTAGGGGATGTTTGGTTTGAAAGTTGGTATCACTATGGGTAAAGGAATGGGAACACGTTTTTCAGACCCACCATCTCACTTGGGTTTGACATATGCCTAAATTCATGGGTTTGATTCCCAATTTTTAAAACCAAACCAACTAACCAACACCTTATATCATACCCATTCACATACCCATCTTTCAAAACCCACAATCCAAACACACCCCAAGTACTTTATATATGCTTACCCATATGTCATTGCTGGTATATAATCTTCTCCTGTAACCGAATCAATAATCGGGTCGAAGCACTCCTGTTAGCATAGAAATCACAGAATAAACGGTTACTAACTACTTTTGCATACCACCAGAATACTTAAAAAAAAAACTCACATGAAAAATTTCAAAAGCTTCTGCAAGCAATGATTTCTGATCTTCAGAAGCCTCATTGCCTCGGATAACAACCCATCTCACATCAATATCAGAGATACTGTCTGCATGACTGTTTTGCAGCTTCTCCCTATGTATATACTTTATCCTATCAGGAATCTGTTGCGGCCCGTAAGCTACCGATAGCCCAAGAACATTATGAAGCCTCGAACAATCTGAAGAGCAGAACCACTTGCCATGTGGCAATTGCTATAATGAATAACTTATTATTAGATAGAGAGTATAAGAACTTATCTTTTCCACACAATTTATTTTCATTTGGAAGAAACTAATGAAGAAAAACAACTGCATAATCACCCACCTGCAACTGAGCTATCCCCTGTTCCCATAAACAGCCTACATGATATTCTTTTTCGCACTGTGATGCACAGAAAACGGATTAGCGTTTAAGCTTATAACCAGCAAACTGCATATAAAAACTGTACATTTAAATACCTGGTCACAAACAATTACAGTGTGCTCATTGAAGACATCATTATCATCTTCAAAATCATACTCTCTGTATACATACAAAAATTTATTTCAAAAGGGATCATACAATTTGATACTCCGTATAATGTATTGAAAATTTGAGTGTTTTATTTGAATAGAAATATTACCTGCATATTGCGCAGGCAATCTGATCGATCGCCATTTGTTCCACAACCAACGCAGAATTCCAGCAATGCACGCAATACCATTTATCCCGAGAGTTGGGGTATTCAGATACACATTCTGCATGACCAAAATAATACATATCAGATTCCTTGTGATACACATTCAATCCACGTAAAAAGGATACAGAAAAAAATGAACTTCTGATAGCTGGTTAAAAACAATTCTGTTAGAAATTGGTGGAATAATTGATACAAGAGGAAGGTAGTGGAAATGTTTCTAGTTAAACATTTTTAGTGCCAATTTATATAAGAAGCAGACAGTAAACAGCAAAATGAATACTCAACCTAGTTAAACAAAACCATAGACATAAAAGATATGTTAGTGTATGCTTTCTTATACAAGTATAAATGCATGTTGCAACACAGACACAAAAAGAATTAGATTCGCTAGTGTAGTAACTGCAAAATCTAGCTCTGATGATAAAAGATAATGGCATACCATTTTTTAGAATAAGCATAATCATATTACTTATAACATAAATGAAGATGAGCTACTCAAGAGTGAGAATCGTATACGATATCGTTAAAAGTACAGATAATTAAATTTAACATATTTAACAGACAGATATTGTTAAACAACATCCAAAACACATTAAAAGGTTTCAGGAAGTATTTTACAATCTGTTGGGAAAAGCATCAAATAAAAAAAAATACAAAAATGAAACTTCTAGTTAACCAAAATATACAATATGAGCAACATTTCAATCTCTGTTTACAAACAAAATTCTAAAAATGGCGGAATGTTCAACACAAGAGAAAGGGAGTGGAAATGTGTCTAGTTAAATGCAGGGGCGGATGTAAGAGGGGGGGGGGGGGGGGGGGGGGGGCATGGGGGCAGTTGCCCCCCCCCCCCCAAAAATTTCCAAATAATGTAAAAAAGGATATCATAAGAATTTTGACCCCCAAAACTTAAAAAATAACCAAAAAAAATTTTTTGCCCCCCCCAATTATTAGTTCCTAGCTCCGCCCCTGGTTAAATGTCTAGTACTGATTATAAATAAAAGCAAATAGTAAACAAAAATAATATTCAATTTGAACTCTACCTTTGTGGAACAAACTTGGGCACCCATAGCAACACAACAGGGAACCACCTTCTGAACATACTTCACACAGTTTATCATTATTCTTTGGTTGTTCATGAAGTGGCTGAAGAGTCATCGCATACTCATGTAGCGACACACCATTTGGAAGATAAATGTTTCCATATCTAGCCACATTTGAGTATAACTGTCAGTAAATTACGAAAAACAAATAAATTGGAAGAAACACATCCATATGTATGTTTGGTAGATAACTCACGGTTTTTTGCGGGAGCCCATGCCGGCATGAGCTTCAAATTGTGAGGGACTAACCTATTGACAAAGTTATAACACAGTTATTTCATTTTCCATCCCATAATGGCTAATGAGTAAGAAAAAAGTACCTCTTTACTACAGCAACCACATAAAATTTTACGCCCCTGCTTCCAACCCTTAAATTTTGTCTGTCAAGAAGAGGATGTTAGATATATGAATAAAATGTATTGATCTAATATCGGCATGTGTATAATTCACTACCTTCCCATTATTATTGTAATATAACTCGGTGTTCTCAACTAACTTGAGGAGTGCCTCCCGATGCATCTTTTGATCCCTTGAAAAACGAAAACAAAGACCCGCAAAATGTTAAATTCCGGCACGTTATGGTATGATGTAAAAGGAAATTGATAACAATTAGGAATTAACTTGCAAGTTATCTTCTTATCTGAGGAGGCACTAGAAGATGCCTTCATCGCTGAGCTTGATCCAGACTTTGATGACCTGAATCACCCAAAAGATGTTAGCACTCTCTTATATTAAAACTGATTTTTTTTTCTGGAAATTATCGTAAATTATACACCAACCTTTTTTCACTCTTCCTTTCTATCTTACGTTGTGACCTCGGGGACCTGCAAATTCACACCATACTATTGTCATATTAAAAGCCAGAAACGGGCCTCCTATGATAGAGTTTAAGAGAAGTGAACCCACTTTCTCACCAACTCCTGTTGACTATGATCTTCATTTAAAACGGAATCCATTATACCCAACCCAGGGGATGTTAGTCCTATGAAACTGTGTAATCAACTGAAAGATGATATGACATGAAATATCAGAAAACCAAACATGATATTATTTTCTGAAAGAAAAGAATGGGATGAGCAAAGTAGTTGACTAGAAAGTCTCATGATGTAAAGTATAAAGTGGCTCTAAGAGCACATGGCTAGCAAATGAATAAGAATGTTAGTGTATTAACCCTGCAAAATCTAGCTCTGATGCTAAAAGATTATGTCATAACATTTTGTAGTATAAGCATATTATCATGTCACAAGAGCTACTCAAAAGTGAGGATACACATATGAGTGACCATCTTCAAAGTACAACTAGCTGACTTTTTAAAAAAATGAAACACCCAATATTTGTTAAACATCTAACACGAATTAAAAGATTTCCATAAAGTATCTTAAGATCTGTTTGGAAATACAATTAAATAAAAGAAACATCTAAGAGAAGAAAGTAAGAGATGTGAGACATGAGAAAACTTTAAATTGGTAAGAGCAAGAGAAGAATCAACATTCAAGGAATATCTATCAAAGATGGAAATTTTATAAGAAAAAGTCATCTGCTTCCAAGAAAGATACACAACGTTTTAAGCTTTAAAAAATGAACTGGATTGAGAAATCCAAATCAATTCTACACCTTTCACAGTAAAGATAAAACAAAAATAATAAAAAAACTTACAATTATAATAAATCATTATAACAAATAATACACATTAAAGAATGTTGGTGCAAATTTAGCAACAAAATCCACATCAATTTTGGTTGGAGAGTAGTAATCATAGCACTGCAAATAAGCACTTGTTAGTGGATGAAGATCCAACCAGAAAAAGGAGCCACACTGATTCAAAAACATATCTAAACTTCCTTCTATGTCTATATTTTTGACGATTGTTAAAGCATAATCAAATTTTAATTACTCGTTTATCAATATACAAAACAAAGCTATAGTAAAAACGACAATGGAAGATGATACATACAAATTGACTGAGATATAAGATAGATCGGTAAAAGGAATGATTGACACACCTTTGATGAAAGAGCAGCAGGAGAGAGACAAGTAGATGACAGATGGTGTTGTGAGATGGGAGCGGCGGAAGGTTATGAAAGGAATGAATATAAAAGAAACCCTAGAAAGGTAGAATTAAAATCAATTTTGGGAAAATGGCTATATATACTGCAATAAAGAGAAATTAATGATCGGCACACCTTTGATGAAAGAGCAGCCGGAGAGAGACGAGTATATGACCGGTTGTATTGTGAGATGTGAGCGGCGGAAGGAGATGAAAGGGGATGAATATAAGACAAACCCTAGAAAGGTAGAATTGAAGTCAACTTTGGGAAAATGGCTATTAATACTGTAATAAAGAAAATTTGTCATCACGGATTTGAAAACTTATCCACATTTAACCCAAAAAATCAAGCGGGTGTTTCAAAGAGTAATCATGTTTTCAAAAGGTTAAAGTACTAGCAACCAAACTGGCCTCCGCCAATATCACCTCAAGCCCATCAAGTGAGTTAAATCAAGCTCACCTAGTGGCCCAACCAACTAATACACTTTATCCATGAAAAAAAAAAATTACCTTCTCTTTGAGGGCAGTGGTGGGGATTGAACTCAAGATACATTCCAAATGCCCACATCTCCCGAAGCATATAAGCTACATACCGAAAATGTAAAATCAGAATCACAAACCCAACCTATCGGTTTTCAGTGTATTGTTGATCATTTACACTCTACTAAAGTAAGGTCAGGAGATTAAATTTTGTTAAGCTATACTCCATGCCAATTTGATTGTCCACTAGACAATCGCACACCGTTTTAGAAAAGTTCCTAGTAAAATTTAATTCTCACCCACTTTAACGTTTTTTGATTGGCTGAAACTAAAATACAACAATTATTTTGGGACAGACTAAAAATGGAAACATGGGCAACTAATACGGGACGGAGTAAATAATTTGCATTTCAAACTTTTAATCTCACGTTTAGATTTTTTATTTTTTTTAGAAAAAAAGAAAAGTGTTTTCTTATTCAAGAGGTAGAACATTTAGCCAAGATAACGTATCAAATCAGAACACTTTTTTCTACATTAAACGCACAAACCAATATACCGAAAATTAACAACGAAAGTGCCAAAACGCAACAACTTCAATTTATTACATACTCAATTGGGAAGAGAATAGAGATAGTGAGACCAAAGATCTTTTGTGGGTGATCATGTGCACTGTAACACCTTAAGGAAATCCCACAAGATGAAAGATGTTGGGTTCAAACATATATCTTAGCCTTTTAAGACACACAACGCCTTATAGCACTTGGAGTGCGACTAGTGTAGCACGTCAGGAACCACGTTGTGAACCACGCCGACTTCCATACAGGAGTGGAGTGGTTCCACATTGAAAATAACACCCACCCTATTTTTAGTTTTATATATGTATGTGGAAAGTATCTCGAGTTCAATCCCCATCACCAACAATGAGAACATAATTTATAATAAAAATTCCTCTAATAAAGGTGGATCGATTGGTTAGGCCATCATCTGAGCGGGCTACTAGTGATCTTTAATTATCTCACATAAAGGGCTTGAGGTGATACTAGCGTAGGCGAGTTGGTGTTTGTGGAACTTCAACCTTTTCTGAAAACATGTTTAAACTTTGAAACACCCACTTTGACTTTTACGAATTTAAAGTGGATAAATATTGATAGCCATTTTCACAAAGTTGACTTTCATTCTACCTTTATAGGGTTTATTTTATATTCATCTCTTTCCGCCACTCACGTCTCACAACACCACCAGTCATCTACTAGTAGATGACTCTCTCCGACTGCTCTTTCATCAAAGGTGTGCCAATCATTAATTTCTCTTTATTGCAATATTAATAGCCATTTTCGCAAAATTGACATTGATTCTACCATTCTAAGGTTTGTTTTATATTCATCCCCTTTCATCTCTTTCCGCCGCTAACGTCTCACAACACTGCCAGTCCTCTACTTGTATCCCTCCGACTAATCTTTCATCAAAGATAAGTTGATCCTTCTTTTTGCCGATCTATCCTATATCTCCAGCTCCACTCTGATCCTCGCACACCGAGGGGTAGTGGTTCACCTCCACTCTGATCCTCGCACACCGAGGGGCAGGTGTTCACCCAATGTGAGAGCTCCTCCACGCTGAAAATATTGTCACACTCAGCATGTTCTTGTGGGGACACAAGCACAAGAAATCCCATGAAAACTCTATAGTTAAGTATGTTAGGCGGGAGTGGTACCGAGATGGGATGACCTTCTAGGAACTAGGAAGTCCTCGTCTTGTCGCCATGATAACGTCGTGCGCCCATGAGGCAAAGCAGACAATATTCTATTTTCATGATAAATGTTACAAGCACTCTTAAGTGGTAGCCTTTTGAAACACTAAATCATAAGTTAGAAATTGATTTGATTAGATTATCCGAAGAACTGGTAGATTTAAATTTTAATCATGCATAAATAAACCACACAACTTCGATTACGATGAAGGGTTGAGGAAAATCATAAAACAAAATGTTAATTTAATACCATATTAGCATACTAAAGTCTTTCAAATTCCATGAATCAAAGTATTTCTCAAACTAAATTGTGTAGGTCAAACTCATGTAACGATCATTTAAAGATAAAGTGATATAACTTGTTCCCTTAAGCCAACACATACCATAAAGTGGTGGACACTACCCTAAACTTCTCCTAAGGGTGGATCTACTTCTCATGGCAAATTATCCGATGGCGAAACTATATAAATAGGACAATTCAGAATAGTGTAACCATAAAAACAAAACACGTTGTCAAGTTGTTAATGGCCAATTAATTTATACAAGGAATCCAGAATTCCATATACGAACATCAAAGAAGAGGGGGAACCGTAAACGCCAAATTGAATAGATCAATGTTGTAAAACTAGCTAAGTGGTACTCGAGAGGTCGACTAACTTGTAGCGAGTAATCAGCCTAGGCGCATTTATAAGTATACACTTACCCATTACAAGTTATTTTGAAACTCGCTAGAAACTACAAATAAGGTAACCTCCTAGAGCTTTGGGACATTATGAGGGCATTGGTTTGCATAATATTTCTGAAAAAATTGGAATCAAAGAAATTGGAATTAGAAATGAATTAGTATGTGTCATGCGTTTAGCTTAAATAAGGAATTGGAATACGTACATCATAAATAACATCTACATGAAACACGTAAAATGACTTAAATACAGTTTAGTTATTATAATCTTTCGAACCTTTTTGTTTCTATAATCATTCCACCAACCACAATTATTACATGGTGATGATGCCGTAATGGCGAGTGTGATACGCTAGTTACAATGGTGCGACGTGAGACTCTAAGGAAGAGGTATAGGTCATGGTTGCGGAGGTGGTCGTTGACAATTGTGAAGGAGAGAGGGGAGGGATAAGTGTTAGATAAAAGAGAAAGAGACGTTATGACAAGTTGATGTGCCTGAGAAGAAGAATAATTGAATTTAGTATGTTTAAAGAGATCCGGTAAAAGTGTGTATACACTATTGAGTTCCTATATTTTCTATCCATCAAGTGAGGGAATGTTGAATTCCTTTACCTAACGGAATGTGATTGAATGTTAAGAATTCCAATTCCATCCATTAGCCAACCAACCAAACCTGCTACGGAATGGAATTTCAATTTCAATTCTAATTCCATAAAAATTCTATTAACCAAAATGAACCCCAAAAGTCCTTCAACACACTCATGTCTCACCTTTTGTTATATTTCACTCTCTCACCCTTGTATGACCCAATCTCTCCCTCGATCCCTTCCTTCACTTGAGATAAATAAACGAAAAATAACAACTCTCTCCCATCATTCAACTTTCGTATACAAAGTCAAGTCAACTTCCTCTTGGCACTAACCCAGACTTACCGACGTTTGGTTTATAATTTTCAATTAACGTATTGAAAGTCTATCATATGGGTTGAGTCGTTTTATCCATGGTGCATATGTCTTTTGCTTGTAGATTTCATAGTGTAAAAATTCGTTGAATTTTCAATTTAAACCTCTTCTATTAACACGATATAGGCAAAGATCATACACCATGCTCAGTCATCCTACATGTTCGTCCTAAAGTCTAACATGATGGAAAAAAAAAAAAAACTCAAAACCTTATACTCTGTAGTATAAGACAAAGCATTGGTCTCACATAGTACTATACTATTTCATCTGTCTATATTATGCGAGAAAAACGGATACATTTGTTACCTTCGGATACACCAATTTCGACCTTTCACGACCTTCCTGAAGTTATTCTTTGACCATGAAAAATAAATAACGAATAAAAGCCACAAATCAAACGACGTATTTATTTAACCCCTGATATCTAAAGCAAAGTCCTGGCCTAGGTCCACTATACACTACGCACACTATTACATAAACATTTTGGGAAAACCAAGTAACTTGAATAAGCAAAGGTTGGTTGTCATTGTCGAAACCTAATTTAGAGCAGTCTGTCATGATATCCAAGAAGGTATTTGGTCAGGGATGACAATGGAAAAGTAAAAGGTGAAAAATAAGGGACCACCAATCCTATAAAGTGAACAAGGCAATCACTAAAAATGCAAAAAGATTTGCAAGAAACTCCTTGCATTATGACCAGCCAAAGGATATATATATACTTTATCAAAATTTGATTAGAATATGGGAAACTCAAATAGGAGTATGTGCCAAAGATGGAATATTATCACAAAGCCATTACCAAGACTAAATTTTTAAGAGTTAAGATTCACGTGGGGCATAACTAAGGGTTAAGTACTCAGAAATGTGATTATTTATGGTCTGACATTCATAGTATGCAACAAAGTATTCGGACTTCCATTGTGTGTAATAAACTTGTTATTTATTTCTATTGTATGCAACTTTTGGTACTTTTACTAACGTATCAGTTGTCTGAGGTAATACGTGGCATTGTTACAAATTGACACATCACCAAAATACATTCAATATAAAAAATTGAAAGTTTGTTACACACAATGGAAGTCCGAATACTTTATTGCATACTGTGAATGTCAGACGATAAATAATTACATTTTTAAGTACTTAACCCGTATAACTAATAAACAAACCCAACTTGAGAGGAGGTGTGAGCAACTTTCTGAGCCACAACCCACAAAATAAAGTTATTTGCACGTTCGCTGATATCGTTTCCATGAATGAGGTCATTACATACTTTTTAAATCACAAAATAACATCCATGAAGGCAACTGTTAGTAGCTCTTTAGATGTTTTCGTTAATCAACAGACCAACGCATGCAACTATTAGTATTTTAATTAGAATTACATGATGGAACTAATGTAGCTTGTATTACTCATGGAAGGGTAGAGGTTATTTATAACTTATAGGCGAATATAAGATAATCGAATTTCTACGGAATGGTTTCCTCATGAAAGATAGTGTAGAGTAAAAAACCATAGAAAGCACTGGATATGTTTACAATCTCAAAGAGTTAAAGTCCAAGCAAGTAATAAGCTTGAACTCTTTGAAGAGTGTGGAAAAGCATGGTGATAGCCAAAAGTCACAACATCAAGTCTAGTCATAACAAGATTCATAATTTCATGCTTTTGTGTGTTCTTGGTAAAGAAACCCAATAGCTGACATGAGCTTAAACCTATGAGAGATTCACCTATATAAAATAACTATTGGGTATATGCTAAAAGTCCAAGGCTCAAGAAGAAAGTAACTTGATAAGGCATAGAAAATAAAATATATGACGGGCATGCTTGATTTGACAAGGCATTTACCAAATGATGACATACTCACAAGTCTAACTGCTTAGAATACCGAGTGGGTGCGATTATCATCATTATATAATCAGATTAATATAACAGGAAAAGCATAAACTAGCAGTGATATAAGGCAACATCTTTTTAATGTTACTAGTAAAAACAAGAATTAATCTTTTGAAATTTGAAAAATCCTAAGCAATTTGATGTCAATTTGTAGTTACAGGTTGTAAAAGATATAATTTATAAGACGTATCCATTTTAGTCTCAAAGTCGACCATGAAACTTCAATATGGTGTTATACTAAACGACACTAGGCCGAAAGGACAAACAAATCACCAAACTTTATATTCAAACACAGAAAAACTGGTACTGCTAGAAATTTTTAAAGACTCGCAGATAGTACTAAACAGATTAAAAACAGAACCTCATCGACACCGTTGCAAGCCACGTAGGCATTCCTCTGACTTGTAATGTACAGTGATGCCATAGATTAACAGAAAAAACTGCATCCAAAAATTACAGTCTTAAATAAGTCAAAATGATTACATTAGTATCTATATGTTTATTTGATTTATTAGGGAAATGCAAGAACCAAAACCAAATACTAACTTCATACTCACGGTCAATGTTTTAAATACTATAGTATATCTAGCAATAAAGAACTTGTGAAGTCAGTTGTCACCCCTGTATTATACATATGCCTACAGTTAATGTTTTTAGATCGAGTCGACTCCTTAGTCCATACTACACATCGCTGAGGTAATACAAGCAAATAAGTCAATATGGGTTGATATATCAATTGAAAGAGACGGCTTGAGATTCACACACATCACAATAGATGCTCCAATTAACCATATAACAAAGACCAATGTGCATTAACCAACGGTTCCAAATGACATCAAGATTTACCAGATTTAAAGTACAAACAACATAAGATCTACTCTTTGCGAATTAAAAGAATTGCCTTAATCCATTAGCTATTTATATACCACATAGCACATTAGACGAATAATTTCCATGAAAATGCCAAATATATATTTGCTCTTACAAAATACACATACATAATATTGACACACAACTCAAATTTACACTTTTTTACACAAACACATGTTTCTGTATTAATTACCATAGATTACAAAAAGCAAAATGAAGCTAAGTGACAAACAATAAAAGGATGTGACACACTGACACTTATGAGTAAGAATATATACCTTGCAACAAAAATTGTAGAAGAACATGAAACCCTTGTTCTTCACCCTTTGGTTCCTCGACATTTGTGAAATCATTCTTGTATCATTCCTTGTGCTAAACCTCTTTGCCAGAACAAATGAACACCATTTATGTTGTTCATCATGAATGGTATTAATGATAATGATGATTGACTATAATGATCAGATGTATAAAAACAAAGGGGCCATCAACCTATGTAGGAAAAAAGAAATGTTGAAAACACTTGGAATTGTGATGTGTAATATTTAATAGACTGATAAATAAGAAACACATAACAGGGTTTTTGTTGTGCTATTTTAGTTACCATGTATCAATTATTTAAAAGATTAGGTCTTGATACAACAAGTAAAGAAAACAAAAAAGGTTACATAGAATATCTGATGCAGTTAACTGATATGAGATGGGAAACATGTCAAACTACTTTTGTTCCCATCATTTCACATTAATTTTAAGCTACATTGTTCATCACAACCGATTTTAGAAATTTACCTATATTAAAGATAACAAAAAAATAGTTAACATAAAAACTAAAAAAAAAATTTATCATAGAATATTTGGCGCATACATTGGAAAACAACACTTTTTTGTGAGAGCGTACTCCTAGAAAATGTGTTTTGCACCAAAATGGTATAAAACTTAGATGAATAAATTGTCAATCCTCTAAGGTAATTACACACAGGTTGACTATAAAGCTTATTTATACATCTCGATTGGAAAAGAATCGAGAGAAAAAGGAAGAATCGGAATTGATCAATATATTTCTCAAAACAACGAAAAGGAAACGAAAGATGAAACCAAAATCATGGATCAACTAAGCCCTCTTGAGGACTTTCTTAAGAATAAGAAAGAGCATATTATATGTGTAAATTACCTTTGTGCATCTTCTGGTTCATGAACTAATCGTCGTCGGGATATTTTCTCGTGACATTTATTAATAAACTTTCTTCATGTTTCACTTTGTAACAGCCAATCATGATGGTCATTTAAAGAGACGGGATCAAGCTATCTTTTTATTTCCTTATAACAAAAGAATCCTCCTGCATAACTGGAAGGAAAAAGCAAGGATATAAGATGATGAAGAAAAAAAACAAATTGGTACAAGATGCCAAGTACAGACTAGAGATTATGTATATTTTATATAGCTTTTAAAATGTTAACATTTGTAAACGCCAAGTACCTTATAACTTTGATCATTATGCATCTATGAATAGGTTCATCAAGTTTTTACTAGTTATAATACATTGATGTGGATGCTCATGTCAAGGAGATAAAAGAAACTCCTGGTGAAATAAAAGGGGCTAATAACAAAAAGTGCATCAATAAGAGCATATCTGATAAGGATCCAAAGCACGTGACGCTATCGTAGTAAGTCGGTTCATGTCTATCTATTGACACCTATATTGTTTTTACACTAAGCTATTTAGTGTTATGTAATAGACATAACATTAAAATTAACATATAAAGGGTATGATCAACAAAAAGGTTACCACATGTTTATGTGATTGGTGTGGTTTCTTCTTGTGATTTGATAATTATAATTCTTAGATTATAAAGATCAAAACTGTCTTTCGTGATATTTTCCAGATACTTTGTTTTTCTCTCAAACAACCGACAAAGTCTAACATAGTAGCCTTTGATGGGCTAATATAGTAATTAACACATCCAAATGAAAGTTCAGGAACAAATCAAGGGAGTTTATCAAGGTTGGATTCTTCAATCTTGAACTTATCTACAATATTGGGTCTTGGAGACATACACATCAGTAGTTACCACGGGAATGCAGAGATCGATAGTGAATGAGGATAAAAGAAACGTATTATGCATTATGCAAGATACGCATTATTTTAAAAGTAATTTGGAAATGTTTACTACTCTTTCCAATTTAAAAGTTTTCTAATTACCGGAATGAAACAAATTTTTTACAAGTTCAATTACCATGGTAGAACAATTTACAACAATGTTTCACATATTGGAACACTGGTAAAATTCAATGACCTAAGGTCGTAAAAAAAAAATAAAAAATAAATGTTCTGTAAAACAAAACACTTGTGAAACCATATAGCTATACAGAGAAAGACAAATAAATCACTAAACTTCAAAGTCAAACACAAAATAACAAGTTCTGCTATATAATTATCAAGACTCGCATATATAACAGTAGAAGGGTTTAAAAAAAGAACCTCATTAGTCCTCTGACTTTGTATTGCATAGTGATGCTATAGAGTAACTAAACCAACTACATAGAAAATTAACAGCATCGACCAAGTCAAGAAGATTACATTAGAATTTGTTCATTAATTAATTGATATATTTATAAAATGCAAGATAAAAATCAGATATACTAATTTAACACATCTGGTCTCCTTTCTGGAAACTATAGTGTTTGTTAGCAATAAAACATAACAACTAATGCGAATAAAAACTAGGGTTTCAAATTTCATTCAGAAGAGACTGCTTATGCTTCACATTAATCAAATCATATGCAACATCAATCACAGCAAATAGAATAATAATGTGCAAATATTGATTAAATATGATATTATTTGAAGGAAAGTGAAATTAGTAAAAATCGTTACCAAAATTGTCGGAAGACATGAAACCCTTGCTCTGTGATTGCTCTGGCATCATAGGGAATTACAGTGTTCGCCGGAACAAAAGCGAATCACGAAACAAGAAAAAGGGTAACAGCGAATGAGCCATCATCAATTAATCTGTGCGGAAACAAATAAATAAACTAAACCCTTTTTCTTGATTCATTTTGTCATGTTTGGAATTGGGTTTACCGTCTGAGATAAAAAGGTTAACTGGAGTACCATATTTTCAGTAATTTAGTTTTGAGTCCCCAATTTATTTACCCACCTTTCTAATTTGATATTTCTCAAAAATTAGTTTCTTTCAAAATCAACTAATAAAAATGTTTGAAAATAATAAAGATGAAATTATATTTGATAGAATAATAATGCACTTTTCTTAAACACTACTAACTTTAAGTGCCCCTTATGTTGCGTTTGGTTCGTAGGATGGAATGTGAATTCGAATATGATGACTTACAACTTAATTCATTTCTAAACCAAACATGCTTCCATCGAATTCCGTAGAATTTCACGAATCAAGTTTAGTTTTACTAAGAGTTTAAAAAAATAAATGATTGTGGGTAATAAATGTGAGTAAAATTGTAAGTTTAACGATTTTCAATAGTTATTTTATACAACTGGACAATCTTTTTTGGACAAATAAAAATGGTAACGTGAACATTTAAATTGAGACATAAATAATTTCATTTTTATTAGGAAAATGCTAAAGAAATCCTTAAGAGCTTTCGATAAGAAAGGTAAAAGGTGTTAATTATACTTAAAATTTCCTTTTATAAATCTAAATATTATTTAATACATGTTGTTTGTAAGAGCACCTTCAATGCATCATATCTTTCAGAGTTTAAAGTAGTGTCACATCAGCTTTGATATTTTTACACAAAACATCTACAGTTCATTAAACTCTACACAGTTTAAAGTTATGCCACATCATTATCCTACTTATTATTTTCTTTCAAATTTATTTCTATATATATATATATATATATTTATACACTAATATATGTGTTTCTTTTTTTAATCAAATAGGCAATAAAGAATGCTAGCATAAGAATCGAAAATTATATTAATAGGAAAGCTTGCTACAAACTACTTAAATAGTAAAGAGTAACTTAACGCTACAATACTTAAAACTATGATAATCCGAATCATATGATCGATGCTTAAACTGATGATAACTCGATCTAAACGTGTAAACATGTCGTCGTCTTCTTCAAGTTCACCTGATATCATGATCAAGAAGTTGATAGATATCTCCATCACTAAATTATACATGGACTTGAAATGTTTAGAAGTTGAAGAAGATACAGATGCTGAAAGTTCTAGGCGTCCAAAACGGAATTGAACATATATACGTCGAGAACGTGAAGAAGGACATAACCGTCTTTGGAAAGACTATTTCGATGATCAACCGGTTTACCCCCCAAATTTGTTTAGACGAAGGTTTCGCATGCACAAAGAGCTATTTCTAAAGATAGTTGAAGGTATCTCTAATCATTCTATTTATTTTCAACAAAGAACTTATGCTTTGAACATATTTGGAATCGCTTTTTGAGCTAAAGCAATCCAAACAAATGTAATAGAAGCGTATGAGTTTGGGGTGTTACCCTTCCATCTCACGAAAAAAATATTATGAAATTAGTTAGTGTCCAGTTATTTTACGAAGTTTCATGTATTACGAGAAAGTTAATGTAATTGTTATCAAAAAATTAAATCGCATGAGTTTATAGTAAATTCAATGTGCAACAAATAAATATGTATATTATATTATGTACTCCCATTCAATAAACAAATAGTGAATTACTATAAGAGAGGAATCAAATGTGGGTCCACTTTTGCGTATAAACAGGAACTCAAAGTTCTTTGTATGCATATATATGTGGCAACCCCACAATGCATTTTTATAATTTTGAACTATGATTAGGAAAACTATGAACCCTCCACCTAAGCCGATTGGAGATGCTCTAAGGAAAGTTCAAGTGTATTAAATGCAAAGATTAAATAAATTTAATGTAATTGTGAATTAAAAAGGAATGTTTAGCTTTAATTAATACACTTATCAATTATTGTCAAAAGCTTTAAAAGCTTTATTTAGCATAACCCTTTTTATTAAAGCAGGCTATACATTTAGAAATATATATATATTTTGTTTGAGAAAAGTATTTCTACAACATATTGCATATATACAGTTATATTACTTATAGACTAACATTTAAATAACAATAGCAATTTCTTAAAATGTGATATTATATCTGAAACCATTGAATGATCACAATAATCAATTGTGATTTGCGACTATCATGTCATATTTTCTAAATTATGATTATGAATTTATGATTATGATTATGATTATGTGACAACCGTCAATTTGGGACTAGAATTTAGTGCCTAATCGAGTCTTAATACATGTAATTAGTTCTGTGTTAGGCTAATTAATGTATCAATTATTATATATATTGGTGAATATATATCTACACAATTATGCGGTTTGTTTAAATCGTACGAGTTTCAAATCGGATGAATTTCGATACAATTTATACGGACGTTGGTGAACGATTTTTATTAATTAATACAAAAATTAATTAATAACATTGACATATTTTGAATATCATATCAATAATAATTCGTATCGTACAAACAACTTTTACGCGATTAAAATGTAAACGCGCAAACAAACAAAACAAGCACATTTTATAACATAATTATTAAGCATTTAGCTAAATACTTCAACAAAAATATTGAATAAATATTCGTATTTCAAAACGCATATTTTTGTGCATAAAATAAATAATTAACGTTTAAACGATCGGGAAAACGAACACCGCACGGAGCGCAAACACGGAGTTAAATGGTGGAGACCCACACCTCGGTGGGCCCCCACCGAAAATCAGCCAAAGGTGGGGGAACCCCACCCTTACCCTCATTCATCACCATCATCTCATCTTTCTTTTCTCTCTCTCTTTCATTTCTCTTTCAAAATAACCATCACCACCATCACCTTCATTTGCAAAATAACATCATCAAACGACCATAATTTTCGGAGCTCCTTTAGGGAATAACGACCACCACGCAACGATCTACACTTCTATCTTTCCGAAATTTCATTTCGGCGATTTGTAAGTTTCCGACACAACTCCGAAAACTCTCGTTTTTAAGTATTATCACTTGCTAGTTGTTTGTATAACCTTGTAATGTCCTAAAATGGGTTGGGTAAAAAAAATATTAGGCTGATCGATGGCCGGAAAATGCGTTTTTGAAGTTGAAACTCCGATCAGATCCCGTACGTCGCATTTGGCCTGGAGCAAATGCGACGCAGCGACTTACGTCGCACGAATCCTCAACGTCGCATATAGCGACGCAGCCTATTACGTCGCATTGACTTGCGAACGTCGCACTTAGCGACGCAAACCCTTACGTCGCAGAAATTAACAACGTCGCCTATAGCGACGCCACGTACAACGTCGCATTAAATTGCGAAAGTCGCACATAGCGACGCCGTGCCCAACGTCGCAGTCAGGATCTGCGACGTCGCACCCAACGTCGCACCCAACGTCGCACAAACCAGAACCTCAAAAACACAGATTTTTACTAAGTGTCGAGGCTCGAAATTTTATCACTTGATTTTACCCAAATTCATGTCCAGATGCGTTTTTCCTTAAAGCAATATAGTAGAAATAAAAATTTTCCAAGCTGACCTGGCAGCTCGACCCCAGCCAGGGGCTCTGCCCCTTGGACCCCGCCAGGGGCTGCCGCCCCTTGGACCCCGCTAACCAGGGGCGCTGCCCCCGGACCCCCGTACTTAGATTCCGTAAGCACATTTTTACACCAAGTGTCAAACTTGTACAACTTCAAAACGCTTACACGATACAACTTTTCAAACATAATGAAATTTGCCTTTCAAGTGTAACACTTCGAAATCAATGTGATAACATCAAGACTATTATTACAATTAATCACCAACGGGCCGTACGCGTTTTCAAAACATACTTCAAAGATCAAACAAGTCGTTGTAACTTGTATCAATTTAATCAAACAAGTCGAAGTAACTTGTAACAATACAATCAACCAAATCGGGGTAATTTGGACATCAAGTTAAACAAACAATTTAAATGGTAGTCTTTCGAGATACCGGTACAATTAATAACAATTCAAGTGTCGTGGACACATTCAGGTTTCAAGTCTTTGGACATCAATTCACCGCTAATTACTTCAAGTTTATTAAATTAAACACTTCAAGACTCAGGTGAGTTTCATGGCCCCATTTTCACTACTTTTACTAGGGGTGTGATATTACTACTTCATTTTGTTTTACAAGTAGAACGCAAGTGACAAACTTCAAATACTACATGAGTTTCAAGCTAATCAATTTAAAGTCCTCCATAGCATAGTCTCTAGTATTTATAGCGTGAATGTTAGTATATGATATCATATGGGATTGACAATCCTCATCCGGGTTAGCACGCACTAACCGGTCAAACGGATGTATTAGCATATGGGAAGACGAGTGTGGATTAGACACTCGTAGGAGGCATTTCAAGTTAGGTTTCCTTAATTGGACCTAACGCTCAAGTTAAGCTCAGACTATGTGCTCATGGATTGTATAATTTTTATTTTGCTTAATTGCAATTTAACTTCAATTTAAATCTTGCGGTTCTTACAACTATACATTGACATACAAACCTGTGAGCTCACCAGCGTTTTCGCTGACCCATTTTAGTATTTATCACAGGTACCCAGCAGTAGGTTGGCTGCACAAACAGGGACTATTAGCTCGAGTCAGCATACATACAACTAGAGATTTGATTGCATTATTATATTTTGTAAAAGTAATTATGCTATGTAATCTCTAAATTTCAGGAAACCGAGCTAATGTAACATTATTTTGATGTAAACGTTTACTTTATTAATGCAAGTTTAAAACGACGCATATAGTGGTCGTTCATTATATATCTTACGTGCTTTGTATATTGATTAGTGACACCCAAATCGAGCTTCCGCAAATCATCAAATTTGGGGGTGTCACAGATTGGTATCAGAGCCTAAGGTTATAGTGAACTAGGTTGCATTTAGTGGACCTAGACTATGACCGTTAGGCAGTATTCCCTATTAGGTATAACCAGTTCAGAGATTACAGCATACGAATTTAATTTAACATAGCTTGATCAACTATGTACAATTAAACAAAGATGATGTAAGATCTGAAGGAAGTTATGGCTGAACGGGATACACTAGTTGACTCTGACCTCGAGAGAAACGAGACTTAAAAACTTATCTGTGTTAGACACTCAATAGGCAGTTATGTGATATATTTATATACATAAGCAAGCCTCAATTCAAGCTTAGGCTATATTATATACGTATTATATGAATATAGGCCTCACATTTGCTAACGTTCTGTCTCAGAATGGCAAACACACCACCCAACTCATCCCGTTCCCATCCGTACGAATCACAAAGTTCAAGGGTAGCTAGGAGGAACCCCAGGTTGCCTCGAGCGGGCCCATACCCCAATCAATTCACACTAACGGATTTGACCGCTAGGCTACACCGTCACGAGCAACAATTGCGTGACATGGACATCGAGTTGCAAGAGACCCGAGAAAACTGGACACTCACCCTAATGGGACAAGTTGCTCAGGTCTCTGAGGACCATGTAAACGCTATCAACAATATGGACGTTCTCGGAAATCGAGTGGGTGAAACCATCGAGACCATGGAGATCGTCCACAATCAAGTGACTGACAATCACAACGAAATCACTGTCCTGCGATCAAGGTTGACTCAGTGTGAGACGGGCCTGAGGGAAACCGAGGAGGCCCTCAGAATGGTTAGCCGACTTGCAGAGTCCGTTGACCGTCTCACTGCCTTAATGCCACAACTCAATCTTCGTCAGAATTAGCTTAGGCTGAATCTGCACTCAATAACGCTTTCGTAGGATTAATGTAATTAGGCCGGATGAAACAATTCTCGGCAATTTTGGGCACAATATCTAAGTCTGTAACTTTTGAATTCAACAAACTCGAAATTGTCTGTAATCATTTAACAACGTAATATCAAATGACAATTTCGTTCGATTTAATTCTACATTATAGAACTCTTATACTTGTGATGTGTATATTGTCGCTTTAATACATACATCCACCACAATTATCCTTCTGGTATAATTTCTTACGTACCTATTGTTTCTTTTCTTGAAGAATCATGCCACCGAAGAAAAAGAGTTACAGTGAAGCCGAACTCGCTGCTGCCGTTAATCGGGCCGTAGCCGACGCCTTGGCCGCTCGGGATCCAATCCGAACGTCCGAGGAAACAGCCGATACCACCGCCACCACTCATACTGTCAAGCCTTGTTCCTACAAGGACTTTCTCAGCTGTAAACCCCTCTATTTCAAGGGCACGGAAGGTGCCATTGGCTTGATCCGTTGGATTGAGCGTATGGAATCCGTTTTCAGTCTCTGCGACTGCACTGAGAACAACAAAGTCAAATTCGCTGCTTACACCTTTCAGGAAGGTGCACTCACGTGGTGGAAAACCCACGCAAACTCTGTAGGCCTTGAGGTTGCAAATCGACTTCCTTGGGCCGAACTGAAAAAGAAGCTGACATAAAAATACTGTCCTGAAGAAGAACTGCACAGACTGGAGGAGGAATTCTGGCACCTGACGGTGCAGGGAAATGATGTTGCTGATTATACCACAAAATTTCAGTAGTTTGCTTTACTATGCCCAAGCTTGGTTGAACCGGAAAGTAAGGGTATTAAGAGATACATTCGCGGACTCCCTGAGAACATCCAGGGAAATGTCGCCTCATCCAAACCAACCACCACTGAAAGTGCCATTCGTTTAGCCCACGAACTCATGGCCCTAGTTGTCAACCGTGGGACTTCCAACACCTCATCCTCCAACAACAACAAACGCAAATCCACTGAACACCACCACAACACAAACAAGAAAAACAACGCCATCCAAGTCTACACCACCAACTCTGAAACCAACCGCAGCTACACCGAGGACAGGCCTTATTGTCCCAAGTGTAACTATCATCACTTTGGTCAGTGCAATACTCCTTGCAACAACTGCAGGAGGTACGGGCATTCGACCAAGGATTGCCGAGCCCCCAGATCCAACAACAACCCCTCTGACAAAAATGCCCGACAACCTAAGTCCTGCTACGAATGTGGGAATCCAGGACACTTTAGGGATACGTGCCCAAAATTGAAGAATAAGGGCAACAACAACAACAACCACCGCAACAACAACAACGTCAAAAGTAGCGCCTTCATGATCAACTCAGGGGACGCCCGTCAGGACCCGAATGTGGTCACGGGTATGTTCCTCCTCAACAATTTAACTGCTTCTATTCTGTTTGATACTGGTGCCGATAGAAGTTTTATTTCCGATGAATTTTGCCCTCTACTTGACATCACACCTGTTGCTTTAGACGTTAAGTACACAGTAGAGCTAGCAAATGGCAAATTGATAGAAACCGATAGTGTGATACCTAATTGCACTTTAAACCTAGCCGACGAAATCTTCTCCATAGATCTTATGCCAATCGAGATAGGGAGTTTCGATGTCATCGTAGGCATGGACTGGTTATCCAAACATCGCGCTGAAATCATTTGCTATGACAAAATTGTTCGCATACCTCTCGCCGTCGGTAGAACCTTAGTCATACAGGGGGAGACCGGTGGGACGAGACTTAACCTCATATCTTGCCTAAAAACCCGAAAATTTCTGAGAAAGGGTTATCCAGCAATCCTCGCACACATCATGGAGAAAAAGTCGGAGGAGAAGCGACTTGAGGATGTTCCAATTGTTCGAGACTTTCCAGAAGTCTTTCCCGAGGAACTACCTGGTCTACCACCACCAAGACAGGTTGAGTTCTTAATTGATCTTGTACCAGGTGCTGCGCCTGTGGCCCGAGCACCATACCGTTTAGCTCCATCCGAACTTCAGGAGTTGTCCACCCAATTACAGGAACTCCTGGAACGAGGATTTATCAGGCCGAGTTCTTCACCTTGGGGAGCTCCGGTCCTATTTGTTAAGAAGAAAGACGGTTCTTTTCGAATGTGTATCGACTACCGAGAGTTGAACAAGTTAACTGTCAAGAACCGGTATCCACTTCCTCGAATCGATGATTTGTTCGACCAACTTCAAGGATCGAGTTGTTATTCAAAGATTGATATCCGATCCGGTTATCACCAATTACGTGTTCGCGATGCCGACATTCCAAAAACCGCTTTCCGAACCCGCTATGGGCATTACGAATTCCAAGTGATGCCATTCGGCCTAACCAACGCACCGGCGGTATTCATGGACCTTATGAATCGGGTGTGTAAACCTTACCTTGACAAGTTTGTCATTGTCTACATCGATGACATCCTCATATATTCACGAAACAAAGAAGAACATGCGCAACACCTCAAAACCATCCTTGAACTACTTAAACACGAGGAGCTCTATGCAAAATTCTCTAAGTGTGAGTTCTGGATTCAAACGGTCCAATTTCTTGGTCACGTGATTGACAGTCAGGGGATTCACGTTGACCCATCAAAAATCGAGGCTATTAAAGACTGGAAGCACCCACCACCGCAACCGAAGTACGCCAATTTTTGGGTCTTGCCGGGTATTACCGACGATTCATTGAAAATTTCTCCAAGATAGCCTTACCACTCACGACTCTGACCCAGAAAGACAAAAAGTTTGACTGGACTGATAAACAAGAGTCGGCATTCCAACTATTAAAACAAAAGCTTTGCAGTGCTCCTATTCTATCATTACCCGAGGGCACCGATGACTTCGTGGTATACTGCGATGCTTCTCATCAAGGTCTCGGTTGCGTGCTTATGCAACGAGACAAAGTCATAGCTTATGCTTCACGACAGCTCAAGATTCATGAAAAGAATTACACCACCCACGACCTCGAGTTAGGAGCCGTTGTTTTCGCTCTCAAAATCTGGAGACATTATCTCTATGGCACTAGGTGCACAATCTTTACAGACCACAAAAGTCTCCAACACATATTCGATCAGAAGGATCTCAACATGAGGCAACGTCGATGGGTCGAGTTGCTTACCGATTACGACTGCGAACTCAAATATCACCCAGGCAAAGCAAATGTCGTTGCTGATGCCCTCAGTCGGAAAGAGCGAGTGAAACCACTTCGGGTTCGAGCCCTCAGTATGACCATTCACAACAATTTAAACATTCAAATTCTCACTGCTCAACTCGAAGCCTTAAAACCCGAGAATGTCAAAGATGAAGCCTTGCGAGGCATGGATAAACAATTCGAAGTCAAACCTAACGGGATTAGGTATTTCTCAAACCGAATCTGGTTGCCTAAATTTGGGAACCTACGAGACTTGGTGATGGATGAAGCTCACAAGTCCAAATATTCTATCCATCCGGGATCCGACAAAATGTACCACGGTATCAAGGACTTCTATTGGTGGCCGAACATGAAAGCCGAAATCGCCACCTATGTCAGCAAGTGTCTTACTTGCTCCAAGGTCAAAATTGAATATCAAAAACCTTCTGGTTTACTTCAACAACCCAGTCTTCCTGAATGGAAATGGGAACAAATTGCCATGGACTTCATAACCAAACTACCCAAGTCAGCGAACGGTTGCGATACCATTTGGGTGATTGTGGATCGTCTCACAAAGTCTGCTCACTTCCTGGCAATCAAGGAATCCGACAAAATGGAACGCCTCACCAGAATCTATCTGAAGGAAATCGTGACCAAACACGGTGTTCCAATCTCAATTATCTCCGATAGAGATAGTCGTTTCACTTCACAATTTTGGCAATCACTTCAAAAATCCCTGGGTACTCGACTTGATATGAGTACCGCATATCATCCTCAAACCGACGGCCAAAGTGAACGAACCATTCAAACACTAGAAGACATGCTACGGGCCTGCGTAGTAGACTTCGGTGTAAACTGGGAAAAACACCTACCATTGTGCGAGTTCTCGTACAACAACAGTTATCATACCAGCATTAAAGCTGCACCATTCGAGGCACTGTACGGTCGTAAGTGCCGGTCACCTATCTGTTGGACCGAAGTTGGGGATAGCCAACTCACAGGTCCAGAAATCATTCACGAGACGACCGAGAAAATCGTCGGAATTCAAAACAAGCTCAAGGCCGCGCGCGATCGTCAGAAAAGTTATGCTGACGTGAGACGCAAACCACTCGAGTTCCAAGTTGGGGATCGAGTACTACTCAAAGTGTCGCCTTGGAAAGGCGTAATTCGATTTGGCAAACGAGGGAAGTTGAATCCCAGATACATTGGACCATTCGAGATCCTCGAAAGGATTGGTCCAGTGGCTTATCGATTGCAGCTGCCATCCGAACTCAGCAGCGTGCATCCCACATTTCATGTTTCAAATCTGAAGAAGTGTCTGTCTGATGAGACACTCATCATTCCACTCGATGAAATTCGAGTTGACGAGAAACTTCACTTTGTTGAGGAACCTGCTGAAATCATGGACCGTGAGGTCAAACAACTTAAACAAAGTCGTATTCCCATTGTCAAGGTCAGGTGGAATTCGCGGCGCGGTCCGGAATTTACCTGGGAACGGGAGGACCAAATGCGACTCAAGTATCCTCAACTCTTCACTGACTCAACATCAAACACAACTTCAACATAAATTTCGGGACGAAATTCTTCTAACAGGGGGAGAATGTGACAACCGTCAATTTGGGACTAGAATTTAGTGCCTAATCGAGTCTTAATACATGTAAGTAGTTCTGTGTTAGGCTAATTAATGTATCAATTATTATATATATTGGTGAATATATATCTACACAATTATGCGGTTTGTTTAAATCGTACGAGTTTCAAATCGGATGAATTTCGATACAATTTATACGGACGTTGGTGAACGATTTTTATTAATTAATACAAAAATTAATTAATAACATTGACATATTTTGAATATCATATCAATAATAATTCATATCGTACAAACAACTTTTACGCGATTAAAATGTAAACGCGCAAACAAACAAAACAAGCACATTTTATAACATAATTATTAAGCATTTAGCTAAATACTTCAACAAAAATATTGAATAAATATTCGTATTTCAAAACGCATATTTTTGTGCATAAAATAAATAATTAACGTTTAAACGATCGGGAAAACGAACACCGCACGGAGCGCAAACACGGAGTTAAATGGTGGAGACCCACACCTCGGTGGGCCCCCACCGAAAATCAGCCAAAGGTGGGGGAACCCCACCCTTACCCTCATTCATCACCATCATCTCATCTTTCTTTTCTCTCTCTCTTTCATTTCTCTTTCAAAATAACCATCACCACCATCACCTTCATTTGCAAAATAACATCATCAAACGACCATAATTTTCGGAGCTCCTTTAGGGAATAACGACCACCACGCAACGATCTACACTTCTATCTTTCCGAAATTTCATTTCGGCGATTTGTAAGTTTCCGACACAACTCCGAAAACTCTCGTTTTTAAGTATTATCACTTGCTAGTTGTTTGTATAACCTTGTAATGTCCTAAAATGGGTTGGGTAAAAAAAATATTAGGCTGATCGATGGCCGGAAAATGCGTTTTTGAAGTTGAAACTCCGATCAGATCCCGTACGTCGCATTTGGCCTGGAGCAAATGCGACGCAGCGACTTACGTCGCACGAATCCTCAACGTCGCATATAGCGACGCAGCCTATTACGTCGCATTGACTTGCGAACGTCGCACTTAGCGACGCAAACCCTTACGTCGCAGAAATTAACAACGTCGCCTATAGCGACGCCACGTACAACGTCGCATTAAATTGCGAAAGTCGCACATAGCGACGCCGTGCCCAACGTCGCAGTCAGGATCTGCGACGTCGCACCCAACGTCGCACCCAACGTCGCACAAACCAGAACCTCAAAAACACAGATTTTTACTAAGTGTCGAGGCTCGAAATTTTATCACTTGATTTTACCCAAATTCATGTCCAGATGCGTTTTTCCTTAAAGCAATATAGTAGAAATAAAAATTTTCCAAGCTGACCTGGCAGCTCGACCCCAGCCAGGGGCTCTGCCCCTTGGACCCCGCCAGGGGCTGCCGCCCCTTGGACCCCGCTAACCAGGGGCGCTGCCCCCGGACCCCCGTACTTAGATTCCGTAAGCACATTTTTACACCAAGTGTCAAACTTGTACAACTTCAAAACGCTTACACGATACAACTTTTCAAACATAATGAAATTTGCCTTTCAAGTGTAACACTTCGAAATCAATGTGATAACATCAAGACTATTATTACAATTAATCACCAACGGGCCGTACGCGTTTTCAAAACATACTTCAAAGATCAAACAAGTCGTTGTAACTTGTATCAATTTAATCAAACAAGTCGAAGTAACTTGTAACAATACAATCAACCAAATCGGGGTAATTTGGACATCAAGTTAAACAAACAATTTAAATGGTAGTCTTTCGAGATACCGGTACAATTAATAACAATTCAAGTGTCGTGGACACATTCAGGTTTCAAGTCTTTGGACATCAATTCACCGCTAATTACTTCAAGTTTATTAAATTAAACACTTCAAGACTCAGGTGAGTTTCATGGCCCCATTTTCACTACTTTTACTAGGGGTGTGATATTACTACTTCATTTTGTTTTACAAGTAGAACGCAAGTGACAAACTTCAAATACTATATGAGTTTCAAGCTAATCAATTTAAAGTCCTCCATAGCATAGTCTCTAGTATTTATAGCGTGAATGTTAGTATATGATATCATATGGGATTGACAATCCTCATCCGGGTTAGCACGCACTAACCGGTCAAACGGATGTATTAGCATATGGGAAGACGAGTGTGGATTAGACACTCGTAGGAGGCATTTCAAGTTAGGTTTCCTTAATTGGACCTAACGCTCAAGTTAAGCTCAGACTATGTGCTCATGGATTGTATAATTTTTATTTTGCTTAATTGCAATTTAACTTCAATTTAAATCTTGCGGTTCTTACAACTATACATTGACATACAAACCTGTGAGCTCACCAGCGTTTTCGCTGACCCATTTTAGTATTTATCACAGGTACCCAGCAGTAGGTTGGCTGCACAAACAGGGACTATTAGCTCGAGTCAGCATACATACAACTAGAGATTTGATTGCATTATTATATTTTGTAAAAGTAATTATGCTATGTAATCTCTAAATTTCAGGAAACCGAGCTAATGTAACATTATTTTGATGTAAACGTTTACTTTATTAATGCAAGTTTAAAACGACGCATATAGTGGTCGTTCATTATATATCTTACGTGCTTTGTATATTGATTAGTGACACCCAAATCGAGCTTCCGCAAATCATCAAATTTGGGGGTGTCACAGATTATTGTTACTTATGATAGATAATCACAACAACAACAACAAAACTTTAATGTTTTTTTTTCATTACTATAGTTTTATATATTATATAAATAAGATGCTAAAAATATGATAAAAAGTATATTTTTTTAATATTTTAATAAGTGTTTTTAAACTCCTTTTCATTCTTATATAATCTGTCATGTCCTATTATAACTCTAAATAATAGGGCTAAATTCACCAATTCACTTAAATGTAACAAACTAAAACCTTATTAAACACCTTATTAACTTAATAAACTCATTACATGTAACATCCACTCCTTGGACCTAGGGGTAAACTGGTAATTTCTTTTTATTTTATATAATTATTTAATATTTTATAAGAAATTATGCACATTTATATGTTTTGTGTGTAACTTAGATGATTTGATCAATTAGTTAATTGTGAATAGTGAAATATTGTTTGTTTTAAATAGTTATAGCTGACGGTAGTTTCTCGCAATTGGTATTTAGGTTCCGGACAATAGATTTAAGACGGGTATAAAATACCCAAAATTGTGGGAGTCGGTTATATGGAGGCCGACCTCCTTTTTCCCTCATTTCTTCTTTTCCTAAATTCTTTCATCTTCAAATTTCACAAAAACCTAGAGACCTCAAGAACTAAATTAGCAAGGAACTTTAATTGATTGCTAGCTTACATCTTAATCATCTTATTTTACTCATCATCATCTTCAATCTTGTGTTCTTCAATTTGTAAGTATCTTATCTCTTTGAACTTGATTTTATGAACTTATGTATAAGTTTGAGATAGAGAAAGAGAAATTGAAGTGGGATATTGTTATAAGAAGATTGAGTTGTGATTACTTGTTATATGTATGCTGAAATAATTGTTGGAATCTTTAAGTTTAGTTGGAAAGGTGGAAATTATGCTCTTGAATTAGAGTTAGGGTTCTAACATATGAAATAGTGATTTGTTAGAGATTTGAACATGAAAGTTGTTAGTTGAGGTTTTACTAAGTTTATAGAGATTATTGATGCTTGAAATTGGTTCAAAACCTTGTAGAAACTGAATTTTTGGTAGATTTTGGAGTTGTGGTTCGTAATGTCAAACTGCAGGAAATCTGCTTCTGCACTGAGCTGAAAAACAAGGGAATCCGGTCGGATTCCTATGAATCCGGCGGATTCCGGGCAAATGTGGTAACCTGATTTAAGTGAATCCGGCGGATTCACTGAGCGTATTCCTTAGATTTTGTTCTGTCTCAAATTTGAGCTGAAAAGTGGTCGGGAATCCGGCGCGGATTCAATTGAATCCGGGCGGATTCCCCACTTATCTCAGAACTTGAAATTTTGATGTTTACTAGTAGTAATTGTATAAGCTTGCATTGTATATGTACAGAGACTACTTATTCTGACCTATATGTAAATATATGTTAGTACCAATATATGTGTTAAGATGTAATTAACTTAACTGCTATAGTTTGAATGATTGATGTGATTTTTCAATTTTATGAATATCTGGAACAAGTTAATGATTTCAGTTGTTTTGTTGTATTTCAGATAATCCCAGAACTCAATAATATAAGATCTTTGAGTTGAAGATACAAAGGACAGGTGAGTGGATTTATACTCTCGATATAATTTAGTTGTAACAGTTAAGGTTACAACAAGTAATTGTAGTTTACTGATTATACTGTTGCCTGTCATGATGCCCAAGTATTATTGATTCTATGCTATATTGCCATGTGCATATATGTGTTTAACGAGAGGTCAATATGTTCTTGAGCTTAAGGCTGCTATTGATTGGCCAATACAAGTTCTTGCACATGTGTTGTTATGGAAACTGTGTTGTGTGAATAAATAGTACACTAGCTTATCGGTTTCCTGTATCGGCCAAATACAGTTGGTTATAAGCGTTCTTGAGGGCCACCGCGGCTTGAGGGTTACCTCAAGAACCACCGATCCTCTCTGATATCGTGTTTACCATATTATTTGCTGTGAACTGAATTGTTGTGGCTAAGTTAGACTGTTAGCTATAAGTCTATTCAGTTAGCTTCGTGCTAATCCCACCGCTTCAACTTCTTGCAGGTTGCTAATTTTGCTATGCTTAAGTCAAGAAGTTGGGCTTTGAAGAATGTTTTGGCAACCTCTTACTCTGATTTGTTTTGATATAAATTAACACTGAAGTAGTATGATATGACACCGAAATTATGTCTTTTGGTATCATATATATATAGAATATGTACTAAGTTAAGACATGATGTAATGTACAAGGTTTCAATGATATATTATGTATGTTTTGTTCAACGCTTCCAGGTTTTTAAAAAAAAATATATGGGGTGTTATATTACATACTCATATCATTTTGACTGGTAGATCGTCTCATTTTTCTTGATGTCTTCTTCAGCGAGAGCAATTTTTAAAGGCCAATGCATTTTGCTACCCTGAACTTGACTAACTAGGTCCTATGCTACCCTGATGAAACGCCCCAAAATTTTTTATTTTTTTATAACACTGAAAACATGCTTTATTAGGTCCCATACACTGTTACTAAATCACCTGAACCAACGCGAAACGTAAATAACTCAAATACATAAGCTGAAACCAAAATCTCTGAATTTGCAAAGTACCCGCCAGGTAACCCTTGTACCCGCCGGGTAAACGTATTAGCAGCTGGGTACAACCTCAAGCATCCGGGTAAATGACAACAGAACAAAAGACTCATTTAAGACATGTTGTACCCGCCGGGTACAACCTATACCCGCCGCATAACTTTTTACTCGTTTAATATTTTGATCTGAAAATTTACCCACACCTCCAATATGACATAATAGAACTTTCACTTTTTATACTTTTCCAAATTTCCCAAAAACGACCATTTTGGACGTGTCACCAATTTGAGGTCGTTTTGACCACTTTTTGGTGCCAACTCAATTCACAAACTACATATACTTAGACTCTGACTTTTTGCACCCTTTCTTATCACTTCAAAACAAGTCTAAAACAATCAACAAACGACACATAACAGTAACTCATTCATATTTATCACACGATCTCTTTTTGACCCATTTTGACACCCTTTTGACCCGTTTGTAAAATCAACCATATTTCAAACAAAACACCATCTTATTCCACACATGTTTGACTACATGTCAACTTCAATTTGACCAACTAATCATCATTGACACTTTACTACATTTCACTCATTGTTAACCAAACCAAGACCAACCACATTCATATGATTCCATACCCTTCAAAAATACATCACAAGATTCTACATCACTATTTGACTTTTAAAGTCAAATACTACATATTGACCCACATATTTATTTCAAAAACTCTTTACTTGGGTGAATTATAGAAGTGATAACCACAACAATGATTCAAAAGAAATGGAGCATCATCTAACCGTAAAGCTAGCTCCATATCCACGCTACCTTCTTGAACTCACTATTTATCCACTTGGTTTAACCGAACCAATCACCTACAACATAAAACAACAGAAGGGGTAAGCGCACCGCTTAGTGAGCATATAGGCAGTTAAATGAATAATCCACAAAACCCATAACACATAACATATACCAATATCACGTATACACTTATGCTATCACCACTGAACAACCACTAAGCAAACACTGAGCATTGTAGAGATAACACTGAACTCTATGCGGATCCGCGGCCATTAGAAACAAGTACACTTGGCACCATATCACGTCGATATGCATACCAAGATCAACATAACGTGCAAGCACGTATTCATAAACACTATGCTAACCGCAATTAGTGCTCTGATCAACACTGAATCTCTACATATGCTCATTCCACATAGTCCACAAAATTCAATAATCAACAACAACAGTTAACACTGAAAGTCTGATGCGCCCAGATGAGTCAGGTTTTTGAGTTCACCTTGCGAGTGAACCGTCCTTGTCGTCAAAGGACTGACCGAACAGCACCGGGCGACATCATGGGTAGTTTTAAATTTATAATAGTCGGGGGGAGCCAAAAACCTTCCGAACTACTTACTATTATTAGGTACGAGTACCTGATACTAGTATGTGGCAAGGATGATCCAGGGTCGTTCCTCATGACGGTAGAATTGAAACAGAGCTCACTCGGATAACTTAGTAATTAAGCTGGGTTTTGTATAGTTGGATAGGGTTGTATTTGGTTTTCTAATTTATTAAACTAATAAAACATAAAATAAAAGGGAAGCTAGCATATATGCAACACTTAAGGATGACGGAGACGTGGTTCACCATGATTTAGGATAGTGCATTACTGTTCATTATGGGACACATTTAGGTAACAGACAAGCAAACTATAGGTGTGAACACTAGGACCCTACTTCTTTAGATAGATTCTAAATTAGTATGTCACTGAGTACCTAGGCTATCGTGATTCTGATCAGAACAGGCTATTCGACCCACCACACTGCCTGGTTATGACAAGTGACCCATGAAGGGTGCAGGAATAAGGTAACAGACCGCCCTCAGGTTATTCTGACCGTTCTTAACACCTAAGTCTAAATGTTATTATCTAATTGCATACTGATTATTAACTTTGTATTCTAAACTATCAGTTTTGTAGAGTCTAGGGGTTTTAAGAATCCTGAACCAGTGCTGGGCTTGACTTTCATCTCCAGACTCATGCCTTAGGTTTTATTAGCACAATTACTTCTGTCATGATCTAGAACTATCCTTTGCGATCAGTCATTCATCCCTAGGCACGCTTAGCGGGGTACAGTGCATTTTTCCACAGCTTTGCTAACCCTAGGTACTTTACGGTGTACAGTACTGTAACCATTTTCCACAATATCTTATAATCCGAGGTCAGTATACCGTGTACTCCAGCTGTCCCACGGTTAACCTCCTCTAGGTACAGTTACAGTGTACAGTGCTTGACGTATTTCCACGGCGTTTGTAACTAGAGTTGATTTCACCATGTATGACTGCTTTTCCACCTATTTACCAACTCTGACTATAGATACGGTGTACTTTTGTTACTGTATTTCCACAGTTTGTTGTAACCAGAGGTAGTCCTACGGTGTACTTAGCATTTCCACAGCTTTATGATGCCTAGACCATATTCTAGGGTTTCTAGGTAGGGCACAATGTCGGTACCGACGGCTTTTCCTCAGGCTTCCACGGTTGTACTCCACCAGTGGTGTTTCCATTGCTATACCCAGTACTTCAGCCGAATTATAGTAACAAACATGGATTCCGTACGATAACACAGATAACAATCTACCAAAACTCAGGCCTACAGCTAAGGTGATAGTCACGTGAAGGACTGGAAAGGGTGATCCGTAAACTAAGTCTAGATGCATGATAAGTTTAGACAGATATAAGGCTTAACAATTCCATTTATATAAATATCGGGACCATTATTCCACAACGGATTGTGCCCACGACTTTCATAGCTTCCACGTTCCGTACTACACACATTAGTGATGTTTCCGGCGCTATACAAATGAAAGCCGTATAACGTTACCTCCGTTGTTTCATAATGATATTATCCCAATATCATATATTTGAAGTAACATTATCACTACTATTTAAATCATGGCAAACATACAAGAAACTACTCACAAAGCATGGCAATAAGCATTTCAAACATTAATAAATCACAAACATCAAACAAGAACATTATGACAAATTAATATAAGAAAGGATAGATATTACCGATAAATAATTGCGAGCAGAATAACACTTGTATTTCACCGAATAATATCCCAAGTATTACAAATGCTAGCTTCTACGAATCAAATTACATAGCTACTCCTAAAGCGACGGATTCTCCCCCTAATCTTCTCACTAGTTTCTAGAGAGAGAAACTAGAGAGAGAGACTAGAGAGAGAACCTAGAGAGAGAAACTAAAACTAAAATCTAAATACGAAAATGAAAATGAAAATGAGAAGTGTAAAGAGAAGTGTGTGTGAAAAATTAATGCATTAGAAATGAGATGATTTGATCCCATATATATACTAGTCGCTCAGCCGTATTCTAACCCTCAAATGCTCAACCGTATCGCTCAACCGTATCAAAATCTCATCTTGTACGGGGGAGGAGGACGATACGGGGGGACCTCCCGTATTTCGGGTGGAAATGGCACGATACGGGTGGACACGGGCCAAATACGGGCGGACGAGGCCGTATACGACTGAACACAGGCCGTATACGGTTGGACAAGGCCGTATACTCCCTTTCCAGGCCGTATACGGCTGGTGCATGGCCGTATACGGCTGTGTTCTCCCGTATACGGCTTGTGTTCTCCCGTATCTCGGTCTCCGGTTGCTTGGATTATTCGTTTGGGCGTAACTTCTTCACCGTATGTCCGTTTTTAGCGTTCTTTATATCCACGCGATCGTAATTTCCTAATGAAGAAAATGACATAAGTTAGAGGTCATAATTTCTAGTAGAACTTAAAAAGTGCTTGAAAGCGTGAACGAGAACGCTTATGATCGTTTGTGCTCTATTTTATTCGTTATTAGGCCTTTTTGGTTGATTCTTGAAGCATCATCTATATTTTAGCCTTCATTATGAAATTTAGTAATAAAATATATATTTCAAATGTTTTCATCCATAATCGGGCTAAAAAGGTGAGATAATAACACTTAAAAACTTGACTTTTTACGTGTTATCAAATATCCCACACTTAGACTTTGCTTGTCCTCAAGCAAAACTCAAAATTCTCTCTTGCTTTTCCAATGAAAATATTTGAAAGTGTCATTGCATTTTTGGGTGAATCAAAACATATCAAGAGCAAACAATCTCGTATATAAGTAACATATCCTTGAAACTGAGAGAAAATAAGGTATTCGTTTCAGAAGCGTGAAATAATTCTCTTGGGCATGCTTTTGGGATATACATGACTAGGCGATCTCACAAGGTGGTCACTCAATTCACTCAGAAGTGTTTCGGGTTACCTATCATTCTAATCAAACGAAATCACTCATAAGCCAGTCATGCAGCATCCATCGTCATAGGCTTGCTCGAGAATCACATCTCCACCACTTAGGTGAGGACGGCGCTAATCATCCCAGGACATTCAAATGGGTTTTAATGTTTGGTGAGGGTTAAAGGGAATGGCTAGATGGGAAATTGGTTTTAAATAAAAAGGGTTTTGCTTATCTTAGGCCTCTTTAAACTTATGAAAAATTTTATTTAGATAAACTTTTTAATGAAAACGGAAACGGATAACGATAAGGGAATGAGATAGCTATTTTGACTTCTATCCCTTTGAAAACACACGGAAGATTTTTTTTATATATTTAGAGAACATAGTTTTTCTGGAGAATCGAAGCACTTAGCTTTATTACATATTTTTCGTTTCTTTTCTTTTTTTCTACATTTTTGGGCTTAGAACTTCTTTGCCAAGGAACTTCTAAGGCATTTTTATTTTATTGCCCTTTTTGAGATCATTTCTTACTTTCAATTTTCATACATATTGACAACTTCGAATTTACTTGGTGCCAATTTTTCGCACCACAAGATTCTCGATCTTTTGAGTATTGATCATAGAAACGCACGCGAGAAGTTGTGAGTAAACACGAATTTGTGGATTTTGAGTGAAAGCAAAAAGAATATCTAATTTGCGTTTTTTCAAAAATTTAAAAATTTCTAAGATAAGGTTTTGGTGGGTGTGGAAGTGAAATAGGTTTAAAGTTTGGGTTCAAAGAAACGAAAAGGCAAAGGCTCAACAGGGTTTTCTAGGCGGATCATCAACACTAAGAATGAGTGTTGGAACGGTTTTGGGCTTGAAGAGGTATGTAAGAAGGGTTAAATCCTAAGGAATGTCAAGGTCCTGTGATTGCACCTATACCGCGTACGGTACTCAACCAATGTGGTCTTGACATGTATAGCATGAGCAAGTTCTAATTCCGGATGTAAGCATCGGCATACACTCATCAAACGAATAGTGAAGCATTAAAAATGAATGCTTTTCATGGGCTCAAGATACCTCACTACAAGTATGGGTTATATGTGCCTAGCCATGCGATGCCCTTTTTAGATCATCATTTCAGTTTAAGAAATTCCTAACTTATTTAATCTTAATTTTCAAAATACATTACTCATATATGAAAATGATTCCCCTCAAGACATTTTAATTCAAAAATTTTGAAAATTTTTAAGCAAAAGTGAGGTTTTTTTTTTTTTAAATTGAGGAACACTTTCCGAGTTTGCTTTTGGAAATAAGAATCCAACCTATGGTATTCTATACCGCTATCCCACACTTAGAGGAACATTGTCCCTAATGTTCTCTTGAGTTGAGAATTTACTGAAAGTAAAATCTCACACTTAGAGTTTAACATATCGGAAAATGTTTCTCAAGTGTTTGTTTTGGGCTGGAATCCCACACTTAGTGATAAGTTTAGGATATGGTATAGATTATTAAACGGTAAAAGTAAAACAAAAACGATCATAACAAAACAAAGATAAGAACGAGGAAACTCCCCTATACGGCTGTGAGCTGAGGATCAGAAAAATTGACTATGTCGGCACCAGTGTATGTTGGGTCAGACTTCGTCTTCATAAAGTGCACTCAAGCTCATGCGGGATTCTCTTCATTCAAACCATCCACCAACTTCTCTCATAACTCAGAATAAAAGGATAGATTGTAGAAAATGAAGTGATAACACCATCAGGATGCAGGCATAATCAACCAAGATGAACCAAATGTTGGATAGAGATGATGGACAAGGATCCTAATCATCGTGAGCCACTGATGTAACTTAACAGATCACAATGATTTGACAGTGCTGAATCCTATGGCCATAATCTCCTATTACCAAAGATCTTCTCCGACGAACTGATGGAATGAATGTAACGTTGTTCTTGTCGGATGAGATCTATATCTTCCATTCAATCCTGTCTTCAATATCTTAATGTCTATTCCTTGATCAGCTTATATTCCTAAAGTTTAGCAGTGAACTCATATAAGCTGGAAGAACTGCTAGCGTTGTGATGCTTCATGGTCCCTACTGGCGGTAATGATAAGTATGATGGGTGGATGGGTAGGTGGATGTGGTTGTGGTGGTAATTGTGGTTTCAGGTTCCATGAAATACTCTTCTAGCAACCAAGGATGTGGTAAAATATGGTTGGATTTATGGAATATGTGGGAACATATGGTGAATGTCGAGGTCATTTGCTCGATGAACAATTCCGAGAGAACCAGAATGTGATCATCTTTTGTCTCCTGAAGATATATCATTCCCCATACTAAGCAATGCTCCAAAGTTTCCTGAATAATGCTCCCCTTGTCATTTCTCCATTATACTCAAAGCTTCTCCATCCATAGGCGTCGGTCCCTGTCTGTTAGGCATTTGTACAAGCAATAAAGCAGACAAACATGATCTAATAGACATGTGATTATTCCCTAGGTCATAGACTCACTGATTTTTGAAAGATTTTTTTTAAAAGTGAAGGTTTTTGAAAAACAAACCAGTGTATGACTTCGAGTCTAATCACATGCTAAAAGAGTCAGCCGCCTATAATTTCATTTTAGCACAAATAGCAGATATGAAAATATTAGCGCATTCAGTTAATCAGGTAGCCAAGTATAAAGATTTCCAAAGCACATATTTTTAAACGAGTTCGAGCATAATACACCCATAGACATACAAATCATGTTATTCATTTAAAGATCTTATGTATTTTCATAGAAATATATGCAAGTACCTCAAATGCTCGAAATATGTGAGCGGGTGTGTATGATGACTAAGGCACCTAGATAACCAAGTTGCTGGCAGGGTTCCATGTTTGCAAATGAAAGGATGCAAAGAACTTGAGATCTTAGATAATGGTAAAATAGATATAGCAATGTAGTCCAAACAAGTGGGAGAAGGAAAGTTTCAGGTTTTTGGCAAAAGATTGACCTTAAAGTTCAAAAAACCATGACTTCAGTGAATATGAAATTTAAGTTCCAAGTCATTTTTGAAAATCATTCCTTTTTTGTTCACATAAACTTAATAAAACTTTTAAACATGCTTTTTAGGGTTTCATTTTCTACTTATTGGGGTTAGTTAACTACTACTGATACTATGTTAGACACGGGGTGCCTCCCGAGAAGCGCTTGTTTTTGTTCGAGTCTCGAGCCTGACTCTAGTTCTATTTCTCAGAAAATCCTAGCTCACTTGTATCCATCAGTAGACACAAGTGGTAGTATTGGCACATACCTAGATAGTTAAAGCAGTTTATTCCAAGGGTATGTCCAATAAGATGAGAAGGTGCGTAAAAGTGAGCGATTTGTTTTATTTGAGGTATAATAAATCTCTCAACTTCTTGTACTTTCTCAGTTTGGATGGGTTGGATGGGTCGGTCAAAGAGGTCCTCATCACTCCATGACGTATACGTCATTATGTAGTGGAGAGATGGTTTGTAGAACAACCTTGACGCCGAACCCACCTTACTTCCTATGGTCTCTTGGTTGATGATAATGCTGTACTCTGGGCATGGAGGTGGGACAGAGTCCATTGACGTCTCCAATATTGTAGCAACATTCTCATCAACAACTTGGGTGACTAGTTTATCAAAGGCAATCGAGGGTTCAACTAGATCAAGGGGTGATTCATCCGGAAAGATATGTGGGATATTATCAACCACAACTAGTTGTGGGATAGCATTAACCACGTCGGTTTGAGTTAGGATGAGATCACTTCTCAGAGTTGGCGCACATTCCTTCCGTCCTTCTGAAGCTGAGTCTTCTGTGTAAATCTTCTCTTCCGGGCTCTCCATTTCTATCTCCTCGTCTACCTCGTCGTACTCGTCACCCTGGCCAGTAGTTTCGAGTTGCAGTGGTTCGGAGAGCTCCTCTAGAATGAACTCTTCGTTGGTCTCGGATGTTGATAGGTTAAGAATGGATGGAAATGAGGATTTAGAAGATTGGTTAGGTGTAGGAGTTGAAGGTAGTTTGCAACCAGACTCATGAGAGTGAAAGTCTGTGTCAAGTGAAGTAGATGTGGTGTGTATGTTCCTCTCATCTTTTTGTAGCCTAAAGCTGGGTTTACTTGATTCCTATATCCCTTACTATTCACTTGTTGTTCAGTTAAGTTATGAGAGATGCATTTAAGCAAGTCCTCTTGTTCTTTTAATAATTGTTCAAGTGAGTTGTGCGGGGGTGAGAAAGCATCATTAGTGCTGAGAAAGGTCAAAGACGTATCTCTCAAGTCATAACTCTCGTGCGGTTGAGGTTCGGGTACAGGGTAAGATGAGTATGGGTAGACTTCGAATGGTTCGGGATAATAAGGTTGATATTGATGTTGGAAAGTGTGAGGGTCATATTGATATTGTATTTGAGGCTCTAGGTACCCTACGTTATCCAAATGATTCCTATTATATCCTTGACATTCGTTATCTAAGTGGGAATCACTTCTACATCTATCTTGAACAAGACTATTAAATTGATCTATTAGTTGTTGTACATTTGCCATTTCCCAAGTTTTTAGAGAACACACGAAGAAGGTTTAAGAATTAAAGTTGTAGTATAGTGGTAAGTATTCCCGCCTGTCACGCGGGTGACCCGGGTTCGATCCCCGGCAAAGGCGCCAAAAACTTGATGCGCCCAGATGAGTCAGGTTTTTGAGTTCACCTTGCGAGTGAACCGTCCTTGTCGTCAAAGGACTGACCGAACAGCACCGGGCGACATCATGGGTAGTTTTAAATTTATAATAGTCGGGGGGAGCCAAAAACCTTCCGAACTACTTACTATTATTAGGTACGAGTACCTGATACTAGTATGTGGCAAGGATGATCCAGGGTCGTTCCTCACGACGGTAGAATTGAAACAGAGCTCACTCGGATAACTTAGTAATTAAGCTGGGTTTTGTATAGTTGGATAGGGTTGTATTTGGTTTTCTAATTTATTAAACTAATAAAACATAAAATAAAAGGGAAGCTAGCATATATGCAACACTTAAGGATGACGGAGACGTGGTTCACCATGATTTAGGATAGTGCATTACTGTTCATTATGGGACACATTTAGGTAACAGACAAGCAAACTATAGGTGTGAACACTAGGACCCTACTTCTTTAGATAGATTCTAAATTAGTATGTCACTGAGTACCTAGGCTATCGTGATTCTGATCAGAACAGGCTATTCGACCCACCACACTGCCTGGTTATGACAAGTGACCCATGAAGGGTGCAGGAATAAGGTAACAGACCGCCCTCAGGTTATTCTGACCGTTCTTAACACCTAAGTCTAAATGTTATTATCTAATTGCATACTGATTATTAACTTTGTATTCTAAACTATCAGTTTTGTAGAGTCTAGGGGTTTTAAGAATCCTGAACCAGTGCTGGGCTTGACTTTCATCTCTAGACTCATGCCTTAGGTTTTATTAGCACAATTACTTCTGTCATGATCTAGAACTATCCTTTGCGATCAGTCATTCATCCCTAGGCACGCTTAGCGGGGTACAGTGCATTTTTCCACAGCTTTGCTAACCCTAGGTACTTTACGGTGTACAGTACTGTAACCATTTTCCACAATATCTTATAATTCGAGGTCAGTATACCGTGTACTCCAGCTGTCCCACGGTTAACCTCCTCTAGGTACAGTTACAGTGTACAGTGCTTGACGCATTTCCACAGCGTTTGTAACTAGAGTTGATTTCACCATGTATGACTGCTTTTCCACCTGTTTACCAACTCTGACTATAGATACGGTGTACTTTTGTTACTGTATTTCCACAGTTTGTTGTAACCAGAGGTAGTCCTATGGTGTACTTAGCATTTCCACAGCTTTATGATGCCTAGACCATATTCTAGGGTTTCTAGGTAGGGCACAATGTCGGTACCGACGGCTTTTCCTCAGGCTTCCATGGTTGTACTCCACCAGTGGTGTTTCCATCGCTATACCCAGTACTTCAGCCGAATTATAGTAACAAACATGGATTCCGTACGATAACACAGATAACAATCTACCAAAACTCAGGCCTACAGCTAAGGTGATAGTCACGTGAAGGACTGGAAAGGGTGATCCGTAAACTAAGTCTAGATGCATGATAAGTTTAGACATATATAAGGCTTAACAATTCCATTTATATAAATATCGGGACCATTATTCCACAACGGATTGTGCCCACGACTTTCATAGCTTCCACGTTCCGTACTACACACATTAGTGATGTTTCCGGCGCTATACAAATGAAAGCCGTATAACGTTACCTCCGTTGTTTCATAATGATATTATCCCAATATCATATATTTGAAGTAACATTATCACTACTATTTAAATCATGGCAAACATACAAGAAACTACTCACAAAGCATGGCAATAAGCATTTCAAACATTAATAAATCACAAACATCAAACAAGAACATTATGACAAATTAATATAAGAAAGGATAGATATTACCGATAAATAATTGCGAGCAGAATAACACTTGTATTTCACCGAATAATATCCCAAGTATTACAAATGCTAGCTTCTACGAATCAAATTACATAGCTACTCCTAAAGCGACGGATTCTCCCCCTAATCTTCTCACTAGTTTCTAGAGAGAGAGACTAGAGAGAGAGAACCTAGAGAGAGAAACTAAAACTAAAATCTAAATACGAAAACGAAAATGAAAATGAGAAGTGTAAAGAGAAGTGTGTGTGAAAAATTAATGCATTAGAAATGAGATGATTTGATCCTATATATATACTAGTCGCTCAGCCGTATCGTCCAGCCGTATTCTAACCCTCAAATGCTCAACCGTATCGCTCAACCGTATCAAAATCTCATCTTGTACGGGGGAGGAGGACGATACGGGGGGACCTCCCGTATTTCGGGTGGAAATGGCACGATACGGGCGGACACGGGCCAAATACGGGCGGACGAGGCCGTATACGGCTGGACACAGGCCGTATACGGTTGGACAAGGCCGTATACTCCCTTGCCAGGCCGTATACGGCTGGTGCATGGCCGTATACGGCTGTGTTCTCCCGTATACGGCTTATGTTCTCCCGTATCTCGGTCTCCGGTTGCTTGGATTCTTCGTTTGGGCGTAACTTCTTCACCGTATGTCCGTTTTCAGCGTTCTTTATATCCACGCTATCGTAATTTCCTAATGAAGAAAATGACATAAGTTAGAGGTCATAATTTCTAGTAGAACTTAAAAAGTGCTTGAAAGCGTGAACGAGAACGCTTATGATCGTTTGTGCTCTATTTTATTCGTTTTTAGGCCTTTTTGGTTGATTCTTGAAGCATCATCTATATTTTAGCCTTTATTATGAAATTTAGTAATAAAATATATATTTCAAATGTTTTCATCCATAATCGGGCTAAAAAGGTGAGATAATAACACTTAAAAACTTGACTTTTTACTTGTTATCAAAGTCCCTTATGCCTTGGATCTAGATGACTGATAACAATGATTGATTAGCGGAATCAAACAATCACACGAACAAACAATAAACTCAAACCGAAAACAATGAATCAATCAAAGTAAACGAGTATATTAGCTTGTAAATCGTATTGGAACCGTTTACAGGAATGTTTAGTCGACAAATGGTGCTAGGGTTTCGTCAACCCTAGCCGAAAACCCGTAGGTTTGTATTTAAACTAAAACAAAATCGGCAGACATGCGTCACTTGGGAAGTGTCGCATGTCGTCGCCCTCTTGCGTCACTTACCTAAGTGACGCTATGCGACACTAAGGCAAGTGTCGCCTAACACAGAATCTAAGTGTCGTTATACATGAAAATTACTTTTCTATTCAACTTAACTAACGACACTTACAACTCGATAGACCAACTGACAGACACACTAAAATGCATCAACAAACTCCCCCGTGTCTTCAGCTTGGTCTTCAAAAACATCTTCAGTTCAAACCCAACCTGGTGGAAATACTCCACCAGCATGAATACCAACTCGTACACAAATCTCGACCACCCTCTCAAACTTTGAAGCCTCTTCTTGATAGAATCGAAGATACTCCATTTTGCTTTTGTGAAGAGCTTTCAAATCCTTCTTTGTCAAATTGATTAGGCTGATCGGATCAAAAACACGAAGAGTCTTTCCATACTTCGTCGGTAAATGCCACTTACCCTTTTCGATCACTGGATCTTCATCAGGCAGATATTCAATAACCGCTTCTTGAGTAACAGAATCAAACCACCAATAACGTAATCTCTTGAGAAAATCAAGTGGCAGAGACTGTAGTGGCACAGTTTTCAGACTAGCAGCTGGAGGATAATGATATTTCACGCTCGGTTCCTGAGTTCTTGGATCCAACTTTTTCTTGTATGAATAACGAACTCCCAGCTCTGGTCTAACCCACAAATACTTCTTGCTGTAGATATATCTTCTAAGGATCTTCTGAAACATGTTACCGCGAAAGTCATCGGTATGATTAAGCATGTTCAGCTGAGCAAGACGATTCAACTCTTCCTTTGGCAGTGTGCTGATGCAGTTGAATCTCGGCCTGAAGTACTGTACTCCATCTCTTCGTTTGATAAGAATCAGAAAGTTGTCAGCATCGAATTTCCAACTTCTGATCAGACCAGTTAATTCACCTTTAACCTGATATGTTTTACAAATCTTCAATTCAGGTTTAAGCTTTCGAAACATTGGAAGACCTGAAGACGTAGACGGTTGTGCTTATTCAGGAACAGATTCAGCAGCTAGTTGTTCCTGAGTAGTATCAGTTGCAGGTTCTTGATCATCATCAGAATCATCAGACTCAATGATTGGTACATCAAAATCATATGGTTGAGCCGGTTGTTTCTGAACAGGTTTCGGTTCTCGCTCAGGCGCCTGTTCCTGATTTGGATTATCCAAATATTCTTCATCCGGCCCTGGAACCTCTGCATCCATCTCAATATCATCCGGATCAACTGATCTGTCTTCTTCATCAACCGTATTTATCAAACTCTGAAGATATGTGAGATTAACGTTTGAATAATCAACCGAAATAGGTCTCGATTGTCCTGGAACATCAACAAAATAATCCAAAGCGATGTTATCATTAATAGAATCTGGATTTACATTTTCGGGTTCTGGGGGAGGGGTTACATTTGTTTCCAAGGTTCTCTGACCTTCCTCCCCCGAAACAATAGTAACCGATTCCAACTCTAACAATCTAGACTTAACGTCCGTCAACTCAAGCTTCAAATCATTCACCTGAGCTGCAGTGATCTCCAAATCCTTTATTTGGGCAGCTTGAGCTTCAATCACGGCAACCTGATCATCAAAACGTTTATTCATCTGAGCTATCTGATCAAGAAACTGCTTAAGCATCTCAGGCGTCGGTTGTTGTTGTTGTTGTTGTTGAGCTTGCTGACCAGGTTCCTGAATACTAATTCTTGTTCTCTGGCGTCTCCTATGTGGTAAATCAGCATATGAAGGAGAAGACCCAGCTGGTCGCTTGCCCAAATTCGGAGGTACATGAACCCTCCCCGCAGAAATCCTTCTCAGAATACACTTAAAGCGTCTAGGATCTGCCAACTGAATCCCATCCAACGTATCCTGAGGTGGCACATCACCTGGAGAGTCAGGTGGTGTCGGACCACTGTCAGATTCCTCAGCTACAACTTCCTCAACCTGCTCAATATCTTCCAAGTCTTGAGCAACGGCAGCATCAACCAAATCATCCTCATCCACTGGAGGCACAACAATATCCTCATATCCATCCCCAGGCGGCACAACATAGTTTTCGTTTACTATGTGCCCGAACAGCTCACGATCAGGCAAAACTGCAGAATCCTTCGGTGGCAGCTTGCAGTCGTTAAAAACACGCAGAAGCATTGGTGTCGGAACCAATAATGACCTCTGATCCGGAGCGATTCCCAAATCCAAATCATTTAACAACAACTGAACAAAACGTGGATATAACAACCACTTATCCTTCCCAGCTCGCACATTCTCCACCATATTCCCAAAAACATAACCGCTGAAGTTATACGGTTTGTTGTACACCAATGCCAACATCAAAGACAGAGTCGTATGACTTCGCAGCATCGTATCCACCTTTCCTTGGAGATAAACAAACAATGATGATATGAGCCAAGTATCTCCAAACCCTGCATAAATACTGTTTCCTGAAATTTGTAAGTTGATCCGCAGGATATCCCATTCGTTGAAGACCCCCGTAGATAAACGTGGTCTCGAATACAGTTGGCATTGCAGACGTGTCATTGAACTGCAGAACACGACGAATAGAATCCTGTGTAATCTCAATCTCGCGTCCAAACATAGTTGACACAATCCTCGGAGTATCGTTCTCAGTTCTGATAAACGAGTGGTCATAGAACTCCTCAATTTGATTCATATACACTGGTGAAGAAGCTGTAATAGCATGATGAATCCTTGAACGTCTGAGAAACTCGATCATCGGCCGAAACGGCATCGAGTTCTTGTGCGTCGATTCAAAAAATGCAACAATGTTGTGTCTAGTGTTGGTGCGACGATAATAGTCTTGAAGAGCTGCCATCTGTAAGCTAAAATACAAAAGATAACCAGAAATATCGTTACAGAATAAGCTCACACAAAAATTTGAAAAATTCTGATTTTAGCGTCACTTAGAAAGTGACGCATAAAGAAGTACCGACACTCAGAGAGTGCCGCACTAAAATCAGAAATCAAGTGATGCGTCACTTGAGGTAAGTGACGCATTCAAGGCGTCACTGGTGTAAGTGCCGTTGCCACAACGTGCGTCATTCGACATAGTGTCGGTATAAATTGAAGCGTCATTTTAGGCGTCACTTAATAAGTGACGTTCAAATGTATGCGGCAGTTAAGGCGTCACTTAAGGAGTGACGGGTAAACCATAGCGGCACTTATAGAGTCACTTAAGATAGTGACGCATAATAAAGCGTCACTCAAAGGAGTGACGGTATGAGTGACGGTGTAGACCATAGGCGTCAGTCAGATGAGTGACGGTAAACATACCAAATTACCAAATAGCGTCACTTACTGGAAGTGACGCAGTAAGTGACGCAACGATGAAGATCATCGTGCCACTGTTCATGCCCAGAAATCACGACGAACAAAATTGGGGTTTTCGTGAAAGGAGTTAACCAAAAGGTGCGCTTATACAAACCGAACAAAACACACCAATTATTAGCACAAAACAGTAACAAGTCGTGCCCCAATTCGCGTGATTTCTGCAAACCCTAAAACCTGTAACCCTAAAATACGATTAAATCATAAATACGTAATTACAAGGGTTAAAAGTTATACCTATAGATGCGTATGAGTGAGAGGAACAAGAGTATAGCAACCGATTGCACAAACAAAGCTCGAAAATCCACAGAAAAATCGAAAAATCGCACCAGTCGAAGTGACGCAGAGACGATCGTAAGTGACGCTATGTCAGAGCAAGTGACGGATAATGAATAGTGTAGGTGGTGATAATGAGTGTCGGGTGGAAAGGTATTTATACCGAAACCCTATGCGTCACTTAGCACGACACTTAAAGCGTCTTTTGATGCGTCACTTGAAGCGTCACTAGTAGCGTCACTCAGTGAGTGACGCATAATGACAGATAGTGAAAAATTTCAGGATTTTGTCGATTTTTTTTTTTTGCGTGGTACTCGATTTGACAGTAAATGTGACTTGGTTAAAACTAAAAATAAATCGACACAAAATTTCAAATATAAAACCAAACTAAATACATTCTTTTTGGTGACGGAGTTGATTGAGTCTGGTTAGGGATCATATTGGAATAACATGCAATTATTAGGAATAGTAAGTGTTATTTCGATCATCAGTATATTTGTCCACTTTAAATTTACTTGGCACATTTAAAACACCTTTTATAAAAGTTATTTCAAGACGATTATTGGTATTGTTTGTCCACCTAAACATGTTACATCCGTGTCTGTGAGTTAACCTTTTATTGTTAGTATGAATATTTCACCGTGGTCCCCACCATAGATATACCCCTGTAACCCAGACATGAACATAGTTTCCAAATTTAGAAAGAATATAAGAGAATCAATTTTAAGAATCAAGCCAACGGTGACAGGTCTATACTTGCGTACAACAGAGCAACATACACTTGATTCAGGTTTAAGCAAAACCGATCGCAGTCAAACCAAACTTGTTTTTTTTATTCAATTGGCGACCTTGATCAGTATCTTAGAATTTAAGACTTTGCAAGGACATTGACTCACGTTTGCTTAGTGTTGAGAGTAAGCTGAATTGAGACCAGGTCTGCACTTACGTACAACAGAGGAGACAATCAGCATACTCCACCAAAAGATCTCAGATATACGATCCAAAAATAGAAGTATGTCAAGCTATGCTAAGGAATTAAGACTTAGAGTCGTACATCACAAGGTGTTTACCACAGAATCATAGACATGTATTTAAATTACTTCTTAATAACTCAGAGACCGGTGTGTATCATGCCTACCAACACATCGTATGATGAAGCTAATTTTTATAAAAACTGTTTTAAATATGTCAGATAAACCTACTGACACATCCAAGATAAACCTTAAAATTCCATTTTGTGCATGTCACCCGATGTAGTATCATATCCCAAGTTGTTTACAGACACAACTCAACGTCTATTTTAAAAATGTAGCAACCGTGCATTTCTTTTATACTAATGAGTATAAAGAGTGACTGTTGCCAACTTTTTTTTTTAACACAATTAAAAGCAAATAAAATTAACTATGCAAGTCACGCATTACTTTTTAGACCCAAAGAACCTTAAACCGATCATATTGACCAGTTCATCAAATCGAGCACGTGAAAAAGCTTTGGTGAATAGGTCGGCACTTTGCTTAAGGATGTCTATATGAACCAGGTCTATCAAGTGTTTTTCATAGCAATCCCGTATGAAGTGGAACCTAAGTTCTATGTGTTTAGTCTTAGAGTGTTGTACGAGATTGCGTGTAATAGATATGGCAGCAGTGTTATCTATGTGAATAGGAGTCATAGTAAGAAGTAACCCGTAATCGCGTAGTTGGTGCTGAATCCAGAGAACTTGGGCACAGCAGCTAGCAGCAGCAACATACTCAGCCTCTGTTGTAGAAAGAGAAACTGTAGTCTGCTTCTTGCACTACCAAGAGACCAAACGTGATCCCAGAAATTGACATCCACCAGTTGTTGACTTCTTATCGATACTGCAACCTCCATGATCCGAATCAGAATAGGCTGTAAGAGCGAAAGTCTTCTCATTTGAATACCAAAGACCAAGAGTAGGTCTAGCTATGAGATAACCAAAAATTCGCTTTACTGCCTTCATATGAGACACCTTTGGTTTAGCCTGATAGCGTGAGCAGATTGACACGGCAAATACGATGTCCGGCTTAGAGGCAGTCAAATACATAAGAGAACCTATCATTGAACGATAGTCCCTCTCTTTGCAATCTTCGTCTTCCTCAGCAAGTCTAAGATTGTGATTAAGCTCGATAGGAGTCCCATAGGTTTTACAATTGAGCAGGTCATACCTAGTCAACATGTCATTGACATATTTTGACTGATGTATATAAATACCTTTTGCAAGCTGCTCAACTTGTACACCTAAAAAGAATGTGAGCTCCCCCATCGCGCTCATCTCAAACTCAGACTTCATGATTTTCTCAAAGTTCTTGCACATTGCCTCATTTGTAGAACCGGAGATAATATCATCCACGTAAACCTACACAAGTAACATATCTTCCTTATCCTCAGATTGTTCACGAAGAATGAATAGTGTGCTATATATGTTGCCTCTCACAAAGCCATGCTTAATCAAATGTGTAGTTAGCCTCTCATACCAAAGTCTCGGTGCTTGGTGAAGACCATACAACGCCTTGTTCAATTTACAGACGTATTCGGGATGTGCAGGGTCTTCAAAACCAGGAGGCTGCTTAACGTACACATCGATATCTACCTGTCCATACAGAAACGCACTTTTCACATCAAGTTGATAGACGTGAAATCCCTTGAAAGACGCGTATGCCAGAAAAATGCGAATGGATTCCAATTGAGCAACAGGGGCAAATACATCATCATAGTCCAGACCCTCAATTTGACTGAAGCCTTGAACTACTATACGTGCTTTATTACGAATCACAACGCCCCGATCATCCATCTTATTACGATATACCCAACGAGTGCCAGTCAAGTGGGCACCCTTGGGCAATGGAACTACTTCCCAGACTTGCAACTTTTCAAATTGCAACAGTTCCTCTTGTATGGCCTCGATCCAGGATGGATCTTTTAAGGCCTCTTCAACTTTCTTGGGTTCAACTTGCGATAGATAACATGAATTGACATTAGCCACCAGACCCAAAAGTTGCTCAGTATCAGTCTGCTTCGCTTGATGTCGTGTTTGAACAGGAGCATGAGGGTCACCAATGATATTATCAATGGGGTGATCCTTGAGTAACTGGAATTTGATCCGGCACAAGATTCTGTTCCAAGTTGTTCAAATCTCCCTCAGTTGCGGGAGTGTTCGGTGAAGTATCATCATCTTCATCTCCTTGAGAATAGAAATGAGAATAATTTATCTTTTCTGCTTCCTCTTCCTCATCCTCTTCCTCTCCTTCTTCTTCTAAGGAAGGCATCAGCGGATCATAGGGAAGCTCCTTCGTATAGATAGACTTAGAAGTGGAGGGAGCATCCGAAGATGGTGTAGTAGGAGATGGTTTAAATGTGGGTGTAGATGAGGGTGTAGATATAGATGCGGATGCGGGTGTTGGACTTGATGTTGTGGTAGGTGCGGTAGTGGGTGTTGGAGTAGGTGTTGAGGTGGATGTTTGATTTGATGCGGATTCAGGGTTCGGGTTGGATGGTTTTAAGGGAGAATCAGATGTCTCTTGAGAGAGACTGATTCCATGGAGTAGGGTGAACAACTCTTCCTCTTGATCTATTTTAGGTAAGTTGAAAGAATTAAAGATACCCTCATAGTTGAAAAACCAATCCAGACCCGTTCCTTGAGGGGGATCCGTATAACGCAAACATTTTACCTCAAAGTGCTCCTCAATCTGACTTGTTGTTTTGTTATAAACTCTCTTGTTCGGAGAGTTCACGGAATAACCAAGAAAAATCCCCTCTACTGCTTTATTGTCAAACTTTGAGATTTTATCCTTAGTAATCATTATTAAACAAGGACACCCAAATGGCTCCAGAAACTGCAGATTTGGCTTACGGTTATTAAAAAGTTCATAACATGTTTTGTTCTTCTTCTTAACCGTGAGCACCCGATTCAGAACATAACAAGCAGTGTTAACTGCCTCAGCCCAGAAGATTATAGGCAGCTTTGAATCAGCTAGCATGGTCGGAGCGGTCTCGATGATAGTTCTATTTTTATGTTCTGCAACTCCATTATGTTGAGGAGTTCTTGGAGCACTGAATTGATGTTCAATGCCTCTTGCAGCACAGAGTAACTCGAGAGTAGAATTTTTGAACTCGGTACCATTATCACTACGCAGTCTCTTCACCTTTAAGTTGCACAGATTTACCAAATTATCCAACAGATAAACCAATATGTCCGCCGTCTCACCCTTTGAAGCTAAAAAATAAACCCACGAAAATCTTGAGTAGTCATCCGTGACTACCAAGCAATACGATCTGCCACCAATACTCTTTGTAGAAATAGGACCAAACAGATCCATATGTAAGAGCTCCAATGGTGCAGCAATAGAATTCACTATCTTAGACTTATGGGACTTTTTATGGAGTTTGCCCTTGTGGCAAGAAACACAGTCATCCTTTAATGAAAAAGACTGTTTTGGAACTCCATTCACCAAATCATTCTTTATGAGAAAATTCATTTTACGAAAATGTATGTGTCCCATCCGTCTGTGCCAAAGAAGTGATTCTTTCTCAGAAGCCTTTGAAAGGAGACAAGTATATTCGTTGGTTGTCTCAACAGTTTGCATATTCAAAACATAGGTGTCATCTTTCCTCGGTGCTCGCATTAGCACCCATTCTTCAGGAATGACGAACCCCGGCTTCAGTATAACACATTCAGTATTTGTGAATGCAGTGGTATAATCCTTATCACAAACCTGTGAAACGCTCAACAAGTTGTGATTAAGTTGTGCCACATAATTAACATTCTCAAAGCTAACATTTCCATTTGTTAGCGTTCCCCGTCCCGAAATCGTTCCTCCTGTATCTCCAGCAAAGGCAACGTAACCTCCTGCAAATGGTTTAATATCCACTAGAAGAGACACATCGCCAATCATGTGTCGCGAGCAGCCACTATCTAAATACCATTTACTATCTCTCACACTTTCAGACTGCTGCAACACACAAAAATAAGAAGATTAGTGAGAAACGATGACCCAAGCCTTTACAGACTTAGGTACACCGAAGTCATCAACAATAATCACATCAGATAAAATTTTATTTTTTAACAAATCAGAATTTTCATCTGATGGGTTATTGTTGACAACTTTAGAGTCAACAACAGACTCTTTTCTTTTCCAAACCTTAGATGGTTCGGAAATTGGTTTGGAAGTGATGTCGGGCTTTTGTTTTGGCAAAAGATTTTGCTCAACATCACTTTGCTTCTTAACCGGCTTGGGAGAACTAGAGTAACCCCTAGGTGGGGATTTTGAAAATGAATTCTTATAAAAAGAAGTTCTAGGCATTTCTCTCCCAAAGCGTTGGTTAGAGAGCTTGGGACAATCACGAATTAAATGTCCCTGTTTCTTGCAATAGAAACAGGAACGCATCTCAACAAAAGGTTGAGGCTGAGGATATACCGGAGGAGGAGGAGAAGCATTCCTTGAACGTGCACAATGTGTACACATTTTAGGTGGTGCTTTCTCAGGTTTATTGGTTGAAGTAGAAGGTTTATTATGAGAAACTTTATCATTATTAACATTTATACTACGTTTCAAAATCTTTACAGGTGTCTGTAAAGTTTGAATATTCTCATTTAAAACCTTTTGTTTTTCCTTTTGAACCTTAACTGGTTCAGTTTTCAAAATTTCAGGTTTAACTTCAACCGTTTTAACCTTCGGATACTCCTGTTCGGTAATATCCTCAATCTCAACGACCTCCTCTAAACTAACTGGAGGTGTACTCTCAGGCTTAACAAAAGTAGGCAAGGGATACTCTGGCCGTTTAGTTTTCTCCTTTGCATGCCTTTTAGGATTGGATTTAACTTCTTTAGAATTTGTAGCTGACCATGATGAATAATCAGCCACAAGTTCTTCGGTGCCTTCCTTAACAGGCAGAGGATAGTGATTGGTAGGAGGTGGAACTGAGTTATACCCTATTCCGGCCTTACTTTTATCTGTCCTCTGCTTGTCAACGATTTCATCGAAGATTTTATGAGAATTTGAGAAACTTGTGATCCCCTTTTTAAAAGTGTCAGACTTAGACTTTAGCTCAGAAAGTTCTTTATTCAACAAATCAATTTCTGTTAAGTAGCTTTTAATTGCATCTTGTTGACTAAAGACTTTTGCTTTAAAGGTTTGAGTATCTAACTTATAACCTTCAATCTGCTTATCATAAAGTCTTTCATTACCTTTTAGAAACTTATTTGACTCAGTGAGTTTCTCGACCTTTTCTCTCAAGTTTACATTTTCTATTTGAAAACATTTTAAAGAAGTTTCCAATTTAATACACGATATACAGGTAACAGGTTCTTCAGGTTCATTATGTACCTCAGGTGTGATGTGAGCCATTAAGTATTGCTGATACTGCTGAGCTTGAGCGCTCCAATCCAGACTAGTAGGCTCGATCACAATCAACGCATCAGAAATTCCAGTCGTCTGTACATCTTTCTCAGAAGTCTTGGGAGGAGATGGTTTATTAAGACCTGACGGTGGCATCTTTGGCTTCTCACATTCTCGGGCAAAGTGTCTCAAGTTCTGGCAGTTGTAGCAATGAACCTTGCTTTTATCAAATCCAAAGCCAGATTTACCAGCTCCTTCCAAACTCTTCCTTCCAGTTCTTTGCAGGAATTTTTGAACCCTTCTCGTGATCATGGCAATGTTCCAATTTAAATCCATCTGTTCCAGATCATCATCGTCCAGCTGGCCGTAGTCCTCCTTTGTTAATTCCAAAGTGGTATTTGGTTGTGACACCAAATCTTTGTAAGAACTAAGAAAAGCTGTATAAATGGCAGCTTGTTCTTCAATGGCTGGAGAAATAGGAGTCTGTGCACCTTGTGAAGTGCCAGCAGAATGGCCTGATGAATAACCACCAGTGGAGCTTGGTAGAGCACTGATATCTGACATAAACGCCAATCCACCAGGAGTATTTCCCGAACTAATTTTACCACCATACAAAGATGGATTTTGTACAAAGCCTCCACTTTTACATTCTTTCTTCTTCAACTCCATAGCATGTGCTTGGAGTATCCCAACTAACTCATCTAACTTCCATGTAGCCAACTCTTGATTCTCTTTTAACATTTGTACCTTGACGTCCCAATCTTTAGGTAGTGCATCCAAGAGCTTCTTATTAATCTCCAATTCAGTAAAGGTATAACCTCCTTCCGTCAAATCACCCACAAGCTGGGTGTATCTAGTGAATAAACTGGTCGTGGTCTCATTAGGCGCAATATCAAAGAGATCAAATTGTTTCTTGATCAACTCTAACTTAGCCTCCTTGTATTTCTCATTACCACCACAACGAAGCTCAATTGCATGCCACAGATCATAGGCAATATCATGTTGTTTGAACATGCGCAAAACATCTGGAGTTAAGGCCATCTTTATTGCTGAAAGACATTTGCGTTCAATATCATACTCCTTTCGTTCCTCAGGAGTCATAGCCTTATAAGTCTTAGCTGGAGGAACGTCACGGTAGTTTCCCTCAGCTAGAGGTCTTACATATCTTTCAGTAAGTGGACCCCATAGTTCCGGACAATGAAAATCGATATACTGCTCAAATCGTGATCTCCAGTATGTATAGTCCAAATCAGCAATAAAAACAGGAGGTTTACTGCTGGTTCCCACATCATTACCCTGTTTAATCATTTCTCTAATACTTTGAATAGTTTCTCTATCCGACATCGTTGAAATACACCTGTAAAATCAACTCAAAACAAGACTAGAAAGCTGATTAGTAACAAAGGCGTCACTAGGTAAGTGACGCACCTAAGTGTCACAAAGAGTAGCGGCACTGGGTAAGTGACGTTATCAAGTGACGAATAAATGAACACAGCGACACTAGAGATTAGTGTCGTATAATCAGGAAGTGACGCACTCAAGTGACGGACTTGAGTGACGCTCAGCAATTACAGGCGTTACTAAGATAAGTGATGCTTTTAGTGACTCACAGAATTAAATGCGTCACTAGCAGTAAGTGACGGATAGGACACAAGTGTCGTCCGAAGTGACGCAGTTAAGTGTCGGAAAGTTCAGTAGGCGTCACTAAGATAAGTGACGTATAACCCTCAAGTGATGTTAGAGAGTGACGTACTTGAGTGTCGTTAAAACCCTAATTGAACCTTACATAAGTGTCGCTCGAAGTGCCGCTCGAAGTGCCGCACGAAGTGACGCTACGAGTGACGCAGAAACGGCTGTGAACGCCCAAAAACCCTAAAAATCGAATTTTCGTAAACCTAACGAAAATTCTTGAATCCCAATCGAACGAAACCTGTAAAACTTGATTCAAAACGTAATAATAGCACCCAATCGATCCAAATATTGCTAGGATTCCTATGATCTTCACAAAAACGAACCGAAAAGTCTCCAATACACGAACACACGTTGATCAAATCACCTAAAGGCTCTGATACCAGTTGAAAGTCCCTTATGCCTTGGATCTAGATGACTGATAACAATGATTGATTAGCGGAATCAAACAATCACACGAACAAACAATAAACTCAAACCGAAAACAATGAATCAATCAAAGTAAACGAGTATATTAGCTTGTAAATCGTATTGGAACTGTTTACAGGAATGTTTAGTCGACAAATGGTGCTAGGGTTTCGTCAACCCTAGCCGAAAACCCGTAGGTTTGTATTTATACTAAAACAAAATCGGCAGACATGCGTCACTTGGGAAGTGTCGCATGTCGCCGCCCTCTTGCGTCACTTACCTAAGTGACGCTATGCGACACTAAGGCAAGTGTCGCCTAACACAGAATCTAAGTGTCGCTATACATGAAAATTACTTTTCTATTCAACTTAACTAATGACACTTACAACTCGATAGACCAACTGACAGACACACTAAAATGCATCAACAAACACTAATTCTTCACATAAAATACAAGCATACGAAACAATGCTTAAGAAACAAGTATAAGAAACAAGTAATCTTCCACCCGATTGTATGATCCTCTTGCTCGGAAGCAATCCGGAAACACATACAACCATTACCCATTTAACCCCCATATCACTCACCTCGATATTTTAGATGATTTCACCATAATGATCAACACGAGCTTCCATGTCTTTAACACCTAATCATATAATACATTCATATAATAACACTTTTAGTAAATCATAGTTATCATAATCGACCCACCATCTCACTATATCCAATTTTAAGATTTCACTAATTAAACTCTTACTTCATTAATGTTCACCATATCTTTATAACTCATAATCATTCCACTAACCACAATTTATATAATTCATCTCTATTTACAAGAACTCATCTTAATTCATCATGAACACACTTTAATTCATGACTCATTAAAACTTTACTACTTTTATACATGTTCTATCATCATAATTATACTCTATTATAATTATACTCTATTTACATCACTAATTACATCTCTAATTGATTAGCATCATTCCATATAATTTTAGCAAAAACCCTAGGATTACTCAAAAACACTAATCATGATTTCACCACTTTCATGTTGTTATTTGGTTATCAATAATCATAAGAATACTAATTAACATCAATTCCATCAAATTAAAACCCTAATTTCGTATTGAAACCATTAATTTCTCATAACCCCATGAAAACCCAAAACTAGGTTTAGAACATGGAGAAATTCAACTTACATAAGATTAGGGATGATCAATAGATAATGATTCTGATTTCTCTAGCTTGAATTGATAGTTTAGAAACTGATTTTAGCTCTTGAATTGGTTCCTGCGAATTTGTTCTTGTTTGGAGAAATGTTCTGGAGGTTTTTAGAAAAGAAATGAGATAAGCATGTATCTGTACGTACACATGTATATATTTCTGTATAATTTTATTCCCTTTAAACTCTATTGTCTGGAACTAAGAAACCATTTACGTATTCTATTATTTAATATCACTTAGGACAATAACACTTTAAATAATCATACCCTCATGCACTAAAATAATATCTTTAAATTTTGGGGTGTTACACCTGAACTATTAAGGGTACAGAATAGTACCCTGAACTTGGAAACTCGATTGTGTTAGTACCTTCACTCAGTTGACTTGCTCATGTGCTTGACATGTGACTTTTATTTTGTTAAATTTTGACAGAATGTAGCTTTCTGGCAAGTAAAATACAAAATAAAAAGCTTCAAATTAATAATCAAAGACGGTTCAACTACTCCCGTCAACAAGATTCCGAGATACTCTTCATCCCATGTTGCTTCTGTATTTTTCCTTCCAATAGTTAGGACCCAAAGTTTATAAGATTTTGTAACCATTGAAACTAAAAAAAGAAAAATTGAATTATGTATGAAGATATGGATGACAACAACCATAGGAATTAAACTTTAATCTGGATCTCGTGAAGGTACACGTAACTGTTTCATCCGCATATTTAGGGGTAAGAGTATGGGTGTTTGAAACCTTAAAAATTGATTATTTAGTCTAATTTCTTAAAGAATAGTTGTTGATAGATCAATTTTCGTAATAAAACAAATCACAAAAGTAGTCGATTACACAACTAATTGACCTTATGCAACTATACATTCGATTACAAACTCGACAATATGTACATCCCGATTAGAATGGGATTGCCATTTAAATTTGGGGATTGTATGTTAAACTTAAATAATAAATTCAAATGAAAAGAAAATTGAACTGATTTTGAATTACGATGGTGTAACACCAAAGTAAAAGAGATATGAAAATCGTATATGCGATTGGGATTTATTCCAAAAGCACCTCAAATCTTGCTCGAGAGAGGAATTTTGATTTCTATGATTATGAAATTGAAGGTTTTTCATTTGTCTTTAATTGACCTGGAGAGGCTCTGTTAATTTTAACGGAATATACATCACATGCCAAGCACATGGCCAACTTAAATGAGTCAAGGTACTAATAGGATCGAGTTTCCTAGTTCAGGGTACTATTCTGCACACTTAATAGTTCAGGGTAGCGTAGGACCTAGTTAGACAAGTTCAGGGTAAAACGAGTTTTTTTCCTTTCACATTCTTACATATTACAAAAACTTTATCGTTGTGTAATCACACACACCAATTGGTACTTATATCAATAAATTAAGACAAAATTACACAGGGTGTCCTTGTGGTTTGTTCAAAAATACACTCGTCGTCCCTGCAAGTATTTTTTGACAAGGGTCATCCTTGTAGCAACCACAGGGATGACCAGTGTCAAAAAAAACTTGCAGGGATGACGAGTGTATTTTTGAACAAACCACAGGGACGATCTGTGTAATTTTGTCATAAATTAACTGGTATGTATCTCAATCCTACATTCCCAATAACATACATGGGCTGTAAAACTATTTGTATGTATGTTACTAGTACCAATAACATACATACCATACCATCTTCCATCCCATGTTGGACTTCAAACAATCCTACATTCCCATGTCAGGCTCTTGACAATCGTACAACCGAAATCAAAATCAAGCTGCGTAGAAAAATGCAATAACTTCTTACAAATAGTTTTACAGCCCTCAACCAACCATCCTCGTTGATGATTTCAACCCTATAAGCTTTTCTTAAGGTGAGTAAGGTTACATAATATATCATTCTGTCTAGGATTTAGTTGTTACATTACTCATCACACCATAATTTATCAACGAAGATGATTGATTCTTTTCGAATGTTGGTGTTGCATGTGAAAGCATTTATCCTAATTGATTTTATTATCGTTAATAACCTTTATCATTCTGCTGTTAATATATATATATATATATATATATATATATATATATATATATATATATATATATATATATATATATATATATATATATATATATGATGACAAAAATTTGCAATTAGTTGCTTGTAAATCCCTCTACTTAAATTTATATAACGAGGGGCGGTAATGAAGGGCAATGTGAGCATCCACCCTCATGTACTTTTTACAAGCTGCTAAAGGTTTCTTAGACTATAGCATGTTATGTATTTAATTTGGTTCCACTAATACATTCAAAATCTTACAAGATATCCATATTAGCCCTACTCGAGGAGGAGTAATCTTACTTTTCTAGGGGGGGTTAGTGTCTGAAAATGCACTTAACTTGTGCACGATATCAATTGTGTGTATCATACTTACACTCGTCATTTTTAATGCATCTAACTTTCAAAAATGGTGTTTTAGTGTATTTTGAGGAAGTTTTGATGACGAGTCAAACTCTAATGATGCCACGTGGCAACTTAAATGAATGACACGTCACCAAAATACACTAAAACACCTTTTTTGAAAGATGCATTAAAAATGACGAGTGTAAGTATGATACACACAATTGATATCGAGTACAAATTCGGTACATTTCCAGACACTAAGCCCTTTCTAGGGGCCCTCGGTTTGATTCTAGCATATTGTATTTTTTTTTATATATACTTTGCTTCCTTTTTTCCTTAAATTATCTCTATCTATTTTCTTCCCATTTTGTATATTAATGTTTAATCAAATATAAGCATATATATTGTTTATGATAGAGAATTTTTTGCTTTCTTTCTATAATGTAATTATAATAATAATGTTTCCTACATAAATATACAAAACATAAAGTAATTTTTGAGTTAGAAAATGTCAAAAGTTTTAATTAAAAATTCGAATTTGAATTTCTTAAGGAGACGGATGCTTAAAAAAATTCACTTCTGTTCAATCTAATATCCTTTTGATTTAAGTGAAGTCGAGTTGATGACCGACCTGACATACGCTATTAATTTTTGCATCGTGTTGGATTTTTTCTTGGTACCCGCATCTTATAAGGAATGCAGTTATTTATAATTGACAACGTCACTTTTTAGTTTACATACATCTCCATTCAGGGGCGGAGCTAGAATGGGGGTAGCGATGGCAGGTGTCCTCTCAAGTAATTTAAATAATTTAAATTTACGTTAATAACAAACTTTTTAAGGTATTAATGATAATTTTAAAATTTTGTCCGTTTAAAACCATATAGAATGAACGAAATAATTCCTTCCCCCCCCCCCCCCCCCCCCCCCCCCCCCCCCCCCCTCCTCTATTTAAGATTTCTAGCTCCGCCCCTATCTCCATTCTTCATTATCATCTTAATTTCACGTACATTGTCATTGGTAGTTAACATACGTAGGTGTTTCAATATAAACTTACTCAATGGATCTTTTAATATATTAATCAAGTGAACTTAGCCGTGAACATGATGAGGAATTTAGTGATGGAACTACATGCATCATCAGTCATTTTCCTTGATATGCTTAATCTGAATTATGCTCTATTTTTGTGTAGTATCTAATCTTAGATTCAGATTTCCAGATTCGGAGATGCTTCATATTGTGGAAGCTTACATGAACCAGAACTACCCTACAACAATCATCCGTTGAGGTATATTTTCTCGCGCGATCTTTAAAATCGGTCTATTTACTCCGTAAACATTTCGAGGTCATGTAAAGATCTATTATGACAGCTTGTAATAAAACTCCTGAAGATGCTCTTGTTGTGTTGGATCATTCTGATTTTTTATGATACTTCATATATTACAACTTATGACTATTGTCGTAATGAAGTTAAACTAAATCGTACTTTAAAATGATCAACTGTTAGAAGAAAAAAAATGTAGACCCGTTTCCTCTAGCAATACAACTATCCAAGTTGTCAGTCCGTCCATTCGCTTCTCTATTCTGGTAATGCCCTTGACTATTTTGGTAATTGGCGAATATTGTGTCTAGTTCGAGATACTTGAAACCACGTACGACCATTCACTACAACCATTCACGTAACTTACTCAATATACTTTGCTGCAACAATGGTTTTACTCACCTTTACAAAATGGTGGCAAACAGGCAATTTCAACCATTTAGTAGAAAATGGATTGATTTGGGTTATATCTAATTAATACGTACCGCTTTATAAATGAAACTAAAAACATAACTCATCAATCAAGTTGAGCATGTCAAGGACATTAAAAGTCATCTGAGTGCCATCAAGAATCAAATCGATTGATGAAAAACATCAACATATTCTAGTAACGTAGTTTTTTCAAGGGTTTATTGTTTCGTTATGTATTATACTTTACACGTTTTACTATTGTATGCGACACACTTTCAATTGTTTCATTGTATGTAGTGAACTTGTAAATATAGTCGATTGTACGTATTATCTCCTTTTTGGGTAATGCCAGAAAAGGAAACTTTCCTATTTGGGCTTTACCCAAAAAGGAAATTTTAGATACATTAGAGCGTATTTACAAGTTCAATACATACAATAGAATTTTTTACAGTTTGACTCATACAATAGTAAAATGTATAAAGTTTAATACATAACGAAACAATAAACCAAAACCCTTTTTTCAAAGATATTTAATCAGTACAAATAAGTAAAAAAAGACAGACGAAATTGCATTAAAAATTGTTTAGAGATCCAACCAAACCAAACCCAACCCGACCTGTCTTAAAACGTAGGCCAGTTAACCCTGTTACCAAACCCACCTAACCTATTTTGCCACCTCTGCTCATGAGCATATAAAAAAGCCAAGGAGGTGCAGAGCTACACAGAAGCAATGTGGGTTTACTAAATCATTAAAATTGCACAATGTACCCATGACTTGCAATAGAGTTGAGATAGAAAGTTTTAGATGCTAAATATACGAATTATATCTTAAAAATAGCTAATTAGAAATATTTAGCTTTGTTATAACCAGAATCCCATTGACGTAAAGAAATCGTTTACCTTACCAAATTAATGATCAGGTTGAAGTGATCCTCTGAGCATGAAAACCACATTAAGAAACATTACACATTGAAAGCATAAACATCAAATTCATTATCTGAAGATATATGCACGCTCTTCTCATCTTTTATTTCATGAAACATGTTGTTTCAGATTTATGTATGTTTTCTCCTTGATTTTTTAAGAGTGAGGGAAATTTTGAATATCAAACTCTGTACAGTAGAATTATATTTCCAATAGTCTGTCGAGAAACAGTGACCAGTGATGCCACTTCAACTGATTTAGTTATAAATTTGCTCAAATGGATTGTGTTTTAACTCAAACAGATCAAATAAATATATTGCTAAATGAGTACCGGGTCAAATGGGTAGAAATTTGTCCAAACTTTGATTTGCATGCATACAACCTCCTAGATTGTTTTATTTAAGGATTTCGGTTGATCTTTTGATAACTTTGTTTTAATAATCCTAATTAACACTCTAATTGCTTTTAGAAAAACTTTAAACTGAAAAGGAAAATACTTTACTTGTCAAACCAATCAAGGCTGTTTGTTTCCACGTGTACGGAATCCATTCCCCATTATTCAAAAATTAGATTAATCTCATAATAATTTTGTTTTAAAAATCATAATTAGCACATGTTGCTATTAAAAGGAATTTAAACAGGAAAAGAAAAGAGTTTACAGGTCAACCCAACCAAAACTGCGTGTTTTGAAAATTACTGGAAAATGACCCCATTTTACCAGAGCATGTGTTGATCCGTTCCCCAACGGCCCCTACCCATCTTCCCATGTCCAGCAGTGATATCTATTTATTCATTTCAGGGTATATTATACTTCCTTACAATGTTTGTAGATTTTTCTTTTTTCATGAAGGGTTTTTCAACTTTCTAAGAAAGGGAAGACGTGCATTCACTATCTTACCAATATAATGCGCACAGTAACAACACATTCCACCTCAAAGACCAGCGACAACATTTAACCTGTAGCATTTTAGAATTAAAACAACTCTCGCATTAGAAGAATCAAATAATAATATGGCCGAACTTTATCTTTAATTTAATGTAGAATTCTACAGTCTTACATAAAAAGTTTACAATATATAAAACATATCCCATGGGTTTATTTGGGTCATATCACAACTAAGAAAAAACAAGTTGGTCAGGTGCAATTCTCTGAAAGTGTTATTTACCCGTATTCAAGCCCCAAAAGTTATTTATATAAACAAGTTAGATATTATAATTTCACAATTTAGTTAACAAACATATGCGATTCATTAATTATTTGCAGCAAGTCATTCCCGTCCGCGATTATAAAAAAATATTCCATTTTGACTACTATCCACCCTACGACCCATTTTGCCATCTCTAGTTTTCTGAAACTAAGTTTGATAAACATTAGACAAAGAAGTATGCGGTTATATGTCTATGAGCATATCAATACAAATATATTCATTTACTTATACTTTGAAATCAATTACTAAACAAATTTGATTCATTGACCTATGTTTCTATTGACTACTATGTAAATCAATAACTTCACTTAAATCAACATAGCTCAGAAGGAGGTAGTATATGAAAAATGCTTACATCGCTATACAGTATAGGTAAGTCAAGCAACTTAACTAGGTGGCATGTGAGCATATGATTTAGAAGAGAATAATAATATACACACCTTCCCCTGGTTAGGTTGACTTATAACAACAATCGAAATCTTTGTAATTTTGTGCCCAAAAGACGAAACATTCCGCTAGTAACCACTTTTGAGTTGCACAATCGGCATTTTTAACATTGCCTTGAAGTTTGAAAAAATCTCAAAGGAATAGTGATATTTATTCAGCAATGAAACTACAAATAAATGCAACATGAGAAGTGTGGCCTTATGTACTCTTGTTTAAATCACACAAAGTACTCCGAGGAATCCACAACACCCATTCATTTCAAGTTTGTTTGAGGAAGGAGAGAGAAATATAGTATTAAATGCTAAAGAACCAACAATCATAATTGATATGTTACGGACTTTGTAATTTTATAAAATATGTTTGCACTCCTTAAACCAAAAAACACCATAAACTACTAAATCAAAACATGCAATCCACCCAAACACCAACATATTAGATAAAACATACTACCGATTCACTGTTAAATGGGGGAAAAAACTGCACCAAACCCCCAATTTTTGGCAAAACAACTGATTTCAATTACCACTATTGCGAATCAAACAACCACAAACTTTAAATCTATTAGTAAAAAAAAAAAAATTAAATGAAAACCAAAGAGGAAAAAGAATACCTTTGATGGCCGATTGTTTCACTATATAGATTGAAACAATTATTCCTACTGAAAACACGTCTCCGTTCTTCACGCTACACCCCGACTAATGCGTTTCAATGCGGCAACAGGAAAATCGATGTAATAGTTTGGGTCTCTTGCGTGTTTATTGATTGCCGAATCACAATTAGGGTTTTGATTTAGGTTATAGCGCCGATTAAGATGGAAGCGATGGATTTGAAGTCGGTTATGATATGCATGGAATACGATCGGTTTTTGAAAACTATATTAATTGTGATTTACTTCCTTTTTTTTGGGCATAAGTAAAAGACCAGCCTGCCCCTCGCGCCTCTAAATTCCTAACCAAACCCATTGACTAATCTCAACCATAGAATCATTAATCTGATGGCCAAGATTGCTTCTCCACCTTCTCCATCTAAAAAACTTTCTCCATTGATCCCAATCCTATATATATATATATATATATATATATATATATATATATATATATATATATATATATATATATATCCAACTACCTAAGCCATATCCATCTTAATAAAATAATTGTTGTCTTTAGAGCTATTAGTGTAAGATAAGATTTAATAAGAGTAGTTAGTGGTTTTGAGTGTTACAACTTATCTACTTCCTAACAAGTCAGCTAAAAAGACGTGATAACAAACCACACTTTTTTCGCCTACAATAGCGGGAACTAAATGACAAATGCTATTTACAAGAAAAAAATTACAAAATTTAATACTATATAAACTTATAAAGTGAGGTGGCGAATCAACTCTATAAATTAATATTTAACCCGAGCGTTGCTCATCTTTAATGACTGCCATATAACAAACTTTAATATTGTAAGTTCATGGCTAAAATTGTATAATTATGTAGTAATGAGTGAAATTGTATCTAACAAAAGTCAAGCAAAAATTCTTGCATGTTTAAGTTCAATTTATAAAGAAAATAGAATAACAAATAATTAAAATTAAATATACATTCAACAGATACAAAAGTGAAAGCCTAGAGAAAAATGGATTGTCATAGAAAACCAAAACTATATAGTTATATACGTATATTGGAAGTTAAACTAAACTTATTATAGTTTGGTCTAGAAATTGTAAATTAGAATAGTATTTGTGTATTTATGTAAATAGTGAAAATGTGTGACTATTGGTGAAGAGGTATAACCGAATGTGAAAGGGTACCAACGAACCAACACAACCTTTCTTAGCACCTTTTAGATATGTATATATAGATAGAAGTCTGTAACAAACAGTGTGTGGTGGAATCAATAAAAACTTAGTGTTTAGAAAATTCTCTATCAAATTTTCATATAGTTTGAACAAGGTTAACATCAAAGATCCGGAGGATTGGGGCCAACAATTGGTATTAGAGCGTGGTTTGTTAACCAAATTCATCACATACCAAGGTTACAACTTCTCTGTTCGAATCAACCCAGAAAAAACCGAAACCTTTGAACACCAATTCAGAAATTCATCAACAATCAAGTGTTCAAAGAAATCATTCTGTGGATCCATTTCGTCACCAAGGAAATTAACCAACAATCCGTTGATTAATTCACCGGCATCAAAGGTTCCAAGATATACATATACATAACCGAAAAATTCCCAGAAATCACAGATTTTTTATTCATCAAAGGGAGCGGTTACATCATAATTCAAGGATTCAACGGAAAGCAGTTAAAGGGACAACACATCAGGCATCAACAGGGGCAACAACAAAACGGTGCAATCAATAAAGGAAAGAACACACCTGTTTTGAAAAACAGCAAAAGGAAACCCCTCGATTGAATCGTCACAGCGATTCAATATTGTCCAGAAAGTAGGCCCAGAAAGCAAACCGATACGAGAAATCCCAAATCAGTAAAGCCCTAAATTTCGCAATTCAGAGGAGCAAGGAATTCCAATCATAAACCGATTGATAGAGAAACCCTAGATTTCACATATAGAAGAAATCAAGAAGGATTCCATCGGTTCAAAAGGAACCACCACCGGAATTGAAGATTAAGAGAGAACAGAAACGGTTACACCGGCCAAGATCGGCGGTTAACCATAAAGAGAAGAGAAGAAGACATAGCAGATCTTCAAGATAGAGATAGAGGGAACGCAGGGAACCAACAAAAAAGGAAAAGGATACAGGTTAAACAAAAAAAACCCATCAGGTTCCATATTTTACAAACCAACCCCTCACATATATATTTTTTAATATATATAGAAAATAAAAGTTAGGAAAATAGAATTTTCCAAAGAATAGTAGAAATATAATAACTTAGTAATTATACTGCTTATTATATTGGTAGAATAATTTAGGGATTGCAACCTTAGATTATTCTGTAACACCCCGCAATTTAAAACGCGATTATTAACGTTAATCACTTGCATTATTAGGCTAATTCCCTACTTGAGTGAATTCACAACACATTTTAGAGGTAAGTCTAGCAAAGCCCAACTAGTTAGTACGTGTAGTATTACGTATTCGTAATTAGTTGTAATTACGTACAGAACAATTTGAAAACAAACGCGACAAAATATACGACGGTTGGTGAACAAAATTATTTAATAAAACGAAATTATTAAATAACGTAGAAACGAATAAATATTTTGTCAAAAATATTTACCAATTTATTTTATAACGCAAAACGTCAAAAAGTATAATTTAAAATAAAACAAAGTCAATATTTTATAACTTAATTCAATTTGGTTTTATAAAAAGATTCTAATTAAAAATATAAAGAAATATGTAATTAAAATGTATTAATTTAAAATGTTGTACCAATTAACGATCGGATAAACAAACACGGAACGCAAACACGGAGGCAGAAAGTGGAACAAAACCACCTTCCACCTCCCACTTTTCTTTCATTTCTTTCATCTTTCTCTCTCTCATCTTTCTCTTTTTCTCTCTACTACAACCACCACCAACCAAAAACTACCACAAATCACCACAAAACTACGCTAAAACGACGCCGAATCACCATACTTCTTTGGAATAAAACGACCACGAGACCACGATCTACACTTCTACCTTTTCGGATTTCAAATCCGACACCCGTAAGTTTCCGACAAATCCCGCAAATCTCTAGATTTCGAAGCTATAATTAATATTTCATGTTTAGTATACTTAGATTACCATGTTTTAGTGTTTTATACAACCAAAAATGTCCACACCCAACCAAAACTCGTTGATTTTTAAGCTGTTCGTCGAACAGGTGACTATGTCGCTTTTGGGCCAAAAACAGTAGTGCGACGTAGTCCTTTACGTCGCATTACCCTTCCTTACGTCGCATATAGCGACGCAACCCACTACGTCGCATTAAATTGCGGATGTCGCCTATGCGACGCAGACCCTAACGTCGCCACACCCGTATGCGACGTAGCACGTTACGTCGCACAATTATTAAAATCGCAACAACTGCGACGCAGACCTTTACGTCGCACCCTACGTCGCACAACAACCCAGCGTCGCACCTTGCGTCGCTAAAAGCAGGAAGTTTAAAAACTAGTTTTCACTAAGTGTCGAACTAACCGGAAACGCATATCTTTATACGATACGATTCACGAGCTTTACAAACAATACAAACACACTTATTTTACCGAAATTAGGATTTCAAACTATCACCAACGAATCGTATACATTTTCACAAATACGAATATACAAACATAAACATTTAAACGAACGATCTGGACATGACTTGGTTGTACAAACACTAGCATGGGTGATTAGTCTAGACATCCACATACTTATTAAATCTCGTACGTTTAGGACGTTAGGAGATTTCAGACTGTACTTGGGCTTAGGTTTGCTAGCACTCGCACGATTACTTAACTCAACAGGTGAGTTCACAGCCCCTACTCTTACTGTTTTTAACTACTTTTGGGGTGGAAAACATAGTCAACTGCTTTACTGATTACTGATTGCCATAACTGCTTTTACTATATGATTATTTATCATACTGTTTACTCGGACAATTAGAGTACTTGAACTGTTAAACTGTTATACAAACTCTCACATAACTGCCTTTTGGTACACTTATACAAATTGCTTATGACTACGGTCAACTACTACAACTGTCCGTACGATATGGTATTCCAAACAAAAACTATTATCACTATGTGAAACAAATTTGGTATCTTACCGGAGAACGACCGGTACATATTGGTAACTTGTCGGAGAACGACCGACACTAACATGGTATCTTACCGGAGAACGACCGGTACTAACAATGTATCTCACCGGAGAACGACCGGTGCTAACTTGGTATCTTACCGGAGAACGACCGGTACATTTGGTAACTAGTCGGAGAACGACCGACTCAAACTTTAAAACTACTGGGGAACGACCAGTAACACGTTTTCAAACATAGCATTTTGGGTAACGTCCCAACACAACTATTTCGGGCAACATCCCACATAAACTGAAACTTTTGGGCGATCAACCCACTGAACTTATACTTTGGATGACGTTCCACTAAACATTACTCGACTATTATGGCAATTACTATCTATGAACGTATTTGGTCCAACAAATGTGACTACAAAACTTGAAACAACAACGTACAACATAAAACCTGTGGATTCACTCAACCTAGTTGTTGACTTTTACTATGTTTTTCAGGGAATTAGCTGCGCATGTAAGAATCGCCAACACATGGAGAATTAGGCGACCCGTGAAGCTTTAGGATGCCAATTTTTTGGAAAAACATATGGATTTCTTTAGTATAACTGAATTGTTTTAGTCATATTTCAGAAATCTACTTTTGTATACATATTACTTTTGACATGTACGATTTGATAAATCGTAAACTTTGTAATTAACACTTTTGGCATCTTAATATAATTTGTTCTGTTGTAATCATAAGCTCTGATACGTATGCATGCTTTATTATTGTGACACCCCAGTACTTTAACTAAATGCTTCCGCTAAACAAAATTTGGGGGTGTTACAGATTGGTATCAGAGCCATTGGTTATAGCGAACTAGGAAACTTTAGGTGACTTAGAAACCTAGACTATAGCCTTGACTAGGACGTACATGCATACATACATTTGCATACATCTAAACTATCGCTACGATACCTCGATACGCGTGAACTGTTCACCACATTCGACTCGTTCATTGTACTCTGATCTCATATGAACCTGATCGTGTTAAACGGTTGATGAAAAGAAGTATGTATTTAGCATCATATAATGACGCCTGGCCAACGTGATTATATTATACTGAGTACATATGGGTGTTTCATAGTCGTAAGATACGTGATGGGGATTCGGCAATTTTTTTTCTTGATACTCGAAAACTTGAAATATGTGAAACTTTACTCCTCGCATATTTTTCATTGGCATTGACTTCTGCATCTTTTCATCGCAGAACGTCAGCATGCCGCCTAAACAAAGAAATACTCGAAACAGTCGACGAAATACTCCACCTTCGCCTCCTGAAACAAACGAGCAAATAATCGAACGCCGCGTGGCTGAAGCCATCGCTCAATACGAGGCCAACCGCAATCGTGAAAACCTGACCAATAATAGCGGAGCCACTCCAGTCAATAGCGAAACCCCAAACAATACCCAGCAGGGGTGTTCCTACAAAACCTTCCAGTCTTGTAAACCTAGCACCTTCACCGGGACCGAAGGGGCCATCGGCCTGGTCCACTGGATTGAGAAAACGGAATCAGTCATCGACATCAGCGACTGCGCCACCGACAAAATCGTGAAATACGCCACCTGCACTTTAGCCGACAAAGCGCTAACCTGGTGGAACGCTCAAGTCCAGATTATGGGACGCCCAGCTGCTTACTCCATGACCTGGGTAACTCTGAAACAGATGCTGATGGAGGAATTTTGCCCTCCCAACGAGATACAGAAACTTGAAACCGAATTCTGGAACATACAAATGATCGGCGCTGACATTTCCGGTTATACAACTAGATTCCAGGAGCTTGCACGTCTGGTGCCTCACATGGTAACCCCCGAGAGCAAACGCATTGAGCGTTACAACAGGGGTTTGGCACCACAGATCCGAGGCATGGTTATGTCCTCCAAACCCGCCACTTTTAGGAGCGCAGTTGATCTGGCTCAAAGCTTAACCGACGACGCGGTCGAGATTGGAACCCTGAAAGCTATCACAGGGAAAACTGAACCTACCCGTTCTGATGCGGGCGAATCTGGAACCCACAAACGCAAATGGAACAGCGAGGGTAACGACCGTCAGGGTCAACAAAACAGAAACCCGGGAAACACCCGAGCCTTCGCCGCGATCACCAACCCTGGACCCAAAACCTACCTTGGCAACAAACCGAGGTGTGACAAGTGCGGGAGACACCACGATGGTGATTGTACATTTTGTCAAAACTGCAGACGTCCCGGTCACTTAGCACAGAACTGTAGGACAAACCTACCTCCTCAAGCCGCCCCCGAGGGGCAAAACACCGGCTGCTTTAGGTGTGGTGATCCTGGACATCACCGAAACCAATGCCAACAACCGAACAACAACCGCAACAATCAAAACGACAACAACCGCACCGCTAACAAGGGCTACGCCCCAAGCCGCGCATACATCCTCCGTGCACCAGAAACGGTCGCGGATCTCAACTAGCACGGTACTTTTTAGCGACTATTGCTACGATTTAACATACGTTTTATTCGAATGTCGATTTGAACACAACACTCGGTAAACCCTGACCACGAAACGAAACACACAACATAATGAACTATGCCACGAGCATACTTAAACTGATTGAACTTCTATGGCAACAATTGAGCGCCACGCAAATTGGTATTATTATTGACAACGTGACTTATTCGGAGAACATACGCCGCGGGCGATCCGACTTGGTTTTAAATCTCGGGACGAGATTTCTCTAACGAGGGGAGAATGTAACACCCCGCAATTTAAAACGCGATTATTAACGTTAATCACTTGCATTATTAGGCTAATTCCCTACTTGAGTGAATTCACAACACATTTTAGAGGTAAGTCTAGCAAAGCCCAACTAGTTAGTACGTGTAGTATTACGTATTCGTAATTAGTTGTAATTACGTACAGAACAATTTGAAAACAAACGCGACAAAATATACGACGGTTGGTGAACAAAATTATTTAATAAAACGAAATTATTAAATAACGTAGAAACGAATAAATATTTTGTCAAAAATATTTACCAATTTATTTTATAACGCAAAACGTCAAAACGTATAATTTAAAATAAAACAAAGTCAATATTTTATAACTTAATTCAATTTGGTTTTATAAAAAGATTCTAATTAAAAATATAAAGAAATATGTAATTAAAATGTATTAATTTAAAATGTTGTACCAATTAACGATCGGATAAACAAACACGGAACGCAAACACGGAGGCAGAAAGTGGAACAAAACCACCTTCCACCTCCCACTTTTCTTTCATTTCTTTCATCTTTCTCTCTCTCATCTTTCTCTTTTTCTCTCTACTACAACCACCACCAACCAAAAACTACCACAAATCACCACAAAACTACGCTAAAACGACGCCGAATCACCATACTTCTTTGGAATAAAACGACCACGAGACCACGATCTACATTTCTACCTTTTCGGATTTCAAATCCGACACCCGTAAGTTTCCGACAAATCCCGCAAATCTCTAGATTTCGAAGCTATAATTAATATTTCATGTTTAGTATACTTAGATTACCATGTTTTAGTGTTTTATACAACCAAAAATGTCCACACCCAACCAAAACTCGTTGATTTTTAAGCTGTTCGTCGAACAGGTGACTATGTCGCTTTTGGGCCAAAAACAGTAGTGCGACGTAGTCCTTTACGTCGCATTACCCTTCCTTACGTCGCATATAGCGACGCAACCCACTACGTCGCATTAAATTGCGGATGTCGCCTATGCGACGCAGACCCTAACGTCGCCACACCCGTATGCGACGTAGCACGTTACGTCGCACAATTATTAAAATCGCAACAACTGCGACGCAGACCTTTACGTCGCACCCTACGTCGCACAACAACCCAGCGTCGCACCTTGCGTCGCTAAAAGCAGGAAGTTTAAAAACTAGTTTTCACTAAGTGTCGAACTAACCGGAAACGCATATCTTTATACGATACGATTCACGAGCTTTACAAACAATACAAACACACTTATTTTACCGAAATTAGGATTTCAAACTATCACCAACGAATCGTATACATTTTCACAAATACGAATATACAAACATAAACATTTAAACGAACGATCTGGACATGACTTGGTTGTACAAACACTAGCATGGGTGATTAGTCTAGACATCCACATACTTATTAAATCTCGTACGTTTAGGACGTTAGGAGATTTCAGACTGTACTTGGGCTTAGGTTTGCTAGCACTCGCACGATTACTTAACTCAACAGGTGAGTTCACAGCCCCTACTCTTACTGTTTTTAACTACTTTTGGGGTGGAAAACATAGTCAACTGCTTTACTGATTACTGATTGCCATAACTGCTTTTACTATATGATTATTTATCATACTGTTTACTCGGACAATTAGAGTACTTGAACTGTTAAACTGTTATACAAACTCTCACATAACTGCCTTTTGGTACACTTATACAAATTGCTTATGACTACGGTCAACTACTACAACTGTCCGTACGATATGGTATTCCAAACAAAAACTATTATCACTATGTGAAACAAATTTGGTATCTTACCGGAGAACGACCGGTACATATTGGTAACTTGTCGGAGAACGACCGACACTAACATGGTATCTTACCGGAGAACGACCGGTACTAACAATGTATCTCACCGGAGAACGACCGGTGCTAACTTGGTATCTTACCGGAGAACGACCGGTACATTTGGTAACTAGTCGGAGAACGACCGACTCAAACTTTAAAACTACTGGGGAACGACCAGTAACACGTTTTCAAACATAGCATTTTGGGTAACGTCCCAACACAACTATTTCGGGCAACATCCCACATAAACTGAAACTTTTGGGCGATCAACCCACTGAACTTATACTTTGGATGACGTTCCACTAAACATTACTCGACTATTATGGCAATTACTATCTATGAACGTATTTGGTCCAACAAATGTGACTACAAAACTTGAAACAACAACGTACAACATAAAACCTGTGGATTCACTCAACCTAGTTGTTGACTTTTACTATGTTTTTCAGGGAATTAGCTGCGCATGTAAGAATCGCCAACACATGGAGAATTAGGCGACCCGTGAAGCTTTAGGATGCCAATTTTTTGGAAAAACATATGGATTTCTTTAGTATAACTGAATTGTTTTAGTCATATTTCAGAAATCTACTTTTGTATACATATTACTTTTGACATGTACGATTTGATAAATCGTAAACTTTGTAATTAACACTTTTGGCATCTTAATATAATTTGTTCTGTTGTAATCATAAGCTCTGATACGTATGCATGCTTTATTATTGTGACACCCCAGTACTTTAACTAAATGCTTCCGCTAAACAAAATTTGGGGGTGTTACATATTCAAATAAGACCTTAGTGGCAAATAAGACCTTAGTGGCAAATCAAGACCTTCGTGGCAAATAATACCTTAGTGGCAAATCAAGACCTTCGTGGCAAATAAGACCTTAGTGGCAAAAAGACCTTCGTGGCAAATCAAGACCTTCGTGGCAAATAAGACCTTAGTGGCAAAATAAGACCTTAGTGGCAAAACAAGACCTTAGTGGCAATCAAGACCTTAGTGGCAAAATTAAAACCTGTGTGGTACAAACGAGAAAGAAAGGATGGCAAAAGAAGGAGAAGAATCCACAACACATGAGCAAAACATAGCACTTCAATGCCCGAAAATGACTGAAACAAACTACACAACATGGGCAATTATGATGGAGACGATATTGAAGGCATATGGCATGTGGGAAACGATAGTTGCAAGAGAAGGAAAAGCAATAGCAAATGAGAAGAAAGAAAACACATCAAAGGCAATGATCTTTCAAACATTGCCACAAGATGTTTTAATGCAAGTTGCTCAATACTCGACTACAAAAGATGAAACACCCCGAAATTTAGAACATTTTTTTTTTTTTTTTTCATTTCGTAAAGTCCTACGTTTTAATATGACATTTTAGACTTGTTGTATCATTCCCTAGATCAAATAAGGATTTAAATAAGAAAATGTTGAATTTATAAGAGATTCCCCAGGAATGACTCCCATTCCCCAGGAATGAAGCATGCTGTTAGTAAGCTGAGTCGGATTCCCCAGGAATGACTCCCATTCCCCGGGAATCAAGCCTGCTGTCCATTTTACCATCTTCCGAAATTCGATCGTGCATATCTTGAAAATGACAAGTCCAATGACCATGAAAATTTGCAGGCACGTGTATTATGACTATATGAACATTTCCCAATTAACACTTTTCCAAATTTCATGTTTAACGAGAAAACGGATCGTTGACCACTTTATGGTCATTTTTGACCACTTCCGTTGACATACCAAATTCCAAACCAACAAACTTCAGACTTTGACACTTCTACTACATTTTTAATACCACAATTGGGACCTAGTGCAATGTTTACATTCGTCATATCCTATTTACAACTCAACGTAGCCTTTTGACCCGTTAGTGACCCATTTGGGCACTTTGAAGACCCGTTTGGGTCTTTACCCAAATAACCACTATTCTAACACCCAAATCACATTTCTTTGACTATTCTAAGTCAACTCATGCCACTTTCACTATCAATACTTCAACTTAACTATTAACATCAAATTTCCATAAACCATTATATTCACATTATATTCATCTATTATACAATAACATCATCTCCAAAACTATCAATGAGTATACCAACTCATTGACTAATTTGACTTCCACACTTCAACATGTTTGACTTTCAACATTAGGTGTCAAAACTAAGTTTTCTTAAACAAAAGGGGTGATTACATATCGAGAGCATGATTTAAAAGATTAGCTTGTTACCGATAACTTAACAAGCTCCACCACTAGCATCATTCGGGCCTTTTACCCAGATCCCTCTGGGTCCCACTTGGCTCACCTAAAACACATAAACATAATAGAGTAAGCATAAAGCTTAGTAAGAAATGGGCTATTAATGATAATCAATATCATTTCACAACATACGTATATTAAGGATCCATAATATCATATGCTAATTCCCGCAAGAATTAACATCTTCGGGCCTACACCCCGGTATATAATCATAACTCATCAAGTAAATGACATATCCATTACCGGTCCTTCCAAGTAAATGGAATAAGCATTACTTGAAGAAAGATAGCATCATCCATTAACTTACCTTGTGATAGCCCACACGAATAATTACTTGTAACACCTTGAACATGTTTATCACCTAATTCATATAATCACATAAACACGTATCAATTTCACAATCACTTTCTAATTATATCACATATCATACTACAAGGTGTTAAATCTCATAACACTTATAATCTTACTATAAGCTTCATACACTTTTATGTGTGATTGCTTATAAATGGGTATTTATCATAATTTCTCATCAATTCCATTTACCAACATCACAAGTATCACTCTTTGATGCATAATCACACACAATACATATCAATTACCCATTTATAGCAATCATCATATACATGGTCATGATTATAATTATTCAATTTTTCTCAAACACATGATCATGGGTGTTTTAACCAAACTAATATCATTTATGTATTGAACATACTATAATTAAGTGTATGAAACCTTAATTGAATCATTAGTCCACTAATTCATCAAAACCCCAAGACTAGGGTTTAACCTAATTCATGAAATTCATCAATTAAACACAAAAGGGAGGTTAATCATACCTCAAGAACACTAATTAGTAGCTAGCAACCTTAAGAAATCGAAACCTTAGTTTGAATTGCTTGATTTTCTTCTTTCTTGATTTCACTCAAAAGCTCAGTACGTGATTTAGAAATATACAGTGTTTGGAATAAGCTGGAATAATACAGAACCTAGGTTTTTATACTGTTAATTTCATCTAAGCCCCTCAACTTATGGCACTTGTCACCTTATACCCCTCTACTAACTAATTCATTAAATGGCAAGTCCTATAAACATAAAATACTTTACACAGTTAGTTCTCCTAACTTAAACAGTTTAAATTATATATTTTAAGATTTAGAACTTACGAAATTTGGGGCGTTACAACTCTCCCCCACTTATTCAGGATTGTGTCCTCACAATCCATTCTTGATATATAGCTGGATAATAACGAAGAATCTCCTCCTCGGGTTCCCATGTGAATTCTGAACCCTTGCGATGTTTCCATTGAACTTTGAACAACTTTATTTCTTTATTCCTCAGCTTCTTTATCTTTTCATCAAGAATCATCACTGGTTGTTCAACATAATTCAACTGATCATTAATTTCAATTTCATCCAATGGCACGTAAGCGGCTTCATCAACCAAACACTTCCTTAAATAGGACACGTGAAAAGTAGAATGTATTCCAGCTAGTTCATTAGGAAGCTCGAGGCGATAAGCTACCTTTCCAACTTTTTCAAGAATCTTAAAGGGACCAATGTATCGAGGGCTCAATTTTCCCCGCTTTCTGAACCGAATGATACCCTTCCATGGAGATACTTTCAACATAACAAAATCTCCAACTTGGAATTCGATTGGACGCCTTCGGTTGTCAGCATAAGATTTTTGTCGATCTTGGGCTATTTTCAACCGTTCTCTGACCTGATCAATCTTTTCAGTCGTCTTCTGGACAATATCAGTACTACCCAGTTCTCGTTGCCCAATCTCATCCCAACATATTGGAGTTCTACATTTTCTGCCATATAACATTTGATAAGGAGGCATGCCAATACTCGCATGATAACTGTTATTATAAGAAAACTCAACCAACGGTAAGTGAGTATCCCAGCTACCACCGAAATCAATGGCACATGCCCTCAACATGTCTTCAAGCGTCTGGATGGTTCTTTCACTCTGCCCATCAGTCTGGGGATGATATGCAGTACTTAAATGAATACGAGTACCAATATCCTCTTGGAATTTGTTCCAGAATCTAGAAGTGAATCTACTATCTCGGTCAGAGATAATAGAGATAGGCATACCATGTCGTGCCACAACTTCTTTAACATATAAATCAGCAAGTGCCTCTGAAGTATAAGTTTCCTTAATTGGCAAGAATAGAGCACTTTTTGTCAACCGATCAACAATCACCCAAATAGTGTCATGATGACGTTGAGTTTTGGGTAATTTAGTGATAAGGTCCATGGTAAGGTGCTCCCATTTCCAAACAGGTATGTCCAACGGTTGCATTTTACCAAATGGCTTTTGATGTTCTGCTTTAACCTGCAAACACGTTAGACATTGTTCGACATATTTCACAATTTCACGCTTCATCCCAGGCCACCAATAATCAACTTTCAAATCATGGTACATTTTTGTTGCACCAGGATGAATGGAATATCTGGACTTGTGAGCTTCATCAAGTAACAGCTTTTTCAGCTCAGGTGAATTTGGAATCCATATCCTTCCATAACGTGTTTTTATCCCACGAGAATCATCAACAATGTTTGGAATTTGACCTTTAATACGTTCTGCTCTCCAAAGACCTTTTTGCCATGCCTTTTGTTGGACTTCCTTAATCTGGTCAAGTAAATCAGGAATGACAGTAATGCGAAGAGATTTAACAATTAAAGCATGATGCATCGCTTTTCGGCTGAGAGCATCAGCTACAACGTTAGCCTTTCCTGGATGATAAAGAATTTCACAGTCATAATCCTTTACCAAGTCAAGCCAACGTCGCTGTCTCATGTTAAGGTCACGCTGATCAAAGAAATATTTGAGGCTTTTGTGATCAGTGTAAATGGTACACTTCACACCATATAAGTAATGCCTCCAGATTTTTAGAGCAAAGACAACCGCTGCCAGCTCCAAATCGTGAGTTGGATATCCTTTTTCATGTTCTTTCAGTTGTCGAGAAGCATAAGCAATCACTTTACCCCTCTGCATCAGAACACAACCAAGACCATTTCGAGAAGCATCACAGTAAACTACCATGTCATCAGTACCATCAGGAAGTACTAAGACAGGAGCTTGACTAAGCTTTAATTTCAAAGTACGGAAAGCTTGCTCAGCTGCATCATTCCATTCATATTTAATATTTTTACGAGTAAGCTTAGTGAGAGGAGTAGCAATCTTGGAGAAATCCTGGATAAACCGTCTGTAATAGCCAGCTAAACCCAGAAAACTTCTAACTTCTGTTGCATTGGTTGGAGGTTCCCATTTCATCACCGCCTCAACCTTTGCAGGATCAACCATAATACCTTGGTTATTAACAACATGACCCAGAAATTGTACCTCACGAAGCCAAAATTCACACTTGGAGAACTTGGCATAAAGTTTCTCATTTCTCAAAGTTTGTAATACCTGCCTTAAATGAACATTGTGATCGTCAGCAGATTTGGAATATATGAGAATATCATCTATAAATACAATTACAAACTTATCGAGCATAGGTCGGCACACTCGATTCATGAGATCCATAAAAGCGGCAGGAGCATTTGTCAGACCAAAAGGCATAACCACGAATTCATAATGGCCATACCTTGTCCTGAAAGCTGTTTTAGACACATCTTCTTCTCGAACTTTCAATTGGTGATAACCAGAACGTAAATCAATCTTCGAGAAGAAACTAGCACCTTGGAGTTGGTCAAACAAGTCATCAATCCTAGGCAAGGGATACCTATTCTTGATGGTAACCTTGTTCAATTCCCTATAATCGATGCACATTCTCATAGTGCCATCTTTCTTTTTAACAAATAGTATCGGTGCACCCCATGGTGAACTACTCGGACGAATAAAACCTTTATCAAGTAATTCTTGCAATTGTTTCATCAACTCTTGCATTTCAGAGGGGGCGAGTCTATAAGGTGTTTTAGCAATTGGTGTAGCTCCCGGTACTAATTCAATACGGAATTCGACTTGTCTATCGGGCGGAATGCCCGGTAGCTCGTCGGGAAAAACATCGGGGAACTCATTAACAATAGGAATTTCAGATAATTTGGGAGTTTGCTTTTGAGTATCAATCACATGTGCCAAAAAGGCCTGGCAACCATGTGATAAATGGCGTTTAGCACGAGCAAAGGTACAAATTGGAATTGAAAGTTTTCTCTTTTCGCCATAAATATCTATCACTCCCCCACTTGGTGAAGTAATACGAATAATCTTTTTCTCACACTGGATTATAGCATTATGTTTGCCTAACCAATCCATACCCACAACTACATCAAACTCACCCATTTGCATTGGAATTAAATTTATGAGAAATGTTTCATTGTTAATCACTAATTGACACCCTCTATACACATTAGTCACAAAGATAATTCTATCATCAGCAACTTCCACATCTAGTGGAGCATCTAACTCAGTAAGAGGGATTGAGAAATATCGACAGAACTTTTCAGACACAAATGATCGTGAAGCTCCCGAATCAAACAGTATGTATGCAGGTTTAAGATTTACAAAGAAGGTACCTGTTAACACATCGGGGGCTCTTTGTGCTTCTTCTGCAGTAATTTGAAAGGAACGGTGTCTAGGCTTCGGTGGTTCCACCGTCTTCCTCTCAGTATTCTTGCGAGGAGCAGAAGAAGTAGGTTGAGATTTCAATTCAGGACAATCAGGTCGAATATGTCCTGGTTTCAGACAATGATGACAAACTTTGATTGGATTGGGACAATCTTTGCTAAAATGTCCCGGCCTTCCACAAGAAAAACAATTTAGAGTCCCGGCTTTACACTCCCCACGATGCCTTTTATGGCATATCTTGCATTCTGGGATTTCAGTTCGATCATCCTTTCTAAAACTTCCACCAGATCTAAACTTTTTGGATGGAGTAGAAGTGGATTCGGCTTTTCTTTTCGTGGAACTTTTCTCATCCTTCTTTAACTCCAGTTCTTGAAATCGAGCCTCGTCTACCATTTCAGAAAAAGTACTACATTTCTTTGGATTGACAAACTGTCGAATTTCTTTCTTCAGGATTGTATGAAAATGATCCATAAGTAATTTAGGATTTGCCATGTATTCTGGACAAAATTGGGCTCGATCCAGAAAATTTCCTACCAGCTCGTTTATCGACTCAGTCGTTTGTTCCATAGAAAGGAACTCACGACGAATTCTATTTAGATCAGCATCCTGCGAATAAGTTTCAACAAACATCTTTTTAAAATCTTCCCATGTCATCACTGTAATAGCTTCCTCTCCTAAAGTACGACATTGAACTTCCCACCAGAATTTAGCACGGGATTTAAGAAGATTAGAAGCATATCTCACTTTCAATCGGTTAGGGACTTCTGCCGTGGCAAATGCCCCTTCAACTTCAGATAACCACCTTTGACATTTAATTGGATCCATCTCACCTTGAAAATCTGGCGGGTTACAAACAGAAAAGTCTTTATAACTGAATTTACGATCTTCATCACGATTTTGAATCACCCTGCGAACAACAGGTGTTGGTGGTCTTTCCTCATTTCTTTCACCACCAGGAGGTGGTCTTTCAAGATCAATTTCATTTTCATCATCTCGCCTTTGAAATTCATCAGCAACAGTTTCACGTATGGTTTCAGAAATACGGCCCAATAAGAGGGGAAGGGACGCCTCTTGAGCCTTTGCCACTTCAGCTGAGATTAAAGTTTTTAAGTCGGTCAAAGATAACCTAGCATCATCTGCTGGAGGTCTTTGTCTATCATCATCACCTCCAGTTCTTACATTCTGGGCTTGGTCTCGTGGACGCGGCCCAAGTGTCAATTCTATTCCTTCTTGATCATTCATCTTATTACTGAAAGTAGACACAATATATTTAATACAAACATATTCATCAATAAAATGTCTACTTTGTAATTTAACTGCACCTAGTCACATAGCAGTCAACAATTATTACCAAGACTTTATCTTCTTCACACCTTGTGACTTCCTTGGCTCCATACAATTGCCATATGATAATTATTGTGGTGGCCAGTCACACGAATTATCATATCCCAGTTATATGTTTCCAAAGTTACCACAAGATATTTCGAGTCAAAAGTCTTAGAAATCAAATAACTAGATTAATCAAAACAGATAACAATTCAATATCATGCTCAACAATAATAATAATGGCTTAAGATCAAGTACCCACTAATGGTGGATACCCGAATCCCTTAAACCAAGCTCTGATACCAACTTGAAACACCCCGAAATTTAGAACATTTTTTTTTTTTTTTTCATTTCGTAAAGTCCTACGTTTTAATATGACATTTTAGACTTGTTGTATCATTCCCTAGATCAAATAAGGATTTAAATAAGAAAATGTTGAATTTATAAGAGATTCCCCAGGAATGACTCCCATTCCCCAGGAATGAAGCATGCTGTTAGTAAGCTGAGTCGGATTCCCCAGGAATGACTCCCATTCCCCGGGAATCAAGCCTGCTGTCCATTTTACCATCTTCCGAAATTCGATCGTGCATATCTTGAAAATGACAAGTCCAATGACCATGAAAATTTGCAGGCACGTGTATTATGACTATATGAACATTTCCCAATTAACACTTTTCCAAATTTCATGTTTAACGAGAAAACGGATCGTTGACCACTTTATGGTCATTTTTGACCACTTCCGTTGACATACCAAATTCCAAACCAACAAACTTCAGACTTTGACACTTCTACTACATTTTTAATACCACAATTGGGACCTAGTGCAATGTTTACATTCGTCATATCCTATTTACAACTCAACGTAGCCTTTTGACCCGTTAGTGACCCATTTGGGCACTTTGAAGACCCGTTTGGGTCTTTACCCAAATAACCACTATTCTAACACCCAAATCACATTTCTTTGACTATTCTAAGTCAACTCATGCCACTTTCACTATCAATACTTCAACTTAACTATTAACATCAAATTTCCATAAACCATTATATTCACATTATATTCATCTATTATACAATAACATCATCTCCAAAACTATCAATGAGTATACCAACTCATTGACTAATTTGACTTCCACACTTCAACATGTTTGACTTTCAACATTAGGTGTCAAAACTAAGTTTTCTTAAACAAAAGGGGTGATTACATATCGAGAGCATGATTTAAAAGATTAGCTTGTTACCGATAACTTAACAAGCTCCACCACTAGCATCATTCGGGCCTTTTACCCAGATCCCTCTGGGTCCCACTTGGCTCACCTAAAACACATAAACATAATAGAGTAAGCATAAAGCTTAGTAAGAAATGGGCTATTAATGATAATCAATATCATTTCACAACATACGTATATTAAGGATCCATAATATCATATGCTAATTCCCGCAAGAATTAACATCTTCGGGCCTACACCCCGGTATATAATCATAACTCATCAAGTAAATGACATATCCATTACCGGTCCTTCCAAGTAAATGGAATAAGCATTACTTGAAGAAAGATAGCATCATCCATTAACTTACCTTGTGATAGCCCACACGAATAATTACTTGTAACACCTTGAACATGTTTATCACCTAATTCATATAATCACATAAACACGTATCAATTTCACAATCACTTTCTAATTATATCACATATCATACTACAAGGTGTTAAATCTCATAACACTTATAATCTTACTATAAGCTTCATACACTTTTATGTGTGATTGCTTATAAATGGGTATTTATCATAATTTCTCATCAATTCCATTTACCAACATCACAAGTATCACTCTTTGATGCATAATCACACACAATACATATCAATTACCCATTTATAGCAATCATCATATACATGGTCATGATTATAATTATTCAATTTTTCTCAAACACATGATCATGGGTGTTTTAACCAAACTAATATCATTTATGTATTGAACATACTATAATTAAGTGTATGAAACCTTAATTGAATCATTAGTCCACTAATTCATCAAAACCCCAAGACTAGGGTTTAACCTAATTCATGAAATTCATCAATTAAACACAAAAGGGAGGTTAATCATACCTCAAGAACACTAATTAGTAGCTAGCAACCTTAAGAAATCGAAACCTTAGTTTGAATTGCTTGATTTTCTTCTTTCTTGATTTCACTCAAAAGCTCAGTACGTGATTTAGAAATATACAGTGTTTGGAATAAGCTGGAATAATACAGAACCTAGGTTTTTATACTGTTAATTTCATCTAAGCCCCTCAACTTATGGCACTTGTCACCTTATACCCCTCTACTAACTAATTCATTAAATGGCAAGTCCTATAAACATAAAATACTTTACACAGTTAGTTCTCCTAACTTAAACAGTTTAAATTATATATTTTAAGATTTAGAACTTACGAAATTTGGGGCGTTACAAAAGAAGTATGAGACTCAATCAAAGTCAAGCATTCAGGAGCCGATCTAGTGCAAATGGCACGACTACAAACATTGAGTAGTGAACTCGAGACATTAAGGATGAAACCAAACGAAAAAGCAAGTGATTTTGGAGGAAAGTTAAGTGGTATAAAAGCCAAGTATAAAGGCCTTGGTGGAGCTTTGGAAGATAAGATACTAGTAAGGAAACTACTTAACTCCGTTCCAAAGAAGTTTCTACCGATCGTAGCAACCATTGAACAATATCAAGATTTAGACAAAATGTCATTCGAAGAAGCCGTTGGAAGATTAATAGCATATGAAGAACGTCTTAAAAGTCAAGAAGAACCGGAGACAAAGAATGAAGAAAGGCTACTGATGACAAAAAAACTAGTAATTGGCAAGGAAAGTATCGTGGTAATCATAACTACGGTCGAGGACAAGGAAGAAACTTTAATAAAGGAGAAAGAAGTCGAGGAAGAGACATACATCAAGGAGAACGAGACAAGAAAGACATGAAATATTATAAATGTAACAACTATGGACACCTTGGATATGAGTGCACCAAATGGAAAGAAAAAGACAAGAAGGAAGAATCTCTTCTCACTTACTACTCTGATGAAGATGCAAAGTTACTGTGAAGACAAGTCAAGCAAGTGGAAGACTCACCTTGAACAAGTTTAGTTTAAGGGGGAGTATTGGAAGTTAAACTAAACTTATTATAGTTTGGTCTAGAAATTGTAAATTAGAATAGTATGTGTGTATTTATGTAAATAGTGAAAAGGTGTGACTATTGGTGAAGAGGTATAACCGAATGTGAAAGGGTACCAACAAACCAACACAACCTTTCTTAGCACCTTTTAGATATGTATATATAGATAGAAGTCTGTAACAAACAGTGTGTGGTGGAATCAATAAAAACTTAGTGTTCAGAAAATTCTCTATCAAATTTTCATATAGTTTGAACAAGGTTAACATCAAAGATCCGGAGGATTGGGGCCAACAACGGAGTACAAAACAAAACAAAAAAAGCTACAAATAAATGTGCTTGAGCTTCTTGAATCCACTAAAAACTAATTACCTACTCGCTTTGCAATTTTGATTTCCCAGGAAAGTTACAAGCCTACAACTACATTATATTGCCTGTTCCTCCAACTTTCACTTGATAATCGTATATAGTCTGCACTACGTATCTTCAACTAAGATTAAAGGAACTTCAAAAACTACAAAATATTACAAAATAGTGAGATAAGCAACAAAATTTAAAGGGAAAATGATATCATTAGCAAACAAAAGTAATACCAATACTAACAATTATAATAATTTGAAATATTGGACTATAATTTAAGCTGAAGCATGACCAAGAAGTTTGCCACAAAATCAAATCGTGAGAAATATTTGAATTCACCCAAGTAGCAAAGACTAATTTAGGACCATACGTGATGTGTATAACTTATCTGATTTGAACTCAATGAAAAAAAATCCCGCCACACATCAGTTGACTCACCGGCAGCCATATATATGATAAATATCTCAGTTCACATTTTTACTAATACGAAGATAATTAATTTCTGAATATCAATGTGATAGCAGTCGTAATCAAAATTGGGTTATCGTGTATGAGCTATAAAGCCACCATAATAAAATCCCTGGAAGAAAAATCACAATGAAATCAGACATAATTTGAACAATAGAGAAACTTTTTTCTCTACTATAATGACTTCCAAGTAGAAGTGTCCATCTCCAAAATGTTGTCTTGACCGGTACATAAGAATTTGTATAATAATAAAAAATAGTGTTCATGGTGACATACACTGAGGTTCCCATCATTAAACAAAATATGTGTGGAGTGTTCAAGATAAACAAAGGCAATGATGTCATTTCCAATATAAAAAAGTTAGGGTATGAAAACACTCAAAATAGATTGGCTGGACAGGTTGTGTAAGGTGTTAAAAATGGGTGAAGCTTTAAGTACTGGTGTCATGGGACGGATGAACTGCAAAGGCTTTTTATCCATTTTTATGAATAACTAACGTGGTAAGTATAATATAAAACTTTATTATATATATTTTGTAATCATTTATATCATATTAACTATTAGTACGTACCTTTAAGATAGACAACATAGTGTCTTGGGTTAGCCTTATCTGTACTAAACATTACCCGTTTTGACCCATACCTGGTTTACACCTATTAGTCGTTTACTTCGACCCACCCATTTGCTACGTCTACGAAATTATTTAATTCATTTGATCAATGTAATCAATAATATAGAATTACCTCTACTCCGAGATAGAACAACCACCTTTTGAGATGTGACTCATCAGGTCAGCCGACCCTACCTTTTCTACGGCTGCAATTGAGTCGCCACCTCAATAATTGTTGTAACAATCTTCCGACAGATTTTAAGTTATGCCAATTTCTTGGCAATAGCTTGGTAAAAGGATGTTATCGAAAGTATGTTAGACACTAAGATTAAAGGTTATATATACTCACATTCTAACATGAAAAAGTAAAGATTATAACCAACTTTAAAAGGTCAAAAATGTATACCTGTTCATGCAATAAACTTATTTAAGTAACCACGCCCATAGGTCCAAGATACATTTTAATAGTATCCGAACTTTCACGGACTGAGATGATGGAATCTGTCAATCAGGTCCAATGTCCAAACCCATCCACCCATCATGAACTTTATTTGCTGAAGCAATCTGAAGTTGAACAACCAACAATATCCTTTATCTTTCAACTTATTGGAATGAATAACAGCAAAAGAAGATCCACGAAGATCGCTAATAGTTGAAAAGGAACATAGTGCACTTGTTGTATGGCTCAAAATGAATTTGTACTTGTTAATCTTCAAGGCGTATTCTGAACTTCTATCACCAACAACAAACTTGTAAATCACCAAAAAAGTTCAGATTTTGAGTTGAGTTTGTGTAGGTTTGAAACTGATGAACTACCCGACTGGTAATTGAGTTACCCGGTTGGTAGTATGACTACCCAGCTAGTAGTTGCTTAAAATGAAGTCTAGGTTCTGTTTTGGAAAAATGCATTTTTACCCGGGGGAACTCAAAGTACCAAGTGGGTGCTTTGGCTACCAGGGGGTACTCCCTCAGCTTTTGGAAATTTTCATTTTTGAGCTAGAAAATGATTGTTCGAGTCATGTAAACTTATAATTAGTAGTACGATTAATGAATCAAGCTTATCACTATATAATTGAGTTGTGTGACATCTTAAAGTGTATTTTTCATGTAAAAAAAAAAAAATTGGGGCGTTTTACTATGGTGCCGTATACGGCACCTTGGGGTGCCGTTTGGTTTTTGCCCGTTGCCCGGTTCTTCATTCGTTGCTTGTTTTGGTCGTATCTTCTTCGTTACTTGTCCGTTTGACTTGATTCTTTCGCCTAAGGTCTCGTAATCTCATTACACTTCTAGAGATACCAATCTCATGTATTTTTGGATGTATATAGCTCATACGTGCTTCGAATACGATCAGTTGGTCTTTGGATGCCGTATCTTCTCCATCCTTTATCCGTTTTGCTTGATTCTTGATTCTACGATCTCGTAATTACTTAAGGAATAATAAAATAGTAGTTACGAAGTGTATCTCATAAGGTAAGTAAGAGCAGAAGAATCGGGTTAGGTTTATTTGTCACGTTTTGTGTAACACCCAGTTTCTGGGTCTGGAAATAAATGATATTTTATTAAGTTTTAAAATGATTTTAGTTGAATTACTTGAAAATAAATAGGTAAAAGAGTCACAGGATCTATTGTGACTAATAAAATTGTACTTGTTTTAAATTGTTAAAACTGACGGTAAAATAAAATATTTTGTCTCGCGGGTATTTTCGGGTTCCAGACAATAGGCTTAGAAAGGGGTATAATTTTTACACTGTGTTTAAAGATTGGGGCGGTGGTGACCGACTCAAAATTTACCTAACTTTCTCCAATTTAGTTTAACTCTCATTTTCTTTGAAATCAAGAACAAAACACACACATAATTACTTAAAAGGAACAATCTATAACACCCCTCATATTACAGAACCATTTTTTTTATATAATAACCGGAAGCGAAAGTCCAACAAACATTAATAATTATACATTATATAATACTCACATTAGTCAATCTATTTCAAAACATAATTTATCATTTTGGGTGTTACATAATTTGAAAGACAACAATGATTTTATAAAATCAAAGATCATAGTAAACATCGGGTCGTCAAACATTCCATCCAGTCAGCAGCTCCTTGCTCATCCCATAATCTAATCATATCCTGCAAGGAGTGGTAATGTGGGGGATTAGCTCAACGCTAAGTGAATGAACCAATAACCTACAATGCAACCTAGCATAGCAAATCTGTTTACAACTAAACATCGCATAATAAACCAGTTTACAGCAACAGCATCGTAAACACATAATCATTTGTTTACCGCATAAAGCATCGCAAATAAATATCCACAAGGAGGATCGGCGGTCCTTCAGACGCCCTCATGCCCGGGTGGCCCCCAAGCAACCTCACACCAACTGCAGGCCAATACAGCGGTAAACCGATAGCCTAGGTACTATTTACCCACACAACACAGTATTCCTATAACCAACCGTGTACAAGGACCTGTGTTGGCAACTCAATAGTACCCTTAAGCCCAAACCATGTTGACCTCCAATTAAACACATATGCCCAAAGGCCAGATATCACAAAATCTATATCTATCAAGGCAACATGTCAATCATCAGTCTATAATCAGTAAAACCACGTTTACCCGTTGTAACCAATCTGTTACAACTAAATTACGTTGAAGGTACATTGTTCCACTCACCAATACCTTCGCCGTCCACTCAGTAGTCTAATGTCACTGAGTCTTCTCCACATCTGAGAATACAATGGAATAACACAAGTTAGTTACTTGTCTCAAAATCTATACAACATCATTCCATTATTATAAATAACCATATCAACAACACAATTCAAACTCAATTATCAAGTTTATGATCGTTATGACCACCACCTCATTTAATCAACTTTTATTATCCCCATTAACATGGTTATATCTTTAATAAGATCATTACCATCAAATATCACTAATTCATTCAAAACCCCTAACACATGGTTTAATGAATACTTAGTCAATAATTTGCAACATTACTCTTTGATTATCAATCAAGTGTTTTAAATTAAACACCATATCAAATATATCATATAACCTATGATAATCATCATAATCATCAAAATTCTCAAGAACACTTAATCACTTTATAACTTTTAACTTGAATAATGTTAATCATCATCATTAATCCCTTATAATATAATCATTAACAACTTATCAATTATACACTAATAACATCAACTTAAAACATGGATTCTTCAAAATCAACCAAACTCACAAACTTTATTAATGATCATATATCAACTTCATCATTTCTAAGTTTGGGTTTATATTATAATCATCATTTAATCATCAACTAACACTAATATAATTACTACAACCTTAAATTTTTGGATTATAATCAATAACCCATCAAAATCATCATAAACCCTAAGAATCACCATAGATTGATAATCTTAAGCTTGAATCTTGTTAGTAATCAACCATAACAAGCTTAACTAACAACAATTTCACAAAACCAACCCTTAATTTCGGATTAAACTCACCAATTAGCAAAAATCCCAAAAACCCCAATTTTTAGGTTTTAGAAAATGAAGAACACAAGATTATACCTTGATTAGGATGATTAAAGAGGCTTGAATTCGAGTTCCAGAGCTTTAATTTAATGTTTCCTCTTGATTTTGTTAAGTGATTTAGGGTTTCACATAACTAGTATGTATGTATCGTACGTATGTATGTATGAATGAGAAATAAAGACCAACTCAAAACATGAGTCTAAAATATAACAAGTCAAATTTCATTCCCCGTACTTATTATTGTCTGGAACTTAAAAACCATTTACGGGGAAACACTATTTTATTTTACCGTCAACTAAACTAAATTAAAACAAGTAATATTTTAGTATTCACAATAAGTCATTTAACTGTTTGACCTATTATTTTCAATGCCCAAATAATATAAATCATTTATAACACAATTTAAATAAATAAATAAAATGAAGAAATTACCGATTTCAACTAGGCCCAAAACGAGGATGTTACAAATCTCTCCCCCTTAAAGAGATTTCGTCCTCGAAATCTAATCGCACCCATTTAACCTATTGTAATAGAATCACATAAACAATAACTAGTAAATGCACTCACAACATGTGTGTACATTTAGCCTAAGTATCTATGAATCCACATAAACACTAAACGAGTACACATTATAATATACTTACATGGGTGTATTTTATTTCATCTACTTACATGTCACCAGCGTGTATTTCAATTGAGTTCTCCTAAGCCCATACTTTGAGCTTTTAACTCTATTTATTTTGCTATCATAAAATACACATATCATTCATTACTTCACCAAGCAAATTGTGAATACAAACACCACTAGGTTTTATGAAACCCTTATACTTATCCATATAAACACTTTGGATCACACAATCATTTAAAATAAGTGAATCACATAATCATTTATTTTAGTCTTAATCAGAAAACTAGCGACATGCTAGGATCTTTAAACCAATATAAATACTTACATTCCTTCTTTTTAACAAAACAACAACAGTGTTTATAAAACTACAATGCTCATCTCCGCAATGAGAATTTAATTCAGATTATGCTAGCAATTAACCACATACATCATCCTTAATGATGAAATATTAATAACCTTAACGATCACAACTATTTATCTTAAGGTCAGTTTTATCAATTGAAACACTACCTGATCCTGTAAAGTTCATTACCTACATGTGTTTCAAACCATACTACTTTAATCCCACCTTTAAAGCAAGGTAAAAGTCAATTTTCTATGATTAAAATCATAATCTACAAAATCACATAGCACCAATCTCATCAGATAATTACTATTGTGCATCAATGGGTACTTACTATCTCAGCACACATACCACATTATCAAAATGTGCTAATTAATCACTCGCACATATTCAACAATATCCACCTATTTAATCCATTTTAGTCGACCTCTACTTAAACTTATATCATCACATAACTTTTCAAATTGCAATGTATCATTTCATCTATTCATTAGATACACAACAATACGAGAGATTACATGGCACATAATGATAATAAAATTATCAATTTGCCAATTTAAACGCTTATTTTATAGGCTATTTCGTCTTTCTCATAGGCACACTTTCATATATTTTCTAATCAATAGGCTATCCGGCTATGGTAGACCTTACCAAGCCTATATTATCATGAACTAATAATCACGTACTCATCTTAACAAGTAATATAAACAGTTTAAATTCTTCTTTTACTATGTTTCCACATTAAACACTAGTTAAATAGTTTACTACCACCTTATTTTAGCCAATTAATGACTATTTCATAACTGCAGGTCAACATATATTACCTGTTGTTTTAAAATCATTTAACTTTATTTGGTACTTAGTAGCCTCAACAACTCCATGTGAAATGGCATAATATGAATACGTTGGCCAGACGTCATTATATTATGTCAGTCACATTTTATTCTCAGGCCACCTCATACCATTGATCTCCCAAAATTCATTAGCCTTTACCCTTACCCATATCATAACAATGATATCAACCATTTGCACAATTATAACAACCCGTAGTAGCAGGTATATCATCAAGTATTAGTTTGCTACTGTTTTCAACCTATCATTTGAATGTACATTACACATATCATCAAGTTTACATAAACAACACAGACATTCAACACCTCTTTTTTTTTTTTATATCATTAACTCCGGTGTAATGTCTAACACCATTATTTCAATCAACTTCTTTATTACCTGATTCAAGGTCATTTACTAATTACATCACTTAATATTAATAGTACATTTGGTACTAAACACTTCATCCATACTAAGTGTAATATTCAACGTATTTTCTCCAATCTATACTTCTTTAGTTGTAATATAAGTAAACATTTCACATCACACATGCACATTATCACTCTACTGTCAAATATCAATAAGTATAAACTCATATACTTCCTTTTTCAAACTCTAAGAATACTTATTTTAACCATTTCTAATATTTTAGACGATTCAATTACTTCATCCTATCTCACTTAATCCATATAACTCAATAATTTAATCACCAACAACAATAATTAGCCACAATCGACAATACGGAGAATACACAGCTTGAAAATAACTTATACTTAATAAACTATGAGGACCTCTTAAAATAAGTTATAATATCATATTTAGTCATAGGAATGATCCCTGGGCTCAAAGAAACAAAAGCTCAATTTAAAACGTAAGTCAAAAGTTCAAAATAAGGTCCGAAAAACAGTAAAATGCCATTTTCGGGCACCAAACGACCCCGAAGTGCCCAAAACTGCCAGGGCTCATGGCAAAGCGAAGAGCTTTGACCGTTGGGTCGTTTTTGAGAGGACATGTAAATTTCGTCTTATTCTGACACCGAAATTTTCTAACGGAAAATTCTACGTCAAACGTCGAAAAACTAAAAATTTTATTTTTCTTACCTGAAAAGACCCCCAAGCCGCCGGCTTCTATAGGGGAGCCGCCGGGTTCTAAGGTCAAGCAGCCGGGTCCTAATACCTAGCAGCCGGGTGAATTAAGTTTTGGCCAAACAGAAACATTTTGCCGTATTTGGGCTGGAGGAGCAACCGGGTTTAAGTACTACCAGCCGGGTCACTACTCTACCCGCCGGGTTCCCTTTGGAACCGCTGGGTCCCATGCCTGTACAGCAGACCCTGCACCAGCAAACCTTAATGCAAATTTCTAAAATTCAAACGCGCATATCTCACAAACCGTAAAGAGTTAGGGTCTGAAATTTTGCAGGCACCTTCATATAATCAAAATACAACTTTCCATTTTTCCACTTTTTCAATTTACACGTTTTACGAGAAAACGGACGTGCGACTCATTTTGGACCATTTTTAACCATTTTCGTTGACACGCCATATTCTAAATGGCTAGGTTTCTGACTTCAACCCTGTGTCAACATATTCCTATATGCATTTGTGACGTGTGAACATATTCATCACCCTCATATCCTCATTCCATCATGTTTTAACTCGTTGAGCTGTTTAGGGGTCTCATTGGACACTTTTACCAATTTCAATCACATTGACTATATTAACACTTTCAATCTACATTTTATCTATACTTATGACTTTAAGTCACTTTAAAAGTCATCATACACAAACCACATCAAGTTTTAGCCATTTTAATACTAAGTGACCCATTTAGGCACCTAAATGACCCGTTTGGGTGTATGACCATATAATCACTATTCTATCGCCCACTCCACATGCCTTTGACTAATTTAAGTCAAACCAAACCATTATCACTATTGGTGTCATAACATAACCTTAAATCACCAATTTCGCATATTACCATCATATTTACACAATTTCAACAAGTAATCAACATTGACCTTTCCTAAACTTGTCAATACATTTAAAAGCATCATTGACCACTTTGACTTTTCAGGTCAAACACACATCTTCCAATTAATGTACACTTTCTAATTTAAACCACCACAACTTTAAACATTTTACTTGAGGTATACCAACGCCTCATTAATTTTCTTATGGAAAATCATTTCAATTTAATCTATCAAGATTTACTACTAAGCATATAATCAACTATGCTAAACACATAGACAAAATCAATTTACTTTACTAATCATAGTCATCATAACAAGTAAACAATTCAAACTTATTTAATTTAATCAAGTTTATAGAGAATTACCTGATGCTCTTACACCAACGAACATAAAGGAATCATTCAGAATACCAATCGGTTACTCATGTTCCTCCTTCTCTGCAACCAAACACAATCTCACATCTTGTTAAGCGTTAGTACATATCCTACTACCCAATTCTCATGCAACAACTAACCCCACCTTCTGGAATGTTTGACTTGACACAAATCTAGATTTGGGATTGAACACCATACAATGTTCAATTCACCCAAACCTATGCTCTGATACCAATTTATAACACCCCTCATATTACAGAACCATTTTTTTTTATAATAACCGGAAGCGAAAGTCCAACAAACATTAATAATTATACATTATATAATACTCATATTAGTCAATCTATTTCAAAACATAAATTATCATTTTGGGTGTTACATAATTTGAAAGACAACAATGATTTTATAAAATCAAAGATCAGAGTAAACATCGGGTCGTCAAACATTCCATCCAGTCAGCAGCTCCTTGCTCATCCCATAATCTAATCATATCTTTCAAGGAGTGTTAATGTGGGGGATTAGCTCAACGCTAAGTGAATGAACCAATAACCTACAATGCAACCTAGCATAGCAAATCTGTTTACAACTAAGCATCGCATAATAAACCAGTTTACAGCAACAGCATCGTAAACACACAATCATTTGTTTACCGCATAAAGCATCGCAAATAAATATCCACAAGGAGGATCGGCGGTCCTTGAGGTGCCCTCATGCCCGGGTGGCCCCCAAGCAACCTCACACCAACTGCAGGCCAATACAGTGGTAAACCGATAGCCTAGGTACTATTTACCCACACAACACAGTATTCCTATAACCAACCGTGTACAAGGACCTGTGTTGGCAACTCAATAGTACCCTTAAGCCCAAACCATGTTGACCTCCAATTAAACACATATGCCCAAAGGCCAGATATCACAAAATCTATATCTATCAAGGCAACATGTCAATCATCAGTCTATAATCAGTAAAACCACGTTTACCCGTTGTAACCAATCTGTTACAACTAAGTTACGCTGAAGGTACATTGTTCCACTCACCAATACCTTCGCCGTCCACTCAGTAGTCTAATGTCACTGAGTCTTCTCCACATCTGAGAATACAATGGAATAACACAAGTTAGTTACTTGTCTCAAAATCTATACAACATCATTCCATTATTATAAATAACCATATCAACAACACAATTCAAACTCAATTATCAAGTTTATGATCGTTATGACCACCACCTCATTTAATCAACTTTTATTATCCCCATTAACATGGTTAAATCTTTAATAAGATCATTACCATCAAATATCACTAATTCATTCAAAACCCCTAACACATGGTTTAATGAATACTTAGTCAATAATTTGCAACATTACTCTTTGATTATCAATCAAGTGTTTTAAATTATACACCATATCAAATATATCATATAACCTATGATAATCATCATAATCATCAAAATTCTCAAGAACACTTAATCACTTTATAACTTTTAACTTGAATAATGTTAATCATCATCATTAATCCCTTATAATATAATCATTAACAATACTTATCAATTATACACTAATAACATCAACTTAAAACATGGATTCTTCAAAATCAACCAAACTCACAAACTTTATTAATGATCATATATCAACTTCATCATTTCTAAGTTAGGGTTTATATTATAATCATCATTTAATCATCAACTAACACTAATATAATTAATACAACCTTAAATTTTTGGATTATAATCAATAACCCATCAAAATCATCATAAACCCTAAGAATCACCATAGATTTATAATCTTAAGCTTGAATCTTGTTAGTAATCAACCATAACAAGCTTAACTGACAACAATTTCACAAAACCAACCCTTAATTTCGGATTAAACTCTCCAATTAGCAAAAACCCCAAAAACCCCAATTTCTAGGTTTTAGAAAATGAAGAACACAAGATTATACCTTGATTAGGATGATTAAAGAGGCTTGAATTCGAGTTTCGGAGCTTTAATTTAATGTTTCCTCTTGATTTTGTTAAGTGATTTAGGGTTTCACATAACTAGTATGTATGTATGTATCGTACGTATGTATGTATGAATGAGAAATAAAGACCAACTCAAAACATGAGTCTAAAATATAACTAGTCAAATTTCATTCATCGTACTTATTATTGTCTGGAACTTAAAAACCATTTACGGGGAAACACTATTTTATTTTACCGTCAACTAAACTAAATTAAAACAAGTAATATTTTAGTATTCACAATAAGTCATTTAACTGTTTGACCTATTATTTTCAATGCCCAAATAATATAAATCATTTATAACACAATTTAAATAAATAAATAAAATGAAGAAATTACCGATTTCAACTAGGCCCAAAACGAGGATGTTACACAATCCTAGTTTGATTAGATTCTTGGTTTGATTATCAACACTAGCTCTCCTTTATCATCCTCATCTTGAATTTCATCTTCTTCTTAAAGTTGTAAGTGTTCTTATATTTTAAATATGAACTTGCTATGATGAAATAATTATGTAATGATTCTTAGATGGAAATTGAAGATGAATACAAGTTAATAACTATTGTATGATGATTATATGATGGCTATATGGTAAGATGTTTAATGATTCTTCAAGCTTTGAAATTGATAAATTGTTAGGGCTTATAATATGTGTATGAAATTGAGTGTGAAATCATGTTATAAATTGTTATTGAATGATTATATGAAGTTATTACATATCATTTGTTTGTATTTTTCAAATATTTTGAGTGATTGAATTAGTTAGGGTTAACGAGTTAATTTATGAGATTGTTGTGAAATTTGAGTTTACTTAATGTTATAGGATGCTTATATGAGATTTATAGATTGTTGTTGTTGTAACAAACTGATTTGAGAAGCTGGAAATTAGTGTTTAGTGGTTTGATTCGGAGCTGAGTTCTTAACAGGTTGCAGGTCTGCTGTAACTGCAAAGGTCGCGACGGGACCTGGTTACAATCGCCACGCGATTATTCATAGATCGCGACGCGATCCTTAGTATATCGCGACGCGATTTAGGCTGGTTCAGAATCTGTTTTGTTATCTAAATGAGTTAAGAATTGTTATTGATATAATGTTATAAACAGAAGTAATAACCTGTTTTAATAATAATATGGAACTTATAGTTATTTAAATAATTATGATGATAATTTGAAATGAGGTTAGAGGTTATAAGCTTGTTTAGTACAATTGAATACTTATGATCAAATATGATTAATGTTTACCATTTTGAGTATTACGTGTGTGATGACTTGATAAATACTTAGTGGTAATGTGACGTGAGATATTATGTGATTATATTAAGTCTTATGAAACTTGAACGAGTTACTAATTTAGTGTTCTATTGTATTCTCAGATAATCAGAAGGAAACTCAGTGATATAAGACTACTGAGTGGAGATTGGGAACTTTGGTGAGTGGTAACTGTATTCTTCGGTTCAACCCAGTTGTAACAAGTTTGGTTACAACGGGTGAACATATATTGTTATTGGTATTGACTGTTTAGTCATTTTGGATAAAGATATTGTTGATTTATTGTTTATATTCTGTATTGGTATGATTATTGTGCAATATGTGTTTCTTGGCCTTTGGGCATATGCGTATTAATGAGAGGTCAACACTGGTTGGGTTTGTTGCTATTGTTTGGCTGGCGGGGTTTCCGATACACATCGTTGATGGATGAACCCTAGTCAGTGAAGATAGCTTCAAACTATCGGTAAATCACTGTGATGACATACCAGTGATTTAAGGTGTTCTTGTGATGGCATACCAAGAACCGCCGGTCCTCTTTGTTGTTGTGTGTTTAATCTATTTGTTGAAAGATTTGTTGTTTCTGGATTGAACTGTCGGATACAGTTCCATTCACTTAGCTGTGAGCTAATCCCACCATGTTTAACAATTTGCAGGTTTTGATTAAGTTATGGATCGGGTTTTTTGGATGCTAGATGGGAAGTTTGACTATGACCGCGCCTACTCTGATCTTTTGGAAATTAAAGTCATGTTTTGGTAGTTAATATAACACCCGATCTTATATAAATGATTTTGTAACTATAAAAGTATAAGTGTGATCTTTGAAAACATCTAATATTTTGTATATGTAAATATGGTATATATGTTTTGGGACTCGCTTCCGAAGTTTATTACATAATATATGTTTCTTAAAAGCAAGGTGTTATATTTTGCGTGTTATTTGGACGTTTTTACTGATTCTTGTTACAATGTCTGTATTTGAGCCGTTTGGTGACTTTTAGCAGATAAACATTGATTTGATATGTTTTCACCAAATATTAGCTCACATAGCGAGAAATAATGTAAGTAAAAACATGAGTTTTTACGTTACATTGTGGTTCGAGTTTGGAGGGGGTATGTATACAGCGGGTCAAAGAGATTGATATATGTGGTGCAAGTGGTCTGTACTATATGTGGCGTGAACTATTGTATTTGTTATTGTATGGTGGTCTTTGTTTTGCAGTCTATTTAGGTTATAATGTAAATAGATAGTTAAGCATACATGGTCATATAGTGTATTTGGGTATATGTTTGCCAATATATGCTCCTGTTGTAAATAATTTGTTTTTAATAATCATGAGCTCGGAAATTAATTGACATTCATATCAACCTATTTTTTTGGTCCGAAGAATATTGATGCAGGTGTTGTAAACGGGTCGAGTTGGGTCGGGTTATGTCACAGATCAAAATGGGTTCGGGTTCAAACAAATCATGGGCCAGACGTGTCAATTTTCAGTCCAAGTCAAACGGGTTGGGTCAAAACCGGGTTGGGTCTCGTCAGTGTACATCATACCAACTTATTAGAAATCTAACATTTACCAGGAAGATGGTAAAATTACTATTAAATGAATAGTATATGACCAATAGATTTTTGACACATAATTTTCTATTTCTTTTTTCTTTTATCTTTCTTTTGTATTTCTTTCCTCTTTCATAAAAATTTTCTATCTCATTTTTTTCTTTAAGTCCTAACAACTTCTTAATCTCCATTCAATTTATCAACCTACCTCATTTTCACATTCTTCGTGGTTAAAAAATAATTTAATTATCAATCGTTTAAAGGAAATTTTGTTTCAAGGATCGAGAAAATTAGAATATGAAGATACAAGCTTTTTTATAGGCATCATAAATCTTGACCATGTGTTATAATACATAAATGAGTTGTACGATGTATTATTTTTTTCTAAAATCCACTCTTTAATTTATGTGAATTACCTTATGGGGTAAATAAGGATGGATAAATAGAACTTGATAAGCGAAAGGTGAGCGAACTGAGAATATGTTTTTGTTTAAAAGTTGAAACTTCAAATATATTTTTATGTGCTAAACAAGTATAATATTAACATGTTATAAAATTTGTATGAAACAAAATTTATAAAAGTACGATTTATCTGCGTGTTCAGTAAAATCACTATTAATATTATATTATTGATTTTACATATATATAAAATAGAGTAAGGTTCAAATGAGTACACCAATTTTGAGTGATAATGAGGGAACCAATAGATTTATGCCATGTGTCACTTTATTCTCTCTCCTCCACATTTTTTAAAATTAAATATCTCACAAACGGTAAGTCGAAAAATCTTGAAAATTGCACCATAAAATTCAGCGTTTTCTCCTATTCAATTTGCCGTCCCTCAAGGCATACTTTCTACAACTTTTTTTTACTTCCATTTTTTTGTGGGTTTTACAAATTAGTAACACATGTGTTAGTGATTGGTTATACATTTAATTTGTGGTTAAGGTTAGGGTTTAGGGTTAGGGTTTAGTAGGGTTTATGGTTTATTAGGGTTTAGGGTTTAGTAGGGTTTAAGGTTTAGGGTTTAAGGTTTAGGGTTTAGAGTTTTGTAAAGTGTTTAGGGTTTAGGGTTTGGGGTTTAGGGGTTAGGGTTTGAGGTTTGGGGTTTCTCCCCGAAACCCCAAACCTCAAACCCTAAACCCTAACCCCAAACCCTAAACGGAACACTTTCCGAAACTCCAAACCTCAAACCCTAAACCCTAACCTCAAACCCTAAACGCAACACTTTCTTTACCCAAAAAAAAATTAAAAAACGCAACACTTTAACACATGTGTTAGTAAATGTGAAACCCACCAAAAAAATAAAAAAAAAAGAATTTTCGTCGAAAGTATGCCTTGAGGGACGGCAAATCGAAGAGGAGAAAACGCTGAATTTAATGGTGCAATTTTTATAATTTTTGGATTTGTCGTTTGTGAGATAATTGATATTGAGGGTAAATGGGTTTTGTACATGTGGAACATTCTCTTTGTACACATGGCTTGATATCATTGGTTCCCTCATTCTCACACAAATTCTTATTCTCATTTGAACCTTACCCATATAAAATATAAATATAAATGGATAAAGCTTAATTGATGTCCAAAAAAAGTATCCAATTCTCATATTTTTGACGTTTGCATACCACTCTCAAAATATTAGTCATTTGACAAAAATTACAAATTAGATGTATTTATTGGTTTATTATAATTTAACTGAATTGGCATATATGTAATGTGAATGTAAATATGAGAAAGTCTATACAACATTTATTCATAGTTTGATCATGAGATACACGGTATGAAGTTCAAGATTTTTATAACTTTTAGCTTCATATTTGAGGAAAATTACTTTAAATGTTACTATTGAATAAATAGTACATGTCCAATCATCTTTTTACAATTTGAGTTATCTTTTTATTTTCTTTATTTCAAGTTATTAACATATACATCAGCTTTCATCTTTTTCCCTTCATTGCATTTTTTGTTTTTATTTTAATATACCTCGCTCTAAAATACGAGTAGCTAATAACGTATATAGTATAATATTTGTAAAATGATTCCAAGAATTTATTCATAATAAATAAGAGGTTGTGTAAAATGAGTTAATTATGGGTATATAGGTGCATGTGGGTGTCAGGTAAGAATGGAGAGTAATGAGTACAAGCAAAAACTGTTAAAATAATTTTTGAAAATTTTTCTACGTAGATATGGTATAAAAGTCATATAAATTAAACTACTTATATAAATCTTAAACAATTTTAAAGTAATTTTGTTATCAATAAATAAAAGCTATATACATCTAATTCTAAGATAAAGAATGTGAATACTTTAGGTATTTTTAATGTCTTGCAATATAAAATAATTGACCAATGAAAATAAAGTTTACGTCCATATAGCTTCTTAGACCATTTGAATATCCGAATTCGACTACGTACGAAACAATAAATTTTATGTTGTGTATATACCAAATTATTTCATAAGGTAATTTAAGTATTTTTATTCCGCCGCAACGCGCGGGTTAAAAACTGCTTGTTTGTAATATGATTTAATGATAATATTTCAAAATCGTATATAATGATTATAATCAACGACCAATTAAACGGCATAACTTGTCAGCCAGCCAGTATGTTACGGTAACTATTGACCCCTTTCTATATATAGGAAGATATACTACTATCGTTGTTTTTATGGTTCCATTCTACGTGTAAACCTGAAAAACACGTACACAACAAGTTAACACCTATTCTCTTACAATTTTAATTGAATTATTACATGATGCTACAATGTTATTTCATATAAACGAGGTACCAAATGCCATCACAATTGCGATGGGTTATAATTATCGATGTAACACACGATTGCTAAAGATATAAATGTCAATTATAATTTACGCATCATATATAAAGTTGAAATGAATATGCGTAGTTAGTTGTATCTAAATTTAATTAATGATAATTTCCTTTTTGCAACTTGAATGATAACCCGTGCTTCGCGTCGAGTACAATTAATATCTAGATAGATCGGTTTTAATTTTGTTTATATTGACTATTGATAAAGTCGTTTCCAGTTCTGATGGTCAAGACTTCAAAACAATATTACTTATTTAACAATATAGTTTTTTGTTATTTTATAATAATACATCCAAAACTAATACATGTTTGGATTTATTTAGCAGTAGTCATTTGCAATTGAAAAAGATATTGCAATATTATTATTCATATTGAATTAAATACAAATAAATCAATAGAATAAGTAAATAAAAGAATTTGAATGGAGAGACAATAAAACCTTTGAGAATCTCAAGTCAGGCGAAAAGTTTTCAAGATTATATCATAAAAATTCTTAAAATCTCATGAGAATATAACTTTTCACTATGGCAATTGAATATAAGGGACAATGTATCAGGTTTTTAAAAAAACAATCTCGTGTATCCACAGATCAACAAACTAAAGATCATATCTATTTTTCATTACTTTTGTGTGTAACGCATGTATCATCATGCGAATCCGCATGTTATAATCAATTTGTAATTTTTAAAGCTGTTCAAAAAAAAAAAATTGTAATTTTTAAATAATTATAAGATTACATCATACATGCAATTTATATGAATTTAATTTCTCTTTCATAAATAATCTATAGACATTTTTCTATTATAGCTTAGCGAATCTCGCGAGTTATATTCTAGTTGTATAAGAATACGGAGTAAAAAGGAGCCACAATTACCCTGATAGTTAGGGTGTGTTTGACAACCACTTTTCAGGGGATTATTGGGGATTCTAGGAGATTGAGATTCTAATTTTAAGAATCTCAATTCCTTGTAATTTCACAATCCTTGTTTGGCATCAAAAATATAATAGGGTTTCTTTGAATGAGAATCCCTTCATTTGGAAGCTCCTCAAACTAGCTTCTTCCTAGAATCCCCATCCCCTAATTATAAAATTACAATATTACCCTTATTTTCATTATTAAAAATTTAGAGTTGTATAATATCATGTACTTTTATGTCATTTTACATCAATAAGCTCCAGCCCCAGCTAGTTTGCCAAACACTTATTAACAAACAATATCTCCAGCTCCAGCCTCAAATAAAAGCTCCAGCTCCAGCTTCTAACCTCCATCTCCATCTTCAGCTCCATCTCCAGCTCCATCTACATCTTCAGCTAGTTTTGCCAAACACACCCTTATTATATTAATCAAACGGTACTATAAGGTTAGTGGCGTAAGATTTTACGATCTCCATTATAATTAATTAAGTTCAGTATATTAAGTGGATTGATATATACAACAAATTAATTTATACATACACCAAAACTAATGCATTACAGTATAGTACAATACAAGTTGTAATGCATAATGTTGGTGCAAATATCAAAATAATTCGTTGTATATATCAGCTCCCTATATTAATGCTGAGATCATTCAATTTTAAATTTTCCGTTTCAAAACTGGGTAGGTGTAAGTGGAGTTATCTTGTTGGTGCTTTTGACTTCTGATTTGGAAGTTCGGACAACTCTCTGGTCAAATGTGTGTAGTAGTTTAGAAGAGAGTACATGTGGCCATGTGGGGGTGTTGTAAGTTTTGGATTTAAATTAATAAAATCTATATGTTCTTTAAAAAAAAAGGCTAAGGTATTGTGATACATGACAAGATAATCGAGAGGAAGGAGGGGTAGGTAAAATTTACTGTATTTTTAGATAAAATTGTCGTTCAGATTCATTACATTTCACTAACGGAATGCTGCATTTTATATTTACAAATTTGTTCCTAAAATGTAGTTAATTCGGCATGTCTCTACTTCTCTTTATTTGAGGTCCTCTCCTCCAATCCTTCACCCCCCAAAAAAAAGCCCAAACGATGCAGCGACTAATTGATTTAAGCTTCATGTTTATTCGATATATGATATGTAAATTATACCCTCTCAGTTTCAATAAGACTGTCGTAATAGTGTGATAATATGTTAATTTTAGGGGAATGATCAAAAAGAAAGCTTCAATTTTGAGGGAAGGATGGAAGCAAACCTCATACACCCATTTTCTTCTGCCTTATACATAGATGAAACAAGGTATTTACAATACCCATTTCATCAATTTTTGTTTTAAATCCAAAATTAAAGCTTTTAATTCAATTATTCATCAATCAAAAACATTATGAAATTTTGAATCCACCAAACGTATTCATACATATATTCAATTCGTCATAAGTTGGATTCATAAAAATTAAGAATTTTAGGTGTAACTTTTGAATTTTTGTGAAAACTTTGATTTACTAATGAAAACAATAAAATTAAACGAATTTCATCATACAAAACCTATAAACAAGTAATCAATCCAATTATGATCTTCATTCATCATCGAATTTTACAAAATTAAAAATTTCCAAAACGTTAACATTCATTCGGAATGTATATAATCAAAATTACAATTAATATTCATAAACATTCATTTATGATCAATATTAACTAGAGTAAATTCTATAGATGATCCCTGTGGTTTACACCGATTTACAAAAATGGTCCCTATACTTCTTTTTTCACCTTTTCAGTTCAATAAGTTTACGTTTTGCTCGAAAATGATCCCTCTTTCACCTAAAATGACTAAAATGCCCTTCCTTTTGTCATTTTCCATTTAGTCAAGATTTAACGGTCAAAGGGTAATTTAGTCATTTTAGGTGGGCGAGGGACCATTTTCGAGCAAAATGAAAACTTATTGGACTGAAAAAGTGAAAAAATAAGTATATGGACCGTTTTCGTAAATCGATGTAAACCACATGGACCATTTATAGAATTTACTCTATTAACTAATATATGTTATTATACACCGTTGAACATGATAACATAGCATTCATCAATGTACAATACTATATGAATTAACATTCATCATAAGTGAATGTTATAACATATATATTAGTTAATATGCATTATAAATGAATGTTATAATGTTCATTAACATGATATAAGTTAATATTCATCATAAATGAATGTTAAAGACTCAATAAGATATTAACATGCATTTATGATGAAAATGAGTTATTATATATTGATAACATATATAAGTTAATATTCATCTTTAATGAATGCTTAAGAATATTAAAGTTGTAATTTTGATTAACATGCATTTCAAATGAATGCTAACGTTCTAGGAAATTTGATTTCGAGAATTTTTTGTTTAAATCGTAAAATTACCACAAATTTGTTTGATTATTGATGTATATGATTGATTTATTTGTATTTTGCTTTATATATATCTCAATTTTGTACTAAATTGAATGAATTTGTGATTTTTTATGGGTTTCTATATTTTTCTTCATGAAATCTATTTTCAACATTTTTTTTTATTTAATTTAACAATTGTTCATAAATCTTGCTCATCACCCATTTCGATAAACTAATCTTAAAGGGTGTTGATGATATATACAACAAACTTTTTGATTCATACACCAAATATATGCATTACAGTGTTGTACAGTACTGCAACAGAATGCATAAAGATCGGTGTATGGATGAAAAGATTTGTTGTATTTATCTATGGCCAATCTTAAAGCATCTTTTGTATATTCAGTTCTTCTCCATTTCAGTAAACTAATCTTTAAAAAGTAACCATCTTTCAATCAGAGATCTAGTAGTGAATTTTCTTACCGTTAGAGAGGTCTCAAACACCTTTTTTGTTGGTTCTTTCAATTAGCATCTCTTTTCAACTTAATTCTTGACTTTCATTATACTCCGTATTTGATTAGAACACTTGATTCAACTTATATAGTATTTGATCCAAAGCATGGCATCATTCATGAAGGAGTTTCAATATCTACAAATCCAACTGAAAGATATAATATCAGCCACCAACAACTTTGATGAAGCCGAGGTTATCGGATCCGGCGGTTTTGGAAGGGTGTATAAAGGAGAATTATCTCACTATAAGGGGCGAAGCCTTGTTGCTATCAAGCGTCTAGATCGTAAATTTGGGCAAGGAGACCCTGAATTTTGGAAAGAGATCATGATGCTTTCGAGTTACTCGCATAAAAATCTCATCTCGCTACTGGGATTTTGCGATGAGGATGGTGAAAAGGTACTTGTGTACGACTTTGCACTTAGAGGCAGCCTCGATCGGCATTTAAGTTCTACTTCTCTCACGTGGACGCGACGTATCAAGATATGCCTTGATGCTGCAAAGGGACTAAGCTACCTTCACGATGACAAAGGCACCCAACAAAGAGTAATCCATAGAGATATTAAAAGTTCCAACATCCTATTAGATGTAAATTGGAATGCTAAAGTTTCTGACATGGGACTGTCAAAACTAGGACCCGCTAATCAGCAACACACCGCTCTTGTCACCAACATCGTAGGAACCGTGGGGTACCTAGACCCAATGTATTTGCATATGGGTGTCCTAACGAAAGAGTCAGATGTATACTCTTTCGGTGTCGTCTTAGTCGAAGTTTTGTGTGGAAGACTATGCTTTAAGAATCTGAATGGTACGTTATCAAGTTTAGTGCATATGTGGAAAAGTAGCTACAAAAACAAGAATTTCGGCGATATGATCTTTCAAGGCTCGTTGCTACCATTAAACCAGAACTCTTTGGAAACTATTTCGAAAATTGCAAACCAGTGTTTGCACGAGCTTCGTGAAGAACGGCCGAGCATGTCTCATATATTGGAAGAACTAACGACTGCACTTGAACTTCAAGAGCCTTATGATCTCAAGGCAATGGAGTATGAAAATATTCTTAAGCATTCAGTAACTCCGATTCACTACAATTCCATAGAGGGGTTAATAAAGCTTCTCTCCAAAGGCCTCCTCCTTAACAGGGGCTACAAGGTAACTACTACTCTGCTTGAACCTCTTAAAATTAATATTTGAGAATGATAACAAGGTATTAAAAAATTGAAGAATATATGTTTGATTAAATATTGTGCACACAGATGTAATTCTGTTTAAAACTTTTATTTAATGCAGTGGTTTTATCTAAATGACAACGAACAACATTGTGAACTGATTTCCATCAAAGAATGTTTGATTCCGGATGCAGAAGAAGTGCATAATCATTACGTCTTTAACTACAAGTCAAGGTAATTTGTCCTCATCGATCCTCGTCCTACTCCCCTTTGTATCTCTTGGTGGGATTTTACACTAAGATTTCACAGATATATTCATTGTTAGTCATTGACTTGAACTTAAGTGTTCTGTTTGGTATATTGAATAAATAGTAGTTTGGTATTTGAGTCGGTTTAGGATTTGGTGGAGTTAGTTTTCGATTATGATTAGTATTTTGAATTTGTTTGGTATTACTATTGGTTTGCTCTATATATAGGGATAATTAGTTTAGTGAATGTACTTTCGAATTAGAATTTTGCATCTTCGAATATTTGGTACCTTCGAATTTGATTTGTTATTTCAATAAACGCTTCCATTTTGGATTTGTTTGTCTTTGTTTTGTTCTTTGTATTCGTTTGATGTCTCTAACATATGACTGATGCATTCTTTGCTGCTTGCTTCTTCTTGCAGATTTCTAGTGGGCGCCTATTTTGGACTTGTCTGCAGGTTCAAGAAACATGTCAAATTATGTATCAAAGCTCAATTCTTGTCGCCTTTTATTACCTACACAGTGAACCTTGTCTTCAAATTTCAAGATGATAGGGAACAGCCCAAACAACCCAATATCAGACTTAAATACAAATTTGAAGGGGAGACAAAAACTTCAGTGTCGTACCTTGCAGATAAGCGAGAAGATGATTGGTGGATGGTTGAATTGTGTCAGTTCACTAGCGGCGGAACAACTGCTGATCTTGAAATTATATTTGAACGCAATGATCCGTTGATAGTAATAGATGGCATCGAGTTTCTACCCGTTGAACTGGAAAAAGTAATAATTTATCCTTCTACATTATTTTCTTTATGGTCACTTACTTTGTAGACATGGTCGATTAGTGTCCAATGTGTGCATATTTTCAGGCAGAACATCAAGTCTTGGAGGATGAGAACGTGGATAATGTGCAATCCATATCATCAGATTCAGACGCATACTGGGAACAAAAAGTGCCACATGATTACGAAGACATAATCAAATTGTCTAAAGATAGTGTGCAATGGACAACGAAAAAGGAACTCTACTTAATTCTTTCCAAAGGGATCCTAATCAATAATGGTCAACAGGTAACTTTGATACGGATTATTCATATATTACAGTCATTCCTGGAAAAGTTCTAGATCTGATTCTTTCATTTGTTTCACAAACATACTTACTTGTTGGGGAGCCTCTGAAAATGGGTTCCTCTGGTTTAAGATGAATCAACACAGAATTTCAAAACAAGTACTTACATATCTATTATTTGATTGATTGATAGTGGTTTTTTCTTGACAAAAATGGGAAGAAATGCCTAATGCTATCAACAAGAGCAGCTTTTGACCCACATCCTCGCAGCTTGAAGTCTCAGTCGTTACTCGAATCAAGGTTCCATTTATATCTTCCCAACAGTTTACTTGTAGAATTTTCTATACTTTGTATATGTTTGCATGTGTTGTCCAACTCTTTATATATTAACAAGGGGTTTCAACCCAGTTGGCAATTCACTTGCTAATTTACCCAGCTTATAGGTTGGTTTGCAGCCACCTAAGAAATATGAAATTATCTTGCAAAATCAACTTATATCTTATTGTGAAGTTACAAGTATCCATAAAGGATTAAGTACACATTGTGTTTCTCTCAAATCACAGGTAAAATTACGATTTCTAATAACATACACTATATGTGGAAGATTGATATATAAATAATTTTTCTGGTCACACAATGAGGCTGATTTTTGATAAGTTCTGCTCAAATAATTAAGATTTAAAGTAATTTGCTAGCTATAGCCCTAAGGGCTATTGTTAAACAACCAATTTTTATATGGGGTGGTTTATGAATGATGGTTACATAACCAACTTTATTGTTAATTTTCTTATTAAAACATTTCTATTACATGTAAAAAACATGATAACCTGTGTTTTTTTTCCCAGATTTGGAGAAACGATGGAATTGATATACCAGGAATTTAAAATCATGAGCGAAATCAGAACCAAATTACTAGAATCTCAAACAACATATGCAACTTACCTTGTTTACAAGTTACCTGAAAACCAATCAGGATATGAGGCTCCTTTGAAAGTGATGGATGGTACAGATTTGGATTCTGATGATTATGAAGAGCCTGAGTTCTGGTATGTCTTTTTAATTAGTCCTCAAATCCCAGTTATTATTGGAGGAAAGGTTGATCAAAACACCCGTAACCCATTGAATAGACCCAAAATGAAAAATCTTCCACAACTAAGAAGCGATGGTTGGATGGAAGTACAAGTTTGGGAATTTCAAACTGGTAATACTGCTGAAATGATTCCTATCCGTCTCAATTTGAACACTTCCACTTTGCTCAGTGGACTTATTATTCAAGGCATTGAGTTTAGACCCATATAGGTGATCTTCTGTAATACGATTATAAATGTATATACAAGGTATTTCATATCGATTGCATCAGATTATCTTACTTATATGCTGGTAATATGGAGATGGTAGCATATATTAACATGAGTTGTCTGAACTAGTGTATAATAAAATGTATGATGTGTGTTTGTTAAAATGCCTAAATGAGATCACTCAATTGTGATTAAAATATGGTAATACAAATATTTATTATATTCGACTCTGACCGGTTTAAAATGATAATGGTTGATTAAAAAAGAATAAAATCGCTTCGTGAATTATAAGTTGTCACCTTGTCAAATAATCTAATGTTACAATGACAATAATCATCAATCTTATGAACAAAATAAAAGAATTTGAAGGAGTCTGTATTAACAAAGAATAATGATGTTAGCATACCCCTAGTCCATTGTCGATCTGATTAGAAGTGACAATCAACCAAAGAAGGTGTCGAAAAGAATATGATTTTTTTGATTGACCCGAATGGAGTTTTATCTTCCTTATGATCATCCTCCAAAGGAGCCGGAAGATTTAGATCCAATGGTGGTAAAGTTTTGTGTTTTTTGGCCTCTTGACTCCCATTCGATGCATTACAATAATTTGTTGCAGTTGTACTTGTTGTAGAATTAGCACTCATGATCATGGATCGATGTCGCCTCATGTGACCACCTAGTGCTTGGCCAGATGAAAAGTCTAAACCACATATTGAACATTCGTGAACCTTGGGCCTTTTGATGGAACCACTAGGGATGTTACATGAAAAGGGGTTATTTGGAGTTCTCAGTAAAGATGATGCTTGATTTTTGGAGAGGTCATGAACATCCTTGTGGGGCTTGTTGTGGCTAGCGCTATGACCACCAAGGGCTTGAAAAGAAGTGAAACCACGGTCACATGTTTTACATGCGTAAACATTCGATCGAGGTGGCACTACCATGTTCAATGGTGTTGGAGAGTGTATTTGGCGGCCGTGAGCCAAAAGCATTAGGCAATTGGCGATGTATTGATCATTATTTGTGTGGTTTTCTTGAAGAAAGTCGGTGAACTCAACGGAAGTTGTGCCAGTTTCATTGCTGGTGGATGTGGATGTGGATGTGGATGTGGATGTGGAGGTGGAGGTGGAGGTGGAGGTGGAGGTGGAGGTGGAGCTGGTATTGGTAGACGCTATGGTTAGGGTAAGCCTCGGTGAGCTGGGTCTTCTACGCTTGGTTCGTTTTCCCTTGTGGCTTGTCATTTTCTCCATGATCATAATATCACTTTGTTGATGAGCTTCCATAGGGTTAAGGTGGGGTGAGTTTGTTGGTTATAGTTCTAACTTCTAACTTGCTTGTATGTGTCTATATACATATATATTCAGAGTAAGAGTATCTCCACCGATCGAGTTTTGCCTTTCCAACCATGGAAGTTACTATTTAAATAAGCAATACGTATATACATACATATACATATAGAATATAGATCGACTAATAATTGTAATATATTCCATGTGCATGGTGCAAGTAATGTAATCTAATCTAACCTAATGAATGAGTTTAGCTGGTTGGAAGATTCCTTATCCAGGTTTAGAGTGCAAGCCTGTCACACTACCATACTACCTGATCACCTTCTTAATTTTTTTCATTTTTTTTTAATAGAAAGAAAAGAAAAAACAATATTTTTCAAATAATATATTCCAGTCGTGATGACATATTCACATACAAATTTTTATATACATTTACACCACTAAACATTTTAATACATATAACACCATAACAATCAAAATGGTCAATTGATTAGAAATTCGGCCGAAACTTAAAGATCAAGTAAATGATAGCATGACCCAAAAATCACGCCGGCGTTAAAAGTACTCATCACTCTATTATTTGATCAATCGTTATAATCCTAAGTACAAGCGGTTTGAGTATATACAAAAAATAACTAGCAGATGAATATTAATTATGTTTTGAGTATTGTTAATGACAGCCCTTATGTCAATAACGTGCATTAATTGGTTGTACTTCAGGTGATATTTATGGGGGTCAAATAAAATTCAGGGGGTCATAGAGTTTTCCATGGTACGGGTACAAGTATTAATGCGTCGTCTGAATTCTTATTGACAGTCCTTAGCGCTGTCATTATCAATTTCCGTTTTTATAATGTATAATAATAATAATAATAATAATAATAATAATAATAATAATAATAATAATAATAATAATAATAATAATAATCATTGTTTAAATGAATAGATTTATAGATAGATATGCACATATATGTGTTGGAATCTCCTGTGTTACTAGATCAACGGCAACCAGCAAATAATATGGTTACTATATTGAGCTTTTGCGTATAAGTAGTTTTGACAATTTTAGCTCAAAGCTCCACATTTGAGCTTTAACAAGGATTATTGCTTGCGCTTCGCTGCAATACAATTTGAAAAAATAATGCAATATAATTTGAAGAAAAAAATCGTCGATCGTTTAACACATTTAATATGAGTAACAAAATATTTTATTACAATGGTATACTACTACATCTTTCCTATTTAAAATACTCACGTTACTATTTTGTGATGTCCCATTATAATTGTCCACTTTGATATTTAACCAATCAAAAAAGAGTTTAGTGGGTAGATTTAATATTTGATTGGTGAAAATTGTAGTTAGTGGAGAATCCTAAAACTACATGCAAAGTCAAAGTGGACATTTTAAATGGGACGGAGGAAGTATATCTAATCAACTACTAAAAGAAAAAAAAAAGTTCACTAAGAAAGAAAAAAGAAAAGAATATTACAAAATTAGGATGAGTCATTTACCTTATTTATTTACTCAACTTTATTAGAGTAACAAAATAAAAAGAATTTATAATCTGTAATATCATTAAAGATGAGGGTCTAAATTAAATATTAGTTAAAAGTGAAGGGGGTGGAAATGAATTTTTTTTATGAACAATAAAAACACTTCGTCCATTATGAAGAGTAAAAACATTTCGCTCATTGAGTATATGTATAGTAATTACTAATTATGATAAGAGTTAGCAAAGTTAAAAAATTGTTGATATGTAACATGTTAAAGATGAGTGTTTAAATTAAACATTAATTCAATATGTAGGAGACAAAAGATGTAATATGACTAAAAATGAAGGTTTAAATTAAATATTAGTTGAATATGTAAGGCTAGAAGTTATAACTAAAGATGAGGGTTTAAATTAAATATTAGTTGAAAGTGCAGGGGGCGAAATCGAAATTCCTTATGAACAGTAACACCATCCCGTGCCCATTGATATATACAAGGATTATTGCTTGCGCTCCGCTGCAATACAATTTGAAAAAATAATGCGATATAATTTGAAAAAAAAAATTCGTCGATCGTTTAACACATTTAATATGAGTAACAAATTTATTACAATGGTATACTACTACATCTTTCCTATTTAAAATGCCCACGTTACTATTTTGTGATGTTCCATTATAATTGTCCACTTTGATATTTAACCAATCAAAAAGAGTTTAGTGGGTAGATTTAACATTTGATTGGTGAAAATTGTAGTTAGTGGAGAATTCTAAAACTACATACAAAGTCAAAGTGGACATTTTAAATGGGACGGAGGAAGTATATCTAATCAACTACTAAAAGAAAAAAAAAAGTTCACTAAGAAAGAAAAAAGAAAAGAATATTACAAAATTAGGATGAGTCATTTACCTTATTTATTTACTCAACTTTATTAGAGTAACAAAATAAAAATAATTTATAATCTGTAATATCATTAAAGATGAGGGTCTAAATTAAATACTCCCTCCGTCCCAAATTGTTTGTCCACTATACTATTTATGTTTGTCCCAAAATTATTGCCCACTTCTAAAAATAAATATGCATTAATGATTAAATTTCCCACATTACCCTTCACTTTAAAACTACACATACTTCAAAGAAAACAATTTAATTAATGATTGGGGGTTAAAGTTGTCATTATTCTAAGGTCAAAGCTGCATTTAATGTGATTTTCTTAATATGTGTGTTTTCAACTTGGTGACAAACAATTTGGGACGGAGGGAGTATTAGTTAAAAGTGAAGGGGGTGAAAATGAAATTTTTTTATGAACAATAAAAACACTTCGTCCATTATGAAGAGTAAAAACATCTCGCCCATTAAGTATATGTATAGTAATTACTAATTATGATAAGAGTTAGCAAAGTTAAAAAATTGTTGATATGTAACATGTTAAAGATGAGTGTTTAAATTAAACATTAATTCAATATGTAGGAGGCAAAAGATGTAATATGACTAAAAATAATGGTTTAAATTAAATATTAGTTGAATATGTAAGGCTAGAAGCTATAACTAAATATGAGGGTTTAAATTAAATATTAGTTAAAAGTGCAGGGGACGGAATCGAAATTCCTTATGAACAGTAACACCGTCCCGTGCCCATTGATATATACAACAAGGTATTAAAGCCGCGCTACGCTGCGGAGCTCTTATTACGATAGGATATCAATATTTAGTATTACCTTCTCATACAAATTTATATAGTTTTAGTCATTACACAGCCATCTAGATGTTGGCCAAAAATCATAATATATTACCTAATCTATTATAAGCCTACAAAACTAAAATACAACCTAAAAACTGAATAAAATCTCGCTAATGAAAAGAAAATAATCCTTCATCAGTGAGTATATTTTAAATATTTGACGATACAGTGCTATAACAAAAGGATTAATTTAGCTAGTGTGTTGGTTTGAAAAACCTAAACTTAATAATAGTTTTATGTGATTTGAGTTGATCAGTTGATCCAAAAAAATATACTTTTTAGTTAAAAATTGTTAACGTAATAAAAGAATCTACTTAGTGAGTTAGTTATAAGAATTATAAGTATTTTTCTATGTAATATATTGCTAAATATTATAAAAATTAGCAAAGTAAAAAAAATTTAATTTATAATATGATTAAAGATGAGGGTTTAAATTAAACATTAATTGAAATAGAGGGGGTGTAAACGAAAATTTTATGAACAGTATTCTTGCCTCGCCTATTGAGGTTTTGTGTAATGGGCTATTTGGTAAGAGGATTCGACCGTATTGGACTCCTCTGTTTTATAAAATGGGCAATATTGGATTATAACATCTTTCTTAGTGGGTATAAATGGGCAAACACGTGGAAATGTGTGAAACCTCGATAATATTTCTATATTTTTTTTGTCAATTGTATAAAACATTCATAAGGATATTAAAAATGTATTGGTTGTTTGTATAAGTATTTTTGTCAAATAAAACACTTTTTGACAAATTCCAAAATAGCCCGTTTAGATCCGAGCCTTGTTATGACCCGTGCCCGTCGTGACCCTAGACCGTTTTGACCCGGAGCCCCTACCCGTCCGTTTTACCACCTATACGTATAAATCTACAATACAATAAAGATCGAGACCTTGAGTAATTATGACTAATTAACCACTATATTAAATAATAATAAAATATGGTAAAAACTTCCATACTGGTATAGTTAATTAACCACTATACTAAATAATGATAAAAGATGGTAAAATTACTATACTACATGATGGTATAGTAAATGTTTAGAGTTTGGGGTTTATGGGTTAGAGTTTGGGGTTTCGCCCCGAAACCCCAAACCTACAACTCTAAACCCTAACCCCTAACCTCTAAACCCTAAACCCCAAACCCTAAACCCTAAACACTTTACAAAACTCTAAACCCTAAATCATACTAAACCCTAAATCCTGCTAAACCCTAACCCTAAATCATAAACCTTAAACCCTAAACCCTAGCCCTAACCCTAACCACAAACAAATGTACAACCAATCACTAACACATGTGTTACTAATTTGTAAAACAACCAAAAAATGAAGAAAAAAAAAGTTGTCAAAAGTATGCCTTGAGGGACGGCAAATCGAAGATGAGAAAACACTGAATTTTATGGTGCAATTTTCATGATTTTTCAACTTACCGTTTGTGAGATATTTGAGTTTCAAAAATGTGGGGAAATGAGTATTTGATAAAAATGAGTGATTGATATTGATTCCCCTATTCTCACCCAAAGTTGATGTACTCATTTGAACTCTACTCACTACATGCAATCTAATTTCAGTTCATTTAGAGCACACGGTACGCACACACGTGGCATCAAAGTTCTCCATTGAGAACGCCGAGCGACGGCGTTTTGGCACACCGTGCCGGCGTTCTCGTCGGCGTTCTGGTCTCAGCGTTCGTATTCGGACGTTGTTTTCGTTCAGTGTTCTTTTTTTTCTTCATCACACCACAAAATCCTCACCTTCAACATTCTTCAGAACACTGTCCAGAACACTGTGCCCCACATCCCGTGCTTTTAGTAACCATTTTTTGTAGTCAATCTTGAATCCAAAGATCCTCTACAGGCCATCACTATGTTTCTTAAGCAATATATCTATTAATTCCTTCGAGATGTCATTGGTTATGTTACAAATTTTGATAAACCCGTGCAATACAAAATAGGCTCACAAACACTTGATTTGAATCTTACCAACTAAAGATACAACACTCGCTTCATATCATTAACGTCTCATATTTATCATACTCCACTATCTTGATTTGTTAAATAATAATCGTTCAATCAAAGTAATATTATGGTGAAGTGTGGTGGGTGATCTGCTTAAAAATAAGGAATACTCAAAGTTGAGGTCTTTACCAGCCCCTTTGTTTTCAATCGATCAGCAGTTTGTACCTTCAAAGTTTGAATAATTGAAAGAGTCTTTGAACAAAGGTATGCAAGTTCGAAAAACCTCACTGAAAAGATTGAAGAGATGCCCCATGGTTTCTACTCCATCAGAAGTTTTTGGATTAAAAAAACGAAAAGTTGAAGTACCAATCATATTAAAAATTGAATTATATGTGTTACAAATTCTAACATGTTCCTTATGATTGATAATCTCTTAGATATAATGAAGACGATTTTGAATCTAATATCGGAGTTGAGGAAGGACTAGCTGTGGCAAAACACAATGTAAATAAAAGCTCCAACCCTCATGCTTTTTCATTTCTAACGGTAGTGAAGGCCGTTAACTAAAAGATTGTTGTTCGAGTTTCGGTAGAGACATAATGTATATACTGTGTGGATTATACTAATAATTGTCGGTAGAGACATGTCACCTTGACCCACTCATTTAAAAAAAGATAGTAAAGTATGAACTCGTACGTCGTACGTGCATGAATATCTAGTTATTTGAAAAAGTTATTCAGGAAGTACAATAAATGTATGTCTTCACAACTATAATGGCAAGCTTTGGGGATATTGTCATTAGTATCTCTATAAATGATTTTAGGAGATCAACTGATATTGCGCTTAATTGTTTTATGTTTGGGGTTCTCGAATCAAGAATGATTCATCTTAAATTTGGTTAGATTTGAGCTTGGTCCTACATAGTGAAGATAAGTTGTCTCGAGGTACGAAGCCGAGTTGGGTTGGGTTGAAGTACATAAAGCAGTCGATTCGAGCTCCAATTTGGCTCACCTTGCACGTATTGGTCAAATATTAAACTCTCAAAACTCTTAATCAAACATACCCGTAAACTTTAGATTTAAAATCGATTTTAAAAAACATTATGTGTTCAGACTCTTAATAAAGTGGTTGAGATCTTCTATCCAAGGATTCATGCCACACACGGTGAGGTTCTTTGAGATTCAAAGCTCCAAAATTTTCATTAACAAACGGCAACTAAAACTAATATCCCACAGTCATTCAATTCTAATTTCAAAAATATAACACTCCGTTAATTAACAACAAATCAACTATGAAACAATGTTTTAACTTTTAACACTAGTCTCAAACTCTTTAATCAACTCGGGATCGACATTTTCTTCTGGTTCCCAAGTTGCTTCTTCTATATCCGTCCACTTAACTAAATACTCGTTTTTTCCTTCTTCACCCTCTCGTCTTTCAACAACTCGTTCTGCAACCGCGTATTCCAACCCGGCTTCGAAATCCTTAACCAAATCTTCCGCGATCATCGCGGCTTTAACCCACTCGTTATCTCCCCCATCTTTCCATTTTACCAAATACTCGACGTTATTCCCCTTCCCTCTCCTCTCCAAAATCTCATCTACCTCCACGTATTCGTAAATCGCACCTTCCAAATTTTTAATTACACTTTCTAACCCTAATCTTCTAGCAAATTGGACCGGGTTCCCTTTAGGTGTCGAATTTAAAACCTCACGTGCTAAATCTAGTGGGGTCCGCCCGCGGTCATCCGGAGCTTCAGGGTCCGCCCCGAGCCCCACTAACAGCTTTGCCACCGCAGGTCGGACGTACCCTGCAGCCATGTGTAATGCCGTCAACCCACCGCCGTTATCGCGGTGGTTAACGTCGGCTCCGGCAGCTGCCAGCGTTCTGACGCAAGATTCCGACCCGAGCCCGGCGACGAAAAGTAATGCCGTCCTGCCGTCGGGATCCACGGCGTCGATGTCGCGGCCATCACCGGAGTCGATAATTTCTTTTAACTTCTGATCGTCGGCTTTTTTGGCGGCGATCCACCACGGGCTTTCGTACTCGGCGATGACGTCGGCGGCGATTAAGTTCGCCGGAACCCACGTCGGTACGTGATCGTCTTCCCATTCGATTAAATACTCCATTCCGGAACCATCTTCAAGTGCTCTACTTCCGATTATTGTTTTGACTTCACCGTAGGTTTCATCTTGGTCGTAATTGGAGAATTGAGGTTGGTTCTCGACAGCGGATGCGGCGGCGGAGACGGTGAGATTGTGGGGGCGGTATGGTGGTCGGAAACGAAGGTGGGAATAGAGGGAAAGAGGTGCTGGGACGGTGGAGGGGTGGAGTTTATAGGGAAGTTTGTGGGCAGAAAGAGATGGATTGACGAAAAGAGCTTCCATTTGACGGTGGCGGAATGACGGAGGAGATGGAGTGGTTTTTGATGGTTGTGTGGAAAGTGTTAACGCAAGGAGGAAGATGATAGGATAAGAAATGTCATCTCATTTTTTGGATTTTGGGGATAAGGCTAATTCTGTAATTTCAATGTTATTATTTTATGGTTTGTATTTTGTTATCTTCATTATAAGTTTTTATTAGGGCACTCCCATCGGGCCTCGTCGGCCACCGTAGGTTCAAACCGACGAGACCGACGCCGATGGTACGGAATCATCGGTTTGGGCCGTCGGTTTGGTGCTTCGGTTTGGCGACGAGGTGAAACGGGTGGGGTGGAACCCACTTGTTATTTAATTTTTTTTTTTAAAAAAACTATCCATTAAACATTAATAAAAAAATAAAATAAATAAAAAATTTTAAAAAAATACCCAACGGCTATGTGACCGTTTTTTTTTTAAAAAAAATTTTAAACCCACTTTTCACCTATAAATACAACCACCATTTTACCCATTTTCACACAACAATCTTTCACACTTTCATACACACTACCAAAACACTTTCAATCTTTCTCACTTTTTTCCCACCTATCTTCCACAAAAATGTCAAAAAACAACAAACCAACCCAAAACCAAAAAGAAAGATCAACAAAACGTCGGCCATGACATGTGGCAAAATTTGTTGAATAACCCGTTACCAAACCCGTCACCACCAAACACTCAAGCTTCCGGTTCCTCCTCTCAACCACAACAATTTGTCGCATTCCCACCGATTGCTTAACCGTTCAACCTTACTTCGGATGATCCGAGAAACAATTATCAACATCATGGGTGGTACCAAAACACACAATGGTCACCACAACAACCACCATTCCCCCACCACACACAATGGTCACCACAACAACCACCATTCCCCCACCACACACAATGGTCACCACAACAACCCCAATTTTCACTAAGCACTTCCAATCCCAATTTTCACCAAACGAATTTCACCGTACCTCAAACGTTGGAAGAAAGCTCCGACGAGGCCCAACCCGAACCCGATCCCAAAAAGAACAAGAAAAGGGGTAAACGCCACCGGGCGGAAAGTCGGCCAAAAGTACGGCTTCAAGCTCCGTCGGTTCGTCTTCACGAAGTGTTCGTTCGGAAAAGATTGATACACTTGAAGCCGTCAAGCAAACCGCTCTAGCGCAACAAGAAGCTATAAAGTTGATCAAGGAAAACGCAATCAAAAGGCGGCTTACAAGGCTATTAGTTTTCTTTGTAAAACACTTCCAAAAAAGCCGTCAAAAAAAGAAATTAAAATGATCAAAAGCGCTCGCAAAGAAGTGGTAGCCCAATATGAAGAAAAATATGGACGTGGCGAGTCGGACGAAGACGAGGAGGAAAACGAAGAGGAAAACGCAAACGAAAATGACGAAACGAGCTCCGATTAGATTAATTTAGGAATTGTAGTTTTTAATTATTGTACTTTTTAATTTTTAGATTTTGTAGTTTTTTATTTAAAAATTATTGTATTTTTTATTTTTAGGAAATGTTGTAAGTTTTATTTTTAATGAAATGTGGTTTATTTAAATTATTATGTTTATTTGAATTATTGTTTTTAAATCGATTAATTAATTAGTCAGTGGGTCCCAGAAAATGAAGTGACGGACCATGGATGGGAGTGGTCAGTCAGTTTCAGTCAGTTTGGAGAAAAAGCTGACGTGGCGCTGACGTGACTATGTCAGTTTCAGTCACGGATGGGAGTGGTCGTAGTCTTTTTTCCCCTTTTTCTTCGTAAGTATTTGCCCAAGTTTCTTTTACTTCTTTTTTTCCCACAAATTTAGGGAGGTGATATGTAACATCAATTCCTCGGGTCTGGTAGTATTTTAATATTTTCTGACAGTGCGTTATTATTTAATGTGTTAGAAAATAAGTGCGTTGTGTTAATTTAAAATAAAAGGAGAAAAGAGTTGAATAATTTATTGTGACTAATAAATTATTTATTGTTTTAAATTAACTCAGTTGACGGTAAAATAAAATAGTTTTTCCTCGCGAAAGGTTTTTCAGTTCCAGACAATATATTTAAAAGGGGACAAAATTAGTACACATATTTCTAATATATGTGTGTAATACGTATTAAACTTCACCAAAATTCCAGTATCATCGATTGAGAGCTAGTGAAAGGTTTCAAAACCCTAATTCATCATCAAACTTCAAGTTCTTGATAAATCAAGAACTGTTCTTCCTTCTTGTTCTGTACGTTCAAACCAAACGCATCACAGGGACTACTTGTAAACTTGAAAACAAGCTGTGAGACTAAATTGAAGCCGTAGAACTTCGAATTGAGCTTCAATAACATGGATTAATCATCCCATCATCATCATAAATGTAACATCCTCGAAATGGACCTAGTTGTTTTGTATTATTTCTTGATTTAAATCAGTATTTAAATGTGTTTGGAAATAATATTGTTTGAAATAGTTGAAATAATTGGAATAGGAGCCGAATATTCCAATGTGATAAGTAAATTATTAATTGTTGTAAATTAATATAGTTTACGGTACAATAAAATGTTTGGACTCGCAAATGGTTTTCGGGTTCCAGACAATAGATTGAGATGGGGTATTAAATTATACCCGTATATTGAAGGCGGTTTAAGTTGGGCCGACTTATATATCACTTTCCATTTTAGGAAAGTTTCATATGAAACTTCCAAAACTCCTCAAAACCTTAATGAATCCAAAAGAAAACTTAGAAACCAAATTGAAATCGAATTTGGAGCTGTGATTGATTCTAGTTTCATCCTAATCACTATCTCAATTCAGTGTTCTTCAATTGAGTGGTAAGTTTGAATTGAACCAATTTGATTGAAATTGGGTGAATTGATGATTGAGAAAATTTGATGTTAGAAACATGTTATAACTGTTATATAATGTTTATACGAAGTTATTTGTGGTATATAACGGTTAGAAATCGTGTTTTGGTGATTTGGGTATAAAACCCGTATGTTAGGGTTTGAGCAGAATAGCAGGTTGCTGGGACGACAAGGGAATCCGGTCGGATTCAAGGGAATCCGGCGGATTCCGACAATTTGGGGAATCCGGTCGGATTCAAGGGAATCCGGCGGATTCAAATGCTAAGAACCGGATCCTATGTTTTGCACATTTCAAAAGTGCATAAGTGTTTAATAGCACTTTAGAGACCTCTTTTTTGTAACAAAATTTCATTAACATGGATTGAGCTGAAATTCGCATGTCCACTCGGAAACGACCCAATGATCAAAGCTATATCTTATAGCCTAGTCAGTTTTTGGCCATTCGGGGTCGTTTAGGGGTCGAAAATGGCATTTTACTGTTTTTGGACCTTATTTTGGGACTTTTTGATTTTGTTCCGAATTGAACTTTTGTTTGCTGTGATCATAGGGATCACCTGATACATGTAATTATGTTATGATTGTGTAACGATATTAATTACCTAAGTGTTATCAGTTGAGACAAATACTAACTCATTGTTTATTGATTGTATTCTCAGATGTGGAGAGGCTCAGTAATATTAGACTTCTGAGCTTGCGGCTGAGGTATCGGTGAGTGGATCTGTAACCTCAGTGTGATTTAGTTGTAATGATTTGATTTACAACAAGTAATTTATAGTATTACTTTGATATGATGCATATGTTGAAACATGTTGCCATGATAGTTTGGCATGTTTGTTTACTTGGCTGATTTGTGCTAGTAAGTAAAATTCAGAGGTCAACTTGATTTGATGGTTGGACTTGGTTGTTATTGTAGACGACAGGAGATCTTGAAATGTTGGTTTAGAGATCTAGGTCGTGTGTGATTAACAACTGGTTATCGGTAATTCTGTATAGGCCAATACAGATGATTGATAAGAGTTCCTTGAGTACCAAACCGGTATTAGGGTATCTCAGGAGCCACCGGTCCTCATGACGATTTATAACACTTGATTGGAAGTTGTGTGATTTAATGATTGATTGATTGATTTTCTGTTTATTGTTATTTAATGTAAACAGATTGTTATGCTAGGTTGTACTGTTGTTATAGTTTCATTCACTTAGCGTTGTGCTAACCCCACCACAGTTCTTCCTGCAGGTTGTAAGTGATGGGACATATTGGGCGGGGCAGGAAGTGTTTGGAATTGATGGAATGCTTGACAGGCTTTTACTCTGATGTTAGTTTTATAACTAAAGAGATGTTTTGAATTATATAACACCTAGTTTGTT